>OY728127.1:1203115736-1207941986 GCA_963277665.1 Viscum album | reverse complement strand
CAACCCACCATATCCATGATCATAACTTACTTAATTTATAAAACCCATCTTTAATGTTTGGTATTAAAAGTATAAATGATGTATAAATATGATAATTATGTCATAATTATTATTCCATATATGATGAAACTATATAATATACACAGGAACCATAATGTTCATGAAAAACCATGAATGACAAAACAAGGATATTAACACCTGAAACAATGAAAATAACAAAAGGTTATTAACAAATGGGTCATAAGATATTACAATAGGATCATATGTGATATTATAAATATTAATATGGTTATTTTATGAGTTAATAACATGTTTAAAACCACTATATAGTATTTTAAATAATTTTCAACCAAAATAGAGTGTTAGGTAAGGGAATTCATCTAAATTTCTCTTTATTGACGTATATTGTAATGTTATGCACGTAATTTATTTTATATAATGTATATAATTCCACTATGAAATATAATATCCATATTCCTTAATAATTAATGGTATTTTGAGTATAAATTTTAATTATTACATCCATGGGTATCTGACTTAATAGTTACCAAGTGCCATAGAATTTCATAACTCAATTTATTTTCATTGGGTTATATTACTTCTTTATCTTCTTTAATAATATAAGATTATGTGTGAAATTAATTTTGATTATATTATGTTGTATTTACAAATTTTTATATGGATTTACAGTTGATATACATAATATATTAATTTATTTATCCTCACTTTATTGTTATGATCATTTTAAGGTTTATTTCAAAATATCATTCTAATCGGGATTGTTTATTATTGAATTCCAGTTGAAGGAAATTATTTTAAAATTTCCTAAAAAACCCATTTTATTTTCTTCTCCTCTATTTATTCATTGTATTTTCAAGTAATAGTGCCATTTTACAACTCTTTGGTACATAAAATGATTAATAATTTCTTAAGAAAATATGACTTTATTACTCCCTTCGGTCTGAAATTTTTTTTCTTCCAAATCCATGTTTTCAAAAAAAAATCAAAATTTTTTTACTTTTCCCAAATGATTTATCAAATACATTTTTACCCATTTATAATTTATTATTTTCTTTGAAATTAATCTTCATGTTCTTTTCAAAATAATGCCTATTTGGATTTTACCAAAATAGTGAAAGGAATCTTTATTTTAATCTGTAAGACATGAGTGGAATTTCTAGCTATCATGAAGAATATTTTTTTTTAAAAATAATTTATAAGTTTAAATTATTTTCTTAAAATAAAATTATTCTTTTTTTTTGAAATTTTAGTTTTGAAATTTGATTTTCAAAATGAAAAGGGTATTTTCGTCAATATTTTTTAAAAAATATTTTTATGGTATTTCTATTCATCAAAGATAATAACCCTCTATTTTTATTTTACTACACCAGGGATATGTTGTGTTGATACTATCCTTATTCATTTCATGTATGGTTTATATAGAGACCCTCGCTTTCCATACATTTACATTACATAGATTTTACATAATATTTAGTACATTATACAAATAGAAGCCCAAAAAATGTATTATTTTAGTGTCTTTGGAAACATGGAAACAAAAACACTGATACATAAGTGAGCTAAATTATCTCCCTTTAGTTTTTTTGACTATCACCCTTCTTAGACACATTAAACAAAATACATATCTTCATAACATTGGGAAGAAGCATAAAAGGGGTGATCTCACAATTTCAGTGATAGAGTTAATATTTTCATTATTTTTCAGTTGTGTTTCAATGATTTAATGCCTTACAATTAATAAATATGAACTTATTTACATCATTTTAGTATTTTTGGTGACTTTTTGGCATAATTGTGAAATTTTTTTAATTATAAAGATTTAGAAGTTTTATGGATCTTCTGTATTTTGGGAATATCCTTTACAATTTTGATTCAAATCGAGTGATTCCTTTTTTATAGGCTTTATTTGTTCATGGAATTAATGTTTTTCTTGTGAAACTAGATCCAATTCGACACACAATGGCTTGGAAAAATAAATCAACTGGAAGTAGTTTTCTGGATAATAGAACGGACCTCACATTAGTTATTGAAGAAAATCTCTGTCTAAATAACTTCAAATGATTTTATTCTAGATGTATTATAAATTGGATTCTGAGCCTCATCTTTAAATTAAATTTAATGAATAAATTCGATAATTAAGGCATCCATTTCATGCACTAAAGTGGTGATAGTTGAGAATCCTCCTCAAGAAGAAAAGGTATTCATTATTAATTCGATCATAAATTTTGTTAAACTTATCCAAATAAGCTGATCTTTTTTTGACACATGAAAAAGAGATTCAGAAATAAATTTCATGAAGACAACTTTTGAGATTTGACCATTTAATATGATAATTGAACACAAAATTTTGGAGGAATGAATCTAGAGGGAAAATTTCCCCCCCCCCCCTCAAGCCTATAAATATGAGTGTTCAAATTCATTCAAAGTCACTGAAGAAGGAAATATATGGGTTGTGTTGGAGGATTGGAGTCTTTAAGTGATTTTGATTTTCTTTTTTCTTTTTTCTTAGTTTCATTATGCTCTCTTTTTCCCCTTTCAACTCTATTACCCTTCGCATGGAGGGGTAAAACCTTTGAGTGATCAGGGAAGGGAGATTTTCACTTTTGTAATGATAGAGTCCTGTGATTTAATATAAAACTCTATTTTTCTATTGAATGATATCTATTTTTAGTGGTGTACAATTATAATAATGTGATTGTAGTTTGGGTTTTGGTTTCATTGATTCTTTATAGATTTGGTTGAAAAGCTTTAAACTCACTCCTCCTAGTGTAATTTGTCTCAATCAAGTTAATTGTGTTAGGTGGTGAGTGTCTAGAGATCGTTGGAATGTATGTAAAACTAGTGAATCATTTTTAGGTTTATAAGGATAAAAAATTCTTGATCAGTACTTTCCTTAATTGTTTGGTAATTTTTATGAACTTCCATTCACATAGAAGTGGGTTCCATTGCTTTCTTCAACCAAGGGTGATTGATCACTTGATCGAGTATTCTTTTATTTATCATTCAATAGGAAGAGAGGGGTAATGATATTTAGGACTATGATGACATTGAAAAAGATTATACCACCATGAACCTATCACTCTTTTCATCCATTAGTTCTCAACCATTATTTTTAATTTCTTTCTTTATTTTTAAACTAAATAAATTTCAAAATCAACCTCTACTTCTTTCTCAAATTAAGTGAAAAATGTGATTATTGTGAACTAATCTCTGGATAAACCTTAGTTAACCACTATAATATATTTTAACTTAGAAAATATTTGGTTTTTTACACCCCATGATAGAAACATTTGAAAACTTGGCACTTTTTTCTGGGAGGTTGTGCCAATAATTCTCTCTATATCTCTTCTATTTTATTATTTTCTCTTCAAAATTTCATGAATCTAACATCAAACACTGAAACTTTCCCCATAGATCCATAAAATTAAAGAACTTTGTTGGATATAATTAGAAACCTTAATTTTCAATCAGAATTTGAGGACATTTCTATTACACACTCAAGTGAAACTTCAAGTGTTCACTCCTAGCATGTCATCATGGATGGAAATCAAAACCCAACCCTTAGAGACCTTTTTGAACCATAATTCCTTAATAAAAAAAATACAATTTACATGATAGTGTAACAAAATGATTTTGAAATGAAACCTAACATGATTCCATTTCGTCCAAAGTTTCGTGGCATGGAAAGAGAAGATCTAAATAAACATATTAAAGAGTTCACACATGCCTGCTCAACTTTCTGACCCCGTGGAGTAATAGAGGAACATTTAAAGTGGAAGTAATTCCCATTTTCATTTGAAGGAAATTCCAAACAATGGTTGTATGGCCTACAACCCAAATATGTGCATGATTGTAATTACCTGATGATATTTTTCATGAAAAGATTCTTCCTCGCATCCAAAAGAACATCCATTAGAAGGTAAATATATGCCATATCACAGCCATTTGTAGAAAATATTTATGAGTACTAGGAAATATTTAAAATGATCTATTCCAGCTACCCGCATAAAGTAATTTAGGATCTTAAATTTCTTATCTTATTTTATGAAGTCTTACCAGACAATGAAAAAAACCTTCTGGATGCATCATCTGGAGGCACATTGAATGAAAAGTCACCATAAGACATTAATGGCTTGAATGAGAAGATCTCTCAAAACTCACAATAGTATGGTAAAAGAGGTATAACAACACTACTTTTTATTTCATATTTAAACATGGTTTATTACATAAAATTAAAGTTAATACAACTCAAAAGTTTGAGAGGTATAGTGTCTTTGGGGCTTAGGAACATTACATAACAACTTAAAACATGACATAAAAATCTTTCTTGAAATCTTATTTTACATAACCACAACATTCCTTCATACTTAGAAATGCATGGGATAACCTGAGGACATACATAAGAAAAGGGAGAGCTATAAAGCCTAGTAAGGGAGTAAACAAGTCAAAACATGAATAATACAATTCATTTTAGGAAATAGGAATATCAATGGAGCATAATAGAAACATGAATATAAATTCATGATATAACATGATATTCATAACATGGAAATGTGGCAACAACATACAACATGATATAATCATGAGCTAAGGATCATTGCACATGGATTAACATGAGTAAACCCTTATTGCACATCAATTTGCATGAGTAAACCCTAATTTCACATGAATTATCATGATTAAACCCTCATTTCACATGACATATCATGATACTAAACATTACCCAATGCATTGGAGCGTTATCAGGGAACACCCTTCATAATCATTTTGTTTTCATGTATAAGTGTGACACATAGATCATACAACATGGATTCATTAAGCATAATAATTTATTACATGAACAAGTAATGTGTAATAAATCCATACAAGTCCCCAATAAATAAGTACATTATCATAAATGTGAATACCCATGATAGATAAATGAGTATGGTATTCACTACATGATGATTTCAGCATGGAAAATCATGGTGCAATTTCGGCAGCCTAACAACGTCAAATAGAGATTCAAAAAATGGGTTGATGAGAGATAAAGGGATATCTCATCATTTATACATTAAATTTACAGTAAGGGGATCATGAAACATAATATCCCAACATATTAAATGGAATTTATATGCATATTATAAAAGAAATTCTTGAATGGAAATGCGAAGAGAGAAATCCCTTACAGATGTTTGGCATGGTAATAGGTGTACACAGGAGAGTTTAATGAGAGATAAAGGGGTATATCATCATTAAAAAATAATAAGGGAATTATGGGTTAGGTGAAAAAAATAATCCATCATTTTTAATTTAAAATAAAAGGATGTAACAATATAAGGAAACATGGATAAAATTAGAAAGGAAGGAAACTTTATGGAATTTCGGCATAGTAACAGATTTGCTAATGGTCAAAATGGTAGAGGATAAATGATACCTCATTGAAATAACATCAAATGAAACTAGGTAATTTATTATAAAATTATAAAATTATAACCAATTTAAATTAAAAATACTAATTTCAAACAAGGTTCTTGAATTGAAAGGACGAGAGAAAAGAAAGGATTCCTTGGATGTGTGATCCCAAAGGCTTGGGGGAGGCTTATTAGGAGCTTGGGGGATCCTTGGGAGGACTCTAGGGAGTATGAGGAAGATGTTGGTAGAGATTAAAAGATCATTAGTGAAGTTAAATGTGTTCTTGGGTGGGTTTATATAAGAAAGGTGGAGGAATTCTTTATTATTTTGGTTTGGGACACCACACACTAAAATATTCAAAACCACAAAACATCCCATGGTTTTTTCCTATGGTTTCAAAAAAAGGGTAGTTGTATACATTATTTTATTGGGATAAGGGCTGAAGATATTAATATATTGTCCTTGATTAGGTGGAGGTGAGTCCCATTTTCAAGGAAATTATTTTAAAATCATAAAATATTTTATATGTCTTGGAGGATTTACTAAGGATTTATAAAACAAATAAAATGGACTTAAAATTACATTATTTTAAAGGAAAAAATTATTTTTCCAAATATATATTTTATATTATTTTATTACATCACTATTGGGTCATTATGATATCATAAAACACATTATATATTTATATGGTATTTAATTTTTACCCAAAAATTTGACTACCTTAGAAAATTATGAAAAATTCACCATTGAATAATTTCAATGTCTTGATTCCAAAAATAATATTCATTTTATCTAAATAATTTTCTAAATATGTGAATTTTTACTTTTAAAATAAAAACCCAAATTTATTGAAAATTGAAGGGTTTTGACAAAAAAAATTCAAGCCTTAATAACAATTACAATTGACTTTATAAAAATTATAAAATCATTTATATTTAATAAAAGAAATTTAATAATAATATTTTAGTAAAATATTATTTAATTCAAAAATACATCAATTCATCAAAATATATTTCTTAATTGAATTTGAATATTAACCAAAAATACTATTTGTGCTTTAAAAATCATTTACAAAGTAAAAATAATAAAATTTAAATATATTTATTATTTTATACAAAAGTAATGAAAATAAAAATAATTATAGGGTCTTGTTATATATCCCTTTATTACACCAGCATACTCCCTAAGAGTAATGTGTGTGATGGTGGGGCATTTATGGGGATATTTGATGAACATTGTTTGGGATGTGATCTATAAGAGTATGAAATTATCCCATAAATGGTTTCTCTCATGCTTAGGTTATTGGATCTCAACTTGGGATTGGTCTAGGGAAAATCCCAAAAATGATATCTCCCTAGAAATCTTTGATAAATGGACTTCATAGGGTATGATCCTACTTGTTGAATCCATCACTTCCTTTGTCTATTCCAAAAGGATTTGTTTAAATCCCATATTTATACTAGTCATGTGATCTATATTAAATGACTATATTATCAATGATAAGGATAGTTAACAGTCATTTAAATCTAATTGGATATAACAAAACAAAAGGAGTTCATGTGTTTTCTATATCCATAATAGATTTAAACTAAATAAAGGGAATTTTATTCATAAATTTTTAGGTCATTACAACCTTCCCCCTTAAGAAATTTTAACCTCAAAATTTCATTTTCACACATTATAATATATGATGTTAACACTACTTCATTACTTCCTATAGTTCCCACCTTGCCTCTTCACACTTTTGGTTTCTCCATAACCCCTTAACAAGGGGTATCATCTTATTTCGTTGAACTGTTTCTCTACTATCTAAGATCTTAACCAGTTTATCCTAATAAGAGAGTTCATTCTCAAATGGTACCAACTCTAGATTGTGTAAATGTGATGGGTCTGTTACATAATTTCTTAAGGGTGATACATAGAATACATTATGGACTTGAGACATGTTTGGTGGGAGTGCTCGTTGATAGGACACTACTCCTATGAGACCAAGGATCTCAAAAGGGTCTTTGTACCTTAGACTAAGCTTTACCTTATTCCTAAAAATCATAAATCTATTCCATAGAGATATGTGGAGGAATAAAATATCTCTAATATCTAACTCTAGGTCTCGTTGATGATTGTAAGAATAGCTATTTTTTTGACTCTGAGTAGCTTTGATGTGCTGCCGGATGGTCACAACCTTCTCCACTATTTCTTCGACCATTTCTGGACCTAGAAGTTTTCATCCCCAAACTTCATCCCAACATGACGATGTTATAAACCTCTTACCATAAAGGGATTAATAGGGAGACATTTGGATGCTTGAGTTAGAACTATTGTTGTAAGAGAAATCCACCAAAGGAAGAGGTTGGTCCCATCTGCCTTTGAAGTCAATTGAGCAAGCTCTCACCATATCCTTAAGTGTCTAGATTTTTTACTCAGATTGGACATAATTTTTAGGGTGATAGGGAATTATTAATTTCAACTCAGTGTTTAGAGAATATTGGAGACTCTTCTAGAACATAGAGGTGAATCTTGGATCTCCATTGAAAACAAAAAATAGTGCTACTCCATAAAGCCTTAAAATTTCTCTAATGTATATCCCTGATATTTGATCCATTGAAAAATCCTCTCAAATTCAAATTAAGGGTGAGTTCTTTTTACGATGGTCCAAGACAACCCAGATAGAATTATTTCCATTGGACGTCTCCGGAAGTCTAGTGACAAAGTCCATGGTGATGTTTTTCCATTTTCTTGTTGGTTTGGGTAATATTTGAATCATCCCCTAGAATTATGCTTCTTAGTCTTCACTTGCTGACATACCATGCACTTTGATTTATACATAGAAATATTCTTCTTCATGTTATATCACCAATTGTCCTCCCAGATATCTTGATACATCATTGGGTTTCCTGGGTGAATGGAGAAATTTGAACTATGTGCATTATCCAAAAGTTCTTTCTTTAACTCCAGATTTGATGGAACACAAAGTCTTCAACCAAATCTCAAAATTTATTCTTCATTAAAATTAAACTTTAAGTATTTCCATTTTTGATAGTTTCCACTTTCTTATGAATTCCCACACCATATTTTTTATCATCCTTTATCATTTCCAAAAGAGACGGTTGATCAATAATTTGTGAAAGGATTGATGATGTTACCTTGTTTATGATTCCCATGTCCATCTTCATCAAATATAATAATATTGGATCCTTTTAAATTATCATTAATGATAGAATTACTGGGTCCTTTCATCTTAGAGCATCCGCTACCTTGTTTGCTTTTCAAGGGTGGTAATGGATTGAGAAGTTGTAATCATTGATGAGATCTAATCATCTTCATTCATGCATATTCATCTCTTTCTATGTGAATATATATTTGAGATTTTTTTTGATCTGTATATATTTCAAACTTCTCCCTAAAGAGATAATGTCGCAAGATTTTTAATGCAAAGATCTCTGCTGCAAACTTAAGATCATGTGTGGGATTGTTTTTCTCCTAAATTTTGAAGTGCCTTAAGGAATAGGCAATGAAGTTTTCATTCTACATCAACACACAACCCATACCCTTCTTCAAATCATCACTCAATATTACGAAAATCTCCCCACTTGTGGGTAGTTTGAGCACAAGGCAGTGAAACTATTCTTCTTCAACTCCATGAATCTTTCTTCACATTTATCAATTCAATAAAACTGGACTCCCTTCTGAGTTATCTAGGTAAGAGTGTTTGAAAATTGTGATAAATATCTCACAAATCGGAGATAATATCCATCTAACCATAGGATTCTATATATATCTATCGTAGATGTCAGCCTCAACCATCCCTCAATTGATTTTTTCTTAGAAGGATCCAAAGATATCACATTGCTTGTGATGATATGACCCAATAACGAGACTTCCTTCAACCAGAACTCACAAATGTTGTACTTTTCATAGATATTCTCCTTTCTCATGGTCTTTATCACTGTGATCATATGCTTCTCATGAACCTCATTGGGTTTGGAGTATATTATAACATTGTCTATGAATATTACAAAAACTTTGTCATGGTATTCTCTAAAGACTCTATTCATCAAGTCCATGAATATTTTTGGATCATTAGTGAGTCTGAATGGCATCACTATGAACTCATAATGCCCATAACTCATATGAAAAGCTATCCTGGGGATATCCCCCTTCTTCACCTTAACTTGGTAATATCCTGACTATAGATCCATCTTAGAGAAGTATTGTGCTCTACGTAGTTGATCGAACAAGTCATCAATTAATTGAAAAGGCAACTTTTTCTTTATCGTGATTTTTTTGATCTCACGATAATTCATGCAAACATACATTGACCCATCCTTCTTCTTAATGAGGGGGACAGGTGCACCCCATGGTGAAGCACTTGTGAGCATAAACCCTTTATATATATTCTTCTTCAGTTGTTTCTTTATATCCTCAAGCTCCACAATATCCATTATATATGGAGTTCTGGATATTGGAAATTCCCCAGGTATAAGATCAATTAAGAATTCAACATCTCTTCTAGGAGGAAGACCAGAATTTTTTTTGGGAAACACATCAATGAATTCCCTTACAATAGGAATGTCTTCGAGGATGGTTCATTCCTTAGACTCAATCATTTGATAAAGATACGCATAACCATTGGGCAGTAATATACATTCTTGAGATGATGTTGTTAAAGAAGATTCATCCTACTCCATGAACTTGTATATAATCGGGGGTTGATTCACCATATAGAGGGTGATTTACCTCTCACAAAAATCAATGTTGGATCTATATAGGGAAATCCAATCCATGCTAATAATTTTATAAAATTCCACAAGGGGGAGTTTTATGAGGTTATCTAGGAATTTCTATCCACAAATTGTCATAGGGGAGGAGTTATAGTCATGTGATGAAATAATTTCCCCATTTTCCATTTTCTCTGACATATCTACTTCCATACATTTTGGTGGTGTTTGGATTGTTCTACTAATAATTTGGAATATAAAAGAATGCGTAGAAACATAGATGATAACCCAACATTTCAATTTTTGATTCTAGTTCTACTATATCCAATATAGAGATAGATATGAGTAATTTTAAACCATTAAACGCATAAAGAGAAATCCAATGACATTAAAAGGATAACATATAAATTACATTTATCTCCTTAACTTATGAATTTCTAGGTTTTGATCTAAGTTATCCATGATCTACTTCCTAAAGTATATTCTTCGGGGTTTTTCTTGTTCCATGAATAATGGTTCATACTATGATTATGAATTTAATAAAGAATATACCCTGAGAGTATCGAACTAAGAGTGTTGAAAGGCCATTTTTCATTCACCAGTTCCCATTTGAGTCTAGCTAAAAGCGGTGTTTTTGGATTTTACCCCTAGATACATATGTGCCAGAGATGCCTCTACTTGTTCATATCTAGACATGGATGTCTTTTCTTGATAAAGAACTTACTCTATACTCACCAAAATTTAAGGATTAATTTCTTTTACTTAGTATTATCCCTAACTCTTTCACTAGATTTTTCTAATCCTAATCCCAAAAATAATTAAACCTATCCTCTGATACCAACTATAACAACATTTTTTTATTTCATATTTAAACATGATTTATTACATAAACATTCAATTAATAAAACTAATAAGATTGAGAGGTCTAGATTATTTGTTGATTAGGAACATTACATAACAACTTAAAACATTAAATACACATATTTATTGAAAACTTTTTTTACATGACGAAAACATTCCTTTGTACTTAGAAATGCATGGAATAACCAGAGGACATACATAAGAAAAGGGTGATCTATAAAGACCTATAAAGGGGTAAAAAAGGAATAACAAGAAGAATACAATACATGTTAGGAAATAGGCATATTAAAGGATCATAAGAGAAACATGAATATAAATTCATGATATAACATGATATTCATAACATGGAAATGTGGAAACAACATACAACATGATATTAGCATGAGACAAGGCTCATAACACATGTATTAGCAAGAGTAAATCCTCATTGCACATGAATTAGCATGAGTAAACCCTCATTTCACATGAATTAGCATTACTAAACACTAATTGTATATGGAGTATCATGATTTAAAACATTACCCAATGCATTGGAGTTCTATCAGGGCGTACCCTTCATAATAATTTTATTTTCATGTATAAGTGTTCCACATAGATCATACAACATGGGTTCATTAAGTATAATAATTAATTCAATGAATAAGGAATGTGGAATACATACATGTAAGTCTCCAGTCGATAAGTACATGAGCATAAATATGAATTCCATTTATATATAAATGGGTATGGTATTCACTACACGATGATTTTGGCATGGAAAATCATGGTGCAATTTTGGCAGCATAATTACGTCAAATAGAGATTAGTAAAATGGGTTGATGAGAGAGAAATGGGTCTCTCATAATTTATACATTAAATAGGAATTAATGGGATCATGAAATATAGTATTCTCACATATTAAATTGAATTTATATGCATATTATAAAAGAAATTTTTTAATGGAAATGAGAAGAGAGAAATCACTTACGGAATTTCGGCATGGAAATAGGTGTACACAAGATATATTAATGGGAGATAAATGGGTATCTAATCCTTCAAACATAATAAGGGAGGTATGGGGGAGCATCCAAAACACACCCCATAATTTCTAATTGTAAATAAAAGGATATAACAATATAAAGATACCTGGATAAAATGAGAAAGGAAGGAACCCTTACAGAATTTAGGCATAATAACAACTTATGTAAGGGTCCAAATGCGGGAGGATAAATGATAAATAATTGAAATAACATAAAATTTACATTATTTAATTGATTATAAAAGTATTAAATTACAACCAATTGAAATTAAAACACTAATTTCAAACAATGTTATTGAATTGAATGGAAGAGAGAAAAGAAAGGATCCCTTACTTGGATGTGTGATCCCAAAGGCTTGGGGGAGGCTTCTTGGGAGTTTGGGGGGTGCCTTAGGAGGAATATATGGAGTAGGGGGAAGAGGGTGGTCAAGATTAAAAGATCTTTAGTGAAGATAAATGGGTGATTGTGTGGGTTTATATAGGAAAGGTGGGGGAATTCTTTATTATTTTGGTTTTGGACACTACAAACTAATATATTCAAAAACATAAACCATACCATGGGTTTTTACATGGTTTCTGGAAAATGGGAGTGGTATAAATTATTTTATAGGGCTATGGTCTGAAGATATTAAAATATTTTACTTTATTATGTGGTGGTGAGTCACACTTTCAAAAAAATGATTTTAAAATCTTAAAATATTTTATATGTCTTGGATGATTCACTAAGGATTTATAAAACAAATAAAATAAACTCAAAATTACATTATTTAAAATAAAAAACATATATTTGGACGAAGATACCTTTTATAGTATTTTATTACATCACAATTGGGTCATTATGATGTCATAAAACACATTATATATTTATAAGGTATTTAATATTTATCCAAAAATTCCACTATCTCAGAAAATTATGAAAAATTAACTATTAGATAATTTTGACATACTGATTAAAAAAATAATATTAATTTTATCTAATTAAATTATAATTTTGTGAATTTTCACTTTTAAAATAAAAACCACCATTTATTGAAAATTGATGGGTTTTTGACAAAAATAGTTTTCAAACCTTAATAAAATTTACAATTGAATTTATAAAAAGTATAAGATAATTTATATTTAATGAAAGTAATTTAATAATAGTATTTTATTAAAATATTATTTAATTAAAAAATCCATTAATCCATCAAAATATATTTCTTAATTGAATTTGAATATTAACCAAAAATAATATTTGTGATTTAAAAATCATTTACAAAGTAACAATAATAAAATGAAAGTATATTCATTATTATTTAAAAAAATAATGCACATATTTATAATGATAGGGTCTTGTTACATATCACTTTATTACACCATCATATTTCTTAAGATTAAGTTGTGAGATGATGGGGTTTTCATGGGGTCGTTCGGTGAATGTGGTTTGGGTTGTGATCTTAATGAGCTTGAACTTCTCCCATAAATAGTTTCTCTTATGCTTAAGTTGTTGGATATTATCTTGGGATTGGTTTAAAGAAAATACCAAAAATGTTATCTCCCTTGGAATATCTGATAAATGGGCTTCATAGGGTATGATACTACTAGTTGAGGCCATCACTTCCTTTGTATGTGTCAAAAGGATTTGTTAAAACCCTATATTTATACTAGTAATGTGATCAATATTTAACTACTATATTATAAATGGTAAGGATAATTAAAATTCATATAAATACAATTGGATATAATAAAAAAAAGGATTGCGTGTTTTTTCTATATCCATAATAAATTTAATTAAAAGAAAGGGAATTTTATTCATTAATGTTTGGGTCGTTACAAACTTCCCCCCTTAAGAAATTTCTCCCTTTTAAATTTCCTTTTCACAAATTAAAATAGATAATGGTAACTATGATTTATTACTTCCTCTGGTTCCCATGTTGCATCTTCAAACTTTTAGTTTTTCCACAACACCTTGGGAAGGGGAATCGTCTTAATTCATAGAATTGTTTCTCTAAAATCTATGTTCTTCACCAGATTCTTATCATAGGAGAGGTCATTATCCAATGGTATCACCTCTAGATTGAGTACATGCAATGGGTCTAGTTTGTACTTCCTTAAGAGTAATACATGGAATACATCATGGACTTGAGATAGGTTTGGTGAGAGTGTTAGTCGACATGCCACTGCTCCGATGCGATCAAGGATATCAAAAAGGCCAATGTACCTTGGAATAAGATTTAAATTATTACCAAATCTCATAACTCTCTTCCATGGAGATATGTATAGGAATACCATATCTCCAACATCAAACTATAAGTCCCATCAATGATTTTCAGCATAGCTCTTTTGTCGACTCTGAGTAGCTTTGATGTGCTGCTGGATGGTTTTAACCTTCTCCACTATTTCTTCGACCATTTCCAAACAAAGAAGTTTTTGTTCCCCAAATTTAACCCAACATGCCAGTGTTCTTCACCTCTTCCCGTTAGGGGCTTTATAAGGATCAATTTGGATGCATGAGTGGAAATTGCTGTTGTAAGAGAACTCCACCAAAAGAATATATTGGTCTCATCTACCTTTTAAGTCAATTGAGAAAGCTATCAATATGTCCTCAAGTTTCTAGATATTCCTATTATATTGGTAATAAGTTTGAGGTTGATAGGTTATTCTGAAGTTTAAATCAGTGCTCAGAGTATATTGAAGACTCTTCTAGAACATAGAGGTGAATCTTGGATCTCAATCAGACACTATCAATAGTGGTACTCCATGCAGCCTTACCTATTCTCTAATGTATATCCATTCCATTTGATCCAATGAGAAATCCTATTGAATTGAAATGAAGTGTACAGACTTTGTAAGATGATCCACAATAACCTAGATAACATTGTTTCCTTTGGATTTCTTCAGAAGTCTGGTGAAAAATACCATGGTGATGTTTTCCCATTTCTTTGTTGGTATGGGTAATGGTTGCATCATCCCCTTAGGCTTCTTCCTCTCAGTCGTCACTTGCTGAAATACTAGGAACTTTGATGTGTACTTAGCTATCTCCTTCTTCATGTTATTCCACCAATAGTGCTCTGGGAGATCTCAATACATTTTTGTGTTTCCTGGGTGAATGGATAAATTCGAACTATGTGCACCATCCCAAAGTTCTTTCTTTAACTCCAGATTTTATGGAACACCTAGTGTTTCCCAAAATATCAAAATTCCTTCTTCATTAACCTTGAACTCCAAATATTTCCCTTTTCTGATATTTTCTACTTTCTTTTGAATTCCCAAATCATATTTTTGAGCATCCTTTAACTTTTCCAAAAGATATGGTTGATCAATAATTTGTGAAAGGATTGATGATGTTCCCTTATTTATGATTTCCATGTCCATCTTCATGAAATCTAAGAAGACTGTATCTTTTTTAATTATCATCAATGATAATTTTTTTTGGTGCTTTATACTTAGATAATCCACCACCTTGTTCGATTTACCATGGTGATAATGGATTGAGCAGTCGTAATCCTGGATGCGCTTTAACCATCTTCATTGTTTCAAATTTATCTCTTTCTATGTGAATATATATTTGAGACTTTTGTGATCTATATATATTTCACACATATCCCCAATGAGATAATTCCTCCATATTTTTAATGAAAATATCACTTCTTTCAACTCCAGATCATGCGTTGGATAGTTTTTCTCTTTAATTCTCAATTGGATTAAGGCATTAATAGTTAAATTGTTATTATTCATCAACACACATCCCATTCCTTTCTTTGAAGCATCGTAGAATATTACAAAAATCTCCCCACTTGTGGGTAGTGTGAGCATAGGGGCAGTGACAAGCCTCTTCCTCAAATCCATGATGCTTTTATCACATTTATCATTCCAAGAAAACTTTACTCCCTTCTGAGTTAGATTGGTAATAGGGTTTGACAATCATGAGAAATTTCTCAAAAATTGGCGAGAATATCCAGCTAACACTAGGAAGCTATGGATATCCATCACAAATGTAGGCCTAGGACATCCCTTAATTTCTTTTGTCTTAGAAGGATCCATAGATATCCCATTTCTTATGATGATATGACATAAGAATGAGACTTCCTTCAACCATAACTCACACTTATTATACTATGCATAGATCTTCTCCTTTCACAATGTCTCTAGCAAAGTGATTAGATGCTCCTCATGCTCCTCTTAGTTTTGGATTATATTAGAATATATTCTATAAAGAATACCACAAATTTGTTGAGGTAATCTCTAAAGACTATATTCATCAAGTACATGAATATTTCTAGAGAATTAGTGAGTTCGAATGGAATCACTATGAACTCATAATGTTCTTACCTCATATGAAAAGCAGTCTTGGGAATATCCTCCTTATTAACCTTTACATGGTAATATCCTGACCGTAGATCCAACATGGATAAGTATTGTTCTCCATATAGTTTATCAAAAAATTCATCAGTTCATGGGAAAGGATACTTGTTCATTATCGTGATTTTGTTGATCTCATGATAATCAATGTAAAGGCACATTGACCCATCCTTCTTGATAAAGAGAACTGATACACCCCATGGTGAAACACTTGGGTGTATAAACCCTTTATAAAGATTCTCCTGTAGTTGTTTATTTATCACCTCAAGCTCCACAATAGCCATTCTATATAGAGTCTTGGATATTGGAAATTCCCCAGGTATAAGATCAATTGATAATTAAACATCTCTTCTAGGAGGAAGACCAAACAATTCCTTGGGAAACACATTAGCGAATTTCCTCATAATAGGAATGTCTTCGAGGATGGTTCCTTCTTTCGAATCAATCATCTAAGAAATATATGCATACCCATAGGGTAGTAATATCTATTCTTGAGATGATGGTGCTAAATAATATTCATCCTCCTCTTTGCACTTGTATATAACCAGGGGTTGATTCACCATATGGAGAGTGATTTACCTCTCGCGACAATTAATGTTGGATCTATATAGGGAAAGACAATCCATGAAAAGAATTGTATCGAATTCCCCTAAAGGGAGTATGATGAGGTTCACTAGGAAGTTGAGCCCACATATTATGATAGGGGAAGAGTTATATTCATGGGATACAATAATTTTCCCATTTTCCATTTTCAACCAACATCTCTGCTTCTGTTATTTATGTTTGTGTTTGGATTTTTATATTAAACTTTCGAGGTATAAAAGATGCATAGAACCATATATTATAACCCTACCTTTGACTTTTTGATTCTAGTTTTACTCTATCCAATATAGATATAGATATGAATACTTTTAAACCATTAAACACATAAAGGGAAATCCAATCACATTAAAGAGTTAAAATATTAATTACATTTATCTCCTTAACTTATGAATTTATAGGCTTCAATCTATGTTATCCATGATATACTTCCTAACATATATTCATATGGGATTTTTTTGTTCCCCCAGAAATAGTTCGTACTATGATTATGAATTTACTGATGTATATCCCTCTGGAGTGTTGAACCAAGAGTTCGACAAGGCCCATTGTCATTCACTAGTTCCCGTTTGAGTTAAGCTCAAATCAGTGTTTTTAGGTTTTACCCCTAAATTGATCTGTGCCGGAGCCAACTCTACTTTTTCATATCTTGATAGGGATGTATTTTCTTGATAAACAATGTAATCTATAGTTACCAAAATTTAGGGATTATTTTCTTATACTTAGCCTTATCCCTTAATATTTCAATAGTGTTTTATAATCCTAATACAAAAAATAACTAAACCTATCCTCTGACATCAACTATAACAACCCTTCTTTTTATTTCATATTTAAACATGATTTATTACATAAAATTGAACTTAATAAAACATAGAACATCAATATGTATAGTGTATTTGGGGATTAGGAACATTATATAACAACTTAAAACATTAAAGACACATATTTATTGAAAATTTCTTCTACATGACCACAACATTCCTTCGTACTTAGCAATGCATTGGATAACCTGTGGACATACATAAGAAAATGGTGAGCTATAAATCTCAATAAGGGAGTAAACAAGGAATAACATGAATAATACAATAAATTTTAGGAAATAGGCACATAAAAGGGGAATAAGATAAACATGAACATAAAGGCATGAT
This sequence comes from Viscum album, assembly GCA_963277665.1. Classification (NCBI taxonomy): domain Eukaryota; kingdom Viridiplantae; phylum Streptophyta; class Magnoliopsida; order Santalales; family Viscaceae; genus Viscum; species Viscum album. The sequence continues at coordinate 1,207,923,885 of OY728127.1, read as the reverse complement.
ATAGTATGATATTCATAACATGGAAATTTGACAACAACATACAACATGATATTAGCATGAGACAAGGATCATTGCACATGGATTAGCATGAGTAAACCCTCATTGTACATGAATTAACATTATTAAACCCTAATTACACTTGAATTAGAATGAGTAAACCCTTATTTCACATGTTATATCATGATACTAAACATTACCCAATGCATTGGATCACTATCAGGGCACACCCTTCCTAATCATTTCGTTTTCATGTATAAGTGTGCCACATAGATCATACAACATGAATTAATTAAGAATCATAATTTATTCTAGGAACAAGTAATGTGGAATAAATACATTTAAGTCCCCAATAAACATTTAGATGATCATAATGTTGAATACCCTTTATAGAGGAATGGGAATGGTATTCACTACATGATGATTTTGGCATGGAAAATCGTGGTGAAATTTCTGCAGCATAACAACATCAAATAGAGATTCATAAAATGGGTTGATGATAGAAAAAGGGGAATATAATAATTTACACGTTAAATATATAGTAAGGGGATCATGTAAAATAATATCCCAACATATTAAATGGAATTTAGATGCATATTATAAAAGAAATTCTTGAATGGAAATAAGAAGAGATAAATCCCTTACAGAATTTCAGCATGGTAATGGGTGTACATGGGAGGGATTAATGAGAGATAAAGGGGTATATAATCATTAATGAAATAATAAGGTAAGTATGGGGGAGGTTTGAAAACATACCAAATCGTTTTTAATTGAAAATTAAATGATGTAACAATATAAGGAAAATTAGATAAAATGAGAAAGGAAGGAACTCTTATGAAATTTTGGCATAGTAATAACATAAGTAAGGATCCAAATGGGGGAGAATAAATGATTAATAATTGAATTAAAATTAAATGGAAAGTAGTTAATTTATTATAAAATTATGATATTATAACCAATTGAAATTAAAAAACTAATTTCAAACAAGGTTCTTGAATTGAAAGGAAGAGAGAAAAGTAATGATCCCTTACTTGGATGTGTGATCCCAAAGGATTTGGGGAGGCTTATTGGGAGATTTTAGGTGACTTGGGAGGACTCTAGGGAGTAGGGTGAAGAGGGTGGTATAGATTAAAAGATATTGAGTGAAAATAATGGGTGATTTGGTGGGTTTATATAGGAAAGGTTGGGGAATTATTTATTATTTTGGTTTTGGACACCACAAGCTAAAATATTCAAAACCACAAACCATATCGTAGTCTTTTTCCCACATTTTCTAGAAAATTAGAGCAGTATAAATTATTTTATAGTGATAATGGCCAAATATATTATAATATTGTACTTTTTTATGTGGAGGTGAGTCACATTTTCAAGTAAATGGTTTTAAAATCATAAAATATTTTATATGTCTTGGAGGATTAAAGAAGGATTTATAAAATAAATAAAATAAACATAAAATTGAATTATTTTAAAGAAAAAACATATATTTTGATGAAGATAACTTTTATAGTATTTTATTACAATACTATTGGGTCATTATGATGTCATAAAACACATTATATATTTATACGATATTTAATTTTTACCCAAAAATATGACTGTCTCAGAAAATTATGAAAAATTCACAATTGGATAATTTCAATGTACTTATTCAAAAAATAATATTAATTTTATCTAAATAATTTTCTAAATTTTTGAATTTTCACTTTTAAAATAAAAAATGACATTTATTGAAAATTGATGAGTTTTGACAAAAATAGTTTTCAAACCTTAATAAAAATCACAATTGACTTCATAAAAATTATAAAATAATTTATATTTAATAAAATTATTTTAATAATAGTATTTTATTAAAAAATTATTTAATTAAAAATTCTATTAATGATTCAAAATATATTTCTTAATTGAATTTTAATATTAACCAAAAATACTATTTGTGCTTTAAAAATCATTTACAAAGTAAAAATAAAAGTATATTAATTATTATATACAAAAATAATGCACATAATAATAATACTAGGTTTTTGTTACATATCCCTTCATTACAACAACATATGCCCTAAGAGTAAGGTGTGAGATGATGGGGCTTTCAGGGTCTGTTCGGTGAATATGGTTTGGGCCATGATCTTAATGAGCTTGAAATTTTCCCATATACAGTTTTGATCATGATTAAGTTATTGGATCTTGACTTGGTCTTGGTCTAGGGAAATTCCAAGAAATTCTATCTCCCTCAGAAGCTCTTATAAATGGGCTTCATAGGGCATAATATTACTAGTTTAGGCCATCACTTTCTTTATCTGTGTCAAAAGGTTTTTTTAAAACCCTATATTTATACTAGTAATGTGATCACTATTCAATGACTATATTATCATTGGTATGGATACTAAATGGTATTTTAAATCTAATTGGATATAATAAAAAAAAGGAGTGAATGCATTTTCTATATCCATAATAAATTTAATTAAAATAAAGGTAATTTTATTCATAAATGTTCGGGTTGTTGTAAGAGGTACTGGTGTAAGAGGAATTCATGAGGTAAGAACTTATTATCCATAACATTTATGGGAAAATATGATTGATGATCGAAAAAGTATGGTGAGATAGATGTCCCTAAAGAAAGTGAGTGACCAACAGGCACCCACTAAGGTATGCAGTTTATGATCATCACCTATTCATTTCACTGACCGATGTGCTAAAATACAAGGAATGGAAACTTGTGCAGTAGCCTCTCATCCAAAGATGTTACAATAAAATAAAGTATAGAGAGAGCCTAAAAAAGTTCAATATGGATTTATAAATCATCACAATCAAGCTAGACCCACATTCTAACAATAATTCCAAAACCCACCACCATTTCAACAAAATCAATCCTATAACCATCCTTCCTACCACCAACCACCCACTTTCCAAAGAACCTATGAGAATCCACCCACCAGTGCACAACCCCCAATTCAGAACCAATAGCAGATATTCAAGAATGAGGGGTTGAAAGTCATTGTAAAAGATTTTTCCAACAAGTTTGAAAGTCTCATGGACTTCCTAACCAAAATTACTGGGAAAATACCTTCCCAAAAAATACCAAACCCAAAATAGAATTTAGACATGATAACAAAAAGGAGTAGAAAATAACTCTCACCACCATTCACCATTGATCCTGAAACATGACAACCTAGGATAAGGTAGAATGAGGTTGAAAATTCAGAAAAAATGCACTGTAAAGAGGATAAGAAAGAGGAGTAGGAGAAGGATAGGATGAGGAATAAGAGACAAGAAACACCATTTCAAATGAAAAAAAGGGATAATAATGACTTAAACCCAACATTTCAATGTAGGATGATTGAATAAAATAGATTGTAGGAAGAAAAACTTTAAAAAGAAATTATAAACACCCTATAAAAAGTAAAAAAATAATATCCCCATTCTTGAATAACTCAAATAAATTCCAAAGTATGCTAAATTTTTGAAGGTTATTTTCACTAAGAAGAGGATACATCAAGGGAATAAAATAATAAATTTGGGAAGAAGTGTCTCAGCCTATATCACACCACAATTTACAACCCATTGTCATGATCTAGGGATATTTTCCATTCAATGAACCACTGGTTATTCAAATTTATCTAATTATTTATGTGATATATATTCTTAAATAAATGTATTTATCTAATCATTATACTCTTAATTGAATATGAGAGACTTGAATCCAACAATATTGGTGTTCTGACTTGAAAACAGATCCATAGTTTTCCCAATTGGAATTTCAGAGGATGTCCATATTAAAGTCAACGATCTCTTGTTCCTAGATAACTTCTATATGCTAAATATTAAATAATATAGGATCCCATAACAATCACCCATTATTTTTGGGAGTCCTTTCTTGAATATAACAAAAAAATAATCAATTTCCATGAAGGTACAATCACCTTGTAGTTTTGAGATATCACTATCCACTTTAATATTTTTGAATCTATGAGGCACCAATCCGATGATCACTAAATCGTTGAACTATCCCATAAAGTTTATATTGAACCCATTTAATAATTAGGTATGTGACATTAATTCTTATCCTTAGTAGAGAATTTTTCTATTGAAAATATCACTAAACATGTGGATTCTCAAATCACTAAAGATTCTGATTTCATGTGGGAAGAAGAGGTGAAATATGGTATCTTTGATGATTTTTTAAAAGATGAAGAATATGATTTGAATAATTGTGTGTAGGATGTCCAACCATTGAATGTGGGGAATATTGGTTTAGTTTTATCCCTTTAGTCTCCCCTGACCTGGAATTAAAACCACTCCCCACTGTTTTGAAATATGTATACCTTAGGGAGGTAGAAAAATTACGAGTGATAATTGATAATAATATATTTGAAACACAATAAAAAATCCTTGATTGATATTTGGAGAGAGAATGTCCAATAAATATGGTGAATCTTAGGTGATATCCCTGTAATAAATCCAAAAATGTTCAAACATAGATTTTTTCTCAAGGGAGATTCCAAACCTATCAGACAGCCCCAAAGGAGGTTGAATCCCACCTTGATAGAGGTTGCGAAGAAGGAGATCAAGAAGATCTTAGAAGAAGGGATCATCTTTCCCATCTCAGATTCAAAATGGGTTAGCCCTATTCATGTAGTTCCAAAAAAAATTTCCTAACCATTGTAAGGAATGAAAAAAATGAATTAATCCCGATCAGAATTTAAAATAGCAAGAGAGTGTACATGTTATTTAGAAAGTTGAATCATGTCACTCAAAAAGATAATTTTCCCATATTCTTCATTTACCAGATGTTAGAGAGATGGGTAGGGAGAAATCATTATTATTTTTGGATGGATTTTTAGCTACCCATTACTCCTGAGGATCAAGATAAGACAACCTTTACTTGTCCCTTTTTTACCTTTTTATATAAAAGGATTCCATTTGGATTATTTAATGCTCCATGTAAATTTCATAGGTGCATGCTATGTATATTTTTGATCACTTTTAAGATTTATTATAGGTTTTCTTAGATTATTTCATAGTTTTTTGTAAATTCCTTTGATTTTTTTTTAAAAAAATCTTGAATTTTTTTTAGAAACCTGCATTGAAAAGAATCTTGTTTTAAATTTTGAAAAGTGACATTTCATGGTTGAGATATGAATTGTACATGGTCATGTCATTTTGAAAAATTAATTAAAGTGGATAAATAAAAAATTGAAGTGATAAATTAATTATCTTACCCAACTTGTCTGAATCATGTTAGATCATTTTTAGGACATATTGTATTCTACATGAAGTTTATAAAATATTTCATTAATATTTATCTCCCTATCTTTATATTTATTTTAAAATATACTGATTTTTATTTCAACGGTTCATGTAAGGAATCCTTTGATGAGTTTAAGAGGAGATTGATTACACCACCCATGATAAAGCCACAAAATTGGGAAGAACTATTCGAGCTACTTTGTGATGCTTCCAACCAAGCAGTTGGAGCAGTCCTTTCTCAGCAAATTTAGGGCAGGCCAAAATTCATTACCTATGCCTCGATAATCTTATATGTGGATCAATTAAATTACAAAACCATAGAAAAAGAGTTTTTACCCATTATTTGTTCTTTATAAAGTTTTATATCATATCTTCTTAGAACTAAAGTCCCTATGTTTTCTGATCATGTAGCTCTTAGGTACTTGATGAAGAAGAATGAAGCTAAAACAAGGCTTGTGAGATGAATGTTACTGCTACAGGAGTTAAAAATAGAAATCAAGGACCTGAAGGGATATGATAACCAATTGTATGATCATTTAAGAAGATTTCCCAACACTTCTGAAGTTGAAATTCTAGAAAAAGAACCATTGAATGATCAACTTCTAGGTGATAAGTTGTACATTATTGAAGGAGAAGTGACATGGTTTGCTAACATGGTCAATTATTTAGTAACATATCAGGTTCAATCTCATTTTAATTCTCACCAAATTCACAAACTAAAATATGAATATAGATATTACATTTGTAATGATCTATTTTTTTGGAATATTTTTGATGACCAAGTGATAAGAAGATATTTTCTTGAGAGTGAAATTGGTTATGTATTTGAGTTTTTTCACACTTTATCTTGTGGAGGACACTTTGGACCTCAAATGATAGTAAATAAGGTTTTATAATTTAGAATTTATTGGGCCACCCTTTTTAAATATTCTCATGAATTTTTCAAAAGGTGTCAAAAAGTTATGTTTTCTTGAAACATTTCAAAGAGGCAAGAAATTCCCCAACAACCACTTAAGTTTTGTGATATTATTGAAGTCTAGGGGATAGATTTTATGGGAAATTTCCTGATTTTATTTGGAAATTTTTATATCTTTCTTATAGTTGATTATGTTTCCAATTGGGTGGATGAAAAATTCACTAGGACTTATGATGGTAAAGTTGTTTGTGATTTTTGTCAGGGCTAACATACTTTGTAGGTTTAGAGTGACTAGAGACATCATCAATAATCAAGGGACTCGCATTTGAAATTTGAGAATGGATTATTTGCTGAAGAAGTTTGGGATACATCATAAAACATCAACTACCTATCATCTACAAACAAATGGTGAAGAAGAAGTGTCCAATGGGGAAATAAAATGAATTTTGGAGAAGGGTGTTAAACCAAATAGGAATGATTAGAGCCAAAGGTTAGATAAAACATTATGGGATTACAAGATATCCTACAAGACCTTGATTGGAATGAGTCCATATATGTTGATTTATGGGAAAATATGTCACCTACATGTGGAATTAAAGCATGAGACTTATTAGGATGTGAGGAAGATGAATTTGGATATTGAAAGCATTGGGAAAGAGTGAAGGTTACAATTGTTTGGAGATAGAGGAAATTAGAAGGGAATATTTTGAAAATTCAAGGATTTACAGAGAGAAAATAAGAGCAGCTCATGATAAGAAGATCCAACTAAAAGACTTTCATTCTAGATACAAAGTGTTGTTATTAAACTCAAGACTCAAGCTGATTCCAGGTAAACTTCATTCCATATGAGAGGATCCATTTATAGTTACTCATGTATATCCTTTTAGTTCTATGAAGATTGTGAAGGATTGAATGTAGGATCCATTCAATGCTATTGGACACAAGCTGAATAAATCCCATGGGACCATTCCGTCATATCTAATATAGGAGGTCCCAGTCCTCTAAACTATCTATTAATAAAATCAATCAGGTTGTACATCTCCTTTACACTTGATTTATTATTGTGATTCATTTTAAAATCTACATAATTCTTAAATACATTTGAATTCATTATAGACACTACATCATTTAAGTGTGGGTGATGGAACCTTTTTAGTTTAGGACTTTCAAATTTATGTTATCCTATTTTCCAAAAAATCATGTTTTTCAAATTTTTGTGTGTTTTTTTCATTTTTTTTGTGTTTTTGAAACTTTTGAGCTGAAATGATTATCATTTTCATTTTTTAAACCCATATTAATGAGTAAAAAAATTTATTCCATGAAACAAATCATAAATGGATGTTGAAAATGACATTCTTTCATGTTCAATTCTGTGAGAATTTCATGAAAATTACTTTTGTTATTGAATCTCATGCCACATATCATTTTATTTACATTTTAAATCACATTCCCATGGGGATTCTAAAACCTTTTTTCATATTTCTTTCATTCAACTCACTTCTTGAGAAAACCAAACCATTCTTTATTTAACCATAATTTTATTTATTCCTATCAATACTTGAGGGTTTGAGGTACTTGTATTTTAAATTATTGAGGCATTTATTTGGTTTTAAAGAGCCCTTTAAAAAATATTTTTTGTCATTATTGCCTTACTCAAACATTTAATCCTTATAGGCCTTATAAGAGTGGAATTTACTATTAGGTTAGTGGCATTATAAGATATTTTTCTATATATAACCATATCTTGAAGTTAAATTACATGATCTAGTTAAACTTAAGTGTGGGGGAAGCTATCTTGTGTTGTTCTACCTTTTTCAGTGAAACTTTGGGTGGAAAATAAAATAATTAATTGATATACTTAATACTAAAAAAATTCATTATGTTGAAATTTGTTCCCTTTTGGAGCTTTCATGATAAGAGAAGTTGTGACTTTTTGGAGCTTCTAAAGAGAAAGAAAGTTGTGCCTATCTAAAGATTTCAAAAACAAATCTTGTTTGAGAAGATTGAAATTTGGGCTGCTAAAATGTGAAATGGTGTGAACTTTCTTTGAGTTTTCATGATGATAGAGCTGATTTTATACTATGGTGAATGAGGAGGATACCATACTTGAGTAGAAATTAGAATCTTTCAATTTTTCTTTAAAAAGAGTTAAGGCCTTCTCATTCAGCATCATATTTTTTCACATCATAATCTTAACAAACAAAATCCACTAAAAAACTTGAAAAGTATTCATTATAAACACATGTACTTGACTCCACATAGGGTGCAGAAGTATAAATTTATCAAGCCTACGGTGACCCGTTCATGAGTTTGGATGAGAAAATCCTTATTGAAAATTGAAATTTGTGAGATGAGAGAAAATTCATGTGAGGTAGGTATCTTGTGTGTTTGGGAGGAGAAATGAAGAAGAAATATATTTAATGGTATAGTTTTAGAACTTTGAATAATGTTTGTTGATGAGGTATGATATATTTTGTTTCTTGGTATGGAATTGTTGGATCTCATGAGCATGTGTTTTGAATTTGCATTGATTCAATTTTTATGCTTACCCTATCGGGGAGTCTAAGTGCTAAGTGTGGGGGAATTGATAGAGTTAATATTTTAATTATTTTTAAACTCTATTTTAATGATATAATCCATTTAAATTATTCAATATAATCTGATTTGCATCATTTTAGTGTTTTTGGTGAATTTTGGGATTAATTGTGAAAATTGTTTAATTATGGAAATTTAGTAGTTTTATGAATATTCTATATTTTAGTCATATATTCTACAATTTTGATCAAAATTGAGTGATTACTTTTTAAGGATTTATTTTTTCATGGGATTATATTTTTTTATTTGGGACCTAGATCCAATTCGATGCATAATGACCTAGAAAAATAAATCAAGTGGAAATAGTTTGCTGGACAATAGAATGAAACCCACAACATTTATTGAAACATATATCATAATAAATGAATTAAAATTATGTGATTATAAATTTATTATAAATAGGACTCCAATAATAATCTTCAAAGTAAATTTTAGGAATAAATTCAGTAATTAAGGCATCCATTGCATGCACAAAAATGGAGATAGTTGAGATGTTTCCTTGGGAAGAAAAAGTATTTATTAATAATTAGGGCATAATTTTTTTTTAAATTGTTCAAATAAGATGAGATTTTGTGGGAGCATGAAAAAATTATAGGGTAAAAACTTTTATGAATACAAATTCCTGATATTCAACCATTTACTATGATAATTGAACTCAAACTTTTAGAGGAATGAATCTGGAGGAAAAATTTTCTACCCCTAAAGCCTATAAATATGAGTGTTCACTTTTATTCAAATTTGTTTAAGAAGGAAGGGGGAATGTGATAGAGGATGAGAGTGTTTACATTATTTTAATTTTATAGTTTCTATTTTCTTAGTTTCATTATGATATCTTTTTCACCTTTTAACTCTCTTACCCTTCACATAGAGGGGTAAAACCTTTGAGTAATCGGGGAGGGGGAGAGGTTAAAATTTAAAATTTCAAAATATTTTTATTTAATATAAATCTATCCTTTTCTATTTAATGTTATATATTTTTAGTGGGGTCCAATTCCCTTAATGTGATCATACTCTGGGTTTTGGTTTCACTTATTCTTTATAGCTTTGGTTGAAGAACTTTAAAATATCTCCACTTAGTGTAATTTTTCTCAATCAAACAAATTTTGTTAGGAGGTGAGTGTATAGAGATTGTTGAAACGTGTGTGGATATAGTGAATAATTCATAGATTTATATGGACCAAAAATTTCCAATTGGGAATTTCCTTAGTTATTTGGGAATTGTTTATGAACTTCCATGCAAATTGGAGTGGGTTTCATTGCTTTCTTCAACCAATGGTGATTGAAAACTCAATTAAAGAGACCTTAATTTATCATTCAATAGGATTAGAGGGGGAATGATCTATATATCTATGATGAGATTGAAATATGTGATCCTAACCTGACATAATAACTCCCGTCATCCATTAGTTTTCGACCTTTATTTTTAATCGCTTACTTTATTTTTAAACTCCATTAATTTCAAAAGCAACCTCTACATATTTCTCAAATTTAAGTGACAAACATGATTTTTGTGCACTAATCTATAGAGAAAGCCGAGTTTAACCACTATACCTCATTTTAAATTAGGAAATACTTATTTTTTCCACACCCCATAACATGCATGTGTCACTCAGTAAGGGTAAATAAGGGTGAAATGTAAGCATGAGAATAGGGGTATGAGAATGCGATCATGATGTTAGTGGATCATACCCTGCATAAAAAAGTTCATAAACATGAATCATGGCATAAATCCTAGAAGTTCATAAGATATGAATCATAAGGAAATAAATAACCAAAACTATGAAATCATAACATAAGAATAAAACATGGAATTATAGAAATCACATAAGTATATAGTATGATTTTAATAGTAGTAAATGTGTCACTGCCATGTCCAACTTGGTAGTATGGGTTCGCTCCCCATATCATCTTGGTAGTCATGGTTCACTACCATGTCTAGTAAAGTATTATGAGTTCACTTCTAATACCATATTTGTAATCATGGTTCACTCCAATGGTCATCTTAGTAATCAAGGTTCACTGCCAAGACAATCTTAGTCCATCTCATGAGATAGAAATCGTTACCCAATGGATTTGAGGGAGATATAACTCCCACTGATATCATAATAAAATCATACATACATGTGCTATAAAATCCTAAATAATCATATCATAACTCATGAAATGAAGTGGGTGTCATAAAAATTTATTCATATCCTAACCCGTGAAAAAATATACATGTTTCATATTCATTTCAAAATCATAACATGTGAAAAGAAATGAGTTTCAAAATCAGATAACCCGTGAATGAGAAATGAGTTTCATAAACATCGTGCCATAAAAACATAAACCATTAATTGATAGAATATGATTGTAAGAAAATTAATAATTTCACCATAATTTAATGAGTAATACCAATGGATGTTATCTTAGATGGGAAATAATTTTGATATATCTTTTAAAAACATTTCATGAGGAAAATATCCTTTCTTCTTTGAAAAATTATTTTTTGAACATAAAATATTTTTGAAAATATTTTTATTTAAAAATAGATATAAAAACTTATAAATTATGATTTTAAAACAATAAAACATTTTTCAAATCCTTTTTTCTTGAAAATTATCTTTATGGATCATTTGAATTTTTTTGAAATAAAATAAATTTTCTACTGAAGAGATAAATACGGTTATATTTTTCTTAAAAAACCTTTCTTAAGTATATTAAGTACCAATGGGTGGAAAAATGGTACCCATACATGGAGATATATTTTATATATACATTAGTATGAAACTCATGAGTTTTCATGAGATATGGATCATAATATTTGCTAAATAGAAGCATAATCATGAACAATCCTGATAAACGATGCGATTTTTCTAATAAACTCTTACCACATGGTAACCTGGGATCATACTCTTCATGTTAGAAATTGAAATTAAATGAAGATTAAAATATCTTAAAAATAATTAGATTCATGATATAACATGTCAAATGTAAGTACATGCACCTCTAAAATGAATTTAGATGCATAACAAAACATGAGTCTCAAAGAAGGAGAATTGAGACAAAACTATCTTACCGATTTGGTAAATTTTGAAATATAACCTTATGAAAGAAATATAATAGAATATATATGTAAATACCCATAAATATAATTATAATATTCATATAATACATTCATGGTACGTATGCATATAACATAGAAGAAATGAGTGGTGTATATGGCATGTATCTCACAGAAATAAAAAGTGAGATGAAATTGTCTTACCTTATGTCATCACTCTCATCATACTCGTACAAAATTCCTTTATAATAAATATAAGTTTATTATAAATCTATCAAATAACCATATTATTATATATAATACTATATATGGTTTTATTATGAGTTTATATTACCCACTTGTTAACAATTCCATGTTAAGGTTTCACTTTTGGCAATATCCACTTTGTTCTTTGCATGTGTCTTAATTTGTAATATCTTTGGTCCTTATACATATATAATGATTTAAAGAATATAAAGAATTATATAAATATAAATTAAATTCACTATACTTTTATTATAATAATCCATAGAATATATAAGTATACAATGTAATACACCGTTCAAGGAGATGGTAGGCCGTACATACCCATGAATGTTGTTTCCGTTTTATTATCGTATTGAAAGAAAGAATGTAAATGACATATATGTATATATATGTATATATATAGTTATTATAGTATAATAATTATTTCATATATATCATATAGGTTTACTAAAACTATCTTTAATAAATTCCAAGTAGTTTGTGAAACAATCACATCACTTTGAAGGGGTGGTAGTCCACATTTCCTCAAATGAAATTATCGTATTTACACAAAATGGAAAGATAAAGATATATGTTGTAAAATAATTTCATAATATTAAATAAATTATAATATATTATATATTATATATAAATATATTTTTCATCATAAATTCCACCATGATAGGTGTTAAAGTAAAAATTAACAATCATCATTTCATTAGGCGGTAGTTCATCGTACACGTAAATAGTATGTTCATTACCCATTTGATGGAAGTGTGTGTAAGTATTGGTCGAAAACTTATTATAAAAAAATACTAGTATAATTAGGATAATGTTTTTTTATACAATAATGGAATAATAAAAGTCGAGGGAGTGGAGAATGAAAATAAAATAAAGTAGTTTAAGGGAGGGCGTTACCTCTTAATTGGGTAAATCCTTTTGGTTTGCACCAGAGGGATTCCTTGGAAAGATTTATTTAAAAGGTGAGGATTATTGTTTTATTTAGGGAGATTTAAGAGATATTTGAGTAGATATTGTTCAAGCCAAAGTTTCTTGAGTGGTGTGAGTAAGTGAGAAGAGATGAGACCCTTTTATAGTGGAGGAGGAGTGACACTCGTTCAAATTTTCAGAATGGGAATTCCACCCATGTTTTTTCCAATGGAAATCAGATCCAATAATGGTAAAATTTCGATAAAAGTTACTATAGGGTATAAATAGGACAAAAAAATGGATTTTTTACAAGTTTATAGGTCTTTTAGGCCCTTAAGTTTAAGGTTTAGTCATTGGTTAAGATTAATTTTACCTTAATCAATCTAATTAATTTTAATTACTTTCACTAATCATTTTGGTAAAAATATAAGTAGATATTATTATACATTATAAATTATTCTAGTTACAAATATATAATCCATTTTTTCCAAATCATAATCACATAATACGAATAAATTAATTTAAATTCAATCCTGTAGTCGGGTTAACAATTCGGGTTTTTAAATTAAAAATGTTCAAAAGTTTTCTATGTTTTTATATTTAATTACAAAGTGAAATAGATTCCAATGACCCAAATTTAATTGAAAAATAAAAATATGATCTAGTTAAACTTTTAAATCAATTTAAAATATAATCTAACCTAATAAATAAATTAGATGAAAAGACAGTTTTGAATTAAAATTTGGTATTTTTCACTATTCATCAAAAAATGAAGTTTCTCAGAAAAATATCAGAAATTCAACCTAATATAAATTCAACATTATAAATTCAAAAATGATGTTTAATTTGTGAAATTAAATTTCTAAATGTGTCTAAAATTAGTTTTAGTTTTTTTACATAAGTACATGAAAAGTAGTACATTTGAGAAAATAATATTTTTTAATATATGAGGACTTTACAAATAATTATATATTTTGTTATAAATATTTATTATTTATATAAAACCATTATAAAAAATATTTGTAAAGTTTTTATTACTATTCATATTACTTAGTTTAACATCTAGGTTATAATTATCTCATTTAAGTAATTATAATAAAAAAATAAGTTTTATAGAAACTCAGTGTTGCGTATAATATACACCAAGTCAGTGTCATGTGAAAGGAATGTTTGAATTAGTGAAATGAAATATATTAATGAAAATTTAATTTTTTCTAGAAAAAATGTTTATAAAAACTAAATGTGTTACATTCTACCCCCATTAAAATTAATTTCTCCCTCAAAATTCATCATTCACGTAAAAAATAAGGATACTTTTGCTTCATAATATCATCAAGTTCCCATGTAGCTTCCTCTAACTGGTGATTTCTACAAAAAAATTTAACCAGGTGAGTGGTCTTGTTTTTTAGAACATTATCTACACAATCCATATTTTCAATAGGTTTTTCCTTGTAAAAAAGATCCTACTCCAGCGGTATAACCTCTGAGTTCAGTATATGTGAAGGGTATGGTATGACTTCCTTAGGAGAGATCCATGGAACACATCATGGACTTGAGAGAGATTTAGAGGAATTTCCAAGTGATAGGATATCATCTAGAAAAAATCAAGAATCTCAAAGGGACCGATATACCTAGGGATTAGTTTCCCTTTATTTTTGATCCTCATAACCTTCTTCTAAGGAGAGATCCATAAAAATAACTTCTTTCTAACTTTAAATTCCAGATCATGCCATTAGTTATCATCACAAATTTTCTGTAATATTTGATATGCATTAGTATTATACTGAATGGATCTAACATTATTTACCATTTCTTCAGTAATCTCAGGTCCCAATAGCTTTATTTCTCCAACCTCATCCTAGCACGTTGGATCTCTACATTTATTCCCATAGAGGGATTCATAAGGTTCCATCTAAATACTTGAGTGAAAGATATTTTTGTATAAAAACTCAACTGGAGGACAATTTTTATCCCAACCACCTTTGAAATCCATAGAACAAGATCTCAAATATCCTCTAGGGTTTTAATTGTTCTTTTAGAATAACCATCTTTCAGAGGATGATAAGAAGTACTGAAAATCAATTCCATATCAAGTTCTTTCTAAAGACTTCACTAGAACTTATAGGTAATCCGTAGATCCTGATCTGATACAATATAATGTGATACTCCATGTAACCTTACCACTTCCTTAATGTATATCATGGAAACATGATCTAGATATAAGTCTTCTATGAAAGTGATGAAGTGTGTTAACTTTTTAAGGTGATCGACTGCCACCCATTTAGCATTAAAACCTTTAGAGTTTTTGGGAAGTCCAATGAAAAAATTCCAAGTGATTTTATTCCATTTCCATTCTTGTATGGGTAATGGATGCAACACCTCCTTTGAATTTTGTCTTCCATCCTTAATTTTTTTTCATAAAAAGAATCAAGATACATAATTTGTGATATCTATCTTCATTACATCTTACTAGAAGTATTCTTTCAAGTACCTATACTAGTTCATACTTCCAAGATGAATAGAGAATGAAGAACTATGACATTCCTTTAACAACTCCTTCTTCATATCTAGAATGGAAGGAACACATAAATGGTTCCTGAACCTTATCATTCCATCATGATCAAGGTTAAACTCATGAACATTTCTAACATTTTTTTGGAGCTCTTCATCTTCCTTCTATACCTCGTTAATCTTCACTTGGATAGAGGGTTGAACATTCATTTGAGAATGATAATATTTCCCCCTTCCTTTAGTATTTCTAGCCCCATATTTTGAAAATACAAAAATATTGGATCTTTTGTGATCCTCATCATGAATAATAAAGAATGATCCTTTTGAATCATATCATCAACAACCTTGTTCACTTTCTCAGGGTGGTAATGTATTGAGTAGTCATAATACTTTATCAACTGTAAACACCTTCTATAGAACATGTTCAACTCCTTATATGTGAATATATATTTGATACTTTTATGATTAGTATATATATCATAATTTTATCCATAAAGATAATTACTCTATTTTTTTAGTGAAAAAATTACCACTGCTAACTCCAAACCATGAGTTGGGTAATTTTGATCATGAATATTCAATATCTATGAGGCATAAGAGATAACCATGTTATTCTGTATAAGAACACATCCCAATCCCTTCTTGGATTCATCACTATAGATTAAAAACCTTCTCCACTACATGGTAATGTAATAACAAGTGCACTGACTATCCTTATCTTCATTTCTTTGAATTTTTTCTAACATTCATCTTTCCAGAGGAACTTTTCACCCTTCTAAGTTAACTTGGTCAGATGATTTTATAGTTGTGAGAAATTCTCTACAAACCATTGATAATATCCAGTTAAACTAAGAAATATATAGTTCTCAGTCACCGTGGTTGGTCTTTGCCATCATTCAATAGTCCCCTTATTTGATGGATCTACTAATATACAATCTCTTGAGATTATGTGACCAAAAAATAAAACCTTTTGTAGGAAGAATTTACACTTTGTAAATTTTTCATATAGTTTCTCCTACCTTAGGGTCTTTAGTACAATTCTCAAGTTATTTTCATTCTCTTCCCTTCTCATTTAATAAATAATAATATCATCTATAAAGACTACCAAAAACTAGATGAGGTGATCTCTAAAGACTCTATTCATCAAATACATGAAGATAGTATAGGCATTAGTAAGACCAAAAGGCATCACTATATATTCATAGTGTCCATACCTTGTACAAAATTCTATCTTGGGTATATCCTCTTTATTTACCCTCAATTAATGATATTGATAATGAAGGTCAATCTTGTAAAATTATTGATATTTTCACAGTTGATTAAACAAGTCATCCATAAGAGGTAGAGGATACATGTTCTTGATCATGATCTTGTTAAACTCTTGATAATCAATGCAGATTCACATTGATCAATCTTTATTTTTCACATAAAAAAATAGGTTCACCCCAAGGTGACACACAAGTTCAAATGAATCCATCATCAAGGTCTTCTTGGAGTTTCTTATTCTATTCCTGCAACTCAGTTATGGTCATTCTATAAAGAGTCTTTGAAATTGTTGTGGTACTAGGTATGCGTTCTATTGAGAACTCAACTTCTCATTTTGGTGGAAGGATAGGAAACTATTCCAAAAAGACATCCCCAAATTATAAACCAATAGGCATATCATCGATATCGCTTTTTTTACCCAACTATTTGAGATAAACAACCCTTATAAATGGGAATTAATACCCATACACTAGATATAATCTCCATAGGAAGTTTATACTTATTGTTACACTAATGGATGATCATAGGAGGGTTTGAAATATCAAACATAACTTCGCTTCCTACACAATTGATGTGGGATTTATATAGATAAATCCAATCCTTGACTAAGATGACATCAAATTCAACAAAATGAAGAACAATAAGATTTTTAGGAAGCACATTTACCACAAACATCAATTAGAGAGGAATCAAAGACTTTGTATGAAATCATCATACCATTAGGGGTTTTCAATACTAATTCTACGTCTAATAATTTTGGTTGAATCTTAACACACTTAGAAATTTATTTAGATAAGATAGAATGGGTAGATCCCGAATCAAATAAGGCATTATCAGTTCTAGAGTGGTTGGTAAGTGCACCTTTCACCACATCATTATCCCACCCTCATCAGAAATAGTGATTGCATGGGATTTCACCTTATCCATAATCTTAAAAGGTTTCTTATGTCATTCATCATCACAAGATCTTGGGTTTGGGTATTGGTTAGCATAATACCCATTATCCTTACACTTGTAGCAATAAATTGTGAGAGATTCATTTTGTGCCTCTTTTTCCCCATTCACATAGTTAGCTAACTTCTTCCCATCACTTTGGAAATAAAATTCTAGATGGACTTCCCTTCCACACATAAAACAATTATTATACCCCTTAATGAAATTTCGTCTATGCTTATTCCCACAGTTAGAGCATAAAGTAAATCTCATCTTCTTCTTTTCATGGTTTTTAGATTTCCCTTTAAACTCCATCTTCATTTTCTTGTTAAAACCATGGATATTGGTACATGACTCCAACCTCAATTCCAGTGCTTATTTCACAATGTACAATCTCTTAATAGATACTAAAGTATTTTATGGATAATTCACTTTAGAGACTTGGTTTTAAGCCACTGAATAACCTATCGACTTTGCTTTTTGGGTTGGATGATAATTCCTGAAGTACACCACACAAGTCTTGTAAAATTATCCTTGTAGGTACCGAAAAATTCATTATCAATTTTCTTCAAATCAAGAAAATATTTCTCCATATTGGTAAAAATAATCCAAGGAAATTACTTATTGAAAAATAAGATCTTGAACTCTTACCAATCCATGGATCCAATCTAATTTTTCTACCTTGTATTCTTTATTAGAGTCCACCACTGGTCCACTTCTCCTTTAAATCGATAAAAAACCAAAATGACTTTCTCATGCTTTGACCACTAGAGAACGAAGAATATATTTTCAGTAGTACCGATCTATTGTTCAGAAACAAGAGGATCATAAGACCCACTGAAATTTCCTCATGAAGGACTCAATAGAATGTTTTCCCCACCTTTTCTTATTTATAAGTCCACCATGATTCATATATTGAGATTTTTGTGTGAGCATAGAAATGATATTTTTCATTTATACTCCCATAAAATTTGGCTGATCGAGAGGAAAATTATTGCATTTTCCTTTGCAATCACCATTAACACGGTTCCTTCAGGTTCCAACCATTTAATAAAACCAAAATGATAGAGTTAGAAACAATTATCATAATGAGGTACCACATAATCATGAAATGTCACTAATATGATGTCTAAATTATGACACCTTTATTAATATATGACACCTTAGGTTTATCTTTTTCTTTTCATAGAAAACCTCTATTTGAATCCTTCATGATGTTTCATGAAGAGTTTATGAATTCCCAAATCATATCCCTCGAGGATGTCAAACTAGGTGTTTAGAACGTGTACTAAATTACCCTGAGTCATGACCGGAACATAATTTCAAAGTTATTACTCATAGGTACATCTGTTGCAAATCCACATCCACTTATAATGTCCAGACATGGATGTATTTCAAGGAAACCACTTAATCTATCCATTACCATAAATACAAGACATTTCCTATACTTTTCCTTATCCTTATAATTAACCTTAGACACATCCTTAGGTTTATCACTAAGGTTTTGTCATCATAGATTCCAAAGGGTTACTTAACCTTTACTTTGATACCAACTATAGGGAGCCTAATTTTTCATACATTAACATTTCATAGATTTTTAGGAATACCTAAAACATTATACAAATAGATTCCCAAACATTGTATTGGTTTAGTGCATTTGGAAACACAAAAACAAAAACAATGATACACAAGTGAGCTACATTATCTCCCACTAGGTTATTATTGACTAGCAACCTTCTGAGGCACATAAAATATAATACATATCATTATAGCTTGGGGAAGAAAACATACAAATTGGTGAGCTCATATGCTCAGTAATTGTAAAAAAGTGATATATATATATATATATATAAGCATGAGCATATGGGTACGAAAATGTGATCATGACATTAGAGGATTATACCTTGTATATCAATGATCATAAACATGAATCATGACATAAATCATGGAAGTTCATAAGACATTAATCATAAGGAAATAAAGAACAAACACCATGAAATCATCACAAAAGAATAAAACATGGAATTATAGAAAGAACATAAGCATAAAATATGATTTTCATAGTAGTCAAGGCATCACATCCAAGTCCATCTTGATAGTATGGGTTCACTACTCATACAATCTTGGTAGTCATGGTTCACTCCCATGGCCATATTAGTAGTATGAGTTCCCTCCTCATACCATATTGGTAGTCATGGTTCACTCCCATGGCCATCTTAGTGGACAAGGTTTACTCCCAAGACCATATTAGTCTATCCCATGAGATATAAATCATTACCCAATGCATTGTATGGAGATATAGGTCCCACCGATATCATAATGAAATCATACATACATGTGCTAAAAATAATAAATAATCATATCATAACTCATGTAATGAAATGGGTATCATAAAAATGTAATCATATCCTAACTTGTGGAAAAAGATTCAGGTTTCAAAATCCTTTCAAAAGAATAACCTTTGAAAAAAATTGGGTTTCAAAAGAATATAACCCATGAATGAGAAATGAGTTTCATAAAAATCATTCCATCAAAAAATAAACCATTCATAGAAATAATATGAATAGAAACATTGAATAATTTACCCCTAAAAACATGGGTAACATAAATGGAGGTCATCTTATATGAAAAATAATTTTTATAGATCTTTTTAATACATTTTTTTGAGGAAAATATTCTTTCTTATTTGAAAAATTCTTTTTAAATCATAATTTTTTTGAAAACATTTGTATTTGAAAATATCTTTGAAAACATATAAAGAAATATTTTAAAATAATAAAACTTTTCTAAAATACTTTTTCCTTGAAAATTATCTTCAAGAATCATTTGAAAACATTTTTGAAATAAAATAGGTTTCTGACCGAAGAGAGAAATAAAGTTATATTTTTATTAAAAACATTTTATTAATTATCTTAAGTTCTAAATATTGAAAATTGGTACTAATACTTAGAGATATATTGAATAAAAATAGGAGAATGATACTCGTGAGTTTTATTGAGAGATGGATCATAATTGTTTATCAATTGAAGCATAATCACGAAAAATGTTGAGAAATTGTGAGATTGTCCAATAAACTCTTAATACATGGTAACTTGGGATCATACTATTAATGTAAGAAAATGAAATTAAATAAATATTAAAATATCATTAAAAGACTTATATTAACTATAAACCATTTCAAATGGGAGTATATGTACCTCGAAAATGAATTTTGGTTCATAACAAAACATGAGTCTCAAAGAAGTAAATTTGAGACAAAACAGTCTTTCTAATTTGGTTACTTTTGAAATATAAACCACATGAAAGAAATATAATAGAATGGATATTTAAATAAAAATAAATATAAGTATAATATTAATACAATACATTCATGTGTATTATGTATACCACACAAAAGAAATGAGTGGTGTATATGGAATGTATCTCCTAGAAATAAAAAGTGAGATGAAATTCTGTTACCTTGTGTCTTGAATCTGATAATAGTCATAAACAATTCATGTATAATAAATATAAGTTAATTATAAATCTATAAATAAACATATATTTATATCTAATAACATATATGGTTTGATTATGAGTTTATATTACCTTCTTGCTAACAATTCTTTGTTAAGGTTTCACTTCGGTTAATATCTATTATGTTCTTCACATGTGTCTTAATTTTTTATATATTTAGTACTTATACTTATATCATGATTTAAAGAATATAAAATTGGATATAAATATCAATTATATTAATTATATGTTTATTATAATAATCCATATAATATAAAAGTATAAAATGGAATACACAATTCATGGAGATGCTAGGTTGTACAAACGCTTGAATGTTGTTTACGTTTTATTTTCATATTGAAAGAGAGTAATTGAAATATATTAATATATATATGTGTACATATAATTATTAAAGTTTCGTTATTATATCATATATATCATATATATCATATAATTTCACTAAATCCATCTTTAATACATTCTATATAGCGTGTGAATGAATCACATCACTTTGAGGGGGCGGTAGTCCACACTTCCTGAAACGAAATTATAGCATTTACAAAAATGGAAAGTATTAAGATATATGTTTTAAAATAATTAAAAAATATTAAATAAATTATAAATATTATAAATATAATATATAAATATAGTTTTTATTATAATTTCCACCGTGATATGTAGTAAAGAAAAAATGAGCACTCATCGTTTCATGAGGTGGTAGTTCACCGTACACGTAAAAAGTATGTTCATTACCAATTAGATGGAAGTTTATGTAAGTTTAGGTAAAAAAATAACATAAAAAAATCATAGTATATTTATTATAATGGTGTTTTTATACAATAATGGAATAATAATATTTTAGGGAGTGGATAAAGAAAATAAAATAAAGGATCTGGAGGTAGGGTTTTACCTCTTAATTGGGAAAATCCTTTTAGTTTGCACAAAAGGGCTTCCTTGGAAGAATTTATTAAACATATTAGGCCTCTAGGTTTATAGTAGTGGTTTTAGGATATATTATTTAAGATTTTTTTGATCCATATTTTCTTGAGAGGTTTGATTAAGTGGGAGGAGAAGAGGTATTTTTATCGTAGAGGTGGAGTGACACTCTTGTAAATTTTGGAAAAGGGAATTTCTCCCATGTTTTCCCATTGAAATTGGATCTAATAATGGTCAAAAGTAGAGAAAAGTTATTATATTTAATAAATATGGCCATAAAATGTATTTTTTAAAATTTTATAGGTCATTTAGTTCCTTAGGATTAAGGTTTATTCCTTAGTTAAGCACAATTTTACCTTAATCGATCTAATTAATTTTAATTACTTTCAGTAATATTTTTGGTCAAAAACTAAGTTGAAATTTTGATAAATTATAAATTATTATGATTAAGAATTTGTAATAAACTTTTACAAATTCAATCATATAAGGGGATGAAATTAATTTAAATTTAATCCCGTAGTCGGGTCGACCATACGGGCCTTTAAATTAAAAAATTTCAAAAGTTTTCTATGTTTCTATATTCAATTTCAAAGTGAAATTGATTAAAATGACCCAAATTGTATTTATTGATAAAAATATTATATAATTTAACTTTTAAATAAATTTAAAATACAATTTAACTATATAAATAAATTAGATGAACAGAAAATTATCAATTAAAATTCGGTATTTTTCACTATTTATCTAAAAATAATGTTTTATAGAAAAATCCCAAAAATTCTCTCTAAGATAAATTATTAATTATAAATTAAAAAATATTTTTTTTATAAAATTAAATTTCTAAATGTTTCTAAAATTAATTTTTTTCATAGGACGTAAAAAGCATTTCATTTGAGAAAATAATATTTTTAAACATATTAGGACTTTACCAAAAAATATATATTTCATTATAAATATGTTTTATTTATATAAAACCATTATAAATTTTTTTTAAAGTAGTTATTACTATTCATATTAATATTTTAACAACTAGGTTATAATTATTAAATTTAAATAATTATAATAAAAAAGATGCTTCATAGAAACTCAGTGTTCCATGCCTTGTATGCCAAGTAAGTGTTGCGTGTAACGTATTTCAAGTTCGTTTCATGTAAAAGGAATATTTTACCCTTTTTAATGAAATATATCAATGAAAATTTAATTTTTTTTAGAAAAAAGGTCCACAAAAAACTCAGAGTGTTACTGTTTAATCCTTTTTAAAAGGGAATATTTTGACATTCACTTTATTGATTCATCTTTGTAGTCATTAACCTTATCTTGAATTATTCACCTTACTATGACAATTAAATGTACCCTAAATTTATATATTATTTATCATGTATATTTTTATTTCTTAAACCATATATCATTTCTAGTTATGGTGTTACACATTTAATTTTATTGTTTTATCTGCGGAAATGTTGATAAATCCATATTCCTTACTCAATATAGATATTTGATGATAAAGTACATTGATCATGATTTAAATAAATTATTTTATACATGAAGAATAATTTAGACATGTATACATGGGTGAGACCTGGTTATAGATAGCCCCTCGATCCATCAGTAGTCTCATGAGGAAAATCAACAAGCTAACCTAAAATTAGTTGGCCAAACTAGATGGTTTTATTACCAGTAGTTTCAAACTATCTTATGAAAGGTCTTAATGGTTTAGGTATCATGATCTTGATCTCATGATGTCTAATAATTAATCATTTACTTCATTGAGAATTCAATATTTTTATCCATGATATTTTGACAATTATATTATATATGTATTTTTTTTAATTTTTAGCTATTTATTAGATGTCATGCATTTTTAATTATTTACCGTTTCCATTTTGATTATGCCTTATCAAGTTATAATAGTCATGTTATTGATTAAATGACATATGTCTTCAATTATTTACCTTCCGGTATTTAATATTATCCATGAGATTTTCACATTGATATTATCTCTGGATGCACTTACTTCTTAGTTTATTGGTTACATGGATTGGGTGTTCAGTTATTTACCATTCTATAATGATTATGTCTTATCTAATCATGATAATCAAATTATTCAAATGGAATATATGGTCAGTTATTTACCCTTCCATATGATTTATTCTTATTTATTCAAGATAGATTCTTCTATTAATAACCCTTACCAAGAATTTGATCTCACCCTTATTTTGTTTCGTTTACCTAAGATTGCATGAAGTCAACTATGATTTATGTGAAAGTATATGATAGAGGAAATAATGTTATTCTCGAAAAAATTATGTTTTAATTTGTGTTATCAAATGTAATGCTGGACTCATGTATATATCTAGTTTACCAAGACTATTAAACTATTTGGTCCTTCAGGTTGTGATTCCTTGTATCTTATTCCAATTTAATAAAGAATACACTGGCTCTGGAAAACTGGGTTGGGGTCACTACATTTACGCAACATTGTTGTGTATGTATAGTCTCTTTACACAACCTATGTGTATAAAGGTAATACAATGGTTACCCTTACACACACAATATATATAAGGGTATAAACATTAAATAACTAATATGTGTAAGGGTAAATCCTATTTACCTTTATGTATCTCATGTAAGGGTATTTAAACTTTCTCCAATTTTATAAAAACCACATTCTCCATTTTTATTTGAAAACTAGTGATTAAAACAGGTTTAAATATTGAATAAACTCACTCCAATACAACTGATGAGTTTCTTATCACCATATAATTAATACATATAGTATAATATAACCCAAACACACGAAGATCTATCTTTAAGAAATAACATATAAATAAAACTATAAACCATAGTACCTAGAATTGAAAAGTTGCAGTAACTTCCATATTACATTATTTGAAGAATGTTGGAGGAAGATAATGAGGAGAAGTGAACATAGGAACCTACCCCCCAATGGAGTACACTATCTAATGGATCAATGATTATATTGTGAGGATACTCGATATCCTAAGGGGTTCTAGCGCCTTCTCAAAATAAGTTAAATGGTACTTGGGAAGAAGAAAGTTTAAAAGTGGCTTATACATATTGCATACCACACACACCCAATAGCAGGATCTCATCCTCTTATATAACCAAATCCCAAGGCTCCTCCAACAAACTATATAAATTTCTTCAAGTTGGGGTATAATTCATCAAACATTTCAAAGAATTAATTAAAATCCTTTAATCCATTCATAAGTGGATTTTAAATAATGAAACCATTCATGATAAAATGAATAAAAAATATGTCATATATATATATATATTATATTTATGGATCATATGAATATATTAAATATATAATTATATATATAATATATAATATAAAATATATAATATATAATACACACACACACACACACACACACACATATATATATATAATATATATTTCTCATGCATCTCATAAATGTACATTTTAGTTCACATCCAACAAATTTATACTATAAAATTTGGAAAATCAAAACATTATTTATATTTATGATTCTGAAAAACATTTTATTCAGAATCTAAAGGCATTAATATCCTTCAAACATTCAATCAAACAGTTAGTTTGGAAACTAAATATTTTCACATCACTAATGAAATTTATAGTATACATAAATTTCTTTCTATAACATAATACAAAGCTTTAAAATTATAGGGGAAATTTCATGGAATACCTGAAGGAGTGTAAATAACAATATAGATTTTCCATGTCAGGTATTAATTTTTTATAAATAATCTTTTATTTTTAGAGGTAACATGATAAAAATATTGTATTATCCAATTGTGATAAATGTGTAAATGAGTTTTAAATTGAGGAAGAATCGATGGAGGGTGCTGAAATTTTAGGTTTAGATAATATATTATTTGAGGGTGTGAATAAAATGTTAGCTGATATAATCTATATTATAAAATTTGTAAACTCTAAATATTATTCTTGTTTAATATTTTTTAAAAAATTATTTAGAATCCAAAGGTTGTATAATCCTTCACTCTTTTAATTTACCAATAATATTTGGAAAATAAATTTTCAAAGTTAAAATTGATAAATAATGAATGAAAGGTTCTCAAAATATTATATTTAGATAATTTATAATTTGAGGGTATTGAAATTTTATGCTCATATAAGTTTTGGAAACTGAATATTTTCATAACACCGATGAACTCTGTAAGAAAACTAGAAGATGTTCAAATAAATGATTAAAAATAGAATCCCAAACCTGATGGAGAATATTGGTGAACAATTTGGTCCTAATATTTCTAAAGTGGATGATGGACCTTTTTGATAAGAAATTCCATCTTTAAAAATCTACTGATAAGTTTTGGAAACTAAAATTATGGAAGGATTAATGGAAGGAAAAAGAAGTTTTCTTCCACATAATGTAATGTTTGAGGGTGTGGATAAAATATTACGAGGGATTATTTTTTTTACAAAATTTGGGAACTCTAAAAACTATTTATGTTTAAGATTTTGAAAATATTTTTATTTAGAATTCAAGAACGTCATGTACTATATTATATTTATATTAATTTAAATCATAATTAAATAATTAATTTTTTAATGATCTCAGTTTTTCATTTAATTTAATAATTATAAGAAAATTAGAATGATAAGGAACACGAGTGAATATTTAGTTCTTAAAATTTCTAGGGAGGATTTTTTAAAAGCATAGTAGCATATTTAAATAATTACATTTCAATAATTACCTCTATTTTATGTTTTGGTTAATAAAACAATTTGGGATTATAATTTTGAAAAAGGATTGTGAAAAATAATGATGAAAAATTATGCCTTATGAAAATTTTAATATATAAATAAACACACACACTATTTATATTTATAGTATGATAAATTTGAATTAATTAAATTTATACACACTTGGAGGAATTATATTTTATCCTTCTATATAGTGTTTATATTTTTAATGGATATTTATGTTTATAATGTTTAATATTGTTCTTATAAAACAAGATTATCAATTATTCCCAAAAAATATAAGAAACATGATAATATAAATGATTTTGGAATGATGGATAACCTAAAAAGAACTATCATAAATGAGTTAGAAACAAGATATATGGAGTTTCAAAGGAAAATATTTAATGTAAGAAATCTAAGGCTACAAATGTATGTAATCATTTATTCAATATTTTTGGGTATGAAAATGTATTGGATATGTTAGGGTCACTAATCATGTTGAATCAAGTTGTAGAATTTATCTTTCAATTTTTATTTAATATATTGTGTCAACTAATCATGAATCATAACATGAATGATTTTTTTTGAAATTTAGAAAACATCCACAACATATTGATGGTGGATGCGTAGCGCATTGGAGGTCCAAGATATAGTGCCATGTTAATGATACTAAATAGAAACAATAATAATTTTGTCTAGAGGAAGAATAATAAGGGCCATGTAGAGTTCGAACTTACTTTTCTAATATATCAAGGTGGTGCAGTTAAAAAAAGGCGATTTCCACGATGAAACGCTAAGAAATTAGAGTGTAAATTTCTTATTATACCAAAGGGGTGTAAAAATCATTTTGAAGTGTACATGTAAGGTATTGCTGTTATAGAAATACGTTTTTATATTTTAAAGGCATATTGTTTTAAAAAATAAACCATTCAATTATTATAAATGTGAAAATGAGTTTAAATTGAGTAAGGATCAATGGAGGGTGATGTAAGTTTATTATAATACAATTTACTATTTAAGGGTGTGAATAAAATTGTTCGGGGGTAAATTTATTATTTAAAATTTTTAAACTTTGAAAATTATTTAAGATTAATATTTTTAAAATATTTTTTTTTGACATCCAAAGGCAGTGATTTGACTCACTCTTTTAATTGAACGATTCATCCATGAAACATAATATTTTCAGAACACTGATAAACTCTATAGATAATAAATATGATATAATGACATTATCTTTTGTTTTAAGGACTTTCCTATAAAAGAATCATTATTTTATTTGAGTATGATTTCCATTTATGGGGTGACTGACCAATTTATAAAACGATTTTATTGTTTTCTAATTTACTTTATTTATTTTGAAAAAATTTCTTCAATGATGAATTTAAATAATTATTTTTTAGGTTCTAATATATTTTTAATTGTTTTGGTTATTTTATTTATAATTTGTTTTGTATTTTTTCCTTATTATTTTATTATAGAATAAATATTTGGAAAATATTTTTTTTTGTTATTTACTTTATTGATTTTTTTTGTTTTCTTTTGAATAATTTTTCAACATATACATGAACACAAACACAAACATATTTACTTCATTAACATTTCTTATATGATTATAATTAACTTTGAAATTTTATATGACTTGAAAGAACTTTGTAATGTGTGTGTGTGTAAGTGTGAGTGTTACTATATTTTTTTCATTAATGTAAATCATATCTACATAAAAATTTATGAATATTTAATATATAAATAGACACACACAATTTAAATTAAAAATAAGAAAAATTTATAGAAATTGAATCTATACATACTGGTCGACGCTCTATTTTGTCATTCTATAAAATGTTTATATTTTTAATGGATATATTACTATGTTTAAAGGGTTTAAATAGATTCTTATAAATCGTATTGATACATGGATAAATCTAGGAGTGGCCATGTCATGATAGAGGCAACATGCTTGAGGGTACATATAAAATAGCAGTGGGGATAATTCATACTATACAATTTGGAAACTCTAAAGATTATTTATGTTTAATATTTTGAAAATATTTATTTTTAGAAAACAAAGGAGGTAATGTACTTCTATTTTTAATTAACTAATAAATTTAGGAAATTTAATATTTTCATAACACTGATGAACTTTGTTGAAAATCTAGGAAATGTAACACATGTTTTGTTACATACACATACACACATACATATATACTTATATATATATATACACACACACATATATATATACATACATAAACACACACACACACACATATATATTCTATGTAAATATTTATGAAATGTAACATATGTTTTATTATTATCTTATTTGAAAATATTAGTATGATTTCAAATAAATTTTCAATATATCTATATATATATAAATATTTATGTATGTATTTATGTATCAATGAATATATATATGTATGTATTTAGTAATGATTTTTCACATATTATATTTATATCAATGTAAATAATATTTAATTAAAAAACATGAATACTTAATACATAAACACATATAATATTTTTATTAAACATAAGATAAATGTATAAAAATAAAATTTATACATATTGGGAGATGTTTTTTTATCATTATAAAGAGTGGTTATATTTTCAATTGATATATATGAAATTATAAATGGTTTAAATTGATTCTTATAAATCATATTTATTCATAGATAAAGCAAATAGTGATTATCTCATTTTGGATGGATACAAGCTTGAGGGTGAAATCAAAACAAAGATGGGGAAATTTTTACTTTAAAATGTAGAAAATGTAAATGATATTTATATTTAATATTTTTCAAATATTTTAATTCAATATCAAAAGGTGGTAATCCGACTCACTCTTTCAATTGACCAATAATTTTTGGAAGCAAAATATTTTTTCAACAATGATTATATTTATAGGAAAACTGATCCTATTTCTATAAAACAATGGAAATATTGTAAATTTAATAGAACTTTTGATTGGGTGTAAAAAAATTATGGACTATCCATGTTAGATATTAATGTTTTAGAAATAAATATTTATATTTGAAGGATTAAATGGTACAAAAATTACATTATTGAATTTATATTAATGTATAAATGAGTTTATAATTGAGGAAGTATCTATTGGGGTGTTTAAATTTTATTTCTTGATAATTTATTATTTAAGAGTGTTTAAAAAACCCTAATAGGGAAAATTTATTATAATGTTTTTAAAATATTAAGTATTAATTATTTTTCAGATTTTAAAAATATTTTATTTAGTATCAAAAGTTGGAAATTTATTTCCCTCTTTCAATAGATAAATAATATTTGGAAACTAAATTTTGGAAAAAAGAATTTATAAGGATATGTCATGAACCAATATGGTCACCCCTAATCTAAATAGCCAGACTGACTCGTGACATGGCCGGAAGTGAGTTGCTGATTATCCTGGGCTGACAAAAAGCACAAGGGAATCAAATGAAAATCATTCGGAATAATTTCACATCATAAACCAAAAAATAACTATCACTATAATGTTTGGAATAAAAGTATCAAACATTGAGAGGCCACACCCAATAAAAATAATAAGTTTTGAAATAAACTATAATTGAACAAGGAATAATACGGACAAAAATCACACATGATAATGAATTGAAACCAATTAATTTTTTTATAAAATTAAAAAATATTTTATAAGGATAGGGGAGGATAAATTAGCTAATACATCAATGAAACCAAAATAAATAAAAGAAAACAAGACACATCCACCCATATATATATGTAAGTTAAATATCTCCACTTTCCACCTCTATTAAACCCAAAACAAGAATCCAATAATAAAAAGATATACATGTAATGATTGGAATGAGAAAAAACATTCTATTAGGTATTCTCCCCACACCCCATGCATAACCTTTGAATTTAAAAAAAATTCATTCTAGTTTGAAATACATTTATAAAATAATCATTTCATTTCCATTAAAAAAACAAATCACTATCATTTGAAAACTTCTTTGATCATATCAAAAGAAAAATCATTTTACAAATTTCATTAATCATTCAAAAAAACATTTTAAATAAGATTAAATGTTTAAATAAAAAGAAAAATATATCCATGAAATTATTTCCAAATAAAAAACTCGGTTAAATTTTTTGAAACAAATTTCCTAATAACATTTAATAAAAAATTCAATTAAGTCATATTAATATACAAACCAACATACAAGTAGAGAAATATAAACTATTATGGGAACTTAGGAGCCTTGTGGATGACCTAAAACAACACTTACATAATCACTATATAGAAAGTTTAAAACCAAATATGAATAACCTACCCTAACTCCCAATATTACCCTACCTAGCCTAACCAAGGGGAAACTCCCCAAGAGGAGTAAAATCTAAAATTGGGGACACTAACTAGAGAATAATCATAAACGAGTGCAATAAGTGTTCCTAGTTGTCCCGCCTAGCCACCCATGACTTCACATGACAACCAAATGGAGGTGATCCAAAAAATCATCAAATACTATAAAGTTATATCTATAAAAAATAAATCTCGACCACAACTCTGAAAACTTTTCATAGAAAAAACCAAACATTTACATTATAATAAAACAATATAAACTTCCATCATTGGGCAATCCATCAAAACATAAAAATTAAAAAAATTTATTTACAAAAAAACTAACACATGCTTCAATGGAAAACATTACAGGAAAACCATTTGGAACATTTCAATTGGGCCTTGTGACATTTTTTATAAAAACAAATTACATAAAACACTTTTGAAACCAAGTCATATAAATGACATAAGATCTCAACATCTCAAAATATATGGACACCAATTTAAATAACAAATAACATATTTAACCATAGAATATATTTTATGGAAACATATAAAAATGATAAAATATATTCA
Source organism: Viscum album (assembly GCA_963277665.1). Taxonomy (NCBI): domain Eukaryota; kingdom Viridiplantae; phylum Streptophyta; class Magnoliopsida; order Santalales; family Viscaceae; genus Viscum; species Viscum album. The sequence continues at coordinate 1,207,892,189 of OY728127.1, read as the reverse complement.
TAAATAGAATAATTTTTTTAAAGATCCAATTGAGATATTTTTCAAATATTTATTATACATGGTATTTCAAAATCAAATGTTAATTTCAAAAACAAAAAGTGAAACCCCATTCACATATAATAGGATTCAAAGAGAAAATAATTTCCTTTTAATAAACTACTAAGTATATTTTATAGAACATATTTAGTACTGAAAATATGAATTAAAACCAACAAACAATCATTTTTCTATGTTTAAAGGCTAAATCATGGAGAAACCCACCTTAAATCCATTGGTTTTATAAACCAAGTTTTACATACACCTCAAAAGGTCAAGTATTCTCTATTAGACCATGAGAAACCCCAAAAAAGACTAATTAAAAATAAATCCAATTGAAACCCTAGGTCATCAAGACATTTTTAGGGAAAGGGGAGTAGAGATGAAGAAATAAAAGTGGAATAAGAAGCAATTAGGAAGATATTAACTAAAATGATCCTCTTAAATCATTGAAGGAATCCATGAAATCAACAAATAAAGATATGGAGAATAAGGGAAAGGAAATGTTGGGATGTAATCATAAAAATAGGGTAGAAGAAGGAGGGATTTTGGGTTAAAATCTAGGTAGGATAAGAAGGTAAATTCAAAATTTTAGTGACCTAAACGTGATTCATGATTTGGCCGCATGGTTTACAAACTGTGCGCCAACCATGAAGGAATTACTAGATAATATGGGAGATGTCACATGGTTTGGATATATGTTTTTCTAAAAAAAACATTATCCATCATTACACCTCTACAATATGCTAAAGGCTTTTCATGGGAAGGCTGCATGGTAGGTACAAATTGTGTGCCAGCCATACGTTAAGAAATGCACCCCATTTGTTTGAAAATTTCTGGGGAATTAATCCTAAAATTCTACAAAAATAATTTAAATAAATCAATAATATAATAATAATTAAAATAAAGGGTTTTATTTGATAATTGTCCCCACTATAACACTATAAAACTCTTGAAAATTCAAGAATAATCAATTGATAAAGGCAAATACATGAGGCTTAGCTCCCTATTAAAGGTATGAATCAATACATTGAGAATAGAAACCAACCAATTTTATTAAAAAAACTTGAATCACAATAATACAGAGGGAATTCAATCATACCACACACAAACACAAAACTTTTTGATACATAATAAACTATAAAAAATATCAAATTAGATCATCAAGGAAATCTAATTAGCAAGACAACCATTCATAGAAGAAGGATAACTAATTCCCTAAATTATGATCCCAAAAACTAAGGAACACATTTACCTAAGACAAAAAATATATGAAACATGATATGTTACACTGAAAATCCTTAAGAGAATCTGTAACACAATCCATGATTAAAATATAAGGTAATTACTTAGAGAGGGGTCCGGTCGGGAAAACCAAGGAACAAACCTAACTACTAGACACCCTAATATCTCTAATTAAAACAAGGTGGAATACACGGGGTCATAAACAACAATATTTTACCTAGGACATGCTAGAAAAATTTCAACAATTCTAGGAAAATACATCCTCTAATTATGAGGGATTACTGTATAGTAGTATACCCAACATATTAATTTCTCTCACCAATTCTGATCCTTCAAAACTAGAATCAATTTCAAAAACTCCAACAAATATCGAGGGCTCAAAGAAGAGAGAAATGACACCAAAAGGAACTATAAATTTCCATAAACATTCCTAATTATATATAATACATTTCTACCATTAACAAATGTCTACATATCCACATGAATCATCATCCCAAAATCAATACACAACAAAAAAAAGGAATGGTAGAAAATAACAAGGAATACCTCAAATAGTCACCACATCAACATTAGTTTTAGAAAGTTAAACTTTTGATTCCTCTGAAGGAATATATATGGCTCCAACTTCTTTAAGAAAAACAACTTATAAAATATCTAATGGTGTCCCAAATGAAAATAACCACGATAGGTTTGGGTAGTTTCTAGATATAAAGCATTTTATGCCTTAACTTCTCACACTGACGGCATAATAAGGTCTTATACCCAGAAGAAGATGACAATGAAAATAATGGAAGTCTTTTAATACTACCAGCAACTTTATTTGACTTGGATCACTTACCTTATCTAGTACTAGATCCTCCTCCACCACCTATAAGAATTGGGTATGCATCAACTATCATTGGAACACTAGCCCAACCAAATTATTTTCCAATATCCCATTTCACCACCTCTTCATAAGTTTCATGACCATAAAAATTCACTCCTGCTAAGAGATCCAGTTTAATACCTATCCTAAAATACTATGATTTTAGATAATATTTCAAATCCTTGTTAGAAATATATAACACAAGTATAGCAGAATGAAAAGAAAACTCCAATTCTAATGTGATACCCTACTAGAGAGTATAAAATTCTATAGGATTTAATATTTTCATAGTATTATATAAGTACTAATGAATGATTAGTTCCTTAAAACCTCCCTTGGAGAGGCACCTCTACGGTTTTGTCCAAATAATAAATTTCCACCACTTCCAACTTAGAACTTCTGGTATAAAGGTTGTAAATTTAATCTTAAGAACCCTGGGAAGCTCTATATAAAGGATAATTTCCTCAATATCCTAAAACCATCATTCTCCTTCCTAGGATTTGGGTTTCCCAAGGAAATGAGGAGGGTTTATATTATAAAATTCTTGAACAAAATCCCTATTCTATGTTGGAAGAGGAATATGACCATGCACTATGACTGAAGTAGATGGAATGATCATCATAGATAATATTTTATGAACAAGAGTGTACACATGCGACGAACCACCCACAAATACCTCTTGATAATCCATCAAGAATTAGTGGGGGAATACTACAATATAACAATAAAAATGGAAAAAAATAAAATAAAATTTAATTCAAAACCTCGTATAATAAAAGATAAATTAGTAAATTAATCTCAAAATACTCAAAATAATCAATTTTAAAATTGATAGATTTTATAAAAATTATTTTTGATATTTTTTTAGCATAATGTGAAATTAATCCTTGTATCACAATTTAAAATACACAATTTTAACATTATGACTTTTCTAGAATACCCTCTCAAAACATTTATAATCTAATTCCATATTTTTAATACTTCAAAGAAACTATTTTCCACAATATTTATATAAAATTTTTTATGATTCTTAACAAAACCATACTTTCATTGAAATTGAATTTTTTTTAATTTAATATTCATTGAGATCATAAAAAGTTTTCAAAAACATTTTCAACTTATGAAACTAAACCACTTATGAAACAACACTAAATTTATTACTAAAAATTCCAACTTAATTTGATGAAAACAATATCAAGAACCCATGAAAAAATTTGAATCCATAATAAATAAATCATGAGGAAGAGTAAAAAAATCAAAAGATAAAAATAATTAAAATTTAAATAATACAATTTTTTTCATCTATGAAAATTTTAGCTGAACAATCTAGAAAGACATGTAAAGCTCATAGGAGGGTTATTTAGATGGCTCTACATAGTTTAAAATAGTTATTCAGACCGTGCATTGTAACCATGTGACCCTTTATTCCTTCCAAAATTCCACTTAAAAACTAATAATTCTCAAAAAATAACCCATAAAACTTCAATATAAAACAAAACAAATCAATATTAAAGTAAAACCTTGAAAAAATTTGAGAAACAAGTTAAAATTCAATATTCAAGATTCCTGAACTAGCCTGGTAACTCAAGCTTCATCACAAGGAGATTGTGATTAGGAACACACCCATGTCCTACCCATTTAGTTCCAATGATCCTATATATTTTAAACCAAACACCCAAAATAATAACCTAGATTTGATACTATTTTTCATGATCTGAACTCCCCTATCCATAAACGTGGTTATCGAACCCCATGGGTCTCCTATAATACCTTAGTTTCCTTGCCAATATACCATAACTTATAACCTACTAAGGAATATTTTAATACTAATTAATATCCCCATAAACCAATGGATGTTAGGTGTGTTTTTTCATCAATCACTCATACCCTGAGAAACTTTCTATGAGGTCACCCATCCTGACACAACTCCAGACCAAGCATGTTTAACTATAGAGTTTTAATAGGTTATGCTTCTATAAAGAATGGTGAACCTTTTTGGCATGAGTAGTAAAATTCAGTATTAAGTGTCACTTATATAGGGTTGTTACACTGTACACTCATTTAAATAAAAACATCCTTGTTGTGGATTCCTCACCTCAAATGCAAGCAGTGCCACTACACTTTCGGCAAGGTATTGACTCTAAAACCATTTTTTCATGAACCAATTAGGTCACTCCTAATCTGGGCACCTAGGATAACCTAATATATGGTTTGAAGTACATTTCTGTTTTCCCCAGGCTGGAGACAAATTCTAGCGAATCAAATGAAAACAATTGCGAATGATTTTGACTGATAAATAAATAAATGAACAAGAAATCTCAACTAAATGTTCAACATAACCATCTCATACAATGGGAGGACACACACAATAGAAATAATAAGTTTTAAAATAAACCATAATTGAACATGGATGAATTAGAAGACCATAAGAAACCTAAAAACCAACAAAAACCCTATTAAAAAAATGATCTAATAGAAAACCTTGGTAAATACGAACTTGTTAAAGAAATAGAAATAATGAATTAGGAATAAAGGAGTGAGAAAAAATAACTATGAGAATCTTACCTTGAAGGATCCTCTTCAATCTAGATATAATCCATGAAATCATCAAAAGAGAGGGAAATAAAGGGATAAGCATGAATGTGACTTAAGAATTGAATGGGGGAGGGATGAGGAGGGATTTGGGTTTAAAATCCGGGAGGGGTAAGATGGTAAATTAATATTTTTAATGATCTAGATATGTTTCATGGGTTTTCTATATAGTTATCCAAACTTTAAACCAACCATACAAGCCTCATTGGATAACCTACAGAATTATACATGGTTTTACATAATAATTTTCCAAACCATTCACTGAACATGGAGAACCTTTTCAATGTAATATTGTATTTTCAGGGGTAGGCCACATGATTAGTATTAATTGTTCACAAACTATGTCCCTAGAACCACACCCTAAAAATATAAAATTCCAGCAGAATTAATCCTAAAATCAGAGGAAAATAATGGTGATCAATAAATAAATAAAATAATAGATAAAATCATGGTCAGATAATGACATTACTAAAAATTACCCATTACTTTAATAAAATATAAATATTAGTTTAATATAATGTATTTTTCATTTTTTACACTCTAGGGATCTTTTGGGTTTAGTGTTTTAACGAATTTAGAAAAATGTTATATAAAAAACTAGACACTTCCATATAGTGTATAGTTTTCCCATAAAAACAGGGATTTAAGTTTACACCAACATATCATTCAAGACACTTTTTAATCTTCTAAGATGATCTCGAAGTAGAATTATAGACCTTTCTATAGTTCTTACCCATCCTTAGATCCTGTGAAAAACATTTGATTACATGGTATGGGAAAAAAATATTAGAAAGAGACATAAAAATAAATAAATTATATTAGTCATGTGAAACCATCCTGTGAATATATTTACCTTTTTCCAATAAAACATTGAGTATATATATATATATTTTTTTCATATATTAAGATTAAAATTTGATCAAATAAAAAATCTAAAGACCCATTATTAAGCATATGAATACCATGGAGGTATCTTGAGTCATATGGTAACTCATGTAAACATTTCAAAACTTTCACCACTAAAAGTTCATAAACTTTCCTTACCTTATGAAATAATTTTTTTTCCATAAATGACCTTTTAACGAGAATAATATTCTTAACCCATCTTAAATCATATTTAACCTATGTTAGAATAACTTAATCCTAGTTAATTATATTGGAGTAACCTACCAGGTTATCTTACTTATATTCACCTTGGAAGATAAAATCTTTACCAAAATAATTAGTGAGCTATACTGGGCTCACCCGTCCTCATGAGAAATATCAGTCTCACCTATAATCATATATAATTTTCAAGTGCCATATCATTAATTTTTTTTCAAGATTACAATTTCTCATCATAAAACCCTTGAGAAAATCATTTGAACCCATAAGTAAAACACTTTCCATTTTCACATAATCATAATGAGAAATATCCTTTTTAATTGAAAACTCTTAAAAATAAAAAATTCTAAAAATAGAGAAAATACGATATGATATGAAATAACATTTCTCTTATAGATTATTATTTATAACAAAAATGGATTTTATTTTGGAAAAATTTGGTCAATTCATATATGTTAAAAACATTCTTTTAATAGTTTTTGTAAATATCCAACAAATAACCCATATGGAAAATATTGAAAATATTACTTTTTAAAATGTTTAAAAGGAAGTGAAATATATTAAAAAAATTACCATTTTAAACCATTCAATTAGAAATCATAATATTCTTGAACCATTTAAAATTACATGGACATGGTTGTAAAAGAGTTGGAAAGAAAACATTAAAATAAGAATTTCAAAAGAAAGTTCCTTACCTTAAGTACCATATAGATTTATATATTCACTAAATTTTGAATATTATAATAATATATTAGTTATTTAATTGTTTAACAACCATTTTAATGTTCATTACATTATCATTATTCCCATTATTTCATTTATTACCATGTTTTGTTTAGTTACTAAAATGGTTAAGTTCATGTTGGACGTTTTGGGGTCCTTTGGTTTGTAACCTCAAAAACATCATTGGTGAGTTGATTATGTTCAAAGGTATTATGGTTAAATTACAAACATAATTTTATAAATATCATAATTATCATATTTATATACTAAATAAACACTAAAACTAACCATGTAAGGTTATCCTAAAAAATGAATCACATCGTTTAATGGAGACGATAGTCTGCACGTATGCATGTATAGAGTTTTTATTTTTATACAGGGTGGAAATGAAATAAAGTAGAAAATATTTTACATTTAAATAATTATAAATATTTTATAAATTTAATATTTATTCATTATTTCCATCCTTTTGACCAACCTTTTAATGTTGAAATGAAAAATGAATCACATCGCTTTTTGGAGGTGGTTGTCCACACGTGCGCATGAACCACATTATAATTCTCCAATGGATAGAAGTGTAATAAGGAAAGTAATATATTATCTTTAATAAATCATAATTATTTCATAAATATCATATATATTTATTTTATCCATCAATTTAACTATCCATATGATCTGATGATGAAAAACGAAACATATCGCTTAATAGAAGTGGTAGTACACACATACACATGAGTGAAGTTTTCTTTTCCTATAAGATGTAAAAGGAGATGAAAAGGGGTTTGAAACAAACATAATAATATTTCAGTATATTTATAGTTTATGTTATTATATATTCATGGTTAAATAATATTTTTAGGATGTAGAGTAAGAAATAAACATGAAACACTCGATTAATAATTATACATCCTATTTGGAAAACCTTCTTTGGCTTACACATTAAACCTTTTTTAGGTTAGTCTTTTGGTGAGAAACTGAATTCTAGGACATGGTTAAGATATTTTTATGGTCTTTGGGTAGTTATTTTCTGTTATAGAGTTCTCAAAGTTTGTGAATAAGTGAGGAGAGGAGGTTACCTTTTATAAGTGAGTCACTAATGAAATATTACACTATACCCATGGTTCTAAAAAGTGGGTATAGCCTAGAAAACCTTGGGTATATTCTATAATCACTGTTCATAGAACCTTGGTTGATTAAGATGTCCCTATAAGGATATACCCATTATTTCTATAGAAATAATGGGTATTGCATATATGGATTTCTTAATACCCACAGTTCACTTGAAACCATGGGTATATGTCTAAACCCATGATTCTTAAAACTGGGGGTGTAGATGGGTGTCCAGAATTCATGTATACCCATGGTTTTGTGAACCATGGGTATAGAGACCTACCCCCATTGTACATTAGCAGCACCATCTAACACCTCTCATAAAACCTGCAAATAAATTACAAACCATGGTTAACAATTAATGTAGTACAATTACTATATATTTAGCATTCAATATTCAAGTTATAAATAGTTTTCAAACCATTTAAAATACTGTAACATAAATATAAAATCCACATCATCAATTAGTTTTAGTCGTCTAAAAATTTCTCTTTAATTAAACTAAAAAATTAAGAGTGATCAATATATCCCTCAAAACAAACTTTTCTATCATAATCATCACTAACATTGACACTTAGAGCACAAACATCACCATCATCACCACCACCACCGCCACCACCTCCACCAATACCCCACCACCAGTAGAATTATCTCTACTACCATTAGTAACTTCATTGATAACACTTTGAGTATGATATAAATATCACATTGATTCCATACATGAATAAAAAATATTAGCTTCCTCTGATGGAGGTGCTACACATATAAATGAAATATAATTCAAGAACAGTTCAGTGACTATTTTACCTCTTTCACTCTTTAGCTATCATTTTGTTCTCAACTACCTTTGGATCAGTATTTTACATCTTGGTGGTGTGAAAGGTTTGATATTTTCTTTATGAGGGCCAATACCCAGTGGGGATGATGTTTTTCCCAGGTTGACATCAGACTCTTCCTTGGTGCTCCTCACCTAATACCTATCACAAATGATAATTTGGCCTGAGGTTTTCATCTTCAATATCATAGAGGCAATATAGGGAAAAATTTTTAAAATAAAAATACAATATTTAATTTTGAATTATGTATCAAAATTTAAAATATAAAAAAAATACTTAAAATCTTTTCTTGTGTCTGTGTATTTACAACCCTTCCATTTTTTCCTACTCAAGTAAAATAATTTTTATCAGGGAACATGAACTTTGATTCCCAATACCACTTTATATAAATGACACTGATTACTATAATATTACATTTTTTAATAACATAAAATTTATAAAACATGCATGGATTAAAACTTTAGCTGTTAAAGAAATCCATAAAATGAAGAAGTATCTAAATATAAATTTAATTAGAAATTTAATATTAGTGGCATAACATAATAAATACATACTAATTAGCATGATAATTATGGGTATGATATGGACTCCTACTGTATATTCATTTTTGTCTAATTCTATTTTTGTTATGTAAATTGGTCATTTAGTCACTTGGTAATTTTGATCATTTTGTCATTAGGTTTATTTTTTGGTTAGGTTGTTTGGTAATTGGGTCATTTGGCCATTTTTATATTTGGGAATTTTTCCATTTGGAAATTTGGGAATTTGGAAAATTCCCATTCTCTATTTTGATAATTCAATTTGTATTACATTATTCAATTATTCAGTCACTTGGTAATTTTGATCATTTGGTTATTAAGTTTATTTTCTAGTTTGTTTGTTTAGTCATTTGGTCATTTGGCCATTTGTTCATTTAATGATTTGGGATTCAATTGTATAATAGTAAATTTTGCTATTTGGAAAATGTTTTAATTTTCTATTTGGCCATTTGGGTAATTCTTCATTTGGAAATTTGGGAATTTTAGCATTTGTCCAATTTTCCAATTAACCATTTTCCAATTGACCATTTTCTAAATGAAAATTTTCACATTTTCGCATATCGCTAATTCGATAAATTTCTATTTATCCATTTGACAATTTAGACATTTTCCCATTTTTTATTTAGGAATTTGAACACTTTTAGAATTTCCCAATTGTCCATTTGGCCAATTTTCCATTTGTTCATTTGACTATTTAGCCATTTGGAAATTTGGGAATTTGGCCAACTGGCCAATTAAAAATTTTCCAATTTTACCATTTGGCCAATTGTCAAATTTAACATCTAGATATTTTCCCATTTGTCAATTTTCCCATTTTCACATTTTAGAATTTGTCCAATTGGTAATTTATCCATTTGGGAATTTGGGAATTTTGGCAATTAGGCAATTGGGAATTTTGGGAAATGGGAAATTTGAAAATTTTCAACTTAAACACTTGAAATGGCCATATAAAAAATTTTCCATTTTGGCATATAAATAATTGAGAAATTGAGAAATTAGGAAATTATGCAAATGGTAAATCAGGTAATTGGGTAATTGGGTAATTTGGAAATTTACCATTTGGCCAATTGGCCATTTTGGAATTTGGCTATTTGGGCATTTGAGAATTTTGGAATTTGTCCATTTTTTCATTTCATCATTTGTAAATTTGACCATTTGGAAATTTAAAAATTTGTACAATTGGTAATTTGTCCAATTCTATATATTTCGAATTTTTCATTTGGCCAATTTTCCATTTTCCTAATTCTCCAATTGGCCATTTGGGCATTTGGAAATTTTTTCATTTGTCCATTTGGGTATTTGTCCATTTGGTAATTTTTCCATTTAGGAATTTGGCCATTTGGGAAATTTATAAATTAGGAAATTAGACAATTGGGAAATTGGCCATTTGGCCATTGGCCACTTGGCCAATTTAAATCACCAATTTGTCCATTTTTCCATTGAGGTAATTGGAAAATAAGGAAATTGGGTAATTAGATAATAGAAAAATTAAGAAATTTAGAAATTGGGCAACTATCCATTTGACCATTCTACCATTTTTACATTTGTCCACCTGGACATTTGACCATTTGGAAATTTTCCCATTTGGCCATTTGACCATTTAATAATTTTTTCCATTTGGGCATTTGGGAATTTGGCCACATTGGCATTTCAACTTTTGGGAATTTGTCCATTTGACCATTTGGCTATTTATCTATTTGGATATTTTTTCATTTGGTCATTTGGTCATTTTTAAATTTGGTCACCTGTACATTTGAAGATTTTGTTATTTGGTCATTTGGTCATTCAATCATTGGGTATTTGATAATTTTCTCATTTGGCAATTTGGACATTTAATCATTTGGCCATTTAGTTTATAAAAAAAATTACACTTCAAAATAGTATCACCAGAACAACATTAATTTTTAAAATCCCCCAAAAAAGTGACAAAACACTATCCCAAATTACATTATAAAAATAAATCATTTCAAAACACCCACCCATTTCCAAAACTAGTTCTCATTCAAAGAATAATTTTAGAAAACAATTTTCTTTCCAAAAATGTTACTAGTTAAATGTATTCAACCGATTTCAACAACTTTTACCCATTTTAAAATAAAAAATCATAAAAAATATCTCCTTAGTTTAGTGGATGAATTTCCAACCTTATATTAAAGGGATTAATGAGAGGAAAACCTATATTTAATCATGAAAATCTAACTAAATGGGGAATTTTCAACCTTCTAGAATATTCTATTTCAGCTCACTCTCAACATGAAAAATCATGAAGCCTGTCTAATAGAGATATCCCCCCAAATTTTAACTTGATCAAATAAATCCCTTATACTTAATTTATAATATAAATACATATATTATTTCTATTCATATTAAATTACATAGTTCCCCTCATGATAGAGAATTGTAGTGCACCCTCAAGTGTTAAAATTTGTTATAACATCTTTTTTCTTTTATTTTTTTTCCAATGAATCCTAAAAAAAATTAAATACAATTAATAAGAATTATATTTTTAGTGTAAACCATCAAATATTAAGAATACCTTAAACTCAGTAATCTTCAAATATGAGATTATTTATTGATATTTTGTTCTCAGATAGTTAGTGAATATTAATAAACCCTCTAAATTGGAACCGACTCTACTCTTCCAACCAACATGTAACTTGAGATTATATGACCGCTACAATTCCCTATGTTCTATCAACCATGCAACCTTAGAAGCTTCACCATCAAGAAAGTTACACCAATGATGAAATGAAATTATTAATTAAAATAAATTCAATAATTATATAGATATCAGTTTAATAAATTTTCTTACCCTTATCTCCACCCATGATTTCTCCTTGATTTTATTATCAATATGACTCCATGAGACTGGTTACACCGGAAAAATGTTATTGTAATTGGATAAAGTTCCCTTAAAAATTCTATATTTCTTGAAATTTTTACCTATCATTTAATAATTTTCATTGTATTCTACCATTATTTGTGTTTGAAAATTTAGAATTTACACATAAAGGTTCACCCATGGCACTTATTAGAAGATCCCACAGAATAATATTAGAGAAAAAATAAGAAGAATGAATTCACAGAATAACTAGAAAAAAATGATGTGATATAATTTGAAATAGTTAAAAATCTTGATACATGTTTCACATTAGGCTCTGATGGATCAATGGGATTTCCTTGATCGGGAGCCTTTAAAGGATAAGCCTGTTCTAGTGCATACATTGAGTCATCTACATGCACTGGAGTGAAAGATGAATGAACAGACTCATGAAATCCTAGATGGATAGTAGGAAATGGAGGTGCAATGTAATTTCTATGGTAAGGATAGAATGAATGGGGATATATCATAGGATATGGATATGGAATAATTGAGAACATCCCTAGAGACAATGTAAACATGACCTGGGAAGAAGAGGATAAATAAGGTGATGAGGGAGGCATGGGTGGGAATATACCTGGAGTCTCAAGTGGAGGATGAAAATGTGTGGTATATGGGATGTCTGCAAGTGGGTTAGGGTGTGAACAGGTATGACAGGTGCTCTGTGTAGCTTTAGGAGCATCCTCACTTAGACCCATACTAATAGGTAGAGGATAAGTCAACTCTAGTTCAACTTTATATCCCTAAAAAACTTTGATAAATAATAAGAAAATGAAATTAAATGTAATATAAAAAAATATTACAATTAAATGGGATAGTGATTACCGATTTAAGGCACCTTTAAGCCCATCTTATTGGGAAAGGGGAAATTGGGTAGAGTTATAACACCCTGATCCTATCCTATATAGAGCCAGCGTATCCAAATACTAATCATTTCTTTCAAAACTTATTCATCACTAGCTACAATACCATATTAGGGGATCTATCAAAAAAATATTCCCCTATATAATGTAATTCCCTGACCCCAGTTACCCAGAGTCAGTGCATTATAACATCACATTGGCATGATTACAAAGAATCAAGTCCCGAAAGACCGATCAGTTTAGTAGTCTTGGAAAATAGATTACATACATTAACATTACATTACACATTAGAAAATAAAACAGAACATAAATGATTATTTTAGAACACCATTAATCCCCTAGCTTAACCCTACTTATCAATCATAATACACTTCTTGTAATCCTGAGAAAATTAAAACATAGAAAGGGGTGATCTCAGATGCCCAGAAAGGATAACAATATAGCAGAAACTTTCATAAATAAGCATAAACATTTAAGGCAATGTATAAGACTAAAACAAAATCCTTTTATACATAAACTTCAGCATAATATGGAAAAGATACAATAAAATAATTCCATTTACATTGACATTATACTAGTATAATAATCACATGAAACATCAATAAGCAATTTCATAATGATGGAATGCATAATGCAAGACTTCATAACCACATAGTCAAGGCCTTGTTCTAAGACTACAAATAATATTTTTTCAAGACCCTGTGCCAAGACACTATTTTGTCCCGTGAGACCTACCAATGCATCGAGGAGCTATAGCGGGCTCCACCCATCACTTACTAAGTCCAATGCATTCCTCACATGAAAAGGTTTAAACATAACATAAACATTCGTATTAAAACTAGCATATGAAATGTCAATACTTTATCCATAAACCATGAATGGTATAAAAATAACACATCCATAGTCAAACATATCACAAAAACTTCAATACAATATGGAATATTTGTATTATAATAAATCAACTTCAAACAAGTTTAAAATCCATCAAAGGATGTTGACATAGATGAAAATTATTTGCAAAACTCTTTGAGAGAAATATCTCTTTTTCATGAAAATATTTAAAAGGCACATAATTTAAAAAGGTAGACATTTAAAGAAATTTTTTAATCAAAGTATACCATACCACTTTTAATCCTTTCAACGGAATTAAAATTTTAAAAACATTCATGTCCATGTAAATAAATACTTAAAACCAATTTTGAAAACATGGACATTAATGAGAATAATTTAGAAGAATAAATATTTAAAATATTTAAAATGATATTTTAGTAAAAATTCCATTAAAAATAATCCCTTTTAAAACTCTTTTATGAAACATGGACATGGATAATAAATATGTCCCAGTAGATACTTACGTAAAAACAACCTCGGATAATAAAGAGATTGTGCAATTAACCCTTACCTTGCACTTTCCTTTAGTCGAGGGTACGTTTAACCTCCTGTATGATGACCGCAGTATGTTATTAAATTATACCAGAACCATATTAATATTTATGATATCATAAATGAATCATTTATGACTTTATAATACCCATTTAAAAATAATTTTAGTGTTAAATTAACATTTTGGGTAATAATAACTTTCTTTATTGTACATGTTTTAACTTCTTACTCTTGATTGTATCACTTAAATAAAGATTTAAATACATACAGAATATAAAAAATGATTTATATATCATATATATTTAGAATATAAATATGTATAATAGACATATATAATAAATTGAAAACACCATTTATGGAGACGGTAGTCCGTACGTACGCAGAAACGCTGTTTCCATTTTCATATTGTATTGAACATAACTAAGTGAATAAGATATATGTAAGTACACCCACACACACACACATATATAAATATATATATCTCTAGTAGCATTATTATTTAATATATTATATACTTATTAATGATAGATATTTTATAATCATCGTTGAATGGTGAACGTGAAAACGAATATCATCACGTCATGGAAACGGTAATCCGTACGTACGCATGAGCGACAATATCATTATATTGATTGATAAATCATATTTAATTGGATGTTATATCATATATACAGAATAATTAACATTTTATTTTTATTATTTACATCAGTTATACTCATTATTATACCCATCCAAATAATCAAGTGTTTGAATAACAAACTACACCATGACGTGGAAACGGTAATCCGTACGTACGCACGTATAGTGACTTTGTCATTTATAGGATGGATAGAATAATGAATATGGTTGTAAAATTTCTAAAAAAATATCATAGTATATAGAAGATGCTGGAGTTATTATTTTAGAATGGAAACAACAAAGAAAGAGGAAGTGGAACAAGAAAAGAACTTGAAAGATGTGATGAAATATTTACCTTTTTTTCAGGTTCTTCCTTTTTATTTGATCAAAAAGGGATCCTTAGATGGATTAATGACCAAAGGAAGGCCTCTAGGATGAAGTGAGGAATGTTGGGAGGATACATGTGTAGGGTTTGGCCGAGAAAAATGGTTTTGGAGGTGTGAAATTAAGAGAAGGGGAAGTGCCTTTTTATAAGAGAGGTGAAGGTCACTTTAGGAAAAGTTTGAAATATTATTTTATAATAAAAACATTTTCGTTTTCTAATGGCTCTAAAATAAATTATTTAAAGGCTAAAATGGTGATGGGTATAAAACCACTCAACCAATAGTTTTTAGATAAGTTTATGTTACCATTTTAACCATATCTTTTAAATTTAACTCCTAGTTAAATAATTTAACTTTTACCAAGTCTTCTTGTATTATTTCACTATAAGGTTAATAAAATTACTCTAAACATCCAAGAGAACCTCAAGTGGTTCATTAATGAAATATATAATATTATTTAAGCCTTTTGGCCGAAACATAGATTTTTATGAATATTATATCAACCAATAATATAGTATTTGTTATAAAAACTATTTTATGTCAATTTTGACATTATTTGGTATTTGTTTTTTTTTTGTAAAAATCATAACAACATGATTAATTCAAAAAAAATTGATTGAACCAACCCTAAAATGTCATATTAACCTATAAAATTAGTGGAATATATCAAAATTCTTAAATTACATTTATTTTGGTATTTATAATATCAATTATTTTAATCTTTCATTAATACAGTAATTACTCTATCAATATTGTGTCGTAAGTAAATTTAAATTTTTAATGTATAAAAATTATAAATAAAATACCATTATTTAGGAAATATTTCTATATTTATAATTAATATTTATAGTCGAATTTATATTGTGTATAACCCAATATTAAAAATGGTTTAGTTATTAAACATTGAATTTAACTCTTTTAACTCTTCTTTAAATAAAAAAATAATAAATGTCCTAATCTACTCCAAGAGGACAAAATAGGTCCATATTTTATTCCTAAGGATGTTTTTGGTTGAATTATACTTATCCAATAGAATTAATACATGTTTTAGGGTAATAATAATATTATTTTTACCCTTAATTACCCTATTTACTTTTAATAGTGATAAATAAAAGTAAAAAGATACTCTTCACCAAAAATTATTTTCAACTTATTGAACCACATTTTACTTATTGATATTAACTGTGCTTCTCGGATTTTTTAAAATCAACTCATCAAAGCAGTAAAATTAGGTTTTATGCAAATTTGCAAATGCTCTTAGTAGGTGGGTAAAAGACGGTAAAAAGTTCGATAAAATTATTATATATCTAAACTTATTATAAAATGACTCCAATAAATTATATTGAACTTATGTCGGAATTATGTATCTATTTTGAACTAAAATAAATTTAAATAAAATAAATAATTATTTAAATAAAAAGTCAGTTTTAACCAATAACTCAATGTTTTTCACTATTCATAAAAAATCGAAAGTTTTCATAAAAATACCATAATTTCACCAGAAGCTAATTTTGATATTATGAATTAAAAAATTAATTCCCGTTTACAAAACCAAAAAGTGTGTTTTAAAGAATTAATAACTTACAAAAGATTGATACTTGTTTATGTTCAATTTCAAAGTGAACTTATTTCCATTGAATAAAATTGGATTAAATGGTAAACATATAATCTATTTATACTTCCAAACCATTAAAATGTATAATTGAACACTATAAATTATTTTGATTAAAAAAGTTGTTTTCAGTTCAAATATAGTATTTTCACTATTCACCCAAATATGAATGTTTTTAGAAAACACCAAAAATTTATTGAAACTAAATTATTATGTTCTGATTCTAAAGAAAAAGTTTGTTTTGTCAAATTGAATATATAAAAGTTTTAAATATTGGATTTAAAAAGGGTTCCCCATTAAAAGGCGGTAAAATTGTATTTTTTAAAAAATACTTCTTTTATCTAAAAAATACATTTATTGTTAAATTATGTCTAAGAAACTCATAATATGCATTCTAAAATTATAAGGATTATATAAAGTTCAAAATTTAGTTAATACTATTCATAACCGATTTTGAACGGCTAGTTTGGTAAGTCGTGGTGTGCTTGAACTTGGTGTTGCGTGTAGTGCATGTTATTGAATTACTTTGAAGAAATAACGTACTATAAAATCTTGGGGTGTTACATTCTTCCCTCCCAAAATAAATTTCATCCTAGCAATTTTAAATTGCTCTCCGAAAATAAATAGTTAAAAAATAGAAAAATACTTTTGTGGGAAACCGACATCGGAAATTGGGTTAATAAAATTTAGTCTTAATAAGAGGAAGAGGGAATTGAAAGGGTCACCCCCAAATTGTGATCTCGATTAGGATAACATTGGTGGCAATTAGAGACACATAATTGAAAGAAAAACTCAAATATTTATAGGGAGTGATTGAGGTCATCAATCTCAAACAAGTGTAAAATTGAGGGCATCAAATCTATCAATCTATGATGATTTAAAATACCATCAGTTCAACAAAATATAAGGTGTTAGGATAACAAATTTTTGGTTTTAAGATCCCTTCCCTAAAGTTTTAGAATTAATTTTTTCATAGAATAAGAGAAGAAAAAAATAAACTTGACAAGTATAGTTCCATCCTTTAACTAATTTCTACCACAAACTCATCTTTCGCTCTAAAAGATAATAGAACTTAGAAAAAGATAATATTTATCCTATTCATATAGGGTTAAAAAAATGAATTTATAATTCACCCAGAATATAAAACATGATTTATATATCATATATATTTAGAATATAAATATGTATAATAGACATATATATGAAATGAAAAACACCGTTTATGGAGATGGTAGTCCGTACGTACGCATAAACGTTGTTTCAATTTTTATATCATATTGAACAGATCTAAGTTAATAAGATATATATAAGTACACACATGAACACACAGTTATATATATATTTATATATATATATAGTAGCATTATTATTTCATACATTACATACTTATCAATGTTATATATTTTATAATCATCGTGGAATGGTGAACGTGGAAAAGAATCTCATCATGTCTTGGAGACGGTAATCCGTATGTACGCACGAGCGACAATATCATTATATTGATGGAGAAATAATATGTAATTAGATGGTATAAAATATATACAAAATCATTAACATCTTATATTTATTATTACATCAGTTATACTCATTATTATACCCATCCAAATAATGAAGTGTTTGAATAACAAACTACACCACGATGTGGAGACGATAATCTGTACGTACGCACGTATGGTGAATTTGTCATTCATAGGATAGATAGAATAATGGATATGGTTATACCATTTCTATAATAAAATTACAATATATATAAGATACTCGAGTTATTATTTTATAATGGAAACAACAAAGAAAGAGGAAGTGGAAGAAGAAAAGAACTTGAAAGATGTGATGAAATATTTACCTCTTTTTTGAGTTCTCTTTATTGATTTGATCAAAAGGGCTCCATAGGTTAGCTTTATGATTAAAGGAAGGCATCTAGGATAAAGGGAGTAATGTTGGGAAGATATTTGGTCTGCTTTTGGCTGAGCCAAATGGCTTTGGAGGTGTGAAATTAAGATAAGGGGAAGTTCCCTTTTATAAGAGAGGTGAGGGTCACTTTAGGAAATGTTTAAAATATTATTTTATAATAAAATCAATTTCGGTTTATCATGGCTCAAAAATAAATAATTTAAAGTATAAGGTGGGTATGGGTTGAAATCCTCTCAACCAATAGGTTTTAGACAAGTTTAGGTTACCATTTTAACCATATCTTTTAGATTTAACTCTTAGTTAAATAGTTTAACTTTTACCGTGTCTTCTTCAATTATTACACTATATGGTTAATAAACTTACTATAAACTTCAAATAGAACCTAAATTGGTTCATTAATGACATATATAATATTATTTAAGCCTATTGGACGAATCTTAGAGTTTTAGGAATATTATATCAACCAATAATATAGTATTTTTTAAAAAACTATTTTATGTCAATTTTGACATTATTTGGTATTTGTTTTTTTTTTGTAAAAATCATAAGTGAGTGATTACTTTGAAACAAATTGATTGAATCATCCATAAAATTTAATATTAACCTATAAAATTATTGTAATTCATAAACATCTCAAATTACATTTATTTCAGTATTTATAATATAAATTATTTTAATCTTTCATTAATACGGTAATTACTACATCATCATTGTGTCATAAATAAATTTAATTATTTAATTTATAAAATTTATAAATAAAATACCATTATGTAGGAAATATTTTTTTTATTTCTAATGAATATTTATAGTCGAATTTATATTGTGTGTAACCCTATATAAAAAATGGTTTTGTTATTAAACTTTGAATTCAACTCTTTTAACTCTTCTTTAAATAAAATAATAATAAATGTCCTAATCTAATCCATGTAGAACTAAGAGGTTCATATTTTATTCCTAAGGTTATTTTTGGTTGAATTATACTTATCAAATAGAATTAGGACATGTGTTAGGGTAATAATAATATCATTTTACACTTAATTTTCCTATTTACTTTTAACCGTGGTAAATAAAATTTAAAAGTTACTATTCAGAAAAAATTATTTTCATCTTATTGAGGAACATTTTACTTACTGATATTAACCGTGTCTCATGGATTTTTGAAATCCAACTCACAGGAGTGGTAAAATTAAGTTTTATGCAAGTTTGCAAATGCTCCTAGGAGGTGGGTAAAAGATGGTAAAAAGTTTGATAAAATTTTTATATATCTAAACTTATTATAAAATGACTCTAATGAATTATATTAAACATATATAGTTATTATGTATCTATTTTTACCTAAAATAAATTTAAATAAAATAAATAATTATTTAAATAAAAAGTCAGTTTTAACCAATAACTCAGTGTTTTTCACTATTAATCAAAAATTGAATGTTTTCAGAAAAATACCAAAATTTCACCCTAAGCTAATTTTGATATTTTGAATTCAAAAATTAAGTATATTTTACCAAATTAAAAACATAGAAGTTTCATTTATTAATTTAAAATTAATTCCCGTTTTCAAAACCAAAAAGCGTGTTTTTAAGAAATAATAACTAACAGAAGATTGATACTTTTTTATGTTCAATTTCAAAGTGAAATTATTTGAAATGAATAACATTGGATTAAATGGTAAAAATATAATCTATTTTTAATTCCAAACCATTAAAATGTTTAATTTGACACTATAAATTATTTTGATTAAAAAATTTGTTTTCAATTAAAATGTTGTATTTTTTACTATTCACCCAAATATGAAAGTTTTTAGAAAAACACTAAAAATTTATTAAAACTAAATTCTTATGTCCCAATTCTAAAGAAGAAGTTTATTTTGTCAAATTTATTATATAAAACTTTTAAATATTGGATTTAAAAAGGGTTTGCCATTAAAAGGCGGTAAAATTTCATTTTTTGAAAAATAATTCTTTTATCTGAAAAAATGAATTGATTCTTAAATTATGTCTAAAAAACTGATAATATGGTTTCTAAAATTATAAGGATTATATAAAGTTCAAAATTCAGTTAATAATATTCATAACCGCTTTTGAACATCTAGTTTGGTGAGTTGTGGTGCGCTTGAACTCGGTGTTGCATGTAGTGCATGTTATTGAATTACTTTGAAGAAATAACGTATTGTGAAATCATGAGGTGTTAAATTCTTCCCTCCTTAAATAAATTGCATCCTAAAAATTTTAAATTGTTCTTCAAAAATAAATGGTTAAAAAATATAAAAATACCTTTGTGGAAAACCCACATCATAAATTGGGTTTATAAAATTTAGTCTTAATAATTAGAAAAGGGAAATGAAAGGGTCACCACCGAATTATGATCTCGATTAGGGGAACATTGGTGAAAATTAGAGACACATAATTGGGGGAAAACATAAATATTTATTGGGTGTGACTGAGGTAATCAAATCCATCAATCTATAATGATTTAAAATACCATTAGTTCAACAAAACATAAGCTGTTAGGATAACACATTTTTGGTTTTAAGATCCCTTCCCAAAATTTTAAGAATTAATTTCATCATAGAATAAGAGAAGAAAAAAATATACTTTACAAGTAGAGTTCCATCCTTTAACTAATTTCTATCACAAACTCATATTTCACTCTAAAAGATAATAGAACTTTAAAAATATTCTATTTATCCTATTCGTACAGGGTTCCAAAAAAATGAATTTATAATTCACCTATCAGAAAATTTTTAAAAAATACATTATAAAATCCAGGGACTTCATGTAGTCCAGTGGTAGGCAATAAATCTCAATCGCACTATGGTTGGGGGTTCGATTCCCACAGCTTTGTCCGACGCGATGGGTTGTCACACGGTCTACGTGTTGTCCTTCATATGAAAATCCAAAAATAACCTTAACAATAGTATCAAATTTCAAACTTAATCCATTCCAACCTTTAGACTTATCCAAAATACTTGTATCTAAACTCACAGTCCAAAATTTATAAGGAAGTTAAACATAATGAAGATCCTTTTTGCCAAGTAATATCATGTTAACACCTTCATCATGTATTATTTTAAAACATGGTAACACCCTGAATTACTATAAAACCATATTGATTACATTCATGCTCCCTTATCCTTTATATAATACTGGATATATTCTTTATATCAAAAAATATTTAATATTCCATCAATTATGAAATAGAAAAACTATTAATCAATTCCAAGGAAGTAAGGAATATCCAATATAATTTATCCAAATCAATCATCACATATTGCAAAATCACTACCTCATTATCAGGACCATATTAAGGATTACATTTCCTTAAACCATGTATTTTTCCAAAAAGTGTATCTTACTATTAAGTCACTTTTCTTAGAACCATATAATCTCAAATCCTCAATAAAATAGTACTACAATACAATCCTTATTTATCTCCATAATTCATATAACCATTATATTGTTGATACAACACTCAAATGAAATAATTCTATAATAACAACATAGGTACAATAGTAATTCCTCTTCATCTAAGGTAGTATCATAACTTGATTATTATCCAATATCATCATTTAAGGTATACTCTGATGACTGAGACATTGATTTGTGCAGTGTCCCAATGCCTTACAGATGAAGTATTGTACATTTGAAACTTTTTTTTACCCTTGTAATCACATACTTGGTGTCCTTTTTCTCCACACTTATAAAAAACTCTCATTCCATTCAAGAAAGTATCAGGGTATTTCTTCCCACATTTACTGAAGGATTGATATTCAACATTTCCATTCTTCCCCTTACTTCCAATCCTTCCCCTAAGCGCCGTTTCTAAACAATGGCATAAACTAGATTAGTCTATAAATCACAATACATAAATCCAAACATTTAAAACACTTAACATAAATTGAACAGTTTATGGATATAATCCATAATCATAAAAATGTTTTATTTGAGGAAGTATATACTCATAAACATTTCATAATGGTTTGTAAAGAAAATGATAATTATCCTAAGCATATCCCCCGAGAGTGTCGTAACCTAGAGTGCAGTAAGGCCCATTGTCGTGCACCAGTTCCCGTTCGAGTCTAGCTCAAAGCAGTGTTTTGGGGTTTTATCCCGAGGTACATCTGTGCCAGAGCTTCCTCTACCTGCTTGTATCCAGATAGAGATGTATTTCTTGGAAAACTCACAAAATATCTACAATACCAAAATCCTAGGAAGTTCTTCTATATTAATATTCAAAGTCTATCTAAGGGTAATGTGCTCTAATCAGTGTTTATCTAAATATAGATTCCAAGGTTTGTACTAAACTTCCTCTGATGCCAATTGTAACGCCCCGACCATTGTTACCCAGAGCCGGTGCATTATTACATTACATTGGCATGATTACAAGGAATCAAGTTCTGAAAGACAGATCAGTTTAGCAGTCTGGGATAATAGATTACATACATGAACGTTACATTACACATTAGAAAATAAAACACAACATAAATGATCCTTTTAGAACTCCATTAATCTCTTAGCTTAACCCTGCTTATCAATCATAATACACTTCTTGTAATCCTGAGAAAATTAAAACATAGAAAGGGGTGAGTTTAGATGCCCAGTAAGGATAACAATATAGCAGAAAATTTCAAAAATAAGAATAAACATTTAAGGAAATGTATAAGACTAAAACAATAGCCTTTTCAACTTAAAATTCAGAATAATATAGAAAAGATACAATAATATTGTAATTTACATGGATATTCTACTAGTCAAATAATCACATGCAATATTAATATCCACTTTCATAATGATGGAATGCATAATGCCAGACTTCATAACCATATAGTCAAGGCCTTATGCCAAGACTACAAATAGGATTTTGCCAAGGCCTTATGCCAAAACACTAGTTTTTCTCATGAGACCTATTGATGCATTGAGGAGTTATAGCGGGCTCCACCTGTCACTTACTAAGTCAAATTCATTTCTCATATGAAAAGGTTTAAACATAACATAAACATTCGTATTAAAACTAGCATATGAAATGTCAATACGTTATCCATAAACCATGAATGGTATAAAAATAACACATCCACAATCAAACATATCACAAAACCTTCAAAAAAATATGGAATATTTGTATCATAATAAATCAACTTCAAACAAGTTTAAAATCCATCAAAAGATGTTGACATAGACGAAAATTATTTGTAAAAATCTATGAGAGAAATATCTCTTTTTCATGATTACATTTAAAAGACACACAATTTAGAAAGGAATACATTTAAAGACATTTTTGAATCAAAGTGTCCCATACCACTTTGAAACTTTTCAAATTAATTAACAGTTTAAAAACATTCATGTCTATATAAATAAATCCTTAAAAACCATTTTGAAAACATGGATATTAATGAGAAAGATTTAGAAGAATAAATATTTAAAACATTTAAAACGATGTTTTAGTAAAAAGTAATTTTTATATAATCCCTTTAAAAACTCTTTTATGAAACATGGAAATGGATAATAAATATTTCCTAGTAGATACTTACGTAAAAACAACCTCATATAATAATGAAATTGTGAAATTAACCATTTCCTTGAACTTTCCTTTAGTCAAGGGTACATTTAACATTCAGTATGAAGAAAATAGTACATCATTAAATTATAACAGAACCATATTAATATTTATGATATCATACATGATTCATTTATGACTATATACTACCCATTTAATAACAATTTCCATGTTAAATTATCATTTCGGGTAATAATCGTTTTTTTATCGTACGTGTTTTAACTTGTTAATCTTGAATATATCAATTAGATCAGGATTTAAATAATTCCAGAATATAAAACATGATTTATATATCATATATATTTAGAATATAAATATGTAAAATAGACATATATATGAAATGGAAAACACCGTTTATGGAGACGGTAGTCCGTACCTACACATAAACGTTGTTTCTGTTTTCATATCGTATTGAAAGGAACTAAGTGAATAAGATATATGTAAGTACACACACACACACAAATATCTCTATTAGAATTATTATTTCATATATTACATACTTATTAATGATATATATTTTATAATCATATTTGAATGGTGAATGTGGAAATGAATCTCATCATGTCGTGGAGACGGTAATCCGTACGTACGCACGAGTGACAATATCATTATATTGATGGAAAAATCGTATGTAATTGGATGATATATCATATATAAATAATTATTAACTTGGTATATTTATTATTTACATCTGTTATACTCATTAATATCCCCATCCAATTAATAAAGTGTTTGAATAACAAACTACACCATGACGTGGAGACGGTAATCCGTACATACGCACGTAAGGTGACTTTGTCATTTATAGGATGGATAGAATAATGAATATGGCTGTAACATTTCTATAATAAAATCATAATATATATAAGATACTTGATTTTATATTTTATAATGGAAACAACAATGAAAGAGGAAGTGGAAGAAGAAAAGAACTTGAAAGATGTAATGAAATATTTTCCTTTTTGTTCGAATTCTTCCTTATGATTTGATCAAAAGGAATCATTAGGTTGGATTTATAACCAAATTAAAGCCTCTAGGATGAAGTTATTAACGTTGGGAGGATATTTGGGTATGGTTTTGACGATCCATATGGCTTTGGAGGTGTGAAATTAAGAGTATAGGTAGTGCCCTTTTATAAGAGAGGTGAGGGTCACTTTAGAAAAAGATTGAAAATTTATTCTATAATAAAATCATTTTCAGTTTATAATAGCTCCAAAATGAATTATTTAAAGTATAAGGTGGGGATGGGTCGAAAACCTCTCAACCAATAAGTTTTAGACAAGTTTAGGTTACCATTTTAACCTTATATTTTATATTTAACTCTTAGTTAAATGGTTTAACTTTTACCGTGTGTTCTTGTATTCTTACACTATATGGTTAATAAACTTACTCTAAACTTCCAAGAGAACCTAAAGTGGTTAATTAATAACATATAAAATATTATTTAATCCTTTTGGCCGAACCTTGGATTTTTAGGATTATTATATCAACCAATAATATATTATTTGTTTTAAATACTATTTTTTTGTCAATTTTGACATTATTTGGTATTTGTTTTTTTTGTAAAAATCATAACATCATGATTACTTCGAAAAAAAATTGAATGGATCAACCCTAACATGTCATATTAACTTATAAAATTAGTTCAATTCATCAAAAGTCTCAAATTAAATTTATTTGGGTATTTATAATATCAATTATTTTAATCTTTCATTAATAATGTAATTACTGCATCATCATTGTGTCATAAATATATTTAATTATTTAATATCTAAAAATTATAAATAAAATACCATTATATAGGAAATTTTTTATATTTATAATTAATATTTATAGTCTAATTTATATTGTGTGTAACCCTATATTAAAAATGGTTTAGTTATTAAACATTTAATTTAACTCTTTTAACTCTTCTTTAAATAAAATAATAATAAATGTCCTAATCTAATCCAAGTTCATCAAAGAGGTTCATATTTTATTCCAAAGTTTTTTTTGATTGAATTATACTTATCCAATAGAATTAGGACATGTTTTTGGGTAATAATAATATCATTTTACCCTTAATTACCCTATTTACTTTTAACCGTGGTAAATAAACGTAAAAAGTTAATATTCACCAAAAATTATTTTAATCTTATTGAATCATATTTTACTTACTCATATTAACCATGTCTCTCAGATTTTTTAAATTGAACTCATAGAAGCAGTAAAATTATGTTTTATGAAAATTTACAAACGCTCCTAAGAGGTGGGTAAAAGACGGTAAAAAGTTCGATAAAATTTATATATATATAAAATTATTATAAAATGACTCCAATAAATTATGTTGAACTTATATAGGTATTATGTATCTATTTTGACCTAAAATAAATTTAAATAAAATAAAAAATTATTTAAATAAAAAGTCCGTTTTAACCAATAACTCATTGTTTTCACTATTCATAAAAAATTGAATGTTTTCTGAAAAATACCAAAATTTCACATTAATCTAATTGTGATATTCTGAATTCAAAAATTATGTCTATTTTACCAAATTTAAAACATAGAATTTTCATTTATTAATTTAAAATTAATTCCCGTTGTCAAAACCAAAAAGCGTGTTTTTAAGAAATAATAACTAACAAAAGATTGATACTTGTTTATGTTCAATTTCAATGTGAAATTACTTCCAATTAATAAAATTGGATTAAATGGTAAAAATATAATCTATTTATACTTCCAAACCATTAAAAGTTATAATTGAACACTATAAATTATTTTTTTTAAAAAAGTTTGTTTCAGTTAAAATATGGTATTTTTCATTATTCACCCAAATATGAAATTTTTTAGAAAAACACCCAAAGTTTATTGAAACTAAATTATTATGTCCTGATACTAAGGAAGGAGTTTATTTTGTCAAATGTAATATATAAAAGTTTCAAATATTGGATTTAAAAAGGGTTCTCCATTAAAAGGCAGTAAAATTGTATTTTTTTTTTGAAAAATACTTCTTTTATCTGAAAAAATGAATTTCTTCTTAAATTATGTATAAGAAACTCATAATATGGATTCTAAAATTATAAAGATTATATAAAGTTCAAAATTTAGTTAATACTATTCATAACTGCTTTTGAACAGCTAGTTTGGTAAGTCGTGGTACGCTTGAACACGGTGTTGCGTGTAGTGCATGTTATTGAATTACTTTGAAGAAATAACGTACTACGAAATCATGGGGTGTTACATATAATCTTAATAAAAGGTAAATACACATGAAAATTTCTACTATAGTAACTATAATGCTAAGATTATATCCAAATTAAAAGACATGTTAAAAGTACAGTGTTGAGGAAATTAAAGAATACTAATGTGAAACCAAATTGAAGAAAATTCATGATTTATGTGACAGTTATAGAATACTACTATGAATACAATCAAAGAACAAGGAATATCATAATAAAAAACCAAGGCATACTCATATAAATAAAAACAAGGTGCATGTATTTGCATAAATAACAACTAAAGAATACTAGAGGAAAATGTGTATTTCATATCTAGAGAGGTCTTCTGATTTTAAAACATAAATGAGGATAACATTTATTCATGAAAGAATTTTATTTAAGGCTAAAATTACTTATATTATTTAAACACAAAGAAAATATATTTTACATAATGTTCTATTTTAATTTGAGAGGTTTTTATTTTTGGAAATATCCACCAAGACTAAATAAGTAACCCATTCTATCCCACTTTATGAAACCCATCCATTACTTCACCACTTAAGAAACCTATTTATTGAGGTTAAATGAGTTTTAATTCACTAAATGTATAGTGGAAACAAATGTCTAACTACTCAATACATGATAAATGAACCAAGGAATCATTCTTAACCAAGAACTAAGTTATACTCAACATTTAATCAAAATAGGTGAAACTATGCTTTATACCATTTAAGATTTCTTAAATAAATAAATTGTTATGAAAAAATTTATCAATGGAATCTATGTTTCATTAATTAAATATAACCCAACAATATTTTTATTCAAACTTATATAATTATTTCAAGATATTTACCAAATTATTATATAAATATATGTACATAATAATGGTTTTAAAATTATTAAACATTTGAAATATAAATATTTATTTATTTGAAATAATTTTTTATCATTCATTAATGTCTAAATGATAATAACGAATGATAAGAAACATGATTGAAAATTACTACAAATATAGTAGTGACTTCCCAAAGAACCAACCTTTATAAATAAATAAATATTCTATATTTACATATAATAGTATAATCATGGAAATTATCATAGAATTATTTATTTTTTGGGATAAAAAAATCCAATAAATAGTTTAACCATTCCTCGTGATATAAAAAATTAAATTTCAATAATTAAATACCATAACACAAGGTGAATAAAAACCAACATTAACCAATGTAGTTAACATATATATGATTCCCAACATAAAAATCATTTAAATCCCTAAAATATTCCACTAAAAGAATCTCAAATTTAAGTTAAATTCATAAGAAGCCCTAGGGTAGTTTTCAAAATGCTGAATTTATAATTAAAACAACACTTATAAAAATTTAATAGACTATATTTGATCTCTATTAGATCATAAATTAAAAAATTCAATGATAAAACTGATGCTAACATGCTCCTGTAGAACCACATGAATAGATAAAAATGAAAATATTATCTACTATAATAGATGAAGGTTTCATAACTCACTAATTTTATGTGGAAGAAGATCAAAATAAAACAATCCTTGAATTAGGGGAGAACACTCTTGAAGACAACCAACTGTCACTCATGTGAGGGGAGAAGAAAGAAGAGGAGGAAATTAAATCTTATATCTAAAAAATCAAAACAAAAAAAATGATAGAAATGAAGGAAAAAGAGTTGGATGGTGGGGGAATCATTGCCTAAGTAGAGGAGGGGGGAGGCGAAGGCTCGTAGTAGGGGAGGGGAGATTAGGGCTCGTCAATGAGGAGGGGAGGGGGAGGCTGATATCTCAAGCCTCTATACCCATGATTTTTGAAAAATCATTGGTATACCTCAACCTATACCAATGGGTTTTAAAACTATGTGTATAAATTTTTCCATGAACTCTATACCCACGGTTTCTCTAAACTATGGGTATAGATGCATGGGGATATCCTTATTTTATAGTTGTGAGTGGAGTGGCACTCTTATAATTATTCAATGTTTTAAAATTATATATAGTCACTCTCATGGTCAAGTAGAACTCAAATAATTCAAATTGTAAGATAAAGTGGAAGGGGTTGAAATAATATCACCCAATAATAATTAAGATAATATTTTTTGACCTTATAACTTAGTTATTATCATAGTTAACTTTTTTTACCCTTTTGCCATGGTGACAACATTTTTACCAAAGTTACTATTTATAATGAATAAAAATGAAATTAAAATCATTAATAAATTATAACTTATCAATTCTAAATATTAAATCCAATTTTCATGATTCAATTTGAATAAGTGGAAGAAATTAAATTTAATATAAGTGTATAAACCATAATGAAAAACAATTTTTATAAAAAATGCATTTTAAGCATAAAAATGACCTTATTACAAAATAAAATATAATTCTAATTCATATGGAATTAATTATATTATGTTTAATAAAATAGTTATTATTTTAATTAAAAAAATAAAAAAAATAATTTTACTTTTAAATTACTTGATTTAATGAAAAGAAATGACAGCTTTACCAAAATCAACATTTTTCACTATTCATTCAAAAATCCATTTTTCTAAAAAAATATGAAACATTCATCCCAAGATAAATTTAATAATCTGAATGAAAAATGATTTGATTATTAAATTAAAACTTTACAATTTTAAAATTAAATTATTAATTAAAACTTTGTAATACATGGGAATAGAATTTCGTTAAATAAAACTATTCCTATTTTGATTAAAAATTATATAAAGTCATTTATAAATATATAATGAATAAAAATTCATAAAAATTAATAATCATAAATCACAATATTTATTTATTTCAAGGATTAATTGGTTTTTCACATTCTTCTTCCTTTAAGAAATTGCATCCTCATAATTTTATTCATTACTTAAACAATTGAAGTTATTTTTCACTCATATCCATTTCTAATTCCAATGTTACTTCTTTAATCATGTGATTTTTCCATAAAATCTTAACCTGGGGAATCACATTATTTTTTAGAACTCATCTCAATAACCCAAATTCTGATCTATATTTTCTTCATAGGAAATACTCTCTTCCAAAAATACCACCTCAAGGATCAAAACATGAGATGCATCAGGTATATATTTCCTTATAAATGAAATATGAAAAATATAATGTACCTAAGTTACAGTCATAGGTAAGGAAAATATTTATGTAATTGATAACAGTTTTCCATAATTTCATATGGTTTAATAAACTACATAATTATCTTTCATATTTACCAAAAGACATAACAATTTTCCTAGGAAATACTTAAAGAAACCTGATATCCCACCTCAAACGAGAGATATATCCTCCAGTTATCTGCATAAAATTTATTACTACTATGAGCTACCCTCATATAGTGCAAAATTCAATTTATTGTCTCAATCATTTGGTCTACCAACTCTAGTACCAAAAACTTTTTTTTCACAAACTTGATCATAACATGATGGAGTTCAACACCACTTCCCATGTAATTCCTCAAAAGGGGCTATCTGTATAATGGATTGAAAATCATTATTATAAGAAAATTACACCAATGAAAGATACTGATCCCAAATTCCTTGATAATCTAAATATTAATCTTATATCATATCTTCCAAAGTATAGATTCTTCTGTCTCACTATCTATCATATTGACAATGAAAAGATATACTGAAATTTAATTTAGGACCCAATGAATTTTTAATTCTATTAAAAAATTTGATGTAAATCTGGGATCATAGTTAGATATAATAGAGAGAGGAACTCCATGTAACATGAATATCTCTTTCAGATAAAGTCTTCAAAGTTTATCCAAATGAATAATATCTCAAATAGGAATAAAATGAATAGATTTATTCCAATAATTAATAATAACCCAAATCAAATTTTTTACTTCAAGATATATTTGGTAATCTCACCAATAAATCAATGGATGTATTCCAAAATTTCAATTCAGTCAGAGGAAAAGGCTGAAGCATCCCCTTCAGTAGTTGTCCCTCAACTTTAATCTATTCACAAGTCAATCATTTCATGTCAAAGTCATAAATAATTTTTTTATTTAACCACACCAATAATAATCTTGATGGTCTCTATACATTTTCGTGCTGCTGAGATGATAAAAATAGAGAGATACATAACTCACTTAATAATTCCTATTCATATAAGAATCACTTATAGCACAAGACCTCTTTCCAAATATCATAACACCTTTTTTCAATGTTAAATTCATAAAACATACCCTTATTGACTAATTATATAATCTCATTTAAATCATGATCTTATTTTTGGTTGATTTTGTCTGATAATGATGAATGCACTGACACCTGAACCAAAAGAGAAGTAGTTTCTTAATGCCCTATTTCTAGGAAAAAATTCATGAAATTATTAAGTAAAGGATCATGTTCCAAATATAATATGGTTAATGATACATTGTCTTTTTGACTCAAGTTATCAACTACCTTGTTTGATTTACCTGAATGATAGTTGATTGTGTAATCATAATACTTTATCAGTTTCAACCATATTATCTATCTCATATTTAACTCTTTTTGAGTAAATATATAATTTAAACTATTATGGTCAATATATATTTCACATTTAACCCATATAAAAGATTCCACTAATTTTTTAAAGTAACGACCACTGTTGTAAGCTCAAGATTAGGTGTAGGGTAATTATACTCATGGAGTTTTAATTGGCATAAATCATATTTAATTACCCAGTCATCTTGCATCAAGATACAAACAAGTCTATTCAAATAACAATCACTAAATATTCTTTTTATCCTTTCATATATTGAAGGATAAAACAATAGAATGAACCAATATTATTTTTAATTATAAAAAAATTCATCATATTCCTTTTTCTAGATTAATTTAACTCCTTATCGATTTAACTTATTTCGTTGGATAGATAACTGAATTTTTTTTTCCAACAAACTATTAGTAGTAAACTACTCATCCAGGAAACTTTAAATATTAGTGACATTTATAGGTCTTGTCTACTTTTAGAGCACTTTTTTTTACCAAGATCAATAGGTTCACCATATTTAGATACAATATTCTTAAAGAATGAGATCTTTGGTAACCAAAATTCCCATTTTATAATTATTTAATAAAAATTATTTTATTATAATTTTTTCAAAAAAATTATATTTATTTGATGATATTCAAGAATTTTATTTAAAAAAATAATACCACCAATTAAAACCGCCACAAATTTATCCAAATACTCATTGGAAACTCTATTCATAAGATAAATAAATATAGTGGATGAATTAATCATCTTGAAAGGTATGAAAAAAAACTCAAAATGTCAAACCTAGTATGAAACACCATCCTTAGAATGTATTCCACATTCAATTTCAACTGCTGATAACCATACATGAGATCAATCTTAAAAAAATATTGATCACCCAGGAGTTGATCAAACAAGTCATTTATATGAGGAAATAGATACATATTCTTAACAATGATGCTATTTTTTTCTCTATAATCAATGAAATATATCATGGAAACATACTTATTTTAAACATAAAAATAGGGGTACCCCAAGGTGAAGTGATAGGGTGGATGAAACCCTTATACAAAAACTCTTGTAACATATTTTTCAATTCAAAATTTTTAATGGGGCCATTCAATAAAGGGGTTTTGAAATTCAATTAGTAGTAGGAACTGAGTTAACAGTAAATTCAACATCCCAATTAGAAATAAAACAATGAAAATCATCAAAAAATATATCTAGATATTCATTTTCTATCATAACATCACTAATTTAAACATTTCCTTTTTTATCAATTATATGTTCAAGGTTACTTTTAATTCCAGATTTTTTTTAGTTTTTCAGGTTCTTCATATGTTATCAAAGGTAAGAATTCATTCCTATATGTAAACTAAAACTCATTCTAAAAAATAACATCTTTATATCTACAATCTATCTGAGTATGGTAAACTAAAATATAGTCCATACCTATAATAACATCAAAATCTAAAATGGGAAAAATAGGTTTTTAGAAAAAACTATTCCATAGATGATAACATGAATATTTCTATAAATTTTTGTTGAATTTATACCACCCCCAAAAGTTTTTACCAAAAGTTTTGACATTATCACTTGAGATTTTATTTCCATTTTACTTTCAAATTTTATAGATATAAAAAAATATATAGATCCTAATTCAAAGAATAATCTGGAATAATATGAAAAAAATTAATTTACCTATATTATCTTTATTTAAGGGTGCCACATTTGTCTTAGTAGTATAAAAAAACTTTTCCACACCTTTCTATTTCAAATCTTTATGATTACCACCATGAGTAATTAACTTAGTAAATTCATTTTCATAATGTACCAACTCATTTCAATTAATTTTTTTTTACCATTTCCCATATATCCATTTTCCTATTACTTTTCTGATCCAAATTTTTTTCCTTATAGTCACGATTCAAATGATTGAACTAACCACATCAATAACACTTTTCTGATTCTATAAAAAATTCTTCAAAATTTATTTTACCACATTTTTTTAACATTTTGGGGGATTACCTCTATAATTTTTAGTTTAATTATTCTCCCTTACTTTCCCCCTAGACTATTTCTCACTCTTATTTTCACAAAGTGAATAAGTGTTAGAAAACTCTATCTGAACTTTCTCAAGATAACGAACAACATATTCATAACTTTTAGATTCATGAGAGGAAAAAAATATTCAGAAAAAGTGTTTTATACCTATGAAAGATATATCAATTTTATTCTCATGGTTCAAAAAAATTCACTGAATGCCTGGACAGTTTGAATTTTTTTTGTAAGAATCCGTTGTGTATTCTTCCTTTTAATTAAAATCCATAAAATTCCTTTCCATTATAAGTAAAATAAATTTATTAAAATACTAATCAAGGAAAATATATTTAAACATCTTCCACTTAATGGAATCAACCACATCATTTTCTTTTTTATTCTTAATTAGACACCAAAATCAATCAACTTCACCTTCAAAATGATAAATAAAAAGAATTTCCTATTGATGTTCTATACATCCCAAAAACTTGAATATATTCTCCAATAAATTTATACTTATTATTAGTTTAAATAATATTTAAGATCGATTGAAATATGAAGGGTTATGTTTCATAAAATGATCCACTATAGACATGTTCCTCTATGGAAAATTTGGTTTTTCTCTTTCATGGGTGTCATTGTTAATATAATTAATCAAATGTGTTAACATTTCCATATACTTCTCTATTACAAACATTCTATGTTTTTTATTCAGAAGGTTATTATCCCATTGAATCATTACTACTTTATCTACGAAATTTATTCTATGGAAAACCATTTTGATCTGACATATATTATATATAGAAACATTGAAATCATTAAAATCTCTCTCATGATGATATAATCATAATTCTGAATCTCCTAATATTATCTTTTTAATATTCTCCTAACCTTTAAAGGTATTACAACCTTTCTCTGATACAAACTACAACAACCCGTTACTTTAACAAACCATAAATATGAGTTTTATAATAATGAAATTACATTATTATATTCCCATGATATTTTGGTTTTATATTTTTAAAGAATTGGGAAAAAAATTACATAAAAAATTGGACACTTCCACATTGTGTACACTTTTTCCACAAAAATAGGGCTATAAGTTTACTCCCCTATTTCATTTAACAAACCTTTTATTTTTTTTGATATGAGCCCAAAGTGGAATGTTTTTCCTTTATATAGTTCCTAATCATCATTAGATCCTATAATTTTTTTTTGCAAATGTGGGATGTGAAATGATATCTCTGTAAGAGACATTAAAATAAAGGAATCCCATTAGTTCATTTAAAACATGAAAACCTAGAAAAATGTTTACGTTTTTCATAATAAATATTGAACACATAAATAAATCATTTACACATATAAAAATCAGAATTTGAATAAATAAAACATTTACGATCATATTATTAAGCATAGGAAAACCAAAAATTAATCTTGAGGAACATGTGAAATCATAAAATCATTTCAAACCCTTCACCTTTAAAAGTTAATAAACCTTTCTTACCTCATAAAATTAAAATATTTCCCTAAAAACCCTTTTTACAGCCATAATATATGTATATAGGAGAATTATATTCATAATTTGTGTTCACTCATGTTTAACCTTTGTAAGAAAACTGATGCCCAATTAATTCCATAGGATTAACCAATTTGGTTATCTACCTCATTTTTTACCTTTGAAGACTAAATCATTACTTATTGCATTAAAAATATATATCCGGATCAACAATTTTAATGAGATATTTCAAGATCACCCATAATTTTATATAACGATCAAGTAACTTATTGTGAACAAAAATTTTTCAAATTTTCAATTTTCATTATAAATCCATTGAAAATATCAGTGGAACCCATAAATAAAACACTTTACATTTTCACATAATCCTAAGGAGAAATATCCTTTCTTTGAAAACTCATAAAAAATAAAAAACCCCTAAAAGAGTAGAAATTTTATATACTTTGAAATACCATGTTAAATTGTAGATAAATATTGATAATTAATAAATTCTATGATGGTGAAAAAATATGGTCAAGCCGTATAACTTAAAAAAAAATTTCTTTTCCACTTTTGTAAAAATCCAAAAATATCCCATATATAAAATCATAAAAATATTAGTTTTTAAAATATTTTAAATAAAGTTAAATATAGTAAAAAATTACCTTTAGAAACCGTTTTATTATAAAAAATTTAATTCTTGAATCTTTTAAAACAACATGGAAATGGAGTAAAAGGGTTTGAAGGAAAACATAAAAACAATATGTTCAAAATAAAGTCACATACCTTAAGTCTTGTATAGCTTTATACATTATTTAAATCTTAAATAATAAAATTATATTAGTTATTTAATTTATTGGGAAATTTTTTCATGTTCATGACATTATCATTATTCCATTTATTTCATTCATTACCATGTTTTATTTATTTACTAAAGTGGTTAAGTTCACATTGGATGTTTAGGGGTCATTCAGTTTATAACTTCAAAACATCATCGTTGTGCTGACTATGGACAAAGGAGGCATAGTTTCATTATCTAAATAATATTTATTATGTTATCAATATCATATTCATACACAAAATAAAATTTTAAAACCAACCTTGTGAGGTAGTCATGGAAAATAAATCAGATTGTTTATTGGATATGGTAGTCCAAACATACACATAAATAATGTTTAATATTTCTATTGGGTGGAAAGGAAATAATGTAGAAAATATTTTAGTTTTATATAATTATTAATATGTTATAATTTTAAAATTTATTCATTATTTCGATCCACATGACTAAATTTTTTAGGTGGAAATAACAAATAAATTACATCACTTCTGGAGGTTATAGTTCCCTTGTATGCATGAGCGATGTTATCATTTTACAATGTATGGAAGAGTAAGAAGGGACGTAATATATTATCATTAAATTATAATAATTATGTCATAAATTTCATATATATTTATTTAATCTATCATTTTAACCATCCATATGATCAAGTAACAAAAACCAAAACACATATCTTCATGGAGGTGGTAGTCAACACATACACACAAGAAATGTTTTCATTTCCTATAGGATGAAAAATTAGATGAAAAAGTTTTGTACCATCAAAAAAATAAAATTTCAGTATATGGAATATATTTATTTTATTATATCATTATGTTTAAATAATATTTGAAGGAGGTATAGGAAGAAATAAAAATGAAACAGTTAGTTAATAATTATACAACTTCTTTACAAAACCTCTATTGGATTACACATTATGTAACATCACTGACTCCATAACCCAGATTTAGTAGTTATATTACATTATTGGTAAAAAATAAAAGATTTACCATATGATCAAACAACTTTTTAGTCTATTAATACTAGATACACACAAAAATTACATTTGAAAAAAATATGATACAACATGAACACATTACAAGAATATAATTATCCATTCCATCATATCCCTAAAAATTAAACATAGTCTTCCTCTAGGTTTCTTGGGAAAAAGAAAAAAATATGGGTGAGTTCAGTTTCTCATTAAGGAGTATCATTCATTATTAAATTTCAAAAAACAAACATGGAATATGTTATATAACAAGAACAAATGTCAAATATGAAGCCATAATCACCGAAATTGAGGGCATGATATATCCATGACAATAAATGAAAACATAGATAAAATAGTATTTAATCTCATATTGATGAAATTTATAATTCTATACATAACTAATTACAATAAAGGCCTTATAAAAAGATAGTTATCCCATTATAATAAAATGTATACATCAAAACAAAACCCATTTTATCTCATTAGACCAATCAATGAATCAAAGGGATATATAATTTGGTGCCCCACCCATCACCTGATTATGTCCAATAAAACCCACATAAGATTATTCAAGAACATTTATATCATTCTTTAAGAAACCTCTTACTAAATGAAACATGCATGTACATATAATGTGAAGTAAATAAATCAAATACTTATCCATTCAACGGAATAATGTGTATATCTAAAATAATATCACTCAATCAACATAGAATCTGTGGGGTGTAATCAAAGTAATATAAAGCACCCTAAATAAAGAAATATAGGGTAGAGAGTACTTGTAATGCATTGAGTCATCCATGAATGATAGTAATTGGGTTAAGAAGTTTTTTTGGGTAGGGTATAAAGGAAATGGTAGAAAAAATACTTTATCATGATTCATTAAGATCATTTGAATATTCTAAATAAAATCCTTTAGGAGTGCACAGCCAGGTGTGTGGTTTTAGACCCACTCATCTTGCATTGAGGTGATGACTGAGTCAGTGATCAACCAAATCATTTTGGTTCGATAACCCCTAGGTGATTCTTTGACACAACTAGATCCACATTCCAATATCTATAGAATGATGAATTTGATAATAAATTTCAAACACCTTTATGTTACCAAAACATTGGATAGTTTTTCCACCATGGAAAAGATTGGGTTTTTACATTAGTTTTTGAAACTCTTGAATCAAAATAAAATGAGAGAGGGATACAAATATAGAGTTTTAGTCCCTTAAATTTCATGAGTATGATATAAAAATTTATTCCATGGTAATTTATGCTCAATTAAAAGTAAAATAGGTGGCGATTATAACATGAGTCCCAAAGAATGAAAATTAAGAATGAAAAACTGCACATATTGCTTGGGTAGAAATTCAATCATAACCTCCAGAAAGAAATGAATTAAAATTTATCTTAAAATACCATAAATAAATTAATTTCATGATATCAAATATTAAATAGTTAGTATATAATGACCATATATTGTAAATTAGGTTTATAATACAAAACATGTCTCAAAGAGAGGAGTTCGAGATGAAAAACCCAAACTTGTTGTCCTAAATTCCATGAATTAACTTTAAGATCATATATAATAAACATATAAATCTAAATGAACTAATTAATATCCTTAATGAACTCTATTATCATTTATACTCTTCATAAATATTCATACTATACATGAATTCTTCTAATTTTCCAAACCTGGTGTTTATAGTTTTTATTATTTGTACCAGTTTCATAATAGTGGTGAACATGTTTATTCTTATTTAAAATTATATAATTAATAGATATTAAAATTTACAATTAAGTATGGTTTAAAATTAATTATGATATTTTCAACTATTTTCAAGAGTGTTTTAGTCATTATTCTTGAAAATGAAATTGATAACTAGCTTGTTTTAGTGATTCTTGATGATCAAAGTGTGTTTTCTTAATTAATGAGTAAAATATTGATATAACAACTTATACAAAAATGAATCATTTTTTACAAATTTATATTATAGTATATCTATAATTATTTTCCCATAGTCATTCATTATATAAATTCATAGTATTATTCAATTAGGTGGATAAATCGACCTGAGCATGAACATATGCTAATATAGTGAATGATTACGAGGTGGTTTTTGATGTAATATAATTATAATATAAGAATAATGATATTATTTAGTATTTTTAATGATTAAATATCAAAATTGGAAGGAATTATAAGAATAATTAAAGGATATGAAAATAGTACAAAATTTGAAGAAAATATTTTTCTCTATGTATGCTTATTTTAAACGATTAAAATAAAAATGATCGTTTTTTGTTCATATCATCAATAGGTTTTAAATTTATTTCATACAAAAACCTTAATGATATCATATAAATCATATTTATTTTTTAATACCATCCTTATATCCATCCTTGTATTGTAGTGATAGAAAACGAAACACATTACATCATGGAAGTGGTAGTCCATACAACGCGTGAACAACATTTTTTTTCCTTATGGATGAGGTATGTGAATAAAAAATGATACTAACCTTATTATATTAACATTAAAGTATAAAAATGAAACTAATATAATTATATTTGTTTGTATAGAATAAATTTGAAATAATATAATTAATAAGTAAAACTATGCAGTTGATATTACTCAAGTTGATGACTTAAATTTTCCTTGGAAGTATACTTGGAAATGAAGGCCTTATTTTAATTAATGGTGATTAAAATATTTTAAAAGTGGTATATGGTTCTAGGAGGATAAAATATAAATTTTTTAAGGAGAAATTAGAATGATATATGAGTCTTTAAGTGGTAAGACGTTACCCTTTTATAAGTGAAGGGAATAGTAGTTGTAGGAGTAACCCTAACATTTTCAATAATATAAGGTTACTATTCATGTTTAAAAGAAAAAAGTAAATATTATGAGATTAAAGTGAATATTGGTCCAAAATCACCTCAAACACTCATTTTGATACAAATTTGACTGTTTTATGCCTTTTTATTTTATCTTTTTATCTTTTACCCTAATTTACTTCTACTTTGGTAATTAATTTATAACCTAATAATTAATTTTAATGAAATATTTGAAGATTGACCTTTTTACCTAATTCGATACATCAAATTTCATATTTTAAGAAAAAATTATCAAATAAAATTTAGAATTGTGTGAATATTTACTTTTAAAATAAATACACTTAATCGTTCGAAAATAGTTTTAAGAGAGATAACATGTTCATATATAAGATAAAATAATCATATATTCTGATTTTAATTACATAAATTTAATTTTTATAAAACAAATAATGGATATGAGGCTTTCAGGGAAAGCCAAAACTGAATCTCCCTTGAAAATAATTTGTTCAAATAAAATTTTGAAAGTATTTATTTTATTGAACTAACATTTTTATTAGTCCTAAAAATATTGGATATATGATTTATAAGTTCAAATAATATTTTAAAATGAATATTATTATTCTATAAATTCATATTTGATTACATAATTTTTTTAAACTTCTATTTCATTCTTATATAACGATAAAGTTATACATATTTCATGTTTCATGAAAACCATATTTTTTAACTAAAAACAACCATTTTATAAAAATCCTAAAAGTTAATACTGAGCTAATTTTCATATGATGAGTTCAAAAAATGAAGGATATTTTATTAAAATAAAATAATAAAATTAATAAAACAAACTTTTTGATAAACTCATGAATAAAGTCTCTTTAGAGTTTGATAGTCCATAATGTGGTGTTTACAAACTATAGTAGGGTATCAGGTATTACAACCCCCACTTAAATAACCCCATACTCAAAATTAGGGTAAATTTCATCTATTGAAAAATTTGGATAATCATTCCTTATAAATTCCTAAGGTTCCCATGTTGCATCTTCTAGTTTTTGATTTTTCCAAAGGAATTTCACTAATTATGTTGTTCAATTCTACAACACTTTATCTATGCTTTTATGAATCTGGACATGTTATTCATTATAATACAAGTCAAGATACAATGCTATTCCTCATATGTGATCACATGAATTGGATATACTATTTATTTTCTTAGTAATGAAACATGGAAGACATTTTTTACTTTATAAATGTTTGGAAACATAGATAATCGATAAAAAACAACCCCATTTTTTTCTAGTCTCTAAAAATTACCAATGTACCTAGAGATTACCATCCCATTTTAAAAAAATATCTAAACTCCATTCTATGGTGAAACCTTAAATAATACGTAATCCACAACTTGAAATTATGCTTTGGGATGATTTAATGTGATCCTAAATAGTCTGTACATTAGCAGTTGTCTCCTCTACAAGCTCTATGATAACTAAATTTCTTTCTCCAACTTCTTCGCAATATGTTGGAGTTCAAAACCTCTTCACATATGATTATTTGTATGGTGACATCTGGATTCTTTAATAGAAGATATTATTGTATAAAAATTCCACCAAAAGTAGATACTGATCCCACATACCTTGGAATTCCTGAGAACATGATCTTAGTATATATTCCAAAGTCTGGATAGTCCTTTTAGACTACCTGTTAGTCTGGAGATGATAGTAAGTTATTATATGTATCTAAATGTTGAGATCCATTTGAATAATCATCCATAATTTTGATGTGATCCATGATTCACAATTAGATACAATCGATAGAGTTACCCCATGAAGCATTACAATTTCATTGATATATAGCTGAGAAAGGTACTCAAAGGGTATATATTCTCTTTTCACTATAAAATGAGTAGACTTTTCAAGACAATCAATGATGTCCCATATAGCATCATTCTGCCTTGGATTCTTTGAGAGTCCAATGAAAAAGTCTATTGTAATATTACCCCACTTCCATATAGTTATAGGAAGGGGTTGCATGAATCCATTAGTTTGCTGTATTTCAGCCTTTAACTATTGGAATACTATGAATCTTGACACATATTCAACAATTTATTACTTTATACCATCCCACTAGACATATTATATAAAATTCCTATACATATTGTTTCTACCAGGGTGTATATAGAAATTTGAGCTATGTGCTTAGTCTATTAATTATACTTTCAAATATTGCAATGATATAACACATAATTTATTCAAATATCAACACTCCATCTCTATAGTTAAAATCTATTAATTACCCATTAGATACTACTTTAATTTTCCTTTGTAAGTTCTCATCACCCTTCTGAGATTTCTCCGTGTTTTCTAGTAAGGATGGTTTAGAAATTTTTTATTAAAGGAAATATAGATCCCCTAAATTAAAAGAAACCATATCCATTTTTACTTAATATCTTAATATAGGATCCTTTTTAATCCTAATCACATATAGGAATACATGTTACCTATAACTCAATGAATTAGCCACCTTGTTTTCCTCTATAGGGTGGTAGTGTATCGAGTAACCATAGTCATTGAGTGGTTCCAACCATCTTATTTTCCTCACATTGATATCATTCTAAGGGAAGATATACTTCAAACTTTTATCATTAGTATATATCTCATTTTTCAAAATAGAGGTAGTACATCCATAAATTCAAATTAAATATTACAAATTCTATATCAAGTTCATTTGTTGGATAATTATGTTCATGAATTTTCAATTTCCTTGATGCATAGGCAATAACCCTATCATCTTGCATAAGGAACAACCATTAATTCATCGCTATAAATTAGAAATTATTACTTACATGATGGCCAAGTTAATACTAGTGAACTAATTATTCTCCTCTTCATCTCTTCAAAATACTCATTACACTCCATTGACCATGTGAATTTAAACTCTTTACATGTTAACTTGAATAATGGGTTGGCCAACCGAGAAAAATCTTGAACAAGTCGTTGGTAGTTAGTTTCTAAGCTTAGGAAATTTTAAATCTTAGTTATTTTTATCAGTATATGAAATTCATTAACTACTTTATTTTTTAAGGGTCAATATACATTCCATAATTAGTGATAGTTTGGTCAAT
The DNA here is from genome assembly GCA_963277665.1 of Viscum album. Taxonomy (NCBI): domain Eukaryota; kingdom Viridiplantae; phylum Streptophyta; class Magnoliopsida; order Santalales; family Viscaceae; genus Viscum; species Viscum album. The sequence continues at coordinate 1,207,848,932 of OY728127.1, read as the reverse complement.
AAAATAAGCTTCACTAATCCAAAATTTAAACTTACAATATTTCCCATTTAATTATTTTCCTGAGGGTCTCCAGAATGTTTTGCAGATAACCCTCATTCTCTTCATAACTCTTCAATTATATCAATATATCATCAATTAATACTATAAAAAAGTTATCAAAAAACTCCATGAATAATTTATTCATCAAATCTATAAATATATAAGGTGCATTAGTAAATCCAAAAGGTAGTAACATAAACTAATTATGTCCATACCTTATTTGAAATTTTATCTTTGATATACCATCCTTATCCACCCTTTAATGATTATAAAATGAGTGAAGATCAATATTTTAAAATTATTTGGATTCTTGATGTTGAAAAAATAAGTCATCAATGCATGGTAAAGGATAACTATTCTTTATAATAATGGAATTGATCTCCGTATAATTGATGTGTAGTCTCATATACCCATCCATCTTTTTTACAAATAAAACAGTGGATCCACATAGTGAAATTCTAGGGAGTGTAAATACATTATTAGTTTACTATTGTAGCTATTTATTTTACTCCAATAACTCCACTGATGTCATTATTTAAGGAGTTTTAGATATATATATTTCATCAGGAGTGGGTTCAATAGAGAAGGAAACCTCACACTCTAGTGGATGACTAGGTATTTATTCTGAAAAAACATTAATGAATTTTTTCCCCACAGGTTCATACTCTATTATTAGTGTATATTCCTTAAACATAGATCACCCTTGGTCTTCCTTTCTATATATAATTTCATTAATTAGTGATACTGTGGGAGGATATAGACATTATTTAAGTTTCCCCTCTAAAGACAAGATATTCCACCTAAACTTCACAAATCATTGTTTCCTTATATTGGAAATATATTTTTTCATTATACTTTGAAAGCCAATCTATACCAAGGATCATATAAAATTACACTATAGGTATAATATCCAGGTTCACAAATAGGGTATTCCCATGCACCATAAATGAAACTTCCTAATACATCTTTATTTTATAAGATTCCCACACAGTTTCATAATAGATAACTCAATTTCTAAGGTTATAGGGAAGTATCTAATGTTGTTGGAAAACATAGAAGTTATAAAAGAGTGTGACGATCTAGAATAAAATAAAACATTAGATAACATTGAGGTAAATATCACTGTACATGAAACCACATCATTAAGAACTTTGAAATCATCTTTAGTAATCACATAATCTTGGCCTTACTATGTCATCATTTTCTAAGGTAAGTTACCTTGAAATTTGGAGAATTGGTTCTCATATTGTCCCTTATCCATACATTTAAAGAATTATACATCAAAAACATCTTCTTTGAACTTTAATTGGTTATCTTGATGGCCTTTTCTCTACACTTGTAACAAACACCAGTTCATTTCTATAATCCCCTAGGTGTTTCTTCCCACATTTATCACATGTGGGAAATTCCATCCTTTAATACCCTTTGCAACATTATTCTTCCTATAATTCTCACTCATTATTTTCTTCTCCTAATTTCCCTTTAATACATATGTAATATATAACTTCATTTATATTATGATGGTGATTGAAACTATATCCTTATATTGAGAAATGGTTTGAGTGACCAACACCATTTGAATTCTCAAATTTAACCCATAAAATAAATTATCAATCTCAATTTATGATCCATGTACATAGTCTATAGTATTCTTAGATAACCTTGAAAATTTAGTCTCATATTCAACAACATTTATGCCCTCCTTTTTTCTATGATCAAGGAACTACCTTTCCATATCCACTATTTTCTCCTGAGGAAAACAATTTTTATAAAATAACTCCTTAAAAGTTCCCCATTCAATTCACATGATCTCAGCTTCCTATTTAGTGTTTTGAATAAGTGATCACCATTGTTCCGCATCTCCTGTTATATGATAGACCACCATGATGAATTTTTTCCTTTTCACTACTTCCAAAAGTGAGAAAGATCTTTTCTAGGGACTTGATCAATTGTTTATCTACCAATGTATCAGCAATTCCACTAAATATTAGAGTTTTTTGATTCATGAAAGGGTATAGAATGGTTACACTGTGTTATAGATCAATAGGTTTCCCTATATGGGAGAGACTATTTTTCATAACTTGGGTCAACTAGCCCAATGTAGTTATGAACTGATTTGCCTCAACTCCGGCTTCATCAACTTGTTTTGGGGGAATATCCTGGAATTGACTACACATGTTTATACTATTCCCATTCCACCTATTATTTTTTCTCTTTCTAAAACTACATACAAATAATTATAAAATGTTGTTGAATTTTAAATTACAATTCATGTTACATTTTCTAGAGTGTTACATAAAAATATTTAGGGGTTCTCATAGAACATTTTCTATATTACTTGGTTCTTCTAAATCTAGTCCCCAAAGTTTCTACTAAAATTTCTTTGATACCAACTATGATATCTTTGACTCCAGAAACCTAGAGCTGGTAGTTATATTAAATGATTGGTAAAAAATACAAGAGTTCTCACAAGACCGAACATCTTAATAGTCTTGGTAGACTATATACATACATACATTATATTTGAAAACATAATATACCAGATGAAAAAATTTAAAGAACATAGTTATACATTACTTTATATCAATAAAAATTAATCATAATCCTCCTCTTAGTTTCATGGGGAAATAAAAAAAATGAGGGTGAGCTCAGATTCTCAACAAGGAGCAGTATACAAAGGAATATTTCATAACATAAACATGGAATTCGTGATATAACAAGAATAAATGAACAATATAAAACCATAATCTACTAATATTGAAGGTTTTATATATCCATGATAAATAATCAAAACTTGGATAGTAATTATCAATGATCTTATACTAATGGAATGCATAATTTCAAACTTCAAAACATTATATCATGGCCTTGTGCTAAGACACTTATCCAGTTATGAGAAGAGTTGTGTAATAAAACCCAACCTATTTTTTCTTATGATACCTATCGATGCATGGGGGGGATAAATAATTCCATCCCCCACCTATCACCTAATTAATTTTAATGAATTTTCCATAATAGTCATTATGACCTTTTATACCATTACCTAAGGAACCTATTACTGAATAAAACATAGATATCCGTATAATGAGAAATACAAAAATCAAATAAATCCCAATTAAATATAATAATATGGATGTCTAGGAGACCATTCCTTTGAAGATATGGTGTGTTATCAAAGTAAAATAAAGTACCCTCATCAAATAAATAAAGGGGTAAGGGTGATTCCAATGTGTTGAGTCGTCCATGGAAAATAGTAATTGGGTTAAAAAAAATTCATTGGTATGAGACCAAATCAATGGTAAAAAATATATTTAATCATGGCTAAATAAGATCATGTAAATATTCCAAAGGATATACCTTTCAAATGTCTCAGTAGATGTGCAGTCTTAGGACTAATCATTATGAATCTCGGTGATGGTTGAGTTAATGACCAACCAAAATTTTTTAGGGTTATTACCACTAGGTGAATCTATGCCACAATTGTATCCACTTTACAGTGTCTATATAGGTATTTATTTTCTACTAAATTACACAAACCATTACCTGAAAAAAACATTAGATGGTTTCCACCATGGAAAATATTGGGTTTTAAAATGGTTTTGGTAACTATTAAATCAAAAAGAATATGAGAGGGGGGGGATAAAAATATAGAATTATAAGTTTCTTAAATATCATGATAAATATTGAAAAATACTCTTCCATATTAATTTATTTATGACACAAGATAAAATAGGTGGTGATTATAACTTGAGTCCCAAAGAATGAAAATTGAGACGAAAAAGCCACACATATAGCTTAGGTAGAAATTCAATAATAACCTATTGAAAGATAAGAATTAAAATCAATTATAAAATAACCTTAATAAAGTTATTTCATGATATAAAATCTCTAATATTCAGTATATATACACAATATAATGTAAAATTAGGTCCATAATACAAAACATGTCTTATTGAGAGGAATTTGAGATAGAAAACCCCTACCTATTGTCCTAAAATCCATAAAGGCACTTCAACCTCCTATATCACAAAAAATATAAATCTTAATAACTTAATTTAGAACCTTAATCATCCTTATTTTTATTTTTATTATTTATAAATATTCATTCTCTACAGTAATTCTTCTGATTTCCCACACCGAGTGTTATAGTTTTGATCATTTATACTTATTTCATAATAACAGTGTCTCTGTTTAATATTATTTCAATTTTCATCATTAATATATCATTAAATTTACAATTAGGTATGATTTATAATTTTTTTATGATGTTTCAAAATCTTTTTATGAGTGTTTTGGTCTCTATCCTTGAATATAAAATCCATAACAAGCATGTTTCAGGGACTCTTAATGATCAAAGTACATTTTCTTAATTAACGAATTAAATATTGATACAACATCTATAAAAAATAATAATAATTAATTTCAAATATATATATTATGATACCAATAATTATGTTCTTATAGTCGTTCATGATAAAAATTCATAGTATTGTTCAATTACGTGGTTAAACCAACCCAAATATGAACATACCCTGATTTAATGAATGATTATGAGGTGGTTTTTATTATATCATTATACCAGAAGCATAATGATATTATTTATTTTTTATTAGTGTGACATATTATAATTTTAATGAATTGTAATAATAATTAATTAATATGAAATCATCACACAATTTGAATTAAATATTAACCTCTTAGTACTCTTATTTTAAATGAATAAATTAATAATGACCATTTGTTGTTAATATCATTAAAAGGTTCTAAATTTCTTCATAAAATAACCTTACTTATACTATAATAATCATATTTATCTTTGAATCCAATACTTAGATCCATCCTTTTAAGGTGGTGATGGAAAACGAGACATGTTGCATCATGAAGGCGATAGTCCACATAATGCAGAAAAACATTTTTGTTTTTCTTAATGGATAAAACATATGAATAAAAAATGACAATACCATTAATATATTAAAAATTAAAGTATATAAATGATACTAATATAATAATATTAGTTCGGATAAAATAAATCTGAAAGAATAAAATTAATAAGTAAATCTATGTAGTTGATAATACTAACAATGGGGACTTGAAATTGCTTTAGAAGTTTCCTTGGAAATGAAGACCTTATGCTAACTAATGTTGACCAGAAATTTTTTAACTTGGTTATTAATTTAAAAAAAAACTAATAAAACTCATTAAAAAATAATAATATTTAAATTATTTCTTAATTTGTTATTTCTAATTTAAAATATAAAAATTATTTTACCAAATAAAATTTCTAAAGGTGTGAAAAGTTAATTTAAAATAAATATGCATAATCACATAAAAATTGTTTTTCGAGAAATAAAATTTTTAAGATCTAAATTCATATATAAGAAAAAATTATCATGGATATTGATTTATTATAAAACAAATAAAATATTTAATTATTTAAAATAAATTAAAAACTTAATCTCCCATGAAAGTAATTGGTTCAAAGAAAATACATGAATTAGTTGTTTTATTAAAGTATCATTTTAATTAGTTCTAAAAATATCGGAAATGGTATTATTAAATTCAAAAAATATTTTATAATTAATAATACTATTCCTTAAATCCATATTTTATTTCTTAAATAAATTTTTAAACTTCTAGGTTATTATTATATAATGATAAAGTTATAAAAATGGCAAGTTTCATGAAAGATGTATTTTTCGAATAAAAACTGACCTTTTTAGAAAACGTTCAAAAAAATACTAAGATAAATTTGATATGTTGAATTAAAAATTGAATAATATTTTTTTAAAATTAAATTATAACATTTAAAAATTAATCATTTAAATATACTCAGGAATAAAGGCTCTTTAGAGTGTGATAGTCTAAGATATGGTGTTTACCTCCGATAGAATGGTCTTCATTATTACACATTAAGCCTTCTTAGATTATTCTTTTGTTGATATCATGCCTCTAGAAAATGGGGAGTAGAGTTAGGAAGGAACTATGGTATGTTTTGGAAGATCTAAACTGCTCAAAGTGTGTGAAGAAGTGATGAGAGGAGGTTCTCATTTAATGTTTTTAGAGTGACACTCTTATTAATATTTAAAGTTTTAAAATAATATTAAGTCACTCTCATGGAAAATTGGAACTTAAAAAATTTAAATTATAATATAAGTTTATAAGGATATAAATCCAAATTATCAATAATAATTAAAACAATATTTTGTGACATTATCACTTAGTTTTTACCTTAGTTAAACTATTTTAGCCTATTACCATGGTTACAATGTTTTAACCAATGTTACTATTAAAAATGAACACAAATGAAACTGGAATCATTAATAAATCTAAAACCATTTATTCCAAATATGAAATTTATTTTTCATTTTTAATTTTGTATAAGTGCCATAGATTACTTTTAATATAAGTGTTCAAAACACAATAAATTTTTTTTAGAAAAAATATATTTTTAAGAATAAAAATGAACTTATATTGAAATCTAATTTAATACTAATACTGATTATATTTAATTAAATATATATTAATTTACTTTTTAATAAAATCAAAATCAAAATGATACTTTTATAATATTATTTTAAAGAAAATAAATGACAGTTTTTCAAAAATCAGTATTTTTCACTATTCACATAAAAATCAATATTTTTAGAAAAATCCCAACAAATAAGTCCAATATAATTTAAATATGATTAATCCAAAAATGAATTTATTTTTAAAAAATTATAATTCTAAAAATTATAAATTTAAATTTTAATTAATACCATTTAATATATGGAAAAACAAATTTATTAAATAACTATTCATTTTTTGATTGAAAAATTATATGAAGTTATTTATAAAACTAAGAATAATATAAATCCATAAAAAGTAACACTCAAAAATAATTATATTTACCTATTTCTAGGATTACTTGGGGTTTCATATGATTGATGAATGTAATTATTTGTTTATGTTTAGATTATTTGTGGGCATGAAAAGTTGACATTTAGATAAAATTTGTAAACTTAATATTTTCAAAGTAGTAAAAATATATATTAGAAAACTGGTATATATTTTAATATATTATTATAATATGATCCTATACATGATAAAAAATATCGGTATAATGTTAGATCCTAATATTTCTTAATAAAATGCTAAAAATTCCAACTAAATTTTTGCATCTCTATAAACTAGATAATAAGTTTTAAAAACATAATATTGGAAACTAAATTTGAGGAAGTATTAATGGAGGGTAATGAAAGTTTATGCTCAAATAATTAATAGTTTGAGAGTTTAGGTAAAATGGTGTTAGGGCTTATTTATACTCTAAAATTTGGAAACATTAAAAATTATATAAGTTCATTATTTTGAAAATATTTTTATTTGGAATTCAAAGACTATAATGTTTTATATTATATTTATATCAATTTAAATCAAATTTAAATAATTAATTTTTTTAATATAATATGTTTTATCTTTTAGTTAATGATTATAAAAAAATTGACCTGATATTAATCATGGGTGAACAATTACAACTTAATCTTTTGAAAGAGGATGCTAAAAATCCCTACACGCATATTTAAATAACTATATTTTAATAATGTCTTTTATTTTATGTTTTGGTTAATAATTTAATTCAAATTAATATTAAAGAGAGGATGGGTGAATAGTTATGGCTAAATCATTCTAAAAAGGATGTTTTAAAATCCTGACGAACACTTAGGTCTTAAGCACATTGTAACACAAACACACATATAGATACATGTAAAAATACATATATATTTATAATAGTTTGAGTGTTCTTATATTGTATTTATATAACTATAAATCATATTTAAATAAAAATACATGAATGTTTAATATATAGATACTCATACACACAAACATACACATTCTATTTATATTAATATTAAGATAAATTTATACATATTGGTAGACATTTTGTTTTATCCTTCTATAAAATGATTATATTTTAAATATAATATAAATTTAAATCATTTTTAAATAATAAAACTTTTGTAATGTCCTCAGATTTTTGTTTCAGTTAATAATTACAAGAAAACTGAAAAGATGGAAAATGTGGGTGAATATTTAGGGCTCCATCTTTTTTAAAGAGGATGTTAAAAAATTTTGTAGAACACTTAGGGATTAAGAGATTTGTAATATATTTGTATACATATATATATATATATATGCATGTATATACACATGTGACTGTTCCTATCAAATATTTTTATCAATTTGAATCATTCATAAATAAAATTACATGAATATTTAATATATTAACACACATAAACAAATTATTTATATTTAAAATAAGATATATTTATTGAAAATAAATTTATAAATACTGGATGACATCGTGTTTTGTATTTATATACAATGTTTTTATTTTGAAGGTAAAAAATTACAGTGAAATATATTTATATTTTAATAAAAATTATATTTATATGAATGTAAATCATATTTAAATAATTTAATTTCAGTATTTTCCTCTGATTCACATTTAAATTAATAATTATAAGAAAATAAACATGTTAGTGGACATGGGAAAATAATTAGGACATAAACTTTCTAAAGGGGATGTTGACTAAGACCGATAAACACTTAAGGTTTAAGCACACACGCACAGATATATATATATATATATATGTATGTATGTATGTGTGAGTGTTCCTATATTGTATTTATATCAATATAAATCATATTTAAATAAAATTATATGAATATTTAATATATAAATACAAACACGCAAAAACACACACAAACACTATTTATATTAATAGAAGGATAAATTTATTGAAGTTAAATTTATACATACTATGAAGTGTTCTTTTTAGTTCATATATGCAATGATTAAATTTTTAATGAATATATTCTTAAATTTAATGTATATAACTATCTTTTTTTTATAAATCATATTGATCCATGGATGATACGGGGAATGATCCTCTTGTGAGGGAGGCATCATACATATGGGTGCAGATAAAATGGTGGTGGGGAAAATTTTTACTATAAAATTTGGAAACTCTAAATAAGGTTTAAGTTTAATATTTTGAAAATATTTTTATTTTGAACCAAAATGCATTAACAGATAATGATGGTGGTTGATGAAGGAGAGGGAGATCATCTCATGAGGGAGGATGTATGCTTGAGGGTACATATAACTTGTTGATAAGGAAAATTTATTCTATAAAATTTAAAAACTCTAAAAATTATTTAACTTTCATATTTCAAATGTATTTTTATTTAATATCCAAAGGTAGTAATATCCTTTATTATTTTGATTGACCAATAAGTTTTGGTAACTAAATATTTTCACAATAATAATGAACTCTATATAAAATAAAATTACTTTAATGATATTTCCTTTAGCATGATGGAATTTCTCATCAATGAATCATTGAATAATTCATGTATGATTTCTATTCAAGGTTCTAATGACCCAATTAAAAAAATTATTATTTTTAATATACTTTATTCATATTGACAAAATTTATCTCTAAGATAAATTAAATAATATATTTTTTAGATTCATTTGTGTTTTTAATAAATTTATTTTTAATAATTATTAATTTTCTTCATTTTTTTATTTATTGAAATTTTATAAAAAAATATTCTATGCAAATATTTCTAAAATGTAACATATGTTTTATTATTTACTTCTTTGACATCTTTATATGATTTCAAAGAACTTTGTAATATATATGTGTGTATGTGTGTATCTATTTGTAAGTTTTATCATTCCTATATTATATATATATCAATGTAAATCATATTTAAATAAAAATTAATGAATAGTTATTATATAAACCTACACATACACATTCAGACACAATTTATAGTAATAACTAGATAAATTTATTAAAATTAAATATATACAATATGATCAAAAATGTTTTTTATCCTTGTATAAAATGTTTATATTTTTGAATATATATATCATTAAATGTAAAATTTTTATTATGCTTCTTAAAAACCATATTGATCCATGGATGAAGTGGGGGGAGATTATCTTGTAAGGGAGGAAACATGCTTGATGGTGTGTATAAAATGGTGGCAAGGCTAATTTATACTATAAAATTTGAAAACTCTAATAATTAAAGTTTATGACTTTCAATTCTTTTTATTTGGAATCCAAAGGCTGAAAAAAAATAATGAAGGTGGTCGATGAAGTATAGAGTGATCATCTCAGGAGGGAGTAAACAAGCTTTATGGTATAGTTAGAAAAGTGGAGAGGCTAATTTATACTATATAATTTAGAAACTCTAACCATTATTAATGTTTAATATTTTAAAATTATTTTTTTATATCATCTAAATTAAATAATGCACTTCACTCTTTTAAGCAACAAATATGTCTCAAAAACTAAAAATTTCACAATGCTGATGAACTTTGTAGCTTGAGGGACTTTTTCATCAATGGATTGTCAAATGATTCGTGTATGATTTTCACTCAATGGTAAAACAATCTATTTGAAAATATTTTTTAAAAATTTATTTTATTCATACTGAAAAAATTATTACTATAATGAAAGTAAATTGTAATTTTTTAGATTCTAATTTAAATTTTTAACAAATTTTTTTGAAACATTTTGAAATTATTTATATTTCTGGATTTCACGTTTTTTTCATAGAATAAATAGTCTATATAAATATTGATAAAATGATACAAATTTTTTATTATTTACTTATTTGATATTTTTTCTATGATTTCAAATCAATTTGTAATATATATATATATATATATATCTGTGTGTGTGTATGGATATATAGATTCATGAAAGCATACATGCATGATTGTATGTCTCCATATATGTTAGTGTGAGTGATCCTATATTATATTTATATCAAAATAAATCATATTTAAATTAGAATACATCAATATTTAATACATAAATACAAGCACAAACAATATTTATATTAATGATAAGATAATTTTAGATAAAATAAATTTATAAAAACTGGATGATATTGTGTTTTATCCTTCTATACAATGTATATCTTGAACAAATATATGATTAAGTTTAATATGTTTAACCTACTTTTATAATTCATTATAATCCACGAGTTTAGTGGGGAACGATTATATCTTAAGGGAAGAAATGTGCTTGAGGGTTTGGACAAAGTAGTCACACAGCTAATTCTACTATAAAATTTGGAAACTATAAACATTATTTATGTTTAAAATTTTATAAAATATTTTTATTTTGTATCCAATGATAGTAATTTCCTTCTTTCTTTTAGTATAATAATAAGTTTTGGAAACTAAATATTTTTATATCATTGATAAACTATGTATGGAAAGTAAATTTATTTCTATAAAACTATGGAATTCTTGGAAATTTTAGAGTTTCTTTTGAAATAACCGACATGGGTGTATAAAATATTATTGATTTCCCATGTTAGTTATTAATGTTTAAGGAATAATTTTTTCACATTTTAATGGTAAAATGACACAAACAATACACTATTCAATTTTTTAATTTTTTTAATGGAGTTTAAAATTAAGGAAAAATCAATGTTGGTTGTTGAAATTATACATTTAGATAATATAATATATGAGGGTGTGGTTAAATTATATGAGGGGATAATTTATAATATAAAATTTGAAGACTATAACAATTATTTAAGTTTAATATTTTGAATTTTTTTATTTAGCAACCAAAGGTTTTAATGTAGTTTGATCTTTTAACCCAAAAATATGTTTTGAAAATTAGAATTTAGAAACTAAAATGGAGGAAGGATTGATGGAGGATGTATAAAGTTTATATTAAGATAACGTACTATTTGTGGGGATTAAAAGTTTACATTGATATAATTTTTGGAAAATAAATATTTTCATATAATTGGAGAACTCTATTGGAAAACTAACAGATGTTATGATCAACGATTAAGAAAATGATCCTTGACATGATCATGAAAAATTAGGGCCCAAAATTTATAAAGAGGATATTGAAAAAACATGGAAATAAATGTTATCTTTATCAAACAACTAATATGTTTTGGAAACTAAAATTGAGTAAGGTTTGATGGAGGGTACGTGAGGATTATGTTTAAGTAAGGTATTTTTTGGAGGGTGAAGATAAAATGGAGGCAAGGCTAATTTATACTATAAAATTTGGAAAATATAAAAATTATTTTAGTTGAATATTTTTAATTTTTTAATTTAGAATATAATAGCGGTAATCTCTTATATTATATTTATATAAATTTAAATCATATTTCAATAATTAAATTTTTATAAGGTCATCCATTTTATATTTTTGTGAATAATTACGGTAAATTAACATGATGAGAAACATGGTTAAATAGGAGAGGCTTAGTCTATTTAAAGATTAGGTAGAAAAATCTTATAAAGCATGTTCAAAAAATTTCTTTTTGAAAATTTCCTCCATTTTATGTTTCGATTAAAAATTACATAAAACTCGATAGATTATGAACACGATCCAATAGTTAAAGATTAATTTTTTTAAAGAGGTTGTTTAAAAGTCTCGACAGACACTATAACATCCTGACCCAATCCAACTTCAAAAACCTAACCTCGAGCTGGATCAGAATGCTACTCAACATGTAGTTTATTTCCTTGAATACCAAAGGCTCGATAGATAAAACAAAAAACCAATATAAACCCTCGTAAATAGTGTGATCTATTCTATACACCTGAAAACTGTTTGATTGTAAAAGTATACGATGGCTACAAGAGGGGGGGGGGGGGTGAATTATATTTTAAAAATTAAACTAACATAAAACCCAAAATCTCTTTATCAAATTTTTCAGATTTAGTGCATGTACGTTGATCTAAGTAATATGTGTTGGTCTCAAAGATAGTCTAGTAAAAAAAATATTAAAAAGTTTAGTATAAATAAAATTCAATATGTATTGCCCAATGGAAAATATAACTTGTAGAAATAAGTAAAAACTAATTCTTAAAGTAAAAGTAAGAATAGATTACTAAAGCTTTATAAAAAGATATATACTCTTTAACCTTAATAGTTAAGGAAGATATAAATCATAACTTAGGATATCCATGGATTTTAACCTAACTATATGGTCTGTATTTCCTCATTAAGAAAGACATTGATTCAAGGATTGGTATCAGCTCAGTCATCCAATACCCTGGAAAATCTCATTACAAAGATCGGTATCAGCTCCTTCCAATACCCAAGAATCCATTGATACAAATATTGTTATCAAATCTTCATTCCAATACCCTAGAATCCCTCAATCATCAATATCAGTATAAATATTATTCCTTTCCCTGGAATCCCTCAATCATTACCTTGATCAGAACAAGCGAATACAAAAGAAAAAATATTCTAAGGAAATTAAAATACTCACAAAGGATTAATTTGAACAAAAACTCTCTAAAAATATTAAAAATAATAATAATGAGATATTTAAGAAGATAAATATTCATATTTATTGAGTTATAAAGGCATCAGCTCACAACTCCTCAAATAAAATCCTATTTATAGGAATCCCCCCAATAATAATATTTTCCATGAATTTTAGAGTTGGTTACAACAACCTCATATTTTATTCACATGACAACTCAGCAAATAAAATCCTTATCTAAATTCAATTGGTAGTACCATTAAAATACTGTAATAAAAATATTTCATCTATTAGGAACAATTAAAAAAACCAAATTATAATCTTTGTTTTTCATATAGAATAAGTTTTTAGTCCGATAGATGAGACTTTGTCACATCGATAGAAAAAATATTTCCCCATTGATAGAATAAATATTTTCACACCAATATATGAAATATTAGTTACACTGATGGATTAGTTGTTATCATACCAATAGACTAGATATCATCACTCCGATAGACAAAATATTGCTAAACCATTTAACTAAATCTTTTCAATATGATGTATCAGAAAACCATTAATCCAATAAACTGATCTACAATTAGTCTTATGTACTATACTTCTCTAATTTGATGGATGAGATGTTGTTTAGTTTGATGAACTAGACCTTAGTTAGTCCGATGGACCAGACCTTGGTCAGTAAGATAGATCAGACTCAAGTATAAAAATTTTATATTCGTTTAGTTAAGAATTATTTCTATGTTTAGAAGAATAATTTTTTTCTGCAAAAACACTTTAAAAGACTTGGGAAATATAAATTTAGAAAAACATAGTTTTTAAGGAAGTGTTTGTGATTTCCAAGACTAATGAAATGAAATGTAAAATATATATACTTTCAAATCAACAATATTCCCCTTTTTAAAAATAATAATAAAAATAATTAAAATGAAAGACTAATATCATTGAAAAATATAAAACCATTATACTTTTAAGAACTTTAAAGATCTTCCTTATATAAAAAATCTCTCCACTTTTCTTATCATAACTCCCCATATCTTAATAACTTTATTTTTTTTTCAATCTTCATCTCATATGAAATATTTTTAATTTGAAAGAATAATTTTAAAATATCTATTTTCATATTCTACCCTTTCATATGATCTCCCTTTTTGATAAAATTTTCCCCCTCAAAAAAATGACCCCCTTTAATAATTTACCCCCCTTTGTTATTTTCAAAAATAAATAGGGGGACTAACATATTTTTCTAAAATGTTATAAAGTATAATAAAAAAAATTTGGGCTTGAATAAATATTCATCCAAGGTAAAAATTAAGAACATTCATCCATGTTTAATTGGAAAACATTCAAAAAAATGTATTTCGAGAATAATTCAATCAAATGATAAATCACATAAAATGTTTTATTAATAAGTTTATCAAGAGTTAATTTTTTTTTATTTATTCTAAATCTTCACGACTATAGATTTTATTTTCTAAGAATACTCATTGTTTTTATTAGTCTCTTCAGCTATGGACTCAAGTTTCACTAATTTTTCCTCTATGAAAATGAACTTTCAATTCTAATCTTTCAAACTCACAATCTACACTTCTAGAAGTCCATTTTTTATTTTATTATTTCATCCTCTAGAATTACTGTTAAAAATATTTCATTTCGGGATTATCTTCTTTAATATTTTAAATTTATTATTTGAGTTCAATGAATTCTTGATTTTTAGAGTCCAAAGAATCTTTTATCTATTCCACAAAATTCAATCTATCAGAAACAAAAGTTTCCTAATCAGGATTAAAATATCATTGAGAGGGGGATGGGTAAAACGGTGATATATTTTTCTTTTATGTTACCTTAATTATTAAAAAACCTTCACCCCCTGTTAAATATTTATTTCCCCATTGAACACAATCCAAACAAACATCCAAAAGAATACAAGAAATTATAAGGTTCACTACTCAAAAATAGTCAATACGTCCTTGGTATGTTTTGGAAACAATAAAATACCACACAATACACTATAAAATAATCCTTTTTTGTATGTAAGACAATGAGTAGGATATTTCCTTACACTCATGTAGCACTTTGAAAACAACCCAATAGTAGACGTGCTTCTTTTAACAGAAAATGATACAATTTAAAATTATAGAGGTTCTTGAAGAGCTTCCAAAAATTTGATATGTCAAAATGATTCTTCTCTTTTATACCTAAAAGATGGTAGGATCTTCCTTCAGTCCTACATGAACCATCCTTCTTCCTCCAAAAACATCATGTATCCTCCACAAACTGATTTTCACAATGTGGCGTGTGTGCTTCACGAACCACCTCTTCTTCCATGGATTGTCTATTCTTATGCGGATGGAAAATGTTCTATGTACCACTAATGCACCACGAACCACCCTTGCTCCACGGAAAACCTTTACTTCATGAGTCTCCTTCCCTTCCATGGATTACTTATTCCTTCATAGACTGCCTCTTCTTCCACAGACCATATCCTCTTATATGGAAAACTTCATCCTTCATAGAATAATTCTTCCACAAACTACATGCCTATGCATATTTTCTTTCTCGGGAACTCTTTCCTTCATGGAATCCTCCTTCTCAAACTCTTTGTACATATCCAAAATTTTTATCATAGTGATTAAATTTAATTAAAAAATTCTCTCTAAATTAATGGTTGGATTAGGTTCCATTGTATAGGAAAATAAATCTGTAAATCCCACTAATATGATTTCCCCAAATTTTCAATGTGGTACAACCTTCATCGTAGACTGTTCTCTTTCCCCAAACTATTTTCCCTATGCATTCTGTGTATTACCTTTCTTCCTTTGCAGTGTTCAATCCCATCACCAAATAGATCACCACCTCTCAACTACTAATGACATGACTTCCACATACCGTAAGACTCCCATGAATCATGATCCTCTTGTGAACTTCTTTCCTTACATGGTCTGTGTACCGTGCTTTGCGATCCGCATAGCACTACTATGCAGAACTTCTTCTTTTTCCAATTTTCCATCTCCACTCCATGCACATTCTATATAGTCCGAAAACAATTCTTTACGATATGCAAACTATGCTTAGCGAACTCCTTTTTGGAAATCCTCCATTTTTTGAAATAACCATACTCTTAATTTTGAGGACTAAAAATTTGGTAATCACTGGAAAATAGAACCACCTTATAATCTATATCGAAAAAACCATAAAGAATTATTTGTGGTGATCTGAATTTATCAAGAAACACAAATGTATTCATATTTAAAGATTCAATAATCTTCTATCAGAATTCACCTCATTCCAAAAACACTTGTTTTATTTCATCAAAAACTCCATATGTCATGATATTTAAACATTGATCAATCACCTTTAACATCGTCATATTTTTTATGAATTTAATTTAAAATCCCTATTTTCCACCAACATCATTCATTCCAATCAAAACTGAATATGATTGGAAACAACTTTTCTCCCTATTTCCTTCATAAGGATTGCATCAGAAGTTCTCCAAACAAATTAGGATATTTTTAAAATACAAATCATCCAAGAATCAATATATTTTCAAGACTTTTAAAAAGTGAATTGATTTATCCTTTTTGAAAACAAAATATAACACTCGTGACAACAAGCTTTTCTTACATCCAAAAACTTCTCAATCAAAATTGGTCCCATCAATCTCCCCCTTTGGATTTTGTTGTCAACCAGGATTCATAAGTAACTAAACTTTTTTACCAAAATCTATGGATTAATTATCAATAATTATAAGACTATGTGAGCCAACTCATTATAGGAAACAATAATTATTGAAATAAAAAACCATGATGTCCAAAAGTAATGACTATGAAACATCTTTAGTATTCCCCGTCATCATTTTTTTCTTAGCCTTCTCCAAAAAATCCTCATCTTTCTTCAACTTCCTTATTCATCAACATTATACACTTCTTTACCTTTCTTGGAATACCAAAAATTTATTTCCTACAACCAATCCAACAAATAGTTAGAACAATTTACAAACTTACATGCTAGATTTATAGCTTTCCCATAACTCCCTCTTTATGCATGCTTCCATAAGGATATATTTATCAATTAATTCTCCCCCATGACAACACAATCCAAATGTGATATAAGAGAGGGGACATAAACACATAAATTAACCTTGATGATAATGTGTTTGGACACCCATGTTCAACCTCTATTTATAAAATGGTTTCTTTGGTAAAGGGTCTATGAATATGTCATCGACTTGTTCCGATGTAGGAATATATTCCAGATTCAATTCATTATTCTCCACATTCTCTTTAATGAAGTGGTACTTTATGTAAATATTTTTTAAATGAGAATGTTGTACTTGTTTCCTTGAAATATTGATTGAACTTTGATTATGACATACCAAGAGAAAGTGTAACTTTACTTTAACAAGTAAATCTTCCAACTGATTTTTAATCCACATAATATGGGTAGCATATTGAGTGGAAGCAACAAATTCAGTTTCAACCATGCTAAGAGTTACTAATTTTTGTCTTTGTATGTTAACTAACAAAAATTTTCCCCATAAATAAAACTCCATTGGATGTGGATTTTTTATCATCAATATTAATTTCACAATCAGCATCTGAATACCCAAACAAGTCAATACATTCTGAGATATCATACTTGATTCCAAAATTTGTTATGCTATTGAAATATCTGAGAATTGTTTTTCTAGAAATTACATTTGATTATTTAGGACCACTATGCAATCTTTTACATATGGTAACAGAATAAAAAATGTTGGGTCTTGAGGCAGTTAAATAAAACACACATCTAATCAGATTCTAAAACTCTTTCTGATCAACTTCCTTGCATTCTCTATCATTAGAAAACATGGTTCCCATTGAAATCGGTGTCGAAACTGGTCTCGAATTTTCCATGCCAAAGTTATTAAGTATTTCCTTTGCATAATTTTCTTGATAAAGAAAAATGTGTTTATTCTTTTATAAAATTTGTAACCCAAGAAAGTATTTCATTTCTCTCAGCATGGAAATATAAAAAAATTCATCACTTCAGCAAATATTTCTCATAATATTTCATTATTACCAGCAATGATAATTTCATCAACCTAATCAATTACAATTAGAGAAAAATCCTAACATTATTTGATGTAAATATTGCTATAAACTCTTCCTTTTATAAAACTCATCTTTCTTAAGAAGGTATACAATTTGGAGTACCTTTCCCTTAGATCTTGTTTTATCCCATACAAGAATTTTTTAAATGTAAACACATGACTTTCATCTTTCCCAACAAAAAATCCACACATTTTTTCAATTTAATCTTCTCCATAATGATCCACATTCTAAAATGTGGACTTCATATCCATTTGAAAAAAATAACCTCATTGTGCAACAATAGTAAGAAAGATTTTAATTATTTCTAAAATTTCCACCAAATAAAATGTCTCCTAAAAAGAAACACCTTCTATTTGTGAGTAACATTTGCACACTAATATTGCCTTGTGTCTTATTACATGTCCTTCTTCATTCAACTTGTTCTGAGAAACCCATTTTGTACCAATAAATTTTTGTTATCTAGATTGGGTAAGAGTTCCTAGGTATCATTATTTTCTATCTGATCAAGTTATTCATTCATACCCCGAACCCATTTAAGATTATAAAAAGCTTAATTCACATCATTCAGATCAACTTTTTAATACAAAGAAGTGTTTGTAACAAAATTTTATGTTCTTCTGGTTTTAACATTCTGATGTTGACCACTAATAATTTTTTGAGTCTCCACTTTCTTTCTAAACCTAGGATGAGATGTTTGAGTTTAATCCTCACCACTTGAAATAACTGAGTCTAATTCTTCTTCCTGAGTAGGATTACTACTGTCTACAACATTATTCGAATTGTTTTCAAAACATTCCTTATCCGAATCAACTTCAATATCATCATAAGATGAATTTTCTTTCTCAAAATTTTCAACAAAATTTACATCAACAGAATAAAAAATTCATCCTTTTTCTTTGTTGAAACTTTTATATCCTATTAAATATGGATAATAACCAAGAAAAATACCATCTTCACCACATTGCCCAAAGTTTACATGATTTCCACCTTTCTTCTTTATGATTCATGGACTTCAAAAACTCTTAAGTGGTTCAAACATGGAGTTTTTTCATAAAACATTTCATATGGACTCATATCTGAACATGTCCTATAGAAATATCTATTTTGAATATATACCGCTGTACTCATAGCTTTCCTCCAATAGTAATGAGAGCGGCCATGTTCAAGCAATATAGTTTTCCCCATTTCCACTAAACTTATGTTTTTTCTTTCAAATACCCAATTTTTTTGAGGTGTGTATGGTGAACAAAACTCATGTCGAATTCCATGCTTCTCAAGATAATTTTCAAATTCTTAATTATTATACTAAACACCATTGTTAGCTCTCAACTTCTTCACTAAATACTCACATTCTTTCTTATCTTTCCTCCTGAAACTTTTATATTGACTAGATTTGTGATCAAGTTTTTCAACAACATTCTTAACAGAACTTTGTTGAGCACTAACATATACGTTTTCAACTAGAACTTTATTCTTTGAATAATATATGTTTTTAGATTTTACAAAACTAGAAGTAATATAAATTTTTTTAGACTCAGGATTTTTAAAAACTTTTGATTTTTTAACATTGTTTACTTTGGACACATACATAACTTTCCCATGTTTAATCTTCTCAGAACTAACTCCCAAATTATTCTCAGTATTTGAAGGTAACTTTTTTTCATATTTCTTAGGATCATCCTTATTATAAGTTTCACTAACTTCTATGATTGAGTTTTTAAAACTTATATCCCTAGGTTCAGCTTTAGAAAGTTTCTGTTGGACATTTTCTAACTCCTCTTCTTTTTCCCTCATCTTAACTTCTAGATGTTCATTATGATTATTTTCTTTCTCATAATAATTCTTAAAATTATCAATATCTTTTACCAGATTTAATTTATCATCATGAAAACCTTCTTATTTTTTTAATTATAAATTTCAATTTATCAACTTCTTTTTTTCCTTCTCAAGCCTTCTAATCTTTCTCAGACATTCTTTCAACTCTTATTTCAGATGTGATTCATGTTTAGTTTCTTCTTATTCTTCAGAACTACTGCTCCCAAAATTATCATTATTCATTTTTGCAATAAAATTATTCTCTCTATTTTTCTAAGAAAAATATTTATTGGATTCATCATCACTATCTTATTCTTCTTATTCTTTAGGCAAAAAACATCTTCTTTTATATTTTAAGAACTTATTATACTTACCTCTAGAAAAATATATATCTTTATCACCATGTTTATTCCATGAACATATTGGACTTCTTTCATCATCACCATCATATTCTTCATTCTTTATTTGAGGGAAATTGGCCACAAAGTGCTCAACATCTCTACAGTCAAAACATTTTAAGGGAATTTTCCCTTTGTATTTACCTATACCACTTCTCACATTTTTAGAAAATATGGATAAAATTTCATCATGATTTTTACATACCTTATTTTCAGAGTTAGATTCTACAACAAAAACTTCCTCAACAACCTTCTTTGACTTTTATTTCACGGCAACATTGAAATAAATCTTTCTACCTGGTTTTGTTTTTTTCTTTATAGTATTCTCCCTAATCGTTTGATATGTGATTAGAGTGATATGAAAATTATCTAGAGATAATTTTTTAGGGAATCTATCTTCTAATGAAGAAACTTTAGCATAAAATTTTTTGTGAAGAATTCTTAATATCTTTTCATCCACTGTAGAATCCTATAACTTTTCACCAAGAAATATGATAGTACTCACAATGTCATTTACCCTTGTAAAGAAGTCCTCAACAAATTCAAACTCACCCTCTTTCAAATCTTCATACCTCATCCTCTAGATTTTTAGTTTTTCATTCTCTACTTTTGTATTTCCATCATAGATTATTTTTAGCTTATCCCGGATACCTTTAGATATTGCAACACATTTTACTCTTAAAAAATCACGTTCATAAATTGGTGAGAGTAATTAATTTTTCGCACTTCCATCATTCTCAAAATTCTTCCTATCGACAGGTGTAAGAGGAATCTTTTCATTAATAGGAGGAAATCTATATTTTGCAGCTTTAAGAACTTTATACCCAAGAGACATAAGATAAGGAGTCATTATATCATTCCAGATATGATAGTTCTTTCCATTGAAGATCGAAACCCCCTTACTATTCATGCAATTCAGATTCTCCATCAGAAATTCTCTTCAAAATATCAATAAAGAATAAATGAAGGGAACCTTAAGCTCTAATATCAATTGAAGTTACCTAGTCAGGATTCAAATATCACAGAGGGGTAGGGGGATCAGTGATATATATATTTTTATGTTCCCATAATAATGAAACAACCTTCAACTCTTGTTAAATATTTCATTTCCTACTGAACAAAATATAAACACATATCCACAGGAACACAAGAAATTACAGGGTTCACTACTAAAAAAGAGTAGCTACATCATTGTTATGGTTCAAAAAAAATCCAATACAACAAAATCCACTATAAAATAATCCTTTTTATATAGAATACAATGAGTAGGAAATAACCTTACCCTTGTATATCACTTTGAAAACAATCCAATATTTTGTGTGCTTCCTCTAGAACAAATTGATGTAATTCAATGTTATGGTGCTTCTTCATCAGCTTCAATAAATTTGATCTCTTAAAAAATTATTCTCTATCCTACCCAGAAGCTAGTAGGAACTTCTTTCAGTCCTCTGTGAACCATACTTCTTCCTCCACGAACTACCTATATCCTCTGTGAATTTATTTTCACCATGTAGTGCGAGTGCTTCATGATAGAAATCTTTTTCTCTGGTTTGTCTCTACCTCTTCAGATGAAAAATGCTTTGTATACCATTGATGCTCTGTAGACCTTCCTTTCTCCAAAGACGACATTCGCTTCTTGAGCTGTCTTCCTTTTCATAGAACACTTCTTCTTTCATTGACTACCTCCAATTCAACATACAATCTCCTCTTCCACGGATAACATTGTTCTTCATGAAATTTTTCATGTATGAACTACTTCCCTACGTAGAATTTCTTCCCCGTGAACTCTTTCCTTTGTGGAATCCTCCTTCGAAAACACTTCGTACTTCTACAAAATTATTCCCACAACGATTATCTTTACTTAAAAAATTCTCTCTAACTTAAGGATAGGATTAGGGTCCATTATATGGGAAAATAAATATGTAAATCCCTTTAATATAATTTACCCAAATTTTCAATGTGGTACAACTTTCACTACATACTGTGATCCTTCCGTGAACTATTTTCCCTATGCGGTCTGCGTACGTCCTTTCTTTCTTCATGGCATCCAATTCCATCCACAAATAGATCACTACCTCATAGCTACAAATAATTTTCCTTCCACATACCATAATTATCCTGTGAATTGTGATCCTCCCATGAACCACTTTCCTTATGCGGTTCACATACCATACTTCCCAATCCACATAACACTGATATACAGAACTTCTTCCTTTGCAGATTTTCCATCACAACTCTGCATACCTCCTATGAGGTCCACAAAATATCCTTCCAGTCCTCGAACTATGTTTCTTGATTTTTTTTGTGGAAAAACTTCCCTTTTCCAAAAATCAATCTCCCGATTTTGAGGCCCAATAATTTGGAAAACACTTCAAAATAGCCCCCCCTTAAAATCTACATCAGCAACACCATCGAAACTGATTTGTGTTCATCTGGATTTATCAATATACACATATTGTTTCATCATTGAAGCTTCAAGAATCTTCTACCAGAATTCAACTCATTCCAAAAACACTTTTTTTCTTTCATCACGAACCCCATTAGTCGTGATATTTAAAAATTTATCAACCACCTTTAGCATCGTCGGATTTTCCGAGGAAAGTATTATAAATTCCCTATGTCCCATCAGCATCTTTTATTCTAATCAAAACATAATATGATTGGAAACACCTTTTCTCCCACATTCCTTCATAAGGATTACATCACATGTTTTCCAAACAACTTAAGATATTTGTGAAATAAAAATTAGAAGATCATATTCATATTTTCAAGACTTTTACAAAGTGAATTGATTTATAATTTCTGACTAAAAAATACAAAACTCTTAAAAACAACCTTTTCTCACTTCCAAAAACATCCCCATACAAATCGGTCACGACAAAAACATCTGATGATAGCATCTCAAAATAATCAATAATATCAAAAGATACATTCTTAACTTCCTCAAACTTTTTATCATAGACTTTCAAATCTCCATCCACTTGTATCAACCATTTAACCATTTGATTAAATATCCTTTTATATGTATTTTCTTTATGTTTGAAATTTCTAATCTTGGATTCATTTGGAATAAAATTATCTATCAAAAAATTCAATGAATATGATTTATTGTTCATACTATTTTGAATTTTCTTTCATCGAGATTCAATATTCAGAAGATAAGGCACTGAATCTGTGATAAGTTTCATTATTTTAAAAATATAGTCAATTATATTATAATATTCATTAACTGATGTATTATATGAATCCAATGAAGCTTCATAAATATTTTGGTGAGTAATTCTAATATCCTTCTTTTATTTTTTTTGTTTCACATTTACATAATCCAAAACATTAATCGCATCAAATTACAAATTGGTCTTAGTTTCATCCGATATTTTTATGTAGGACTGTTGTGCTTCCTCTTCTTCACTATTTGAACTTTAATACATAGAAACATATAATATTGTATTTTATACGACTAGGTTGATAAATATGTAGAGGATGATGAAGTATCCAAAGAGATTTCTTCTTATTTTTTGTGTCCCATTATTATTATTCTTCATCTTCTTCTAACTCATTTTCAAAATTTCTTGTAGTTCTTTTATATTATTTTTCTTTCTTTTGAATAGATTATTTAACATTCTTCGGACTTGTATTCTTAACTAATTTTTGATCTTGCGGTTCAACTAAAAATTCTTCACCCTTTTCCTTCATAATTGTAATATAAACAACTAAAGTTCCAATAATATTTAATTCTATTGGTGTCAATGGATTTGGAAAATTATGATTGAAAATATAATATGTTCTAGAATTAGGAATTGGTTGAACTGCGGACAATGGAGATATTTGAAGAGGAAGGTTTGATGAAAATTCCTCAAATACTTTTATTAATTTTTCCATAACCTTATTCTGATCAATATTTTTTTACTTGTTATTATTTTCTGTCTCTTTTATAGCCTTAGTTATTTTCATCTTTATATCTATATCCACAGTTTTATCAAGACTAAAACATGAATCTCTTAGATTTTTATGAGCCTTGTGTGCCATCAACTTATTGAAGTACTCATCATACATAGTTCTTGGTTTCTTTTGTAGATTAAGAGGAGTGAAATATTATTTCCTTTTCCCTTTTACTAGTTATTTATGTTTAACTAATTAAACATCAGATATAACATTTCCTTATTTCACTACAAAATGTTTCTTATTTGAATTGAAGACTAACATTATCATATCCATGGTTCCTTATCCAACCAGAAAACATTTTCTCAAACCGCTAAAACATGATTTTTTATCTTCATAACTTCTATAAAATTAGTCAACCTTTTATTGATGAAATATGGAAACATAAGAATTATCTAATTTATAGAGTTTTTTTGTATAGCTTCAATTAAGAGAAAATCAAACTTGACCACGTTTATCTTCCTCATATTGGTGAGGAAATCCACTATGAAAATGTAATAGACTTTAAATGTATCCTTATCTCCTTTTCTTATAATTAGATAACCTTGCATCAACAAATGAACAACTACCACAACCCGAGTCAGATGATATACTTTTCTTACCTTATTATAAGAAGATAACAAAATGAATCATCTTTGTCTTTTTCAAAGGATCCTATCTTATTCATAATCTTGTGAGTAGGAAGTCAAGCCTCTCCTTCCAACGAAAATTCAGTATATTCTACAAATTTATGAATAAATAATTTGAAACTCTAACAAATAATATTGAAAACAAATACTTACAGAAAAATATTACATAATATATTCCACCAAAGAATATAATTCTTTATCAATTTCCAAAATAATGCAGATCAAAATAATCTTTGTCTACACAAACATTTTACCATCCTTAAAACATTATAACTTGTTTAAAAAGAGAATCATACTAATTGTACTATGATATCATGATCAATAATTCCTTTACCACTTATCTCTTAGAAACATCATCACCAGATTCCATCATACTGAGACTGATCGTGAGAAGAACTAATCCAAATGAAGAAAAAAATCAGACTAATTCCAAAATTTCAGGACTAAGGAGAATAAGGAGACTCAAGAGTTGATAGAAAAAGCTGATAACTGATGTGGGACAAAATGATCCATGGTCTTATATATAATATTGGTGTAACAACCCAAGAATTTGGGAAATATGTGTTTAGAATTAATTTAGTCTTTTTTATTTTTTACATTTATCGCAACATCAAATATAGTTTTTTATATTAAAGAACTATGTTGGCTTGTGTTATATGAATCCCCAAGTTAATCTTGAACTATAAAAAAATAAATTTTATCTTTCTCTAAACAGAACACCATGGGTGGCTTACATTACACGCAAGACTAACTTTACTCAATGGCTTGCATAACATGAAATACCATGTTTTACCAAAAAATAATACATTATTAATTTTTTATTTAATATAATAAGTTATAACCTAGACATTATGTTTTATGTTATGAATAGTATTAACTAACTTATGAAAATACATGGGTCAACTCATTGGTTCAAAATTAATTAGAAATGAATATTAGAAGAAAATAAAAATAAAGCGAATATTTTTTTATAAAATTTCTTTTAGGATCACAAAGGAATTTTATCCTAATAATTTAAATTAATGATATTAATGAAATATATATTCTATATATTAAATCAAATATTTTTTGTATTCATAGAATATATTTTATAAGAAAAATATTTGAATAAACACAATATTACACATGAAAACCTATATTTTTATAGAAGTAGTATATTTTATTAATAGAATTAATTTAATATATTTTATTATTTTTGTGTAATTTATTAAGTATTCTACTAAAATGAGGAAATTTTATAATATAAAAAGTGAGGGTCTATATAGTTTCTGTCAGAGGATAATTTTAGTATAACATTGGAAACCAGGATGAGAAAACTTTAGTGAGATCCCAAAGGATGTTTCTAAGGATATGTATATGGGTGTCTATAAATATAAGTCTAAGGATAAGAAAAAGTATAAGAAATTTCCCTTGAATTTTGGAAAAGGATTGAAAAAGTGGTTTCCTATAAATACTTCACTGTATGGATACTACAAATAGACATGGTTCTAGAATAGACGTACATAGGAGTAATAACTCCAACACGGTGTGTTGGGCTTAACTAGAGCATAACCTGGTACATGACAATGATCCTTACCATGCACCTAGTTTAAAATTACTAGGGAATATGATTTGGGAATTCAAAAACTCTTTACGAACCATCATGAAGGATTTAGATAGAGGATGACTATGAATAGCCTAGGATAAACCTAAGGTTTCATTGATTAAAGAAGCATGTGTCGTGATTCAGACATCCTATAAGTAATTATTTAAATGATTATGTTGTTTTAGGTTATGATAAGTGATGCTCAAACTATAAATTTTTATTTGTATCAATGGAATGAACCAGAAGGACTAGATTAATGTTTAATTAGATGGAAAATTTGTTAATGAGCTGTCAAATGGGAGGATCAAGGGAGTAAAGTATGTTTTGATCACGCTTAATTAGTTTTCACAGAATATTATTAACAACATGTAACTTATCCAACTATCGGAATCACTAAAGAATATAATGAAGGAGTTTTCTAAGATTTTAAGTAATGAAGACCAAGGAGGAAATACGATTTAGTTTCATTTGTTTCAATAATGTGGAAATAATCATCTATGTGAATGTCTTAGAGGAGCAAGAAGATGTTTTGACTATGGAAAAAAGGATACAAAGAAAGCAACTGAAAAGTCAAAATTAAGTGTTCGGTTACCCAAGGATTGGATTATTGGCCTCCCTAAGAAATCATTGAATATTAAATTATTTATTTATGGAATTAATGGTCATAATTCATATCGATGTAATTAGTTGAAAGATCCAAAATAGAATAATAAAGTTGGTATGAGTAAAGGTTATATTACTATTGAGGATGCGACTATATATGAAATATGAAAGGAAAGAGGTATTAATTAATAATATAAGGTAGAATTATTATGGATTAAGGATGAAGTGGAATAATATATGTTTTTATGTATTTGGATTCACAAATTATGTTATCTAAATGGTAAAATATATAAGTATTGTTCAGTTTATGTTTTTTCTCTTAGAATTTACAAGAATAAGTTTAATGGTTATAATGGACTAGAGAAGTGATTTAAAAGAAATGTTATGTCAATGGAAAACAAATTATTAATGAAAAGTTAACCCTTAGTATATTTCTTATGCTGAGATAATGTTTTTTGGATAAAGATATGTTGGATATGAATAAGTAAATTGGATGGTACTAATTACCATGAAAATGATTATTGATTTGTTGAAAAAGTGGTTTATGCCATTAAGGATGAAGTTTTAAACTTCTTGTATTTAATGAATATATCTAGAAAAAATTAGAATAAGTAATAATGTATGTTTTCCAAAATTATTTATGGTAATTTTGGTTATTTCCATGTTTCAAGAGAATATATGATGAGGGTATTCACATGTTTGGAATTTGACAACCAAGAGATACTTTGTGATATATGGGGATCAATGTTATGTTGGTTTTGTGAACTTATTTATAATGTTATGAAATTTAATCTTCCAGAAGGATTATAAGGTTAAAAACATATGGAATGGTTTATCTTAAACTTTAGATGAGGTTTTAGAGATTTATGACTTACCTCACCATGTATGGATTTATTCATATTGGATAACTTGTGGCAACCTTTTTATTGGGAAAGATCGAATGAATTATTATTCTATTTATGGATCTCATGATCTTCTAATGCTTTAGGAAAGAAAAATTCACCTTAATTTAATCAAATAAGAGATGAAGTGGAAATTGATTAAGGAACAACAAAGGGGGTGTTTTTCCTAAAATCATGAAAGTATATATTTTCATGAAAATTCATCAACTTTAGGAAAATGATCTAGAAATGAAATTTTGTCCTAATACATTTTTTTTGAATTGATGGCCTTTTAAATCATTATAGATTTATGAATTTGAGGCCCTAAAATTTCCATTTATCATTCAATTGTTTGTGATTTATGACCTTAATCAATCCCTAAAAAACTTTATGCTTTCCCTTAAAGTCCATATTTTTACATACCAACAATGTTATCCTATGTAGAAAACTAGTTATGTGTTACTTTGGTAGATTTTTTGTGTCCAACATTTATTTTAAAAGGAATATTTTTTATTCATTTTTATGGTGTTGATTTTTATGAAAGGAAATATCAATTATTAAAGCTTTTATAAAATAAAAAATATTGAGGTGAATTTTTTAAGGGGGATATAATGTAACACCATGATATTTTTTTTTTATTTTTTCAAATTAATTTAATCTTTTTGATATTTTTCATTTCATGCAACAATGAAAATAGTTTTTATATAAAATTAGTATGTTTTTATTGCATTATAAGAAACAAAAAGTTAATTGTGAACTACATGAAACACAATTTTTATCTTTCTCTACACGGAATACTAAGGTTAGCTTACATTACACACAAGATTGACTTTCCTCGATGACTTGCATGACATGCACGAACAATTTTTTCCAAAAAATAATTTAAAATTTAAAATATTATTATTTAATATAATAATATATATCCTAGCCATTATGTTTGTGGTTATGAATAGGATTAACTAAATTTTGAAATATATGGCTTAATTCATTAGTTAAAAATTAATATAAGAACCAATTGAATATAAAGGAAATGTTTTTATGAATACCACTTTTGTGTTCAAAAATATATTTTATACTAATAAATTAAAATAATGATATTAATTAAATATATAATTTATATGTTCAATAAAATAATTTTTAGATTCGTATAATATATTTTATAATCATAATATAAGAAAAAACCCAATACTACTCATAAAAACCTACATTTTTATAAAAGCAGTATTACCACCTTTTAATGAAAAACCAATTTTAAATATAAATTTTGATACTTTTATAAATTTTTTATGTAAAAATAAAATTCATTTCATAAATTGAAATATAAATATTATTTTAGGGTGATTTTTTGTTATTTTTCTGTGAAGTTTCATTTATTTGATGAATAGTGAAAATTACTGAATTTTAATTCAAAATTTCTTTTTCATCTAATTTATTTACAAGGATTAATTTTATTTATGAAATGTTTTAAAGTATAATTATATCAATTATACATAAATTAATCTAATTTATTTCATTGGAATTAATTTCACTTTGAAATTAGATATAAAAAACTAGAAAACTTTTGAACATTTTACTTTAAAAACCCGCATTGTCATCCCACCTACGAGATTAATTTTAAAGTCATTTTTTACACTTATGTGATTGGAATTTTGAAAAATGGATTTAATATTTGGAATAATAATAATTTATAATTTATAAAAAGTTCAACTAACTTTTTGACAAAAAAATATTTGTGAATGTTATTAAAAATAATTAAAATGATTATGAGGAAAATTAGCTTAACAAGGGAATAAACCTTACAATTAAGGGCCAAAATGACCTAGAAACATGTAAAAAATCAATTTGATGTTAATATTTAGATCCTATACTACCCTTTATAGAATTTGGTTCATTATTGGATCCCATTTACATGGGTAAAATGTGGGTGGAATTCCCTTTTCCAAAATTTATAACAATGCCACTCCTCCTCCACTATAGAAAGATACTCATGCCTCACCATTATAAACACCTTTCAAGCCCTTTGGATCAACCAAAAATTTAAAAATAATCTCCCAACATCCCTCCATTCATCTTATAATCATACCTTTCAGATGAAAGCTATCTATGGAATCTCTTTTGTGCAAACCAAAAGGAGATACCCAAAGAAGAGGTAACTTCCTTCCTCAATATCCATTATTTTATTTTCATTCTTCACCTCCACAATTTTTATTATTACATTATTATATAATAACCATAATATCCTATATATATTGATAATGTTTTATTCTATGTGATATAATTACACTTAGACACACTTCCATCTAAGGGGTAACGAACTTACCATTATTATGTATGGATGACTACTGCATCATGAAACAGTATTGTTCATTTTTACTTTTCCACCTCTCATAGGTGGGAATTATGATGGAAAATATATTTTATATGATATATATGATATTTATTATGTATTTATTTTTTAATTATTATATAAAACATACCTTCTTTCTTTCCATTTATGTAAATACAATAACTTCATATGTGGGTGTGTGGACTACTACCTCCTCAAAGCGATGTGATTTGTTCAAAATTTACATGGAATCTATTCAAGTATGGTTTAGTGAAATTATATTATATATATGAAATAATAATTATACTATAATTATATTATATATACGCATATATTTATTTTACATTTTTTATTCAATATGATAGTAAAATGTAAACAATGTTCATGTGTACGTACTTCTCACCGTCTCCATGAACGGTGCGTTCCATTTCATATTTCTATTTTTTATAGATTATTATAAATAAATCTATACTGAATATATATGATATTTATATAATTATTTAAATTATTTAAATAAGTAAATCATGATCCAAGTAAGAGGATCATGAATTACAAGTCAAAACAAATACTAAAAATAAAGTAGATATTACCCAAAACATTACTTTAACATGGAATTGTTAATAAATGGGTAATATAAAGTCATAAATGAATCATATATTGTGTTATATAAAATAATATGGTTATATGTTATATTTATAATAAACTTATATTTATTATATAGGAGGTTTGAACGTGTACAATGAAAGTCAAGACTTAAGGTAAGGCAATTTCATCTTCGTGAGATACATTCCATATTCACCACACATTTATTTTGGGTGGTGTATATAATGACCTTGAATGTATTATATGATTCTTATATTTATTTTTATGGATATTTAAATATCCATTTTATGATCTTTCTTTCATGGTTTTTATGGTTCAAACGTTACCAAATCCATAAAAAAAATTTAATCTCAAGTTTCCTTCATTAAGATACATGCCATGTTATGCACCTATATTTTTCTATGGTGTGTATATACATCCCTATGACATGTTATATAATGAATATACTTAATTAATGATATATTAATCTTTGTGCAATTTTATTATCTCCTACATAGTATGGTTCAAAGTTACTAAAATGGTAATAGTTATTGCTACAATCTCACCATTTATCGAGATTGTATATGATTATGCTTCCATTGGTGAGATATTATGTTCAATATCTCAATAAATCTCATGAATTTTATTACCCTCAGGTTATTCATGTTATATAAAATTAATGGTAACATTTTTCTGTTCTTTGGAACTTAATATCATTAAGGAAATGTTTTTATGAAAATCAAACTTTATTTCTCCTTTAGGTCAGAAATCTCTCTTCTTTCAAAACCATGATTTCTAAAATTGTTATAAAAAGAGTTTTAATATTATCATTTTATGTATAAAGGAAATTTTTACCCATGTTTTATATTTTTAAAAAATTATTTTAAAATAAATATTCTTTTCTTTATCTAATCAATGGAACTTTTCTAAACATTTATGGTGCGAAAGGAATGTTCAACATGTACAGACTTACTCGCCGTCAGGACCACCACTTACTTGAAGGTCCCTTTATAAGTTTACAAGGTTATATCTAAAGATAATGTTTCCTAATATTCTGGAAATTTGTGGAAGTTAAATTGGTTTTTAAATAAAAATGTTTTCAAAA
Source organism: Viscum album (assembly GCA_963277665.1). NCBI lineage: Eukaryota > Viridiplantae > Streptophyta > Magnoliopsida > Santalales > Viscaceae > Viscum > Viscum album. The sequence continues at coordinate 1,207,816,618 of OY728127.1, read as the reverse complement.
TGGCTTTATATTTAAAAATTATTTTAAATTATTTTCTAATATTTATTTATATGTTTTAAAAAGATTATTTTCAAAGAAAATGATTTAAATTATTTCAAGATTTATTTATAAGTTTTCAAATAATTTTCAAATAGAAATGTTTTCAAAATTATTTCAAGCTTATTTTATATGTTTTCAAGGAAAAAGGCTTTCAAAATGTTTTCTAGCTCCCTTGATAAGTTTTCAAGTTTATTTTCAAAGAAAATGGATTTAAAAAGGATTTATTCTTTAAAAATAATTTTTCAAAAAACTTAAAGGATATTTTTCTCAAGAAACATTTTAAATGAAATTGTAAATCATTATTTAAAGGAAAATAATTTCTGAAACTATTTTATCAAAATGATTTTAAAATAAAGGATATTTAATTTAATAAATATTCCACATGATCCATAAAAATAATTCTTCATAAAATATGACATACCATGTTTTATTTTATGATTTACTAGGGATATTATCCAAGAATACCATTCATATTCTTTCTTTTATGGTTTATGTTTTGTTTTAATGTTTTTTATGACACCAATTTCTCTTCCACAAGTCTATGATTTTGAAACCCGCTTCTTTTCACAGGTTATGCTCTGATGAAATGATTATGAGACCTATATCTTTTCCATTGTTAATGATATGATGAAATTTTTATGATACCCATTTCATTTCATGGGTTATTATATGATGTTAATGAAACCCATATATTTTTATTGGTGATGATATGATTCATGTTTTATCATCTTATGAAACATGTATTTATGATTTTATTAGGTAATGGTTGGGACCTATATCTCCCTTTAATGAATTATGTATTTATAAATAGTATATGAGATCAAGGGGTACATGGTTTGAATCCCAATTCTAAAAAAAGAAGGAACATGGGTTGTAGCCTAGGACAAAAAATAAATAGGTACACAGGTTATAGCCGAAGCATGAACGTAAGAGAGTACATAGGTTATATCCTAAGCCTAAAAATAAGAGGGTACACAAGTTATTAGCCCATGCACGAAGAAAGTCCACATGCGATTAGGCCAATCCCAACATGTTATGATGGTATTTGTAGGTAGCCTAGACATAAGATTTTATATGCTTATGTGCATGCAACAAAATCCATGTCTTACTCCTATGTTATGATTTCAGGGATTATTATCTTGATTCACTTATGATTCATGTCTTATGAACTACCAATATTTATTCCATGATTCATATTTATGATCTTTGATATACAGGGTGTGATCATATAATGTTATGATCATGTTCTCGTGCCCCTATGATCATGTTTATGCTTACATATTTCTCTTGTTTACCCTTACTGAGTACCTGATCTCACCCCTTTCTATGTTTCATTCCCCAGGTTATAAAGATATGTATTATATATGATATGTCTAATAATGGTGCTAGTGTTGGAGAACGTAGTGGGAGATAATGTATCTCACCTATGTACCAGTGTTTATGTTTCCATGTTTTGAAAGGAACTACACTAATATAATATTTGGGAATCTTTTTGTGTAACGTATTAAGTATTCCACAAAAATAATGGCATGTTATTGTATGAAAATTGATGGTCGCTATACTTGAGGAGAAATCCTTTGTATTCTAGAGATCAAATGTATTGTATTTAATCAGTATTCTGATCCAATGGTTAAGATTCATACTTAAATGATTTAATATATATTCTAAACTCTTGATGTTATATTTATTATCATTATTTGAAAAAAATCATCAAACAAAATGATTTTCTAATTACTTGAAATTTAATATTTGTAACAATTTGAATGTTTTCAAAAAGTAAATAATATTTAAAAAACATAGAAAAAGAAAAGTAATGAATAATTAAAGAAACTAAAATATTAAAATAATATCTCTGAGAATAAAAATCTACATTCAGTCTAAAATTTTTATCTAGTAACTTGTTCTTCTTGTTTTTTATAAAAGAAATTAAATTTGATAATATTTTGAAAAATATCATCTAAAAATTTTGATTAAGAATTTTTTTATTTCAAAACACTTTAGTAAAATATTTTTTTCTAATTTTTTAGTAATTAATTGTTTTTATAAAACATTTGATTAAATTATTTGAATCCAACGGGCTAAAAGATATGAAAATAAGTGTTTTTTATGAAAATAAAAAACATCAAAAAAAAAGTTTTTATTAGAACTAAAAAAATTTAATTCCCATTTGAGAAGGATATTATTAATGTTACGATATTGGTAAATAGAAAGTATAAATGAATGATCACTTGTTATTGACCATTCCTAACTTCTGTTTAATATATTCAAATATAACAGAACAAAGGGGTTTTGTAAAAATATCTGCATGTAGTTATTATGTTGTGATGAATTGTAAAATGACATCTTTTTTATGTGTGTTATCTAGACTAAAATCGTGTCTTATATCTATGTTTTTTTCATGAGTGATGTGATGGGGTTTCACATAAAGTAATGTAAATTTTTTTATCACAAAATATTTGAGTTTTACTAAAACTCATGCCATAGTCTGTGAGTGGGTGTTGTATCCACAACACTTGACCAAAAAAGCTTCAAGCTACCACATATTCAGCTTCAGTAGTGGATAGTTCTATTTAGTTTTGTTTCTTACAAGACCAATAAACTAAATCATCTCCTTAAAAGATTACATGTTTTGGATTTTCTTTTTCTATCCATTGTATAACCACCAATGTAATTATTTGAATTTTTTTTAACTCAAAATCATTTACATAAGAGTAAAACAAGCCTAAATCCATAGTTCCCTTAAGATAATGGAAATTTAATTTTAAAACTTTAAGGTGGGATTATTTTGGATTTTCATTATGTCTAGAACACAAGAATATAGAAAGCATAAAATATGGATAACTAGCTATTTGGTAAAGTAAAATTAAAATGATTCCTCTAAAGACCTTTTGATCAACTAGTTTCCCAAATTCATCAATATCTAAATTATTTGAGGTTTTGATTAAAGTACTAATACTTTTATTATTATCATATCTTAATTTATTAAGAATATATTTTATATAATTGTGTTGAGATATAAAATTTCATTCTTGTTTTTTTTTGAAATATAAAAACCTAGAAAATATGTAAGTTCTTCCATCATGATTATTTCAAACTCAGAATTCATAAGATCCGTAAAGGAATATATTGAAGTTTTTTGAGTTAAAACAAATGTAATTTCATCAAAAAAAATTTATTAATGAAGATGTTTTTTGAAAATTATTTTATAAAAAGAGTTATATTTGAATCTCCCTTTGCAAAGTAGTTTTATAAAAATAATCTAGTTAATCTATCTTATCGGGATCTAGTGGATTGTTTAAATATGTAAAGTTCCATAGTATGTTTAAAAACAAGATCTAGATGTTTTTTATTTTCAAAACCCGGGGGTTGTTCTATATAAACTTCCTTTAATACATATCTATTAAGAAATGAACACTTCACATACATTTCAAACAGTTTGAAATTAATAAATGAGGCATATGATAGAAGTACAAGAATAGCTTCAAGTTTAGCTACCAGAGAATAAGTTTTTTAATGGTTTATTACCTATTATTGATTATATACTTTAGCCATAAGTCTGTATTTATTTCTAACTATTATTCCTTTTTCATCACATTTGTTCCAAAAAACCTATTTTACTCCAATTACATAAGTATATTTTGGTCATTCAACCAATATCTAAACTTGATTCCTATTGAATTCATTGAGTTAATCTTGCATTGACTTTTTCCAATCTTCTTCACCTAAATCCTCATTAAGAGTCTTAAGTTTGCATTGAGATAAAAATTAAAAAATTTCAATTTCAGTTCTCAAATAACATCTAGTTCTAGCCGGTTGATTTACATCACCCAGGATGTTATCACTAGGATAATTCATTAAGAAACAATTTATTTCTTGGGTTTACAAAACCCGATTATTAAATAAAATGTATACATTTTTCTTGAGGTATAACTTAAGAAACATATTATTTAGTTTTTCTCTCATCAGAATAAATTTTCAAAAATGGTTGAATTTTTTTTAGAAATAACATCCAAATATGTGGGTTGAGGTTGTTTGAAAAATATGGATTTGTTTCATCAAATTCAATAAGTACTATTTCCTCAACTGTACTAGTATTTTTATTAAAAATCACCATATGCCTTACTAGTTGTAAAATAAACTAAGAATATTCCTTCATTGAATTTTGGAAAAAAATTATGTCATTTAACTTTAGTATTAAAAATTAATACTTTACATCCAAAAACTCTAAAGTAATAATGTTTTGATTTCCTTCCTGTTGATAACCAGGAGACGAAAAGTTATGTATAATACCCATTTTACTACAAAATTTTTAAAAAACCTGATTTTAAAAATTCTCCCCCATGATAGCTATTAATAGTTATCAAGGAGAAGCTTTTTCTCATTTTTAACTATATATACAAAACTTTTTAAACAACAAAAGGCTTCGAAATTCCTTTCTAATAAATAAACTCAAGTATATCCAGTGTAATCATCAACTGTATCATATAAAAATTATTTTCCATCGATACTGCCAGTTTTTGTAGGACCAAACAAGTCCATGTGAAAAAACTATAAAGCATCAGAAGTTTATACTGTACTAGTATATTTAAAACATGACTTATGTTTCTTTCCTATTTGACAAGGATCAAAGAATTTTTATGTATTAATCCTAAGTTCTAGTATATCTTTAACTGCTCATTTCTTATGTAGTTTAGATAAATTTATAACATTACAATGTTCTAATATTCTATTCCATATCCAATATTGATATTCCATTTCACCAATACAAGGTAGATATTGTCTCCAAAGGTCTTCTAAGTTTAGTGTGTAGACATTCTCATTCTGATTGGAAGAAAGAATAAATTCATCTTTAGAACTATGAATATTATGTTTTTCATTCCTAAAGTTTACAAGATATCCCTAATCACATAATTGAATTAAGATAATAAGGTTTTTATTAAGTACTAAAACAAATAAAACATTTTGAATTAATAATTCACCTAGACAAACATTATTACCTATTCCAATGATTTCTCATTAATAATTTCCACCAAAAGTTACTTTTCCACATTTCATTTTTATAATATTCTAGAATAAATCCTTGTTTTTATTCATATAACTACAAAAAATACTATCCATGTACCAAATGTTTTTGTTGTTCTTACATTTATTGTCTTTCTAAAAACACAAATATTAGATTTTTGGAACTGAAAACTACTTGGGTATAGTACTATTAGAAAGTAAAATGTTAAGAATCCACATTTTTATGAAATTACTATGTTGAGATAATGTTAACTCTTTTGGAAAATAATCTTTAATAAATCCAAAGGATTTAGTTTTATTTAAGGAGCATTCTTTCTTCGAGTGACCACCACATTGATATTTAGTGAAAATGGAGCACTTTTCGGAAAAAAGTAATTATTTTGAAAAATAGGTTTTTTATTAGTAAAATATTCCTAGGAAACATATCTAAGAGGTTTAATCTGATTATAAATCTCATCAAAGTTTTCCTTAATAGTGGTAAAATTTGACGAATTATTTTTCAAACAAGAAATTTCTGAATTTAGTTTTATAACTAATTTTTTTCCTTAGTAGTAGTTATTTTAGAACTATGTTTTTCTATATCATTTAGTAATTTTTTTTTTGAAATTATAATTTTCAAGTTCATTTGAAATATCATCTTTGTCAAAATGGGATTTATATAAATTTTTATAATGATATAATATCTCAAAATTTAATATATAAATTTTTGAATTTTCTTTTACAAGTTTTTCTTAAGCAATATCATGTTTTTTATTAATTTTTACAAATCTCATTTTCTAGTAATTTATAAAATCTTGAAACCTCTTAACAACTAAGTAATGAATTATTTTCTTTTGATAAATAAGATTATTCATTGGAAGATGTAGAACTATTATAATCATTTATATCTTGATAGTTTTCATTTAATGTAATATTTGATAGATATTTACTAGTTACTATTTCCATAGAGATTTTTTTAACCTTTTGAATTTATGCATAGAATCTGATATTCTTCTGTCCTGAATGTTCATTATCTGTTTAATTCTAAGATGAACAATCTCCACCACTAGCACTCCAAGTATTTGGATCTTTTAAATAAAGTCTCGAAAAATATGTGTATTTTTTTTAAAATTATTTGGAATTATTACGAGTCTACAAAAATTTATGGCACATGATTACGAGGCCCAGAGAGCATGGAACATAATTTTGAACTTTTTTAAGGTACGTTCAATAAATGTGCATGAGGAGATTTCTATATTTTTAACTGGTACTCGGATTAAAAATTTGAGGGTGCCATTGAATTCATCACACTGGCATTCACTTAAGTGAAGCCTAAGTTCGACCAGTAAGGGTTCAGAGAAATAGTTATTTTTCTACCCTTTTTTAAAAATAAAATAATAAAATAACTTTTTACAAAGTTATTTCTTTTTTTTTTCAAACTATTTAGTGGAACAACCACAGAGAAAACTAGGTGATTTAAAGAAAGACATTAATGAGTGTCATTAATGACACAACATCGCAGAATAATTAAAATACTGTGACGTGATTTTTTATTTAATTAATATGTTGGAAAGAGGATTGGAGAGCTATGAGAGGAAGCTCTAATGAAATTTCAACAACATCCTACTCGAGTGAAGAATTGAGATTTGATGATGCCATTGAGGATTTGAACCGGAAATCGATGGGAGATGACGAATGCCAACGAACACCTTCAAACGTGGGTTCTTCCCTGTCATCCATAGCATCTTCCAATGAGTTCAAGGTAGGGGTTTTGATTTTAATCTAAGTTTTTGATGTTGTTTGAATTCAATCCCATGTTATAACGCTAACGTGGAGGGCGCATGCCCATCTGAACAAGTCCCTAACCCTCCGCCTATCTCATTTTTGATGCGTTCATCGTGGGAGACTGAGAAATATAGCAGCATGGTGGAACCAAGGGCCACACAATGAAGGAGATGTCCCAGGAGGCCTGTAGGTGCAGATGAAAATGAAATCGGACCACCGGAGTGCATCTGGTGGTCTGGAGAACATCCTGCTGAGGCACTGGCCGTATGCCGATCGGACAGCAGTGTGCCACGGTGGCGCGCTATGGAGGAGGCATCTCGTCTCAAAGCCATGACGGAGGGTGGCCCCATGCCCACGGGTCTTGCCTGTTGACCGGTCCACACAGACCGGTCAGGTGGAGCGATGCCAGCCTAGAACCATTGATTGAGGAGCCCAAATGGACTCATCCATTTGGGGAGAAAGACCACACCCAGCTGGCGGGCTGCACACAGCCGGGTGGGCCGGGCCGGACCAGGCCCGACCGGGCCAGACCGGGTCTGACCAGGCCTGGACCCCTTTTTGACCCAGTTTCACATAAAGGGTCATAAATCCTAAACCGACCACCCATTTGACAAACCATCTATGGTGCTGGTACCCTTAGGGAGATGTGTTCCTTTTGAGATAATCCACTTGGGTTATGGAGAAAGTTTGTGTATGTATGGGTTGGATCGAACTCGAATCAAACTGAGACCTCGGTAGTAAAATGCCTATACCTTACAGACCGAGCATCTGATTAATGTTCCATCTATTGTATTAGAACCCGTATGACATGGAAGTTCTTTGGGTTACTACTTCATTGGACTTCATGGTGGTTGAGGTATGACCAATGGCTTGAGAATTAGATCCTCCGGGAATCAAGCGTGCTAAATGTGGGAATCCATTGGTTGGATGTGATGTGAAGAATAATTAGTGATCCTGTGTGGGTCATTATCTATCGTTCCTGTGTGGGTCAGCGCCTATCGATCCAACCTGGGTCAGTGCTTATCGATCCTCTTTGGGTCAGAACCTATCGATCCTACGTGGGTCAATGCCCATCGATCTTGTGTGGCTTAGCACCTAGAAATCCTTTGTGGGTCAGCGCGTACCGATCCTGTGTGGTCTAGAATCTATCGATCCTGTGTGGGTTAGTAGTAGATCCTCTCAATATAATAAGATGATCTAGCTTTGCAAATAATCATTTTTTACTTCTGTACTTAAGTTGTACCTGGTGTGAGCTATCTATTACTTTGTGATTTGTGATTGAGATCATGCTTGTGTATTTTTACTTTGTGGAATTCTGAGAGACCTTTGGGGGTCTCGGGGTCCCTATTGATATTTTTATACTCACCCCTACATGGGATTCACCAGCACCTTGTTGTGTGTTGCGTAGACGATGGGTATCTTGACTGAGTTTTGGGGAGCCAGGAATAGATGGTGTACGGTGGTGACCGGTTGATGTGGATAGCCACAGTGAAAAGCTATAACTATCCTTAAGGTATGATCCTTGGCATAAGATCTTAAGATCTTTTTTCCTTTTTCATTACATTCTTTTAGTTGGGTTTTTATATGGGCCCATTCTGCTTCTGTTCACACTTTTACTTTCAGAAGTTATACTATGTGGTTTTTTCTTTTTGTGTACCTCGTATATGTGTTACAGGTTTAAAGGAAATACCTTACCATTTTTAGGGACACACCTTTCTGGTGCTAGTTTCCAACCCCTGGCCTATGGAAGACAGGATTGGGGTAGTCACAACATGGTTCCCAAGGTAGGGGTCATGAAATAGTGGTATCAAAGGGGACAGTTCTACCAGAAGAACTAAGAGTCTATGTTTTCGATGGAGCAATAATTTCAAGTGTCTTGAGTTCAAGTTTCAGTTTGGGAAATCCAGTGTTGGTGTGGTGGCCGACGTATCCATACACTAGGACCCTGAATTTTGATTTCCAACTCGGTACACCGAAACTCTGTTTGCGAGTGTTTTGAAAATGTTGTTTTATTTTTGATCTCTTTCAGTCAGCTCGCCAGGTATAACTTATTGACCATGGTGCACCTGTTTCTTTATAGGATTCCACCACGTAGACAACTATCCAGGATTCTAATGAGAGACCATGATGATGGCCCACCGAGCGATGAGGCTTCAGTGCATGGCCCTCTTACGGTGATAGCACCCTCAGGTGGTGTACCAGTAGAACCACCACCCATAGGGAAGTAGTTTCCACCAGCCCCACCAGAAGACCATGCATGCTGACTGAGCATGTTGCCCGAGTTCCAGAGATAGAGGCCTCTGTGGTTTTTAGTTGAGACAGATCCCCAAGCAGCGAAGGACTGGCTGGAGGCTGTGGCATGAGTTTTTTCGCTTAGTTGAGACACTAGCAGACCAGATGGTGATCCTGGCTGCTAGCCTCTTTTAGGTAACAATAGAGAGATGACATATCTTGATGCTCCAGACAAATGAGGAGGCAACACTCTCCTGGTTGTACTTTGAGAGCCTCTTTAGGACAGAGTTTGTACCAATGACTTTATGCTCAGGGAGTATTCAAGAGCTACTGCATTTACATCATGGCAGCCTGACAGTGGTGCAATACTTAGTGAGATTCGCTGAACTCTCTCTCTACTCCACCGACATAGTACGAGACCCTTTAATCAGGGCCCAAACCTTTTAGAAGGGTCTCTGATGGGAGATCAGAGTGTCGATGATATATCTCCATATCCAGGTGCAGGTTGGAGTGATTGAGAAACCACTATTGGTAGAGAGATTTCTAGCTGAGCAGGCATCGATGGTGAGATCCAACACTGGATAATAGTTAGCTAAGTCATCTGCAGCAGATAGTAGGAAGATGATGCAGAGATCCAAGCAGACCAAACCTTCCGACGGATAACCCCAAGATGTAGGGTTGGAGGTGCAGAGATCACGAGATATAGGGGGTCAGTAGAGGAGTAGAAAGTGCTATGCATGTGGAGGGCATGTTCACATGGCTTGTGACTGCCTAACCCGCCGTACTGATGATCAGAATATGGAAGAGGGACCACCGAGGTTGTTGTTGAGGTTCGAATAAGGAGGTTCATAGGGAATAAGATGTGGTAGAGGAGAAGACCATGCAGGAGGCAGTGGGCGACAGTTTAAGGCACTACCGCCACCACCACCAGGTGGTCCACCCCGACCACAAGGAGGGTGCAGACATGGGTGAGCTCAGCTTCAGGCGGCTAAGGCCTATGATCACGAAACTCCATAGATGATTCAAGGTACGATCTATGTCTACTTCACCCCAGCTGTAGTACTTATAGACATAAGTTCCATTCACTCTTTCATTTCCACAAATATTGTTCAGAGATTGGAGATACCGATGGAGCCATTGGCTCAATCATTACATTTATAGACTCCTACAGGAGAGTATTCTATGATTACACACTAGTACAGGCAGTGTGAGATCACTCTAGGAGGAAAGACATTTGACTGATATCTCCAAGTAGCATCATTGAGGCCATAAGACTACATCTAGGTTATGGAATGACTATTCATAGTCCATGCCTAGATCGACTGTTTTAGGCGCAAAGTGCGGTGTGTCTGCATGTATTGGATTAGGATTTCCTTCACCAGTGAGAACGAAAACTTTGAAACACAAGATGTACGTTCTCAAAGGAGGGTGCATCCGATCACTCATCAGTTGGCTAGCCTCACCCTTTCTGTATTGGACGAGAGGAGTCCGAGCCATCATGTTGTGGTGGAACAGTATGCTGATGTCTTCCCGGATGATGTTCCGGGACTACCACCTTATATAGAGTTAGAATTTTACATCTACCTATACCCCGGGATGACTCTGATATCCACCCCAGAATATCGGATGGCTCCTGTGGAACTTTTTGAGTTGAGGGTACAGTTGGAAGACTTTTAGAGAAAGGGGTTCATAAGGATCAATGTTTTCTATGGTAAGCCCTTATTTTTTTCGCCAAGAAGGAAGATGGGAGTCTGAGGATTTTGGTGGACTATCGGTGCCTAAACCAGGTGACTATGAAGAACAAGTATCCTTTGCCGAGGATTGATGATCCCTTCAACCCGCTAATAGAAGAAAAATAGTTTTTGAAGATAGAACCCAAATCAGGATATCATCAGCTCAAGGTACGGGGTGAGGACATACCAAATACAACCTTTAGATGTTTGTATGTATTCTACAAGTTCTTGGTGATTATTTTCCGCATGAACAATGCTCTGGAAGTGTTAATGTGACTGATGAACATGATCGTCTATCCTTACCTCAATCGCTTTATAGTGGTTTTTATTGATGAGTTCTTGGTGTACTCATCATCGGAGGAGGAGCATGTTACACATTTGCATATAGTTTTAGATACACTCTGAGAGAACCAGATTTATGGAAAGATCTCGAAGTTCCAATTCTGTATACAAGAATTCCACTTCTTGGGTCACCTTATCTCGAAAGATGAAGTTGTAGTGGATTTCGTAATGATAGAGCCAATTCTTGGTTGGGAGCCATCCAGGAGTGTGACCGAGGTGTGATATTTCTTGGGGTTGGCTAGGTAATACCGGAGATTCGTAGCTGACTTTTATAGAGTAGAAGCACCATTTTTAACATTGACAAAGAAGGTACAACCTTTCTTGTGGATAGAGAGATGCCAATAGAGTTTCCAAGAGCTGAGGAAAAGACTGACAAGCCCCCCCATCTTGAGGATACTAGAAGAGGGCATTGGGTATGTAGTCTACTGTGATGCATCAGGGACCAGAATGGGATGTGTCCTGATATGGGAGTAAGTGGTGATCGCCTACATCTTCTGACAGCTGAGGAAATGCGAAAAGAACTATGAGACCCATAACACAGAGTTAGCATAAGTGGTCTTTGCGTTGAAGATGCAGCGACACTACTTGATGGGAGAACGATTTACTGTCTACTCTGATCACAAGAGTCTCAGGTATATCTTATCATAGAAGGACCTGAACCTGAGATAAGAGCGATGGATATAGTTATTCCATGACTATAAATTTGAGATAGTCTACACTCTGTGTAACAACCCAGGTAAATGAAGAATAAGACATATTTCATAATTATTAATATTTGTGAATTAAATATTAATTTTAGTTTAAAAGGGTTTCTATGTTCGATAGCATACCCGATACGCAACAACGGGCTTCTTTGGAACCTTACGTTGCACACTAATAATATAATATTATTATTTCAAATGGTCGTTAACTCCTAGACATTGTATTGGAGGACTGAACAAAACTAACTAAAATATGATTATACATGTATTTACATTTATCCAATAAAAATTAGAGTCTTAAAATTTGAATGAATCTAATTTTAAGCATATTTTACATTAAAAGGCCGATTTACCGCCTTTTAATGGAGAACCCTTTTTAAATCTAGTTTTTGTCACTTTGGTACCTTATATATGAACAAATAAAATCATTATTTAGAATGGGGACATCAAAATTTACTTTGGGTAATTTTTTGGTATTTTTCTGATAAAGTTCATTTTTTTAATAGTGAAAAATATTGTATTTTAATTCAAAAGTGCCTTTTAATCTAATTTATTTATATGGTTAGATTATTTATTTAAATTGGTCTTAATGTGAAATTTAAATATATTTTTACAAATTAATCCAATGTTGGTCATTGGAGTTAATTTCTCTTTGAAATTGGACTTAAACAAGTGTCAATCTTTTGATAGTTATTGTTTCTTAAAAACACGATATTTGTTTTGATAACAAGAATTAATTTTAAAATTAATTAATGCCACTTAAATGTTTTGAATTTGGAAAAATGGAAATAATTTTTGAATTCAGAATATCAAATATAGCTTAGGCTGATTTTTTGGTATTTTTCTGAAAAACAACAATTTTTGATGAATAGTGAAACCACTTAGTTGTAGTTAAAAACTGACTTTTTCAATTAAATGAAATTTTACCACTTCTGTGAACTGAATTTCTAAAATCCGATATACATGGTTGTTATTAGTTAGTAAAATGTGGTTCAATAAGATGAAAATAATTTTTGGTGAATAGTAACTTTTGACTTTTATTTACCGCAGTTAAAGGTAAATAGGGTAATTCAAGGTTAAAAGAATATTATAATAATTCAAAATTTCGTTAACACTTTTCCAAACCTTATTGGTGGAGTCATTTGCGACCATGGGCATATTTGGGTCAATTTTGGGACCCCATTGATCCACTTGGGAGTGAAAATGACAATTTAGATTAATTAATTTAATGTGAAGACAAAATTTACATTAACAAAAATCTTTTAGTAATTATTTTTTATGGTGTTATATAAGATCTATTTTAGATTATAAATATTCATTGTAAAACTAAAAAGATTTCCTACATGATAGTATTTTTTTCATAATTTTTAGACATAATAATTTTAAATTATATATGACACAATAATGATGCAGTATTTAACTCATTAATAAATCATTTTAAAAAATAAAATTATAATGATTAAAATATCATCACAAACCTGTCCAATTATTATTGGTTGATTATATTTCGAACATTAGTCATATTATATTTGACTATAATTATTTTTGGGAAATTTGAAACCGAATATCATTATATTATTAAATAATATTTTCACTCTTTCCTAAAGAGCCCCTCCTCTCCCTTATAAAAGGACACCACTTCTAACCAATTCCTCACACCTCTCAAGCCATTTGGCTCATCCAAACTCTGCCCAAATAAGCTCCCTACATCCCTCTACTCCTCCTAAAAGCCTAAACTTAGGCATAAGTCACTTTAAGAAGTCCTTTGGTTCAAACCAAAGTGATTTACCCAAATTAAAGGTAACAATTTCTCTTAAATTATTTTCTTTTATTTTGCTTCTCCAACCCCTAAACTCTTTTCTATTACTTTATTTTGTAACAACACCAGTATCCTCAATATACTAGGATGTTGTTATAAGATGTACTATAACTACAATTACACACACCTCAATCTAATGGCTGAAGAACATAATGTTTCTGTGGAGGACAAACTAACGCCTCACGAAACGATGATTGTTCAATTACATCTTACCACCTCTCATGGTGGCAATTATGTTGGAAATGTATTTATATATGATATATATTATGTTTAGGATTTATTTATTGTTTTGTACTTCCAAATTATATCAATCCTTTATGGTTTCCATAGTGGGTAAATACGATAATCTCATTAGAGGAAGTGCGGACTACCGCCCCCTCAAAGTGATGTGATTCGTTAATGCCCTATGTGTGATGTATAAAGGAAAGAGTTAATTATATTATATATGATATTATACTGGAATTATAATATACCTATGCATCATTATGTTTTAATTCCATTAAAGTAAGAAATATAAATGAATGTAGCGTTCATGCATACGTACGGCTTACCGTCTCCAAGAACGGTGCATTTCATTTCTTACCTCTAAATGTTATGTACTGTTATAAATACATGTATATACTGGATATATATGATATATATGATATCTAAATCATTAATACCATTCTTGATATAATTAACTATTGACCACATGGATAATATGTAATTATAAGAAGTCCATTTTTGACTCAAGTAACAAATATCGACAAAATGGACGTTATTAACTTAAATGTTTGCATAATGTTTATAACATGGTAATAAGTGATATAAAAGGAATAATAAACTTGAAAAAGGTTCTTATGAAATTATAAATTAACTTTAGTTTATTATTCAGGATATTAAAGAACGATCGAGTCAAGTCGGACACGAGGTAAGGGACTTCGTCTCAATCTCCTTTCATTGAGGCATATTTTGTTTTAATACACGATTTCTTTTTATACGCTGTATAAACACCCTTGAATTTTAAAAAATAATCTTTTTCTATGAAGTGTTTTACTAAATGAAAAAAAGGAATGTTTCTTTTAACGTAAGCGGTGACAACGACCTTTCTTCCGCCGCGAGTATTATTTGATCTCTGGCTTCCACAACAAGCCGTAATGTTTTTTTAAAAGAAAATAAATACCATATACTCTCTTACATATTTTTGGTATTGAAAATGGATTTTTTATGTCAATATATTAATGGGATATATTGTGATTGAAATGTGGAAATTTTTTCTTTCCTTTATATTTTTTTCATGTCTTATGATTTTATAATGGTATTTGGACATTTGACAAGTGGTTACGTGATAAACCATATGACGGGTGGTGCCGTGAATACCAGGAAGGGTGGTTATGTTATAACCTCCAATGCATTGGGTATGAAAGTTGGCCGTATGGCTATTCCATTTAGTGATATGTGTGGAAGTCGACTGTATGGTTATTCCATTTAAGTATGTTTATGTCCCAAGTTACATTATATGTTATGTGTTCATTATATGGGTTTTATGGTAATCTGTCAGTTACAAAAGGGTAAGTAATGATCATTTATTCAGTGATGAGTATTTACTACTTCATAAAGGTGAAAAGTATTACTTATGTTAAATTATTCATGGTTTACTTGTTGTTTTGAAAAACTAACAGTTTTCCTTCTTTGTGTATCCCTTACTGAGGTTTTTATGCTCATCCCATGTTTTTGAAATGTTTTTCACATGACATAATGTGGAATAGGGTCAAGGATGGGATCTAAGAAAAGTCACGATGTCTTAAACATGGAACTAGACATGACTCTTTTTTTCAAGAGTTTATGTTTTGTAAAAAAGGATTGGAAAATGTGTAAAAGTGTCTACCTTGTAATCTTTTGAGATGTAATAGTTATGTCCAAATTCTCTAAAACTCTAAACCTGAAAAGATATTCAATGTGAATTATTCATTTAATTCAATATTAATCAAGGTTTAAGGCTGAGTCCTTATACTCTAGGTAAGGGGAAAGTAGTAGCATATGCACTCAGTAGGAGGTCTAGTCTATAGTTTCTGAGTGAGGAGACAGAGCATCTAGCTGTGTTGCAGATATCCTTTGTGGATAGTGATGGAGTAGCTTACCTCCAGTCTATGATTGTCACTCCCCCACTACTTCAGTAAGTTCGGGGGGGAGGGCATAGATTAGGGACATGGATTTCTAGGCCTGATGTGCCCATATATCCTGAAGACAAGCTCCTAAAGGATTTTCTGAAGGTGGGTAGAATGTCATCCTTTTTAGAGGATGCACCATAGTACCAGTGACGCTACGAGAGGAGGTGTTGAGGGAGTTCCACACATCCCATTTGGAAGTACATTCTGGTGTGGTGAAGATGTACCAGGACCTCTAGCATCAGTACTGGTGGATAGGGATAAAGAAAGCAGTGGAAGAGTTTGTATCGCGATGCCTCACTTGTCAGTAAATGAAGGCTAAGACTCAGGTTCTAGCTGGCTTTGCATAGCCACTAGAGGTACCAAAATAGAAGTGGGATGGTATCTCCATGGAATTTGTGACTGGGCTACCAAGTATGTCCAGGGGCCACGATTCCATCTAGGTGATCACTGACCGACTCACTAAGTCATCCCACTACCTACCCATCCAAGAGATGGGGTCAGTAGAGGGATTTGGATGCCAATACATATTAGAGATTGTATGGATTCATGGGGTGTCATTGATGATCATCTCAGATCTTGATGCTTGTTTTACATTCCGGTTATGGAAGGGTTTACAAGAGGTGTTCAAGACTCAACTACATTTGAGAACCTCATTTCATCCTTAGATAGATTTTCAGAAAGAGAAGACCATACAGACGCTTGCGGACAAGCCTCATGATTCCATCCTTGATTTTAGACGCAGTTGGGAGGACCACCTTCCACTGGTGGAGTTCACATACAATAATAGTTATCATTCAACCATCATCATGGATCCATTTTGTAAGGACCCATTCGAGGTAATGTACCCACTGAGAGGGGGGGGGGTGAATCAGTGGTACTTCTTTTTCTTTTAAGTTCCCTTAATGTAAGAACAACCTTTGTATCCTATTAAAAAAACTTCCTTGCTGAGAAACAATCAAGCACACATCCAAAGGAACACAGGAATTTACAAGGTTCACTATTCAACAAGAATAGCTACGTCCTTGGTATGGTGGGAAACAATCCGCTACCATACAATCCACTAAGAAAACAATCCTTGGGATTACAATGAGTAGGATATACCCTTAAACTCGTGAAGCACTTGGAAAATAATCCCTAAGCGTGTGTGCACCCTTTTAGCACAATAGGGTAATGGTTATTTTTCTTTGTAACAACTTATGTTACCTGCACTTCCTTAGAGTTATACAAGTGTAATCAAATCAGCTTGATTCTTCACTTACCCAGAAGAGAGGTAAGGAACACCATGGACTTAATATAAATCAAATGCAGTCCGAACTTCCATTCCGAGTTCCCATTCCTATTTCTCCATTCCGAATCCCAATTCCGAAATCTCCAATCCGAACTTCTGCATCAGTCTGAGAAACTCAGTATGATAACAAACCGTTACTGGCAACCCGTTCCAAAACGCCACTCCAAATTCTCCACTTCGAACATCCCGCTCCAGATTCTTCTTCACCCTCTTCAGAATCCTTCAATCCAAATTCTTGAATTCGAAACACCACTCTGGATACTTCTTCGATCTGAAGATCTTCAATCCGAGAAGCTTGATACGATAACAAACAGTTATCAAATTCTAAAAACTGAAGATTCAATGAAACTCTTGTTCAGTTAACACATCTCCAATCTGAACATCTTCTCTCTAGATTGTCAGAGCTTCTCTCTCTGGATTTTCAACATCATCATCAATCATAAGCAATGCACAATGATCTCCTTTTATAGGCACCCCAAAAAGTTCTTAGGCAGGAAACCAAATATTTTCCCGCTTAATCAAATTCATTCAAATCTTAATTACTGCTGAAATCTCGGAGAAATATAAGACTTTTCTCAATGCTTCTGGATCCTTCTTGAATCTTCTTACACCTTCACTTGATTAGAGTTCAGAACCATTTACAGATCTGTCTTTGTTACACAAGTCTTTCGATATCACATTCTCGGATCCACTTGATTTGTCTTCTTGGCATCACATTCTCGAATTCACTTGCAATAAAACTTCCTTGGCATGACTCCCAATATTTGATTATGAACTTCAGGTTTAGGAGTGTGACTCCAAACTCTGTCACTCCGAACTTTCGACAAGGCAGGTCAACTCCGAACTTCACCACTACATGTCGACTCCGAGACAAGTCGACTCTGAATACCTCTTTAAGACGACACCGGACTTCTGATTCAGCATTGTCAACTCCGAACTTCTATCGCTCCGAACTTCTGACTTGGCAGGTCGACTCCGAATCTTCCGACAATGAACTCTTCATTCCAAAGTTCTCATTATGAACTTCTCCTCCAAGACGTCGACTCTGAACTTCTTCGTTACGAACATCTGACTCCGCAATGCCAGCTCCAAACTTCTGACTAGTCGACTCCGAACTCTCGACAACACACTTCTTCACGCCAGCTCTTCTCAGTACGAACTTCTCAGTCAGATCTTCTCAGTATGAACTTCCCATAACAAATCTTCTGGATACGAACTTCTTGATCAGACGGTCATGTCCGAACTTCTTTCTACGAACCTTTTATTTAGAAGATCAGCTCCGAACTTCTGACATGAGAGGTCAACTCAGAACTCCTCCGATACGAACTCCTGCTTCACTGAGTCGACTTCGAACATTGGTCACACCGAGCTTCTGACCTTCATAATGACTTCTCCAGACTTTCAGAATGCCTTCTCATACCAACTTCAGCTTGCATGTGAATACTTGCATGTACTCAAAAATAAGAGATACAAAACAGCAAAGCATTATCACATTTGTTGAGTCTTCCAGATTGACTCCTAACACTGTGGTTCAGAACTCCTACTTCTCGGTTCCGAACTCCTCGATTCCTAGACTCCGAATGTTCAACAAGCACCAGGTTTGGAACTTCTCTTTTATGCTTCGACCAACATGATCCAAATACTCAGTTCTGAATTCATGGTTCCGAACTTCCAACTTCCTTACACTATGAAAACATCGGGTTGCCTTTGTGAGACCTTCCTCAACAACAAATCATTTATGAAAACTTCTTCAACAACAAAAGACAACCTTCAATCAGACCATCTCTTTCCTCCAACATCCTTCAGCTTGATTCAGCTTGGTCCCAACAATCTCCTCCTTTGGATTTTTTTTTTCAACCAAGTTTTCATAAATCACCAACATTCGTAACCTCAAGAAATGGATTACAAATCAATAATTCTTAGCCTACGTGAGCTAACTCATTGTAGGAAACAAGAATTATTGACAGAAAAACCATGATGTCCATAGGAAGTGATCATGACATCTTCAACAACTTCATCTTCCTTCTCTAACATCTTCATCTTTCCCTGTAAGAAAATGCAAGAACTTTCCTACACCCACTCCAACAAACGTTTAGAAAAGTTCACACACATAAACATTGCTGAGTTCACAGCTTACCCACAAATCTCTCTTTAAACAATAGATTTATGATGACAAACAATTTCTCCCCCTTGACAAAACAATCCAAAGGTAAGAAGAGATAGGGGACGGGACAACATACCTTAGCCTTGAAGAGAAAGAGGTTGGACACCCATGTTCAACCTCAATCTTGAGAATGATTCTTCATGCATGGCTTGAACCCATTCTGAATTCTCAAAGACTTCTTTAACATCATTTGGTTACACTTTGGGATAAAAGGAAGTATGTAATATTGAGTTACTTGTACTTCTTGTTTGAACTGTGTGATGTTGATCACCAATAATATTCTGAGCTTGCACTTGCTTCATCAGCCTTGGATAAGTTTTTCGTGTGCCTTACTCATTTATTGACATGACTGAATCCGATTCTTCCTCTCGATTAGGAATAAAATTCGTTGCATCCTTATCAGAATATTTGACTTCATCTTCCTCATCTTCTCTCTGAGATAACTTGCTCATGTTCCTCTAAAACATGTGCCCAAGTCTTTTGTGCCACAACTGATTTTCTTTCACTCTGCTCATGTAGCAAGAGTTTTGTGAATTTCCTACCTAAAACAGATTTCCTTTAGTTTGTTGTCCCCTTGTAACAATCTCCCCATCTTCCTCACTTTTTCACAACAAATCCATCTTTCTTGAAGATAACTTTGTTACCCTTATCACCCAATCGTGATACACTCAGCAAGCTGTGCTTCATCCCACAACTTACAAAGTTTTCTTAGACTTCAATTTTTCCTTCCCAATGATGGACGATCCAACACCTTTGATTTTTAAGGATTCATCATTGCCAAATGTCACTTTTCCTCCTCTGAACTTCTTCACATTATTTAACAACTTCAAGTCTCCTTTCATATGCGAAGAACACCCACTATCATGTATCCAAGGTCGTTATTCCTTTGTAACCTTTAGTGCAGCTTCAAAAACAAGAGATTTTTCTTCTTCACCTTCTTTCTTCACCTTCAGCTTCTAATGCTTAAGAACTTTTCATTGAGCTAGTATCATCACAAGACATTCTTTTTCATGGTGTCCAGGTTGTTCACACCTTTCAAAAATAGTCTCCAGAGGCTGGAATCTATTTTCAGTCTTGACTTCATTCTTCTCAACTTTCTTCAGGAAAACTTTCTTGCACTTCCTCCTTTGAGGAGATTGACTCCCCCTAAATCTTTTCCTCTCATAACTCGTGGGATGATGGTAATAAGGTTGGTTGAACCAACACATATTTGCTGTATGTCCGAATCCACCACAATACCAACAATACCCGTAGAAGTAGTATCTTCTTCTGAATCTTTTGTACTGATACTTATTTGTTGCTCTTTCTTCTGCCCCACCAACCATTCTCCTGTTAGAAAAATTTTTCTACTGGAATTCTCCCCTTACTGATTTTTCATGTATTTCACTAATGTTAGACTTCGATTTTCTTGCAACTTCAGAGTTCCCAGCAACGTTGGTCTTGGAAACATAAGTAACTTTCTCAGCTTTCTTCTTCACAACAATAAATTTTTCCTTATGTTGAACATTCTTAGAGTTGTCTTGTTGGGAGATTTCACCAAAAAAAGTTGTTGAGTTTTGGAAACATATGTTTCTTTAATCAACTTCAGAGAGCTTCTTTTGAACTAGCTCTAATTATTCCTCTTTTTCCTTCACCTTAACTATCGTGTGCTCTTTTTGATTCTTCTCATCTTCAAGAGACTTCATAAAATTTTTATGTTCTTTCTCATGCTCTTCCTTAACATTATCTTGTTTTCATGTTGAGGAACATTCATCTTCCAGCTTTTTCTTAAGTTTTTCTAGTCTTCTGATTTTCCTTAAACATTCCTGCAATTGTTCTTTCAATTACGTCTCAAGCTGAGTTTCTTCTTCTTCGGAGCTACTGGTTCTGAAATCTTCATCATTCACTATTACAATGAAAGTATTTTCCACACCATGCTCTACTGAATTTTTGGATCCTATATCACTATCCTCATCTTCATCTATAGATAACAAACTTTTCTTAGACTTGAAGAACTTTTTGTCTTTCCCTGACTTTCTTCCACCACCTTTTTTCGTTCAAGACTTTCTTGGCATTCTTTCTTCTTCTTCCTCACTATCTTCATCATTCTCCCTTCGAGGATAGTTAGCCACAAAGTGGCTGATGCCACCACATTCGAAATACTTCAAGGGAAGTTTTCACTTATATTTACCTGTTCCTCTTTTAACATTCATTGAAAACAAGGATAAAATATCGTTAAGATTTTTACATACCTCGCTTTCAGAGTCAGAGTCACCACCATCTTCTTCAACAAAGATCTTCTTAGACATTTCCTTCATAGATTTGAAAGATAACTCCCTGTCAACCTTCATCTTGGGATTCATAGCCTTTTCCCTTCTCATCTCGTAAGTAATGAGTGTGCTATGCAAATCATCAAGAGATAGAGTCTCTGAGTCTCTGTCTTCTAACTAGGAAACCTTGGCATCAAATTTAACAGGAAGAATACTCAAGATCTTTTCCACCGTAGTAGAATCTTTCAACTCTTCTCCAAGACATATGATGGTACTAACAATATTGTTTACCCTCGTGAAGAAATCCCCAATAGATTCTTTCTCTCTCATCTTCATATCTTCATACTTCAATCTCCAGATTTGAAGTTTTTCCTTCTTGAATTTTTTATTGCCTTCGTATGTGTTCTGAAGTTTGTACCATATACCTTTGGTTGTGGCCACACTTTTACCATCAAAAACTCACTTTCAGAAAGTGAAGATAATATGGCATTCTTGGCTCTTCCATCACTCTGAAGTAACTTCTTGTCAATAGGTGTAAGTGGAACATTTTCTTCAATGGGGGGAAAACAACTATTGCAGCTTCAAGAAATTCATAACTGATAGACATAAGATACAGAAGCATTCTATCCTTCCAGATGTGATATTTCTTCCCATAAAATATTGGAATACCTTTGTTGTTCACACAATTCAGATTCTCCATCAGCAAGGAAAACAAAGGAACATGCCTCGGATACCACTTGTAAGGACCCAGTCGAGGTAATGTACCCACTGAGGGGGGGGGGGGGTTGAATCAGTGGTAATTATTTTTCTTTTATGTTCCCTTAATGTAAGAACGACCTTTGTATCCTGTTAATGAAACATCCCTGCTAAGAAACATTCTAGCACACATCCAAAGGAACACAGGAATTTACAAGGTTCACTATTCAACAAGAATAACTACATCCTTGGTATGGTGGGAAAAATCCGCTACCATACAATCCACTAAGAAAACAATCCTTGGGATTAAAATGAGTAGGATATACCCTTACACTCGTTAACCACTTGTAAAACAATCCCTAAGTGCATGTGCACCCTTTTAGAACAATAGGGTAATGGTTCTTTTCTTTTGTAACAACTTATGTTACCTACACTTCCTTAGAGTTATACAAGTGTAATCAAATCAGTTTCATTCTTCACTTACCTAGAAGAGAGGTAAGGAACACCACATAATTAATATAAATCAAATGCAGTCCGAACTTCCATTCTGAATTCCCAATCTGATTTCTCCATTCTGAATCCCCATTCCAAAATCTCCAATCCGAACATCTGCATCAGTCTGAGAAACTCAATACGATAACAAACCGTTACTGGAAACCCGTTTTGAAACGCCACTTTGAATTCTCCACTCCGGACTTCCCACTCCGGATTCTTCTTATCCCTATTCAGAATCCTTAAATTCAAATTCTTCAACTTGAAACACCACTCCGGATACTTCTTCACTCTGAAGATATTCAATCAGAGAAGCATGATACGATAACAAACCATTATCAAATTCTCACAACAGAAGATGCAATGAAACTCTTGTTTGGCTAACACTTCTCCAATCCGAACATCTTCTCTCTAGATTATCAGAGATTATCTCTTTGGATTTTTAACATCATCATCAATCATAACCAATTCACAGTGATCTCCTTTTATAGGAACCCCGAAAAGTTCTTAGGCAGGCAACCGAATATTTTCCCACTTAATCAAATTCATTCAAATCATAATTACTCCTAAAATCTCAGAGCAATCTAAGACTTTGTCAACGCTTCTGGATCCCTCTCGAATCTTCTTCCACCTTCACTTGATTAGAGTTCTGGCCCATTTCCGGATCTGTCTTTGTTACACAAGACATTCGATATCACATTCCCGGATCCACTTGATCCATCTTCTCGGCATCACATTCTCGTATTCACTTGCAATAAAACTTCCTCGGCATGACTCTGCATCTCTGATTATGAACTTCAGGTTTAGGAGTGTGACTCTGAACTCCTTCACTCCAAACTTTCGACAAGGAAGGTCGACTCCGAACTTTTCCACTTCATGCCGACTCTGAGACAAGTTGACTCTGAATACCTCTTTAAGACGACTCCGGACTTTTGATTCAGCATTTTCAACTCCGAACTTCTATCGCTCCGAACTTCTGACTCGGCAGGTCGACTCCGAATCTTCCAACAACGAACTCTTCATTAAGAAGTTCTCATTACGAACTTCTCCTCTAGGACGTCGACTCCGAACTTCTTCATTACGAACATCTGACTCTGTAATACCAGCTCCGAACTTCTGACTAGTCGACTCCAAACTCTCGACAACACACTTCTTCACGTCAGCTCTTCTCAGTACGAACTTCTCAGTCAGATCTTCTCAGTACGAACTTCCCATAACGAATCTTCTGGATATGAACTTCTTGATCAGACAGTCAAGTCCGAACTTCTCACTACGAACCTTTTCTTCAGCAGATCAGCTCCGAACTTCTGACATGAGAGGTCAACTCAGAACTCCTCCGATACGAACTCCTGCTTCACCGAGTCGACTCCGAACATTGGTCACACCGAGCTTCTGACCTTTGTAATGACTTCTCCAGACTCGCAGAATGCATTCTCATACCAACTTCAGCTTGCATGTGAATACTTGCATGTACTCACAAATAAGAGATAGAAAACAGAAAAGCATCGTCGCATTTGTTGAGTCTTCCAGATCGACTCCGAACTCCGCGGTTCCGAACTCCTACTTCTCGGTTCCAAACATCTCGATTCCTAGACTCCGAATGTTCAACAAGCACCAGGTTCTGAACTTCTCTTTTCAGCTTTGACCATCAGGATCTGAATACTCAGTTCTAAATTCATGGTTCCGAACTTCCAACTTCCTTACACTACAAAAACATCAGGTTGCATTTGTGAGACCTTCTTCAACAGCACATCATTTATGAAAACTTATTCAATAAAAAAAGACAACCTTCAAGCAGACCACCTCTTTCCTCTAACTTCCTTCAGTTTGATTCAGCTTGGTCCCAACACATTTGAGGCCTTGTACGGGTGACCATGTAGATCACCTCTATACTGGACAGACCCAGGGGAATCAGCAGTTATGGGTCCAGAGTTGGTAATGGCTACCACTGAGAAGGTGCAGATCATCCAGGAGCTGATGAAGACTCCACAAACCTACAGAATTCTTATGATTATAGGAGACAGAGACCCTTGTAGTTCGAGGAGGGAGACCATGTCTTCCTATGGGTCTCACCCCGTTGAGGACTGCAGGGATTTGGTTAGGGCAAAAAGTTATTTCTGTAGTTCATCGGACCTTTCTAGATGCTCAGTGGAGTAGGCGAGGTGGTGTACTGCCTAGATCTTTCCCCACAGATGCACCAGGTGCATAATTTTTTCCATGTATCACAGCTGAGGAGGTACGTGCATGATCCATCACATGTTATCGATTGGGGTGCACTAGAAATTGATGATGGGGTGACGTTTGTGGAGTTCCCGATGGAGATTGGGGATCGACATGAGTGGGTCCTTCATGGATGGTCGATTCCTATGGTGTGAGTTTGGTGGCATCACAGGAACCTCTGGGAGAGCACATGGGAGTGGAAGACTCAAGTTCTTGCCCATTACCCCCATTTGTTTCCTTAGTTTTTTTGTGGATTTCGGGGATGTAAAGCCCTAAGGCGGGGAGAATGTAAAGACCCAGATTTTCCATGTAATTTTTTTATAAAATTATTTGGAATTATTATGAGTCTACAAAAATTGACGGCATGTGATTCCGAGATCCGGAGAGCCTAGAACAGAATTTTGAACTTTTTTTAAGTTACATTCAGTAAATATGTGTGTGAATATTTCTATCTTTTGAACTAGTGCTCAGATTAAAAATCTGAGGCCACCTATGAATTCACAACACTGTGATTTGATTAGGAGAAGCATAAGTTCGACCCCCAAGGGTCATATGGAATAGTTATTTTTCGGAAATTTTTAAAAAAGAAAACAAAAATAACTTTTTACAAAGTTATTTCATTTTTTTTCAAACTATTGAGTGGTGACACTGCAGATCCAATGAGATTCTTTAAATAAGTCCATTAATGAGTGTCATTAATGACGCAGTGTCACAGAGAAATGAAAATGATGTGATGTGATTCTTTATTTAATTAATCTATTGGAAGGAGAATTGGAGAGATATGAGAGGAATCTATAAAAAAAATCCAATGACGTCTTCCTCCAAAAAATAATGGAGATTTGACGATGCCATTGAGGATTCGAATCGAACCTTGACGGGCAACAACCAACGCTGAAAAACACCTTCGAACACAGGTTCTTCTCCCTCTTCCGCAACATCTCCGAACGAGTTCCTGGTAGGGGTTTTGATTTTAATATAAGATTTTGACATTGAATGAATTCAATACCATTTTATAACACTAATGCGGAGGGCGCAGGTTGATACGAACAAGGCCTGAACCCTTTGCTGATCTCAGTTTTGATGCGTTCTTCATGGGAGATTGTGAAATTTGGTGGAATGTAAGAACTAAGGGCCACATAGTGAAGGTGACATCTAGTGAGGACTATAGGTGTAGACAAAAATGAAATCAGACAACCAGAGCACATCTGGTGGTCTGGCGGACATCCTGCAGGGCCGCCGGCTGTGGTAGTGGGGGCACGCGGTGGCGTCGGCCGCGTGCCAGACAGACAATGGAGCACCACAGTGGAACGCCATGGAGGAGGCAGCGGAAACCAATGGGATGCTATAGAGGAGTCACAGTGTCTCCCAGATGTGGCGGAGGGCAAACCCGCGCCTGTGGGTCCTGCCTGTTGACCGGTTCATGTAGACCAGTCAGGTGGAGTGGCGCCAAACTGGCACCACTGATTGAGGAGCCTGAATGAACTCGTTGGTTCCGGGAGGTAGACCACGCCTATTTGGAAGGATGCACCTAGCCCGGTGGGATGATAAGGGCCCAGCTAGACCAGGATGGTTCGGGTCGGTCGGTCCGACTGGGTGGGACCGGAATCGTGCCCCTTTTTGACCTAGTTTCGCTTAAAGGTCTATAACTCCTAAACTGGACGCCCGTTTGACAATCCGTCTATAGTGATATAACCCTTAGGACGAGGTGGTACTTTTGAGATACTCCATTTGAGTTTTGGAGAAAGTTTGAGTATGGATGTGTTAGATTGAACTTGAATCCAATCAGGCCCTCAGTACTTAAATGCCTATAACATACAGACCAGGTGTCCGATTGACATGCCGTCTATTGCGTTGGAAACCTTATGACATGTCAGTAATTTGGGTTACATCTTCATGGGAATTTGTGGTGGTTTAAGTATTACTAATGGCTTGAGGAGTGGATCTTCCCGGAATCAAGCATGCTAAATGCGAGAATCCTGTGGCTGGCTGTGATGTGAAGAATGATTAGTGATCCTATATGGGTCAATATCTATCGATCCTGTGTTAGTCAACACCTATCGATCCTCTATGGGTCAGCACATATAGATCATGTGTGGGTCAGTGCTTATCGATCCTGTGTGTGTTAGCGCCTATCGATCCTACGTGGGTCTGTGCCTAGCGATCCTATGTGGGTCAGTGCATACCGATCCTGTGTGGGAAAGAATTTATTGATCCTGTGCGGGTTAGCAGCAGAGCCTCTATATATAATAAGATGATCTAGCTTTATGACTAATCATATTTACATATGTACTTAAGTTATACCTGGTGTGAGATGTATTTTACTTTGTGCTTTGTGATTGAGATCATGCTTGTGGATTTTTCCTTTGTGGAATTCAGAGAGACCTTCGAGGGTATTGGGATCCTTATTGAGTATTGTTATACTCAACCATGCACAGGCTTCACCTGCACCTTATTGTGTCAAGTGAAGACAAAGGGAAGCTTGAATGATAGTCGGGGAGCCAGGACTAGATAGTGTACAGTGGTGACCAGTTGATGTGGAGAGACACGGTGATGAGTTCTACCTTCCCTTTAGGTAGGATCCTTGGAGGATGACCTCATGAGCTGTTTTTTCATTTTTCTATACTTTATTTTAGTTGGGTTTGTATAATGGCCCATTCTACTTCAGTTCACACTTTTACTTTCAGCAGTTATACAATGTGGTTTTCTCTTGTTGTGTACCTGGTCTGCGTGTTGCGGGTTTAAAGGCAACACCTTCCTATTTTTAGGGATATGACTTTCTGATGCTAGTCTCCAACCCCTGGTCTATGGATGGTGGACTTGGGGTAGTCACGACATAGGCCCTGGGGGACGAGTCATGACATTTTAGACTATTATTATTTTGTCTCTTGTAACACTTCTTGGAATTCCAATCAAAATTTGTTTCCTTCTCATCAATTCTCTTCAGATTAGTATAATATGGTCTATTATGTCTATCTTACTTACATTCATAGCACATAACTTATGAAGAATCCTTTTTATCACCTATTTCTTTAGGATTATTTTTTTATCTATACTGAAAATTATTCTTTCCAAATATCTTGTTCATCATTTTCACAAGATTATGCAATTAATTTCTAGATTATTTTGATGAAAAAATATGTCACAACCCGACACATGTCATGGCTCAATCCACAAGAACCACAAGCCCACCTCCATAGGCTAGGGGTTGGTGACAAGTGCCGAAGGACTAACTAAACATAGGGTGGAATTTTACTAAAGTATCTATATGCACGCACCCACAAACACCTCAATGTAACAGTGTAGAGATATAAAAAGATAAAACCAAAATGCATGCATGCATCTATCCAAAACTAGAGTATCATAGAAATACCAAAGTAGAAAGGGAAGAACATGTACCCACACAAAGAAAATTGCAAAAGAATTTGACCTGCTCAGAAGGAGGGGTTTTTTGTCAAAAGTAATTATCAAAAGCTCTTCATCATAACTATAGTAAACATTTTGGTCAATCTATCTCGCTAAGATCTACCTTCCTTGGGTCCTCCATAGACACCATCTAAAAGAATTTTTTCTGCACCAGACACCAAAAATGTCTGGTAAAATCCTGTTTAGGGGTGAGTATAAAAATACTCAGCAGGGGCCCCAAAAACACAAAAGAAAAGGAAGCGACTAAAAGTTGACAATCCACTTGACCTAGCTAGAGATAACCTCATCAAGAGAGAAACTCTATCTCTATCAACCTCGTATTTACAAGACTAATCAGATAAGTTAAAATAAACCCTAAAAAGGAGTAAGGAAAAACCCCATCCCATAGTATAACCCAGTAAGAAGTAAACTCATATAATCATAGGGGTCTCAACATGGTGACTAGATGAACTACTTGTTGAGCCTTCACCACCCTTAGTAGGAGAGTGACCTCATCCAACCATGAGAATCTAAACACATAAATCACATGGCATACCCCACATGTCTTCACCTTCCATGGAATGATTGTAACCAAAAGTAATGTATGGTAAAAAAGTGGTATGTATACTCAGTCCTCAAGGGGTGTCAACAAAGAATGTGGCAACAACGCAAGGGATTATATACATTTCCTAGATATACTCATATCAGAATCGATGTATCCAGATTTCTCAGCCTCATAGATAGAAATAGGATTATATTCAAGGCTATAAAGGTAAAAAAACAAGAAAACACACTCTACGAGCTCATCTATCCATGATGGAACCCATCCAATAGATATACTCCATAGATAATAGATCTACCATTCCTAGTGGTATGTTTGAGAGAACATTCTCCATCAGGAAGAACCAATAAGGTACATCTCTAGTGCCTAGCACTATAAGTTCTTCCATCTCCAGCCAGCACCCTGAGCAAGGTTGTGAGAAACCACGGGGAGCGGCCTGCTCCACAAAACTACCCTGCATTTGAGGGGTCATTTCTCTAACTATGCACCACATGAATATTATCTAGAAATAGTGAATAATGGGACCAACACCTCACCAATTCCCTATATTAATGGAAGTACTTACTCCTAACTAACCCGCAAAACCGCTACCAGTCATGTATGTAGGGGCCAATGCCTCGATCAGTCGAGAGAGAACTAACTCTTAACCAGGTATCATGCATCTCAAGTAGAGTGGAGTGATCCATAGATATTTAATAAAAATTAGAGGTACCTCTAACTCTAATGGAGGACCAACTCCCCACTAAAACATAGAGATAGGGGAGTACCACTCTGTAGGTAAGGACCTAAGCCCTAACAAGGTAGGGGAGTACCACTATGTGGCTAGAGGAATCACACCCTGGTATGATAAGGGATTACTGACTCTGCCAGATCAATTATGATGGGGGACCCACACCCTGGTAAGATAGGGGAGTACCTAGACAATGATAGAGGACCCACACCCTAGTATGATCTGGGAGTACAGTCTCTATCAGATCGTTTACTGTAGGGGACCCACACCCTATACAATAGGAGAGTTCCAACTCCAAGCTATAGGACACACTCCCAAGAATTATAGGAAGGATACACTCCCTATAATGATAGGGGAGTACCAAATCTACCTAAATATCACATATAGAGGACCTTCACCCTAGATTGATTGGGGAGTACCAACTCATTTGGTAGAGGACCCACACCCAAACTTGGTAGGAGAGTACCAAGTCTACCTAGAATGTTATATATGGAGGACCCACACCTTGACATGATAGGGGAGTATCAACTCCACAGATAGAGGACCCGTTTCCTAGTCCTACAGGGGAGTACCTACATTGTCTAGCTAATGAGTACGAGGGCCCTACACCATGGAATGGAAGGGGAGCAATATCCAACTTTACGAATGATATGGGGAACCGATTCCCTAAACAATTAGGGGAGTGGAAAAACTTCTAAAATTCCATAAATGATTCCCAACATCCCATGTGTCTGTACTGAACACTCAAGTATAAGGAACTCAATCACCATACCCTGATACTATCCAATTTGGGTGGGACTAACTTGCCCACACGGTTTTATGTTGCGTTGCAAGAAAATATCTCAGTAGGGAAAGTGTTCCTCTTCCTCGTGAGTCTATGTTCATGCCAAAATACATCTCATCCAAAAGAACTACCAAAAGGAAAAAGAACCCACACCCATGATGTGGGGAGTCCAATATCTACCAAATTAGAGAGGTAAGGTGTAACATCCCAGGTAAATGAAGAATAAGACATATTTCATTTTTATTAATATTTGTGAATTAAATATTAATTTTAGTTTAAAAAGGTTTCTATGTTCTATAGCATACTCGATACGCAACAACGGGTTTCTTTGGAACCTTACATTGCACACTAATAATATAATATTATTATATTAAATGGTCGTTAACTCCTAGCCATTTTATTGGCGGGACTGACCAAAACTAACTAAAATATGATTATACATGTATTTACATTTATCCAATAAAAGTTAGAGGCTTAAAATGTGAATGAATCTAATTTTAAGCATAATTTACATTAAAAGTCGGATTTACCACCTTTTAATGGAGAACCCTTTTTAGAACTAGTTTTGGTCACTTTAATACATTATATATGACCAAATAAAATCCTTCTATAGAATGGGGACATCAAAATTTACTTTGGGTAATTTTTTGGAATTTTTCCGATAAAGTTCATTTTTTAATGAATAGTGAAAATATTGTATTTTAATTCAAAACTATGTTTTAATCTAATTTATTAATATGGATAGATTATCTCTTTAATTGGTTTTAAAGTTTAATTAGAATATATTTTTACCTTTTAATCCAATGTTGGTCATTGGAGTTAATTTCTCTTTGAAATTGGACTTAAACAAGTGTCAATCTTTTGATAGTTATTGTTTCTTAAAAACACGCTATTTGTTTTGATAACTGGAAATAATTTTAAAATTAATTAATGCCACTCCTATGTTTTGAATTTTGAAAAATAGACATCATTTTTGAATTCGGAATATCAAATATATCTTAGGCTGAATTTTTGGTATTTTTCGGAAAAACATTAATTTTTGATGAATAGTGAAACCACTTAGTGGTAGTTAAAAAAACTGAATTTTTCATTTAAATGAAATTTTACCACTTATGTGAATTTAATTTCACAACTCAGACATACATTTTTGTTATTATTTAGTAAAATGTGGTTCAATAAGAAGAAAATATTTTTTGGTGAATAGTAACTTTTGACTTTTATACCGCAGTTAAAGGTAAATAGGGTAATTCAAGGTTAAAAGAATATTATAATAATTCCAAATTACCTTAACACTTGTCCAAACCTTATTGGTGGAGTCCTTAATTACCATGGTCATATTTGGGTCGATTTTGGGACCCCATTTATCCACTTGGGAGTGAAAATGACAATTTAGATAAATTAATTTAATGTAAAGAGAAATTGACATTAACAAAAATCTTTTAGTAATTAATTTTTATGTGGTGTTATATAAGTCCTCTTTTCGACTATAAATATTCATTGGAAAGCTAAATATATTTCTTACATGATAGTAGTTTTTTCATTATTTTTAGACATATAATAATTTAAATTCTATATGACACAATAATGATGCAGTATTTACCTCATTAATAAATCATTTAAATAAATAAGATTATAATGATTAAAATATTATCCCAAACCTCTTCAATTCCAATTGGTTGATTATATTTCGACCATGAGTCATTGTATCTTCGAATATAATGATTTTTGGACCATTTTAAACCGAATATCATTATATTATAAAATAATATTTTCACTCTTTCCTAAAGAGCCCCTCCTCTCCATTATAAAAGGAGACCACTTCTAACGAGTTCCTCACAACTCTCAAGCCATTTAGCTCCTCAAAACTCTACCCAACTAATCTCCCTACATCCCTCTCCTCCTCCTTGAAGCCTCACCTTAGGAAGAAGTCATTTTAAGAAGTCCTTTGGTTCAAACCAAAGTGAGTTACCCAAATTAAAGGTAACATTTTCCCTTAAATTGTTTTCTTTTATTTTGCTTCTCCAACCCCTAAACTGTTTTCTATTACTTTATTTTGTAACAACACCAGTATCCTCAACATACTAGGATGTTTTCATAGGAATTATTCGAACTACACTTACACACACTTCAATATATGGATGAAGAACATAATGTTTCTGTGGATGGAAAACAAACGCCTCACGAAATGATGATTGTTCAATTACATATTACCTCATCTCATGGTGGCCATTATGATGGAACTGTATTTATATATGATATATATTATGTTTATTATTTTTTTATGATTCTTTACTTCCCATTTATATCAAGACTTTATGGTTTCCATAGTGGGTAAATACGATAATCTCATTAGAGGAAGTGCGGACTACCACCCCTCAAAGTGATGTGATTCATTAATGCCTTATGTGGGATGTATAAAGGATAGAGTTAATTATATTATATATGATATTATACTGGAATTATAATATACCTATTTATCAATATTTTTTAATTCCATTAAAGTATGAAATGTAAATGAAAGTAGCGTTCATGTGTATGTACGGCTTACCGTCTCCATGAACGGTGCATTTCATTTCTTACCTCTAAATGTTATGTACTAATATAAATACATGTATATACTTGATATATATGATATATATGATATCTAAATCATTAATACCATTCTGGATATAATTTACTATTGACCACATGGACAATATTTAACTATAAGAAGTCCATTTTTGACTCAAGTACCTAATATCGACAAAATGGATGTTATTAACTTAAATGTTTGCATAATGTTTATAACATGGTAATAAGTGATATAAAAGGATTAATAAACTCGAAAAAGGTTCTTAATCAAGTAGAAATAAACTTTAGTTTATTATTCCGGATATTAAAGAACGATCGAGTCAAGTCGGACACGAGGTAAGGGACTTCGTCTCAATCTCCTTTCATTGAGGCATATTTTGTTTTAATACACAATTTCTTTTTATACGCTGTATAAACACCCTTGAATTTTCAAAGGGAATCTTTTTCTATGAAGCGTTTTACTAAACGACAAAAAAATGTTTCTTTTAACATAATTGGTGACAACGACCTTTCTGCCGCCGCGAGTATTATTTGATCTCTGGCTTCCTCAACAAGCCGTAATGTTTTTTTAAAAGAAAATAAAGACCATATACTCTCTTATGTATTTTTGGTATTGAAAATGGTTTTAAAATGGATTTGAAAATGGATTTTTTATGTCAATATATTAATGTGATATATTGTGATTTAAATGTGGAAATGTTTTCTTTCCTTTATATTTGTTTCATGTCTTTTGATTTTATAATGGTACTTGGACATTTGATGGGTGGTTACATGATAAACCATATGACAGGTGGTTCTTTGAATACCGGGATGGTTGGTTACGTTATAACCTCCAATGCATTGGGTATGAAAGTCGGCCGTATGGCTATTCCATTTAGTGATATGTGTGGAAGTCGATTGTATGGTTATTCCATTTAAATATGTTAATGTCCCAAGTTACTTTATATTTTATGTGTTCATTATATGGGTTTTATGGTAATATGTCGGTTACAAAAGGGTAAGTAATGATCTTTTATTCAGTGATGAGTATTTACTACTTCATAAAGGAGAAAATTATTACTTATGTTAAAGTATTCATGGTTTACTTGTTATTTTGAAAAACTAATAGTTTTCCTTCTTTGTGTATCCCTTACTGAGCTTTTTATGCTCATCCTAAGTTTTTGAAAAAAAATTCACAGGACATAATGT
Source organism: Viscum album (assembly GCA_963277665.1). Lineage (NCBI taxonomy): Eukaryota > Viridiplantae > Streptophyta > Magnoliopsida > Santalales > Viscaceae > Viscum > Viscum album. Next base: position 1,207,782,470 of record OY728127.1, on the reverse strand, counting down.
GGAATAGGGTCAAGGATTGGATCCAGGAAATGTCACGATGTCTTAAACATGGAACTAGACGTGACTCTTTTTTTCAAGAGTTCATGTTTTGTAAAAAAAATGGAAAATGTGTTGAACTGTCTACCTTGTAATCTTTTGAGATGTAATAGTTATGTCCTAATTCTCTAAAACTCTAAACCTGAAAAGATCCTCAATGTGAATTATTCATTTAATTCAATATTAAGAAAGGTTTAAGGAAGGGTCCTTATAGTTGGTATCAAAGGCCGATTTAGATAACATTAAGAGTTAGGGTATTGTTAAATTAATATCCATAAAGTAATTTATTTTAATATTGAAATCATATAGCATTTACAGATTACCCTGTTGCTTCGCCTAAGATATACCTATGTTCAGAATGGTTTTACGCAAAGGAAACAAGGAAACTATGTTAGGACAACATCAGGAGGAAGGAAACCTTCCAAATCAGCAACCTGAGATGGTCGGAATCGGAACTGAACAGTTTGTTATAGTGATGGCACAGTTGAATTAGGATATAAATGGTGGTGGTATCAATGTATGAGATCAGCCAAATCAACCACATTGGAACATGTCGGTAGTGGAGTATTTCATGAGGAAACATCCCCCATCATTTAGAGGATCATCTGATCTGGTGCTAGCTAAAGGGTAGATTAAAGCACTGGAAAATATTTTTGATGTCATGGGTTGTTCAGAACATCAAAAGGTAAGTCTCGCTATTTATCGTTTTGAAGGTGAAGCTGATCAGTGTTGGTCGATGGTGAAACATATCAGAGATAGTGAGGAGATTTATTCTCTTGATTGGGATGAATTCAAAGGTATGTTTCTTAAGAAATATTTTCCTAAGGTGGTTCGTCTTATAATGGAAAAACAATTCTTAGAATTGAGGCAGGATGATGACTCAGTGGCTGCTTATGAAGAAAAATTCACTCGACAGGCAAGGTATGAACCAAATTTAATTTGAGATATTGATAGTAAGATAAATCGATTTTAATCAGGACTGAAGGCACGATATCGAAGAGCGTTAGCCTCTCGTGATTTCAAATGTTATGAAAAACTTGTTCGATGTGCGGAGAAGGTGGAAATGGAGTTTGCTGATGATCAAGTGTTCTTTGAGAAATAACAGAATAAGAGTTCCAGTTGGCAGGAAAAGGGGAATAATTCATCAAAGAAGCCTGGAGGTAAGAAAACTAAATATCCAACTTCTGAGAAGTGTGGTAAAAAGAATCCTGGAGAATTTTTATCAAAGACTGGAAAGTGATTCTGGTGTGGTAAGTTTGGTCATATTGCTCATAACTGTACGGAAGATGAACACGCAGGAAATGAAAAGCCATCGGTAAGATGTTTTAAGTATAACGAAATGGGTAATTATGCAAATGAGTGTCCAACGAAGAACTAAACTGAGGGAAAAAAGTAAGACAACAAACAGAATGGAGTGGTGAAATCCTTCTCAACTACTTCAGAAGATGTTGGGCCATCAAATGAAGTAGTATCACGTACACTGTTTATTTGTTTAGATTATGCCAATGTGTTGTTTGATTCAGGGTCTACACACTCGTTCATTTCTGAGAAGTTTTCTAGTAAATTGGGAATTCCATCTCATTATATGAATACTGAACTTCTGGTAAAAACACCTGTAGGAAATGTTGAGACAAAAGGAAAACATGAGAACATTCCTATCCTTGTTTGTTGAAAGAATCTACCTGAAAACCTCATTGTTTTTCCTCCAGTAGAGTCTGATGTTATTTTGGGCATGGATTGGCTTTCTGTTTATCATGATAAGATTGACTGCAGAGCTAAAGAGGTTTCTTTTTAGAAAGATTTACAGTTTTTGTACCAGAATGAACCCTTGATTTTGATAACATATAAGGAAGCTGAGAAACTAGTAAAAACTGGAAATGAATTTTACCTTGAACATATTGTTGAAAACAAAGGAACTATTCAGATTAATGATGTGCTAGTGGTAAATGAGTACCTTGATGTTTTTCCTGATGAGTTTCCTGTTATTATACCTGATCGGGAAGTTGAATTTACGGTTGACTTAGTTCCTGATGCTAAGCCAATTTCAAAACCCCCTTATCAAATGGCTCAAATTGAACTTTTATAGTTAAAGAAGAAATTGCAGGAATTATTAGATAAAGGTTTCATTCGTCCTAGAACATCACCATGGGGTGCTCCTGTCTTGTTTGTCAAAAAGAAAGATGGTTCAATGAGACTTGACATTGATTATAGAGCATTGAATAACATCACTGTTAAGAATAAGTATCCTTTACCTCATATCGATGATTTGTTTGATTAGCTCTTGGGAGCTCAGTATTTTTCGAAGATTGATTTGAGGTCGGGGTACCATCAGTTGAAAGTAAAAGAAGCAGACATTCCGAAGATTGCGTTTCATTCTAGATATGGCCATTAGGAATTTGTAGTTATGCCTTTTGGGTTAACCAATGAACCTGCTGTATTCAAGGATCTTATGAAATGAATTTTCCGGGAGTTCTTGTATAAGTTTTTGGTTGTGTTCATTGATGATATTTTGGTTTATTCTAAAACTAAGGAGGAACATGAAATTCATTTAAGGGTTGTCCTAAAAACCTTAAAAGAAAAGAAATTGTTTGAAAAATTCAGCAAGTGTGAGTTTTGGTTACAAAAAATTTCTTTCCTTGGTCACATTATTTCAAAAAATGGCATAACTATTGATCCTGCTAAAACAAAAGTTGTTGACGAATGGCCAAGACCCACAAATATAAACGAGATATGTAGTTTTCTTGTTTTGACAGGTTATTACTGGAGGTTTGTTGAAATTTTTTCACAGATATCTAGTCCAATGACTAGGTTAACTTGAAAAGGTGTTAAGTTCATCTGGACAAAAGAATGTGATGATTTTTTTAGGAATTGAAAAGAAGATTGGTGAATGCTCTAGTTTTGGAACTACCTTCCAAAAATGGAGACTTTGTTATCTACAGTGATGATTCGTTGAAGGGACTGGGTTGTGTCTTAATGCAGAATGATCAGGTAATTGCTTATGCTTCACGTCAGTTGAATCCACATGAGTTAAATTACCCTACACATGACTTGGAATTAGCTTCTGTTGGTTTTTCTTTAAAAATTAGGAGGCATCATTTGTATGGAGTAAAATGTGAAATATATACTGATCACAAAAGTTTAAAGTATATATTCACTCAGAAAGAATTAAACATGAGACAGAAGAGATGGTTGGAATTAATCAAGGATTATGATTGCACGATCCATTACCATCCGGGAAAAGAAAATAAAGTGGACGATGCTCTGAGTCGAAAAAGTAATGCTTCATTATCCATGTTACGTTTGGAACGAGATCATTTGGTTTTTGATTTGATGAACTTTGGCATAGAAATTGTTGGTGCAGGAAATTCTTCTTTTTTGTTTCAGGTGTCAGTGAGATCATCTATATCAGACAGAATAAAGCAAGCACAGAAAGAAGACAGTGAGTTACAGAAAAAGGCAGAGTTGGTTCAGAAGGGTAAGTTTCCTGATTTTAATGTTGGTAATGATTGTTTTTTGAGATTTGGAAAGAGATTATGTGTGCCTTGTGATTCATAGTTCAAGAATGAGTTGTTATGTGAAGCTCATAGTTCTCCATTTTTAGTTCATCCTGGCAGTACTAAGATGTACAGAGATCTTCAGGAGTATTACTGGTGGGATGGAATGAAAAGAGATATTGCTGATTTTACTGTGAAGTGTTAGACTTGTCAGCAGGTTAAAGTCGAGTGACAGTTACTGAATGGAATGATTCAGCCTCTACCGTTGCCAGAGTTGAAATGGGAAAATATATCCATGGATTTCATTGTGGTATTACGAAAGACATCTCGAGGTAATAATGCAATTTGGGTTATTATTGATCGATTGACTAAATCTTCTCATTTCCTTCCTATTAGAGATACTTTGTCTCTAGATAAACTTGATCAGTTTTATGTTAAAGGGATAGTCAAGTTGCTTGGTGTTCCCCTCTCCATTGTATCTGATTGTGATCCCAGGTTCACTTCTAACTTTTGGAAAGGCCTTTAGAAATTTTTGGGTACTAAATAAAATTTTAGTACAGCTTTTCATCCTCAATCAGATGGGAAATCAGAATGATTAATTCAAACTTTAGAGGATATGTTACGTTATTGCTCAATGGACTACCAGGGAAGTTGGGACCAACATCTTTCTTTGGCTGAATTTTCATATAATAACAGTTTTCATTCCAGTATACAGATGGCTCCATTTGAAGAATTATATGGAAAGCGTTGTCGAACTCCAACTTTTTGGGATGAAGTAGGTGAACAGAAGCTGATGGGACCAGAATTGGTAGAAGAGATGGCAGAAAAAGTTTAGTTGATTCAGAGGCACATGAGAACAGCTTAGAGTAGACAGAAATTTTATGCAGATAACCGGAGGAAGGATATTTCTTTTAAGGTAGGTGATCATTTCTTTCTCAATGTTTCTCCTTGGAAAAGTGTGATGCATTTTGGAAAGAAGGGAAAGTTGAGTCCAAGGTTCATTGGACCTTATGAAATTCTAGATAAAGCTGGATCAATTGCGTATAGAGTGAATTTACCTCCATGATTATCCCAGGTACACAATGTTTTTCATGTTTCGATGTTGAGAAAGTACATGCCAGATCCATCTCATGTTTTGAAGAACAACCAGTTCAGATTCTTGACCGTAGAGAGCAGGTATTGCGGAATAAGGTAATTCACCAGGTATAGGTTTTGTGGAAAAATTATATGGTAGAAGAGGCAATGTGGGAATCTGAAAATTCTATGAGGGATAAATACCCCCACTTATTTTGATAAGTGAATAAAAATTGCGAGGACGCAATTTCCAAAAGGGGGAAGGATGTAACATCCCAGGTAAATGAAGAATAAGACATATTTCATATTTATTAATATTTGTGAATTAAATATTAATTTTAGTTTAAAAGGGTTTCTATGTTCGATAGCGTACCCGATACGCAACAACAGGTTTCTTTGGAAACTTACACTGCACACTAATAATATAATATTATTATTTTAAATGGTCGTTAACTCCTAGCCGTTGTATTGGAGAGACTAAACAAAACTAACTAAAATATTATTATACATGTATTTACATTTATCCAATAAAAGTTAGAGGCTTAAAATGTGAATGAATCTAATTTTAAACATAATTTACATTAAAAGGCCGATTTACTGCCTTTTAATGGACAACCATTTTTGAAACTAGTTTTGGTCACTTTAATACGTTATATATGACCAAATAAAATCCTTCTCTAGAATGGAGACATCAATATTTACTTTGGGTAATTTTTTGGAATTTTTCCGATAAAGTTCATTTTTTAATGAATAGTGAAAATATTATATTTTAACTCAAAACTATGATTTAATCTAATTTATTTATAGGGAGAGATTATCTCTTTAATTTGTTTTAAAGTGTAATTAGAATATATTTTTACCATTTAATCTAATGTTGGTCATTGGAGTTAATTTCTCTTTGAAATTGGACTTAAACAAGATTTAATCTTTTGATAGTTATTGTTTCTTAAAAACACGCTATTTGTTTTGATAACGGGAATTAATTTTAAAATTAATTAATTCCACTTCTATGTTTTGAATTTGGAAAAATAGACATCATTTTTGAATTCGGAATATCAAATATAGCTTAGGCTGAATTTTTGGTATTTTTTAGAAAAACATCAATTTTTAATGAATAGTGAAACCACTTAGTGGTAGTTAAAAAAACTGACTTTTTCATTTAAATGAAATTTTACAACTTCTGTGAATTGAATTTCAACAATCCGACATACATGGTTGTTATTAGTTAGTAAAATTTGGTTCAATAAGATGAAAATAATTTTTGGTGAATAGTAAGTTTTGACTTTTATTTACCGCGATTAAAGGTAAATAGGGTAATTCAAGGTTAAAGGAATTTTATAATAATTCCAAATTACCTTAACACTTTTCCAAACCTTATTGGTGGAGTCATTAACGACCATGGTCATCTTTGTTTCAATTTTGGGACCCCATTGATCCACTTGGGAGTGAAAATGACAATTTAGATAAATCAATATAATGTAAATAGAAAATTGACATTAACAAAAATATTTTAGTAATTAATTTTTATATGCTGTTATATAAGTTCTATTTTCAACAATAAATATTCATTGGAAATATAAAACGATTTCCTACATGATTTTATTTTTTTCATAATTTTTAGATATATAATAATTTAAATTATATATGACACAATAATGATGCAATATTTACCTCATTAATAAATCATTTAAATAAATAAGATTATAATGATTAAAATATTATTCCAAACCTGTCCAATTCTTATTGGTTGATTATATTTCTACCATGAGTCATCTTAGCTTAGACTATAATGATTTTTGGACCATTTGAAACCAAATATCATTATATTATAAAATAATATTTTCACTCTTTCCTAAAGAGCCCGTCCTCTCCCTTATAAAAAGAGACTACTTATAACCAATTCCTCACACCTCTCAAGCCATTTAGCACGTCTGAACTCTGACCAACTAATCTCCCTACATCCCTCTCCTACTACATGAAGCCACACCTTTGGAAGAAGTCACTTTATGAAGTCCTTTGGTTCAAACCAAAGTGAGTTACCCAAATTAAAGGTAACAGTTTCTCTTAAATTGTTTTCTTTTATTTTGCTTCTCCAACCCCTAAACACATTTCTATTACTTTCTTTTGTAAAAACACCAGTATCCTAAATATACTAGTATGTTTTTATAAGAAGTATTTTAACTACACTTACACACCTCTATCTAATGGATGAAGAACATAATGTTTCTGTGGATGGAAAACTAATGCCTCACGAAACAATAATTGTTGAATTACATCTTACCGCCTCTCATGGTGGCCATTATGATGGAAATGTATTTATATATGATATATATTATGTTTATGATTTCTTTATGCTTCTGTAATTCCCAATTATATCAAGCCTTTATGGTTTCCATAGTGGGTAAATACGATAATCTCATTAGAGGAAGTGCAGACTACTTTCCCCTCAAAGTGATGTGATTCGTTAATGCCCTATGTGGGATGTATAAAGGATAGAGTTAATTATAATATATATGATATTATACTGGAATTATAATATACCTATGTATCATTATATTTTAATACCATTAAAGTAAGAAATAGAAATGAAAGTAGCGTTCATGCGTACGTACAGCTTACCGTCTCCATGAACAGTGAATTTCATTTATTACCTCTAAATGTTATGTACTATTATAAATAAATGTATATACAGGATATATATGATATATATGATGTCTAAATCATGAATACCATTCTAGATATAATGGACTATTGACCACAAGGACATTATGTAATTATAAGAAGTCCATTTTTGACTCAAGTACCAAATATCGACAAAATGGACGTTATTAACTTAAATGTTTGAATAATGTTTATAACATGGTAATAAGTGATATGAAAGGAATAATAAAATTGAAAAAGGTTCTTAAGCAAGTATAAATTAACTTTAGTTTATTATTCCGGAAATTAAAGAACGATCGAGTCAAGTCGGACACGAGGTAAGGGACTTCTTATCAATCTCCTTTCATTGAGGCATATTTTGTTTTAATACACGATTTATTTTTATACGCTCTATAAACACCCTTTAATTTTCAAAGGGAATATTTTTCTACGAAGTGTTTTACTAAACGACAAAAATGAGTGTTTCTTTTAACGTAAGTGGTGACAACGACCTTTCTGCCGCCGCGAGTATTATTTGATCTCTGGCTTCCTCAACAAGCCGTAATGTTTTTTTAAAAGAAAATAAATACCATATACTCTATTACGTATTTTTGGTATTGAAAATGGTTTTGAAAATGGATTTTTTATGTCAATATATTAATGTGATATATTGTGATTGAAATGTGGAAATGTTTTCTTTCCATTATATTTGTTTCATATCTTATGATTTTATAATGGTACTTGGACATTTGACAGGTGGTTATGTGATAATCCATATGACGGGTGGTGCCGTGAATACCAGGACGGGTGGTTACGTTATAACCTCCAATGCATTGGGTATGGAAGTCGGTCGTATGGCTATTCAATTTAGGGATATGTGTGGAAGTCGACCGTATGGTTATTCCATTTAAGTATGTTTATGTCCCAAGTTACTCTATATGTTATGCGTTCATTATATGTATTTTATGGTAATCTGTCGATTACAAAAGGGTAAGTAATGATCTTTTATTTAGTGATGAGTATTTACTACTTCATAATGGTGAAAAGTATTACTTATGTGAAAGTATTCATGGTTTACTTATTGTTTTGAAAACTAACAGTTTTCCTTCTTTGTGTATCCCTTACTGAGCTTTTTATGCTCATACCAAGTTTTTGAAATGTTTTTCAGAGGATATAATGTGGAATAGGGTCAAGGATGGGATCCAAGAAAATTCAAGATGTCTTAAACATGGAACTAGACATGTCACTTTTTTTCAAGAGTTCATGGTTTGTAAAAAAAATGGAAAATGTGTAGAAGTGTCTACCTTGTAATCTTTTGAGATGTAATAGTTACGTCCTAATTCTCTAATACTCTAAACCTGAAAAGATCCTAAATGTGAATTATTCATTTAATTTAATATTAATCAAGGTTTAAGGCCGAGTCCTTATATAAGGGAAACCCATGCCCTAATACATTAGGGGATTACCAGTCCCAACAACTCTCTTTGGGAACTACACCGATCTCCAGCATCGGTCAGGCACTGCTAAGAGGAGTGTCACACTTATCATAATTTGTGTAGTAACACCACACTAGTTATAGGAACCATGACCTGTTCCAATATGGTAGAACCACCTTACTAGTCTAAATATTCCAAGGGACCCACATCCAAATGTTGAAGTGAAGGGTGTTGACCCTGATGCTGAGCCAGTGATTCACCCTGATCACCGCCAAAGATTTGCACTATTACACATGAATCTGAATCAAAACATGTTGTATCCGACCTCATAGGATGAAATAGAGGCCACCATTTCATTCTTCGCAGATAAAAATCTGGATAGGCTACTCATAAGACTGAATCCAAGTCTTAGATAAAGATATATTGAAGGCATAAGATCTCGTGGAGATCCTATTGGAGTATACGAATTGCACTAGGGAACACATGGTGTGTGACCCCACCAGAGAACATGGTTGTGTATTCAGTCTACATGATTTTCCAATCCATATAGGGGTACATGGTGTGTACAAAGATAAAACAGTGTGTCCTGCTTCACCTATCCCCTGGATGTGTAGTTAACCCATGTTCGTGTACATGACCCTATGTCTATGTACTTTTTGTGTGTGTTATTACATGACCATGTGTTTTCCCACGACATCCAAATCCATATCCCAAAGACACACTAATTGGGGTACTACACTGTGTGTAACCCCATTACATGGAGTTTAGTCCCAAAATATCAAATTCTCAGAATAGAAAGGTACAAATGGCATGTGCCACTAGACTACACGCTATTTAAATGGTTATTTTAGTCGAGAATCACCTTCAAAAACTCTCAATATAGCCCGATTCAACCCAAAATAAATATATCTACCTAGCAGGAATCATAAGAAATTTTAATTAAGATCTATGACCTTAAAAAATGAAAAAATGATATTGGGGCGAAAAAAATAAAAACCACCTACCTCGAGGTTGAAACACCAAAGATTGCACTTCCACCAAATATGGATTAAGTTCATAATGTTTTCCATGTATCAATCCCAAGGAAGTACAAACTGTCACGAACCATCCTGGGTACCCTGGTAACCCAATAACTGTGATGGCCTTGACATTTCTCTAAGGGAATTCCAGATCCCTATGGATAAATGAATAGTACCGAGAATCATACAAAAAGAAAGTGGGAATGATTTTTCCACTTATGATAAGAAACAAAATGAAAAACAAGACAATATACATAACAAAAGAAACTCCACTCAGAGTAATGTACTAGAATACAACAAGGTACAAACCAAAATAGAGGAATAAAGCTCAATTACCTAAGGACACAACTCACCAAGACCACCACTATATAGTTGGATCCACCTCTAGGTGATCCTTTCCCCTTGCTCGAACCTTGAGGAAGATAAACTACAAACACCCGAAGGCACAAGTAAGGTGTGATCAAAAATCCTAGCAGGGTCCCACCATGGATTCCATAATGGATGCCAATTATAGATTAACCAAATAAATGATCTTAATTTTTAAAGATAAATAGGTTTGGAATTTTAAATCATATTTAAAAGATTAATTCTATATATTTCAAATGAAGGAAAAATAATTTAAGCACATGCTTTATTTTACAAGTGATGGAATATCTCTATAAAAATGGATTAAATAAAATAGTTAAATAAAATAGTTTATGTAAATATAGAAGGCATGTATAGAAGTTCAACAACATTATCATACATTTATATCTCAAATATAAAACAAGCGAGCAACACGGTCATCTTCCAAATATGTACGAAAGTTTTAGGATATCAGACTCCACACTCTCTAGGTGATCTCAACAATATGTGTATATAAACATCCCCTGAAATGGCTAAATTCGACTCATTACCATACCATTGGGGATATGACCTACTACTTGTATGTTTTATAATTTTTTATTAGTTTAGAGTGTGTCCAAATAACTCCCCAACTACCTAAGGCTTGTATGTTCTCTTATACAATCAATGATGTGAAATTTATTTTAATACTTCTTAAAATTCAATTAAATCTCATTGTTCCATTTCAATTCCAATTTTCCATTTAAAACTAAAATTTGTTTAAAAAAACATGCCTCTTTAAAAATATGAAACCACTGGGTTTTTATCAAAACATTTTAATGAATTTTAACATGTTTTAAATTCGTTAAAAAACCAATTTCATCATTTCACAATTTATTTCCTCAATTAAATTCAATAATTTAATTTAAATCATTTCCATTAAAAATCCAATTTAAATTGAACAATATAAATCAACAAATTTCCATAAACAAACCCAAATTCAATGTAATTGGAGGTTTTCACAATTCTCATGCCAAAACCATTTAAAATATCTCAATTCATTGGAATTGGATTTTATTAAATAAATTGAAATAAAGTTTGAGAAATTTGGTTTAAATCAAAAAGTAAAATAAATCATGAAATTCAATGTTAATCAATTTGGCTAATTGGGATACAACCACCTACCTTTTACTAAAACACAACACTCGTAACAGAACATGTCAACAAGAATGAATGTGTAGAAGTCCTCAAATCCCAACCTAGATACTAGATCCATCAATTTTAGGATGATCTATTGAAATCCCAAAGGAGGAGAAAGAGATAAAGATGAAGAACGAGAGATAATGCTTGCCTGATAGTCACACCACAAGGGTAATGATGATCGAATGCCAAACGGGAGGATCAAGAGTGGTTGTAAAGATTTAAGATCACATGGGGATGGTTGTGGGTTAGAGGAGAAGAAAACGGAGAGGATATAAAAATAATAGACCATCTGCACTACCTATTTAAAAAGCACTGTTGGGGTATTACATGACGTGTAATCCCTATACACGTCACGAAACACTTAATATCGATAACCACCTAAAAATACGTCGTCTAGAATTAAAAACCAACCCTTCAATTTTTTAAATTGATCTTTAGTTCACTTACAACATCTAACTTCTCATCATGATGGTTACCATTGATAGTGAAAACCATTCACTACATATACACCGAACTATTACATGACATGTAACCCTCCGAAATCCTGCAGAAAAAGCTCGGATAAAGATGAGATTCCAAAAAAATATCTAACTTCACCATTATTGGCATCCTCCCAATTCAATCTCAACCATACCCAATCAGTGAAAAGGAAAACCCATGACAAGGGTAAATTCATTCATGTCAATTGGTAATGGGATGTTACAACCTCCCCACCATAAATTTTTTCTATCCCCAGGAAGCCTATAGAGAAGATTCCATGCTAAAGAGATGAGACCACTACTGTCTCATCAGTTCCTTGTCTTCCCACATCTTAGGATTATCAAAACCATGTTTCCATAGCATAGAAATCAAATGTATCATCCTACCATGATGTACCTCGGTCTTATAATGAATTTTCCTGACTGGCCTCTCATACAAAGTTAAACGTGGTTCAATATCAAGATCACTCTACCTCAAAATGTGAGATGGATTAGAGAGATTCTTTTTAAATTGTGATACATAGAATAATTTAGGTATTAACGTAATCTATGGAGGATGTTCTAAATGGCATGATACCTCCCCAACATGTTCAACAACCTCAAAAGGTCCCAAAAAATGAGGATATAGATTCCCTTGACTCACGAGTTATCGATGACCCAACCAGGGTTAAAATTTAAAGAACACCATGTCACCAACTAAGAAATCCATAGGTCTATGGAAATGATTAGAATTAGACTTATATTAGATCTATGCAATAATCATTCTTTGAAGAATTAACTGAATCTTTATTGTCATCTATTTTACCAATCTTGGTCCAACCAAGGAACTTTCACCAATATCCGACCAACATAACATATATTGACAACGATGGCCATAAATGGCCTCAAAATGTTTTATTCTGATTGTAGACTAGTAACTATTTTAATAAGTAAACTCAACTAGTCCCAAGTGATCATCCCAAGCCACACTGAAGTCGAGGACACGAGCATGAAGAATATCCTTGAGAATATGTATAGTTCTCTCTATCTGGCCATCCGATTGTAGATGGTAGGCCGTGCACAAATGGACCTAAGATCCCAGTGCCTCTAGAAGTCCTCTCCAAAAGTAATAAGTGAACTGATGATCTTTATCTGAGACAATAGCATATGGGAGTATGTGTAAAAAAAATCTCTTTCATGTATATATTTCCCAACTCCTCAACTTTGGATGTATCACAAATGGGTATGAATTGAGATAACTTGGTTATCCTATAAATCAGAACCCATATCACATTATTATTTCTCTAGGTACATGGTAGCTTGACCATAAAGTCCATAGATATTTCATCCCACTTTCAAGTTGGTATTGGAAGTGGATGAATCAAACCCGAAGGTTTCTTATGCTTGACATTAACCTATTAGAACATATAGTAATGAGAGACAGACTCATCAATGCCTTATCTAATCCTTGTCCACCAAAACTACCATCACATATCATAGAACATATTTGTGTTTCTTGTGTGTACAACCCACTAGGAATTATGACAATCCCCCATCACATCTTTCCCAAAATCTAACGACACAATTAATCAATTTTGGTAGCATAGAACACCCTCTTTGGAGAACGATCAATGGGAAACTATTACTCCACCATAATGAGAGTCATTAATTCTATAGAACTCACCATCAATTTTGTCACGACTTGTCCTTGGGGCCCATGCCGTGACTATCCCAAGCCCGCCTTCTATAGGCCAGAGGTTGGCGACTAGCACCAAATGCGTAAATCCATATACTGAAAGGGAATTGCCTTTATAAAAGTAAACAAACTCAACTGAGTATACAGAAGGAAGTAAACACTAAGTAAAACTAAATACTAAAAAGTGTGCTAGAAAGTAAATGGGAGAGTATACAAACCCAACTGTAAAGTACTGTACAACTGAAAAGCTAATACAACTGCAGAAAAGTAAAATAGCAACCACTAAGTCATCCTCCGGGAATCCCACCTAAAGGGTGGGTACAGATGGCCTCCTATACACCTCAGGTCCTTCCGTCTACTCCGTGTACGTCTTTCCAATTAGTCCACCTCCGGGTACCGTCCAGCTCTACAAGTCTCTACCTCGATCAGTGATGTCCGTCGTCTGCATCCAAAAAAACATAGTGCGGGTATAGCCTGTGCAAGGGTGAGTATACGATACTCAGTAGGTACCCTGAGACCCCAAAGGTCTCCCAGAATCCATGAAGGATAAACCACAGAAGAAAGAAATGATCACAAAGATTCAACCTGCTCTACTTAGGTATATCCCCATACATATACCTAAGTTATCAATCTCAGTTCGTCTCCAACTCTCGAACCCAAGCACAACCCAGTACACACAAGAAGTAAAGTCAATCACATCAATGATAATGTTTGAAAGTCAAGACTCATCTCACACAGGTATACATCTTTAGTATAGCGATGGAGATGATTAGATGTAGTTACTAATTCATCTAAGATGTCGGACCCACACAAAATACAAGACCAGCTAAGCTGTCGGACCAACATAGGATACAAGACCAGCTACTCTGCCAGACCCACACATAATACAAATATAGATGTCAATACTGCAGGACCCACACAAGATACAAGAACAGTAGTCATCATCGTTGAACCCATGGAGGATTCTAGTATTGTAGTCGCCGCTATCGAACCCATGAAGTATTCCAATATAGTAGTCGTCGTAGTCGAACCCACAGAGGATTCCAGTACAGCCGTCGACACAGTCGCAACCATCTCTAGGGTTCCCGCACACATCATGCTCGATTCCGAGAGGGTCCGCTCCTCGAGCAAAGGGGTTGATACATCAACTATCACGATGTCCAGAGTTTATGTATCCCAAAGTTTCGTCTCGTCAAAAAAACCCAACACGATAGACGCCGCGTCAATCGGACACCCGGTCTGAGAGTTATTGGATTTTCCGTTCCAGGGGCCCGATTGGAATTATGCACGTTCCAAACCTGAACATTTTCCATTGTTTTCTAAAACTCACTTAGAGTATCGCAAAGGGACTGCCTCATCATAGGGGTCCCTATTCTGCAGATGGCGTGTCGATCGGATGCACGGTCGTGATGTTATTCACATTTAAGCGAAACGAACCCGACCCGTCAAGCCCGGTGGGCTGGCGGGTCATCCCGTCCTGGCTCAGAGGGTTTGACCTGGCTAAGGGGTCGGCCCTTGCCGATAATGCATGGCCCGGCCCGGTGGGTCACGGTCCGACCCGTGGAAGGCGGCCCGACCCACGCAAGGGTGCGGCCTGACCCGGATGGGCGCGGCACAGCCCGACTGGACGCGGCCCAGCCCGGCTGGGCGCGGCTCGACCAGCTGGCCGAGCTGGTGCCCCCCCCCCCCCCGAAAACCCGAACCGGCGGCGCTGAGAGGCGCCGCCCACTTGTCTGACCGGCCGAAGCCGGCCTGTCTTCCCTGTGCGAGCGGCCTGCACGGGCGGGCCGCAATTCTCCTGCGCGGCGCCTGCGGGTGCCGTGACCTTCTTCAACCCGGCCGGTTCGCCAACGAAGTGGCCCACGGAGCACTAGCCGCAGTTCTCCTTAGTGCGGCGCCTTATAGGCACCCTGGTTCTTTTTCCAAATGGCCCGCAGATGCCGTCCGCAGTTCCCTCCATGCGGCCGGTGCGCGGCCGCCGCCTCCGGTTGCCGCCGCCTCCATTCTACGCCGTCTCTGGTCACCACCACCTCCCGTTGCTGCCACCAAAGTATTCAAGAACCATCAGAAGGTCGTCAGGCCATGTTCTTTCAGCCCGCGCCCTCCGCGTTAGATGATATCAAATGGCAGAGGACAATACAAGCATTCACCTAGGATGGGATATAATTTCATTCACTTAAAAATTATTTCAAACCCCCTACCTTGATTCCGATGCTAGCTTGTCGTGTCACAGAAAGAGGATTCGAAGATGACGTTGATTCATTAATGTCGGGACACGTCCAAGGAAGAAGCGTAGTCGACGTTCCTCACAGATGGAGTCTTCTTCCTTGATACGGAGGGAGAAGAAGGAAGAAGACGATGGTCGCAGGCCTTGAGTTATTCATTGGAGAGATTAAATGTTCTTTGTTGAGAGAGGAGCACCTTCTACTAATTCTCCAGAGGTTTCTCCCTTGAAATATTTGCCAAGAAAATATTATAAAAGCTACCCAACTATAATAGAATTGCCATGCAATTAAAATTGATTCAGAATAATTCAAAGATTAATTAAATGTGGCATTTAATTAGTCATAGTTGTTGGAATTAATTAAGAGGAGTTGAAGAGTTTAAAATTCAAAATAGAGGAGGTGGAGAGTTCACATTAAAAGAGGGGAGTTTTCAAAATAAATGAAGGGGAGTTAATGGGGGGGGGGGTTTAAGGGAAGTTGAAGGGTTATGGGCTCGTGTGGGCTCCACCACACTTTATCCTCTCATGGGAGGTTATGTGGGTGTGGTCCCCTCCTCTAATGCCCCCTTGTAGGAAATAACCAACTCTTAGACAATAAAATTGTGTACAGAAATTTTATTCAATTTAATATAAATCCCAAAAAAATATCTTCTACTCCTGAGCAAACACAACTGTAGTAAAGGTCCCCTTATGCAAATAATGGTGCTGTGAGTTCATCGGTGCCCTCTAATTTCAATTCCCAACACCGGTTCAAAAGATAGAAAAACGTGTACATATGATTACTGAACGTACCCGAACAAAATTTCAGAAATTGATTCTGGGCACACTGGCCCTCAGAATCTGGTGCTGTCAGAAACTGCAGACTCGTAAAATTCCAAAGAATTCAAGAAAAAAATTTCCTTGAAATTTATGGGTCTTTACATTACCCCCACCTCAGGGATTTACGTCCCTATAAAGCTACAACACACACTAGGGGAACAAATGGGGAAACTGAGCATGCATCTGAGCCTCCCGCTCCCATGTGCTCTCCTGGAGGTTCTTGTGCGGCCATCAAATGCACACCAGAGGAATCGACCTCCCACATAGGACCTGCTTCTATTGATCCTCGATCTCCACTGGGAACTCCATGAATGTCTCCCCGTCATCGATGTCCTGCTCCCCATGGTCGATGATGTGGGTCGGGTCGTGCATGTATCTCATTAGCTGAGATACGTGGAAGATGTCGTGCACCCGATGTAACTAAGGTGGAAGGGCCAGGTGGTAAGCCACCTCTCCTACTTTGATGAGGACCTGGGACGGCCCGGTGGTGCGCAGAGATAACTTTCCGCCTTGGAAAAATATTCGTAGTCCTCGTCTAGGTGAGACCCGTAGGAAGATGTGGTAGCTATCCTCGAAATCCAGTGGTCTGCGTCTTCTATCAGCATATGACTTCTGTCTGCTCTGTGCAGTCTTCATCTGCCCCTGGATGATCATTACCTTCTCTTTCATAGCCTGCACCAACTATGGTCCTACAAGTGCTGACTCCCCTAGGTTTGTTCAACACAGAGGTGATCTGCAAGGTCGGTCGTACAGTGCCTCGTATGGTGCCATCCCGATGGTGGAGTGGTAACTATTGTTGTACGCAAACTCTACCAAGGGTAGGTGATCCTCCCAGCTGTGACCAAATTCGAGGACACATTCATGGAGCATGTCCCCAGGAGTCTGAATGGTCCTCTAAGTCTGACCTTCAGTCTAGGAATGGAAGGCAATTCTCAAATGAAGTTGTGTCCCAAAAGCCTCCTATAACCCCTTCCATAGCCGGGAAGTGAAACGAGCATCACGATCGGAGACGATAGTCGAAGGAACACCATGAAGTCGTACGATTTCTTGAACGTAGAGGCGTCCCATGCTCTCTACTGAGCCCTGCTCTCTGATCGGTAGGAAGTGGGCCGACTTGGTGAGTCGGTCTATGATCACCCAGATAGAGTTATGTCCTCTTGATGTGCATGGAAGCCCCTTTACGAAATCCATCGATATCCCATCCCACTTCCACTCTGGGACCTCTAAGGGTTGTACCAAGCCTTCTAGTACCTGGTGCTCTGCCTTCACTTGCTGACAAGTGAGGCATCGTGAAACGAACTCTACTACAGCCTTCTTCATACCCGACCACCAGTGCTATCGTCTGATGTCCTGATACATCTTCGCCACTTCTGGATGTACCGCTAAAGGGGAAGTGTGGAACTCCTTCAGCACCTCCTACTTTAGTGCGACAGGTACCATGGTACGTCCTCTGAAGAGAATGACATGATCCCCTCCTTTAGAAAATACATCAGGTGCCTACCCTGTGGATATCTGAGCCCGTTGCGTCTCACAGTGAACGTCCCCACACTGTGCCTGTCTGAATCACTGAAGAAGTGGAGGAGTGAATATGAAAGAATGAATAAAGGGTACTCCATCGCTATCCACAAAGGATATCTGCAACGCGACCAGCTTCTTTTTCGCCTCTCCTAGCAGCTGAATGCTTGGTCTCATACTGAGAGTATCTGCTACAACGTTCCCTTTCCCAGAAGTATAGACTGTCTTGATGTCATAGTCCTAGAGGAAATCGAGCCAACGTCGTTGTCTCAGGTTTAGGTCCTTCTGTGATAAGATGTAACTGAGACTCTGGTGGTTAGATTACACTGTAAAGTGAACACCCATCAGATAGTTCCACCAAATCTTCAAGGTGAAGACCACTGCTGATAACTCAAGGTCATGGGAAGCGTAGTTCTTCTCGTGCTTCCTCAACTGTCATGAACTGTACGCGATCACCGCTCACTCCTGCAACAGGGCACACCCGAGTCCAGTCCCTGATGAGGAATAGTAAACTACATACCCAACGCCCTCCTTTGGTATCCTCAAAATGGGAGCACTAGTCAACCTATGAATCATCTCATAAAATCTCTACTGGCATCTATCTGACCACACGAAGGGTTTCCCCTTCTTCGTCAAAGCTAAAAGCGGTGCTGCAACTCTGGAGAAATCTAGCAGAAATCTCCGATAGTATCCATCCAGGCCCAGGAAACTCTGAACCTCCGTCACAATTTTGGGTGGCTCCCAAGAAAGTACCACCTCGATCTTTGCTGGATGCACTACTACCCCAGCCTCTGAGATGATATGTCCCAAGAAGTGAACCTCTGGAATCCAAAACTGGCACTTCCAGAGCTTACCAAAAAGCTGGTGCTCTCGGAGTGTATCCAGTACAACCCTCAAGTGGTAGGCGTGCTCCTCCTCAGTAGTCGTGTATATCAGTATGTCGTTGATGAAGACTACGACAAATCGATCAAGGTAAGGCTAGAAGATCCTGTTCCTAAGACACATGAACACTGCTGGTGCGTTGGTTACCCCTAAGGGCATAACCAAGAACTCGTAGTGGCCAAACCGACACTAAAAGACGTTTTCTTCACATCCTCGTCTCGAAATCTGAGCTAGTGATAGCCTAACCTTAGGTCTATATTTGAGAACCATCGTGCTCCCTTAGGCTGATCAAATAGGTTGTTAATCCTTGAGAGTGGATACTTGTTCTTCACTGTCACCTGATTCAGGTGACGGTAGTCAACACACAGTCCCAAGCTCCCATCCGCCTTCTAAGCCAACAAAATCGGAGAAGCCTAGGGTGAAAGACTGGGTCAGATAAATCCCTTCTCCTGCAAGTCCTCCAGCTATACCCGTAGCTCATAAAGCTCAGCGGGAGCCATCCGATATGCTGGAGTGGATATCAGTGCTATCCCGGGGTACATGTCAATGTAGAAGTCTACCCCTTTGTGAGGAGGTAGTCATGGAACATCATCAGGAAAAACATTCTTGTACTGACCCACCACAATAGGAAATCTCGGACTCCACACATCAAATGCTCTGAGGATGAGACTAGCCAACCGATGTGTGATCAGCTACCCTCTCCTATGTGTAAGTTCATCCAATGCTGCAAAGGCTCCCTTCTCGATGGTGGAGGTGAACCTGGTCCCATCCATGTGGACACACTGCACTTTGTTCCTAATACATTTGATCTGAGCATGGACTGTAGATAACCAGTCTATACCCAAGATGATGTCGTAAGGCCTCGACACCGCTAAAAGAAGATCCTAGCCGAATCTCTCGCCTCCTAGAGTAAGCTTACACTGCCAGCACCAGTGCACAATTGTCGAGTTTGCTCCCATAGGAGTCTCTAGCTGTAAGGATCGAGCCAACAGCTCCGTTGGAATCTCTGAGCTCCGATCAAGGGAAGAGACAATAAAAGAATGACTCGCACCTGTGTCTATAAGTACTGCAGTAAGGGTGGAGTAGGCCCAGATAGTACCTCAAATCATCTCAGGTGCGCCGTGGTCATAGGCCACGAATGCCTGGAGCTGAGCCCGTCTTTGTCCGGCAGCTCCCTGTGGTTGGGGTGGACCACCTGGTGGTTGTGGAGGTAGAGCCTCGAAATGTCATCCACCACCCGCTTCTCGGCCAACTCCTCTGCCACGTCCGCCTGCTCCCTACAGTCCACCATGGTCGTGTAGGTTCTGGGCAGAGCGAAAGTGCGTTGATCAGTTTTCCCAACTTTAATTTTAGTGTTAAACGACGTTCAATCTGAGATCCGTCACGATATAAAACACTGGATCCTTGGAATAGAATGAAGAACGAAAAAGAAAAGAAGAGTCTCGGAACCCTTAGAATAGGATCATCATATGTTGGTTATAATTAATTTAATTAATTCATAAGAATTACCTCGAGGGAATTATTTCTTCATTGATGTGTCTGGTCACGATTCGGTGATCCGTCATTGCGTCGTAGCATCCAAGTGTAGGATTCCTCTAGCGGTGATCCACACGTGTGCAATGTATCTCCGGATTCCGCCAAAGGGATCTCCGAGTGCTAGCATGGAAGAACCTTTTCTTGCGATTTCTGCCTTTGACCGCCTTGATCCGGTGGAGGATCTTGCTCTTGTAACTTGAAAGTATTCTTTGTGGAAAGTTAATTCTCTCATGGCTTGAGAGTCTTTCTAAAACCATTGTGCACAACCAAAATGGCTCAGGAAAAGTGTTGGATTTGTGAGGATATATATTTTCAGGTTTGAGGTTAATAGAGTTATGACAATAAATAAAATGTGTTACGTGTTTTATTTATTTCATTAACTTTTATTGAAACCCCATGTCGAATTATTAATTCCTTAACATGCACCCACACTGATTATAATTAATATCATTTAATAAAACAATATTATATCCTCAAAATCACGACTGGAAAACTACACGGCGTGTAATAATTAATACACGTCATGTACTTGTTTTCCATAAAACTACATGGAATGTATATCTAATATACACGGCGTGTACTTTTATTTTCATTTTTTCTCCACCACATTTATTAGACCTTGATTAATGGATATTTATTTCTTAAATAAATATAACTGCATTACTCGCTAATAAATATATTATTTCTCCCACAATATATTCCCTCGAATAACTAGTGTCGAAATAAATGCGATCAAGCATCCTTAAATAATTATTAAACTATAATCGGGAATAATATTTATTTAACTTGTTAAATTAATATTTAACTGAGATATATGGACACACTTAGTGTGTGACCCTCTAGGCCTCTTTCTCATTGGCATTAGGCGGAGCCTACCTAAAGTCTAAGGTTAGCGTCTAGCAACACGCCAAGACACCCATAGAGAAATAAGTTAACGACACAATGACGTGTCACCTCCTATGAATGCTTACCGTGTAATATAATCCCTTTGTCTCGATATCTCCAATCAAGCGGGTTGCATGATAGTGCCATCAACCCATGTACTCGATTATTCATTCTTTGACTTCCCAGAATTGAACTCGCCTATACCTTACCATGGCCATGGATTTATTTAGGAAATATCAATTTTATTAAAGGGCCTGAGATATATAATTCCATTATGGAACAGAAGGGAAAAATCCTTTCTCGCATTATCTATTAATGCAGTATTACTCGTGACTCACCCAACGTATCCTACCTCGCTGCGAACAGTGTGTCATCACAGTTTTTGTCAATACATCTAAGTGCGTGAGTTGTAATACCTATTAATAATAATCTTAAAGTCTAAGGACCAATACACACGTCCACAGATAGGAACATCCAATGACACTAAGAAATGTGGATTTCATACTGGCGGGCCTCATTCTCATAATATCCTCTTGGATACTACCAAGGGCGCACACCATGAGAAGGTGCCTCAATGTTTTATGAGTCCTCACCCCTAATGACCTGTATTATTTGTGCACCTCAAATAATATCATCCGGCCATAGAACACATATTCAAGAATAGTGTTATGGCACTTCTGTGTTCTCATCATAGTAGGGATCCGCTATGACCCTTTAATGCAACAGCTGTCCTTAGGACATTATCACATGCATTGTCATGCAGAAGAACAATAAAGATGTGATAAGGCTTTTATTAATGAATAAAGTAAAAAGTAGTTGGTTCTAGACCACCAAATTCAACAGGTCGAACCTATACCTCTGCCTGGGATGTCCCTCTACTGTCTGTTTTTATTCTGCATGGCGGGTCAAGCAGTCACGATCCATGTGACCTTGCCCGCCGCATGCGTAGTACTGCCTGCTCCTCGTAAGGCTGGCTCTATTTCGTGTGCCCTGAACAACCAAACCTGTATCCTGAGGTATCCCACCTGATGGCCTGGTCTGCTTGGACCTCTGTGACATCTGTCTACTACTGGCTGTAGAAGACTCCGCTATGTGTCGCCCTGTGGTGGGTCTCGCTACTAGAGACTGGTCAGCGAGGAAGCTCTCTACTAGAAGGGCTCTCTCTATCACCCCCACCTGCGTCAGGATACTGAGGGGAATCATCGTAGCTCTGATATCATGCCTCAGTACCTACTCAAAGGTCCGAGCCCTGAAGAACGGGTCCTATACCATATCCATGGAGTAACATGAGAGGTCAGCGAACCTCGCTGAGTACTGAGCTATGGTCATGCTGCCCTGCTGCAAATGGAGTAACTTCTGGATCTGCACCACACGAAGGGTGGCGGGAAAAAACTCCAATAGGAAGATACTCTCGAAGTCTGTCCAAAGTAGAGATTCCTCGTCGTGCATCTGGAGCATCAAGCTACACCATCTACCTGTTTTTTGCGTGCAGGAGACTCGCAGCAAGGATCACCATAAGGTCGGATAGTGTCCATACTAATCTGAAGACTCTGACGACGGCCTCCATCTAATCTTTGACTGCCATTGGGTCCATCTCTCTGCGGAACCTGGGCAGTATCTTTCACTGAAACTCGTGCAATGCACTTACGTGGCGTGCACTCTCTACTACTGGGGCTGGTGGTATCGGTGGCTCAATGGGTAGTGGTACCTATGGTGCCTCCGCTGTGATGGGGCCCTGCACAGAGGCCTCATCGCTCGGTGGGATACCATCTCATACGTAACTCAGAACCCTAACAGGCTGCCTTCATGGGGACATCCTGAAATGAAACAGGTGCACCACAGTCAAACAGTATACTTATTGAGCTGACACAAAATAATCACAAATAAAACTTTTGAAACACACATGAAATCCGTGTTTTCGTGCACTGAGTCGGAAATCAGAGGTCATGGTTCTGGTGCATGGATACGTCGGCCACCGCACCAACACTAGACTCCCTAAACTGAAATAAACACTCAATAATCTTAACACTATTTCTTCATATTAAGGAAAGATTAGAGTCCTATGTTCTATGGTAGAACCAACTCCTCTGATACCAATTTGTCATGACCCGTCGTCGGGGCCCGTGTCGTGACTACCCTAAGCCCGCCCTCTATAGGCCATGGGCTGGTGACTAGCACCAAACGTGTAAATACCTATACTAGGAAGGCATTGACTTTTTAAAAGTAAACAAACACAATAGAGTACGCAACAGAAAGTAAACACTAAGTAAAACTGAATACAAAAGAGTGTGCTGGAAAGTAAATGGGCCAATATACAAACCCAGCTGTAAAATACTATACAACTAAAAAGCTAATACAATTACAACAATGTAAAATAGAAACCAATGAGTGGTCCTTCGGGAATCCCACCTAAAGGGTGGGTATATATGGCCTCCTGTGCACCTCGGGTCCGTCCGTCTACTCCGTGTATGTCTCACCAAGTAGTCGACCTCCGGGTACCATCCAACTCTACAAGTCTCTACTTCGATCAGTGATGTCTGTCATCTGCATCCAACACAATGTAGTACGAGCATATCCCGTGCAGGGGTGAGTATACAATACTCAGTAGGGACCCCAAGACCCCAAAGGCCTCCCAGAATCCATGAAGGATAAACCATAGAAGAAAGACATGATCACAAAGATTCAACCATCTCTACTTAGGTATATACCCATACATATACCTAAGTTATCAATCTCAGTTCGGCTCCAACTCTCGGGCCCAAGCACAACCCAGTTCACACAGGAAGTAAAGTCAATCACATCGATGATAATGTTTAAAAGTCAAAACTCGGCTCACACATGTATACATCTTTCGTATAGCAATGGAGATGATCAGAATTAGTCACTGATTAATCTAAGATGTTGGACCCACACAAGATAAATTACTGGCTAAGCTGTCATACCCACACAGGATACAAGACTAGCTACTCTGCCGGACCCACATAGGATACAAGTACAGTGGTCAATACTTCCGGACCCACACATGATACAAGAATAGTAGTCATGTCCTTCGAACCCACAGTGGATTCCAGTATGGTAGTCGTCACAGTCAAAACCACGAAGGATTCCAGTACAATATCTGTCGTAGTCAAACCCACTAAGGATTCCAGTATAGTAGTCAACGCAGTTGCAACCAACTCTAGGGTTACCGCACACAGCACGCTCGATTCTGGGAGGGTCCGAACCTCGAGCAAAGAGGTCGATACATCAACTATCACGAAGTCCATAGTTGATGTATCCCAAAGTTCCGTCTCATCAAAAGAGACCCAACGCGATAGACGACATGTCAATCAGATACTCGGTCTAAGAGTTATTGGCGTTCTGTTCTAGGGGCTTGGTTGGAATTATAATCGTTCCAAACCTGGACATTTTCCAAAGTTGTCCAAAACTCAATTAAAGTTTCGCAAAGGGACCACCTCGTCATAAGGGTCCCAGATCCATAGATGGCGCATCGATCAGATGCACGATCGGGAAGTTATTCGAATTTAAGCGAAATGGGCCAGACCCATTAAGCCCGGTGGGCTGGTGGGTCGGCTCATCCTTGCTCGGCGGGTCTGACCCGGTTAAGGGGTTGGCCCAGCCCGATAATGTGTAGCCTGGCCCAGTGGGGCACAGTCCAGCCCGTGGCAGGTGGCCCAGGCTAGATTGGCATGGCTCAGCCAGTTGGGCGAGCCGGTGTGGGGGGCATGGCCCCCCCAGACTTCCCGAACCATTGGCGCCGAGCGGCGCCGCCCACCTATCTGGTAGGCCAAAGTCGGCCGATATTTCTGGCGTGGGCAGCCCGCATGGGTGGGCCACAGTTCCCCTGAATGGCACCTGCAGGTGTCGTGGCCTTCTTCAACCCGGCCGGAAGGCGGCTGGTCGGTTCACCGTCGAAGCGGCCCGCAGAGCGCGGGCCACGGTTCTCCACAGCGCGACGCCTTAGAGGTGTCGTTGTTCTTCTGCTGAACGGCCCGTGGATTCCAGCCGCGGTTCCCTCCATGCGGCCGGTGCACAGCTGCCTCCTCCTCCATTCTCCACCGTCTCCAGTCTCCACCGCCTCCCGTTGTCACCACCAAAGTATTCAAGAACCATCTGAGGGTCGTCGGGACGTGTTTGTTCAGCCCGCGCCCTCCGTGTTAGACGATTTCAAATGGTCGAGGACAATAAAAGAATTCAGCAAGGACAAGATATAATTTTATTCACTTAAAAATTATATCAAACCCCCTACTTTGATTCTGATTCTAGCTTGTCGTGTCGCAGAAAGAGGATTCGAAGATGACGTCGATTCGTTGACGTCGGGACGCGTCCAAGGAGGAAGCATAGTCAACGTTCCTCGTGGAAAGATTCTTCTTCCTTAATGTGGAGGGAGAAGAATGAATAAGATGACAGCCGCATGCCTTGAGTTCTTCATTGGAGAGAGTAAATGTTCTTCGTTGAGAGAGGAGCACCTTCTTCTAATTCTCCAGAGGTTTCTCCCTCGAAATATTTGCCAAGAAAATATTATAAAAGCTACCTAACTATAATAGAATTTCCATGAAATTCAAATTGATTCAAAAGAATTAAAAGATTAATTAAATGTGGCATTTAATTAATCCTAGTTGTTGGCATTAATTAAGAGGAGGTGAAGAGTTTATAATTCAAAAGAGAGGAGGTAGAGAGTTCACATTAAAAGAGGGGAGTTGTCAAAATAAATGAAAGGGAGTTAATGGGGAGTTTTAGGGAAGTTGAAGAGTTAGGGGATCATGTGGGCCCCACCACACTTTATCCTCTCATAGGAGGTTATGTGGGTGTGGGCCCCACCTCTAACTCCCCTTGTAGAAAATAACCAACTCTTAAACAATAAAATTGTGTACAAAAATTTTATTTAATTTAATATAAATCCCCCTAAAAAATAAATTCTCCTCCCGAGCAAACATAACTGCGGTAAAGGTCCCCTTAAGCGAATACCAGTGCTGCGAGCTCATCGGTGCCCTCAGATTTCAATTCTAAGCACCAGTTCAAAAGATAGAAAAACCTGCACATACGATTATTGAACGTACCTGAAAAAAACTTCAGAAATTGATTCCAGGCACATCGGTTCTCAGAATCAGGTGCCGTCATAAACTGCAGACTTGTAAGATTCCAAAGAATTTAATAAAAAAATTACTTGAAATTTATAGGTCTTTAAAAATTTGTTGATCCAGAAGAATAATATCAAGAAGAGAAAATGATAATTGAATGTCGGATAATGAAATCCCATCCCCTGATTCGAGGACTCCAATATGAAACTGTGCCAAGAGAGCCATCCGATTCATTTTTTGAAGATTCTTTCACAGCTTGGTTTGGAATTTTTTTTCAACACATATACAATGATATTCTCTTTTCTTGGTGTTTAGGTATTGTCAAAATCAAAATATTTTAGGTATTCCACCCAACACCTTTGGAAAATATTCAAATTGTTTTGAGAGAAAATCAAGCTCTTGTGGGATGAAAACACAGTAAACCTTTCACCATAAAGGTAATGCCACCAACTCTTAAGAGAGTGCCTCAAAACGTTAAGCTCTAGTTCACGGGTTGGATAAGTATTCTCATGTTTCCTAAGATGATGAGATTCATAATCAACTACATGATCTCCCTACATAATAATATATCCCAATATTGAACTCGATGCATCACAAAATACCATATAGACCTACAAGGTCTCTAGAAGATTCAACACCATTGTAGTAGTCAAAATACATTTCATCTCAACAAAATAACCATGACATTTATCATCCTATGAAATATTCACCCCTATCCATGTTAGAGCAGTCATCCGAGAAGCCAACTTCGATAAGTCCTTCATGAACCAGTGCTATCTGGGTAAGACTAAAAAACATTGAATCTTAAAGACATTTCATGGTTTCTACCAAGTCATAACAACCTTCAACTTCTCAGGATCAATTTATATACCCTATTTAGACACCATGCATCCCAGGAATTTCACTTCCCAAATATAGAAATCACACTTTGAATACTTGGCATAAATTCAATGATTTCTCTATAGACTCAAAACTATTTTTAGATGAAACACACAATCCTTCTAGAATTTTGAGTAAATAAAGATGTATTACACAAATACTGTCACAATGGTATAAAGATACTCATGAAAAATCATGTTCATAAAATCCATGAAAACTGTAGGATCATTTGTTAGACCAAAGGGCATAACATGGTACTCATATTGGTCATACCTATCAAATGATCAAACAGATCATCAATCCATGGAAACTGATACTTTTTATTTACCGTAACATGATTCATCTTTCGATAATCATCACATAAGTGAATATAATAATCCTAATACTTGGAGAAGAGAATTGGCGCCACCCATGGTTACACACTCAGTAGTATTAAGCCCTTCTCAAGAAGATCATCTAGTTGGGACTTCAGCTCATTCAGTTCAGCTGGTGCCATGTGATAAGAGGGAATTGAATCTGGTTGAGTTCAAGGAATTAATTGAATAGAAATATCAACCTCCCTTACCAATGGAATACGAGAGAAATCATAAGGAAACACAGTGAAAGACTCAATGACTACCGGAGGGAGATCACTACTCAATGATTCCCTCTCCAGATAAAAATTAAAAACTGATATTACTTTCCCCAGCTCTGGATAAGAAGGTCTGTCTCTACTCAACCTCAGGTCCCATTCTGCTTGAAAAAAAAGAGACACATCACTGGGTGTATTAATATAGACCCTCCAAAGATAAAAGTCAATCTCGGAATTTATGAAAATTATCCAATCCATACTAAAAATGATGTCAAGAGATTTTATGTCGATAACTAGAAAACTCCAAGCCATCTTGACAATTGATAGAGATAAGACACAAGAAGGACTACAAAGACCATGTTCTCTCTTCTTACCAAGGGGTGTAGTAATAAACATTTCACAAGATGAAATATCCACAGAAAGATTTAGTAGATTAAAAATATGGGTTGATATAAATGAATGAGATGCACCAATATCAAATAGAGTAATCACTAATGATGAATATATAGTAATGGAACCTCTAACAGTTGCAGGACCCATGTCTTCATTCTCTGGAGACTCTTATACTATATGAAGAAGCTTCGTTCTGGATTTCTGTGTCTAGAACCTCTTTAAACATGAAGCATCTAATTTTCCCAGAGTTTTAAGAGGAGATGATTATTCTATTCCACTATTCAGAGTCGAAAATTTGTAGTAGAATATATGTAAGTGTCCAGAATAGACTCTAGATATTTATTTCTTGGTTGGATTAGTTAAACCACTATTAGAATGACATGTTTTTCCACACTGATAGCAAATCAATGGAGGTCCAAATGGAATTTTAGGAGGTCTAGAATGACTCTGCCTTCGAGAATTGCTATAAGAATCATCATGATTCTGTTTTTATTTAAAGTAACCAATTATTCTATTGATAGAAAAAGAAACTCCCATCAACCCTGACTTTCTAGCCCTATCCATCTCAACCATCGTAATCTTATCCAGCACATCAGCATAAGTGGTCATCTTCTGCAATAACACCTAATAACATATATTTGATCAAATTCACAACTCGAACCATCGATACATCATTCATTCCTTAGATAAAATCTCAGGTGGAAACTGCACTAGTTCAATAGTGAAATTTGAATACTTAGTCATGGTTTTGTCAGCCTGCTCAAGCATGAAAAACACCACAACCTTGGCTAACACCATTGAATCTGGATAGAATTGGTTGGTGAAAATAACTTTTAAGTATTTCCATTACAATCCATCATGTTTCTTTTCCGTTTCCATCATGTCCTACTATCTCCTGCTCAGTCCTTCCATTACAGAGGTAGAACCCATCACCTAGATCATGTCTGGTGTCTCCAAGAAGTCAAATAGAGATTCTATCATGCCATACCATTCCTCAGAATGTTGAGGATAAATGGATAGTTTGAAAACAGGTGGCTTCTGGAGAAGGAACTTTGAGAATGATTTTGAAGAACATTCCCATGAGGGTCTACAATTGGAGGCTAAATGGGAACTGGAGGTGGTTCGTATCTCAAATTTTAGATAGTGCGCATAATCACCACAACTAGATTCAGATATAAAATAATATTTTCTTACTGAGGTTTAGTAGTAGCCTCTTCTTAGATTCAATTCACAGAACTTCTTAGATGAAGTTTTTGACACAACATCAACAGATAAATGGAAGACATAAAATTAACACTCAAACTAAGAAATAAGAGAAATTATTCTCAACAGAAGGAAAAAAACAAGACTTGGATTTCAATCTAACCAAATAAAAATAGGGAAAAGACTAGAAATAATACATAATACATCCTTACCTAAGAACCCTTGGCTATTTAAGATTCATTATGGTGAGAGTTTTCCAGACACTTAACTGTAACTACCTCATATGTCCCGAAAAGATTTCACAACTTCATACTGACTTGAAGACAAAAGCTCTACCTATATCTCTTATACCACTTTTTCACGAACCAACCTGGGTACCATGGTAACCCAATAACCAAGTTGGACCTCACATGACCTGAAGGGAATTCTTGATCCCCACAGGTCAGATAATTTTACCTGGTGTCATACAACAAGCATGTGGTAATGATTTTTCCACTAACAATGCAAAAGAAAAATAAAAACAAGACAATATACATAAAAAATAAACTCTACTAGGGGTAATGTACTAGAATAAAATAATCATAGAAAAAACTAATTTACCACAACTCAATACTAAAATAAAGGAAAAATATATCAAGTCCCTAATGACACAACTCACCTAGACCATGATTCAACAGATGGATCCTCCTCCAAGAGATCCTTTCCCCTTACTTGAACCTGGAAGAAGATAAAGTACCAACACCCGAAGGAAAAAGTAGGGTGTCAGCTAAAAGCCCAGTATGGTATCAACATGGACTCCGTAACAGATTCCAACAATATATTTACCAATGAATTTTTTCAATTTTTAAAGATAAACATGTTTGAAATTTTAAATCATTTTGAAACAATTCATGCTATAAAGTTCAAATGATGGATTAATACTTTAAGCATAGGATTTATTATACAAGTGATGGAATACATCTAAAACAATGGATTAAATAAAACATTTACATAAATTTTTTTATAAAAATTCATTAGTTATGTAGAGAAGTTCAAACAACATTGGAATACATTTATATCTTAAATATATAACAAGCATGAAACATGGTCATCTTCCAAATAGGTATGAACGATTCAGGCTATATGGCTCCACACTCTTTAGGTTATCTTAGAAATATGTGTATACACACATCCCCTTAACACCAGCCAAAGGAGGCTCATCACCATCCCCTCAGGAATGTGACCCACTGCATGTATGTTTTGGAATGTTGTAATAGCGTAGATTGTGTCCAAATAACTCACCAACTACCTAAGGATTTCATGTTCTCTTACACAATCCATGATGAGAAATATATTTTAAGACTACTTAAAATACAATTAAATCCCATTATTACATTTCAATACAAATTCACCATTTAAAAGAAGAACATGTTTTAAAAAAAATCCTTTTTGACATGTTAAATGCACTAGGATTCTATAAAAATAATTTAATCCATTTTCATGAGTTTAAAATCTATTCCAAACCAATTCCACCATTTAAAAATTAATTTCCACAATTAAATTCAACAATTTAACTGAAATAATTTTAATCAAAACTCCAATTTAAATTGAACAATTTAAATCAAAAAAATTCTATAAACACATCCCAACTCAATCAGATTGGATGTTTTTTCCAATACACATGACAGAACCATTTAAAATCTCCCAATTCACTGAAATTGTATTTTATTAAATTAATTGAAATCATGTTTGAGAAATTGTGTTTAAATCAACAATTGAAATAAATTAATAAATTCAAGGTTAATTCATTTGTATAATCAGAATGGAACCAACTACCTTTTCCCAAAACTCAATACTCACAATGGAACCCGTTAATGAGAATGAAGGTACACGAGACCATGAAACCCAACCTAGAAATGAGATCCAACATCTAAGAGAATATATACCTCAATTTCAATATGATCTATTAAAATTACAATGTATGTGAAGGATAGAAATATGAATAATGATATAGAACACTTACCGAAGAATCACATCGCAAACGCAATGATGATCAAACTACAAACAAGAGGATCTAAAAGGGTTGGAAAGCTTCAAGATCGCATGGGGAAGGCTGTGGGTTGAGGGAGAATAAAATGAAGAGGAGTTAAGATGAAAAGATCAGCTACATTTCTTGTTTAAAACCCACTGTCAGTGTATGAAAAAATGTGTAATCCCAATACACATTGTGAAACACATAATTTATACAACTGCCAAAAAACGCGGTGCCTTAAATTAAAAACTGATGATCCGAGTTTAAAACTAATCTTTAGTTCACTCAAAACGTGTAACTACTCATCACTTTGTGTACCCATAACAACGTGAACCATTTAGATAATATAGGAATAACCATTACATGATGTGTAACCCTGTTACACAACATGTAACCCTATAGAAGCCTGTAGAAAAACCTTGGTTAAAGATGAGAGTCTAACAAATCATTAACATCACCATTATAGGTTTCCTATTAATTTAATATCAACACTACCCAATCAATGAAAAGTAAAAACTACAAAAATGATAAATAGATACCTTCCAGATCGGTAATAGAATATTACCCACACCTGATCCCTCAGATGTACTGAATCTATAGGTTGTACAATTAGAGAATGACCTCTAATACCAAGAACAACTAGTGAAGATCTTGAACTATGGAAAATGTTCTACACAACAATAAAACTCATCTATTAAAAGTTTTGTGGAGGAACTATAAGTATGAAGATGCAACTTGAGTACCAGAGGAAACAATAAAACAGAAGTACCCTCGCCTATTCTCAACTGAGAGTACAAGTTAAAATTTAAAGGATGAAATTTCTAAATGGGGGGAGGATGTAATGACCCAATTTTTTTAGCAATATTTTTCTCATGAATAAATGTTTTTTGTATTATATTATAAAATATTATACACATAAAAAATATAAAGAAGAAAAAAATTCATTTTCATTACTAAATACTATTACATTAATCAATAGTGAAACCAATTTAAATTCTAAACATTAACACATGATAAAAATTATAAAATACAAAATACAAAATAAGAAAATATGGATCACCCTAATCTACTAGAATCATCTCCCCCACTGCAAACACAATGAAGAAGAAGAAAAATATCAGTAAACCAAGAAACACTATGTAAATATAGAGCCTTCATATTAATTGAGTTTAATATTGATTGAAATAACATAATATTATATAAAGGAGGTAATGAGACCTTCAGAATAGTAATGTGACCATTTGAATAGTATCCAGACCTTTGGGAATAGTCACCTAACAATTGGAATAATAATTTTACCCAACAAAAAATAAATTTTGATGTAAATATTATTTATCATGATTAATTTATGAGAATATAAATTTTATAATTCCAAAAAAATAAATGTCATGATTAAAAAACTCAAAAAAATATAAGCGCAATTTAATAAACTATATTTTAGAGTATTTTTTAAAAATCCTTATTTTTATATTAAAAATTAAAATAACATATTTTAGAAATTTATTTTGATTAAATGAATATAATTTTTGAAATAATATTATAGAAATTATCCAAGGTTTTCTTTTTGGTAATTTTCTGAAATACTTTAGTTTTCAGGTGAATAGTAAAATTATAGTGTTTTCACATAACCGATGTAACTCAAATTACATCATTCATGATGCAATAATGAAATGATGCATTATTGAACTTTAGGTTATTCCATGGTATATTTAATTTCATAAATGGTTCATTAAAATAAAATAAATTCAATTTCAAACCTCAAAATAACTTTCAAAAACCTAATGTCCAAAGTGAATCCTTATAATAACAATTTTTTATTCATTCCACTTTCCTTTTTAATAAACTAATAAATTAGAAATATAAAGAGTATTTAAATTCTTAAACCCATTATAAAATATATAAATATGATTTATATTGTTAGAAAATCATGATTACATGTTTAATTGTTGATATTTTATTTTATTCAATATTTTATTCTAAAAACACCCCACTCCTCAAGTATAAAAAACCCCTCTCCATTCCATTGGAAAACCACTCGTAGAACCCATTATAAAACCCATGATATTCGTAAATTCTCTATATCAATACCCTTAGAATACTTAGGGACATTATGGAGCAATCCAACTCCAACAACTAGTGATTTATAATTCTGTACAAGAGAAACTACACCGAGGATTAGGTTCCAATCCACTCCTCTCTCGGTTTATATCTTCTCACATTTATATTTTTTTTCCACCAAACCTTTCAAAAAAACGTTAAAATAATTAATTGGGACATAGGTTAAAATTATACTAATGATATTAACCTACTTTAAGTATCGTACTACTATATATATAAATTTTAGCCTTCTCTTTCCCTTTCTCCCGATAATGTCCCATCAAAGGTCGGTTAACCACCTACAGAGACATTGCCATGTCACACAAATAACCATCATCATGGATGAATATTATAAATTATATATAATATAAAAATATTTATTTATAATCATTATAAGAATATATAATTAATTATGCTAATGTATAAATATCATTTAATTAAATTGAGAAATCAAAGAGAAACAAGAAAATTTTAAGAATAACATGATATCAAGAAGCTTCAATTTCATCAATGGAAATTAAGAAATATAATCCAATGATTATAATTAATACATATTTTTATAAATAAATATATTTAACTTTATAATAAATATTTTAATAAATATAAGTTTATTATTCTGAAGGTACATAAGTGAAAAAATAAAGCGGGAATAAAGTTAAGCGGATTCTCAAAAACAAAACCTTTCTTTGGGTTATTCTATCTTCCACGACATGAATTTTCATATTATTTTCTTTAAATTTCCTTTCCCTTTTCATATGTGGACATACATTTTCATAAAATTTCAAAAGGTTTTCTAAGAAAAACAATTTTTTTAAATTGACTTCAATTTCCAAAACATCATATTTTACTTCTCTTGAAATAATTTTTGTCCACTCAAGAATAATGATGTATTATGTCCACGTATGATTTCCCTAACTCATTTGGGAACCAAAATATCTATTCCTGAATGTATGCTTTATGAAATCCCTATGAAACTCATTGTATTCCTTGGGTTTACTCCATTACTATGATTGATATACGTTCAATGTTGAATGCATGAATATGTAAATGTTATTATGTGACAGGTGGGCCTACAATTGTATAGCCCTACAATGAATTGGGTAATGTAATGTATCTCATGAGATGATCTGTATTATGCATGAACATGATGTGATATTTTTTCACAATGATGATGTTATGATTATGCACATATGTTATGAATGACCATGATGCTAGATTTTTTCACAACTATGTGTGGTATTTGACCACTATGACATGATGTTTCATTTTTATGCATTTCCAAATTTCATGCCTTTATCCATTGTTTCCTTCATGATATTAATGATAATACTATTATTAAGTTATTATGGTGATTATAATTATCACTCATGTTATATTGATTCATTACCCTTATTCATCCTAATACCAAGATTTTAGATCACCCCTTCCATTGATGTATATCCTCACGTGATTACTTATACTAAGAAGAAGGTGAGGGTCACTAATAAGATAGAAAATAATGAATTATATAATAATTAAGTTTTATTATTTAAAATTTATGTATGAGAGTAATTTTACAGAGACATGAAATCTTGGGATCCTATATTTTTAATTTTATTATGTTTCTTATCTTTAAAATAATGTAATAGTTATGTAATAAAAATTAGTGTCTCTATATAACCCCATTTTGAGTCAGCTTAGTTAATGGGTTATCCAATCGAGATTTTTTTTGAACAAATTGCCAATAGTAACAAACCAAACTAATGAAAATACATACCTCAATTATGTTTATTAGTGTAGGAAATTATTTTATTACTATTATATTTTAAAGATCAACTAAGATTCCATCATTGGACATAATATGTCCAAGAAAAGAAACATTCTGATGCTGGAATTCAATCTTGTTAAATTTCAAATGTAGCACTTTTCTTACAAGAGTTTCAAGAAATATTTGTAAATGATTATGATGATCCCCATAGTTTTTAGATTACACTAATATATCACCAATAAATACCATTTTTTCAATATAATCCTTTAATACACTGATCATTAGACCCATAAAAATATTTGGTACATTAGTCAATCAAAATAGAATAATTATAAACTCATAATTCCCATACCTCATTCAAAAAACTATCTTTAGAATATTTACCTTCTTTAATTGAAATTGGTGATACTCATAATGAAGGTAAATCTTTGAAAAATATTTATCTCTATGATGTTGATCAAATAATTCATTAATATATGTAATATGATACTTGTTATTTATAATAATGGAATTTATTTCCCTATAATCAATGAAGAGAATCATAAATCCATATTATTCTCAATTAAGAGAACAAGGGATCCCCATGGAGAAACACTAGGGAGTGAAATATATTTTCACACAACTCATGTATTTGTTTCTTTAACTCCACTAATTCTGCATTGCCTTTTCTATAGGGAGTCTCTGATATTGATCTTGTGTTAGGGATTAAATTGATAGGAATATCAACTTCACTTTTTGGGGGACGTACAGGTAATCCCTTAGGAGGTAAATCAATGTATTCCTATTCAATAAGTTCATAATCAATTCAAATATCACTTTTTTTCCAGATATTGTGTCTTATCTTCCTCCCTAATAATCCCATTCATAAGAGATAGTAGAGGTGGATCTAAACCTGACTCAGATGATGAAGTATCCACTCTAAATATAAAGGATAATACATCTTTTTAATGAATTTTAATTGTATTCGATTTGAACTAATTGTTTTCATTATATTTTTAAATACAATAAATACCAAGGATTATTTAACAATCAACCATATGTATAATAATCAAGTATGAAAATAGGGAATTTTTATGAGTTATAATGGGAACTGACCAACAGATCATCGTTATGGTGGTATTTCCACTAGGAGGTTTGATTGGAAACTCCCTTTTTAATGTGCTATAGAAATATCTAATTTTCTTAAAAAAACATGGAATTTATAAATAAATGTGAATTCGATAATAAAATAAATCATTGGATGAATTTGAGGATATTATTAAAGTACCAACCACCGCATCATTAGGAACATCAACTTCAGGTGTAGTGATCACATAACTTGGGCCTTCTCCCCCTGGCCTCTTTATGATATGTCCTCTTGATGATTTGGGAATTGGTGTGAATAATGCCCCATTTCTCTATAGTTTAAGAATAAAACATCATTGTTTTTTTCTTATTCTTCAATTCATTCTCCATATGAC
The DNA here is from genome assembly GCA_963277665.1 of Viscum album. Lineage (NCBI taxonomy): Eukaryota > Viridiplantae > Streptophyta > Magnoliopsida > Santalales > Viscaceae > Viscum > Viscum album. Next base: position 1,207,745,787 of record OY728127.1, on the reverse strand, counting down.
CCATATCTTTGTACCTATAACAAACTCTCACCCCCTTATAGAATTTGTAAGGATATTTCTTTCCACAATTTTCCTATGATGGGAATTGATTTATTCCCATCATATTTTTATGATGATTTTCTATTTTCATGGCTCTAAACTAACCTTTTATTATCTTGTTTCCATTTAAGATATAGTATTTAGAAATGTCCTTCTATATTTTGATGGAACAAAATACTATTTCAACATATGGTGAATTTTTTTGAAAAACTAGTTCCCTTTGGAGTTTTGGCTTAATACCTTTAATGAAATGGTCATTCATTCTATATGGAATATGTATATAATATTTAGAATATCTGGCTAGGACTGTAAAGGTATCCTAATACTCCAAAACATTTTCCTCCTATTTTTTCATTAATCTAATGAACTTTATCTTCACTTTAGTTCCCCGTTCATGAAGAAAATATTTATCAAATAATATTAATTTATATCTAATCACTTTATATTTTCTATTTCTTCATCCTCAATAGTATTCTGGATTAATGACCACCATTTATTATCATCACCTCTAATACAATACACTGCTAGTAGAATCTCTTACCTTTTATTATGTCCCAAGGTGAGGAATATATTTTCAAGAAACTTGATCCATTGTTTAGCTACCACTTGATTGGTACTTCCACTAAAATATGGAGGCTTCTATCACATGAAATGATCCAATATAGGTGTATCATTCTATGGAACGTCATGTTTATTCATATGAATAAGGTTATTAGACCTAAATTATGTAAAATACCATGATATGGTTGTGATCTTCTCAACTTTAATACCAACTATATTGGATTTTTTAGCGATGAAATCCCTCTATTGACAATTGGTATTGATCATCTTTCATTCAATAGGATCCATAACTAAATAATGGAACACACTTAATTATCTAATAATCATCAAAAAAATTAAGCCATAAAATAAAAAACCCTCAAAAAAATTCTCAAATAGTATAATGGGTTATCATAATTCTCATGTTAACCATTTCATTTAAAATCTAGTTCCCAAGGATTATACTTAACTTTCCTTAATACTAATTGTAAAAATCCTAAATTTAGTAACAAATAGATGTTGTCTACTTTATTACATTTTCATAGATAAAAGGGATTTAATCCAAAAGTATCGATCAATTTATTATTCCTAGAGAACTATATACATACATGATACCCATTCTAATTTGAGAATATATTATAAACATAAAAAATAGAATGTTTATCATACTTGAAATTATTTAAAGAATTATTCTTCATATCTCAGAGAAATGAAAAAAAGTAAGGGTGACCTCAGATGCTCAGTAAGGATTATATATAGTAGAAGCTACCATGAGTAAATAAGGCATAATCAATACAGAAAGGTAAATAACTAAAAACATTTGTCATTTAATGAATAACTTGAGTAATAAATGAATCTGTGGATAATATAATTCCGAACCCCACACATCAATTTATTTCAAATTAATTCCTCTTATTTTGAATGAAAAACATAAATTCATAAACAACAAGACTTATTAAAAAATTTCCGTATCGAGTAAAGAATAAAAATTATCAATAATTTCCCAGTTAATCAAATAAAATTCAAAGTAACACACCATATGTAGAAATAGTACTTGCTTTAGAAATAAATCATACCCATGATACAAATAATATGTATATTTAAGGTAAAATTAATTTCTAATGATCCCAAGAAAGTGAATGTTTCAAAATAAAGTTAATGTACATGAGTTTAATCAAGTGATTAGATATGTCCATCCAAAAAGTATATTTTATAGTAAAATAAATTATTTTAAAGAATTGAAGAAATTTTAATTGAAGAATTTAAAATAATTTTCATTATAGAGTTTTATTTGAAAAACGTTTGAAAACATTTATATGAAAATAATGGTCGCACAACTGTTATGGTGGTAGGAACGTCAATTAATGTTGTATATGTTAAAAGAAAACATTCCTTTTGAATTTTTATAAAGAAAGCTGGAAATGTACCCCTTTTGGGATAAAATTATAAATATTACCTTCATACAATGTGAAAAATTAAAGGATAGCATAAAATATCATTTATAAATCATTTGTGTAAATAAAAAGTTTTATTTGTAAAATATTTTCACAAATATGGATATGGAAGAAACATATACCCAATTGAGAGGAGAAATAAGATCGACTTTTCTTTTAAAAATTACTCTTGAAAGAGTAACATGAATTAAATCATTAATAATAATCAGTAAATATATATTCATGTTAGATAACTCAAAGGATCAACATATACACTACATAAAATATCTAGGTTCATATTACCAAATATGTCTCAATGTAGTGGAAATTGAGGTAAAATCACTTACTCTTTGTTTCCTCTTAGTTGAAAATTAATTAACCCCCTATATACTAGTTTTAAATTTTTTATTAATTTATACCAGAATCATATTAATATTTATATATGAACCTATTATGACATCTTATCTTTTGTTTTCAATAATCTTTCATTATTATCACGGTTTTGGGTGTTAACTGCTTTATTTTCTCATGAATGTTTTGTCAAGGGTGTTATGGTAATTGTAATTTGATTATGGATAGATATTCTCCATAATGTTAATAATGATATAAATATCATATATATACATGAAATATATCCTTATTACCTTCCATGTGAAGAAAAAATGAAAAATGAATCACATCGCTTCATGGAGGTGGTAGTCCACAAGTACACACAAGCGATATTATCATTTTTCAATGGACAGGAAAGTAAGAAGGTATATGTGATACTAAAATTTAATAGTAATATTTAATTAAAAAAATATTATATATATTCATATGTTTTATCTTGATAAACATACATTAAATATGGTGATGAAAAATGAATTTCACTACTACGTGGAAATGGTAAGTTGTACGTACGAATGAGTGATGTTTTCGCATTTCATAGGATAGAAAAGTGACTAAAAAGGGTTGTAAAATAATCATAATAAAATATCAGTATTTTATGATACTGTATTTATTATTTTAGTATGGTTACAATATATTTATATGAGTTTGAAGAAGAAATAAATTTTATGTAGTCGGTAAAGACGATTACATCTTTTCCAAAGATATCCTTTATATATTCTATTAATGGAACTAAGGTTCATATTTTATGAAGACCAAAACCTCATTAAATTATATAAGGATTTTTAAAACATAGGTGGTTAGGGTTTTGTTGATATATATAGCTCAAATTTTTGTAAATAATTCAAATAATGGGTCTCCTTTTATAAGTGTGGGGAGAGGAATTCTTGGAATTTCTGAAAATACTAAATTAATATAAATGATTGTATAATGTAGAAATATTTCCAAATTGATATAATATTAATATAATACGAGTATGAGTTGAAATAATCTCATCAAATAACATTTGGAAATGTTTTGGTTATGTTTTCACCCTTTTCTTTTAATTTTTTATATATGTTATCCCTTTTGAGAATTACTATACTATTAAAGTTTTCTATCTTTTAAGGGTCAATAATGTTTCCATAAAATGAAAAAAGAACAATAAATGGACCATGGCTTATTTTTTCAACCACATACCATTCAATTGGATTAATATAATATTTTTATGAATTTTAAATCATTCAATAAAATATTATTTATTATAAAATATCATTAATGTCATTTTTGACACTATTTATTTAATTTAAATTTAAATACATCATGAAAAGAATGTAATTCAAATACAATCATTTAAAAATTAAATTGAATGTTATATTTATATATGAAATTCATGAGAAGAAATAAATATTTCAAATTATATTAGTTTTAGTATTTGTACAGTAATTGATTTTATTTTCCAATTAATTAATTAAATGGTGTGTCGACGTTGCTCATACATTTATGTTAATGATTTCATCACTAAATATTAGAAATAAATTACCATGATAAAATAAAATCAATTATATTTAAAATTAATATTTATAAATTAACATAAGTTGAATTTTTTCCTATCATAAAATATTATATATATTAAAAGAATAAAATGGAATTTTTTATCTTTAACTCTCACTTAAATACTATAAAGGTCAAAGTCATAGTTAATTGGAAAAAATGTCATATTTTTAAATTTTGGCTGATTTCAGATTAAATATACTAATATAATAAAAATAAATAAAATGTTGGGTTGGATTTTTATTTTGTATCACATTTTTAACCATAATTACACAATTTACCCTTACTATGGCAATACTTATTTACTATTGTTACTATTCATAATAACCAGAAATAAAAAAAAATAGAAAATTTAGACTTAATAATTATAAATATGGAATAAAATTATCAATATTGGATTAAAATAATTGGTATTAATTAATTTAATATTAAAACACAAAACACAATGAAAAATAGTTTTTCCAAAAAATGCCTTTTTAATTATGAAAATGTTTTTATACCAAATTCAAGTATAAAATTTATGAAAAATACTATAATTGGATTATTAATAATATAATTGAACTAATATTTCAATTAAACCATTATAAAATAAGTTATCTTTATTAATTTTTGAAAAATATTATTTTAAATAAAAAGTAGTGTTTTCACTATTCATTGAAAAATCATTTTTAAGAAAAATCACAAAAATTTACCCTAAGATAATTTTTATAGGATGGTTTCAAAAATTAATTTCATTTCTTAAAATAAATTTTCTTAATGTATTGAAAATTAATTATATTATTTTCCCACAAAGAGCTATAAAACGTGTAGCGTCCTAGTTTCGGGTGCCACCAAGAGGTGCCCCGTACCTGGTTGGTCCCATGACCTCAAGTGAATTTTCCCAAACTATAGAGGCTACTAAATATTAGTGATGGAATTGTATGTGACATTGGGGAAACTATTCCCTCATTGGAAGATTAACACAACAGAAATAAACAAATAAACATAGCAGAAGTTGTAATAACATGCAATAAGTAAACAACGGAAGACTGAAAGAAATAAAAAACTATAGCACATATATAAATGATGCATGATACATATATATTGGAAAGTATCCAAACAAGTCACAATGAAGGAAATACAGTACTAATCCAAAGTACAAGGAAAACAAATAAACTCCAGCAGCATCGCATGCCTCAGCTTGGTCCCATGCTCTCTAGCTGCACATCAGTCAAGTACCTGACGAGGAAGGGAACCTAACATTTTATATACCTGTATCAATATAATCTATTTGGGACCAAAAGCATGACCCAAATGGGGTGTGAGACGAATCCTAGTAGGCAACCACCCAAAGATCTGTGCCTAATAGTCATTGAATATATATAGAATGCAATAAGAAAAATAAAGCAGTAAACAAGGAAGTACTCAAAAGTAAACAGTCCTACAGTTTCAATTACATTCATTTACATTCATAAAATATTCAACCCAGAAAAAAAGCAACCCTCTGGGAGGTTCTCACAGCCTAACCCCTCTGGTTCAACTTATAGTTGGTTATAATGACCTCATGGGTAGCTCACACGGTCTAACCCCTTTGTTCCCATGCAAACAAAGACTATCTGAGGTAGCCCTCACTATCAGTTCTTCCTATAGTCTTTTAATGATAAACTATAGACACTATAAGGAATCACTCAAAATAAATTCCACTTATGGACTCATAACAGTACTATAGACACTCTGAGGGAGCCCTCAACGTCAATCACCCCAATGCTCTCACATCGTGATAAATATAACAGACACTCTGGGGAAGCCCTCAACGCCAATTCCCCCAATGGTTTCACTACAACAGCCTCCCACAGCCCTGTGTAAAGAAATCGTGCACAAAAAATGTTCTATATCCAATGTAAACCTTAATAACTACTTGGATAATGGATACAAGCATATAACACCATCAAACAAAACACTCCATCTTAATAACACTAGGCATGGAATGAAATTAGCCTAACAAGGAAAGCTAGACCAAACAGTAAAAAACAATTCAAGCATGGAAAACACATCCATAGCATGACGATTAAACCTATTTACTACCAAACAACCTCTATTCAGAATTTCATGAAATAGAAGGAATTAACAAGGTTAAAATCCCTAAACACCCAATACCCCGAAAAAGGGTATTGGGAACTTTTTCACAGGCAATTCAATGAAAAATTACGGAAAGGCACAAACCACCTACCATAGAGTTGTACAATAAATATAATTGAACCTTAGCTTCTGAATCGATCTAGAATGTGGTAGATCTTCAAAAATGTAAAAAAATTATCAACAAAGGAGATCTCAAGAAAGAGGAGAAATCAAGATATGAGGCTCTAGAAGAATTAATAACTTTCCGATCTGATTCCAACTCAACTGACGGGGTTTGATTCAGAGAACGGACTGTGAGTCAGCGGCCCAAAGAAGATTAATCGTTATCTATTGCTCCTGGATGAGGCAGACCTAGAAGAAGAGGTTTCTGTCGATTAAACGTGACACCGGTCCGACATAACAATTAAAAAGAAAAGTGCACGGTGTGTTCTTTAAAAGTACACGATGTGTACTTTCCTTAACTGGCCTCCACTTTAGGTAGTCTCCAGGTAACCCCACACGGCTATATACTCGGCCATTACACGACCAGTACATGGTCACCCGTGGCAACCAAGTACATGACGTGTACTCTAAAGTATATAGTGTATACTCCTTAAATTTCCAGATTCTCATTTTTTTTCTCAAAAACTCCTTAAAAGGAAAACCCCTACCTGAAACAAAGATTTGGGTTCTTACAAACTATCCCCCTTAAAGAAATTCACCCATGAATTTCCCTACAAAGGCATAATGGAAGAATAATCCTTGAATATATCTAACTACTATGATCGTATGTCAGCCTCCCTCTCTAAAGTCTCATCCTGTACTCACCCGTGCTGTCATAGCACCCATACCAGAAGAACAGGCCGGCCATAGAGAACCTTCTCAATGCGATAAAAAATCCAGATAGGATGCTCCTTGAATGATGCATCCACCTCTAGCTCAACCTTCTCTAGTTTAAAAACATGAGATGAGTCTGAGAAGTAATGCGGTTGCTGAGAAACATGGAAGATGTTCTGTACATCCTGATATCTCTAAGGTAACTGAAACCGATAGGCAACCGGCTCAACCCATTCCAAAACCTCAAACGATCCAACATATCTCGGTGAAAGCTTTCCCTATCTCCTAATCTTCCTATGTACCAACCTCGGTGTGACACATAAGAAAAACTGATCTCTGACCTCAAACTCTAGAGGTCATCTCCGTCGATCAGCATAAGACTTCTGTCGTGACTGTGTAGTATCCATACTCTTCCAAATAAACTCTATATACTCTGCGGTCTATTGGATAAGACACGGTCTCAGCATATATGCCTCTCTTACCTCCATCCAATATAGGGGTGATCAGCATGGCTTACCGTACAAAGCCTCAAAAGGTTCCATCTGAATAATTTCTTGAAAGCTATCATTGAAGGAAAACTCCACAAGTGGTATGTGCTTCTCCCAAGAATCTCCAAAATCTAGGATGCATTCTCATAGAATATCCTCCATCACATGAACTATATTCTCGAACTGGCCATTTTTCTGGGCGTGGTAAGATATACTCAGAAGAACCATATACCCAAATCCCTTTATAGTCCCTGCCAGACACGAGAAGTAAAATGAGAGTCCTTGCCTGAAACAATGGAGTTTAGAACCCCATGAAAATGTATAATCTCTAGGATGTAAAACTTTCCCGGCTCATCCACACTGAAGTTCTCCTTGATCAGCAATAAATGAGCAACCTTCCTGAGTCAGTCAATGGAAACCCAAACTGCATCATTCCCTCGAGGCGACCTCGGCAAAACTGTCACGAAATCCATCGTGACATCATTCCACTTCCACTTAGAAATGTGTAACTACTGTAAAAGCCCTGCTGGTCGTTGATGCTCCACCTTCACCTACAGACAGGTGGAACACCTCATGAAATATTCAGCAACATATCTATTCATACCAGGCCACCAGTACTGACGATGTAGATCTTGGTACATCTTGGTGACCCCAGAAAAACATACCAAACTGAGGAATGAAAATCCCACATTAGCTCCTTTCATATGGCTGATGACACCCATACACACCCCTGAAAACGAAAAATCTCATCCTCACCTACTGTCCATCCATGAATATGGTCCTCTCCGAACACACAATCCAATAGGAATAGGCCTTAAAAATCTAATAGCTTTCTCATTCACACTTGATCAAGTAGAGTAGAGGTAACAACTATAGAAGAAGGAAACATCTGCCCTGTCCTTCATGAACCTCTGAATGCATCTCAGAGAATAGACCCATAAGCTTCCACTCTCTATTGGCCTCCTGAACTACCTGTATCTGAGTCCTTCTACTCAATGCATCATCCAGTACATTGCCTTTCCCAGGCGTGTAGGCAAGCTCAATGTCAAAAGACCAAAGGTACTCAACCCACATTAACTATCTCAAATTCAAATCGCACGGAGTAATGTTATATTTGAGACTCTTGTGATTTTTGAAAACAAAAAAATTCTCTCCCAAAATATAATATCTCCAACAATGTAAAGAATGAACAACTACAACTAACTCGAGATCGTACATCAGGTAATTCCTCTCAAGTGTCCTCAACTACCAAGACCCTTATGTAAAGACTCCTTCCCCCTGTATAAGAACTTCTCCTAGCTTGATACCTGATTCATCACAGTAAACTGTATAGATCTTCCCTAGATATGAAAAAACTAGTATCATTGCTAATGTCAACCTCCCTTTTAGCTTCTAAAAGGCTGACTCATAAGAATCTGCCCACAAGTACTTCACACCCTTCTTAGTTAGACCCACCAGTGGAGCTTCTAAGCATGAAAAGTCCCATATGAAATGACTGTAGTATCCAGACTTCCCTAGAAAACTCCATACCTCAAAGACATTTTTCAGCTACTCCCAGGAAACTACTACCCTCACTTTCTCTTGGTCTACTGATACTCCTGTCTCTGAGATATCATGGACCAAGAAGGGAATTTGGCCCATCCAAAAGTGGCATTTGGAGAGATTAAAATATAACTAATTCTCTCTCAGTGGGATCAAAATGATATCATGATGGGTGACATGGTCATGTCGAGTGTGAGAGTACACCAGGATATCATCCATGATGACTACCACAAAAGAATATATGTATGGATGGAACACTCGGTTCATTAGAGCCATGAAAACTGCAGACACATTCGTGAGACTGAACGGAATAACCACATACTCGTACATACCATATCTACTCCAAAAGGCTGTAAGAGGTATATAAGATGTCCCAATGTGCAAATAGTGATAACCAGATCTCAAGTAAATCTTCAAGAACACCCGGGCTCCTCGCAGCTTGTCAAAGAAATCATCAATCCTAGGAAAGGGATATCGGTTCTTGACCGTCAACCGGTTCAACTTCTGATAATCCACACAAAGTCAGAGGGTACTATACACCTTCATCGTAAATAGGACAGAAGAATCCCAAGGAGAAGTACTAGGCTAGATGAAACCCTTAACCTATAACTCCTCTAACTACTTATGGAGCTCTGGTAAATTTGGTGTAGCCATCCTATAAGGAGGAATGGACACCGGTGCCACTCCTGGCACAATATCAATAGAAATTCCCACCTCTAGATCTGGAGGAAAACTTGAAATTCCTCTGAAAAACATATTGGAAACGATCAACCATTGGAGGGAAGTCTAACTTTGAAGTACACTGGTCATCCAGAAATAGACTAGAAATATGGGCTATAACTCCCCCCAACCCATGGTGCTTGGGTCCTACTCTACTCGCCTGGACATCCCATTCCACCTTATATAGAAACAAACGGCCCTTTAGTGATGTGGAACTCACCCTGCGACGATAGAAATCAACCAAAGCCTAGAAGAGAAGTAACCAATACATTCTGAGAATGAAAAAATAGAATGTCATCTCTAGGACATATAGGTGCCATAAGAATTGAAACCCCCCAACCTCAAGAGGGAACTCCTTGCACTGACGTACACTAGCTATTATAGTCCCCAACAGAGTGTCTAGTGTCCAAATATAAATAGAGGTAACGATACCAAGCCCAAGGATCCCCACAATAGAAACATATAAGAAACAATGGGATGAACTTGTATTGAAAAGTTCATAAGCTAAAACTGAAACAACTAGAATAGTACCTCGAACTATAGAGGGTCTGAGATTCTACACCTACTGGATCTTCTCGACTGCAAAATTATGGCCGGTACAGCGGCCCTGTGACCCTACTAGACCACCCAGATCTAATCCTCCCTATTGTCACTAAAAGCCTACCGATTGGATACCATGGCTACGACCTACACCTCAGCCTGAATGGTCGGAAGAACTCCAGTTCTTAGGCTGAATAGAAACTGGTGTTGTTTCTACTGAACGAGGAGTCATAGAAGAACCCCTTTCACTAGCTACCAGTGATAAAAACTGACAAACCGCTGAGGATGAACCATCTTTCTACAAGATTGGCACTCCACTGTGTCTCTCAAGAAATGTGTCCTCTTATACCCACTCTTAACACATTGGTATCACACCACGTGGATACCAAAAGAGGTATCCCGCCTACTACGATCTCCACATATAGACTCCCTGTGACACTTCCTGCTATCAGTCTAACGGGTACCGACTCTTGATGCCGAACCGCCTTGGATCATATCTCCATAATCCCTTAGATTTCACTCTGTGATCATAACCTGGTTGACTATAGAAGTGATGGATGTCATCCTATAGATGTTCACCTGAGATCTGATGTCATGCCTGAGACCATCCTCAAACTTCATTTCCAGAAATAACTCATCACCTCCTGGGATGGTTGTGAAGTGTTGCAGCTCTATCAAGTGAGAAGAATACTCCATGAGTGAGAGAGTAACCTACTCCAGACTCATGAACTCTTAGGCTCAATCGGCCCTCAAGGTCTCCAGGTAGAAGTAATCATAGAAGGCATGATGGAACATAACCCAAGCCATACCCTGTTGGCATCCTGTCTATGAGATCATATCCCACCATATCTTGGAGGAATCCCAAATAATATATATAGCGAGATTCACTCTCCTCTCCAGAGACGTCTCCAGATGCTCAAAGATCGTAAGCATGGATTCTATCCATGAATCTACAACCTGGTGTCCTCCATCCCCTAAGAAAGTGGGAGAATTTTGCTGCTTAAAGACACATGCCAATTCTGCCATCAATGGGGAAGGAGGCGGTGCTTTTTGAAAGGTCTGCATAAACCTCATGAAGCCCTCTCAGAACTATGTATCGGCACATGTATCTGGGATAATGGATGGTGCCATGACAGACACGACTGGAAGATCTGCTGGTAGTCCATGATTAGCCATGTCTAGTGTATGATTACTGCCCTGTAACTGGCATACAACAAGAGGACTTCTCAGTGGAATGAATCTGCAAGGTCAAGTGCACACCATAGATCATGATTATCAAGGACTGAAACTTAGAGGTTCAAGAAGAGAACAATAGAAAGAAAGAATTCATGTTTTTTCAAAACATGGATACACGACGTGTATGTCCCCTACACAGCATGTTCCTTTAAGCCTTCACATGGGTGTGTACTCCTGCTAACCCTAGTCGTGTAACACCCCATACACACGATATGTTCTTTCAAGACACAACATGTACTTGAATTGTGTTCCCCTTCCTGAGTTATTCTACACAACTAACCCACACAGCTCCCCTAGAAAAAGACTACATGACATGTTTGTTCCAAACATGGAATGTACTAGAACTTCACCGACCTGTGTTGTTAGTTACACGGCCCATTACATGGATAACGCTACACGACGTGTTTGTTCCAGAAACAGCGTGTACTAGCTACCCAAAAATCTACCTATGTTATTGGTCACATGGATAAAATCATGGTTTTTACATAGGACATGTATGTCTGGTACACAGCGTGTTCCACCAAATATTTCCCATACCCATGTCTCTGCCCACACAACCATTGACACAGTTAGAGACTACATGGTGTGTACATACAGTTCAAGCCATATACTTAAGAAAAACAGTTCCTTCCCGAACAGAAGGATACATGGAGTGTACTCTGCAATACACACTGTATATTATGGGTTTTTTTGGACAGTAATCCTTAGAAACTACTTCAGAACCTATAAAATCACTGAAACAAACCTTAAATTTCCAATTTTTGATCCGTGGGGGCCTATACTCCCCATGAATCCATGATTGGCATCTTATTCATGTCATATACAATGAATAAAAAAGGAATTATCCACCAAATTCGATCCATGAGGGCCCATAACACCTCAAGAACCAAATGTTGAAGCTCATTAAAACGAAACCTTACATATCAGAAACAACCTATCAAATAGCAGGCATTCTATCAAGAAATCTATCAAAACATCATGCATATATAGTACAACATCTATCATAAAAACAAGAAATTAGTAATTCACCATAAATGGCATGGAATGAATGTTTGACATGTGATGTCTAGAAAGTTCCTATATGATTCATGATATGGAATACCCTCATCTCATCGGGTTGCAACAGAAATAGAAGCTCAATAATATCAATGTTAATAGCACAAAACATGTGAATCACTCAATGGTGAAATCTAAACAATTGTAAAATTGTAAACCAGAAAAATTGCAACAATTAAGGTAAATTAGATTTTCCCTATACACGAGTTATCTAATCACAGGAACAACTAATTACCAAGTACCTATTTCATCCTATCCCTGACTATAGTCTCCAAATAGTAAGTAAAGAATAAAATAAATTGCCTTTGATACCACTTTGTAACATCCTGGTTCTGGGTGCCACCCAGAGGTTCCCCATACTCAGTTGGTCACATGGCCTCAAGCGCATTTCCATAAATGCCAGAGGCTACTAACTAACAGTGAGGGCCATGGATGTGATAGTGGGGAAACTATTCCCTCATTGGCAGAGTAATATAGTGGGAAGAAACAGATAGAAATTGCAGAAGCAGTAATAACTTGTAATAAGTAAAAACAGAAGACTGAAAGAAATAAACAAGTAGAGAATATATATATAAATGATGGATGCTACATATGTCTAGGAAAGCATCCAAACAAGTCAAAATACTCTAAATATAGTACTAAACCAAAGTACAGAGAAAACAAATAAACTCTAGTAGCATCGCAAGCCTCAGCTTGGTCCAATGCTCTCCATCTCCACAGTAGTCAAGTACATGATGTAGAAGGGTGCTTTCCCTTATCTATACCTGCAACAATATAATCCATTTGGGCCCAAAAGAATGACCCAAACATGGTGTGAGATTAATTCCATCAGGAAACCACCCAAATATCTGTTCCTAATAGTTAGTGAATATATATGGTAGACAATAAGAAAAATGAAGCAGTAAAAAAGGAAGTACTCAAAAGTAAACACTCCATCAGTTTCAATTACATTCATTTAGATTCATAAAATATTCATCCAAGAGAAAACAAGAAACCCTAGGGATTTTCTCAGAGCCTAGCCCCTCTGGTTAAAAATATACAAGGTTGTAATGACCTTCTGGTTAGCTCACTCAGTCTAACCCCTTTGGTCTCATGCAAAAAAAGACTCTTTGAGGAAGTTGACACCATCAATTCCCCCTATAGTCTTTTAACTATAAACTACATATACTCTGAGGAATAAATCCACGTCAATTCCTCTTGTGGTTTCATAACGGTACAATAAACACTATGAGGGAGCACTCAACATCAATCCCCCCTATGGTCTCACAGCGTGATAAATATAACAGACACTCAGGGGAAGCCCCCAATGTCAATTCCTCCCGTGGTCTCATTGCAGCAGGTTCCAACAACCTTTTGTAATGAAATCATGCACAAACGATGTTCAACATCCAATGTAAACCATAAGAACAACTTGGCTAACAGCTACAAGCACATAACAACATCAAGAAAAACACTCCATCCTAACAAAACCAGGCATGGAAAGCAATTAGAATAACATACAAAGCTTGACCAAACAGTCAAAAACAAAAAAATCTTGGGAAACACATCCATAACATGAAAATTAAGGCTATTTATAACCAACCAAACTCTATTCAAACAAACAAGGCATAACTGGAATTAACAGGGTTGAAATCCCTAAACATGCAATACCCATAACAAGGTTATTGGGAAATATTCCACATATAATTCAAAGAAAAACTACAGAAAGGAACAAACCACCTACCGCGGCGTTGTTCGATCAATATACTTGAACCTCAACCACTAAATCGATCTAGAATGCGGTAGATCTATAATAAAGTCATAAAATGCTCAACCGAGGATATCTAAAAAAAGAATAGAAATTAAGAATGATGCTCTAGAAGATGGAAGTACTCACCAATGCGATTCCAATGCAACTAATAGTGTTCGATTCAGAGAATGGAAGGCGAGTTGGAAGCCTGGAGAAGATTCATCGGTATACATCGCTTCTAGACGAGACAAATCTAGAAGAAGAAGTTTTGGTCGATTAGATGAGACGACATAACAATTAAAAAAAAGTACATGGTGTGTTATTTAAAAGTACATAGTGTGTACTTCTATTAACCATACTCTGCTTTAAGAGTTCTCTAGGCCACCCGACACGGCCATGTACTTGGACGTTACACGGCCAGTAGATGGTCACCCGCGACAACCATGTACACGACGTGTACTCCAAAGTACACGACATGTATTCCTTAAATATCTAGATTCTAATCTTTTTTCTCAAAAACACCATAAAAAAACGCATACCTAAAACAAAGATCTGAGTTCTTTGAAAATAAATTTACTAAAAAACATTTTTTTGAAGAAAAAAATATATTTGTAGAAAAAAATAAATTGACAAAAAAATGAGTTTTTATTTACTAATAATTAGTCAATAAATTTGTTTTGAGTATGAACTTAATATATATTTTATAATGTTTTCCTTACTATTCATACCTACCAATTAAATATATTTTTTATAACAATCATATTTAAATTATAATATTTCATGGTTTGTTTAAGCTCGACATTGCACGCTGTATACGCTATCGAACATAATGTTCTTAAAAAATCAAGATATTACAGAAAATAACATTAAAATACATAGAGAAAATAAATCCATGAAGTAATAAAAATTTATAATTCACATCATACCATAGTTCAAATAAAAAACCACGAAAAATATGTATCCACACAATAACCCCGATTCATATAACACTTTGTAAAATCGTCAATTTTTTCCGAAACCGAACACACACCAAGAAAACCCCTATTTCTTTGTTTAGAGAAATAAATTAAACCAAAATACCATTTTCAAACCAATTTCAAATTATAACCATATATATATTATTTATAATCCATTTAAATAATTTACTTAAACCCTAATATTAATTCCCATGTGATTTTAACACATGATAACATGAGTAAGAATCCACCTAACTCACATACAATGATATCTTATATACTCACTATAAAAATCATAATTTTGGACTCCCTTAATCTTTTCAAACCTATAACTATAAAATACCCATGAGTTGAATGTGGTTTTCTATGATTCAGTGAAACTCACATGTCAAAACCCGAGATCTAGAGAGAAACAATTGAGAGGATGATTGAGGGGAAACACAAATTTAATCCAGTATGTAAACTTACAAATAATAAATGGAGAAGAGAACAGAAGGGATAAATAAAGAAAAAAACATAATGAAAGATGATATACCATGTAAGAATTTAAATAGGAAATAAATTAATCATTTTGATCCCTAAAATCCAATTTTTTGTAACTTTTTAAAATTTTCAGAACTTTTCTACATGACCCCATTCACTTTGAAAGTCACCCATGAAACTATCTTACCCTAAATACTTGATATTCATAGCCCAAATTCATAGTCCAAAAGGATCTTTATGTTTCCTGGGAAAAGTGATTTCATTCACTATTTAACCCACATATTTTGATTGCAAGATTTCAATGCCTTTTAAATTCTCCCATGTAACTTTATCTAAATGAAAAAGTTCCACATCCAATATCTCCATCATCCTTAAATTGTTCCCCAACCAACCCCAAGAATTCCAAAATACACCAAAACACCCCAAAATCTATCAAAAGAACTTCTCTTAATGGTTTACCCAGATCGTGTTTAATCATTTTCAATTTATCCAAAACCCAAGAATTAAAATTATTCCCTCCTAAAATGTTTTCATTCTAAAAAAACTAGGAATAATCCAGTCCTTCAAATAACCACTTTGAGTATGAGTATGAAAACCCTCCCAAATATTAGGTTTTTCATCCCAAAAATCGGTGGACATTCCATGCTGCCCGATCCTTTCATGAAAATAGTCACCATCAATGCACTCCTCACTATTAAGAATCTAACTATGTAACACAAATCTACAAATCCATGCATATTTACCATCCCTTTACCAACCATAGATACTGAAACACTTTGACCAACACCATTCCTTAGTGTTTTCTCCATATATAAATTCCATTTTTTCTAATCCATAATTATACTCTTGCACGAAATCTATGATTCTAAATCCAAATAAAGACAACATTCAATTAATAATTTTCACTCAATTCTAAGATTACCCATAAGGTACCATAAACAACCCAATTCCCATGAATTATTTATACATGATATATCATTTCTATAATATCCTATACCTTTATTCTCGAGGCATTATGTCATTTTGATTAAAAAAATACTAAAATGAACATTGATTTCACCTTTATTAGATGAGATTATATAAAAGATATTTACACAAATAAGACAATAAAATAGAAAAATTTAATAGGAAGTAGTTTGGATTGTGAAGCCTATTAAATTATGGATTTATTCTAATTGATGGAGATACTTCAGATGATAGATCTGTCTTGATGGTTCAGGAAGTGAAATTTGTGTCTTCAGTAGTGGAAGGATGATAAAATAATGTCAATGTGTGATGGGATTGTGTACTATTTAGTGGTTAAGCATCCAAAATGGTGAATAGAATTTATAGTACTGCGATGGATGTTATAATAATGAAATTTTACGGTTCATTGTTTACAGTTTTATCGAAAAGGATATGGTTTTAGATTCATTTAGAGTAACATTGGAGTAACTTATAATGTTCACTGGAAATAAGTGGTTATGAGCTGATTACCAAAGGGGATTGGCTGTCACTATGTTCAAAAAATGGATCATATATTAATTATAGATGGTGGTCCACCTGAAAGACTAGTTAATACCTACTATAAGAGTGGGGTTGGATCTCTTGTACATGTTTTCTATGATATAGAAAAAAATTTAAACTGTTATTAGTTGTAATTATTTATTTTGTTTTCATATATTTGTAGATTATAATAAAATAAAAGGAAAGTAGTGTTCTACCATGGATGTAAGTCTCATGTTCAAACCATATTAAATAAAATCTTTCATTGTTTCTTTGTTCCTTTTCTTCTAATGTGAATGTTTGTGTTGAGATTATTTTGATCGTGTATGTGAATAGATGACTTGGTGTAGTGAGTAGGGTGTGGAAAACTTGTCATATTCCTATATTTAAAGCATTATGGGTATCTTCTATTTAAGGTAAGTTTCCAGTTCTTAGCACTCCACAATTTTTATATTCTAGTAAGAGTGCTTATAGTTGACTAGTGAAGCATTTATACCCTAATATGTTGTATTAAAGACCATTTTAGGGATTGACAATGCACACCCAAAGAGAAAAATCAGGTATACAATTTTTATCTTGATGTAATTTCAATACAGTAGGAGTAATTCTATTCAAAAGTATTATATCAATAGAGGAAAATTTCTAGACTAACAAATTTGATGGGAAATTATTTGGAATACGGAGAATTCAGATGGTGGATAATGTCATTCAAAAGGACCTGAAAGTTCTATTGACTAGAATAAAGCCATATTTAATGAAAAAGGCATAATGAGAGAGGCTGGATAGAATTTTACTCGGTCAAATTTAAATTTCATTGACTTAAAATGTGGCCTTCAACATTCAGGATGTAAAGACCATGATAGAGTTGATAAAGACTTTGGTAAACATGTATATGAATCCCTCATTGATGAATGAAATATTTATGATATAGAGATTGATCGACATGATATTATCATATGATGGTTATATGGTATATCATATGAATGATTTTATTATGATTTGATGTAAGAACCAATCTATTAATTTCATGTTCACAAAAGATTTTTTTGGCATAACTATTATCATCATACCTTTAAAAATGTTGGGAGGAGAAGGTATGTACCTTAATAATTTTGGAACCATGGATGTTCATTGATTAAAATTGAGTTAGTTTTGTGTTTTTTTCAATCCTTACATGAATTATCAGGGAGATTTCAAGGAAAGGTGTCATATAGTTCAATCAGAAAGAAGTATTGAAGGTGGCGTCATTTCCCATTGTTTGCCAAATGTTTGGGGTCTAAAATTTGGAAGCTGGCTTTCAACGTTAAAAGTGGGTTTTCTTGGAGGACATATTAAAATATGGAAATGAAATGAGTTTTGCAAATATGGGATTTGAGAATTGTGCTTTTTGAAGACATAAAGTGTTCTGACAGTGTGCTTCATGATTATGATGGGATTCGTGATTGGAGATGGATTTCTCCATGATTATGAGTTTCAGAGATTTGAAAAATTTATGGGAACCTTGAAGGGAATTAACAGAAGACTCCATGATGATAGAGAGCTTTACTAATAGATGATATCCATTGTTCTCTGCAAAGGCAGGAGCACCGTGAAGACATGTTTGATAATCCAAAAAATCCACAAAGAGGTGGTGGAGCTTTGCGAATGGAAGAGCCTATAAATATGAGGATACACCTCTTCATTTGCATCAATGTTTTTGAAGTAAAATTCGGAGATGCTTTGAGTTTGTGAGGATTTTCACGAATCAGGAAATCTATGTGAGCTTGTGCATCACGAAGATACTTTTAGTCTTAACTGATGCCCATGATTTTTTAAAAAGGGAACTTCATGATGATAACATATTCCATGTTGACTCAGTGAGTTTCACGAATATTGTTATACGAATGCAAGGAAGATTTGCGAAGACAGTTTGTTCCGCGAAGGCAAGGGTGGTTTGAAAAGGCAGGTAGTTCTGCGAATATAGGGGTGCTTCACGAAGGAGTGTGTCTCACAATGAGGTTTAATGAAGAGAAGTTTAGAACATCTATTTTTAGTTGGCAGGGATTTCAAATAGCATCTACTCTGGTCTATGGTGCAGGGTCCCGTTCAAAGTTAGGGACATATTATTTAATACCAAATCATTGAAGTGACCTTCAAGTCGGTAAACTGATTCAGACTTCTCTCAAAGAAATGTGATAGGGGGAGTCGACAGAAGTGTTGTGAGGGAAGCAGTGAGGAATCCTTAAACCATTATTAAGAAACTAAGCATGGAAGAGAGATACTGTTACCATACCCTTGTATCCCATAACAAGTGAAGTTTAGTGGATTTTGGTACGACCGAAAAATTTTCGGCATATGCTTCTTGAGCATAGCCCTTAGTGGTGAACCTTGTAAAAGTGTAATGTGGTCTCTATGCATGTGATTGTTTGGTTTCTTCTCTCATCAGTCCTACTATTTTAATGAGTTTCTACAAACATTGGAACAAGATCCTTATTTTAAAATAAAATTTTCACACCTTGATTCACCCCTCCCCTCTAAGGGTGTCCCGGGGTCCTATAGATAATTATTATGGGAAATATTTCATGGTGTTCCAGGATATTTAAGGGATTATACTAATTGAATAAATTATCTAATGCAACATCAAATAACCTTTTATAAGTGACCTAAATACATATATAATATGATGATCCTCTTATAAAAAATTCAAGTAATGTTAGATGATATGTCATGTGAGAAGATCTGATGTAAATTAGATGGTCTGAGTCCTATATATTGGAACAGTATTAAGAGAGGAAATATAAAGAAATAATTTATAGAAAAATTGTAAATTATTGTAGGAAAACTTCATTAGGAATAAGTTTCATCAAGTATTTAGTAGTTTAATGTGACAGTGGTTTACTGCGGAGCATGCATGTTCCAATAGAAACAAGGATCACGGATTTTAGAGTATCCTTCCACTCCAAAATAGATAAGGGATATATATACAATTACACATTTAGGAAGTTTTTTAAAGTGAAATTATCTAAAGATTATTCTTTGGAATTCTAGGGAAATGGAAATGTTATAGTTTGAATGAAGAATTAAAGTATCCTTAATATCAAGGTAGTTTAGAACATATCATGTTTGTGAAAAAACTTCATTTCTATAGAACAACTAGATGTGGTATGGTTTGGATGAAAATTTCCCCAATGGTGTTTGGAAAATAAAATAGGGATACATGTTCATGGATGAAGGGATCAAGGAAAAAACCTTGCATCAGATCAGATAATCATATGGAACAACAATTTATAGAATAATAACTTCTAATATCTTGGAGTTATAATATTTTCATCTCAACAATCATGGTTAGAATAACATAAAAGTTTTAGAGTAAAATATATTGTTGAAGCTAGATCATATAGACTTCAGAAGTTGCAAGATTTTCCTACTTGGAAAATATTGGAAGGTTTTATTCAACCTGAGTATAAGGACACCCAAGTGCTGGAATTTATAACATATTCAAACGAATGTGTTGGGAATTTCCCCTATCTAATCTCAGGGAGGATTATAATAATTTGTTAGATAAATTTATTTACCCATTAGTAATGTATGGTTTTTCTTTTTGAAACACATATTTATTGTTTTTATAGTTTTTATTCAATGGTTGGAAATGGTGGATAACGAGAGTTTGAGTAAGTCAAAATTATTAGTTTTCAACAATTGTGGTGAGTATAATAGAAGGTACTTATAGAAATTATGCTCGTATAGAAAAATAAAGATTTAGAATAATGTGCCTAGTATTATAGAGAATAATTATGTGGCTAAAATAATGAACCATATGTTAATAGATAACGCATAGAGTGTGAGGTTTCACTCAGGAATGTATAAGGAAATATGGGTGAAAGTGGTCTGCTTTAATATATACTTAGTTAAAAAAAGTCTATTAGCACCAATTGGGTAAGAAAATCCATAACTGGTATGATATAATAATATAAAAAGCTCATCCATTTCAATGGTTTTGATAGTCTTCCCTATATCCATGTGGATGCTAATGATCAAGGAAAAATTGAGGAAAAATTCAAGGCATACTTCTTCAATGGATATGGAGATGAAAAATTTGGATTTTGACATCAGGATGGAAAAAATAAACAAGTCAGGAAAAGTTGGAATGTTCTCTTTAATGAGTAGGTCATTTACAAAGACCTGATATATTTTTTGTGAAAGTTTTTTTAACATGAATATTAAATTGAACAAATCCAATTTGATCTTAATGGGAACTCATGAATGACAAAAATTATGAATATTTTAGATGATTTTTCAAAAAGTAAAAAAGTTAGTCTAAGAGAATATAGATTAGAGACCATAAGGAATATTAAGGCTTAAACCAAAGCACCAAAAGTTGATACTCAAGAAGTTATATGTTTTGCTAGTGCTAAGCCACATGTATCACTGTAGAGATCAACAAGAGTTTGGAAACTAGTTCAAAGGTATGGAATTGAATTGAAAATCATAATTATAACTGACATTGTGGAACCCAAAATCCCATAATAAGTGTAAGTACATGGTAATTATGGTATGTTGTATTTATCTATGAATTATGAGTTGGATTTGTTTCATGAAAATAAATCTTGAGTGCTAATGGATTTAACACACAAAATGAGGACTCTAGACAAGAAATGAGTATTCTAGTTAAAATAAAATGAAAATAATAAGTACAAGGAAGGTTGGTGATCATGGATTTTAAAAAAATAATGGCATATAATTATATGAATTTTTTCTCTATTATTAAAAAAATAATATCTAGAAAGTGTTGAGTATGGATGCATTCAATAAATTTCCTTTATATAAAATAGATGTAAATATAAAATTTATACATAGATATTTGGATGATGAAATTTACATAATGAAACTGATGGGTTTTAAGGAAAATGAGAACCATTTCATGGTTTAAAAAATGAAGAATATTCTCTATGGTTTGAATTAGGCACTATGTTAATAGATCCAAAAGTTTTATGCATTCATGGACGAGAAGTGTTCACAATGCGAAACATGGATCACTATTTTTATTATAATGTGTTTATGGTTGGGTGTTTCATCTTGTTTAACTTTTATATGGATGATATGATTATGGTTGGTCAATAAATTAGAAGTATTTATGAGATGAGGAAACATTTATCCAGAATATTTGAGGAGGAATATATCAGTGAGGCTAAGAAAATATTAGGGACAAAGATTGAGAAAGAAAAGAAAGTTGAACGTCTACTTCTATCTAAGAGGGACATAGTTTGGAATAATATTGAGATATATTTTATGTTCATATGTAATCCAGTATCAACTCCCATGGAAAGTCACTTCAAGATATCCAAGGAGTAAGTATTGAAAATGGATGATGAGGTGAAGTAAATGTTGAAAGTACTATTTTCATCTTGGGTAGGAAGTATAATGTACACAATGGTGTGAAATCACCAAGAAATTATATATATAGTAGGATTCATTATCTATTTCATGTTCAATCTAGGAAATGAGTATTGGGATTTTTTACAATGGATCATTTGGTATCTCAAAGGAATATAAGTTTCAAACTTATGTTTTTAGAACTATTTCCATTTCAATGGTATATAGATCCTGACATTGTATATGGATCTTAAAGGACCCCAGAACACCCTGAGTGAGGAGGGGTGTATCAGGGTGTCAAATATTTCTTTTAAGATGTTGGATCTTGATCTGTCATGACCCTTCCCATGGGTCCCGGATGTGACTGCCCCAAGTCCGCCTTCCCAATGCCAAGGGTTGGCGACTAGCACCTGAAGGATTTTCCCAAATAGGGAAGGAATTTCCTTAGAGATCATTACACACTCAAAAATACAAACTGAAATAAAAAACCAACAAAAGTAAGGTATATCCACGAGAGTAATTTACAACCACAAGTACAACTAAAAACTAAAAATAGTGGGCCTGAATACAAGCCCTAGAAACTAAAAAGAAAGTAAAAATCTATCGCATATTCCCTGGAGATCTACCTGGATGGTAGTAGATGTAAAATTGATGTCGAATAATAGGATCTCAGCTGCTCTCATTGCACCAAGCTCCACCAAGTCTCGAATCTCCAAATTACGCCTCAAAACGACTGTAGTTTGCACTAGACACACATGTGCGGTCGAATCCCATGTAGGGTTGAGTATAAAAATACCCAGTAAGAGACCCTGATACCCCCTAAGGTCTCTCTGTAATCCACAAAGGAAAACATCACAAGAAATACCACCAAGGTAATATCACAAGCATGATCTAAATCATGAAGAACAAAGAAAAAGAGACAAATCAATCTAAAGGTATAACATCAACATTACTGGGATAGGGATGACTAGTCGTAAAGCTAGATTATCCTATTCGTAGTAACTCTACTGCTTACCCATATAGTTCACTGTATGCCGACCCGTATTGGTCACTAGATGCTGACCTGTATTGGTCGTTAGATGCTAACCCATATTGGTTGTTGGTGCTGACCTGTATTGGTCACTGGTGCTGACCCGTATTGGTCGTTGGTGCTGACCCGTATTGGTCATTGGTATAGAGGTAGGGATTATTAGTTGTATAGCCAGATCATCTCACTCTGTAGTTTCTAATTTTGACCCGTATTGGTCGCTCTTGTTCTGCATGTCATAGCCAGCCACTGGATTCCCGCACAAAGCACGCCTGATCTCCAAAATACTCTACTCCTCAAGCCATCAGTCATATTTCAACTAGTACAAAGTTCTGAAAAAATCATACCCTAGGGACTACCTTGTCATAGGGGTCCCAATGTGACAGGCGACGCGCCGATCGAAGGCCTGATCTGTGAGATATGTGCACTTTTGTAAAAAAGGCCCTGGTTGGATTCAAGTCTGATCCAACCAGGTTTGCATGTCAAAATCCATCAAAACTAACATAGAGTATCTCCAAATTTCCGCATTGTCACAAGGGTCCTTATTCCATAAACGACACATTGATCGAACACCCAGTCTGTTAGTCACACCCCTTTCCGTGAATCAAGGGTCATCACACCTCATTCCGGGCAGGCTTAGTCGGGCCCACCGAAATATGCCCAAATGGATCGATTCCCAATAGGGGTCCCAACGCCACTTATGGCATGTCAAACAGACACATGGTTTTTCAGTTACATGCGTTTCTTTATTCAGGGGCCGGTTGGGTCTGGGTCCTATCCAACTCAGTTAGGCCGGCTCGACACAATGGGTCTCAGGGTCTACCTGACCCCACCCAGCTCCAGACTGTTATTGGTTTTCCCTGTTCACTAGGTCCGACCCATTGGGGTCATCCCTGCTGGTTCATGGGCTCGGGCCATAGTTGGCTTGGCCCGTCAGGTGGGGCACAACCCACTCACACTGGGCCACAGGTTCGGCCCGGCCCGCTGGGTGGGTCCAACCCACGTCTTACCTAGTTCACCTAATAGCAGACCGTTTCCCAGCTAGCCCTATAGACGCGAGGCCGTTTTATCCGGCCGGTGGGGCACTGGCCCACCATTTCTTCAGCTGGCGCAACAGAGTACGGGGTCGCGCCGCCCCCTCCAACTGCGGCCCACCAGTAGCGCCTGTGGGCTCCGCCCTTCTCCCACATGGTAGACTCAGGCCAACCGCCTCTGGCCACTATGGTGCGCGACGACACACTGCCTCCCCACCACCTATGACCGGTTTCCACAGGCCTCCTCCGGCTGCCGCCGACACGACACGCCAACAGTTCTTTCCACGGGACACCCGATGTGCTCAGGTTCTCCGTTCTTAGTGTTGCCTATGCCTATGAGTCTCTCAAACTTCCATCGTTATAGCGTGACCCTCTGTCTCACATTGTATTCAAAATTGATGAATGATGTCCCCGAAGAACGCAACATGAACGAAGCGGCAGAGGGTCTGGTCCTTGTTCGTTTTTACTATGCCCTCCATGTTAACATGATAACAAGCAGGAGAATTATTCATCACATTTCAATAATGTTAAACCACATCAAAACATAAACCCCCTACCTAGATGAGACGTCCTCTGATGGCGATCGACGGAACCTCCTTCGTCGTTGTCATCGGTTTGTGATTCGGTGGCGCTCATCACCGTTCACTGAATCTAGTCTCATCCTCTAGGTAGTTCTTCTCCGGTCTCCATCGTTATTCATTGAGGAAGAAATCCATTGGTGTTTCGTCAATCCCCAATTGCTACCGCCCGAGCTTCCGTCTCTGTCAGTGGAGGGTGTCACATCACTCCGCCAGAGGTTCCTCGCTTGAAGAAGTCAGGTCATGATTCAACCCTGAGCCTTACTTAAATAGAGAGGAGAAAGGATTAGTAATGTGTCGAGGAATTAATGAGGTGCATTAATTAATTAACCACTTAATTCCCAAAAGGTACAGTTACAAACAGAGGAGTGTCAATCCATTAATTGGCTTGACAAGTCACTGGTCCCACCACCACCGCTCATCTGTTGGAGAAAAATAAAATAAAATAACATTTACATGTTATTTTACTTTTCATTAAAATGTCCAAAAACTAACTTTTTCTCCTGACCTACAATGGTCGAAGTGAATCCTCTCTTAAGAGAATCTTGGCACTACGAATTAAATGATGTCCACAGATTTTTAATCCGATCACTGGTTCAAATGATAGAAAAATCCGCCCATGCGTTTACTAAAAGAACCTTAGAAAATTAGAAATTCATTCCGGGCACACCAGGCCTTGGAATCCCACACCTTTTATTATTGAAGTCTCATAATAATCCCAAATAATTAAAAAAAATTACATGTAATTTTACGGGTCTTTACATTCTCCCCACCTTGGGGCTTTACATCCCTAAAATCCAAACAAGTCTACATAAATAAAGAGGGATACTGGGAACATATATGAGCCTCTCGCTCCCATGTGTTCTCATCGATATTCCTATGCTACTAGAGAACATACACTAGAGGTATCGACTTCCCATGAAGGATCATCTCCTATCGATCGTCTATCTCCACTGGGTACTTCACAAAAGGTGCCCCGTCGTCAATCCCCAGCTCTCCATGGTCGATGAGCTGAGATGGTTCATGCATGTATCTCTTCATCTAGGATACGTGGAAGACATCGTGTACCCTCTACAATTGCGGTAGCAGTTCCAAGTGGTATGCCACCTTTCCAATCCTCTGAAGTATCAGGAATAGTCTGATAAACCTCAGTGAGAGTTTTTTGCCTCAGCAAAATCTCCGTAGTTCCCTTCGAGGGGAGACACACAAGAAAATGTGCCCCCCTATAGAAACTCCAATGATCTTCATCTCCTATTAGAATAGGACTTTTGTCAGCTTTGTGTAGTCTTTCTCTACTCTTATAGGACCTTTACCTTATCAGTGGTAGACTGTACCATCTCTGGTCCCACAAGTGCTTGCTCTCCTGGATCCGTCCAACACAAGGTCAATCAACACGGTCATCCATACAACACCTCAAAAGAGGCCATACCAATGGTGGAGTTATAGTTGTTTTGGTACACGAACTCCACCAAGGGTAGGTGGTCCTCCAAACTACGACCAAAATCTAGGATACATGCATGAAGAATGTACTCCAAGGTCTAGATGGTCCGCTCAATCTGACCATATATCTATGGGTGAAATGATATTCTCAAGCGAAGCTAAGTCCCGAAAGCCTCCTAAAATCTATTCCACAACCAGGATCTAAAGCATGCATCATGGTCTGAGACTATCATAAAAGGCACCCCGTGAAGTCACACAATCTCTTGAACGTAGAGACGTACCAAGCTCTCTATCGAACCCTTCTATCGAATATCATAGAAGTGGGCCGACATGGTGAGTCGGTCAACAATCACCCAGATGGTATCGTGCCATCTGGACGTATGTGGTAACCCCATCACAAATTCCATCGACATCCCTTCCCACTTCCACTTTGGTATCTCGAGGGGTTGGTTCAAGCCTGTTGGTACCTGGTGCTATGCCTTCACTTGGTGGAAAGTGAGGAATCTAAAAACAAACTTTACCACAAAATTCTTCATCCCTGACAACTAATACTGATGCCAGAGGTCCTAATACATCTTTATCACGCATGGATGTACTGCCAAGGGGGTGTATGGAACTCCCTCATCATCTTTTATTGTAGCACCATTGGAACAACTATACATCCTCTAAAAATAATAATGTTCTACCCACCTTCATAATATCTGTCAGGTGCATGGCCAGAGGATATATGAGCACATGTTGTCTCGTAGCTCCTATCT
Organism: Viscum album; assembly: GCA_963277665.1. Classification (NCBI taxonomy): domain Eukaryota; kingdom Viridiplantae; phylum Streptophyta; class Magnoliopsida; order Santalales; family Viscaceae; genus Viscum; species Viscum album. The sequence continues at coordinate 1,207,718,497 of OY728127.1, read as the reverse complement.
CCGAGTTGCACCTCCCTAACTCACTGAAGGAGTGGAGGGGAAACTACCATCAACTAGATGTAGATTGTCTCATATCTATCCACAGAGGATATCTGAAGCGAGGATAACTACTGTAATTCCTCATTCAGTAGCTACGAACTTGATCTCTAGCTAAGTCCATCAGCCACTACTTTCCCCTTCCCATGATTATAGACTATCTCAAAGTCATAGTCTTGGAGTAACTCTAGAAAACATCACTACATCAAAGTCATATCTTTTTTAGTGAATATATATCTGACACTCCTGTGGCCTTAGTAAACAATGAACTACGCACCCATCAAGTAGTGATGCCACATCTTTAGTTCAAAGACTACTGCGGCCAACTCCAATTCGTGAGTCACATAATTTTTCTCATAAGGCCTCAACTGTCATGAGCCATAAGCAATAAAAACATCACCCTACATCCGGACGCAACCAAGTCTTGTCCCTAGTGTATCACAGTAAACCACATAGTCAGTTCCCTCCTCTGGAAACCTCAGGATTGGAGAACTGGTTAAGATCTACTAGAATGTCTCTGACCATAGGATGTGTTTTACCTTCTTCATCATGGAAATCATAGGTTCTATGACTCTGGAGAAATTGAGTATGAACATTCGATATTAGCATGCTAATCCAAGAAAAATCCTCACCTCAGTAACACTCCTAGGTGGCTCCCATGAAAGTACTACCTCGATCATCGCTGGATCCACTGCAACTTCAGCCTCTGAGATGACGTGTCCCAAGAAGTGGAGCTTCCGTATCTAGAACTCACACTTAAAGAGCTTCCCATATAGCTGGTGCTCCCGGAGTGTGTCCCGAACTATCCTAAAGTGTAAAACCTTCTCTTTCTCAGATGTTGAGCACACCAAGATGTCGTTGACGAAGACTACTACAAATTAGTCTAAGAAGGTCTGGAAAATCTTGTTCATGAGCCCTATGAACACTGTTGGAGCATTTTTCATGCCAAAAGGCATCACCAAGAACTCATAATGGCCAAAATGACATCTGAATGCTATCTTTAGTATGTCCTCATCTTGTACCCTGAGTTGGTGATAACATGATCTGAGATCTATCTTCAAGAACAAAATTTCTCCTTTAAACTGATCAAATAGATCATCAATCCTCAGTATAGGATACTTTTTCTTCACAGTCACCTAGTTTAGGCACCGAAAGTTCATGAATAGCCTCAAAAATCTATCCGAATTCTTGGAAAACGACATTGGGGATGCCCACAGAGAAACACTGGGACTTACGAATCCCTTCCTCTGTAAGTCCTCTAACTATACCCTCAGCTCCTGGAGCTCCGTAGGGGTAATCCAATATGCTGGTGTAGATATCGTTGTTGTTCCTAGGTACAAGTCAATGCATAAGTCTACCATTCGGTGAGGAGGTAGTCCTGGGTAATATTCAGTAAAGATATCCTCATACTCATCCACCACCACTGGGAACTGTGCACTCACCTCATCCACCAAGTTGAAGGTCATTCAAGCCAACTGATATGTAATCGGTTGCACCCTCCTGAGCGCAAGTCCATCTCATGGTGCACTATTTTCCTTCTCACCAACAAAGGAAAACTGGCAACCATCTCTATGTGTACATCACACTGTATGTCTCAAGCATTCAATATGTGCTTGAACTGCTCATACCTAGTCTATGCCTAGAATGAAGTCATAGGGATTCAAAGCCACTACTAGAAGATCCCATCCAAATCTCTCTCCTCCAAAAGTAAGATCACACTATCGGTACCAGTGTTTGATCACTGAATCTCCTCCCGTAGGAGTATCCAAATGAAAAGGTTGAGGTAAAATCTCAGTTGGAATCTCAGAGTCCCAAAATAAGTCCGCGACAAGTAATGAATTTCTAGAACCTGTGTCGATAAGCACTGTTGATAAAGTAGAGAAGATACAGATCGTACCTCGTATCATCTCAAGGATGTCAGGATCGTGAGTCTCTAATGCCTGTAGCTAGGTATGTCCCCATCCACCTAGTCCCTAAAATCATGGCATATTTCCTAGGGGTGGTGGTGGTAGTGCTTGGTGACCCCAATCACCTCTTGCTTCACGTCCAACTCCTCTGCCTCATTCACCTCCTGGATGACGCTCATGCTCCTGCCCCTACTGCTGCCTCGGTGGCCCCTCCAGCATCTTGAGATCATCCGTGCGAGGAGTCAAATAATCATGATATTTGTAACCCTGTCCCCCATATGAAAAATAGATCATGCCTCACTGGTATCTCCCTCAGCATCTCGATCCTCGCACCTCTGACCCTGCATCCATGGGTGTCCCTACAGAAGGTCTAGCCTACTTGGGCTTCTTCACCGTCTATCTACTTCCCACTACAGATGACTCTGCTACCTGCCATCTGGTAGGGGCTCTCACTATCATTGCCAGCTCAACAAGGGAGATCTCCATTAGAAAATCTCTCTCTAGCACTCCATCCTGCATCGAGATGCTAAGAGAAACTATCTCATCTCTGATCTCTCATCAGAGGCCCTGAACAAAGGCCCGGGCGCTGAAGTAAGGGTCTTGTACCATGTCGGTGGAGTCTCAGTAGAGGTCAGTACATCTCACTGAGTACTGAGCCACATTCTAGCTTCCCTATTGTAGATGCAACAACTCTTGAAAATGCACATAGCATAGTGTCACTATAACAGAATTTTCCTTCAAAAGGATTTCAATATCCAACCAGGTGAGGGTCGTCTCCTCATGAATTTGGAGTTTCGAGCTCCACCATTGTCCTTCTGAGCCCTAAACAAGGCTAGTGGCCAAGATCACCAACTTTTCGGTAGGTGTATCTACTAAGTAAAAGATCAGTGAAACCACCACAAGCCTATCCTCTACTACCTGGGGTCCATCTCGCCTCAAAACCTTAGAGACAGCTGTCTCTAGACCTCATGCAACACGCTCAACCAGTGTTCATAATCCACTAGTAGCATCTGCTGCTCGACGGGTGGTGGTGCTACTGGTACATCAAAAAAAGGTGACATCACTGTGAGTGGTCCTTGTACCGATTCCTCATCGCTCAATGGGCCACTATCATGATATCTAAACAGAATCATGGCTGGATGTATTTATGAAGGAATCCTATAAGAAATAGATTTGCCACGGTATATAAGTTATACCTGGTGAGCTAACTCAAGAAAGACCAAGAAAAAATTTCAAAACACTAGCTACCAATGTTTTCATGTAACGAGTCAGAAAATAGAATCCAGGGTCCTTGTGTATGGATATGTTGGCCACCTCACCAACACTAGAATCCAAAAATAAAAAATGAACTCAAAACACTTTACACCATTGCCTCATTAAAATTAGATTATTAGTTCTTATGGTAGAACCGACCTCCCTCTGATACCACTTTTTCATGACCTGAGCCACGGGCCCAGACATGACTGCCCCAAGCATGCCTTCCAAAATCCAGGGGTTGGCGACAAACATCCGAAGGATTTTCTTGAATAGGGAAGGCATTGCCTTAGAGATATTTACACACTCAAAAAGGGAAACTAAAGTAAAAAACCAAAAAAAGTAAGGTATATCCACAAGAGTAATGTACAACCCCAAGTATAACTCTAAAACTAAAAACTGTGGCCTGGAATAGAAGCCCTAGAAACTGAAAAGAAAGTAAATAGCTGTTGCATTTACCCTAGAGCTCTACCAGGAGGGTATCTCGATTGCTCTTATTTCACCAAGCTCCACCAAGTCTCGGACCTCCAAAGTATGCCTCAGAGCATTAATAGTCTGCACCAGACACACATGTGTAGGTAAATCCAGTGAAAGGGTGATTATAATAATACACAGTAAGAGACCCGAAGACCCCCGAAGGTCTCTCAGTAATACAAAAATGAAAATATCACAAGATATACCACAAAGGTAATATCACAATCATGGTCTAAATCATGAAGCACAAAGAAAAAGAGACAGCTCACTCTAATGGTATAACTTCAAGGTTACTGAGATAGGTATGACTAGTCATAAATCCAGATCATCCTATTCATAGTAACTCTACAACTAACACATATTGGTCAATGTATGCTGACCCGTATTGGTCGCTAGAGGCTGACCCGTATTGGTCGCTAGATGCGGACCCGTATTGGTTGTTGGTGCTGACCCGTATTGGTCACTGGTGCTGACCCGTATTGGTCGCTGGTGCTGACCCATATTGGTCACTGGTACAGAGGTAGGGATGATTAGTCATATAGAAAGATCATCCCACTTTGGAGTTTCTGATGCTGACCTGTATTGGTCTCTCTTCTTCATCATGTCACATCTAGCCACTGGATTCCCACACGAATCACGCCTAATCTCCAGAAGGGTCTACTCCTCAAGCCATTAGTCATATTTCAACTAGTTCAAAGTCTAGAAAAAATGATACCCAAGGGACCACCTTTATCATAAGGGCCCCAATGTGACAGACGACACATCGATCAGATGCCCAGTCTGTGTGCTATGGGAACTTTTGTAAAAAGGGCCCTGTTGGATTCAAGTCTGATACAACCCAGGCCGCATGTCAAACTCCATAAAAACTCATATTGAGTATCTATAAAAGACCTCCTTGTCAGAAGGGTCCTTATGCCATAGACGGCGCGTCGATGAGACGCCCAGTCTATTGGATACTCTCCTTTCTCTGAAATGGGGGTGATCGCACCTCGGTCTAAACCAACTCAGTTTGGCCCACTGGAATTCCCAAAGGGACCTCTTCTCAAAATGGGTCCTAATTCCAGTAAAGGCATGTCAAATGGACTCTCGGTTTGTCAGTTATGTGTGTTTCTTTTTTCGAGGGCTGGTTGGGTCTGGGCCCGGTCCGACTCGGTCAGGCCCGCCAGAGGCAACAGGTCCTAGGGTCTACCTGTCCCCGCCCAGGTCCATCCCATTAAGTGTCAGACCGATTCACTGGGTACGACCCATTTGGGTGGCATGGCTAGTTCGTGAGCCCGAGCCGTAGTTTTCCTAGACGGCCAGGTGGGGCTCGCCCAACCCGCACTGGGCTGCGGGTCCGACGCAAATCTGCCCGGCTATCCTAATGGAGGACCATTTTTCAACTAGCCCCAAAGACATGGGGCCATTTTTTCTGGACGGTGGGGCACAACCCCACCATTTCTCTAGCTAGCGTGGCACAGCACGAGGCTGTGCCACCCCCTCCTGCCACCGCCGGAACCTGCGGGCACCACCCATCTCTCGCGCAGCTGGCTTGGGCCAACCACCTCCCCTGACTGGTTTCCGCAGGCCTCCTTTATCAACTCCGGCCGCCACCGGCATAGTGCACCAACAGTTATTTCTATGGGACACTGGAAATGGTCCGGTGGTCCGTTGTTGGTGTTGTTACGCCTATGAGTATCCAGGACTGCCACCATCACGACATGATCCTCTGTCTCACGTTGCCATCAAAATTGAGGAAAGCCAACCCGGAAGAACGCAACATGAATGAAGCAGCGAAGGGTTCGGGCCTTGTTCGTTTGGACCATGACCTCCACTTAAACATGAAAACTAGTGGTAGAATTATTCATCTGAATTCAATAATGTTAAACCACATCCAAACATAAACCCCCTACTTGGATGAGACATTCACTGATGACGTTCGACGGAACCTCCTTCGTCTTTGTCATTGGTTGGTGATTCAGTGGCACTCATCACTGCTCGCTGAATCCAGTCTCGTCCTCCTAGTGGTTCTTCTCCAATGACCATCCTTCTTTATTGAGGAATAAATCTATTGGTATTTCATTGGTCCCAGATCGCTACCACCCAAACATCTGTCTCTGTCAGTGGATGGTGTCGCGTCACTCCGCCAGAGGTTCCTCACTTGAAGAAAGCATGTCAAGAATATACCCCAAGCCTCACTTAAATAGAGGGTATAAAGGGTGAGTAACATGACGGGTAATTAATGAGGTTCATTAATGAATCAAACTCTTAATTCCCCAATGGTGCGGTTAAAAATGTGGGAGAGTCAAGACATTAATTGGCTTGACAAGTCACAAGTCCCACCACCGATGCTCATCTGTTGGATAAAAGGGAAATAAAATAACATTTATATGTTATTTTACTTTTCATTAAAAATTCCAAAAAAATAACTTTTTCTCTTGACCTACAGTGGTCGAAGTGAAGCCTCCCTTATGCGAATCCTGGCACTATCGATTCAACAGTGTCCTCATATTTTTAATCCGAGCACCGGTTCAAAAGATAGAAAGCAACACATGCGCTTACTGAACGCACCTTAAAAAATAATTCAGAAATTCATTCCCAGCTCATTGGGCCTCAGAATCATGCACTGTCATTTTTTTCAGTCTCTTAATAATACCAAATAATTAAAAGAATTCATGGAATTTTTTGGGAATTTACATGTTCCCACGTTTGTAGGAACCCGTGAAACCTGTCTAAAGATGAAGTGCAGAATAAAGACAATTACACACAAATAAAGGACACAATAGTTTTACTTGGTTCACCACTAAGGGCTACGTCCAAGGAGAATACGACAACAGTGTGCTGGTTGTACCAAAACCACTAATATTCACATGTTTTGGTTTAAAAGATTTTAGCTCGGTCACCCTATGCTAGGCACACTTCCTGTACAAGGTTCAGGGTTAGCACACTACATCCCTCAGATCACTTTGGATGACTCCCCCTGGCTCACTGCACTGGAATAATCTTCACTCATTTTATCAACTTGATGGTCGCTTCAACTATTTCGAATTAAATCAAGAATCCTCAACTATAAATAGATGCTCTGTTGAAGTCCCATCATCATGAAGAAATGTAATTTATTTTCCCATACACTGATATATTTTGAAGATTAATTTCTCAAAATGATTTGCCCAATTTTCTGGATTCCTTGGGTGTTTCACATACTACTGCTATTTCTGCGTACTGTAGTTGTTTTCACATACCATCCAACTCATCCGTGTACCGTCCATCTTCTCTGCATACTGTTCTGCTCTATGTTTCGCCCTACTCCGCGTATTACTCCACACCTCCACGAACCATCCTGCTCTGTGTACTGCCTTTCTCTTCCGTGTACTATGAGAGCTTCCTATACGAACCACAAACTCTTCCATGGACTATTTAACTTACATGGATGAGTCTCTCCACGTATTGTCTTCTCCTCCATGAACCACTTTGGACTTCTCTGGATTTCTTCCCGATATTTTAATCCCTAATCTCCTCGATTAACAAAGGGTCTTATTGTTCCTTAAATAGGCACATAACTCCACAAATTTCGGTAATCTAATATAGCCAAATTTTCAATGTTTGAAAAATTTACCCCATCTACGTACAATTAGCCTCTACCGCATACCAATCATGTTTCACAAACCGCAATAATCCAACCAACCTTTATCATTCTGCATACCCCATTCCTTCACCGTGTACCATCACTGCGAACTATTTTTTTAGTTTTGTGCACTACCCCATGTACCATCCCTGCTTCCTTCACCGCGTACCACACGACTACACCACATACCACACTCTTTCACTGCATACCACACATCGTCACCATGTACCTTTTGCCTTCACCACGTAATGCTTTCCTTCACTGCATACCGCGCGCCATCACCTTGTACTGCTAACCTTTAATACTACTTTCAGCCTCAAATTTATGACTTAATTCTTTGAATACTCCCTAGTCATCCATGTGCATATTGAAAAAAAAACACAAACCAAACTCCATTATTAGCAACGAGTAGCCTTGGTTCCATCAATCTCCCCCCTTGAGTTTGTTAGAAATCTCTATATAAATTCACTAATGCACTAGCCATAATGAAAACCTGAACCCTCAAGAAATAACTTAGCCATCACTCTATGCCTATATGACCAATGCACAGGTTAGAAAACAAGATAGAGGAAATAAATTGAGTTATCATTATTTTATTTTCTCCCCCATATTTGTAGAAATCATATCACTTTCCATTGAATTTATCCATTCTCACCGATTGGAAATAAACCCAAAACCAGTATTTAAACATTGTAGAGCTCAGAAAATACTCCCCCAAGATCATATCTCCCCCATAAAACTGAAACACATCCAAAAAAAGTTAACACATTTAAAACAACTAGGGAGAGGGGTAACTCGTAACCTACTTATGCATTGGGAGGTGTCTCAACACTGATGTTCAACTGATGCTTCTCAAACATAGCCGCTAATAATGACTAGTTATAATGTCAGCCACTTGCTCATCAGTTCCCACATGGTCCATTTTGATCACACCTTGGACAAAATTTTCTTTGATGAAGTGATATCTGATCTCAATATGTTTCATACGAGAATACTAAACAAGATTCTTCATATGATCAATTGGGCTCTTGTTATCACAATAAATCACCATTGGTTGTTTTACCACATCACCTATGTCAATTAGTGGATGCTTCATCCAAAGTAACTGAGTGCACACCTTGGTAGTAGATATATACCTGGATTCAGCAATATTAAGTGAAGTACTTTCTTGTTTCTTTCTTAACCATCCCACCCATTTCTTCCCAATATTGAATGGTCCTCCACTAGTAGACTTTTTGTCCACTACATCTCCAGCCCCATTAGCATTAGAAAATGATGATAGTTTACTATCTCTTCCTGCAACAAAGTACAACCCATAGTTATGTGTGCCTTGAATTTATCTCATGATTCTTTTCACTACCACCATATGTTCTTCCTTCGTATTACTCTGAAAGAGGGCTACAAGGCAAGTTGCAAAGACAATATTTGGTCGTGTCACCATCATATATAATAGGCTTCCAATGATCCTTCGGTACATAGTGGGATCCACAGAAGTCCCTTTCCTCATGCTTTCTAAGCATTGATCCAACTGAAATTTGAGTTTGAATTGGTTTGGAATCATTCATATTGAATTTATTTAGTAGATTTCTTGCATAATTTTATTCAGAAATGAAGTGTAAACCTTCTTCTGAAGTACCTATAACCCTAAAAAGTATGCAAGTTCACCAATCCTGGACATTTCAAATTCTAATTTCATGTGATTAGAAAATTCATCCACTAATCCATGTTCGTTTCCACAAAAATTAATAACATCCATGTATACCAATACCATGAACTGATCCTGCTGAGAGTTCTTCACATAGTGTGGTGATCCACACCTCCTAATTTAAACGCTAGATTTCTCAGATAATTATCCAACCAAGAGTACCACACCAATGGTGCCTGTTTCAGTCCATAATGAGATTTCATTAAATTTCAAACCATTAGTTCATCATTACCAAGAAAGAACCCTATAGGATGTTCAATGTAGAGTTATTCTTCCAATAATCCATTTAATAATGCTTTCTTTAAATCCATTTGATACACTTTATATCCTATTTGGATAACCATGGAAAGAAATAGCCTGATTGATTCCAGTCTTGATATGGATGCAAATTCCTTTTCAACATCAACACCTTCGATTTGTGAATATCATTTACAGACTAATCAAGCCTTATTTCTGATCACATTTCCTTGTTTGCCAATTTTTTTCTTGAAAATCATCTTCATACCAATCACATTACGATCTTCATATATTTTAACAAGACCCCATGTCTATTTTTTGTCAATCTGATCTAACTCTTCCTTCATTCCTTTCACCCATGACTCATACTTTGTAGCCTCTTCAAATGAGTATGGTTCCACAACTGATAGAAATGAAGATTGAGCATTATTACTCATTATGCTTGTCTGTGTAGGTGCATTTAGATCCTCAATATTGTGGACTGGTCAATCTTTTCTCTTTTATTTCTCCTTTGGGGATCGACCAAATTCTCTCCAGCTATGGATTCCTCTATGGATTCTTCTTCAGAGTCATCATCATGATGTGACTCTTGAGAGTTTTTCACACCTTCCTCTACCTCTATATTAGCATCTATTCCATGTTCACATTCTTCCTCATTTTTTATCACATCATCATAAGAATTCCTTGAAGCATTCGAGTTTTTCTCTTCAAGGATCATTACATCCCTACTTTCCATAATTCTTCCAAAGTGCTTATTGAAACACCTGTAGGCTTTGATGTTCATTGAGTATCCAAGAAATATTAATTTGTTTGCATTGTCTCTATACTTACCTTTATTTCCTTCTTTGTTTTGGATAAAACACTTGATTCTAAAAACACAAAAGTATTTCAAATAGGGATTACTTCCATGCCACAATTCATATGGTGTCTTTGTTTAACCCATATATAGCCCTGTTTGATTTTGAATATACACTGTAGCTTGTACCGCCTCTTTTCAGTATTGTCGAGGAATAAGACTCTCAATTATCATGGTTCTTTCCATGTTGTTTAACTGTTGATTCTTGCGCTCAACAACTCCATTTTTTTGTGGATTTCTTACAGATTCCACCTGATGTTGTATCCCACTCTTCTCTAGGTAATTTTAAAATTCAATGGATGTGTATTCCCCTCCATTGTTAGACCGTTGGACTTTGATATTTCATCTAGTATCATTCTCTGCAATTTGTCGTAGGTTTTCATGTAATGAAGTACTTTCTTCTTCCTGTGTATAACAGTCACACAGGATATTCTACTGTAATCATCTATGAAAAGAACAAAGTACCTCTCTCTGTGTGTTCCAGCAACATTTATCGGGCCACATACATCTGTATGGATGAGGTCAAGGAGATTTGATGCTCTTTTCTCCTTCGGCTAGTAGGAACTTCAGACCAGTTTCCCACAAATGAAAGCATCATAGGTATTTTCTCATTCATGCTTCAGATTGGGGATATCCATGACTATCTTCATCTTAGATATCTTTACCATGCCTTTTTGATATATGTGCCCCAATATTCGATGCCATAAGTTGTTTTCCTCTCCAACTTTAAGTTAGAAAATCTTCTCCTTGCAGTCAACAAGATATAAGTTTCCTTCTATTATATAGCCTTTCAGGAGAGAATTCCCAGACTTTCCTCTTATAGTACAAACATTCTGATTGAATGTTAGAATAAGACCTGCATCATAGAGTTGACTCACACTAAGAAGATTGTGACACATACCTTCCACATACAGGACTTCAGTTTTCTTCATCTCACCATTATCTAGCTCAGTACTTCTACTGCCTTTTATCTTCAAATAACCATCATTACCGAACCTCACTGTTCCATCGACCTTTTTCTTGACATTCGTTAATCGGTCTACATTACCTGTCATGTGGGATGAACATCTGCTATCAAGAATCCAGGGGATTTTGTTCTTTGTAGATTTTAGGGCTACATCTACAAAATTGGACTTTTCAATTTTCATCTTTTCATTCCATGAGATATTTGATTGAGTGTAGGGCGTTTATGGCCTTTCAGCTCTCTCTTTTGTGTACATGGGTAATTCATATTCAAATTCTTTTTCTAGGAGAGAAAAAATGATTGAAATAGAAACACTGTCTATTTGAGGTGTATTGACTCATCTTTGAACACTGAAAGAATTTATTCTACCATATCTCTTCCTAAAATACATAACATTATGTCCAAGGTTAGAACAATTAAAGAAATACCCATAGAAATTATTTCTTCTATAAGAAGTGGGATTTGAATATTTTTTCTTTTGTTGAACTCCTAACTCTTCCCCATTCACATAGCTCCTTGCCTTTTCATAGTATGACATGGTATGGGCCAGAGAGCCATAAAACTGACACTTCATGAAAGGAAATGTATTCTCACTTCTATTTATCCTTATGGATTCTTCCTCAGGAATATAGTTTGTTTGCCTATCATTTTTGGAAACTGAAAGATAATCTTCACTTATCTTTTCAGTTTTATTTGAGGGTTTTTTTTCAGAACTTCTGGTGGCATTTCAACATGATCAACTATCATCTTTCCTTTATTTTGGATCACTTTATTTATAACATTTTACATTTCGGCATCACAACCAATTCTACTATTTCCCATGCATGTGGGTCTTTGATTACTCAAGATATTTTCAACTCCATCAGAATTTTTTTTCTGTCTCTAGAAGATCAGAATCCAAGAACCTTCCAAATTGATTTTATTCTTTTATTCTTTTGAAATTGATTCACTTTAGAGTTTACTTCTCTCAGTAACAACTTCTTCGTAGAGTCTCTCAACAGTCTTGGACTTATCCTCCGGTCTCAAGGTAAGGTCATTAATGAACTTTTCTTATTCTTCAATTCTGAGTTCTAGTTCCATAACATCATCAGCACTTTCAAGGATTGATGATTGAACTTTCACCTGTTCATCCAGTCAATCAATTTCCACTTACAACTAATCAATATATTTAGAAGATCCCTGCACCATTTCTTTCCAATTGTTGCGTCTCTTATATTTATTCTCAATATTAATAAAATTATCCTTAATTTGAAACTTGGGATCGACAGTAGTAGTAAATCGATTATCTCTAGCTTTATCTATCAGTGGTTTTGAATTTTTAATGGTAGCTATCATGGAAGCATGGTTCCCAGACTTGAATTCTACTTTCTCTTCCTCAAGGAGTTCATTTCTATCATCTTCTTATTCATAAACAAAACTCTTTCATTGAAATTTCTTACCAGATTTAAAGTCTGTCATTTTTATGAACATTTTTTGTGGATTTTGAGTGTCTCCATCTTTACATTCTTCATTATTGAAATTTATTGGGAAACAAGAGGCAATGTGCCCTACTCTTGCACAAAAAAACATGCCAGATGTAGCTTTCCCTCAAATTTTATTGTTCCCATCTTATGTTTCTTAGAAATGAGAGAAATAACTTTTTTCCCTCATCATCTTCATAACCACAATCTCATAAAATTTCTAGTTTTTCTGTGGATTTGAATTCCATTTCATTACATACCTGAGTCGTTCCATCTTCTTGATTGAGTCTTATCTCATATTCTACCATGCTTCTTAGCAGATTATCAAGAGAATGTTCGGAAAGATCCCTTTCTTCAAGAGATGAATCCTTTTCAATAAAAATGGGTGGAAGTATTAGCAAAATTTTCTAAGAGAATGTTTGGAAAGATCCCTTTCTTCAAGAGATGAAACCATTTCAATATAAATGGGTGGAATTATTATCAATTTTTTTACAATATCAATGTATTTGATCTATTAGACAATTCATCGAATTGCTCCTACAAATTCAGTAATTCGATTGAAGAAAGAATCCATAATTTCTTTAAGGTGTATCTTCATAACATCATTCCTATTGTGTAAAACATGGATCTTCACCTCCTTCATTTTTCTATCAACTTCATAAATATTCTCCAGTTTATCCCTCATTGACATGGAAGATGTGAAACTGATTAACTTTAGATAAATATGATCAGAAAGGGCTGTAGTGAGAGAATTCTATGCTCTTGCATTAGGATCAAGAAATTTCTTGTCTACATCTATCATTGACAGTCCTATAGGATCAGTGAAATTTATTCCCTATGTAGCAGCAAATAAGACATCTATTCTAAGAGATCTTAGGTGAGATATCAATCTGTTTTTTTCCATATTTTAAAATTATCTCCATAGAAGAGGGGAACTCCCCTATCATTTACTATATTATCTATGAAAAACAGATTCAACAAAAGTAACCTTTTCCATTTGAAAAAACTTGAAGGACCCTGGGACACCCTAAGAGGGGAGGGGTGAATAAGGGTATCAAATTTTTTCTTTTAAGACGATGGATCTTGTTCCCACGTTGGTAAGAACCTATGAAACCTTTCTAAATATGATGTGCAAAATAAAAACAATCAGATGAAAAGAAAGGACACAACAATTTTACTTGGTTCACCACTAAGGGCTATGCCCAAGGATAATACTCCCACAGTTTTTCATTCATACCAAAAAATACCAATCTTTACAATTTTTGGGTTACAAGAATTTAGCACAGTCACTTTGTGCTAGGTGCATTTCCATTACAAGGATCAGGGTTAGCACACTATATCCCTTAGATCACTTCTGCTAACTCCCTCTTGCTCACTATGCTGGAATAATCTTCACTCAGTTTAATGACTTGGTGGTCACTTCAAATATTTTTCATTAAATCATGCAACCGCAACAAAAAATGAATGATATTTTGAAGTACATAATCACACATTGATGTAATTTATTTTCCTGTACACTAATATGTTATGAGGATTAATTTTTCAAACTGATTTGGCCAATTTTCAGGATTCCTTGGGTGTTTCGCGTACTGATATTGTTTCTGCATACCACAACTGTTTTAACTTACCGTACATCTCCTCTGCGTACTGCACTACTACGCGTTCCGACCTACTCCGCGTACTTCTCCACACCTCCACGAACCATCCTACTCCGTGTACTACCTTGCTCCACCGTGTACTATGAGAGCTTCCTACCCGAACCACACAGTCTTCCGAAGACTATTTTCTTTACATGGATGAGTCACCCTGTATACCGTCTTCTACTCCGCAAACCACTCCGGACTTCTTTGGATTTCATCCCAAAATTTTAATCTCCAATCTCCTTGAGTAACAAAGGGGATTAATTTTCCTTAAATAGGATCATAACCCAAAAAATTTCTGTAATCTGATTTACCCAAATTTTCAATGTGTGGGAAAATTTACTCCATCTGTGTATGGTTAGCCTCCACCACGTACTGCTCTTGTTTTGCGAACTGTAGTAATCATGCCAACCTTCATCATTCCGCGTACCCCATTCCATAACCACATACCATCATTGAGAAATATTTTTTTACAGTTCTGCGCACTGCCCTGTGTACCGTTCTCACTGCCTTCACCAAGTAATGCATTCCTTCACCACGTATCGTGCACCATCATCGCGTACTATGCATCGTCACTGTGTACCGCGTTCCTTCACCATGTACTGCACAAATTCACCACGTACCGCGTTCCTTCACCACATACCGCCGAACTTCAATACTGCTTTCAACCTCAAACATATGACCCAATTCTTTACCCAATCTATAGTCATCCATCTGCAGATTGACAAAAAACACAAACCAAACTCCATTATTAGCAACGAGCAGCCTTGGTTCCAACAAATCTGACCTTAAAAAATATGTAAAATTTATTTGTTAGACCATAATTAATTTCCTTGAAGAGTTATTTTAGGATTATAGTTTTAGAGAATTAATTAATCAAAAGTATATAAATTAATATTCCATCACAATTTGGACAATCACTATGTATCCATTTTTTCACCATACAAAACATTTAAAACAAAATTTTTATTTTAATGAAATATCATAAAAAATTTCATCATGACCTCATCCTTGTCTATAATCATCCTTAAAAACCTATGGAAAATATTTAAAAAATCTATATGAACACATATATCTTAGTAAGGTACATATAAAAAGAAATAAAGAAACTTGTTAGTCCATGAATACTCTCAAAATGTTCCTGTTTAAAAATAATCTATGGGATGAAAATAAAAACGTTCTTACCAAAAAAGTTAAATTATCTACAAAATATTTTCTAAAAAAATACAAAATAAATCTTAAAAGGAAAATAAAACTCATCATGATTTCTCTTAAATCTTGTAAAAATCATGAATACTTTTTCACAAAGTCATACATTTCCCCTTAAAAGTAGAGTATAATTCCCTCTAAACTCAATATCATTAGAATACCTTGTGAAATAATAATATTTCAGTAAAAATACATTGAAAGAAAAGATAAATTAGGTATGAAACTTGATCAATGTAAGAAACCAGATCTTCATTTTAGGTATGGATCAACATTTTTGGTGTTTTTGAGGAAAATGGAAGATGTTGGAAATTTTCTACGTACACGCCATGTACTCTTGAGTTCACACTGTGTACCCAGTTGCTGCGGGTAGCAATGTACTGGCCATGTAATAACCGAGTATATGGCCATGTGGACCGCCTAAAGTAGGGGATGGTTGAGGCTAGTACATGGTGTGTACATTAAATGAACATGCTGTGTAATTTTCTTTTTATTTGATTAATTGTACCGGGGTCACATCCCATCTCAAGATCTTGTTTCTTCTTCCCGTGTCTTAAACAAGAGAGAGATGTATGACCGAGAATCTTCAGGAACCTCTCGTTCCTCCGTCCGAGCTCTGATTGAGGAACCACTGGGTGCATTGGATTCCCACTGGTGAGTTTTCTCTTTCCCTAGAGTCTCTCTTCCTTTTTTCTCTTCTCTTTAGAGATATACCCAGTTGAATGTTTTTGACCTTTCTGCTGATCTACAATATTCTAGGCCGATTCGAGGGCCAATGTTCAAGATTATTCATCATACAACATCGAGGTAGGTGGTTTGTTTCGTTAAGGAATTTTTCTTTAAGTTATATATGCCTAAGTTCTGATTACCCATGATCTGTGTATTTCGTGTTAAGGAATTGAACCCTGTTATCATCTGGCTTAGATTAATTGATAGATTAAGGGTTTTCATTGAAATATTACGCTAAATTTCATGTTTAGGGGACACACTGTGGGTGTGTTTTCTTTTTTGAATGATTATGGACATTTGGTCCATGTTCCCTATGAGGGAGACCTTGTTTCCTTTCGTTTCTTTCTAGGTTGGAATTGATTTCATATTTTTGATGCTTGTTAAATGCTGATTTTATGAATTGTAGCTGCTTAGCCTTATAGTAGTTGAGATTAATTTGGGCTGCTGGATATCATTTGTGTATGATTGTATTGTACAGGCTGTGAGAACCTGGTGTAGTTATAAAATAGGAGGAATTGATGTTGAGGGAATCCCTAGAGTGCCTGTTGTATTTACATTACGAGACCATAGATGGGATTGACAATGAATTCTCCATCAAAGTGTCAATAGTATACCGTTACGAGACCACATGGGGAATGGATGTTGTGTGGTTCTTCAGAGAGTCTGTAGTTTATCGTTAAAAGACCAAAGGGGAAATTGATGATGAGTGCTTCCTTAGAGAGTATTTTTTTTGCTGGAACACATGATCATAAGGGTTAGACTCTGTGATCCATGCAGAGGGTCAATGTGACATTTTGAATGTGGAATGTGATGAGTCTTCAGAGCTAAACCACTAGATTGGACTCAGTTTTACTTGATAGTTTAGATGGTCTTCAGATACATCTGTTTTTCTACTATATAACAGATATAGAGATTAGGCTAGATCTTTGGATTTCAGTATTCAATGGATTGAATAATTAATAAATGTAAATGAATGTAATTGGAAACAATAGGATTGTTTACATTTGAGTACTTACTTTTTTATTGATTCGTTTATCTTATTTTATGCAATATATATTCACAAAAAGTTAGGAATAGATATTTTGGTGGTTTCCTAATGGGATTCGTCTCACACCCTTCTTGGGTCATTCTTTTGGGCCCAAACAGGTTATATGGTTGCATGTATAGATAAGGGAAATCACCCATCTACATGAGGTACTTGATTGCTATGGATCTGGAGAGAATGGGACCAAGATGAGGCTTGTGATGTTATAGGACTTAACTTATTTTCAGTACTTTGGTTTTAGTATTACATTTCCATCATTATGACTTGTTTGTATTCTTTCATATATACATGTGACATGCGTCATTTATTTATACAAGTTGCAGGTTTTTTACTATCAGTCTTCCAATGTTTACTTCGGTTGTATGGTTTTACTGCTTCCACTGTTGTTTATTATTGAAATTCCACTGTTTTGATCTATAAATGAGGTCATTGTTTCCCCACATTGACACTCGAGTCCCTCGCTACTAGTCAGAAGCCTCTGGAATTTGAGGAAATGCACTTGAGGCCATGTGACCAACTGGGTACAGGGCACCTTTGGGTAGCACCCGAAACCAAGTTTTTACAATGTGGTATCAAATGATGGTTTGCTTTCCTACATTGTATTACTTTTTGGAGCCTATAGATTGGTATTTGAAGGAATTGGTAGTTGGTAATAAGCTACGCCTGAGATTAGCTGACCCGTGTGCTGAGAAAATCCATTTTACCTCGAATATTGCAATTTTTCAGGTTTTACAATTGTTACAGTTGATTTAATTTCACCGTTGGGTGTCTCACTTGTATTGTGCTATTATCATTAATATTATTGATGTTCTATTTCTTTTGCAACCTGATGAGATGAGAGTATTCCATCTCATGCAACATATAGGCACTTGATAGAGATCACATGTCATGTATTATTTCCATTCCATTTAGGGTGCATTATTGAATACATGTCGTTGTGATAGATGTTGTGCTAGATATGCATGCTATTGTGATTTATGCCTTGATATAATACCTGCTATTTTATTGGGTATTAATAATATGTAAAGTTTCATTAGAAGAATGAAAAACTTTGGTCCCTAAGGTGTTATGGTCCCTCTTGGATCATAATTTGGTGGATCAGGAATAAACTTTAGTTTAATTTTGTCAAGTTTTAATATTAATAAGGATGCCAAACTTTGATTCGAGGGAGTTTGGGCTCTCACAGGTCATAATTTTTAATTCCTTGGATAAAATTTTAAGTGATTAAGGATTCCATCGAATTTTCAGAGGTTTACTATTCAAAAAACCAGACAACATGGCGTGTGGTGTTATGAACACACGCCATCTTTTCTTTTGTTCTGGAAGAAACAACTTTTCTTAAGTACATGTTCTGTACTATATGTACATGCCGTGTAGTCTTTAACCATGCGACTCACTGTGTGAGAAGAGAAATGGGTTGGGATACATTGTTAGAACACATCGTGTACTAGGAGTACATGCTGTGCTATAAGGACCATGTGTCTAGCTCTGTGACTATTGACACGAGTAGTTAAAACAAAGGTTGTACATGCCATGTCTCATTATTGCACGCCGTGTAGAGTCAACTATGTCTCCGACCATGTGACCAACAACGTAGGTTGAAGGGACATAACCAGTACACACCGTGTCTAGGGTGAACACACTATTTAGTGTTACCCAGGAGAGAACCGTGTCGTTTAGCTGTGTAAAAGAACTCGGGCGGGAGGGAAAATTCAAGTACACGACATGTCACAGGAGGAACACACCATTTTTATGGGGGTTGCATGACCAGTTTTGGCAAGAGTACATTCCCATGTTAAAATATTAAGGGAACACTCCGTGTAGGGGTTATACACGCCGTGTACCACTATTTTGTAAAACATGTTTTTTTTTCATCTCTAGTTTCGTTCATGTACTTCTATGTTCCAGTCCTTGATAATATTGAACTGAGGGGTGCGGTTGACCTTGCAGAGGCATGCCATTGAGACATACTCCAGTTGTATTCTAGATACAACAGCTTCCCATAGTTTCATATCCATTTCCTTTGTGGATAGCCTTTGGCTCTGTATCTTTACTTCTGAGTATTTTTAGATGATAGACACTCCATTGGGGATTATGATGGCTGTGTATGTATGTGCAAGGTGTTCCCTCTTGAGGTTGGTGGGTGTAATTTATTATGGGACTGATAAAACACTATTTTATTGAATATTTTATTGATAATAAATGATATATTATCCTCCCATTGTGTTAAATATGTTTATTTATAAAATATTTGGGATTTGATCATTCATTTGAAAATTTGGTGAAAATTCCAGTTTTACCCTTTATAGTTCACCGTAGTATTTCGAGGATACATATTTTTATATTTATTATTTTAATTTTAAATTTTGTAACAGTGTTAATAACATAATTATCTACAACTTTAGTTCAGGACACTAGAGCTAAAAAGTGCATTTGGATGGAGTAAATGGGCCATTAATCCAATGGTGGGATGCACTCGGCAGAATGGACATGAGTTCTGTATTTGGGCCATATCTTCTTTATCCGGGCTTGGATGGAGCCCAAATTTTGAGGAACTCTCAAAGATATGATTTGGCACATATCATCCTTCTGGAATGCCGATCAATTCATGCGTTTTGAAGGTCAAATGGGCGGTGAAATTCGCATCAAAATATTTGGCCGAATTTCCACATTCACACTTAAAACCTCTTGTAACATATCCTCCCCTCCCCTCTATAAATTGGATTTTTTCTCATTTGGAGGGGTTGGAACGTGTTTTAGGAGATTTTAGGTAGAGGAGAATTGGTTTCACCCAAATTCTCTAACCATTTTAAGAGGGGTAGCACTTGAAGCAAGGATCCCCTCATCGAAGCCTCCTTCTCTTCTTCATTTTGTAATGTTTTCATTTGTGTAATAAACTTCTTTTTTCTTATTTTATTTCAAATATTTTCTTCTGTTTTGTTTAAATTTATTCTTCTCTTAATATTCTTAATTGGGTTGGAATTCTTGAGTAGAAGCATTATTGGGTTATGCCCATTATAAACCATTGCACATGCAAAACGCTTCTACGATGATTATGCCACCCATGGAAGAGTAGTCTTTTAGTAATCAATCTACCTTTGACCTTCTTCATTAATTTATTTTGAATAAATTATATAATTTAATTAAATAATAATTATCCATTAATTGAGTTTTTAAATTACAAGAAACTAAGCAAGAAATTGAACAATTAATACAAAACACGCGAGGTCGAGATTTTGTGTGAATTGTGAGAGTGCGATCTTAATCGGTAATACAAGACCACACGAGATCAATTTGTAGAGTTCAAATACAATCCCTAAACTCAATTAATCCTCATTTACAGAGTGGTTATGTGCCTTAATTTACCACTGACCATAAGCTAGCCTTAGAACATCAATCAAAGCAGGGTGCTACGATAACATGTTCCAAAGCTAGCCTAGGGTTTAATCAATTTCATCTTTGTGGTAAGGTTAATTCTAGTAGGGTTCAGGGGTTAAAAAATTAAGGGATCATAATTAAGTGAATATTAAATTAAATGATAATGATTAATAAATGATTGAAGAGGTAGAGTTAGATCGATTACGCCTTTTAAATAGATTTCTAAAAAAACATCTTCTTGTTGTGTCATTTTAATCGAAATTCATTTCAAAACTAAAAACAAAAAAAATTATACAATCTTCTTCCAGCAAACATCTTCTAGATTCATAAACTACATCAAACCCCAGACATTTTAATTAGTGTTTTTATTATATTATATTATATTTTTTTAGAATACCTCTAATAAGTTGTTAAATTCACTTCCTCCTTTGAGAGACGACCTTGGTCAGCCACTCTGCTGCATCTAAGTACCCCAAATCACACTAATCATTTGAGGGTGCCCACGACAGTGCTCTTTCAAATTGGCACCGTTGCCAGGGAGGCAAGTAATTTATTCAACTATTTATAGGTATTTCGTTTATTTTCCATTTTATTGTTTTCTTCACATCTCTCTTTCATCTTTCCCTTTTTTCAAATTTTCATTTTTTTCTCATCCTCTTATTTTATTTTTGGACCATCAACTCAAACTTATCATTTTTATTTTAATATGGTCCACTTTCTTTCTTTTCATTTTTATTTAATTTATGACATGAACTAATCCCGATGATCTCTTAGATCTTGACCCTGAGATTGAACGTAGCCTTAGGGCTCGAATCAAACATTCTCAGTCTACGGGATGTTTCAATATTCAACCAATTGGTGAATTCCTCTCTTCTGGAAACATTTAAATTAGAAGTAATTCAAATTCAAACATAAAAGAGGAACCAATGGCTGGAAATAATGGAAATGAACTTAATATAACCATTCGAGAATTGGCTGCACCTGATATTAACTATCAACCAAATTGCATTGCATATCCAAATCTCGAATCATACTTTGAGTTAAAATCTGGGTTAATTCACCTTCTTCCAAAATTTCATGGCTTATCTGGTGAGGATCCAAACAAACACTTTAAAAAATTTAATTTGGATTGCTCAACCCTTAAACCAAGAAATGTTTCTGAAGATCAAATCAAATTTAGAGCATTCCCATTCTCACTTGATGGAGCAGCAAAGGATTGGATGTACTATTTACTACCTGAATATGTAACATGTTGGAATTATTTGAAACGTCTTTTCATGCCGAGATTTTTTCCATCATCGAGGACAACATCCATTCGAAAGGAGATATCAGGGATCAAACAAGCACAAGGGGAGTCAATGTATGATTATTGGGAGAGATTCAAGATGTTGTGTGCAAGCTGTCCACATCACCAAATCAGTGAGAAACTCCTCATCCAGTACTTCTATGAAGGAATCACACCCATGGAGAGAATCATGGTTGATGTTGTGGCTGGAGGAGCATTGGTGGACAAGACACTAGTAGCTGCACGTGTTTTGATCGACAAGATGGCCCAAAACTCCCAAACAATCGGTGATAGAGGTACACCACATGTTCGAGGAGTAAATCAAGTAAGTCCTACTTCTCTTGAAAGTAATTTGATTGATACTAGGTTAGAAGAAATGGCAACTATGGTGAGGCAAATTTCTTTAGCACAAAAGACATCTCTACCCCCTCCTTCAAGGCCTTGTGGTATTTGCACTGAGACAAGCCACCCAACTGACTATTGCCCGCAACTCCAAGAAATAGAAGATTGTGCAGTAGTGTTCCCTGGGAGACCATTTCAGCAGCAACAACAACAACCATATCCCCAAAAGAATGTCGATCCACCATACAACCATGGGTGGAAAGATTAGTCGGACATGATGTATGGTTATGAACAACAACAAAGGCCCCCTTTTCAACAAAACTTCCAGCAGCCTCCGCCTTACCAGCAGGGTTTCCAACAACCCCAAAGAAGATTTGAAGCCCAAGCATCAACAAGCCAACAACAAGGGAATCTCCAACACAAGGTAGACTCTAACACTGATGATCTTTTGAAACAAATTGTTCTTAATCAACAGAATGAGCTAAAGAGTCAGGGTTCAGAGCTGAGGGAGTTAAAGACTCAAATGAGCCAGATTTCCACCGCCCTCCATGAACTTGTGAGTAATAATTATGGAAATATACCTTCCCAACCCACTCCATATCCAAAGGGTAATGTTAGTGACATCACATTGAGAAGTGGGAAGCAAATGAACAATACATCTGTACCTACCATTCCCCCGGGATTCACCTCAACTTCAGAGCAGCCGCATTCCAAACCAACTGATGAGAAATCCAAGGAGAAAGATAAAGGTAATAAAAAGATTGATGATGTTCCTCCTAAACCCCTTCCTTTTCCCAAAAGGGTTGTTCAAACAAAGAATATGGCTGAAGAATCAATGCAAAAGGATGTTTTGGACACATTCAAGCGTGTGGAGATCAACATTACTCTACTTGAAGCCATTAAGAAAATTCCAAGGTATGTGAAATTTTTAAAAGAACATTGTACCAATCGAAGAGGGATCAAGGGAAATGAGAGGATCAACCTTGGAAGGAATGTCTCAACACTCATTACACCAACTATAGCAATGCCACCAAAGTGAAAGGATCCCGGGACATTCACCATCCCATGTACCATAGGGGAGTTGCACTTCTCTGATGCTCTTTGTGATTTAGGAGCTTCAATAAATGTGATTCCTCACTCTGTATTCTCTTCCTTGCAGGTTGGTGAGCTAAAGCTGATGAGAGTAGTGGTGAAGTTGGTGAATAGAGCTATGACATATCCTGCGGGAGTCCTTGAGGATGTACTTTTCCAGGTAAGAGACATGATCTTTCAAGTGGATTTCTATGTTCTTAACATGGAGGATGATCAGGTAAGTTCTCATGCCCCGATTATCTTAGGTAGGCCCTTCCTCAAAACTGAAAAACTATCATAAATGTCAATGAGGGTACACTTTCCATGGAATTTGGGGATGAAGTTGTGATATTTAATTTTATGGATTCCATGAAGTACCCCTCAGAGGATTATTCTGCATTTGTTATCTCCCATTTTGAACCACCAAATAAAAACTCCATGGAATTTGATTATCCTATGCTTAGGGAGATTATGAGTATTGGTTCTAGTTTGATGTATAAGAGTACTTCCACACCCATTTCTAAAGAAAAAGACTCTCTAAGATTTGATTTTGAAATGGAATCATATTCTGATTTTGATCATGTGAATTCTGATTATGACATGGATGTAGAGTATGCTGATGGATTTGATTCTTTATTCTCTGATTTTGATGATGTATATTCTGATACTAATGTTCATTGTGCAGATATGTCTGTTGCATCAATTTCTCCATCCATACATCACCCCCTACATTAGAACTCAAGTCATTGCCCCCAAATCTCAAATATGCGTACTTGCTCAGTGGTGATAGATTACCTATCATAATTTCTAACAATCTCTCTTTTTAACATGAAGAAAAAAATTTGAATCTTTTGAGAGATAACATTAGGGAAATTGGTTGGACATTGGCAGACATATCAGGTATTATCCCCTCCATTTGCATGCATAGGATTCTCTTGGAGGATGGGGCTAAACCGGTGAGGAAACCACAAAGGAGACTCAATCCAACCCTTCTGGAGGTTCTTAAAAAATAGGTTGAAAATTTTCTCGAGGCTGGTATAATCTTTCCCATTTCAGATTCAAAATGGGTTAGCCCTGTTTAGGTTGTACCAAATAAAAATGGTTTCACTGTTATAAAAAATGAAAATGATGAGTTAGTTTCTGTGATAGTACAAAATAGTTGGCAAGTGTGTATCAATTATAGGAAACTAAATCAATCCACTCGTAAGGACCATTTCCCACTTCCATTCATTGACCAGATGCTTGAGAGACTAGCTGGGAAGACACACTATTGTTTCTTGGACGGATTTTCTGGCTATTTTCTGGTTCCAATTACAGCAGA
Source organism: Viscum album (assembly GCA_963277665.1). Classification (NCBI taxonomy): domain Eukaryota; kingdom Viridiplantae; phylum Streptophyta; class Magnoliopsida; order Santalales; family Viscaceae; genus Viscum; species Viscum album. Next base: position 1,207,693,983 of record OY728127.1, on the reverse strand, counting down.
AGACCAGGAGAAGACAACATTCACCTACCCATTCGATACCTTTGCTTACTGAAGGATGCCATTTGGACTTTGTAATTCCCCAGGTACCTTCCAGAGATGCATGGTGAGTATTTTCTCAGATTTCATTGAGACCTGCATGGAGGTATTTATGGATGATTTTACAGTTTATGGGTCCTCATTTGATGAATGTCTCTCTAGTTTGGGTGATGTGTTGCATCATTGTATTGAAAACAATCTGGTCTTAAATTTTGAAAAATGTCATTTCATGGTCGAAAAGGGAATTGTCTTAAGTCATATAGTATCACAACATGGAATTGAAGTTGATAAATCTAAGGTAGACATTATTTCATCCCTCGCATATCCTACATGTGTGCGTGATGTTCGATCAATCCTTGGGCATGCTGGATTTTATCGACGCTTCATCAGAGATTTTAGTAAGATCGCTCTACCCTTATCTCGATTGCTTCAAAAAGATATTGACTTTAATTTTGATGATTCATGCAGGGTATTATTTGATGAGCTGAAGAAGTGTCTGACCACTCCACCAATCATACATCCCCCACGGTGGGACCTTCCATTTGAGCTTATGTGTGACACCTCCAACTTCACAGTTGGAGCTGTCTTATCTCAGAGGGTGGAAGGGCGTTCACATGTGATAGCCTATACATCGAGGACACTGGATTCAGCCCAATCAAATTACACAACCACAGAAAAGGAGTTTCTTGTTGTCATATTTACTTTAGATAAATTCTGTTCATATTTATTGGGCTCTAAAGTAGTTTTTTTTTCTGACCATGCAGCATTGAGGTACCTCCAAAAGATGCAAGATGCAAAGCCACGACTTATCCATTGGATGCTCCTTCTTCAAGAGTTTTACATTGAGATAAAGGACAAGAAGGGGTCAGATAATTTGGTGGCAGACCACATGAGTAGGCTTACTCACACACTAGAGGATGACACCTTGGACTAGGTACCACTTCAGGACACTTTTACTGATGAGCATCTTTATTCCATCTCAGGTACGCATCCTTGGTATACTGATTTAGTGAACTACCTTGTTGCCTCTAAAATACCTGCAAATTTAAAGAAACATCAAGTCCAAAAATTAAAAAGCGAGTCTAGGTTTTATGTGTGGGATAATCCTTACCTCTGGCGCATGTGTAGTGACCAAGTCATTAGGAGGTGTGTTTCTGATCATGAGTTTGATTCTGTTTTGCATTTTTGTCATACACTTGCTTGTGGTGGACACTTTGGACCCCAACGGACAGCTAGGAAGGTTTTGGACTCTGGGTTATATTGGCCTAGCTTATTCCATGATTCCCATGTTTTTTTGTAAGTCATGCTCTCGTTGCCAACACACTGGGAACATTTCTAGGAGACATGAGATGCCCCAACAACCCATACTATTCTGTGAGATTTTTGATGTGTGGGGAATTGATTTTATGGTTCCTTTTCCTAATTCATTTGGATTTTTGTATATTTTGGTTGTTTTTGATTATGTGAGTTAATGGGTGGAGGCCAAGGCCACTAGGACTGACGATTCCCATGTTGTAGTGGATTTTGTCAAGGCTCAAATTTTCTACAGGTTTGGAGTACCAAAGGCCATCATCAGTGACCAAGGGACACACTTTTGCAATATGAATTTTTCTTCCCTCCTTCGGAAGTATGGGGTGACACACAAAACATCAACACCATACCACCCTCAAATAAATGCCCAGGCTGAGGTTTCAAATCGTGAGTTGAAACAAATTTTGGAGAAAACCGTGAAACCAAATAGGAAGGATTGGAGCAAGTGCTTGGATGATGCATTGTGGGCTTATAGAACAGCATACAAGACACCCATTGGTATGTCCCCAATTCAGATTGTTTTTGTGAAATCATGTTATCTCTCAGTGGAAGGCGAGCATCAGGCTTATTGGGCTATAATGAAATGCAAAATGGATTTGTCCCAAGCTAGAATTCAAAGGAAGTTTCAAATTCAAGAGCATGAGGAGATTCGTCTGTCATCATAGGAGAACTCAAGGCTCTACAAGGAAATATCAAAAGCATCTCATGATATAATGGTCCAACAAAGGGAGTTTCATGTTGGAGAGAAAGTCCTACTCTACAGTTCACGACTGAAGTTAATGCTTGGTAAGTTGCGTTCCAGATGGTTATGTCCTTATATTGTATCTAATGATTTTCCTTATGGTGCAGTGGAGATCACACAAGAGGACACTAGAAGAAGCTTTATAGTATATGGGAAATGTTTGAAGAGATACATTGAGGGACATCCTACTGATGCAGTGGATTTTATCACACTGTATGACCCCATCATCACTTGAGAACATCAGGCTGTTCCTAACCCTTTCACTTTTATATTATTTGTCCTATTTAAAAATTCTGCATTTCATGTACATATATCATCTCACGGGTTCACATTGAGGAAAATGCAATATTTTAAGTGTGGGGGTGGGAACCTTTTAGTTTAGTAATTTAAATTGTTTTCCTTTAAAAAAACAAACCAAAAAAAAAATTAAAATTTGTTTGTTTTTCAAATTTTTTGTGTTTATTTTTCAATTTTCTTTGTGTTTTTGAAATTTTCGAGCTGAAATGATTCTCATCACAATTTTTAAATGCATACCAATGAGTGAAACAATTTATCCCTTGAAACTAATCTTAAATGAATGCTGAAAATGACTTTGTTTCAAGTTAAAATATTTAGTAATTTCATGGAAAGTACACCGAATTTTGAATCCCATGCCACATATCACTGTATTTATATTTGAAATCACTTTCCTGTGAGGCTTCTGAACCATTATTTTCATATTCTTTACATTCACCTCACTTCTTGAGAGAACCAAACCATGCTTGATTTAACCAGAATTTGATTTATTCCCGTCAAAACTTGAGGGTTTGAGGTAATTATGTTTAAATGATTGAGGCATTTGTTTGGTATTAAAGCCCCCTTTTCCAATAATCCTTTTTTATAATGGACTACCTTGAACATTTAATCCTTGTAGCCCTTAGAATCCATGCACAGCCTGTTAGGTTAGCCACATTACAAGCCAATTCTCCCCATCCAACCAACTCTTGAAGTGAAATTACATAATCTAGTTGAGCTTAAGTGTGGGGGAAGCTATGTTGTGTTGTGATACCACATTCTATGAAACTTTGTGTGGAAAATTAAATTCTTAAGAGATGTATTTTCTACTGAAGAAATTCATTATATTGAAAGTTGTGCCTTTTTTGGAGCTTTCATGACAAGTAAAGCTGTGCCTTTTCTGGAGCTTCTAAATTGAGGTGGAAAGCTGTGCCTATCTGGAGGTTTCAAGAAAATCATGTTTAAGAAGATTGACATTTTTGATGCGGAAATGATGAATGGTGTAAACATTTCATGACTTTTCATGATGATGGAGCTGAATTGATACTATGTGGATTGAGTAGAAGACCATATTTAAGTGAAAATTAGATTAATGCAATTTTTCTTCAAAACAGTCAAGCCCTCCTCATTCAGCCTCAGAGTTTTTCACATCTTAATCCTACCAACCGAAAGCCACAGAACAACCCTGAAAAGTCCTCATGATAAACATATGTCCTTGACTCACATCGGGTAGCGATGTAGGTATCTATCAAGCCTATGGTGACCCTTGTATGAGTTTGGATGAGAAAGACATTGCAATAAAACTTGATATTTGTGTGATGAGAGAAAATTCAAGTGAGGTAAGTGTTTTGTGCATGGGAGGATAAATAAAGTGGAAATATATTGAATGATATAAATGAAGATCTTGAAATAATTTTTTTTATGAGGCATGATATCTTTTGTTTCTTGGTGTGTAATTGTTTGATCTCAAGGATATGTGTTTTAAAATTTGTTTTGATTTGATATTAATGTTTACTTGATTTGAGGTTTTGCTCAGGAGTGCAAAAGGGTAAGTGTGGGGGAGTTAATAAAACACTATTTTATTGAATATTTTATTGATAATAAATGATATAATTTCCTCACATTGGGTTAAATATGTTTATTTATAAAATATTTGGAATTTGATCATTCATTTGAAAATTTGGTGAAAATTCCATTTTTACCCTTTATAGTTCACTGAAGTATTTCGAGGATACATATTTTTATATTTATTATTTGAATTTGAAATTTTGTAACAGTGTTCCTAACATAATTATCTACAACCTTTAGTCAGGACACTAGATCTAGAAAGTTCATTTGGATGGAGTAAATGGGTCATTAATCCAATGGTGGGCTGGACTCGGAAGAATGGATATGAGTTCTGTATTTGGGACATATCATCTTCATCCGGGTATGGATTGAGCCCAACTTTTGAAGAAAGCTCGGGGACATGATTTTTCACATATCATCCTTCTGGAAGGACGATCAATTCACGCGTTTTAAAGTTCAAATAGGCAGTGCAATTTGCATTAAAATATTTGGCCGAATTTCCACATTCACACTTAAAACCTCTTGTAACCTCTCCTCCCCTCCCCTCTATAAATTGGAGTTTTTCTCATTTGGAGGGGTTGGGACGTGCATTAGGAGATTGGAGGAAGAGGAGAATTGGTTTCACCCAAATTCTCTAACCATTGTAAGTGGGGTAGCTCTTGAAGCAAGGATCCCCTCATCGAAGCCTCCTTCTCTTTTTCATTTTGTAATGTTTTCATTTGTGTAATAAACTTCTTTGTTATTCTTTTATTTCTTCTCCTTTCTTCTGTTTTGTTTAAATTTCTTCTTCTCTTAATCTTCCTAATTGGGTTGGAAATCTTGAGTAGAAGCGTTATTGGGTTATGCCCATTATAAACCTTTGCACATGCAAAACGCTTCTATGATGATTACGACACCCATGGAAGAGTAGTCTTTTAGTAATCGATCTACCTCTCACCTTCTTCATTAATTTATTTTGATTCAATTATATACTGTAATTAACTAAACATGATCCATAAATTGAGTTTTTAAATTACAAGAAACAAAGAAAGCAATTGAACAATTAATACAAAACACGCGAGGTCGAGATTTTGTGTGAATTGTGAGAGCGCGATCTTAATCGGTAATACAAGACCACACGAGATCAATTTGTAGAGTTCAAATACAATCCCTAAACTCAATTAATCCTCATTTCCAGAGTGGTTATGTGCCTTAATTTACCACTGACCATAAGCTATCCTTAGAACATCAATCAAAGCAGGGTGCTACGATAGCATGTTACGAAGCTAGCCTAGGGTTTAATCAATTTCATCTTTGTGGTATGGTTAATTCTCGTAGGGTTCGGGGGTTAAAAAATTAAGGGATCATAATTAAGTGAATATTAATTTAAATGATAATGATTAATAAATGATTGAAGAGGTAGAGTTAGATCGATTACTCCTTTTAAATATATTTCAAAAAAAAACATCTTCTTGTTGTGTCATTTTAATCGAAATTCATTTCAAAACTAAAAACAAAAAAATTATACAATCTTCTTCCAGAAAACGTCTTCTAGATTCATAAACTACATCAAACCCCAACCATTTTAATTATTGTTTTTATTATATTATATTATATTTTTTTTAGAATACCTCTAATAAGTTGTTAAATTCACTTCCTCCTTTGAGAGACGACCTTGGTCAGCCACTCTGCTGCACCTAAGTACCTCAAATCACACTAATCATTTGAGGGAGCCCACAACAGCACTCTTTCAGGGACCTCTATGTCATAGAGATGACAGGCTTTGATGTCATTGTCAAAATGGACTGGTTTGTATCTTTCTTGGACTTTTCTTATTTCTATCATTGTAGGGTTAGTTTCACACCAACATCAAGAGTGTCTTTTATACACAAGGGGGAATGGGATGTTCAGGAAAGAAGAGCTGGACCCGAGCATCTTGGTTTGGGAGGAATTACAACATAGATTGCTAGTTTATATCTGGATGACCATGGGACTTGAAAAATGGATTTTCCTTCAGTGGTGGATCATTTCGAAGATATCATTCCAGAATACTTTTCAGAATTACCTCGGGAGATAGATGTAGATTTTTCCATTGAGCTTCTTCTAGGAGTCGAACCGGTGTCTATTCCTCCTTATAGGATGGCTACACCAGAGTTACAAGATCATAAGAATTAGTTAGAGGAGTTATAGGAATAGGGTTTCATCCGACCCAGTACTTATCCATGGGGTTTGCCTATCTTGTTTGTGAAGAAGGAAGATGGTACCCTCAGACTTTTCCTAGATTATCGGAGGCTAAAGAAGATGATGGTCAAGAACCGATATCCCTTGAAGAGGATTTATGATCTTTTTGATTAGCATTGTGGAGCCTAGGTGTTGTCGAATATTGATTTGAGATCCAATTATCATTAGTTGAGCATTATACAATCATATATACATCTTATAGCCTTTCTAAGTAGGAATTTTCTATACAAGATTGTGGTTATTCCATTCGGTCTCAAAAAAGCACTAGTAGATTTCATGGCACTGATGAACCAAGTGTTCCGTCCTTACTTGGATTCTTTTGTGGTAGTCTTCATGGATGATATATTATTTTACTCTCACACTCGACACGACCATGACACCCATCTTTAGATCGTCTTGAGTACACTAAGAGAGAATTAGTTGTATGGAATCCTCTCAAAATTACAATTTTGGATGGATTGGATTCACTTCTTGGGTCATGTTATCTTAGATACAGGAGTATTAGTAGACCTATAGAAAGTGAGGTAATAGTTTCCTGGGATAAGACGAAGAACATCATTGAGGTACAAAGCTTTCTAGGGTTGGCTAGTTACTATATACATTTTATATAGGTCTTTTCATGCTTAACAGCACCACTGATGGGCCTGACTAAGAATGGTGCGAAGTACTTATGGATAGATTCCTACGATTCCTCCTTCCAGGAGTTGAAAGGGAGATTGACTTTAGCACCAATACTATTTTTTCCAAATCCAAGAAAGAGTTACACCATATAATATGATGCATTAGGTATCATTATGGGAGAAGTTCTTATTCAGGGGGAAGGATTCATTTCATACGAGTCTCAGTAGTTGAGGCCACATGAGAGGAATTACCCGATGCATGATCTCAAGTTAGCTGTAGTTGTACATGCTTTACGCCGTTGGAGACATTATATGTTGGGAGAGCATTTTTTTGTTTTCAGTAACCTAAAAATTCTCAAGTATATCTTTAATCAGTATTATATGAATTTGAGACAGTGAAGGTGGGTTGAGTACCTTCAGTCTTTTGACTTTGAGATTGCTTACATTCCTGGAAAAGGCAACGCAGTGGCTGATGCATTGAGTAGAAGGACTCAAATACAAGAAGTTTAGGAGGCCCATAGCGTGTCACATATTATGGCTCTATTCTCTGAGATGCATTTTGTGGTGCACGAAAGATAGGGGTATACATTTCTTTCATCTATAGCTCTAACCTCTACTCTTTTGGACCGAGTGTGAATGAGACTGTTAACAGATTTTGAAGGCCTAGTCCTATGGGAGAGTGTGTCAAGAGAGGACACTACTCCTGGGTAGACCGTAGGTGAGGATGAGGTCTTTCATTTTCATGGATGAATATGGGTGTCTGTAGACATACATTAAGAGCTTTTGGGGGATTTTTATTCCTTAGTTTGGGTAGTTCATCTTGGTGTCACCAAGATGTATCTAGATCTACACCATCAGTATTGGTGGCCATGTATGTAGAGAGATGCTACTGGTTTTGTGATCAGATGTTTTACCTGTTAGCAGGTGAAGGTGGAGAATCCGTGACCAGAAGGGCTTTTACAATAGTTACCCATTCCCATGTGGAAGTGGAATGATGTTGCGATGGATTTTGTGACATGGTTACCGAGGTCACCTCCAGGGAATGATGTATTTTGGTTTTTCATTGAAAGACTCACAAAGATTTTACACTTCTTACCGATCAAGGATAACTTTAGTGTTTACGATCTTGAAAGGTTTTATATTAAAGAGATTGTCTATTTTGTGGGGTTCAACACTCCATCATTTTAGATAGGGATGCCCAGTTTAATTCTCGTGTCTGGTAGGGACTATATAGGGCTTTGGGTACACAAGTACTTCTATGTAGAACATACCTTCCCCAGACAGAAGGCTAGTCTAAGAGCATGATTCAGGTGTTGGTGTAAATTCTTTGAGAGTGCGTTATAGATTTTGGGGGTTCTTTGGAGAGACATATACTCATAGTGTAGTTTTCGTACAATAATAGTTTTCAGGTGACAATTCAGATGAAGCCTTATGAGGATTTGTACGTTATGCCAAACCAATCACCCCTATGTTGGATGGAGGTAGGATAATTAGCTATTCTCGGACATTTTCTTGTCCAGGAGACCACTGAGAAAGTGGAGTTGATTCAGAAGAGGTTGGATACTGCCCAATCTCACCAGAAATCTTACGTTGATCAACGAAGATGACCTATGGAGTTCGAGGTTGGAGATCAGGTTTTCTTATGTCACACACCGAGTATGGGAAACAAGAAGATTAGGAGATAAGGAAAGATTTCACCAAGATACATCGGGCCGTTTGAGGTTTTGGAGTGAGTCAGGTCGGTTGCCTACTAGTTGTAGTTATCTCAGAGGTACGGAGCTATGCATGATGTCTTCCATGTTTCTCAGCTATGAAATTAATTTTCAGAACCATCTCACAATTTTCAGCCCGAGGAGGTTGAGATGGAGGAGGATGCATCAATTGAGGAGCACCCTATATAGATTTTGGATTGTAGTATGAAGGTTTTCTGTGGCCGATCTGTTCCTTTGGTATGGGTTTTATGACAGCATGAGCGAGTACATGATAAGACTTGGGAGTGGGAGGCTGATGTTCGATCACAGTGACCGGAGTTTTTTGAAGTTTCTTCTTTTCCACAATTGGATGAAAAATTTGGGGACGAATTTCTTTAAGGGGGAATTTTGTAAGAACCTAAATATTCATTTTAGGTATGGATCTTGATTTCGGGTGTTTTTGAGGAAAAATTTAGATTTTGGAAATTTTCTATGTACACTCTGTGTACTCCTGAGTACACATTGTGTAACTGGTTATTGCGGGTAGCCATATACTGTCCATATAATGACCGAGTACATGGCCATGTGGACTACCTAAAGTAGTGGCTGGTTGAGGCTAGTACACAACATGTGCCTTAAATGAACATGTCTTGTACTTTTTTTATTTGATTAATCAGACCAGGGTTGTGTCTCATCTCCAAAACATGTTTCTTCTTCCCGTGTCTTGTACAGGAGAGTAAAATATGACCAAGAATCTTCGAGCACCTCTCATTCCTCCGTTCGAGATCTGATTGAGGCCTCTCTTGGTGCATTGGATTCCCACCTGTGATTTCTCTCTTTCCCTAGAGTCTATCTTCCTAATTTCTCCTCTATCTCGAGTTATCCAAGGTTGAATTTTTTGACCTTTTTGTAGATATATGAAGTTCTAGGCCAATTCAAGGGCCAAAGTTCAAGATTGTTCATCGTACAACGTCGAGGTAGGTGGTTTGTTGCCTTTCAGGCTTTTTCATTGAGTTATATATTCCTATGTACCGATTACCCATTATTCTGGTATTTCATGTTAAGGAATTGAAACTTTTTTATCATCTACATTAGATTTATTGATTGATTAAGGGTTTTCGTTGATATATTTTTCTAAATTGAATGTTTAAGGGACACCCCATGGGTTTGTTTCCATGTTTTAATTTTTATATCTGTTTGGAACAGGTTTCCTATGAGGCAGACCTTGTTTCTTTTCCTTGATTATTAGGTTGGAATTGATTTCTTATTTTTTCTTCTTGATAAAGGCTTGTGTTATGCATTGTATTTTCTTAGTCTTGTAGAAGTTGAGATTACTTTGGGCTGTTGGAATTGTTTTTGTACGATTTTATTTAAATGGGATATGAGAACCTGGTGTAGTTAGACCATAGGGGGAAATGACATTGAGGGCTTCCCCAGAGTGTCTATTATATTTATGATATGATAAAAAAGGTGGGATTGATGGTGAGAGCTCCCTCATAGTGTCTATTGTATACCGTTACGAGACCACAGAGGGAATGGACATTGAGTGCTTCCTCAGAGAGTCTGTAGCTTATTGTTAAAAGGGTACAAGGGGTATTGACAGTGAGTGCTTCCTCATAGAGTCTTTGTTTTTTCTAGAACACTTGATCATAGGGTTTAGACTGTGTGAACCACCCAGAGGGTCAATGTGATATTTTGAATTTGGATTGTGATGAGTCTTCCAAGGCAAAGCACAATATTGGACTCAGTCTTACTTGATTATTTAGATGGTCTTCTGAGACATCTATTTTTATATTTTATAGGGGATACTGAGCATAGGATAGATCCTGGGTTTTCATTATTCAACCATTTGAATAATTAATAAATGTATTTGAATGTAATTGGAAACTTTAGGATTGTCTAGTTTTGAGTACTTCCTTGTTTATTGCATCATTTAGAATATTTCTTTCAATATATATATTTACTAACAATTAGGCATAGATATTTTTGTGGTTTCCTATTGGGATTTGTCTCAAACCCTGTTTGGGTCATACTTTTGGGCCCAAACAGATTATATGATTGTAGGTATAGATAAGGGAAGTTCCCTTCTACATCAAGTACTGGATTGCTATGGAGTTGGAGAGCGTGGGACCAAGCTGAGTCTTGAGATGCTATTGGAGTATTCTTACTTTTTATTACTTTGGTTTTATTATTTCATTTCTATAATTGTGACTTGTTTGGATGGTTTCCTTGATACATGTGATCTGCATCATTTATTTATACATGTTGTAGTTGTTTTACTATCATTATTCCACTATTTACTTATGTTTTATGGTTTTACATCTTCTTATGTTGTTTATTATTATTATTCCACTATGTTTCTCTGCCAATGAGTGTATAGTTTCCCCACTATCACAGCCAAGGCCCTCGCTACAAGTCAGTAGCCTCTGGTATTCGAGGAAATTTGCTTAAGGCCATGTGACCTACTGAGTATAGGGCACCTTTGGGAGGAACCCAGAATCGAGTCATAACAATAAATCATATTTATATCACTCTTATAACCACACTTACAAATGAAATAAACATTCTGGTAAATTCTAATAATCTATTTAGAGAAACCGAACCCGTTAACTCTTTCCCTTAAACCAATGCATTGTAGAGCTATATCTGGCTCACCCATCAGAATGATTTATATACGACTCACCCTTCATCATAAAAAATTCCCAAGAATAATAAAATAATAAAAATAAATTATTTTTTTTTAAATTTCTATTATCATAATAATAAAAATATTCATTTCACCCATAAGAAAAAAATTGGATATGGAAATATCCATTCTACTTAAAACTAGTTTTGAAAATACCCAAAAAAAAGGGAAGGAGGATTTTTATTTGAAGAAAAAAAAATAAATTTTGTAAAGGAATAAAATCATAAAGTAATTCTTACAATGGTGGGAATAAACATATATGTTAAAATAGAACATTCCTTTTACTATTTCGTCAAAACATTCTATATAAAATACGTAAAAATATTCCTTTTGAAAACCTTTGAAAGAAAGAAAAAATAGGCATCACATGTCTATTATAATTAATTTATTTCCATTAAAATTAAATAATAAAATAATTTTAATAATATGGACGTGGGATAATAATATTCACAAAATAAATCTTTTAAATATTTATAATTATGTTTTAATGTATGGTGTCCCTTACCACCAGTATGACTCATCACATGCATTATTTATATTACTTAATAATAAAATTATTTAATTATTTACTCTATTAATATACCTTTTCAAATTTATTATTCCATTTATTTTATTTATTAAAATGTTATATAAAATTACTTAATCAAATAAGTTCATGTTGGATATCTTGATGATATTCATCTCATATTTCCAAAATCACTTTGGTAAGTTGATTTTGGTCAAAGAGGACATTATTACATCATATACAGAAAAATAATCATAAAATAATAATCATTTTTTACATTAATTATACTATAAACCAACCATTAAATATGGTTATGAAAAATTAATTACGTTACAATCTTAGAGATGGAAGGTTCTACTTACAAATGAGTAACATTTTCATTTTTTAGATAGCATGAAGAAAGGATGGTAAAAAAAAATTATATTTACATAATGATAGTTATATCATAAGTATCAAATTATTTATTTAAATACACTTATATATATCATCCATGTAACATTTTCATGAAAAATGAATCACATCGCTTCGTGAAGGTGGTAACCCACACATACACACAAACGACATTATCATTTTTCACTGGATGAAAATATAATAAATAAAATGATATATTATCTTTATAGATTTATAAATATGTCATAAAAATAGTATATATGCATTTAATCCATCATTATAATAATATTTTAGAGGAAATGATGAAAAGTTAATTACATCAGTTCGTGTCACAATAGTCAACCACACACATGAATGATGGTTTTGTTCCACATTTTATGGAAGAGGGAAAAATATATATGTTATGCCATTAACATAAAAAAATATATTTATATATAATATACTAGTGTTATTATTTAATCATTTTTTAATAATATTTTAATTAGGTATATGTAGAAATAAATCAAAAATACTCGGTTAAGAACTATACATCTTCTTCGGATAACCTCTTTAGGTATATACCTAAAGCCTTCAGGGGTTGGTTTTCAAATCAAACCATGGGATATAAGATTTGTGGAGGAATTTATTAAAGGGATTTTGTTAGGCATTTTATTATGAAGAAGAATATTTAATTGTGAAGGTTATAGGAGAGGAGGTGTCCTTTTATATGTGGGGGAGAGGGCACACTTGGAATTTTTAAAAATAATAAAATATATTAATGGCTTACTCAAGGAAAATAGATCCAAAATGGTCCAGTTCAGAATATTAGAGTTATATGGTTTAAATATGGCCATATAAAATAATTTATACTATTTTATAGGTAATTTTAATCATTACCACTTAGGTTTAACCCCCAATAAACTTGTTATTATTTTATCTAGGGTAATGAGTTTTTACTATTTTAAAAATTTATTATTATACAAAATGTAATTTTAATTATTAAATAATATAAATTATGATGATTAAAAATATTAAGTATATTTTATTAAATTCAATCCATATAATTTGAAGAATAAAATTTATAATTATTATTGAGAAACGCGATGAAAAACAGTTTTTTCAGAAAAATGTCTTTTTAAGTATAAAAACGTTTTTATAAAAAATTGAAGTATAAAATTAATTCAAAATAAAAAAATTTCATTATTAATAATATAATTAATATAATATTTATTTTAATCCATTTAAAAAAATTAAATGTTTAAATTCATGAAACAAAATGATAGTTTTCAATAAAAATCATTATTTTGACTATTCATTGAAAAATTAAACTTTTTATAAAATTCTAAAAAATCCATCTTAAGATAAGTTTGAATTGAAAAATTAGAAAATTAATTTAATTTTTCCAAATTAAAATTCCTTAATATTATAATAAATATTTTAAACAAAATAAAACAATAAATGAAAACCCAATTTGGTTAGAAATAATGTTTTTTAATTTTGACTGAAAAATTAACAAATATTCCTATAATGGATATAAATTACTAAAATATAATTAATGAATGTTAATAAGAAATGAAAATTATTTATCTTAACACTTTATGGGTTGTTACATTCCCCCCCTTTTTTGAAATTGTATTATCAAAATTTTAACTTAAGCTCACTAATCAAGGGTTTAACATTTTAAAATTCTATTGTTTAAATCCCACATCATAAAAAGGGTTAATAAAACATCCTCTTGAAATGAGTGAAATTGAAATATGAATTTTATCTAGGATTACACACACTTTTTTTCCTAATAGGTGAATATTAGTGGGATGTGAAAATATGGGCATAGAAAAAAAATATAATGTCCAAATAATGATGGAGAGTGATAGTGAACACTGATCATAAGAAAGTGAATGACCTATATAAAGTTAATGAATAAAAAACATAAACTCAATATATGTGAAAAATACCACCATTTCATCATAAATTATTGTAATATGATAACATTATTGTTTGAAAATTCTCTTCCTAGAATTGAGGAATAACATTACCATCTAGACTATGAACATAAATAAATATAATTACATGTTAAGTAGAATTTTATCCTTTAATCAATTTTCACCACAATATAATTTTTTCTCCAAATTATAATAATTCAATATGAATTATTCATGATTGAAGAACTAAATTCAATATCTAATAGATCATACAATTCAAAAATAAGAATTTATTTCCCTTGTCTTTAGACATTAACCACAACCTAAATGGCCAGCATAAGGTTAGATAATTCCCAAAATCAATAAAACATTATACATAAAAATATAAAATTAGTCTATAAATCCTAAAAAATAACACCCAATTTTTGAATTAGATCATTCGATAAATAACTATACTTAAAATTCTTCAAAATATTCCCAAAAAAATTTCAAAACCCAAAAATCAAAAGGATTTGATAACATTTTCTTCTTATATTATTTTAAAATTTATCTCTAATCAACAATAGTTACTCGTAAATTAATATACCCAAAAAAATTTATATGTCCTAATCATATAATCTCTAAAATATTCTAATCATTTCCATACATAACACGAATCAACCTAAAGATACACTAAAATCATATATGATTCCAAAATATAATTCAATATTTATTCCTAAAATAAAGTCCCATATTATTTAGTAATATTATATTTACCTTAATTATATAAATATTCCCAAAAAAGTGATCTTTTTATAAAATAACATTAATCCCTTAATCCAAAAATTACTTTTCACTGCCATAATAATTACATATACCTCCAACAATTATCAAAATTCAACTAATGTCTCCCAATGTATCATCAATCACCTCAAACAAACCAAAAGGTTTTTCCCATTAAATTATTCCTAAAAAAATTAATATTTATTTATAAAATGTTTTAATAAAAACATTTCATACTAACAAAAACATCACATAGGTCAGTGGTAGGTGTTTCACACTTTTCACCCTTCAGTTGTGGGTTAATGTCCTCTATCCTTTCTAGATGTGACAGGCTATCTCTATGCTAATGGATTGTCTTTTTTTGTAAAACGATATTAATATAAATCCATTATAAATGGAAAAACCTATGTGATACACATATCTATAATCCACCTTGATCTTATAATGTTCTGATGAATATGAACACACACAAAATAACATTAATCATGAAATAACTTTTTAACCACAAATGTTTTTAATAAAAAATATTTTCTTCTAAAAAATAAAATAGTATTAATTTAATATTATCATAAATCATATATTAACCCAATGGTTTATTAATCCCCCAATCATATTTTCTTAAAATATCATCGTGCAACTAAATTAGTATTGAAATGAATTAATTCCATTCAACATAGGTTTCCAAATTTTTAAAATACAACCTTCAACATAATAATCCTCAAGTGTTTCATGATTCTCACAACATTTAGAATATTCTAGAATACCAATACATTAGAATTATAAAAACACATTACATAAAAACATCATTTATTAAACTTCCTTATTAAAACAATAACCATGTTTTTTCATCTTATTCCTTAATACTTTACTTCTAAAATATGAAATATGATTAAATTAAAACATGATTCCAAATTAAAATTTATGGAAAACTATAAAAATAATTCATTCGTTTGAAATATGGATAACCATTTGTTTCAGTCCCAATTTTTAAGTCCAAATCCCCATTATATTCTAGGTGGAGTCCCTATGTTATTAAAATACCTAAAAACATCTCCAAATTACTATATTTTATTTTTACATGCACAATTATTACCTCTCATTTGAAAAATATGTTGATAGAGATCAACATTTTTAAACAATACTATTTTTCGAACATAATATTTTGGAACATCCTCCCTAACTAGTTTTTCATACTACATTTTGAAATGGCCTGACTTGAATTTTTTAAATAGGGTATAAAGAATATGACAATAATAAAATTCAGATAATAAAATAATTATATATACTTCTTGAAGATAACCCTCTTTTATATAGGACTGGAATCTATTTTTTTAGATCATCCATTATAAAAAATTGATAATTTAATATATTATATTTCAAAAATTGTGTAAGATGAGAATTTTTTTCATAACATATTCAAATGTATCCCATGGTCCATCAAGACATATAAAAATATAATATAATTGTGATATATTATAAAGTATTTTTCTATTAATTTTAATTATAGAAAAATATTTTGTATGACTTGAGATAGATTTTGTAATTATAATTTAAAGTGAATCCTTGGGTAGAGAAATGAGTTTTTTATTAGATCTTCATCCTTCCATATTGTAGAAGAGCTTTTATCCTAGTGAAATAAATTTGCGAGTCAATATAAAATATATTTAATTAATTAAATTACAGTTATAATTTAAGGATATTTTAAATATCTTACTCTATGACACCCTTCCTTTCAATCTATAACAAATTAGTTTAAACCAATGTTATCCAGGGTCAACATTCAATTTTATAATGTTATGTACAAATAATTCATAATGGTTCATATAAAAAATATGAATTAACCTAAGTACATACCTGAGAGTTTCTAGAAAATTGTGTAGTATTAAGCCCACTCATTATTCACCAGGTGACAATTGAGTTAATACCCAATCCATCCATTTTAGAGTTATCACACCTATGTGAATTCGTGCCACATCTGCATCCACATTCCAATATCTAGACATGGATGTAATTTCTATGAAAACCACATAATAATTTTTACCCAACATTAGGATATTATCCTATACATATACTTATTAATCCATTATTATTTCTAAAAATATTAAACTATCCTCTTCTGAATCAACTCAAAATCTAAATTTATCTAAATGTTTCTTTTGATACCCAATATAAGGAACCAAACTTAAATAATCTAAAAAATTTATTCTTTAGTGAATAATTAATTTCTCTATATTCCTAATGACCTTTTAGTCCAATAAGTTTAGAGAATTTTGTAATGAACCATCCTGTGATGCCATCCGACATGATACTGGCACCCGACCAAATTTGGCACAAGGCATAAAGGTAATTAGCTATCCCAACGGGCTAGAGGAAATCACCTAGGCATCACAAGAACTCCTTTAGAAATGGTTTTTCTAAAACCAAAGATACAACATAAGAATAAATAAATAAGCAACCTAAAAATAGGTCACAATAAACTAACATGATCCAACCCATTTTAATATACATAAAAAATCTATAAGGAAAGATATGTAGGTAGGAATGATAATGAAGAAACAAAACTAACTAAAATAAAACTAATACAAACCAAACTAATAAATATGAGCCTGAATCAAACTCCATGAAACATCCAATTACTCACCTTTACCCAACTCACCCTATGCTAGCCATGAAGAACAAGAATGATCCAATATAGAACCCAAAACATGAAATATATAGGCATGAGCTAAAATGGCCAGTAGTTTAACAAAACTAACCGAAAATATGCAATACATTTCTTAAGGAAATTCACTAATGATATTTTGGAAATAAATCTGATGGTATTCTTTAAATATTTATATGATGCATGAAAATAAAAAAAATTACATAAACCATTTCAAAAATATTTTTCCTTTGTTTCCCAAAAATGAACCTACATGTTTTTAAAATAAAGGCATCAAACCAAGACATTTCAAAACTTCATACTGTTAAAATTTCTCAATATAATATCCACATTTTTTTCAAATGAAAATAGTTTTTTTAAAATATCACTGGATGGATCCACCCTTAAATCAAATAACCATTTTGAAATCCACTTTAAAACACCCACACACAAGGGCCTTTAATTTCAAAATAGGTTTCCCAAAACATATTTTGTAAAAAAAATTCTAAATGAAATAACTTAACATCTAGAAGGTACAAGAATCAAAAAACAAGAACCACACGTATATCCCAAGTCATAATAAAATACAACCGAAGCATTGGAGGTGACATGAAATAATCCAATAAATAGGGTATAAAATTGAACTATAAGGGAAATCACATGAAAATGATTCAAAGGATCCTATTGTCATGGAATTAACCAAAGGATCTCAAAAGTTTCAATAATGACTAATAATAACCCTAGTCTAAAATATAGCACATAACATGGCTATAAACAGGTGGTGGCTCACACAGTCCTCCCTGGGATCTCACAGTCCCCAATAGGATCTCACAGTCCCCAATGGGGTTCTCTTGGTCCCCAACCACCAATTATCACACATAGTATCCTGGGGGGAATGTTCCCAAAGTTATCTCTCCTTGTATTTTGGGAAACTCCTAATCACCAACCTAGATCATGGATTTAACCTACTCATCCACCTACCACATTTCCCATGGTCTACCAAAAATTGTAAATGGAGTTCAGGTGTAGTTTATATGAGCTAAGTCTAACTCATAAGGAATAACAAAAACAACCTTCAACCAAAACACTCTATGATGGAAATAACCCATATATAAAGTGAATATAATGTATAACAATAACTTTCACACAAAAGGAAAAAAATAGGCATCACATAGTGATCAAAAACCCACAAAAGTGGTGGACAATAAATGGTAAATCAAGGGGTGTCACTCAAAAACACCATTTTAAAACCAAAGTGAAAACATTTTCTTTAATACTAAATCATATCTGGGAATCCCAATCAAACATTTCACATTTCAAAAATCAATTTCAAAAAACCATCTAGAAAATGAAAAAAATCATCCAAATATTTAAAACATTTTACAGACATTGTTACACAAGGGATCTATTCTTTGAAAATATAAAATATGGAAAAATACATTATTTACACTACACATTTAATTATAAATCACACAAAATATTTTATGTGGTATAAATAAATCACCCATTTATTTTAAAACATTTCAAAGATACCCTTCAAAAAGGGTCTTCCTATTTGAAAAACAAAACCAGGCCAAAGGGAAAACCATTTTCCATAAAACCATTCGAACAATTTTCCATGGAATTTTAAAATGTTGAAAACTACACACACCATTCAATTCACCATTATAAATACATTGAAACTCACCTTCAAGAATCATTTTGAGTTCCTCACCTCATTTTAAAACCAAATTCCCTTTAAAACCATTGTTTTCACTCAATAAAAACCAAAATTGGGTTAAAAACCTTCTCAAATCATGAAAACCATTTTAAAAAAACCATATAACATTTCAAAAAAAGCTTATAATAATAAAACATTCCATTTTAAATAATAAAATAATGAATTCACCTATAAAACCAATTAATCCAAGCATAAAATTCATCGGAACGGTTCCAAGTCATCACAAGGTTACCATATAAACTATTCTTTCATAGAAAGGGAATTTAGAAAGTGCAAGACTGGTTATAATTACAAAATGAAAAAATTACATTGTAACACATACCTCAATGAAGCAGAATCCTAGATGAACTATCCTGAAACTTGTCGCCTTCAATTTCATCCACACCCACGTGACTAAAAATGGTGTCTACAACTCCTAGAAAAAATTACTTATTAATAAATCCACCCAGAACCATAAAATCAAGCCACATGATAACTAGGGTTCATGGGGGAATCCAAAAACCAGAGAAAATTGGGAGATAAGAAATAAAAAGGGAAAGATAGGATAAACTAACCTCAAAACCCTTGAAAAAAACCATTTCAAGAGAAATAATCAAGTGATGAGGAAGGTGGAACATCCCCAAGGGATCCCAAAGGACGGATGACTCGTGTGGGGGAGAAGAGGGGTGGAAGCCCTCTTAATTTGGGAGGGAAATTTGGGGATTACCAACATTTTTAAACGGCTAGAAAAATAACATGGTTTGGACACACTATTGGGAAAACCAAGCACTAACTATATAGGTTCCACTGCCACCGAAAACCTTAAGATGCATGATTACTCCTAAGAGGCTGCATAGTTTCTGAAACCATGTGCCTCACTCTAGAACCACCCTAAGCCTCACACAGTCTTATAGGGAACCCAAATGCTTTGAAAAACTATGTGGAAGACATGAAAATGGTTCTTTCCAAAATAAAGAGCCAACTGAAAACTTTTCTCATAGATTAACAAATCATGAATAAGTCATGAACCACACATTAGACACATCAAGGAACCTACACCGTTTCTCCTAGGGGAATAAATGTTTGGAATTAACTATGTGCATCCCATGATGACAAACTATGAATAGTTAAAAATGAACTAAAAAGGCTTCTCCTGAAGGGAGGCTACACTATTTCCCTCTAACTATGTACCTTAACCATGTATATAAGAACATACTCAAAAACATCTTTGTTTCAATCCATAACTCCATAAAAAACACAGGCCTCCAATTCTCAAAAGAACATGAGAAGAACAATATTTGGACACATGGGGTGTCAAAAAACCCCAAGCATTCCACTTTATGACCCTAGAAATTCCCATTGTAAAGAAAAAAAGGAGGGGAAGATCCCAATAGGATTTAACCAAATGAACCACTCAACATAGCTTAACCTCAATACCATCAACGAAAATCCTCAAAAATAAACAAACTATTAACCAATAAGGGAACTAAATATCTCCAAGTAGAACCAAAACTAGAACTTCTATCAATAGTCAATATGAAGCATGGGATACCTAAAATGGCCTCCCCACCTTTTATAATTCCTCCAACCCAGTGGCACAAAAGAAAAACTATATAAAAACACATGATTGAATAATGGAAAATAATGAGATGAACACACCCTCAACTAAAAACACGTCTAAACCCAAAAGAAGGAATAAAAACCACATGTAGCCTCAAATGAAATGGAATGATTTCTCATAGTGGGTCATGAAACACATGGATAACCTGGGGATAAACACCAGATCACCCTCAAATAGTGAATCCCACAAAAGGCCCACAAACACACAAGCACACTAATTAGTATATCACACTCAAATGGTGTATCACACACACTAGTTACCCAATTTGGCAACCAAAGGCCTCCCTCAAGTACAAAAAATGAGAAATATTAGGCTCAACTTAAATAATGGGTGCAACTTTCTATCAAAAATATGGATTTCCAAAAAAAATGGGGCTCAACAAAATGGCACTCCTAGCCTACCCACAAAACACACAAGTGAGTGGGGAGGGGGAAAATATTCCTAAAAAAACATGCCATAAAACATCATTCAAACCATCCATCAAAACATCCAAAAAATGGAATAATCCATAAGAAAATTTCAAAACAAGGTAAACATACACAAAATCCAACCTCATAAGAAGAATCCACCATACCAAGATTACAACAACCAAAAGAGTGGTCCCCAAATCAACACCACCGATTCAAAAAAACACAGCTAAAACTAGTGAGCATGCTAACAATAACCCTAAAAAAATAATCCACACCCACCACTCTATTCATTGCCTAGGTCACCACAATAACCGAGTAAAAGTTTTTACTATTTTTGGGGATGATAACAAAAAAGACATGAACTTACTTTAGTCCTGTATCAATGAGAAAACCTAATTACTCCTTCATAAGAAAGAAATAAAAACCATAACAAAAAACCTTAAAATAGGTATTCCAAAACCACATAAAAAGAAGCTTTTCTTTTGAAAACCACCATTTCACAAAGGAATTTTAAAACCACCATCCACCAAGGTGTGCATTATAAAACTAATCCAATATAATCTTTAAAAAAAACCACTTCAATGGAACACACACACTACCCAAACAAGGAAAGACACAAAATTCCATTAAAAACCCCTTTTCCATGATCTTTAACATGTTGTTTAAAAAAATATTCATTTTAAACACCTCATTTTCAAAATAAGAAAATATTAAACTACCAATTTAATAAAACTTTTCACAAAACCATGGTAATTAAATCTTCCCATTTAAAAAATCCATGATTGAAAATGAACCTCTAACAAAATCTCTTCTTTTTTCTAAACATGGTTCGAAAAATCCAATCACACACAATCACTACAAAGGAATTAAAATAAGGATCACTAAATAAATATCCCAAAATGAAGAAAACACTCCCCATTCTACCTCTAATAAGTGAAAACCGCTTTTGGATAAATATAGAATCAAGAGAATTACAAAAAGGAATGTTGGGGAGGGAAACTGTTATGACTTCCTTAAACACCATGGTTGGGGAAAATGGGTGTCAAACCTATGACACACCTTGAAAAATTAAAACTCCACCACATGGGAAGCACATGGTTTTCCAACCTATGTTAGATAACCATGAACTCAAGTTCCCTTCTACCATGAAGCCAAAGTGTGGTCCCCAATATCACTTGATCTTCAAAGTGAACAAACAAAAACAGTTAAAATTAACCATAAATTCACATTTTGAAATCCAAAAACCTATGGAATATTAAGGATTTGGATAAGAGAGATCTATATAGACTCTCCCAACCATTAGCTCTCATGGTTTTACATCCTTAAACTTCTTTATAAGAAGAAATCCCCAAATATATTGGGATACAAAAGATTTTTGGTTTCCTACTAAAGGAAAACCCATGCCTCCTCTGATACTATTTTTCAACAGATTAACCTGGGCTACCATCCGACCCAACACCGCCACTGAACCCAAATCTCTATAAGGCCTAAATTGTGTTCTTAATCCCCACGGGATAGTGACATAAACCTGTAAATTATAGGAACTTTTTTGGGAATGTTTTCTCCTAAATTAGATATATAACAATAGAATAAATAAATAAACATAATGTAAATAGGTCACAAACAACTACCATGATCAATCCCAATTTCATATACATAAATGAAATCAACATGAAATGAGATACATATAGGTTGGACAAAGTAAAAAAAACTAACCAAAAGAAAACAACTATAAACCAACCCAATCAATCCGAGCCCAAAACCAACTCCATGCAACCTTTGGTTTCTCACCACCATCCATTTCACCCCATTTGGGCCATGATGAACAAGAATGATCCAACAGAGAACCTAAAACATGAATTATTAGTCCATGATATAAAAATCACATTATTTCATCATAACCTACTAAAAATATGAAATTAGTTTCATATGGAATTTTACCAATGATATTTTGAAAATAAAGATTGAAATAAATCTTTAAATATATATACTATTCCTGGAAATCAAAACATGTCAATAAAATATTTCCAATTTTTTTTTCATTTATTTGCCAAAAATGAACCCACACATTTTGAAAAAAAATCCATCAGCCCAATCCATTTCGAAAGCACAATCACCATTAAAATTTATCAAAATAAATTACACTTTTCTTATCCAAATGATAATGGATGTTTTAACCATTTAACTTGTTGAATCCACCCTTAAATCAGATCACAGTTTTGAAATCCACTATAAAGTAATCACACAAAAAATCCTTAAATTTCAAAATAGAGTTTCCAATAATTCTTTGGAAACTATTTTTATGTAAATCACAAAACACCCATATAGGTCATGAATCAAAAAGAGAAACCACACATATATCATAAGGCATAAAAAATGAAACCTAAGCCTCAAAGGTGACATGAAATAATCCAATAAATAGGTGATATAATCAATGTACAAGGGAAACACCCAAAAGATGACTTGAAGGATCCAAGTGTCATTTTACTAACCAAAGAGCTCTAAATGGGTGATATCATGGCTAAGAATAACCCTATCCTAAATAGTAATACACAACAAGTGTACATATAGTTGTAGTCTCACACATCCTCCCTAGGATCTTATAGTCCCCATTGGTCTCTAACGATCCACATTGGGTAAATCTAAGTCCCTAACCACCCATGACCACACACGGTATCATGGGGGAATGTTCCCTCAATAAGATCTCCTGGTCTTGGGGGAAACACTCTGAATCACCAACCTTGGCTATGGATTTAACCACCCCAACCACCTACAAATTTACCAAGGTTTACCATGATGAGTAAATGAAGGTGAGTAAAATTGAAAATGAACTAATTCTAACCTACATGGACTATCCAAAACTACCCTCACCTCTAACACCTGATGATGGAAATCCCCCCATCTATAAAGTGTACACAATGAATAAAACAGAAATTCACTAGAAAGGGGAAAAAATGCATCACATAGTGATCAAAAGGCCACATAAGGGGTACACAATAAAGAAAAATTAATGTGGTGACTCACAAAACTACCATTTTAAAACCAAAGTTCCAAATAGGCCTTTAACACTAAATCATAGCTCAGAATTCCATGCACACTTCCCAAATTTCATAAAACAGTTTATAAACACTATTTTTAAAATTTTTGAAATCACCAAATCATTTAAAACATTTCAGTGTCACCTATACACAATGGTTCTATTCTTTTTTAATATAAAACATTCCCAAACCCATTATTTCAACCACAATTTTCATTAAAAATCACTTAAAATATTTTAATAGGTCCTAAGAAACCCCCATTTCTTTTAAAATGATTCAAATCTAACCTTCAACAAGGTTCTTCCTATTTGAAATCCAAAACAAGGAAAAATGGTTTTTTCCATAAAACCATTTAAAAAATCCTACATGGAATTTTAAAAAGTGGTAAAATACATGAACATTTCAAATCACCATTTGAAATACTTTAAAACGACCCTTCATGAATCATTTTTATATCCTCATCTCAATTCAAAACTAAACTCCCTTTAAAAGAATTATTTTCACTCCATGATAAATAAAACCAGGTTAAAACCCATTTCAACTCAAGAAGGCCATTTAAAAAATCCATAATATATTTTTAAAGAAGATTATAATAAAAATCATTCTATTTAAAAAAAATAAAACAATGGATTTACAAATAAAACCATTATGCCTAGCATAAAATTCAATGAAATGGTTCCAAATCATCATATAGATACCGTATATAACTATGATTTCATAAAAAAGGAATTTAGAAAGTAAAACCATGGTTAGAATTCAAAAATGAAACAGTTTCATAGTAACACCTTCCTTAGGGAAGTGGAAACTAGTTTGAAATGTCCAAAACAGGTCTCCTTCAATATCAACCACACCATGGGACTAGAAACAATGTCTACAACCCCTAGAAACTAAAAAACCAGTCTATAAATCCAACCAAAACCCAAAAACAGTGTCACAGGATAAATAAGGTCCATGGGGGAAGCCAAAAAAAAGATAAAAGAGTGATATAAGAAAGGATGAGGGAAATAGAGGAGAAACACAACTCAAACCTCTTGGAAAACACCATTATAAGGGAAATAATTGAAGGAGGATGAAGGAGGAACACTCTTAAGGGATTTGAAGGGTTAGCTGAATCACATGGGGGAGAATAGGGGTAAAATACCTCCAAATTAGGAAGAGAAATTTGGGTATTACTCAAATTTTTAAATAGTTGGACAACACATGTGGTTTGGACATACAGTTAGGAAGATCGTGCGCCAACCTTGCATGCACCAATACCTTCGAAAACCCTAATCTACATAGTTACTTCTTAGAGGCCGCATGGTTTCCCAAACCCTATTCCTCAGTAAAAAACAACCCCAAGTCTCTTATGTCCTCTTGTGGTGTCCCACATTATTATAAAATCCTTGCGGAAGCTATAAAAATGATTCTTTCAAAATTACAGATCCAATTGCATGCTTCCTTCATGATTTGCCTTACCATACACAAGTAATGTGCCACACCATAGATGCACTAAGGATCCTCCATGGGTTTTATTATGGTCCACAATGATTGGACTTAACCATAAACATCCGATGTTGAAAAACCATGAATAATTAAAAAATAACTAAAAAGGATCCCCTTGAAGGGTGTCTACAAAGTTTCTCTCTAACCGTGAACAAAAGGGAAAACTAAAAAATTTCCATGTTCCAAGACAGATCTCCACGGAAATGCAGTTCAGGCCTCCAATCCATAATAGAACATGATAAAAACAACACCATGACATGGGGTGTTAAAAAATTTAACCATACACAATACATAAATAAATATTAAATTACAACATAGACACTACCACTTAGTATCTATCTCTTTAACCATACAAAACATTTAAAATAAAAAATGTTTTCTTTTCATGAAAAATCATCACAATTTTTTATATTGAAAACTTTCTTGTCCCGAATAATCCTTAAATTCTCATTAAAAACATATGTAAATGTGGTATGAACAAAAAAACATACAAAGGGATATAAAAAAAGAAATAAATTGGGTAGTCCAGGAATAATATTAAAAATATTCCTTTTTCAATATAAAAATCAGGTTTAAAATAAAAATTTTCGTACACCGGAATCTAAATTCTATTTCAAAATAATTTCAAAAAACATTTCATAAGAAATATTAAAAGAAAAATAAAACTCATGAATGTTTCTTTTCCATTAATAAAACTCATGAATATTAATTTTCCATTAAATTATGAAATAATTAGGTTTTTGTAAAAACCCATAGGAATCATAGATAAATCATATAGATAACTTGAGATATAATATTCATATCACTCTTTTAATAACTCTTATAATGTAATAAACTACTAGGTG
This sequence comes from Viscum album, assembly GCA_963277665.1. Taxonomy (NCBI): domain Eukaryota; kingdom Viridiplantae; phylum Streptophyta; class Magnoliopsida; order Santalales; family Viscaceae; genus Viscum; species Viscum album. Next base: position 1,207,667,538 of record OY728127.1, on the reverse strand, counting down.
AATTCCAATAATATCTTAGGTGAAACAAAATCAATTATCTTTGTCCCTTTACATAATAAATTGGAGTGCAATATGAGAATCACATATCATCCCGAGCTTTATCCATCCTACCATTTTTTATAAAAAATTCCCTAGAACCATAACACAGTCATAATAAGTAAAATCTTCCACTTCTATTATCATACACACAGAAATATTCTTTTCATCCATAAAAAATTCAGGATATTAAAATATTTATTTGATTTGAAACCATTTTTGGAAATACCCCAAAAAAGATAATAAGGGGTTTTTTGATTAAAACATGAAATATTGTAAAGGAATTGAAACAACAAATAACAGTCATGATGGCGTTAAGAACCATATACACTACAATAAAACATTCCTTTTTTCCCTTTCATCAAAATGTTCCGTATAAAATATGTAAAAATATTCCTTAAAAAAGTAAAAAGAGAATAAAATTTCCTTTTTAATTAATTTATTTACATATAAATACATTCATCTAATAATTTTATGATTATGTGAATGGAAGGAATAAAATTAGAAAATAATCCTTTTGAACATTTAAAATGATTTTTTAAGTTAAACTATCCCTTACCATGACCGAATCATTATGTACATACATTATCTTCCCGAATAATAAAATTATATTAATTATTTAATTTTTTAATAATTTTTTTAAACTTTATCATTCCATGTATTTTATTTGTTACCTTATGATATACTATTAATTAATCAACTATGTTCATGTCGTATGTTTTGTTGATATTCAGCTCATATGTCTGAAATCACTTTCATAAGTTGACAATGGTCAATGAGGTAATTATTAATTATTCTATATAATAATAATAATTAAATAATTATAATCATCACATGTTAATTATAGTTTTAAACCAACCATGAAATATGATAATGAAAAATGAATTATGTTATAATCATAGGTTTGGGATGTTGTATGTATGCATGAGTAACATTTTCATTTTTTAATGAGAATGAGGGAAAGAAATTAAATATAATTTTATCCTTCTATAATTATTATTATATCATAAAAATAATATTAGTTCTTTAATTAAACTTATATATATAATCTATGTGATGTGGTCACAAAAAATAATCACATCACTTCATAGAGGCGGTCATCCACATATAGACACGAACGCTGTTATCATTTTCAATGAATGAAAAGGTAAGAAAGTAAATGATATATTATGTTTAAATAAAGATAAATATTTCAGGAATATAATATATATAAATTAAATCCATCATTACAACCATCCTTGAGAGGCGGTGATGGAAAAAAATTACATCGGTTCCTGAAGCGGTAGTTCGTCGTACACCTAAACGATAGTTTAATTTTACATTTTATGGAAGAAGAAGAAAGATATAAGTTATTACAATAACATTACTACATATTATTTATTTAATATAATGGTTTTAATAATTAATCTTGTTTTATGAATATTTTAATGAGTTATAATAATAATCAAAATGAAAATAACGATTAATAAGTGCACCTCTTTTTTCAGATAACTCTTTAAGATTATACCTAAAGCCTTCATAGGATAGTGTTATGATATAAAAAGGGACACTGGGACATGAGAAGGGATTTAAGGAAGGTATTTCGGTAGTTATTGTCCAAAAACGGATCTTCAAGTATTGATATGAGAGGAGATGAGGTGTCCTTTTATAAGTGGGGGAGAGGACACACTGGGAATTTTCAAAAAGAATATAATATAAAAATGTTTTACTTAAAACAATATCTAAAAAATGGATCATTTATGAATATTATATGATTTAGGGTTAAAATATTTCCATAAAATATAATTTATAAAATTTTATAGGTAAATTTAAACATTTTCACTTAAGTATAACCCGGAGTAAACCTATTTTAATCTTATCCATGGTAATAGATATTTACTATATTCACTATTCATTTTGAAAAAATTAATGTTGGACTTGTTAAATAACATTAATTTTTATGTTTCAAAATATAGAATACATTCTTTCAAATTCAATTCTTTGAATTGGCATAATTAAATTTAAAATTAAACCGTAAAACGTGATGAAAAACAAATTATTCATACAAATTTATTTTTAAGTATAAAAATGTTTTGTTACCAAGATCAAGTGAAAATTAACTTAAAATACCATAATTGGATCATTAATAATATAATTTAACTAATTTTACTTTTAAAATTTTTTTAATAAAAAATGCAATTTTTTAAATTCTTGAAATAGAAATAACCTTTTCAATAAAAATTATTATTTTTCACTATTCATTGAAATAAAAAATTTAAAAAAATAATAAAAAATCATTCCTAAGATAATTTTGAATTTATAAATTAAAAATGAAGTTATTTATTACTAATTAAAATTAAATAATCTAAAAATAAATCTTTTACGAAAAATAATATAATATATGAAAACCCAATTCGCTTAGATATAAATCATTTTTCTTTTGAACAGAAATATTTCCTACTATTATTATAATAAATATAACACAATAAAATATAATAAATTAATATTAATAAGACATGAAAATGATTCATATTAAAATTACCTGGGTTTTGACACTTTGGTTGAGATGTAGATACTCAGCCGAGTATAACCGATTTTGTAGTTCACAAACTATGGAATGATAATGAGTTGGGTGACTCGAATTCAACTATTGGTAGATTTATCCGTAATGGAAGAAGTGTATATTTCAACAATGGAAGTAGGTAAATATTTGATATGGAATAGTTTTATGTTGTAGGAGCTATAAATGATACAACAAGGTTGATTTCTCTACTGTGATAGTCAGAGTACAATACACATGATGAAAAATCTAGTGTTTCATATATGGAAAAAACACATCAATAAGAAATACGAAATCATCCAAAAGTTTTTAGAGGATGGGGAGATTGATTTAAGGAAGATATATTGGAATAAAAATATAGTATACATGTTCATGAAGGTGTTAGTCCAAGAATTAATGAGGCAACATTATGCCTTAGTTGGACTTGGGTGAACAGAAGGTGAGGAGAAACTGTTTTGAAAGTGAAAAAATGTATCAAAGATTCAGAGATTTTCCCTAGTTTTCCTAAAGTATTCTTCAAGTTGGAGATTATTTGGAGTTTCAAACTATTTCATGTGTTTATTTAGTATACCATTAGAAGATAAACCAAATGATTTCTCAATATTAATGTTTTAGGTTGAAACAATAGGATCTCTGGTGATGTTAAGAAGATCACTTGGTTTCATCATCTGATGATATTGTGTACTGGTCAACAATCAGATGTCTGATGAGGTGAATAGATGTTGAAATATTTCATTGGGTTTTCTGATAAATATTATTTTAGGACCACTATTCTCGTTTTTTTAGAAATATAAATCATGTTAGAATCATTGAAAATAATATTGGAGTAACATAGAATGTTCACTAGATATCAGTGGTTTAGAGCTAATTTTTATTGGGGATCACTATTCAATAGGTTAAAAAATGGTTCATTACTAAATTATATGTGGTTGTACAATCACATGATGAGATGGGAATCACTATAAGAGTGTGGTGGGACTACTTGTACTTGTATTTTGTGACATTGAAAACAAAATTAAACTGACATCGTTTGTAATATCCAATTTTGTTTTGTAATCATTTTATCCTTTGATAAATGAAAAATGGCAGTAGTTTTCTCCCGTGGATATGAGAATCATGTACAAACCACATAGAATCACAATTCTATTTCTTGATTTGTTTCAATTCATATTGTGTGAATACGTATGTTGAGTTTTTTTAGTGTGTTTGTGAACATGTGACTTAGTGTAGTGCGTTGGATATGGAGAACTTTCTATTTTCCTATACATTAAGATAATAGGGTAATTAATGGTCAATATTATAATTTTTTGATTGAATTACTATTGTTTATAAGTACCATATGAAGTACTTTCAGTGTATTAGTGAATTGGGTCTATCCCAACCAAAACCACTAAACCATTCATTCAAACCAGTATGCACATGCACCATAGATTCTAGCATAAATATTCACATTCACCTCAAATCCTAACTCTTAAACTATCATACCAATAATTCACCTATGCATAAGGGTTTAGTATTATTATATATTACAATTACTTTTCATTTCCACCCATCTCCATATTCCTTAACCAATAATCCATCTATGGTCAATATGAGGTGAACTGTTTTTATCAAAATACAAACATATTGATGTTATTAATATTTTAATGACTTATTATATACCCCCTTTATTGAATTTATATGAAATGTGCATAATTTGTGAGAAATATTATGGTTTTAATACTACGTATAAATTTTTGAACATTTTTAGAAGTAGTCCAATTGAGTCAGTATGAATTTTTTTATAAATCTCGCCCTACTTATCTACATTGTATGGTTAGTATTTTTTAGGATTCCTATTCAAATATAAAACATTTCATTAGAAGGGATCATGGGACAATTCTTTCATTTGAAGGGTCATATGGACCACACAGGAAGACCCATAGAATCAGTGAGGAAACTAGACCATCTTTGACGATTGAATTACTGGGATCATTCCAGAAGTTAAAATTTATTCATTCTCATCAAAAATTCATATAACAATTCACAGAGTCTAGAATAAAAATTTCAAGGCCCAAATCCTAAATCCAGGGGCCCAAATGAAGCGTTGAAGTCCATCCCACCATTTTGGCCGAGAATTAAAATTAGTACAATATTAATGACATATCTCATGATGTAATAATCAAATAAAGATGATATTTTCAGTGTGAAATAGAGGATATAGGTGTCCTACTTTGTAGAATAATTAATATGTATGTGAAGGCATATTACTATTCAAAAATCCATTCACATTTTGGCCATCTAAAAAGCATGGGTAGAAATGGACAATTTAACATTGTTTATTAAAACTGCCACAACATTGGTTATAGAAGTACAATGACCTCCAAATTTTGAGGGATGACAGTAAACATCAATATATACAAATTATAAGAATATATCATCTAGATATTCAGATATCTGAATAGCAAAATTTGCGATCAAATTGGAAGGGAAGATTTGGAAAGCAAACAGTCCACCTACTTGGGCAATAAATACACCCCCTCTTCTCCTTGAAAGGGGTTGGAATTTGAAAAGAGAAAATCATCAATTGGAACAACCATAGACTTGAAAAAAGCTTGGGAGGACCTTCCATACTCATGTTTTCACTTGAGAGACCTTTCATCCTCTCTTTGTTTCCTTTTACTTTTGTGTTCTTCATTATTGTAATCTTGTAAGTATTTTTCTGTAATTCTATTTTAATGCAAGTTTCTTCTTCAATATCTCTTATTCTCGTCCACCTTCTGTTAAATAATATTAATGGCCTTAAATTATTTTAAATATATTTGAATCTTATTCCCTTTTTTTTCTTCCTCATTGAATGAAAAGTCATTTTTTAATTCTCATCATTGTTCATGTGTGTGTGTTCGATGCACCGCTCTTTTCTTATCCTTTTCTTTTTCTTATCTTCTTAATTTATCATCATAATCATTATAACCAGATTATTAATCATTCCAATGGATGAGTAAATCTCTCATCGGGGTGAGTTATAATTTAGAGATGTTAAGTGATTGAGAGTTTTTGCTTGATGATTATTCTTTAATTTAACATTGTGTATGTTAGACTTAACATTTCATGGATTAATGACTTGTTTTGTTTATCGTGTGGTTTCCATGGATTATTAGAACCATAAATACACTTCCATAAACAAGATATGATTGAGATTAGAACCCTACGTTATGTTACGACTTGGATTAAATCCCTAACACTTAGGAATTCTAATAAGGATTATCTTTTGAAGTGGGAGTTAATTTAAATGAAATATAAAGAAAAGCTCAAGGATATCACAATCTTAACTCTCTAATGATGAACTCACCCCAATATTTATCAATTTGTTAAATAAATACTAATCAATAATTAATTTAATAATCTCTTCAAACAAAGCCCCCAATCAGAATACAATCAACTAAAAATAATTGACTATTAAAAAGTATCATCACTGAGGATTCGACCCGAGTGCTGCTATACACATTAGCAGAGCACTAGAACCTTAACCAGTCGATAAGAAATAATCAACCATGCTTTCAAATGGAGAAATTTTTGGGGATGGTTTTTTATGTATTCATTTGTTTCTAGTTATTGTAAAAAAACCATAAAACAAACAAAATTAAAAAAAATTAAAAAAAACACAAAGAAATACACGCCTTCTCCTAAAAATCATAAACTGAAAAAACAAAGCAAAAACTTCTTTTTATTTCTTCCAACATCTATCTGAATTCCTCTTATCCTCCCAAATAATACCTTGGATTTATTTGACACTGAAATTGAGAGAACTCTTCGCCAACTTAGGAGGAACATTAGGGATAATCAAATAATTCAAGAACCAGTCCTTGTCCAACCACTTGAATTAGAAATGGTCAATCCTTGGGAAAAACACTAAAAGAACTTTCTACCCATGATATTAATTAACAACCTCTTGGTATTCAATATCCAAAAATAGAAGCTGACTACAAACTCAAATTGGGGTTTATTCATCTTCTCCCCCATTTCCACGGGCTAGCTAGTGAGGATCCACATCTCCACCTTAAGGATTTCCAAGTGTTGTGCTCTACCATAAAGCCTCAAGGGGTTTCTAAGGTAAAAATAAAACTCCTAGAATTCCCTTTTCTCCCTAGATGACACTGCTAAGTCTTGGATCTACTACATTTTCCCTGGTTCCATAACCACATGGAATGACATGAAGCGACTCTTTTTAGAGAAATTATTTCATGCTTCTTGTACTGCTTCTATCCGAAAGGAAACAAGTGGTATCTGTCAGTTCTCAAGTGAATCACTCCATGAATACTGGGAGAGGTTCAAAAAGCTTGTTTCAACCTGCCCACATCACCAAATCCCTGACCAACTATTGATCCAATAATTCTATGAGGGGTTATTGGCTATAGATTGAACTCTCATTGATTCCAAAAGTGGCAGTGCTCTTTTTGATAAAACTCCAGTAGCTACAAGAGATATCATAAGCAACATTGCCGTAAACACACAAAAATTCCATACTAAAGAATATGCTTAAGTAAAACAAGCCCAAGAGAATCAATCTGTAGAGCCCAACAAGATGATTGAGTGGATGAGTGAACTTACAGGTCTTGTGTGACAACTAGCTGTGGTGGACAAAGCCCCAAACTCATCTTTCCCACAATATCTGTTCCCTATACCTATCAATAACTGTGGAATCTGTATCTCACCATCACATCCAACAGACACCTATCCACAACATCATGAGGATCAATCTGATTCATCTGGAGTAATGGAGCTCAATGAAGCATATGCTCAAAGTAACACCAACCCTCAACAATCAGGTCAGTTTGTTAGAAACTTCAAACAACCCCACTTTGAGCCCTTCTCTTATACCTTCAACCAAGGCTTGAGGTATGGTAATCCCATTTCTCATCCCACTCAGTTCCCTCATAAAAACCCAAACCAATTCCAATATGGTCAAGGTGTTGGTAACTTTCAACAACCTTATCCTTTTGTTCCTCAACCTCAAAGGATCAATCATCTTCTTTCTCCTCCTAGATTTCACTATCCTAGTGATCCTTCCCAATTCCCAAACCAATACAATTTCTTTCCCAAGACCCAAAATCCAGTCAATCTCAATTGGGGACAAGCCACTTATTCCAAGAAACCATGGGAAAGTGTAGTGGAAGACCTTTCCTCCTTCACTCGTTCCAGCCTCAAAAACATTGAAACCCAAATTGGTCAACTTGAATCCCACCTGAGCCAGCAACAACAATCAAATTATTCCCAACTCCCAAATCAACCATTACCTAACCCCAAGGGTAATATAAGTTAAATTTTACTTAGATCAGGGAATAAAATTTCTATGCCTCAAGATAAGCCCTCCAACTCCCCCTTTAAATGTTGACCTAGAAAATGAAAAGAAACAGAAATTTGAAAATGAACCTGAATCCATTCCCTCACCTCCTTCTATTCCACTTATGAATCCAATTCCTTTTCCTCAAGACATTTCTAAGCCAAATAAGTCCTTTAAACCCGATCCCGAAATGCTCGACATGTTTAGATGTGTTGAAGTCAACATTCCCCTCTTAGATGCCATAAAATAAATCCCTAAGTATGAAAATTTTCTTAAGGAATTTTTCACCCACAGGAGGCAACTTTGGACCTTTGAAAGTTTTTCCACCCAGTATTCTATTCCCATAAAGTACAATGATCCAGGGGACTTTATGGTTCCATGCCAAATTGGATGTTCCAACTTCGATGATGCACTCAAAATCCTAGGAGCGTCAATTAATGTTTACCCAAATCCATCTTCTCCAACCTTGGTCTATGTGCCTTACATCCAACAGGTGTTGTCATTCAATTGGAAAATCAAATCACAACCAGTACTAAGGGAATAATTGAGGATGTCCGTGTATGAGTCAACGATCTTATCATCCCAGCTGATTTCTATGTCCTTGACATGGAAGGTGAGATGAACTCTTCTGGATCTCCTATAATTCAAGGAAGACCATTCCTAATGACAGCAAGAACCATGATTTATGTCCATTGAGGCAACTTACCCATATAATTTGGTGACCTACTGGTCAAGTACAACATTTTCCATGCCATGTGATACCCATTAGAGGACCACTCTGCATTCTCAATTCATGCTTCTAAGGACACTTCTCAGAGTTAATTGAACCCTAATCCATCATGTTCTTTATGTTATAATGACAAAGTATCTTGTAAAATCTACACCATGATTAACTAAGTCATAAATGGTGATGTTGATGTTGACCTCTCATTCAAAGACTCCATCAATCTAGAGGAACTTGAAAAATCTCTTGAATACCACATCCACTCTGATATCTACTACTCCACATTGGACAATATCAAGGAACATGAATCTAAAGAAACTAAAATCCCTTTCTCCATTCCTGAGTTGTCTATCACACAAATGAAATATGAGACTGATCTGAAACCTCTTCTTAAACAACTGAAATATGAATTCATTTTCCATGATTACTATTATCCTGTCATTATCTCTACTTCACTTACTGAAACCAAGGATTAAGAACTTTTTCAAGTGTTAGAGGAAAAAAAAAATTCCCATGGTTGGACCCTAGATGACTTACCAGGAATCAACCCTGCCCTTTTAATGCATCACATACGTCTTGAGGAATCATCCAAAGCAATTAGACAACCACAAAGAAGATTCAATCCACTCATACTTGAGGTAGTTAGGGAAGAGATCACCAAGATTCTTCAATCTGGTATTATCTACCTAATTTCAAATAGTGAATGGGTTATCCTTATTCAATTTTTACCTAAGAAGGGTGGGATGACTGTTGTCACAAATGATCCAGATGAGGTAGTCAAAAATCGAGTGAAGAACAAATGGAGTGTGTGAATCGACTATAGGAAATTGAATGTTGAAACATGAAAAGATTACTACCCTCTTACATTCCTTGATCAAATGCTAGAACTATTAGCTGGAAAGTCACACTATTTCTTTCATGATGGATACACTGTCTATTTCAAAATCCCAATCGCACCTCAAGGCCAAGAAAATACTACTTTCACATTCCCCTTTGGAGCATATGCATATAGGAGAATGCCTTTTGGCCTTTTCAATTCTCCTGCAACATTGCAAAAGTGTATGATGAGTATCTTTTTGGAATTCATTGAACACTTCATGGAATTATTCATGGTTGAATTGACTATCTATGATGATTCATTTGAATCTTTCTTGAATTCACTCTCACTAGTCCTTCAAAAGTGTGTCAAGTGTAACCTTGTGTAAAATTTTAAATAATGTCACTTCATGGTTGAAAATTGGATTGTTCTAAGTCACATATTTTCAAAATATGGTATTGAAGTTGATCCTGCCAAAATTGAAGTGATCCAATCAGTTCCTATACCCACCTCTGTTCAAGACATTCGTTCATTTCTCAGTCATGAGGGTTTTTATTGTCGATTCATACATAAAATCAGTAGAAGTTTCCTCCCACTCACTCGGTTTCTCCAAAATGATGTCACTTTCTATTTCGATGAGGTTTGTAGGAGAGCCTACATTGAACTCAAAACTGCTCTTACATCTCCTCCGATAATCTATCACCCAGATTGGTCCTCACCCTTTGAGTTGATGTGTGATGCTTCTGATAGATATGTTGGGGCTATTCTTAGTCAAATAAGAGAAAAGATTCCTCACATCATCTATTATGCCTAAAAACATTGGATGAAACTCAATCTCACTACACTATAACTGAAAATGAACTTTTATCAGTGGTTTTTTCCTTAGATAAATTTTTTCTCTATCTCCCAGGTTCCAAAATAATCATCTTCACAGTCCATTCTTCTATAAAGTTCTTACTCAAGAATGTGATTCCAAACCAAGGTTAATAAGATAGATCCTAATGCTCTAAGAGTTCGACCATGAAATCAAAGACAGACCTGGAAAAGAAAACCCAGTGGCTGATCACTTGAGTAGAATTTATAATTCTTCTCATTCAAAAATCATTGATCTTGAATTCCCCACTGAGCACCTTTTATCTCTCACTCCAAAAATACCATGCTACACTCCAATTGTAAATTACTTGGTTTCTGGTGTTTTCCCAGAAAATTTTTCAAAAGAAAAACAATGAAGTTGAAATGTGATTGAAAACAGTCTTTTTGGGAAGAAAATATGCTTTGTAAAACTGAGGAAAACATGGTAATTTGGATATGTGTTGATGAAGATGAACATTCATCTATCTTAGAATTATGCCACTCACTTCCCGTAGGTGGCCATTTTGGACCACAAAGGACCTCCTGAAAGGTCCTAGACTCTGGATTCTTCTAGACATCACTCTTCATGGACTCACATGAGTTCAGTCAATCATGTCCCACTTTCAAAAAGATTGTCACAATTTCAATGATAAATGAAATGCCCCAAAAGACTTTAATTATTTGTGAGATCTTTGATGTTTTGGGAATCGATTTCATAGGACCATTTCACCTTCAAATGGATTCTCATACATTCTTCTTGCTGTTGGTTATGTTACTAGGTGGGCTGAGGCAAAACCCACTAGAAAGGATAATTCACATACTGTTAGTGAGTTCCTAAATACATGCATCTTCCACTGATTTGGCACACCACATGCCTTAATTAGTGACTTAGGAACCCATTTTTATAATAGAACCATTGAATATCTTTTGAAAAAGAATGGGGTTGTACATAAAACATCAACTGAATATCTCCCCCAGACAAATGGAATGGCTGAAATTTCTAATAGAGAAGTGAAAAGAGTTCTTGAGAGAATTGTAAAACCCACCATAAATGATTTTCCTGAAAGACTTGGTGAAACACAATGGTCTTATCAAACTGCCTATAAAAGACCCATTAGTATGTCTCCTTTTAGGAAAGTTTTTGGTAAAGCATGTCATTTACCAGTTGAAATCTGACATAAGACTTTTTGGGATTTGAAAACCTGTAATTTTGATTGTGAAAAATCGGGTGAAGAAAGATTATTACAATTGGCTGAACTGGAGGAGCTTCGACATGATTCTTATGAAAATTCTAATCTCTATCAAGAAAAATACCAGGTACTCCATGACAAACACATCTTGCGAAAGGTATTACCTGAAGTTGAAAAGGTATTGTTCTTCAATTCTCAATTTTGACTTCAACCATGTAATCTTAATTCTTGTTGGGAAGTTCCTTTTGTTATGACTAATATTTACCCATTAGGTGTAGTGAAAGTCCAAGAACCCTCTTCCAAAAGGACATTAATAGCTAATGGACATCGGTTAAAGCATCACCATGAGAGGACACACAATCCTAAAACCACATCGACTTCCATCGAATGCCCATCTTTTGTAGTCGACCCACCATGAGATGGAGATAACAACCCACCAAATCCAAACCAGGGGGTATCACTTTCCCTTTAACCCTTTATCATTTTCTCTCTTTACCTCTTTATTATTATTCTTCTATATTTCAATTTTTTACCACTTTCATTATCAAACCCTTTCTTTTTCACTTTCTCTTCTGTGTGGGTGTGTCTATATTAAATACTAAAAAACCTTAAAAAATCATACAAAAAAAACAAAAAAATCAAGGGTCATTATTTCTCACCATCGAGTATTGAAATTTCTTCCAACCTTTTTGGGGAGTCAACAAAAATGTTTTCATTTAAAAAATCTTGTGTTTTCATCATAAATTTTGATAAAGAATATTATTTCAAAACAAATAAATTTTGAATGCTCAATTTTTGAGTTGGAAAATGATTTTCCTCAATAGTGAGGATCAACATTTTCTTTCATGCCAAGGATACCTATGGCCATTTTTTAAAATGTGTGTTTTCACCCCCATTTTTTAGTCTTGAGTTTTTGGACCTTTGAATTGAATTTCCAACTTTGGTGTGCATTAATATGATAGAGGAATTTCTGACCGTTATGAGAATTATAATAGCCAAATAGCCTCCCATTAACCATACATCAATCCTCCTTTTGAAATCCCATTCGAGCCTATGAAAACATTTTCTTTGATATCCACTTTACAAGCCCAATAACTAACCCCACCCAATATCCACATGTATTTTCATTTCATAATTTTTTGAAATTTAAGTGTGGGGGGAATGGATTTCATTTTTTGGGTGCCCTTTTATTTATTTTCAAAGAGTTATCATATGATTGAGGGAAAGCATCCATTTTAGTGTGGATGAGAGGTTGTCATTCAGAGTGTTGTGGGGAATGTAATGTAGTTTCATTTATGTAATTTTTTAAATATTATTGACAAGTGTTCAAAAACAAAATATAAAAAAAAGTAAATAAAATAACAATGGATTGTGTCTTGGGTGGGTCAAAAATCACTCTTCTTCAACCTTTGTTCTTTTCATAACTATTAAAATTATTGTCATGAAATGATCCATCATGGGTTGGGATATGAGTGTGAGATCGTTTTCAAGTTTAACTTTCAAAAAATAAAAAAAAAGTATAAAAAAAGAACACTTATTTCATTAGGAGAAGTTTTGTGTTTTGTAAAAATTCCATCTTCTCATCCTCTTCAAATTTTATTCCTCTATTGTGTCTTTCTTCACACAATCATTAACTTCTAAATATATGTTTCCTTTTCTTTTCATGTCTCATTTCAAAAAAAATGTGTGTTCTTTTTCCATGTTGGTGTTTTACCCCCCTTTTCATATCTTTTGGATATCATCTTCCTACTGTCCCATAGCCACAGAAACCCCCCTAAAAAGTCCTCTTGATTTTTGAGAACTTTAGGATAGGTAATATAATATGAGAGATCTTACAAACTCTATTTTTCACTTTTGGTTGGGGAATGAGTGAAGCTCCATAAATTAATTTTATCATCTTGAGAGGAGAAAGTTTTGTGTTCCACCATTTTACATTACAAAATTTGACCATGAAAAAATGAATTGTTTTTGGAACATTGTTTCTATAACAACTTTTGGGAGAATTCAATATGGATGGGTGATATTATCTAAACCTCCCCTGATTGGAGAAAACAAAATTTTAATATTTTTTTGTGAGTGAAAATGGTTTTTTATGTTTTTATATTTGTTTCAAATGAGGACATGAACAAGAATAAGTGTGGGGGAGTTGATGTTATTAATATTTTCATGACTTATTATATACTCTCTTTATTGATTTTATATGAAATATGCATAATTTGTGGGAAATATTAATGTTTTAATACTAAGTATAATTTTTTTGAGCATTTTTAGAAGTATTCCAATTGATTCAGTTTAATATTTTATTTATAACTCTCTCCTTATTTATCCAAATTGTATGGTTATTGTTTTGTAGTATTCCTCATTCAATATAAAAAATTTCATTAGAAGAGATGATGGGCCAATTATACAATTTGAAGGGTCATATGGACCACATAAGAAGACCCATAGAATCTGTGAAGAAACTAGACCATCCATAAAGATTGAATTACTGGGCTCCATCCAGAAGTGAAAATTTATTTATTCTCCTCTAACATTTATATAACAATTCACGGAGTCAGGAAAAAAATTTCAAATCCCAAATCCAAAATCAAGGTGCCCAAATGAAGCATTGAATTCCATCCCACCATTCTGGCTGGGAATTAAAAGAATTACTATATTAATGACATATCTCATGGTGTAATAATCTAATAAAGATGAAATATTTCAGTGTGAAATAGAAGATATAGTCGGACGAATTTTTTAGTGAACTAAATCGGATTTTAAAGCATATACATATTCAAAAATCCATTCGCATTTTGACCATCGAAAAAACATTGGTAGAAATGGACAGTTTAACATTGTTTATTATAACTGCCATAACATTGTCTAAAAAGTCCAATAGCAACCAAATTTTTTTGGATGATAGTAAAAATCAATATATAAAACTAGAAAGAAGATATTATTTAGATATTAAGCTGTCAGAATAGCAAAATTGGTGATGTAAATGGAGGAGAAGATTTGGAATGCAAACATTCCACCTCCTTGGGCTATAAATACATTCCCCTCCTCTCCTTGAAAGGGGTTGGCATTTCAGAAGAGAGGAGAATCAATTGGCACGAAAAAATCCTTTAAAAATTCTTGGGAGGGCATTCCATACCCATGTTTTCACTTGAGATACCTTTCCTTCTCTCTTTGTTTCCTTTTACTTTTGTGTTCTTCATTATTGTAATCTTGTAAGTACTTTCATTCTAATTCTGTTTTAATGAAAGTTTCTTATTAAATATATCTTATTCTCATTCACCTTATGTTAAATAATATTAATGGTCTTAAATTAGTTTAAATATAGTTGTATCATATTCCCTTATTTTTCTTCCACATTCAATCGAAAGTCCATTTTTAATTCTCATCATTGTACATGTGTGTGTGTTCGACGCACCACTCTTTTCTTATCCCTTTATTTTTCTTCTCTTATTAATTTACCATCATAATAATTATAACCAGATTATTAATCTTTTAAATGGATGATTAAATCAATCGTTGGGGCGAGTTATAATTTAGTTATGTTAAGCGATTGAGAGTTTTTGTTCGACGAGTATTATTTAATTTTATATTCTGTATGTTAGACTTAACATTTCATGGATTAATGACATGTTTTGTTTAACGTGTGGTTTCCATGGATTATTGGAACCATAAATACACTACCATCAACAAGATCTTATTAATATTAGAACCCTATGTTAAGTTATATCTTGGATTAAAGACATAATACTTAGGAATTCCAATCAAGGTTATCTTGTGAAGTGGGTGTTAATTTAAATGAAATATAAAGAAAAGATCAAGGATATCACAAGTTTAACTACCTAATGATGAACTCACCCCAATATTTATCAATTTGGTAAATCAATCATAACAAATCAATCATTTCATAATCTCTGCAAACAATCCCCCCAATCAGAATACAATCAACTAAAATCCATCGACTATTAAAAAGTATCATTGCTGAGGATTTGACCAGTGTTATTCTATACACATTAGCAGAGCACCGAAACCTTGATTGGTCGATAGGAGAAAATCAGCTATGTTTTCACATATGATCCCCAGTGGGTCACTCAATAAATTCCCAAAACCATACACTATGCTAAAATCACTCTACAAAAAGATAAATAACTATTCTAAATACACCCCAAGCATCTAAAGCGTACAATCAAACTACTAATTTTCTAAATGTTTTTATGAAGAACTATAACCTATTCAAGGTTTATCATATTAGAAACCTTTAACTATCTAGGATAATTCCATTTATTTACTAACCCTAAATACGAAGAGATAATCCATTTCCATATGGTTCCAAATAGACCATCCAAATTCTCACGTATCATCTCCATCAAATGAAAACCCCAATGACCACCTCGCCATAAAAATTGTTAAACCATCATGAAAAAAATACAAATTTCCTCACCATAATTACTATATCTTTGTAAATAAATCCTTTACTGATCCAAATGATCACACATCCATTTAGATATTACATCGTATGGTATGTATCCACATTCCAACCAAAGAGAACTACACTCCTCATCCCATTCCATTCACAAAGAAATGATCACCACTATATCGTTATGTTAATAGATAACCCCAAAGATAACAACCCATTCATACCCTAAATTCAATTAATCCTGAGGAAAGATATGAAACTAGAAATGAAACTCATTGTAGACCCATTACCATACCTTTATCAACATGAAAAATAATTGAAGCAAAAAAATAATATATTAAAACTACACTAAACCCACCCAAGGTTCTCAAAGATGTCATGATCCTCATATTAGGTTTAATAGTGTGTTCACTTATCTCACACAAGTCTATGTTCTCCAATATTCATAAAGGGGCTCACAAAAACTAAGTGAATGAAATTGATATAAGACTATCTGAAACTTCCCACTATGAAAACCAGACTCGATTCATATATAATGTACATATTTGAGTCACTCTATAGTAACTAGATTAGAATTACACTAGAACTCAAATATGGATCCCTATATGGTAGAGGTTGTTAACTAGAAGTAAGGGTATAAGGGGTGATAGTGGGGATACGATACCATCGCCAGATTAAAAATAACAGTATTTAAACAACATTTGAAATAGTAATAAATAACATTAATAAAAATCCATATTATACATATGACAATCAAAGTAAACATCCACTATATAATTCCAGTAAAAAAATCAAACAGATCACCCATGGAATAGATACATACATACATGTTAAAATGTAACAAAAATCTACCATGGTTCCAGCACCCAGAAACCACACCAACAGTCTGAAAAAAGAAAAATGTCTATCCTAAGAGCCATATACACCTCCACCCTCACTATATTCCTAAATTTAATCCTTTTCAATTACCTATTCCATGAACAATAAAGTCTACACAAGACATGGAGGGCTTGTACAGGGTATGAGTATGGACTCAGTGCTCCACCACTAATGGAATCACTATATAATATCCATATTTGTAAAAGTGTATGAAAAGTGAAATAAATAATAACTAAAGAACCCCCACTAAACTTTAACCACCCATGATTAACCAACCATGAATGAGACTTTACCTACTTGCTTTGTGTTAGAGTGGAACAATGCACCTGTAGTTTATCATACCAAAAGTTACATCATCCTTCCAACCAATTCTATTCCAGAAAATTTCACATGCGAACCATAAAAAATGTAATCAACTTGAGTCAACCATGAAACACTAATGACATATCCATATCCAAATCCATATCCCAAGTCCAATGGTCATCTGAATCCCTATACAAACTACTTGATCAACAGTATTATGGAACCAAAGGAAAAATAGAAACTCATACTCTACTAATTCTGGATCATCAGGCTTAATATATCAGACATATAAGATAAGAATCAAGCTCCCATATGGTGTTCCCAATAAAAACCAAATACCTTTGGCAACCTATAATGTACCTCGCCTCCATAATGATGACCGACAACATCACCCCTACTCCACCTAAACTACATATGATACCTCTAACAACCAGTGGTAAAATCCACCACATGGGACCTATTATATGTGTACATAACCCTAAAATCCTTGACTCTATGGTGAGAAGAAATCACCAACATCCAATGAAAAAAAATCACTGAACCACCATCACCACCAATAATAATGGTCAATAAAATCTACATCATAAAGATGAACAACCATCACCCCATTCTCAGTGATCAATAACATCCACAATCACATAGGTTACTACCATCACAATCCCAAGGAAAAAAATCAATCATTGCATCACAAGAAAACAACATCAACAATGCACAATATGATTTCCATTAAAACCTTAAACCAAAAATCTAGAAAGGTAATCCCAACCATGAAAAGCCCACCATTTTCAACACAAGACTACCCCGAGTATCCCATTAGAATAATAGAAAGCACAAGTGGTTCTATTCTTAGTATCTCACACAACCCTGCCCTCTCCCACACAAAACTCACACAAACCCTTCACTATTTCATTATCCACTGCATCAGAATGTGGTATACAACCTACTACAAATTCTATCCCTAAGACTTGGATAAATTCCAAGACTCAAATTCTCAGCTGACACTATCACCCCTGACTCCTTGACAAGCACTACATGTACATGATTGTTTTGAGATCCAACTCCAATAATCACTTAAAAATATGTGGGACATTACATCATTTCCTATATATATGTGGAAAAAACACCCCATCTACCATGGAGTATCAATACATAAGAAATTCAATGATCCAATCCACTCCACCCTATGCTAGGCAGCCTTACATCACATCAATCCAATTAAGAAAGGCACTCCACCCTGGGCTATCTATACTGCAATCCAAAAATATTTTTCTAGGCCTAAAATTAACTTTAAATAAATTTCTATCATTAACTATTCGATCAAAATAAATAATATACACCACAATCATAGAAAACCAAATTTTTATGTTTAGAATACAATTTATAAAACCCTTCTTTGTGAAAATTATTTTTAATCCATTTTAAAAACACTTAATATTTATGAAAACATAACTCAAAATACCATGAAAATCATGTCAAGCCATTTAAAATAAATTATTTTACAGCCAACACCATTGTAGAAACATTTAAAAAATTATCCGAGTGCATTTTAAAAAATTTCCATGTTTTAAAGTAGCCCATGGAATGGGTTTTAACAAAATCACCAATCCTAATATTATAAAACCAAAACAAAAATATATCAGTTACATTCACCCACTTTATCAAAAATACATTTTCAAAACTATTTGAACACAAAATAAAATCCATGCAAGGGGTTTACCAAAATCCTTTAACATGAAAAAGACTATGGTTTAAAACACTGAACCCAACAAATTTTTTGAAAATCATTGTATAAAATGTATTACCCTTGGACATTTATCCCCTAAAAATACTATAGAGATAAGGGATAAGCCCTTTTAGTTTCAATGATATGAAATAATTTCATTTTAAAACACATAAAAAATAACACACATTCAGATATATACTGTGAAATTCATATCATGATACTACATGATGCATGAGACATGAAGTCTGATTTATCCACTTTGGCCAAGACACCTTAACTGAGCCAACCATAACCAAACTAACTATTCCTGAGTCAATGACACCTCATATTCCCAAAAAACCCTAGAAACTCAAGTATGACTATAAATATTCTGATGAGACATTTTTATAGTTTACTATATGAGTCCGAACACATACTATATACATTCATACCAATCCATTACTAAAACAAATTTATCGCATTTATAACATCTTAACTCGGTTCAACTACTGAAACCTAACATTGAGCTGACCGAGAATGCTACATGGATCATGTTTCCATCCCCTGACCACTAAAGGATCAATATATAAAACCTAACACCAATATAAACCCTATGGAATAGTGTAATATGCTCAATACACATAAAAACCACATCCCTGTAAAAACTTATACAACATATTACCGTGAATGAAAATGAATAAAATAGTAATACAAAGGTAAAAATAAGACTATATAATAAACTCCATGATACAAGTACGACCCTGACCAATAATCGACCAACCGCTAATATGACCCAACCTCTACTAGTATCCACTAGATGACCACTACTACATCATGTAATCAAATTAAGAAATGTACAACTAGCCTAAAACTAAAATAATATCTTTTATATAGGCACTAAGATTCCTATTCAAGGGGTGAGTATAAGATACAATAAGATTTCCCCAATGCTTCCTATGTAACCCATCCATGTGAAAACTAACTAATCTACAAATGCATTTTATAAAATCTATGCATACACTGAAATCTCTTAGTAAAACCAATTTTAATCATTTTTATAACCAACGAACTTCTAATAGACTGCATAACACCAATAACCCAAAATAAGAAATTTACAAGCCAATAATTTAAAAGCTATCAAGAATTAAAAGCTAATATTTATGAATGACACATTTGAAAAGTCAACCCACACACCCATTTCTATAACAAAACCTGAGGGAACCCTTTGAAATTGAGTAATATCAAATAATGGGTATCACCATCTCATAAATAGACCAAGTACCCCCCAAAACACATCATTATACAAACAGAAAATTTCCCCACTCCCAAGTGAATGTTTACCACCAACCCACCGCAACATTTTCTTAAGGTCCCCAAACCTAAGTGGGAGTTTACGAAACACATATCAAATAAATAAACAAAAAATAATCAAAAAGTCAATAACAAAATTTCAATCTTATGAAAGTCGATGCACAAGAAACAATAACATAAAATCCATGAAACCCAATGCACACACACACACACCAATTAATATCCACCATGAAACTCAATGCATCACCAAATAACATTAATCCCATGAAACCCAATTCAAACACCAAATAAAAATTATATCCACTAGGAATCTCAATTCATAAAAAAATAACAATTTAAAATTTACATCACCCTATAATTTAAATAATAAACCATGTCATAAAACTTTCAAAACAATATAACCACTTACAATAATACATTTCCAAATATAAAATTTCTCTAGAATCAACACACATATGAAACCCCTATTTCTTTTTTTACCAAAATCAACCACACCAAAGTCCCTTTTTTGTTTTGAATTTAAATCATAACACAAACTAAATTATTAAATATTCATATAACTAATTAACTAAAATGAAAAAATCAAGTCAAAGTGATTTTTTCACATAATAACATGATTAAGAATCAAACTACCTGACATTTAGTGATATTGAAAATTCATGCAATGAAAAAAATGTCTAGGATCCCCTTAAGAACCAAAAATCCATAAAAAAGAACCATGAATCAAATGGGGTTTTCTATGTTTTGGTGAAAACCCCATGTCAGGCACCTAGATCTATAGAGAAACAAGAGAGGGAAAGAGTCATGAGTAACATACCTTTGATCCAACTCTTACACTTCCCAATACATAAGGGAAAAACATGTGGAGGGATAAATCTCCCCAAAGGCACTAAAGAAAGAGGCTCTACCATATAGAACTCTAAATGATGGAGAAATAAGGGTTTCTAGCCTTGAAAATCAAATTTTTAGGCACTTTTCGTAAGTTTCAGGGATCAAATGCATGGTCTTAGTGACTGTGCAAGTCACTCACATAACTCATTGTCCCCAACTAGTTAACCTACATAGTCTAACATCATAGTCTAGATGCACATGCATGTTACCTATAAAAAGCACTATGAACCAGCGTTTAACCTTGTAGATCACTCATGCAACTCTTCCTAGATGCTAAATTTCCACCTTTAACTTTTCTAACTTCCTCTGAACACTCCTTAACCTTCCACAACACTCCTAAGACACTCCAAATCACCCCAAAATGCATTAAAATAACTTTTACTGATGGATTATTTGACATCATAACTTTTTTATTTTATGATATGTTTGAGTTAATAAATTATCCTTTATTATGCTATTTTTCTTTGATATGTGAGTTTAGTAGGTTAGTTTCCAGTTATAAAGGGTTTGGGTATTGGGAGTTAAAGTGATGAGAGGAGAATTGATTGTTTAATGGTTGAATACTACCACCAGATGGATGGTGGAGTTTCTATAAGTATTATAGGAAATTAAAACCCCATTGACTAGTCATCAAGGTGACACCAACTTTCCAGTGGTACTATTAGAACCTAAGTGGTTTTTCTAGGTAAATTTTCTAACCATTGGCCAATGACCAACAATTTGATGGGGCCATCTGTTCACTGTGGTGCCCCATCAGGTAGTTGGTTCACCCAGTATGAGTGTGAAATTATTTCACCCCATAGGTTTTTAATGGAATTTTCTGACCCCATTTAACAACCCATTTCAATCCCTAAGGCCCCATTGAAATTTTTTTCCCCCCACTTACGAATCTATACTTTCCTATTATTCTCCTCTCACCACTATAAGCTTTCACTAGACTAGTTATAGTATAATGGTTATACTTTTTTAGATACATTCCAAATAATTTTTCATACATGATAGATGAGCATGTTTCTATGATATATTGGTGGTTTATATATAGTTCTGATGGAAATTTATCCCTTCCTTCATAGATTAGTGGAAAATCTTGAATCATGACAACATTTCTTGAGTGGATTAAAATTTAACAATGAAAAAAATGTTTAATGAGTATGTGTTTATGAATCATATTACAAAAACTATTATTGATGGAATAATGATGATATATTCTTAATCCTTTGAGGATTCTATGGATGAGTAGTGGATAATTCTACATGTCAATTACAACCCCTTCAATGGAGATAGAATTTATAGGAACGATGGATGTTTTTGAGATATTCATCATAGAACGAAAATTATGAGATCTTCTTATTGTGGATTATCATATTGAATATGTTATATATTGATATAATGATGATGTATCAATGATAATTGGATATACCTGAGTCTCTCTTATAAAATTGATGATATATTCACAATATGTTCTTCAATCGGCAAAAGATCCTGTGAATTGCCATCCCTTCCTTCATCATGCCAAAAAATTGATTCCACTGATAGAATACTTAAGGTATGTGATTCAAAAACCACCCTTCCAAACATGTAATCTTCTTGTGTCTCCATTATAAACCTCTTTTTTAAAAACCAGATCCGAAGTTAGGAATCATTGACATGTGAGATAGTTATCTATGGGTGTGTAGCATGATTCTATCTTCGACCCTTAAAGAACCTTGGATATATTCATAAAACAACATTTAGGTAAGAAGTTGATTATCTTTTAAGGACCTTGTATACTCTTTTTACCTTGATCTATGTTTTTTAATGGATTATTGTTCTTTATTGATCATTATTGCTTGTGGGTGTGGGCATTTTCATGACACCCATATTTTAACCTTATTTTCATGAGTATTTCTAGAGTATATTGTTACCATGTTTGATGTTAATAACATGTTGTTATATATTTTCTAGTATATACTCATGACAACGTTCTATGGTTGTCTTATTATGTTCCTAGTTACTATGTTTGTTACCATGCCATTAGAGGTTGTTCTGGGTATTTGTGTTAGGTGACCATTAAGGTATGATTACCCCTTAGATGGGGAGAGTGCATGGAAAGCAAAGATAATGATGGTTGACCCACACATTGGGTAAGAGCATTATATCCTTGTGGCCTATCCCAAAACTCAATGAATTTGGGATACTGATCATACATGACAAAACTCAATACCTTGTGAATGCGAGTACATGCTCACTAGTTGTCCTTATGGACTAACTTGAGACTCGATGCCTTGAGGATTATGAGTACCATATCACTATCATTGTATCTAGTTTTTTATAACTTCCAATATCTTTGACCATTCTATTGGAATTGAGATAAAGCGGGTAAATTTGGGGCTCATATTTTATTGGCTATCTCACATGTTCTTAGTATATGGATTTTATGATTGTTTTCACATTTATTGTTTATCATGTCCTACACATGTTATATATGAGAACATTTTTAAGGATACATGTGTGGTTTCCTACTGGGTTTTATTACTCACAATCTATATGATCATTTCAAAGTGAATGGAGACTTAATTTATATTGATCAAATCAAGGGAAAGGGAACCATGGTATATGGTTTAAACAAGTATCATAGACCTAGGAGCGGTTTTCGGATGTACCTCAGAGGGTAATGAAATTTTATTGACTTGTAATTTATTACCCTGGTTTACATTACCACACTGGGATATTGCTTATTTATTTATTAATTATATTGCATGTATGCCATTTATTTAATTTATTTAATTTATTTCTACAGATGTTACATTGATTATCATATTATATTTATATTCTTGGTACAAGGACATGATAAGAAGGTTATATTCTCCCCAATGATGGACTCCAGACCCTTACTGCTAGTTGGTATCCACTTGCATATGAGGAGCCATGAATGAGGTCTTGTTTCTCTCAGACTGGGACCCAGTGTTATAGATCAGGTAGTTACAAAATGTTATCATAGAATTTTTTTTTCATTTTTTTAACTAACATGGGAATATTAGAAAGGATATAGATATGTGGGACTCAAGTAGGAGAGTTTCCATATTCATATCCAACTCATGTATAATGGACCTCTTAGTTACCATTGATAGGATTACTTGTACTATTTTATGGGATTTTTTATTTGCATTCATGTGTAATGACTACGAATATATGATCACATAGAACACACACACACACACACACCCACACACCTCTTGCATGGTGCATAGTTGTTCTTAAATTTAATTCCTTGGTTGTGCTTATTATTTGGGATAGACATGTGTTTATTACTGTGTGATATATCTGTTTCCATACTATTATGTTATATATATACATTGTGGAATTATTTAGTTAAACATGAACATACTGTTAAGTTTTGAATATACACGACTATGACAACCTTGTAGGGACATATACCTTGGTTACTGATCATAGGGTTATACTATGGGTTATGGGTATAATCTTAGCAGAACCTTGGGAAATACCATATACTATCAAGGATCTATCATACAGAAATAAATTTTGTTTTCATTAATGTTTCCATCATGTTTCATCAGTTTTTTCTCTAAATGAGACTGATGGTAAAACTTACTGATGCAGATTGGGATTCTCCTACTATTGGGGATGCACCTGTTCTACCACACATTATGAAAGAGGGTACCATAAAGCATGCTCCTTAATATACTATAGTGGTGTAGAAAGTGGGACCACCGTATCCAAGGGTCCTTCCACTTTTTCCTACCTATGGTGGAGGGGAACTGTCATCCATCGTAGACAATTACAGAGACATCTAGCTCTGGCATCCACTAACCCTTTAGGTCACTAGAGGTCCACAATTTATATATTAATAGAAAGAAAACATTGAGGGTGTGTTTGATCTCGTTGAGACACTTGGGGATAGGAAGGTGAAACAAAAAATGTTCATAATATAGGGACCCACCAGGTGATGGTGGAATGTCATTGGACAATATGTTAGTCATGGCGGTCTAACCCAGGAGACCTCCAATGAACTGTTATTTAAAGAATTCATTCTATATACACTAAATCTATACTAATCATAGAATTTAATGTATATATAGAAGTTATCCATGCAATTATTCAGATACTCTACTTGTTTCACTGAGCTAATTTGAAACTCTCTTATCTAGAATTGACTCACACATGGCGAAGAAATTTGAGATCAATATTCATCTTGATATCATGAAGAAGGTTAGGACATTCAATCTAAATGTATATCCCATGTCTCAATTAAAGACATTGACTATCGAGAATTTCCTAAATGAGTATTATGTTGTTCATTTTCTTTCACCCTTTATTGATTAGGTGGGTGGACCTCCTACTACTGTGATGAGTGACTTTTTTGGTAGCAATAAGTGGAAAACTAGAGACATGCCTCAAGTAAATGGTATTCAGGTGGAGTAAAGTATGGAATCTTTATCCCCTAAAAGAATAGATACATAATGTTTCAACTATGGGATGTTTTGACATTATTAGATGTTATTTACACCACCCTAGAGCTCTTTTTGATAGTCTTGCAAGATGGTACATCTTCTACTAGTTATCTCCAAACATAATGGTTGAGTTTTTGTAGGGGTGGAGGAATTATATGATTTATGACCTTTGGGTTTATTTGGGGTCCTCAGAAGCATGGTCAGATGATGATGTCTCATACTGGTCATCTCTCTCTGGGATGGTGTCATAGAGCTTAGTCAAGCCATGTTTATGTATTGGACCAGACTCCAGAAGATGGTGGTGAGGGACTTTCTGCTATTCAAGGTACAATCTTGATCACTTCTAGGTGGTCTACTACCTTGTTTTATATAAGTGCTTCCCATTCCTTTATTTCAGAACAATATTTTCCTAGAATTGAATTACTGGTCATGTTGTATTCTAAGTTACTTTCCCATGACTAATCATTGGGTATGAAAGTGGAACATCATCAGCAATTCCCATATTAACCTATATTCATTAATAAATATGGATATATGTGATAATTCATTATTTTTGTGATGAAGATATTAATGTGATTCTCAGCACAGACTGATTGATAAAATTCTGATCTCAAAATGATTTCTATTGAAGACATGTATCATTTACATAGCTGAATAGATAAAAGTTTGTGACAACTGGTGAATGGGAACTGGGAGTCAGTAGAGTTATTTTAGAATAGGGTTATATTGGGATGATCACAATATAGAAGGATCGGTGGAATCCCTATAATCTTTTCCTCCAATTGTAGGTCTCTATCAAGGAATCATTCCAGAGGACAATACAGGAATTCCCCCTAATAAAGGAGTTGACTTTGTGATAGAGATAATTTTTGGTGCACTGCTCATTTCAATACCCCCTTATCATATAAAATTGAAAGTGTTAAAAGAGATCAAAGTATAACTCGGGGACATGTAATAGAAGGACTTTATTAGAGAGAATAATTCACCCTGGAAATCAGTTGTCCGGTTCTCCAAGAAGGTAGAAAATAGAATTGGATTATTTTTAAATTATTGAAAGCTGAACAAGGTGATAGTGAAGAAAATTTATCCCTTTCCCATGTTCAAAAATATTTTTGATTATTTGTGGGGATCCTAGTGGTTCTCTAAGATATATCTTTGATCAGGTTGTCACCAATTGTTTGTTAGAGAGGAGGAAACTCCAAATATGGAATTTCAGAGTAGGTATGGACTATTAGAGTACTTAGTGATGCCATTTGTATTGATGAATGCATCAAAAGTGTTTATGGATCCCATGATTAAGATCTTATAATCATATCTTTACTCGTTTGTTATGGATTTTGTTGGAGAAATCAGTATCTACTCCCCAACCATGGTTTAGTGTG
Organism: Viscum album; assembly: GCA_963277665.1. NCBI lineage: Eukaryota > Viridiplantae > Streptophyta > Magnoliopsida > Santalales > Viscaceae > Viscum > Viscum album. The sequence continues at coordinate 1,207,640,724 of OY728127.1, read as the reverse complement.
TCATAAATCTTAAGGTAGTCCTAAGTAAAATTCGATCACATCAATTTTTTTTCAAGATATCAAAGTGTAAATTTTGGATTCATGAGGTGAAATTATAAGGTAAGGTGGTGTACGACATATGTATATCCATGGACCCAAAAAAGTAGAGGTAGTGATAACTTGGACACATCCATAAAAGGTGTTTGAGATTAGGATATTATTCAGTTTAGAGACGTAATATCAGTGTTTTATCTAGGATTTATCTAGTTTATTAGCTCCCATTATTGCACTGATGAAGAAGGGTGTGAATTTCCTGTGGTCTGACTAGTGTAAAATGATATTTCTTAAGCTAAATAGGAGGATGACTACAACTCTAATGTTTATACTTCCCAATAATGGGATTTGTTTTTTCTGTATACTGTAATGCATATGGATTTTTTTTGGAGTAGTACTTATTCATAGGGAGTGGGTAGTAGCTTATGGGTCATGTCATTTATAATCCCATGAGTGGAACTATCCTACCCATGAATTGGACCTAGAAGTTGTGGTCCATGATTTCATGGGTCAACAACACTATCTCTTCGGTGAGAGGTTTTCTGTCTACACTAACCATAAGAATCATCTTTATATCTTCACATAGTGGGACCTAAATTTGAGTTAGAGGTAATGAGTAGAGTGTCTAAATTTTTTTGATATTGAAATGGCCTATGCACTCAGTAAGGGTAACATCATTTCTGATTCTATTAATATTAATATGTAGAAATCTCAATAGCTGGGCGAACGACAATTAGAGGAATAATGGTGACTGATGATCTTGTTAGATGATTGGGCATTGGATGCTTCTAAGGATCATGGATAAAATATGTGTATTCCTTTTGTGGTAAAATATTCCTTGTTATAATAGGTAACAATAGGGTATGATATTGACCCATAGTGTGTTGTGATGTGGGAACAACTAGCTTGAGGTGACTTGATACCTGAGTGGCTGTTAGATGACAAAAATGTGATCCATATGCATAGGATAATTTTATTTCCTAATTAAATTATAGAGGCTATGGTGAGATATATTTAAAACTCTATGTGGGTATACATCCAAGGGTGATAAAGATTTACTATGATTTTAGGAGGCGATTTTGTTGTCCAAGGATGAAGAGAGAAATTACTGGATTCATTTCCTAATGTCGTACCTATTAGAGGATAAAGGCTGAGAACCAATGTCTTAGTGGTTTTATTTAGTCAGTTTATATTCCCATTTAAAAGTGGGGGGATATCAATATGGATTTTATTATGGGGTTAACCAATACCTCAAATAGATATGATACTATCTGGGTGACTATAAATCGACTAACGAGAGTTTCTCATTTTTTACCAATATGCGAGACTCACTCAGTAGAAGAGTTGAAAAAGCTATACAACCATGAGATAATAAAATTTCATAGAGTCAATTTGACAATTTTATCTGAAAATTATGGATGTTTTATGTCACAATTTTGGAAGAGATTTTATAAGTCCATAGGGACTCATCATAGATTGATTACAACAAACCATCCTCAGATAGATAGATAGTCCAAGTAGATGATTCACATACTGGAGGATATGATTTAACAATGTAACCTATAATTTAGTAGTGGTTGGTATGATCACCTAATCTTAGTTATGTTTCCATACAATAATTTTTTCTAGACATCAATTTAGATGGAACCTTATGAGGCTCTTTATGGGAGTTCATGACATTCACCGCTTTATTGGAATGATGTTGGTGAGGAATAATTGTGAGGACCGGTATTGTACATACAACCTTTAAGAGAGTGAAAATAATTTAGAATAGGTCTATCATAGCTCATAAAAGACAAAAGTATTATTCTATCCACTTATGGAGGACATTAGAGTTTTCTGTAGGTGACTCGGTTTTTCTGAGAGTGACTCCTCAATTTGGCCACAAATGTTTGAGGAAGCAGAGGAAGCTACTGCCATGTTATATTGGACCCATAATGATCAATGAGAAGGTTGGGAAAATGGAATACAACCTAGATATTCCTTCTTAGTACAGGGGTAAAAATATTATGTTTCATGAGTCTTAAATCTAGGGTGACATTCTCGATACCACCCATGTCATTGACTGTGAGGATGTTGAGTTGGATCCTAATGCATAATACCTTGAGTTCCCAAAACAAATTATATAATGGAGTGTAAAATTACTTCAAGGGACTATGATACCACTAATCTGGATTTTTGGGAATAATAGACAGATCCATGAAGAGAATTGGGAGGGAGAGGATGATGTTTTGGCTCAATGGATTGAGTTGTTTGAGAAGTTGCATTGAAGGTACTTATTAAGGATGAGAATTTGTTATAAGGGGATAATTAAAACACCATCATTTGTTTTTATTATATGAGATTATTAGGTTTGGGAAATTGTCATTTCCTTTGATTTTTATTCTCTAACATGGGAGAAGAGGAGGAAGTTTTATAGTGTTAAAGGGTCAGTAAATTGGGGGTTAGAGTGTCAAGAGGAGACTTGGCTATTTAGTGGATTCAGACTACCATCGTCCATCTTGTGAACTCCACTTGTCCCACTGATAGAGTTTTAGATGGTCTACTAAGAAATGTAGAACCCAATAGCTAATTGGTGGGGTTCCATAAGCTAGATGGTGGTGTTGGAAGAATTATGGTGGTTCTTCCTAGTACACTAACCAACTGGTGGCCAGTCACCAGTCATCTAGTGGTTCCACTAGCTCACCAGTGCACCCAATTTTAGGGTTAAATTAAATAACCCCATGTGGTTTTAATGGAACTAATTTCGAACCCCTTTTACAAATAATTTGAAAACCCATGGCCCAATTCCCCATTTTTGTCTGCCACCCAAAAATCCAATCTTTCCTACTCATCTCCCCATATATCTCTACGCTTTGATCAATGTGATGATGATGTAACTATGATATTTATTTAGATCTATGAAAAATATTTATTCAACCTTAATATATGGGAATATATCTATGATGGATCAATGGTTTCTATACTTATATGACAGAGATGTGTCTCTTTCTTTATAGATCAGGGGTGTATCTTGTATGTTGACAAAAGTTCTTAAGATGATCAAGATATAATAATGATAATGAATATTTAACGAGTATGTTTTTATAAATAATATTCCAAAATATCATATTGATTTATGATTGATGATATATTATTATTTTTTTGATGCTTACATAGTTCATTGGTGGAAGATTCAATGTGTTAATGGAAACCCATTTACTAGAGTTAGAATTCTCAAGAACAGTAAATGTTTCAAGGTAAGTAATTAAATAATGATTATCATGAGATCTTATTCTTCTGTATTCTCATCTTGAATCTCATAATGTTTCATTTATTCATGATGGATCAATGATCTATGACTATAAATGATGATAAATTTTATAATTGATGATGAATTCATGATTTGTTCTTTAATCGACAATGAATCTGGTGAATTGGCATACCTTCCTTTTTCATAAATCAAAATTGATCCGATTTATTGAATTATTAAGGTATGTGATTCTATAAAGAACATTTTTGTCATAGAATCATCTTGATTCCTTATTTTAAACCTCTTTCTTGAAAAAATGGAATACGAGTTAGGTATATTGGATGTGTGAGATAATTTTATATGGGTGTATGATGTTATTTAGTCTTCGATCCTGGAGAAACCTTACTGTTATTCCTCAATAAAATTGAGGTTGGAAGGCCCCTATATTTTTATTCCCTTGTATACACTTTTTTCATTGATTTATATTGTGTTGGAATGATTTGGGTTATTTTATTGATGATTATTTCTTATAGGTGTGTGATTTACCGTGATACCCATATTTGATCATTGTTTCCATGAGTATTTATAGAGTAGACTGTTTCCATGTTTTATGTTGACAACAAGTTGATATATGTTTTCTACTATATGATCGAAAGGAAGTGTTATTATTGTCTTATTATGATCTGACTTGTTATGTGTGTTACCATGCCATAGGAGGTTGTTCTTGGTATTCATGATAGGCGAACATAACGGTATGATTAACCCTTATAGTGGGAGTGTGCATGATGTGAAACGATGATGACAATAGAACCATACAAAGTGTAGGAGTATGATATTCTTATGGCCCATCCTAGAACTCGATTCCTTGAGGATATAGAGTAGACATGTTGAATCTCAATGACTTCTAGATACTGAGTACATGTTACCTAGTCGTCCTTGTGGTTTGACTCAAGACATGATGCCTTATGGATACCTAATATCTTATCACAAACATTGTGGATAGTTTTTGTTGTATTTTGATATCTATAACTATCATTCTATTATAGAGATGGAGAAGTTATGGTCAGGGATCATGAGGGGCTATTTAGCACAGAGGTGCTCGTTATATGAATGTTTATACTTGTTTATGTATTTATTTTTATCATGACATACGAATGTTATACATGTTCAAATTTGGTAAGGATGAATTGGTGGTGTCTGAATGAGTTTTATTACTCACACCCGATATGAGAATTTTAATGTTCATGAATTATTTAGTTATAAGGATACTATAAAGGGAAAGGGTCCCACGACAGACAATTGATCCAAGGAGTATGGAGTTGGAATTTTACTGGGTTATACTATGAAGGATACAAAAATTTTATTTACTTTAACTCCAATACTCTAGTTTTTATTTCCACATTGGGATCTGTATTATTTATTTATTGTTTCACATGTATACCATTGATATTACTTAGTTTTGAATATGCTACTATGATTATTATATTATATTTATATTTTAGTGCAAGATAATGATATTGAGGGTATAATATCCTCAGTTATAGACTCTGGGCCCTTGCTTCCAATAGAAATCCTCTTGCATATAGAGAAGTTCACATTAGATCCTTTGTCTCTCTGGCTTGAAATCGATAGTTCAGGTTAGGGTGTTATAGTCTACTATGATTGAAATTTATTGTCTTCCTTTTATCCTAAACTCAAGCTTTAAATACATTGAAGGCATAAGAACAATGTAATATATATATATATATATAGAAGTGTGATTATTACTTATATATTTATTAATTGAAATAAAATTTTAAAAATAGATAAATATTTAATATATAAACACACACAATTAATATTAATAGTAAGATGAATTTATAGGGATTAAATTTACATATAATGGGTGGTGTACTATTTTATTCTTATATAAATTGTTTATATTTTTAATTTACATCAATATATTGAAATAATAATAATAATAATATTTATATTTATATAAAAATTATAATTAAAATTTTATAAATGTAAATCATATTTATTTAATTAACTTTTGGTAATACAAAAAATTTTATGTTCCTATTAATAATTATAAGAAAATCGGAATGATAACAATCATGGTTGAATATTTTGGACTTAAGATTTCTAAAGAGGATGCTAAAAACCCAACATACACAAAAGGATTAAGAAATTTTTTATATTTCTGCATGCATGAATGCATGTGTGAGTGTTACTATATAAAATATATTTCAATTTAATCATATTTATATAAAGTTTCAGGGATACTCAATATATAAATAGACATACACACATTGTTTATATATATAATAAGATGTTTTTATAGAAATTAAATTTATATATACTAGGTGGTGTTGTGTTTTATCCTTACATGCAATGTTTATATTTTGAATATAAATAATTTCATTGACTTAATAATTAAATTTATATTTATATTTAAATAACAATTATCTTTATATAAAGGAAGATAATATTTATAAATTATATTTTGGAAATGTTATCTATTTTATGTTTTAATTAATAATTATGAACAAATTGATATGATGGAGAACATGGGTGAAAAGTTAGGGCTTTATCTTTATTAAGAGGATACTAAAAAATACCATCTAAACACTTAGATCTTAATATATTTGCAATATATATATATATATATATTATGAAACCTCACTTTATCGTTTTTTAGTAATTTTTTTATCCATAAAATTTCTATGAAAATAACGAAAAAAGGCTCAACATTATGCAGAATCTTGAAGACCAAAGAAATTAAAATTAAATGAGGTGGTGTGAAGGAGTTTTACAACTGTATCAGAATGTGAATTCATAAATTTCACTATGTAAGAATAGAGTACAGGTATAACTACCATACTCTACACCCATACTCACAAAAATTTTAGTACCATATTACCATCATGAATGTTATGTGTTTCCACAAGATATATTTTCTGCAGTGGTCCAAGAAATCCTACCAATCTACTACCAGGCTCTATGATGGAGAGAAAATATTGAACTTGATGGCATACACAATGAATAAATTTTTGATCTTTATTCATATTTTTATACACTTCATGATTCTATCAATTTTTATACCCAAGAAGAATCCTTCCATTTAAACCTCAAACACTAAATATTGTCTGTATTCTATGTAAATACATTAATAGACCCCCTATAATGCATCTAAAAGACCACCAAATTAGGTAAGTCCCATGCTAGCTTTAATTAATCTATCCCATTTGAGGTTTATCCATCCCACATAAGGATATTTCAATATCAAAGGTATATGTAAATTATATATTTTATGGTTTATTTTGATTCCAAGACTATGAATAACTGAAAATACATGAATAGAGGTCCCCGCTAGTTCGGATTTTATAGACTTAGCCAACCTTATGGCTGAGAGAATGTTGGTTATTGAATGTTTAATGTTTAATTTTATATCATCGATCCTAGATATTTTTTATTACACCAAATTATATAAAATATCATATCCACAACCACCATAAGAATGTTAGCAAACTAACTTGAGTATGGAAGGTTGCTGGAGAATGCTATAAGGCTTGTGAAATTATCATCTTTAAAGATAATGATTTCAAAAAAAATATCATTAATGAAAAGTTGGATTTAGAAAATTTTTATTTAAAAAATAAATACTCAATGGAATACTTTTATTTTATAAAAAAATATACATATTGAAAAAATAAAGATACCATTTTTTAGAAGCAGTATGTCGGACGATAGTTTCCCATTAGCTTTTATCCATAAGAGGAATTATCATGATGCGGAAACTTATTATCAAATAAATATATTTTTCAAGTTTTAGATATCAGTTGAACTTCCCATGGAATAATTGTATTATAACTTAAAAGATAGAGATATTTTCAACACATGTGTCCATATTAATGGATCCATTTTAATGTGAAGTAATAACTATAAATAGTATCTCTATATATAGAAGTAAGTTCATATAAAGGTACTTTTATTTTGTCTTATCCTTAAACCAGGACTAATAATCTCACTATGATTATAGGTAAATATATAGAGCCCATGAAATTTTTGCTTCTAGAATGAATGGTTCAAATTCAAGATGGCTAACCATCTCTATTTACACTTTGTTGATTTGAATGTTTGTTTGATGCCCAACTAGATCAAAGAGAAAATGTATTCAAGTGTACCTAATTTGAGTCGATTTATAAATATGAACTTCAAGAAACTATTTGTAGAAAATTATTTGATATAAGTTTTTAAATAAATTTAACTTATAGAACCTCATTTAAAATACCCAAATTTTTATGGATATTCCACCACCCAAAACAAATTTGTTGTAGATTCTTTCAGTAACAACAGAAAATGTCATCTCAAATATGTTTCCACTAAAATTTATGTTTATGATAATGAAAATCATTTTCTTGATGGTATAAAGGGGAAATTCATGTTCAATTAATGAGTAGACAAATTTTGGAATAATAACCACATTGATGAGGGATATTCTATCAATAAGGGAAATGGTTTTCCTATTCCATCCACTCAAATAGACTTTGAACTTTTTTGCAATACTATTAAAGAAGGTAACATTTAGCATACTCTAGAACATGGGTATGGATAGATTTATAAATGGGAAAGTACCTTGCTTTATTTTTAGCTTCCTTGCCATTTGAATCTTACCTTGCATTCTAAATTTCTTTCTAAAAAATATATTTTATTTTAGATAGATGGTATATTTCTTTGATATTTATCTATAATGATTAGAGTTTATTTTAAGTCATGGATGTTTCTCACTGTACTATAAAAAAGGCTATCATATCAAAAGAATAAAATAAACAAGTAGGATAAGTTAACCTATACATACTAATATAATACTGATTTGTACCTTATCTTGTAATTCATCTATTACATTGATAAGAAAATCTTCTACTATATAGAAGAGGATGGATGATAGAGGGGCATCATTCCTAACACCATAAAAACAAAAAATTTATTTTAGGAGTGAATGTATTCTGAATCTAGTTCCAATTGATTATGAAATTTTCCTTGAGTATTTACTCCTAAATCAAGTATAACATTTATAATAAAATATTTAATCAATTGAGATTCCACCTCTACTTTTTTATTGAAAGAGAAGATGTAAAACCGATCATTGAAAATATTCTAAATATCATCGTGATTATTTTTTGTATTTTCAGTATCAACATCAATATAGATATAAGCCATTTTTTTCTTGAGGTCCCAATATTAGAGTTCATATTCATTAATTTTAATGAATAAGAATAAATATACATGGTTCATGCTGTGATAGTCTAGGAATCATATATAAGTATTTTTCATTTTGGGTGTTTAATCAATTAATTTCCAAATCTAAAGGGCAGTTATCCCCTTTCTTTGTCATTTAATCAGGTGGGGGTGTATAGGATAATGATATAAGTTTATTTTTAGAGTGATTTTATACTTGACCTCATTTTATTCACCTAGATATTTAAATTTGACAAAGCTTCTATCAATTTTATTGGAAATTATTTTTCTAACATGTTATCTATACCTGCTGAACTGATTCCCATGCAATGAAACTTCAACTAGTTCATTTTACCCCAAAAATTCATCAAATTATTTATTGTAATTTTTTTATTGATTACAATGTTTTTTTGAACCAAATATCAATTAAATGTTTTTTCTTCTTAGAGTGTACAATTGGGTAACAACCTAAGGTAGATCTCAATGAGCACTCTAACCTAGGAAATTTCTTCATCTTTTTCATCCAAGGCCTGTAGTAGTGGTAATGGATCCATAAAATTACAAAAAGGAGATAAATTTTAAAAATATAAACAATTCTTAAAAATTAAATCTCCCTTAAAACATTCATCTTCTAACTTTTTTCCCTCATGAAGGGATACTGGGAATTCATCTACTATAGAGGGAAGTGGATCAACAAGTATTTCTTCAACCCCAAAAATGACTTCTTGAAATGTAGGTGAAATATTAATTTCATCCTCTTAATATTTTATTTATTTTTTCATTAAAAATACATTAAATTATTTAAATACAGTGGTCAATGATACTAATATCTTTATTTCTTCTTCCATCTTCCTAATTTTTTTTGAAATCTCAAGGAATTTTGTTCTATTTGATGTGATATTTTTTTTATTTTTAATCATTAATGTATCTTACATAATTTTATCACTAATAACTTTTTCAAAATTATTTAATATGAATCATAATAATAAAAATCCATTTTGACTTATGAAATTAATGATATGTAATAAATATCCATTTTTATTTTTTTGAGCTTTTTGATTTTTTTTAATTTTTATGAAAAATAGTATCCATATGAACTTGTGCTCCCAGAAATTGTATAAAATTGACAAATAGGGGTTAGTAATGTTAGCTCAGTAAATAATTTCCTAGTTAAAATGTTGCATAGTGGTGACAATGAGGTTGTCTCATGAGAATTTTGTAGGATAAGTTAACAACGATCACTCTTTTGAATTGTTTGGATTAAAATTAATATTAAAATTAGGGATTTAAAATGAGCTAAAAAGATTACTAAAAAAATTAGAATATGACTATAAATTAATTTTATGAATTAGAAATATGAATCAAGTTGGATAAAAAAAGAAAATCTAAAGGAAATGACAATGGAAAAGCTTCAATCCTAAAACACTCCTTTTATGATTTTCAACAAATGTTTTCCCATTTAATAGTCCAATGTATGACACAAGACCTAAAATTATACACCTAAATATTCTAAAAACAATATCATTACATCAAATATGAGTTTTTATCCTCTTAAAAAAGTTATTAGATTTTTTAAGTACCTCCAAAGAACCAAAACTAAGTAAACTTGTTGTGCAAAATGGGGAGACCTGTCCCAAAGAAGTTTAAACAACAAGACAACTATTTTACAGTCATAAGAATCTAAAAAATATAGAAAAAATAGAATAAAATGAAAAAAATAAATAAGAATACCTCCTTTAGTAAAAAAATAGTTCTATGGAAAATTCAAAAGATAAGAGTTTACAATGAAAAATACAAACTCAAAAAGGAAATGTCTTTATATATTTTCTTACTACCACCACTTGGAGTTCAACCAATCATGGATTTATTAGTTCATTAAAAAATATTATTCTCCATAATATCCTCTCCAATATATCCCACTCCCCCAATCAAACCATCTTTTGAAATGGAATCCAAGACTTTTCTTTTATAGGAAAAAGGGTTATTATATTCTTCTATCAAGTTTCTATCTATCCTATATTTTCTCCCATTTGTCCGGTTTGAGGCTGAATATCAGTTGGTTTCCATCATGAATATTGTTAAAACACGTTTTTTATTTCTCTATAAGAAATTTTATTCCATTTTTAAATGTGAAGAAAAAGTTATATTTTAATTATTGAAGTCTACTTTTATGGGTTGGACAGTCTCTTCATATTAATCCACTTGAATGTGCACATGTTCCATCTTGACGAGATAATTTAAACATTATTTTTAATGGACAAATGTTCCCTAGATTACTCCTTATTTTACATCTAGAATTACTTAATATGAAAAATTTTATGCCAGGTTATGTCTCATTTACTTATGGTATGTCAAATATATCTAAAATATTAGTTTCTAATTTGATTGATTTATTTGGGCCTCATGTAAGTCGATTCAGTAGTTGGACACGTGGGATGAAATATAGACAATGAGAAAATGATTCCTAATTTTTTTTGGAAATTGGATTCGTTTTTAAAATGTTATACACGAAATAATAATGTGATTAAAAACAATTAAAATTATAGAATTAGGGATTTTTCATAATTTAGCTCAAAATTCATCCAAATTAAAAAATTAATGAAATTTCACATAAAAGAACAATTTGGTGGGGATAAAAAACATTTAAATACATATTGTTTTTAAAAATATCATCTCTATAACTCATTATGGATCTCTAGCCCTTTCTTTCTTCTTCATAATGATATTAAAATGCCGAATTAATAGTGGGGGCCCTTTATATTTTTATTTAGTGTTCTAATTTCCAACAACAATGATCATATAATTTGGTAGTTATTCATGGCATAAATTAAATAATAGTATGATTTGTTTCCTTCAATGGTGGTTTTGGTAGTAATGGATTATTGAATGATATTAATGATTTAAAATTTAATCACCTTTTGGATAAAAGTACCCAGAGAGTATCTATAGTACTCATGTAATTATTAATTTCCACTATATCATCACCATCCCAAATCTCATTTGGATCAAATTCCCCACCAATCAAATGGAACAGGGTGAAATAAGTCTCTTTTTTATCCCTCTAATTAGACCAACAATGGTATGCGAGATGATCACACCTCCGACTCACAACCTTTAAAACTAATGGAATATTATCCCATATCCATCTTTGAGCTAGTTGATCATAATTCAACAAAACATGCTACTCACGATAACTCTAAAGGAGTGAATAGTTCCCCATATGTCTATGTAAATAATTGAAATTATGAAAATTTTCTTTTTTTAAAAAATCTTACGTTATACATTGTGTAAGCGTGATTTAGTAAATCATGTATAGTAACGGTGAAATTTGATAATTATAAGACGGTGAGTTATACATGGTTAGTAAATGTTTTGTGACACTGTTCATGATAGAAATATATTTTTAAGAGTTGAAATCAAACATCACTTTTCATGTCCTAAATTCCTGAGACTCTTCATAATAAATTTATGGATTTTTAGGGTTATATTGTTTCATATTTATTACGACTATAAAATATATGAATTGTGTTGTAAACATTGTAGTTTTATTTTTCCTAAAATATATGTATATATGATGTGTGGCATATTTTTTATAGATTTAATATTTCATGAAATTACTATAAAATATTATTCATTGAAGTAATGATGATAGTGTTTTTATTATTGATAATGGGTGATATATAATTATTTTTTATATGTTTTTTTATATTTTCTAGAAGAATCTATAGAAGGATTCTTGTTTTTTTTGTTATTATTGTAGTAATTTAATATTAATTTTTATTTGAGTTACATGCTTAAAATAATGGATCTCACTCAATTCCTCCCCATGGGTTCCAATGTTCTTGTAGGGGAGGAATGTCTTTATCTTCAAAATTTTGGTTTATTTTTCATCTTACATGGAAGAGTCAAGGTTGGGGTCTTTCTCTTTTAAATTCTTATTATTCCTCTCCTTCTATTATCTCTCTCTCTCTGAAATTTTTTTCTACCATGGATTTATGGGAGATTAAGTTTATGATATTTCAATGGAAAACCCATAAATTTTATGGGTTTTTTCTTAAAACATAGGATATAAACCATTTCTCTAAATAAGATATATTGTCATTTTTGAAGGTGTTAAGGTTTTTTCCATTTTGAGTAGGTAGTTATATCCCATTCCCTTTATTTGATAAAACAATGGATTTATGATTTTTTCTAAATGAGTTTTCAATAAAAAATCCTTATATAAATTATCTATAATGGTTTGATAATTTATTTCCATGAATTTATTTCCAATTTATTTTGGTTTCAATGGGATTTATATGAATTTTTATATATATATTTATGGTAATATATTTTATTCCACACAAATTATTTAAGAAATGGGTGATTATAATTAATTATATTATAATGGAATCTATATTGATATGAGACTTATTTTTCTTATTAAAAAAAATTTCATGAATTGCTTGTATAATGATTTATTTTTCAAAATTAGTTTATATTTACTTAAACTATTTTTTAGTTTGAGAAAATATCAGTCACTAATTGTTTTAAAGAAATGTCATGTATGATTTTTATGTGAAATAATATCTTTCCATGGGATGTTTTTATATGAAATTTAAAGTTTTTTAAAATGTTTTTAGTGATATTTTTGAATTGTAAGGTGTTATTTATACTGTTATAAATTTTTTTAATAATTTATTTATACCTCATATATTGTTTTCCAGTATTATTGTGAAACAATTTATAGAAATTTTTGATATTTTCAAATGATAAGTTATGGAAGATTATTAAGGAGGTGTTTTTGTGAGGTGTTCAAAGGCGAGTTGAGAATTTATTTTATATGCATGTATTATTTAAATATATTTGATTATAAATACTTCATGGAAATACATTATATTTAAGGAAGGTACTATGGTGATTAGTATACTACTAGGAGATATTATATAATACCTACCTTCATTCCTAGTTTATATTACACACAAGCTAGAATCGACATGATCTGTTAAGTTTTATATTGCCCTTATCACTATTTTATACTATACCCTAACTAGTGACTTCACCATTAGTTTAGGAATACATTCTAGCTAGTTTCTTGCACACATATGATTTATTAGCATTGGTGTGTGTATTTTATATTTTTATTTAATTAGACCCATAGTATTCTTACATGTTTCCTTTATATGAAATTTTTTATAAAATGATTCAATTTATTCCTTTAATTATTTATATATATAGTTTTGAATCATATTGATAATTTTTTTCGATAAAATATATAAATTCCTATATCATGTTATGCATTTTTATAATAGTTTAAAATGTTACTTTTATAATTTTATTTCAAACTACCATTTATAATCTTTCAATAGAATGGTAATGTATACAATCCTGGAGGTTTACTACTAGTATTTTAACAATAAAAACATAGACCTTTTATGCATCTTAATACATGTTTTCTTAATATAAACATCCATTAGTTATAATCTAAATATCACGAGGCCTAGTGTGTTTGGAAGACTAGGTTCATAATACATCAGTGTGAGACTAAAATAATACTTCTCTATTTTTTTCGTAATGATCCCCAAAATATTTCTGATCTCCCAAAACTACATGGGATAACCTAGGGAATACATAGACAAAAGGGGTGAGATAGAAATCTCAGTTAGGGAATAATCATGATAGGGAAACATAACATGTTGGTTAAAGGTATAACATGATATCATAGAAGATTAAGATCTTGAGTAAAAAACCGAAGAATAACGTAAGGATTACTGTATCATAATATCACAACATCATAGGAATCGTGGAATCAATATAAAACATGTCAAAAACATAAGTCAAGGATAACTACTAAGACACTATCACATGGTGGAAAAGAGTTCTATAATGGATTAGGTTCACACCCTAATCCCTTACATGACCTCTTATGAGACTATAACATTACCTAATGCTTTGGAGAGATATATGATTATGGTCTCACCCATCATATTCATTTTATGTACATTCATATTTTTACCATTAAAGTAAATTTATCATAGGGAATAAAAATAATCAATACCTATAGAGAGAAAATTGGTTTCATAATATTTCCACATATCATAATCAAAGGATATTTCTTAAATAAGGAATTTGATAAATGATCATAATGAATTAATTTCCCCCATAAAAGGAAGGGAGAGTGAGATAGGTATATTTGTGAGAGAGATATATACAAAATTTAGAATCATTCCAAAACATTAATGGTTTTTTTATTGATGAATATAAATACTTTTTAAGAAGTTAAAAACATTCATGAAGAAAATAACCTTTCCATTTTTTTAAATAAAATTTAAATAAAAAATAAATAATAGGAAATATTTTTCTTTGAAAATAAAATTAGAAACATATAAAGAATAATTTAAAATAATATAATATCCATTAATGTGGGTAATTCAATACATACCATATAACTTTTAAAAAACATTCCTTTAACACATTATTAAAAAGTCAAAAAGTACCTCATTCAGAAAATGAAAAGAAGATTCATTTTAATCCATTTAAAAAAAAGTAAAAATACAAAAAATTAATTAAAAAATAATATAATAATATAATTGTTTTATGAACATCTTAAATAAAACATAGAAATGGAAGGGAAAGGGTTTTCGACTGAAGGGTAAGATAAAGTTGATTTTTCCTAAAAACAATTTAATTTATCATTTTGACTACAAAAAAAATAAAATGGTAGTATTACATGAAAATTTAATTAATAAACATAGGAGAATAAAATAAAATGGGTCTAATATATAGTTATTAATTCATTTACATTATTAAAAATTCAATCATAAACAATCCTGATTAAAATGAGATTAAAGCATAAACCATTACCACCTTAGTAACTTTTGGATCATAACCCCCGTGAATGAAGTATGTGAATTGTAACATCAAATAAAAGTAATTATTAATTATTACTTATATAATATGAATAATATTAGTATATAAAATATATAAAATAAATTATGGGTATAAAAGACATGTGTCTCAAAGTAGGATGTTTTGAGATGGAAACCCTTACCTTGAGTCCAGACTTGCCATGTATGTCATTTATCTCCTGTATGATAAACATAAATCAATTATTTTTTATTAATAACTTTTTAGAGTATTAATCCCTTATAATTAAACCATTTAATTAATTAATTTTTAATGACATATTTAGTTGCATACTGTGTTATGTCCATATTGAGTGTTTTGAGGATGTTCAATTCATAAATTGAAAACGATAAAGTGTGTTGAACATGGTCAAAATGGTCATTATCACATCATATAAAATAAAAATAATCATTATATAATAATTATTTTTATAAAAAAAATATATTTTAAAAACCAACCTAGTAATATGGTTATGAAAAATGAACTATGTTGCAATCGTAGAGACTGTAAGCGATATGTACGCATGAGTAACGTTTCCATTTTTCAATGATCGAGATAGAAATAAGATAAGTGATATTTTATATTTACATAACGATAATAATATAATTAGTATCATATTATTTAATTAAATACATGTAAACCACCATCCATGTGATGCAATAATAAAAAATGAATCGCATCGTTTCACGAGGTGGTTGTTCTCCCTACACACAAATGATGTTATCATTTTTTACTAGATGGTAAGGAATGGATTTATATGGTATATTAATTTTATATAATTACTTATATATAATAAATATCATATAAAAATTTTAAATCCATCATCATAACAATCCATGAGAGGTGATTATGGAAAACAAATTACATTGGTTCATAAGACGATAGTCCATTGTACACACGAATGATGGTTTCATTTCCCATTTGATAGAAGAGGTGGTGGGTAAATATTATGACATAAATATAATAACATAAAATAATATAGGATATAATAGTGTTTTTATTTTTTAATTATTAATAAATAATTTAATATGGAAAAAGAAGAAGTTAATGGAAGGAGCTCGGTGAATACAGTTACCTTCACTTAGAAGAACCTTCTTTGGATCTCTTATTAAGGACCCTATGGTTGGTATTTTGAGAATACTAGAAGATATAGAATGTGGATATGGATTTTGGGGAGAGATTTTGGCCGGTTTTTGTTGATCCATATGGAT
The DNA here is from genome assembly GCA_963277665.1 of Viscum album. Classification (NCBI taxonomy): domain Eukaryota; kingdom Viridiplantae; phylum Streptophyta; class Magnoliopsida; order Santalales; family Viscaceae; genus Viscum; species Viscum album. The sequence continues at coordinate 1,207,624,143 of OY728127.1, read as the reverse complement.
TGATAGGTTTAAAGAAGATAAGGTAAGGGGTTCCCCTTTTATAATTGAGGAGGAGTGACATTTTTGTAAATACCCAAAACTATTCAATAATGGGAAGTCAATCTCAATCCATGTGACCCAAAAATTAAAAAATAATATAGTTTAAGATATATAAGGTAGATAAAAACCAATAAAAACAAAATATACATTTTTAAACATTTCATCTTCCTTACCTATAAGGTTACCCACTTTTTAGATTTTAATTTTTTTTACCATGGCAACAATTTGTTTTTCTTCTTTTTATTTTAATGATGATAAAAATTTATGTTTAAATTATAATATAATATAAATTATTATGATTTAAAATATTTTATCAAATTTATCAAATTTAATTCTTACAATTATAAGAATTTAATTTAAAATAAAACCCACTAGCACGATGAAAATTAGTTTTTTCTAGGAAATATATTTTTCATGTAAAATATGATCTTTCATAAACTGTATAAATAGAAATTATAATTATATGAATTTAAATATATATATATATATAATATAAATTTCATTTATTTCATTACTCATTATAGTAAATTTAAATAATTAAATTGTAGGAACATTTTTCTCTTTAAAACAATTTTTAGAAAAATTAATTTTTAATCCAAAAAATAAAGTTATACTAAAATCCAATATAAAGATAATATAAGTGTAATTAATTGGATTAAATAAAAATAAATAATATTTATGAAACTGTTAAATAAAATTAAAAAAATAATGGTACACTTAAATTACATAATTTAATAAAATATATGACAGTTTAAAAAAATCAGTATTTTTCACTATTCAATGTAAAATCTATCTTTTCAAAAAAAATAATAATTATAAACCCTATGTTAATATTGATATTATATTTTAAAAAATAATTTTTATTCTATAAATTAACATTTATAAAAGTTCCAAAAAAGTAATTATAATATTTTTTTTCACAAAAGAAACATTATCATTTTTAAAGAAAACATATTTTTGAAGGATAAAATGACTTTACTAAAATTTTAGAACTTTTTTATTGAGAATTAATAAATAAATTTAGATTATGATAAAAATAAATATAATTTTAATAATATGGTTATTCCTTTTCATATAAGTAATTTTAATGGTTAGGTCATATCAATCATGTTTAAATAAAAATATTTTAAAATTAAATCATGCCTTGTTTAAACTCAGTGTTGTGTGTTGAATAGTCTATAGAGAATTGTGTTATTTTAAAACCTTAGGGTGTTTCATTATACCCCCATAAATAAATTTAATCCTTGAAATTTGAATTTGTGTTCAGTAATCTATATTATGACATTAAAAAAACCCTTTTTGGAAAACCAACAACGTAAAAAGGGTTAAAGAAACATCCAATTAAAAGATGAAAAGGGGTATACGAAGTTCATATCGAATAACAAATAACTATATTTACATGTAATAGAAAATTAATGGGAATTGAAAATATGGGAATGGAAGAAAATTGTAATTAATTATAGAGGGTGATAGAGATCATTGATTAGAATAAAGAGAATGGTCAAGAAAAATTTAACAACCACAAAACCATAAATGCCTGATGAGTTAAAAGACCATTTATTATAAAATAAGAAGTTAATATTGTAATTTTTTATTTAAATATCTTTTTCCAAGGGTTTATTTATAATAAATATAGATAAAACATGAAAATATACATGATATATTTTTATTCCATAAACACAAATTTATCCTTTAGTTGTGGTTCAATCACATTCCACTTCAGGTCATACTCTATGGAATGAATATACAATATGGTTTTTTTGTTCTTGAAGGACTAAAATTATCTTGTAATGGATCATAAGATCCATGTAAAGACCTGTAATTTCTATGTATGTTTTTTAAATATATGGAAATTTTACAAGTCCGCGAAAATTGACGGCGTGTGATTCTGAGGCCCTGAGAGCTAGGAATGAATTTCTGAACTTTATTTAGGGTACGTTTAGTAAACGTGCGAGTGGGTTTTTCTAACTTTTGAACCGGTGCTCAGAATCAAAATATGAGGGCACCATTGAACTCGCTGCACCGGTATTTTCTTAAATAGACCTTTACCTCGACCACAGTAGGTCGAGAGTAGAAGTTAGCTTTTCACATATTTGTGAAAGAATAAAATAAAAATAAAAATGTTTAACATTTTTATTTTTATTTGAAACTCCTTGTGGTTGTTGAGAGGTGGGGAACACCATAATTAAACCTCTCCTTGAGGTTATAGATGTGGGGACCACCGAACCTAAAACCTCCCATGAGAGGTTATGGTGGCGGGGGCCACCCGAGATTAAAACCCCTTGAACCTCCCACTTAAATGTGTAGAAGTATCTTAATCATCCCCTTAATTAATTAGGACACACCCTTTAATTAATTAAGCTAACTTAATTTGTGCCAACAATTTAAAATTGGACAAACATATTTTATTAGGATGGAAAACACTTTTTTGGGGAGGGGTTTTTGGTTGGTGAAAGAGAAGGGGTCGAATTTGTGAGAAATATCTCCAATTAAGAATGCACTTCGGAATTGAAGAACATAGACGGCGTTCGGACCGACTTTGGAAGCATGACCAACAAAGCGACGATCGTTGGAACCCTCTTCTCCTTCACCATATCCATCTCATGATCTCTGTCAACAATCCTCCAAGGTAGGGGTTTACTTGTGTATGATTTTATATTCCCATGTTCTTTGATTCTAAAACAAAAAAAGTGGGCCAAATCTTATAAACAAGTTGATCTGTGGATGTTATCTTTTGTAGTATTGGGAATAGTGATCAATGAAGGTTGTGGGGATTGAATTTCTTAAATATCTTCCATACACATTCTTAAATCAAAAATTGTGAACCACTTTCTACCGCTCTAACGCAGAGAGTGCAGGACAAAAAAACATGGCCCGTCCTCTCTGCCAATATTATGTTTACTTGATAAATCTTGCGATGGAGGAAGATGGAAACTGGAGCAGGTTTTTGGGCACCAATGAGGCATGAGAACGGCGGCCAACAACACCACCAGCCGCGATGAAGGTGACAGTATATGACACAACCTCGCGGCCACCGTGGCCCCGTGGCCCTACCATGCCGCCCTACGGCTCCACTGCACTCTCTTTTCCTTCACCGTTTCCATATCATGACCTTCGTCAACAATCCTCCAACGTAGAGGTTTAGTTGTGTATGATTTTATATTCTCATGTTCTTCCCTTCTAAAACAAATAACGCAGATCAACTCTCATAAACTAGTTGGTATGCGGATGTTATATTTTGCAGGATTGGGAATAGTGATCGACAAAGGTTGTGGGGATAAATGTTCTTAAATATCTTCCATAAACATTCTTGATTCAAAAATTGTGAACCACTTGCTACCGCTCTAACGTAGAGAGTGTGTGCCAAACAAACATGGCCCGACCTTTCTGAATTTTTTTTATTTACTTGATGAATCTTACGAAGAAGGAAGATGGAAACTGGATTGGGTTTTTGGGCACCAATGAGGCACAAGAATGGTGGCTGACAACACCACCGGCCATGATGAAGGCGACGACGCTCGGCACCCCCCTGCGACCACCGCAGCCCTGCCGCGCTGCCCGCGTCCTCACCGCGCCGCCCTCGCGGACCCGCAGCCTCGCCGCCATCTCGGACCCGTAGCCTTGACACCCTCGTGGACCCACGGCCTCACCTCCCTCACAGACCCGAGGCCTCACCGCCCCGCAACCTCGCGCTACCCATGGCCTCACGCCGCCCGCGACCTTGCCGCCTCGCGACCTCGCGCTGCCCATGGCCACCGCAACCTCTGTGGCCATCTACAGCCCCTTGTGGCCCTCACGGCCTTCCGGGCCACCCAAAAAGGGCCAGGCCGCCGAGCGGGCCAGGACGGACCTCGCGGGTCAGGCTAGGTCAACCCGGGTCAGTCTGACTGGGTCGGACTGTACCTGTACCAGTTTTGACCCTGTACCCTCTTTTGGCCATAACATTGGCATCAGGCGACCGTTTGACGAACTGTCAGCAGCGATGGAAAAATAGGAGCAAGAAGGTCCCTTTGGTATACCCCCAATGTATTTTTGGGTAAATTTGGGGTATGGTCGGGTTGTATCGAGCACAAATCCAATAGGGCCCCCAAGACTAAAAGGCTGATAACTCACAGACCGGGTGTCCAATTGATGCACCGTCTTTTGCGTTGAGAACCCTATGATATGGAGATACATTGGGATATTTATATGAGAGAAATTGTGGTAGTTGTAGTATCGACCAATGGCTTGTGGAGCGGAACATCTCGAAGACAAGCGATCCTAGTGCGGGAACGCAATAGCTAGCTGTGACGAGAAGAATGATTAGCGATCCTGTGTGGGAAGCACCGAGCGATCCTGTGTGGGTCAAAACCTAGTGATCCTATGTGGGTAATCACTGAGTGATCCTGTGTGGGTCAACACCGAGCAATCTTGTGTGGGTCAACACCTGGAGATCCTGTGTGGGTCTACCTCTTAACAGATTAAGATGATTTAGTAGTTATAACTAATCATCTCTACTACTGTACCTAAGTTATACATGGTATGAGCTAAGTCTATAAATTTGTGGTACTATCCTTAGTGGTAATACCTTGGTGGTATTATTTTGTAACACCCCGAGCTTCCACGATACGCTTCTCATTCAATAATACAATAGCTTGCATTATACGCAACTTCGAGTTCTAAAACATCGCGAAAAATCAAAGTAGCCGTTATGAATAGTAATAACCACTTTTTAAAATTATAGAAATTTTATATTTCAAAATGGACTTCATTTTTGTATTCCTAATATTGAAATTATCCTATGTTGAATTTTTTGTAATTTTCTGAGAAGTTCAATATTTTTATGAATAGTGAAAAATACTTAAAACAACTTTTTTAATCAAAATAATTCATAGTGATAAATTATACTATTGAGTGGTTTTAGAGTATAATTAGAATATATTTTTACCATTTTATCCAATGGTGGTCATTAGAATTAATTTAACATTGAAATTGGACATAAACAATTGCCAATCTTTTGATATAAATTGTTTCTTAAAAACACGCTATTTGTTGTGACAGCGGGAATTAATTATAAAATTAATTAATGCAACTAATATGTTTGGAATTTTTTAAAATAGAAATCATTTTTGAATTCGTAATATCAATTATAGCTTAGGGTGAAATTTTGGCTTTATTCTGAAAAACATCAATTTTTGATGAATAGTGAAACCACTAAGTGGTTGTTAAAAACTGATTTTTCGTTAAAATGAAATATTACCACTTCTGTGATTTGATTTTCAAAAATCCGACATACATGGTTGTCATTAAGAAGTAAAATGTGGTTCAATGAGATTAAAATAATTTTTTGGTGAATAGTAACTTTTAAGTTCTTAATCGCGATTAGAGGTAATTAGTGTAGTTTAAGGTAAAAACAATGTTTTATTAATATGATATGAGCTTGACACTTGTCCTACTCCTATTGGATGAGTCATGGCCGACCAAGACAACCCATGGGTCAACTTGGGGACCCCATGGAGCCACTTTAGTTGGAAAATGACATTAATATATATTTATTTAATGTTAAAATTAAATTGACACAAACATGAGTTGTTTTACTAAAACAGTTTTTAAGTGGGGTTACACAAGTCCAAATTTTGATTATAAATATTCATTAGAAAGCTAAAAAGATTTCCTACATCATAGTATTTTTTTTATAATTTTTATACATTAAATAAATTAAATTATTTATGACATCATGATGATGTAGTGATGACCTCATTATTTAACGATTTAAATAAAATGGGAAGATAATGCAAAATACAAGGCTTAAACTTGTCCAAAGCCTATTGGATGAAGAGATTTTGAAACCTTATCACCTTAGCCTCGAATTATATAAGTGTGGGACCTTTATAATCCGAAAAATCATTGTATAATAATGTAATATTTCAATCTTTCCAAAAGAGCCCCTCCTCTCCACTTATAAAAGGCCCCCACCTCTCCCACCTTATTCACACCTTCAAGCCATTTGGCTCGGCCAACATCTGCCCAAATACTCTCCCAAATTCCCTCCCTTACTCTTAGAAGCCTCACATTGGGAAGAACTCTTCCCAAGGAAGCCTTTGGCTCAAATCAAAAAGAGTTACCCGATTTTGAGGTAATGTCTTTTCTAATGTTGTTTTGTTTTATTTTTCTTCTCCAACCCCCTAAACTCTTTTTATTCATTTCTTGTGTAACAACACCAGTATCCTCAATATACTAGGATGTTGTTATAAGAAGTATTCGAGCTACAATTACACACACCTACATCTAATGGTTAAAGAACATACGGATTCTGTGGATGGCGAATTTCTGCCTCACGAAACGATGATTGTTCAACACTCATATAACACCTTCAAAGGTGGCCATTAAGATGTCACTATATTTATATATGATATATAATGTGTTTATGTTTTAATTATGCTTCTGTATTTCTCATTTATGGCTTACTTTATGATTTCCATTATGGGTAAAACGCGATAATTTCATTTTAGGAAGTGCGGACTACCGCCCCCTCAAAGTGATTTGAATCGTTAATGCCATATGTGGGATGTATAAAGGATGGAGTAAATGGTATTATACACTATATTATACTGGAATTATATTATACATTTATATCATTATGATTTAGTTCCATTAAATATGAAATTGAAATGAAAGTAGCGTTCATGCGTACGTACGGCTTACCGTCTCCATGAACGGTGCATTTCATTTCTTACCTCTAAATGTTATGTAATATTATAAATGAATGTATATACTGGATATATAAGATATATATGACATATAAATCATGAATATAATTCTGGATATAATGGATATTTCACCACATAAACAACTTGTAATTATAAGAAGCTTATTGTTGACTCAAGTACCAAAGATCGACAAAACGACCGTTATTAACTTAAATAATTACATAATGTTCATATCATTGTAATAAGTGATATAATAAGGATAATGAAATTAAAAATGGTTCTTAATAAGGTATATATTAACTCTAGTTTATTATTCAGGAGGTTAAAGAACGGTTGAGTCAAGTCAGACACGAGGTAAGGGAACTTCTTAACCCAACTTCCATTCTTTGGGTTAATCTCCTACTTTCAAATTTTGTCATGATATTATTATGTCTTATTTTATATTTTTACTTTCTTTATGTGTACCTATAGTGAATACACATAATATATATATTTTTTATTTTAAAAAAGATCTTTGTAAGGACTTCATCTCAATCTCCATTCATTGAGGCATATTTGGTTTTATACACAAATTTCTTTTATACGGTGTATAAACCACTTTGACTTTTACGTTTATTCAAAAGGAATATTTTTTATACGAAGCATTTACTAAACGACAAAAGGGAATGTTTTTGTCGTACGTATGCGGCGACAACGACTTCTCCGCCGCCGTGACCACTATTTGAGTTTCGGATTCCTCTACAAGCCATACCCTTTTTTTTAATGAAAAATAAATACCATGTTACACTTTTCTTTTATTTTGGTATTGAAAATGGTTTTGAAAGCATTTTTATTATATCAATGTGTTGTATTGATATCTTGTGATTGAAATGTGGAAATGTTATGTTTCCTTTATCCATGTTTTATGTGATATGATTATGTTATGGTTTATGATATGTTTAAACCTATTCATATGAGGAATGTATTGGACTTAATATGTGACGGGTGGAGCCCGCTATAGCTCCTTGATGCATCGGTAGGTCTCATGAGACAACTAGACGTGGAATTGGCCGAGGCCTTTCCCAATTTGATTTATGGTTTTGGCCGAGGCCTTAATCATTTTAGATGTCTTGGCCGAGGCCTTGACAAAATGTTTCAGAATGTCCGACATTATACATTCCCTCATTATGAAAGTGGTTATTGATATTGCATGTGATTATTCGGCCAGTAGAATATCCATGTGAAGAAGTGAATGGCATTATCTCATTTTACTTTTGCCATATTATGTTGAAGTTCAAGTTTAAAAGGCTTTTGTTTTAGTTATACATTGCCTTAAATGTTAATGTTTATTTATGAAAGCTTCCGCAATATTGTTATCCTTACTGAGCATCTGAGCTCACCCCTTTCAATGTTTTAATGTTTTCCAGGATTTGAAGAAGTATATTATGAATGACCTGCAGGGATAGTCTGAGGGGATATGAAGACAATATGTTGTTGTTGTTTTGGTTTACTTTATGATGTAATGTAACGTTTACAAATGTATCTAGTGTTTCCAAGGCTACTAAACTAATCGGTCTTTCGAGACTTCATCTTTTGTGATCATGCCAATGTTACGAAGTAATGCACCGACTCTGGGTAGCTGGGGTCGGGGCGTTACAGTTGGTATCAGAGGCAGTTTAGTACTAACCTTGGAAGCTAGATTTAGATAAACTCTGATTAGAGAACATAGCCCAAAGATAGACTTTGAGGATTAGTATAGAAGAACTTCCTAGAATTTTGTTATTGTAGAGATTTTGTGAGTTTTCCGAGCAATACATCCCTGTATGGATACGAGCAGGTAGAGGCGGCTCTGGCACAGATGTACCTAGTGGTAAAACCCGAAAACACAGCTTTGAGCTAGACTCGAACGGGAACTGGTGCACGACAACGGGCCTTGCTGCACTCTTGGTTACGACACTCCCGGGGGATATGCTTAGGATAATTCTCATTTTATTTACAAACCGCTATGAAGGGTTATGAGTATATACTTTCTCAAAGAAAACATTTCTTTTTATGATTATGGATTATATCCATAAATAGTTCAATTTATGTTAAGTGTTTTATAAGTATGGAATTATGTATTTCGATTCATAAACTAATCTAGTTTATGCCATTGTTTAGAAATGGCGCCTAGTGGAAGGAATGGAAACCGTATCAATGCACGAACTCCGTGTAGGGATTGCCCTCCTGATCAAGATAATTATTGTGGATCTGGAGATACAACTGGTGCTGATCAACTTATTACCATACTTGGACAACTCACTCAGGTTATGAATAATAACCTTACTCGTATGGAGCACCCTGATCCGCAACGTGGAGGATCAATGCTAGACCGTTTCATGAGGCAACAACCACCAACCTTCAATGGGAGTACAAATCCTATAGTAGCTGAGCAATGGATAAATTCCTTAGAGAAAATATTCCATGCCTTGGGGAGTAGTGAAAGGGAGAAGGTTGTCATGGCAGTTTACCGCCTCATTGGAGATGCCGATCAGTGGTGGTCGCTGATTCAAAACACAAAGGAAGATGATGACGTATCGAATATGGAATGGAGGGAGTTCAAAGATCTTTTCTTAGAAAAATACTTTCCTCGTGACCATCGAGCAGATATGGAAAGGCAATTTCTGAGTCTGAGGCAGAAGGAGGATGAGAATGTCGCAAAGTATGAGGCTAACTTTACAAGGTTAGCGAGGCATGCTGCCGATTATATACGTAACCCAAGGAGTAAGATTGATCGTTTCTTTGATGGGTTAAAACCATTTCTCCGTCGAGCTTTGGTATCACAATCCTTCTCATCATACGAAGATATTGTCTCGTGTGCTATCAAGACAGAAAAGGAATTCTCTAAGTCTTATGACAACAAAGTAAAGCAAGAGAAGAAGAGAACGGTGGAACAAGAGACAGATAAAGGGAAAAAGGGAAAGAAGGATTTTCCATTATGTGATAATTGTGGGAAGAATCACCCTGGTACTTGCCTAAAAGGAATGGGAGTTTGTTATAAATGTGGAGAAAAGGGTCACTAGGCTCGTGATTGCAAGGGAAAGAAAGAGGCTGTCAAAGTTGAATGCTACAATTGTAGAGAAATGGGTCATTATGCAAATGAATGTCCTAAGCGTCAGGGAAACTTACCTCAGAAAAGGCCAAGGGATCAAGGATAATCTTATGTTGTTACTACAGTTGAAGTGGAATAATTAATGTATTGGTGCTTTTGGACTCATGGATTATATTCTGGTTATTAGAATAATGTGATATATATATATAAGGATTTTACTACAGTACTTTTTGATTTCAGTAAGGTTTTAATATGATTAAGGTAATCATATTTTTAGTATGTGACAATAAGAAATACTTTTCTTTGTTTGGGGAATCTGATGTTACAATTGATTTTGGAATTTAGAGACCTTTTAGAGAAAGTCTGGACGGAGGTATTTTGGATAACTATAAAGGTTGGAGTGGATTAAGTTGAACTTTGGATAGTATTGTTTAAGGTTAAAGCATTTATGAAGATTATTTTTGGAATATTATAATACTATAGTTTTAGGAAAAAGGACAACCTGTAGGGTGGGGAATAACCCGTCGCGTCGGACAAAGCTGCAGGAATCGAACCCACAACCATAGTGCGACAAGCCTTTATTTCCTACCACTAGCCTAGAGGAAGTCCCTGGTTATTAAAAAATAGTTTTACTAATCTAAATGGTATGTGTTAATATTTGGAACCTTATACAATTAGGATAAAAAGAATATTTTTGAGTTCCGTTACCATTTGGAGTAAAAGATGGGTTTGTGGCAAAAATTTATTAACGAATAAAAGTATACATAACAAGTATGTATATTCCCTTAAGTTCTTAGTAAATCTCCTAAATAAATTCCTCAACATTATAAAAGGTAACTTAAAACAAAAATGTTTTCGGTTAACTTTTCCAACTGGGGATTCAATGACCGTTTAACCAATCACAAGTTTGTGATTTTCTTGTGGTTAAACTTTCTCCTAATCCTGTTTTCTATAACTCTCCATCATACCTTAATGGTTTGTTTTTCTTCCATATCCATATTTTCATATAATCCTAGAATGGGCTATATCGGGTGACCTTTGTACTTATCTTGCTTTCTTTTAATGTTATATATTTATTAACCTTATTTCCGATGTGGGTTTTCCTCAAAGGTATTTTCTCTTTTCAACCTTTTATTTTCCAAGAAAAATTTCAAATTGCGAGGACGCAATTTATTGAAGGAGGGGAGAATGTAACACCCCGAGCTTCCACGATACGCTTCTCATTCAATAATACAATAGCTTGCATTATACGCAACTTCGAGTTCTAAAACACCGCGAAAAATCAAAGTAGCCGTTATGAATAGTAATAACCACTTTTTAAAATTATAGAAATTTTATATTTCAAAATGGACTTCATTTTTGTATTCCTAATATTGAAATTAGCCTATGTTGAATTTTTTGTAATTTTCTGAGAACTTCAATATTTTTATGAATAGTGAAAAATACTTAAAACAACTTTTTTAATCAAAATAATTCATAGTGATAAATTATACTATTGAGTGGTTTTAGAGTATAATTAGAATATATTTTTACCATTTTATCCAATGGTGGTCATTAGAATTAATTTAACATTGAAATTGGACGTAAACAATTGCCAATCTTTTGATATAAATTGTTTCTTAAAAACACGCTATTTGTTGTGACAGCGGGAATTAATTATAAAATTAATTAATGCAACTAATATGTTTGGAATTTTTTAAAATAGAAATCATTTTTGAATTCGTAATATCAATTATAGCTTAGGGTGAAATTTTGGCTTTATTCTGAAAAACTTCAATTTTTGATGAATAGTGAAACCACTAAGTGGTTGTTAAAAACTGATTTTTCGTTAAAATGAAATATTACCACTTCTGTGATTTGATTTTCAAAAATCCGACATACATGGTTGTCATTAAGAAGTAAAATGTGGTTCAATGAGATTAAAATAATTTTTTGGTGAATAGTAACTTTTAAGTTCTTAATCGCGATTAGAGGTAATTAGTGTAGTTTAAGGTAAAAACAATGTTTTATTAATATGATATGAGCTTGACACTTGTCCTACTCCTATTGGATGAGTCATGGCCGACCAAGACAACCCATGGGTCAACTTGGGGACCCCATGGAGCCACTTTAGTTGGAAAATGACATTAATATATATTTATTTAATGTTAAAATTAAATTGACACAAACATGAGTTGTTTTACTAAAACAGTTTTTAAGTGGGGTTACACAAGTCCAAATTTTGATTATAAATATTCATTAAAAATCTAAAAAGATTTCCTACATCATAGTATTTTTTTTATAATTTTTAGACATTAAATAAATTAAATTATTTATGACATCATGATGATGTAGTGATGACCTCATTATTTAACGATTTAAATAAAATGGGAAGATAATGCAAAATCCAAGGCTTACACTTGTCCAAAGCCTATTGGATGAAGATATTTCGAAACCTTATCACCTTAGCCTCGAATTATATAAGTGTGGGACCTTTAGAATCCGAAAAAGCATTGTATAATAATGTAATATTTCAATCTTTCCAAAAGAGCCCCTCCTCTCCACTTATAAAAGGCCCCCACCTCTCCCACCTTATTCACACCTTCAAGCCATTTTGCTCGGCCAACCTCTGCCCAAATACTCTCCCAACTTCCCTCCCTTACTCTTAGAAGCCTCACATTGGGAGGAAAGCTTCCCAAGGAAGCCTTTGTCTCAAATCAAAAAGAGTTACCCGATTTTGAGGTAATGTCTTTTCTAATGTTGTTTTGTTTTATTTTTCTTCTCCAACCCCCTAAACTCTTTTTATTCATTTCTTGTGTAACAACACCAGTATCCTCAATATACTAGGATGTTGTTATAAGAAGGATTCGAGCTACACTTACACACACCTACATCTAATGGTTAAAGAACATACGGTTTCTGTGGATGGAGAATTTCTGCCTCACGAAACGATGATTGTTCAACACTCATATAACACCTTCAAAGGTGGCCATTAAGATGTCACTATATTTATATATGATATATAATGTGTTTATGTTTTACTTATGCTTCTGTATTTCTCATTTATGGCTTACTTTATGATTTCCATTATGGGTAAAACGCGATAATTTCATTTTAGGAAGTGCGGACTACCGCCCCCTCAAAGTGTTTTGAATCGTTAATGCCATATGTGGGATGTATAAAGGATGGAGTAAATGGTATTATACACTATATTATACTGGAATTATATTATACATTTATATCATTATGATTTAATTCCATTAAATATGAAATTGAAATGAAAGTAGCGTTCATGCGTACGTACGGCTTACCGTCTCCATGAACGGTGCATTTCATTTCTTACCTCTAAATGTTATGTAATATTATAAACGAATGTATATACTGGATATATAAGATATATATGACATATAAGTCATGAATATAATTCTGGATATAATGGATATTTCACCACATAAACAACTTGTAATTATAAGAAGCTTATTGTTGACTCAAGTACCAAAGATCGACAAAACGACCGTTATTAACTTAAATAATTACATAATGTTCATATCATTGTAATAAGTGATATAATAAGGATAATGAAATTAAAAATGGTTCTTAATAAGGTATATATTAACTCTAGTTTATTATTCAGGAGGTTAAAGAACGGTTGAGTCAAGTCAGACACGAGGTAAGGGAACTTCTTAACCCAACTTCCATTCTTTGGGTTAATCTCCTACTTTCAAATTTTGTCATGATATTATTATGTCTTATTTTATATTTTTACTTTCTTTATGTGTACCTATAGTGAATACACATAATATATGTATATTTTATTTTAAAAAAGATCTTTGTAAGGACTTCGTCTCAATCTCCATTCATTGAGGCATATTTGGTTTTATACACAAATTTCTTTTATACGGTGTATAAACCACTTTGACTTTTACGTTTATTCAAAAGGAATCTTTTTTATACGAAGCATTTACTAAACGACAAAAGGGAATGTTTTTGTCGTACGTATGCGGTGACAACGACTTCTCTGCCGCCGTGACCACTATTTGAGTTTCGGATTCCTCTACAAGCCATACCCTTTTTTTTAATGAAAAATAAATACCATGTTACACTTTTCTTTTATTTTGGTATTGAAAATGGTTTTGAAAGCATTTTTATTATATCAATGTGTTGTATTGATATCTTGTGATTTAAATGTGGAAATGTTATGTTTCCTTTATCCATGTTTTATGTGATATGATTATGTTATGGTTTATGATATTTTTAAACCTATTCATATGAGGAATGTATTGGACTTAATATGTGACGGGTGGAGCCCGCTATAGCTCCTCGATGCATCGGTAGGTCTCATGAGACAACTAGATGTGGAATTGGCCGAGGCCTTTCCCAATTTGATTTATGGTTTTGGCCGAGGCCTTAATCATTTTAGATGTCTTGGCCGAGGCCTTGACAAAATGTTTCAGAATGTCCGGCATTATACATTCCCTCATTATGAAAGTGGTTATTGATATTGCATGTGATTATTCGGCCAGTAGAATATCCATGTGAAGAAGTGAATGGCATTATCTCATTTTACTTTTGCCATATTATGTTGAAGTTCAAGTTTAAAAGGCTTTTTTTTAGTTATACATTGCCTTAAATGTTAATGTTTATTTATGAAAGCTTCCGCAATATTGTTATCCTTACTGAGCATCTGAGCTCACCCCTTTCAATGTTTTAATGTTTTCCAGGATTTGAAGAAGTATATTATGAATGACCTGCAGGGATAGTCTGAGGGGATATGAAGACAATATGTTGTTGTTGTTTTGGTTTACTTTATGATGTAATGTAACGTTTACAAATGTATCTAGTGTTTCCAAGGCTACTAAACTAATCGGTCTTTCGAGACTTGATCTTTTGTGATCATGCCAATGTTACGAAGTAATGCACCGACTCTGGGTAGCTGGGGTCGGGGCGTTACATATTTAGTGTGGTGTACCTTTGTGGTACTTTCCTTTGTGGTTTTCCTTACATTGTGGAATGGTTGAGCTATGGGATTTCTAGCTGGACTCTGTGTTTTCTTCATGATTAAGATGGGTTTACCTGTAAACTTAGGTATATGTATGGGCATATACCTAAGTAGGGTTTATGGTTTTTTACATGATTTTTGGTTTATATATTGTTTATTTTGTGAGACCTTGAGGGTCTCGGGGTCCCAATAGAGTATCTTTATACTCAGCCCTACACGGTCTATGCTCGCACCCTATTGTGTTTGGTGTTTACGACAGACATCCCTGACTGAGGATGAGATTACCAAGACTGGAGGTAGCATAGAGGTGGACGTTAGATAAGGCGAACCGCAGAGACAACCATTTGTGATCTGTACCTACCCTTCTGGTAGGATTTGTGATAGATGATCCAGGAGCTACTTTACACCTATCATTTGTCTTATACTTTCCAATTTTCCTTGTACTTTCCAGTTGGGCTTGTATTCTGGCCCTTTTTACTTACTGTCCTCACATTGTTTACTATTCAGTTTACTTGAGTTCTTATCTTATTGTGTGCTTGGTTGTGTGTGTTACAAGTTATAAAAGCAATGCCTTCCCAGTTTTAGGGAATACGCTTTTGGTGCTAGTTGCCAGCCCATGGCTTATGGAAGGTGGGCATGGGGTAGTCACAACACGGGCCCCGGGGGACGGGTCGTGACAAATTGTTTTTAAAGGAGTCAGTTCTACTATAGAACATTACAATATGATAATTTAAAATGATAATAGTGTTAAGTTTAGTGAGTGTGATTATCATTTTCGGGAATCTAGTGATGGTGTGACGACCGATGTATCCATACACTAGGACCCTGACTTTTGATTTCTGAATCAGTGCACAAAAACATTAATTGCCTGTCTGTTTTCAAGAGTTTTCTTTGTGATATTTTGAGTCAGCTCACTAGGTATAACTTATTGATCGTGGAACACCTTTTTATTTTCAGGATGCCTCCACGAAGATAGCCATCTAGGGTTCTAAGAGTAGTATGCACTGATTGCCCACCGAGTGTTTAGGCCTCGGTGCAGGGCCCCCATCAAGTAGAGGCACCAGCGGAGGAACCAACAATACGATTATCTTTTGGGGCACTGATGCCACTAGCCCCAAAAACAGAGGGTTCATGCTACTTGAGCGTGTTGTACAAGTTCCATCACCAGAGGCCACCCTGGTTAAGGGGAGAGACGGACCCACATGCAGTTGAGGATTGGATGGAGGCTGTAGTGAGAGTCTTCTGACTTGTAGGGATACTAGCAGATCTAATGGTAATCCTTTATGCTAGCCTTAAACATGCAACAGAAGGAAGATAGTGGAGCTTGATGCTCCAAGTTTATGACGAGGTGATGCTTCTCTGGATAGACTTCAAGAGCCTGTTTCGGGTAGAGTTTGTTCCAGAGAATCTTCGCACAGTGCGCATACAAGAGCTGCTTCATCTGTAGCAGGGCAGCATGACTATGTATCAGTACTCAGTGAGGTTTACTGACCTGTCATGCTACTCCACTAATATGGTGCAGGACACATTCTTTAGGGTACATACCTTTGATCAGGGGCTAAGGCGAGAGATTAGGGCTTCAATGATTTCTATTAGCATCCTGATGTAGGCGGGGGTGTTAGAGTGAGCCCTCTTAGTGGAGAGTTTCCTTATTGAGAAATCACCAACAGCAAGACCCACTACCAGCCATCATGTAGTGGATTATTCAGTAGCCGGCTGCAGAAAGATGTCACAGAGGTCTAAGAGGACCAAACCTACAGGTGGACGACCACAGGATTCAGAGTCGGTTGTGTGGGGTCGCCGGAGGCAGAGCTAGCCATGTCAAGAGCGGGTAGTGTTACTCATACGGCGGACAGGGTCACATGGCTCGTGACTATCTGACCATCCATACAGATGATCAACATACGATCTAAGGACCACCTAGGTAGAGACATAGGTTTGATCGAGGTGGTTCGCATGGAGTTGGTAGACATGGCAGAGGAGCAGGCCGTGCTACTAGTGGTGGGTGAAGATTCGAGATGTTACCTCCCCCACCACCAGGTGGTCCACCCCGACCATAGGGAGTAGGTGGATAGGGGAGAGCTCAGCTCAAGGCAGCTGAGGCCTACGATCATGGCACTCCAGAGATGATACGAGGTACAATATGTGTCTATTCCACCAAATCTGCAGTACTTATAGACAGAAGTTCTAGTCATTATTTTTTTCCACTTCCCTCATTCGGATCTCGGAGATTCTGATAGAGTCATTGGCTCGATCCTTATGGATAAAAACTCCTATGGAAGCAAATATGAAGAATACCCACTGGTGTCAGTAGTGAGAGCTTACTCTAGGAGGTGAGAGTTTCAGCTGGGATCTCCTACTGGCAGCATCAAGGCCTTACGATGTCATCTTGGGTATGGACTAGTTATCTACAGTCCATGCTCTGATTTGTTGTGGTAGGCGCAATGTGTGGTGTGTCTGCACGAATGGGACCAGGTTTACCTTCACCGGCGAGAAGGGTGCCTTTACAGCATAGGAGGCACTTACCCGGAGGAGAGTGCAACCTATTACTCATCAGTTGGCTAGCCTTACCCTCGGAGCAGTTGAGGTGGAGAGTCCGAGTTATCCTGTAGTGGTGGAACAATACACGAATGTTTTTCCAGATGATGTTTCATGTCTTCCTCCTCGTAGAGATGTGGAATTTTACATTGACCTTTACCCTGGGACACCACCGATATCTACACCAGAATATGGGATGGCTCCCACAGAGCTTCGTGAGTTGTGGGTACTGCTAGAGGACTTGTAGGGAAAGGGATTCATTCGTCCTAATGTTTCACCTTGGGAAGCCCCAATTTTTTTTTCCAAGAAGGCGGATGGGAGTTTGAGACTTTGTGTCGACTATCAGTGCCTAAATCAGGTGACCATGAAGAATAAGTACCCACTCCCGAGGATTGATGACCTCCTTGATCAGCTGAAGGGAGAACGGTGGTTCTCGAAGATAGACCTCAGCTCAGGCTATCACCAGCACAGAGTGTGAGACGAGGATGTGTAGAAGACTGCTTTCAGATGTTAGTACAACCAATACATGTTTTTGGATATTCCATTCGGCATAACCAATGCTCCAGTAGTGTTCATGGGAATCATGAGTAGGATTTTTCCGCCATATCTTGATCATTTTGTAGTAGTCTTTATTGATGAAATTCTGATCTACTTGACTACTGAGGAGGATCATTATTACAATTTGAGGTTAGTACTTGACACACTCCCAGAGCACTAGCTTTATGGTAAGCTCTCAAAGTGTTAGTTCTGGATCTGAGAGGTTCACTTTCAGGGACATGTCATATTAGAAGTTGGAGTTGTAGTATATCCTGCAGAGATTGAGGAGGTACTTGCTTGGGATCCAACCAAGAGTATAACAGAGGTATGACGTTTCCTAGGTTTGACTGGATAATACCGGAGATTTGTGCCAAATTTCTCCAAATTTGTAGCACCACATTCAGTATAAACGAAGAAGGCTAAACCCTTCATGTGGTCAGAGAGATGCCAGTAGAGTTTTCAGGAGCTGAGGTAGAGCCTGACTAGTTCCCCCATCATAAGGCTTCCAGAGGCGGACGTAGGTTACATAGTCTATTGTGATGCATCAAGCACCAGGTTCGGATTTGTCCTCATGTAGGAGTGAGTAGTGATCGCATATGGTTCTCGACATCTAAGGTAGCATGAGTAGAACTACGCTACGAATGACCTATAGTTAGCAGTAGTGGTCTTTGCCTTGAAGATGTGGCGACATTAATTAATGGGAGAGCGCTTTACAGTCTACTTGGACCACAAGAGTCTTAGGTATATATTCTCTTAGAAGGACCTAAACTTGAGACAGAGACGTTGGCTTGAGTTCCTCCTGGAATATGATTTCGAGATAGTCTTTACTCTTGGGAAGGGGAACATTGTTACGGATTCACTCAGTAGGAGGTCAGGTATACAGCTTCTAGGTGAGGCGACGGAGTAACTATCCACTTTACAGATATCCATTGTGGATTAGGGTGGAGCAGATTTTCTTCAGCTTCTTACAGTCACTACACCACTTCTTCAGTGAGTCAGGGAGGTGAAGTGTAGAGATGATGACTGTGAGACTCGACGTACTCAGATATCCATTGGACTTGCACCTGATGGATTTTCTGAAAGTGGGGAGCACGTCATTCTTTTCAGAGGAAGTACCATGGTACTAGGGTCGTTTTGGGAGGAAGTGTTGAGGGAGTTCTACACATCCCCTCTAGCGGTACATCCTGAAGTGGCGAAGATGTACCAAGATAATTGGAGACAACACTGGTGGTCGAGAATGAAGAAATCATCAGCAAAGTTTGTCTCACGATGCCTCACTTGTTAGAAAGTGAAGGCAGAGCATTAGATACCAGCATGATTGGTTAAGAATTTAGAGGTCCCAGAGTTGAAGTGGGATGAGATATCCATGGACTTCGTGAGAGGTCTTACATGCTCGTCCATGGGACATGACTCGATTTGTGTGATCATCGACTGACTCACCAAGTCATCCCACATCCTACAGACGAGAGAGAAGGGATCGGTAGAGAGATTGGGACGCCTTTATGTGCATGAGATTTAGCGGCTATACGAAGTACACTCGATGATTGTCTCCGATCATGACGCAAGTTTTACTTCTCGGTTATGGAATGGGTTGCCGGAGGCTTTCGAGACACAGCTTCATTTGAGAACCGCCTTTCATCCTGAAACGGGTGGCCAGAGTGAGCAGACCATCCAGACCCTCGAGGACATGCTCCGTGCTTGTTTCCTTGACTTCGGTTGCAGCTAGGAGGATCACATTCCCTTGGTGGAGTTTGCACACAACAACAGTTATCACTCCACCATTGGGATGAAACCATTTGAAGAATTATATGGGTGACCTTGCAGATCACCTTTGTGCTGGACTGACCCAGGGGAGTCAGCACTCGTGGGCCAGAGATGGTACGGGCCACCACAGAGAAGGTACAAATCATCCCGGTGCAGATAAAGACTACACATAACAGGCATAAGTCTTATTCCGATAGGAGATGGAGACCTCTGGAGTTCAATGATAGAGATAATGTCTTTCTACAGGTCTCACCTCGATGAGGTTTTCAGAGATTTGGCAAAGGATAAAAGATATCTCCGAGGTTCATTGGACCCTTTCAGGTCCTCAGTAGAGTTGGCGAGGTGGCTTAGTGCTTAGCTCTTCAACCTCAGTTGCACTGGGGTGCACGACGTCTTCCACGTATCCTAGCTGAGGAGATACGTGCACGACCCTTCCCACATCTTCGACCACGGAGAGCTGGACATCGATGATGGGGCGACTTTTACGGAGGTTCTAGAAGAGATTGAGGATCGATAGGAGTGGGTCCTATGTGGGAGGTCGATACCTCTGGTGCACGTTCGTTGGCATCATGGGAACCACCAGGAGAGCACATGGGAGCGGGAGGCTCAGATTCTTGCTCAGTACCCCCACTTGTTTTCCTAGTTTGTGTTGTGGCTTACGGGGATGAAAATCCATGAGGAGGGAGAATGTAAAGACCCGGAATTTCCATGTATTTTTTTAAAATATATGGGAATTTTATAAGTCTGCAAAAATTGATAGAACGTGATTCTAAGGCCCGGAGAGCCCAGAATGAATTTCTGAACTATTTTTCGGGTACATTCAGTTAATGTGTGATCGAGTTTTTCTAAATTTTGAACTGGTGCTCGGAATTGAAATATGAGGGCACCATTGAACTCGAAGAACCAATATTCGATTAAGGAGACCTTCACCTTGACCGCAGTAGGTTGAGGGTGGAAGTTAGATTTTCACATATTTGTGAAAGAATAATATAAAAATAAAATTGTGTAACATTTTTATTTTTATTTGAAACTCCTTGTGTATATTTAGAGGTGGGGACCACCAAAATTAAACCTCCCCTTGATGTTATGGAGGTGGGGACCACTAAACCTAAAACCTCCCATGAGAGGTTATGGTGGTGGGGGCCACCTGAGATTAAAACCCCTATAACCTCCCACTTAAATGTGGGGAAGTATCTTGAACTTCCCCTTGATTAATTATTCCACCCCCTTTAATTAATTAAGAAAACATAATTTGTGCCAACAATTTAAAATTGGATGAAATTATTTTATTAGGTCGGAACCTCTTTTCTTGGGAGGAGATTTTTTTTGGAGAAAGAGAAGGGGGAGAATTTGGTAGAAAGCTCCCCAATGAAGAACACACTTCAGAATTGAAGAATGTGGATGAAGTTCAAACCAAAATTGAAAGCATGACCACAGAAGTGACGAAAGTTGGAACTCTCTTCGCCTTCACTGTTTCCATCCCACGATCATCATCAGTAATCATCTAAGGTAGGGGTTTAGTTGTGTAAGATTTTATATTCCAATGTTCTTCCCTTCTAAAATAAATAACACAGATCAACTCTCATAAACTAGTTTATCCGAGTATGTTATCTTTTATGGTATTGGAAATAGTGATTGATTAAGGTTGTGGGGATTGATGTAATTAAATATCTTCCATACACGTTGTTGATTCAAAAATTGTGAACCACTTGCTACTGATCTAACGTGGAAAGTACAGATCAAACAAACATGGACAGACCTCTCTACAAATCTTGTGTTTTTTATAAATCTTTTGATGTAGGAAGAAGGAAAATAGAGTGGGTTTCTGGGCAACAATGAGTAACGAGAATGATGGCCAATAACACTGCTGGCCGTGATGAAGGCGAGAGTGCACGACCCCGCCGCGCCACCCGTGGCCCTACCGCGCCGCCCCACGGATCCACCGCACAGTGGCCCCGCCTTGCTGCCCTAGAAGACCTGTGGGATTGCCGCCTTCTAGGCCCTGCAACCTCTCCACCCTCATGACGCCATGGCCTCACCACCCTCACAGACCCGCGACCTCACCGCCCGTGCCCTTGCACCGCCCGCTGCCTCGCTGCCCCGCGGCCTCGCGCTGCCCGCATCCTCCGCTGCCCTCTGCGGCCCCTTGCTGCCCGCAAAGTTTATTGGGCCACCCAGTGGGCTAGGCTAGACCCAATAAGTCGGGATGGGTCAACTTGAACTGGGCGACCCAGGCCGGGTCGGTCCAACCGGGTTGGACCGGACCTGGACTAGTTTCGACCATGTACCCTCTTTTGGCCATAACATTGGCACCGAGCAACCATTTGACAAACCGTCAGTGGAACTAGAAACATTGGAGCGAGATAGTTTCATTGGTATACCCCAACTAGAGTTTTTGGTAATTTTGATGTATAGTTGGGTTGGATTGAATATGAATCCAACCGGGCCCCTGGGACAAAAAGGCAAATAACTCACAGACCAGGCGTCCGATTGACGCACCATCTATTTAGTTGAGACCCCTATGACATGGCGGTCCTCTGTGATACTTCTACACGAGACATCATGATAGTTGTAGTATCGACCAGTGGATTATAGAGAAGAACCTTTTGGAGAAAAGAGAGCTTAGTGTGGGAACCCGGTAGCTGGCTGTGATGAGAAGAATGATTAACAATCATGTGTGGGTCAGCACCGAGTGATCCTTTGTGGGTCAGCCCCTAGTGATCTAGTGTAAGTCAGAACTGAGTGATCCTGTGTGGGTCAGAACCTAGAGATCCTATGTGGGTCTGCCTCTTAATAGAGTAAGATGATTCAATAGTTATAACTAATGATCTCTACTACTGTACCTATGTTATACCTGGTGTGAGTTGAGTCTGTACCTGTGTGGTACATTGCTTCATGGTAATACCTTGGTGGTATTTTTCAGTGTGGCGTACCTATGTGGTACTTGCCTTTTTTGGTTTTTATTTCTTTTTAGAATGGTTGAGATTTTGGATTTTCAATTGGACTCTGTGTTTTCCTCATGATTGAGATAGGTTTACTTGATAGCATAGGTATATGTATGGGCATATACCTAAGTAGGGTTGATAGTTATTTACATTATTTGTGGTTTATCGTTTTTGGATTTTGTGAGACGTTGAGGGTATCGGGGTCCCTACTGAGTATCGTTATACCCACCCCAGAACAGGCTATGCCTACACCCTATTGTGTTTGGTGCAGATGACAGACAACATTGACTGAGGATGAGAGTACCAGGAGTGGAGGTAGCTCGGAGGTGGACGTTAGACGAGGTGAACTGTAGACACAGCCGTTCATGATCTGTACCTACCATTCAGGTAGGATTCATGGTGGATGATCCAGGAGCTTCTTTACACTTATCAGCTGTCTTGTACTATCTAGTTTTACATGTACTTTCCAGTTGGGCTTGTATTCTGGCCCCTTTTACTTACTGTACTCACTTTGTTTACAATTCAGTTTACTTGAGTTCTTATCTTGCTGTGTGCTTGGTTGTTTGTGTTACAGGTTATAAAGGAAATTCCTTCCCAGTTTTAGGGAATATACCTTCAGTGTTATTCTCTAGCCCCTGGCCTATGGAAGGCGGGCTTGGGGTAGTAATGACACGGGCCCCAGGGGATGGGTCGTGACAATCCATAAAAGATTAAAAATTTATTCCTCCTATCTTTATTAAAACCAAAATGAAAAGAACTAAGAAAGATAATACCCAAAATGAATATGAATATATTAATATCCAAAATTAAACTATAAAACCTACGTTTTAAGAAGGATCATTCCTTAAATAACCCTATGTCGCAATTAACCCCAATAACCTCAATATGAAAGAATGCTTTAACCTCAAATGTTATCTCATACCCTTTAAGTTTCATATCAAAAAACATAGTATAATTCTTCCCAAATAATATATTATGTTAATCCTAAAGGTTCTATATATATATAAATCTCAAATAAATAAAACATTTCCAAAAATATCCATAACCTTCTCAAAATCAGATGAAATTTAGAAATATTTGATCCACTATTATATTTCCAAAAATCAAATTAATATTTATCCACCAAATAATTTATGAAAAAAATATTTTCATACAAACTAGGACTTCACATAGTCTAGTGGTAGGTGCTACAACCTTTTTGTAATTAGGTATTAGGTTCAAGACCTACAACCTTTCTAGATGCGATGGTGTTGCCCGACTCACGAGTTTTCCTTTTTCTAAAACTATGGGAAAAAAGTGATAATCATATTCACAATTCAAATTAGTCTTATAATGTTATCATGAATAATATTGACATCATAAAAATACCCTTAGCCATAAAATCATATTTTTAACCTATAAGGATTTCTATATAGAACATTATTTTCAAAAAAATAAAATAATTTTAATTGATATTATTTACATCAACATAAAACACATCTCAAAGATTATATTTTCCTTAATCATGTTTTTTTTTCAATAAAATATCACCTTACCATTAAATCAACTTTCTAGGATATTAGTAACATTCAATATATTCTTATAAATCCTTATAGAAAAAATAGTGCAACATAATCTTTAGAAGTTTTATGATTCTTATAACCAGAATACCATTGAAACAAATACCTCAACAACATGATTGTGAAGTTACAACACCTAAAAAATTCAATCATTCCACATCAATTACTATAATAACATAGGACCATAGTAATTAATCCTTGGATTAGTTTTTTGACGTAGATAATGGACAAGTTCACCACATCTACAACATTGAACTGTATGTGGTTCCTTAGGTTGAAAATTATTTCCCTACATCTTGTCACCTCGCCTCTTCATTTTTTAAGCAATTAGCTGCATTGTGATATTATTTTACACACATAATGTTTATTAAACCTCCATTAATTAATTATCCTTGGTTCCTCTTCCCACATTTTATACACAAAGAAAATTGAATATTATTTTCTATATCATCTTTATCACTTGAATTTCTATGAGACACCATCCTTCTCTTATTTTATGCGTTTATAAATTCATCTATATTATAGTTATTAATTTTAATTTAAGATAGATCATTTGGTTTAATCACATGATTTGTAACTTCAATTCCCATTAGATTAGGCATCTCATTAGGGAAATAATTACATTTCCCATCACATTGGTTTTTAGAAGGATATCTCATATTTCCTTTCATTGTCTAAAAAGAATAAAAAAATAGGATGAGAATGAAATAAAATAAAATAAGGGAAAATTATAACCCATGAAGGAATAATTTATAAATGATAAGTTCATAATGAATTATGAGTCTCTAGTTTTTATTATAGGTTATCCATGGTAATGATTCCAATTAGGTTTTCTAACCTAGGAATTTGTTCATGCCCTTCATAATTGTCCACAAAGTGTTTTTTAATTTATAAAACATACCCCATAGAAGTGTAATGCCCGGTGTGTATCAAGTTATATTTTTTTTACCCAAGGGATAATTATGTCCTAATCAAAGTTCCATTTTTAGGGTTATTACTGTTACATCCCCAAACCTGTACTCCTAGATCAATTTCAAAAACCATAAAATTTAAATTTTTGGATTTGATGATGATAAATATGACCTATTTTTTTCGATCCAAACCATACAACATCAAAATAAAAAATTTCTTTACTTAAATAACCTAGTACATTTTAGGTTTACAGTTTTAGAGAATAAGGTCAAACTCTTACATAAACAACACTCTTCAATTCAAGGGAGAAATTTTCCAAATACCGATATTTTCATATTCTATATTAATCCTTAAAAATATCCCATAAATTTTTTCACATATGAAATATTTTCAAACGCAAAATCATTTACCATCATTCTTAATAATCTAGGAAAAAAGTAAAGATAATAAAGGTGAGATCAAATACTAAGTAAGGGAAAACATAACCATTGAAAATTAAATGTCATCCGTTATTGTAAGATGAGAATAAGGTTATGATGAAATAATCAATTTTCAATAGAATAACATAATGGAATAAATATATATCAATACCTATATTATCAATTATGATACATGGAATAATTATTTAACAGGGGAAATAATCATTAGAATCAACAATCATGATCAATTTGATTGAAATAATGATAAAAGGAATCACTAAAAATGCATTTATTTTCACCCATAATAAGTAGAAAATAATTTGACTTAAACATAAACCCATTATATTAACTTTTGAAATCATAATATTTCCATAAAAACCCATAGTAAGCATAGATAAATTTGATATAAACATGAGGTATCATTTTCATATCCCTCTTACAAATGGTATAATCTTCATAGATAAACATTAACTATCCTTTATGGTTACACATAAAATATAGATACCCCTGATTATCATACATAGATATTACATCATATTGGTTGAATATTAAATACATTAAACAAACCCATTCCCGAGGACTTTAATAGTTTAGTGACATTGGAGACTATGTACATAATCATATATATTGGTGAATGATATTCAACATCTCTTGTAAAGGTATCCTCCTTTAGTAACCTTCATAAACATACCCTAATTAAAAACATTCTTCATAATCTGAGGAAGGTAAACATAATAAATACTGAGCTCAGATTCTCAGTAAGGGTAAACAAGGGAGATATATAAGATTAACATGGACATAAGTGTATTATAACATGATAATAACATATGAAAACCATACCATGCATATCAAAGATCATAATCTTGATTCATGGAATAAAGATTGATAGTACATAAGACATGAATCAAAATGAAATCAACGAACGTAACCCATGAGAACATGACATTTGATTAAGATGTGGAATTGTGACATACACATAAGCTTAGAGAAATCATTTCCAAAGTAATTAATGATCATTACCAAGGCTATCATAGTGGAATGGGTTCACTCACCAAACCATCTTAATAGTCAAGGATAACTACCAAGAACCTCATAATAGACAATTTCCCTTACTTATCTAGGTTCACTCCCTCTTACAGTCCTTTAGATCTCATAAGATATAAATATTCACCCATTTCATTGGAGGGAGATATAGGTCCCACCCATCTTAGAATGAAAATCATCCATATGTGTTACATAATATCATAAAGCATTCATAATATCATAAACCATTAAATTAAATGGATTTCATAAATATTTCATCATATTATAACCTATGGAAAAGATACAGTTTTCCTAATCATTTCATCATTTAATAATAGCATAAATTATGGGAAAAGAAGTGGGTTTCATTATAATTTTATCATTGTATAACCCATGGAAGAGAAACAAGTTTCATAAAAAACTAGTATAAACAAAAAAAATTCAAATAAATAATAAAAATGGCACCCTTAGATCATATCCCAAGTAAAGAATAAGTAACATAAAAAGATTCCATCTTAGATGGAAAAATATTTTGAAAGATTACAAGGAAAGCTTCTTGAGAAAGATAATATTAATTTGAAAAAAACTTTTTAAACCCTAAAAATTTTAAAATTCACATTCCATGAAAATAAACATGAAAAAGTATATAGGATTCTTTAAAAAATAATTTTAAATCATTCGTGAGGAAAATATATTTTCTTCTTTGAAAAAAATAATTTTTAAACATAAAAATATTTCAAAATAATTTTCACATTAAAATATTTTATTTAATATATAAAAATTTACCAAATATTAACGAATTTTTTTTATTTTAAAATAACTTTTAAATTTTTCAAATTAATCTTCAAATCGTTGAATAGTCATGATAGCGGGAAGTACTATTCATGTTGTGCATGTTTTTATATTTTTAGTATAATATAAAAAGGAATTGTTTGGGAAAAGACATCAAGATTCCTTTAAAAAGATTATAAAAAGTAAAAAATAGGTATAAATTTCATTAATAAATCATTTTTAGAATGTAAAAAATATTTTTGAAAACATTTTTATAAAACAATGTATTTTAAGTAAAAGGGTTTTCGACAAAAAATAAATTCTTTCTTAAAAACATTTTTTTTGATCTATTGAGTACATGAAGAGAGGAAAATGAAGGGAATTGTTTTACCTCATAACATAATCATAAGATAATATAATTAATGAGTTTCATGAGAGTTGGATCATAATATTTGATCATCAAAAACATAATGATAAAAAATCTTAATAAACGATGAGATTGTAAAATAAAATATTTACCACTTTGGTAACTTTGAAATATAAGACCCATGAAGTAATATAATTAAAAAAAACTTAATATATAATATGTATAAAAAAATTCATGATAATAAATTTCAAAGTAAATTTTTTTACACCATGTAAAAAAAGATATGTCCATAACATAACCACATTTCCTAAAATGGATATGTAAATAACTGTATTTTTTGGCTAATAATAATAAAATATATTCATGGGTAGTATATACAGCACATAAAATAAATAGTTGGTGAATATGGCATGTGTCTCACAGAAGTAAGATGTGAGAAAAAACTTGTTAGTGATTTAGTAATCTTATGAATCCTAAGCCCCCAAAAAGAATTCAATTAAATAAAACATTAAATATCATTAAAATAATATATTAATGATATAATAGTTTATAGGTTCATTTTATACACAAAAAAAATTAGTGGTGAATTTAAATTTGTCTCCCATAAATAAAAGAGAGACTGAAAATCCATTACCTTATGTCTCGACTTAGTTATAAAGACCCGTAAATTTCAACGAATATTTTTTTCCTAAATACTATGGGTTTTACGTGTGCACAGTTTCTAACAGCACCTAATTCCAAGGCCTGGTGTGCCAGAATCTTTTTCTGATGTTTAGCTCGGGTACGTTCAGTGAACGAACGAGCGGGGTTTTCTATCTTTTGAACCAGTGCTTGGAATCAAAATCTGAGGGCACCGATGAACTCGCAACGCCAGTAATTGCTTAAGGGGACCTTCACCTTGGTTGCATTTGCTCGAGTGGAGAAGTTAAAATTTGAGAAATAAATAAAATTGCTAAGCAATTTTTTATTTTATTTCGAAGATGGTTAAAACCACCAAAGGGTGGTTCAGGTGGGGTCCACCACACCATAACCTCCCATGAGAGGTTATGGTGGTGGGACCCACCCCCACATAACCTCCCTCGGGAGGATTGAATAAGTGGGGCCCGCATGAGCCCCACCCTTTTCAAACTTCCTAAACCACCATCTTTAAGTTTTGTAACACACCACACTCCCCCCATTAAAAATCTATCAAACTACCTCATGTATTAAATTTGAAAGCTTCAGGTAATTAATTGGTAGGTAATCTTATTTTTGAATTTTGAAATCTTTGGCGAAAAACAATAAAATAAGGCCTAAGCCTTATTTTATTCAGGAAGCATTGCGCTAGAGTTTCTCTCCTCCTCCTTTGCTGAAGAACACGAGGAACGCGAAGAACGCTCCAACCCCCGACGAAGAAGGCTCGGCTTCTCTTCATTGGGTCTTCTCCTTCCGATACGGGAGTCTCCATCAGATATTCACCTCCCTCTTCATCATCAATGGACCGACGAACATGTTCGGGAGCGAAATCGGGTAGCGAGCGAGTACAGCTATGCCTTTCCTCGAGACAGACGAACGCCGACGTCCCTCTTCGTCGTCATCATCCTCGCGATGCTGTACCGCAACGATCCTCGAACAATGACGCCTTCTTCTGATCAGATATACCCAAGGTAGGGGATTTAATTTGTGATTGGAATCCTCTTCCCCTAGTTTTTTCCTTTTAAATTATGAACGCGGATCAACTCATCAATAAGTTAATCTGCGTAAGTTTATTCTTTTTTTTGCAGGATGATAAATTATTTGTATGTTATTTATTTAAGTAATCGTGGAAAGTTTGATTCAATTTTATTTAAATAAAATTGATTTTTGGTTTTTCAATCGTTAACACCTAACGCGAAGGGTGCGGGCTGAACGAACATGGTCCGACAACCCTCTGTAGATCGTTTTTTGGTGTGTGGTTGACGGCGATGAAGAAGCGGGACTGCAGTTGGGATTCGAGACCTCCGCAGTGAAGTTCGCGACCCGGGAGGATCTCTGGCGCAGACGGCGGTCGAAACGGACCATTGGTGTGTGTCCGTTGGTCCGCGAAGCTCGGCGGCGGCGCGCCACCCCGGCGCGGCGGCACGACGCCAGAGGAAAACCGCCGCGACTGAGGTGCGACATTAAAGCCGCGCTGTCTCAATTAAGGGGGCAGTCAATGCCCCCCTGTTTCGCGCAGCTCGGCCAAACGGCCGAGCCTCACTGGCTACGCGGCCGGGCAGCGCCGCTCCAGCCGGGCCGGGCTGGTCCTCGCTCAAACGGGCCGGACCCGGACTCGGTTCGGGCAGACCCGGTTCGGGCGGGCCTAGTGGGGGTACTGGGCCGGGTCGGACTGGGCCTAGACCCCCTATTTTCGGGCTGAGTTGGTTCAATTGCTCATAACTTGAGCTACGGAACTCCGTTTGACGAACCGTAAGTCACGTAGCGACCCTTGGATCGAGACAGTCGTTTTGGTATACTATACTCAAGTTTTTGTAGAACTTTGTGTTCGGTCGGGTTGGTTCGTACATGAAACCAACCGGGCCTTCGGAGCGGAAATGCTTATATCTTGAACTCCGGACGTCCGATTGACGTGTCATCGACTTTTTTGGTTTTCTCTATGTGAGACAGACCTTTTGGCTTACTACACTCGACGTTTGGATGCAGTTGGAGTTCGTTCGGGTTGGTTTTGACATTAAAAACCAACCGGGCCCCAGGAACGAAAAAGCCAATATCTCTCAGACTGGGCGTCTGATTGACGCACCGTCAGTTGTGTTGAGTTCCTGTTATTGTTGAGGAACTTTGCGATACATCAACTGTGGTCTACGTGATAGTTGATGTATCGACCCCCATTGGCTCGTGGAGCGGATCCTCCCGGAACTAGCGAGCTGTGTGCGGAAACCCTAGAGTTGGCTGCGACTGCATCGACTTCTGTACTAGAATCCCCCGTGGGATCGATGACGGCTACCGGTTCTGTGTGGACCAGCGCCCAGGGCCGTTCTGTGTGGACCAGCACCCAGCGCGGTTCTGTGTGGACCAGCACCCAGTGCGTTTTTCTGTGGACCAGCGCCCAGCGTGGTTCTGTGTGGACCAGCTCCCAGCGCGGTTCTCTGTGGACCAGCGCCCAGCGCGGTTCTGTGTGGACCAGCGCCCAATGTGGTTCTGTGTGAACTAGCGCCCCTCGACTCTATGTGGGTCCAACAGCTTAGATGATCTAGTGTCTACAACTGATCATCTAATCGCTCTACTTTTGTGGCATACCTCTGTGAGCTGAGTCTTGACATTCGGTCCTTATCTTCGATAAGTTGACTTGATACCCTGTGGTTTTTGGTGTGCCGTTCTCTGTGGATGAGGTTGTTCTTGAGCTCGTGAGCGGAGCTGAAAATGATGACTTAGGTATATGTATGGGCATATACCTATGTAGTGTGGGTTGTTACTTCGTGATTGTTATCTTTCCATTGTAGTTATCTTTTTTGGATCCTGGGAGACCGTTGGGAGTCTCGGGGTCCCTATTGGGTAGCGTATACTCACCCCTGCACAGGCTATGCCCGCAATTCGTTGTGTTGGATGTAGACGACGGACAGCGTTGACCGAGGTGGGAGCATTGAGCAGGATGGTACATGGAGGTAGATCACTGGACGAGACGTGTACGGTACCTGGAGATAGACCACTGGACAAGACGTACTTGGAGCGGACGGTTGGAGCCAAGGAGAAAAGGAGGATATCTGTACCCACCCTTCAGGTGGGATTCCCGGAGGACGGCTCGAACCAGCTGTTTACTTTTCTGTTGCTGTACCTTTTTTCAGTTGTACTTGTTTTTAATTTGGGTTTGTATTCTGCCCCATTTACTTTCCGTACATTCTTGTACTCTTGGTTTGTTTAGTCTTTACTACTTTTGCTTACTCTATGGTTTGTTATTACTTAAAGGCAATGCCTTCCCTTTTTCGGGTTTTACGCCTTGGTGCTAGTCGCCAGCCCCTGGCCTTTGGGAGGCGGGCTTGGGGTTAGTTACGACTCGACCCCCAGGGGACGGGTCGTGACAAATTGGTATCATAGGAGTTCGATTCTACCACAAAACTCAGGACTCTGATCTTTCTCTATGTGAAGCAATAGTGTTAAGGGTATTGAGTGTGGATATCAGTCCAGGGAGTTCAGTGTTGGTGCGGCGGCCGACGTATCCATACACCAGGACCCTGACTTCTGATTTCCATCTCAATGCACGAAAACATTGATTGCGTGTGTGTTTCAAAGTCTTCTATGTGATTACTTTGTGTCAGCACACCAGGTATACTGTTTTGACCGTGTCACACCTGTTTCTTTTCAAGATGGACCCACGACGAAAGCCAACTAGGGTTCCGACCTTTGTGCGTGACGACAGCCCACCGAGCGACGAGGCCTCGGTGCAGGGCGCTTTTCTAGCGGGGGCACCGGCGGTACCACTTCCCACCGAGCCACCGATGCTACCGGACCCAGCCGATGAGAGTGCACGACGCCTTGGTGCACTCCACGAGTTTCAGCACCAGAGACCACCCAGGTTCCGCGGGGAGACAGACCCTTAGGCAGCCGAGGACTGGCTGGAGGCTGTGGTTCGAGTTTTACGGCTAGTAGGGACACCAGCTGACTTCATGGTGATCCTTGCAGCCAGTCTCTTGCACGCAGCAGCAGGTAGAGGGTGGAGCCTCGTGCTCCAGGTGCACAATGAGACATCCCTTCATTGGGCGGACTTCGAGAGCCTTTTCTGCTCAGAGTTCGTTCCAGCCACCCTCTGTGCGGTGCACATCCAGGAGCTACTACAGCTGCGAAAGGGCAGCCCGTCGGTGGCCCAGTACACAGCGAGGTTTACTGATCTCTGGCGTTACTCGACAGACATGGTGCGGGACCCATTCTTCTGGGCCTAAACCTTCGAGTACGGGCTGAGGCATGATATCAGAGTTGCAGTGATCTCCCACAGCATACCGACGTAGGCGGGAGTACTGGAGTGATCCCTTCTTGTAGAGAGTTTTCTTGCTGAGCCTACTCCAGCTGCGAGGCCTACCGAAGGGTGGCATGCCACTGAGTCTTCTGCAGCTGGCAGTCGACAGATGACTCAGGGGTCCAAGAAGACCCGACCTTCAGGCAGACGAACTCAGGACACCGTCTCAGCGGTGCAAGGCACACGGTGTAGAGCCAGTCATGCGGGGATCAGACAGTGCTTTGCATGTGGCGGGCAGGGCCATATGGCTCTTGACTTCCCGACCCGCCATGTAGAGGAGCAAAAGATAGTTCAGGGACCACCCAGGCAGAGGCACAGGGTCGACCGTGGCGGTCCGCAGGGAGCAGGTGGACGTGGCAGAGGAGCAGGCCGAGCAGCAGGTGGTGAGAGACGCTTTGAGGAACTGGCACTACCACCACTGGGAGGTCCGCCCCGACCACAAGGAGCTGGCGGACAGAGACAGACTCAGCTTCAGGCAGCGGAGGCCTATGACCACGGTGCACTAGAGATGATTTGAGGTACTATCTGTGTCTACTCCACCCTTTCTGCAGTACTTATAGACACAGGTGCGAGTCATTATTTCATTACCACTGCCCTTGTTCGGAGCTCGGAGATTCCGATGGAGCTGTTGGCTCGATCCTTACAGCTAGAGACTCCTACGGGAGTAGACTCGATGATTACACACTGGTGCCGGCAGTGTGAGATTACTCTAGGAGGCGAGAGCTTCGGCTGGGATCTTCTTGTAGCGGTGTCGAGGCCTTACGACGTCATCTTGGGCATGGATTGGTTATCTACAGTTCATGCTCAGATCGACTGTATTAGGCGCAAGGTGTGATGTGTTCGCACAGATGGGAGCAGATTCACCTTCACCGGAGAGAGGGGAGCCTTTGCAGCACAGGATGGACTCACGTAGAGGATAGGACAGGCGATCACTCATCAGTTGGCTAGCCTCATCCTAAGAGCAGTTGACGTGCAGTGTCCGCGCTTTCCTGTTGTGGTGGGTCAGTATGCAGACATTTTTGCTGATGACGTTCCAGGACTACCTCCTCACAGAGTGGTAGATTTCTACGTCGACCTGTACCCGGGGATAGACCCGATATCTACACCAGCATACCAGATAGCTCTTGCAGACCTTCGTGAGCTACGGGTATAGTTGGAGGACTTGCAGGGCAAGGGGTTCATACGACCCCATGTTTCACCCTGGGCTTCACCAATTTTTTTCTCCAAGAACGAGGACAGGAGCTTGCGACTGTGTGTCGATTATCGTCGCCTAAACTAGGTGACCGTGAGGAACAAGTATCCACTTACAAGGATTGACGACCTCTTTGATAAGCTCAAGGTTGCTCGGTGGTTCTCAAAGATAGACCTCTGGTCAGGCTATCATCAGCTCAGAGTTCGAGATGAGGATGTGCAGAAGACTGCCTTCAGGTGTCGGTATGGCCACTATGAGTTCTTGGTTATGCCTTTCGGCATAACCAATGCTCCAGCAGTGTTCATGAGTCTCGTGAATAGGATCTTACAGCCTTACCTCGATCGATTTGTCATAGTCTTCATCGACGACATCTTGATCTACTCGACTATAGAGGAGGAGCACGCCTACCACTTGTGAGTTGTACTAGACACACTCCGAGAGCACCAGATTTTTGGTAAGATCTCAAAGTGTCAGTTTTGGTTACGAGAGGTCCACTTTCTGGGGCATGTCATTTCTGAGGCGGGAGTTGCGGTGGATCCTGCGAAGATCGAGGCAGTGCTAGCTTGGGAGCCACCCAGGAGCGTGAAGGAGGTGCAGAGTTTCCTTGGTTTGGCTGGATATTATCGGAGGTTCGTGCCAGATTTCTCCAGAGTGGAGGAAACACTTAAATCTTTGACGAAGAAGGGGAAACCCTTCATGTGGTCTGATAGGTGCCAGTAGAGCTTTCAGGAGCTGAGGAAGAGTTTTACCATTGCACCTATCTCGAGGCTTCTTGAGGAGGGAGTTGGGTATGTAGTCTACTACAACGCATCAGGGAAAGGTCTCGGGTGTGTCCTGATGCAGGAGTGGGTAGTGATCACCTATGGATGACGACAGCTGAGCCCTCACGAGCATAATTACACTACCCATGACCTGGAATTGGCCGCAGTGGTTTTCGCTCTGAAGACGTGGCAACAATATCTGATGGGCGAGTGCTTTGCAGTCTTTTCAGACCACCAGAGTCTCAGGTACATCTTCTTGTAGAGGGACCTGAATCTGAGACTGCGGTGATGGCCCGAGTTCCTCCAGTATTATGACATTGAGATAGTATATACTCATGGGAAGCGGAACGTAGTAGCCGATGCTCTCAGCAGGAGGACGGGCATCCAGCTACTTGAGGAGGCGACAGAGCAGCTATCCACTTTGCAGATATCCTTTGTGGATAGAGACGGAGTAGCATTTCTTCAGTCACTCACAGTCACACCTCCACTACTTCAGCGGATCAGGGAGGCGTAGCATGGGGACGTTGACTGTGAGACGCGGCGTGCACAGTTTTCCACTAGACAGGTTCCTGATGGTTTTTCTATAGGAGGAGAGCATGACATCCTTTTCAAAGGACGTACCATGGTACCAGTTGCCCTTCAGGAGGAGGTTCTGTGAGAGTTTCATACTTCACCTCTGGCGGTACATCTAGGGGTAGCGAAGATGTTCCAGGATCTCATGCGACAACACTGGTGGCCGTGTATGAAGAATGTTGTGGCGGAGTTTGTTTCTCATTGCCTCACCTACCAGCAGGTGAAGGCAGAGCACCAGGTACCAAAAGTTTTGGTACAGCCCTTGGAGGTCCCGGAGTGGAAGTGAGATGGGATATCTATGGATTTCGTGACTGGACTTCCACGTACTTCCAAAGGACATGACTCCATATGGGTGATTGTCGACCGACTCACCAAGTCAGCTCACTTCTTATCCATTAGAGAGCAGGGCTCAGGGGAGAGCTTGGGACGCCTCTACATCTAGGATATCGTACGACTTCATGGTGTGCCTCTTTTATCGTCTCCGATCGAGATGCTTGTTTTACTTCCCGTCATTGGAAGGGGCTGCATGAGTCTTTCGGGACACGGCTATGTCTGAGCAATGCCTTTCACCCTCGGACGGATGGTAAGACGGAGAGGACCATTCAGACTCTCGAGGACATGCTCCGTGCATGTGTCCTCGACTTTGGTCATAGCCGGGAGGACCACCTACCCTTGGTGGAGTTTGCGTACAACAACAGCTACCACTCCACCATCGTCATGGCACCTTACGAGGCGTTGTACGACCGACCCTGCAGATCACCTCTATACTAGACAGACCCCGGGGAGTCAGCACTTGTGGGACCAGAGATGGTCCAGGCCAGGAAAGATAAGGTGCAGGTAATACAGGAGTGGATGAGGACATCTCAATGCTGACATAAGTCTTATACGGACAGGAGGCGGAGACCGCTAGAGTTCGAGGATGGGGACCACGTTTTCTTACGGGTCTCACCACGACGAGGATTATGGAGATTTGGCCGGGGCAGCAAGTTGTCTCTACACTTCATCGAACCTTTTCATATTCTCAGTAGGATAAGAGAGGTGGCTTACCGCCTGGATTTACCACCTCAGTTGCACAGGGTGCACGACATCTTCCACGTATCTCAGCTGTGGAGATATGTGCACGACCCAACGCATATCATCGACTATGGGGAGCTAGACGTTGATGATGGGGCAACATTTGCGGAGGTCCCAGTAGAGATCAAGGATAGACAGGAGCAGGTCCTATGTGGGCGGTCGATTCCTCTTGTGCGCATCAGGTGGCATCATGGGATCCTCCAGGAGAGCACTTGAGAGCGGGAGGCTCAGATGCGTGCTTAGTACCCCCATTTTTTTCCCTAGTTTTTTATGTATCTTTATGGGGATGTAAAGTCCTGAGGTTGGAGTGATATAAAGACCCGTAAATTTCAAAGATTTTTTTCTTAAATACTATGGGTTTTACAAGTGAGCAGTTTCCGACGGCACCTAATTCTGAGGCCCAGTGTGCCCAAAATCTTTTTCTGAAGATTAGCTCGGGTACGTTCAGTGAATGAATGAGCGGGGTTTTCTATCTTTTGAACTGGTGCTCGGAATAGAAATCCGAGGGCACTAATGAACTTGCAACGCCGGTAATTTCTTAAGGGGACCTTCACCTTGGTTGCGTTTTCTCGAGTGGAGATGTTAAAATTTGAGAAATAAATAAAATTTCTAAGCACATTTTTATTTTATTTCGGAGATGGTTAAAAACACCAAAGGGTGGTTGAGGTGGGGGTCACCACACCATAACCTCCCATGACATGTTATGGTGGTGGGACCCACCCCCGAATAACCTCCCTCGAGAGGATTGACTAGGTGGGGCCCGCACGAGCCCCACCCTTTTCAAACTTCCTAGACCCCCATCTTTAAGTTCTGTAACACACCACACTCCCCCCATTAAAAATCTATCAAACTACCTCGTGTATTAAATTTTACAGCTTCAGGTAATTAATTTTTAGGTTGTCTTCTTTTTGAACTTTGAAATTGTTGGCGAAAAACAATAAAATAATGCCTAATCCTTATTTTATTTGGGAAGCGTTGCTCTAGAGTTTCTCTCCTCCTACTTCCCCGAAGAACACGAAGAATGCGGCAACCCCCGACGAAGAAGGCTCGACTTCTCTTCATCGGGTCTTCTCCTTCTGACGTGGGAGTCTCCATCGGATCTTCACCTCCCTCTTCATCATCAACAGACCGACGAAAATGTTCGCGAGCAGAATCGGGTAGCGAGGGACTGCAGCAATGCCTTTCCTCGAGACGGACGAACGCCGATGACCCTCTTCTTCGTCATCATCCTCGCGACGCTGTACCATGACGAACCTCAAATGACGACACCTTCTTCTGATCAGCTATACCCAAGGTAGGGGATTTAATTTGTGATTGGAATCCTCTTCCCACGGGGTTTCCCTTTTAAATTATGAACTCGGATCAACTCATCAATAAGTTGATCTGCGTAAGTTTATTCTTTTTTTTGCGGGCCGAGAAATTATTGGTACGTTATTTATTTAAGTAATCATGGAAAGTTTGATTCAATTTTATTTAAATAAAATTGATTTTTGGTTTGTCAATCATTAACACCTAACGCAGAGGGTGCAAGCTGAACGAACACGGCCCGAAAACCCTCCGTATATCGTTTGTTGGTGTGTGGTTGACGACGACGAAGAAGCGGGACCGCAGCAGGGATTCGAGACCTCTGTAGTGAAGTTCTTAACCCAAGAGGATCTCTGGCGCAGACGACGGTCGAAACGAACCACCGGTGCACGTCCGGTGGTCCGCGAAGGTCGGAGGCGGCGCGCCGCCCCGGCGTGGCGGTGCCGGCGACCGGAGGCGGCGGCACGCCGCCGGAGGAAAACCGCCCCGGCTGAGCCACGGCGGACTGGAACGGCTCTGTCGTTCCGGGTTTGGGGGAGGCGCGACATTAAATCTGCACCGTCTCAATTAAGGGGGCAATCAACGCCCCCTATTTCGCACAGCTCGGCCAAACGTCCGAACCTCACGGGCTACGCAGCCGGGCCGCACCGGGCCGGGCCGTGCCCAACTGGGCCGGACCTGGACCCGGTTCGGGCTGGCCCAGGGGGGTACTGGGCCGGGTCGGACCTTCCCAGACCCCCTGTTTTCAGACTGAGTTGGTTCAAATGATCATAACATGAGATATGGACCTCCGTTTGACAAATCATCAGTTGCGTGGAGACCCTTAGATCGGGGTGGTCGTTTCGGTATACTATACTCAAGGTTTTGGAGAACTTTGGGTTCAGCCGGGTTGGTTCGTACACGAAACCAACCGGGCCTTCGGAGCGAAAACGCTTATATCTTGAACTCCAGACGTCCGATTGATGTTCCGTCGACTTTTTTGGTTTCCTCTAAGTGAGAGGGGACTTTTGGCTTACTCCTATCAAGATTTGGACATAGTTGGAGTATGGTCGGGTTGGTTTGACTTTAAAAACCAACTAGGCCCCTGGAATGAAAAGGCCAATATCTCTCAGACCGGGCGTCCGATTGATGCGCCGTTAGTTGCGTTGGGTTCCTGTTTTTTTGGCGGAACTTTGCGATACATCAAATTTGGTCTACGTGACAGTTG
Organism: Viscum album; assembly: GCA_963277665.1. Lineage (NCBI taxonomy): Eukaryota > Viridiplantae > Streptophyta > Magnoliopsida > Santalales > Viscaceae > Viscum > Viscum album. The sequence goes on along the minus strand of OY728127.1, from coordinate 1,207,585,454 downwards.
ATATATCGAACCCCCTTGGCTCGTGGAGAGGATCCTCCTTGAATGATCGAGCTTTGTGCGAAAACCCTAGAGCTGGCTACGACTGCATCGACTTCTGTACTGAAATCCCCCGTGGGATCGACGACAGCTACCAATTCTATGTGGACCAGGGCCTAGCAAGGTTCTGTGTGGACCAGCGCCCAGCACGGTTCTGTGTGGACCAGCGCCCAGCGTGGTTCTCTGTGGACCAGCGCCGAGCACGGTTCTGTGTGGACTAGTGCCCAACGCGGTTCGGTGTGGACCAGCGCCCAACGCGGTTCTGTGTGGACCAGCGCCCAAAGCAGTTCTGTGTGAACTAGCGCCTAGCGACTCTGTGTGGTTCCAATAGCTTAGATGATCCAGTGGCTACAATTGATCATCTTATCGCTCTACTTTTGTGGAATACCTGTGTAAGCTGTGTCTTGACTTTTGGTCCTTATCTTCGATAAGTTTCCTTGATACCCTGTGGTTTTTGTTATGTCGTTCTGTGTGGACGAGGTTGTTCTTGAGCTCGTGAGCAGAGCTGGAAATGATGAATTAGGTATATGTATGGGAATATACCTAAGTAGCGTGGGTTGTTACTTCGGGATTGTTATCTTTCCATTGTAGTTATCCTTTGTGGATCCTGGGAGACCCTTGGGAGTCTCGGGGTCCCTACTAAGTAGCGTATACTCACCCTTGCACGGGATATGCCCGCACGTTGTTGTGTTGGATGCAGACGATGGACAACGTTGACCGAAGTGGGAGCATGGAGCAGGACGGTACCTGGAGGTAGATCACTGGACAAGACGTGTACGGTACCTGGAGATCGACCACTAGACAAGACGTACTTGGAGCAGACGGCTGGAGCTGAGGAGCAAAATAGGATATCTGTACCCACCCTTCAGGTGGGATTCTCAGAGGATGGCTCGGACCAGCTGTTTACTTTTCTGTTGCTATACCTTCATTTCAGTTGTACATGTTTTCAGTTTGGGTTTGTATTCTAGCCCATTTACTTTCTGTACTTACTTGTACTCTTGGTTTGTTTAGTCTTTACTACTGTTCCTTACTCTGTGGTTTGTTCTTACTTAAAGGCAATGCCTTCCCTTTTTCGGGTTTTACGCCTTGGTGCTAGTCGCCAGCCCCTGGCCTATGGGAGGCGGCTTGGGGTTAGTTACGACACGGGCCCCGGGGGACGGATCGTGACATTAGTTCATACACATTCAAAAACACTATATAATAAATATAAGATTATTTTAAATATATTTTAGAACAAAAATTATATATATAATTCCATATATGATTTACCTATGTCTAATTATTACTCGTTTATTAAAAATTCCTTATTAAAATCACATTTCTGGTCATAAGTGCATTGTTTTTCTTATATGTTTTGATTCGTTATTTTATGTCCTCTTACATTGATCCTGGTCACATAATATCAAGAATAATAATAATAAAATAACTATAATATTTATACATAAATTATAATTAAATACCAGTCATGAAATATGTTTTTGTGAAATAAAGTATATTACGGTCATGGAGATGGTATGTCATTCATACGCATGCGTAACTTTTCCAATTTTCAATGATCATTGTGGAAAAGAGGTAAATAAATTTTTATATTTAAAAAATAATAAAAATATAATAAATAAAATAATATTTATATATATCTACTTATATATATCATAAATATGTTGTGGTTATGAAAAGATAGATTTGTATCGCTTCGTCAAGGCAATAGTCCACACGCACAAAAATGACATTATCATCATTCAGTGAGTTAAAAGGTAAGAAAGAAAATGATATATAATAATTTAATACTTATAATTATATCATTAATATCATTATTATTTCATATATATGACATTTAAACATTAATTTTATCCTTATTACCATCATGTAAATCATTAGTGAAAATGAATTACATCACATCACGAGGCAGTAGTCCGCTATACACACGAACGAAGTTATCGTTTCCCATAGGGAATTAAATGTAAAAATTTATATAAGATATAATTAATCTAGATGTATAATTGGGATATACATATAAAATAAATACTTTATTTCCATCAACATAAAGAACTGTGAGAGGTGGTAATGGAAAAACAAATGTCATCGGTTCATGAGATTGATAGTTCGTCGTACATATGAATGATGATTTCATAACCCATTTTATTGAAGAAGAGACAGTTTTTGGTTATAAAATTATCACAAAACACCTAATTATATTAAATATACATATTTTATTATATCATAATGTTTTAATAAAAATTGAAGGAGGTTTAGGAGGAAATAAAACAAAAACACTCGAAAAAGAACCTTACCTCTTCATAAGGTAACCATCCAAAATTTACACCAAAATCATTCCAAGGATAGATTTATGACCAAAATAAGGATCCACGTATGAGATTATGAAATTTTTTTAGTTACATGGGAAGGACTTGGCTGAACTAAAATGGTTTTAATGTGTGTGGAATAGAGTAGGAGGGGCTTTTATAAGTGAGGTGAGTGACACACTTGTAAATGTTTGAAAAGAAAAAAGGCGCAACCACATTTTTCTCATGCCACTATGCTTGAAAAAGAAGAATTATTAAGAATTAGACATATAGGGTAAATATATTTCCATAAAATAGATTTCAGATATGTTTTTAGTTCATTTAAAACATTATCATTTTCTTTTAATCCCCAGTAAGCCCACTGTTACCATAACCATGGTAATTACTTTTTAATATTTTCACAGTTATTTTTTTCTAAAATTAAGTTGAAATTACTAGATAATATAAATATTTTTTAAAAATATTGAATTATTTTTTCCATGCTTCATTCACATAAGTGGACAAGTTCAATATAAAATTAATCCTGCAAAAACAATGAGAAAGAGGGGTTTCAAAGTGAAAATGTCTAAAAGTTGATCACATTATTATATTAGAATTCTATATGAAAAATATTACAATAGAATAAATTATATAAATATTTATATAATTGAACTAATTTTTCTTTAAAAAAATTTAAAATATAATTTATCATAATAAATAATTTAAATGAAAAGAAAATCTTCCATTAAAGTTCAATATTTTTTACTATTCATCAAAAAATTAATAATTTCAAAAAATTATCAAAAAATCACCCTAATATAATTTTGATATGATGATTTAAAAAATGAAATATAATTTTAAAAATATATTTTTTCATAAATTAGTATTAGAATAAGTGTGATAAAAGGAGGAAAACTAAATTTTTAAAAAATATAGTTTTTATGTATAAAATCTGATTCATTTTTAACTTTTTTCTAGAAAACACATAAGATGAATATTAAATTTTTTATTGAATAAATAATATAATAATTTAATTAAAATAATTCAAAAAAAAAATATTTATTTAACTAATTTATATAAATCATGTTTGTGAGCATAAAATTAGATTTTTAGAAAATTAGTCCATTTATTATCAAATGGTTTTATTTTCATTAAAAACTAATTGGTCACCAATGAATTAATTATATAAAAATATTTAAAATATACTTTCATAATTTATTTAATCATATTAAGACCAACAATTATAATTTATAGGTGATAACTATAATATAATAATATTTTAATAGTATGGAACATTTTGTTTAAAATCTGTGTTGTATGTTACATAAGATAAACTCAGTGTTACATGTAACAAAAAATATCAAAAAGATCAAATTCATTTGAACAAAATATTCCACTAAATCCCAGTGTGATATAGTCTACCCCAATTAAAATGAATTTCAACCTCTAAATTCTTCACTTTCATACCATAGATTGAGAATACTTCTGTCTCTTTACAACCTCAGGTTCCAACGTAACTTCCTCAAGCTAGTGGTTACACCATGAAACATTGACCTGGTAAGTGGTCTATCTTCGTATAAATTTCTCTATTTGACCAAGAATATATATAGATTGTTCACCATATGAAATATGATGCTCTAATCATATTAATTAAGAGGTCAGTACATGTGATGAATCAGGTATGTAATTCCTTGGAATAGATACATGGAACAAATCTTGAAATTAAAAGAGTATTGGTGGAAGTGCCAATTGATAGGCTACCACCTTGATACGATCAAGAATTTTAATGGAACCAATATACCTAGGGATATTCTTTTCTTTGTATCACAAACACAATTTCATCCTCTGGCCATTATTTAATCAAATTCTACTTCATCTCTTATTCCAAGAAATGAAGTTTATTTTTTTATTCCTGAATTACTAATAGATCACAAGATCCATAATAGAATGATAATTCATTCCTTACTCCTCTAGTATTTTTTTTAGCAATGGTTATCTAATATGGATCAATATTCCTATGGTGAATTAATACATTAATCTCTAAAACCTCATCCAATGTTAAACATAAACTTTTCTGTAAATGATTAATATTATAACCCTTCCAAAATGGAAGAATCCAAAACATTATAAAGAAGGCCACTAAATTTCAAAAATCAACTTATCATTAATCTCTTAAGAAACATGAAGTGTCTCTTAATTTTCACATACCAAATAAGTTAATATGTTTATCATATATTCTCCTAAAACTTTTTAATACCCAAAATAACCACAAAACCATAATAAAAACATACATTATTACTCATTACTTACATAAAACATTGATTGTTATATATATCCCTTAAATCTAAAAACTATAAAATCCATTAATGATAACATAATCCTATTTTCAATAAATAATTTATAACTTATTAGGTCATCAATACAATCCAACTTACTTTATCCATACTAATAATTTATTTATAAAAAATAGCATTTTTCATCCTTAGGAAGATATTAAGTGTTATCTTCCCTTAATGATGAATTTTCATAATATATCACCTTTACATTAATCACTTTTCTAGGTCATTTGTACTATTAAACATATTATTGAAAATCCTTAATGAAAAATTTATACTGAAAAATCCTTATATATTTCAGGATTCATATAACATACTTCTTTAATTCCAATATATAATAAATTCAATCAACCCACTTACTTCTAAAACCATTAACTAGGATATTCCATCCAATTCCTTAATACTTCTTTACTTTAATATTTCATTTGAGTTCTTTTAATCATCATAAATATAACCGTTACTCATAGAAACATTCTGATTCAATTTATGAGGTTTCCACTTAGGATATCTATTTTCATAATGCCCATACTTTCCGAATTTAAAACATTCAACAATAGATGATACATTAGGGAGACCATTATTCTCATCCATTGAATTAACTTATATTTTCATTATTTATTTATTGTTACATGATTTGGGTCCTTTTACACACCCAAAACATATTCTCATCCCTCTGAGACATTCCCAAGAGTTTTTCTTCTATATTCTCAATATATAGGAAAATGAATCTTCTTTCTTCCATGGTTTGTATTACAAAAATCTCAATGAAATATATCATTTTCTTTAGTGATTTGGAGAGTTGTTTAAGGTATATTTAATTAATAATATATAATGATAAATTATCAAGAATAATCACAATATCCTTCACTTTGGTCATCATCCCATTTGGCTTCTCATTAGAAAATTGCACTTCATATTCAATGTTAACCTAGCTTATTCTTGTTCCCTCTGTTGAATAAAAACAAAAAGTATAGTTTTAGAAATAATAATCATAATGGGAAACCAAATCATCAAAAAATTCATTTATAGGATTTCTGAATAATGAAACATTATTTTTAATCTATGAAACCTTAGTTTTATCCAAGGTTATCATATTCATCATCTATTTAAATCCTTCATAATAGTTTTTGATGTGTTTGTGAATTTTCTAAGTATATCCCCCTTGAGTATCTAAACAGGTGTAAAAAAGACCTATTTTCATGCACTAGGTGATTATTAAGTCTATCTAAAAAACCCTTTTCAGAGTTATTACCCCTAGGTACCTCTATTCTAGAGACATATCTAATTGTAGTATCTAGATTGGGATGTAATTTCTTGGAAACCACTAACTATATCCTTAACCAAAATTCCATGAAATTTTCCTAATATTTTACTCATCCTTAGGCTTATCCTTAGAGGCATCCTTAGATATATCTTTAGTAATATCACTTGGGATATCTCTAATGTTTTTATCTGATCTTTGAAAGGATAACTAAATAATTCCTCTGATACTGACAATTAAATCCCAGGCTTCTCATATATAGATATCATATCTTTTTAGATTAATATTCAATACATTACAAAAACACACAAATTAAGAACATAATAGTTTAGTGAATTTGAAAACTAGGTACACAATCTTATAAATTGGTTAAATATCTCCAACATCTTGAATAAAGATCATCTCCTTTAGTTCCTTTTACAAACATACCATTCCTAAAACATTTATTCAAAACATGGGAAAGGGAAACATAAGAATGGGTGAGCTAAAATTCTCAGTAAAAAGAACATAAGGGTATGAGAACATGATCATAACATATAAAAACCATACCCTAAAAACCAAAGATTAGCATCTTTAGACATATAAAAAAGTTTATAGTTCTTAAAACCTGAATCATAAGGAAATCAAAGAACATCATCCATGATATCATAACATTGACATAAGACATGGAATTATCAAACACACATAATCATAGAAAATTATTTCTATATTATTCAAGGATTATTTCCAAGGACATCATCGTTTGATGGGTTTACTCCCAACAACATTATAGTAGATAAAGTCCTTTACTGAACTGGGATCACTCCCTGTTCCAGTCCAATATATCACAAGAGATATAAATCTTTACCCAATTTATGGGTGGGATATATAGGTCCCACCCATATCATAATGAAACTTATATGTATGTGTGCAACAATATCATAAAACATTCATAATATTACAACACATGAAATGAAATGGGCATCATAAACATTCATCATATCATAACATATTGAGAAGATACATGTTTTGCAATCATTTCATTATTTCATCATTTCATCATAGCATAACCTATGGAAACAGAATCAGATTTAATAAGAATTTTATCATGGTATAACTTGGAAAGACAAATGGGTCTTATAAACGTCTTTTCACCATAAACATAAAATATTCATAGAAATAATATGAATGGTGCCCTTGGATGGTATCCACTATTAAACATAATAACATCAAAATATATTATCATTTATTGATAATGATTTTGAAAGATTACATGGAATAATTATTTAGGAAGACAAAAATACCTTGAGAATAAATATTAAAAACATAATACATTTTAAATTTTTTTATTTGAAAATGAAATTAAAAACATATAAAGGAATATTTAAAAAGTATTTTAAAGAATATCTTGAGGAAAATATCCTATACACATATAATGTTTTTTCAAACATAAAATAATTCAATGTTATTTTCACTTTGATATCATTTATATAAAATCAAAAAGTTTAGAAAATATTAATGAAATCATTTTCTTTGAAAGAAAATTTTAAAAAATTTATATTAATATTGAAATCATTGAACAATAATGATAGAGTGAAATATTATTCATGTTGTGCATGTTAAATACAAAGATTAGTTTTCACATATTTAGTAAAATCTAAAAGGACATGGTATGGAAAAAAATATGAAGATTCCTTTTAATTTTTTTGTAAAAAATAAGAAATGGGTAAAAATTACATTTATAAATCATTTAGAGAATGTTAAAAATTTCTTTTATATCATTTTTAGAAATAATGATTTTGGAAGAATATAGGTTTTTGACTAAAAAGACGGTTTTTTTTAAGAAAATTCTTTTTGAACGCCTGAGTACATGAAGAGAAGAGTGAAAAATGAAGGGAAAACATTTATTTTCATGAAATAACCATGGGGGAAGAAAATTATTGAGTTTCCTGAGATATTGATCATAATATTTTATCATTATAAACATAGTCATAAATAATCTCAATAAACTATGAGATTTTAACATAAAATCTTTACGACTTTTGTAATTTTGAAATGCAATTCACATTAAGGAATATAATTTAAATAAAATTACTATATCCTAAGGATAAATAAATTAATGATATTACATATCAAAGGTTCTATATATACAACTTTTAAAATAATATAAGTGCATAACATAACCATATATCTCAAAGAAGGAAAATTAAGACAAAATTCATCACCGCTTTGTTAACTTTTGAACCAAAAACCCCATGAAAGAGCGATCCAAATTTTTTTATTTAAATCTCTTTAAATTTAATAAGAATAAAAACATACATTCTTGGTCATTGTATAAACCACCTAAAATAAATATTTGGTGAATATGGCATGCGTTTATTAGATGTAAAAAAGTGAGATGAAAATATGTTACCACTTTAGTAATTCTTTAAATCATAAGCCCCAATAAAGAATAACATAAAATAAAATTTTTATATCATTAAAATAAGTGATTCCTAATAAAAAATTTCAAATGGGTAATATATACATCACAAAAAATAAATGAATTTTGAATTTTCATATGCCTCCCAAAAATAAAAGGGAGACCATAAATCCCTTTCTTTAGGTACGAACTTCCTTTGTACATGTTAAAACATCATGTATAATAAATGTAATTTTATTATAAATTTATTATAGAAACATAATTATATATATAATAACATATATGAATTTCCTATGACAATTTATTATACATTTAATACAATTCCTAGTTAAAATCATGTTTTGGGTAATAACCACATTTTTCATATATGATTTGATTTGTTATTTATAGAACTATTACTTGGACATCATTCCATTAAATACATAGTAATAATAATAATGAATTTTTTTTTATTTATACATCAAAAATAATTTAAATAACCATCATTAAAGATGGTTTTGAGAAAATAAGTAAGTTACAATCATGGAGATGGTTTGGCGTACGTACGCATGAGTATCTTTTCCATTTTTCAACGATCATTAAAGAAAGAGGGTAGGTAATTTTTTTTATTTCAATAATGATAAAAATAAAGTAAATATAATATTAATTATTTAAATATCATTATACATATCATTCATGTGGTGCAGTGATGAAAGGAGAGAGTCACATTGCTTCGTGAAGATGGTCCACATGTACATATACGTCGTTATCATATTTTAATGCGTAAATAGTTAAGAAATAAAATGTTATATTATATTTTAAGAAAAAATATAAAATTTACATCGCAATTATTTCATTTATATTACATATATTCATTAACTATATCCTTATTATCTTCCTTGTAAATATTTAAAGAAAACGAATCATATCGCTTCATGAGGCGGTAATCCACTGTAAAGATAAATATCATTATCGTATACCCTATGGAATGGAAATTAAAAAGGTATATATATGATATAATGACTAAATACATATTATTATTTTATAAATATCAAATATATTTTATATCCATCCTTATACCCAATAATGATATGTGGTAATAGAAAAACGAATTTCATTAGTTTGTGAGGCAGTCTTCCTCGAGAAATATAAATGATGATTTCATAACCCATTTGATGGAAGTGGAAATTTTTGTAGGAAATGAAATAAAAATAAAAATATCTCATTATATTAAATATAATAATTTTATTATATCATAAGATTTTAATAATAATTTTATGAGGTGGAGGAATAAGTAAAATAAAAACCCACGATGAAGAACGTTATCTCTCCTCGGATAACCTCCTTAGGTTTGTAACAAAATCCTTCCAAGGATGGATTTATGGAAAAAATAAGGATTTTATGAGGAGAGTATAGAATTTTTTAAGTTATTATGGATGGTATTTTCTGAACCAAAAGTGGTTTAATGTTTAAAGAAGAGAGGAGAAGAGGTGAACTTTTATAAGTGATGTGAGTTGTACACTTGTAATTGTTTGAAAAGAAAACAATGTACCCATATTTTTTCATTCTAAAACGCTCGAAAATGGATAATTATTTATAATAAGAAATTATTTTGTCTCAATATATCCATAAAATATATTCTATAATTTTTTAAGGTTATTTTAACCCTTATCATTTTCATTTAACAACTTTGTAATATAATTTTTAGCTTAACTACACCAATTAATTTATATTATTTTCACTATAAATTTCCATCTAAAATTAATTTTATCTTATTAGATAATATAAATTATGATGATTCAAAATATGGAATATATTTTAAAAAATTAAATCCACATAAGTGTCAAAATTTTATTTAAAATTAATCCCACAAATGCGACAAGAAAGCGGTTTGTCAAAGAGAAAATGTTTAAAGATGATAACATTTTTATATCAAAATTTAATATGAAAAATATTTCAATGACAAAATTTTTTTAAGTAGTTATATAATTTAAATAATTTTAATTTAAAACAATTTAAATTATAATTTAATATTATAAGTAATTTAAACATATAGGATGTTTTCAATTAAAACTTTTTATTTTTTATTGTTCATCAAAAATTAAACTTTTCAAAAAAGTATTAAAAATGCAACCTAAGATAATTTTTATATTCTGAATTACAAAAATGAAATTTAAATTTTCTAATAAATTTTATAAAATTTTCACAAAATAGTTTTAATATAATTGTGAAAAAATTCAACAAAGCTTTTTTTTAGAAAAATACATTTTTAAGCATATAATTAGATTTATTATTATCTCTTGTTTAAGAAACAATTATGATTAATATTAAAAAATTTATTGAATATATAATATATAAATTTCATTAAAATCATCATCTAACAATTATTTATTTATTTTATTAAGTTAAAAAAAAAATTAATGAATAAATATAGTTTTTTAGAAAAAGGCCGCCTTATTATCAAATGGTTTTTATTTTCATTTCTAATTAATTGTTCACTAAGGAAAAAATTATATATGAACGTGTAAACCATATAATTTCATAATTTAGTTGATCCCATTAATATCCACCATTCCTATTTCTAAGTTATAATTCTCATATATAAATATTTTTATAATATGGAACATTTTTTTTAAACTTAGTGTTTCGTGTTACATAAGCTAAAATTGGTGTTATATATAACCAAAAATATCAAAAATATTTATCTCATTTTAAAAAAATATCTCACAAAATCTCATGGTGTAAAATAAAATAAAAATCATGGTTACAATTTGAATAACCATCATATTATATTCCAATAATATCTTAGGAGAAAACAAATCAGTTAACTCTATCCCTTTACCCAATGCATTAGAGAGATATAATTGGCTCCCCCACCCTTGGTTTATAACATAACCACCTATCATCAAAAAAAATTACCAAGAACCATAAAATTAAAAACACAATATTGGACCATAAAAACATTCTTTTCACTTATAATGAAACATTTTCAGATATTGATAGATACCTTTACTTTAATACACATTTTAGAAAATAAAATTCTCATAAAAAATGAGAAAGAGGGGTTTTCCTTGAATAAAACATGAAAGATTATGAAAGAAGCTAAAAAACCATATAATTGTTATAGTGGTGAGAAATTTTATTACTGTCATATATGTTAAAATATATCATTCTATTTGTATTTTTTAAATAAATTCTATACATTCCTTAAAAAGATTCATTTGGAAAACCTTTTAAAAAATTCAAAATAAACATAAATCATTATTTATAATTAAATTATGTCCAAATAAATACATCCATTAAATAATTTTAAAAATATGGACTTGGAAGAAAAAGAATTATTTAAGAGAAATATTAAAGGAGGGTTTTTAAAAGAAAGTCTAATACTGAACTAGGTTAACATCTCCATCGAGTCCTATTTATATAAATATATGTCAATCTTTACCCAATGAAATAGAGGGAGATATACGTACCACCTATCCTTATTTATAATGTGACCACCATCGTTAGTTATAATGTAACCACTATCAAATAATTAAATTAGTACATATGTATGAAACACGATCAAAAGCATTCATTATCTAAGAACCCATGAAAAGAAATGAGTTTCATAAACATGTAATCATATAATAAGCCATGAAAATGGAATGAGTTTCATAAAAATTTCATCATTTAATTATATTATAAATAAAATAAAATAAATAGGTTTCAATTTATATGGTATGGAAGGTGGTGATGAGACTTTTCCTAGTTATTTTATTTTCATTATCTTTCATTTTGACTTTCGGGTCCATTTTTTGGCCTTTGGGTTATGTTTTTTAACGCTCATGTTCCCTTCTCATGTAATGGGTTACTTATTCTCCCAATATTAAAAAGGGGTTCTTATTTAATTATATTTTAATAAAGGTTTATTAACCCTCAACCTTTTCAAAAATAGGTCATGATGGTGGGAAGATCTGTTCATGTTTTAAATGTTAAAAATTAAAATTCTTTTCAAAAATTTTGTAAAGGTTGTAAAAAGTGATCAATTTGGAAAAAATTATGAATTTTTATTTAAAATAATTTTAAAAGAAGGTCAAATATCATTTAAAATAACTTTAATAAATCATTTAGCTTTATAAATGAACATATTTTAAAACATTTTAGAAAAATTAAAATAAAAGAGAATGATTTCAGATCTAAAGGAAGATACAAGATAGGTATCACTTAAAAATTACTTTCTTGAGGTTTATTTAATAAATAAGGGAGGTAATGGAAATTAAAAATGTAAAAAAAATTAAAACTATATTATAATAACTGATATTTTTTTCAAGAAAATAAGATCTTGTGATTTCCTAAAAAAGAATCTTGAACATAACCAATTTTTAAAAGAAAGAGATTATGACATCAAGCATTTATATCTTTGGTAACAATCTAATAGTAAAACCAATGGAAGAATAACATCATTAGAAACATTAACTATAATGAAAATAAATATATTCATGATATTAATTATCAATGTGGAAATATATACACCTCATAAAATAATAAGTGCCTATCATAAATGTATGTCTAAAAGGAAATAGAATTTGAGATGAATTACCCTAACAAAGATCATATCATTGAATTGTGAATTAATCATTGAAGAGACAATGTTTAAAAGATATGAATCAGTATATATTAAAAAAATTGATATATCTATTCACACATAATAAGGGCATAATAATGTCAAATAATAACATTTCTATCCCAATTAAAGGAAATTGTGTTATGAAACCGTTTTCCACTTTGTAACTTTCTAGTCAAATACCATTGGATAATGTAATAAAAATTTCAAATTAAAAAGACATGAAGTATAAAATATTCATGATATAACAATTAAAAGTGTATTATATACACAATAAAATATAAATTAGGTTTATAACTATAAAATATTTCTTAATGTAAGTAAATTGGGACAAAATACCATACCTCTTGTCCAATATTTTCTTGTATGCCCTTTAACACCTATATAATAAACATATGTATATATATATATAAATATATTATTTTATTTCATAAAAATGAATTATAGGATTAAAAAAAATTTCATTAAATAAATTAGTTAATTTATTTTAATTGCATATTTAAATACATAGTCAGTTAAGTCCATGTCGGGTGTTTTGAGGACATTCAGTTCATATTTTCAAAATAGCTTTTGTATGTGGACTGTGTTCAAAGGGGTCATTATTAATTGATATATAAATATCAATAATAATTAAATAATTATAATTTTAATACAAAAATTATAATTTAAAATCCATCCATTAAATATGGTTATGAAGAATGTCCTCTGTTATTATCATGGAGATGGTAGGTCGTACATACACATGAGTAACATATCCATTTTTCAATGATAATTATGAAAATAAGTTATGGATTATTTTATCTTTCTGAAATTATAATAATATCTTAAATATAAAAAAAATTCTTTAAATAAACTTACATATATCATCCATGTGACATGGTGATGAAAAAAGAATCACACCGCTTTGTGGAGTTGGTAGTCCACACGTATACACGAATGACGTTATCATTTTTCACTGAGTGGAAAGATAAGAAATTAAATGATATATTATATTTTAAAAATGATTAATATTTCATTCATATAATATAAAAACATTAATTCCATCATTATAACCACCTGCGAGAGGTCGTGATGGAAAAAAAATTACATTTGTCCGCAAGGCGGTGGTCCGTCTTACACACGAATGATGGATTCCTTTCCCATTTGATTGAAGTTGGATATGGATACATGATATGTAACTAATATAATAAATTCCTATTATAATTAATATATTCATTATAATATCTCATCATGGTTGGAGAATAGTTTATGTAGGTGGAAGAAAGAATAAAACAAAAACACTTTGTTAAGAACTATACCTCTTCTTCACATAATCTCCTTTCTTTTACAACTTAAGACCTCTAAAGTTGGTATTACGCAAAAAATAAAGTCTCTATAACATGAGGATATATTTTAAGAATTTATTTGGGTAGATATTATCATATCCCAATGGGTTTTTAAGTGCGAATAAATGAGAATAAGTGGTGTCCATTTTTACGAAGGGGGGGGGGACTTTTAGATTTTATTAAAATATTAAATCAATATAAATTAATTGTGATATTGAAATGGAAAAATTGATATTATTAGAATATAATTAGATTATTAGAAAAAAATAATCACATAAAATAATATTTTACATGTTAGGATCACATTTTGACACTTATTATTTAGTTTTAAACATCTGTTAACCCTTTCCACAATTATCGTGACAACAATGTTTTTTACTCTTTGAGGGTCATGATAGCAACTATAAATATTAAAAAGTAATTTAAATGGAAAATGGTTTATATTTGCACCATATTTTTATTATTTGGTAAAATATATAATTTTCTGGAATTTAATTTTTTTAATAAAATGTTATTTTGATAAAATATCAATAATGAAAATTTTATCACCATTCATTTAGATTGACTTTTATAACATTAATATAACAAATATAATTCAAAAAAATCATTTAATAAATTTATCACATGTTATTTTTAACCAAAAAAATTACTCTGTCACATTAATTAATAAAATTTTACTACTATCAATATTTTTAATTTCATTTATTATATTTTTCTATTAATTGAATAATTACTGTGTCAGCGTTGTGTGAAACATTAAGATAATTATTTATTCTATAAAAATTTGAAATAAGTTACTTTGATAAATATAAATATTTTATATATAAAATTATGTTTTATAAATGAATATATCAATTTTTATCCTCATTTTAAAAATGATATATTTATTTAAAATAGGAGGGTGAAATTTTTTACTTTTCCATACATAAACTTTTATAATGGTCATAATCATATAAAAATGGATTAAAATATATATATCGGAA
This sequence comes from Viscum album, assembly GCA_963277665.1. Classification (NCBI taxonomy): domain Eukaryota; kingdom Viridiplantae; phylum Streptophyta; class Magnoliopsida; order Santalales; family Viscaceae; genus Viscum; species Viscum album. The sequence goes on along the minus strand of OY728127.1, from coordinate 1,207,570,245 downwards.
TATTTGAAGAATATGGATGAAATTGTTTCATGAAATAAAGTTAGGGAATGTTTTAGGGTAAATTTTGAGTCCCTGTCATTTTATTTTTAACTAAAATTACCTGAACTATGCTAAACCATGCTAAGAAAAATTACTATTTTTACTATTAACAATAAGCAAAAATAATAATGAAATATCTAACAAATTTGGACCTAGTGATTGAAAAAATGAAATCCATTTTTAAAAATTCTATACAATTTATTGACATTTTTTTATTTTTCAATTAAACAGTAAAACGAGATGAAAAATATTTTTCTAATGAATGCATATTTTATGAATAAAGTGTTTAAATAATAAATTAATTTATAAATTTCATTTCAATTTTTTTAAAAAGTTGAAATAATGAAATTCAAAAATAATTGAAAATAGTATTTTAAAATATAAATAATTTAAAAGAAAATATAGTTTTAATTAAGAGTAAATTAATTAATTTCTTAAGAAGATTTTCTTGGAAAAATTCCTAATAACTAAACTATTTACTTAAATATTTTTTTATGAAATTTTTAATTACATAATGAGTTATGTCCACGTTGAGTGTTTTCAGGATGTTCAGTTCCTAAATTCAAAATAACATTATTTTGTTGACCGTGGTAAAAGGATAATTATTCTATTATGTAAAAAATAATAATCTTTAAATAATTATAATTTCTATACATAAATTTTACTTTTAAAACCAACCATGTAATGTGGTTATGAAAAAATAACTACTTCACAATCAAGAAGATAATATGTCGTATATACGCATAAGAAAAATTTCATTTTATAACAATCATGATGGAAAGAAGGTAAGTGTTATTTTATATTTCAAGAATGATCATAATATCATAAATATCATATTATTTAAATAAATATATTCACATATACCATCAATGTGATGAGGTAATAAAAAATAAATCACATCGCTTTATGAGGCAGTAGTCCACCATACACATGACCAATGTTATAATTTTTCATTGGAAGTTAAGGTAAGAAGGTATATTATATTTTAATTTTATACAATGATTAATATTTTATTTATATCATATAAAAATTTAAATCTATCATAAAAAATATCTATGAGAGGTGATTATGGGAAACAAATTACATCGATTCGTGAGGCGGTAGTCTACCGTACACACAAATAATGGTTTTGTTTCAAATTTCATGGAAGAGGAGATGGGTAAATATTATTCCCTAAATATAATAGTATCTCAGTATATAGTAGATACCAGTATTATCATATAGGAATTATTTTGACATAATTTATGTTTGAAAATAAACAATTAAATTGAAGGATCTCGGTGAAGATGATTACCTCGACTTAGAGGAACCTCCTTTAGATCTCTTATTAAGAAACTGAAGGTCGTTATTTTGGGAAAACCAGAAGATTTAATTTTGTATATATATTTTGGGGATATATTTTGGTAGGTTATAATCAATAAAAATTAATTCATATGTGTGAAGTAGTGAGGAGAGGGTTACCCTTTTATAATTGAGGTGGAGTTGCATTTTTGTAAGTATGAAAAAATATTTAATAATGGGAACACATTCTCATGACAAGTGCCTACAAAATCGAACAATAAATGAGTAGAGGAGATATAATACAGATAAAAACATCTACTAAAAAAAGATAAATGTTTTAAACATGTTAACCACTTTAACTCTAAGGTTCCTCATTTTTATGATTTTAAATTTTTTACCATAATATTGTTTTTCTACTTATACTATTCATTATGACAAAACATTAAGTTAACCTTATTATATAATATAAATTGTTAGTATTTATAATATTTAATGAATTTTAACAAATTAAATTCAAAAAATTGGTATAATTTAATTTAAAATAAAAACCCCAAGCATTTTGAAAAGTGGTTTTTCTGAAAATGAAATTTCAATGAAAAGATGATCTTATATTACCTATATTAATTGAAATTATAATTATATGAATTAAAATTAATATATATATATATATATATATATATTGTAAATTTAATTTAAATAATTCCTCATTAGGGGTTATTTTAATTAAATAAAATCGAGGAGCATTATACACTTGAAATTGGTTTTAGGAAAAATATTTTTTAAGACTAAACATTATCTTATAATAAAATCCAGTATTAAGATAATTTAATGTAAATAATTGGATTAAATATAACTAAATAATAAATATGTCAATTTTAAATGAAATTAAAATAATTAAAATACATTTATATTACTTTATTTATTAAAATAAATGATAGTTTTATTGTAATCGGTATTTTTCACTATTCACTAAAAATTGATATTTCTAGAAAAATCACAAAATTTCACCTTAGGTTAATATTGATATGTTTATTTCAAATATTATGCTTACATTATAAAAATAAATTTTTTATAATTTCCAAAAAATTATATTATTTACTTATAAATGAAAAAAACTTTTTTAAAGAAAATGTTTGTTTGAAGCATAAAATGACATTTCTTAAATTTGAGTAGTTATTTATTATGAATTATTAAATAAATTTATGTCATAAAAAAATGTTAGATATAATTTTCATAATATTTTTTATTCTTATTCATACTATAAATTTTAATGGATAGGTTATATTGGTCATCTTTAAATAATTATATTTTAATATTATATCACAGTTCCTTTAAACTCAGTATTAACTGTTGAATACACTATATAGTATAGTTTTCTTTTAAAATATTAGGTTTATAAATTAACTCAATTAATACATGTAAAACATCATTTTACATGTAGATTATCTTATTTTGGATTCCTTATAGGTATGATTGATGTTTCCATTTCATTAGAGTGGTCCATGAGATTGATCGTAGCACTATGGAGGAGGTGGAATTTGATTTTTTTTTGTTCCACATCATGGATAGTATTGAATTTAATTATAATTATATATTTTCCAAATTTTCATTATTTCATTTCTAATGTACATATAATACCATGTATATTTGAATGTTTATTATATTTGTTGATTGATTATTTTTTGTTTTTATTTTTTATTTATTACTCATAAAGGGTAAATTGTTCCCATCATTTTATATATGAAACCATTAGAACTTGTTATATCATATATAGATTTATAATACAACTTATGTTTATGTCATATAGGTTGAAATATGTTATCCATTTATTTTGGTTGATTTTCTACTACACACACAAGTGCGAGTGTTACTATATTATATTTATATAAATGTCAATCAAAATTTAAATAAAAACATATGAATATATAAAATACAAATACACAGTCACATTATTTATTTTAATATAAGGATAAAATTATCAAAATTAAATTCAAATATATATTGAAATGTTTTATTTTCTACTTTTATATAATTTTTATACTTTTAGTGGATATATTATTGAGTTTTATTTTTTTAAAATACTTCTTATAAATCATATTGTTCCGTGGATTATGTGGTGAAAAATACTCTCATAAGGGATGTAACATGATTCAGGGTGTATATAAAATGTTTTTAGTGATAATTTATTCTATAAAATTTAGAAACTCTAAAAATTATGTAAGTTTACTTTAGCATCCAATGGTGGTAACATATGATGAACAAAATCATTGATATAGGGAGTAATCATCTAAAAATAGATGCACCATGCTTGTGGGTGGGGATAAAATAGTTGTAGGTATAATTTTTTTTATAATTTTTTTTGACTTTAAACATTATTTATTTTTATGATCTTGAAAATATTTTTATTTAGAATCCAAAGATTGTAATGTACTTTTATCTTTCAAAAAAATAATATGTTTCAGAAAATAAATAGTTTTATATCTCTAATAAACTATAGAAAAAATAATTTAATGATATTTGCTTTAGTTTGAGAAAATTTCTCATTGATTTTTTATCGAATAATTCATGTATGACTTTGATTCAAGGGTTAACCAATCCATTTTATTATATTTTATTTTTTAAATTTACATTACTCATATTAGAAGAATTTATTTTTATGATTAAAGTAAATAATAAATTTTTATGATACTAAATTATTTTTAACTAATTTGATTTCAATATTTTTAATTTTTTTACTATCTGATTTCTTATATTTTTATAAACAAAGTATTCTATGTAAATATTTAAAAAATGTAACATTTTTATTTTATTTACATCTTGGATAATTTTTGTATGATTTTAAAGAACATTATAATATATGTATGTATGTTTGTATGTTTGCATGTATGTATTAAGTTTGAGTGTTACTATATTAAATTATATCAATGTACATATTTAATATATAAAAACCCAAAAAATTAAATATATTATGAGTAATATAAACTTATATAAATTATATTTATACATTCAAGGTGGAGTTTTGTTTTATCCTTCTATACATTTTTTATATTTTAAATGGATATATTATAATTTTTAAAGTGTTTAACCTATTTATTTTCAATCATATTGATCCATGTATCCTTAAAAAAAATACATATGTGGATTTGAATGCCTTTGGGATGATAAATTACCTAAAAAGGATCTATCTGGAAAAAGTTAGACATAATATATATGAAATTTTAAAGAAACACTTTCAATGGTAGAGAATTAATTCTATATAATTATTTACATATTTAATAAATATTAATGGGATTGTAAATTTTTTGGATATGATAGTGTTACCCTTCATATTGAATTAGGTAGCAAACTTCACAAAGAAATTTTTACTGGATAGATTGTATCGATTCAAGATAAATTATAACATGATAAAATCTTATAAGTTTTTTACCATATATCCTCAATATGTTGATGGTGGATATAAATGAAATTGGAGGTCCATGATCTAGTTCTATGTTAATGGTATTAAATGTATGGGGTTAAATATTTGGTTGGAGGAAGAGAAATAAGGGTAATAGTGTGTCCAAACCTACATATATGAAATTTATATAGGGTATAGCTAATGAAGGGTAATTTTTTCACTCTATAAACCTGGGAAATCAGAGAGGAAATTTATAAGAACAACTAAAGGGATATAAAAAATTATAGAGTGCCAATATCAGGAATTAATACAATATGAAAAATTTTGTATTTTAAAAATTTAACATGTTAGAAATTATACATTATTAAATTATAATAAATTTGAATAAGAGTTTAAAATTAATCAAAGATATATAATAGGTGATAATAGATCTTTCAATATTATAGTTTTCCTTATTTTCACCCACTAATTTTTTATACTATATAGTTTTTTTTAAATTATTTATTTATTGTTTTTATTCATCACAAAATATATTTCCTTTAAAATTGAGTAATATTGGGCTAGTCCAGGCCTGAATCTATTCATTTATTATTTTATACTTTATAATTTGATTTTTAATTGACAAAATTTTAATATTTTATAATTAATGATGAATAATATGAGCACATTCATGATGGTGAATATATATTAAGATTTACAGTTTATCCATTCCAAATAGGATGCTGATATATAACATAAGTAATATTTATATTTATCACTAGCATCCTTAGATAAAATGATGACATGGGTGGTTCTTTTATAAAGTGTGTTGAAGTGCATATGGATTTAAAAAGAGTGTTTTATAGTAGTATTTGGAATGATAGTGGAAATATAAATTCTCATAATAGATATTATCCTCTATCACTTTAGTTTTATTAGTAGTTAAGTCCAAATAAAAAGTGTGATTTTTATAATTCTCATAGAGATCTGATTCATTATTGTTTTACAAATACCTTCATCACCTTTCTTGATTATTTTAATGTATCATGTGGTTTGTTTTGTGTCACTTCATATGGGAGGTGTTCATGTTATTATAAGATAAACATAATGTGCTGATTTTTATTTTCCAACCTTTAATATTCAATATTAAAAAATTGATAATATAGTGTATTATAGAACATTATAACTTCATACGTTATGATCATTAGATATAGATGTTGATAAAGTGACTTAAAAGGGTTGATTTATCTATGAAATGATTACATGGACTTGTATTTAGCTATAGACGATGAATTGACTAACAGTATTTCATTCAATTATTTTGATAAACAAAATTACTCTTAATAAGATTCATGATGTAAATTCAATACTCATAAACAATTATTTCCATATTTCAATTAAAATTATAAAATAAATACTCAAAAAAACCATGATCTAAATGACCAAATTTTGGTATAGCATTCTAAATAATTAAAAATCATATTAGATAAAGATAAATAAGTTTATTGATCGTTAAAATAAATATTTATAGAGGATGATAGAAGTGAAATCCAAAAGTGAAATCCAAATGATAATCTAATAATTTTTTATTTTTTAGGATTATATAAAATGATATAATAAATTGAATGAAATGAATATATAAGGGGTTTTATGTGATTTTGATAGATATTTGATTCACTAGATGAAATAAAAATAATAACATACATAATCTTATAGTTTCAACTAATCCTACCAATTATGATCGTAAAAATAATTCAAAAATATTGGATACCATGATGAAAAATAATTACAAATTTTAACCTCATAGTTTCAAATAAAGAATAATTAAAATATGTTTCTTTCTTTATAAGTTAAAATATGATACTATTATAAAAATTCCATCTTCACTACCTTTATAAAATTATAAATACAAATGGTTTTATATTTTTAAATATCACAATCAGTGTAATGATATAATTAAATTACATCATTGAGAAATAATATTTATTTATGAAATCAATGTTTTGATATTAAATCTCCCCTAAATAAAATAATATCAAAAAATAATTTTTTTTTCTTAGATGATGAGTGTAACAAATATATTCAAAATTATATGTTGATTATCCAAATATTAATTTTTTTAATATTTATTCTCTTTATATTATTTATAGATATGTAAAAAAATCATCATTGATAAATATAATTCAAATGGAGCTTGTATGCATTGTTCCAAGAATGATATAGCTAAAAAACTTATCATTTTCCAGGATTAATGATTGAAAAACTAGTAAAAGTCTAGAGGAATCATCGAATATTTTAGATATTTAATGATTCATCTAATTTTTTATCATCAAAAAATATATTTTATGTAGATATAGATTCTTAATTAAAATAATAGATAATATTTTATGATATATAGGATAAGGATCTTTTTCATCTATAAATAAATTTCTATTGATTCCATCAATTGTTTGAAATATTTCACTCAGAGTCAAAATTCTTATTTAATAAATATTTTACTCAAAAATATCACAATACTTAGTGGTATGTTTCAATTCAAAGTTGAATAAAATTTGATAGAAAAATGTACTAGATCAAAAACCATGAAGTGGTGGTATTAACCATTTCATGGTTAATAATGAAGTAAACCAATTCATAATGAATGTCTCTATATCATGATTATATGCATGAAAATGCATGAATTATGTGATAACACATGAATCTTATTATTTCTTCTATGCTATCTATCATGATGATTGAAAAAAATAATATAGTGATATAAAAATGAGTTCAAATGTCCCATTCAATTATTTAATCATTAAAAAAAATAAACACAATAATGATCCTAATTCTATAAATATTGGTAATGTAATAATATATTTCGATAAAAAAATGATTCCAAAATGTTTGGGACCCATGTATAATAATTAGAGTGACATATAGATGGGTTCATGACTTGTGAAATGGAAGTATGTAAGATTTTCATTAAACTATTGTTATTTACCTAAACCAAATCTCTCCTTCAATATCTCTTTAACTATGGTTCTAACAAACCATAAGGAAGAATAAATCCTTCTAAAATTTTCAATCATTTATAAAACCATGTATATTTACCTCTAGGGGGGATAATATTCTATGAGGAATGTAGAACCCCTAGTTTCAAGTTATTGAACATTTAGTTATGTATTTTAAGAGCTTAAAGTTTTTGAGGTATGTTTTGGGAGGTTCAATGGAGTTTTTTAATGTTTTTGGGTATTTTATGGAGGTGAACGATTTGAGTGTGGTTAGTATAAATCATGAATCACCTCTAAGGAAACTGTAAAACTGTCACAATGGGCTCTAGTTAAGTGCATGGTAAGGTGCACAGTTTTTTTAAACCATGAGGTCACCCATGAGAAACAATAAATGTTGGATTGTGGGGTATATCATTATTGGAACACATTTTCTCTAACTGTGCATGCCAACCATATGAGTAGTGTTTGGAGGTTGTGGATTGTGCATGGTGAGTGCAAGGTTTTCTTAACCATGATCCCTAACCATGAACCATTAAAATTTAGATAAAAAATCATGGATCTACCTGGTTTACCCCCTCAATGAATTTTTCCCTTAATTAGGTCATAACCTGAATTCCTCTTCCAACCAAGGCTATGGAGACCATTCCCTTTAATCTGGGAATTATTCCTAGGAAAATCTAAGTGTGTTGGAGGCTATATTTGTGGGTATGCGATCATTTATTTTAGTTTTCTATAGCCTTCATCTTATTCCTTCTCTTAGAATATAGATCTAATATTTTGGGGATAGATATAGGTTGTGTGATGTCAATAATGATTAGATATGGTTGTTTTTATTGAAAAGAATAAGATCTAAGGACTTCTCTTTGAGTTTCAGGCTGGGTTTTTGAATTTTTTGGATTGTTCTTTATTTTACTCTAACTTTGAGAGGTAGGTGGATTCACACTATAGTATTCTTGGTTATAAAATAAAGGCTTAATTTCAAAATTTATTTATGTTATTGAATTTAATGGGGAAAATTATATGTGATTCTTGGTGGAAAACCACATTAGTGATGGTTTTGGGAAATTATGAAATTGGATGGTGTTGTGGAATTTGTTTTGGTTTAATATTTTTAAATGATGATTTTAAAATCATTGATGGGTTTTTATGAATGGAAAATTCTTATTAATTTTTTTTTAATAATATAAATCTTTTATTTAAATGGATTGCTGTGGTTTTCGGTATACATGGTTGGTGTGAGTTCATGCTTTCTATATAAATCTAAATAAGGGTTGTGCACTATTGTGGCCCAAGAGGCATTACCCTGGATATGAGGCCTTGTTCCATTTGGTCAAAAATAGATTGTACACTTAGGGATGACTTGTTGGATCATATAGAGACCACTCATGATTATGGAACTATCACATGGGAATGCATTGGGGGTTGTGTGTTAATCCTGTGATGGGTAAGCCAAATGGATTTGAGAAATGGGTTTATGATTGAAAAATGGTTTTCCTTAGAGATTCTTTATTCCAATGGCCCGAAGGCCTTCATTTTTATTGATTTTTGATAATACACCTTTCAAGGGGAGAGGTGGAATCCTTAGATATTCTTTAGTTTTTATATAAATTGGTGAACTTTTGTAACATTTTTTATATAATATGTTTTAAATAAATGTTACAACATGTTCTATCCTAGTGGAGTGATTCAAGAAGTCATTGGGGAAAAAACTACCGAGTTTTTTACTCACCCCCTACTTGGGAACATTGTTACTTTTGAGGATGTGATATATCAAGACACAAGTAAAATAAAGGCATCATAGGTATTTAGTTATTCCTTATGAAACTATGGGAATTTCTTATTGAGTTGGAGCTTGGAGCATGTGAGGAGATATTGAGTTATGTATTTGGTTTCTTTGGGGTGTTTTAGCTTTTTTTGGTTTGGTTTCCTATTTCTAATCTAATATAGTTTTGTTTTTTTGGGTTGGTTATACTTTGAGTTGTATTTCATTGATATCATGCATAATATAGTGGTTGTTTGGATTTTTTCTTGGTTATTTTGTTTTATCAATAAAGGTAAAATCATCCTCCAGCTATTTATAAGGCTCTTGTCATTTATTTCTAGCATTTGGTTCCTTGGGATGTCACATATGGCATCGTAAATCCCTCCAACCCTTCCCAAGATAATGGTTGAGGGGAGAGATGTTACAAATGGTATTTTATTGTTCATTCTTGGAGTTAAAAATTCATTCTTGTTTAGAATTTGAGTAGGTTTGGTTTTAATGAGTAGGATTTTTGTAACTTGAAATGTAGAGCATAAAGACTGTAGCTAACCTATTTATACATACCTTCAAGTTACTAAGGAGTTAGGGTACATGAATACTTTGAGACACTTATAGAAGTTATAACCTTGTCGTTAGGGTTTTAGATGATGAGAAGATCATGACCTGAATTTTTAGAAATGAATTCCAATTACGTTTAAATATTTCATTTGATTGTTTATTTATGATTTGTTGAAAAAGTGTTGATTTTTGAAAATAGTTGAAAATGGGTTGGTTTTCGAAGAGCAGGGTGGAATTTTATTAAATGATATGTAAGGGGAAATTACTAAATTATGGAAATACTTGTTGTGAAATGTGTTATGTAGAAACTATAAAATTTAAAATCTATTATTTTCTAGAGAGTGAGACTAAATGAACTTTTCTTTTGGTTATAGAAAATGGAACTGAGTAGGCTTCCAACAAAAACAACTGGAAGAGGCTATTAAGAATATGGTTCCACTTTATCCATAGGTGAACCATCAGTAGTTTTAGAGTATTGTCTTGGACTTTGAAGAATTTGATAGAGGGTACATAAATTATGAACCAAGGTAAGTGGATAATTCTGTTCATCTCCAAAAGTAGAATCTCCCTATATTTTGGGGTGATTCAAAACTAGAAAAATCAAAAGTGTGGAAAAATATAATGAATTCAATCTTAAATTACCTTGGAACACTGGATTTGTTGAAAGTGAAGTTGGAAACATACATGCTGTAAGATCTTGCATGATAATGATGAGTTTTAGAATTTAATGCTAAAATAGAACAAGTCATGATATTGGAGAATTTTGAAGAATTGTTTAATAGATAATTCTATCCTTATTTATTATCGATTGATAGAACAATAGAATTTTTCATATTGAAGCATGAAAATCTCTTAGTAATAGAGTACATAGCTAAATTCTTGAATTTAGTCCTCTTTTTGTTAGAAGTTTATGCAATTTAATCTTTGAAGGAACACATTTTTTTTAATTATGGTTATGGACATAGATTCTCTCAATGAATACCATGATATTTATATCAGATTATATGGAGATGATAAATTGAGAAAAAATGGCAGAAAGTGACATATCAAGAACTATGAGTGGAGGAAGCATGTTGATACCTATGGGAAATGGTGGGAAATATAATATTGGGAGTAAGTGGTAGAGGGACCCCTACTTCCAAGGTGGTGGTACGAATCAGAATAAAATAGTGGGATCAGTGAATCTTCCTTCTAAACCATAGAGTAAACTATCATGTTTCTAGTGAGGTTCTTTTGATCATATGAGGAAAGATTGTACAATGCCACCTAAAACATGTCACAATTGCAAATAGATGGGATATCTCTAATTCTATCATCGCATTTCTCTATGTTTAGGTTATAAGTACATGTCTCAAGTTTTGCATACATCGTATTCTTTTCCAGGATGAGGGTAGTAGAATAATTTTTGTTAGTAGAAATAATCAAGCCATTGTGATTATAGGATTACCATGAAATCTAAACTAGTGAAATCTAAACAGGATAACAAAGTGAAATCAATGGTGAGTAAGAAATTCTATAGAGCCCAGTAAGTGATCGTAGATGATCAATCTAGACCTTTGACAATGAGAGGTAAGATTCTTTTTAATTCTATCATTATGAAAGTTTTATTTGATATGGGTAAATCCCATTTTTTATTTCTTCTCATATTTATGATCTTATGTATTTTCAAATTGGGATGAAGCCTTCTATTTTGAAACATAAAACCCCTCTTCAAAAAAGACAATGTTGAGTCATTATGTGAAAATAATGTTCTATAACTTTGGATGGGGATGGATTTATTTGGAATTTCTCTATGATAGAGATGGATTTATTTGGAATTTCTCTATGATAGAGATGGATTTCTATGACATAATCATTGGTATGGATTGTTTGACAATGTTCAAAGCCCACATTGACTATTATACCTAAAGGGTATGTTTTACAACTATTGATGGTGGCAAGAATATATTTAGAGGATATCATAATGTAAGGTTAGGTGGAATAGGATTGTTGGAACCAGTAGTTAGAAAAATATTATACCGTTGGTATCCTTAAACATAGAATCTATGGACAAGATCACGAATAGTGGTCATCCAACAACTGTTGATCAATTTCCTAATATTTTTCTTGATAATTTCTCATGGTTTCCACCAATAAGATAAATAGATTTTTCTATTAATCTCTTAATAGGGACCAGTCTTTTCACACTTCATTTATATTAAATGGAACCAATAGAATTAAGGGAATTGATATTATAGCTGGAAGAGTTGGGAAGAAAAGGGATCACTCATCCTAGTACATATATATGGGGTGCACCCATTTTTTTTGAAAAATTATGATTGAACTCATAGTATATTTTCTGGATTATCATAATATTAATCATGTTATGATAAAGAATCAATATCCTCTAACATGAATTGATGATTTGTTTGATCAATTGGGGGTGATTTGTGGTTATGTAAAATTGACTTATGTTCTGGATATCACCAACTATATGTTTGGATAGAGGATATTATGAAGATAGCTTTTTCGGAGTAGATATGGACATTACAAGTATGTGGTTATGAATTTTAGTCTTAATAATGCACCATAAGTCTTTATATAATTGATGAATACAGTATTTCAAAGGTATCTATATTATTTTGTGTTAGTGTTTTTGGATGACATACTGGTGTATTCTAGGACAAATGTTGATCATGAGAAACACTTGGCCATAGATTTTGAAATCTTATGAGATCAGCATATGTATTCTAAAATTACAAAAGTGTGACTTTTGGATACCTAAGGTATACTTCCTTGGCCATGTTATCTTTGAAAATTGTTTTTTGGATCCATAAAATATAGAGGTTGCGATCTCTTATCAACCACCAAAGAATGTATTTGAGATAAATAGTTTTTTTCGGCCTAGATAGTTGTTACCGATGTTTTGTACATGAATTCCCATGACTATATTCCCCAATGATAAATTTGAAAAGGAATAGAGTTCCATTTTAATAGAAAGAGAAAAATTAAAAGTCTTTTCAAGACATTTATGATCAACTTACATCATCATCGATCTTGATTTTTCGATAATGAGGACAATGTTATGTGGTGTATTGTGATGCTTTGGGATTTGGTTTGGGGTGTGTTCTTATATAGGTAGACTAGGTTGTTGGTTATAGATCATGACCACTATAGATTCATGAGAATAAATACCCAACACATTATTTGTAATTGGATGTTATAGTGTATGATTTGAATACTTGACATCAATAAATATTTGATGATTAATTTATTTAGTTTAGGGATCATACGATCTAGAAATACATTTTCTGACAAATATATTTGAATCTGAGACAAATAATATGGATAAAGTATTTCATAATGATTGAATTAAACATGATGTATACACTGGGTAATGGGAATTTGGTGGTAGATGCATTAAGTTATAATTAATATAGTTTTATGTAAAAAGAGGCCTCACATCAGTGGTATATAATGTCGTTGATAGCTGACATGGACATGGATTGTGAAGACTGAGGTAGTATTTTGGTTTTCTTTCCACTTTATTCTGTACATGATTTGGTTGATAAGGTTAAAGAGGCACATACATCTTATTCTGAATGTGTTTCTATGAGGTTAAAACTCAATGGTGGGGAGAACATTGTGGGATGTAATCTTGAAATAGGATCAATGTTTGGTTTTTGAGATCGGACGGTTGTACTATGGATTGTTAAGAACAAATCCTTCTTTATTAACACTATTGGAGATGGGCCATTCATCCTAGAATAAAAAATATTTATAAGGAACTAAAAGCACAATATTGGTGGGTTGGCATGAAAATATAGGTACCTTAGTTTTTTTTGATATTCTCCACTTTTCAATAGGGTATGATAGGGTACCAACATCCAACGAGTATGATGTAATATTTACAGTTTCCCATTTAGAAAGGGGAGAAAATAGCTATGGATTTTATAATAGGTCTACCAAGAATAGTTCGGAAACATGATTCTATATGGGTAAAAATAGATCTGCTCACAATGTCATTCCATTTCATCCCTATATCTGAATCTCATATGATTGAAGAAATTTCAAAAATATATCTTCGAGAAGTGTTAAAAAGACATGGAATACCTATGTCAATAGTATCTAAGTGAGATATGAGGTTTATCTCTTATTTTTGTAAGTCCTTACATTAATACCTTCAAACATAGTTGACTATGTGCGTGGTGTGTCATCCTTAAATGGATGAACAATCTAAATGGATGGTACAAACATTGGAATACATTCTTCAAGCTTGATTAATGGATTTTGGTGGCTTAAAAAAGGATCACATACCCTTAGTGGAGTTATCATATAACAAATATTATTAGGGATCAATACATTTGAAACTATCTGAAGCATTGTATGGGAATATCTACTATTCTCCACTTTGTTGGGTGGATCCATGTGAGACTTAATTGGCTGGACCAAGCATAGTTCAATAGACAATGAGGAATATTTAGTAGTTTATAAAGGGGATGGGTATGGATTAGAGTTGTCAAAAAATCATGTGTGGATCATCATTGATAACCGTTTTCATTTTGAGGTGAGTAGTTATGTGTTTTTGATAATATCTCCATGTCTTGGGAATCACCATTTTGGGATTTAGGGAATTCTATCTTCTTAGTACATAGGCCCTTTTGAGATACTTGAATGGGTTGGTGAGGTGTCATATCAATTGGATTTTCCACCAAGGTTCAGTTCAGTGTATAAAATGTTTCATGTATCTATATTGAATAAGTATCAACCTGATCCTGACTATGTGATTTGATGGGGTCACATTGACCTAGAGATCAATTCTATATTGGTACATGTTCCAGTGAAGATTTTGGATATGAGAGAGGCATTCTTTCATGGGGAAAATCAATCTAGTATTGATTTTCTTGAAACATGGCCAGATTTAGGAAGAAGCATGAGAGTGTGAGAAGGAAATGGTGAATAATTTATTAAACTCTTTTAGCCTAATGGTGGTGTTCTTCTTTCTAGGGATGGAAAGACCAATGGTAGAGAGAATTTAGCAGCCCTAGTTTCTAGTACTTGACCCTTTGTTTATGTATTTTACGTATATAAAGTTATTCGGTCATGTTTCATGATGTTCATATGAGTTTTTGAAAGTTTATAGGGATTTTATGGAGGTGCATGGTTTGATCATGGTTAGTAAAAACCATGAAAAAACTCCCCGAAAACCGTGAAATTGAAACAGTGCACACCATGTAGGTGAACAGTTAGGTGCACGATTTTTCCAAACCGTGTTTCCACCAAGGAGAAACCATACAATGTTGGATAATGGGGAATATCGGGGTTGTTATATAGTATTTCTAACCACGTGATACAACCATGCATGGGTTGTTTAGAGGTTATGGATCATGCATGGTTAGTATACGATTTCCCTAGCTGTTCTCCCTAAACACACACCTTTAAAAATGAGATTTAAAAATCTTGGATCTAACTCAGTTTACTCCATTAATTCTTTATTTTTACTCTAATCAATTCATAGCCTAATTTCTTCTTCCTACTAATGATGATAAACCATTTCCTTCGACCCAAGAGTGATTCCTAGGTGAATTTAAGTGCATTTGCATCCATATTTATTGGTAAGTGATTATTCTTCATTGTTTTCCTTAGTTTTTATCTTATTCCATCTCTTATAATCATATATATAATCTAATTGGGATAGGTATATGTTTCTTATGTCAATCACAATGATATATTGTTTTTTTGGTTGAAGGGAATAAGATCTAAGGATATTTTGGGGAGTTTCAAGCCAGTTTTTTGAATATATTAGACCATTCATAATTTTAGCCTTTGTTTGAGAGGTAGATGGATTTAATCTTGACTCCTCTTGATTATAACATGAATTATTGATTTCAAATTTATTAAATTTCATGATTTTAATTTTTAAATTGATGTGTGATTCTTGGTGTTAAACCTTTTTAGTGATGGTTTTGTGAAATTGTGAAAATAGATGGATTTGTTGAAAGTGTTTCAGTTGATGATTTTAAAATGATGATATAAAATTATGGTTGGGTTTTGATTCCTATAATATGTTTATACGATTTTATTTAATAATATAAATTTTTTATTGAAATAGATTGGAATGTATTTTTTCATACATGGTTGGTTGAGTTTCTGATTACTACATGACCCTGAATACGGGGTGTGTACCATTGGGGTAAAAGATTTGTGACCCTATATAAGGGGAATGTGCCACTAGGGTACAAGGATATGGGACACTTAGTGATGACTTGGTGGATAGATGAGAGACCGATAATGAGTATGTAACTATCACCTGGGCATGCATGTGTGGTTGTGTGGTAGTCATTTGATGGGTATGCCAAATAGATTTGAGAAATGGTTTTATGTATATGAAATGATTTTCCTTTGAACTGCATTGAGTTCAATATAAAATATTTTATATAAATGTGATAACATGTTCTATCTTGGTGGCATGAGTTGGGATTTCACTAGGGAAAAACTAAGGAATTTTATACCCAACCCCTTCTTGGATTCTTTGGTGCATTTTTAAATGTGATATATTGAGACACAAGTAAAGGAAAAGTCTCACAATTCTTTAGTGAAGCATCAGGATTAAATGGTCATGGTTATTGAGTTGGAGTTTGGATCATGTTCAAAGTTATTGGGATATGCATTTAGTGTATTTGAAATGTTTGACCTTTGGTGGGTTGGTTTCTTCTACTATGATATAGTTTTATTATTGATTTTTGTTTTGTGATACATTGAGTTGTATTTCCTTGTAATCAGGCATCATATAATAGATGTTTTTTTATTGTATTGGTTTTATTGTTTTATCTTCAAAGGTAAAATCATCCCCCAACAATTTATAAAACCCTTGGAATTTATTTCAAGCCATTAGTGCCTTAGGGATGTAACCTAATGCCTAGTACCTCCCTCTACCTCTTCTCAAGAAAATGGGTGAGGGGTGAGATGTTATAAGGAATCTCTATCAAGATCATATTGAAGAGAATGGAAAGATAGTATTAATGTATAAAAATGGAACATTATTAATTTATGTTCTATTTAATTCAAACTAGTGGTTGGAACTTGTGATAAATGGGATTTTATAGGTTTCTTTCGACAGTATTTAGAAAATGTGTTTTCCCACTAAAACCGAACAATGGTATCAAATTACCTTATATGTCATTTCGATTGAAGTCTGAAAAATGAAAAATATGGGAAATTTATTTTTTCTAAAACCACAATATAGTTCATCAATAATGTTCATGGTTAATGAAAATTCATCAAACCAAACTATGGTGTGTGAACCATGCTATGGTTTAGGATGAAATTAATATAATTATGGTATGTCTTAATAAAACAATTATGGAAAGTGTTTTCCAAAATAGAGAAATATAATTTTTTTTATGTCATTTATTATTAAAAAATGGTTATATTTTTTATGAGATTGATTTTTTTATTAGAAAACAAAAACATAACTAAGCAAAACAATATCATGGTTTTAAAAGTATGATTTTTTAAGGCTCTTCCTAAAATGAGTTATCCCAAGAAACATTGTGATGATTCCTCTAGAAAATATTGTTACTTGTGAAGAACCAAAATGTTTTTTATAATAAAAATAGTTATGATTTTATATTTCCTAAATAATTTATATATAAAATTCTCAAAAATATTCAATAGAAGGGATTTAAACTGTAAAAAAATGTTTTAGTGGAAATGGTGTTGTTATAAAGTGTAAATTCATTTTTTCTAAGTTTATAAAGTGTTTATAAGTTATAAATTATGTCTAAATATAAATTAATATATACTTTAGTATGAAATGTTCATATTAAAATGATTTTAGTTTAAATAAATTTCAATATTTGATATATAGATAATTTAAAATGTTTAGAAAAATATTAAATATTCATAATGATTTTAGAAGATTTAAATTTTTATTATTATCCTCGATTTTAAATATGAATAAGTTTATATTGAATACCATGTAAAACAATAATATAAGAGAGTTTATATTATAAAAAAATAAGAAATTTTGAAATTTATTTATTTATATAATGTTCATTAATCTTGTATAATTATAGTGTTTATAATTATTTAATAATATGTTATTCATAAATGCATATCTCATGTCTAAATTAATAGTTTTTATTTATTTATTTTATTCTCTGATTTAATTAATTCATGAATAAAATGTATTTATATTATGGATGAATTTTTGATTTAGTTTCAATTTTTTAAACTAGTTCTTCTAAATGTTAGAATATATTTACAAGGTGTTACATTCTTCACATGAAATATGATTTATTTATTCCAAATTAGGAATATTTTTTATTTTAGGATTATTAACTTAATAGTAATGGTTTATTATGATTTATTCATACTGGGAGTTAGGATTATATTAGAATTGATGTCTCTCTTAAGTATTGATATATAAGTAGTTATACTTTGTTCTATACTACTTACTGACCTAGGAGCTTAGGGTTTGTCTAGAAATGGGGGAGGTTACTAACTTTCACACCATAATTTCTCTTATGAGGATTTTGGTTTCACATGACTCCAAAGGGTTTCTTATACCATAGTTATTGGGTAAATTTAAATATGATGCAAGAATAATTGGATTTTATTTTTGAGTAAGTAACGTAAATAATGAGTTGTATAATGTTTTATACATTAATATGTTTTGACCATTTTAATTTTATAAAAAGTTATCTACTGAAAATTTAAATCATTAAAATCATTCTACATGAAGATAATGTAAGAGATAAGATGGTGATATGTTAATAGATATTAAAAATACCATGTTATAGATTTCTTCCAAAGTGTACAAATATCGAGACCTTTATCATCCAAACCTAGTGGTTCATACTTAGGTTGGGTGGTGATGGATTATCTTTTATAAGTCATTGTGGATATAGATAACCCCAGAAGTTAGGTAAACATGTCCCAATGTATTATTTGGGTTATAATTATATGGAATAACCTAAAAATTAAGATACCAGTGGAATAGATTGAGGATAAATGATAATATAGATTTAGGTATGGTGTTTTACACCTAACTATCCAAGAGTCATATATGATATGACAAGCATGCTGAATTACCTAAATCTATATGTTTTGAGAGAAATTGTAAAATAAACTCATATATCAATAAAATATGGATCTTGGATGGATCTGGTGTAAAATAAAAAGGGTCATCATTTTAGTCGGATCAAATTTAATAAATGTCATTATATCGTCATAAAATATCATAATCATCTAATAAAAAATTATGTTATTGATAAGAATGAAACTATTATTATCAAAAGTTTCATTAATATCAATTATTGAATATAAAATTTTAATGAAATAGAATTCCTCGAATTCTATAGAACCTTAATAATATTTCTTAATAAATAAGGAATGTTTTATATGTTGGATCTAAATATTCAAGAGAAGTCTCACATAGATAAATACAGTTAAGATGACAATGATTCATATAATAAGTATTGTAAATATTATCTTGATGTTTCTATATTTATGATTATATATATGGATCCCAATATTCACAAAGATTATGATAATATTTATGATTTTAGTATGATATGAAAATTAAAATGACACCATCATAAACAAGATACACAATATAGATAAAAATATTTTATAGCATTATTTTAGTTAATGGTGGTTTAAGGTAATCTAGTCACGAGTCATATAATCAATATGATTTCATTTGTAAATGAATTTGAGAGATTGAATTCACAAATATGTCTTGATTTATCTAGAAATTTTACTCAATAATCACTTTTATAAATGTTTTAATAGTTCATTATAAATGATTATGTGAATGATTTTGAAAAAAGGTTCTCCAATCAACAAAATATGTCATGGATTGCTCAACAGGACATGTGAGGTCCAAGATCAAGTGGCATGATAATTGTATAAATTTAAAGGGATTTTTTTTGACCAAAATAAAAATATGTGAGGTAGTATAGTGTCCAAAAAATATTATTTTGATCTTAATAAACGATATTTAAAGGAAAGAAATTATTTATACTATTAAAAAACTAAAAATTGGAGAAAAAATTGTATAGAATACTTAAAGGGGTTTAAGAAATATTATGGGGTGTCCAAAAAAGTATCAATATTCAATAAATAAATTATTCCATTTTTTAGGTAATATGTTACTAAGTATAAATTTTATAATTGATATAAATATACATGCTTTAGAAAACAAGGAATAATTTATCGATAAAGATTAAAATTTTCATTCTAGCGATGAAGCAATGTGTTTCTACATCAAGTATGTGAATTTAGTGGATTACATAAAATATTTAATAGTAAAGGATATGTATTGTTCCTCATTTTATTTTTCTTATATGATGATATTTTTATTGTAAAAAAATATTTCTTTTGAATAAAATTGGATGATTTAATTTGATACACTAGATTTATAATTGATATAGTTCAATAACAAGGTTTTAGAATAAAATAAATATAAAAAACACTTATTATTGAGAAAAGTGTTTATCTAATTTATTTAATAAACTATGAGGTAAATTTTTTGCACTCTCTGAAAATATAATATTTTAATAAATATATATTTTTTAAGATATTTCTCCAAACACATAAAATTACATATATGATATAGTGGTCAATATTTTATTTTTTCAATAATCCCACAAAATAAAATAAGTATTATTTTATAATAGAAAATAGTTTTTTTTAGAAAAATATATTGTAGTAAATAAAATTTCCAAATAGTATAGTGGGAGTATGTTTGAACTTGGAGAAATTAAAAATATAAAAAAATGAATGTTACCGCTAGTCTAATTCAATGTCAATGTCACTTTATATACTAATTGTTTTTTGGATATGTTAGTAAATAATGATCCTAATATAAATAGTAACATTAAAATTTTTATTACACAAAAATATTATATTTTTCAGACATTAAATGTTCCATGATATTGGTGAAATTAAGAAAAAAGTTAAGCATTAAAGATAATAAAAATTATTATCATCATAAAAATGGTTTTTGTAAAGTTAATGAGGTTGAACATTTTGTTCAAGTAGGTGATCATGAGGATTATGAATCCAAATATCATTATTATTCAAACAAAAATTCTTCATATATGTTAATCCATTAAAAAATTAGTGGAAGGATTTTGCAAATGAAAACATAGTGATGTAATGAGTATAAAAAAAACCTTAAAAATATAGAAAACATAAGGTATCTCTAGAATTATATAATATAAAATATGATTAAGATTAAGTTTATGTACTTTTTTTATTCCTATAGGAGTTTAAGAATATATGAATTTATAATGTTATAAAAATGGAATATGCACTTTATCATTTTTTCATTATAACAACCCATGCTTTTCATACATGGATATTACATCTTTTTTTCAGAACATTTCATACATAACCCAAGCACATGCCAAAAGTCCATATTAGTTTAGTGACATTGGAAACTTGGAACACAAACTTCTAATCTGGTAATGGATCTACAAATTTTCCTATAAATATCATTCCCTTGAATACACATACTTAAAACCTTTCTTTAGAACCTGACGAATGGAAATATAAAAAGGGTGAGCTCGGATGCTCAGTAAGGGTAAACATTTAATATACATAAGAATAACATGAGAACACGGGAATGAAAACATGAGCCTAAAATTTAAAGATTACCCTTTTATAAAAAAGATCATATACATGAGTCATGCCAAAAAGGTTAGTAGTTTATTAGACATAAATCATAGGGGAATCAAAGAGCATAATCCGTGAGATAATAACATTGATATAAGACATAAAATTATATCATACACATAAACATGTAAATTTGTGAACATGTATAAATATTAACAAGTTCACTCATTAAATTAAGGACATGAAATCATTCCCATGCATAAACATGTTGTCAAGAAAACCATATTTACACATAAAATTATGGACATGAAAACCGGGTCCACATATAGAATTGTGAACATGAAATCAGGTTCACGCATAACATATATACCTCATGAGTTTTCCATATTTTCCCAATGCATTGGTGTGAGATATAGGCCACACCCATTTCATAATTAAACCATACATATGTGTTCCAAAATAACATAAATCATATCATAATCTATAAAAAGAAATATTTTTCACAATCATTTCATTATAACCTAACTCATGGAAAAGAAAAAAAATTTATAAGTACCAATCCATCATAAATATAAATCATTCAGATAAAGAATAAGACTCGTATAATTGGATAATATCTATATTAAAACAAAAGTAACATCAAATAATGTTATTATATATGAAAAATAATCTTTACAGATCACTTGAAACTAATTCTTGAGGAATATATCCTTTCTATTTTGAAATTTTTTTCATTAATTAAAATGTCATTTAATTTTAACAAAAAAAATTTCTCTGGAAATAAGCTTGTAAGATTATAAGGAAGTCTTAAAATAATTATGAAATAGTGCTGGAAGAAAATTCCATTCATTCTATATAAGTTAAAAAACATTCTTACCGTATATTTATGTTAGAAAAGTCACAAAGAGCCATGTTTAAAAAATGACAAAAAATATTCATTTCATACAACTTCATAAAAAGTAAAACATGGGTAAAAATTACTCTTAATTTTTCCTGGACAACATTAAAAACTAATTTGAATTTTTTTATAAAACATGGAAATTTAAGATAAACATTCCCTAATAGAGACATAAAACAAAACAATACTGAATATTGATGAGATTGTGAAATTAACACTCATCACATTATAATCAGTGGAATTGTATGCCCCATGAAAGAAATAAAATTATATGGATTTTAAAATATTATAATCATTAGGATAATTCTTATAAAATAAATTCATGGGTTGTATGTATACCATGTATAAGAAATAAGTAGTGTATAAGGAATATGTCCCACAAAAATAAAAGTGTGGAAAAAATCCCTTACCTTATATCTCAACTCTCATCATGATCATGAAAAATACTATATAATAAATATAATTTTATTATAAATATATTATAGATACATATTAATATATATAATACCATATATTATTTACTTATGACTTTAAATTACTTTTTTATTAACAATTCCAAGTTTATGTTATGTTTTGAGCAATAACCACATTGTTTCTCGTACATGGTTAGACTTGTAATTCATAGTAATCATACTTATATAATGATTTAATTTTCTAAATAATGATCAAAATTGTTTAAATACCAAATATATTCCTTATATATTTATTTATTGTTATTTGTAAATTATATTAATATAAAATGAAATAAACTCTTCGTGGATACGGTAGGTTGTATGTACGCATGAACACTACTTCCATTTTAAGTCTTATTGAAATAAAGAATGTAAATGAAATATATGTGTATATAATATCATTAAATTAGAATTATTATTTTATATAAATCATATTATTTCACTAAAACCACTCTGAACACAATCCATGTAAAGTATGAAGGAATCATATCGCTTTGAGGAGGCGGTACTCCACACGTCTACAAACGAAGTTATCGTATTTAAACAAAATAGAAAGATTAAAGGTATGTTTTATATAATAATTACAGTAGCATAGAGTCATAATAAATATCATATATAAAATATAAAAATATAGTTTCCATTATAATACTAAACTCTGAGAGGGGGTAAATTAGAAATGAAAAACATTGTTTTATGAGGAGGTAGTTCGTCGTACATAAGAATGGTAAGTTTGTTACCCATTAGATGGAAGTGTGTGTACTTGATGGCAGAACCCTTAGTAGAATAATATATATATATTTTTAGGATACCGAGTTTATTATATAAACATGTAATAATAATAATTTAAGGGGTTCAAGGAAGTAATTAAATGAAAACGTTCGTTGATGAACGTTACCTTTTATCTTGGTATATCAATATAAATTGTACCAAAGGACTTGTTTTAATTGATTATGAAAAAATTTAGTATTTTAAGATTAAATTAAGGAATTTTTAAGGATATTGGATAGAGTTTCTCCAATCCAAATAGGTTTTATAGTGTTAAGGGAAAATAAGGAGATGTTCCCTTTTATATGAGAGGGGAGGGGAACTTTTGAAATTTCTCAAAAGATTAATTTATAATAAATTTAATATTAATAAAAATACCTAAAAATGAAATTTATTCGAATATAAGATATTATAAGGTTGTTATTTAATCAAGAAATATATTTTAGGCATGTTCTGGGGTTATTTTAAACCCTATCATTTTGATTAACCCTTAGATAATCCAATTTAATTTCAACTATGGTAAGAATGTTTTTAATTCTAAGAGGCTGTAATTTTTACATATAAAGTGTCAATTGTAACATAAATGAAAAATTAAATATATTTCATACCATATATCATACCCTTTACTTATTTAATGTTTTTATTATTTTAAAATTATTTAATAAGATATTATTTTCAAAAAATATCATAAGTGTAAATTTTTACCCTATTCACACAATTAATTTTACAAAAAATTAATACTGGAAGATAACTTCTATGAAATTCATTTAATAAACCACAAAAACGTAATATTCCCATATAAAAATATTTTATTTACTTAATTATGTCAAATTATATTTATTTATTATTTCTTATATAATTTAATTGGATTGTTTCATTAATTGAATAATTAATACATCATCATTGTGTAATTATTCATGATAATTATTTCTCAATTAAAAATTAAAAAAAATACCATGATGTATAAAAGCCTTTTATATTTCATAATAATATACATATTTTATTATATCTTCAATTTATTTCCATATTAAAAATATTATACGTATTAAAAGTAAGAGTGTGAGATTTTTTCACTCTCTTTGATAGTAATACTATCTAAGTAATTTTCATGGAAAAGTGTCCATTAATTAATTACATTTAGAACCTTAGGTGATAATGGTAAAATTAAATTCATCCAATAATTTTTTTAAAGAGTTAGTGTAGTTTTCTTATATTTATGATATTATTTTTACCCTTAATTAACTGATATACCCTTAGACATGGTAATAAAAATTACCTAAGTTAAAATTCATATTATTCAAAAATTCAAGGGACCTAATTAATAATTTTTAAAATCATGATTACAAATATATATTTCATTTTTCAAAATTATAAACACATTATTTTCATAAATTAATTTATAATTAATCCTGTCGATGGAACTTGAAAATGAGTTTTTAAAGTGAAAATGTTCAAAAAGATTGAAAGGTTTTTATATCAAAATTTAATGTGAAATTTATTCTAATGATTTAAATTGGATTAAATTATATAAATTGGTCTAATTATACTTAAAAATAAATTAAAAAAATATAATTTAACTATATAAATATGTTAGAAGAAAAATAATCTTTTAATTAAAATTCCATATTATTCATTATTCATAAAAACATGAAACCTTTCAAAAAAATACCAAAATTTGATCCAAAGTATATTTTTATATCACAATTTAAAATAAGAAGTTTATTTTCTCAAATATAATTTATAAATGTTTTAGAGAATATATTTTAAAATTGTGTTCCATCAAAAGATGACAAAACTACCTTTTTAGAAAATACTTCTTTTATGCATAAAATTGGATTTGTTCTAATATCATGTTTATAAAACACATGATACGAGTGTTAAATTTATTATTAAATTTAAATATATATATATATATATATTAAATTAATATATTCCAAAAAAAAATTATTTTTTATATATTAGTATAAAACCCACTTGTGCACATTTAAATAGTTTTTTAGAAATACATTTGCTTTTATTTTAAAAAGGGGTTTTAAATTCATTTATAATTAATTGGTCAATGAAGTATGTATACATTTGTAAAAAAAATTAAATAATTTAGTTGATCATGTTCATAACATCCATTCAAATGGCTATGTTATACTTTTCTGGTTTAAATAATTACAATAGTAATGAGGTGTTTTTTAGAGACTCAGTGTTGCTTGTAATAAAAACTAAGAAGGTGTTTCATGAAACACAAGAAATAAAATAAATCAAATTATTTTAAAAAAATAAATCTCATGTAAATTTCAATGTGTTATATTCTGCCCCCTTAAATTTAATTTTTCCATAAAATTTCATCTGGGTTATCAATGGTTTAATACAAAAAATTTCTTTCATACAAATCCACATTATAAAAATGAATACTAAATATTCCTTTTAAGATGGGAATGTTGGAAACTTATTGGTTACCCACAATAAATCATAGATATGATTCCACCAGAGAGAATATAGGTTTAAAGTGAAAACATGGACATATAAGAGAAAACTAACTATCAAGTTCTGTTGTAGAGCGATTGAGAGAATGGTTATGAGAAAGCTAATGATCGAAAATACATTACCCAAAGAGGATTGAAAAAGGTAATTGATATCATAAACAATTATGATAACAGGGAAAAAATTCCTTCAATACCTTTTTCCTAATTTTGAGTAGTTTTGTTGAGAATATATAATTACATTATTTCAGGAGAACCACACCGTTTTTTTTTTTGCATTGATGAATTTACACTTCATCTATTATTATAATAAATAAAGGTGTATTTTTCCTTCATGAAGAGTTAGTAGATCATGAGTACCATAAATATAATGATAGGTCATTGCATCTATCATTATCACAACAACAACGTTATCACAAGTTATCTAATATGCATAAATCGTCATGTGGGGAGGTAATACATTAATCTCTAAAACATCATCCGAAATTTATCATAAACCGTTCCATAAATGGATAACATTATAAACCTTCTGAAAGATAAAAGTCCAACAATTTAGAAACAAATTCACTAAATTTCTCAAAAATAGATTAGCATTGATCCCCTGTATATCATAAAGTATCTCTTGTTTCCCATATTCCAAACATGTGAATACCTTCATCATGTATTATATTGTAACACTGTAACTACCATAAATTCATATTGAAAAATTCATTCTTTCTTATTCAGAATATTATTTAATATATTCCTTATATACAAAAATTTATTATAATCCATTTGTTATTGCATAAATCACTCTGTCAAAAAATTCATAATCAATTTAAAAATAATTAGTACCATGAAATTTACTTATTTATATCCAATATATCATTATCTAAACATTAGGAACATACTAAGGGTTATATTTCCCTTAATGTTGTGTTTCCATGAATATCAAATTTCTATTAAATCAATTTTCTATGTCTTCGACACTATTCAACATGCCCTTTTTAATCCTTAATGAAAAAAATATAGAAAATACTTATCTATTTCATGATTCGTATAACCTAAAATTCTAATTCAAAATATATATACTTTAATCATCCATATTTATTGTTAAACCATTAATTAGGATTCATAATTTTATTATTTCCTAGAATATGAAATATTAGTCATCTATTAAGGTTCCCCAACCTCAATACAATCACAATTCTTATTTTTAATATAAAAAATATTGTGAGAACATCCCATACCATTTACATGTCGTTAGTGGTCCCTTTATCCTCAATAGTATAACCAATACTCTTAACACATTGCTGATTATCTTCCAGATATTTCCACTTATGAAATAAATTTATATTATTCCTACACATTCCAAAACTGAAATATTCAATGTCAACTTAGTTCCCTCAAGTAGAGAAATTTAATAAGACCAAAAAGTTTAGTGTGAGCAACAATTATCGCAGCAGAAAACCACATAATCATAAAACATTACTTATAGGATTCCTAAATCATGTAACATACTTTTAAATCCAAGAAACCTTATTCTTATCCTTAGAGAAATCCCTAGACATATCATTATAAATATATCGTGGGATCTCAATAAATTTTTCTCATTCAAGATTCCAAAGTTTGACTAAAAATATTCTCTGATACCATATATAACAACCCATGATTTGAATACATGGATATTACATAATTTTTTATAGAATATTTCATACAGAACACAAGAACATTCCCAAATTCCATATTAGTTTAGTGAATCTTAAAAAATTGAACATAAAATTCTGATCTAGTATAAGACATTAAATATTTCCCACAAAGATATTCCCCTTCAATTCACCTACTTAAGATGTTTTTTTATAACCAGAGGAATGGAATCAAAAGAATTGGTGAGCTCAGACGCTCAATAAAGGTTAGCATGGAAGAAACGTAATCATACCATGAGAATAATGTTATGATAAAAATTAGTAAAACATTTCATGATCATCCTTTCATAACAAAGATCATATACATGATTCATTGCATAAGGATTGGAAGTTCACAAGACATGAATCATAAGATAATAAAAGAAAATAATCCATGAGATTATAAAATTTATATAAGACATGAAATTCTTTCCTAAACATAAAATTTTAACTTTGTTAACATGTATAAATATTTATTGGTTCACTCATTAAATTGAGGATCTAAAATTAGGACCTTTCATAAAAATATGGACATGAAAACTAGGTCTACACAAAAGACTGTGGATGTAAAAACTAGATCCATGCATAGAATTGTGAACATGAAATGAGATTCACACATATAATATATACCTAAAGAGTTATACAAATTTTTCTAATCAATTAGAGGGAGATATAGGTACCACTTATCACGTAATGAGAACCATATATGTGTTTTTCCACAATAACATAAATCATATTAGAACCCATAAAAATAAATAGGTTTCCTAAACATTTCATCATAAGATAACTCATTAAAAATAAACAAAATTCATAAGTAAAAAACCCATCATAAATATAAACCATTAATAGAAATAATAAGAATGGTATCATTGGATCATATCCCAATTAAAACAAAAGTAACATCCAATAATGTTATCAAAGATTAAAAATAATATTGATAGATCACATAACTAGAAAATGGACCTACTGCCACAGATCTATAGCCATGGTTTTAAAATCGTGGCTATAGGTGGCTATAACCACGGTTTTGGGGCCTATAGACATGGTTTTAAAACCGTGGTTATATGCCTATTTTTCTTGGCCTATAGCCACTATTTTCTAAACCATTCCTATATGATAATTTTTTGATTTCCCTATAGCCACGGTTCTCCAAAAATGTGGCTGTAGGGTTCCCGTGCTTCCGTGCGAAAAACATTTCCCGCAAAAAATTTGGCAGGAAGCCCTATCACCAAGATTTTGAGTCTATTCCCATAGTTTTTATTAATATATATATATATATATATATCATAATATATATGTATATATGTACCCAAATTGCGGCGCGATGTAGTGGTAAGTGTGTTGGACTGCATTGTAGAGGTGAAAAAAATCAAATCTCCTTGGGGACATTTATAATTTTGTGTATTTCCAAAATTTTCTGAGGATATTACCACGATTAAAACCATGTAAGTAGCCACATATAGCCATGGTTTAAAACATGGCTATAGGTCAAGCACCACAGTTTCAAATTTGGTGGCCTATTGCCACAGTTTTCAAAACCATAGCAATAGGTCGGGACCTACTACCATGGTAATAGCTGCCATGATTGGCCAAAACCGTGGCTGCAGCCTTTGGCCATAGTTTTTGGGGCCTATTTCCATGGTTTTGAACTGTGGAAATTGCCCTTTTTCCTAGTTGTGTCACTTAAAAATAAATTTTGAAGAAAATAACCCTTTTTCTTTGAATTTTTTAATTAAAATGTCATGAAATTTTAAAAGAAATAATTTTATATGAAAATAAAATTGTAATATTAGAAGGTAAGGTTCAAATAATTTTGTTATCATGATGGAGGAAAATATTATTCATGACATATAAGTTAAATAAAATTCTTTCCAAATATTTTTGTTAGAAAAGTCAGAAAGAGCCTTGTTTAGAAAAAAAATACTCATTTCAAACCATTGCATAAAAATTAAAACATAGATAAAAAAAATTCATAGGATTATAGTAAAAAACTTTTTGTTTTTTTATAAAACATGGAAATGCAAGATAAATATTCTCCAAAATTGACATAAAATGAAATAATCTTTTATATTGATGGGATTGTGAAATAAACACTCATCACATTATAATATATAGAATCAAATTCACAATGAAATAAAGAAAATTTTATGGGTATTAAAATATAGTAATAATCCAGATAATACTCCTAAAATACCTTATTAGTCAGTATATACAGTACATAGAAGTAATCAATAGTGTATAAGGCATGTGTCCCACTGAAATAAAAGTCTGAAAAATATCCCTTACCTTATATCTTGACTCTCATTATGCTCTTGAAACCCTCTTATATAATAAATACAAGTTTATAATACATATATTATAGTTCTATATTCATATATATAATCCCATATATGATTTACTTATTACATTATATTACCTTCTTATTAATAATTTCATGTTTATGTTATGTTTTGGGTAATAAATCATTGGTTTCGCGTACGTGTTTTATCTTGTTATTCATCATCCTCATACTTAGATAATGATTTCATTATCTCAAGAATTTTAATAATGATTAAAATATCATATATATTCATTATATATGTATTTATGTTTCTCTAAAAATTTATTAATTCAAAATGAAATACACAATTCATCGAGACAGTAGGTCATACCTACGCATGAATGTTGCTTCCATTTTATTTTGTACTGAATGAAATAAAGTAAATATATATATATTTATATATATATAAGATCATAATAGTATAATTATTATTTCATATATATAATATAATTTCACTAAATATTTCATTAATACATTCCTTGTAAATTGTGAATGAATCCCATTGCTTTGAGAAGGTTGTAGTCCACACATCCACAAGCAAAGATATCGTATTTACATTCAATGGAAATCATAATTGTATATTTTATATAATAATTTAATAAGAATAATTTCATCATAAATATAATATATATATCATATAAAACCATAGTGTACATCCGAACTATCAACCATGATAGGTGGTAAAGGAAAAAAACATCATTTTGTGAGGCTGTAGTTCGTTATACACAATAATAATAAGTTCATTACCCATTATATGGATGTCTGTGTATGTTTATGAATAAACATTACAATTAAAAAATATTAGTATTTTTCGGATACTGAGGTTATTATATAATCCTAGAATAAGAATAATTTAGGGGTTTCAATGAAGAAATAAAATGAATATGTTCATTGATGAACATTACCTATTATTTCGGTATCTCATTTTTATTTCCCCAAAATGACTTCTTTGGTTAGATTTTTACCAAAATTAGGGATTCTAATATGAAGGGAATGATGTTTTAAGGATATGTGGATATTGTTTGGCTAGCCCAAATAGGTTTAGAAGTGTGATGCATAGAGAAGGGGAGGTTACCTTTTATAAGAGAAGAACTAATACAAATTAGACTTTTAAAAGCACAGGAAACCGCTTTTAGCAGTGCTAAAAAGGAACTGTTAATCACTGCGAAGATAGGGGGTACCCTATATCAGTGCTATAAAAGTGCTGATAAAGGGGTCCCTTTATCTGTGCTAAAAAAAGTGATGATAAAGGCCAAATTTATAAGAACTTAATTAGAACTCATAAAATGGGCCTTTATAAACACTCAATATAGCGCAGATAAAGGACTAGTTGCCTATGATGTGCTCTTTATATAACAGCACACCCATCACCTACCCACTTGTACAAAACAATACATGCACATGAACAAAGCACAAAATAATGAAACAACGCACACATAAGTTTCAAAAACAATGCTACATACATTTACTTGACATCTTGGATATAGAAAACCACAATACAATATGCATTTCAAACAATGTTTTATATGGTTACAAATACAATTATCCAACAAACAGTTAAAAACATTAATATTTTATCCTTTTTAATATGTGATCCACTCTCAAAAATTTTCATCCTTGGTATTAGTTGCCGAAAAAAGCATCCGAACTCAAGAAAAAAAAATCCACCTATTTAAGAAAACAAATATTATGTTACTAATACAATAATGAAATAAATTAAAAATTAATATGAAATAATAAATTAATAAAATATCAAATTTTTATTAAAAAAAATACACATTTAGAGTTATACCGGTCACACAGTGCATCGTATTGAGGTTGATTTGATTCCTACACGTTACATTTGAGTCATAGATTGATGTTTGGAAATATTAAAACAATCCAAATGGGTTTTCTCAGTTTTGAGAATGTCACTTGTTCTTTTACTGAAATTAATATAAAATTTATACACATTCGGATTTATATCAGTCACACCATGTGTCTTATTGATGTGTAGTTGACTCGTACTCATAAAAATTGACTCATGGATCATTTTCAAAAAGTATCAAAACAATATGAATGTGTTTGCTCTATTTTCAGTATGTCACTTGTGTTTTGTTTCTAAAAGTAATGTCAATTTTAAAAATTGAGTCATACCAGTCACATTGTGTGTTAAATTGAGTCGAGGTTGATTTCTATATGTCATAAATGAAAAATAGATCATTTTCCTAAAGTATTAAAACAATCTGAATGTGTTTTATCAGTTTGTAGTATGTCCGTTTTGTTTTTTTTACTAAAATGTAATTTCAAACAAGAAACACACATTTTGTTTCATATCGGTTGCATCGTGCATTGGTTTGATATGAGACAGCTTCATACACATCACAAAGAACTTATGAATCATTATCCTAAATTCTGAAAACAATTTGAGTGGGTTTACATTGTTTTCATTGAGTAACACTTTTTGAAATATAATGTCAATTTTAAATTGATAATAGACACTTTTATCCATACCGATCACACTATGCATCAGATTGATGTGTGGTTGATTCCTACACAGAAAAAATGAGTCAAAGATCATTCATTTAAAATATTAAAGCAATATGAATGGGTTTTATTGGTTTTGAGTATCTAACTTGTTCTTTTACAAAAATTAATATCAAATTTAGACACATTTTGATTTATATCGGTCACACAGTGAATCAGATTGAGGTGTGGTTGATTTGTACATGTAAAAAATGATTCATGGATTATTTTCATCCAGTATGAAAACAACCCGAATGCATTTTATTTGTTTTCAGTATGTCAGTTGAGTTTTTTTCAAAATAAATGACAATTTTAAATAAAAAGAGACACTTTGAGTCATACAAGTCACATTGTGCAATGAATTGAGGTGAGGTCGATTCCTACATGTCAGAAATGACTTTTGGATAATTTTCATATAGTATCAAAACAATCCGAATGTGTTTTCTTTGTTTTTAGTATGTCACCTGTGTTTTTTTACAAAATTGTCATTTCAAACTGGAAACACACATTTTGAGTCATACCGGCCACATCATGCACTGGTTTGATATGATACTACTTCATACACATCAAATAGAACTTATGAATCATTATCCCAATTTATTAAGATAATTGGACCAGGTTTGCATAGTTTTTAGTGAGTGACACTTTTTGAGCTAAAATGTCAATTTTGAACTGTTAATAGACACTTTTAGCCATACTGGTCACCCCGTGCATCAGATTGAGGTTCGGTTGATTTTTACACATCCAAAATGACTCAGGGATCATTGTATTAAAGTATCAAATCAATCCTAATTTATTTTATTAGTTTTTAGTATGTCACATGTGTATTTTTCTAAAATTAATGTCAATTTAATGTAAAAAGATACACTTTGAATCATACCAGTCACATTGTGAATTGAATTGAGGTGCAGTTGATTCTTACATGTAAAAAATGACTTATGTATCATTTTCCTAAGGTATCAAAACAATCCGAATGTGTTTTCTCAGTTTTTAGTATGTTAGTTCTGTTTTTTTACTAAAATTTAATTTCAAACAAGAAACACGCATTTTGAGTCATACTGGTAGAATCGTGCGTTGGTTTGATATTGGACTACATAATACACACCACAAAGAACATATGAATAAATATACTAAATTATAAAGACAATTTGAGTGGGTTTTCTTTATTTTTAGTGAGTGAAACATTTTGATCTAAAATGTCAATTTTAAACTAATAACAAACACTTTTAGCAATACTGGTCACATCGTGTGTCAGATTGAGGTGAGGTTGATTCCTACACATAAAAAGTTATTCGTAGATCTTTTTTTTAAAATATTAAAATAATATGAATGGGTTTTATTAGTTTTAAGTATGCCACTTGTTCTTTTACTGAAATTAATATCAAATTTAGATAGATTTGGATTTATATCAGTCACACTGTGCATCATATTGAGATGAAATTGATTCATACATATCAAAAATGACTAATGGATCATTTTTCTCAAGTATCAAAACAATATGAATTCATTTTCTTGGTTTACTATATGTCACTTGTGTTTTATTAAAATTAATGCCAATTTTAAATAAAAAGATTCACTTTGAGTCATACCAGTTGCATTTTGTGTTGAATTGATGTGTAGTCAATTACTAAATGTCAAAAATGACTTATGGATCATCTCCCTAAAGTATCAAAACACTCCAAATGTTTTTTATCAGTTTGTAGTATCTTATATTTGTTTTTTACTAAAATGTCATTTCAAACTGGAAACATGCATTTTGAGTCATACCAGTCGCATCGTGTGGTTGATTGTTATGATACTACTTAATAAATGTCAAAAGTAATATATGAATCCCTATCCTGAATTATGAATACAATTGGAGTGGGGTTGCTTGGTTTTCAATGAGTGACACTTTTTTAGCAAAAATATCAATTTAAAACTGATAACAGACACTTTTATCCTTACCGGTCATAACGTGCATCATATTGAGGTGTGGTTGATTCTTACACATCAAAAATGATTCATGGATCATTTTCATAAAGTATTAAAACTATCCGAATGTGTTTGGTCAATTTTCAATATGTCACTTGTGTTTTTTTAATAAATAAATTTCAATTTTAAATAAAAAGAGACACTTTGAGTCGTTCTAGTCTCATTGTGCAATTCATTAAGAGGAGTCCAATTCCTACATGTCACAAATGGATTAGGTAATATTTTCCTAAAGCATAAAAACAATCGAATGTGTTTTCTCAGTTTGTAGTATGTTAGTTATGTTTTTTTACTAAAATGTCATTTCAAACTCGAAACACGTATTTTAAGTCATACTGGTCACATCGTGCATTGGTTTGATATGATATTGATTAATACATGTAAAAAAGAACATATTAATCATTATCCTATATTATTAAGGCAATTGGAGTTGGTTTTATGGGTTTTCACTAAGTGACATGTTTTGAGGTAAAATATCAATTTTAAACTGATAACATACACTTTTAGCCATACCGGTCACACCTTGCATTGGATTTAGGTGGGGTTGATTTGTAAACATAAAAAATGAATCATTTATTTTTTTTATAAAAGTATAAAAACAATTCGAATACATTTTCTCAGTTTTTAGTATGTCACTTGTGTTTTTTTCTAAAATTAATGTCAATTTTAAATAAAAAGTGACACGTTGATTTATACTTGTCACATTGTGCTTTGAAATGAAGTTATGTATATTCCAAAATGTCAAAAATGACATATGGATCATTTCCCTAAAGTATCAAAACAATCGGAATGCATTTTCTCAGTTTTCAATATGTGAGTTATGTTTTTTTAGAAAAATATCATTTCAAACTGGAAACTTGCATTTTGAGTCATATCGGTCATATCGTGTGTTGGTTTGATATGATACAGCTTCATACACATGATAAATAACATATGAATCATTATCCTAAATTATTAATGCAATTGGAGCAGGTTTTCTTGATTTTTAGGGAGTGACACATTTTGAGCAAAAATGTCAATTTTAAACTGATAACAGATAATTTTAGCCACACCTGTCAAACTATGCAACCGATTAATGTGTGGTTGATTTTTACATGTCAAAAAATGACTCTTGGATATTTTTCATAAAGTATAAAAATAATCAGAATTCATTTGTTTAGTTTTTAGTATGTCACTAGTGTCTTTTTCTGAAATTAATTTCAATTTGAAATAAAAAGAGACACATTGAGTCATAACAGTCAAATTGTGTGTTTCATTGAGTGTGATTAATTCCAACATTTCACAAATGACTTAAGGATAATTTTACAAATGTATTAAAACAATCTGAATGTGTTTTATCAGTTTTTAGTACGTCAGTTGTGTTTTTTTACTAAAATGTCATTTTAAACTAGAAACCCACATTTTGGGTCATACAGGCTGCATCGTGCATTTGTTTAATATGAGGCTTTTTCATACACTTCAAAAAATCATATGACTCTTTATCCTAAATTATAAATAAAATAGCAGTGGGTTTTCTTGGTTTTTAGTGAGTGACACATTTTGACCTAAAATGTCAATTTTAAACTAATAGAAGGAAATTTTAGCCATACTAGTCACACCCTTTGTCAGATTGAGGTGAGGTTGATTATTACATGTTATAAATGACTCATGGATCGTTTTCCTAATGTATCAAAAAAATCCGAATATGTTTACTTGATTTTCAGTATGTCACTTGTCTTGTTCTTCTAAAATTAGTGTCAATTTTAAATAAAAAGATACAAATTGAGTTATAACATTCACATTGTGCATTTAATTGAAGTGAGGTAGATTTCTATAGGTCACAAATTACATATGGATCATTTCCCTAAATTATTAAAGCAATCGGAATGTGTTTTCTCACTTTTTATTATGTCACTTGTTCTTTTTACTAAAAATAATGTCAATTTTAAATAAAAATAGACACTTTGAGTCATACTGGTCACATCATGTGTTGTACTAAGATGGGGATGATTCATACACATTTCAATTGAGTTATGGATCATCTCCCTAAAGTATCAAAACAACTAAATTCATTTGATTGATTTTGAATAGGTCAATTACTATGATACAAACATTAATGGCCTAAAAATTTCATACATTGATATCACATATGAGTAGAATAATATTTATTACATAAAATAAATAAATTAAAACTAAATATGAAACAATACATTAATTATATTGAAAACTATTATACTTTGAAAACACCAGAATTACATATGTGATTGAGCAGACACAGCGTCGTTGATCTTTCTTCAAAGGCATGTCATGTGGATAGAAATATTCTAAAATAAATGAACATTGAAAGGAATAATGAAAATAAAATCAACGTTTCATGATATAATTTTTTATTAAAATAGAGATATTATATCATAACATTACATTTACATATTTCCAAAGTGTTTCTTTGGTCCAGATATAAGCTAATAGAAAAAATAATAATTCTTTGTGCACTTCACTACTATTGGTCGACTACCGCTTAACATAGCATCTGATATGAACTTCCGATTTGGCGTCCCCATGATACTCTCATCTAACACCATCTCTATGATATCATATAGATTGTGTCACATGAGATTATCATGGGGACGTTAGATTGGATGTTCAGACCAGATTCTATGCTAAGTAGTAGTTCGTTAACAGTAATGAAGAATCCTTAGTTTTGTTATTAAATTTGTGAGTTATGAACAACCAATATTCTTCCAACACACTACATTAGTAAAAAAACATCATAAATGACCAAAATAAAGAATATAAATTATCCATGCCATAATATTTTAGGTTTATTTATTTTAGAAACATGTAAACATAAATAACTATTTCATAAGAGTCTCTCATTAAGTTATTATTTACTAGAAAGAAAAATCATTTCTAAAACTATTCTTCATAACCTAAGGATATTAAACATAGGAAATGGTGATCATAGATGCTCAATAAATGTAATCAAAGGAGATATCAATGATCATATCAGGATAACATAAGTACTAAAAATTCTCCTTCATTCTATTTGTCTGAAAGCTTCCATCAGGTTTGCTACCCATTCATTTCTAAACACATCTATATCATCTTGTGAATATGAGTTTTTGCGATAGTAATGGTAGTTCTGAAAAATATAAACACACAAAGGATTAATAAATATTTTAAATGAACTAGTAATTATTTTCTAAAATACCACTTCAAGGATGCTAGTTTGTTTATGAAATACAATTTCATTCATATATTTACAAACATAATAACCATAGTCCTTTCCATTTTTTTGTTTTGGAAACTGTAGAAACATCGGGAAAAATAAGTACTTTTTTATATATGTGTTTGGATAGTTCAATATTATTATATATACTAATATACCTATCCAGTTTTAGATCTCATGGGTGTTCTTATCCTTAAGCCTTAAATTCATTCCATGAAGTAGAGGATATTGATGCACCACCCTATCATAATAGAATACTCAATAAAATATAATATAAATTATAAACCAATATGTCTATTTCTAAAATTTTGGATATAATGTATTAAAAATTGGAAAACTCCATCATGCGTGGTCAGTTTGTTGGATATCCAGGCATTGAATCTAGAAAATAAATCATTGGAGTATACAAATTGACCGTAATGAGCATACAATGCTTTATAAAAACAAAAAAAGTATTAATTAATGAATGAAATAAAAATATAGTTTATATTATTAAATTGTAGAGTTCTACCCCCACATCATTGGTTTTAAAAAGAGTATTTCATCTGTAATTTTCTTTTCAAACGATTTGAGGAGGGATGAAATTATTTCACCCTCTTTATCAGAATTTATTTCTTCTTTTGAAGAGGTGATGTGAGGACTAATGAGTCCATTTTTCTTTCATGGGGGACTCCCATCAATTGTTTTACATATATATTCCTGAGAAAAATATGAAGTGTATTTAGTCATAATTATCATAGTATATCAGCTGTTGTAAAATCAAATCATGAAAACATACCTCATGTATACATCTACAACTCAGGTGCCTATACATTCATACTTGAGGATTTCTTTTACATTTTTAGTAATAATGTAATCTGATTCTTCCTCTACTTACATATTTTTTTTCAATATCAAATGTTTGAGTATTTCTGTCTATCAAATTTCAATCCACATGAGCCTACAACGATATTAAATGTGGATATAGAATGGGTGGGGTGAAGGTT
Organism: Viscum album; assembly: GCA_963277665.1. Lineage (NCBI taxonomy): Eukaryota > Viridiplantae > Streptophyta > Magnoliopsida > Santalales > Viscaceae > Viscum > Viscum album. Next base: position 1,207,531,392 of record OY728127.1, on the reverse strand, counting down.
CTCTCTGTATATCATTTCAATCAGTGGGTTGATCCTTGAGATTGTTTTGATCTGATATTTAATTTCACCACATTCTCTTGGTTGTTCTGTAATAACATTCATCAGTTCATAACTTTTTCATTAAATTTTAAAGGCTCAACTTAAAAAATAAATTGGAAATGAATACCTCCTTGTCAAAACGTTTTTACAAGAATTGATTGACATGTGATGAATGTTCCAATAGGCTGTTCAACCGTATGAATGTCATCATATTTATTTGTAATAGGTAGCTCTATGCTAGGATCATGAGCTATATTAATCGATACTCAGACATGATCTATTGGAAGTGGTCATTTGTGTAGCATGTCGTTCTGCATATTGAACGTCGTATCCCTCGCTACAAGGCAATATTTGGGAGTTGATAAATATAAATTATAGTCATTTTAACCATATAAAATATCAATACATGAAATGTATCAGTCTCTATGTGATTCACATTTCATAAAAAAAATATTAGAACATTGATTACCTCAGGTAAGTTAGATTTTTTAGGGTAATGGTTCACCTCAACACTGGTGGGGTGGGGCGGGATCATCAAGCATATGTTGTTCTTATGTTTCTTCTTCTCTATGCCTCCCCTAGAAAACTTTTTATCAGCTCTCTCTGGTATTTTAATTCTTCTTAATACATAGCTAATGTTTCTCTCATCTTTTTCATTTCCTCAGTTTGATCGTAAACTTTTTTTTTGAAAATATGTTGGGGGTGTCACCCCAAAACCAACACCTCTAACGAGGACATACGGTTCTGGATTCTTCAAGGCCACTGAAAGTATGTATGCATCTAGTGCGGGAGTTTTTGATTCATGTGACTATGTCAGATAGAAAATATAGGAAAATAAGTAATCATTTTTATCTAATAGAAATTTAAAGAAAAACAAATTTATATTATGTTATACTTACAAATGTTTCGTACACTTTTTGTGTGTTTTCATCTATCGGTATCTCCTCTTTATTTACATGATCCTCCTTCTATAGAACATGGAGTGAGATAGATGTGGATTTATATTTCAATTCCATAATTTTCATACAACTAGAGGAATATGGTTATGGTGTTGTTTTATGTCACATAAAAGTATTACAGTTGATTTAAAATACGTTCCAATTTTTTCTCAAGTGAAATATACCCCATCGTTGCTTTATGATAGGGTTAAACTGGTTTTGTTGCCACTTTTTTATTTTTAGCCCTCAGTTTTTGTTTTTGAAATAAAAAATTTTCAATCACAGTGATGAATAAAACCAATGTCAAACAAAATATTACCAGACACAATGTACCTAAAAAGTCTACTCTACATGACAGCTGCTAAATGCTTCCCATGCTCCTTGGGATATCATGTGTTCATAAAGATGATGTGGGTGTGGATTGATTTTCCCTTCATCATAATATGATATTCTGTAAAAATTGTGCGGAAGCCTCTATGAATCCTTCTTACAACTCTTAATACATATTCCTTGTGTGAGGAATTTATTTTAAATGCACTCTACAATGGATGATATTAGAGTAAGTCAATGTTTTAGTATTTTATTTTATTTTAATAAATTAAAAAATGAAATCAAAATGTTATTGTAATCTCATCCCACATTAAAATCTTAGGCCTAGTGACAACATGGTGCCATGACTGTACATCAATTTTCACGTGTTTTCGGTGATGATTGCAATGTAGCCACTAAATATGGCTTTGTTGGGGTTAACAAGTTGGCCTCTCTTATTCTATCCCACATCAAATTTGATTCCCTTTTCTTTTTTCCTTAAGTATTTTGGATAACACTGTCAATCTACGATAGACATGTTTTTTTTCGTGCCTCCAGGGGTTCATTACCTAAAATTTCCTCAGTTTTAGCATCATCATTATGTTCCTTCGGAGCACTAACATCGGCACTAGGAACAATAACAATAGGTTGAGAAACCTATTGTACCTTATCACTAGGACCAACAACAACAGGTTAAGAAACCTATTGTTCCTCTACACTGTTACTAGCAGAATTAGGTTGAAAGACCTATTGTTCCTTGGGATTGGGTGCATCAGTAGGTAAAAAAGTCATTATCTACAGAATTGGTATACCATTTAATTAATATTATGTAAAATCAGCACCAAAAAAATAATAACATAAGGTAACACAATTTATATTACAATAAAAAACAACCTGATTATTGAAATCCCTTTTTTAAAGGCTGAAGAAATTTAACCCATCTATTGACTATGTAAATCCCTTCATTATAGTCTCCTCTAACATAAAAAACACTGCCAACATTGGGACTACTGCGAAATTTTTGCGAAGTCCAAATGAATGGATCATCCTCCATTGAATTTTCATCTGACCCTTCAGTTGTTTTGGTCAATAACCAAATAATTGACCAATTTCCATTTATGGGATCTAGAAGATAAAATACTTGTACTTACTGTGATGCAATTATAAATGGTTCGTCTTTCTCCCATTCCTTACTTTAATCGACTTTCACAAATCTCAATTCATCTATTTTAATAGTACTCTTGTTATAAACCCACTTTCATTGAAAAATCCACAAATGGTATTTTGTATAATCCAACTCTCATATTTTTTTGACGATTCCAATGTATGACATATTCGCATAAATTGGATTTCTAACCTTATCAACAGAAACATGCATCGCTTCTGCCACAAGCGTAACCCCACTATTCTGTATGTTATTGTCTTTATCATGTTCATTAGTATATAATGTATAACCATTAACTACATAAGCATTATAAGATAAAATAAACACACTTGGTCCTTCGGCTATCCATTGATGTCATTCTGAAATTGATTCTAGATTTTCATCTGACTTCATAAAAATATGGTCCTAGAAATATCCTATAAATTATCTATTATGTGTATCCGTTATCCATTTTTCATCCCTAGATGGATGCAAAATGCATAATAAATTTTTGTGGGTATGTACATATGGTTCAATGTCAAAACTATTATGCAAAATGTAAAGGTGGGCCTACTCCAGATCTATAATATTGATTGTGACAACCTCTCTTCCATAGAATCATTCACCCTCAAGGCACCCGGTGTGATGATATTTCGGAAGGCCAATGATTTTCACCCCAGAAAGGTATTCGGTACACAATTCAATGGCTTCCTCAACAATGTATCGCTCTAAAATACAACCCTCTGGCTGAATTCGATTTTTGACATACCCTTTTAAAATCATCGTATACCGTGCAATGGGGTACATCCATCTATAATGTATAGGACCAAATAGTTGAATTTTTCTCACCACGGGAACCATAAAATGAACCATCATATAAAAGAATATCGGTGGGAAGAATATTTCCAATTGACATAATATGATGACAATTTCTCCTTCCATAGTTGGGTATTTCATCTGGTAAATAACTTTTTTTTCATATAGCTTTGAAGAATAAAGGGATATTTATTAATGTATAGCAGACACTCTTGGAATAAATGCAATGTAAAACTATAGGAATTAGATCTGGAATCAAAACATTGCAATCATGTGATTTCAGACCCTTTAACTTTAAATTGATCATTGACACGATGTTCTTAATATTTTATGAATATCACCCTGAAACCTTTATGTCATTCAAGAAGTTTTAAAACTGATATCTCTCCTTCCTGGAAAGAGTGTAAGTAGTAGGAGGAAGAAATGATCAATTTTCACCCTTAACTGTTGCCAACTATTCTTGTATTCCCACATAAACCATGTCCAACTTAGCCTTAATTACATCCTTTGTTTTTTCAGGTGCATTTAGAAATGTGCCGATGACACTATCACTTACATTTTTTATCATGCATAACATCAAGAAAATGTCTGACATATAGACAATTCTAGTATGGTAATTCAAAATAAAACTAATCTCTTTTTCCAACTGGTTTTTGTACGTTTTTTCAAAAATGGTTTACCAAAAGTAGTGTCCACATATTTTAATTTCTCAAACAATTGATCACCTGTTAGATGAGATGGTGATGTATGTTCTTCTGAACTTCCATTGAATGATGTCGTCCAAGATCAATACTTATTCTGTTGGGGTAGGAATCCATGATGTCCTAGAAACATGGTTTTAGATGAATGTTTCAACCTAATTGACTATGTACGTTGTTTGAAAATAGGACACCCTTGAGCTCCTATAATGTTATATCCAAAAAATTTACATAACAAGGATAATCATTTATCGTCATGTACACCATGGCTCTTAAAATGAAATCTTCATTTTTGTAAGCACCGTACAACATAACACCTGAATCCCTCAATAATTTCAAATCCTCATTCAATAGAGCCCAATAAACATCAATATCTTTACCCTCGTTGTTTAGGTCCTAATATAATCATAGATAACATGATGTATTTTTTTTTCATGCATAACCACAGTGGTATGTTATAATTTACCAGCATAACTGGCTAGGTACTATGACTTATGATCTGAAAACCAAAAGGACTCACTCCTTCTGTATATAACACAAGATGAAGGTTTCTTGGATTGTTTCAAAATTCAGGATACTCATGATCAATTATCTTCCACTGAGGAGAGTTTGTCGGGTAACATTGATTCTCATCTTGAATTCTTATATCTGCACGCCATGTCAATTTTCCTGCAGTCTCCATACTTCCATATAGGTGCCTAATCCTTGGAATGATTGGAAAGTACCATACAAATTTCATAGTACTGGATTCATATTTCATGTATAGATAAGCACCGCACTTTGGGCATTCATTAAGTGATTTTTGGTCCTTGAGAAATAGTATACAATCATTAGGGTAGACATGTATTATTTTAGAGATCATATCCATTGAGTGTATCATTTTTTTGGCATCATCTGTTCGGTTTGAGAGCTCTTTATCTTCTAGGAGCATGCCATTTAGAAGAGAATGTTGTTTCGTAAAACTGGCTTCACTCCACCCATTTCCTGATTTTAAATTATGTAGCTTCAGTATGGCTTGAAATACCATATATTTAGAAAAACTAGCATTCAATGGAATCTTTTCAAAACTCTTTATCTTATCAGACAAATTTGGGCAATCACAAAGTTCATCTTAAATCGTCTTTTTCATTTCCTCAATACGATCATCATCATCATTCACATATGTAATAACATACTCCATACGGTAGTCTTCATTGTTCATGGTTGTAATCATATCAGATTATCCATAAAACACAGTGTTATCCCAGCCACTACATACATTCTTTTTTCCCAATATTTATTCCAACATGTATAACTTCGATCTATTCCAAAACAAATCAAGTGTTCTTCCAACTCCTCTGGACTAATTTTTCTAGAATAACAACAACATAAACAAATACAAAGAATTTGAGAAGGGTCATATGCTTGATAATTTGCAAAAAATATTAACTCTATCATGCTATCTTTTATACTCTATTGTCAACTGATCGGAATTCGTCCATTATTTATTCATATTCATCTTATATGATTCAGTAATATTAATATTTGAAAAAATAATTACAAAAAAGATGTTCAACTTGGGTCATCGTCCAACAATAATCAACGGAACTAGCTATGGTAAACAATACCCTTACCTCTCCATGTATTACTCACAACCAAAGTAGACCACACCCATCTTCCTAACCACCTAATCAATGGAACTGGCTATGAGATTCCCTTGCACTAGAATGTTTTTGTATCCCACATGTGACCTATATGCATTTTTTGTAAATCAGGTTTTTAGTGTGCCTCTAGAATCATAATGTCTCAATTCAAGAACTATGTTACTAAACTAATATATGGTATGAATTTCCATAGAGTGCTTGTGGGAGGAAGGATTCATTATATGTGTTGTTATAGTTATTTGACTAGGGTGTCCAAAAATTTTCCCATAGAGTCCTCTAGTGAAGTTATTTCTAAGATTTAGTGAAATTGCACTAGTAACAAATTTGTGCTTCCATTGAAATGGGTAAGGTTTGGATTGATATTAAATTTTGGAGGAACTACAACATGGAAAACAAATGGCATACCAATCATTACAACAACCACAACACCATACAAACACATAATCGTTCTCACAATCGCAACACCATACAATCCAAACAAACACAATTTCTGATTTTACAAAGCATCCCTTATTCAATTCAGATTGTTAATTTAGGTTTTATCAAAGAAGTTTTATCATCAGGGTGAATTCATTCATTATCCAATTATACTAAAATTAAAAAAAATTTATATTCAAATTTTCAACAAGAACCAACCAACACCCAATTCATTTATTGTGCAAACAAGGACCACCAATAACCACAATATTTAGGGGGTCCTTTAGCCCATACAATTCACAAAAAAACCATCAGTATCAAATAGTAATAACATTTGAACAAGAGGAAACCAATGAGTACGAATATAAAACTCACCGTAAAGGTTTCATTCAGTGTGCGGTGAATTTTCTTTCGTGGCGTCGGAGAGGCGCGCGACAGAGGACATTTCCAACTGAAAAGAAAACATAAAATAAGAACTCATATTTAATACCTATCCAAAATACATCCAATGAGATTTAAGATTGGTACATTTCTTGTTAAACAGATTTATTGGTCAATTTTGGGATTTTATTTTCCATCTATGATATATACTTCTTGTTTATTTATTTTTTTGCATATCTACTATTTCTCTAGATAATCAACTTATGAATGGGACATGTCTGGTTTTTAGGAGAAATATCATTTTTAATTTACTCTAATTTAGGGGTAAAATATTCCAAATTAATTGTATCTTTTTTCTCGGGGATCATTGTTATCCAGTAGGGATAATGAACACCTCTTTGGTTAGTGGAATTTCTGGTCAGTTATTGGATACATTACCAATATGGGTGGTATCATTAAATTTCCAATTTTAACTGACCGATATACATTTAAATATAGGATGGGGGCTCAGACAATAATATATTCCCAACTCCAATAGATTTTCTATGGGGGCGGGTCCTGATAGTTTCATATCTGATAAATCTTTTATAGATTAGACATTAGAGTAGTCACTTCTATGGATTTCCTCATTTCTTGGGTAGTAATGTCTGTTGAACCTAATGTGTGAAGTAGACATCAAAAACTAAGAGGTGATTAAAACTTACGTGATGACTTCATAACCTATGAAGAAATATATAGGAAATATTATGAAAACCTCATTTAATATTAAAGGGTTTGGTTTCATTCATCATTTAGTTACATGTGATGTGGAATGTGTAAATGATAAGCTTGGCGACTGAATTATGTGGAGATGTTGATGGAAATGATGATGTGGTAGTGTGTTTAAATATTCATTATATATTTTTCATTACAATTATTTTGGTTTAAGTAATTATATTTTGGTCAGTTGTATTATTCCATCACGAGGTTCAATAAGAAGAGGTGCATTAAGCATCCAAGGATGTTCAACATAGACTAAAACTAGAGGTTGGGAATGTAAAACACACAAATCATATGAAAGTTCCAAATGGGCCCTTGAGTTTCAAATACACACACACACACACACAAATTTCACAATGGGCAAAAGGACCTTTATCCTTTCCAAACACACAAAAAATCATTTCCATTAAAAGACATCAAACTCTAAAATGAGGACACCATTATAAAATAATCCAAAAACATTATCACCAATTGTTCAAACAATCAAAAACAATTATATAAGAAACTCAATCAGTTTATAAACAATTTTATAACAATATATCCATTTTATGAATAGTTGTTTTACAAGACAAAAAAATTATAAATAATTTTATAAGCTTACCCAGTCAATGTGAAAGTTACATTGAAGTAAAACGGAATCCACAATATAATCCATTTAAACCTATAATTATATTGTGACCACTGAATATCGCACCATCTACCACTGATTTTTAGAAATACATCACACAACTAATATTTCTCATCCTTCATTCCCTCTCACTACAGTTCACTCATGATACACATGCATCAGATTCATTCTTCCAGTCATCTAATCCATTATATGATAATAATCCTACTTCTGGAGCTTGAAACAGTCCACACATCCCATAACCCAAAATTCCCCCTATGTGAAACTCCCACACCATTCAAAAAAACCCTTTACATCTAGAAAATATTCTTCTAAAGAATGTCCCACACACCTTGTGATCCTTTTTTCATATTGATCCATCACATATGAAAGATTCTGAAAAACCTGACACTAACTCCCACTCAATAGTATCACAAAACATTACTAAAGAACTAAGATACCTTTCCCTTCTATGTGTATTGATAGATGATAATTTCAAATAGTAAATAGTTCTTGATGAAATGGGGTAAGACTAAACTCAGTATTATTTTCCTAGTGACTTTCAAACTTAATCCACTTGGAAAAAAATGTTAGAACGTTTTATATAAAACCATTTGAAATCATTTAAACTGTTTATACCAAAATAATAAATAATCTCCAAGGAAAACATTTTTATTTAGAAAACATTTTAAATCCATTATTAGGAATAGACACATTTATGTCCCTACCCACTCACCATGCATGCTCAGTTGAAATTTCCATAATCATGCGAGATCTTTCATTGATCCACCAAGTCATCACAATGTAAAAAATATTCAGGTTCCCTAATGGATTACCCCCCTTCTTTATGGTAAAGCCTAACCCATTAACTCACACCAAAAATATTTAACAAATACAATTACCAATAAATTAAAAAAATATCTATTTAAAACATTTCATCACATACTAAACTTGTGTCAAAAGAAAACCATGATTTTAAAATAGTAACTTAAAAATTATATAATAAGTGGGTTTTCTAAATTCCAACCAATTTTTTCAAAACAATATAACAAAGAATTTCATTCGAGAATCATACCTGTTTTTTTACAAAAATTTCAATGAAAATATTTAATCAAAACAAATTCTTTATGTTAAAATATAATTGGAGATTAAAGAGAAGCAACATACCTCACAACGGTTTTCCAAAATGAAGTATGAAATAAGAAAACATCAATATCTGATCCCAAACCATGTTAACATAACTAGAGCCCACAAAATTACATTCAGATCAACAACACAGTCCAAAGAACTATCCCCAATAGACTTTTTCTATGATTCCAAGAGATGGAAGAACCATGGATATATGAATAATGAAGAATAATAAGATCTTGCTGATGAATCTGGGTGGAAGAGGAGAAGGATGAGGAGGTAAAGGCGGCAGCTGAGGAGGAAGAGGAGGTAGCAATAACGGTGGGGGAGGAAGAGTTGGTGGCTGCAGAGGATGATGAGGAGGTAGCGACAGTGGAGGAGGAGGAGGAGGAATCGACAGAGGAGGAAGAGGAGGAGGAGGGGTTATGGCGGAGGAGGGTTCGACGATGCAGGGGTCCACTTCCGTGAAGGCTTGAAATGGTGTGAGGGAGGAGGAGCATGTTAGGGTTCTTTTAAAAACCCTGATGTAACCTTTATCAGTACTAGTTAAAAGCGCTGATAATGGTATGTTTTTTCAGCGCTAAAATAAAAAGTGCTGATAAAATATACCTTTATCAGTGCAAAAAAAGCCCTGATAAAAAACATATTTATCAGGGCTAAAATTATAGCGCAGATAAAAGACCTATTTATCATGGCTAAAATTATAGCACTGATAAAGGGAATCGTTATCAGAACAATTTCACATCCAATTAAATAATTATTTAAATAAATATAAATTTATTTTTATTTCTTTATAAATACTTGTATATATTTATAAATATATCTATTTAATTATATATTTATAACTTTATAAATAGTATAATAAATATATATATATATTATAATATTATAATTATTTACACACACACACACATATATATAGTTATAATTATATCTATAAATAGTATATATTTATTAATATTTGTATATAATTGTCAATATATATATATATATATTAATAAAATTATAATATTATATGTATAATTTTATAATTATTTATATATATGTATATTTATAATTATAATTACAAATGTATTTGAAAAGTATTTATATATATCATTAAAAATATAATAAAATGTCTTTATTATTTAAATATATATAATGTAATTTTGTAAGTACATTTTTTAGAATATGTATAGTTCATATGGGTAACATTGTTAATTAATCAATACACCACATCAATGGACAATGTGATGTAATGTATAAATGAACATTCATGCATGATACATAACATATATATACACATGATCAATATATTCATTGGCCAAATTCACTTGAAAACACATATATGTTCATAAATTTTAATTATAAATATATATATTAAATAGTATTATATATTTAAAAATAAAATAAATATGCTAAATATAACAAATATAACAAATATAATTAATTAATACAATAAATCTAATAAATATAATAAAAAATCTAAAAAATATAGAAAATATATAACGAATATAATAAATATAATAAATATATATATTAATTATTTTAATTTATTATAAAATTATAATTATTTAATTATATATATATATTTTTATAATCTTAGAAATACTTTCTTCAATTAAAACATTATATATATATATATATTTGAATTATTAAAAAATATTTATTAATTATAAACATTTGTTCTTTATTTAATGTATACAAGTAAAAATTATTTATGAATATAAATATAATAATGTTATATAAATTAATAATATTTTTTATTAAAATAAATTTCCAGTGCTATTATTAACACTGATAAATGACCCCTTTATTAGTGCTATGAAAATGGATGATAATGGTCACATTTATCAGCACTTTTAGCTAGTGATGATAAATTCCCACCCCTTTATCAGCACTTTCTACTTAGTGCTAATAAAAGGCAGTGCTTCCTTTGGCCTGTTTTGTGGTAGTGATAGGTGGTGAACTTTTTGAATTTCCTAAAGACTAATTAATAATATAGCCATTATCAATAAAAATAACCCCAAAAGGCCATTTATTCGAAGATAATATATGATAAGTTTATAATATAATTAAAAAATATATTTTAGAGATGTTTTGGTGTCCTTTTAAAAATTATCATTTCTATTAACCCTTTGTTAAAACAATTTAATTTAAACTATGGGAACACCATTTTTAATATTATATGGATGTAATTTTAACATATAACCTATCAATAAAACCATAAATGGAAAATTTAATAAATTTTATACCATATCGAATCACCTAGTCCTCATTTAAAATTTTAATGACTTGTAAGTAATTTAATAAAATATTATTTGTAATAAAATATCAAAAGTGTCAATTACAACACTATATAAAACATTGTTTTAAAAAACAATCATAAAAGGTAACATCGAAAAAAATAACTTATTAAACCCCTAAAATATAATATTAACCAATAAAATTCAAGAATCACCTTAATTAAATCAAATTATTTTTATATTAATATTTATATTGTCATTTAATTGACTGTTTCATTAATCGCATAATTACTTCATCATTATTTTTTAATTATTCATGATAATTATTTATCCACTAAAAATTTAAAATAAAAATTCAGGATATATAAAAACCTTTTATAATTCATAATAATACACATAGTCTACTATATGTTTTATTTAACTACATATTAAAAATATTATACTTATTAAAAGTAATAGTGTGAAATTTTGTCACTCTCTTTGATTTTAATAATATCGAAGCCATTTTTAGGAAAAATTGTGCATTAAATTATTCAATTTCAATCCATATTTGATAAAGGTATAATTAAATTAATCCAACAACATTTATGAATGTTTTTGGGTAGTTTTATAATATTTATAAAGTTACTTTTTCCCTTAATTACCCAATTTACCCATAATTGTGGTAGTAAAAATTAAAAAAGATATCATTCGAATTGTCAAAAAATAAAAGGTACCTAATTAATAAATATCGAATTTTTGATTTAAAATATTGAATACATTTTCAAAAATTCTAATCAATTAATTTCCATAAATTAATTTAAAAATAATCCCATTCGTTGAACAAGAAAACGAGGTTTTAAAATAAAAACATTCAAAAGATAGAAATGTGTTTATATCCAAATTCACTATGAAATTTAATATAATGAAATAAATTTTATTAAATGACAAAAAATTGATCTAATTAAATTTTAAAATTAATTAAAATCCAAATTTAACTCTACAGACATTGTAGAAGAAAAATCAATTTTAAATTAAAATTCTCTATTTTTTACTATTCACTAAAACATGAAACTTCTCAGAAAAATACCAAAAGTTCACCAAAAGTATATTTTGATTTCAAATATTTAAATTAAATGTTTATTTTTTCAAATATAGTTTATAAAAGTTTAAAAAAATAAAATTTAAATATGTTCTCCATGAAAAGGTGTCAAAAAAGACTTTTAAAAAATACTTATTTTATGCGTAAAAATGAATTTATTCTTATATCATATCTAGAAAACACATAATATGAATCTAAAAATTATATTTAATATTATATATTTATATATTTCATTAATATAATATAAAAAAGGTATTTTTTATTTATTGGTAAAAAACACACTTGTGCACATTTAAATAGTTTTTCAGAAAAACATTTCCTTTTATTTCAAAAAGTTTTTTGGTTATGTTATAATTAATTTTTCAATGATTTATATATTCATGTTTAAAACATAATTTCATAATTAAGTTAATCATTTCATACCCTCCATTAAAATGGGTAGGTTATAATTTTCTGGTTTAAATAATTACCATAATAAAAAGATGTTTTGTAGAAACAAAATGTTGCTTGTAACACAAGACATCAAAGTAATAAATTTTTTAAAAAAATTTATCTCATAAAAATATTGGGGTGTTACATTCATGTTCATTTCATATATTAAATTGTGTTGAATGATAATTAAACTCTTATAGTATGACTATGACTTATCCTTAATTTATGGTCAACAAAGAGTATTATAGGTTGTGATGAATTGTTAATATTAACAGGGGTTGGGTTTCATATAGCGATATAAAATTTTCTCATGAGGGATAAAAAATGTTTTGAGTTAAATAAGTATATCACATAGAGTGTTATATACTCTACCCTTAGTAAACTAAGTGTTCATGTTTAATATTTAATCCTAATTATATAAAGTTAATAAGATACATAGAATAAGAAAGTTTAAAATTTGATATCACTAGTAGATGAAACTAATTTAACATCAGTATTTAAGATTTTAATGTTAACTTATACTAGATTTTAATAAATAAGATGTTGAAAGTGGGACTTTCGAGGCTCTTTTTCATAAACCGACATTGAAAACCCTTCCATAAGGGGAGTTATAAATTAATATAAATGCAATTTTTATATAAAACCATTGTGGAAGGACATCCAAGAGTAATTCGACATAATATTTTTATAAAAATGATGTTAAAATACATCTAGGGATTCTCTTGATATCATTTTAATAAAAAAATGTTCAAATCACACTGAAATCTAAAGGGATTTAAATTTAAATCTTATAGAATATAAGTGAGGAAAGCCACTTTGAATGTATTTTTGAGTAAAAAACTAATGTAAAAATGTCCTCCATAGAGATTTCAACATAGGTTCATTTTAAAACTAATATTGAAAGTTGAAATTTTATTTTTTAAAAAAATTAAAAATTACATAATCCCTAAACATACAAGATCATAGAATAATGATATATAACATACATACATCAGATATAACGAAAAAGTAATAAAACTCATTGAGAACATTTACAAAAAAAATTAAAATATAAAACTAAATGAAACTAAATATCAAAATTAGTCAACCCTAAAAATATTTTGATAATTAATTTTGTAGGTTTTTTAGTTAATTGAATATATATAAAGATACTTCATCAAAAACCAACATAAATTGTGTAAATATTTTTAAAAATAAAATATTTTTTTAAATTACAATTGTTGTGAGGAAAATAACCATTTCAAAATATATTATTTTTATGGAATTGATTGTATCATAAATGAATAATAAAACATAATATAAAAATTCAACATTACACTTTTTATGATGAAACTACAATAATGAAATCATATTTTAAAAATAAAAACATTATATATATATATGAAAAACTAAGTATTCAATGATATACAAGTTATTTACCGGAAATTTCCCATATTCAATTTTTTCTAGATATACTATTGGATAGAAATCCTTATTGAATTAAATCCATGACCATTTATAATTTAAAATATTAATTATAAAAAATAATCTGAATTAAAAATATTAATATATATCAAATAAAATCATGGAAGAAAAATTACTTATTTAACATTTTCATAAATATTCTTTGAAAATGACCTAATTTAGATCACAAACAACATTATTTAAAATATTTTTGGAAAAAATACTCGTAACTAATACTTTCCAGTAAAAAAATAAAATATTCATCATTAATAATAGTATAATTAATAGTGTTTCATAATTATATATTTTTTATTACCTATCAAGGAATGGAAAAAACCAACACCTGTTGTCTGTGTTTTTTAACCTTCTAGATAAATATTCAATTATAGTTTCTTATTTTAAGTAGTTAAATTCTATTTAAATTTATTTTGGGTTGATAAAACCATAAAATAATGTGCAACTATATTGAATGAAAAGGATGTGGAAATACCTGATATGAAAATCAATTAATTATGTCAATAAAAAATATGTTTATTTAATGAAAATAAATTAATAATTGAAATTTACTAACATGGAAATTTACTGTAACACTAGTACATTAAGCTAATAGCCCTTTATTACATCTGATATGTCACTTTAAAAACATTTAATTAATATTATATTCCACATAAATAATTACTCATTGGAATTTTATAATAATTATATAACATCGGAAAACATGTGAAAACTTTATTACCCAATCATCTTCTTGAAGAATATATGAAGGCAGTGGAATCCAAAAATTTCCTTTCTTTTTTAGTGATTCCTTATATATTAGGTACTTCTTTATAATGTATGTTTAATAAAATAATCTAAGTAATTTTGAATTCAATTATAAATAAAAAATGAAAAGAAACCCATACATAATATTTTAGATAATGGGAATGACCAATTAGAAAAGGTAAAAAATAGCCAATACTCTATCCAACTATTGACACCTCCTCAATAGGAAGAAATATCGGAGTATTTGGATCAATAATATCATGTACTTCTACTCTTACATAACCCGAATGTATAAGTTGATGATTTACATATTCTTCTTGATGATGTACAATTCCATATTCTACAATTCATACATGGGGATCCCCAACAAACAACTCACAGTACACGGTTGGGTCAAAATGAGGAGGTGGCAGATCTGGGTAGGAATATTGCAGTAGTTATGTCTATAATATTTCTTTTACAAGATTATATAATACAAATTATTTAATCCCAGACTTTATTTACTCATTCATTTGTCTTATATCATCCTTTAAAGAATCTATTTCTTCTGTATATTCTTCCACCATTGATTTCACACATGGGGTGTGATTTTTTTTAAAATCTAACACCCTCCATATACACTCTGACACTGAATGGGAGTTCAAGATTTCATAAAGTAAAAATGGGAATATACTCCTACCATTAGGTATAAAGGTCCCCTATGTCATTTTCTATTTAAGGGCATCCGAAATTAATATTTTCAAATGTAATATTAGAAAGATAAATTATCTATATAGTTTTATTAATGAGTTTTAATAATTTATTAATTATAATATTATCATCAACTTCCTTTGTTGTATTAGTAATATAATTTCCCATTTTTGAAATTCTCACCCTTTTCAATTTTTCATTATGAGTAGGAGGAGATGGAGCGTCAAGTGCATCATCTCCAGAGCTTCTACATGGGTTGGATCTTAATTCACTTTGTTTTTCAATAATCTTTTGTACTGCTAATAATATATACCTTCCTCATGAAAATGTTTAAGTGTATATATTGTAGGACTATATCACTTGGTAGGTTTTTCTATATTATTGATACATAAGAAAAAATAAATAATTTACAATGTAATTAAAATTAATTATTCAAATAAATTTCACAAAGAACAAAAAAAATACCAGAAAATATCCGTCCATCCAACTGGAGAAAAAAAATATTTCATGTATCATTATTTATAAAATCATACTTAAGGCATGGATCATTATTATTTTCTCTCCCAAAAATATAACTTAATGTCAAATTTTTCTTAAAAGAACTTAATATTTTTTTCCATAAAGGATTAAAACACTTTATAAATTATTTTTTTCTCTGAAATGTAAAATGACATGTAAAATTGATTAAACAAAATATTTAAAAAATTTATAATATTTAAACTATTAGAAAACTAAATGAATAAGTTTATAAATTTGATCAGTAAAGACTACCATAAAATATATTTCTTTGGCTTGTCAATTCTCTTCCAATTAGGGTATAAAATAATTTTCCTATAATGATTCTATATAGCTAGGTAATTCCTAAACTATGTGGAATTTGTGAATGTTGAGAAGTTGTTATCATAAAATTTGGTTATCACCCATTTCTCTCCATGTGTAAGTATAATTATTGGTAAAATTCTAATCCCATTATTATAATATTTAGGTTCCATCCTCTATTAAGAATAAGAATATTTGAGAATAATTTAAAGAAATATAAGTTTAATTTCATTAAATAATTTAATTACTATAGATATATATTTAAATAAAAAAAATACAAACCTCAGTTCTCCTACCTCAATGTCTGTCATTTTGAAAGATGTTTGTTACCTCAAAAAAAGTACATGTATCTATTTTTCATTAAAATTAAATAACTATAATAAACAATTTTTTTCTAATAATATATCTAAATACAATTTATAAATGAAAAAATGATGATTAAAATTATTTCAACCACAAACATATAATATCATTAAAAAATGTATAAATACAAACAATTATAAATAAAAATAGTTACAAATAAAATAAAATTACAGTCACAAAAAAATTATATTCATAAAAAAACTAAAAAATTTAAAATATTTATGAAAAAAATTCATAATTCATTATAAAAGGTAAACAATCAAACTATTTGATGAATGAAATTTGTAACTAATTTATAATTGATTTATATTGAAAAATAAAAAATTAACATAAAATTTTTAGACATAAATAGATCTTTAATTCTATTGAACTCACTTTAAGTTGGCCAATATAGGGAGAAAACTACATGATATAAGAGAATCATATAATGACGCATTGAAATAGATTATTTACACTGCCATGAATTTTTGAAAAATAATTAATATCTTGAAGAATAAAAAAACAAGTTACAAAAAAATAAAATTTTATAAAAATCCATTATATAAATAAACAAATTATTAATGAAAAAAATGAATAAAAAAATAATTTACAAAATATTTAGGTTGATAATGGAAAATAGATTATAAATATTTACATGAATAATTAAGAGGGTAATTTAGTGTTTTCCCATATTCCTTTTGGGCGATCATTTCATACAACAAGGAAAATGAATATTTTATATTCATTTTCATCTTCCAAAAATCTTATAATAGATAAAGAAACCACACATAAATCTATGACGTCATCATCATCCTCATCACCCAAATAAATTATTTTCCCTTGATAAATGATGAATGACTGATCATTCAATGGATCAATAATATAAAATATTTTATTTTCATGTATCTTTATGATAAATGGTTCTTCTTTATAAATAAATCAACTCAAATCAATGATTGTAAATCCACAATCATCATATTTCATAGCACTATTACTATCAACCAAGTTACACTTAAACACCATTTGTAAAAATTTAGTGTAATAAATTTCCCATATATCCCCAATAACTCCAAAATATGTCATTGATGTAGAAATTGGGGTTTTATCTTATTTCCACACAATAAATAAAGTGCTTCAGTGATGAACAATACCCACCTATTTTTAATATTACTCTTGTCATCATAATTTTATTTGAAAAATGTGTAACCATTAATATCAAAACTAGAAGATGTGACCACATTAAGTGACGGCCCCCCTCCTAACCATTCAAATAATATTGCTGTGGATAAATATGTGATTACTTTTTCTTTAATCCTTGAGAAAAATGTCTTTTTTATTCTCAATAATCAAACAATTTTCATTTTTACAAATATTATACCTTTAATCTTGCAGTATGTGATGATATATATGGTTGAACCTCATCTGTGTTTTAAAATGTAAAAAGGTTCTTGCATCACTTCATAAAATGAAATAAAAAGTATATTTAATGCATGAATCCCTCTACCTTCACTAACAACATTCAAATTTTTAGATATAGGGATACAAATAAGATCCACTTCATACAAATAATTTATACAGAGCTCAATCACCTATTCTGATACATATTTTTGAACAATAGAGGCCTCCAGTCGATGTAGATTTTTAACACATCCCTTCAAAATTTACATATTTCTTTCAAGATGACACATCTAACCAAAATAAATTGTCACACATATTGTAATCTCAAACAAAAAGTAAATCATTGGATAAACAATATACCAAAAAAAATTGGTGGTAAATAAATTTCTAGTTTAAAAAGCCTGAGCGTAACTTCTTTATCCAACACATCAAACAAATTAAAATCAACTACTTTTATAAAAATGTATTTGAAAAAAACATAACCTTATGGTAGTGTTTCTAATAGGTATAGGAAATACAACAGATAGTCTGACTAGAAGAATTTGTTGCATTAATACATGACAATCCTGAGATTTTTTACCAATTAATTCAGAATGATTTAAGGACACCAAATTTTTCACATTTCAAGTGTCATGACCCATCCCAAAAGGGCCCATCCCATGACAACCCAAAGACCACCTCCAATAGGACATGAGCTATTTAACATCACCGAGTAGGCATATCTCACAAATGGGAGGCATTATCCAAAAGTATATGTACACACACACACATCTCTAAGACATAAATTCTAAAATGTAAAATCACTATGTAAAAAATGTATGCAAGCCACTAAATCCCACAACCAAAGTACAATAGTGAAAGTACTAGAAAGAAAATAGGTCTAGAATACAAGCCCATAAAAAATAGTCTGCAACCACAAGTCCAGCCTCTAAATTAATAGGTACTAGGACATTCATCTGAAAATACACCAGAGCACATCTTAGTCTTTTTAGTCCCACAAGGCACTGCCTAATCCAGGCCTTCCTGGAACACCATCGAATGTTCGATCATCTTCACAGGACACGACTTGTGTGGGAAAACATCATGTAGGTGTGAGTAAAACAATACTCAGTAGGACACCACAAAACCCAAAAGGAAATACCACAAAAGAAAATACCATGAAGGAAATACCACAGAGAAAAAATACCACAAAGGAAATACCAGTCTTCTTCACAAAGGTATATGTCAACATCACATATAAAATTTATATATAGATATACTCAATCCGAGACCCAAGGTCTAGAGGTAAGTCACAATAGATCTACAACCATTGGATTCTTCTTGAATCACACTTGTTCTTAGGGAACTCACTGCTCAAGCTGTGATATCATTAGAGACACTCCTGAAGAGGTCTACCTCATTTGGGACCTAATAAAATGAGATTGTATTGTTCAATGAATATTTTGATACTATAAAGAGGGGATCACACCTAGAAATGCTTGAGGATACCAAAAATCATGCCCAGTCACACTAGCGGATACCACATACTCAATATGGATCAATTTTAAACATAGGGGATCATGATCATACACCATGTGAGAAACCATGGATCATGCCTAGAAACTACGTGGGATACCATGTACAATACCGATGTGGCCTCCTAGGTGGAGGATCAGCGCCCTAGTCCTGGAGGTTACGAGATTTCATAGAATCCAATAAGGTTGATAAAGGATCACACTCCAATCTCAGGGAGGGATGCCTGAATCTATTTGGGACTTGGCCTCTAGAGGGGATTATAGTCTAGTGATGTGGACGTAATATCTAACTAAACCCTTGAAAAAAAAACAAGGGAAAAACACTCCACATATATTGGTCTAATGAAAAAACTCACCAATTATCTCAAAAGGACCATGGTGGTCGACCACGTCCCCATACACCATGGCCGCATGGTAGCTAGATCAACCGTGGATCATGGTCGACCATAATGGTCAACCCTGGCCCGGTCCGGCCGCCTCGTGTCTAACCTTGCCTGATCTGCCAGGTATGTTGCTCAGCCCAGACCACCTGTGTTTGGGCCACCTGGGTAGCCACACGTGGCCCGATTGGATGCGTCCACTCATGTACTCACTCGTGATGACCATTGTCATTCCACATAGCCACACCACCATGTCTTGGGGCCTCGTTGCATCCCAGGGCCCCACTTTGGTTCCACCGTGCAATGATGTCGTTGTCGTCCACATCAGCCTCCACCGCATCTGCTTTCGCAAGATGCTGTTATTCCTCCAATGATAGAATTTTGAAATGGTCATATATTTTAGATCCTTAGCTTCTGATCTATGTAGATCCAGCCTCTACTGTTTGGTTTCCTCCAATCTGTGGGTCCAATCACGTTTGAATCCACCTTGTAAGTCTAACTGTGGCCATGGGTGTCCATCGATGATGATCAAGAAGAATGGGGGAGTGAAAAGAACATATAACACTCAAAGAATTAATCCTCATCCTTTGTTAGTTTCGGCCTATATTCTTTCTCATTATAATGATGAACAAAGAATAATTAAAACACAACTCTAGATAATCTTGCAGATAATATCTAGTCCCACAACAACGATCAAACCATGGATGAATCTATTCCTCGATTAACCCGTCTTCACTGTGGAAATCAAGAACGGGGAAAAGAAATATGAAATAAACTTCCCTACCTTGATTCATATCAGTCAATGATGAAGGATAATCATTGTTTCATCATCATTGGTGATGTTCCTTCAAATCGGTTGCACATTCATCATAGATCCATGGTCTGTCACAATTTATTTGAGAGAGTTCTTCCAAATCTATCTTTATCGACTCTTAGAAGTTTCTAGGGTTATTTATCTAACCATGAGATTTCTATATTAGGATAAATTTAAGGTAAAATTCGAAGCATCCATAGACATAATTTTTATTTAAATTATTTAATGATGAACACGTCCTTTTTCAGTTTTTCCACAAAAGGCTCATGACAACTATGGTTAAGTCACACCTAGGGAAAAAAACAATATGAACTCAACAGTGGTATTGTATTTCCAATATGAGTAACTTTTCATGAGTTATTTGGATTTTAAAAATTTATATTTTTTATTATTTTATTTTCAATTACATCCTTGGTGACGTTTCCAAAATATTACCCACACACACTAAATTTAGGTCGCGCCTAGGGTAAATCCATTATTTTAAACTCAATGGTACTCTCAGATTTATGATCTAGGCACTTATTAAAAATTTATTCCAATTTTTCTATAAAGCCGTAGGTGCATGCTATTAAAAGGTTTAATAATTTTCAAAAAAAATCTAGGCAACCGAGCCTCAGAATTGCACACCATTTTAGTACTAGGTCTTGAAATCAATCTATATAATATCTAAAAAACATGAAAAATCACAGAAGTAACATTCTCTCCACCTTGAGGATTTATATCCCCAAAATCTGAAACATAGGCTACTAAAAAAAAGAGTGTATTGAGCATGAATCTAAGCCTCCTGCTCTCATGTGATCTTTTGAAGATTCTCATACTTCCAAAAAATGTGAACCATAGGAATCTATTTCCCATTAATGATCCTATCTTGTTGATCCTCGATCTTCACTGGGTACTCAAAAAATATCTCCCCATCATTGATGTTTAGCTCTTAGCAGTCGATGATGTACGCTAGATCATGCACATACCTCCTTATTTATGACATGTGAAAGACTTCATATACCCGATCTAACAACAGTGGTAGATCAAAGAGGTACACAACCTCACCAAATATACCCAGTAATTGGAAAGGGATGATTAATCTCGAAGATAGCTAGGAAGTGTTTTGACCTGGTGAGTCGATCAACAATCACCCAAATGGGATCATGTCCCCTAGATTTACATGGTAAACCCATTACAAGGTCTATCGATATCCCATCCCACTCCCATTCTGGAACTTCAAGTGTTTGAGATAAACTCACAAGAACCTGGTGCCGAACCTTCATTTTCTGATAAGTGAGACATCAAAAGACAAACTCTACAACACTCTTCTTCATCCCTGGCCACAAAAACTGACATTAGTTTTACTAATACAACTTTTTCACCCTTGGATGTACTGCCAAAGGGGATGTATGGAACTCCCTAAAAACCTCCTCCCAAAATTCCACATGCACTATTGTTAGCCCTCTGAAAAGAATGACATTCTCCCTAACTTTAGAATATCCATCAGAAGAATGTCTGGTGGACATTTGAGCATGTAAGGTCTCACAGTCAGTGTCCCCAAGTTCTGTCTCCTTGAACCACTATAAGAGTAGAGGGGTGACAACCATCGACTAGATGTAACCAGATCCATCTCCATCTATGAAGGATATCTGCAATGATTCAAACTGCTCTGACGACTCATTCCTAAAATCCAAGATAGATATCCAATTGAGAGCATCTTCCACCTCATTCCCATTCCTAAGAATATAGACAATCTAAAATCATAGTCTTAGAGAAACTATAGACAAATACCCTATCTCAGGTTTAGATCCTTTGGAGAGAAGATATATTTGAGACTCTTGTGATCAGAGTAGACGATAAACCGGCCACCCATCAGGGAGTGTTTCCACATCTCTAATACAAAAACTACCACTTCCATCTTAAGATCATTGGTCACATAATTATTATCATATAGTCTCAACTGGAATGAACCATATGTAATCACCACTTTCCGCTTCATCAAGAAACAAACTAGCCTGATCTCTTATGCATCATGGAACACCATGTACTCAACGCCTTCCACCATTAACTTTAGGATGGGCATTCTCATCAACCTCTACCTTAGGTCCCCAATTTAATGAGCACACTTCTCTATTGACACGATAGGTTTCCCCCTTTAATATCAGGGCTTTCAAGGGTGATGCTACACTATAAAGTTTGGAACAAACCTCCAATAGTACCCTGTGTGTCCAAGGAAACTCAATGCCTCAGTAACACTCTTGGGTGGCTTCCAAGAAAACACTACCTCAACCTTTATAGGATCTAATGAAACTCCAGCCTCAAAGATGACATGTCCTAGAAAACTATTATATCGAATCCATAACTAACACTTTGAGATAATAACATGGATTTGGTGATCTCAGAGTGTGTCCAGAACCATATTCAAGTGTCTCGCATGCTCCTCCTCACATGACGAGTACACTAGGGTTTCATCAAGGAAAACCACCACAAAATGGTCTAAGTAAGACTGAAAGATCCTTTTCATGAGTCCCATGAACACTTCTGGGGTGTTTTTCAAAGAAATTAGAATCACCATGTACTCATATTGATTGTAACGACACAAAAAGGTTTTCTTACATATATCCTCATCCCATAATCATAGCTAATGATATCTTGATTTGAGGTCAATCTTCGAGAATCACTACGCCCCATTCAACTAATGAAAGAGGTCATCTATCCTCAGAAGTGGATACTTGTTCTTCCTGATCACATGGATAAAGTATTGGTAATCAAAACATAACCTCAATATCCCATCCACCATCTTGGAAAACAAAACTGAGACTTCCCAGGGAGAAACACAGGGTCTCATAAGGCCCTTCTTCTAAAAGTACTCCAACTGTACTGTCATCTCATGGAGCTCTGAGGGATCCGTCCAATTTGCAGGTTTAGATATCAGTGTCATCCCAAGGTAAAATATTTAATATCTAGATATTTTGAAAAGAAACATTATGTGATTAATTGAACTAATAAATACTACGTGAACATTGTAAACTAACCACTAAACATAATTTTTCTATTTATGTGTTTTGAATTTAGAAAATCTAACATACCCTATTGTGATCCGTAAGCAGTTTGGAGTCTAATAAGGCAAATTTAATTTTTGTTAAATAGTAATATTCCATTATAAAAAGTAATATCATCCTTATGAAAAGTAATTTTTCCCTTATTTAAATTTTCAAAGGGTTCTAAAAGAACTTTAAATATTATAATTTGTATTTTTCAAGTAAATAATTATTTTAACTAAAAATTAAATTGTTTATATTTAGAGAATTATTTTTAAAAAATGGATTTCATTTTTGGATTATACAAGTCCAAAAATGGTTAGGGTAAATTATGGGAATTTTTATGAAATACATTAATTTTTTCTGAATAGTAAAATTTGATAAATTGCAAAATATGCTAAATAAATGAATTCCAGCATCATGCTTCAGTCATGGAGAATGTAAAGGGAATTTGAATCGAAATCACATGAAATTATTACTATTTATAGTCACAATAATTCTCACTATTTCTTGTCTTATGGAGAAATAATAAATTAGTGAATATAATTTTAAGAAAACCCACATCCCCTCCACTATAAATACTACCCCTCACACTCAAATGTCCTCACACCTCTCAAACATTTTTCCTACTAGAAATTATTATCAAATATGTTCCCAATCTCCTCCCCCATGATAAGAATCCATTTTTCTTATAAGGAGATCAAAACCTCTTCCCTAAAGAGGCTCTCAAAGATGATATATTAAAAAGGTAATTTCTCCATCTTCTCTTTTAATTTACTTTCAAAATACATTTATTTTCTGCCCTTATCCTCAACTTATCTTATCAAAATGTCATGATAACTCTATTATAATTGATATAATGGTATTATATCATGTTAATGGATTATTATTCATTATACACCTCTCCCTCTGTCTTTTTAAAAAAAATGAAATTATTGCCTTTGATGTGTTAATTTACATACATCTTGGGTGATGCGATCCCATTTTTCATGAACTCCATCAAGGATGTAAATAAAACCATTAAATGGTTGAAAATATTTTATTATTTATTATTTAACCCTTTTTATTTTCTAGAAACATTTTTCATACATAATACTAAATTTTAAAACATAACATGTTCGTTGTAATCCAAAAAACACCCAAATTAATCCAAAACGATCATCATTAAATTTTATCTAATGATTCATTCTCATGGTATACATAAAAATTAATTATAATATCATTTACAGTCATGGAATATAATTAATATAATTTAATATAAATTATTTATTCTTATACATGTTCTACACTAACTTCCATTCATGTGTACAAGTGAACTGTTCATGAAAACTAAGAAAAAGAACACTCCCAAAAAATGAATTTAAACTCTATAACTCATCCAACGAGCTATAAAATAACATAATAAAACAAAAAATGAATCATAAACATGTATAAAAGTTTTGTTAGTTGTTAATTAATTAATATAATGTGATTATAAAGGACTTTAAATTGAAGAAATTGTTCAAATATAGGGTAAGGGAAATTCTCAAACCCAACTTTCTTTATTCATGGTTTCCCTATTTCACTCTATTTTCACAATTGGTATTCCTTAAAAAAATTCTTCATTATTATATTACCTTTTCTAGGATATACATGTTTTCCATTAGGGTTTATGTCAAAAAATAATGTTTTCAAAAAGAACTCTTCTTTCAAAAACACACCTTTTACTTCTCACGCAAGATTGATGGTTCTATGTCAAGAATGTTATTCCCTATTTATTTAAGGAACCTAATGTTTATGAATGTATTATTTATGAAATGAAACCCATTTACTTTCTAAGATGTATTTATGTCTATGATTTATATATGTTCTGTGTGGCATGCATGATAATGAAATTGTTATAATGTGATGTGTGCGCCCAAAATTATATAGCGCCCCAATGCATTGGGTAAAGTGATTAATCTCCCGGGTTAATGGGAAATATATATGAACATGATGATGAAATTTTTCACAACTATGTTTGTTAGTTGACCACTAAGACATTTTGTTTCATTTTTATGCGTTGCCACATTCCATGTCTTTTCATAATGCTTCATCTCATGATTATGATCCTATGACTATGTTATGATGATATTGATTATGCTCATCAAATGTTATATTGTTTCATATTGTTATATATACTCATACCGAGCTTATTATGCTCATATTAAGTTTTTAAAATGTTTTCCACATGATTCCTTGTAAGTATAACAGACAGATAAGTTGCTAATACAGATGAATCTAATTAGTTGTCTTGTAATTATAATTGTAAACTATGATTCAATGTATGAATTTTTTGGCCTAATTCTCTAGAACCTAGACTGAAATAAGTCCTCAAATTTATAATGTATTTTTTATTTTTCTGTTATCCTTTATACAAAAAAATACATAACATGTTTTTGTATTGAATCCGAAAGTGCGGGTTCAGGACTTTACAGTTGTTATCAAAAGAATGTCCAAGAAAACATTAGAGATTAGACACTGTCATTTTTTAGAAAACTTTTAGAGAGAGACCATTATTTTTAACTTCTAGTTAATTAAGTACACATTATAAAATATTTTTCATAATTATCTATATGAATGTTTCGAATCATAAGTGCAATGAACGAATTGAGAGGCCATAATTCATAAGGGGGGGGGGATGTAACATCTTGAGATTTTAAAAATAAACATTATGGGATTAAATTAACTAATAAATACTATGTGTAATATGTAAAATAACCATTAAACATAATATTTACAGGTATGTTCTCTGAATTTCTAAAATCTGACATACACGGTTGTGATCAGTAAGATGTTTGGAGTCTGATAGGACAAATTTAATTTTTCATGAATTGTAACATACCCTTTATGAATAGTAATTTTACCATTAGTAATAGTAATGTTACCCTAATGGATAGTAATATTAACCTTATGAATAGTAAATTAACCATGTGAATATGATCCATACCAATGATGTTATAAATAAAAGTTATCCATTCTATAAGTGGCAATATGATATAATTACATTATAATGTCGGTAATTTGGAAGTCATGAATATTTAATGATTAATTAAATTATTTAAAATATAATATATTTTTATAAAATTTATTCATAAACTAGTATTTAGATTTCTTATGGTTATATAATAATTTTATGAGTCCTTAATTAATTTTTACAAGTGTTTGAAAAGCAGTTTAAATTTTTTAATTTGTATTTTTCAAGTAAATTATGATTTTAATTAAAAATTATATTACTCATATTTTGAGAATTATTTTTAAAAATGGATTTCATTATTTTATTCTACACATCAGAAAATGTTTAAGGAAATTTTTTGGGATTTTTCTGAAATACTTTAATTTTTGGTGAATAGAGAAATTCGATAATTTACAAATATGCTAAGTAAATGAATTTCTACATCATAATTGAGTCATGGATGATATAAATGGCCATTGGTTCAAACTCAAATGCACTAATATCTATTTATAGTGATAGTAATCCTCATTATTTCTTGTATTGTGGAGAAATAATAAATTAATGAATATAATATTAAGAAAACCCACCTCCCCTCCACTATAAATACCACCCCTACAATAGCATCTCCTCAAACCTCTCTATCCTTGTGACTACTCAAAATTCTTCTCAAATATTTTCCCAAGATACTTCCCCACATCCATCAGCCATTTTTCTCATAAATAGACCAAAACATCTTCCATAAAGAGGTTCTCATAGAATACATATTCAAGAAGTAATTTCTCTATCTTTTGTTTCAATTTCCTTTAAAATTTCATTACTTTTCTTCTCTTATCCTCAACTTATCTTCTCCAAATGTCATGATAACTCCATTGATATTGATATAATGGTATTATATCATGTTAATGTAATATTATTCATTATACCCCTCCCTCTATCTCTTTGTTTAGAAAAATGAAATCCTTGCCCGTGATGTGTTAATTTACTTACATTGTCGACAATGCACATCCATTTTCCTAGAACTCATTCAAGGATGTACAAATCCATTAAATGGTTGAAAAAAATAGTCTAACATGTATTTTATAAACCATTTTATGTTCTATAAACATGTTTTATACATAATACTAAATGATAATACAAAACATGTGCATTGTAATAAAAAAACATCCCAAATTAACCCAAAACGATCATCATTAAATTTTATCTAATGATGCATCCCCATGTTATATAACCAAATTCATTATAATATAATTTAAAATCCTATAAGATCATTAATATAATTTACTGTAAATTCTTTACGTTTATCCATGTCCTATATAAAGTTCCATTCATGTGTACAAGTGAAACATTCATGAAAACTATGAAAAAGAACACTCCCGAACAATGAATTTAAAAATAATAACTCTTAAAAATACTATTAAATGAAATAATAAAAATATAATGAATCATAATCATTTATAAAAGGTTATATAGTTGTTAATTAATTAATATAATGTGATTATACATGACATTAATGTGAAGAAAGCACGCCGATACAAGGTATGATGAATTCTTGAAACCAACTTTCTTTCTTTGGGGTTTCCCTCTTTCACTACATTTTCATTATGGTAATTCCTTAAAAATAATTTATTCATAATTATCATACCTTTTCTGGAATATTCATGTTTTTGACTAGATTTTATGTTAAACATAATGTTTTTATAAAAAAATCTTCTTTCAAAAAACAAAACTTTTACTTCTCAATCAAGGTTGATAGTTCTATGGTAGGAATGTTATTACATATTTATTTTGGGAACCTATTGTCTATAAATGTTTTATTTATTAAATTAAACCCATTTAATTCTCATGGGTTGTTTATGTACATGATTTATATATGTTCTATTTTGAATTCACGATAATTATAATGTTATGATGTGACAGGTCTACCCAGAATTATATAGCGCAATGTAAATGTAATTATGTGGTGGGTGAACCCTGAATTATATAGTGCTCTAATGCATTGGGTAAAGTGATGAATCTCATGATTTAATGTGAAATATGTGTGTATATGATTCTAGATTTGTTCATAACTATGTGTGGTATTTCATCACTACAACATAATGTTTCATTTTTATGCATTCCCACATTCCAAGTGTTTTTATAATGCTTCCTCTCATCATTATGCTCTTATGACCATGTTATGATGATAATTATTATTATCACCCCATTTTATATTTTTTCATGTTGTTATATATCCTCATATTGAGCTTATTTTTCTCATACAATGTTTTTAAAATGTTTTTCACAAGATTCATTAGATGTTCAAAGGACAGTTAAGGTGCCAATTCTGATGAATCTAATTAGTAACATTATAAATATTTTTTTAAACTATGATTAAATGTATGAAATTTATTTTCAAATTATACATAAACTAGTGTAGGAAAGTTACACTAATATACAATTTATTGTGTATTTTTCTTTTATCCTGTATAAAAAATTCATGGCGTGTTTTAGTAATGAATCCCGAAGTGTGGGTTCAGTGCTTTAAAATATATCAATATAGAAGTACATCTCCCTAAGGGGTGGTAAAACTTGAACATATTTAGGAAATACCTCCCATGTGTGAGTCTATCCTATGCTGCATGCGTTTCCTTTTCACAGAAAAAGGATAACCTTGATTCATCACTGTGGACACATCACATTTTGTGCCTAAAAATTCAATATATTCATGAACTATAGATAATTAGTCCATACCAATAATCAAATTGTAAGGACTTAATGCCATTACCATGATATTCCAACTGAAACTCTCACATCTAAGATCTAGGTCACATAGTCGGCACTAGTGCGTGATCATTGGGTGTCTTCTAGTAGGAGTCTCCAAGTGTAAGGTTCGAGTCAACAGTTCACCCAAAATCTATGAGTCCCGAACAGGATTAGTGTTAAGAAAATAATTACTAGATCTTGTATCTAACAATACGTCAACTATGTTGGAAAAGACAAATATCATACCTTGAATCATTTTTTGAGCCCCTGGGTCATATGCCTTGTCCGCATGCAGTTTTACCCACCCTTTTCCTCCAGCTCATTGAGCCTGGTGTGGAACACCTAGGGGTGGTGGTGGTAACATGTCAAAGAATCATGAAATTATTGTTTCCCTCCATGATCCTTTTCCTCATTTGTTGAACTATAGACCACCCTTGTCTTATCTTTGTCTCTACCTCGGTGGTCAATCTATATTCCCCATATCCGCAGTATGATGGGTTGCACAATCTCGGGTGAGATATCCCGTACCATAACCCGAATAACTCTTTCTGTCCCTTGGTTATCTTGAGACTCCATTAGATCACCTTATGAAGTTCCTAACCTTCTTGGATCCCAATGACTGTCATTGGATACCTACTGTCTAGGTATCTGCTCCATCTTTCCCATTGCTGACTACCACTAGCTATATTTTTCTATCCAAGGAACTCTCAACCACCAAGTCTCCCTCTAGAACCCTAGCGTAGGTTGGAATGAATAAATGGACAATACCAACTCCAATATCTCTATGTTGACCTCACTCGAACGACTGAGCCTTGAAGTACAGATTGTGTTTCATATACATCGAGTACATAGAGAGGTTGGTATATCTCAATGAATACTCAGATATCAACATGTCATCCTATTGGAGCTATGGAATCTCATGGATACATATATCCTTTAGCTTGTAAGGTGAGAACTCCTATATGAAAAGGATATCAAACTCTATCCATGTAAGAGTCTCTTCATCATAAGATCAGGAAATCAAACCCCACCATCACCCTTCTATGTTGCGTAGAAGGGTTGCTCCTAAGACCACCATCGGATCTATTGGTGTCCTCACTAGATGGAAAACTCATGTGACCTCCTCAAGATAATCCTCATCCACCTATGTGTTATGATATCATTGGAACTTTTGGGATCTATACTGCTAAAACTCATGAAGAATTCTCAACCCGTGCACTTTATTTGTTGGTATTGTGAGTACTATGTGATGTTCTATATGTGGTGGTATGGTTGGTGCACCACCTGGAGATGATATCTCAGTTATAAATCCCAATACTTATTCCTCATCACTAGGAGTATCATCCCCATGCTCATGAAATGGAATCCTGGTTGGCTGTCTATATGAAGGCATCTAGTAATAAAACAAGACGTACCACTGTTAATAGAGTATATTTGGAGAGCTAACTCAAGAAGGACCTGGAACCAGATCCCATTCCTATATTATGTATGTAACCTTATTTTCCCCTACTCCTAGTGTTTTCATGTACCATATCAAAAATCAGGCAGTCAGAGTCCTGGTGTAAGGATATGTTAGTTATCTCTCCAACACTGGAGTCCCTAGCTAGAAATATAAAATTGAAACACTTAACACTGTTTCCCCTAACAAACCTCATAGACTCATAGTCCTAACATAGAACCAACATCTTCTGATAGCACCCTATCATAACCCATCCCAAAAGGGCCCATTCCATGACTCCCCCAAGCCTTCCTCCAATAGGTTAGAGGCTGGTGACTAGCACCGAGTAGGCATATCCCAAAAATGGGAGGCATTGGACTAAAGTACTTGTATGCACACACACATCTCCAAGACAAAAATGCTGAAATGTAAAAACCCTAAGTAAACAATGAATGAAAGACACTAAATCCCACAACCAGAGTACAACAATGAAATTACTAGAAAGTAAACATGGCCAGAATATAAGCCCAAAAAAGATTCTGAAACCATAAGTACAATATGTAAAGTAATATGTATTGGGGTTATCGTCTAAAGATCTGCTGGGACACACCTCGATATGTCTGGTCTCACAAGGAACTTCCTAGTTCAAGTCTGCATGGAACACCATTGAAAGGTTGATCATCTATACAGGACACGACAGGTGTGGGAAAAGCCCATTCAAGGGTGGGTAAAACAATACTCAGTAGGACACCCAAAAACCAAAATGGAAATACCACAAAGAAAATACAGTGAAGGAAATAACATGAAGGAAAAATTTCATAAAGGAAATTGATGTTTTATCCAAACATGTATATTTCAAAAACCAATATAATATGAATGTCAAGATATACTCAATCCAAGACCCAAGGTATAGAGGTAATTCACAACCGATCTCAAGAAATAGGATTCTTCTCAAAGAATGCTCATTTTTTGAGAACTCACTCCTCGAGCAATAATATCATCAAAGACACTCACAAAGAGTTCTAGCTAATTTGGGACCATCCCAAATGATAAAATATTGGTCAAGAAAGATTATGATGCCACAAAGATGGGATAATTCCTTGTCATGCTAGCTGATACAAAAAATTGTACCTAGTCGGACTAGGGGATACCAAGTACCTCATCGGGATCAATTCGCAAAATAAGGGATCATGTTAAGACACTCAAGAGAATAACATGGATAATTCCCAACCACTATAGCGGATATCACATACCCTACTAATGAGGCCCTCTATGTGGAGGATTAGTTCCCTACTCATAGAGGTTACACAATTGTGCAAAATCCATTAGGGATGATAGAGGATCACACTCCGGTCCTAGGGAGGGATTCCTGACTCTATATAGGAATTAGAATCTAGATTGTTTTATAGTCCAGTGATGTGGATGTCATACCATACTGAACCCTCAAGTAAAGGAACAAGGGAAGCACTCACAAACTATACTAGTCAAAGAAAAAAACTCCGCACATTGTCTCCAAAGGAATTTCATATCATCAGGGTCCTAACACCATAGATGCCTTGTCTAATAGATGCTCCATTTGAATGTTATCTTAGTTTAAATTTTCAGATAAGGGGGTTACTGGGACATATAACAACTACATGACCAGTCCACTGACCATCATGGTCGACCATCGGGACCAACTGTCCCATAACCTCCAAGGTCAATCGCATCCCCTTCTACTGTGGTTGTGTGGTAGCTCGGTCGACTGTGGCCCAGTATGGCTACCCCAAGTCCAAACTGGCCCTCTAGGCCCAATCCGACCCAATGGGCCCAGCCCACTGGCGCATGGGATTTCCGGTTCATCCCTTCTCCCCAGGTCTGGCCCTCTTACGTGTGGGAGACCTTGGGTGCCAAACATGCCCCCTGAGTGCATCCACTCATGCGGTCGCCTGTGGAGACCACCACTACTCCACATGTCTACTCTTCCACGTCTTGTGGACTTTCTTGGCCCCACAGCCCCACTATGGTTCCACTGTGCACTGCTGCCAGAACCAGTCTCCGCCTTCACT
Source organism: Viscum album (assembly GCA_963277665.1). Lineage (NCBI taxonomy): Eukaryota > Viridiplantae > Streptophyta > Magnoliopsida > Santalales > Viscaceae > Viscum > Viscum album. Next base: position 1,207,498,388 of record OY728127.1, on the reverse strand, counting down.
TATGTGAGCTATAGTTCATCATCCAATTATTGAATTTTGAAACCATCATAGATATAGGTTCCTCTAGTCATGATCTATATAGATCTGGCCTCTTCTGTCAGTTTGACTCCAATATGGGGGTCCAATCACGTTCATAGCCACCAAGCTAGTCAAATCATGGCCATATGGGTCCAATGTCGAAGAAAGTAAAGAACTGGGGAAAGAAAAGAATAAAGAACACCTAGAGGAATGAACCTTCTCCTTTGTTCATGTTGGTCTCAATTAATTCTTATTAGAATGAAGAATGAAGATTAATTAAAACAAAACTATCGATAATCCAACAGATAATATCCCATCCCACAACAATGATCAAACCACGAGTCAATATATTTGTGGATTAATGCATGTTAATCATGGGAATCATGAATAGGGAAAAGAAACAACAATTGAACCACCCTACCTCGATTAGGATAAGTCACTGATGAAGTATGATCATTGTTTAGTCATAGTTGGCATGTTTCATTTGAATGGGTTGTGGGTTGATCATCGATCAACAATCCATCCTTGTCTGTTTTAGAGTGTTCCTCCAATGATCTCCCTAGTGATTCTGTAGAGTTTCCATGGTTATGGGGCTTACCATAGGATTTGTTTCATAAGGATACATTTACGAGGAAAGTTACCGCGTCAACAGAAATAATTTTTATTTAAATTTTTTAATGAATATCATGTATTTTTCTGTCGTTCCACAGAAGACTCGCACCATCTAAGGTTAAGTCTCACCTAGGGAAAACACAACATTATAAACTCAACTATGGTCTTGGATTTCCCATACAAGTCACAAATCCCAATTTATTAGTATTTTAAAAATAAAAATAATATTATTTTATTATATTATTTACAGTTACATCCTTGGTGACCTTTTCTACAAATAACCTCGCCGACCAAATTTAGGTCACACCTAGGGTAAATACACTATTATAAGCTCAATGGTGCCCTTGGATTTTTGAACCAAGTACCCATTTAATTATTATCCCACTTTTTCTAGAAAATTGTGCACGCGTGATATTAATTTTTTTAATATATTTCAAACAATTTATCTGGGCACACCAGGCCTTAGAATTGCATGTCGTCTCAACAGATGTTCTTGAAATCAATCCATATAATATCTAAAAATATTATATGGAAAATCTAAGATGTTGCCTTAAAAAATATCCCCTAGGTACATTAATACCATGAATACATTGAAAACTGTTTTTCTCGCTCTTTCTTGATGTGTGATAAGTTAGAGGTAAATATGTTATATTTCCTTTCATAGTGGTGACAAACCCCAAATTTATTCATATGGATATAAAGTCCAATATAACATGAAATACTTCTTTTGTAATTAATTTTATTTATGAAAAATATCTAATCAAACTAAAACATATGTCTTTATCAACATGAATAATGTCAATGTTATATTTTATCACTAAAAATATTTAATAAGGTAGTTCTAATAAGATAGAATTTTTATTCCAGATTTTTTTGATGACCAAGACCTACTTTCTATCGAAATGAGAAATCAATATTTTTCATCCTTTCACAATATTCACCTGCTAATAATGGTTATAGGGAGATATTATATTCCTATAAACCCTTAAATTATTTTTTCAATTTATTATAATGATTATCAATTAAAAAAATATTCTCTTTCCAATTTATATTGTCTTCATTCCATTATGAAATTGATAATATGAAGTCTATTATTCATAAATTATACATGATTTATGTCCCTTAACACTATATCAAGATAATTTTCCATATGTAGGAATATTTTTATAGTGAACATTATCAGAACATGAAAAAGAAAATACCATTTCCTATAAGAATCAAAAACCGCAATACTTGTCTCCCATAGAAGTTCAAAATCATGAATTAATTGTGAATGATTCACAACAATATCATTTCTTATCTATTTTGTCCAAGAATTCATCAGGCTTATAAAAACATATTTTTTTATTCATACATATATATGGGGAAAAGTTTTAAACTATCAAAAAAGTGGCCATGATTTTTTTTTTCTATTGATGGACTGATATGGATTCATTCCATATGTTCACATTCCAATTCTGATATTTCTAACTTCATATCCAAAAACCATGAAAAAATTGAAATCTTTTTCATTCTGGTGAATCAGTAGGGTGATTTAAGTTTACAATAGAGATGCACTCATTAGTATTCCATTTTATCATTTTTTCATCATTTTATTTTCAAATAGATGATCTAAATGATGAATTATTGGATGATAACAGATTCATTTTGTAGGAGGTTTGATGATTGTACTTGAGAATGAATAAGAGTTTAAATTTTCTGCAATCTTATATCATGATGTCCCGTATTTAGAAAATTTTGAAAAATATTAATATTTTTTCTTTTCAACACACAATCATTGGGAAAACCACATGTCAAAACACATCCCAATGGGACCCATGATGTGACTACCCAAGACTGCCTCTAATAGGCCAGGGGATGGCGAGAAGTTCGGAGTAGGGATGCCCCTAACATGTGAGGCCTTAACATAATGTACCTACACACACACACACATCTCCAAGACCGTACAACATTTAAAAGAAAACACCTAATAAACAATGCATGAATACATCTAAAATCACACAACTAGAGTATTAACAACAATCAATGGAATGTAAATTGGGTAAAATAAAATCCCACCACAATGACCCTAATAAGTATATGTTGGAAGTATGAAGAGAAAAATACACAAATGAGGATCACACACAATGTTATGGGGTATACCAACAACTAAATTTGGAATAACCAGCTAAGTTGAGGATCAGTGCATGCATAGTGTTGGTCTTGACAGTAATAACAACTATACCTAGGGAATGATGATGGCATAGGATCTTGCTATGGGCCTCACAAAAAGTTTCTAACAGCTCTATCCAAGAATTCCTATAGAAGGGATTACTATCCTACATGTAAGATGTGATTCCATACTAAATCCCAAGGAATGGTTATAGGGAAAGTACCCTAGAAAAACTTTTCCAAGATAAATTGGACAAGGGCTTCGTGCTTTCATGAAGGAAGTACACTGAGTGTGTTGGTAGTACATGCCATGTCCCTTCGACACCAAATTATGCTCGTGTAAATGGCCCATGTTAGTGTACATGTCAAAGTACAAGGTGTGTCCCAACCCATTTACTTCTAACAATTTACAATTATGTGGATCTTCCTATGTACACCTGCCATGGAAGTTTTCATGTTGGAGTACATGGAATGTCCATGACTATGTACTCCTGACTGTGTTCATGTACCCTTCGTGGTACACACTGAGCTTACTGGTCAAGGAACATGTCGTGTGACAGAGTCACACAATATATTATATTTAATTCCCCAATGGGAACCCTTAGAGATAGACATGGGTCCAACATGGTGTATTCTTATAAAACACATTCCATGTACAATGGGATTTCATAGATCCAAGTATTTTCTCCTCCACATTATCATCGGCTCCTCTGGACCCAAGATCCATTGTGAATCTCACCGAGAAGCCCAAATCTACTCATGGTAAGCCAATAAGGATTTTGGTCACCTGATTTATATGAGAATCAATCATCCTCTATCCATGTAGCCATCCCATGCACCGATCAAACCTGAAGATCTCCAATCTATTATTATTCACCCGCTTCTTCCATTTTCACACAATTCATGTGCAATACTGAGTCCTTATCAGCGATATTTAATCGTTATTCTAAGAAAAAAATACAAAACATTTGATTCCTAATATTTGGGCCGAATAACTAGGAAAATGAAACCCTAGGGATGAATTCATAAAGAACAACAAAAAACCAAGAAACATTCAGAATAGAAACAATCCTTTTCCTTGTTTGTTTGGCCTAAATCAATTTCCATTAGAATGATGAATGAATAACCGATAATAAATAAAAAAATCTCCCAATAATTCTTCATAGATAAACCCATCCCACAATATGACCAATCCATGAAACAATCCATTGGTTGATTTATTTTGGTTCATCATTGAAATAAAAAATGAGGAAATAAATATAATAAACAAAAATCCTACCTCAATTTGGATTGATCATTAATGAAGAATGAAGCAACGTCATTTTCAATTGATAGATCCTTTGATTTCGTTGCACACGGGCTATCAATCTTCGATCCAGTTGTCATTCTTAATTGGAATCTCCTCCAACATCTCTACAATGATCTCTATAAATTTTAGATTTATGTTGATAAACATCAAATTTTTCTACCCATGTGTATTTAAAGGAAAATATAGGTCACTACATCAAAGAAAAAAATAATTTATTCATTTTACGCCTGCAATTACTATTTCAAAAACGCCCCATCCTAAAAATGGTTGTCATGCCTAAGGTAAAACCCATGTTTTGAACTCAACAGTGCCCTAGGATTTCTAATCCAAGCCCTATGTTTGGGAGTTATTCCTCATTTTTAGGAATATTCCACGTGTGTGTATTTAATATATTTAATATATTCCAAGCATTTATTATGGGAAAATTGGGCATTAGAATCACACGTCATATCGGTTCCTAATCTTACAAATACACTATACAATATCTAAAAATAGTACGTGTAAAATTTGAGTTTCTACATTCTCCCCACCATGGGGATTTATGCCCTGAAAAGAAAAACAAGTGGCTACACAAAGAGATGTGGGTACTGAAAAAACATTTGAGACTCCGCTCCCAGGTGATCTCTTGGAGATTCTCCTGATTCCATTGAACACACACTAAATGAATCACATTCCCAGGAATTTTCATCTCTTATCGATCCTTGATATCTATCAGGTGCTCAGCAAAGCTATCTCTATCTTCCATGTCAAGCTTTACCTAGTCAAACACATGTGAAAGATTGTGCATGAACATCCTAAACTGCGAAACATGGAATACTTCATGCAACCAAAATAACTACAATGTTGGTGCCATGTGATATTTCACACTGAAAACTCTACATAATATCTGGAATGGTTTAATGAATCTTATAGATAACTTATCACCCCATCCAAATCTCTGTAATCCACATCAAGGTGAACCTCAGTGGAACACATGGTCTCCCTCTTCAATCTCCAATGGCCTCTTCCGTCTATCCTCATAGGACTTCAAATGGATCTATGAAGTCCCCATTTTCATCTAGATGATATGCACCTTCTTTGTAGTGGATTTGACAAACATTAGGCCCATAAGTGATGAATTTCCTTGGTTAGTACAATAAAGTGGTGACCTATAGGGTATCTCATACAAGGCCTTGAATGGTTTCATACCAATGGTGTGATGTTATTTGTTGTTTTTTGAAAACTCAACCAATGGTAGGTGATTTTCACTACAATAGAAAAAGTTAAACATGAAAACTTGCAACATGTCCTCAAAAACCTAAATGGCCCACTCAGTCTGGCTATTGGTATGGGGTTAAAATCCATTCGTATATTCTACTGAGTTTCAAAATACTCTTTTAATAATTTCTATAACCAATATGTGATGTTTCCATCATGGTTTAAAACAGTCTTCTAGGGAACCCTAGGGAGTTGAACTATCTCCTACACATAGAGGCATCCCGTCATCTCTACTGAACTCTTTTCATGGATTGTTAGGAAGGGGTTGATTTGGTGTGTTAGTTTAGGATCATCGTAATGGAATTGTTCCCCTGGATGTATGTGGTAAGACCATCATGAATCCCATGGAAATCCCATACCACTTCCACTCTGTCATCTCAAGGGGTTGAGATAAAGCCATTGGAACCTAGTTCTCAACCAGTATGTGTTGATAAGTAAGGCATTAAGAGACATACAATGTAACTACTTTATTTATTCCTAGCATCCATAACTATCATCTAAGGTCCTAGCACATATTTACCACACATGGATGTACTCTTAAACGATACATATGAAACTCTCTCATAACCTCCTCCCACAAGTTCACTAGTACCATTGTGAATCCTCTAAAATGTACTACATGATTACCACCTTCAGAAAATCCATCATGAGCATGTGCAATGGATATCTAAGCATGTAGGGTCTCAAAAATAGAACCTCCAAGCTATGTTTCCCTGAAACACTATAAAAGTGTAGGGGTGGAAACTATCGACTAGAGGAATAATGCTTCATCCTTGTCCACAAAGAATAACTGCATTCAGGGAGACTATTTTGATGCCTCATTCAACAACTACAAACATGATATATTACTAAGAGAGTCTACTACAACATTACCTTACCTAAGAGTATAGATAATATAAAAGTCATAATCCTAGAGGAACCCTAACCATAAACTCTATATCATGTTAAGATCCTTATAAGAGCATATATACTTGATACTCTTGTGATCAGAATAAAACATAAACTTCTCACCCATCAGGTAGTCTATCCATATCTTTAGTGTGAAAACTTACACTACTAACTCAAGACTGTGTGTTATGTAGTTCATCTCATGTGGACTCAATTGAAATAAACCATATAAAATCCCAACCTGTCTATGAATAATAACACAACCAAGACCAGTTCTTGATACATCAAAAAACACAATCTACTATGCATCGTCGTCTAGCAGTATCAATATGGGACCACTCATCAATCTCTAAATAAACTATAGAAAATCTTACTCAAACCCCTTTTTACACTCAAAGGGATACATCCTTTGGGTTAAAGTTTTCATGTGATCTGATATCCTAGAGAATTTAGGTATGAATATATGATAGTATCCCACCAACCCAAGGAATCTATGAACTGTCATCATACACTTAGGTGGATCCCAAGATAACACCGCCACGACATTCACTGGGTCCACTACCACACCAACTATAGAGATAACGTGTCCTGAGAAGTGGAAAACTTGAATCCATAATTGTAACATTGAGAGGATCTTATAAATATGGCTCTCTCAAATTTCATCTACTGTCATCCTAAAGTGTCTCAAATGATCCTCCTCGGAATCTAAGTACACAATGATATCCTTGATGAAGACCTCCATAAATCAGTCTAAGGAAGGATCAAATATCTAGTTCATGAGTCCCATGAACAATTCTGGGGCGTTTTTTCAAGCTAAAGGTAATCACCAAGTACTCATAATGTTTGTAGAAAATTCATAAATCCATCTTCAGAAAATCCTCATCCTGTACTCACAACTAGTTATAGCCTAACCCGTGGACAATATTTGAGAAACATCGCACCCCTATAAATTGATAAAAAAGTCATCAATACATGGTATTTTATATATTTTCTTTATGTTCATCTAGTTTAGGAGATAGTAATACAAAAAAACCTCAATCTCAAATCTGCCTTCTTAGAGAACAACACGGGTGCTTCCCAGGTTGAAACACCGTGTCTAACAAATCCCTTCCTCTACAAGTCCTCATAATGTACCCTCATCTCATGAAGATATATCGGGCCATCTATATTATTGGTGTATATATCAGGGGTTTCCCAAGATGAATATCACTGTAGAAGTCTGTCACTTAGTGGGGAGGTAAGCCTAGAACCGCCTCAGGAAAAAGTCCCCATACATCGCCACCCCTGTAGGGAATTGAAAACAAATAAAATCCATTACACCAAGGATCACAATGGCCAACTGATGAGTAATAATATATACCCTTCAGTGCATGAGTTTATCCAAGGCTTCCTTGTTTTAATTTCTCCAACAAAGAAAATCATATTCCCCACACCACTGACACACAACTTCCTCCACCTGAAATATTCTATCTGGGAATGAAATGTAGATAACCATTTCATACCTAATATGATTCCAGAAGTCATCATTAATACTACAATGTGACCCCAATAGAAACCCTCACCTCCAAGATTCTAGTCACACTTTTGGAATAATTCTTTGACTGCTGAGTCATCTTTAGTAGGAGTCTCCATGAGCAAGGTTTGAGCCTAGGGATCAATAAAAATCTATAAGTATCATACTAGATAAGTGTAAATAATGGAATGAATCACACCTAGGTTAATAAATACAACATATAAGGTTGAAATGAACCCAATCATACATCATATCATTCCAAGATTCTCTAGGTCATAAGCCTCAACCGCTTGTAGCTACCCCTTCCCCAGTCCTCCAGCTCCCTGAGCCTAGCAGAGACCACCTGGGGATGGTGGTGGTATCATGTCGAAGTGTCTACCACCTCTTAATTTTCTACAAGTTCCTATGAAATTTCTACTATCCTATAGACTAGTATTCTCATACCATTTCCTCTACCTTAGTGGACAGTTCACTCTCTCCATGTTTTCTGTAGGGTGGGTTGGACTATCTCATACAAGATATCCTAGGTCATCCCATGAGTAGAACCACATGTCCTTGAGCTGACTAGACACATCCTATGAGACCTGAACATCAAACCCCTTGTCCTGGGACCCCCTCCTAAAATATCTCTCACATCCAAGTTCTTGAGACTAATGTATACTCTATGCTTCTGAAGTCTCTTCACTTATGTGGCCACAGTCGGCAACCACTGTCTATGTCTACTCATCCATGAAACTCTCAACTAGTAAAATTTTATATAGTAACCCAACTAAGGTAGGAATTTACTAAGCTATAACACTATCTCAGATGTCTCTACATAGTCCTTTCTCAAGGGTTTGAGCCCGAGAGAACTGATCACGAACCAAATATATCGACCACCCAGAGATGTTGGTGAACCTCAATGAATACTCATCTAATTTCATACTTCCTTACTCTAGTTATAGATTTTCCCAGATGCATACATCCTTCAAAATAGTAATAGATAACTCTTATTTGAAAATGATCTCAAAAAATGAATATTATAGAATTTTCTAGCCATATGACTGGGTAAAAAAACCCCACCATAGTCCTGATAATCCATAGAGACGTCTTGCTAACAGAACTACCAATTATTCTTTCAGTGTCCTGAAAAGTCAAAAAACTCATGTCACCACCTCAAGAAAGTCATAATTCATCTGTAGGTTAGGATCACCATATAACCCAAGAAGATATTTCCATTAAAAATCATGAAGCAAGATCAACCAACACACCTAATTTTCTGGTACTATTGGTACCATCTATTTCTCAGAAAGTGGAGGTATTATTAGTGCACCACTTCAAGGTAACATCACTAGAACAAGACCATGTATAGATGACTCATAAATGTTGTGTTCATCATCATGATCCTACTATTGAATCCTATATGGATTTTATCATAGAAAAATCATGAAATTAAAATTATGTACCACAGTCAATGAGTATAACTAAAGAGATGAATTATGAAGTACATAGAAACAACAACCCATTCCTATATGATTCAGGTACCATTTTCTCCCTACAACCAATGTTATCATGAACTAAGTCAAATGTAAAGTGATCAGAGTCCAAGTGTGTGGATGTGTCAGCCATCAAATCAATACTGGAGTCCTTGTCTGAAATTCCAAACTCGAAATAATTAACAATGTTTCCCAAAACCCGTCTCATGGACTCTGGTCCTAAGGTAAAACCATCTGGCTTTGATACCACTTTTTCCTAACCCATACCAATGGTTCCTATACTGCGACTCCCCATGCCTGTCTCTAAAAGGCCAAAGGATGTCTACTAGTACAAATTAAGAATATCACTATCATTGGAGGCCTTATCCTAATGTCTCTATACAAACACACATATCCAAACCCATACAATACTGAAGGGTAAAAAAATAATAAACCATGCATGAATATATCTAAAATACCAAAACCAGAGTAGAAAAAAAACGCAATGTAAACAGATCCAAATACAATACCATTATGATGATTCTGAAAAAAATTCCAACATGAAAGTAAAGATGGGGACTAATTTTATGAAAACTATTGGAACACACCTCGGTTTATCAAAAAAATGGAAATCATATACACAAGACACAACATGTTCTAGAAAGTCCCATGCAAGGGTGATTATAAAAATTCCTAATAGGACACATAGAAAACACTAAGAAAATAACTGCAAGAATAACCGTCATATTTATAAGGGTATAAGAAAAAACACATATAACAAAAATATATAAATATAATCAATAAAGACACAATGTCTCAAGGTAATGTCAAAATATAATTATAGCCTATTATTCCTACAAGAAGGTTCCACATAGAACTTGTTTGGAAGAACACACACCATGAGTAAGATAACATGATTTGAATCCATCCAAGATGTATAACTCATCAGGTCCAACAATAAGAAGTATATATGGAAGTATGAATAAAACAATACATAGATTAAGATCATGGCCAAGTCTGTGGGGTATAACAACAACTCAATCTGTAATAACCCACTAAGTAGGGGATCAGTGCCCATATTACATTGGTCATGTTGATACCAAGAACTCCACCTAAGGAAACATGATTATTAAGGATCTCACTTTGGGTCTCATAGAAGGATTCCAACAACTATATTAAATATTCCTTGTTAAATGAATTAATATTCTATGTGTTGGAAATAATTCTGTACCAACCACTAGGGAATAGATATATGGGACATACCTAAACAAAACTTTTCCAAGATGGAGAAAAAAAGGTATCCAAGACTTCTTGAAGGAAGTATACAACCTGTACTAGTATTACATGGAATTTACCTTTGACACCGGGTTATTCTAATGAAAACAGTTTGTGTTCGTGTCCATTTCAATGTACATGGTGTGTCCAAAACCATTGAATTTTGACTGTGTACATGTAAATGTCTCTACTCTTTTACACATGGAATGGTCATGCCGGTGTCAGAGTACATGGCATGTTCATGATCATGTACCCCTGGATGTGTCCGTGTACCCTTTGAGGTACATAACAAGATACCAAGTCAATTAAAAAAGTGTGTGATGATGGAACACACTGTGTGATATTTAATTCCACCATAGAAACCATAGCCGCCATGCAGGGGTCCCAGACATTATGCTCCTCCAGAATAAATATAGTGTACCATGGGATTTCACAGATTCCATAGGTTTCTCCTCCATATTTCCATTTATTCCTTCGGTACTCAAATCTATTGTGAATTTAGCTGGGAAGCATAGATCAACTCCAGTCGAGCCTCACTACCACCTCTCATCGAATACTGGTCACCCAATTTTCATGAGAATTGGTCATCCTCAATCCTCGTCGCCATCGCATGCACCAATCGAACCTAGATATCTCCAAACTGATCTAATTCACTTACAATCAACACAAAATCCACACACTATACAAATTATAGATCAACGACATCAAATCATTACTCAATGAAATGGATGCACAAAATTTGATTCCTCGGTATTTGAATCCAACCACTGGGAAAACAGAACCCTGGTGATGTACCCATTTAGAAAAATGGGATAAAAACAGGAAATACATAAAAGAGTAATGAACATCTTCCTTGTTTAGTTGGCCTCAATCTGATACTATTAGAACAAATAATGAAGAACCAATAATAAACAATCAAATCTCCTAATAAATCTTTATAGGTATACTAGTCCCACAATATAATTGATCGGAAAATCAATCCATTGTTCGATTGATTTACGTTCATCATAGAAATAAAAATTTGGCATAGATATATAATAAGAAAATGTCTTACTTTTATTCGGATCAATCACAAATGAAGAAAGAAGTTTCATCATTGCTTTTGACGAGATCCTATTGTTTCATTGCACACTGGTTGTTGATCTTCGATCCGACTGTCGTTCTTCATCAAAACCTCCTCCAACAAATTTACAATGCTCTCTTAAATTTTACAGTTTGTCAGCTAAACCATAAGTTTTTCAATAATATCATTTTTAAAATAAAATATTTGCCAATGTTTCAACAAACAAAACAAAAAATTTACTTAATTACATTATTCATTTTATTCCCCTTATGATTTTTTCACAAATGCCCTATGCTGAAAATGGTTATGTCATGTCGAGTAAAACCCACATTTCAAACTCAATAATGCCATATAATTTCTAATCTAAGCCCCCATTTTGGAGTTATTCAACATTTTTTGGAAAACTAGACTTGCGTGCTTTTAATTAATTTAATATATTTAATATATTTCAAACATTGATTCCAGGCACATTGGGTCTTAGAATCACACGAGATCTTAGAGAATGGTCTAAAAAACAATCTATATAATATCCAAAAATAATACATGTGGCACCCAAGTCACTACCAAAAGTAACTTTTCATACCTCAATCCCATTGGTCATAATACATTCATTACATCAAAATGGGAAACTGGGATCCCATTTCCATTTGGAAGTAGATTTTTTAAAAGATCAAGAAATTCAATGAAACTTCTTTCACTCCACCTATTTCTTGATTTCATGTTAACTAATCTCAGTATTGGTGAAATAACTATGAATTTAGTGCAACCTGAGAATAGTGTATTATTAGAATCTCCATGAAATCATCCAATAATTTCTATTTTTTCAATTTTTTCAATGCCTATATCATGAATTAATTCTTAAATACGATACTTTGTCCCATGCTGAATATATTCATCAGCATTAGATGTTGAATTTTATGTAATTTCACCATACTATATCCAACATGTATTATTATTGATTAAACCATAGAAAGTGATATGATCTTTAATTTTTCTACAATTTAACATTCTTATATTCAAACACTTCACAATTGGACAACAAAACAAATCATTGTTTTGAAGATTTTGTTTATAAAATTCCTAAAAACCATCACTCTATTTCATATTCATTAATTTTTCTTCATTATGATCCATTAATTACCTAAGATCACAATAAAAATGGTGAATATATTATATCATATATTTTTTAATAATATATATAAATAAATAAATTTTAAACATCAAAACATATAATCAAAATATTCAATTATTGATTACTATTTTATGATAAAAAAATTATATATAATTATCAAAACATTTCATTGAAAATTTTAAATAAAAGTGAATATAAAAATATAAAAATAGATAATTTACACATGACAAAAATTTCTGAATAAATATATTATCTTAAAAAAAAATTAAAAAATTTAAAATAGGTTTAATAAATTATAAAAGGAAAAAATTGAAGAAAAATATTTTTTAAAAAATAATTATAATGATTAAAATTTAAAAATAAAAAAATAAATTAAATATATTCTAAAAAAATTAGAGAAACAAATTATAATAATAATAAAAGTATAAAATTTAACAAAACTCAACAAAAAATATTTATAATTAATATTAAAATGATTCAAAAAATGTATCGATTAATAAAATTTATAACTTATAGATAATTAAATTATCTTCAAATATAAAAAAATAACTTCTTAAATTTGGAGGCTGATAAGGGAGAATAAAACCTAATTTCTAATTAACTAACATGGAGATGATGGAAACAAGGTAGAGCCTGATATATTAAAGAAAAAAATTAAAAAAATAAAGTATAACAAACCTACAAAAACCATAAACCACAGTTTTGGGTCGACTGAGAGAGCTCATGGATCACGAATGAAGGATTAATTATGGAACATTGGGGAAAAATGGGAAAATATGAATAAAATTGACTACAAGATAGGATCGAGGGCCATAAAAGGTTATTGGGAGCCTTCATGAGTTCAAAGTTCATTGTGAAAAGTGTTTTAATGGATTTTTTTTTATTTTATTAGCTTGGATCACATCATTAAAATATGGATCTTAATATTTGAAAAATTATTCTTCTATATAGTATTCCATATTAGTACTATTATTAATATTGATAAGGATTAAATATCCAGTAAATACTTGGTGAAATTATGTTTAAGAGAATTAAAAATTTTGTAAAGATTTTTATATGATAAGAATTGATTTATAGCATCTCTTATCATACTAAAATTAAAATTATTCGAAATATGATTATTTAATTTTAAATTAGAAATTTTCTAAAGATTGGATTTGTTCAACTATTTCATTGAAATATGATAATGTTTCTTTAATATGTGATTGTTGGATAGATAAATAAATTTATGGGTCATTTTTATATGGTATTTACAATTGAAAAAATGTCACAACCCAACCCAACGGGGCCAACCAAGCTAGTGGAAAGCTGAGTGTGACACCCCATGGATACATATATTAGGATAAAGGTTGGAAACACACCTCGAGTAGGCATAATGCTGAAAGGGTAGACCATAGCCTATATACCTATATGTAAACACAAAACTTGCTCCATGAAATGATGAAAAGAAATAATGAATAACTAAAAAATATAGAGAGTAAATCATGTATGCAATTACCTATAGGAAAGAATTAAGTACATTAGGATAATATAACAAATAGAATTGGGAAAAAAATAAAAAAACAACTATAAATGATTTCGCAACCTAACTAAATCTAAAAAAGGAAATACTAAAGTGTTCTTGAACCTTAATCTCAATGGTTGACCACCGAAAAAATTCATCAATAAGAACCAATAAACCCCACTGATTCATAGTTCTCTATGGTCACAATAGATTGGTATGTCATTAACATAAGATAGAACAAAGGACTGCCCAAACCCGCAATTCCAAATTTAGTAAGAAAGACATGCTGTATATTTTTTATAAAATAATAACTAAAAATACATAGTATATTATAAAACCAAGGATGTTTTTAGTCTTTTTTTGGAGAATTAGAAACAATACAATTTATTATAGTTGGTCAAAATTTGTAAAATTAACTAATTTTATTCACATGTTCTACCACCTTATATGAATCAAGAACCAATGTAATTTATACTAAAACTATAAAAACTATTTTTATACAAGGAGTGAGCAAACAATTTACAAGGGGTTTTATTTAAAACCAGTGATAATTATTTTAAAACATACTTATTTAATAACTCTTTGAAAAAAAATTATATCAAATGAAATATATTTGATATTATATATATTTTCAAGATAATTAACATGGGTTTTATGAAAAATAATTTTAAAAACCTCATAAAAATACTAATCATTTTGAAAAACATTAAAAAATAAACTTTGAAAAAATACTAGGATTTATTCTTAAAAACCTTCTGAAAATAATAATACTTCTATGGATTAAAATGACACCTAGAAAATATTAAGAAAAACATTTTTTCAACAAATAATATCTCCTGTATTAAAACATACCGATGATGTTGTGGGTTCACCCTCCATCCCTAATCATCTCATCTGATACCTATGTGGTGAATTTTACAAAAATATTTTTAGAAGATCTTCTATTTTCATTCTTAAGCCATTAAAAATATTTATAAATTTTACATATAATATTTTCATAGAATAAAATAATTTATTAAATTATAATCCTGAATAAAATATTATTTTTAGACGAAATAAATTTTTCTAAAAAGAAATTACTTACATTTAAAATACTTGAACATAAACAATTTAAAACTAAACAAAAAGCTTGTATTAAAATGCATAAAATGTTTATCAAATTTATAAACCATGACCATATCTACTATTATGAATGAAAATAAAAATAATTTCATTTTATTAAAAAATTATCTTATAAAAATAATAATTTCCAAACAGTCCCCTATACCCTGATTCCAAATTATAATATACGTTCTTTTTTCCTCTTCTTTAGACAATCCCTTTGCTTAACGCATTAATACCACTAAGGGTGATATTATTCTAAAATTAAGAACTCTAAAAATGGAGTGGGATTATAGGAAGATATATTTTTTGGGATTGGATGAACCAAAATGGTTTTGAAGTGAAAATAAATGAGAAGAATATGTGCCCATTTATTATAGAGGGGAGGGGCACTCTTGGAATTTTCCAAAATATTAAATTAATATAATTTAATTTTCAATTCAAAAAGGATATAAAATTATTAATTTAAAATATAATATTATTATGAGTTGAAATAAAATCATACAATAAACATTATATATGTTTTGAATAAATATCTACCTTTATATTTTGGGTTTAACCCTTATTGAACCCCTTTACCTCATACTATGGCAACATAAGTTTTTACTATTTAAGGGTTAATGTAGTTACAATAAAATACCAAATGACCCATAAATGGATCATGTATGAAATTATTAACATTATACTAGTCATTTTATGGATTATAATATATTTAGAAATTTTATATCATTTTATACAATATTATTTATTTTAAAATATCATTAATGTCGATTTTTACACTATTAATTACTATGAATTTTAAAAATATTAATAAGACAAGATGACATCAAAAAATATATATTAATACACCATAAAGATAAAAAATAAATCTATATAATTCTTTTATTATATTAATTATATATTATTATATTTATTTTAAAATTTAAATATCATTTATTTGGTTTTTTTTTCATTAATTAAATAGTTACTGCATCAGTGTTGTGAAAGCATTTAGTGTAATTAAGTATTCACTAAAAATTAAAAATAAATCACCATGGTGAATATAGATTTATTATATTTCCAAATATTATTTATATTTGAACATAAATTCTACATAAAAACTTATTAAATATGTTATATTTTTTAAAATCATGAATGTCATATCTTTGACTTTTTATTAAATAAAATACTATAAGGGTCATAATCTTATCCTAGTGGTTCCAAATGGTAATTAATTCTACACTAGGATTATTATGATAGATATATACTGAACAAAAAATATTTAATCATGTGTTTGGGTCATTTAATGGTTCTTATCCTTTTAATTGAAATCATTTTATTTATTTTTTGTTCTGCGTGTACAAGCACTGGTATAGTGTTTCATTAGAATTACAGGTAATTATTTCACATATAAAAATTTTAAAAAATTAATATCCTAAAAATAAATAAATTAAAATCAATATAATCCTTTATAGTTTTTCATTATGTATATTAACTCATATCCATGTCATGTCAACTTATTCAATTTGGTTATTTTACTTTTTTAGCGTTGCGTAAGCATTGCACAAGTATTTGGATAATATTACTCTTATATACATCAAAAATTAGAAAATATTAGTATAAATAATCATTTATTAATTATATTTAATATAATGGTCTTGTAAAGACTTTTCAAATATCTATTAATTTATATAAGACCCTGAATTTGACTCTTCATGTGTTGCACATGCAATGAAAATGATTTTCATATTTATCATGAAATAAATTATAATTTAAATGTTCTTAACTAATTTTTTTATATTTATATTATAATATAATACATGAGTATTTAAATAAATCTAATAAATTTTATATCATAATTATGCCTTCATGATATCACAAAAGATATAGCATTTTATAAAAAATAGATTTTTACTATTCACTAAATAATTAACTTTTTAATAAAATTATCAAAAAATTTCTATAGAATAATTTTGATATAATTATTTAAAAAATTAAGTTCATTTTATCAAATAAAATTTCTAAAACTTCCAGAAATTAACTATAATATTCGTTCATAAAAATAAATATAAATCATTATTGGGAAAATTTTATTTTTGAAGATTAAAATGAATATACTAAATTTTTTTATAATAATTTCAAAAATATATATATTTATTAGGAAATATATATTTATTTCATTAGTATGTTATTTTTAATCATACCTTCTAAATTAATAGCTTGGTTATAATAATAACATTTAAATAACTATACTTCATTCTTCATTTAAGCTCGGTGATGCATATCTTGTATACTATCGAACTTATGAATTCCTTTTAAAATATCTGAATGTTATATTATACCCTCTATAAAAGAATTGTTCCCTCATAATTCATTAAAAATACTTAACAAAAATTTTAATTTCCATCTTCAAAATTAGAAAAAACTAGAATGGATGATCTTCTATGTTCTAGAAGGTATTTACCTACATAGTAGTTCAAAAGAAATTTCTATCACATAGATTTTTCCTCAAACGTAAATGACTAGTATCCAAAGTTATGATGACCATTACTCTGATACCACTATGATATCCTGAACTTAAATTTCAATATTCGGTATGAAAGACATGCATTGTATTTCATTCTATAAAAATAACATAAAATACAAAGTACATTATACAACGAAGTATGTGTTTTTGGTGTAGGTTTTGGAGAATTAGACAAAAAAATAAAATTTATCAGAGTTGTAAAAAAATTATACTATTAAATATTTTGTACTAATGTGCACTACCTCCTTATATTAAACATTAAAATTTGTAATTTCTACTCAACATGTAAAATTTATTTTAAAACAGAGGGTGGGCATAAAATTTCCCCGCAATGGGTTTTTTTAAAACCAGTAAAAAATATTTCAAAACATACATATTTAATATCTCTTTTTAAAAAAATTATATAAAATAAAATGTATGATACTCATACTATTTTTTAGTTTTAATAACACCCTATTTTTTAACTCAATGTTTTGGTTTTGTTTTAGGGTGCTTCAGGTGAAAAATTGATTTTTTTTGCGTTCTGGGGCTATGCATGGTTGGCACAAGATTTTCCCAAACCCTGAAACCTATTAATGAATACCATGAAAACCCAAAAGGGGAGTTATTCATGGTTGTTTCATAGTTTGAGAAATTGTGTTCCCACTTTGTAGACACTATGCACTTGGACAAAAGGGGTGCATAAATTGGGCACACGGACATTCCTAAGCATGCGACTCTACCCAAGTGATAATGAAAATGATATTTTTCAATCCAAACATTAATTTAAAAATTACAAAAACCCTCCATAAAGGCCCCCAAAGGTCCAGTATTACCCCATATACCATTTAGGCTCCAAAGAGATGTTTTTATCCCATCTACACCCCTCTGGAAGCGAATTGAATCTAGGAAAACAACTTTCAGTCTTCTCCCAGTAGGATTCTTTTTCTCGTTCTCTATCTCCCAATCTCTCCTCTTTCCTCACTTGGGGTTTTTAGATCACTTTATTGATTAAAGGATCCAATCCCCACTATTTTAGGTCTTGAATATATTTTTGATTCTTAGACCTTCACTACTATAATTCTTTATTGGTGTTCCTCATTTAGGGATTTGTGTTTCGAGATTCCATGATCATGAGCTATTTGGTTCCATTTTGATTAGATAATTTGATTAACCCTAAATTTCTTGATTTAAATTCATTTTTTTTTATTTAAACTCAATTTCTTGATAAATTTCTTTCGATCAATTTATTAAAAACCCAATTCTATGGAATTGGGGATTTAAAATTTAATTTGGCCTTAATTTGGGGAAAACCCCAAATTCTATTGAATTTAGGGTTGATTGTAAAATTAGATGGATTTTTTTTAAATAAAATTGTGGAATTTAATTTTAGAAATTGATTTGATTAAATTTATTTGAAATTATATTTATGAAAATTGATTAAACTATTTTGATAGAAACCCGACGGTTTTATCATGGAAAATGACATGATTTGATTAAAAAATAGTGCATTGGTTTTTAAATGGAAATTGGAATATTTGAAATGAAGAATTCGGTGAATTTCATTTTTAAATACATTTAATTGTAATTTACCATCATTTATTTGTATTAGATAACATGACATCCTAGTTAGTTAGTGTGTTTTTTGGATAGCACATTGTTGATTTTTTACGACATAAGACATAGTGCAACACACCACATCCGTGATAGTATGGTGATGAAGTCCTCTTGAACAATTTCAATTGGATGTGTGTATACACAGATTTATGTGGTTCACCTTTGTGTGTGTGAGGATCCCATAGGCTAGAACAATCATACCATTTGGAACTTGATCATGTGGTTAGCTTGTTCGTATTTTAATTATATTCCATTTTTTGTTGTAAACTATCTTAAATTCCATTTAAATTTATATAAACTATTTTATATAAAAATTTAAATAATACATTTTTAAATTACTTCCATACTTTTAATTGTAAATCATGATTTGTTTTAAATATTCTTGCGAACTTCAATGCTTGTTTGTTTAAAAATGAAAGCATTATTAGGTCAATTGAATGACTAATATTATTATAGAACCCCTGGTGAGACCATATTGTGATTTTATATCATTCCTTACACCTTAATTGGGTGTTTTTAGGTTATCTCCTTCCAGGTTCGATCTAGGGAAAAGAACTGCTTTGAGGTGGTTCTTGCTGTTGATCTTTGGGCTTAAAGAGTTGTGTCTACTGGGACTTGGGTAGTTAACATGTTTTCTGGTACATTTCTATTGTACTTTGGATTGTTTATGGTAACGTCAGGATTCTGAGTGTCACCCAGAGGTTCCCCATACTAGGTTGGTCTCATGGCCTCAAGAACATTTCCCCAAATACCAGAGGCTTTCGACTAGCAGCGAGGACCTTGGGTGTGATAGTGGGGAAACTATGCCCTCATTGTTAGAGTAATGCATCAGAAATAAACAAATAATTATAGTGTAAGTAGTAATAACATGTAATAAGTAAATAGTAGAAGACTGGAAGTAATAAACAACTGGAGAACATATATATAAATTACGCATCATTAAAATATCTAGGAAAGAAACTAGACATGTCACAATGCTGGAATACAGTACTAAACCAAAGTACGAAGAAAAAAAATAAACTTTAGTAGCATTGTAAGCCTTGGTTTGGTCCCATGATCTCCAGATCCACAACAATCAAGTACCTAAAGTAGAAGGGCGCTTTCCCTTATATATACCTGGAACAATATAATCTGTTTGGACCCAAAATCATGACCCAAATAGGGTGTGAGATGGATCCCAGTAGGCAACCACCCAAAGATCTGTGCCTCATAGTTAGTGAATATTTATATGGTAGGCAATAAGAAAAATGAAGCAGTAAACAAAGAAAGTACTCAAAATTAAATAATCCTACAGTTTCAAGTGCATTCATTTCCATATATCTAGTAAGCAGGTAATCAAAAACAAGTAACGCTCTAGGAAGTACTCATAGCCTATCCTCTCAGGTTCAACCAATCAATCTCAAGTAACCCTCTGGGTAAGTTTTCACAGCCTAAACCCTCTAGTTCAACTTATTCAAGGATATTACAACCTCTTAGTTAGCTCACATGGTCTAACACCTTTGGTCTCATGCAAACAAAGACTCTCTGAGGAAGCACTCACCGTCAATTCCCCCTATAGTATCATAACGGTAAACTACAGATAGTTTGGGAAAGCACCCAATGTCAAAAAATTTCCTGTGGTCTCGCAACATGGAACTACAGTCACTCTGAGGGAGCACTCATATCCATCCCCCATGTGGTATCATAATGTAAAAGTAAACAGACACTTTGGAGAAGTTCTCAGTGTCCATTCTCCCTATGGTATACTACATAAGGTTCCCACAGCTGCATGTAAGTCAAACATGCACAACAATGTTCAATGGAAAATGTAAACCTTAAGAACTACTTGGATAATAGATTTCAAGAACCACTTGGCTATATAGCTAAAAAAATATCATCATATCATATAATATAACTTCATCCTATCAACACTTGGCATGGAAAACAAGAATCCAAATAGGCAAGGCTAGACCAAACATTCAATATCAAAACAAATATGGACAACATATCTATAGCATAGAAAATAACCCTATTCACAATCAAACAACCTCTACTCAAGGACACAAGGAATAAAAGGAATTAGCAATGCGAAAAAACCTAAACACGCAATACCCTATTCTAGGGTATTGGGCACTGTTTCACATAAATTTCAATGACTGACTACGAAAAGGCACAGACAACCTACCCCGACGTTGTAATATCAATATACTCCAGAGTAGGCCCTTGAATCAAACTAGAATGCTATAGATCTACAAAAACATTGAAAATGTTCAACTAATGATATTTTACGAGAGAGCAGAAATCTAGGAATGGGGCCCTAGAAGAAGGAAGAACTCATTGTGGAAATTCCAACACAATTGGCAATGGTTGAATAAGAGAATAGATGGTAGGACAGATGCTTTGAGAAGAAATGTCAGCTACGGTCCCTCCTAGATGAGATGAGCCGAGAAGAAGAGGGTTCTATCGATTAGATGCGGGCCTGGTCCATTTAATCAATTAAAAATAAAAGTACCTTGTGTTTTCATTTAATGTACATTTCGTGTACTCGTCTTAACCGGCCCTCACTTTATGTGGCCTCCAGGTCACCTCACACTGCCATTAACTCGGTCGTTACAGAGTCACCCGTGATAATTGGGTACACGGAGTGTACAGAAAAGTACATGACGTGTACTCCTTAAATTTCAATATTCTCCCCTTTTTCTAAAAAACACCAGAAAAGAAAATTAATACTTGAAAAGAATTTCCAGGTTCTTAAAAACTTCTTCCCTTTATGAAATTTGTCCTGGAATTTCCCTAGAAAGGCAGCATTGAAGAAGAGTCCTGAAACAGCTTCAGCCACTACGATCATATGTAGGCCTCCCTCTCCCATGTATCATCTTGTACTCGCTCGGGCTGCCATATCACTAGTACTAGAGGAATATACAAGCCATAGAGAACCTTCACTCTATGATCAACAATACAGATATGATGATCCTCAAATGATGCATCCACCTCTATCTCAACTTCTTCGGGTTGGAAAACACGAGATTGGTCTGAGAAGTAACATCGTTGCTGAGAAACAGGGAATAAGTCATGCATAGCTCGATACCTCTGAGGTAACTATAGCCGATAGGAAACCAGACCGACTCACTCCAAAATCTCAAACGACTAGATGTAACTCAGTGAAAGCTTTCCCTATCCCATAATCCTCCTGTGTCCCAACCTCGGTGTGACACATAGAAAAACCTGATCTCTGACCTCTAACTCCAAAGGTCATCCCAGTCGATCTGCATATGACTTCTGTCATGATTGTTTTATAGCTATCATCTTCTAAATAAACTCGATATGCTTTGTGGTCTCCTGCAAAAGGCTATGTCCCTACATAGCTGCCTCTCATGCCTCCAACCAACATAATGGGGATCAACATGAACTACCATACAAATCCTCAAAAGGTTCTATCTGAACAGTTTCTTGAAATCTATTATTTAAGGAAAACATTACAATAGGTATGTGATTCTCCCAAGAACCTCTAAAATCTAGGACTCAATCTCAAAGCATGACCTCCAACACCTAAATCGTACGCTCGGACTGGCCATTAGTCTGGGGGTGGTAAGATGTAGTTAGATGTACCTGTGTACCCAAATCCCTTTGTACTCTTTTACAGACCCGAGAAGTAAAATGGGAATCCCTAAATGAAACACTGGAGTGTTAAAACACATAAAGGTGTGAAATCTCTTGGATGTATAGCCTTCCCAACTCATCTACACTAAAGGTCTCCTTGATCGGAAAGAAGTGAGAAACCTTCGCAAGTCTGTCAATGACAACCCAAACTACATCATTTCCTCGAGGTGACCTTGGTAAACATATCACGATGTCCATCACGACGTCATTCCACTTCCACTTGGGAATGGATAACTGCTGAAAAAGCCTTGATAGTCACTGATTATCACCCTTCTCCTACTGAGAGGTGGAACATCTCTTGACAAACCCAATAACATATCTCTTCATTCCTAGCCACCAATAATGATGGTGCAGATCTCGATACATCTTGGTGACACCAGGATGAACTGCCCAAACTAAGGAATGAATTTACCACACCATATCCCCATGTATTTCTACTGACACCCATAGGTACCCATGAAGATGTAAGATCTCATCTATGCCTACAGTTTATCCAAGAATATGGTCCTCTCATAACACACTCTCCCATATAACTAGGTTTTCAGGATTTGATAGATGCCTCATCCGCACTTGTTCATGAAGAGTAGAGTTAATACCTATAGAAGAAAGAAAATTTTTCCCCTATCTACCATGCACCTCCAAATGCATCTCAGAAAATAGAGCCATAAGCTGCAACTCACTGTTGGCCTCCTGAACTGCCTATATCTGAGTCCTTCTGCTCAGCGCATCAAGAACAACATTGCCTTTCCCAGGCATATAGGCAAGCTCAAAGTTAAAGGACTGAAGGTATTCAACCCACCTTTTCTATCTCAGATTCATATCACACTGAGTAAAAATATAATTGGGACTTTTTTGGTCATAAAAAACCACAAATTGCTCTCCCAAAAAATAATGGACCACATAAGGCATGAACAACTACAGCTAACTCAAGATCGTGCATTGGGTAATTCCTATTGTGTGGCCTCAACTTCTGAGACTTGTACACAATGACTCCTTCCCCCTGCATAAGAACTATTCCTAGTCCAATACATGATGCATCAAAGTACACAGTATAGCTCTTTCCCGACTCTGGAAAAACTAGTATCGGTGCCGAGGCCAACCTTTATTTCAACCCCTAAAAGGCTGACTCACAAGAATCTGACCACAAAAACTTTTCACCCTTCTTAGTCAGGCTCATTAGTGGTGCTTCTAAGGGTGAAAAGTCATGTATGAAACATCTGCAGTAACCACCTATCTTTTGAAGACTCCATACCTCAAGGATGTTCTTTTCCTGCTTCCAAGAAAACAACAGTATTCACCTTCTCAAGGTCTACTGATACTCTTCTATCTGAGATAACATGACCCATGAAGTGAATATGGTCCATCCAAAAGTTTCATTTAGAGAGCATAACATATAACTGATGATCTCTCAATAAACTCGAAATGATCTCATATTTTGTGGCATGGTCGTGTCGAGTGTGAGAGTACACCAATATATCTTCCACTAAGACCACCATGAAAGAATCCAAGTATGGATGAAACACTCGGTTTATCATTTCCATAAAAACTTCATGCACGTTCGTGAGACCGAATGGAATAACCATATACTCATATAGACCATACCTACTCTGAAAGGCAGTAAGAGGTATATCATATGGTCTAACAAGCAACTAATGGAAATTGGATCTCAATAAATCTTCAAGAACACCTGGGCTCCATGAAGCTGAGGAAAGCAATAATCAATCCTTGGAAAGGTATATCAGTTCTTTACCGTCAACTGGTTCAACTTACGATAATCCACGCAATGTATGAGGGTACCATCTACCTTCATTACAATCAAAACAGGCGAGCCCTAAAGAGAAGTACTGGGTTAGATGAAACCCTTATCTTGTAACTCCTAAAACTGATTCTTGATCTCATGTAACTCTAGTGTAGCCATCCTATAGGGAGGAATAGACATAGGTGATGCTCCTGCAACAAGGTCAATAGAAAAGTCTACCTCTCACTCTAGTGGAAAACCTGAAAAGTACTCTGGAAAGACATCCCTAAAATGATCCACCACTGATGGAAAATAAAACAGGGAAGTTACCTAGTCATCTAGATAAAAACTAGTAATCTAGGCTGTAACTCCTCCCAACCCATGAGGCTCGGGTCCTGCTCTTCTTTCCCGGACATTCCATTCACCCTTATGTGAGAAAAAACAACTCTCCAGTGATGTGGAACTCACTTTACAGTGATAGGAGTCAACAAAATCCTGGAAGGGAACTAACCAGTCCATTCTGAGAATTAATTCATAACCTATCATCTCTAGGACATAGAGATACCATAAGAAGTGGGACCCACCAACCTCAAGAGGGTAATCCATGCACTAATGTACACTAGCCATTCTTGTCCCCAACAGAGTGTCCAACGTCAATAATTCAACATAAGTAAATATACAGAGCCCAAGGCTCTCCAAAATAGAAACATATATGAAACTATTGGAATACCCTCTATCGAAAAGTGTAAAAGGTAAATCTGATGCAACTAGAATCATACCTCGAACTGTAGAGGGTCCAGTATCCTACTCTTACAGGGTATACAACACTGTAAATGTTTTTCCTATACCGCGGCCCTGTGACCCTTCCAGACCACCCTGAGCTGATCCACCCCATTGTCTCTGAAATCCTTGTGACTGACTACCATGACCACAACCGCCACCTCGACCTAAATGGCCAGACAAACTCTAGTTCCCAGACTGATGAGAAATTGGTGGCCCTCATCTTGAATGAGGAGTCAAAACAAAACCTCAATCACTCGCTGCTGGTGAGTAGAACTGAGAAATCCACTGAAGATGCACCATCTTGCCACAATATCGGCACTCCACTAGGTCTCTAGAGCATTGTGACCTTGTATGACTGATCTTCTTGCACTGGTATCACACCACCTAGATAACCGAAGAAGTATACCGCTTCCTCTAATTCCCATGTGTAGTCTCTCTATGGAGCTTCCTACTATCAGTAGGACAAGCACAAACTCTTGATGTTGAACCGCCCTGGCCCACAGCTTCAGAATCTATCAGGTTGCGCTAGGTGATATACGCCTGGTTGACTATGGAAAATATGGTCATAAACTAGAATATGTTTACATAATATTGGATTTCATGCATGATACCATCCTCAAAATTTCTCACCAAGAATAAATCATCACCTCCTAGGATGGGTGTGAAGTGCTGCAGCTCTATGAAGTGATAAGAATACTCTATGATTGAGAGAGTACCCTTCTCCAAACTCATAAACTCTCGAGCTCGATCGGCCCTCAAAGTCTCTGGGTAGAAGTAACCATAGAATTGCCACTAGAACTCATCCAAATACATACTCTATTGGTTCCTTGCCTGAGAAATCTCATCCCACCATCTCTTGGAAGAATCCCGAAGCATATAAATTGAGATCTCCACCCTTCTCTTTGGAGGTGTCTCCAGATGAATGATGATCGAAAGCATGGCCTCTAACCATGATTCTGTATCCTAAGGTCCTCCATCCCCTGATAAAGTTGTAGGATGTTGCTACAGAAAATTACCACATCAAATCAGCCATAGACGGGGCAGGAGGCAGCATTCCTCAGAAGGTCTACAGGAACCTCATAAATCCCTCTCGGAACTATGCATCAAGACCTATATCGTGGATAATGGTTAGTGCCAAGATGAGCACAACTGGAGGATCTGTTGGCAGTTCCTGATTTTTTATGTCTCGTGTCTAGTCACTACCTGGTAGTTGATGTACAATCGGAAGATGCCTAGGTGGCATGACTCTGCATGGTCAAATGCACACCTTAGATCAATATTAACAAGGACTAAAACTTAGAAGTTCAAGATGGTAACAGGAGAAAGAAATAATTGAAGGTTTCTAAAAGGTGGATAAATTGCGTGTATAACTCCTTCATGGAATGTTACCTTAAGCTTTCATATGGACATGTACTCATTATAACCTTGGTTGTGAACATCACATACACACAACGTGTTGTCCTAACACACGAAAAGTAATGGAATCTTATTCCCCTGCATGAGTCCTTTAACACGACATGACCAACATGGTTCTCATAGAGAAAGACCAAACGGTATGTTTGTGCTAGAAACATTGTGTACTAAAATAAGATCACTGAACTGTGTTTTTAGTCACATAGATGGTCACACGATAGACTAGACACGGCATGTTCGAGCTGGACACGATGTGTACTAACTACCCATAATCCACCTGTGCCGCTAGTCACACAGTCAGACACATTGATCCTAATACACGACATGCACATAGTGTACATGGTGTGTCCCACCAAAAAAATTCCCATCCCCATGTCTCTGCCGACACACTCGTTGACACGACTAGAAAATATATAGTGTAAACATAATTTACATGGTGTGTACTTAAGAAAAACAGTTCCTTCCAAAATAGAAGGACACATGCTTTTTATTTTCCAATAAACCTCGTGTCTTATGGGTTTCTCAGGATAGTAAGCCTCAGAAACTACTCTAGAAGCCAAAAAAATACATAAACGAACATAAATGTGCCAATTTCCAATCTATGAGGGCCAATACTCACTGTGAATTAAACATTGGCATCTTATATATGTCATATACAAGCATAACAATGCAATGATCCAACAAATTCCGATTCATGAGGGACCATAACACCTCAAGAAACATAGTTTCGTATTCATTCAAGTGAATCCTTATACCATCCAATAACCTATCAAATAGAAGGTATTCTATCAAAGCATCTATCACAACAACATGCATATCTATCACAAAATCTGTCACAACAACATGCAATCGATAATGAACCCTAAATGGAATAATAATAATGCATGACATGTGATCTCTAGAAAGTGCCTATACGATGAATGAGATGGAATACCCGCATCTCATCAATTTTCAATAGAAATATAACCTCAATAATATCAATAGTAACTTCAAAAAATATGTGAATCACCCAACGGTGAAATAAAATCAACTGTAATAATTGCATAACTAGAAAAATCAAAATATATGAGGTAAATTGTCTTTTACCTGTACACTAGTCTGCTAATTTGGAAAATAGATTATTACCAAGTACCTATTCCATCCTATCACTGGCTATAGCCTCTAAACAATAAGTAAAGAAGAAAATAATCCCTTTGATACCACTTTGTAACATCTCGGTTTCGAGTGCCACCTAGAGGTTCCCCGAACCTGGTTGGTCACATGGCCTCAAGCACATTTCTCCAAATTCCAAAGGCTTCCAACTATCAGTGAGGACTTTAGGTGTGATAGTGGGGAAACTATTTCACCATCGGAAAGAAATAGGTAACTATAGCAAAATCAGTAATAACATGTAATAAATAAACAACAGAAGAATAGAAGTAATAAAAAACTAGAGAACATATATAAAAATGATGAATGATAAAAACATATGGGAAAACATCCAAATAAGTCACAATGATAGATTATAGTACTAAACAAAAGTACAAATAAAAATAAATAAACTCTAGCAGCATTGCAACCCTCACCTTGGTCCCATGTTCTCTAGATCCAAAGTAATCAAGTACCTGAAGTAGAAGGGAGCTTTCCCTTTTCTATACATGCAGCAATATAATCAGTTTGGGCTCAAAAGCATGACCCAAACAGGGTGTGAGATGAATCCCAGTAGACTACCCCTAAATATCTATGCCTAATAGTTAGTGAATATATATATATGGCAGGAAATAAGCCTAACGAAGTAATAACCAAGGAAGTACTCAAACGTAAACAATCATAGAGTTTCATGTGCATCCATTTCCTTTCATCAAGTTAGTAGCTAATCAAAAACAAGTAACCCTCTAGGAAGTACTCATAGCCTATCCCCTCTGGTACAACCAATCAATCTCAAGTAACCCTTTGGGTATGTTCTCAGAGCCTGACCCCTCGGGTTCAACTTATACAAGGATATGATGACCTCCTGGGTACCTCACACGGTATAACCCCTTTGGTCTCATGAAAACAAAGACTCTATGAGAAAGTACTCACCATCAATTCACCATGTGGTCTTGTAAAGGTAAAAAATAGACTCTAGGGAAGCACTCTACGTCCACTTCCCCATGTGGTCTCGCAACATAGAACTACAGAAAATCTGAGGGAGCACTCATGTTCATACCCCCTATAGTCTCATAACCTAAAATAAACAAACACTCTCGAAAATTCCTCAGCTTTTATTTTCCCTATGGTCTACTACACCAGGTTCCAACAACCCTATGTAAGTCAAACATGCACAACGATGTTGAAAATCCAAAGTGAACCTTAATAACTACATGGATAATAGAATTCATGAACTACTTAGCTAATCAACTACAAGCATATCACAATATCATATAATATCCCTCCATCCTAACAACACAAGAAATGAAAAAAAAAACCTCCAAAGAGGAAAGGCAAGACCAAACAGTCAATATCAAAACAAACATGGGCAGCAGATCCATAAGATGGAAGAAAACCATATTCACAATCAAACAACCTCTACTCAGGCACACAAGGCATAAAAGGCATTAGTAGGGAAAAAAACACTAAACACACAGTACCCCGTTCTAGGGTATTGGGCACTTTTACAAATAAAATTCAAAGACTAACTATGGAAGGGCACAAACCACCTACCATGACATTGTTCGATCGGTATCCTTTGGCGTCGTCCCTTGAATCGACCTAGAACATGGTAGATCTAAAAAACACACAAAACGTTCAACCAAATATATTTTACGAGAGAAGAGAAAACAATGAATGAGGCTCTAAAAGAAGGAATAACTCACCATGGAGATTCCAATGTAATCAATGATAGTTTAATTGAAGAACAAATGCTGTGTTGGAGGCTCTAAGAAGAAATGTACGATAAAGTATCTCCTGGATGAGATGAGCTGAGAAGAAGATGTTTATATCGATTATACGCGACCCTGATCTATTTGATCAATTAAAAATAAAAGTACACATAGTGTTAATTTAATGTACACACAGTGTACTGGCCTTAATTATCCCCCTCATAAGGTGGTATTCAGGTCACCTCACACATCCTTGTACACGGTTTTTACAGGGCCAGTACATAGTCACCCGCAACATCTAGGTACATGGCGTGTACTCCAAAGTACACAGCGTGTACTCCTTAAATTTCCAGATTCTACTCTTTTTCTCAAAAACAACTAAAATAAAATTCATACCAGAAAATAAGGTCTGGGTTATTATATTTATACAATTTTACATCTATTACACATATCTATGTGCAGTTTCTATTTTTTCATACTAATTTTTTTATCTTACTTTTCTAATATTTGTAGAAAACTCATTCCCACTATCATTTTGTCTGATTGTAGGTGCTAGTATCCAACCAGTGGGGATCGAGAATACCCTTCAAGACATGTAAGAGTTGGATTAGTTACTAGGATACTAGGGTACTTAGTATGGTTTGAAACAAATTAGAATTAGAGTTCTATGTTTAGCTTCTTTTCATGATGATAATATGTAGTTTTGTGATCTTGTCAGGACATAGGAGGGAGTTTCAATTTATTTCTTAGACAGATAACACCATAATGAGCCTTAAGTAACATGGGGTGGTTAGGGAAAGGAATCGTGAGAATTAGTTCTATAATTTTCCTCACTTTTTATTTGGATAGATTGAAATACTAATATTGTTTGTCTATCTATTCTGTTAATTTCACAAGTTGCTCTATTTGAGTGTTATTGTGATGTCTTCAATGTTTTCTATTGATGTTTTATAGAATCATTCCTCAGAGAAGACATGGCAATCCAATCCTAGAGGAAGCTACTAATGATCCTCAGTGAGATAATCCTATTATGGACCTGAGTTTAGTTGAGGTGATTGTGTGTATTGTTCATGCTCTGGGAAAGGCACCACCAGTAGTTTCTGTTTAGGTTCCAGCTATTGAACCTCAAAGAGATAATATCTTGAATAATTCTTAGGTTACCCCTCAATAGAATCCACCGACATTCAAATTCTCTAATGATCCTAAATAGGATGAGGAATGGTTGAGAAGGATTCGGTTTTTATTAGGGTTCTTGGAGACACTTGATGAAATCAAGGTGAAATGTGCCACCTTCATACTGGAATGACTGAAAAAAAAGATGTTGGGACACGAAGGTGATGGAAAATAAACATGATGGATTAGAGTTTAAAGACTTTAAGGATCTTTTCATAGACTAGTTCTATCAGAGATTCGATGGTGTAGGCCAAGGATTAGAATTTTTTCAAACCTGAAGAAAGACAACAAGACCATGACAGAATATAAAAATATATTTTTTATGATTATGTATTTTTCACTTGATAGAGTATTCAACGAGTAGATGAAGACCGGATGGTTTGAGTTGGGAATATGAACTAATATTAGTTATCAAGTTTTTATTCTAAATCTGCCTTCTTTTTCGTATTTGGTTCATAGAGCTTTGAAGGTTGAAATAGAACCTGCAAGAAGGTTAGTGTCGATTAGAGTTTTTTTATGTCCCGGTTTTACTGTGAATTACTCTAAGTGGAAGGGGATTCAAAATTATTATCATAGATTTTCTTGATAGAAGTTTCATTATAGTACTCTTTTAGTTCTAGGAGGAGGCTTTTTGACTTGTTACTAATTTGGAAATCTAGGGCATTTAAAGAGGGTTTTGATAGAGGCACCAAATAATTGTGGTTAATGTGGATGCTCAGGTCACTTATAAAAGTTCTGCCATGTATTTTCTACTCCCCATAGTGGTACAAGATCTACAACACTAAAAATTAATTTGGTGCAATAATATGATTCAAGGAAAAAGGGGTTCCATCCACAGGCATCCAAAACAGAGATTCTTCATGCAGTGGAAGAGTCTATAGAAGAAGCAGATACAAACCTAGTGATTGTGAGAGATACAATCACTATAGATTCATCATTAGTGACATCCATATTTGATACGGGTGAATCTAATTTGTTTTTTTCAACATATATTATTAATATTCTAAAACATCCTATGAAGATTTTATCTTATGTGATGGATATCAATGCACCCCTTGGAACTAAGAGAGAAAACGATCTCTATGGTCCCTCTTGTTACTTCTCTTTATCAGATGTTTAACATGCTTGGGATTTTTTTGTTCTCAACAAGAAACCACTTCAGGAAAAAAATTTAATGTATTGGGACATTTTCAATAAAGTTTGAATTGATTTTTATCTTTAATGGGTCTCTTTTATATCAAATGATGGGGTCTTACATAACATGTAAGGAGATTGTGACCCAAGATCAAGTAGATTCAGACCATCTTATCTAGAGATGGGGGAAGGTAATATTGGTGTTTCTTTTGATTTGTAGTTATAATATTTGAGCAGTGATCTCTCTCAAATTTTCATCTAGTTTCCCAACATTTTCTCTTATGAATTATTTCGTTTTACATTGGTAAGGCGGTAGATTTTTCTATTGATTTAGGGATGGGTACTTAGCTAGTATTTATTCTTTCATACCACATGGCTACAATGGTAATGAAAGATTTGAAGTCTCAATTGCATGGTCTTCTTCAAAAAGGATTTATAATCCCATGTGTGTCTCCTTAAGTATAACCTATTCTATGTCCTAATAAATTAGATGGTTCACCATGACTTTAGATTTATTACTGAAAACACCATCATGATAAGGTAAAGGAGAAGTATTCATTACGAGAAATTGATGATATGTTTGACCAGTTGAAGGGTGATAAGTGGTTCTCAAAAATTGATTTGTTATCTAGTTACTATCAGTTAGGGATAAAATAATTTCACATTTAGAAAACCATGTTTTGGGGAAGGTAATACCATTATGAGTACCTTTTCATGCTATTTGGTTTAACTAATTCTCCCATTGCCTTTATAGATTTGATGAAGAAAATATTCCATGAGTACCTTGATACATTAATTTTATTATTTGTGGATACATTTATTTTTTACTATATATATGGGGATGATCATTTGTGTCATATAAGAGAAAATATTGGATTATAGAGAAACCACTGACTTTATTCCAAGCTATAAAAATGTGTTTTTTTGTATCTGTGAAGTGAAGTTATTAGGAAACGTGGTAATAGAACAAGGTATACCAGTTGATCCTAAGAAACTGAAAGATGTTATGACATGGTAGAAAGCATGAAATGTATTTTAGATTTGGATATTCTTGGTTTTATGTAGGTATTATCCCCAGTTATTCAAAGACTTCTTAAATCTGGAATTATTGATGACTACGCTAACTCAAAAGGGAGTGAGGTTTTATTGGGATGAAAAATGTCAGAGTTATTTTGTTGAGTTGAATTTTTTTGAAAATCACATCGGTGTTGACTCTTCTAGAGGCCAGGTAGGGCTATGTTGTCTTATGTGATGCATTAGGTTTACTTTTGGGTTGATTTTTTTATGAAAGTTGATCATTTTGTTGCTTATTTCTCTCATCGTATTAGGCCGCCCAGGAATAATTACCCTAACCATGATCTAGTACTCGAAACTATGATGCACACTCATAAGAGTAGGAAAAATTGCCTTTTAAGAGAAAGGTTTACTACATTTTTACATCACAATATCTTGAGTTATATCTTCTCAAAAAATGATCTAAATCTAAACTAGAGACGTTGAGTGGAATACCTAAAATCATTCAACTTTGACACCACCTATACCCTGAGGAAATGGAATGCCATCATAGATGTATTGAGTATGAAATTTACAACCCAGAAAGTGAAGGAATCATTATAAGAGGGGAACATAATGGATCTTTTTTCATTGTTGGATATTGGAGTTTTAGAATCAAGGGTCAAGGTTTCTTTGTCCAGTGCTCCGTTGACATACCATCTTATCAGGATGATTCTTCATGAACATCATCTTAATGATGAGTCTCGTAGAATTAGAAACTATCTTTATGGGGAGGAAACCATTCCTCACTATTCATTCTACACTGAGGGCATTCTATGATGTTAGATTGATTTGGTTGTGTAGTTAGTAGTAAGGACGGTTGTGATGAGGTATTTCCATAGTTCCTAGTGGGAAGTGAACCTAGGAACCACAAAAATGTTCTATGATATGGGGAAATAGTTCATGTGTCTCGGTATAAGATAAGGCATTTTTTAATTTCTCCCTTATTGTTATACGTGCGAACAGGTCATGTTTGAGCACCTGAAACCTTTGGGTTTGCTTCATCAAATTCCAATCCCTAATTGGATGTGGGATTAAATCTCAATGGACTTTATGGTTTGGTTTCAACGTCCCCAAATAAAGAATAATGTGATATGGGTTGGGATAGATATTCCAAAAAATATCAGGTGACTTTATACCCATTCCTGATAAAACCAAATTTGAGGAGCTGGTAAATCTCTATGTGAAAGGGATTTTTCTTTTTCATTGAGATCCATCTGCTATAGTCTTTGACATAGAACCCTAGTTCACTTCTCAATTTTGGAGAGTCATTCAGGATGAATTGGGATCTCATGTCCATTTAAGCATGGCATACTATCTGCCGTGAAATGGTCAGAAAGAAAGAGTTATAAATATTATTTAGGAAATGATCCACACTTGTGTATTCAGCTTTGGTAGGGATTGGGATGATCATCTGAGGTTGCTTTAGATTTATTATAACAATAGTTACTAGTTCGAGATCATAATTTCTTCTTTTGAGGCCCTGTATAACTGGCCTCGAAGATATCTATTGTGTTAGTCAGAGATTAGTGAATGTTCTTTAGTTGGACCATTCTTGGTTCAAGAGATGAAAAAAGATTTATTTGATTTATCGATTAATATTGATGGCACAAATCCAATATAAATCTTATCTTGATCATCATTGTATACCATTGAAATTTTTAGTTGGTGACCAGGTGTTCTTGAATGTTTCACCTTATTTGGGTCATCGACAACTTGGGAGGAAAGGGAAGATGGATTCTCATTTTGTGGCACCATTTTTGGTTCTTGAGAAGGTGGGGGAAGTGGATTATCATTTAGCACTTCCACCAAAGCTGATGTCTATGAATAATGTGTTCCATGTATCTCAACTATGAAAGTATCTATCTAATCCACCTCATGTTTTGAGCTAGAGTGATCTTGAGGCTGAACCTGATTTATCCATGACTGAACATCCATCCAAGATAGTTTATTCTAAAATCAAGGAACTTAATTTGAGGATCATACCTTTTATTTGAGTTCTATATCATCATAGATTTGATTCTCATGAAACATGGGATAAGGAATTGCTTATGAGAGAGTAGTGGCCTTATTTTTTTTGGCATTGAAGCTTCTCTTTGGGATTTATTGTAATAGATAGTTTCTGTGGTTGGTAGGATGAAACATAATGTTACTATTTTTAGGTATTCATAATGCACTATTTTTCATGATTTGGTTGGGTTTCGTTTAAAGGTTCTTTAGGTGAAAATTTGAAAAAAAATTGGGAGTTTTGGGGCTGTACACAGTTGCCACCTGATTTTTCCAAACCATGTGCCATGTTAATAAAAACCATGAAAAACTAGGTAGTGGGGTTTTTCCTAGCTGTTACACCATCAGATAGACCGTGCACCCACTTAGTAGAAACCATGCTCAAAGACAAAATGGGTGCATGGCTAGGGTGCACTGTTTTTCTTAACCATGCAACTCTGCCCCAGAAACTATGCGTACATTATTTTTTAATCCAAAATTTAATTTCAAAATTCATAAAATGCTATTTTTAAGTTCATGATGTCAGAGTATGACCCTATAGAGATTTCATCTTCCTTGGGGGCTCCCAAGAGAAATTTTGATCCTACTACACCACTCCATAATAGAATTGATTCTATGGGAACAACATTTGATCTTCTATTAATAGGTTTCCTCTCCCATTCCTAATATACATCTCTCTCCTCTTTCCTCCCTATGGTTTTTTCGATCACCATTTTGATTGGAGACTCCAATAATTTCTTTTTTTTTTCTTGAGTATTTGTTTTGTTGTTAGATCTTCATTTCTATAATTCCTCGTTATTGTTCCCCATTTAGGGATTTGTGTTTTTAGAGCTCATAATACCATGGTCGGTGGTTCCATTTTACTCTTCCAATTTTATTAATCCTAAATTACTTGAATTATATTCATTTGTTTATTTAAATTCGATTTCTTGATAAATTTGTTTCAATCATTTTAATAAAAACCCGATCACATTAAACTGGGGATTTGATATTAAATTTGGGATGAATTGGGGGAAAACCCCAATTTTATTTAATTGGGGATGTATTGTGAAATTGGATGGAATTTTTTTAAATTAAATTATGGAATTTAATTATGTGGATTTATTTGATGAAATTTATTTCAAATTGTTTTTGAGAAAATGGTATAAACTATTTTCATATAAACCCAATGGATTTATCTGAAAATGTATGATTTGATTAAAAACCCATGTGTTGGTTTTTGAATGGAAATTAGAATATTTAAAATGGATAATGGGATGAATTTTACTTTTAAATAGTTTTAAAACTAATTTACCATTATTAATTTTATTAGATAACATGAAATCCTAGGTAGTTAGTGAGTTATTGGGATAGCACTCTCTTTAAGCAATATAATATAAAACATAGTGCAACAGGTCACATCGCTGATGTAATGGTGATGAAGTATTGTTCACCTGTTTCAAATGGATTTGTGTGTTCACATATTTTTGTGTTTCACCTTCATGTTTGTGAGGATCCCATAGGATGGAACTATCATACCTTTTGGCACATGATCATGTGGCTTGATTGTTTTTATATAATGAATATTCTATTATTGTTGTAAACTATTTTACCTGACTTGTGAATTTATATAAACTATTTTATATAAATTTTTTATTAATATGTTTTTAAGGTATTTTAATACTTTTAAATTTTTATCATCATTTTTTGTAAATATTCCTTTAAACATCCATGTTTTTTAATTAAAAATTGAAATAATTTATTTGGTTAATTATAAATGGAATATTATTATATAATCTTTAGAAAGACCATACTAGGATAACTGATCACACTATACCTGTTCCTTCAGATGTTTTTAGATTATCACTATCCAGGTTTGATCTGAGGAAAATAACCACTTGAAGGTTGTACTTGTTTTTGATCTTTGGGCTAAGAGAGTTTTTTTGTTGGGAATTGGGAAGTTAACCGATTTTCTAGTGATTTTCTATAGTACTTTGGATTGTTTATACCATTATAATTCTGGTTCAGTTCTCCCTATGGATTTTTTATTTTATGCATACTAACATGTTACTCTTTCTTTGGAAATGTTTGTGGAATATTTGTTTCCACTTTAATTTTGTTTGATTCTAGGTGCTAGTCGCCAACAAGTAGGGATTGAGAATTCTCTTTGGGCCATGTTAAAGTTGGATCGTTTATCGGGTTGCTAAGGTACCCAGGATCATTCGTAACATAAAAAATATTTGATATTATATTTATATTTTACAAATAATAATATAGGGTTTTATGAAAAATATTTTCAAAACCTTTCAAAAAATACTTATCATTTCTAAAGCCATTCAGAAATACACTTTGAAAAAAACTATGTTTTCTCCAAAAAAACGTTTGAAAATAATAATACATGTATGAATTAAAATGATACATAGACAATATTATGAAAAAATTATGGAAACTAGAAGTATCAATTTTAGTAAATCATATTGTTGAGGTCATGGGTTCACTCCTCATTCATCATCATCTCATTTGATATCCTGATGCAGAATTTTAAGAAAACTTTTTTTGATAACATTCCTTTATAATTCTTAACCCATTAAAAACCTTTTGAAATCCTACAAATATTAAATTCATAGAATAAAATAATTTAATTACTTCAAAGAATGATAGAAATCATATTTTTAGTATAAATCCATTTTTCCAGAAAGGAATTACTTATATTTAAAATAAATGAACATAAACGCTTTGAAATTAAAACTAACGCTTGAATTATAATGCATAAAATGTTCATAAAAATTATATATGATGGTCATATCTACAATATTAAATGGAAATAAAATATTTTAATTGAAAAATAAAAAACTCTTATGAAAATAATATATTAAAATCCCCTTACCTTGAGTCCAAATCGTCACATACATTCTTTTTTTCCACTTCTTTGAACAATCCCTAAACATAGAACCTCAATATCACTAAGTGTGGTGTTATGAAGAAACTAATAACTATATAATATTATGACTAATTTTAGTAAAATATTTGGATAGGCCATGGCCGAACTAATAGGGTTTTGTTGTGTGAAGAATCAATAAGAAGATGTTCCCTTTTAAAAGAGAGGGGAGGGGTGCTCTAGGAAATTCCAAAAATATGAAATTAATATAAATTAATTTCCATTTCCAAATGGATATAATATTATTAATTTTTAAGATATTATTACTAAGGGTATAAATACCAAGATCCAGTAAAAATTAGATATGTTTTGAATAAATTTATACTCTTATCTTTGGGGTTTAACCGTCATTTAATCACATTAATTATTACTCGGACAACATGAATTTTTACTATTTGAGGGTTAATATAGTTACTATAAAATTACAAAATAACCATAACTGGATCTTGGATGCAACATTAAAACTTATCCTAATATGTTTTTTAAATTTAATTTTTTTAATAATTTTATATCATTTAATAAAATATCATTTATTTTACAATATCATTTATTTTAAATTATCATTAACTTCGATTTTGATACTATTCATTACTTTGACTTTTAAAAATATTAATAAGACAACATAACATTCAAAAAAATATTTTAATAAATATCTAAAATGTAAAAAATATATATAATATTAGAATATTAAATTAATTATCTCATATTAAGTTTTTTTAATATTTTTAATATCATTTTTTTATTTTTTTCATCAACAAAATAATTACTACATCAGTGTTATAAAAGAATTTAAGATAATTATTTCTACACTAAAAATTAAAAATAAATTATCATGTTGAATATAAATATATTTTATTAAAAAATAATATTTATAGTCAAAAATATCTTCTGCGTAACACCATATTAAAAAAGTTATAGTTATTAAAATCCTAAAAGTGCCATCTTTTACTTTTTATTAAATAAAATACTATGAGGGTAATAATATTATCCAATTAAATCCAAATGATAATTAATTAGACCCTTGGGTTATAATTCTATATATGTACTATGAAATAATATTTATCCATGTTTTCGGGATATTTAAAGTTCTTATAATTTTAATTAAAATCATTTTATTGATTTTTCTTCTACTTGAACAAGCACTGTGTCAGTGTTCTATCAGAATTAAAGGTAATAATTTCACATATAAAAATTATAAAAAATTATAGTCATAAAATTAAATTAATTGGACACAATATAATACTTAATATTGATTAATTATGTATACTTACTCATATCCATGTCAATAAAACTTATTTAATTTTTTAATTTGACTTTTTTAGGTTTATGTAAGCATTTCACAAGCATTTGTATAATATTATTTTTATATAATTAAAAAATATTAAAATGTCAGTCCAAATAATCATTAATTCATGATATTTATTAAAAAATTCATGAAATGAATTTTTACCTCTTAATTAATATCTATAAGACATTGAATTTTACTTTTCTTGTGCTACACAAGCACTACATTA
Source organism: Viscum album (assembly GCA_963277665.1). NCBI lineage: Eukaryota > Viridiplantae > Streptophyta > Magnoliopsida > Santalales > Viscaceae > Viscum > Viscum album. The sequence continues at coordinate 1,207,458,798 of OY728127.1, read as the reverse complement.
TTGTTGAAAATGATTTTTATATTTATCCTGAATTATAATATAATTTATATATCATAAATTAATTAATTTATATTTATATTATAATATCATACACGAGTCATTACATATGTTTAATAAATTTTAATTTCATAATTTTGTATTGAAGAAATACAAAAGATACCATATTTTATAAAAAACTGTATTTTTTTACTATTCACTAAATAATCATCTTTTTAGAAAATATTAAAAATTTCACAACTGAATAATTTTGATATGTTGATTTCCAAAATTAAGTTGTTTTTATCAAATACATTTTATAAATCTTTTATAAATTAATTATAATATTCCTTCATAAAAATAAATAAAAATCATTTTTTAAGAAAAGGTATTTATGAAGATTAAAATGACTTTAATAAAAATTATGTTATTATTTTATAATAATTTACTAATATATTTATGTTGACTAGTAAGATAATTTTAATTTCATAAATATGTTATTATTATTCATACCTTCAAAATTAACGGCTTGGTTATAATAGTTATTTTTAAATAAAAATATTTCAATGTTTGTTTAGGATTGGTGTTTCATATCTTGTACGCCATAGAACAAAGTGTTTACTTTTAAAATATAAGGATGCTAAAAAACATATATGAGAAAATACCATAAATGGGTAAGAATATTATGAATCCCCAGAAATCAAGAAGAAGAAGAAATATATATAAATAAAAGCCAACTCAACCCATAAGAAAGAGGGTATAGGAAACCCGACATCAGATATGATTAGAAGAAACCCACATGAGATGAGAAAGGATATCTTCATATCCATAACCATATAAAAATGACGAGAATTATTATATATTAAAAGGTACCATATTATAGTTATGTATCATGTTTTAACTCTGAAGAATATGAGGTCCCCTCACCTCTCCACTACATTGTACGTCAGAGGTAGATCCACGTCAAGAGGGGTCTCTCTTACCATCAAAGCTCAAGATGGTGATTCCACTGCATCGATAGAGGAACCATATCCTTTTATTGTGGGGAGAGTTTCCTTTATACCAGTATGATTGAAATGTGGGACCCACTAGCTAGAGCGATATAGGAGAGTATAAACCCCAGTAACACTATGATGATCACACTTGATCAGCTACTCATAAGATTAAATACGAGTCTCGAAGAAGACGATATGCAAGGAAGAAGTATCATATAAATGTACATGATGGGTACATTAGGTCACATGGTGTGTGCTCCCTCCGTGACAACTTATCATGTCCATTCCTTCAAATTTCATTGTTGGAAATGTGGATATACACAACTTGTACAAGGAGTACATGATGTTTCATGGAATCCTGGGGTATGTTCATGTCCTCTTGGCCCATGACCGTGTATCTTGGATTGTGCATATATACTCTTGATCATGCCCATGTAATATAGCCATATCTAGGTACTCTAGTTGTTCTTCTATACCTAGGAATTCCCATTCTCATGTACCAGGGGTTACACATTGATCCACCTATACTAGACCATTTGGCATGTTGCGGTCCCATGTAAGAACCTACTTTTCTCACTAGGAAATATTCTTTTAAATTTTTTTATAAATCTTAGTCATGGACCTAATATAAATGCATAATGAGTTCACAGAGGTTACATGGGTTTTTATTCTTCTTCAATGATAGGAACTCTAGATTTAGGAGAAATAGACTGGGCTGCATGGTTAGTATAAATCATGTGACATAGTCTGCATGGTCTCCCAAATCATGTGAGGGTTGGATAGAGTGATGAAACATGAAACATGATTTTACCAAAATGTGTGCCAAGGTATTCACACATGTGTGGGGTTTTCTTCCAATTTTATCAAATGTGGTTGAATAGGTATAGAATGTTTTGAAATAACTATGCTACCAAAACCGTTCAAGGATTCCTTTTAATAAAATAGAGGTGCACAGTTTTCCAAACCATGCCCTGAAACTTTACGCCCTCGTAAAAATTGGTTAAATTGAATAAAATTCCCTTAATATACAATATTTTTACCACAGTTCTTTTTTTCACATTCTAGTGGATAGGAGAGCCCTCACTCTCCCATTTTGAGCTCCCAAATCCCTCTTCCATAGTATTTGATATTGTTCCTTCTTCTAAATCCTGATTCAATCCCCGTTCATCTCATGGGATGTGCATCACTTTGTTCTTTGACTTTGTTTAACCTTTATACATTTTCCTTCTCTCGAAGGATTTATTGTGGTGCATGATCTTATTCCCTATTTTCAATGCATTCATCTGTCTTTCAATTTTCTCTCAATATGGACTAAATTAATGGCTGATAGTGGAAAATTAATACTCTATGATCTTGAGGTAGGTGGTATAGTATTTGTACCTCAATCATTCATGTTTTATAATGTGTTTCTATGTTATACACACATGATTCCATGTGCATTTATTTAAAAGTACAAAGAATCACGTCTACTAAATTTTCATTGATGATAATAGTCATTTTTACTACGGATGTTGGGTTAGGACCCTATTACCCAATTCCACCCCTTGAGGCGTGCCACTGGATTTTCCTTGATGTAGGAATGATTAAATTACCCAAACCATCTCTTAAATGGTTTTGGAAAGACTATAATTTGGGATGACTATAATTAAATTGTGGTTTTGTGTGTGGTGATCCCATGTCACTTTTTTAATGGAGTGATGGTTAGGAACTCACTATTATTAAGGGTAAATGACTTATAAATTAATGGTTGGGTCTTTCTAAAGCCTTGAATTATTCCTATAGTTTATGAACATGGGTACAGATCCCCTTCTCCTATATGTGATATAGGAATGTAATATATTTAGAAATGTTATTTGGGAATGTCGACCGTTTTTTTCATATATGGGAATGACGACCCTTACTATGATACTAGGCATGGCATCCCACACTCTTTGATACTATGAATAGAACCCCTATACGCAGACACTGGGCATGGAATCCCGATATTATGATACTAGGCATGGAGTCCCTATATTGTGATACTAGGAATCATGTACCCTATTTTGTGATACTACGCATGGTGGAACCTACTCGTGTGATTCGGGGCATGGAGTCCCTATACTGTGATATTGGGCATGGTTCCCCTACTCTTGTGGTATTATGTATGGAATCCCTATACTATGACACCAAGCATTTAATCCATTGACACTTGTCTTGAGATATTCTTGAAAGGACAAAAGTAGGTAGTCTCCTCCTAGTTTCCTTGAGGAACCGGATCTAACCCATTTATAGTTATTATTACTACTTTCATTATTATATCTACACTGGGATGGAGATCAATATCATTGGATAGTCTTTTGGGATGTTTGTACCCTTTTATATCATGTTTTTCATTGACTACCTACTTCCATGTATACATGTTTTCTCGATTTTGTAGAGACATGACATCATCATTGATTGTATATGTTTCGGCTACTTATTTTGTTTATTATTTAGTGCTTGGATGGTTATTTATGTTCCCGATAAGTTAGGTTAATCATGTAGTTGTTATAGTGTATGTCTCCTATGTTCCATCTCTTTAAATCTTCCTATGCTATTTATCTATATAGTTCAATGTTGTGATACTCTTTTTAAAGGGCATAGTCTCCCCACAGACACACCCAAAGACATCACTACTAGTTGGAATCCTCTGGGGTCCATGGAGGTGTGATTGAGGCAATGTGACATTCCAGACTACCTATATTGTGATATTGGGCATGGAGTCACCTACTCTTGTGATACTAAGAATGGTATCCCTATACTATGATACCTGAAATTACGGACATTGAAACTTGTTCTGATATATTCTAACACGATCTAAATCTAGTACTATTAGCCTGGTTTCATTCAGTAATCAAAGAAAACCCCCATATTGTTATTATTATTAATTACATTATTATATCTCCACACTGCCATGTTATATATGCACGAATGACTATTAATAGACACCATTTTTGGTGGCCTACTGAGTTTATCTCACATCCTATATGGGTCGCCGGTAGTACATTGAAAGACTATATTCTTACAGGAGTATATAAGGGGAAGCACTCTCTTACATATGCATCTGTACTTGAATGAGTTTGGATGGGATCTTGTTAGTGGATGATCGGGATGGATCTCAGGATTCTTGGATTGATTTTTGGCCTTTTTGTAACTTTTTTATATCATGTGGTGTACTAACTATCATCTTCCATGTATACATATTTTCCTTGTTTTATTGAGACATGAAATCATCATCTATTGTAGATTATTTAATTACTATTTTTTATTGTTTAGTGTTTGCATGGTAATTTATGTTTTTGCTAAGGTGGATTGCTAGTATAGTTGTTATAGTTTATTTCTCTGTTGTTCCATCTGTTTACATCTACTTATGCTATTTATCTATCTATTGCATATTTATGATACTTTGACCTTAGTACATTGTCTCCCCATGGACATAGCCTAGGACCTCACTTATATTAATAAGACTCTAGAATATAAGGAGGCACACTTGAGGCCATTTGAAAAACCAGGATCAGGACACCTCTAAGTGGCACCCGGGTCTGGGACATCACAAAGTTGTGTCAGATGAATTTTTTTACCAGTTTACTATTTTAGAAAATAGTCAAGATATTAGGAAGGAATTGTTATTTGGTAATAAGTTGTTCCTAAGAGTATCTAACCCATGCATTTAGAAAATACAAATTTCTATGGTTGGAAATTTCTATTACCTATATTATTCTTATTACATTTGATTTGATTCTATAGTTGGGAGATTCCCTTGAATTGTGATGTTAATATTTTTATGAATGAGGTTTACTTTTATCCTTGGCCCAATGATATAAGGGAAATGAATCATTTTTCATGCATCATTTTGGAACCTTGTAAAAAATTCACATTCCATGCATATGCCATGCCACATAAGAGCACTATGTTGTTTTCAATGCCTTTGATTTACCAGAGTGCATTAAATATTATTAATAGAATTGTAATTTTCTAATGATTATTAAATGGAATTTTGAAAACATAGTTGGTACTTAGAGTTCCTTCCAAAACCTAAATAATTTTTTCTTGATTAGTCTATAGAAAAAACCCTAAGCAGTCAACTATAGAACATTGAGTCATGGAACATTGGTCACATATATTGGAATGTGTTTTGGTATAGATTTGTTGGACTCATCAAATTTGATCATAAGGTGTATTTTCATATATATATCAGAATTGGTGAACCATTTGGTTCAAGAATCTAAATAAAATTGAAATAAAATAAAAATAAAAAATTAAAAGAAATTAAAACAGTGAAACACAAAGAATGACCCAATACCAGACATATTAGGGGCTATTAGTTAGTGTCTCTTATGTTATATACAAATGTTTTCATCACTGAGACCTATCTTTTTGAGTTGGAAGAGGGGTTTGACTATTATATAGAAGATCCTTTAAACTATTATATTAATAAACTTGCATCTTATTCTAATGTCAAATCTTATATGAGGCATGTTTTTGGCATTTATAGAGGAACCCCCCCATGACATCCTCTAGTCATATGCTTTGTGGGTGGTGATGAAAATATTCCGAAGGTGCTGGAACATGAGCTACTAGTGATACCAATAGTATTTCAACCTATGGGACACCTTCCTATTCCTGACATGAGAAATGATTCCCAATATCAAGGTGATATTCAATGGATTATGGAGATGATACATGGAGATTTATACTCTTCCCCTTATACGGGAGAGTTTACTCCTGAGTTCCAGTAGCATCATATACCTTGGTTTTTTAGGGGATAGAGGACTAGAGGATCTAGAGTTATGGTTCAAGATGGTCATGTCTATTTTTGACCTTTGGGAGACACCTTTTGATAGGAGAGTGAAACTTACTACATATATAATTTGAGGATACTCCAAACACTAGGTTTATTTTCTAAATCATGAAGGCTGGTATCGAGAAGTTAAATGGAGGGATTTCCAGTCATGATTGTAAGAAGTTTTCTTTCTTGAGACCCTGAAAAATTATCATACCAGAGATTTCATGAACCTGAAGTAGGTTTCTAGGACAGTTATGGACTATTCATCTCATTTCATATAGCATCATAACTTTGCACCCATCAACATTGTTGATGAGTCAACAAAAGTGATATGATTTGTAAATGCCTTGAGGAATCCTATTATTTCTCAAGTGAATTTATTCTAGTTGACTATTTTATTTGATATAGTGAACCATGTCCTTAACATAGATAAGAACCCGAGGGAAATAGACAATGTGGGCCATGGTGTTTCAGATCTAAGACAAATTAGTGGTTCAACAAGAGGTCAATAGCCACACATTGAGAATGCATGCATGAGAATTTTCTTCTATGTGGAAAACTCTGATAGTTATGTGGTTTCTCACTAGTGTGGGAAGCCTGGTAATAAGAGGTCTCAGTGTATCAAAGGCCCCGTTGAGTTCCCATGCTATGACATATTTGGAAATCTTTAGAGATTTGGAAGGACATTCCCATTTATGTGGACTGGGAGATGATATGTGACAGCTACACCTTTATATGTACGTTCTAAAACAACTTTACAGAGAATTTGGTAGAGTACTACTAACCATACATGCAAAGGAGTAGGTGGTTTCCATGGTAGCCATGATTCAGAGATATAGTGATAGTAGAGTGGACCCACTCTGGGTAGTTAGGTTGTAGAAGAAGGCTGGGGATCAGGCCAGATTTACTCAATGCAGCCTATACTAGAGGTCTGAGGTGCTAGACCATCTACTATTCAAGGTATTATTCTAGTATACTATACTATCATTTCTTCCTTATTAGATACTGGTGAGTCACATTCATTCAATTCAATGCATATTTTGGAGAGAATTGGACTCAATAATATGTTTTCTAGTTGATTTATGGGACTTGATACTCCTTTGGGTATATGTTTTGAGAGTATAAACATGTATAATGACTATACAATTGAGTTGGCCACCATAGTTCATTATGGGAACAATTCATCCTCAAGATGATAGGTTTCGATGTCATTCTCTTGATGGAATAGTTTGTTTCGTATCATATCTATGTGGATTCTTATCACTGAAGGGGTTCATTTACATCACCAGTGGGTGGAATGTATACACACAAGGGTGAGAGGTATGTCTTTTCCAGTTGAGCTGGACCAGAGTATCTTGGGATAGGTGGAGTGAGTTCCTAGATTACCAGACTTTATATGGTTGATTAGGGCTTACATTAGATTGAATTCCCTCATATAGTCGATCGATTTAGGGATTTTTTCCATCATTAATTTTTAACACAACCTCTGGAGAGAGTGGTATAGTTTTCTATTGAACTATTTGCTAGAGATATCTCAGCATCCATTCCTCCTTAAAATATTTATACTACTGAGTTGCAGGAGCTCATGAGGCTGCTGAAGGATTTTGAGGACAAGGGTTTTATACATCCCAATATTTCTCCCTAGGGCTCACAGGTCATTTTCTCCAAAAAATTTACATGTAAACCTCATGATATTCATGGATTACCAGATATTGAATTTTATTATAATGAAAAATTGGTATCTCATACCATGAAATAATGATATCTTTGACCATCTCAGAGGAGAAATAGTGCTTGTAAAGATTAACCTGAGTTTGGGTTATCATCAGGTACGATTTAGGCCTTTATATATTACACATATGAATTTTTGTTTTTGGTATGGTTTATATTACTATATTGGGATTCTATTTGGTCTTATGAATATGCCTGATTTATTCATGGATTTTATGAATAGGGTTTTCCATCACTACCTAGATTCCTTTGATATGTTCTTTATAGATGACATCGTAGTGTATTCTCATACATGGATTGACCATGCCACTCATCTTGAGATCATTTTGAATACACTAAGAGATAACTAATTGTATTCTAAGCTTCCTAAATTTCATTTTTGGATTGATAAGGTACACTTCTTGGTCACATTATCTTTGATGAAATAGTTTTAGTGGACCCAGAGAAGGAGAGAGTCATGGTTACCTTGGAGTATCCCAAGAATGTCTTCAACATATAAAGTTTATTGGGACTAGATGGTTACAACATGAATTTTATATAGGACTTATCATGATTAGAATAATCTCTTATGGTATAAACTATGAAGGGTTTGAAGTTTTTATGGTTTGAATCCTATGAGAAAACCATTCAAGATATTAATGTGAGACTGACCTTAGCATCGATCCTGATCCTAACTGAATCAGGAAGAAGATATATAGTTTATAATGATGCATCATGTATCAGGATAGGAGAAATTATCCTATGAGAAGATTGAGTTTTTTTATATGGGTCTTGATATTTGAGGCCTCAAGAGAGTAATTACAAGACACATTATCTTGAGTTAGCCGATGTTGTACACACCTTGCACTGTTGGAGGCATTACCTACTGGGAGAGAATTTTGTGGTGTTCACATATCAAAAAATCCATAGGTATAAAATTATATATAAATTCTAGAATCCCAGATAGTGAATCTGATTTTTATATTTAGAATCCTTTGATTTCGAGCAAGCCAATAAATCTGGGAAAGGCAATGCTATTGCTGATGCTCTGAGATAGAGGACTCAGGTGCCGATGGTTTAGGAGGCCAATAGAGAATGGCAGCTTATGGATTAGTTTTCTAAGATGCACATCATAGTGTAGGACCATCATGGAAATTATATACTTGTATAACTATCAATGACCTACTCACTTCTGGAGAGAGTGAAGATGACGCTATTTTTATATCTTGAAGGATTAGTCCGATGAGAGAGTATTTTTTGTGAGGACCTACCACTAGATTGATCAATTAATGATGAAAAAATCATCTGTATAAATGTACATCTCTGGGTTACCACATATATGAGAGATGCGAGGATACAAGATTCACATTCTTCTCATTAGGAAGTTCTTCTAGGTATCTCCAAGAAGTATCGAGATATACACTGACACTATTGGTGTCCACGGATGAAGAATCAGAAAAATGGTTTTATTACTAGGTTCTGCACTTATCAGCATGTGAAGGTGAAACACCAGCAACATGGTTACATGTTACATGTATTACTGGTCAAAGAATTGAATTGGGAAGATGTTGAGATGGATTTTTTTCACCAGATTACCATGGTCACCTTGAGGTAGAGACACAGTTTTGGTTGTTTTGGATCGACTAACGAAAGTATCCCACTTATTTTCTATATGGGAGACATTCTCAGTTGATGTGGTGGGAATATTGTATGTATGTGAGATCATATGGATATATGTGGTCCCTCATACTATAATTTCAGATAGTGATGATCATTTCACATGGAGGTTTTTGTAGGGGTTACCGAAGGCTATGGGCACAGAGGTACTTATAAACACAATCTTTCACTATTAGACAGATGGTTAGTAGGAATGAACAATATAGTTGCTAGAAGTCTTCCTTTGGGAATGTGCCCTTAATTTTGGTGGTTCTTGTGATAAGCATATCCCTCTTTTGAAGTTCACCAATAATAAAATTTATCAGGTGGTGATTCAGATGGCTACCTATGAGGCCTTATACGATAGGCTGTTCCATTCACCCCTGTGCTGGTTAGAGATAGGAGAGGTATTACTATTGGGTCCTCATCTTGTGAAGGAGATATCAAAGTAGGTTTGGCTGATACAAAATTGGATGTATACTGCTCAGTATAGACATAAATCTTAGGTTGATCACCATTTACGGTCTCTGGTGTCCAAGTTTGGGGATCATTTTTTTGTATGTGTATCACCCAAACTTGGGCATAGACAAATACAGTGGAAAGGTAAGTTGTCACATTGTTTTTTGGGACATTTTAGGTTATATAGAGATTCATGATGATAGAACATAAATTTCTACTACATTAGAGGTACCGTTCCATGACTGATTTTATTTACATATCATTGATTAAACATTATTATATCGACCTGTCTCAAACTTTTGATCCCAATGAGGTGGAGTTAGATTTCGATGATTCTTTTAAAGAGTATCCTATAAACATGTTTGATCAGATCACAAAGGCTCTTTGAGGACTTTTTGTCACTTTAGTATAGTTTCTATGGAAGCTTGGACATGTATAAGATGTGTCTTGGGAGTGGGAGGTAAGAATATGTGATTGGTGTCTAGATTTGTTCTTGGACATCATTTTTCCACCCTTGTAAGGTGAACTTGTTGATGTGTTCCTTTATGGGGGGAAGACTATAAGAACCCCTATTTTTCTATTTGGTATGAATCCATTAAATTCTTATCTTAATATTTGAATTAGATGTAATATAAATACGTAATTATTTAAAGAAGGTTTTGATGGTTCTTGAGGATTTTTCGAATCTTAGAACCCCAGGTGCAGGAAAAAAAGACTTGGCCACATGGTTAGTAGAAACTGTGTGAGCCAGTCCACACAGTTTTCCTAACCATGTAACGGTTGGAAAAAGGGTTGAATCAAGGTGCATGGTTTTACCAAAAATTGTTCCTAGGGACACATGCCCTTGAAAAGGTGTCTAAAAATTTTAGAAGAGGTTTCCACATTGGTAGGGAAGGGTTTGGAAAACCATTCTCCCCTAACCATGTAGGATTTCTTTTTAAGAAGAAAGAGTTTTGTTGTTGGGACATTATTTTACTAATATTTTTCTATAATCACGTGCCCCTTAAAAATTGGGTGAAATTACTAAAATTCTCTTAATGACTTATATTCATACCCCATTTCTTCTTTTCTCATTCTTGAAGACCAGAGAGGCCTTCCTCTACCATTTTTGACTACCAAAACCTTATTCTGTTTTTTATCTCATTCCTTCATTAGAAGCTTGATTAAATCCTTGTTCAAATCATTAGATGAAAAATGGTATTTTTTTAGATCATTTTATTCCTTTATTAGTTTTTCTTTCTCTAGATGGAGTTATTGAGGTGAAGGATCATATTCCCTATTTTCAGGTAATTCATCTAGTTTTCCAATTTCTATCAATCTTGACTGAATCAATGATCTATACTAGATGAGTACTCCTCTATGATCTTGAGGTGGGTAGAATAGTATTGATCCCTAAAGTCTTGATGTTTAATAATATGTTTTTTGTACCATATTCCATATTCTCAGTGTGTTTCAATAAATATACACATAAATCAAGTTTAATTAAATTCATTTGATATGAATCAGTCATCGTTACTCAATGAATGATGAGTTACGACCCCGTAATCCTATGAAACCCCTTGAGATGTTCGAATGGATTATCCTTGATGCTATAAATGGTTAAATGACCCAAAATATCTCTTAAATGGATTTCTCATTATTATAATTTTTTTTTTACTATAATTAAATTGTATTGGTGTTAGTGGTGATCCCACTTCACTTGTTTAATGGGGAAATGGTTATTCCCTCACTGTTATTAAATATAAATGAGATATAAATCAACGTTTGGATTTATATAAAGGCATGACTACTTTTTATTTCTTATGAATATGGGTATAGATTCCCTACTCCCATATATGATATGAGAATGGAGTCCCTTTATAAATGTGTTATATGGGAATAGAATACACTGTTGTTATTTACGAGAATGATGACCCCTAATATTATGATAGTCATGGTGTCACCTACTCTTTGATACTAGGAATGGAGTCCCTATATTGTGATACTGGGCATGGAATCCTTATTCTATGATAATGGAAATAGATTCCCTATACTATTATACTACACATGACATCTATTACTCTTTGACACTAGGCATGACACCTTTATACTATGATACTAGGCATGTCGTCCCCTACTCTTATGATACAAGGAATGGGATCCCTATACTATGATATAGGGAAAGGTGTCCCCAGCCCATATGATATTGGGTATGGTGTCCCCATACTATGATATTGAGAATTGTATCCCTTGAGATGTATTTAGTTATATTCAAGCATTGGCCAAAGCAGTTAGTTTTAGCGTAGTTTCCTTCTGGAACCCGAGCCGATGCACTTAAAATTTTTATCACTACTTCCATTTTTATATATGTACACTACCATGTAATACACACACACTTGGATATAAATAGACACTTTTGGTGGTGTCCTAATAACATTATCTCAAATCCTATTTTGTCCACTGATGGTACCCAGAATGATAATATGCTTTTAGGAGTAGATAAGTAGAAACAACCTCCAATAGATGCATGACAACTGGCATGAATTATGATGGGATCTCGATAACAGATATACGTGATAGAGATAGGGATTCAGGGATATAGTTTTGTCCATTTTACAATTTTTATATCATGTGGTGTATTGACATCTGTTTCTTCTAGAAATGGTGATGACCTTGTTTGGTTATTTTCCAAACATTCCTATCGGTTTCTAACGGGATTATTCGTAGAACCGGAAACATCAAATGATTCTATATCCATTTGGACCTACTTTCCAAAGGTAGGTGCCCATTAGTTGTGGAATGATGAGGCTTAATAATTTGCATTGGTAGAGAGGATGGGAGGTCAGACTCATCACACCTTTTTGGGGGGAATTATTATCTACTCTGGGACTCTCTTATAGATTTCTGTCATGTTCGTGAATACTTATTAATTTACTAAACATGAAAATGAGTTTTTTCCTTTAGATATTTCAATCAATGATTGATATGTATGGGATTTAGATAATCTTTTATATGTATTGGAGGTTCTTAATCAATAGAAAATCATTTATATGAATTAGTGATTCTTAGTCAATGGTATCCTTCCATACATTACATAGAACTATCTTGGTCATTTTGATGACCATACTGGTTTTAAAGCCACTCAGTGGGGCACTTGAAGTTTATTGTCATTCAGAAAGACATAGATTATTTTAGAGTTGGGATCGTACCCGCAGATAGGCTACCTACGTATCCTCGTTAGAAAAGGAATCAGAACCCACATAGTTTGAGTGAAGAAGTATGAAGTTTATGAATGATTAATGTCCCAATGAGAGATGTCATAATTACTTTTACACTCTAAGCTCACATGAGTCATGCTCAGTGTGAGAAACAAGAGCTATCAGTAAAATTGATGATTGTTCCATGAAAGATGTAATCAAAAGAAATGATATGGGGCTTAAGTATGTATGACTTCTGAGGTAAATGAAGATAAAGACTTTTAAGAACGAAGCACAAGAGCAGTGTCCATAAAGGTATTTGTACTTTATAGAGATTTGGGATTTTAACCTGGGACATACTCTTGAAAAGGATGACAGAATTTAAGAGGGACTTATGATTGGGTTTTATTCCTAAAAAGGAATCCCAAATAAAAAGAAATTAAGACTGGGGATTACTCTTAAATAGGATGCCCATATTAAGGAACTCACGGCTAACTCCTACGGAGGATTCCCAAATTAATGATCTTCTCATATTAAAGGATGAGGTTAAATGGAGGAAATATCTAACCATAGTGACATAAAGTTATGTAGATCACGAGGTTTTGAGAGATTTTCAACAGAATTCCTTTCAGATAAGGAATCCAACAAAGGAACCATGCTGTAAATGGATTTCAAGAGGGTTTTTAAGGCTAAGTCTTGAAGAGGAGAGGTGGATTTGTGGAAAATAAGTGAATTGGAAGGAGGTGTGCATGTACTGTTCTGGCACGCATGTCCTAGTCATGCAAGTATACTTGCGCGACATGAGTTCACTTGGGCAACGAAGAACCTTTAGGGTAATACTTGGGAGAGACTTGGCTCAAGCCCTTAGTATTATCCCTAGATGCTTCCAGAAGGGCGGCGCGCAAGTTTCCATGAGTGGACTAGGCGGCACGCAATTGTCTTCATTTCCCTTAAGGGTTGAACACTTATTCACACATGTATTGATGAGTTCTAACACTTATGCCTTATTCTTCCACTTGAGAGATTCCATTCTAGGTAAATAATTTCCTTAGAAGTGTTCGGAAGACTTCAGACAGAGACTTGGGCAACCAGAGCTTGAATCTGAGTTTTGGAAAATCCATCCTCGTAATGGGGGGCCCACAGGGGCTACTTATAGGCCACCTGAGGACCTTGGGAGAAAAAAAGAATAGGGTGCGCAACTGACTTGCACGACCAATATGTGGTACGCATGTATACTTGTGTGACCATAATGAATCTTGCGCGACCCATGCTTAAAGAGTTCTTTGTTCATGCCTTTGTCAATTTTTGATGTTCTTCATAGGATGACTCTCTTTGTGTATAAGGTATTCGCCTTTTTTATTCATTAGACTTTGTGACAGAAAGGAGAATCAACAAAATTTCCCCCTCTGGGTTAGATCTGAAAAAGGAAAGAGGATTTGACTCTAAGGAAAATGAGAAACAAGGTGCTGTGGCATGCAAGTAGTAGGTGCGCAGGTATGCTTCTGGCATGCAGGGGCATGAGCTCGCCAATAAATATGGGCTCCACTCTCGTGCAAAGCACCTGGCTTTCAAATCACCTCACTCTCGTCATGCAAGTGAACTCTCATTGAGCATGGGTCTTGGCTTTCTACTCTTCCACGCTTCTGTTCTTGTCGCGCTTCTGTAGTGAGTTTCTAACTTGCACACCAATACTAGCGTGATAAAACTTGCACGACTATCTTGGACTTGTGCGCCAATATTAGACTTTCACGCCTTAATGCCATAGCCATTGTTTTCCAGTTTCGTCACAAATTTTATGAAAAACCAACTTACTTGAAAGTTAATTATTCACTCTTTGTACAAGTTCAATGCCTCCCAAAAGAATCGGATTGGCTGAACAGTTGGCTAGAAAGTGGATTGATGACATAATGAACATCAATGGCCATGATTTCTATGATATATGTGATAGCACTCTCCTATATTTGGCCAAATACTTGAAGAAATATCATGTCAATTTCCCACGAAGTATCTACCTACCTCTATATGTCCATGGTCATCTACAAGGGTTCAACGTTCAAAATGAAAAGAACTATATTCCACGTTCCTATTTTCAGGATTACACCAATTTCACTTCAGCAAATGTCTCAGTTGGAGGATCATTTGTTAATGCTGGAATAGTAGAGAAGGCCTACATAATAAATCCTAGCCCTTGTTCCCCAGATCTGAAACCTCACAAGCCTGAGGTATAGTTGAATTGTTATCCCTCAATATTATGAAATTCTTAGATGGATCAATCCAAGGGATGGAAAAAGAGTTGGGTTTTTGGTCTTGGAGGAAGTGGGAAGACGACTTGGATGTGGGAATATTGGGTGCGACAAACCTGTATAGATTTTGTCAAGAATCTGAAAGGAGCTGCAATATATGAAGTCGTCTGGGTTGGGCCGACATATGTCTACAAGAATGATAACTTTGTGCCGGAGCTAATAAGTCACTGGAGCCCAGAAACCAATTCTTTCCATCCAACACATGGAGAAGTAGGCATCAGTTTGTGGGATGTCTAAAAGATCTGGGGGGCTCCAATTTTGGGTGATATGTATGATGAATTCATTCCCCCAAAGGTGACCTAGAATGATTCGGAGAAGCCTCCATTTTTGGCTCGAGAATTATTGAACTTTTTTCACAAGCTCAAGAATTCAAAGTCCACAAAAACTCATTCTTGAAAGGATATTCATCCAAATAAGTGGATGGATATGTTTCTTACCAAGAAGAAAGAGATAGGGCCCACCTTTACTTGTCCTACTAGTTGCCTTAGAACAGAGAAGAGGGGTGCTCATGGCACATTCTGGCCAACTTTAGAAGCGGGAGAGTTTGAAAAGTGGGGGTATGAAGTGGATTAGAGAATCCCAGAGAAGACCCATCTGGTGGGCTTCTTATCCTTGTGGAATAGTGTTTATCTTCCTCCTTTTAGGGATTCGAAGGGAGGTGTCGGGCTAGGGACCATCGTTGTTGGAGCCATGTTGGATGAGAGGAAAATGGTTGGGTTGGCCACCCCAATTTTGGAGAAGATTCACAGGAGCTTACTCCATGTCTATATGGGTAGGTCTCCTTTAAGAATAGTGGGACCATTCCACGTTTTGTGGGAATGGATCACCACTCATTTCAGGACATACGTTGTATAGAGTAGAGTATAGGTTCCTGTAAGTTATTTTAGGCCATCAGTGCAGGCATATTCTAGAATTGTTCTGTTATCCCTCAACTCCTATGATATGAAGGTGGGGTTGAGCATGTTAAAGGAATTCAATTTCATTCCTTTTGGAAACCCGCCAACCGGGTGGTTTATTGATGATGGAACAACCAACCTGTAATTGAGTTCATATATGCTTGCTTGTAGAGATGGTGTATTGGTCCCCAGAATTGACGAAGAGAATATATGTGAGGCCTATGCTCCATATAGATTTCACGCCAATTCAAGTTTTTGTAGCAGATTGTTGTATCCCCTCCTGTGCATGTCAGGTTAGAGCAGAATACAATGGTTTCCCGACAACATTGGTTGCTGACAGCTATAGAGAATATCGGGGCAGTGTTTGATCTACCAGTTACTGGAGCGGCGAGTTGCTTAAATACATGGTATTTCGAGAATTGGGTAGCATCATACCCTTAAGGGGTACTGAATCATCTGGTTCCTTAGGTGGGGAAAAAAAGAACTGTTCAGAAAGAAACCCTTCATCTAGAAGGTGACTCTTCCTCACTCGGAGCTAATTCACCGGGTTCCTCACCAAGGGATGACTTACCGGATTCCCAAGATGGAGATGATGAGGCACGACATGCGTCAAAGCAGCCTTGTGCCATATATAATCCTCCTGACATAGTCAAGAAACCCACTCTGGTGACTCATTATGAGTTACATAATTGGATCAATTTAGTCGCCATTATTTTATAGAGCAACAAGTTTCATTTTCTTATCCTTTATCTGTGATTGCAGGAGTTGGGAAGAAGTTGAAGTCCAAGATTGTAGGACCCTCTTCGCAACCTTCTGGTGTACATGCTAAATATTTATGACCAGAGGCTGTCCAGACATGGAAAAGTTTATATTGCGATGCTAAAACTGCTTCGATGAACCTATGCGAAGGGTTATACATCCCTGGAATAGGGAATCTTTAGTCTTCTATTGATATCTGTTTCGAGAATAACCCCGATGAAGTGCGGGATTACATCAGAGAGTTGGAGATGCTCATATATTCCACAGATGATTCCATTCCTATCACCAAGCGAGTGAAGGAAATGATGGATCGTGTCACCACTAAGAGGATTGGTACTTTCGTAGATGAGGAGTGGCACCATTATGTGGTTCTTGAAGATGTAAGTCTCTTTCATTATTTTCTTTGCAACTTGACTTCAGTTAAAGCATTGTTACTAAAGGAAATTACTTTCTTCATCCTGCATCTTGTAAATAAAGGAACTGTTGAGGTTCTTTCACCACAGTATAGCCCTGGTGGCACCACTATCGGAGCTACTGAATCTCCCTGTGAATCGAGTGAAGTATCTTCAGGCTGGAAAGCCATGGACGAGGAGCTAGAAAGGGATTTTCATTCTCCAATTCCTGTATTTGGAGGTGACGATGTCAACACACCCAAAAAGCCAAAAAAGCAAAGACATCGAAGGAAGAAGTCGACAACTAAACGCTTCATCAGTAGTGGTAAGTCCTTCAGATAGGCATGAATTATAACTCATGAAAAGATTTCCCATAATTCTTGGGGTCATAGGGGCTTCCTCGGTTTCCCCTTTGGGGGTGAGTACTAACCCTCCTCTGAGGACGATGGAGGGTTTTTGTGAACATTCACAAATTCATGATGACCTGGCTGCTCCTGAAGAAGAGCCAGTGTCTATTCCTAGTACTCATCCTATTGCAACTGCTATAAGGAGAGAAGATCCTACTTCTGGTAAATAAACAATACTTTATAGAAATTTTAATGAAAACATCAACTAAATTCCATTTTGTGATGCTTTAGGTTCAACACCTGTACAGGAACATTTGGTGGTCACTGCAACTGACTCTGCAGTTTTCTCTGAAGAAGCTGTTCGGGATTAGAGGTTGCAGGAGGAGAGTCACCAAGAAGACATATTGAATGCTCCCATTGGTGAGACTAACCGGGAATCTGAGATATCACTGGATGAAATGATGAAACTTGGTGCATATTTTGATGAAATTTTAGATCATGTTAAATTACCATGTGATTTAGAAGATTTTGGACATGAGTGTTATCCTTCGTCCTGTTAAAAAATTTCTTATTACATCTCTGACGATGATTGGTTGAAATGTGCAGTTCTGTCTGAGAAATCTTATGACCTACCAATGCCTGATGGGGGTAGAGACAATCCTATTATTGTAGAGATGCTAGCTCAAGTGGATGTTAACCCGGAAGAGCTTCCTGAAACCCATCCTGAAAATCCTATTGAAGCTAGGAAAGATGGGGAGGAGCCTTCTCATGCTGTTTGTCTACTGTTGGGTAAGAGATAACAATATTTTTGGTTGTACTTAATATGTAAAACAACTAAATAAAATTTGTTATCCTTTGAAACTAACCAAATATTTCAATTGACTATGCAGGGCCATAAACATCATTGTCTAGATCTGGAGGTGAAGCCTCAGCCTCGGCCCCAAAGGGAGTAGAAAGTGAAGTACCAAGGGTCAGGGGAGAAGGAGAAGAAGAGGGCACTTATTTAAGTGCATTAATCCCGGACTATATTCCCCCCTGTGATAGTGATGCTGAATCAGATCCATAGGTGCAGAAGGTGCTCCAATTGTCACATTGCAAGGCATGGCAGAATATATGGAAGATCATATCTGAAGTGCATCTTGATGAGATGTCTTCGAAGATCCCATGACTGTCATCCTTGTTTGTCATGTTAGGACTTGGCAGTTTTGGATATCAAGAGATCCATTCTACGGTGAAACAAGTCATCTTAAGGAGGGAGCAGAAGCAAAAGTGCCATCAAGATTTGACCAGAGAAAGGCTGTTGACCAATATCAATGAAATTGAGGCTGTGGTGTCCTGAGCTGAGGTTGATCATGCTATAAAGTTGAAGGACCTGATGCATAAGATCAAGAAGAAAGTTGTCCAGCAGATGCACCTTTATCAAAAGTTATATGCTGTTATTGGGGAACATGACCAGCTTAACAATTCAATGGAAGGAGTTCAAATGAATGGTATGAAAACCATTGAAGATGCCAAGAAAGCACTCCATCAAGCTGAAAATAATAAAGGTGTCTGAGTAAATGAACTTCAAGTAGCTACTGATAAAGCTCAGGATGTTGTATATAAAATGAAGAGTAATGTTGAAAGCCTCTTGTAATTCCTGAAAAATAGAAGAGACTTCAATCTGTGGATGTCCTTCTAACCCTTGTGAATCAGTGAAAAACACTTTCATCTTCATTAAACTGTGCCTGTATTCTCTTGCTACCTGCTTTAAATTTTTACCTAAGCCAATGGGCCTAGTAAGCATAGTTTAATTGTTTTTAGGATTATAAAAATAACCCTACAAACTTTGAATCTTTTTGTTTCTCAATATTGACTAAATCATACAAAATTTACGTTTAGCGAGCTGGGACGCGACTTTTGTTCAGAGTTCCCTTGTCTTTTATGGGAAGTTTAAAGTCATGCACGTCAGACATAAAAAGGATATTGTTTAAGGTTGAATAGCTTTGACTGAATGGATTAAAATTGACTAAATTCATTGATAATTTATCTGAAAACATATTACCACATTCAAGTATGGGGGAAAACATGTAAACTATGGCTTAAGAAATTTTGAATCTAATTAATGATATGAAAAAAAGGCTAAAAGGAATTAGAGGAAGTATTTCCTAAGAGTGAAGTAGCCACTTTTTAACAAACCCGTTAGGGGTTGAATTATGAATGGCCACATAAGGGCATTGGCTGCACAGTCAAATAATAGTATCTTTTGGCTGACAGGTCCTTCATGTAGACTACATATGCAAGGCCACCTAGGGGAATGTGCTGTATAGTCAGGCAAAAAAACTCTAGAAATTTTACTTTTATATTTCTAAAAGCCAGTGAATGTTTATAGAGATTCAAATTTTCCATTTCATAGAGTCTGTTATATGGATAGAGGTACTTGAATATGGAGAGGATATTTCAAATCAAGATTATCAATGAATTGGATGAATGTCACTCAGGCGAAGGTCTGACCCAGACTGTATCACCCGAGATTTTTATGAGAAATATTTTCTTTTTATGTTATATACATCATCAAAGGAATCTTTCACTACACACAACACTAGCTTGGCTTGCTTTACACGCAATCATGACCTTCCTCGATAGCTTGCATTGTAAGCAATACCGAGTTTCACTAAACAACGATATGCTATATAAAATAGCCGTTATGAATAGTAATAACCGCCTTTTAAAATTATATATATATTATATTTCAAAATGGACTTCATTTTTGGATTCGGAATACCGAAATTAGCCTAGGGTGAAATTTTGGTATTTTTCTGAAAACTTTCAATTTTTGATGAATAGTGAAACCACTAAGTGGTAGTTAAAAAAACTGAATTTTTCATAAAACATAATTTTACCATTTCTGTGAATGAAATTTTGAAAATCCGAGAGACACGGTTGACATCAGTAAGTAAAATGTGGTTCAATGAGACAAAAATAATTTTTTTGGTGAATAGTAACTTTTTACTTTTATTTACTGCGGTTAATAGTAAATAGGGTAATTAAAGGTAAAAATGATATTACTATTACCCTAACACATGTCCTAATTCTATTAGATAAGTTTAATTCGACCAAAAACAACCTTATGAATATAATATGACCATTTAGGTCCACTTGGATTATATTAGAACATTTAATATTATTTTATTTAAAGAAGAGATAAAATAGTTAAAATCAACGTTTAAAAACTAAACCATTTTTAATATAAAGTTGCACATAAGATAAATTAGATTATAAATATTCATTAGAAAGCTAAAAATATTTCATACATAATGGTATTTTATTTATAATTTTTAGACTTTAAATAATTAAATTTATTTATGACTCAACGGTGATACAGTAATTTCCTTATTAAGAAAATATTACCATAATTGATTCTATAAATGCCCAAATAAATGTAATTTGATACTTTTTATGAATTAAACTAATTTTATAGGTTAATATGATATGTTAGTGTTGATTTAATTAACTTGGTTCGAACTTATCATTCTGTTATGATTTTCACAAAAATCATGTACAAAATAGTGTGAAAATTGACATAAAATAGTTTTTAAAACATATATTATATTATTATTTGTTATTTTATTCCTAAAAATATAAGGATAGGCCAAATGACTTAGATAAGGATATATATATTAATAATAAACAACTTGTGATTCGTTTGTCATGTTATAGTTTGTTTATTAACCATATAGTGTAAGAAAAAAAGACACGGTAAAAGTTAAATTATTTAACATAGAGTTAAATCTAATTGATAAGGTTAAAATAATAACCTAAACTTGTCTAGAACCTATTTTATGAGAGGATTTCGACCCATACACACGTTATCATTGAAATAAGACCCTTTGGAACCATTATAAACCGAATATGACTTTAATATAAAATAATATTTTGAGATTTTCCTAAGGTGCCCCTCTCCTCCCTTATAAAAGGACACCTCCTCCCTCTCCTCCTCACACCACTTTGAGCATTCATGGTCGGCCAACCCCTGTCAAAACCTCTTCTACACTTCCCTAGAATCATCCTAGAGGTCCTTCTTTTCTTCAAAGACCAATCTTAGTGCTCTAAGTGGAGGATTCAAAGAGGCGTTTCAAAGAAGAGGTAATATCCATTACCGATCTTTTTCAATTTCTTTCTTCTTCAACATATTATTATTCAGTTGTTTCATGATAAAGTAATAACATCAGTATTAATTACTTGCTGATATGTTATTAAAAATATGAAACAACTCTATTTCGCCTTCTATACATCCTACGGAAAATGAAATCACTGTGCGTGCGTACGTATAGAATATCGTCTCCACGCCGTGGTGTAATCTATTTTCCACCACCACCTTACTTGGATGGGTATAATGGTGTAATGAGTAACTATATATGATTATTGTAAAGTGATATTGATTCTGAAATAGTATAAATACACTTCAATACAATTCCACAATCATGGGAACGATATCATCACTCGTGCGTACGTACGGCCTACCGTCTCCACGATGTGATGCGACTCGTTCTACATGATCTTCATTACATAGTAATTATATAAATAAATTGAATGAATAAATATGATATATATTACAATAATATAATTCTGGATATAAGGTATCTATAACCTAACAATAATAATAAGAATTTATTCGGCAAAACACGCATAAGAACAAAAAACAATAAAGACACGAATAACAAGTAACAATGAAATATTACTAATAAGAAGCTAAGAATATGACCATATATGATATCATATCCATAAGTATGATTCTGAAATAAGTCAATAACATTATTTAAATCATTATACAGGAGCTTCGAACATGTACGAATCAAATCGTACCTAAGGTAAGGGAAAATATCACAATCTCATTTTTATCCGAGATTGTTTATACTTTTGTATTTACTGGGGTGTATTTATCATCCACATCAATATTTCCTCAATATGTAATATTATTCATATCCTCCTACAGTTGTCTAAATCCAATTTTACCCTTTGGTATGTTTTTAGTAAATGATATGAAACGAATCTTTTGTCGTTTTTCGTACGAGGTACTTTTTGAATTTTCAGCCAAAGTACGAGAAGAATGTTTTTTTAACTTATACGACATGAATGGATTCATAAAACATTATTTCAACAAATATTCCTTTACAAGTTTTCAAGTTTATTTTTAATTAACTTATTTTAGTCTAAAATTATATGACATGTTAAGAATGGAAAATGTTTTTGAAAAAGAAAGGATATTTTCCTCAAGAATGGACTTCAAATGTTTTATCAAAATTATTTTCCATCTAAGAAAATATAGGGTTCTGTTTCTATCTGTTTTATTAAATTGATTTGATTATGATATGGTGGAATTATTTTTATGAAGTCCTTTATCTTATATGAATCATTTTATGATGTCATGTTGTTTAAGAATCCCATTTTTATTACTTGGGTTATGTTATGAGGTATGATTTATGTTTTTGTGGAACACATAAGAGAGGATTCATTATGATACGGGTGGGACCTATATCTCCCTCCAATGCATTGGGTAATGATTTATATCTCATGAGATAGACATGGCTGGAATGGAAGGTTAAAATCGGTTCAGTGATACAGGACTGAAACGAGGAGTGAACTCGGTTCATAAATTGACTTTGTCCACTAAGATAGTCTTGGAAATGAGTCTTGACTACTAAGAAATGATTCTCTATGATTATGTGTGTATGCCACAAAGTTTCAAGTTTTATGTTATGATTATTGGGATTTCATTTTCACTTCTATGATTTATCCCTTTTTAAGATATTATAATCTCTTTTGCAGGTTAAGATTTTCAAAAGGTTATGGTATGATTGATATTACCTTTATTTTCCCTTACTGAGCATTTGAGCTCACCCCATTTTATGTTTTCTTTTTCGCAGGTCAGGAAGAAGGATATTATGTAGGATATTCAAAAAGGGACTCTAGATATGATGAAATAAATGGGAGACACTGTAGAAGATTTATGAACCAGTTTTTTATGTTTCCCAGTTTCTAAAGACATTATACCTATACGGTCCATTTGTGGTTTTTGTTATATGTTGTACCAAGTATGCTTCAATTATGAAGTAATAACAATGTATGTAAAGTATGGGTCATTATAGTTGGTATCAGAGGAAAGGTTTAGTCAAATTTTGGAAACTAGGATGTGAAAGCCTTAGTAAGGACCCTAAGGATATATCTAAGTCTGGAACAATATTAGTGTTTTAGACATGGCCATGAAGAACCTATGATAAGACCTTAAGAGTGAAATTTTATTCTTGATTATGTGGTTTTCTTATTATAATTAGTGTTTCTCACACTATTCTTCTTGGTTTTAGTGAATGGATGGAACCCGAATGAACAGTGTTAATACAGAATGCGACGGGAAATGCAATGATTTTCCCCCTGAGCAACCAAACGATATGGCAGCTGGAATGAAAAATCATGTAGCCAGGCTCACACAATTTTCTCAAGCTATGAATCATGCAGGACTTCCACATGAGAAAAGGAAGGAACAACATTCTGTTGAATCCTTCATGAGGCAGCGACTGCCTTCATTCAGTGGTTCAACTGATCCATTAGTGGCTGAACAATGGATTAGTACCACTGAAAAGATATTTTTAGTTCTTCAATGTTCTGAACATGATAAAGTCATCTTAGCGGTATATCGTTTGGTAGGTGAAGCTGATCAATGGTGTAATCTTATCAATAATATGAGGCCAAGAAATGAAATTGAGTCCATGGAATGGGATGAGTTCAAAAACTTATTTTTCAATAAGTACTTCCCTCGTATTCTTTGAACTAAGATAAAGAAAGAGTTTCTTGAATTGAAGAAAAAGGATGATGAATCTGTTGGTACTTACGAAGAAAATTTTACAAGACTTGCAAGGTATACTTCTGGAATCGTTATCCAACCTGAGAGTAAGATCGATCGATTCTTTAGTGTCTTAAAACCACGTCTTCGAAGGGTGTTAGCCATGAGGGAATTCAATAGATATGAGGAAATTGTTCGATGTGCTCTCAAGGTTGAGATGGATATTGGAGTAACCCATCAGTCATATGGGTTTGATAAGAATAGGAAAATGGAATTCAAAGGGAAATCTAAAGACCACACTGAAAAGAAGATGAGTTTTCCCTTATGCTGGAAGTGTGGAAAGTAACATGGAGGGAATTGTATTAAAGGGACAAGTAAATGTTTCAAATGTGGAAAAGAAGGTCATCGGGCATTTGAATGCCGCAATGATGGTAAGAAGATGTCTAGTGATGCGAACAAAGAGAAGGCTACACAGGATGCACCTCCTACTCTTCAATGTTTCAAGTGCATGGAAATGGGGCATTATGCTAATGAATGCTCTAATCCAAGGGTTGCTGATGATGATCGACGTCGACAAACTCTTAAGGATAACGGAAAAAAAATTCACATGCAATTTCTATCAGCAATGTGGAGTACGATAACAATGTGGTGAAAGGTACAATTACTATCCACTCTAAAGTAGTAAATGTTTTATTTTATTCTAGATCTGACCACTATTTTATTTCTGAAGAATTTTCTAAGGGTATCACCGTATTACCTCAACAATTAGATGTTGAGTTAGCTGTGACAACTCCTAATGGCACAACGGTTGCATCAAAAGATTATAATTCTTCACCAATTGATGTTTGTGGGAAAATCCTTCCTGCAAATCTTGTGATCCTTCCTATAGTGGAATTTGATGTGATTCTTGGCATGAATTGGATTTCTTTATACGGAGCTCATATCGATTTCCAAAGAAGGGAAGTCACATTTCATATTCTAGATCAATCTATGATCATCTATCGATGCATGGATGAACATAACCTTCCAGTGGAAATTTCTTCCATCTTATGGGTCTTTATTCAACTAAATGAAGGTTATTTATCTCAAATGGTTGGAGAGAAACTCGCAATTAGGAATATTCCCATTGTATGGGAGTTTGATGATGTCTTTTCAGAGGAATTTCCAGGTCTTCCACCAAATCGTGAAGTTGAGTTTTCAATAGAACTCGTACCAGGTGCTATGCCCATTTCAAGGACACCTTATAGAATGGACCCAATTGAGTTGTAGTAATTGAAGAAGCAACTTCAAGAGAATCTTGATAAGGGATTCATACTCCCTAGTGCGTCACCTTGGGGAGCACCTGTTCTGTTTGTTAAGAAGAAATATGGATCAATGTGACTTTGCATTGATTATCGTGAACATAACAAGATCACTATCAAGAAAAAATATCCTCTCTCACGCATTGATGACTTATTTGATCAACTACGTGGAGCTCAATACTTTTCAAAGATTGATCTTCATTCTAGGTATCATCAATTAAGGGTCAAAAGGGAGGATATACCAAAGACGACTTTCCGTACAAGGTATAGACACTATGAATTTATAGTGATGCCATTTGGTCTTACTAATGACCCTGCTATCTTCATGGATCTGATGAATAGAGTCTTTAGAGACTATCTTGATCCGTTTGTGGTAGTCTTTATAGACGATATTCTTTTATATTCAAAGATCAAGGATGAACGTGAAGATCACTTGAGAATTGTATCAAAGACCTTGAGAAAGGAGAAGATTTCTGCAAAATTTACCAAGTGTGAATTTTGGCTTGAAAAAGATTCATTTCTGGGACATATAATCTCAAAAGATGGGATATCTGTGGATCCTGCAAAAATAGAGGTTATCAAAAGCTGGTCGAGACCAACAACAATAACTGAGATCCGAAGTTTTCTCGGTCTGGCTGGATATTATCGATGTTTTGGGAAAGATTTTTCACGTTTATCTAATCCACTCACCAGGGTGACTCAAAAATAAGTTAAGTTCATGTGGACTGAGGAGTGTGAAGAGAATTTCAAAAAGTTGAAAAGAAGGCTATCCAGTGCACCTATTCTCACACTGCCTTGTAGTGGAGAAAGGTTTGTGATCTACAGTGATGCATCCAAGAAGGGGTTGTGGTGTGTTCTTATGCAAAACGATATAGTGATTGCTTATGCCTCACGACAGTTTAAAATCCATGATCAAAATTACCCAACTCATGATTTGGAGCTAGCTGCGGTAATCTATGCATTAAAGATTTGGAGGAATTATCTATATGGTGAAAGGTGTGATAATTATACTGATCATAAAAGTTTGAAGTATATTTTCACACAAAAGAAGCTGAATATGCGCCAAAGAAGATGGTTGGAGCTGATTAAGGATTACGACTGCTCAATTCATTACCACCCTGGGAAAGCGAACAAGGTGGCTGATCCATTAAGTCGACAAGACCATGCTAGCTTATCCATGATGAGGATCTCAAAAGATCCAATATTTATGGATTTACAAAGGATGGATCTTTTTATCATAATGGAAGGGGAAAATCTTATCTTTTTCAAAATAATGTTCAACCATCTATGAATGTGAAGATTAAAGAGAAGTAGAAAGAAGATGTTGAGTGACAAAAGATGGTGAGAAATGTTCCTGAATTCCACATTGATTGTGATGGGATAATAAGGTTCAGAAATCATGTTTGTGTTCCTTCCATACCAGAATTGAAGAAGGAGCTTCTGGATGAGGCTCATAGTTCTTCATTATTTATTCATCCAGGAAACACGAAGATGTATAGGGACCTGAAAGAGTACTTCTGGTGGGATGGCATGAAAAGCAGTGTTGCTGAATACGTCTCTCGATGCATAGTTTGTCAGCAAGTTAAAGCTGAGAGACAGAAGTCTAAGGGGATGTTACAACCATTACCCATACCCGAATAGAAATGGGAAAACATCACTATGGACTTTGTCATCGAACTTCCTAAAACATCCAAAGGAAATAATGCTATCTGGTTTATAGTTGATCGTCTTACGAAGTCGGCACACTTCATTTCTATAGGAGAGGATTTCTCTATTGATCATCTTGCCATGATATATGTAAAGGAAGTGGTAAGATTTCATGGAGTACCACTTTCCATTATATCTGATCAGGATCCGAGGTTTACCTCAATGTTTTGGCGAAGTCTTCAGAATACTCTAGATACAGAGTTGAGTTTCAGCACTACTTATCATCCTTAGACAGACGGTCAGTCTGAGAGAAAAATTTAAACTCTAGAAGATATGTTGAGAGCTTGCTATATGGATTTCAAAGGTGGTTGCAATCAACACCTACCTTTTGTGGAATTTTCTTATAATAATAGTTTTCACTCTAGTACTCAGCTGGCTCCTTATGAAGCTCTCTATGGAAAGAAATGCAGAACTCCAACTTGCTGGGAAGAAGTTGGGGAAAGAAAGCTATTAGGACCTGATCTTGTTGATGAAATGGCAGAAAATGTATGATCTATTCAAAAACACATAAGAGCAGCTCAAAGTCAACAAAAAGGTTATGCCTATAATCGAAGAAAATACCTAGAGTTTGAAGTGGGTGATAAAGTGTTCTTACGAATATCTCCCTGGAAGAGAGTAATGAGATTTGGGAAGAAGGGAAAGTTAAGCCCTAGGTATATCGGTCTTTTTGAAATACTGGATCGTGTTGGGAAGGTAGCTTACCGATTGAAGCTTCCACCGAATCTCTCTCAAGTTTATGATGGGTTCCATGTATCGCTCCTGAGAAAGTACATACCCGATCCGTCACATGTACTCAGCTCAGAAGTTGTACCACTGGAGAAAGATCTTTCTTATGAAGAACGAACGATAGAGATTCTGGATCGTAGCGAAAAAGTCCTACAGAACAAGACCACTCTCTTAGTGAAAGTTTTATGGAAGAACCACCAATTAGAAGAAACTACATGGGATCTTGAGTATAGGATGAGGGAGAGATATCCTCATCTGTTTGTTACAAAGTGACAAATTTCAAGGGAGAAATTCATTTTAATGGGGGTAGAATATAACACCCGAGATTTTTATGAGAAATATTTTCTTTTTATGTTATATACATCATCAATGTAATCTTTCACTACACACAACACTAGCTTGGCTTGCTTTAAATGCAATCACAACCTTCCTCAATAGCTTGCGTTGTACGCAATACTGAGTTTCACTAAACAACGATATGCTATATAAAATAGCTATTATGAATAGTAATAACCACTTTTTGAAATTTTATAAATTTTATCCTTCAAAATGGACTTCATTTTTGGATTTGGAATACCGAAATTAGCCTAGGGTGAAGTTTTGGTATTTTTCGGAAAACTATCAATTTTTGATGAATAGTGAAACCACTAAGTGGTAGTTAAAAAAACTGAATTTTTCATAAAAATTAATTTTACTACTTCTGTGAATGAAATTTTGAAAATTCGAGAGACACGGTTGATATTAGTTAGTAAAATATGGTTCAATGAGATAAAAATAATTTTTTGGTGAATAGTAACTTTTTTACTTTTATTTATCGCAGTTAATAGTAAATAAGGTAATTAAAGGTAAAAATGATATTACTATTACCTAAAACATGTTCTAATTCTATTGGATAAGTTTAATTCGACCAAAAACAACCTTATTAATATAATATGACCATTTAGGTCCACTTGGAATAGATTAGGACATTTAATATTATTTTATTTAATGAAGAGATAAAATAGTTAAAATCAATGTTTAAAAACTAAAACATTTGTAATATAGGGTGACACATAAGATAAATTCGATTATAAATATTCATTAGAAATCTTGAAAGATTTCATACATAATGGTATTTTATTTATAATTTTTATACTTTAAATAATTACATTATTTATGACTCAACGATGATACAGTAATTACTTTATTAAGAAAATATTAACACAATTGATGTTATAAATGCCCAAATAAATGTAATTTGAGACTTTTTATGAATTAAACTAATTTTATAGGTTAATATGATATGTTAGTGTTTCTTTAATTAACTTGGTTCGAACTTATCATTCTGTTATGAGTTTCACAAAAATCATGTACAAAATAGTGTCAAAATTGACATAAAATAGTTTTTAAAACAAATATTATATTATTAATTTTTATTTTATTCCTAAAAATATAAGGATCGGCCAAATTACTTAGATAAGGATATATATATTAATAATAAGCATCTTGGGGTTCGTTTTTCATGTTATAGTATGTTTATTAACCATATTGTGTAAGAAAACAAAAAGACACGGTAAAAGTTGAATTATTTAACATAGAGTTAAATCTAATTGATAAGGTTAAAATAATAACCTAAACATGTCTAAAACCTATTGGATGAAAGTATTTCTACCCATACCCACTTTAACTTCAAAATAATACCCTTTGGAACCATTATAAACCGAATGTGACTTTAATATAAAATAATATTTTGAGATTTTCCTAAGGTGCCCCTCTCCTCCCTTATAAAAAGGCATCTCCTCCCTCTCCTCCTCACACAACTTTGAGCATTCATGCTCGGCCAACCCCTGCCAAAACCTCTTCTCCACTTCCCTAGAATCATCCTAGAGGTCCTTATCTTCTTCAAAGACAAATCTTAGTGCTCTAAGTGGAGGATTCAAAGAGGCGTTTCAAAGAAGAGGTAATATCCATTACCTTTCTTTTTCAATTTCTTTCTTCTTCAACTTCTTCTTCTTTAGTTGTTTCATGATAAAGTAATAAAATCCGTATTAATTAATTACTTATATGTTATTACAAATATGAAACAACCCTATTTCACCTTCTATCCATCCTACGGAAAATGAAATCACCGCCCGTGTGTACGTACGGAATACCATCTCCACGTGTAGTGTAATCTATTTTCCACCACCACCTTACTTGGATGGGTATAATGGTGTAATGAGTAACTATATATGATTATTTTAAAGTGATATTGATTCTGAAATAGTATAAATACACTTCAATACAATTCCACAATCATGGGAACGATATCATCACTCATGCGTACGTACGGCCTACGGTCTCCACGATGTGATGCGACTCGTTCTACATGATCTTCATTAAATAGTAATTATATAAATGAATTAAATGAATAAATATGATATATATTACACTAATACCATTCTGTATATAAGTTATCTATAACCTAACAAGAATAATAAGAATTTATTCGGCAAAATACCCATAAGAACAAAAAAGCAATAAAGACCCGAATAACAAGTAACAATGAAATATTACTAATAAGAAGCTAAGAAGATGACCATATATGATATCATATCAATAAGTATGATTCTGGAATAAGTCAATAACATTATTTAAATCATTATACAAGAGCTTCAGACATGTATGAATCAAATTGGACTTAAGGTAAATGAAAATATCTCAATCTCATTTTTATCCGAGATTGTTTATACTTTGGTATTTACTGGGGTGTATTTATCATCCATATCCATGTTTCCTCAATATGTAATATTATTCATATCCTCCTATAATTGTTTGAATCCAATTTTACCCTTCGATATTTTTATAGTAAACAATATGAAAGGAATCTTTTGTTATTTTTTGTACGAGGTACTTTTTGACTTTTCAGCCAAAGTACGAGAAGAATGTTTTTTTAACTTATACGGTATGAATGGATTCATAGAACATTATTTCAAAGAATCTTACTTTACATGTTTTCAAGTATATTTTTTAATTAACTTCTTTTAGAATAAAATTATATTACATATTAAGAATGGAAAATGTTTTTGAAAAAGAAATGATATTTTCCTCAAGAATGGAGTTCAAATGTTTTATCAAAATTATTTTCCATCTAAGAAAATATAGGGTTATGTTTCTATCCCTTTTATTACATTGATTTGATTATGATATGATGGAATTATAAATATGAAGTCCTTTATCTTATATTAATCTTTTTATGATGTCATGTTGTTTAAGAATCCCATTTTTATTACTTGGGTTATGTTATGAGGTATGATTTATGTTTTTGTGGCACACATAAGAAAGGATTCATTATGAGACGGGTGGGACCTATATCTCCATCCAATTCATTGGGTAATTATTTATATCTCATGAGATAGACATGGCTGGAATGGAAGGTTAAAACTGGTTCAGTGATATAGGACTGAAACGAGGAGTGAACTCTGTTCAGAAGTGGACTTTGTCCGCTAAGATAGTCTTGGAAATGAAACTTGACTACTAAGAAATGATTCTCTATGATTATGTGTGTATGCCACAAAGTTTCAAGTTTTATGTTATGATTATTGGGTTTTCATTTTCACTTCTATGATTTATCCTATGTTAAGATATTATAATCTCTTTTGCAGGTTAAGATTTTGAAAAGGTTATGATATGATTGATATTACCTTTATTTACCCTTACTGAGCATTTGGGCTCACCCCTTTTTATGTTTTCTTTTCCCCAGGTCAGGAAGAAGGATATTAAGTAGGATATGCTAAAAGGGACTCTAGATATGATGAAATAAATGGGAGACACTGTAGAAGATTTATGAACCAGTTGTTTATGTTTCCCAGTTTCTAAAGATACTATACCTATACGGTCCTTTTGTGGTTTTTGTTATATGTTGTACTAAGTATGCTTCAATTATTAAGCAATGAAAATTTATGTAATGTATGGGTCGTTATACAGACATAGGGAAGGGAAATATAAACCATATACTTAAATACATTTAGATCAAGAAAAAGAGTGTGGGACAAATATGTCAGGGATGGATATTTTTGCGGATCCCTATATATTGTCGTTAAAACAAATAAGGATAAAAGAGGTTTTTCACCTAAGAATGAAGTTACCATTATTTGAAAAACTCATTAGGGGGTTCAATTATGCAGGTCAATTTAAGGGTATTTGCTACATATTAAAATAATAGTATCTTTTGGCTGACCAGTCCGTTATGTAGACTACTTATGCAAGGCCACCTAGGGGTACCTACTGCATAGTCAGGCAAAAGAATTCCCAGGTATCAGACATTTTGTGACCAGAAGTCAACAAAATGGTTATGGAGATATGAAAGTATTTAAGGTTAGGAGTATGAAACATCAAAATGGGCATTTGACAATGCATGAATGAGATACATAGACCAATGCAAACCATGATCATGTTATGGTTGTGTCCTGAATTGAGATGATGGACTTCACTAAGTATCCCATAAGGATGGGAATCAAGCCATACATATTTATTGAAATACATTTTAACATCACGTGGGATGAGAGTGTATGAGATCTTAGATTAGAGTAATAGATCTCGGACCATAATGAGGAATACAGAATGTGTGTTTTATAAACCTGTTGTGAATGAAAACCAAGATTTTTATACCACATTCATGTTTTCACAGGGGGACTTTTCAGCCAAGGGACTGAAAGTGGAATTTGGGGTTAGGCCCAAAGACTCAGGGCTAGATTCGAGGGATGCTTGAACGTTCCTACGTATCCCATAAAGATGGGAATCAATCCATATGTAGTTCCTGAAATACCCTCTATACAAATTTGGTTCGCACAAGTGAAGGGTGAAAGGGGTCTTTAGTGCAATGATGGTTTTCCCCAAGATTAAAGATTTGGAAATTTCTATGTATACATGTAGTCCTTGGAATATGACATGGTTGAAGATCAATGTCAATAATGATTCTCTCTCAGGTGTGGGTGTCAAAGACTGTGGTAGTATATTGTCATACATGACAAAAGTTCCAATAGTTTAGGGTCATATGCATGGACCGGTGGAGGTGAACCAATGTGAAGATATTGGTTTTGGGCTTGAACCTCGGGAGGTTTCCTAAGTATCCAGCCTAGAAGGTAAGGATCAAAGTCCGTGTAGTTCAATTGAAGAATGAATTGGTGATCGAGTTGTACTTGAGAATAACAACCTAAAGATGGTGTTGGGACTTATGTATGATTAGCTTCCTAGAGAGGGTGTTATGATTGAAGCTTACTCTAAGCTTACATGAGTCATGCTCGGTGTGAGAATAAAGAGGTAGCAACAACCCTAACAATGTATAGTTTAATGTCATGTAGGACATATAAGGGACTGGACACAGTTTAACATGATGTTGGAAAATGTAGGGACTATGTATTTTAAAGTCTCACAGTAAGGACTAAGGGGACTGTGCAGTTTAATGTCTTGTAGTAAGGACAACGGGGACTCTGCAGTTTAAAGTCTTATAGTAAGGACTATGGGGACTGTGCAGTTTAAAGTATTGCAGTAAGGACTATAGGTCCTAGACCATTGCCTCTTCCTCTAATTCCACTGTTTAGATTCTGGGAGCTTAGGCTCATTATGATCAAAACTATCATTGGAAAGAGATATGTTAAATGAATTATGTTAACAGAACCAAAGATCAGCTCTTCATCTGATGATGATTCTGCCAGATTAGCCAGTTTACGCTATGCTGTTTGGTGGGGAATTGCTTGTACTACTGAAGTAGATGGAATAAAATATTCTAGAGTCAAAATAAACTTAGTATTTTACACGATCTCATCTTCTTCTGACTGCTCTTCTTTCTTTGAATTACGCCGCCTCTTTAAGGATTTTCCTTCTTAGAAGGGGGGTTTTCTATGGCATTCATAGCAGAAGACACAGTTGGTTTCTTCAATTGCGTTCGTAAAATATCATGAGTTTGGTTGATCATTTTACTGACCATCCAATCATCATGTTTTTGTGCATTTTTTCTTTTGACTTAGTTCCACTCGCCTTCTTCCTCTGGTTCTGTAGTAGTAACACATGCTACCTAGGTTGAAGAACATTTCAGTTTTACTTGTCCTGAGTCCACCATCTTTTGCAGGAGGTCTTTGAATACAAAACACTCTTGAATGGGATTCCCTAACATATGATGAAATGGGAAATAGTTAGAAAGGTCTTCATATCCTTCCTTTTTTGACCTTTGAGGCCTTGGAAACTTAACCAAATTATTTTATAGATCCAAAATGAAGTAACCAAGAACTTGTTCATTTCGGAAAGAATAAATTTTTTTCTTTAACTCTTCAAATTTTTTCTGTCTTTGATCTCTTTGATCATATTGACGAGAAGACCTCTGTTGTTGATGCTCAGAAGGTAGAGCCATTTGATAAGATGAATGTTTTGAAGTGGAAGTAGGTACATGTTCTTGTTTAAGTGTAACAGTAGCAGTCTCTTCTATCCCCATCTCCTACCCCGAGCTTATTGAATTACATGAGTTTTAGCCTTAGTCTCTATAAGATAATATTTGATCTATTGAGCGATTGAAGTAAGGTCTTGAAACCCCCCTATGTATTTCACAAGATTCAATGGTGTTCATAATTTATCATATAAATGTTTCACACATATTGGAAACAACTATTCTTGGGGAAGTTCTAAGATTAAGGACTATGTTAATCCCTTCCAGTGAGAAATGAAATCCGAAAATCTTTCATTCTCCCTTTTCTTAAAATTTGTAAGATCAAAAAAAATCATCTTTGGAAATGTTGAGCTAAATTGAAGAATGAATCATTGACGGAGATCTTCCCACCTGGTAATTTACCAAGACTGCAAACTTGTATACCAGAAAAAAGCAGGACCTTGTAATGACTGCACAAAACATCTAAGATTAACTACTTATTGTTGTTGAAGAGTTCCCATCATAGGATCACAACGATAAAAAAAAATGTGTTAAGTGTTGTTCTAGATCTCCCGAACCATTAAAAATTGGGAATGTGGTATTCACAAAATTTTATGGGCGAGGAATTGCATCAACCCATTCAGGGTAAGCTTTCTTTTCTGATTGAACTTGTGCACGTTTTCCTTCCATAGCTTCCAACCAAGCTATTAATGACTCAATGGTAGTTATAAAAGTTAGAGAAGCATCTAGTTGAGCTTGGACCTAATCAGGTGTAATAACTGGAGTTTGGACGGGTGTGGTGACTGGTACTGCAACTGATTGTAGCACTACCAGTTATTGTCGTGCAAGACCCATAGGATTGGACATGTGAGGGTGTACTTGTAAAGAAGGATATTATTGATCCATCCCAGTAACTGGAATGAATTCCCTTGATTGACTGACTCCAGCACGCTTGGGAGGAAGACTACCTTGAAGTAGTTTTGCATTCAATCTCCTTAACTTATTCATTTCTTACTCTTGTTGTGCGAACCATTACTCTAATGGGAGTGATTGGCCTTCTATAGAGGTAGGGTGAGATGTAACCTTACTTTTACCCTTTTCCTTGGCATGTGCCTTTCTAGAGTATGAAAGGGCATTACCCCAAAGAATATCTTACCTCTGGGTAGCCCTCTGTCTTCTGGTATGAACACCTTCTTCATTTATTTCTGTGTGTAAAACTTCTTGAATAGGAACATCTTAATCTAATTTCTCTAAGTGAACATCATGTTCTGGGAGATTAGTGACAACAACATTGATGAAATTTATTGATTCATAACGCATTGTATCTCTTCAATCGGCATTTTTGTGATACTGTCTTATTCCATTTCCTTTATAAGAAATTTCCTTTTGTTTAATTTATCCTTCATGAACATCTTGATGAAACTAAATTTCAAGGAAATATCTTGATAATTTGGATCTACGTTCCTCTTGTGGATTCTTCCCTAATCGAGAAAAGACTGACTTTCACTGAAGAAGAGAATGAGGATTTGAAAAATTCCCCAGTCCAGTGGACTAGGGCTGTTCCTGCTGTGTTTGCTCAACTCCTCGAATCCTATCTGTTGATCCCGAGGTTTGGATTAAAAGAGTCCCCGTCCTGGCAAGCGGAGGTGGCTCTTCAGCTGCCACATCGGATAATTTCTTAAAAGATCTCCAGATCTTGCAGACATTAGTCCAGAAATTAGCCGGATGCATCATCCAACATCCACTTAAATCACATGGCTCAAATGACTGTTGGATGATTTCTGACACTTCTGTCACTTGATGATGTGCATGATCTAAACGAGAGGCGTGTTCGATATTCTCATTTACTTGATCCAAGAGTAATTCGACAATTTGTTCTTTATATGCCTGACTTTGAGATGAATTAGTTGAGGCCTTTTCATGGGAAAGCCTTTGATTGTGCAAAAAACCAGCTAGATGTGGCTAGCCATGGGAAATAACATTTCATGAGACAACATTTGGCGGGCTTTGTTGACTAGAGAGTACAGTGAAATGAAGTTCTCCATGAACACCCCATCCCCTAATATGAATACCAGATGGGGAATTGGTAATTAACTATGTAACCTTTTTAACGCGCCAAGGCATGAACGTTGAAGGGTTCTCTACTGCTTTTCAACCTTTGGATATCGGGAAACTGAGAGAGATGCCAAATAAATTTGGCATTGTAACTCTTCTATTATGTTGACATTATTTTCATATTCATCATAAGATAGTATTTTCTCTTTTAATTGAAAAAGAGTTTTCCACATGGTGAGACGAATATAGTGAATACAATCATCCATCAACATTTCTGGAATATCATATTGAGAGTCAGCCAAAGGCCAAAAAATGACTGGTACATCACCTTTCGCCAGTTGTTTTCTCATATTCAGCACTTCATCCTTATCATCCAATGAAGATTTTTCAACCAGATTAGACCAAAGCTAGTGCTTCTTTGTTGCTTCATCTGATTCAACAAGATTGGTAGAGAATTTATTTATCAAACTAGAAGAAGAATGACCCAGGGGTGGTTCAGAGAATGACCTACACCCCGGTCTATCTTTTGATTGAGAAATTATTTCACCTGCTAGCGGTAAAGCATCATACATGACAGGCTTCACATTTTCAAGTGCCTCAAGATAAGAGAGCTTTCTCGTTACTGCATTTTCCTTTCATGAATTTTCCAGGCAATGTAAATTACTACTATAGAGAGAACTTTCACAGCTAAATTCTTTATCATGGGGAGGACCACCACTTTCGGTTATAACAAAAGATGAAACCTTTTGCTCCTTGATCTTCTGGCCATGCTGACGGTTATCGTGGCCCCCATATGAAGATGATACTTCAAGATTGACCAAACTGTCATGAATTAAGCCTTCATGAGGAAATTTCTGATGAAGACCTTCATAATTTTGGTTATTACTTCTGGAATTTGAAAATGAAAGAGTAGAATCTTGAGTTACAACAGATAATTGTCTGGGTGCATCAAGAACTCCAACATTGAGCAAGGCCTTATTGAATATTGGCTCTTGATTTCTCTACTGTGTTGGATGAGTCTTTTTATTAGATGCCTACTTACTCACTTTGGAATCCACTTTTTGAAAAAAGTTGTTATTATGGGAAGGTATATGTGCATGCTCAGGAGAAATGGTCAGGTTAGGCTAATTATCTCCATTCAAATCGGGTGTATGTGCCTGGCTTGATTGTCCTTATGACATGGGGGAGTACACCCCACAACCCTCCTAGTCTGGGACAGAGGTGTGTATCTGTTTCGGAGTGATATGTTGATGTGTCACTCCACTGATAGGGATATATTTATGATTCCTTCCCTGTGATGCTGCTGAAGTTGTTATAATTTTCTGACAGGCATCGAGAATATGGGAAGGGATTTTATTATGCTCTTTCACCATTGTCAGAATGTGTTTGGTGACTTCAGCTGCCGGAACGGGAATATACATCCATTTTGTTATTGGAGTATGTGTGTATTCTTGCTCCTGTCCTCCTTTTCCTATCAGTGAATTCTGATAGTACTCATGTGTGGAGGCAGAAAATTCTGTTTTCCTCCTTCTTGTCATTGAAGCTTTCCAATTGACATCTCTGGGTTCTACCAAGTGAGACTGTTGGTTAGCCTGATGAATTACCGGTGTATGTGTTGGATGACTTTCCCCCACCACATTTTATTGGCGCGTTTCTTTGGTTGCAGTTAGGTGAGCCTACTGACTAGATGATGAATTATAAACAGGTGTATATGCCTGCCTATAATACTCCGCCAGAATTGCCTAGTGGGATTGGTGTGTTAATTCCAGACGAGTCTGCTGGGCTGTAACATCAGGAAAGACGGGTGTATATGTCCACTCATTTTTTTCCATCAAGTTGCATTTATGGACTTCTCCATAGGGGGAAGAAGTAAGAATCTGCTCCTTGTTGTCCAAATTTCACCTTTGATGGTTCGTCTTGCGTGCTCGGGTCTGAGGAACCTGAGCTGAACCCCTAAAGGCGATACCCTCATCATTTTGAGGGTGCACTACCACATGAGTCTGGTGGCGATTGTTGATGGGATCCCTCGAGAAGGACTCCTATCTTCTTGAATTAAGTCCTTGAGTGACCTTCTCATTCAACTACCTATAATATGGGAGAGACTGGTGATTGAGTTATGGGGATAATGACCCGAAGTAGTTGGAGATGGTGGTTGGCACCACCAACTTCTTGATCACTGGTCGTCGCTATCCAGATAACAAGGGTGAATTGTTAACTTGGAGGGCTTGTCGAGCAGCCTCCAGAGTCTTCATGGTATCGTGTTGATGGTATTCCTTAACCAATTCATTTGAAACCCAGCGTTGAAGACGCTATGTAGGTGACATCGTCCTCAGAGAGGACGAGGATCCAACAGGAGTAGCGGTCG
Organism: Viscum album; assembly: GCA_963277665.1. Lineage (NCBI taxonomy): Eukaryota > Viridiplantae > Streptophyta > Magnoliopsida > Santalales > Viscaceae > Viscum > Viscum album. Next base: position 1,207,419,972 of record OY728127.1, on the reverse strand, counting down.
AGGAATTCATAGGTGTGAACTTTGAAGAATCCATTTATGTAATGTAGAGAGATATTGGAAAAGAGTGCATGTTTGATATAACAGACATAATCAAGATAAGTTTGACCAGACTACATCTTTTGGATGAGCACATATGTTATTGATTGATTTGTTGGCCCACACATTGAATTAAATAGGGGCCTAACAAATAAGAAAAACATCATTTAACTTGGTTAAGGATTCACATCGGGTTCACCATTTTTGTTTCTTTTGGAAATGGGGATGGCCTTGTTTGCTTAAGGATCAAACATTCTAATCAGTTTCTAACGGGCTTATTCATAGAACCAGAAACATCCAATGATTCTATATCCATTTGGACCTTCTTTCCAAAGGTAGGTTCCCATTAGGTTTGGACTAATGAGGCTTAAGAATTTGCATTGGTCAAGAGGATGGTAGGTCAGACTCATCAAACCTTTTTGGGGGGAATTATTTTCTACTCTGGGACTCTCTTATAGATTTGATTTATGTTCGTTAATCCTTATTAATTTACCAAGCATGAAAATGAGTATTTCCTTTAGAACATGCAATCAATGATTGATATGTATAGGATTTAGAGAATCCTTTATATGTATTTAAGGTTCTTCATCAATAGAGAATCATCGGTATGAATTAGTGATTTTTAGTAAATCGTATCCATCCATACATTATATAGAACTCTCTTGGTCATTATGATGACCATACTAGTTTTAAAGCCACTGAGTGGGGCACTTGAATTTTATTATAATTCAGAAAGACAGATATTATTTTAGAGTTGGGATCGTACCTGCATATGGACCACCTACGTATCCTCGTTATAAAAGGAATCAAAACCCACGTAGTTCGAGTGAAGAAGTATGATGTTTATCTATGATTAATGGCCTAAGGAGAGATGTCATAATTACTTTTACACTCTAAGATCATGTGAGTCATTCTTGGTGTGAGAAATAAGATGTATCAGTAAAATTGACGATTGTGCCACAAAAGATGCAATCATAAGAAATGATGTGGGGCTTACATATGTATGACTGCCTAGATAAATGAAGATAAAGAATTTTTGGATATAAGCCCAAGAGAAGGGTCCATAAAGTTATTTGTACTTTATGAAGATTTGGGATTTTAACCCAGGACTTACTCTCGAAAAGGAAGCCAAAATTTAAGAGGGACTTATGATTGGGGTTTATTCCTGGAAAGGAATCCCAAATCAAAATAAATTAAGACTAGGGATTACTCTTGAGGAGGATGCCCATATTATGGAACATGGGGCTTACTCCTATGGAGGATGCCCAAATAAAAGATCTTCTCATCTTAAAGGATGAGGTTGAATAGAGGAAATATCTAACCTTAGTGACATCAAGTTTTTTAGATCATGGGGTTTTGAGAGATTTTCCACAGAATTCCTTTCAGATAAGGAAGCCAACAAAGGAACCATGCTATAAATGGCTTTTAGGATGGTTTTGAAAGCTAAATCTGGAAGGGGAGAGGTGGATTTGGGGAAAGAAAGTGAATTGGAAGGAGGCATAAAAGTACTGTTCTGGCGCGCAAGTCATGGTCGCGCAAGTATACTTGTGTGACATGAGTTTACTTGGGTGACAGAAAACCTATAAAGTAATACTTGGGCGAGACTTGTCTCAAGATCTTAGTATTATCCCTAGATGATTCCATAAGGTTGGCATGAATGTTTCCATGAGAGGACAAGGCAGCATGCAAGTGTCTTCATTTCCCTTAAGGGTTGGAAATTTAGGCGCACAATTATTGATGAGTTCTAACACTTAGGCCTTATTCTTCCTCTTGATAGCTTCCATTCTAGGTAATGAATTACCTTAGAAGTGTTCGAAAGACATCAGACATAGACTTTGGTGGCTAGAGCTTGAATCTGAGTTTTGGAAAATCCGTCCACGTAATGGGGGGATCACAGGGGCTATTTATAGTCCACCTAAGGAACTTGGGTGAAAAAAGAATAGGGTGCGCAAGTGACTTGCGTGACCAATATGTGGAGCGCATGTATACTTGTGTGACCATAATGAAACATGCACGACCCATGCTTAAAGAGTTCCTTGTTCACGCTCTTGTCAATTTTTGATGTTCTTCAGATTATGAATCTCTTTGTGCTTAAGGTATTCCCCCTTTTTATTCATTAGACTCTGTGACAGAAAGGAGTGTCAACAACACCCTATTGTATTGCATACATGTTTTTTTTATTTTTTAGAGAAACGACATCTTCATATATTTTATATGATTCAATTACTATTTTGTTAATTGTACAGTTCTTGGATGTATATTTATATTTCCACTAAGTTTGGTTACTTGTCCATCTCTTACATTGTATTTCTCCACTCTTCCATCTTCTTACAATTTATTCCACTTTTTATCTATAAATTTCACTTCTATGTTACTCTAACATTATGGAATATTATCCAGATGGACACACCCTAGGCCCTTACAATTAGTCAGCAGCCTCTAGGGTACGGGGAGGTGTGCTTGAGGCCATAGGAACAACCGAGCTCGAGGAAACTCTTAGTGGCACTCAGGTATAAGATATCATATCCTACATTGAATATGATATTTAATTCCTCAAAAAACTCTATCCACTATAGAAAGGGGACTACAAGACATCTTTTCTTCCAATGTGCAGGCCTTGTATGTATTTATTTTATAGAAACTACTGAATATTTCACATTTCATTTCCCAAGCCACCACCATATCATATTATTCCAAGAATCACACTGCGGAACTTATATCTATTATTGACATCAAATGATCAATTATCAGTGACTAGATTATAGACACCTAATTTGGTTCTGATTTATTCCCATCACGCCACTTTGTCAAATGCTATAATATAGGAAAAATACCCTTGATCCAGCCTCTAATCTATGTTAGTAACAACCACATCCTATGATTTTCCTTGTTCTAGCTGAAAAATAATGATCTCCAGTTTATTCTTTCATCTTTAATTAATCTAGGGGTTGTATTGTGCTAGAATCTAGTCTGACAATGTCAGTTGTGATCTAGTGGGCTGATTAAAGAAGAAGGTAATGAACAGTGGGGAAAAGAACATCATCACAATGAAACTAGAATTTCCTGGGGTGATCCCATCCAACAATAACATAATGTAGAAGAAAGATTGAAATGGGGGAAAAATATATATAATTGATCAATATTATTACTGAAATCTGGGATCATGTGAAGTACGTGGAATGCATAAAATAAGAAGACATAATTAGTGGTTAAAAAAGTATTCAAAGGGATAGAATCTGTGATATAACTTCACTAACCCCAATAATGGATTTATTGTTGGTGAATAACAAATCTGTTAGTGAAGAAGGAGAAGATTATGCTGAATTTTTCGCCCATAACGTGATTTTCCTTGCTCGTTCATCATCGATTCTCATTCCCAGTCCTCCAAATATAATTCCCTCCTCCTCCTATCTAATATCCCTATGTTATATCGATAATCCAGGTAATTCATCATAATGAAATATTTTTAGATAATGGTTAGGATTTGTGTTATTAAATAAATAAATAAATAAATTCACATAACACACCTTCCAATGGTCACCTTCAACCGAACACATAATACCGACCATCTTTTTGACACACCTAGGGTAACCCCTATATTTTAGAAACAACCATGGTCTTATATTTTTAATATAAGTTCCTAACCAATGGGAAAACCATTTAAGATAAAAATATTCATTTATATAATTTAATATATGTCAATTTTTTTAATATATTAATTCCAGGGTCCGGAAACACCCAAACACAATGATGACACTAAGGTAAAATCCATATATATATATAAATATTCAATGGATAAAATTCTAAAAATTAGAGTCATTACATTCACCCATCCCTTATGTCTTTTTCCCTAAAAATTACAAGATACACAAAAAGGTGGGGAAACTGAGTCTGTATCTGACTCTTAAACTCCTTGGAGCTCTCTTTCATACTCCCATGTTTCTAAAACACCTAATATAAGGGAATTTCCATCCACACAAGGTTCTCTCATGCTAATCCTCAATTACCACTAGGTACTCCATGATTGTGGCTCCATCCATGATGACTTGATCGCCCCAGTAAAAAAAGTATGTTGAGTCATTCATATATCTCCCCAGTTTTGACACATGGAAAATGTGATGCACTTGTTAAAACTTTGGGGGAATGGACAATCAATAAATATCCTTGACAACCCACCATAGGATCTTGAATGACCTGTTGAACATTTGGGATAACTTTCTTCCTAGCCCAAGTCTATGTAACACTCATCATGGGGAGACTATTATGAAAATATGCCCCCCTTATTGAATTTTTAATGACTTCGATACTGATACTTGTATGATTTATTTTGACATTGGGCTACCCTCATATGATCAAGGATCACATGAATATTATTTATCATTGACTAAAACTGCTCTGGCCCACCAAGATTCATTTCACTAATCATGGTCCAGTATAAGGAATACCTATAGTGTCTCCCATACATGGACTCATAAGGTTACATGAATGTTGTAGAGTTATAAAAGTTATTATAAAAAAATTCTATAAATGAAAAGTGATCCTCCCATATCCAGACGATGTCTAAAAAAGAGGTTTCCAGTATATCCACCAAAATCAATATGGTCCACTCGTTTTGTCCGACCTTCTGTGGGTGAAATTCTTTGATCATCTATAACTGGATCCAAAATTCCCCCTTAAATCCCCTTAAAAACATTGATGTGAACTGAGAATCATGGTTAGAGATTATCACCATGGGTGCCCCATGATGATGGACTATCCACTATAGGTAAAAATCCCCCAAACTATCGATCAAACTCTACTCTCTAATGGAATGAATGTGTGTTAACATGGTAATAAGGTCAATAATAACCCAGATAGTATCCATGCCTTTAACAATATATGGAAGTACCATCACAAAATATATCTATATCTCACCCCACCTCTATTCTGAGATATCAATAGGTTGATTTATACATATAGGAACCTGATGTCTGACCTATACTTACTGACATGTGAGACCATTATGGATAAACCTGACCATGTGACACCTCATGCCTTCCCACCAAAACTATCATTGGAGGTCTTTGTGAATATTTCCCCACCCTGATGTATAACTAAGTTAGGGTTATCAAACTCAATCAATAAATCCTCACAAAATAAGACTGAAACTACCATCAATCTCAAGAAAAGTATGACATACTCCCCTCCTTTATAAAATTCAAATGGTTCATCTCCTAAGGATATTTAGTCACATAAATCCTCACAATCAACATCTCCTAATTGATAGTTTCTCACATGATTAAGAACTCTTGGAGTCACTACCATAAAATATAGATATGATACACCCCTTCCATCCACCAGGATCCAATGAAATGAAGCCAACATCTTATTTGCTTCCTCCACCATGCGATAATAGGATTTCCCTCTATGGGAATCTGCCACTACATCTCCCATGATTGGAGTATAGACTATCTGAAATTCATTGTCCTTAAGGAACTCCTACCAACAGCTTTTTCATAGGATGATATATCTCTGAGTGAAGATGTACTTGAGAATCCAGTGGTCTATGTAAATAATGAAACACGTTCCAAGAAGATAAGCCATCAGATCTTTGGATAAGAGACTAATACTACCAACTCTATGTCTTAGATAATGTAATTATGATAATGGGATCTTAACAACCTCAACTAATAAGTGATCACAACCCACCTCTAAATCAACACACACCCAATCCAATCTTTAGAGGCATCAAAAGCACTATTTACTCAATTACCTCCATAAGTAGTCTCAAAATAGGGTCAAAGTCCATCTTTTGTCTTAGATTCTCGAAGACTACATGACACTGCTCAGTCTTGGTGAATGCCTTCCTTTTCCACATAAAGGAATTAAATGGGGATTATATGATGGTAAATACTTCCATTAACCACATATATAACCCTTCAAACCAGGAAAACTCCACACATATGATATTCTATTTTGTGGTTAATGTGAAAGCACTCCATCAATCATTATTGGATCCATAACTAAACCATTGTCATATATAACATTCCCCAAGAAGTGAACCTCATTAATCCAATACTGGCACATTGAGAGATTACTGTAATGATGGTTAACTAATATTAATTCTAGGAAAATCCTCAAATACTCTGCATGCTCCTCCTCTGACATAGAGTATATAAGATTTCCATCAATGGGGATAACTATTAATCAATCCAAGTATTGATTGAATATCATGTTCATATAATCCATGGAAACATATGGGGAATTAGTCACACTGAAAGGAATCACTCTAAAATCAAAGATTCCACAGAAACATTGGAATTATACCTTTGGAATATCATCCTCATTAACCATCAACTGATAGGATCCAAACCTAAGAACAATATAAGAAAACCTGCTCAATCATTTTTTAATGTCCCAAACCGGAATCCAATGAACCGGTGCTCCAGATGGTTCACCAAAAGTCTAGAAGTGTACCTATCCATATTTCTGAGGTAGACCACTAGTAGCAAGGGCCTAATGTGTATCCATGGAGAGACTATTCATTCATACTAGAGTACACAATAGTGTAAATAAATAGATATAAACTATAAAAGTAAATAAAAATTGAGTGAATGATTTAAATAAACAAAAATATAATCATGATGTAAAACAAATGAAAAATATAAAATCCAATATATAAATTCCATACATAAAACATTGATTTCCCACTAGGACGATATCATATACAAGAGTATAAAAACAGAACTGAATAAAAGTATAGGCCTCTACTAAGAACTCTGAGCCAGACCACATACACATTATCCAAGACACAACTGAGATGATCTAACCTAATCATAATAATCTACATGATTGGATCTTCTTGATCATGAACCCTTGGAAATAAGCCCTATCAACCATGAAACCTGGGTTCAACCTAAAATTTATAAATTAGGTTTATCATAGATTTATGTGAGAGTACAAGGGTGTGAAATAATCTTAGCAGGCCACCCCAATGATGAACCTATAAATCTATTGTCATAAGTTAAAGCTCAAAAAAATATTATCTACCTATCCAAGACACAAATTAAGATAACAAATGAAATAAATAAAGTGAAAAAATAGTCAATCCCTGGGCCCCTAATCCTAATCAATTCGGAAATGTTCTATTTTGTGTATATATATAAACATAAATATGTATATAGATGATTAAGGTGAAAAAGGTATTGATATATATAGTGTACCACTCATGAAATTTATATTTATCTCGATCCCTATGTCTATAATCCCAATCAATAATACTTGCATTGGCTAGTGCTGAAAATGTCTCTAAGAAACATCACCACTGGGGGATACATGACCTAGCCTAGATATCACCCGTACTCACCTCCAATCACTAAAATAAAGGATTCTAGGTAATATATGTACATTTTATAAATTGTCACTAATCTAGATTCCATAAAACTCAAGAATTGTAAATCCATTATGATTTATGAATCCTAGATCAGTCTATAGGAAATCATTACATTGCGAATCAGATAATCCCTAATGTGATTACCCTTTGGGGATCTAAAAAGGAATGCTCTCTATATCCAATTAAATTATTGGAATCAATATATAAAAAACTCAAGGTCACAATCCCTAGGAAGTACATATGATCAATTTAGAAATGGTGTGTCCATATAACCCTAGGGAGCATCCAAGTCATCACATGGGGATAATGTAATCATCCATCGAGAATATCTCTAAAACGGTGCAGAGTGTCATGTCTAACCATACCAATGAAAGATGAGGAGTGAAATTTCAGACATCTGATCATATAAAGATCAAAATCCATATCCCATTAAGTTCCTCTAGGCATCTAGCTAATGTATCAATAAATCATGGAGGCTTGATAGCTGGATCCAATAAAGTACATCTAGGCATCCCTATTCATATATCACATCATGCCATGCTCATCCACGAAAAACTAGGAAGAACCTATGGCTATCATTAGTGAATCAATATTAATCATGTGAATAGATAAACAAGAGAGTCAGGTTTGATGAACGCATAGCCCACCACAAATTCTATTGCCTCTAAGGATCACTAGTTTAGTATGGGTTTTATCGTGACACCTGCTACCATCTCTACCCAAACCCGATGTACTTGCTCAGAGTCAGTGAAACACTGGTGGTACCCAATAGGTTCATCATGTCAAAACATTGGAGAGGAATCCTACTTGAGATCATTTAATTCCATATATCAGGGAAGTATTCCCTCTGGGGAACCTCAAAAGTAGCTTTTAAACATAGGCATCCTACATGAGATCATCTAGGTTAAACAAAAGTAAATGAATCCTACGTAGGATTTTCAGAATAGTATACTTAGGTAGAGTCATCCTACATGGGATACACATGAGGAGTAAATATGTAGAGTGATCCTATAGGGGATTATATAGGTTTTCATGTAAGAGAAGGCATCCCACAGGGGACCCTCAAAAAAAGTATCGAGGTCAATGCATCCTACATAGGATCCTCTAGGTCAAAATTTAAGTTGGTCTCCTATACCAAAAGGGAAAGAATTTAATAATAAATTAGATATTTTGACTGTGACCCACCTTAGACCAAGGGACTCACTCTCAAGAGATAACTTGATTCAATTACCAAAGAAAGAACCTCCCCATTTAGTAAAAGTCCTGAAACACCTCCTTGGAGTTCTAAAATCTCCTCAAGGGTTTCACTATCAGGATCTATATGGAAAGATACTCAAAATGGACTACTCATTTTTTCCACTATTACTTTGGGGGTGTATAACTTGAAAAACAAAAAATGGGGTTGTGAAGGAAGAGTACACGCTGGGTATATCTTAGTACATGACAAATAACATCAAATCCCCACATGGGAATGTACTTTAGCCAGATATGACATATAAAACCCATGAACAAGAATTGTATACCATGTAAATGGTGTGTAACCTATATGGGGTACATGACTGTGTACCTCACAGGGACTGGCCATGTATTATGCTTGGTTGTGTACTTCTCCATAGTGTGCATCCCACCCAGGATATGGCCATGTACTTTACATGACTATGCGCCCCTACATAGTCTGTCTGTCATGGTAATCGACTACATAGTTGAGTAATAGTACACAGAATGTACCATGTACCTAGAATAATCTCCTAAAAATCATCTTCCATGAATGGAAAGAACACAAGGCATGTTATATTTACAAACCCATCATGTGATTGAGATTTATGAATTGGAAACACATAAATCGGCAAAAAACCCATTCTTCTCCCAAAAATCAATAGATCGACCTACTTAGGGTCTGAAGTATTTATAATAGGTATCTAAATCTATAAAATGGTAAATATATTGGGATTTATAGAAAGAAATAAAAACATATTACCTTTGGGTGGTATCTGCCAAATTTGTTCTCCTATTTAGGCTCCGTAGTTCGCACACGACGATCTGATTGTTCCCGAGCTCCGTAGTGGCACCTACCTTATTTCCTCTCTCTCTCTCTCTCTCAATTTATCCATCTCCATTTTCTCTCTCAATAAAGAGACACATGATTCCCAATGGAGGAATACATGATAATCTAGGGAAGGAAAATAATGATATAAAAATAGAAGGAAGAAAAAAAAGTAAAAGAAAAAGTGGCTCAGGATCAGCCATGATGACCAACATGAGGTTATTACCAAAATAGGAAAAACATCCCATTCAAGACTATGTGGTGGAGATGAAATCTCAATCCTATGCTCCATAAAAAATATTTAGTCAAAAAAACACATGCGAAAAAATTAACATTTAATTAGATATATATTTTATAATAATTATTCCACATAAATTCAAATCGTTCAAAATTCCACCAAAATCATATCCTATGGTAAACACTGTATTTCAGGATAAACAGAGTGGTCAAAAAAATATCTGAGATAATATTCAAGTATAAATGACTCTTTTACCACCTACATGAATCTAAAAGAAAAAAAAATCAAATCTATTCTCAAATTCTAATTTTGATAAAACACGAGTTGTCACACCTTTCAACTGTTCAGAAATGGCATTAGTTCTTAGTAAGGGGTACATGTTATTTATCATTATCCAATTAAAGTGACAATAATCTATACAAACCCCCAAAATCTCATTTTTTCCTGAACAAAACGGGAGCTTCCTAGGGGGAAAATGGGTCAGATAAATCCTTTCTCTCAATGGTTTTTCAAATAAACCCTCAACTCCTAAATTTAGATTGGGTCCATCCAATTTGATATAAATGATATCGGTGTAGTCTAGTGGTGGAAGGTTATTCATAAGTCAATGTACCACCTCGAGGTAGTCCTAGTAAATCCATGGGAATGACATCCATTCCACAATCTCTAGAATCCCGATCCCTAAAGATCCTGCTACACCATGGGATGAACTCTCCAACTGATGGGTGAAAGGTTGCACCTTCCCCATTGTAAGCCCTACACACTTATCCATATGATCTTTATCACCTAAGGAGGGAATTCTAATCCCATTTGTATGAAATAATATAACTCTCTTATGATGATATTGTATCCGGGATAACACCATAGAAAACCATTCCATACCCAAGATGATGTCATAAGGTTTTATCTCAATCACCAAAAGGTCACATGATAAACTCTCCCTATTGACCACTAATAGACACTATCATTATATGTGTGATATAGAAGAATCAATCCCTCTAGTAATCTTCATCCATAACTACTACTCTATAGACTCATCTGGAATATCTAGTTCTCCCATAAGGGATATAAAGATAATTGAATGAATCATTCCTATATCAACAAGTACTATATATAAAGTAGAAACTCACAAATAATAATCACCTCATGATAATCCAGATCATAACCCTCCATAGCCTATAACATCCAGCGCACCAGACCATCGACCCTCTAAGCCTGGCATGTTCTATCAGGTGGTGGTGGTGAATGTATCTCATTGAATCATCTTCTATAACGAGATACCCATAATTAAACTCCACCTAATCCTCTAATAACTTCACCACCCTAGGGGATTCCTTGGCCATTCTTGGGAGATCCCCAATCATAATGCTTTCTATATAGCGAAGGTCCATCCATAGACTATCTACCTTTCTCAACACATCAGGTTGGACAATCACATGAAAATTAACCTTGGCCTTCACGAGAATAACACCATCCATAGTTAGGTTGAATTGATCTTCTATAAAAACCCTATAGCATATATCCACATGTCCGAGTCTAGGCATGAGTATTCCCACCACACCAAGAACATGATAAATGATACTTACTAGCTACTATAGATGAATCATCATCGTGATGACAACTACTAGATCTCTCTACCCATAATCACTATTTCGGGAAGCTATATTTGAATAATGTCAACTCCATTACCCTAACATAAGTGGGAATTTATAAGGATAACATGCTAACATAGATGTCTCTATAAAGACTATGCTGAAAATTTTTAACCATGAAATATCCATCTCATACCATATCGAGTGAGTAATGTTTGAGGTCCGTAAAAATTTAGGCATACTAAGAATCAAACATATCACCCTTATGTAACTATAAAACATCCTAGATTCACAAAAATCACAATATAAAAGGTTAATACTCATCATGGAATAGTTGATGGAGTTCTAACCAAAATATCATTTCATCATTATGTGTTTATGTAATCAGACCCCACTAGAACCCAGCTACTCCTTGAAGAAGTTTGGTCAGAAGCCCAATTATCTAATTAGCCAATGTCTGAGAAATCTTGAAAAATCATGCCACCATATTGAACCAATGCTCCACTACCTAAGGGTATGTATATCTATGAAACCTAAGAGGTATCTATCACCTGAGTTTTTGTAACAAAACAAATTTATGTGTATCATTATGCTAACATATTAGAGAAATCAGCTACCAAACATGTCATCGATCATCCACCTAAACCCTTGCAGTGGAACCATGCGCTGCCCAATAAGTTGTAGCACTAATCTATTCTCGACTGGAGGAAACACCTCATGATTGGGTCTTTGAAATGAGAAATTATCACTCATCTGATCATCATCATGATCCTATCTTAGTATCTCGACTAGATGTAATGCCCTAAACCCAGTTACCCAGAGTCGGTGCATTAGTATGTAACATTGGCATGATCACAAGAAAGATTAAATATCGAATGACCAATTAGTTTAGTAGCCTTGGAAACACTAGATATATTCATAAGTCTTACATTACATAATAAAAATGAAAAATACAACAAAATAGTCTCCATTGTCCACACTCATATCCCCACATATTATCCCAGAAGGTCATTCATAAAATACTTCTTCACATCCTAGGAATAATAAAACATTCAAAGGGGTGAGCTCAGATGCTCAGTAAGGATAACAATATAGCGGAAACTTTCACAAAAAATCCTAAACATTTATGGCAATGTATAAATAAAAGAAAAGCATTTTAAACTTTAACTTCAGCATAATATGGCAAAGATAAAATGAAATAATTCCATTTACTTATTCACATGAATATTCTACTACTGGAATAATCACATGCAATATTAATAACCACTTTCATAATGACGGAATACATAATGACAGACTATCATAACCATGTAGCCAAGGCCTCGTGCCAAGACTACAAATAAGATTTTTTCAAGGCCTCGTGCCAAGACACTAGTTTGTCTCGTGAGACCTACCGATGCATCGAGGAGCTATAGTGGGCTCCACCTATCACTTATTAAGTCCAATGAATTCCTCATATGAAAAGGTTTGAACATAACATAAACATTCATATTAAAACTAGCATAAGAAATGTCAATAATTTCTCCATAAACCATGAATGGTATAAAAATAACACATCCATAGTCAAACATATCACAAAAACCTTAATACAATATGGAAGTTTTGTTTCAAAATAAATCAACTTCAAATAAGCTTAAAATCCATCAATGGATATTGACATAGATGAAATCAAAACTATTTAAGAGAAATATCTATTTTTTGAAATCATTTAAAAGTCACATAATTATAAAATAAAACATTTAATTTTAAAATATTCTTATAAGCTTTTAAGTGAAGCTTCGACGATTTTATAACTACGTAAAATAGCCACATCCGCCATATATGTTAAAAAAAGACATTCTTAGCTTAATTCTATCGAAAAGGTTAAAAAGGACCTTGTTTAGAAAATGACGGAAAGATTCCTTTATAAAAATCTTATAAAAAGTCAAACAAGAGTATAATTGACTTTAACCCTTATTTTATAAAATAGTAAGAATTTTTTGAAATAAATTTTTAAGAAACATGGATGTGGTTGATAAAGAGGTCCCAGTAGATAATTATGTATAAACAACCTCGGATAATGAAGAGATTGTGACATAAACCCTTACCAATTTGGTAACATACGAAACATACAAACCATGAAAGAGGTATCATACAATGAATATTTAAATACACATAAATTAAAGTGTATTATACAAAGAATACAATTATGGGAAGTACATACACCACACAGAAGGTAATAGTGGAAATATGGCATGAATCTCACGAGAATAAGTAGTGAGATGAAAACCCCTTACCTTGTACTTTTACTTAGTTGATGGTCTTTTAACCTCCTGTATAATAGTTAAAACATTTTTATTAAATTATACAAGAATCATATACATTAATATGATATCATATATTATCTTTCAATATTTATTTGTTAATAATATCTTAGTATTATTATCATTTCGGGTGTTAACAGATTCGTTTTCCTTTATATTCTTCATTATGTGAGACATATTTTTATGGATGGGATGTCTATTATTCATATCCATAATTATATAAAGTCCTTAAACATTATTTTTAATCATAAAATGAGAATTATACTTGAATGGATACGATGGGGAATGAATCTCATCGCGTTCGTGGAGACGGTAGTCCGTACGTACGCACGAGCGACAATATCAATATTTTGATATTAAAATAATATATAAATGGATGTTATATCATATGTACAGAATCATTATCATGTTATATTTATTATTTAAATTAATTATAAATCATTATTATACCCATATAAATAATAATATATTGAATAACAATTCACCACGACGTGGAGACGGTAGGTCGTACGTACGCACATATGGTGACATATCATTCAAGGGATGGATATAATAATGAATTTTGTTTTTCCATATTTATAATAACATCATAGTATATAGAAGATTCTGTAGTTATTATTTTAGAAAGTTAATAACAAAGAATGAAGAAGTTGAAGAAGAAAGGAACTTGAAAAAGGGTGGGGAAAACATTACCTCTTCTTCGGGTTCATCCTTTTGATTTGATCAAAAGGGATCCATAGGTTGGCTTTCTGATCTAACTAAGGCATCTAGGGTGAAGTGAGGGAAGTTGAGAGAGTATTTTGGTAGGGTTTGGTCGAACCAAAAGGCTTTGATGTTGTGATGAATTGGTTATAAGTGGTGTCCTTTTATAAGGGGGAGGAGTGGCTCTATAGGAAAAACATAAAGTATTAATTTATAATAAATTAATATTTGGTTTATAGTGGCTCCAAAGTTGATTATTCAAATTATAAGGTTGGGATGGGTCTAAATCCTTTCAACCAATATATTTTAGACTGGTTTTGGTCATTACATTAAACTTATCTTTTAGTTTTAACTCTTGGTTATTCAGTTTAACACTTACCATGTCACTTTGTATTTTTATAATATATAGTTAATAAACATAATATATAAATCCAAGAGACCCCCAAGTGGTCCATTAATGAAACAAATACCTTTATATAAGTCTTTTGGCAGAACCTTATATTTTTTGGAATGGAATTTCATTTAATAATATAATATTTGTTTTAAAAACTATTTTATGTCAATTTTGACACTATTTGGGAATTGATTTTTGTAAAGATCATAACAACATGATTACTTCAAAAAAATTTAATTAAATCAATACTAACATTCCATATTAACCTATGAAATTAGTGTAATTCATAAAAAGTCTCAAATTCTATTTATTTTGGTACTCATAATATCCTATATTTTAATATTTTATTATTAAGGTAATTACTGTATCATCATTGTGTCATGAATAAATTAATTTATTTAATCTCTATAAAATATAAATAAAATACCATCATGTAGGAAATCGTTTTATCTTTCTAATTAATATTTATATCCGAATTTATCATATGTGTAACCCTATATTAAAAATGTTTTAGTAATTAAACATTTATTTTAACTCATTTAACTCTTCTTTGAATTAAATAATAATCAATGTCCTAATCTAATCCAAGTGGACCTAAATGATAATATTTTATTCCTAATATTGTTTTTGGTCGAGATACACATGTCCAATAGAATTAGGACATGTGTTTGGGTAATATTAATATCATTTTTACCCTTAATTATCCTATTTAAGTTTAACTGTGGTAAATACAAGTAAAAAGTTACTATTCACCAAAAAAATATTTTCATCTCATTGAACCACATTTTACTTACTGATATTAACCATGTCTCTCAGATTTTCAAAATTAAATTCACAAAAGTAGTAAATTTTGTTTTTATGTAAATTTGCAAAATCTTCTAGGAGGTGGGTAAAAGACGGTAAAAAGTTCAATAACATTTGATTTATCTAAAATTAATATAAAATGACTCTAACGAATTACATTGAACTTATTTAGGTATTATGTATCTATTTTGACTTAAAACAAATTTAATTAAAATAAATAATTATTTAAATAAAATGTCAGTTTTAACCAACAACTCAGTGTTTTTTACTATTCATCCAAAATTGAAGGTTTTCAGAAAAATACCATAAATTCAGCCTAGGCTAATTTCAATATTCCAAATCCAAAAATGAAGTCCATTTTAATAATTATAAAATTTCAAAAAGTGGGTATTACTATTCATAAAAGCTAGTTTGATTGGTTGTGGTGCGTTATAACTCGAAGTTGCGTACAACACACGCTACTATATTATTCAAATAGAAGCGTACCGTGGAAGCTTGGGGTGTTACATTCTCCTCTCCAAATAATTTCATCCTCGAAATTTATAGAATACTACCGCATTAAAAGACTTTGGAGATTTTTTATCATAAGTTCCTCAGGTTCCCACATTGCCTCTTCCATCTTATGGTTTCTCCGTAGAAATTTTACCAGACAAGTCGTCCAGTTTTTCAGTACTTGTTCTCTTGTATCAAGAATCCTAATGGGATCTTCGTAATAAGACAGATCAGGTTCCAGTTCTAATTCCTCATAAGTTAGTACATGCATTGGGTCAAGCATGTATTTTCTCAACAGTGATACGTGGAATACATAGTGAACTTTGAAGAGACTTGGCGGCATCGCCAAACCGTAAGCTACAACCCCAATTCATTCTAGAATTTCAAAAGGTCTGATGTACCTGGGACTCAATTTTCTTTTCTTACCGAAACGTATAACAGCCTTCCATGAAGATACCTTCAATAAAACATGATCTCCTACCTGAAATTCCAAATCCTTCCTTCGGTTGTCAGTATAGCTCTTCTGCCTACTTTGATCTTCTTTGATGTGGTTTTGGATTACATTCATCTTTTCCATCATTTCCTCCACCAGTTCTAGGCCTACAAGTTTTCATTCCCCAACGTCATCCCAACAGGTTTGTGTGTGACATCTCTTTCCGTATAATTCTTCATATGGTTCCATCTGAATACTTGAATGGAAGCTATTGTTATAGGAAAATTCTATCGGAGGTAAATATTGATCCCACATACCCTGAAAGTCATGTGAGGAAGAGATCAACATGTCTTCTAAGGTTTGAATAGTCTGTTTTTGTTGTCCATCTGTCTGAGGGTGGTAAGCAGTGCTCAAACGAAGTTCAGTTTCTAGGGCATTCTGAAGACTTTTCTAGAATCTTGATGTAAAATGGGGACCACGGTCAGAAACAATCGATAGGGGTACTCCATGAAGTCTCACAACTTCATTAATATATAGTCTTGGTAGACGTTCAAGTGGTAGATCTTCTCTTATAGCTAGAAAATGTGCTGACTTGGTAAGACGATCAACAATGACCCATATTGCAGCATTCCTTCTTGGAGTCATTGGTAGTCCCATGACAAAGTCCATCTTGATATTATCCCATTTCCACTCAGTTATGGGAAGAGGTTTCATGACTCCTCCAGGCTGTTGCCTTCCAGCCTTCACTTTCTGACAAACCATACATCTTGACAAAAAATTAGCAATCTCTCTCTTCATGTTGTCCCACCAAAAATGTTATTTCAAATCTCTATACATTTTAGTGATCCCAGGGTGTATAAAAAAATTGGAACTATGAGCATCATCCAACAATTTTCTTTTTCGATCAGGTATATTGGGAACACAAAGTCTCTTTCCAAACTTCAAAATTCCATCTACATACACAAAGTCACTCAATCTCCCATCATTCATAGCTTTAATCTTCTTTTTAAACTCTTCATCATCAGTCTGAGAGCTCTTTATCCTTTCTAGTAAAGATATTTTGGTAACCATTTGAAAAAGTATTGATGTTTTACCTTCCATGGTGATTCCCATATTCATCTTTACCAGATCCATCTATATAGGATCCTTTTCAACACTCATCTTGTTCAAAACTCCAAGATCCTTTCTACTCAAAGCATCTTCCACCTTATTTCCCTTCCCTGTGTGGTAGTGTATCATTCAATCATAATCCTTGAGTAGTTCAAGCCATCACCTTTTCCTCATGTTGTGTTATTTTTGTGAGAAAATATAATTCAAACTCTTGTGATCGGTATATATCTCACATTTTTCACCATAGAGATAATGTCTCCATATCTTCAAAGAAAATATCACACCTGCTAACTCGAGATCATGTGTGGATAGTTTTTCTCATTAATTTTTAGCTGTCGTGATGCATAGGAAATAACCCTATCATTCTGCCTAAGGACACAACGAAGTCCTTTCTTCGATGCATCACTATAAATAACGAACCCATCATTCCCTGATGGTAGAGTCAATATAGGATCATTGACTAATCTTCTCATCAATTCATCGAAACATTCTTCAAACTCTTTTGACCAAACAAATTTTACCCCTTTACATGTGAGCTTTGTTAATGGGTTAGCCAACCAAGAAAAATTCTGGACGAAACGTCGATAATAACCTGTTAAACCAATAAAGCTGTGTACCTTAGTTATACTCGTTGGTGCTGGCCATTCTTGGATTGCCTTGGTCTTAGAAGGATCAACATAGATTCCATATTTGGAGAAAATATGGCCAAGAAAAGAAATCTCCTGAATCCATAATTCACACATGCTAAACTTCCCATATAATTCACGTCTTCTTAGAATCTATAGAATAATGCATAAGTGATTTTCATGATCTCCGTAGATTTTGGAGTATACCATGATATCATCAATAAATACCACCACAAAATAATCAAGGTATTCCTTGAAAACTATATTCATTAGATCCATGAATACAGAGGGTGCATTATTCAATCCAAAAGGCATTACAATAAACTCGTAATGCCCGTACCTGGTTCGAAATGCTGTCTTCGGAATATCTTCCTTCTTCACACACAACTGATGGTATCCAGATCGAAGGTCAATCTTTGAAAATTATTCAGATCCATTCATTTGGTCAAATAAATTATCAATGTGGGGAAGGGGATACTTGTTCTTTATTGTTATAGCATTGATCTCCCTGTAGTCAATGAACAACCTCATAGATCCATATTTCTTCTTAACAAAAAGGACAGGGGATCCCCATGGAGAAACACTAGGGTGAATAAATCCCTTATTACTCAATTCCTCTAGTTGTTTCATTAGTTCAACTAATTCCACAATGGACATTCTATAAGGGGCCTTCGATATAGGCATTGATCTGAGAATTAATTTAATAGAAAACTCAAATTCTTGTTCTAGAGGATGTCTAGGTAAATCATCTGGAAAAATATCTACATATTCCTTCACAATAGGTACATCCTCTATTTGAACATTCCTTTCCTCACCCACAGTTATTCCATTCTCTTCCTCCCCAATAATTGATTTTAGTTGAGCTACTGGGGGTGGATCTAGATAAGAATTAGGTTGTGACGATTCTTCTCTAAAAATAAGGTGTTCCTTATCATCATAATCAAAAATTTTAACCTCCTTCTTCTTACAATAAATCTTCGCATCATGGTCCGAAATCCAATCCATACCGATGATTATATCAAATTAAATCATGGGTATGGCGATGAGATCAGCAGATAAAGAACATTTATATGCCTTAATGGAGACTGATTGAAAAAACATTGTAGCAATGATACTTCCCTTAGCGGTTTTGACTGACAACTCCCTTGTTAAATAAAATTAGAAATATCTAATTTTCTTAGAAAAATGGGAAGATATGAAACAATTCGATGATCTAGAATCAAATAAAGCATTGGATAAACTTGAGGAAACCACTAAATTGCCTGGCACCATGTCTTTAGGAGCTTCAACCTCAGTAGTAGTGATAGCATAAGCCTGGCCTTGATCCCTTTGCCTCTTCTAAGGTAAGTTCCCTTGATGCTTAGGAAATTCATTTGCATAATGCCCCATCTCCCTGCAATTGTAGCATTAAACATCGGTAGCTTCCTTCTTCCCCTTGCAATCACGCGGTTGGTGGCCTTTTTCACCACACTTGTAACAGACTCCCATTCCCTTTAGACACGTACCAGGGTATTTCTTCCCACATTTACTGCAGTATGGATATTCAACTTTTCCCTTATTCCCCTTATTTCCACTTCCAGAGTGATCAGTAGATCTCTTCATCTCTTTCTTTGCTTTAAAGTCATATGTCATAGAGAATTACTTTTTAGTCTTGATAGCACACGAGACAATATATTCATACGATGAGAAGGATTGTGAGACTAATGCTCGACGAAGAAAAGGTTTTAACCCATAAATGAAATGAGAAATCTTACTCCATGGGTTATGTATATAATCTAATGCATGCCTCGCTAACCTTGTAAAGTTAGCCTCATACTTTGTGACATTATCATCCTCTTTCTGCCTCATACTCAGAAATTGCCTTTCCATATCTGCTCGATGGTCATGTGGAAAGTATTTTTCTAAGAAAATTTCCTTAAACTCCCTTCATTCCATACTTGATACTTCTTCATCTTCCTTTGTGTTTTGAATCAGTGACCACCATTGATCGACATCTCCAGTGAGGCGGTAAACTACCATGACAACTTTCTCCCTTTCGCTACTCCCCAAGGCATGGAATATTTTCTCTAAGGAGTTTATCCATTGCATAGCTATTAATGGATTTGTACCCCCATTAAATGTTTGCGGTTGTTGCCTAATGAAATGATCTAACATTGATCCTCCATGTTGTAGATCAGGGTGCTCCATATGAGTAAGGTTATTATTCATAACCTGAGTGAGTTGTCCCAGTATGGTGATATGCTGATCAGCACCAGTTATATCTCCAGCCCCACTATAATTATCTTGAGCAGGAGGGAAATCCCTACATGGAGTGTGTGCATTGATATGGTTTCCATTTCTTCCACTAGGCGCCATTTCTAAACAATGTCATAAACTAAATTAGTTTTTGAATAGAAATACGTAATTACAAACTTGCAAAACACTTAACATAAATTGAACTGTTTATGGATATAATCCATAATCATAAAAATGTTTTCTTTGAGGAGGTATATACTCATAAATCGTTCATAATGGTTTGTAAAGAAATCATCAATTTTCCTAAGAATATCCCCCAGGAGTGTCATTACCATGATTTCAACAAGACCCATCACTACTGGAAAAGTAACCTATACCCACGGTTCAAAACCGTAGGAATAGCCCCCAAAACAGTGTGTATAGCCTATACCCACGGTTTTGGGAACCATGGGATGGAACGACGTCAGTATAGGGGTCTCAACCTATACCCACGGTTCTCCAAAACCATGTGTATAGGGGAGTCATAGTGTGAATCACGGGTGTTCCATCGTGGCACACAACAGACCCCACAGTTTGAAAACCGTGTTGTATTTAAATTCAAAAAAATGGCTGCACAAACTAGGGACCAACCAAGCTACGAATTGCTTTTTTATATATTCAAAAATCAACTTATATATATTTATTTAGTCCAAATTGTGTAATTTAAATCCAAAAACGTGGGGATGGAGATTCGAACCCAGGTCTGACGCTGCTCCTCACTACCGAGAAGCACCGATTGACCAACTGAGCCACTGCATTTTTTAATACATAAATATATATCTTTATAAATATATTAATATAGGTGGTTATCGAAAAATGGTAAATAGTTGGAATCGAACACAAGACCACTGCGGGAATGTTCTAACGCCTGACCAACTGAGTTGGGATAATTTTGTTTAAATTAATATACCTATTTTTACTTATATTATTTAAATTCATTTAAAAGAAAAATATAAGTCGCCGATATTTGAACTGAAGATCATTTTAAACAAGACCAACAACCACACCAACCAACCTAGTTATTTTATTTGCATTTATATTTGTATATTTGTAATTATATTAACAAAAATCGTGTTCCCACCAATTTTGTTTTCATTATCCCACGTAATTTTTTTCGTGCTTTATGGCGGGAAAGCTATATCCATGGTTTTGAAAACCCATGGGTATAGGGCTTCAAAAAAATACCCTAATACCCATGGTTTTTAAGAACCTGTGGGTGTAGGTCTTCTAAAAAACTCTATAACCACGGTTTGGCCAAAATCGTGGGGATAAGCCTTCAAAAAAACACCTATACCCATGGTTTTTCAAAACCGTGGGTATAGGTCTTTAAAAATAATCTATTCCCACAGTTTTGGGCAAAACCATAGGTATAGGTCCCCATATTATCCCTATACCCATGTTTTTCAGAAACCGTGGGTATAGGGGTACCCTATAGCCAAGGTTTTTTGCAAAACCGTTGGTATAGGCCTATTTTCCAGTAGTGCGTTGTCATGTACCAAGATACCCCGGGTCAAGCCCGAAACTCCTTGTCGGAGTTTTCAATCCTAGGTACATCTGTGCCAGAGCCGCCTCAACCTGCTCGTATCCAGACATGGATGTATTTCTCGGAAAATACACAAAATCTCTACTTTACCAAAATTCTAGGATGTTATTTTACACTAATCCTCAAAGGCTATCTTTGGGATATGTGATCTTATCAGAATTTACCTAAATCTAGTTTCCAAGGTTAGTACTAAACTGCCTCTGATACCAACTGTAACGCCTCGACCCCAGTTACCCGGAGTCGGTGCATTATTATGTAACATTGGTAGGATCACAAGAAAGATCAAATATCTAAAGACCGATTAGTTTAGTATTCTTGGAAACACTAGATATATTAATAAGTCTTACATTACATCATAAAAATGAAAACCACAACAACATAGTCTCCATAGTCCACACTCATATCCCAACATATTATCCTTGAAGGTCATTCATAAATTACTTCTTCACATCTTGGGAAAAATAAAACATTGAAAGGGGTGAGCTCAGATGCTCTGTAAGGATAACAATATAGAGGAAACATTCACAAATAAATATAAACATTTAAGGCAATGTATAACTAAAACAAAATCCATTTAAACTTGAACTTAAGAATAATATGGCAAAGATAAAATGAGATAATTCCATTTACTTATTCACATGGATATTCTACTAGCCGAATAATCACATGTAATATCAATAACCACTTTCATAATGACGGAATTCATAATGCCAGACTATTATAACCACGTTGCCATGGCCTTGTGCCAAGACTAAAAATAAGATTTTGTCAAGGACTCATGCCAAAACACTACTTTGTATCATGAGACCTATCGATGCATCAAGGAGATATAGCAGGCTCCACCCATCACTTATTAAGTCCAATGCATTCCTCATATGAATGGGTTTAAACATAACATAAACATTCGTATTAAAACTAGCGAATGAAATTTCAATACTCTCTCCATAAACCATGAATGGTATAAAAATAACACATCCATAGTCAAACATTTCACAAAAACTTCAATACAATATGGAAGTTTTGTTTCATAATAAATCAATTTCAAATAAGCTTAAAATCCATCAAAGGATGTTGACATAGATGAAATCAAAACTATTTGAGAGAAATATTTTTTTTTTGAAATCATGTAAAAGTCACATAATTATAAAATAAAACATTTACTTTGAAAATATTCTTATATGATTGTAAGGGAAGCTTTGGCAATTTTATAATGGCGTAAAATAGTCACATCCACTGTATAAGTTAAAAAAAGACATTCTTACCTTAATTCTGTCAAAATGGTTAAAAAGGACCTTGTTTGGAAAACGACAGAAAGATTAATTTATAAACCTTTTATAAATATTCAAACAAGGGTATAAATGAATTTAACCCATATTTTGTAAAATAGTACGAATGTTTTGAAATAGATTTTTAAGATACATGGATGTGGATGATAAAGAGGTCCCAGTAGATAATTACGTATAAACCACCTCGGATAATGAAGAGATTGTGAAATAAAACCTTACCAATTTGGTAACATATGAAACATACAACCCATGAAAGAGGTATCATACAATGAATATGTAAATACAAATAAATTAAAGTTTATTACACAAATAATACAATTATGGGTAGTACATACACCACACAAAAGGTAATAGGGGAAATATGGAATGAATCTCATGAGAATAAGTAGTGAAATGAAAACACCTTACCTTGTACATTTCCTTAGTGGATGGTATGTTAACCTCCTGTATAATAAATAAAACAATTTTATTGAATTATTCAAGAATCATATACATTAATATGATATCATATATGATCTTTTAACATTTATTTGTTTATAATATCTTAGTATTATTATCGTTTCGGGTGTTAACAGATTCATTTTCCTTTATATTCTTCATTATGTGAGACATATTTTTATGGATGGGATGTTTATTATTCATATACAGAATGATATCAAGTCCTTAATCATTATTTTTAATCATAAAAAAAGAATTAGACTTGAATGGATACAATGGGGAATGAATCTCATCGCGTTTGTGGAGACGATAGTCCGTACGTACGCACGAGCGACAATATCATTCTTTTGATATTAAAATAATATATAATTGGATATTATATCATATATACATAATCATTATCATGTTATATTTATTATTTAAATGAATTATACAACATTATTA
This sequence comes from Viscum album, assembly GCA_963277665.1. Taxonomy (NCBI): domain Eukaryota; kingdom Viridiplantae; phylum Streptophyta; class Magnoliopsida; order Santalales; family Viscaceae; genus Viscum; species Viscum album. The sequence continues at coordinate 1,207,395,841 of OY728127.1, read as the reverse complement.
TACCCATCTAAATAATAATATATTGAATAACAATTACCCCACGACGTGGAGATGGTCGGTCGTACGTACGAACGTATTGTGACATATCATTCAAGGGATGGATAGAATAATGAATTTCGTTGTTCCATATTTATAATAACATCACAGTATATATAATACTTTGGAGTTATTATTTTAGAAAGGGAATAACAAAGAAAGAAAAAGTTGAATAAGAAAGGAACTTTAAAAAGGGTGGTGAAAACATTACATCTTCTTCAGGTTCTTCCTTTTGATTTGATCAAAAGAGCTCTTTAGGATGGAATTCTGATCAAACTAAGGCCTCTAGGTTGAATTTAAGTAATTTGATAGAGTATTTGGGAAAGTTTTGGCCGAACCAAAGGTCTTTGAAGGTGTGAATAATTGGTTAGAAGTGGTCTGCTTTTATAAGGGGGAGGAGGGGCTCCTTAGAAAAAACATAATGTATTAATTTATAATAAATTCATATTCGGTTTCAAATGGCTCCAAATTTGATTATTCAAAATCTAATGTGGGTATGGGTCGAAATCCTTTCATCCAATAGATTTTATACAGGGTTGGGTCATTACATTAACCTTATCTTTTAGTTTTAACTCTTGGTTAATTTGTTTAACACATACGATGTCACTTTGTATTTTTATAATACATAGTTAATAAACTTAATATATACTTCCAAGAGACCCCCAAGTGGTCCATTAATGATACACATATAATTATATAAGTTGTTTGGACGAAAATTAGATTTTTAGGAATAGAAATTCATTTAATAATATAATATCTTTTTTAAAAACTCTTTTATGTCAATTTTGATACTATTTAGGGAATTGATTTTTGTAAAGATCATAACAGCATTATTACTTAGAAAAAATTTAATTAAATCAATAATAAAATGTCATATTAACCTAGAAAATTAGTGAAATTCATAAAAAGTCTCAAATTATATTTATTTGGGTATTTATAATATCATATATTTTAATATTTTATTATTAAATTTATTACTGCATCATCATTGTGTCATAAATTTAATAATTTTTTTAATTTATAAAAAATATAAATAAAATACCAACATTTTTTAAATATTTTTATCTTTCTAATGAATATTTATAGTAGAATTTATCTTATGTGTTACCCTATATTAAAATTTTTTTAGTAATTAAACATTGATTTTAACTCTTTTAACTCTTCTTTGAATTAAATAATAATCAATGTCCTAATCTAATCCAATTGGACCTAAATGATAATATTTTATTCCTAAGGTTGTTTCTGGTAAATATACACTTGTACAATAGAATTAAGACATGTGTTAGGGTAATATTAATATCATTTTTACCCTTGATTACCCTATTTACTTTTAACCGTGGTAAATAAAAGTAAAAAAGTTACTATTCACCAAAAAATATTTTCATCTCATTGAACCAAATTTTACTTTCTGATATTAACCGTGTGTCTCAGATTTTCAAAATTCAATTCATAAAAGCAATAAAATTATGTTTTTATGCACATTTGCAAAATCTCAAAGGATGAGGGTAAAAGACGGTAAAACGTTCAATAAAATTTTATATATATAAAATTAATATAAAATGTCTCTAACGAATTAAATTAAACTTATATAGGTATTATGTATCTATTTTGACCTAAAAAAATTTAAATAAAATAAATAATTATTTAAATAAAATGTCAGTTTTAACCAATAACTCAGTGTTCTTCACTATTCATCAAAAATTGAAGGTTTTCAGAAAAATACCCAAAATTCACCCTAGGCTAATTTCGATATTCTGAATCCAAAAATGAATTCCATTTTAAAAATTATAAAATTTCCAAAAGTGGGTATTACTCATCATAATGGCTAGTTTTATTGGTTGTGGTGTGTTAGAACTCGAAGTTGCATACAACACACGCTACTGTATTATTCAAAGAGAAGTGTACTATGGAAGCTTGGGGTGTTACATAGATGTTATCATGGAGGCATCCTGAATGTTAATAAGACAGACCATGGTTAGATGAGAATATTTGGGTAGATTACACAATATAAACATGAAAATAAAAAAATCCATTCCTATATAATACATGTACCATTGATTCCCTGGAACGAATTTCTTGGTATACCAAGTCGAAAAGTAGGTGTTTGGAGTTTTAATGTATGGATATGTCAATCATTCCACCAATATTCTATTCCCTTTCTTGGGAGTCAAACTTCAGACGATCCAAAATCATTTCCATAAGTTCCCAAACCAAGCCTCATAGCAAGTCCAAATACAAACGTTACACATGGAAAAACAACCTTTGATACCACACTATAATGAACCAACCCACATGGGACCACCTTACTGGTGGAATGCCGAGTGTGACACCACAATCTCACTTAAAATAGGTCATGGGATGTAGATAAGAGCTAATTAGTCATGTTATTAAAATGGGATGACTTATACTAGGAACCTATATGAACACACACAACCAGCTCTATGCAGTAGTGTACTGATATAACGGGGGACTAAAACATTTTGAGGGTAAAACATGAATGTAATAAACTCTATAAAAGAACCAAGTACAATTGGATAATAAAATGGATATAAAATGGATATAAAATGGTTAAAATTCCCACCCAACCAAAAATTATATCCCTACATGAAAAATCAAAAACAGAAAACTGAATCGAGACTAGCTCATAATTTTCTATGTTGACCATAAAACACTGCCAGTGCCAAAGACCACTATACTCCACAAAATCTAGGTCCATCAAGTTCACCATGATAATTCTATCAACATCCCAAGACACATAACATTTGGAAAAAGTTGATGCCATTTTAATTATAAAAATACTTAGTAGGACACCCTGAAGACCAATATGTGAAGAAATAGCCATCTAAACCCATAAGCAAGTGGGTAAAAGAAACCTAACATCAGATTTTCTCAATGAAAACCCAAGCGAAAAGAGAATGGGGGTCTCCATCACCACAACTGACTATGGAAAAAGATCATTCCTAATACTCTAAAGGTCCCATATCATATCTAGTATCAATAAAGAGATTTCAATAATATGGATTCCTCCCACCCCGCCACTACGCTACACAACTGAGGGATCAATACTCCAATACCAGACCCACTCATCACATGACCTTAAGGTGGGGATTCCACTCTATTGATAGAAAATTAAAACCCTATATAATGTGGGGGGAGTTTAATCTATAGAAATATGAATGATATACAAGACCGTCTACCTTATAGAGAAATGGGAGTACTAACCATAGTAACAATTCGATGATCACACCTGATCACTACTACCAGTTTAGTATAGCTGAGAATCATCCCTCAAGCAACACTTCATGGCGTAACTCTTCCTTCGAAATGAAGGCCACCATCTCATTCTATTTGAAAAAATGAATATTATAGAATAATCACAAGACCGAATTGAAGTCTTTATAAAAGAGATATGCATGATAGAAGTCCCATAGAAAAGTGCATGTTGTGTACATAGGGTCATAAGGCAGGCGACCTCTCCTAGACACCAGTGCATGTCCTCGACTTTACATGACTATTTTATCCATGTGGATATACATGGAGTGTATATGGAGTAAATGGAATGTCATTACATCTTGGGGTATTCCCTTGTCCTCTCGGCCAATGCCTGTGTATCTCATCCCATGCTCGTGTACTTTGGGACCATTCACGTACATTTTGGTTGTGCCCATGTTCCTGGTTTTTACCATGCCCGTGTACCTAATAGTACTCATTGAGCCTCCAATATGAGACCACACAATGTGTTCTGAACCCATTATATGTGTAATATTTAATTCCTCCCAAAACACTAGACACCATAGCAAGCAGTCTACATGACCTGAATTATTTTGAATTACATGTTGTGTATGTTGAGATTTTTTGAAACCACATAAATCATTCACACATATTCAACCATATCACTAATGATTACTATTCCACCATGAAACACACTAGAAGAACATGGAATTGGGGATTAACACACTCGATCTATCACTAGTGGTTGAATTATGGCCACCCAATCTATTTGTGATTAAGTCCCGTCATGCTGCTCCCCCAAACGTCGAAACTCACAAATGAAGACCCTCTATTCGAAATATGATCAAAGTATACAACAAAAAACCCACAATCTTCCTTAAAACATCCAAAAAACACTGATCCCTTGTTCTTTCACATATCCTCTATGAATCTAGGGGTTCAATCAATCTAAAATATACCCTAATAATAACAAATCATGACCCTATGAGCCAACAATGAAGAACAAAAATAAAAATTGGGGAAAAACCTCAACAAGATGAAACCATAATTTGATAGTGTGGAACCATAAAACTATTAAATAATACAGAAACTTGGGTTACATTTGGGTTGGATGAAAAATACATAGAACATTTCAAGATTATAAATAAAATCAATGATATTACAAAGAATGGGGAACACATAAAATGGGAATATATAATCCATGCTTAAATCCATGAAATAACTTTCCATACATCAATAAATAATCGATCATTGTTGAATGACATGTCCACTGGAGAACAAGGAGATCATCCCGTTGCATATTTCATCTATATCACAATTTTCCTTGATCATTTTTAATCAATACTCTTCCCGACCATCCAATGCTAACACCCTCCTATGCCTCTCTATTCTCTCAGGATAATGATTCTAACATTGGGAATTCATAATAATGATGCATTTATAGGGGAGTGTTAGGGTTTGTTTTATTATGTAAAAAAATAAAATAAAATAAATAATTAACTTAATCCACCTACCAATGGTCACCTTCAAATAAATTCCTGATTCTAACAATTTTTTTGTTGTACCTAGTATAGACCCCATGTTTCAGAAACAACCATGATTTTAGATTTCCAATTTTAGGTCCCAATAAATGGGAAAATAATTTATTCTAAAAAAATCATACATGCTTTAATATATGTCAATAATTTTAATATATTAATTTTGGGGTCCTATAACACCCAAACACAACACTGAGTCTAAAGAAAAATACAGATATATATATATATATATATAATTTAAAAGGATGAATTTACAAAAGAAAAATTTGTTACAAAAAATAAGTACCATAATATTTTTAATTGAGATAAAAGGAAAAATATGTAAAGGATATAAAATTTATTCTACAAATATTTTTTTTTGAGTACACTGTGTTACAGATTATTGGGATAAGAGCAAAAAATTATTAGACTTGAAACTTTTAAATCATATTCTAAATAAAATTCTCTAATTCCAATTGGTATAAGATGAGAAAACATATTAAGAGATAAATGATTTCCTTATAAGTTAAAAAATCTGGTTCCCATTATTGATATTAGCTAATTATAGTTTTTTAGATATGAAAGAGGAAACTAACTCTGATCTAAAAAATTAATATTAAATATTTTCCCTCTTTTAGATCTAAAGAACTCTATAACTTTGATCCCAATAATAGGTATTAGACATTGGAATTTATAGGACCATATTTTTTTATAGAGTATTTCATTATCCCTTAATATGAACATGTGTCAAAGTGGTTTCATTTCCATGTGATTTATGACATCCGGATCTAATATCTTTGTAATCTAGTTCCATAGTGTATCCTTTATAGTGACTTCAATTCCACTTCCTTGTCAACTATAACACTATATAAAAAGTCTATCATTATTTAAAATAAATTTTTATAGTGTGAATATTTTTATATATTAATAGATACACAATATTTAAATTATATTATTCTTAATGAGATATTATAAAAAATAATAACAATAATACTATGAATTTTTTTTAATGTTTCATTAAAACATGATAATTATTCACACCACTTTTATCATCCTCAACCCCATATGCATTTGATATAAGATTCTAATTAAAAGGCACCAAATTTTTTTTTCCTTAGTCGAAAATAGTATGCTATCTTGGTTAAAAAGTTATTAGTTTCTTTATGTTATCTTAACATCCTAAAAAATTTTAAATTCTCTGTTTATTGAAATTATTTGTCACATGATCATCTCTTATTGCATAGTTTTATTCATAGATGAAGTGAAAAAAGATTAGTTAATAGATTATTGTTCACCAATATGAGATAAAACATTTTTTACTCATAGGTATGACCTTATTCTAAACATTTATGTCAGTAAGTATGTAATTTATCATACAAATTGATTCTTTATCATATAGATCATCATTATATCAAGAATTTCTTGAAATTTTAAACATTATTTTTCAAAGTCATCTTATAAAAAAAATTTAAAGAATAATTATCAACTTTTTTCCAAATAATTAACTAGGATTAAAAATATATTTATACAAAATATCATAATATTTCATTTTACTCTCTATAATACACATATTAATTTTCTTTTTTATATTATTTTTAGTAATTATGATGAAAATATCTAGTGTTATTCTTTTTAATTTAGTCTATATTTATTATAGAGTCAACTAATATATTCCAACTCAGGTATTCCCTAAAGAAAAACACTTGAGAAAAATTATAACATATAATAATGTTATATATTAATGTTAAATTATAGATATGAAACCCATTGTATGGAAGGAACAACCTTTTTTAAAGCATGGTTCACTAAATTATTCACTAAGAAATTATTTAACTTTTTTTCAAATGTTATAGAAACTAATTATATACAAACTAAACCTTATATGTAGTTTTATAATTTGAATTATTCTCATAATGAATTCCTTTATTTATATTTAATACTTCTAAATAAAGTGTATCTTTTAATTTCAAAAATTTGGTAGACCCTTGTATTATCTTGTTTTTTCGATGTAAAATACATTTTCAAGTATAGATAAATTATATTTAAATTTATAGAGAAATATCATATATATTTAAAATCTAGTTATATACTATTTTTTATTATTATAATTCCACAACCAATGTTACACAAATGAAACCTAATTTGAACCATTACTGGGCCTCAAGAATGATTTTCTATAAGCAAAAGGCTACAGACTAACAATGAGGTCATGCGTAAGTCATGGGGATACTATTCCATAAAATGAAACTTATAAGGGTTATGGAAAAATCTATCAAAAATTTACAATGATTCATCCATATAATAAATATACCCAAAACCTATAGATATAAAATATGAAATAATAGAAAATCTCACAGTTATATATATAAAAGAGTAAATAATAGATACGATATAATAAAAAAATAATGAAATAATAGAATAAAAAATACTTAACCAACATCATAGAGAAATTAATAAATAAGGATATCCCCTTTGATGATACATAATTGGTATAATGATAAAATAAGATACAATGGCCTCTAACCTAACTCACTAGTAAACACCTGTTGAATCATTGACCTATGATACACTACTCATACTGAGACATTCATCTATATCTAAACAGATATTTTTTTCCTAAAATATAAATATAAAGGTCTATCCAAACACATTGAAACCCATTTATATTACATGGGTATGGGTGAGTCTAAAAATCTAGTAGGGTTCCCCCCGTTTACATGACCCACTAATTATTTGTGATCAATTTTTTCATGTGCAAGTATGTCATGAGTGCATGTAAACCCACTTGAAAAACAAGAACAAGAATGTTAATGTTAATCCATAACTATGTGCCATCAACACCAAAAAACACATGTTCCCTAAAAATAAAATGGATATATATCTTTGGATAGATCCTACCTACCTATAATTAATGACTTCTATTCCATTCATGTATCAATGAGGTATATTGCAAAATCGAACTCATCTCAGCAAACACTATACTCAAGAGTTCTCATTATATCCATAAATATTATCTCATCAGAGTCCCACTTTAACCATCAGTCATCTCATTTCCCATTGATATTCAAAACATAATATATTAGGGGAAATAATTATGATATGATGAAATATAATAAAATGTATTCAAAGTGGACTTAACCACCAATACCAATCATCATATGATAATAAAAACAAGAAGGCCAGTCAAAGAGGATCTAAAAAAGAATATCAAATAATCCACATCCCATGTTAAAATAAATAGGAGAACAAAGAATGTTGTCCAAATGTATGAATTCACAATACCAACTCTCATGACCTATACCTTATCATCTCATGAATCCTTATTGAATCTTTCCAAAAAAAATCCTATAGTGCACCTCCAACCCTTTCCCATATACTACATGTAATAATATGGATTGTCTCCCACTATAAAACAATACAACACTAATACTACAAATAGATCCCTTAGATCATATTTTAACATCATTATTAATAATCTTGTTAAATGGATTTGACCATACAATAGGTGGATACATTGAGGAAGGAAGTCTAACATATTACAGTAAAATAATAATCCCATCCTATGAATATACCACTATCTATCATAGAATGTAATCTATTATTTTTATATATCCAGATACTTACATGGAATAAGATAACTTGGGTAGGTATCAAATTACTAGGTGAATCAATTCGGTAACACAATGTCACATAAAAATAACCATGCTCTTGGAGATCAATTTGAACCCTAATGTCATCCTTTAAATAACCTCATATATGGTCATATCCTAACTAAGTGGATCATAAAACTACTTTACGTCCTGATTAGATGCTTTCATATATTCTCTATCCATATTGAAATAATTTAACATATGGTTTTGGGGTTGTAGTGGAAGTGAAGGGTGGATGCCCAATTTTTCATTAACTTCAATAGATAAAAACTGACTAACATAATGAATTCCTCCTATAATTTCATAGACAAGATCACATTCATTTAATTTGTAATGAATTTAAATAAAACTAATTCAATCATGGTTTGATTATTTATTAATTCATAGTTTTCATAGATCCATTTCTTTGTTATTTAATTGATTAATCCAATCGAGGATCCTGTTATATGTATCCACACATGATCTTTAAATCACAAAATGAAATTCTAGATCTCCTTAGTACTTGTGTGAGAATAACGAGTACTTTATATCATTATTTATTGATCATAAAAATAATAACATATTTTCCCTCTAGGTTATTGAGAGAGGGTGAATGAATGAATTATATCTACGGCTTGAGATAATATTAGGAAATATCTCAAGTGTATAAAAACCTTTTTAATCATGGAAAATATCATATTTTAAAATATATACTTAAGATAAAATAATATACTTTCACAAAGGACCTTATCCTTTTATTTAATCCAAGTAATACTCCATGTCATATAAAATAAAATAATAATATTTTTTTTATTTTTTATGAAATATCAATTATTTAATATCATTTATTAAAAAAATAAATAATATTAAATAAAATAAATCATTTCTAGTGGATCATTAAACTCGATCCATATTCTCTTATAAAATCTACCAAATGATGAATAATTCTTTTCATTCAATAAAATAAAATAAATATCATATTCAATTAGACAAGTGAATAAATTTAAAAATAGAAATACATATATATTCACATAACATGAATGAAGTTTTAATTTTACAATTTTCAATAAACATGTGAATAAATAAATATTATCTTCATAAACCTATGAATAAATAAATAATAGATTAAATTAAACTCACATATTCTAAACAAGAATAAATTGTGATTTATTTTTTTATTATCACCTTAACATGATTAAATATTATTCCAATGGATAAAAATAAATGTTTTATTAAACATATAATTCCATATATTTTAATGGGATTCTTGATACACTTATTATGTGGCTCTCTAGACCCATTTCTTAATGAAAATAAGTATAACTTACCTATGGTGCGGGATTGGAATCTAGTGACATATCAAGACAACCATAGATAAATAAGTCAGTGCAACAACTACAAAAACCCCTACTTCAAATTCTACAAGGTAATATAATCCCTTTATGAGGGAATATTTCCTCAATAAGTATCTATAATTATGTCATCACACTATGTTCCTGATAAATCATTCATTGAATTTTCAAAATGGGTAATTTTTTTATCACCATGTCCAATAATTTTTTAGAATTTTTTATTTCATTATAGGACCAATGTTATATTCTTCCATTACATTATATGGGACAAATTATTTCTCATACATTCAATTAAACCAATATCATTTATAACACAACTAAAGCATGGACCTCACCCATAGCATATGTCATCAGACTTTTCATTAATACATCAAAGTAAAAAAATCATGATGCACATTAATAATGATATCAAGTCAAAGGACCAATATTCGTGTTCATATATAATAATATAAAACGACACAAAAATTGTGTGGAATTCATTTTGGAGGAAATATTCTAATAAATTAATTCATGGAAATCCCAAAGTGAGAACTTGATGAGTAGAAGCCTAAATTATTATGATCCATCAACACCTGATTATAAGACATCATCCATATCTTGTTAGATTTTTATATCTAGATCATAGGACATATTAATTAAGAATTTTCTCTTAAAATATCTTGGTTCTCATTATATCTGAACTTTTATAACCCATCAATATGAAAATGATTATAATAGAATTGTCATTATAATGTTATTTATAATAATAATAATAATATGTTTTGGTAATAAAGAAATAAAAATAATTTGGTTTTATGGGAAAAACTACAATAGATTACCATATACACTCTAGCGAACTACTGTAATTTCATGACATTCTATCACTCATATGGAATTCATGTTTCTACAGAGGTACAATGTTAGTCACCAGGACTTCAAAATTTAACAATGTGCCTATACAACTAATCGTGGTTTCATTATCATGTGATTTTTTTTCAAGATATAATATTTAAATAATATATGCATATTTCTTATTTAGATGCAACTAAAGTTGTGTTATATATATATATATTAGAATTGGAAACCAAGGCTTACTTTCTGGTTCAATTTCTCTTTGCACTATCATTATCTTAACTGCACTATTAAATTAAACAGATCATTATGGAAACCAACTATGTATCCCTTCATAAGTGGTTTATTATCTCCTTCATATAAATAGAATATATTATTTGTATATATCTAGTAAATTAAGATTATTTTAACTACTTCCTAATATATCTCTTTACAATATACTTGATATCTACCTATTGTGCTCAGTGAATAAGCATTATCATGTCTAATAAATATTATCAAATACCTGATAATTATAATTATTAAATAATAAGAAATATTATACATTATTTATATTTTTTCGTGTATATTTGGACATATATTCTTAGATAGATACATACTATGTGACAATAGTAAAAATCATCTCTTGGATCATTCCATATTATAAATTTTAACTGCCATATCAATATATGTACTTTTACTTAGTCCAAGTAACCTCTTAAATATTTCTATGTAGATATTAATCCCATGTATACAAGATACTTCACCCATATCCTTCACGTAGAAGGATTTATATAACCAATTATTAACATAAAGTAAGACCCATATCACATTTTCAATTAATAATAAATTATCTATAGCAATCACAACCTTAGTTGTGAGGAGATAGTTTCTTATTTATTACATTGGAATACGATACAAGGAATCAAATCCAGAATGTCCAAATATTTTAGTAGTATTGGTAAACTATATAAATACTTTGGTCTTTTATTACATTTGAAAAAAAAAGTTACAACATAATTTTTTTAGATAATAACATTATTCTCTGTAGGATATCTTTTCACATCAGTCATTATACACTTCTTGGAATCTAGGGGGAAAAAATGGTGTGCTCAAATTATCCATAAGTGTTAATTACAATATAATATATCTTGAATAAATAATCATAAATGAAATGGAAAGGTAAATAATTGAACACACCTTGCATTTAAATAATTTTAATATCATAATTAGATAAGATATCATCAATAAATCAAGGTAAATATCTAAAAACACATGAAATGTTATCAATAAATCGTGAAGGATGTGCATCCATAGATAATATGAATATGAAAATCGAAAGGATGACAATCAATATGGAATGGTAAATAATAAAAAACACATTCCATTTAATCAGAACATTACTATTTTAACCGGATAAGGAATAATCAATATGGAATGGTAAATAAATGAAAAAACATTACATCTAACTAATAACTGAGAATGAAATGCATCTTGAGATAATATCATTATGAAAATTATTAAGCCAATAAGGTTTCCATATGAATTTTCTATTCCTTCTTTTGTTGAAAATCACAAACACGTTATCATAAGGCAAATTTCATTTACCCTATGTTTTACCTTGATAAGGAAAATTTTTCTTCACCATGGAAATATATCCTTACCATGTTTTTCATTGTTCATTTTATTTCTTAGTGTAAAATTATATTTCATAACTCAATCCTCAGAATCTTATAAATACATAGATATAGAGCATTATGTTTTCAGGATCCACATTTAGACTCTGAATTCTAATGAATTCAGACTCTGAACATTCTATGTTCAGACTCATATTTCAAATAAATTCAGACTCTAAACATTCTATGTTCATACTTCGAATTCTTGTGAATTCAGACTCTGAATTCTTATGAATTCAGATTCTAAAATATACTAAATTCAGACTCCAGATTTCCTTGAAATTCAGACTCCAAAATTCTATAGAATTCAGGTTACAAATTTCTTTTAATATCAAATCTGAATATTTATATATTTGTGACACCAAATGTGTTTATGGTTAGACTCATAACTTTTTTTTTCATACATTCCGAAAATTAATTTTTTTGAGCAATCATATTTTTCTTACTCTTGTTTTAATCATAAAACGATTTTGTGCATTCAGTTACTAACTAACTGTTGTTTGAGTGACACATGTATAGGTCCTTCTGAAATTCAAGGAAAAATATGACCTTTAGATGAGGGAGCTGACCATTGAAGCGGTGCCTATAAATAGGAGCTCATTTGAACAAGCTCACAACAATGATAACTTTGATGAACTGTTCTACGACTCTAAATATTACAAGCTATTGAAGTGATTTCTAGAGAGATACTTTCATGATTTTTGCATAATGAACATCCTATTCAGAATTGCTTTGTGAGACTCCAAATGTTGCTGAGTACATTCTAGGGCTTATGGGGATAGGAAGATAGAGGTGTCGACTACCTTGAAGTTTGAGGGCTTGTGGGGATAGAAAGACAGATTCCGATCTCTGTATCAAGGGATTACCCTTGTGTGAATAAGACATACATTTTTGAAAGCATAAATCAAGGGACCTTTATCCAAGGTTGTTGGATACCCTTCTCTTTGGGTTAAAAGATTTAATACTTGTTACTTGTACGGTATCAAGTTGTTCGCAGTATTTTGTATGTTGAGGAATGAATAACTATCTTATACTTCTTTATACTTGTACACTCTGATAGTAAGATTCTATATGATTTAAGGTAGAATAATTGTTCTTTGAAAACATTAGTTAAGTTTCACTTCCGGAACTACATTTTTAGAATTACTTTCTCAGAATCACATTTCTTGAATCAAGATTGTATAACATAGATGTTTTTTGAATTTACCTTTTTTAACTTAGTTAAAAATCATCATATTTAAAAGTTCCAAAGAAAATTTTAAAGTATACCATTCACCCCACTCTTGTATATTGAGCATCCAAATCATTATTTTTATACTTTAATCAGTATCATTTCGATCCTACAATTGGTATTAGAGGAGGTCTCTGAAATACTTATATTCACATATAACTTTTGTTGCTCATGTTTTTCATTGTTCTATATTTTACTTGCTTAGGATATTTTTATCCTTGTTTACAAACTTTTATTACTAACAAGTTTGTGTGGAGACATTTTCTTAAAGATGGTAGGAATGAATTTTGGATCAATTGACAATATTAATCCTACTAGACCACCTATATTTTATAGGAATGATTACGAATATTAGAGATATCGTATTAAGAATTTTTTCATTAACACTAGAATGGATAACATTGTTATGTATACTTGAGATTACAAGATTTATGATAAGGATGTCATAAATTTTACTAATCAAGAGAAGTCAGAATATCAACTAAACTATAAGGTAGACAATACATTCATGTGTTACATAACCAAGAATATATACATCAATATTTCTTTTTGTGAAGAAGCGAATTGTATTTAGAAGAAGCTTGAAGTTACAAATTTTGGAACTTCAAATGTTATTGAAACTAGAAATGATATGCTTAGAGATGAGTACAATGGTTTTTTAATTCTTTATTGAGAACCTATATGCAAGGTACAACAGATATTTATGACTATTTTCAACAGCTTACAATCCATGGGTGAAAACGGATTGGATGATGAGGCACTTGTAGGAAAAATTATAGACATCATGCCTAATGAGTGGGAATCCAAGAGAACAACTATAGATGAGAATAGGAAAGTCTCACAGATTACTCATGATGACCTTTTTAGAAATCTTCTTCAACATGAGACTATAATGGAGAGAGATACTAATAATGATAAGAAGAAGAATGGGAATTGAAGTTCTTCTTTTACAATTACTTCAAATCTTATGAATTCCAAGACTCCGGAGAGAGATACTAGATCTAAATCAAAGAAGGTTGTTATACAATCCGAATCTAGTGAAATTGAACATTCAGAAAATGAATTAGCCAATATTTCTTGATGGATGAACAAGATAGTTGGGAAGAAAGATTTTCAGTATAGATACAAGAAGAAACAAATAAAGAATAAGAAAGACTCTGAAGTCACTTGTTATGAATGCAAAAGAGTTTTGACATATAAGGTCAGATTGTCCTATGCTTAAGGGAAACGAAATAATGAAAAATCATTCTGAATGAAATAGAAAGAAGTACTAAAAAGATAAAACTAAGAAATTTTGAATGCTAATGACACCTGGAGTGCCAGTGGTGGAGACTCTTCGGATAAATCCTCAGATTATGAATCTTCTGGACAGAAGAATCTTGGTATAATAGCAAGACTACCTATTGAAAATCATTTCTCAATGGCTAAGGTACATAATGATTAATCTATGAAAAATGTATCCATGAATTCCAATTATAGTGATAGTAATTATTATGAATTTTCTGATGAATAATCTTCTTCTGATGAGGATAAGGCTTTACCTACCTGTGAAGAAGTTTCTAGGTTTGTTATGCTCCCTGAGAATGAAAATTCTAAAATCAAGAAAATGTTTGATAAGGAAAACACTAGGATTTCTATTCTTACTAAGGAAATATCAGATCTTTCTAAGAACCTTGATAAGAATACACTTTATTTTGAAATCATTTCAAAAAAAACCTTCAGGAAGTAAATTTTGAGAAGGATAAACTTTCTAAGGTCCTAGAAATAAGAATTTCTAAGAAAAATATTTTCGAGCCTAACTATAGTACTAAAACTAATGTTTTGGAAGATAAGAGATTAGTTATTAGACTAAATCCAGATATATTTTCCGTGAAAAATTATTTGTCAAACATTACCTTAGGTAAGGAAAACATTGATAATATGTATTACCAAATCCGATCTCTAAGGAATAATTCTGTATTTGGTTATACTAGATCAAAACCAATTTTTAGTAGCAATTATTTTGTTCCTCAAAGTGCTCCATTATGAACTAATTGTCAGTGTGGTGGGATTGGGAAAGAAATTGTTCCTTAAACAAAACCCAGTCTTTAGGTTTTCATAAAGCTTATATTTCAAAGAAAATGTGGATACCTAAAATTTTTCTTTCTGAAATTTCCAGATCCAAGATTGTTTGGGTTCTGAAAGTATAACATTCTTATTTTCAGAAAAATAAAAAAATTACCAACAAAAATACTCCGTATATGGATAGTGGATGTTCCCATTATATGACTGGAAACAAAAACTTCTTTGAAAAGATTATCAAGACAAAAGGAGGAAAAGAAACTTTCAGATACAATGCTAAGGGATAAATTATTGGTATTGGTAAAATTGTTCTTATTTGAAAAACATTGATTTCAAATGTTTTATTTGTTAAGGGTCCTAAGAACAACCTCATCATCATAAGTCAATTATGTGATGAAGGTTACATTGTGAATTTTAGGAATGACAAGTGCTTAGTACACAATTCCAAGGAAGAGTTTATTCTTTCTACCAATACGCAAGAGAATGTTTACACACTAAACTTAGAAGACCATAGTAGCCAAGATCTACTTTGCCTTAGTTTAATGGAATATCATTCTTGGTTGTGGAATATAAGGTTAGGACACTGTATCCTTAGGAACCAAGGAAAAATCTCTAAGAAAGTACTAGTAAAGGATTTGTTGAAGCTTATATTTGATTTTTGAAAAGTTTGTGATCCTTGTCAATATGGAAAGAAACAAAAATGATGTTTTAAGTCAGTCAGTGAATTCTCAACTACAGATGCATTACAGTTAGTGCATATGGATATTTTTTTTCCAACACAAACTGGAAGCATTGGAGGCAAGTATTATGTATTTGTCTTAGTTGATGATTACATTAGATTTACATTGGTGTATTTTCTAGTAATGAAATCTGAAGCTTTTTCTTATTTCAAAACATTTGCATCCCATGTTAAAAATGAGAAAAACATTCCATTGATTACTATTCATAGTGATCATGGAAGAGAATTTCAAAATTCTGATTTTGAAACTTTTTGTAGTAGAAAAGGCATTACTCGTGACTTCTCAGCACCCAGAACACCTCAACAAAATGGTGTTGATGAATGAAGAAATATAATTATTCGAGAGATAACAAGAACTAGGTTGAGTCAATATTCAGTAGCCAAACATTTTCAGGATGAAGCTATAAGTACTTCTTGTTATAATATAAATCGTGTTTTGATTAGACCTTTTCATAATAAAACTCTTTATGAGTTATAGAATGGTAGAAAACCTAGACATTCCTACTTTAAGGTTTATGGTTGCAAGGTATTCATTCTGAATACTACAGACAATCTATAGAAAATCACTCCAATATTAGATGAAGGAATTTTCATAGGCTACTCTACAACTTCTAAGGATTATATAGTTTTCAATAAAAATAAATGTACTGTTGATGAAACAATACATGTAAAATCTGATGAAACTGATCCGTTTTTTATTTAACAACCCCAACCTACATCTTCATATATTTTTTTAAAAATCTAATTATCAACCATTGTTAGAAGATCCTTCTGATAAGTAAAATGCTCAAGAAAATGATTCTGAAGCATTTACCCTAGAAGACTTCCTACCCTGTGTTGATGAACAAAATTTACAAAACTCTAATCAGTTGTTTCTGAAGAATCATCCTAGTGATTGTATCATTGGTGATGTAAATCAACCTATAAGGACTAGAAGTCCCTTAAGGAGTGAAGTAGAACATCTAGCATTCCATTCCCAATTAGAAAAAAAATTATTGATGAAGCTTTAGCTGATGATGATTGGATTAAAGCTATGCAAGATGAGATAGATGAATTCCAAAGGAATACAGTCTGGACCTTGGTTGAAAGACCTAAGGAAACGTTTGTTATTCGAGTAAAATGGGTCTTTAGAAATAAGTGTGATTAAAATGGAATCATTGTAAGAAATAAATCTAGATTGGTTGCTAAAGGCTATAATCAACAAGAAGGAATATACTATAAAGAATCCTATGCTCCAGTAGCTAAACATGAATCTATTCTTATTCTATTTACCATTGCAGCATTCATCAATTACATACTTTTTCAAATGGATGTTAAATTTTATTTCCTTAATGTTTTTGTAAAAGATGAAGTTTTTGTTGAACAACCTCCTAGTTTTGAATATTCAAAACATCCTGAACATGTTTACAAACATACCAAATATTTTTATGGACTTAAGAAAGCCCCTCGAGCTTGGTATGATAGGATTACATGATTTTTTCTTAAAAATAATTATGTTATGGGAAATCCAGATCCAACCCTTTTTTAAATAAACATTTGAAAAACGTTTTTATTGTTCAAATGTATGTTGATGAAATTATATTTGGTTCAACTCTTCAATCATTAACTAATTACTTTATGGATCTAATGAAATCTGAGTTTGAAATGAATATGACGGGTGAGTTAACATTTTTCCTTGGTTTTCAAATTTCTAAATAATAAAAAGGTATCTATATATCCCAACATAAGTATATTAAATATCTTTTTAAAACATATTGATATGACAACACTAAGAGTATAAGTACTCCCATTGGAACCTCAAATTCACTTGATCTAGATGATGATGGGAAACTAATAGATCAAACATCTCTTAGAGGTATGATAGGAAGTATACTTTACTAGACAGCTAGTTTTCCAGACATAATGTTTTTAGTATGATTATGTGCAAGATATCAATCCAATCCTAAGGAATCTCATTTAAAGGAAGTGAAAAGTATTTTTCTCTACTTAAAGGGAACCATGGATCCATGAATCTTTTATACTTCTGGAAATGATTTTGTTTTAAAGAATTTTTCGGATACTGACTTTGGTGGATGTAGAAGGGATACGAAGAGTACATATGGAAGTTTTCATTTCTTAGGATATTCATTAGTCTCATTGTCATGCAAAAAGAAACATTCATTATCACATTCCTCTTTTGAAGCTAAATATGTAGCAGCTAGAATTTGTTGTGCTCAAGTATTGTGGATACAACAGACACTCACAGACTATGGTATCAGTTTTACAAAAACAATAATTTTGTGTGATAATAATAGTCCCATTTCCTTAAGTAAAAAACCATGAACATCACTCTCATGAAAAACACATAGATAGTAGGCTTCACTTTCTTAGGGATCACACACAAAAAAGAGATATCATTATTCAATTTATTGAAACTCAAGATCAACTTGCAGATATTTTCAAAAAATCATTACCCACCGATAGATTTGAATACATTAAACAAATGTTAGGAATGATAACTGTAAGGTAGTCATCCATGTTAACTTCCTGTTGAAACCAATCTCCTTACAGTAAGGAACTCCTTTTCATTGGGGGAGTACATTTTTTTGTCAGATTCTCTAAATTTTTATAATAAGGATTTTCTAAATTTTCATAATGAAGATTTTCTAAATTTTTGTAATGAAGATTTTCTAAATTTTTTTAATGAGGATTTTCTAAATTTTAATAATAAATATTTTCTAAAATTTCATTAAAGAGGATTATTTAAATTTTCATAATGATGATTTTCTAAATTTTTGTAATGAAGATTTTCTAAATTTCCATAATAAATATTTTCTAAATTTTGGTAATGAATATTTTATAAATTTTATAAATAAATATTTTCAAAATTTTCATAATGAAGTTTTTGTAAATTTTGGTAATGAAGGTTTTTTAAATTTTCATAATGAGGATTTTCTAAATTTTCATAATGATGTTTTTCAAAATTTTAATAATGAAGGTTTTCTAATTTTTTTGAATTGATTGTTTTCTAAATTTTTTATAGTATTTTTTAAGAACAATTCATAGTCAAAATTTTCATATTCCAAATTTTCAGAATCTAAAGTTCTTCAAGAAGAATCGTCCTCAATACGAATAATCTTCCTAGCAATCCCAAAGGTATTCTTCCTTTGTAATTTTTTTGTAATAATATTTTACATGTTAGTATTTTCATCTATTTTTAAATTTTTATATTCAGTCCTTCTTAAATCCAAATGTGTTTATTAAAAAATCTCAAAAGATCAGATTTTATCAAAATTTACATTCGACTATCATCTCAATCGTATGATCTGATCAGAATGTTTTTCAACTATTGGATTGAGTTTGGAATCTGAACGGTCACCCCCAACGCCTATATAAAGGCTCCTGATGGTTTTCACACATCGAAACTCAAGCTCATGCATGCAGAAGATCTTCCCTTCAATTTAAGCCTATTCAGAACTTATCAGATCATTCTTACCTCCGAATGTCTGCCGAAATCTCCTCTCAGAAAGATATTTAGAATGTCAAAACAATATCGGAATGGAAGATATACAGAGAAAGGTTAGTTGATCTGATGTTTTTTGTGAAGTATGATTCTATTATCTTGACGAATATAAAGCTGAATGGATGGAAAAGTGTTTGTCTTTTAGAACCAAAAACTCAGGATTTGGTATATCCAGAATTGTTAATATTATTATATGAGTCAGTAACTTTCTTCATGGAAGAAATAAGAAGCATGTTTTCATTTAAGAGTTATGGGAAGATGTATTCTCTTTCTTACTCCAAGGCCCCAAGCTTGGTTGGAATACCTTATGAAGGGGAAGTTGATTTTTGTTCACATATGTTGCGTGATGTTCAAGGAAGTTTCATTAAGGAAAAAGAAATTGCTTGTCTTGGTATTTTAGAGGTAAAGACTATGAAGATTATTCACCTAACTACAAATTATCAGATTATTGAATTTTGGGTGTAAGGATTCATCATACCTAGAAAAGGACACAAGGATACATTGTAGAAAAGTGATATTTAAATTCTGGATTTCTTGGTAAACCTAAGGAAGATAAACTTGGTAAATCATATTTTGGTTATAATTGAGAACATAAAGAATGTAAATCTAAAGGATCATATTATCATCTATCCGAATATTCTTTCAAATATGATTTTACAGTTTCTAGAATCCTTCAAAATCCTTCTCAAATCTAAGTCGAGAAATTGCAATGTTATGTTGTTGAGTGTCGACACTCTAAGAAGGATGAAATTTGGATTTTCTAAAGAATCAAAAGAATTTTATGACTTTCCTAAAGAGGAAGATGAAGTCATTTCGAAGAAACAAAAGGTGGTTGAGACCTCTAAAAAGGGTGTAAGGAAGACAAAGCTTATGGAAGAGGAAGAGAAGGAAAAAAACCTCAATGGCTATAGAAACCCAATCCACACCTCCGAAGCAAATCAAACCAAAATCCTATCCTGATAAAGTTGTAGCCAAGTGGAGAGAAGATAAAAATAACAGGAGAAAAGGGGATCCTATGTTTGTCCAGGACCCTACTGAAGAAAAATCCTTAAAGGAATAGATAGTTGAAGAGCTTGAAAGGAAAGATAAAGAGAAGAAGTAGAAGAAAAAGTTGTCTAAGGCTGAAATAGTTCAATCAGTTCTGATCACTACTGGGAAAGATTTTGAAAAAATATCGGTACCAGAATCCTTCCTGATATAAACTTTACAAGATACTTTAGGAAATAAGTTTGTGACTACAAAAAAAGTCCAACAAAAAGTATCAGAAGAATAAAAAGTAGTAAAAGATGAAGGCAGTGATGATACCGAAGATCAGATAAAGCTAGTTGAGGATTTTGATGAGAAGGAAAGCCCTTCTGAGAAATTATCATTCCAACCCTCTCAAGATGATTCATCAAAGCTTGATACTCCTGGGAAGGTTGATGAAAATGCTGAAGGAGAAGTTGAAAAACCATATGATGAAGAAATCATCAACAAATATTTAACTCACCCAGAGGATGATGTGGCAGGAGTTGAAATGGAAGAGATAGACGAAGATAAAAATTTTCAGATGTCTGATAGTGAACATGAGTCTCATGATAAAGAGGAAGCCATTCTAAAGGTTGATAATGTAAAATAGGTTGTTGTTGATACACCTACCAAAGTTGTGGTATGAAAGAAAGATGTTCCTAGTTCTTCAAAGAGGAAGGATGCTGAGTTTGAAAAACAATCCTCACCAAGAAAAATTTCTTATTTGGAATCATTATCCCATGGACATGATTTTATTGTCTAGTCCTTGAACATTATTTTTTAAACTATCACAATATTTACAAGCATAGAATCGAGATGGAAGATGCTTTAACATTCATTGAATCATAAATCAGATTCAGTATCCAAGGTGATGGATAAGTGTGTCAATCTTGAGGATAATTTCAAAACTTTTTTGATAAACTACGAATCCCACAAAAGATCTTGCAAGAAAATGATATATGGTCAAGGAAAACTATAGAAGACATGAAAATTCTTGATGAGTTCCAAGATAGTGTCAGGGATTCCTTTGACACTGAAGATGTGAATATCAAGGATCTCACAAATAGTTTTGAGGAGAAGCTAACTGTGGAACAGAATTCTTGGATGATAGAAGTAAAATATCTGAATGGGAAGTTGTATTCAGTTTCTTAGAGTTGGAAGAGAGAAAGAGATCTCAAGATTGAGATAGAAGAAAATCTTATCAAGCAGGAAAAATCCATGAAGGCTCGGGCTGATATTCTTAAGGCTTAAGAAGAAAAAACCAAAGCCTTAAAGAAGAAAACCGGGGATCAGGATTAGATTCTCAAACGAGTAGAGGAAGATCAAAAAGACCTCAAGAAGCTCAAAACTATTGTGAAGAAGTTGATGCCGAAGGAAAAAGAAGGATAATTTTGTTTAATATCGATCTTTTGTTGTATTCCTTCATTGAACAAGTTTTTTTAATTGTAATGAAATTTTGGATTTCCCTTCATATATTTTGTTGTCTAGTACTAATATTTTAGGTACCATATTTTCTTTTCCATTCCCATTAATCATTTTTGAAAATCAAAAAGGGGAGGAAGGAAAAAAGAATACTACGTAAAGAATAAATTTCCCTAAGGGGGAGTTCATCTAAGGGGGAGTTCTTATCCAAGAAGATTTCCGTATGCAATAAAATGATAAGTCTCTTTCTGAAAATCAATAATATGATCCTTAGTGTTTCTAAAGCTGAAGGGGGAGTTATTCGTATTCATATTTTCCCATGTGTTAAGGGAAATAAGTGTTATTTTCAAAGTCCTGAAAAATATTTGATAAATCCTTATGTTCATTTCCTAAGGATGTTTGTGATTTCCAAAAAGGGGGATATTTTTGAGTCAATAAGGTTTCCTTATGACATTTTTATTCCTTCTTGTTTTGAAAATCGAAAATGCCTTATCTTAAGGAAAATTTCATTTGCCCTAAGTTTTACCTTGATAAAGAAAATTTTCCTTCCACAAGGAAATTTATCCTTACCCTATTTTTCATTGTTCATTTTATTTGTAAGTGTAAAATATGGATTTGTAACTAAAACCTCAGAATCTTATAAATACTTAGATAAAGAGAATTCTATTTTTAGGATCAAAATTTATACTCTGAATTCTAATGAATTTAGACTCTGAACATACTAGGTTCAAACTCATAATTCTAATAAATTCAGACTCTGAACATTCTATGTTCAGACTCCAAAATCTTATGAATTTAGACTCTGAATTCATATGAATTCTGACTCCGAATTCTACTGACTTCAAACTCTGAATTTCCATGAAATTCAAACTCTTTAATTCTATAAAATTCAGGCTTCAAAATCCTTTGAATACAGAATCCGAATATTGATGTATTTTAGACACCTAATGTGATTTTGGATAGACTCCAAGCTTTTATTTTTCCTTAGATTCTGAAAATTGATTTTGGTTAAGCAACCATATTTTTCTTACTCTTGTTTTAGTCATAAAACAACGTCATGAATTCAGTTACTATCTAACCGTTGTTTGAGTGACATGTGTATAGGTCCCTCTAAAATTCAAGTAAAAATATGACTGTTGAAGGAGGGAGCTGACTGTTGAAGCTGTTCCTATAAATAGGATCTCATTTGAATGAGCTCACCACAATATTAACATTAATGAACTGTTCTATTACTCTAGAGATTACATGCTGCTGAAGTGATTTCTAGAGAGAGACTTTCATGCTTTGTGAGTATGAAACATCTTATTCAAAACATCTTCATGCGACTCTGAATGTTGTTGAGTACATTCGAGGGATTTCAGGGATAGGAAGATAGTGGTGCTGACTTCCATGAAGTTCGAGGGCTTGCGAGGATAACAAGAAATATTCCAATATTTGTGTCGATGGATTACCCTAGTGTGGGCAAGACAGTCTTTCTTGAAAGTATAAATGAAGGGACATTTATCCATCGTTTTTTGATACCCTTCTCTTTGGGTTAAAAAATACACTACTTGTTACTTGTATTGTTTCATGTTTTCCACTGTATTTTTTTTTTTGTTGAGGAATGTATAACAATCTTATACTTCCTTATACTTGTATATTCTCATAGTAAGATTTTATACGCATTATAGTAGAATCTTTGTTCTTTGTAAAATTTTGTTAAGTTTTATTTCCGGAACTACATTTCCGGAATTACATCCTCAGAATCACATTTACAGAATCAATCTTGTTGAACTTAGAGGTTTTTTGAATTCAACTTGTTTAACTCTGTTAAACATCTTCATATTTAAAAGTTCCAAATGAATTTTTTAATGTGTACAATTCACCTCCCCCAACTTGTATATTGAGCATCTACATCATTATTTCAATACTACAATCAGTATAATTTTGATCCTACAAAAATATCATCAATATAATAATTGTATTTTTATTCTAGAAAATTCTTAATTATTGGAAATTATGAACTCATGATCATGATACCTCTTCCATCAAGACCATTCACAATTCATTTTAAAACTATAGGATTAAAACCCATCTTGTTTGGTCAACTAATTTAATGCTTGCTTAATTATTCCCGTCATGATGCTACTAATGCATATAGGGGCGATCTGGAACTGGGAAAACATATTTCTACATTTCCAAAAAATTCCTCATATATCGAATAATCGATTTAATGCATGAAAAACGTGCCTTATCATCAAATATATGTATTAGGTAAGGAATATAGATTTATCAATATTCCCATACATAATAAATAACATTCAATATTGAAAAGTATATGTAGAAATGATATATTTCTTAATAAATAAACATATCCATGATAAATAATTTGTACATTTTGGGGAAATTTAATTTCAATAGGAAAGTGAAAAATTCAAGGGAATGTTATTGACTACAAAAAAGAATCAAGGATGTGAATGTCAATATTTTACTTTATTGAAATGATTTTAAAACATATAGAGGAAGAATTAGAATGGTTTCAATACAACATATAACCATTGGAGTAATAATAAATGGTTTTTTCATTGTTTAATAAATACACTATAAGATGATCTTTAAAAACATTCTTTAGGAAAATAAAATTTTCAATTTCAAAGTCACATTTTAAAACTAAAATTTCTCAAAAAAAATTGAAATTAATTTTCTTATGAAATAGACTTTTAAAATTATAAAGAATTATTTTAAAATATTGAGCAGTAATGATGGATTAAAATTCCATTCATGAAGTAAATGTTAAAACAAATATTCCTTTATCTTTGTTCATAAAAGCCAAAAATGATTTTTTCTAAAAATGAAATAATGATTCATTTAAATTTTTTATAAAAACTTAAAATGTGTAAAAATTAATATAATAAATTAATTTTGAATAGGGTAAAATCATTTTTGAAAACAAGTTTTGGAAACATGGGTTTGGAAGAAAACAAATTTATGGCCGAAGAGAGAATTGATGTTGGATTTTTTTTAAAATATTTTCTTAATTATTTTAAGTAAAAAATATTGGGAAAATGGTAATATTAATTGAAAATATCATGAATAACAATAGAATTAGAAAATTAAATTTTTTCATTAATGTATGATCAAATAATTTATTTAACTAAAATTGAAGAAAAAACAATCTCATTGAGAATAAGACTGTAAAATAACCCTTAAAATGATCATAATATTGATATGAGAATTAATTAATGAATATATTATTTTTATCAATTATATATCCACATTAAATAAGTGTAAATTTAGTATAATATAATTAAAATTAATTACACACATAATCTTGAAATATCAAAGATGATGAAGAAGTTATATAACCCAATGAAAAGAAATTGTGTTTAGAAATTCTTTACCATTTGGTAACTCTAAAGTAAGATCCTATTGGATGAAATAATAAAAATTGAAACATAAAATAACTTGAATTATTAATTAATAATAATATCACATGTCAAATTGTTTGTATATACACCATATAAAATAAATTTGGTGCATGGAATTACAATACACCTCATTAAAGAGAAATTCAGATGAATTCCATTACAAAGATCATATCATTGAAGTGGGGATTAATAAATGAATATACTATCTGTATCAAATGAAATTAATCATAAAAAAATTATAAATTCAACATAAGATAATAAAAAGTCATTAAACACATAATATTATTATTACATGATCAATGAAGTATAATTTTTATGCGACTAATGGAAATTGAGTAAAGAAATCTCGTACATCGTGATTCCTTTTCGTTAAATGTGATTTAGAATCTTATATAGTGGTTTTCAAATTGTTATTAACTTATAATAGAACCATATTAATATTATTATTACCATATATAATAATTTTATAACATATTATCATCCATTAATTAATAATACTTCATTTTTTTCATTGTTCAGGTTGTTAATGGCCTTATTTTCTTATTCATGCATTTTCTTGAAGGATCATGTTATTCTGAATATTATATATTTCGATAATATCTATAATAATAATAATTAAACTATAATAAAATTTATAAATCAATTATAATTTTAATACCAGTCATGAAATATGGTTTTGAGAAATGTTGTGTGTTATTATCCTAAAGAGGGTTGGTCATACATATGCATGAGTAAGGTTTCCATTTTTCAAAGATAATTTTAGAATGTTTATAATTAATATATTAAATTTACATAATTATTATAATATCGTAATTAATATATTATTTGTTGAAATAAAATTATTTATATCATCCATGTGGGGATATAAAGTCACAAGGTTTTGTGAATGCAGTAGTCCACACACACACGAATGATGTTATCATCATTATGTGAGTGAAAAGGTAAAAAAATAAAATGATATATTATGTCATAAAAAAGAAAAAAATGTCATTAATATAACATTTATGTCATTTTTATCACATATAATAATTAAATTTATCTTTATTACCTTACAAGTAAAGATTTAGTGAAAAATGAATCACGTCGCTTCATTAAGAAGTTGTCCGTCATACACACGAGCGACATTATCATATCCCCAACAAAATAGAAAGTAAAAAAGGTATAACGCCCCAACCCCAATTACCCAGAGTCGGTGCATTATTTTAATATATTGGCATGATTACAAGGAATCAAGTCCAGAAGGACCGATCAATTTAGCAGTCTTGGAAAATAGATTACATACATGAATGTTACCTTACACTTCATAACATACAAAACAACATAAATAATCCTTTATGAATGCCATTATTCCCTTGTATTAACCCTAAATATCAATCACAATACACTTCTTGGATTGGAATCCTGGGAAAAATAAAACAAAGAAAGGGGTGAGCTCAGATTCTCAGTAAGGATAACAATATAGCGGAATCTTTCATTGATAAGCATAAACATTAAAGGAAATGTATAACTAAAAAAAATCCTTTTAAACTTGAACTTAATAAAAATATGGAAAGAAATAAAATAAAATAATGCCATTTACTTATTCACATGGATATTCTACTAGTCGAATAATCACTTGCAATATCACTAACCACTCTCATAGTGATGGAATGCATAATTCCAGACTATCATAACCACGTAGCCAAGGCCTCGTGCCAAGACTACAAATAATTTTTTTTTCAAGGCCTCGTTCCAAGACACTAGTTTGTCTCATGAGACCTACCGATGCATCAAGGAGCTATAGCGGGCTCCACCCGTCACTTACTAAGTCCAATTCATTCCTCATATGAAAAGGTCTAAACATAACATAAACATTCTTATTAAAACTAGCATACGAAATGTCAATACTTTACCCATAATCAATGAATGTTATAAAAATAACAAATCCATAGTCAAACATATCACAAAACCGTAAACACAATATGGAAAATTTGAATCATGATAATTCAACTTCAAAACATGTTTAAAAAGGATTTTGACATAAATGAAAATGATTTGTAAAAATCATTGAGAAAAATATACTTTTTGTAAAATCATTTAAAAGTCACACATTTATAATGGAAGTAATTTAAAATAGATTTTTAAAT
Organism: Viscum album; assembly: GCA_963277665.1. NCBI lineage: Eukaryota > Viridiplantae > Streptophyta > Magnoliopsida > Santalales > Viscaceae > Viscum > Viscum album. The sequence goes on along the minus strand of OY728127.1, from coordinate 1,207,368,094 downwards.
CAAAGTGTCCCATACCACTTTGAAACTTTTGAAAAGAATTATCATTTCAAAACATTCATGTCCATATAAAGAAATCCATAAAATCATTTTGAAAACATGGACATTAATTTAAAAGATTTAGAAAGATAAATCTTTAAAACATTTAAAATTATGATCTTGATAAAGGGTACCTTTCAAAAATCCTTAAAATATTCATTTTTAAATCATTTTTATGTAAAATGGACAAGGATGATAAAAATTCCCCAGTAAATACTTACACATAAACAATCTCGGATAATAATGAGATTGAGGAATTAACCCTTAACAATTCGGTAACTTACGAAACATACAACCCATGAAAGAGGTATCATACAATGATATGTAAATACACATAAATTAAAGTTTATTACAGAAAGTATACAATTATGTGCAGTACATACACCACACAAAAGGTAATAGTGGAAATATGGCATGAATCTCACGAGAATAAGGAGTGAGATGACAACCCCTTACCTTGGACTTTCCTTTAGTCAAGGGTGAGTTTAACCTCATTTATGAAGATCATAGTATGTTATTAAATTATACCAGAACCATATTAATAACTATTATATCATACATGATTCATTTATGACTTTTTACTACCCATTTAATAATAATTTTCATGTTAAATCTACATTTCAGGTAATAATCGTTTTCTTAATCGTACGTGTTTTAACTTATTACTCTTGATTGTTTCACTTAGATCATGATTTAAATACATCCAGAATATAGAATATGATAAATATATATAATTAGAATATAAATATGTATAATAGACATATATATCAAATGGAAAATACCATTTATGGAGACGGTAGTCCGTACGTACGCATAAACGTTGTTTCTGTTTTCATATAGTAATGAACGGAAGTAAGTGAATAATATATAAGTACATAAATAATTATATATATAAATATATACCTCCAGTAGAATTATTATGTCATATATTTCATACTTATTAGTAATATATATTTTTATAATCGTCGATGAATGGTGAACTTGGAAATGAATCTCATCGCGTCGTGGATACGGTAGTCCGTACGTACGCACAAGCGATAATATCATTCTTTTGATATTAAAATAATATATAATTGGATGGTATATCATATATACATAATTAATATAATTTTATATTTATTATTTAATTAAATTACACATCATTATTATACCAATCTAAATAATAATATATTGAATAACAATTCCACCACGACGTGGAGACGGTAAGCCGTACGTACGCACGTATGGTGACATGTCATTCAAATGATGGGTAGAATTTTGAATATGGATGTGACATATTTATAATAACATCACCGTATATATAAGATACTGGAGTTATTATTTTAGAATGGGAATAATAAACAAAGAGGAAGTAGAAGAAGAAAGGAACTTGAAAGAGGGTGGTGAAAACGTTACCTCTTCTTCGAGTTCTTCCTTTTGATTTGATCAAAAGGACTCCTTAAGATGGCTTTCTGACTAAAGGAGGGATTATATGATTAAGTAATAGAAGTTGAGAGAGTATTTGGGCAGGGTTTGGCTGAACGAAAAGTCTTTTAAGGTGTGATATTGAGAGAAGGGGGAGTGCCCTTTTATAAGAGGGGCGAGGGGCACCTTAGGAAAACATAAAATATGATTCTATAATAAATTCATATTCGGTTTCTAATGCCTCCAAAGTGATTTATTTCGAGGCTAAGGTTGGGATGGGTTGAAATACTCTCATCCAAATGATTTTAGACAAGTTTAGTTTACTATTTTAACCATATCATTTAGATTTAACTCTAAGTTAAATAATTTATCTTTTACCCTGTCTTCTTGTTTTCTAACACTATATGGTTAATAAACCTACTATAACAAGCCAAAAGAATCCCAAGTGGTTCATTATTAATATATATATCCTTATCTAAGTCATTTTTTCGAACCTTACATTTTTAGGAATAGAATATCATTTAATATTATAATATTTGTTTAAAAAACTATTTTATGTCCATTTTGACACTATTTGGTAATTGATTTTTGTGAAAATCATAACAGAATGATAAATTCTAAAAAGTTTAATTAAATCAATAATAACATGTCATATTATCCTATAAAAGTAGTTTAATTCTTAAAAAGTCTCAAATTATATTTATTTCGATATTTATAATATCAATTATCTTGATTTTTCACTATTATGGTAATTATTGCATCACCATTGTGTCATAAATAAATTACATTATTTAATGTCTAAAAATTATAAATAAAATATCATTATGTAGGAAATCTTATTATCTTTCTAATTAATATTTAAAATCTATTTTATCTTATGTATAACTCTATATTAAAATGTTTTAGTAATTAAACATTGATTTTAACTCTTTTAACTCTTCTTTGAATTAAATAATAATAAATTTCTAATCTAATCCAAGTAGCCCTAAATGATAATATTTTATTCCTAAGGTTGTTTTTGGTTGAGATACACTAGTCAAATAGAATTAGGACATGTGTTAGAGTAATATTAATATCATTTTTACCCTTAATTTCCCTACTTACTTTTAACCGAGGTAAATAAAAGTAAAAAGATACTATTTACCAAAAATTATTTTCATCTCAAAGAACCACATTTTAGTTACTGATATCAACCATGTCTCTAGGATTTTTAAAATTCCATTCACAGAAGCGGTAAAATTAAGTTTTATGAAAAATTCAGTTTTTTAACCACCACTTAGTGGTTTCACTATTCATCAAAAAATGAAGTTTTTCAGAAAAATACCAAAACTTCACCCTAATCTATAATTGATATTTTAAATTCAAAAATTATTTCTATTTTACAAAATTCCCAACATATAAGTTTCATTAATTAATTTTATAATTAATTCCCGTTGTCAAAACAAATAGCGTGTTTTTACGAAACAATATCAATCAAAAGATTGTCAATTGTTTATGTCCAATTTCAAAGTGAAATTAATTCTAATGACAACCATTGGATAAAATGGTAAAATTATATTCTAATTATAACATAAAGCCAATAAAATTCAAAATATATCACTATTCATTATTTTAATTAAAACGGTTGTTTTTAATTAAAAATTAGTAATTTTTACTAAAATATAAAAGTTATCCAAAAAGTACTAAACTTTCACCTTAGGATAAATTCGATACTCCGAATCTAAAAATGAAGTCCATTTTGAGAGATAAAATTTATAAAATTTCAAAAAGTAGGTATTACTATTCATAATGGCTAGTTTAATTAGTTTTGGTGTGTTAGAACTCGAGGTTGCGTACAACACACGCTATTGCCTTATTCTAAGGGAAATGTACCGTGGAAGCTTGGGGTGTTACATTCTCCCCTCGTTCAATAAATTTCGTCCTTGAAATTTGAAAATTTTCCTCGAAAATAAATGGTTGAAAATAGAAAATACATTTTTGGAAAACCCACATCGGAAAATGGATTATTGAGGCCTCTATTTAAAATAAAGAGTGGTAAGTATGAAGGTTACCAAAAATAACACATACTAGGGTTCCATGTAAAAAATCATGGATATGGAAGAGAAATTTAACCATCAATATCTTATGGAGAGTGGTAGAGAACATGGCTATGAAAAGTCCAACAATCACAAAGCCATAAATTTGTGATGATCAATGGTACTATCTAGGACAACGTTTTTGTTCTATGTTCCTTTTCATAATGTTGAGGAATTTATTTATGAGATTGGATAAAACCATAAGGAGATATACTTAATTTAGTAATAGAGTTTTATCGATTAATAAATTTCTACCACAAACTCATCTTTCACTCCAAAACATAACACAAATCAAAAATACTCTATTTATCTTAATCGTATAGGGTTCCAAATATAATGAATTTATAATTCACATAGCAGACCCTTTAAAAAAATAATCAACATTATACAATCCAGGGACTTCACGTAGTCCAGTGGAAGGCGGTAAATCCCAATCGCACTATTGTTGTGGGTCCGATTCTCGCAGCTTTGTCCGACACGACGGGATGTCACACGGTGTACGTTTTGTCCTTTTATAAAAATCAAAAAATAACCGTTGAATCATAATCCATTCCAAACTTTAGACTTTTCTAAAATACTACTATCCAAACTCTCAGTCCAAAATTTATAATGAATTTAAACACAATGAAGATCCTTTTTAAGTAATAACATGTGAATACCTTCATCTTGTATTCTTTTAAAACATGAGAACACCCTGAATTACAATAAATCCTTATTGATTATATTCATGCTCCCTTATTCCTTATAGAATACTAGATATATTCCTTATATCCATAAACTTTGAATACTCCAACAATGATGAAATAAACAAACCATTAATCAGTTCCAAGGTTGTCAAGAATATCCGATGTAATTTCTCCAAATCAACCATTAATATCTCAGTATCAGGACCATATTAAGGATTACCTTTCCTTCAACCATGTATTTTCAAAAAAAGTTTAACTTGTTGTTGAATCACTTTTCATAGTACCATATAATCTCAAATTCTCTCTGAAATTGTACTGCAGTACAATACTTATTTATTTCCATAATTCATATAACTGGAATATCATCGATATAACACTGAAATGACATAATTATTTAATAAAAACATAATAACAGTATTTATTCCTCTTCATCTGTGGTAGTATCATAACTTGATTATTATCCAATAGCATCATTTGCGGTATACTCTGATGACTGGGACATTGATTCGCGTAGTGTCTCAACTCCTTGTAGATGAAGCATTGCACATTTGAAACCTTTTTCTTATCCTTGCAGTCATGTACACTGTGTCCTTTTTCTCCACACTTATAACAAACTCTCATTCCCTTCAGGAATTTACCAAGGTGATTCTTTCCACAATTATCACATATGGGAAAATTATTCTTTCCCTTCTTCCCTTTATCCAACTTTCTCTCTTCCATCTTATTATTCTCTTTCTTCTCTTCAAATCCATAGTACTCAGAGAATTATTTACTTATCTTCTTAACACATGATAGTATTTCTTCATATGATGAGAGTACATGAGAGACTATTTTCCTTTTTAATTCTGGCTTAAGACCATGAAAGATATGATCCTTCTTACTCTTTGGATCATAGGTATTGGTGGAGTTATCATTCCTTCTATTGGGCACCATTTCTAAAAAATGGCATACACTAGATTAGTTTATGAATAGAAATACCTAATACAAAACTTTTAAAACACTTAACATGAATTAAATAGTTTATATATATAATATATAATCATAAAAACGTCTTTTTTGAGGAAGTATATACTCATAAATCCTTCATAATGGTTTGTAAAGAAAATGAGAATTATCTTAAGCATATCCCCCAGGAGTGTTGTAGCCAAGAGTGAAGCAAGGACCGTTTTCGTGTACCAGGATACCCCGGGTCAAGCCCGAAACTCCTTGTCGGAGTTTTCACTCCTAGGTACATCTGTGCCAGAGTTTCCTCTACCTGCTCGTATCCAGACAGGGATGTGTTGCTTGGAAAACTCACAAAATCTCTACAGTACCAAAATTCTAGGAAGTTTTTCTATAATAATCCTCAAAGTCTATCTTAGGGTAATGTTCTCTAATCAGAGTTTATCTAAATCTTGTTTCCAAGGTTATTGCTAAACTTCTTCTGATGCCAACTATAACGCCCCGACCCGAGTTACCCAGAGTCGGTGCATTATTTTAATACATTGGCATGATTACAAGGAATAAAGTCCCGAAGGACCGATTAGTTTAGCAGTCTTGGAAAATAGATTACATATTGAATGTCACATTACACTTCATAACATACAAAAAAATATAAATAATCCTTTATAATCACCATTATTCCCTTGTCTTAACCCAGCATATCAATCACAATACACTTCTTGGATTGGAATCCTGGGGAAAATAAAACATAGAAAGGGGTGAGCTCAGATGCTCAGTAAGGATAAAAATATAGCGGAAGATTTCATTGATAAGAATAAACATTTGAGGAAATGTATAACTAAAATAAGCCTTTTAAACATTAAATTCAGAAAAATATGGAAAAAATAAAATGAAATAAATCCATTTACTTGTTCACATAGATATTCTACTAGTCGAATAATCACTTGCAATATCACTAACCACTCTCATAATGATGAAATTCATAATGTCAGACTATCATAACCATGTAGCCAAGGCCTCGTGCCAAGACTACAAATAAAATTTTTGTCAAGGCCTCGTGCCAAGACACTAGTTTGTCTCATGAGACCTACCGATGCATCGAGGATCTATAGCGGGCTTCACCCGTCACTTACTATGTTCAATGCATTCCTCATATGAAAAGGTCTAAACATAACATAATCATTCTTATTAAAACTAGCATACTAAATGTCAATACTTTACCTATAATCCATGAATGGTATAAAAATAACACATACACAGTCAAACATATCACAAACCCTTCAACAAAATATGTATGATTTGTATCATGATAAATCAACTTCAAAACATGTTTAAAAAGGATTTTGACATAAATAAAAATGATTTGTAAAAATCTTTGAGAGAAATATGCTTTTTGTAAAATCATTTAAAATTCACACATTTATAATGTAAGTAATTTAAAAGAGATTTTTGAATAAAATTGTCCAATACCACTTTGAAACTTTTGAAAATAATTATCATTTCAAATCATTCATGTCCATATAAATAACTCCTTAAAATCATTTTGAAAACATGGACATTAATTTAAAAGATTTAGAAAGATAAATCTTTAAAACATTTAAAATTCTGATCTTGATAAAGATTACCTTTCAAAAATCCTTAAAATATTAATTTTTAAATCATTTTTATGGAAAATGGACAAGGATGATAAAAATTCCCCAGTAAATACTTACACATAAACAATCTCGGATAATAATGAGATTGAGGAATTAACCCTTACCAATTCGGTAACATACGAAACATACAACCCATGAAAGAGGTATCATACAATGAATATGTAAATACACAAAAATTAAATTGTATTACAGAAAGTATAAAATTATGTGCAGTACATACCCCACACAAAAGGTAATAGTGACAATATGGCATGAATCTCATGGGAATAAGGAGTGATAAGAAAACCCCTTACCTTGCACTTTCCTTTAGTCGAGGGTACATTTAACCTCCTGTACGAAGATCATAGTATGTTATTAAATTATACCAAAACCATATTAATATTTATGATATCATACATGATTCATTTATGACTTTGTACTACCCATTTAATAATAATTTTAATGTTAAATTTACATTTCGGGTAATAATTGTTTTCTTTATCGTGCGTGTTTTAACTTATTACTCTTGATTGTATCACTTAGATCATGATTTAAATACATCAAGAATATAAAATATGATAAATATATATATTTATAATATAAATATGTATAATAGACATATATATGAAATAGAAAACACCGTTTATGGAGATGGTAGTCCGTACGTACGCATAAACGATGTTTCTTTTTTCATTTAGTATTGAACGAACGTAAGTGAATAAGATATATGTAAGTACATAAATACTTATATATATAAATATATATCTCCAGTAGCATTATTATGTAATATATTAAATACTTATTAGTAATATATATTTTTATAATCATTGATGAATGGTGAACTTGGAAATGAATCTCATCGCATCGTGGAGACTGTAGTCTGTACGTACGCACGAGCGATAATATCATTCTTTTGATATTAAAATAATATATAATTGGATGGTATATCATATATAAAGAATCATTATCATGTTATATTTATTATATAATTTAATTACACATCATTATTATACCCATCTAAATAATAATATATTCAATAACAATTACACCACGACGTGGAGACGGTAAGCCATACGTACGCACGTATGGTGACATGTCATTCAAATTATGGGTAGAATACTGAATATGGTTCTGCCATATTTATAATAACATCATTGTATATAGAAGATACTGCAGTTATTATTTTAGAATGGAAATAATAAACAAAGAGGATGTGGAAGAAGAAAGGAACTTGAAAGAGGGTGGTGAAAACGTTACCTCTTCTTCGGGTTCTTCCTTTTGATTTGATCAAAAGGACTCCTTAGGATGTCTTTCTGACTAAAGGAGGGCTTCTATGATGAAGGGAGAGAAGTTGAGAGAGTATTTGGGCAGGGTTTGGCCAAACCAAAAGGCTTTGATGTTGTGAGATTGAGAGAAGGCGGAGTGCCCTTTTATAAGAGGGGTGAGGGGAACCTTAGGAAAACATAAAATATTATTTTATAATAAATTACTATTTGGTTTATAATGGTTACAAAGTGAATTATTTCGAGGATAAGGTGGGTATGGGTCGAAATCCTCTCATACAATAGATTTTAGACATGTTTAGGTTACTATTTTAACCTTATCATTTAGATTTATCTCTAAGTTAAATAATTTAACTTTTACCGTGTCTTCTTGTCTTCTTACACTATATGGTTAATGAAACAACTATAACAAGACAAACGAACCCCAAGTGGTTCTTTATTAATATATGTATCCTTATCTAAGTCATTTGGCTTAACGTTATATTTTTAGAAATAGAATATCAATTAATAGTATAATATTTGTTTAAAAAACTATTTTATGTCAATTTTGACACTATTTGGTAATTGATTTTTGTAAAAATTATAACATAATTATAAGTTCTAAAAATGTTAATTAAATCAATAATAACATGTCATATTATCCTATAAATTTTTTTAATTCATAAAAAGTATCAAATTATATTTATTTTGGTATTTATAATATCAATTATCATGATTTTTCACTATTATGGTAATTACTACATCACCATTGTGTCATAAATAAATTAAATTATTTAATGTATAAAAATAATAAATAAAATATCATTATGTATGAAGTATTTTTATCTTTCTAATTAATATTTACAATCGAATTTATCTTATGTATAACCCTATATTAAAAATGTTTTAGTAATTAAACTTTGATTTTAACTCTTTTAAATCTTCTTTGAATTAAATAATAATAAATGTCCTAATCTAATCCAAGTGGACCTAAATGATAATATGTTATTCCTAAGGTTGTTTTTGGTCGAGATACACTTGTCCAATAGAATTAGGACATGTGTTAGGGTAATATTAATATCATTTTTACCCTTAATTACCCTATTTACTTTTAACCGTGGTAAATAAAAGTAAAAAGTTACTATTCACCAAAAATTATTTTAATCTCATTGAACAACATTTTACTTACTGATATCAACCATGTCTCTCAGATTTTTGAAATTTCATTCACAGAAGTGGTAAAATTAAGTTTTATGAAAAATTCTGTTTTTTAACTACCACTTAGTGGTTTCACTATTCGTCAAAAAATGATGTTTTTCAGAAAAATACCAAAAATTCACCCTAAGCTATAATTGATATTCCGAATTCAAAAATGATGTCTATTTTACAAAATTCCCAACATATAAGTTTCATTAATTTATTTTATAATTAATTCTTGTTGTCAAATCAAATAGCGTGTTTTTAAGAAACAATATCAATCAAAAGATTGTCAATTGTTTATGTCCAATTTCAAAGTGAAATTAATTATAATGACCACCATTGGATAAAATGGTAAAATTATATTCTAATTATACCTTAAAACCAATCAAATTCATAATATATCACTATTAATTATTTTGATTAAAAGGGTTGTTTTTAATTAAAATTTATTAATTTTCACTAAAATATAAAAGTTATCCAAAAAAGTACCAAACATTCACCTTAGGATAAATTCGATACTTAGAATCTAAAAATGAAGTCCATTTTGAGAGATAAAATTTATAAAATTTCAAAAAGTAGGTATTACTATTCATATTGGCTAGTTTAATTAGTTGTGGTGTGTTAGAACTCGATGTTGCGTACAACACACGCTATTGCATTATTCTAAGGGAAACGTACCATGGAAGATTGGGGTCTTACATTCTCCCCTCCTTCAATAAATTGCATCCTCGCAATTTGAAAATGTTCCTCGAAAATAAAAAGTTGAAAATCAAAAATACCTTTGTGGAAAACCCACATTGGAAAATGGATTATTGAGGCCTCTATTTAAAATAAAGTGTAGTCAGTATGAAGGTTACCGAAAATAACACATACTAGGGTTCCATGTAGGAAAACATGGATATCGAAGAGAAATCTATCCATCAATATCGGATGGAGAGTGGTGGAGGACATGGCTATGAAAATTCCAACAATCACAAAGCCATAAATTTGTGATGATCTAAGGTACTATCTAGGACAAACTTTTGTTCTAAGTTCCTTTTCTTAATGTTGAGGAATTTATTTATGAGATTGGCTAAAACCATAGGAGATATACTTACTTTATAATTAGAGTTTTATCCATTAATAAATTTCTACCACAAACTCATCTTTCACTACAAAACATAATAGAACTCAAAAATACTCTATTTATCTTAATCGTATAGGGTCCCAAATATATACAAATTTATAATTCACATATCAGACCCTTTAAAAAGGAATCAACATTATAAAATCCAGGGAATTCACGTAGTCTAGTGGAAGGTGGGAAATCCCAATCGCACTATGTTTGTGGGTTCACTTCCCACAGCTTTTTCCGATGCGATGGGATGTCACACGGTGTGCGTGTTGTCCTTTTATAAAAATCCAAAAATAACCTTTCAAACTTAATCCATTCCAACCTTTAGACTTTTCCAAAATACTACTATACAAACTCACAGTCCAAAATTTATAATGAATTTAAACACAATGAAGATCCTTTTTTATGTAATATCATGTGAATACCTTTATCTATTATTCTGTTAAAACACGACAACACCCTAAATTAGAATAAAACATTATTTATTACATTCATGCTCCAATTTTCCTTATAGAAATCTAGATATATTCCTTATATCCATAAACATTGAATACTCCAACAATGATGAAATAAACAAACCATTAATTAGTTCCAATGTTGTCAAGAATATCCGATGTAATTTATCCAAATCAACCATTACTATCTCAGTATCAGGACCATATAAGGATTACCTTTCCTTCAACCATGTATTTTCAAAAAAAGTTTAACTTGCTGTTGAGTCACTTTTCATAGTACCATATAATCTCAAATCCTCTCTGAAATTGTACTACAGTACAATACTTATTTATTTCCATAATTCATATAACTGGAATATCATCGATACAACAGTAAAATGACGTAATTCTTTAATAACAACATAAGAACACTACTCATTCCTCTTCATCTGTGGTTGTATAATAACTTGGTTATTATCCAATAGAATCATTTGGGGTATACTCTGATGACTGGGACATTGATTCGCGTAGTGTACCAACTCCTTGCAGATAAAGCATTGCACATTTGAAACCTTTTTCTTATCCTTGTAGTCATGTACTCTGTGTCCTTTATCTCCACACTTATAACAAACTCTCATTCCCTTAAAGCATTTAACAAGGTGATTCTTTACACAATTATCACATATGGGAAAATATTTCTTTCCCTTTTTCCCTTTATCCAACTTTCTCTCTTCCATCCTTTTATTCTCTTTCTTCCCTTCAAATCCATAGGACTCAAAGAATTCTTTACTTATCTTCTTAACACATGATATTATTTCTTCATATGATAAGAGTACGTGGGAGACTATTTCCCATCTTAATTCTGGATCAAGACCATGAAATATATGATCCTTCTTACTCTTTGGATTATAGGTATTGTTGGAGTTCTCATTCCTCCTACTGGGCACCATTTCTAAACAATGGCATACAATAGATTAGTTTATGAATAGAAATACCTAATATAAAACTTGTAAAACACTTAACATGAAATAAATAGTTTATGGATATAATCTATAATCATAAAAATGTCTTTTTTGAGGAAGTATATACTCATAAATCCTTCAAAATGGTTTGTAAAGAAAATGAGAATTATCCAAAGCATATACCCCGGGAGTGTCGTAACCAAGAGTGCAGCAAGGCCCGTTGTCATGTACCAGGATACCCCGAGTCAATCCTGAAACTCCTTATTGGAGTTTTCACTCTTAGGTACATCTATTACAGAGCCGCCTCTACCTGATCGTATCCATACAGGGATATATTGCTCGGAAAAATCACAAAATCTTTACAATACCAAAATTCTAGGAAGTTTTTCTATAATAATCCTCAAAGTCTATCTTAGGGTAATGTGCTATAATTAGACTTTCTCTAAATCCAGTTTTTTCAAGGTTATTTCTAAACATCCTCTGATACCAACTGTAATTCCCCGACCTGAGTTACCCAGAATCGGTGCATTATTTTAATACATTGGCATGATTTCAAGGAATCATGTCCCGAAGGACCGATCAGTTTAGCAGTCTTGGAAAACAGAATACATACATGAATGTTACATTACACTTCATAACATACCAAACAACATAAATAATCCTTTATGAACGCCATTATTCCCTTGTCTTAACCCTGCATATCAATCACAATACACTTCTTGGATTGGAATCCTGGGAAAAATAAAACATAGAAAGGGGTGTGCTCAGATTCTTAGTAAGGATAACAATATAGCGGAAGCTTTCATTGATAAGCATAAACATTTTAGGCAATGTATAACTAAAACAAAATCCTTTTAAACTTGAACATCAGAAAAATATGGAAAAAATAAAATGAAATAATTCCCTTTACTTTTTCACATGGATATTCTACTAGTCGAATAATCACTTGCAATTTCACTAACCACTCTCATAATGATGGAATGCATAATGCCAGACTATCATAACCACGTAACCAAGGCCTCGTGCCAAGACTACAAATAAAATTTTTGTCAAGGCCTCATTCAAAGACACTAGTTTGTCTCATGAGACCTACCGACGCATCGAGGATCTATAGCGGGCTCCACCCGTCACTTACTAAGTCCAATGCATTCCTCATATGAAATGGTCTAAAGATAACATAAACATTCTTATTAAAACTAGCATACGAAATGTCAATACATTACCCAAAATCCATGAATGGTATAAAAATAACACATCCACAGTCAAACATATCAAAAAACCTTCAACACAATATGGATGATTTGTATCATGATAAATCTACTTCAAAACAACTTTAAAAAGGATTTTGACATAGATGAAAATGATTTGTAAAAATATTTGAGAGAAATATCCTATTTGTAAAATCATTTAAAAGTCACAAATTTATAATGGAAGTAATTTAAAAGAGATTTTTGAATCCAAATGTCCCATATAACTTTAAAACTTTTGAAAGGAATTATCATTTCAAAACATTCATGTCCATATAAATAAATCCTTAAAATCATTTTGAAAACATGGACATTAATTTAAAAGATTTAGAAAGATAAATAATTAAAACATTTAAAATTCTGATATTGATAAAAAGTACCTTTCAAAAATCATTAAAATATTCATTTTGAAATCATTTTTATGGAAAATGGACAAGGATGATAAAAATTCCCTAGTAAATACTTACACATAAACAATCTCGGATAATAATGAGATTGAGGAATTAACCCTTATCAATTCGGTAACTTACGAAACATACAACCCATGAAAGAGGTATCATACAATGAATATGTAAATACACATAAATTGAAGTGTATTACACAAAGTATAAAATTATGTACAGTACATACACCACACAAAAGGTAATAGTGGCAATATGGCATGAATCTCACGGGAATAAAGAGTGAGATGAAAACCCCTTACCTTGCACTTTTCTTTAGTCGAGGGTATGTTTAACCTCCTATATGAAGATCGTAGTATGTTATTAAATTATACCAGAACCATATTAATATTTATGATATCATACATGATTCATTTAGGACATTGTACTACCCATTTAATAATAATTTTCAGGTTAAATTTACATTTCGGGTAATAATCGATTTCTTTATCGTACATGTTTTAACTTATTACTCTTGATTGTATCACTTAGATCATGATTAAAATACTTACAGAAAATAAAATATGATAAATATATATATTTAGAATATAAATAGGTATAATAGACATATATATGAAATGGAATACACAGTTTATGGAGACGGTAGTCCGTACGTAAGCATAAATGTTGTTTCTATTTTGATATAGTATTGAACGGAAGTAAGTGAATAAGATATATGTAAGTATATAAATACTTATATATATAAATATATATCACTAGTTGAATTATTATGTCATATATTACATACTTATTAGTAATATATATTTTTATAATCGTCGATGAATGGTGAACTGGGAAATGAATCTCATCGCGTCGTGGAGACGGTAGTCCGTACGTACGCACGAGCGATAATATCATTCTTTTGATATTAAAATAATATATAATTGGATGGTATATAATATATACAGAATCATTATCATGATATATTTATTATTTAATTTAATTACACATCATTATTATACCCATATAAATAATAATATATTGAATAACAATTACACCACGACGTGGAGACGGTAAGCCGTTCGTACGCACGTATGGTGACATGTCATTAAAATGATGGGTAGAATACTGAATATGGCTGTGAAATATTTATAATAACATAAAAGTATATAGAAGATACTGGAGTTACTATTTTATAATGGAAATAATAAACAAAGAGGATGTGGAAGAATAAATGAACTTGAAAGAGGGTGGTGAAAACGTTACCTCTTCTTCGGGTTCTACCTTTTGATTTGATCGAAAGGACTCCTTAGGATGGCTTTCTAAAGAAAGAAGGGATTCTAGGATGAAGGGAGAGAAGTTGAGAGAATATTTGGGCCGGGGTTGGCCAAACCAAAAGGCTTTGAAGGTGTGAGATTGAGAGAAGGTGGAGTTCCCTTTTATAAGAGGGGTGAGGGGCACCTTAGGAAAACATAAAATATTATTTTATAATAAATTCATATTCAGTTTATAATGGCTCCAAAGTGATTTTTTTAGAGGATAAGTTGGTTATGGGTCGAAATAATCTCATCCAATAGATTTTAGACAAGTTTAGGTTACTATTTTAACCTTATCATTTAGAATTAACTCTAAGTTAATTAATTTAACTTTTACCGTGTCTTCTTGTTTTCTTACACTATATGGTTAATAAACCTACTATAACAAGACAAAAGAATCCCAAGGGGTACATTATTAATATATATATTCTTATCTAAGTCATTGGGCCGAACCTTAGATTTTTAGTAATAGAATATAAATTAATAATATAATATTTGTTTAAAAAACTATGTTATGTCAATTTTGACACTATTTGGTAATTGATTTCTGTGAAAATCATAACAGAATGATAAGTTCGAAAAACGTCAATTAAATCAATAATAACATGTCATATTGTCCTATAATTTTTTTTAATTCATAAAAAGTCTCAAATTATATTTATTTGGGTATTTATAATATCAATTATCATGATTTTTCACTATTATGGTAATTATTGCATCACCATTGTGTCATAAATAAATTAAATTATTTAATGTCTAAAAATTATAAATAAAATATCATTATGTAGAAAGTATTTTAATATTTCTAATTAATATTTACAAACTAATTTATCTTATGTATAACCCTATATTAAAAATGTTTTAGTAATTAAACTTTGATTTTAACTCTTTTAACTCTTTTTTGAATTAAATAATAATAAATGTCCTAATCTAATCCAAGTGGACTTAAATGATAATATTTTATTCCTAAGGTTGTTTTTGGTCGAGATAAAATTTTCCAATAGAATTTGGACATGTGTTAGGGTAATATTAATATCATTTTTACCCTTAATTACCCTATTTACTTTTAACCGTGGTAAATAAAAGTAAAAAGTTACTATTCACCAAAAATTATTTTCTTCTCATTGAACCACATTTTACTTACTGATATCAACCGTGTCTCTCGGATTTTTGAAATTCCATTCACAGAAGTGGTAAAATTATGTTTTATGAAAAATTCAGTTTTTTAACTACCACTTAGTGGTTTCACTATTCATCAAAAAATGAAGTTTTTCAGAAAAATACCAAAAATTCACCCTAAGCTATAATTGATATTCCGAATTCAAAAATGATTTCTATTTTACAAAATTACCAACATATAAGTTTCATTAATTAATTTTATAATTAATTCCCATTGTCAAAACAAATAGCATGTTTTTAGGAAACAATATCAATCAAAAGATTGTCAATTGTTTATGTTCAATTTCAAAGTGAAATTAATTCTAATGACTACCATTGGATAAAATGGTAAAATTATACCTTAAACCCAATAAAATTCATAATATATCACCATTAATTATTTTGATTAAAATGTTTTTCTTAATTAAAATTTAGTAATTTTCTCTAAAATATAAAAGTTATTCAAAAAGTACCAAACTTTCACCTTAGGAAAAATTTGACACTCCGAATCTAAAAATGAAGTCCATTTTGACAGATAAAATTTATAAAATTTCAAAATTTAGGTATTACTATTCATAATGGCTAGTTTAATTAGTTGTGGTGTGTTAGAACTCGAGGTTGCGTACAACACACGCTATTGCATTATTATAAGTGAAACGTACCGTGGAATCTTGGGGTGTTACAAAAGGTATATATGAAATAATGATTCTTGGGGAATAATTTTTTCATAAATATAATAAATATATATTAGATCTATCATCATACCCAATAGTGAGATCTGGTAATGGAAAAAACAAATGACATTGATTTGTGATGTGGTAAACCATCGTACACACAAATGATGATTTTATAACCTATTTGTGGAAGTGGGGATTTTTTTAGGTTATTACCTAAACATTAAAAAATCCCAATTCATGGAATATAATAAATTTATTATATTGATATGGTTTAATTATAATTTATGGTTGTGGAGGAAAAAATAAAATAAAAACACTCGTTGATGAATATTACCTGTTTATCGGGTATCCTCTTTAGTTTGCTCAAAAAACATTTAGAAGATGGATTTAATCTAAAAATAAGTCTTATATGATAATGGGTTGAAATTTGGGATGTTATTTTGGTAAGTATTTTTCGAACCAAAATGGTTTTATGGTGTGAAGAAGAGAGAGGGGATGGCCTTTTATAAGTGAGGGGAGTGGTACACTTGTAAATTTTAAAAATAAAAAGGTGTGATAACATTTTTTACATTATAAAATGAAAAAAATGGATTATTATATATAATTTGTAATTTAGCGTTTCAATATGGATATAATATATATTTTCATCAATTTCTAGGTTATTTTAACCCTTAATTTCATAGTTTAACCCACTGTAGATCAATTTTTACCGTAACCACACTAAATAATTTTACCTGTTTTCACTATTCATTTTGGTCAATAAATTAATTGAAATTAATAGATATTATAAATTATGGTTTTTAAAATTATTTAATCCATTTTAAAAAATTAAAGGTAAAATTAAATTTAAAATTAACCCCATATACACAATGATAAAGTGGGTTTTCAATAAGAAAATGTTAAAAAGATTAAAATGTTTTTATATCAAAATTAAATTTGAAAATTGTTACAATAAACTAAATTGGATTTATATATATATATACAATTGTAAAAATTATACATTAAAATTAATTAAAAATATGTTTTATCTTTATAAATAATTTAAACAAAATAGGAAGTTTTCAATTAAAATTTAGTATTCTTCACTACTCATCGAAAAAATGAAATATTTTAGGAAAATCCTAAAAATGTAAACAAAAGATAATTTTGATTATATTATTTTAAAAATTAAGTTCATTTTATTTAATAAATTTTCTAAATGCGGTAAAAATTAATTTTAAATTATGTGTGAAAATCATGGCAAAACCATCTTTATGAACAAAATATAGTATTTTAAGAAACATTTATTTTGTTATTTTAAATGATTATTATTTTAATTATAATACATATATAACCATAAAATTCACAATTTAGTTATTCAAATTCATACCTGGAAATTTAATGACTATTTTATAAAGGTATACTATATCGTGATTCATCTGGACATGGGGTTTCATGTTCCACAAGAAATTGAATAAATTAAATTTAAAGAATTGTATTTAATATGATATTGAAGATTAATATCACATGTCACATATGACATCGAATAAAATTTTCTCATTTTATAATTTTTTGGTGTTACATTCTCCCCACATTAAATAAATTTCGTCCATTTAATTTAAAGATGATCCCAGTAATCAATGGTTTGACATTTGTAAATTCTATTTTTAAACACTCACATCATAAAAGGGTTGATAAAATATCCTAATAATAAGAGATAAATGGAAGTAAAAAGGTCATATGTAATAACACATAACTAGGATTATAATTATGGAAAAATTTGTGGAAGGTGAAGATATGGACATGAAAAGAAATATTAAATAATTATATAGAGTGATTGAGTACATTGATCACAAAAAAGTGAATGTTCAGTGGAAAGTTAAGGGCCTCAAAACTATAAAATTGTGATGACATAATTGACTACTTGATTCATCAAATATGAATGTAATAGGAAAAAAATTTTATTTCATGATCCTTTTCCTCAGGATGAGTAATTCTTTTACTCTCTAATAATATAATGAAATATATTTACATAATATGTTATTATTTCATCCATTACACCAATAAATGAATATACAAAAATAATTTTTTTATATATGAACAACAAAAATTCACTATTAATGATTCATAAGATCCATAAATATGTGACATGTCTTTCTCGCTGTCTTTGACTATTTTCCAAAACCAATAAAGTTAGCTCAAGTTATGCAATATGTTAAATTAATCTATAAAAATAAAAATAAATACTGAAGGGTCATCATTAATATTTATTTTTCAAATCATTTCACCAAATACTATATAATATTAACTATGACATTACGTAGGTCAGTTGTAGGTGCTAAAACCTTATCATACTTCAGTCATGGGTTCATGCCAAGTAGCCTTTCTGGATGCAATAGGTTATCACCCATCATATGGGTTATCATTTTTCTAAACTATACTAATATATTCCCTATAACAATACCAATAAAATATGATAGACATACTTTATATAAAATTATTCATTAAATAAATTTTTTACTATGGTTTTCGATAAAACATTTTTTTTCCAAAAAGTATAATAATATTATTTGACTATTATTAAAATGTCATTAATGATCAAATTTACCATAAAGGTTATAAATACATTTAAACTTATGAATATGAAAGGTAAATTCTTTTTTCCTCAAATAAATGTTTCACTAAAACAGATTTTTCCAAAAATTTCTCCCATAAAATGCTTAATCTTGGTAGACTATGATCGCATAAAACCAAAAAAGAGGTAATTAATATATTTAACTTGGGATCAATCATAAACTCCTTAACCTATTATGGAATCCATAACTCTAATGTTAATGAAAAAATATATCCATTTTAAATTTAATAGAATCCTTAAATGTTCCGTGATTCTTATACCAAAATACCATTGGTAAAAAGTTTATCTGTAACATAATTCTGGAATCCGAATAAATAAATCATCCATTTTATTTCAAAACAAGTATTTCCTTGTCCTAGGAGTTAACCTTTAGAAAAGGTAATTGAGTTAGATAATTTCCCTTTTATCCACATTTAAGACATTGAAATATAAATGGATCATTGGGATTATTTTTACATCATTCCACCGTACACTCCATTTTTTCGTGGAAATTCATTGATTTATTCCCTTCCATTATACCCATAAATCATTTTCCCGTTCCATTGAGACACTTTATTGGGTGTCTACTTGCAAAATTTTGACATGAATGAAATCAATATTTCTTTCCACCGTGGTCTCCGTCACTCGAGCACTTAGTGAAACTGATCTTTCTCTTGTTTGGTGAGTGTAGGAGTTGGATAAGGTGTAGTTTGTTAATAATATTTTTAAATAACTGATTAGGAATAATCAGGATATCTATCACTATTATCATAGTCTCAATTGGTTTCTCAAAGTCACAATATTTTCATTTTTGTATAATTTTATCCCGATTATTGCAGGTTCCATCCACTGATTAAATCCAAAAAGTATATTATGAGAAACAATAATAGTTATTGGAAAACCATAGAATCAATTATAGTGTGTTTATATCATGATACATTATTTTCACTGTAATAAACCTTAATATTAACCTAGTTAATTCATTTTTATCATCTATTCAAATCATTAATAATGATTTGTAAAGAATGTGTGATTTATCCTAAGAATATCCCCTAAGATTGTCAAACCAGGTGCATAATAAGGCTCATTGACATGCCCCAAGAGATGATGGGGTCAAGCCAAATGGCCCTTATCATATTTAATACCCCTAGGTACATTTGTTCCAGAATCACATCCACTTGTTGTGTCTTGACATAGATGCATTTATCTTAAAACCACATAATATTTACCTTACCAAAACATTATATTGTATTTCTATAGTTATTCTCAAAGATATTCATAGGGTTATGATCCCTAATATATATTTTTCCTAAATATAGTTACAAATTATTCTACTAAACATCCACTAAAACAGAATATAGATACCCCAAACCCAATTGCTTGTATTTAGTGTCGAATTTATTATTTTGGAATAAGATATACCGAATCACATCCAAATAAAACCGAATAGTTTAGTAGTCTTTGTAAAATAGATACATACGTGAGTCTTGAATTACATCTAAAAACACATATTATAACATAAAACTTTTTGTGAATTTTTTTACCCTCTATAATATCCTTGAACATCAATCATAGTGCACTTAATGGAATCCTATGTAAAAGAAAAAAATAAGGGTGAGCTCAAATGATCTGTGAGGGTCAAGTACAGTGAAAGTTATCATCAATAAATAAGTAGAAATGAAATAGAAAGTTAAACAACTAAAAAAAATACATTAAAATAATTTGGATATCCGGACTAGATAAGACATAATCAAAATGAAAATGTAAATAACTAAACATGGATTCTTTGTAATAAATAAAATTAAAAGTAAGTGCATCCAAAGATAACATCAATGGGAAAATATCAAGGACAATGATCAATATGGAAAGGTAAATAATTTAAAACACATTCTATTTAATCAATTACATTACTATCATAAATGATTAAGGCAATATCAATATGGAAATTTAAATAATTTTAAACACATACCATCTAATCAATAACTAATATTGAAATAAACCCAGAGATAATATAATTTTGACAATTTCATGGATAATATTAATTGAATTTTTGATAAATAAATTTCTTAATTATCGGATGTCAATAACTCAGGATCATGATACCTCTACCATCAATGACTTTCATAAGGTAGTTTAAAACTATTGGGTGTAAACACATCTTGTTTGGCCCACTAATTTTATGTTATAGTACAAAATTTCCTCATGATACTACCGATATATTGAGGAGATATCTCTAACTGTGCTTCACCCACGTCACATGTCCAAAACATTCCCCACATATCAAATAATTGATTTAATTCAAGAATAATATTCCTCATCAATAAATATTTGTATTCATTTTAAATAAATAATGATATACATGATAAATAATATTTATATTTATGAGAAATTTAATTTCTAAAAGAAAAAGAATAATTGAAAGGAAATTTAATGACTAAAAAAATGAACCATAGAAGTGAATTTCAATAATTTTCTTTGTCAAAATTATCATAAACGAACTAGAGGAAAAATAATTATGTTATCAATAAAAAATATAACCATTGGAGTAATAATAAAGGTTTGTTTTCATTGATAAATAAAAATACCATAAATAGTTTGTTAAAAATATTATTGGGGAAAATATCAGTGTCATTTAGAAAATCACTTTTTAAAACTAAAAGTTCAAAAATAATTTTGAAAATAATTTTCTTGGAAAATAATCTTTGAAACTTATAAGGGAATATTTCAAAATTTTGATTTATCATTGTGATTAGAAATTTGGTTCATGCCATACACGTTAAAACAATGATTCCTTTAACTTTTTCAGTAAAATACAAAAGGGCATTGTTTTGAAAATGAAATGAATATTTCATTGATTTTCTTTAAAAAGTTAAAAATGGGTAAAAATTAGATTTAATAAATAATTTTAAAGTTTTTTAAAACAATTATTTATTTTTTGAAAACATTGTTTGGGAAGGAAATGTATTTTTAGCCGTAGAGAGAAATGACGTCAGATTTTCATAAAAACATTTTCTCAATTATTTTAAGTACCACATAGTGGAAAATGGTACTTTTAACTAAAAATATCAAGAATAAAAATATTATTATAGAATTATATGGGTTTATTAGAAAATAAAAAAATAATTTCATTCAACTAAAATTTAAGAATAAACATTCTCAATGGGAATGAGATTGTGAAATAAAGCCTTACAATGTTCATAACGTTGAAGTGAGAATTAATAAATGAATTGATTATGTGTACCAAAATTAAATATAAATAAAACAATTGTAAATACAAAATAATATAACTATAATTAATTATACACATATTCTTATAATATCAAAGAAAACGAAGATGTAGTATAACCCAATAAAAATAAATTGAGTTGTGAAATTATTTATCACATGGTAACTCATTAGTTTTGTACCCTTTGATAAAATAATTCAAAACTACATGTAATATACCATTAATTATTAAAGAATCATGAAATTTCATGTCCAAGGGTTAGTATATATACCATATAATGAATTAGGTGAAAAACATTAAAATATACCTCGGTGAAGAGAAATTGAGACGAAGTTCCTTACAAAGGTCATATCATTGATGTGGGGATTAATCAATGAATTTATTTTGTGTTCAAAATGAAAAACCACATAAAATATGTGTAAATAAAAAATAACACATTGAAAACCAATTAAATACATAATCATATCATTACATATTCAATGAAGTATATGTTTAACCCAATGAATAAAAATTGAGTTATGAAATTCCTTACCTCACGCTTCCTTTTTGTTGAACATTCGTTGACCTTGTGTATTTTAGTTTTAAAAAATTATATTAACTTATTATAAAACCATTAAAATATTTATAATATCATATATGATCATCGTTTAACATCTTACCACCCATTCATTAATATTATTTCACTATTTTCATTGTTCTGGGTGTTAATTGCCTTGTTTTCTCATTTTCACTTTATCATGAAAGTTATTGTTATTTTTAATATTATACAGCTCCATCAAATCCATAATAATAATAATTACATAATTATCTTATTTATATATCAATTATACTTTTAATACCTATCATGAAATATGATTTTGAGAAATGAAGTATGGTACAATCATGGACACGGTAGGCTGTATGTATGCATTTGTAACATTTCCATTTTCAAATGATCATTATGGAAGGATGGTAAGTAATATTTTATATTTATAGAATGATAAAAATATCATAATTACCATATTGTTTCTTAAAATTTACTTATATATAATCCATCTAGTTAAAGAGAGACACATCGCTTCGTGAAGGCGGTAGTCCCCATGTATACAAACGATGTTATCATCTTTAAGTGATGAATAAGTAATAAATAAAATGATATATTATATTTTTATATTAATAAATATGTTATTAATATAATTATTTTGTCATTAATGTAACATATATTTATTAACTCTATCTTTATTACCTTTCATGTCAAGCATTAGTGAAAAACGAATCACCTAGATTCGTGAGGCGGCAGTTCGTTGTAGACACATGCGATGTAATCATATCCCTTAAAAATGGAATTAGAAATATATATATGAAATAATGAATAAATATGTATAATTATGTTATAATAATAATTTATATATTTTATTTTCATCATCATTCCAAACCATGGGAATTGGTAATGGAAAAACAAATGGTATTGGTTTGCGAGGCGGTAGTCCGCTATACTCACAAATGATGATTAGGTGACCCATTTTATGGAAGTGGATATGGTTTTATTTAATTAACATGACATTAAAATGTCTCATTATATTTAATATACTAATTTTATTATAGCATAATTTTTTAATAATAATCTATGGAGAAGAGGGAAGAAATAAAATATAAACGCTCGTTGAAAATGCTACCTCTTCTTCAGGTATCGCCCTTAGGTTTTCTCCTAAAGCCTTCATAGGATAGATTTATTTCTAATATAAGTATTATAGAATTATGGTATGGATATTGGGAAGTTATTTGGGAAGTTATTGGTTGAAAAAGGGGTTTTAAGGCATGATGAAAATAAGATAGGTGGTGGCCTTTTATTACTAAGGTGAGTGGAACAATTGTAATTTTTTAAAAGAAAATGTTGTACCTTTTTTTCATATGGAAAAAGTGTCAAAAATAAATTATTATATATCCATAGTCGTTTTAGGTTATAATTATGTCAATAAATTTTATTTTATAAATTTTTTTAGGCCATTTTAAGCCTTATCTTTTTAGTTTAACTCCCCAAAAAATCAATTTTTACCTTAACTGAGGAAAATAATTTTTATAGTTTTCACGATTGGTTTTATATAAAAATTAAGTTAAAATTATTATATAATATATATTATTCTAATTAAAAATATTTAATACATTATTCCTAATTTAATTCACAAAATTGGAAAAATTAGATTTAAAATTAAACTGGTAGATGTGATGATAAAGGTAGTTTTCTAAGAGAAAATGTTTTAGTGGTTTAAAATGTTCTTTATAAAAACATTCAATATGAAAATGATTAAAATAACCAAAATTGGATTTATTTATCTTTATTAGAACTAATATTACTTTAAAACAAACTCAAAATTTTAATATAATAAATTTATACATAATTTAAATGAAAAAGTGGCTTTCAATTTAAATTCACTATTTTTCACTACCCATCAAAAAATGAAATATTTTAAAAAAATACCCAAAAATCAAACGAATACAATTTTTATATTTTTTCAAAAATTATGTTCATTTCATAAAATTAAATTTCTAATGTGTTAAAAATTATTTTTAAATTATGTGCTCAAAGCATAACTAAACCTTCAATTATAAAAAATATTATTTTTCAGAAGACATTTTGTTTTATTTTAAAGGATTCATATTTTATTTTAATCCATAGATAACCATTATTTTAATAATTAATTAAAAATAACCATACCATCTAATTTAATGGCTAGTTTATAATGCTATGCTATATTACGGTTCATTTATACTTGGGTTTGTCTGTTCCACAAGCTTTTGAAGTGATTAAATTT
Organism: Viscum album; assembly: GCA_963277665.1. Taxonomy (NCBI): domain Eukaryota; kingdom Viridiplantae; phylum Streptophyta; class Magnoliopsida; order Santalales; family Viscaceae; genus Viscum; species Viscum album. The sequence continues at coordinate 1,207,342,956 of OY728127.1, read as the reverse complement.
AAAGAAATATATGTCTTGGGTTTTTTTAAGCTTGGTTTTGTGTATCTAATACACTATCAATTATCATGTGCTTTTTCAGGATTTATAGGTGTTCCATTCTACCTAATGTAAATAAATTACATCCTCTAAATTTAAACTTGCTCTTGGTATTCATGGGTTTAACATTTGGAAATATCATTGTTCAAAAACCCACGTAGTAAAAGGGTTAATAAAATATCCTCTTAATAAGAGATAAAGGTAATTAAAAAGGTCATATGGAATAAAAAATAACTAGTTTTCTAAGAAGGATAACATTGGTGGTATGTGAAGATATATACATGGAGTAAAAGTAAAAATAATTATAGAGATTGATTTAGGTCAGTGCACACAAAATAGTTAATAGTTAATGGAATGTCAAGGGCCTAAAACTATTAATATTTGATGTTTTAAATTTCCATATGATTCATTAGATATGAATGTAATTGGATAGAATATTTTTTTCAATACCCTTTTCATATAGTGGAGGAATTATTTTATAGTCTAAATATATAAGGAAATATACTTTCCTGAGACATTTCTATTTCATAAACATAATTTTATCCTTTGTTTGTACTTCCATAAATTTCCAATTATTCCCTTACACTAAGAAATTAATAAAAAAAGATGGATTTTTATTTATAATGCGCTAAAATTTAATTTTAATAGATAATAAGATCCATAAGAGTGAGAATTATTTATATTTATCTCTAAATATTTTTAAAACCCAATATGGTTGGCACAAGTTATAAAATATTATAAATTAATCTCTAAACCTCAAAAGTAACACCACTAGATCATCATTAATATTAATATTTTAAGAAATTTAACTAAAAACAATGAAATATTAACTAGGACATCACATATGTCATGGGTGGGCTCTAAAACCTTTTCTTCCTTTGGTAATGGGTTCAATCCCTATGGTCCTTCCAGATGTGAGTAGTTATCACCCAAAATGAGGGTTGCACTTTTTATAAAATGTATTAATATAATTCATATAATGTTATAAAAAAATATTATTGTCATACTTGGAATAAAAATAATGATGAAATAACATTTTTAATAATGTTTTCATTACAACCATTTTTTAGAAAGTCAAATAATCATTTCAAACAATTATTAATATTTTATTATGATCAAATTAACCATAAATGTTTTCAATACCTTTAAACAAATTTCATTAAAATTTAAGGTCATTATTCGTCAAATAAATTTTCCTCTAAAACATTTTCTTACTGTAAATTTTCCCCAAAATATCCTAAATCTGTGTAGACTCCTATCACAAAAAACCTAAAATGTGGGTATTAATAATTTAAACTTATGTTCAATCTTAAACTCATTATCCCATAATGGAATCCATAACCCTTAAGTTGATGAAGATTTATATTCATTAAATATTTAATAGAATCATTATATGTTTCATGATTTATATACCAAAAATACCATTGGTAAAAAAATACTTATATAATATGATTCTAGAATCCAAATAATACATTTACAAGTTTATTTCAACATAGGTCCTTCCCTAGTCTAGGATTTTACTTTTTGATGATAGAATTGACTCATATAATGCCATGGTTCTCCACATTTATATTAATGAACTATAAATGAATCCCTAGGATGATATTTATCTCCTTCAATCGTACCCTTCTTTTTTCCTCAAAAATTATTTTCTTTATGCCCTTCCTTTCAACACATAAAGCATTTTCTTATATTAATGAGACAAAATATGATGTATCTTCTTCAACATTTTTAACATTAATGAAATCAGACATTCTTTCTTTAGTGGTCTCCATCACTTGAGATCTTATATAACTCCGTCCATATCATATTTGGTGAGTTAGAGAGTTGGTTAAGGTATATTTTTTCAATCATATTTCAATATAATTGAATAGGAATAATCATGATGCCTTTCACTCCTCTCATCCTCTCATTTTTCTCCTATTCACCACATTATCAGTTATATTCAGTGGTAATAATAATATTTCAGGCTCAATCCATTGACTAAAACCAAAAAATAGTTTCATTGTAAGGATCATTATAAGGATTATAACAGTTTATAAAGAAAATGTGAATTATCCTAATAATATCACTATGATAACAACTATAGAGACATCGACCTAGTTTCTCATAGATGGTGTCTTGCCTATTACATTGTCATAAGATACAGGGAATCACATCCTGAAGGATTTAATAGTATAGTATTCTTGGTAAAATAGATACATATTTGAGTCTTTCATTACATTTTAAATCAAAAATTACAACATAATTATTTTCAGGAGTAACATTATTACCCTTATAATATCGTTTCACAAAAATCATAGTACACTTCATGAAATCTTGGGGAATGAAAAAAAAAATAAGTGTAAGATGAAATGCTCAATAAAGGTTATGTACGATGGAATATATCATGAATCAATAAGAATAAATAACATGGAAAGGTAAATAACTAAACACACAATCCATTTAAATAATTTGACTATCATGATTTGATAATACATAATCAATATGCAATGGTAAATAAATGAACACACATCCCTTGAAATAAATAAACTGAGAAGTAAGTGCATCTAGAGATAATACCAATGCAAAAATCCCATGGATAATAATGAATATGTAAAGGTAAATAATTGAAAACACATTCCATTTAATCAATAACATGACTTTCATAATTAGATAAGTCATCATTAATATGTAAAGTTAAATAATTGAAAACATATTCCATATAATCAATAATTGAGAAAGAAATTCATCCCAAGATAATATCATTATGAAAATATCATGTATACTAATGAATGAAATATTAATGAGAGAAATTCATAATTATTATATATCATGAACATACGATCATGATAAATCTACCATCAAGATATTTTACAAGATAATTTAAAACTACTAGGTACAATCCCATCATTTTTGGTTAAATGATTTAAGGTTAGCTTACTAATTTTCCTCATTATACATCTGATGCATCTAGGGGATATCTATAACTGGTACCTCCCATGTAAGCATGTCCAAAGCATTCATCATATATCAAATAATAAATTTAATTGATGAATAGAGTTCTTTATGATAAAATTTCCTTATTGAGTATGGACTATAAATTTATCAATATTTATCAGGTTAAAATGAATTTTAATGGAAAACATTGTATGTTTAAGTCATATAAATTTTATGAAATAAAAATATCCATGAAAAATAATATAGATATTTTAAGTAAATTTAATGTCCATATTAAAGTGAATAATTCAATATAAAGTTAAGGAATACAAAAATGAATCAAGGAAGTGAATTATAGTACATCCCTTAATCAAAATTATCATAAACAATCCTGATGAATAATAAGGATAGTATTAATATATCATATACCAATTTGAATAAGAATAAAGGGTTGTATTCACTTATGAATACAAATTACAAAAAAAAGTTCTTTAAAAACAATCTAGAGTAAAATAAACATTCAATTTTAAAATCACTTTTTTAAAATAAAATTTCACCAACAAAATTAAAATGATTTCCTTTGAAAATAATCTTGTTATCTTATAAATAATTGATTAATGCTTTTTATTGGTCATGATGGAATTAAATTTCATTTATTTTGTACATGTTACAATAAATATTCCTATAACTTTTTTGGTTAAATACAAATGGGAATTATTTTGAAAAGGACATGAATATTCCTTTACTAAAATTATGAAAACAATGAAAATGGGTAAAAATGTTTTTAATAAATCATTTTTAAATGTTTCAAAATATTTTTGAATATATTTTTTTAAAAAATGATGTTGAAATAAAATTGATTTCCGACTAAAGAGATAAATGAAGTCATACTTTATTAAATACATTTTCTCAATTATTTAATGTACCAAAGAGTTGAAATGGAACTATTACATGAAAATATAATCAAAATATAGAGGTTTATAAAAATTAAATGTGTTTATAATAAAATGATAAAATAAATTCCTTCAACTGAAATTCAAGAATAAATAATCTCTATGTGAATAATATTGTGAAATAAACCCTTACAGTGATCATAATGATGAAGTGAGAATTAGTTAATGAATAAAATTTGTGCATCAAATATAAATATGCTTAAGAAAATTATAAATAAAACATAATATTATTAAAATTCATTACACACATAATCTAATAATATCAAAGATTACTAATAAGTAATATAACTCAATTAAAATAAATTGAGTTACAAAAGTATTTAAAACTTAGTAACTCTTAAGAAAAATTCCCATGGATGAAATAATTTAAAGTTAAAATTAGAACAATAGGAATTATTAAATAAAAATGATATTACATGTCTAAGGGTCAGTATATACACCATATAAAAGAATTTATATTCATAACATTACAAAATGCCTCAATGAAGAGAAATTGAGATAAAGTCCTTAAAAATATCATATCATTGAACTCGGGATTATTCTATTAATTATTTTATGTGCATAATATTTAAATAAAAAAAATTATTGGACATAAAACATAATAAAATAAAACTTTAATACACACATAATCTTAACAAGACATAATCGATAAGTAGAAGTTAAACTCAATGAATGGAAATTGAGTTAAGAAATCCTTACTTCAAACTTACTTTTGGTTGAACACGATTTAAACTCCTATAGTTATTTTAAAATAGTTATTTACTTATACAATAACAATATAAATATTCATAATATCATATATGATCCTTTCATAGAAAATTATCACTCATTCATTAAAAATTCATTTTTATTTTCATTCATTAGAGTGTTAATTGCATTATTTTGTAATTTAAAATTTTTCATAAATGCTATTCTTTTTGTGAATATTATATAGATACATCATATAAATATTAATAATAATTTCATATTTATCATATTTATACATCAATTATTAATTTAATACTATTCATTAATGATGTTTTTTATAAATGAATTACATTATGATCCTTGAGACGCTAGGACTTACATAGAGATGAGTAACGTTTTCATTTGTAAATGATCAATATGTAATAATGGTAAGTAATATATTATCTTTATATAATTATAATAACATAATAATTGCAATATTATTTCTTTAAATATACTTTATATGTAATCCATGTGGTGAAATAGTGTCACACCACCTCATGGAGGAGGGAGCCCACATATACATGAATAATTTTATCATCTTTAAGTGAGTGAAAAGGTAAGAATTAAAATGATATATTATATTTTAAGAATAATAAATTTTTAATTAATGTCATTATTATTTTTTATATATAAAATATATTAACTAAAATTTTCCTTATTACCTTTTAAAGCATTATTGAAAAACGAATCACATCATTTCACTAGGTAGTAGTCTCCCGTACACGTGGGAGACATTATCATATTCCCTACAAAATGAAGAGTAAAAATGTATATGTGATATAATGACTCTATATTAATAGTTATTATATATATATATATATATTATCCATCATCATACCCAATTGTGAGATGTGGTAAGGGAAAAACTGATTAGATTGTTTCATGAGGTGGTAGTATGTCATACTGACAAATGATGATTTTTTAACCAATTTGATGAAAGTGGGGATGGTTTTAGGTCATTAAATTGACCTAAAAACATATAATTATATATAATTGGTTATTAATAAACATTATAGGTGTAGGAATAAATAAAATAAAAGCACTCATTGAAGAATGTTACCTCTTCTTCGGGTATCCTCCTTCAGTTTACACCAAATGCATTCCTAGATATGAATTATTGCCAAAATAAGATTCTATGATGATAATATGGAATATTTGATGTGATTTCAACTGGAATTGGTCTATCCAAAAGATTATGAATGTTTGATGAAGAGAGGAGAGTGGGTGACCTTATATAAGTGAGTTGAGTGGCACACTTATAATTTTAAAAAATAAAAAGGTGCATCAACATTTTTCATAATCCCAAAGGGTAAAAATTGGATTATTATATAGTATTAGAAATTATAGGGTCTAAATATTTCCATAAAATATATTTTATATAACTTTATGTGCATTTTTACCCATATCTCCTTAGTTTAACCCCCGTTAAATCCGTTTTTACCTAAGAATGGAAAATAATTTAATCTATTTTCACTATATTTTGGTAAAAGCTTATGTTGACCATATTTAATAATATGAATTATTTTGATTCAAAATATTGAATACATTTTTCCAAATTCAATTAATATAATTGGAAAAATTAAATTTAAAATTAATCCCACAGACGCGATTGGAAATTTGGGTTTTAAATAGAAAATGTTAATGGTTTAAAATGTTATTATATCATAATTTAAAATGAAAAGTATTCATATGAAATAAATTGGGTTAATAAATGTTTAATCAACTAAAAATACTTTAAAACCAATTCAAAATATTATTTACCTTTATAAAGAATTTAAATGAAAAGGTGGTTTGTAGTCAAACTTGGTATTTTTCATTACTCATTGAAAAAACGAAATATTTTTGAAAAAAATACAACCTAAGGTAATTTGTATATTATGTTTTCAAAATTTATGTACATTTTATCAAATAAATTTTCTCAAACTAGTAAAAATTATTTTTTAATTATTTGTGCAAAGTGTGACTAAAACATCTTTTATAAAAATATAGTTTTTTAGGAAAAAAAATTATTTTAAATTATTATTATTTTATTTATGATCCATAGATATCCAAAAATTTTATAATTTAGTTATTTTTATTCATAAACACAAATTTAATAGCTATGTTCTAACAATATACTATATTATGGTTCATTTAGACTTGAGGTTTTATATTCCAGAAGTTATAGAAGAGATTAAATTTAAGGAAATATATTTTATTGGTTGTTTAAGCTCAGTATTGCTTGTCACATGTGGTATCGAATAAAATTTTCATATTTTAGAATTTTAATTTCATGCATTATAAATATATATCAATAGAAAAATTATGGAACTACCACTAACAAAAATATAGACACATTTCCCACATTCATTCTTTATGAAACCAAATTCTCTAATGACCACGTAAAAATTAATATTCCGTGATCATGTCGCATTATTTAATCCATAAATTGATATCTATAACTTTTATACTTTATTAAATTCATTTGTTACCATAATCACTTTTGGTTTTTTCATATATACATATTCCCTAAGTTTCTATTTGTGTAAAGTGATATTGACATCCATTTAGAAAACTTCATAATTATATTATGACATAATGGAAAGAATAATTATATTTGATCTTATAATTATAAATGGTGAAAATATTTCCTCATAATCAATACCATAATTTTTTTGAAACCCTTAGCAATAAATCATTATTTATAGGTACCAAATTTATCATTCATATCTATTTTATTCTTCAATACTAATTTGAACTCAAAATGTATTACATTAACTTGGGGACCTACCAAAATCAAAAAATTATTTTGGTACAAGGAATTATTTGAAAATTCACGTATTCTTTCCACTTAGTAACTGCTACGATATTTACTACCTCTTTATAGGATAATGATTTATCTTTCTAAATGATCAATGTTTCACTTTTCATAGTGACCAAAAACTATTCCTCTATAGTTTTATAATTTTCATATTTAATGTAAATAGTATATGTGATTCTAGTTTAAATCATCCCACTAAGTATTATTTGAATGATATACCTAATCCAACACCAATGCATCATGATCCTTGAATTTATCCAAGTTAATATTATTCTCATAATCTCAATTAGATATTTTCACCTTCTTATAGAAATATTTTTTTCTTAGGGATTTAATAAATATCCTTCATAAAATTTTGGATAATTACATAAGATTCTATTTTTGTCTTTATTGTTGTATGTTTGTTTCTTGAGTTATCTTTAACAACCCCATTGAATCTAAACATGCATATATATTGTGATAAAATGGATTTAATTACTATTATAACTTATTTGATACCCATTTTTTATAGTTTTTGTATGTATAAGTTTTAATACCACTATTTTCAAAATATGTTTTAAATAATAATGGAATATTTTTTAGGATTTAGAGACATTACATAGACCTCAATATGACTAGAAAGGTTTATATCAATCCTTTTAAAACACCTTGAATCTGATTTGTACAAGATAATGTGAGTTTAGTAATAAATTTACACTATATTTTAATGATTGATGAATGGTTTATTAAAATATTATTTACCTATATCCAAGTGAAGATTATTTATCTTATTTCCCAGATCATTCTCTACTTCATCATTAAATTCCATAAATCACATAAAATTATCTTATAAATTACATGACATATTTTATAACTTCTTTATGATCCTGATTTTTCCTATGATGAACATGTATTTTTTTAGTTTAAAAGGTGATTTATCACCTAATGTGAGTACCCAATGTGATCATGGGTGTATCGGGGGTGTCTATGGATTTTTCTGAGCCCAAATCCCAACATTTAGGGAAAAAATAGATAGGCCACATGGTTAGGATAAAACATTTGGGGAAGGTCACACGATTATCCCCCAACTATGTGAGAATAGAAAGTGGGGTTCTACAGGTCATATGGTTTAAGGAAACCATGAGACTTTAAGATAATTTCCATCTATGTAACCTGTAATTTTTATCAGATCTAAAACACATGATTTATAAAAGATTAAAAAAAACTATGTTCCCTAACCGTGTGTAGTTACCCTTAACATAGTGAACGACACATGGTTGGTGCACGATTTGGCCAACCGTGCAGAAAAACCATAAATCCCACTATTTTTGGTTGAAATTACAATTTTTCCATTAAAATATTTTAAAACCTAAAACTAATTCTTGTATTCATCCATTAGTAGTGGCTCACCCTCTAGTTCTCTCCATGAATCCATTTTTTAGCCTTTAGTTCCAAATCTCTATCTGAATTCAGAATTGAATTTCAACAAAATAATTGGATTTACATTGATAAGTACTTCATTCCCCATTTTCATATATTAGTTTTCCATGGTATATCAACTGTGTTATTTTAGTATGAGCTAATATGCCCTATTTTTGGGTTATTTTTTATTCATTTTTCTTCTAATATGAATCCAATATGAAGACAAAACTTGATGATCACCCAACCATGGACTTGTAGTAGGTGTTTTATACTTTTCCCACATGGTTTGGTGCTTTATATGGGTAGTTTTCATTGTGTGGCATGACATCCTTTCAATTAGTCCCCCTTAAATGAATTTAATAACTGAATATAAAAAATTGGATCTTATTAAGGATTCCCACTAGTTAATTTATGATATATTGGAGCTTTTCTCCTCCCACCTAGGTCCCCCATGTGGTGTGCCTTTTTATTTTCCCTTTTGTTATACCACCCATTTGGTGTGTGTTTGCTTGCCTTGTTAGAGGAATCCAAAAATTGAATTAAATTGAATTGAATTGAATGATAAGATATGGTTATTGCCTCCTTTTCCATGTTATATATGATCTTAATTTTTTAACTATTTAAATATGAACTGTTATATGAGTTGGTTGAACTCATTTAATGATATGAAATCAAAATTAATGAATGAATGTGATGAATTGAAATGGTAGTTCATGACTTGATGATTATAAATTGGATCATAATTCCATTTGATTCCATGGCCATTACTTCCATGGATCTTGATATCCATAGTGGACACCTTTTAGGAGATTTTTCCTTGGTTTGTGATTCCATGGGATTCTTTGGGCCTTGCTACTCCATGGATCTGACTTGCTTGGACTCACATTGGACATGTTCTATTGTCATTCTCCTTTGACTCTATCCAAGTCTAACTAAATTTCCTTCAATATGACTATGGTACTCAACGAGGATTCCTTGGCCATATATAACTTGGATCCATCCCTTCAAAGTATGACACTTATGATTATATCGTGTGTTTTTGGCAGTTGTTCACATGGTTGTATGATGTGGCAATGGTGGATATTTTGGCATGTTTTACAGATATATGGGAAAAGGGTATCATATTCCAGTAGTTATAATGAACATGGTGACTTGTTTATTTCTTCTTATATCACTGTTTATGTAGGATCTTGACTATTTTTGTTGGGATCCTTGTTATCCTAGAAAGTACCACTTTACTTGATAACTTTACCATTAATAATTTCATATTTGTTATATATTTCACACTACATAGATTATATTGAACATCCTAGAGTTGTTATAGACAATGTTGGTGTTGGCCTACTGATTGTTATATCATACCCTGTTTGGGATACCATTGGGTATAGAGAAAGACAATATGGATTCATGTAGGGATTGGGGAAAAGCACCCACAATACGATGCTTTATAGTTCTATGCGTAGAATAAGGGGAGCACATGACCATGTTTAGGCTCTTTATGCTAGCTGGGAGAGACCTTATGGTATTTTTTTTCTTTTTGATAAATGGGTTGTACTGATGTATGTATACCAGTTTTGTATTTGTTCTAAAGACGTGACATGACATATCATTTTGGATATGAGATTAATTTTAGCCTTGTTTATATATTCCTATCTTGTATTTTTATCTTTTTTTCAGTTATTTATATGCCTCCTATATTGATAGTTATTCTCATTCCATTGTGTTACACTCTCACCTGAGGGAATATTCTTCCCAAAGACACACCCTATTCCCTCACTTCTAGTCAAATGCCTCTGGTGTTTGGGGAGATGTGCTTAAGTCCATGTGACCCATTGGCTTGGGGAACCATTTAATGAAACCTGGGATGGGACATTGCATATTGGTATCATATGATGTTTAATTTCTTCCTTAATATTTTTTGACAATAAAATGGGGATTATGAAGTTACTTAAAGTTGGTAATGAGTTGTTCCAGGGAGTAGCTAACCCGTGTATAGAGAAAAGCTAAATTTACTCAAATATAAATTATTGTTTTTAGATTTTAACTATTATAGTTGATTTGATTCCACCTTTGGGTGATGCACTAGAATTTTAATATGATTATTGATGTGATTTAGGATTGATTTTTTCATTTACTTGTTACATGAGGGTATGCATGTGATGCATCATATTAGGTAATTTATAGGAATCACATTCCTTGCATTATGTCATGCCATATATGATTCATTGCTTGATTTCATGATGTTTAGATATCTTCCTTGTTTGATATATTTGTCCGTTGAAAGATGATTTGTGTAGTAAATTGGAAAACATGGTTAGTACTTAGAGTGTATTCCATAAACTAAATAGGGGTTTCTTGATTATGACCTAGCAGACACCCTACAAATCCAACTTTGGAATTTTGAGTCTTGAAAAATTGGTTACATGGACTAGAACCTATTATGGTGAAGATTAAGTGGACGCCATATTTGGGTTCGTGAGGTGTATGGTCCCTTATGGTTTAGAAGTGTTTAACCATTTGATTCAAACATTTAAATAAAATTGTGATGTAAATGACAATTAAAATAGAATTGAAAATGGTAAAATATTGGACTTGACCAAGACCTCATTTTAGAGTGGGTAGTAAGTAGTGTCTCTAGTGATGTTACAACTATTACTTTTTATCCAGTCCTATATTTAAAATAAGGAAGAGGGGTAGAATCTATTTATAATATTTTTTATCCTGTATTATGATTTTGTATATTAAATTTTGGTTATTGATCTTTTTCGGAGGCGTGTGTTTGGAATTGTAGAGAAATTCCACCATAGCGACATCCAATCTTAAGCCAGGAAGGTGGTGAAAACCATGATTTGGAGGAGGTGGGATATAGGATACCAATAGATCCTTTTATAGTACCAGTTATGGAAGTAGTGTTTTACTAGAAATATGCCATGAGGAACATCTGCTCATGGGGGTTTATAAACTATATGTAGATCTTTCAGGGATCATCATAGCTTGCCACATCTATTGGAAAGATAAAACATGTGTTCCAGTATAAGAATATCTCCAATTTTTTCAAGTGATGGAAGTCGACAACATATTGGGATATGGCTTAAGATCACTCTTTCAATATTTTATAATCAGGGGATACCTCCTAATAAGAGTGTGAAGATGGATACTTACATGCTTTGAGGAGAAAAATAGTATTGGTGGGATGTTTTGAACTAATATGACAGAATGGTTTGGGTTGATTTCCAAACCAAATGTTACAATTAATTTTTCCATAAGGCTTTAAGAGAAGAGTGGTCTAGTGAGTTTATCCATATAGAGTAGAGAACATTGATAGTTATGAAATATTATGCACTCTTTAATGAGATGTGGTGTTTTACACTGAATTATCTTGTTGATGAGGCAGCAAGGGAGAGAATCTTTAGGATGGTCTCTGACATGATGTTCTATCTCAAGTCAACAAGTTTATGTTGAAGGTTATTACTAAAATAGTGAATCAGGCACTGATTACAGAGTGGAACCTGAGGGTGTTTGGGGGAATAGAGTATAGTGTTATAGTCTCTTGACCCCGTCGTTCAGTTTCCAGTGATATGAGGTAACATCTTGAGGATTTTCATGAGATGAGTACCAGCTAGCCTGTTAGTGCTAGTAGTGTGGTTTTCTATCATCAGTGTGGTAGATGGGGTCACATGAGGAGTCAGTGTGATTGAGACTGATTTGAGTTCTGTGATTATGGAGGGATGGTCCGTGCATAATTTTTTGAAGGACTTTCGCTCTAGTAATTAGTGAAAGGGTATATGATCCAACTCTTAGTTCATTAGATGTTTTAATAGCTCTACATCAGGCTAGGAGATAGAGTAGTACTCATCAATCAGTCAGAGGTGGTGGATGTGGATAAGGCAATCAGGAACCTGTCTTATATAGATATTAGAGTGGTCCTTCTCAAGGTATTGAGCTTGTGTCATAAGAAAATGGTTAAGGCAAGATATATTCTGTAAAACCAACACCTAAGGAACAGAGTGTCATACCATGTATGGTGAGAAGTACGATGTTATTAGCCATTATTATAGTATCTCTTCTTTTTGGCATAGCTTTATCACATGTTTTTATGTTTATACCTTTTGTAGGAAGCCTTGGGATCATGTAACAATTTTCTTAGAGTTTTATGTCACTTGATACTGTAATGGGAATTAGATACGAGAGTGTGAACCAATAAAGGGAGTTTCCACTTGAGATTGGTGGGTAACACATCATTTCCTATCATTTTCCCCTTTAGATGACAAGATCTGACATCATACATGGAATTTACTAGATATTTTATTATCAAGCCTATATTTATTTCTATCATCTAAGGGCGACTTTCATATCACCAGAGGGTGGAGTATTTATTCACTAGAGGGAATGGGATTTCCATGAAATTTGAGATAGTTTATAGCTGGATGACCATGGATCATTTCAGGTTGATTTCCCTCATGTTGTTGAATGTTTTGAGGACATTTTCCTAGAATAATTTTTTTGTTTACCTCTTAAGAGATAGGTGGAGTTTTCTATTGAGATATTTCCAATAGCTTCACTGGTATCCATTCTTTATTATAGAATGGATACTATAGAGTTGTAAGAGCTCTAGATATAGCTAAAGGAGGAAAATGGTTTTATATGACCCAATAATTATTCTTTAGTATTTTTGGTACTTTTTTCAAATAAAAATAGGAATGGTTCCTTCAGTGTATGTGTGGATTATTAAAAATTAAACCAGTTGACGGTTAAGAACTAATATCCATTTCGATGGATAGATGACATGTTTTATCAGTTTCAAGGAGCTCAGGCATTCTCAAAAATGTATTTGAGGTTGGGGTTATTCATACTGTGGTATTAGATAGGGATTCCTACTTTATTTCTCAATTCTGGAAAATTTTGCCGAGGGCATTAGGTTCATAGGTGATTTTGAGCATCGCATACCAACCTCGGATTGATGTCCATTCACAGCATACAATACAGGTGCTTGAGGACATTCTATGAGAATGTTCCCTAGATTCTATTTGTTCTTCGCATAGTCATATACCCCTGGATGATTTCACCTACAATATTATCTATCATGTGTTTATACACATGGAACCTTATGATGATTGGTATGGTGGGTCATCTCAATCGCATATATGATCATTAGAGTTAGGTGATGCATCATTAAAAGGACAATGTATCATGCATGAGACTTCTAAGAAGGTCCAATTGATCAGAATGTGGATTGATATTGTAGAGTCATAACAGAAATCTTACACTGATCTCCATTGATGAAATATAGAGTTCAAAGTCTGAGATGAGATATTTTTACACATCTCATTGAGGATAGAACACATACAATTTAGGAGATAATATAAACTTCCATAGTGATATGTCTGGTCTTTCAAGATTCCTAAAGGAGTTGGACTGGTTGCCTATCAGTTGTAGTTTCCTCTAAGGTACTGGTCCATGCATGAAATCTTCAACATATCTATGTTGCATCATTATCATTTTGACCCATCTCACACTTTTCATCCTGAGATGGCTTAGTTATAGGTAGATTCATCCTTTGAGGAGAATCCTATACGTGATGTTGATAGGATCACAAACATTCTTCAAGGCTATTTAGTTCAACTAGTAAGGGCGTTGTGTCACAATGACCATTTATAGGAATAGAATTACGAGCTGGAGGCTAACATATGTGCTTAATGTCCAAAGATATTATATGGATATTCTTGACCACCCTTGAGAGAGAAATTCAAGGGAGAATTTATTTAAGGGGTAAATATTGTAAGATGTTGGGTTTTACTATGATCTATAGGTCATTTATTTCCAGTTTAAAAGGATTATATGGACTAATGTGAGTACCCAATGTGATCAGGGGTGTATCAAGGGAGTTTGGGGCTTGTTCAGAGCCTAGAGCCCAACTTTATGAAGAAAAAAGTAGACATGACTCATGGTTAGGATAAACCATGAGGGGAAGGATTCACAGTTACCCCTAACCATTTCAGGCTTGATAGTTTGGTGCAATAGGTGACACAGTTTGTGGAAACCATGAAACCATAGGTTCACACCAGTACGGAGAACCTAAAATTTTTAAAAGATATAAAAATAAATGGTTTGTGCATGGTTATGTGAACATGATAACTAACCATATGAGTTTAACCTTAACATAATTAAGGGTTCTTGGTTTGGGAATGTTTTGACCAACTGTGCAGTCGAACTGTGCGACCCAGTTTTTTGGGTGAAATTCCAATTTTTCTCTTAAAAAATATTAAAAAAACCTAATTTCTATTTTTCATCTGATGGAAGTGGATCACCCTTGAGAGATCTATAGGAAACCCTTCAGTATTATTTGTTCCAAATATCTATCTAAACTTGGAATCAAACATTGTCAGTCACATTGGATTTATGTTGGTAAGAACTCTATTCCACTTATGACATCCCTTGTTTTCCTTAATATCAATTGCATTATTTGAGTGTGAGATAATATGATCTAATTTCAATTTATTCATTAGTTAATTATTTATATTCTAATATAGATTTAATTATAATATTATACTTGATAAAAACAATACAACGAACCTATTGGTGGCGATCTATATTTTTTTTACATACTTTGGTTCTTTATAGAGGTAGTTTTCATTGTGATGTATCTCATACTCTCTAGTGGTTCCCCTAAAAAGAATAAAATATTATAATAGAATGAATTGGATCTTTTTAAAGATTCCCACTATCTCCATTCAGATTTTTAGTGGATGTTCCTCAAACATAGACCACCCATGGGTCATTCCATTTTATTTTCCATTTTTCTATACCACCCACGGGGTGAATGTGTTATTTCTTAGTTAGAGGAAGCCCTAAATTGAGTTGAATTGAATTGAGGGGAATCATAGGAGTTATTTATTTCCTACTATTACATGTTACAAATGATACATATTTTTGAACTATTTTAATGTGATTTTTTATATGGGTTTTATGAACTCATGGAATGATATGTAAAAAAATGATGAATGAATGCGAGGAATTGCAATGGTAGTGGATTCCAGGGTGGGTAAACCTTAGATACTAATTCCATTGGATTCCATGGATGTTACTTTCATTGATATTGATAGTGATAGTGGATTACTTAGATGAGATTACTTCTTGGGTCTTGATTCTATGGGATGATTTTTTCCTTGAAATCCCTTTGATATGAATTTATTCGAATCACATTGGACATATTCTATTGACATGATCCTTGGAAGCCGCCCATTTCTAACTGAGTTTACATCGATATGATCATGGGAATTGAAGAGTATTACTTGGTCTTATATACCTTATCTTTGGAACTTCGTGGTCTGAAAATTCAGATTATATGGTGTGGCTAGAGTAATTGTTTTATAGGTTTTACAGCATGGCCTTGGTGGATCTCTTGGATTGTTTTGCAGATATCCTAGGTACAAGTATCAAATTACAGTTTCTAGACTACTCATGGTAAATGTTTTTTTATTATAGCTGACTTATTATTGGAGATTTATTATTGTTATAGGTAGACTTAGTAGGCTAGAGAGTACCACTTGACATTCTCACTTTACCTTCAGTACTGTCATATTTGTTATTTACTGCACACTTTTTAGCTTATATTGCATATCCTAGAATTGTTATAGACCTTATTGGTGGTAGCCTACTGAGTGTTATCACAAACCCTGTTAGGGCCACTGTCAGGTACCAAGACAGTCTATATGGATTCAGGTAGGGACTGGAGAAATCCCCTATGATACAATGCTTGATTTTGATATTCTTAAGAGTAGGGGAACATGGGATCAAGTTGAGTCTCTTGATTCTAACTAGTATAAAACGTTTCTTCTTTTTGATTTTTTTATACATATTATGTACTAATTTTTATGTACCTATTTTGGTAGATTTTTAGGGAAATTATATGTCATATCCTTCTATATATGAAATTAATTTTGGATTTTTTTATATATTCTCATCTTGGATGTTTATCATTGGTTAGTTTATTATCTACATTAACATTGGAAATTTATTCTTATTCATATGAGTTTCTCTCTCATAATAAAGAATTGTCTCCTCACTAATACCCCATAGAGCCTCACTGCTAGTTGGTAGCCTCTGAAATTTGGGGAGACTCTCTTGAGGCCATGTGACCCACTTGCCTGGGGAACCGTTTAGTGTCACCCGGGTCGGGACATTACAACTTCTACATAGAATTGTTAACACATATCTTGTTAAACTATTTCTAGAATATTTGGTGAATTACATATTCTACTATCGAAATGTTTTTTTGTCCACAAACCTTACAATTAAGTATGGACAGGGGTAGACCAGTCTTTTTTTTGGTTTTGACATCGACTCATCTAGATAGAGTGATAATGAGACAAATTTCAGATTCTAAGGGTATTTTCCTACAAGATATTGTGGCTGGGTAGGATCCACATCCTGGTTAGATTATTGGCCTGAATAAAATCCTATATATTGGTGGTCACATATGGTTCTTGAAAACATACATGAGTAGCTTATACCAGAGTTTCATGCATCAGTTTGGGAACTACATCCTGGAGCTACAAAGATGTATCATGATTTATGTCATCAGAATTGGTGGATGGGGATGAAACATGAGGTTGCTAGTTTTTCATGAGTTTTTCCACCTATTAGTAGGTGAAGGTAGATCTTCAGTGACCAGATGGGATTTTAAAATAATTACATATTATTTTGTTGAAGTGGGGTGTTGTTTCAATAGACTTTGTGACTTGTTTTATGTGGTCTCCTCGGGGTAGTAATATTGTTTATGTTATTTTGGATAGGATCCCAAAGGTTTCTCCATTCCTTTATAACAGGGAGAAATTATGAAAGGAAGTTCTTGGGTAGTTTTATATCCATTAGATAGAACGACTTTGTGGGGTTATTCATACTGTGGTATTAGATAGGGATTCCTATTTTATTTCTCAATTCTGTAAAATTTTGCAGAGGGCATTGGGTTCATAGGTGATTTTGAGCATCGCATACCAACCATAGATTGATGTCCATTCACAGCATACAATACAGGTGCTTGAGGACATTCTATGAGCATGTTCTCTAGATTCTATTTGTTCTTTGGATAGTCATATACCCCTGGATGATTTCACCTAAAATATTATCTATCACGTGTCTATACACATGGAACCTTATTATGATTGGTACGGTGGGTCATGTCAATCGCATATATGATCATTATAGTTAGGTGATGAATCTTTAAAATGAAAATGTATCATGCATGAGACTTCTAAGAAGGTCCAATTGATCAGAATGTGGATTGATATTGTAGAGTCATAACAGAAATCTTACACTGATCTCCATTGATGAAATATAGAGTTCAAAGTCTGAGATGAGATATTTTTACATATCTCATTGAGGATAGAACACATAAAATTTAGGAGATAATATAAACTTCCATAGTGATATGTTCGGTCTTTCAAGATTCCTGAAGGAGTTGGACTGGTTTCCTATCAGTTGTAGTTTCCTCTGAGGTACTGGTCCATGCATGAAATCTTCCACATATCTGTGTTGCATCATTATCATTTTGACCCATCTCACACTTTTCAACCTGAGGTGGCTTAGTTATAGGTAGATTCATCCTTTTATGAGAATCCTATACGTGTTGTGGATAGGATCACAAACATTCTTCAAGGATATTTAGTTCCACTAGTAAGGGCGTTGTGTCACAATGACCATTTATAGGAATAGAATTACGAGCTGGAGGCTAACATATGTGATCAATGTCAAAAGATATTATATGGATATTCGTGACCACCCTTGAGAGAGAAATTCAAGGGATAATTTATTTAAGGGGTATATATTGTAAGATGTTGGGTTTTACTATGATCTATAGGTCATTTATTTCCAGTTTAAAAGGATTATAGGGACTAATGTGAGTACCCAATGTGATCAAGGGTGTATCAAGGGTGTTTGGGGCTTGTTCAGAGCCTAGAGCCCAACTTTATGAAGAAAAAAATAGACATGACTCATGGTTAGGATAAAACATGAGGGGAAGGATTCATAGTTACCCCTAACCATTTGAGGCTTGATAGTTTGGTGCAATAAGTGACATAGTTTGAGGAAACCATGAAACCACAGGTTCACACCTGTACGGAGAACCTAAAATTTTTAAAAGATCGAAAAATAAATGGTTTTTGCATGGTTATGTGAACATGATAACAAACCATATGAGGTTAACCTTAACATAATGAAGGGTTCTTGGTTTTGGAATGTTTTGACCAACTATGCAGTCGAACTGTGAGACCCATTTTTTTGGGTGAAATTCCAATTTTTCTCTTAAAAAAATATTAAAAAAACCTAATTTCTAGTTTTTATCTATTGTAAGTGGATCAACCTTGAGAGATATATATGAAACCCTTCAGTAATATTTGTTCCAAATATCTATCTAAACCTTGAATCAAACATTGTCAGTCACATTGGATTTATGTTGGTAAGAACCCTATTCCACTTATGACATCCCTTGTTTTCCTTAGTATCAATTGCATTATTTGAGTGTGAGCTAATATGATCTAATTTCAATTTATTCATTAGTTATTTATTTATATTCTAATATATATTTAATTATAATATTATACTTGATAAAAAAAATACAACGAACCTATTGGTGGCGATCTAGACTTTTCTTGCATGGTTTGGTTCTTTATAGAGGTAGTTTTCATTGTGATGTATCTCATACTCTCTAGTGGTTCCCCTACAAAGAATCAAATAACATAATATAATGAATTGGAACTTTTTAAAGATTCCTAGTATCTCCATTGAGATTTTTAGTGGATGTTCCTCCAACATAGGCCACCCATGGGTCATTCCATTTTATTTTCCATTTTTCTATACCACCCACGGGGTGAATGTGTTATTTCTTAGTTAGAGGAAGCCCTAAATTGAATTGAATTGAATTGAGGGGAATCATAGGAGTTCCGTATTTCCGACTATTACATGTTACACATGATACATATTTTCGAACTATTTTAATGTGAATTTTTATATGAGTTTTATGAACTCATGGAATGATATGTAAAAAAATGATGAATGAATGCGAGGAATTGCAATGGTAGTGGATTCCAGGGTGGGTAAAACTTGGATACTAATTCCATTGGATTCCATGGATGTTACTTTCATTGATATTGATAGTGATAGTGGATTACTTAGATGAGATTACTTCTTGGGTCTTGATTCTATGGGATGATTTTTTCCTTGAAACCCCTTTGATATGAATTTATTCGAATCACATTGGACATGTTCTATTGACATGATCCTTGGAAGCCACCCATTTCTAACTGAGTTTACAACGATATGATCATGGGAATTGAAGAGTATTACTTGGTCTTATATACCTTATCTTTGGAACTTCGTGGTCTGACAATTCTGATTATATGGTGTGGCTAGAGTAATTGTTTTCTTGGTTTTACAGCATGGCCTTGGTGGATCTCTTGGATTGTTTTGCAGATATCCTAGGTACAAGTATCAAATTATAGTTTCTAGACTACTCATGGAAAATGTTTTTTTGTTATAGCTGACTTATTATTGGATATTGATTATTGTTACAGGTAGACATAGTAGGCTAGAGAGTACCACTTGACATTCTCACTTTACCTTCAGTACTGTCATATTTGTTATTTACTGCACACTTTTTATCTTATATTTCATATCCTAGAATTGTTATAGACCTTATTGGTGGTAGCCTGCCGAGTGTTATCACAAACCCTGTTAGGGCCACTATCGGGTACCAAGACAGTCTATATGGATTCAGGTAGGGATTGGAGAAATCCCCCATGATACGATGCTTGATTTTGATGTTCTTAAGAGTAGGGGAACATGGGATCAAGTTGAGTCTCTTGAGTCTAACTAGGATAAAAATTTTCTTCTTTTTGATTTTTTATACATGTTATGTACTAATTTTTGCGTACCTATTTTGGTAGATTTTTAGAGAAATTATATGTCATATCCTTCTATATATGAAATTAATTTTGGATTTTTTTATATATTCTCATCTTGGATGTTTATCTTTGGTTAGTTTTTTTATCTACATTAACATTTGAAATTTATTCTTATTCATATGTGTTTCTCTCTCATATTAAAGAATTGTCTCCTCACTAATACCCCATAGAGCCTCACTGCTAGTTGGTAGCCTCTGAAATTTGGGGAGACTCTCTTGAGGCCACGTGACCCACTTGCCTGGGGAACCGTTTAGTGTCACCCGGGTCGGGACATTACAACTTATACAGAGAATTGTTAACACATGTCTTGCTAAACTATTTCTATAATATTTGGTGATTTACATATTCTACTATCGAAATGTTTTTTTTCACAATCCTTACAATTAAGTATGTAAAATACATAATATTTTAATCTCCAAAGAGTCAACACAACCTTATATTTACATTTACATTTAGTTTTTCTTATCCAATAATTAGCTTTCCATTATTTGGTATTATTTGAGCCTTATACATTATATTCATAATTAATTTTCAAATATCATATTTCTAATTCTAGTATAACTTAACTTCAATTGAATTATAGTATAAAAAACAATAATTATTTCAAAAATGAAATAAAAAACTTCTTCAATCTAATCTCAATGATTATATATTGTTTTTGTAAAACAAAATATCTAAAAATAGTTTTCAAATATAAGAATCATTACCATAGTAAATATGAATTTCTGATCTTCTTTAGCTTAACGTAAAAGTCAAGATCCATAAAAAACATTATGATCCACTTCAATTATCATTGTCTTTCATTATCTACTTAGATCCCATATATAGATACAAATGTAAAAGTAAAAACCATTAACTAATACCCAACATGAAGAATTAAAAGGTTTTTATTTTAATGAAAAATATACATGAAGTATAATATTAAACTCACTTATTATTCATTTTTAAATAATTCTTCTTCTAGTGACATTTCTTACCCATGAAAGGAAAACAACCTCCTTTTAATTTCTAACCCTCTCAATATTTTTATTCATAAACGAACATTGAAAAGAGACAAATAGATTTAAACATTTAATTTCACATTCCATAAATTCATTTATTTTTTTATAAAATTTTTTGAATTATTTAGTTCCTTTATATCCCTATCAACTTGGGAAAAAGTTGTAAAAACATTTTTTAGCAACTTGTCTATACTATTAATTTTGTAATTTTCTATGAAATTAGATAATCTAGGGGGTAAGGATTAATGAATGATATTTATGGATAATTCATTATTCATACAGAAACACAAATTTTTAATTAATAGATGTACCTCATCATCTTGAGTAAATGATCACTGTCCTTGTATCCATCTTGTAGATTACATGGATACATTATATTGATAATATAATTTTTTTTAATCACCTTACTCTGTTAAAATAAATTTATTAGAGATAGGTTAACATGGAGTATCAATCTATCTCATTATTCTACATATTTATCTCATTGGGTGTAGAAAATAACATAATTCATTTATCATCCAATGTATCCTCTATATGACACTAGTAGGCGTCCTTATCACCTTCACTCTGTCCTTGTGAAGGATGATCTAGTATAAAGGATTCCAACACATGACACTTATTTTTCTATATTAGTACTATGATAAAGTGCTTTTTAAACTTTGAAATTTGTGGTGGTGATGAAATTATTTTTTAATAAAACAGATTATAGTGAGTCCAGGGTTTTACATATTATTTTTCTATTACAAATAAAATAGTAGTTTAGTAATTTATCTTTATTACTAATTAAAACATGATTAATTAATTATTTAATTTTGATTCCACTATTTTCTCAAATCTCTATTTACCTAATCATTGGATTCAGAATACAATGTCACTAGGGTATTTTAGTTATAGTGTTTCAATATTCCCTTTCTTGTAACCCATATCGAGTCCTTAAATAATTATTCAAAGTTATTTATGTATGATTTACTCTTTCTAACTGCATTGAATCATATGTACTTTATTTACTGAGTGGAATCCACAATAATAATATATTATACTCATATTCACTGAACACTTACCTCCAAATTTCACTAATAATTCTATTGAATCCTCTCTTGATGCGAACATTGTTAAGTTGACCAAATTTTTTTATTATAAATATTTAATATTTATATGTACCTTGAGGAGGATTATACCAATACATTGAGATATGGTTTTACTCTAACAAAAGTAATGGAAGTCTTTTAGTGACTATATAATTTATTATAAGGGATTTTGTTATCTTGTTTATAAATATCCTTAATATTTTTGTAACGCCCCAAAATTCGAAAGTAGGATTATTGTATTCGATAGCTTGTATGACACGCAACACCAAGCATGTAAGAGAATATAATATCCTAAGACTTTATAATATATTTTATATTTTAAATATATTCGATATATTATATATATTGAAATGAATTAAACACTATGTTGTCATACGTTACATGAAAGAGATACATTCTTTGCTAGCTTACATTATACGAAATATTTTGTTTTACCGAACAACAATATATTTTTAAGTATTATAATTTATTATAATAATATATAAACAATCCATTAAATTAGTATTTATCAATATTATTAACTAAATTATTAAAATATAAGGTTTACAAATTAAATAAATTAATGGGTTACAAATTTATTATAAATGAATATAAGAACCAATTGAATGTAAAGGGAATGTTTTTCATAAAATCTTTTTTATACTCACAATGTTGTTTTACCATAATAAATTAAAATAATTACAATTAGTCAGTTGTATTAATGTAATATATATATATATATATCATATATTAAATATAAGTTTTTTATTTTAATCCAATGGTTTAATAAGCATAAGATAAGAACAAACTCAATTTCTCACATAAAAATCAATATTTTATTTAGGAAAATTTAACCACATTTTAAGGGAAAACCTATTTTAAATAAAAATATTGGAACATTTATAAATATTATATTTCAAAATAAACTTTATATTTTAATTATAAACATAAAATTAAGTTTAGGCTGACTTTTTGGTATTTTTCTGTGAATATTCATTTTTTAAGGAATAGTGAAAATACTGAATTTTAATTCAAAAATGCTATTTCATTTAATTTATTTATAATTTTAAATTATAATTTTAAAGATAGTTGAAAAGCATAATTAGATAATTTTTTTATCATTTAATATTATTTTTTTCATTGGAAACAATTTCACTTTGAAATTGACTATAAAAACTTACCAAATTTTGAATGTTTTTACATTAAAAACATAGGTTGTCGTCATGTCTACGAGATTAAATTAAAATTAATTTTTTCAAGTTATGTGATTTGAATTTGGAAAATAATATTTCTTATTTATAATCAGAATACTTTATAATTTCTAATCAGTTGAACGTAGTTTTTGAGCAAAAAGTTTAGTGAATGTAATTAAAAATAGTTACAATGATTAAGGAAAAATTATGCTTAATAAGGGAAAAACCCTAAATCTTAAGGGCACAAATGATATAGACACATTTACAAGAGACATTATCTAGTAATATTTCGACCCTATCCATGATTTTCTATATTTTTTTACATTAGGGAAGCAAATTTTCCAGCAAAAACCTATGGTGGAATTTCCTTTCCATAAAATTACAAGAGTACCAATCCTCCGCCACTATAAAAAGGTATCCCATCATCCAAATTACTCAAAACTATCAAGAATTTTTTCCCTGACCAATATATTTTAAAATATGTCCTAAAAATCCCTCCCATAATCCTATAATCCTCACCTGGGAGGAAATAAATCCAAGGAATCCTTTTGGTGCAAACCAAACAGAGTTACCCAAATAAGAGGAAACATTCTTTCTCAATTTCTTTATTTTATTTTCATTATAGACTTCTTAAATTATTAATATATCATTATTATATAACACCACAGGTATCCAAAATATAATAAAATGTTTTTATGAAATGTTTTATATATACACTTACACACACATTCATCTAATGGGTATGAAACATACTGTTTATGTGTTGGAAGAACAATCGCCTCACAAAACCATGATTGCCTATTATTACTTTACCACCTATCATGGTGGGAATCGTGATGGAAAATAGGTTTATATATGATATATATTATATAAATTATGTATTTATTATTCTTAAATAATTTTATAGCTCATAAATCTATACTTTTAATTTAGTGTAAATACAATAACATCGTTTATTGAAGTGTGGAATTCCACCTTCTTTAAAAGATATGATTCATTTACGCAATACATAGAACACATTAAGAATGATTTTAATAAACCTATCTAACATATATATATATATATATAATATATGATACATAAGTTATAATATTCATATGTATCATTTACCTTTCATTCTACTAATATGACAAAGAAATTAAAGTAGCGTTCATCCGTACGTACGACCTACTCGTCTCCATTGAAGGTGAATTTCATTTCTTATATCCAAACATTAGATATTATAATAAATACATATTTAATGAATATATATGATAATTAAATCATGTTTTACATTCTATAGAGGATGAAATTGTGATCTAATTAATATAAAAAATAAATAATAAGTCAAAACTTACACGAGAAACTAGGCAATTGTCACACCAAATAGTTAAAATAATGAATGGCTATTAAGAAATTGTTAATAAGATATTAAAAGAAGATTATATATGATATTATAAATATTATTTTGGTTCTGTTATAAAATAGTAACATGTTTAAACCATATATACAGGAGGTTAAAGGACATTCACCAGAAAAGAGAAGCCAAGTAAGATATTTCATGTCAATTTACATTCCATTGAGACTTATTTGTTCTTATGTACCAATTAAATTTTATATGGGGTATATACTACCCTTTGAAATTTAATATCAATAATCTACTTATTATCATGATATTCTATGTTTTATTTTATTACTTCATGGGAATTATGATTTAAATGTTTTAAGGTGGTATAAGACACTTTGGGATGTTTAAATAGTATTTTCATCCAGAATGATCTTAATGATTATCTTTGCAACCTCACTTCCATTTTGGAATTCTGAAATTATAATGAAAACAATCATTTTATTATAATAAATTTTCATTGTAAATTTCTATAAATATCCATATTTTCATATGATGGATATTGTTATTCCGCAAACCGTATATCATTTTACATATTGTGTTTACCTTTATCGTTATTTGAGTAATTTGAGAATTATTAATAAATTTTTATCTTTTATTAAATACATATATTTGATAGGGAATATTTTATACTGATTAAATTGATTATTCAATATGAGAAAATATTTGGAAATAAAATTATCGGTGTATATGGTCTTTATATATCTCTTCGATGCATCGATAAGTTCTCATGAGATAAATAAGTTGCACAAATTAAACAGGTTTCCAGCATTTTTTTAAACTACCTAGAGGATATATCTTGAATGTTGAGGGTTTCTGGTGTTATATACAAGATGTCTAATAATTAATCATTTCTTTCATTTAGTTTCATTTATTATTTATCGATGATATTTTTCATCAACAGATATTTGGATGAATTTCAATTTATGTTTATTGATTAAATGGTATGTGTTTTAATTTTATTACATTTCCATATTTATTTTTCCTTATCTAGTTATTTTTATGGAAGGTGCTTCCATTTATTATCTTTCAATATTTTTGAACTAATTTATCAGTTTTTTGATTATATGGAATCTGTGATTAGTTATTTACCATTCCATAATTATTACTCTCATTGATTCATTATTTATACCACTACACTTTTACATTACTGATAATTTGATCTCACCCTTATTATGTTCCCATTCCACTGGAATCCAATAAGTATACTGAGAAATATATTCAAGGATTCACTATATGGAAAAAAATTATTATCATTGAAAGAGAAAAATATGTTTTAATTAGTGTATTCATTTGTAATACATGACCCATGTATGTATCTAGTTTACAAAGGCTACTAAAATATTTGGTCCTTTAGGACATTATTTAATACTATCATATTCGAATGTAATGGTATCACAACATCGACTCTGGGTTTGATTGGGTACGATTACTATAGTTGGTACTAGAGTAATTTGAGTAGAAACCATGGGAAATATTTTTATGAAATAAATATTAGATAACATCACCCTTAGTTAAAATTTAAGGATATGTATAGAATAATATCCTAGAATTTTGTTAAGTTAGATATTTTGTGGGTATTCCTAGAAATAAATGCATATTTCGATACTATAAGTGGACATGGTTTTGTTACAAATGTATCTTGGCGGTAACAACTCTAACAAGGTTTGTCGAGCCAAACTCAGTGTCACCTGGTACATGACAACGAGACTTACTATTCACCAAGTTCGACACATCCAACATATATTCTTAGAATAATTCTTATTTTCTTTACAAACCATTATGAAGGATTTGAATATTTGAATGAAATCAATAACTTTGGTTAACCCTATGGTTTTTTATATTTAAAACAACGTGTCATGATTTAGAAATCCTAAAAGCCATATTAAGGATAAACTCTAGACCATGGAATGGCCTATGTAGAAAAAAAATGGATGAAGTATTTATGTATAGAGGTTTTATTGAAAACATTAGTTAAAAGGGTATTTAGTGATTAACATTTTTTAGGGATGTCTATCATATGTATTTTTTAAATTATATCAATTTGGTTTTAAAAAAAGAATATATGTATTCCGGGTGGAAACCCATAAAATATGGAAAGGGCATAGGAATTGAACTCATGACTAAGGATGATAAGGTTATAATGCCAACAATGGACATACGCAATGTCTTGGTAAAATTGTTATGGTTTTTAGTTGGACAATTAGAATAATATATACTAATGATAAATCAGTCGTGTTATTTTTAGGTTTAGAGATTATTTTATTAACCATATTAGATTTGGATAATTGTTATAGACAAATGTAATGTATTTTCACTCTTTTATGGGCCATCAGATCGATTAAATGATTATTTTAGTGCTTTAGGAATCAAATTTAATATTTGGATATCCATTTCTTGATGTAATTGAAGAACTAGAATTTTATCAGAGTAGAAAAAAAGGATGCAATTATGTCTACGAAAATATATCATGTAATTATATTTCCTTAAATTCTTAGGTAGTAAAATAATTACTCAACATTAGGGAAATGATAAAAAATTGATATATTCTAGCTAATGTTGATCATTTCTAAACATATAGACACACTACCTTATTTCTATAGAAATATATCATGTAAATGTTTATGGATTTATGGACCATAACGTTCCATTGATCATTCAAATGATTGTTATTGATAGCCTAATTTACTCCCTAAAAATATTTACATTTTCCCTCCATGTATGTATATCCGCATATCACTAGTATTCTCCAACATAGACAACTAGTCATATTTTATTCAATTTGACCTTTGTGCTCTCATTCACTGTTTTCAGAAGGATTTATTACGAACCCTTATTACGATGTGGTATTTTAGCAATAGGAAATAACAATCAATATCTTATTAAGATCATGTTTAAATTGTGAGGACATAAATTAAATAATATGGGGAGAATATAATGGTCCAAAATTCTAAAGTAGGAACACTGTATTTGATATGATGTGTGACATGTATCACTAAGCGCATAAGGGAGTATAATGTCCCAAAAATATATATATATATATATATATAATATTTTAAATATATTTGATATATTCTATATATTTAAAATCAAGAAACCTAAAGTTAGTGTATGTTACATGAAAAATGATTTTTTATAGCTTGCATTAAATGCAAGACCGAGTATTGTCAAACAACCACATATTATTAATTATTATTATTTAATATAAAAAGATATAAAATATGTGTTAAATTAGTAGTTATGAATAATATTACTAACTTAATAAAATGTACAGTTTACATAAATACAAATTAAATTAATGGGTTTTAAATTAACTAGAAATTAATATAAGTACAAATTAAATATAATGGGAATTTTTTTATTTAAAACTATTTTTTTCTTACTAAGTTATTTTCCCTAATAAAATAAATTAATTAAAATTAATGACTTATATTAGTTAAATATATATATATTGTATTAAATATAATATTTTTTATATTAATAGAGTATATTTTATAAGAATAAGATTAGAACAAACCAAATTGTACACACCAAAACCTATATTTTTATAAGGTCACTTTTAAAACCTTTTAATAGTAATCCTATTTTAAATAACATTTTTTGGAACTTTTATAAATTTTATATGTAAAATTAATGTTAATTTTAGAAATAGAAACATAAAAATTAGGTTATGTTTAATTTTTAGTATTTTTCATTGATGTTTTAGTGTTTAATGAATATTGAAAAATACAAAATTTTAATTCAAAAACTCTTTTTCATCTAATTTATTTCGGATGTGAAATTATATTATAAATTGATTTAATGTTTAATCAAATAATTTTTTTTATCAATTAATCCAATTTAGTTAATTTCTATCAATTTCACTTTAAAATTGACTGTAAAACTTACCAAACTTTTGAAAATATATAATTTAAAACCTTGCATTGTAATCCCATTTACGGGAGTAAATTTAAATTAATTTTTGATACTTTTGTGATTTGAATTTTGAAAAATGGATTACATATTTGTAATTCTAAAAATATATAATGTATAATAAGGTAAAATTGGTTTTTGAAAAAAAATATAATTGAATCTAATTAAAATTAATTACAACAATTAATGTAAAATTAAGATTAATAAGGTACTAAATCATAATCATAAAATCCCAAATGACCTCAAACATTGTCCAAGATACATTTGGTCACCATATTTAGACCCTATTGTCCCTTTTATATAGTTTTTTCCTTGTGGGTTCCACTTTTCATTGGAAAAATGTGGGTTGAATTTCCTTTCCCAAAATTTCCAAGAGTGTCACTCCTCCTCAACTATAAAAAGGACACGTATCCTCTCAATTACTCACACCTCTCAAGAAGATTTTTATTGAAAAAGATATTCCCAAATATCTCCCAAATATCCCTTCCATATTCTTATAATCCTCACATTGGGAGGAAACAAATCCAAGGAAGCCCTTTGGTGCAAACCAAAAAGAGTTACCCAAATAAGTGGTAACATTCTTCCGCATGATTTTTATTTATTTCATTCATTAAACACTCCTTAAATTAATACTATATAATTACTATATAAAATATATGTATAAAAAATATTCTGTTATATTTTTATACTAAGGGTTTTATTTACACTTACACACACATCCATTTAATTCGTAATGAACTTGCTGTTTTTGTGTACGATGAATTATCACCACACGAAACGATGACTGTTCATTATTCCTTTACTACATATCATGGTGGGAATTATGATGGAAACTATGTTTCTATATGATATATATTATATTTATTAGGTCTTTATTATTATTTAATACTTCTATAACACATTCCTCAATAATTGCAATTTTCTGTAAATACAATAACAAAGTTTGTGGAAGTTTGGACCACCGCCTCCTTAAAATGATGTGATTCGTTCATGATATACATAGAATGTATTAATGTATATTTAGAAATAATATGTAAAATATATGAAATATATATTATAATGAAATTATAATATACATATTTATCATTTACCTTTCATTCTATTTATACGAAAAATAAATGAAAGTATCGTTCATGTGTACATATGGTCTACCGTCTTCATGAATGGTGCATTTCATTTCTTATATCAAAAAATTATAGATTATTATAAATAAATATTTAATAATTTTATATGATAATTAAATCATTTTAAAATTCTTTATATGATTAAATAATGTTTTAAATAATAGGAAAAACAAATAATAAGTCAAAACTTACTTGAGAAACATTGCAATTAACACCCTAAATAGTTAAAATAATGAATGGTTATTAACAAATGTGTAATAGGATATTAAAGGTGTATTAGATGTGAAATTATAAATATGATTATGTTTCTGGTATAATTTAGTAACATGTTTAAACTGATCACATAGTAGGTTAATGGATGTTCACTTAAAAGGAAACACAAGGTAAGGGTTTTGTCTCAATTTACATTCCACTAAGACTAATTTTTTTATTTTTCACCAATTCAATTTTATAAGGTGTATATAGTACCCTTTGACATATTATATCATGAATATCCTTATTCTCATGATATTATATGTTTTATTTTATTCCTTCATGGGGATTATTATTTAAATTCTTTGAAGTGGTATGAGACACTGGGAATGTTTTAATTGTTATTTTCCAAAAGATTTATCTTAATGATTATCCTTGCAACCACACATCCATTTATGATTGTTAAAATTATCTTCACAATTGTAACATTATTATAATCATTTTTCATTGTAAATTTTCTTGAATATTAATATTTTCATATGATGGATATTATTTTTTCTTAAACCATATATCATTTTACATACAGTGTTTACTTTGACAATTATTTGAGTAACTAGAGAATTATTGATAAATAAATACCGATTATTAAATATAGATATTTGATAAGGCATATTTTCTATTAAATAAATTGATTATTTGATATGAGGAATAATTTTTACATGCAATGATGGGTGGAGCCTAGAATTTATATAGTTCATCAATGCATCGATAGGTTCTAATGCGACAAGTAAATTGTGCAAATTAAATGGGTTTCTACCTATAGTATTAAAAAATCCAAGGATATGGAATGATAGTGGATGTTTTCATGTTCCGAATACATTATGTAAAATAATCAATCATTTCCTTCATTTCGATTTAGTTATTTTTTATCCATGAGATTTTGTGTCAACATATATAAGGATACATTTCATTATAATCTTATTGATTAAATCAAATGTGTTTTCATTTTTTTCATATTTCAATATTTATTTTTCTTTATCTACTTATTTGGATGATATATGTTTCCATTTATTACCTTTCTATATTTTTTATGAACTTACCTCTCAGTTTTTTAATTATATAGTATGTGTGTTTAGTTAGTTACCATTCCATAACCATTACTCTTCTTGATTCAATATTTCTTCCGCTCTAATTTATCCTTACTGAGAATTTGACCTCACCCTTAATATGTTTCCCTTCCCCAGGAATCCAAGAAGTATAATAATAACGATATGCAAGGATATTCCTGATGGAATAATGTTATTATCCCCTAAAGAAAATAATATGTTGTAATTAGTGGATTCATTGTTATGGCCTGACTCATGTATGTATCTAGTTTACCAATACTACTAAACCATTATGTCCTTTTGGATGTTATTTACTTGTATCTTTTTCTACTGTAATGGTACCACAAAACCAAATCTGAGCTTGTTGAGGCCAAGTTGCTACAATTTCAGTTACATGAAGATTAAAAATTTTTGTGAATCTTAATTAAATAATTAATAATATTTGATAAAATAATGTTCACATTTTTTATAATTGTATAAGATATGTTATTTTATCAATTATATACTTCTTAATTACTTTATCTGAGAAATTATATAAATAGTTAACTATAGTTGGGAAAAAATATTATACACTTATATTCAGTTTTATTAGGGGTGAAAAATCAACTTAGTCCCTGTGTGAAATAATTCCTTGAGTCTTAATGTGGATCGATTTACAACATACACCATTCTCTTGTGTATCTCTTTTTTTGGATTCATATTGAATCAGGTGTTGAACTATCTACTTTTACTGGGATCTCCATCCTTTTAAAAATGAATACACATATTTAAGTGAAAGGTAATGGGGGTTAAGGGTAACATTTACCAATACTATGATACACCGGATCATATAATATAATGGAGGGAGTTTTAATTCACATTTCATCATATTTTAACTTAATAATAATCAACATATTATAAAACCTTAAATAAATAAACAAAACAAAATCAAATAATTCTAACACATGCCCTAGATTCTCAAAGCTCATGTTCATTCAAAATATAAAATCACAAGTTCATTTATCAATTGAATTCTTTCATTTTCGACTATTCTATTTTAAGAAAAATTAATAAATTAATAAATTAAATTAATAAATTATTTCGATGTCTTAAAGTTTATTATAATTAATGGTCCTTGAGAAATATAAAATAACCCCCATAATTATTATTAAGTAAATTAATAAAAATTTAATTTTTTTCAGACTAATTACATACACAATCTATATTTCAAATGTTATAAGGTGCCTATAGTTTATATAAAATTACATACATTGACTAGATATTTAATTATTGCATGGATTCTAATGACACACACTACATCATGTGGTACATGTCGTATATAGACTACAACATTTCCACATATTACATAACATGTAACTCCAATATGATATGTTATTACATATGTGATGTGTCACTCCACATGCTCAAACTATATAGTCTACATAGTGTCTCATACCACACGACACACCATTAATGCATGCAGTGTGTACAGATAAAATCTATGTGATATAAATGGCATATGACCAACCATTATACATCACATGTTACACTAGTGGTCAATACATGGCCGGAAAATTACAACACATATTGATCCACAAAACATGCTAAATGTGAGGTGTGTACCTTATGTGGAGTGATGCCTATAACATAACATGTTCCCTAATATTACATTCCATTTAGTAGTGTCATGTGTCCAGTGATCGTAACACATCTAGATGGATGTTTTGAGCATTACTAATGTTTTTATAGCCCATTATTATCAATAAGAAGTCAAATTAATGTTTTTTATTAATTGTTGGGCTCAATGTAGAAACCTGAATATGAATAATTGAAAATCAATGCATAAAAATTGATAAAATAATTTAAAATATTTATAAATTGAATGTGACTTCTCTAATACTACATTAATGTTCTTAGGGCATAGTGGAAGTGTTGGGTGGAAACCTAATTTTTTATTTTTCATTAAATTTTAATTATAAAATCTGAAAAACATAAAAATAGTTTCTTATAATTTTATAGATAGTATCATGAGCATTTAATTTATATTTAATTTATATTTAATTACCACAACAAGAGTATTTTTCTTGATCAATTAATAGTTTTCACTACTCTATTGCATTATTATTATGTTGAACAATTCAACTAAGGATCCCTATAAACATATCCAATTGTTATCTATGAAACTCTGAATGAATTTATTTATCTCCTTGATAATATCAAGAGATGAACAATTTATTTATATAATTCATGTTTTTTCATTAAAAAAATATCTATTTTTTTCTCTGGGTTCTTGATAGAAGAAGAATAAGATAATTTTTATAGTTTTTGAGAGAATATTATAAAATGTATCTAATGTATTAAAAACCACTATTTTATTGTAAAATAAAATATTTTAGAATATATACATTTTGTAAAATAATATAATTTCATAAAGCTCTTTATCCTTTTATTTAACCAATGTAATACCCCATGTAACATGTTATGTAATAATAATAATAAAATTATTATTTTATATGGAATGATATTCATTTAATATAATTTCTTAAATAAATAAATAATATTTATTTTTTTATGATCCATCCGTAGAAGTAACCCTCCTAGAAAAATAGTTAAGACTAGAGAAACCCATATTTTGGGTCTGTCTCTCCTTCTTTCACAACATTAATGATACCAAGGCCCTTATTCATCTCAAACTCTTCTTTTTCTCCATGATTTATTGAACTGGACTCCATTTTGGGATAACTTTTGTGGCTCTCATGGAGGATTTTGGGACGCGTTGGTTGAGAGCTCATCAGTTTTCCATGAGTCGGGATTCGTGTTGGTTCGCTTTTTTCCATAGGGTTTCTTTTTTTTTGATGGTTGTGTTTTGGTCCTTTTTCTCAGGAGATTTTTCATTCATGTTGGTGTGTTGTGGTCTTGTAGTATGTTTCCCCCATGATGTTTAGGATTTTTTTCAGTTGACCTTCAGACAGCATGTACCTATTTCCAATTTTATCAGATGATTTGGTTTGGTGATTTTTTGTTTTCATCATCGAAGAACAACATCAGTTTTCAGAGATGAACCCCTAGAATAATTCCCTTGGTGGTATCTTTGAAAGTATATTTTTATGATCATGGCAATGGTTTGTCTCACTATCGAGGCCTGACTCTGCTCCATACTAATCTCTTTCTCTTGGATTCAACCATACTTCTCCCAATCAGGTTTGGGTGGCGGGATTTGAAGGTGTTTTGGGATGTGAAGTTTAAGCAGTAGATGACGTTTTAAGAGGCATCCCTCATGATATATTTGTTTCGGTACTTGGGTTCCAACAAATCTCATTTCATTGTGGTGGATATGTAATAGTTTATTATTATTTTTATGATGGTTTGAGGTGGTCTATTATGGGGTTTTTATAGTGGAAACGATGGACTATGGCAGACGGTAATCTCTGGAGAACTGGTATGGTAATTGATAGTGATGACGATGGTGGATATAAGAAGTAGATTATGATAGTAGTGACTCATGAGAATGATGTAAGGCGTCCTATCTCTAGATTACATAGTTTTTTCATATATCAATGTCTCATTAGGTTCAATGTTCATGATGTGTTTTCTCAGTTTTGACTTTCAAATCTGGCATGCTTGGAATTTGTATCTAGCATGTTGTTTTGGTTAACACTCAACCATAAAGTCACCAATTTGAAATTACAAAAAATTAATTTTCATTCAGCATACAGGAATACTTAGTATTATTATACCTAAAAAACTCTTGCAAATATGAAAAAAATCATAATTAATCTCTAGTGAGAAAATAGTGGAAATCAACTCATTACCAAATGAGGTGAACAATATTCCCGGCCTTATTACATCTTACACTAAAAGTAATTCATATAAAGAATAAAATGATAAAAAAAACCAAAACACACACACACACACATAGATATATATATTTCTGTGTGTGTGTGTGTGTTTGTGTGTGTGTGTATATATATATAATAAAAACCCCACTATCACTTTCCCACCAAACCAGTCACCCAATACCCGAATTCCTTACATCCTTGTGCTCCCTTCCCAGCCAAAGTGACAATTCACATCCATTATAACATATCACAATGAAATAATCATAATAAACGACACATCCATGCCAACACAGTCTAGCCACATTATCATCACATCCACATAATCTCATGGTTAGACCGAGAGCAATCACATCACATGTAAATGAACACTAACTCTTAATCCTTTATAGACCATTCATAAATATACATGAAACAATATTAATCCATTATCAACTATATATAATTATATTCAATAAACATAATCCACCATAGCTATCATATACACACCCCACTATTTTCATATATCTTTCATATACACATGTATAATAATTGAGATCCATTAAAGCCCGTATAATTGCATACACTGAATCATAATTATATACAACCTGAAAATGCATAAATGAAAATATATATATGGAAGAGAGTGTAGCGTAGGTGAACCAATAATCATCTAAATCCTACACAACCAAAAGTTTGGAAAAACACCAAGAATCCAAGGCCAAATATGGGCATCAACTATCCCTACCAACATGGATGGTGGAGAGTAAAAAACAATAAAAAATAATAATGGAATAACGCCCAACCAGTATAAGGGTAACTATCTAACCCAAGACTGATACAAGAGATAATTTCCTACATGGAAACCTAACATTAAATTCTAAATACTAGAGTGATACACTCATCTAATATACAAGAATCAATATCTTATATTAACACTAATCATTTAATAAAGATCAATTGATTTTTTTATATAACCAATAATAATTTTTTTAATAGATTAACCATCAAAAGTTTAAGGGATTTTATATTTGGGATATCAATTCCAAATATCTAAACAACGCTCTTAGAGAATTTATCATAACTAGTCCATGGTTTCATTTTAATATATCATTACCATCATCAAAAACTGGTCCCATTAGTTCATTTATAATTCAATATCATTACACAATTCGAGGTATTTTATGACTCCACCAATCCCATCTCGAGGAATATATAGATAGTGATGGAATAAGTAATATGAAATGAAAAAAAAATATTAGTAATGAAATAATAAATCCAACCACTAAAAAATTACTCTCATATTGATCCAACCATCTATGTATCATCTCCAACACCATTCCATATCATCCATACCACCCCCTCACCAATAACATCATGACA
Organism: Viscum album; assembly: GCA_963277665.1. Taxonomy (NCBI): domain Eukaryota; kingdom Viridiplantae; phylum Streptophyta; class Magnoliopsida; order Santalales; family Viscaceae; genus Viscum; species Viscum album. The sequence goes on along the minus strand of OY728127.1, from coordinate 1,207,306,002 downwards.
CTACCAAAACCAGTCAAAACAACCCAACCCTTGCAATATAATCTAACAGTACCGGGATCCTTTTAAATTCCTAGTTAGGGATTTATCATTTCAACAATATAATGGCATAAAATTATATTTTTAGTAACAAAAAATATCAATGGATATTCAATAATGATTTAATCAAGCATACAAGAATTTTTTGAAAAGACGATATAGATGTATATGACCAATAGTTATCAATTATAACAAAAATTTTCATTTATTACCAACTTGATTTGTCAATTAACCATGGGATGGTTTCAGAAAGAAGAAAAGTATTAATCGATAGCTAGTAATAGCTATATTTATCTAGTAAACATTTTCAAAGAAACACATCATCATGCTAAATATTTTTAAAGATGGATTAAAATATTTTATAAATTACTCATTTATTAATATCCATGATTTTTTGTAGCATATTTAACTTGTTTAAAAAAAATTATTCATTAAAAATATTGTAATAAAAATCACTAATCATAGTAGTAAACATACACACTGTCTAGAAAATCACATTAAGAAACCATTATTAATTAACGAACAATATCATGTGAATCACAACACACATTCAAGATCATCCAATCCCTTAACTCCAGTTTATTATTTTAATTATCATAACCTAAAACATTAATTTATTTATGTTAAATAATGTTAATACTACACTGTACCTTAAAAATGGTTATGAATTCCCTTTTATGATATAGAGATTCAATGTCCACTAAATGATAATGGAAATATTGATAAAGAATACTGACATGAACAGTGAACCCATGAATCCTAAGGATATCATACATCAATAATTCCCCATCAAAATTGAGAGGACAAAAAAAACTAAGAGCAACAAACTATCATAGATTATAAAGGAGGAATGAGAGAAGGACATAAATTAAGAAGGGTTAAAAGAAATATACCTTGGTTTTTTGTTCTTCCTCACAAAAAACTGTAACTCCTTGAGATTTTATTTTATATATATATATATATATATATTTAAAATAAATTTTATCTCTTTAATAGCTTGTGATACATGCAACCGTCAGTCTGAATGAACGATAATATAGTATAAGGTTATAAAATAGTCATTAAATTAGAGACATGAATAGTAATGACCAAATTTTAAAAATATTTATATAAAGTATTGAGATAATGAAAATATTTTTTTTTAATAAAGTCTTTTTTTGTTTCAAAAAAATACATTTCTTTAAAATGGTTTTTATTATTTTATGTGAGAAAATAAAAAATCATTTTTTACCCCTTTTAGAAATTTTATTTAAAATAATGAACTTCATTTTTGGAATAATCATGTACAAATTATCTTAGTGTTAATTTTTTATAATTTTCTAAAAGATTATTTTTTAGATGAATAGTGAAAATAATGACTTATTAAAAATTGCCTTTTCTTTTAAAGAATTTAAAATGACAATTTTTGATTTAAAATAGTTTTAAAATTAAAAATATTTCAATTAAAATATTATTATTCCAATTTAGGTCATTTTAATGGATTTCATGTTGACTTTTCATATTAAAACGTTTTATACATAAGAAAATGTTTTCTCTGGAAAATAAAATTTCATCACATTTGTAGGTTTAATTTTAAATAAAATTCAAAAACTTATATGAATTAAATTTTATAAAATGGATTCCATATTTATAATAATAAAAATTAATATTATTTAATATGGTCAAATTATTTATTTCATAATGAATAGTAAAAAGTGGAAAATATGTTACTAGTGATAAAGTTAAAACAAGTTTATTGGGGGTTAAACTAAAGAGATGAGGGTTTAAGAAACACATTTTTTTATAAATTATATTTTATAGCCATATTTCTACCATATATCAACTAATATTCTGTAATGATATATTTTAGATCCATTTGGAGTGAATAATGCATTAATATATTTTATTCTATTCAAAAATTCGAAGTGGGTCCTCTCCCTCACTTGTAAAAGGACACCCCCTCTCTTCTTCTTTCCTATAAACACATCAAAATCCTATTTTTTCAGAAATTACCTGACCAAATAACATCATTAAATCCCAACCCATGACCTAGTATACATGGTTTGAAAATAAAACCATCTTATGAATGTTTTATGCATTAACTTGTAGAGGATTTCCAAAGAAGAGGTGTAGTTCTTAACCATGAATTTTTCTTTTATTTCTTCTTATAACTCATTGAAATAATCATAAAACATGATTAAATATTAAAAATTGTATCTTAAATATTCCAATATATTATTATGTTAATTTATTAACCTATATCCATCCACTCTCCCACCAAATGGGATACAAAACCATATACACTGGTCTACTGCCTTACAAATTGATATAATTCATTTCCCATCACAAACCCTAAAATATGGATATAATGATAGATTTAATGTTTATATATATGATCTTTATGATATAATTATACTTCTGTAATTATAATATCACACCTACCTTCTTACCTTCCAATCCATTGGAAAACAATAACGTCGCTCATGCATACGTGTGGAATACCACCTCCACAAAGAGATATACTTTGTGTTTCATTTCAGTTATACATGGATTATAATAATTATGAATTTTATGAATATATATGATATATATATATAATATAAAAACAATTTTTTAATTTTTAATTATTATTGACATTTATTTTATTTAATCCATCAAAAAATGAATACGGCATTCATGTGTCTGTACGTCCTACATTCTGTTTGAATGATATAATTTATTATTTCTTTCTCTAAATTTTATAAATGACTCTAAATATATATATAATGAATATATATGATATTTATATCATGATTAAAATTACCAATATTATGTAACCATGATCAAATTTCATTTACCAATACCACTAAAACAAAACATACCTGAAAAATGATGTTGTTATCACCAGGAATAGAGATTCTAATAAGAAAATATTTACAACAAGATAATAAAGGGTTATAATTAATTAATATATACTATGATATATATGATTATGGTTTAGGAATATATTTATAATCTAAATTTATTATACTAGTGTTTTGAACATGTGTGATGGATGACAAACCTAAAGTAAGCATTTTATATTACAATCTCATTGTTTATCAAAAATGGTTATGATTGTGTTTCTGATAATTAAATTTCCTGATCTTCATATCACGAAAATCATTAAATTTATTCTACTCTAGTTATTTCTATAGGTTAAATGTTTTCATTTCATTTTCCACTCCTTAATAATCTTAAATACTGAAATAATGTGTCTATGGAAAATTTAGTTTATTTCTCTCCAATCGAAAATATTTTTTCTTACTAATTAATGTTTTCTAATAATGTTTTAAATAATTTATTTAATACTATAATATGATTGTTTAAACTAAATTTTAACCATGATTTTTAAAAATTTGTTTAAAATGAATCTTTATATTGTTTTCTGAATGAGGTAGTTTTTTATTTTTTTACACGAGTTTAAAAGGAATGTTTTCTTATAACCTATATGAAATAAATAAATTTTAACACCATCATGAACAATAAATGATTTTAAAAATTATTTAAAAATTCTAAAGTATTTTTTTATTAAAATATTTTCCTTAATATATTGGAATAATTAGTTTCAAAATAATTGATTTCAAACAGAAATGGGTATTATCTTCAAGAAATGATCCAAATTATCTCTTAAATACATTTTTCATTTATGATGACATCATTTGATGTTACATAATTTTTTACTGAGTATATAATCCAATAATACCATTATTATTATTTATCCAAATTTTTTATGTTCATGAAGATAAGATGTTTATTAAATCCATTCTTTTTTAATGGGCTATTCTTTGAAGAATTTTTTATGAACACCAGTTAATATTAACAGGTTATTATATGATGAATGTTTTATCCTCTTGTCTTACATATATATTATCTTCATTATTTTATGGGTGTAACTTGAATTATATAGAACTCCAATGCATTGGGTAAATATGGATACCTCATGAGATAAGTAGGACTATAATTGGGAGTGAACCCAATTCAGTAAGTATCTATCTCTATAATGATAGTTTTTGTTGTGAACCATGACTTCTATTATAGTTTGGAGAGTTAAGTCAATATACTATGATAGTCTTGGGAATGATCCTTGACTAACAAGAAAATTGTTTTCTATTCTTATTTGTATGCCATAAATCAATGTATTAAGCCAATTTTATTCAGTCATGGCTTCTTTTATTTGATTCCTTTACATTTAATGTATTATATGTTACCATGATGACTCATGATTTTGATCTATGATATGCAGGGTATGGTTTTAAAATTTTATTCTCATGTTCTCATTGAATTATTATAATTGTATATTTATTTGATCCTTGATATCACACCTTTTTACCCTTACTGAGAATCAGAGCCTGGTATTTCTACTATTTACCTTCACCGGGTTATAAAGAAATTTATTATGTATGATATGTCTAAGATTGGTGCCAATTATAAAGAACATAGTAGTAGATGATTTAGTATACTTATGAAATAGTTTTTTATATATTCAGTTTAAAAGGCACTAGACCAATATGATTATTAAATGGATCATTATATAATTGAAATCCATATTCATCTACTAAGATATGATATCTATATATGAAATGTATGAGTCACTATAATTAGAATTAGAGTAAGGTTTAGTTATGTTTGTAAACTAGGAGAACAACACTTTTATAATAATCCTTAGGATAATAATATGTATAGTAGAACATACTAAGTGATGATAAAGAAGGGAGTGTGGTTTTACAAGAAAAAACATCCATCTTTAGATCCTACACACGGATGATATTTTGGAACAGATGCATCTAGGAGTAATAACACTAAATATAATTGGTTGCGTATATATTTACCATCATTATGGTGTTGGGTGAGTTTTCCCATACCGTGAACCTGGTTTGACACTCTTGGGGAATATTATTTGGTTATTCACATTTTCGTGATGAACTATCTTGAAGGATTTGAATAGATAATGTTCATTTATAACCCTGGAAAAACCAAATGGGTAATATATTAAAAATAATTTTTCATTATTTAGTCATCCTATAAATTATAATTCATGATTATATAGTTTTCCAATATGATTATTGTTGATAATATTCATTTTTTGTTTTTAATCAATCGGTATAACCCAAAGGAACCTTGTTAATACTAAATGTAGTGGACCTTGTAACGATTTTACTCCCGATAAAACAAATATCAAAGGATTTGGAATAAGAAATTTTGTTTTATACTTACAAAACATTATCAAGGAATGAATCATGTTGAACTTAAAAATGAAAAAATGATGGAATAGTGTTTTATTTATTCCTTAATGAGGTATTGTACACCTTATTTTTATGGGTTAATTGATACACTAGTCACTGAGAAATTGATTTGTACCACTGAAAAGATATTTCCTATTCTCCAGTGTTTGATTCTTGAAAAATTCATTTTAGATATCAATATTTTGGAAAGAGAATAATATCGTTGGTGAGCTATTATAATGAATATGAGGAAATAAGATGGAATTTAATCCATGGATTAGGATGAGTTTAAGAGATTATTTTTTAATAAGTACATTCCTTGTATTCTTTATATGAAAATGGTGACGGAATTCATTAAGATAAAGAAAAATGATGATGAATCTATTTTTACATATGAGATAAATTTCATAATACTTTTGAGGTACACTTTAAGTATTGTAATCTAATATTAATGTATGGTTGATTAATCCTTTAGTGTCTTAAAACCATGCCTTCAAAGGGAGTTATCCACAATGGAATTTAGTAGCTATGAATAAATTATTCAGTGTTCTATCAAGGTGAAATTGAAGATTTTATTTTCCTATAAATATCATGAGTTATATTAGAAAAAAATTTTGAATTCATAGGAAATTATAAAAACCATGGAGATAACAATATGTGATTTAATTTTTACTCGAATTGTGTAATATAACCTAGATGAAATTTTTTAAGGGGATTGACAAATGTTTTGGGTGTGGAAATGAATTTCATTGGGAAATCATAAAATAATGTGATGGGAAGAAGTTATTTAATGATGTGAACAGATAAGAAGCTCCAAAAAATGCACCACACACCCTCCAGTGATTTAAATTAACAGATAATGGGAATTATTATAACTAGTGCTAAAATATGAATTTTATGGATGATGACCGATGTTAGAAGACTCTTAAGCCCTTATCAAAATGAAAATATCATGTGATCACTATTTTTTATGAGAGCTATGATAATTAGGTGGTGAAAGGTACTGTTATAATCCACTATAGAATTTATAATGTCTTATTTCAATACGGATGTACCTAGTTTTTTATATTTTAAGATTTTTCTAATGGTATCAAAATTCCAGCCCAATAATTAGATATTGAATTAGTAGTAAAAACCCATAATAGTTTTATGATCACTTCTTATGTCTATACTTTATTCTTCAGTTTATGTTTGTGGGAATGTGCTTATTAAAAATCTTATTATTCTCCCTTATTTAACATGATTTTATCTTAGGTAAGGATAAGATTTCTCCACATAAATCCCAAAACAATTTTGGGGAAGGGATGTGATTTTTGATATTACAAACCAAAATATGATCATCGATTAGTCCAACTACCATTCCCCCAGTTCTCGTGCCGCAAATACCCCAATACCACCTCCCAAAGGCCAAGGGCAAGAGACTAGCATTGAAGGATTTATCCTATAAGTGGGAGGTAGTTTCCATATACACACACACTCACAACCCTAGTCTGAAATGCTAAAAAGTAAAACATGCATGCCACTAATATAACCACTAAATATAGAAGTAAAAATTGTAACTAAAATGGGCCAGAATACAAACCCATCAAAAAAATCTGTAAAAACGGAGTACAAGGTCTCTGATAATCAATCCATAGAAAACCCTACCTGAAGGGTAGGTGTAGAGTAGATGCCCGAAGCCGTAGGAGTATGCCTAGCCTGTCCGATCTCACTGGGCACCACCTAGACTTTGACCAAAAAGATCTCTATCAAAGCATCGGTTGTCTGAACAAGACCCATCGCGTTTGGGCGAAGCCCGTGTAGGGGTGATTAACACAAAAAATAGTAGGGACCCCATACCACAAAGAAATACCACAAAGGAAAAGTGCACACTAAGATTTGTCAGCTCACACAAGTATAACATAAAGTATGGAAAGAAATATTATCAGTCATAATGATGAACATCTTGTACCCCTAAGGGACTCATCCTCGATGAGTCCCTAAGGTCTTTTCAGCCACTGAGGTCCACACATCATCTGGGTCACTAAGATATGCTCGCCTACCAGGCCATTATGGTCTTCTTGTCTATGGGGCTAGTGAGGTCCACTTGGCTACCGGGAAACTGAGGTCCACTCATCTACCACTCTGTTGAGGTCTATATGGCTACTAGGCCACTGTGGTCATCTCGTCTATCAAGCTAATAAGATCCGCTCATCACTTCCTTCTCGTCACATCTAGTAGTATAATTTCCACTCAAAGCATGCTTGATTGGTGGAAAATCTACACCTAAAGACATAAGTTATAAATCAACCTCCACAGAAACTCACATGGAGTATTTTAGAAGGACCTCATCATTGTGAAGGTTCTAACTCCCCAAACGGCTCATCAGTCATTTGAACGGTTTGAAAGTTATGTTTTTTTTACTGAAAACGAGTCAGTTGGGTCGGGATGGTCCAACCCAAGCGGACCGACCCAACCCGACCCATTACGGGGTCCACTGAACCGACCACGGGGTTTAAAAACCAACCCGGATCTAACTCGGTTGAGTTTCGACCAATCCCGTTCTGGGTCCAATCCAAACCGATCTGGGTCCAATCCAGCCTGGACCAGCTGGGCCTCGAGTCTTCCTAGCTGGGCTGCCACTGGTCCAGCTCACTCGAATGTCGTGGGTTTGTCCCATTGGGCCGTATAGGGCGGACCACCTCCTCCTTCCCCAACCACTATGAGTGGGCTGGCCTAATCTGGCTATGACATGGTAGGCATGCTACGTCTCCCTCTACCCCCTGGGTCCCCACGCTATCCACCACCATGGTCCAGGTGGACCGATGGGCTGCTGCAGGTTCAGCCTGGTGGGTACCCCGGGGTGGCCTACTCTGACAGAGATGCGGCAGGTATGCCAGATCTCCCTCCACCCCGCGGGTTGTTGAGGGGTCCACCACCACGGTCCAGTTGGACCACAGCCCTCCAGCCCCATGATGTAGTGTGGATTTTCGTGTCTTCTCATGTCGTTGTTGCTGGCAGTTTTCAGTGGCCCGATCCACCTCCCGCGACCAATATCAGGGGCCAACTCGTCAGAGAACCGCGCCACCATCCCGCACTACTGCAGTCGTCGCATCGCGGCCCCGGTGCGACTCTTGTGGTCCCATGTCATGGGCTTTCATTTCCACTGTGGTGCACCATTGGCATGCACCACCTCCCGCACGTGGCCCCCTCCGCCAGCAATGACTCACTAGTAGTCTCTCCCGCGAACCATTGGGTCGGCTCCTGGGGTCCATTTTCCGATCCATGAGCGTATTTGGGATCCTTGGATCATCATCATCATGGCTATGGGATAAAATTTGTCTAGTCATAAATATGAGGGTTTGGTCATGAATAACACAAGAACGCCCACAACAGAAGGATTCAGACCATGTTCGTGTGGGTCTGAACCTTCCGTGTTAGAGATTAAAACAAGTTACGTGAGGTTTTAAGATTCAATCAAGTATAACCCCGAATAAAAAAACCCAAATATCATGTAACCCTCCCACAAAAAATGAAATTTTGATCACCCTATTAGTAGGTTGATCTATGTTGGTTGTTAGAAAGAAATAATGGGGAAACAATTTCCCTGAAAACGAACCCTTACCTCTATGCTGGAACAACCATTGGTGAAGATCACACCGCTATATTCATCACTCCACAATCTATAGTTGGCAGTCGTTCATCAATCATCACTCTCCAATGCCAAATCTCCAAGGGTTCAAAGTGGTCTTGGATAGTGCCAATGTTCTATCCTTAGGTAAACCATTAAAAGAAAAAAATGTGTTTCATCATTTCTGTTACATTGCGTTGCAGCATCATTACGCTGATTCATTTATGAAACTGTGTTTCGATTATGCTCATGTTGCAACGTCTTTACGTTGAAATGAAATTATTATTTCAAATAAAATAATATTTTAGGTTTATTTTATATCTCTTAAGAAAATATTTTATTTTATTTTCCATAAAAATTCCAAAAACTAACTTTTTACCTCAACCCACACTGGTCGAGGTCATGTCCTTTCATAGTTAAACTCTCCATTTCGGACACAATGTTACCCTCGTATTTTTAATCTGAGAACCCATTTAGAAGCTTCAAAACCACACAAATGTGATATTTTAAATAAACTTATAAAAAGTTAAACACTTATTCTTGGATCACTAGTCCTGAAAATCAAGTGTCATCTAAACACGTGGCCTCGAAATAATCCCAGATAATTTTTTTTAAAAAAAATACATGGAATTCTAGGACATTACAATTAGTGTGATGATAAGTAGAAACATTAGATGAAAATAAAATCCATTTTTTGGATTTGATTTTTATTCAAAAGTTTTATTTATATAATATGATTAGGTAGAAGTAAAACATTGATGATAAGCATATTGTGTTGGAGTTTGTCAATGTATTTCTAAAAGAGTATCCTGATCTTCTGCCAGTAAATAATAGCCCCAAATGGATTTCTAATATTAAATAAGAAAATCTATGAGAATATTGAAAAGGTATTTATCCATCTAAATTTGTCACCTTTGGGTTAAACTATTATTTTTGTTAAGATCAACGGTAATTTGAAATAATTATTTAGAGTTTATGTTACACGCCAAAATTCTAAAGTAAAAAATGTTATATTCAATAGCGTGCATTACACATGACACCAAGCATATAAGGGGATATAATAACCTGATAATTTAAACTATAATTATTGTTTTTAATATATTTGATATATTATATATTTGGAAAATCATGCACCACTGTGTTAGCTTCTGCTACACACAAGGGAGACTTTATTCGAATTCTTACATTCAACGCAAGTTAGAGTTTTACCAAACAATAATACATTTTTAAAATATTATTATTTAATATATTAAGATATAAACTAGACACTAAATTTGTGGTTAATGAGCTTATGAAAATTTATGTTTTAAAAAAAATATAAAACTAATTCATTGGTTATAAATTAATTAGAAATGAATATAAGAACCAATTGAATATAAAATAAAATATTTTTACTTTTATGATCAAATCCTATTTTACCCTAATAAATTAAATTAATTACAATTATAGAGTGATATTAATGTAATATATGTATATTATATTCAATAAAATATTTTTTATATTCATCTAATATTTTTTATAATCATAATATATAAAAAAATCCAATATTACACATAAATACTATATTTTTATAATGGTAGTTTTTCAACCTTTTAATAGAGATCCCATTTGAAGTAATATTTTATCCCTTATATAAATTTAATGTGTCAAAATAAACTTCTTATTTGGAATATAATCTCAAAAATTATCTTCGGGTGATTTTTTGATATTTTTTTGTGATTATTCATTTTTTAATGAATAGTGAAAAATACTGAAATTTAATTCAAAACTGCTTTTTTCATCTAATTTTTTTTTAAAAATAAATTATACATATAATTAGTTTTAATGTTTAATTAGATCATATTTTTATCATTTAATCCAATTTAGGTCATTTTGATCAAGTTCAATTTGAAAGTGACTATAAAACATAGAAAACGTTTGAATGTTTTCACTTCAAAAACTAGCATTGTCGCCCCATATATTGGATTAAATTTAATTTAATTTCTTCCACTTATGTGATTAGAATATTGAAAAATTTATTCCATGTTTTTAATAAACATAATTTATAATTTATAATTATTTTAACTTTTCTTTTGACCAAAATTACTACTGAAAGTAATTAAAAATAATTGCAATGGTTAATGTTATATTATGATTAATAATGAACTAAACCATAACCTTAAGGCCCAAAGAGACCTATATACATGTAAAAACTCCAATTAATGGAAATATTTGTACCCTATCCAACCTTTTCCTGACATTATACTATTAGTTATCAACTTGGAATAAGAAATATGGGTGGGGGTCCTTTCTTTTAAAATATTACAAGAGTGTCACTCTTCCTCCATTATAAAAGGCCTCCTCTACTCCCACTTCCTCACACCTCTAAATCCACTTAATCATAGAAAAAATCTTCCCAAATATCTCCTCAATATATCTATATTCCTCCTTTAATCATTTCTTTGGTAATAATGAAATCCAGGTAAGCCTTTTGATGTAAACTAAAAGGTGTTACCTAATTAAGAGGTAACATCTCTCCTAATGCTCTTTAATTTTATTTCCATTATTCACTCCAAAAATTCTCCATATTCCATGATAATATATAATAAACAGTATCATAAAAATACTGGGATGTTTTATTTTTAATTATTAGACATTCACTTTCAAGAAACTCCATATAATGGGTAACATACATATCATTAACGTGTATGGAAAACTACCGCCTCACGAAATGATGATTGTTCAATTTTTCTTTACCTCCACATAGGGTGGCCATTAGGATGGAAAATATTTTTATATAGGATATATATTATTTATATTATTTCTTTAACCTTATTTAATTTTTTACAGAAAATATAATTATAGATTTTATTTTCTATAAAAATAATTCCATCATTTGTGGAAATGAAAACTACCACCCCCTCAGTGTTATGTGATTCAGTCACATGATGACTGAAATGTATAAAGTATGGTTTAATTAAAAATATATTATATTAATTACATAATTACCTTTTTGTTAATATAATTTATCATTTTCATTATTACCCTTCCACACACTTAAAAAGTGATAACATCGTTCATAGACGTGTGGATTACCGCCTCCTCGATAGTATGTGGTTATTTTTACATCACAATGAATTATATATACAAGTATATATGATTAAATAACATGGTATTTATTGTATACTGTTCATTTTTTATAAATTTATGTTACTTAACTTCTTTCCATAATGATCACTGAAAAATGGAATCGTTACCCATGCATACGTATGCCCTACCATCTCCATGATTATAACATTGGTTCATTTTCTCATACCCATATTTCATAATTGGATTTAAAAGTATAATTAAAAAAAATAGGATAATTATTTAATTAATATTATTATGTATATGTTTATATAGTGAACCATTTGACCATATTTGACCTACCAAAGTTGTTTTTGACACATAAAATGAATTTGCTCCAAACACCAAATGTAAACATAAGTGTCTAAGAAGTTGTATATGAAAATTTAATAAATAAAATGAAAGATATTATAAACATGAAAAATGTTATAATTAATTTAAATAATTAACATAATTTTGTTATTCATGAATATAAAGACATACGAGACATGTCAGACTCAAGTTAAGGGATTTTTGTCTCACTTTTCATGCTATGAAGCATACTTTATTGTTGTACACGTAATTTCATATATATGGTGTACATACATCCACTTTGAAATATAATATCATGAATTATATTATCTTCATTTTGTTTAAATTTTTTATTTAATGATTATTACCTTTGGATTTTCCAAGTCATTTGTTACCACATTGGTAAGTGAATTTCCTCTCAATTTACATTCCATTGGGACTTATTTGTCATTGTGCACCGATTCAATTTTATTTTGTGATTATAATACCTTATAACATGTTATATCTTGATTCCCACTATTTATCATGAAATTATAAGATTAATTTTATATAATACCTTTCTAGAGATTATGATTCAAATGTTTCAAAGTGGTATGGGACAAATTGGAATGTTAAAATATTATTCTCCTAAAAAAAATCAAAATGATTATCCTTGAAATATCACTTTCTATTGTGATTTTTATCTTTCTATTGAAATAATAACTTTATTTTAATAAAGTTTCAATGTAAATTTACTTTAATATCCATATTCTCATACAATGGATATTATTATTTCCTAAACCATATACCATTTTATATACGGTGTCTGCTACAACAATTATTTGATTATTTGGGGGAATATTAATAATTTTTTATCCTTTTCTAAATATTAATATTTTATAAGTAATGTTATTTATTTTTATTATTTTATATGAGTAATTATTTGAACTGGTAATTATGGGTGGATCCCAGACTTTATATAGCTCCTTGTTGAATTGACATGTCCTCATCAGACAAAAAAGTTTGAAAAATTAAATGTGTTTTTATATATAGTATTAATAGTATTTTTAAAGGTCTTGATAATATATGTTTTCATGAGCCTTAGACATAACGTCCATTAAGAAATAATTTTCAGCATTTAGTTTTAGTTATTATTTATCCATTATGTTTTGCATCGATATATCTCTACATGTAATTCATTCGTAGTTTATTGATTTATGGTATGAATTTCAGTTTCATACCTTGCTATATTATTTATTACTTATCTAGTTATGTAAATGGAAAGTATGATCACTTATTTAACTTTCCAAATTTATTGATTAATTATTTCGTCCATTGTATTTACCCATACTGAGCATTGCAGCTCACCTATATTATGTTTCTTTCCCCTGGTTTTTAATAAGAGAACATTGAATTAGCTTTAAAGGATGCAGTTTATTTCTATTTATTGTGTAGCATGTTTTATTTTTTTTCCAATTTATTATGGTTATCTTGTATTTAATCGAGATTCCAAGGCTTCTAAACTGATTATTTCTTATAATTTTATTCCTTATAATCATTACAATTTAATAAAACAATATACTGGCTATAAGCTTCTAGGATCTAGGAATTATAGTTAAACATGATAGTAATAATGAAAAAGTTTCATATACACAATATTTATGATTTTTTTTGATCATATGAAAATAGATCAATTTTTTCAAAGATTAACATTCATTATAAATATCATCAAGTTGTGTAAAATGAGGATATACCAAAGAAATAATTCTGTAAAATGTATGGGCACTATGAATATATAGTGATTCCATTTGGTATTACTAATCCCCCCATTATATTTGAGTATTTGATGAATATAGTCTTTATATATTACCTTGAAATGTTTGTGGTATTCTTTATTGATTATACTATTATATATTCAAAGGTAAAGGAAGAACATTAATAGAACTTAAGTATTTTACTAAAGGCCCTATGAAAAGATATGTTGTATAAAAAAATACAAATTTTTAATTATAGATAATTTTTTTCATTTTTTTGGTCATATAATCTCAAGAGAGGGAATATTAGTGGATCTATAAAAGAAAGAGGTTATTTAAGGTTTTTTCAAACAAACCACTATGACTAAGATCCATAAATTTATTGGTTTGCCCAGATATTATTGATCCACTATAGATAATTTATCATGACTATCCAATACACTCACTATGGTAACTCATAAAGGTTCTAAGTTCCTTTAAAAAGATGAATGTTAGGGAACATTTTTGGAATTGAAGATAAGTTTATTTAGAACACATGTTCCTACATTACTCTATAGTGAATAAACATTTGTAATCTTTTGTTATAAATTATATAAGGTATTAGATTTTTGTCTCATGAATAGTGATATGGTTATGGCATATTCCTCATTCCAAGTGATTATTGATGAGAAAAATTACCCAATACATAATTTGGAGTTAATTGTGGTAATTTTTTCATTAAATATTTGTATGTATAATCTTTATGGATAATGGTGCGATATATATAATGATCATAAAATTTGAATTTATATATTTTTATATAAATAGTTTAATATGTTCAAGAGAATATGGTAAGATTTGATTAAATATTATGAATTTTCAATACATTACCATATTGGGAAAGAAAAAAAGTTGGATGAGTATTTGACTAAACAGGATCATTTTTTATTATCCTTGATTCACAAAAGATCTAATATTTATTGATTTTGAATGGTTATACCAATAAATCTTCAAGGAAAGGGAGAAATATTATCTTTCTCAAATTAATGTTCAACAATTTATCCATGTGATGTTTAAAGAGGTAGAAATGGAATATGGGGAACTAAAGAAGAAGGTAAAAAAATTTCTTGATTTCAACCTTTAACATGATGAAATTGTATGGTTTATAAACTATGTAACTATTTTATCCTTAACATATTTCAAGAATGAGTTTTTTGATCAGGATAATAATTCATCTTTCTCAATTCATCCTAGAAGTACAAAGATGTATAGAGATCTGAGAAATTATTTCTAGTGTTTTGAAATGAAGAGGTATATTTTTTTAGTTTATATCTCCATTCATGGTATGTGAACACGTTATATCTGATATACAATAGTCTAAGGGGATGTTACAACCATTACCAATACAAGAATGGAAATGGAAGAGAACAACATGAATTTTCTCCATAATACCCAAAAAATATAAATTTCATAATTCTATTTTGGTGATAATCAATCACTTTATGAAGTTATAACACTTCATTTATATTTGTGAATATTTATCTCTTGATCATATATCTAGATTATACATTTGAAAAGTGGTAATGTTGTCTGGAGTACCACATTCTATTATATATAATCATGATTGGTGGTTTACCTAGAAGATATGAAAAAGTATTTATCATATTATTTATACATAGTTTTTTTAGTTAAACTTATCATCATTAGAAATATTCTTAGTCTGAGAGAACCATTAAAATCCTAGATGATATGTTGATATATATTTTTCTCAGGAATTCAAATGTGGTTATGATCAACACCTTCCTCTAGTTGAGTTTTCTTACAATAATATATTTCAATTGAGAAATCAAATGGATCCTTATGAGGATATATATGGTTAGAAGTGTAGAACTCCTACATGTTGGGATGAATTTGGAAAAATAATTCTCTTGGGACTCTATCTAACTGAAGAAATTAGAGGGAAATTCAAATTCATTAAACGAAGTATCAAGGTAGATCAGAGTGGACATAGAAGTTATGATTATAATCATCAGTGATATTTTGAGTTTAAAGTTGGTGAAAATTTGTTTATGTAAATATATATATGGAATAAGGACATAAATATTTGGAATAAAATAAAGATTGGACCTAGGTGTATCACTCACTTTTAGATTCTTGATCGAGTAGGGATCATATCTTTTTTATTAAAACTCCCCTTAAACCACTCCCAAGTTCATGATGTGTTTTAGGTATCTATCTTGATGAATAACATAATAGATCCTTTACATTAAATGAACATAAAGTTCATACAACTAGTGTATGATATTTTTTATAAAGAACAACCAGTAGAAATCTTAGACCATAGAAATAAAGTCCTACTAGACAAGACTAATGTCCTGGTTAAAGTACCCTAGAGGAATCAGAAGATCAAAGAAACTACTTGGAAACCTGAGGATGTAATGAAATATAGAGACACTCATTTTTTGTATAAAATAAAAATAATTTAAAGGTATAAATTAATTTTATTGTGTTTATATTGTAACACATGGAGATGTTATGATATATATCCCTTAAAATAAATTTCATCTCTTCGATGGCATGCGATACCTGAAAAACCAAGTCTAAATGAGCATTAATATAGTATATAGTTACAACCTAAACATTAAATTAGCGATATTAATAGTAAAAACCATATTTGAAAAATATTTGTAATGTTTTTTGATAAATAAATTATATTTTTTAGGAAAAATATATATGGTTCAAAAAGATACATTTTCCTTAAATTGGGTTTTATTATTTTTTCTAAGAAAATAATATAATTATGTAGTTCCACTTTTAGAAAATGAATTGGCACAAAATGATCTAAAATTTTTAAATAAACATGTCAAAACTAGTATATAGTGAAATTTATTAAATTTTTGGGAAGATTAATTTTTTTATAAATATTGAAAAGTAGATACTTTTAGTAAACATTTTCCTTTTGTTTAAAAATTTTAAAAAGTTCAATTTAAATTTTAAATGGTTTTAAAAGTAAAATTAGATCATATATATTATTTTTAAACAAATTTAGGTCGTTGGAATAAATTTTCTGATGAATTTTGATATAAAAACGTTTTATACTTAAGAAAATTCATATTTAGAAACCTTCCTTTCATTTCATTTATTGGTTTAATTTTAAAGTATATTATACCGATTAAATTAATTGAATTTGATAAAAGTGATTAAATATTTTTAATGAAAATTACTTATTTTTGGTAATATGTTCAACTAAACTTCTTATAATTATTAATAGTAAAAAAAGACAAAATATTTTACAAGGTTAAAGATAAAACATGTTTACTAGGAGGTTAAAATAAAGATATATGTATTTAAATAACACAAAAACATGTCTAAAATATATTTTTTGGACATATTTCTACCATATATCTTCTAATATTCTATAATGGTCCATTTTTTTATCAATTTGTTATGAATAAGACATTAATATACTTTATTATTGTTAGAAATTCATATTGTGTCCTCTTCCCGACTTGCAAAAGGACACCCCCTCCACTCATATCCTCTACACACTTCAAGAGCCTTTTGGTTTGGCAAAGACGTTACCAAATACCTTCCTTATAGCCCAATAAATGATATATATTTCTTTGTTTGATAAAAAAATCATCCTAAGATGGCTTTAGGTATAAACCTAAGAGGTTTTCCGAATAAGAAATATAGTTCTTAACCATGAGTTTTCATTTTATGTTTCCTCTTCCACCATAAAATCCTCATAAATTATGAAGAAATAATAGAAATGTTATATTATATATACTATGTTAATAACGTAACCTATCTCCATCTTCTCTTCCAACAAATAGGAAACAAAACTGTGCACTCTGTGTTTGGAGAACTACCACCTCACAAACTGATGAAATTTGTTTTCCATCACAAACACACATGGATGTATATAATAATGAATTTATTCTATATATACATATATGATATTTATTAAATAATTATATTTCTTTAATTATAATAAAACATCTACCTTCTTACCTTCTAATCTCTTGGAAAATTATAATGTCGCCCAAGCGTACGTATGGACTACCACATCCACGAAGTGATGTGATTAAATTTTCATTTCCATTATACATGGATGGTAATAAGGATAGATTTAATGAATATATATGATATATATGATTTAATAATAATTCTATAAAGGTTACTTCTTATTTACCTTTATTTAATTTGATCCGTCGAAAAATGAAAAAATCATTCATGTGTACGTATGAACAATCAACTCCATGAATGGTGTAATTCATTTTTCTATCTATAAATTTTATGGATTGATGTAAATACATATATAGTGAATATATATGTTAATAGTATCAGGATTAAAATTTTTTATATGACGGAACAATGATCAAAGTACAAAGACTAAAAACACCAAACGAAAACGTACATCACAAAAAATGTAGTTATCACTGGGAAGAATGATTTTAATAAAGAATTTTTAATAGAAAGATTATAAAAGGTTATAAGTAAGTCATATGTTGTATTATATATAGTTGTATGGTTTATGAGATTATTCATAATATATTTTTATTATACAGGAGGTGTGAATACATATTATGGAAGTGAGACCTAAGGTATGTGTTATATATTACAATGTCATTGTTTATGATGATTGTTTATGATTATGCTTTTGATGATGAAATTTCTAGATCAATGTGAGAACCCATATCATCATGGGTTGTAAAAATTATGGAAAATTTTATTTTTTCCCAAAACTTTTTTATCATAAAAATAGAAATTTCTTTTGTATGATGATATATGATACTTTTTTTTGAAAACTCTGTTAGCACTAGAATAGGGTGTTTATTTTAGGATGGGGGTTTAGCCGAAATTTGTGCCATTAAAATTTTCATGGAATATTTAATATTTAATAAAATAAATATTAATTTATTCACACATGTTCACTTGTCTATATCATTCAGATATAGCATTGTATTGAGATTATGTCTCTACAGATGAGTCTGAAATTAAGATTTTTTTCCTAGGATATGTATAACCTTGCGTTAGGAATCAGAGTTAAGGGGAAAACCACCTTTTGATTCAATTTTTTTCTTCATTCCTCCTTTTATAATTTTTATTTCCCAATTACATTTTTCTTCTCACACCTAACCCTGGTAGAAATTTCTTACATGGTAGAGAGGGGGATAGGGAGAGGAGATAGATAGGGTGGAGGTGTTGTTGGGGATTCTTCTGAGGCTCAGTCAGAGTGGGACAACTACAGGTGGAAGATCTAATGCGAAGCTTTAGCGGTTTCTTCCCATAAGTGGGATAGATTTAATAATTTTCACCTTGATACATATATAATAGTTGTTAAATGTTTTTAAAGCCTTTTAGGTGTTTCATGGTATCTCTTGGGGTCGATCTGTGGATTTTTGGGAGAGATATAATGTATCACGCCATTTTGGAGGTTCCCTATTTAGGAAAACCCATGCCCATGGTGTATAGTTCATAGAAAACATGCCATGTGTTTTTTCTATTTTGGGAGGATGATTATTTTGAAACTACATACCCTTTACCAAGGGTACATTCTAGGTAGTGGAAACTCAGGGTGTGTGTGTGAACATGGTCATGTATGGTACACGAAAATACCACATTTAAGGTACATGTCTAATGGTCATGTACTATGCTTAGCTAGATTCCATGGGGGATGGTGGTACATGTCTTGGTATATGGCTGGGAACCCCGTGTGGGGTAAACATTATTTATGGGAGGTACATTCTGTGTATTTTAGGGATTTACACGATGAGTGGGGCTAAGCACATAGTCAGGTACCCATGTGGGTGTATACACTCTGTATGGGATTCACATGATATGTAATTTGGGAATTTACATGTTGAGTTTCCCAATACACATGAATAGGGATGACCGTTATTGGTGGAGGCCACGTTCCCAAAGTACACGTCATGTACTTTTTCCTCCCTTGCCTTGTTTTGACAATTTTTACCCCAGATTCAGAATTGGACATATGAGTAGTCGATTATGAGATTCATTCCACATAGATCATGATGGTGGAATCTTTTCAGTATTTAGAGGCTATATGAATGGTTTTTTAGATGGGAAATAATTTATATGAATATTTATTTATGTATGGTTTTATAATCCTTTAGGTGGTTGGGTTGTGAGATGAAAGGTCCAGGTGAGGGTTGTGATGTTGGAGATTGGGATGAATCCAGTGTTCCATGAAAATATTTTTTATGATATTTAAGTATATTTTGATAGATGATATTTAGTAGTATCTCTTAGGATATCATGTTTTATCCCTACATGTTCGTATTTAGTTTCATGAGGTTATATGAGTTGAGGTTAGATCATGTGTATGAGGACAAGATCTATTAGATCCTTTGGGATGGGTTGACACGATGGGATAGTAGTTATAGCCATGTGATGTTTTTATATTGAAATAATAATAAGGGATTTTTTAGGATTCCCTTGCAGTCTTGTTATTCATAAAGGTATTATGGGATGTCAAATTCTATAGTTAAGGATGCCTGAGTGGCATGGGGATTCTTTTGATTCCCCTATGGGTGATCAAGAACCCTTGGATGAGTTTTTTCTAGAAATTAGTATGAGGTTTTTACTACATGGTCATTATATATATGTTCTACTTTTTTTGAGGAGCCCTTTTAGGGCTTTCTATTTTTAAAGTGGTCATGACGACCATTGAGAATCCCCCTATCAACGGGCTTGTACTTTTCAATGCCCCTTTGGTAATGATGTTGACTGAGTATCAGTTGGAGGACACTAAGGTCCATTAGGGTTATTTCTATGGGCATATCCAAATATATTCGGTGTATTGTTTTCGTCCCATATTGGATTTCACTTTATTCTATGACCCTAAGGACAATGGGATCCCTAATTTGTTTTCTGCCCCTAAGGTGTGTCATGGAAAGCTCTTTGTGTTTGTTTGTTGGATGCTGAAATACAAGGTGCTGAGAGAGGTTGCGATATTTTTTGGATGATAGTTTATTTTCACTTCTAGTAAAACTATTTGTATAATGTGTTTGAGGTTAGTCTAACCCATGTCCCATTGGACATTGGTCGTGATGTTTGAGGAAATTACTTATTAGGACTTAGGTATGATGTTGATACCCTTGGGGTATTTTGAGATCAAGCATTGTCTTTGAGTTTTCATATATTAATCTACTCTCATAGCTATCTATTTTTAGATGGAATTATAGAGCTAATGGGATATATAGATTAGTTCACCCCTCTAGTTGAGTGTTACACCCTACATAGAGGTTATATGTAGTGGATTCAATGGGATGCCGTTTTCTTTAGTGGATTACCTAGGACAATGCACTTGTCAGTCCCATGGATAGATGTCATACCCTAAGATATTGCATCTATTGGTCATATATTTAGTGTAATTACCATGGGAAAATTCATACTGTCTGGCCCTTGGTATAGAGCATGATTTTTTCTGTTGGACTTTTAGGGCATTGTAGTTTCTCAGACATGTGTAGTTGAGATATATCACCATTTCAATCACACTATTAGAGTCACAAATCCCATAAGATTGTATTTTCTATTGTGGATTCATATTTTTATGACCTAGGGTACGAAGTTCATTCCATTATGATAGGTTTATTCGAAATTCTATGTACATCTGGTGGAAATTCATGTTTTGATGTGGTGGGGTGAGCCACAAGGAGTAAATCCTCTAGAGGGGCTGGAGTGAGGGTACATTTACCATGTGTGTCAGGATAGAACTCATATTTATATATCTATTTTTTTTATAATTCCACTTTTTTTTTATTATAGTTGTTTAATTTTATGAAATATATTAATATTATTTATCTATGTTGGGTATATCACATTTGGATGCACTAGTTATGACATCAGATTCTAGGTCCTCCTTTGTGGGTGGACTATTGAGATTTAGTTCTCTCCCACTGTATATTCCACTTAGTGTGAACGTAGACCAGATGCACGATTTTAGGGTTGAATATAGGTTTCTTGATGGAAGGTTATGAGGCCCGACATTGATTGATCTAGTGGAGCAGCTTGTGTGGTGTCTCAAGATTGGGCTGGTATAACTCGAGCATTGTAGAGACTACATATGTGGTTTGGATTTGTGTTAGTAGTAGATCTTCTTGTATTTATTTCTAGTTGTTTATTTTAAAATGTGATTAGCCCAGTGGGTGACCATATGCTGTATTTTTTATGGAGAGTTTGTATGATGGTATTATATATTCCATTTATTATAATATGATTCATTTTTAGGTATCTCTAATGTGTACTATGATGTTCATCACTATGAATGAGTTTTGGTTATTTTATATTATTACTACACACTGAACAGAGGGTATAGTCTTCCTATTTACCCTTTTAGACCCTCACTACTGGTTAATAGCCTCTATCATTTGGGTAGGTGTACTTGACACCTTATGCAAGCCAAATCGGGTGACATGTCAGGTCGACCCAGTCCGATTCATTTCGAAATCACATCAGATTTGTTTGGTTTAATGATTTGGGAAATTGATATACAGGGGGTCAAGGAATGTTTCTAAACATGATATGCATATTATAATAGTGTGTCATTAGCACCTTTAGTGATAGGAATTCCAAGTTTATAGGATATGAGATTAATGTTCTAATATTACAACGTTATGGTTGTGTGATTTCACCTAGTGTGATGCACATAGGTTACTTATTTTTTTCTTTATTTTGGTTTTGGCTCTTTCCCCTATGGAAAGAGGCCAATATTCATGAATTATTATAGGAATTTATGATTCACAAGGAATACTCCTATCTATATTTTTTTACTAAAGATGGAGGTTCAATTATTTAATGGGATATATTTACTCATATGGTATTTTCTCATATAAGTACATCATGGAATTCCACTCAACTGAATAAAATTTGTCGTTTTTTCTATGATGATTGGTCATGTGTATCATGTGGAGATAAGTTTTTCATTCTTGGAGATGTACTCCCTTCACTGAGGGATTCATTAAAAACCTTGTGGCTTCATAGGGGGATTTAAGTTCCCTATTGGTTGCTGAATGAGGGAAAGGAGGCTTGAGGGGTCATTTGATGTGCTCAAGTCTCCATAAGATGGTGGTTCCCCTAAATACCCAATTCATTGTTAATTTAGAAGAATAAATTCTTATCAAATATTTTTTTGGGTCTTATGGTGGGGCCAATGTTCATAGCACAACCGATCGCTTTGGCAGGCATGGCTATTCTTCCTTAGGGGGGATATAGTGGACTGTAATAACAAGGATGTGGTTAGGGATGAAGAATCTTAGTGTTTGAGAAGTGGAACACTAGGATTGATTATTGTTTCATGGTTGGTATGAGAGGGAAGTATTGGTTGGTTTTCTAGCCCTTCTTGTTTTTTTGTGCCTTGGGTAGCACATTGGAAGCATGGTTCGATGCTTGTGGATTAGGATCGATGCCCGAGTAGAGTGTTGTCATGTGGTTGATAATGGAATGTGGGAGATTCCTAATATTTCAATAGGGCCACCTAAGGTTCTCATTTTTATTGGAACTCACCTACATAAGGATCATGGTCAGCATTTTTATGTGAGTTAACCTAGATTGGTTAGGATGTGGACCGTGTGAGTGTGAGTCATGTTTCTTATTCCAAACTGGTTTAAGGAAATCCTTGTGTTGGGGATTTCACCATATAATCATGGAGATTGTGAGCCTCATTTTATGTCTATTTATAATAATGAAGTTCATGTTATTGGTGGGCTAGGAACATGATATTTTTTTGTTATGGTTTTTTGTAGTGATTAGTTTGACAATGTGTATCCATTCTGTTTGGTGATGGATGTAACATGGGCCATGTGTTTTATCATTTAGGTTGCGAGGTGATGATAATAATACTTCTTTGTTGGGTAAAATAAGATTAAAAATGGTATAATGTCTCTCATGTAATGGGAGAGTTAAGGATAGTGTAAAAATAGTCATTAGATAGTCGAGATAACATTGATTGTGTTAGTGATTTGGTGATACCATGGATACTAGTTGACCACTAAGGATTCTTGGAGGTAAGAAGATTTTATGATGGGGAGTTTTTGATGATCTTTATTAGCATGTGTTTTGAAAGACATGGAGAATTATAATTTTTGTTCTTGAAGGTTTTTTAGTGAAAAATGGTAATTTCTATAGTAATATGATATTAGATAATTTTATGATTACTCTTTTTGTTCAAGAATGGGGTGTTTACCCTTGGAAAGAGTTTGGTGGAAATATGAGTCGTTTAAATTTTCATGGAATATTTAAAATATAATTAGTTAAATATTAATTTATTATGGCTTATTTATTTAGTAACATATTTCAAACGAATATTTGAATTGATATTTTGTCTACATGATTGAGTTTTTAATGGGGTATTTTTGATTAGGTGGGGTATAATAATAGGTCGAGCGTCAGGGTCGAGGGCTGCCTTCTTTTCCTAATTTTTTGTTTCACTTTTCTCTTTCCATTTTATTTTATTTTTTATTTTTATTTTCTCCTTTTCCCATTTAGATTCCCATGTCTACCCCTTGGGAGATTGGTTTTTTATATCAAAGAGTGGAAGAGGGAGATGGGGAGGAGTGAGAGAGGAATGAGGAAGAGATAGGGGTTTATCCGAGGCCTAAATCAGGTGTTGGTGGTTGCGGCTGGCAGATCTAGTGAAAAGATTCATCAGTTTCCACATATAGGTAGAATTATTTTAATATTTTTCACTATAGTCCTAATAATATAGTTTTTAAATTTTATTTACTGAAATTTATGGGTTCTTGGGACCCTTTGGGGGTCGGTCTGTGGATTTTGGGGAGAAATAAGAGGTTTCAGGTCATTTTGGGGGTTTTCTGCTCAGGAGAACCCATGTAAATAGTGTGTAGTTTAGAAAACATGGACTTTGTGATCTTATGGTTCATGTAAGATAATATTTTTTGGAAATCACACCATGTACTGAGGGTACATGATGTATAGTGATGACTGAGGGTGTTCATAGGTGCATGGTTATTTCGGGAAGATGACTAGACCCTGTGTGAGGTACATAGCCACTGGATGTGTATTGTGCTTGGTCAAACACCATGTGTGTGTGTGTGGGGGGGGGGTACATTTCCCAGTACATGACTATGAACCTAGTGTGGTGTAAACACCGTGTATGGTTGAACACACCTTGTAATTTGTAATTTTACCTGCCGATTGGTGATGAGGTACATAGGAAGATACCTATATGGGGTTACACACCACTTACAAAGAACACACACTGCGTACTTTGGGAAAGTACATGCAGATTGGAATATAGAACATTTCTTGGGAGGACCTTTGTAGTTTCATTTCATGTACCTGAAGTACACATAGTGTACATTTTCCTTCCTTGTTAGGTTTTCATATTTTTCAATCCATATTCAAAATGGACTTATTAGTGCTCTATTGTGAAAATTTTTCATCATATATCCTGATGGGATAATCCTTTTAGTGTTTAGTGTAATTATTGATAGTGTTCTAGATTTGAGAGAATTTTTAGGATGATTTCTTTGAGGTTTTATTTTAGAATCCTCCCAGGGGTTTGGTTGGAGTTGTGATGCTTGAGTGAGGGTCATGAGCTCGATTATTAGCCTAAATCAAGTGTTCCATGGTGATCTATTTGAGGATGTTTGGATAGATTCCAAAATATTATACTGAGTAGTATCTATAAGTAGGTCTTGGTTTTTTCCTACGTGTTGGGAACATTTTCTCATGGTTAAATCAGTTGAGGTTAGCTCCAATGTTTGAGGACCAGAGTTGTTGTAGCCTTTAGACTGGGATGATGATATATGATGGTAGTTACATTCAGGTGTTGTTGTGATATTGAGATGAGTCTAATGGACTCTTGAATATTCCCTTATGGGATAGTTACTGACTGAGGGATTAATTGATGCCAAAGGAAGTATTTTAGGATGACCAAGTTGCATAGAGTGACTTCAAATTCCCCTATGGGTGAGATGATACCTGTATATAGGTTTTTTATCGGGAAGGATGATAGAGGTGTTTTCAAGATAGGAATATACCTAAGGGTTGATTTATGATTAGGATACTTTGTAGGATTAACTATGTTTTAGGTTCTTCTGAGGAAAATTTATAATCCCCCTATCGAAAGTATTGTGATTTTGGAAGTCCCCTTGGTCATGTTGTTGATCTAAAATCAGTTGGGGGGACATAGAGGTCTGTTTTGGATGTTTCTATAAGTATGAACTGATATACTGGATGTAATAGGGTAATAACATGGAGTACATCGCTTTATGTTCTAACCTAGGGGACTAAGAGAGCCCTGAGTTTTGGTTAGGCACTAAAGTTGGTTGTTGAGATTCTGTGGTGGATGTTTTTTGTATGCTAGGATCCAGGATGATGAGAGAGAAATCATGCTTTGTTGGTTGAGAGTTGATCAGTGCTGCTAAATCAGCTATTTGGATAGTGGGATCATGGTTAGACTGACCCATGTTTTGTTGTCATTTGGATATTATTTTGGGGGTATTTTTTCATAGAACTTTGGTTAAAGGAGGATCGCCTAAGGGTTTCTTAGATTGGTCATTAGCTTTAAATTTTTTTTCTCGATCTATCCTCTATTTGATGTCTATTGTGAAATGATATTAGGGATCTAATGGATGATATAGATGATATCACCCATCTATTTGAGTTTTACTCCCCAGTTGGAGGTTATATTCCATTGATGTTATGGGATCCTGGTTTCGTGAGTGGGTTCCTTGGTATAATGTATCTACCAGTCTTGTGGGTGGACATGATATACTATGATAATGAATTATTTAGGCCCATTTCTAGAGGACTTCCACTTGAATAATATATTTTTTTCTGACACTATATTATAGCCTGATTTGGTTTGAATGAATTTTTGGACATTGTGGTTTCTAAAATGTGTATAGTGTAGACTTATTCATAGTTTTTTCATTCCATTATACTCCTAGATCCTGATATATGATCTTTGTATTCATGGACACCAATTCTTATGACTTGGTGTCTGAAATTTTTGGTATTGCATTATACGTCTTGGAGAACCTAAGTAGATCTAGAAGATGCACTAGTTTTCATGTAGCAGGATGAGACACATGCAGTAAATAAACTAGTGGATGCTAAGGTGTGGGTTGATTTATCTCAAGTGTTAGGATAGAACCTATGGTTGGTCATTTTCATTTTTTTGTTTACCTCTAATACCATTTACTATAATAATTTGTTATGATAGGTTTTATCAATCTTTGGCTAGGCAGGTCATATCATATGTCCATGAACTTTTTATAAAAAAAATATAGTTATACTATTGGGGGTGAATCACTAAGATTTATTTCTCATCCTTTCTACATGAACCTCGTTTTTCATGTTGACCAGATGTTTTCTTTAGATCACATGTTGTAAGATGGATGGGGTTGAGGAACAACATTGTTTGATCGAGCAGAGCCGCTCATGTGGTGTCTTAGGATCGGGCTGGTACAACTCAAGCATCATAGAGACTAGGTTTGTGGTTTATATCTGTTTTGGAAGTAGATCATACTATATTTATTTTTAGTTTTTTATTTTTATATATGGTAAGATAAGTGGGAGACAAATTTTTTTATGTTTTTCATTCTTGATAGTATGTATGACTGTATGATGCATTCTATTTATTAAAGTATGATTTTTTCAGTTATTTTTATATGTATTCTATTGTTTATCCATATGGATGATATTTGGTTATTTAAATTTTTAATAGGCTCTAACCATAGGGTATAGTCTACCCATTACACCTTTCAGACCTTTTCTGCTGCTTAGTAGCCTCTGGAATTAAGGGATGTTTGCTTGATTTCTTATGGTGAGCCATATCGGGTGACGTGTGTGGTTGACCTGGGCTGGTTTGTTAAAATCTACCTAAAAAACTAAATAATTTTATTTTCATTTAGGGTTTTCTATATATTACATGGTTTATATTAATTTCATTCTCTTTAATAACCGAAGATAGTGAAAGAATTTTGTTATATGGAAAACCGACTTTATTTCCTTCTTCAGTTGAAAATCCATTTTATTTAGTATAAATGTTTTCTAAAAATGTATTTAAAATATTTTTAATAATCTTTAAATATCGTTTAAATTAAATTTTACCCATTATTTACTTATTAAAAATGGTTTAAAAGAAATCACTATATTGTTTTCAGACTATGTTATGTTTTTTGATTTTTTACAAAAGTGTAAATGGAATGTTTTCTATTAAATTATATGGAAGGAAGTGAATTTAAAACTATCATGACCACTCAATGATTTGAATATTCCTCAATTGTGTTTCATGTTTTTTAATAAAATGTTGTCCCAATATTTTGGTATTTGTATATTTTAAATAAGTGATTTCAAAGAGTATAGGTTATATTCCTAAAGAAATGTTCTGAATGATGTTTTAAATAAATTTTTCATTAAGAATAGAATAATTTAATGTTAATTAAATTTATATTTGTCACATTATCTAATGATACCATCCTTATTATTTTTTATACTGTTTATGTTTATTTATTTTTTTATTAAATCCATTCCTTTTTCTTGGGTTATTCTATGATGAAATTTTTGTGAAACATATTTCCTTTTAATGGGTTGTGATATGATGAATGTTTTATGACCTTTTGGATCATATATTTTTGTTATTAATTATGTGATATTTGGTACCATAATTATATAAAACTCTAATACATTGGGCAAAATGGATATCTGATTAGATAAATAAAACATAAATGTTGAGTGAACCTAGTTTTGTGAGGGAATCTTTCCACTATGATAGTCTTTGGAGTGAACCTTTACTTCTATAATTTCTTGGGGAGAGAACCCTACAGTGACCCAAACCTTTACTACATAGATATTATATCATTTTAGATGAAATTTCATTACATTTCACAAACACATACCTGAGGATCATAATTGATTATTTCCTTTGGGTACAAGGTACACAATCATCTTATTTATTGAAAATATAATGTGTTTCCCACAATAATTGTCCCATTTTTTACTCTTTATAGGCATACCCTACATAAAAACATTATTTATAACATGGGTAAAGGAAAAAATTAGAATGGTTCATCTCATATGCTTAGTTTTTGTAATAAAGGAAAAATACATAAACATAACATGAGCATACGTGTTTGATAATATAATCATAACAGATGAAAACCATACTCTACATATCAAAGGTCAAAATATGGAGTCATGGGATAACTATTGGTAGTTCATATGACATTAATCATAATGAAATAAAATAAAATTATCCATGAGAGGATAACATTGGCATAACACATGGAATTTTGGCATACACTTAAGTATAGAAAATATTTCTCATAGTAGTCAACGCTCACTTCAAATAATATCATAGTGGAATAGGTTCACTCCCCATGACATCATAGTAGTATAGTTTCACTCCCAAGACCATCATACTATAAAAATTCTCTTACTAAACTGGGTTTACTCCCCATTATTATTATTTTCTATATCAGGAGATATAAATCTTTACCCAATGCATTAGAGGGAGATATAGGTCCCACCCATCACATAATTAAAATCATAAGTATGTGTTCCACAAGTTCATAAAAAATCATTATATCACAAACCATTAAATGAAATGGGTTTCATAAAGATTTTATTATATCGTCACATATGGAAAAGACACAGGTTTCATAATATTTTTATCATTCCATCATAGCGTAACCTATGAAAAGAAGTGTGTTTCATAATCATTTCTTCATGTTATGACCTATAGAATAGAAAAAGGTTTCATAAGCATCATTCCATAATAAACATAAACTAATCAAAAAAAGATTAATAATGGTTTCCTTAGATAATATCCTAAGTAAGACATAGGTAACATTAATATATGTCATCTTATATGGACAATTATTTTGAAAGTTCATTTAATAAATTTATTGTGGGAAATATCCTTTCCATTTTGAAAAGAATTTAAAAAAAACATAAATCATTTTTCAAAATACCTTTCTTTGAGAATAACCTTTAAAACATATAATGGAATAATTTAAAATTCTTTAAGAAATTTCATTTAAAAAAAATTATTTTCTTCTATAATAAAATATTGAAACCAAAAAATTAGAAAACAACTCAGAAATACTTTTATTTTAAAATATACATTGAAACTTATAGAGAAAGGTTTAAAAAACATTTAGAACATTTCTTAAGGAAAATATCCTTTGCACATTGAAAGACAATTTTTAAAACATAATGAATTTTGAAAATGATTTTATTTGATTATAACCTTGAAAAATAAAAATGTTATCTTCAATGAAAATAATGGTCATGATTTTGGGAAATTTTGTTTATGTTGTACATGTTAAAACAAAGATTCATTTCACGTTTTCAATTAAAGATAAAAAATGATTGTTTAGAAGATGGCCTGAAGGTTCCTTTATAAGAATTTTCAAAAAATTAAAAAGTGTGTAAAAATTTATTTAATAAATCATTCCAATAATTTTAAATAAATTTTTTTTAAATTTTTTTACAAAACATAGTTTTAGAAGAAAAATGTGTTTCAACTGTAGAGAAAATAAAAGACAATTTTTCCTAAAAATATTATTTTGAACTCTTGAGTACATAAAGGGAGGAAAATGAATGGAAATAATGTATTATCCAAAAATAAACATATCATAATAATATAAATGTTCTTATTGATATATTTATGATATTATGTAATTACTAGAAGCATAATCTTGAGAAATCCTGATAAATAATGAGATTATAACATAAAACCCTTACCACTTTGGTAAATATGAATCGTAATCCATATGAAATAGAATACCAAAAAGGATATCTAAATACAAATAATATTTATGTGAAGTATCATAAAATAAATTCATGTCAATTATATAAACCACATAAAATAAATATGTGGTGAATTTTGAATGTGTATCACAGAATTAAAAAAGTGAGAAGGAAATACATTATTGCTTTAGTAATCTTTTGATTCGTAAGAACCAATATATAATAACATCAAATAAAAATTTAAATAACATGGAAATAATTATATTAAGGATATAAATGGTCAAAGTGGAATTATATACCACAAACAAAATAAATGTGTGGTGAATGATCATATGTCACCAAGAAATAAAATAGAAACTAGAAATCCCTTACCCTATGTATCGACATTCTTTGTACATGTTTGAAACTGCTATATAATAAATATAAATTTATTATAAATATATTAATAAATCATAATTATATATAAAATACCATATATTATTTAATTATGACCATTTATTATAAATTTATCAACAGTTTCATGTTAAAGTCACATTTTAGGTAATAACTACTTTATTTTTCATGTATAATTTGATTTGTTATTTAAGGCCTAATTAATTTGATCATTATTAAATCATATAAATAATTTTAAAAATGACTTATATATCATTTATATTAATTGTGTATTTATTTACAGTAAACCATAAATGTTAGAGAAAAAAATAAATTTCGTTGTTCATAGAGACAGTAGGTCGTACGTACACATGAATGTTGTTTCTATTTTCTCAACAGATTGAAATATGAAAAGGTAAATAGTATATTATCATTAAATAATCATTTTATGTGATATATAACACAAATTTTCAATAAAAATTTCTTTATTACCTTCAATGTAAAGTGTGAATGAATAATATCGCTTCATGAGGCGGTAGTCCTCCGAACATACGAATGACGTTATCGTATCCCCCATGAAGTTGAAAGTAAGAGGGAATATGTGATATAATAATTAAATAATTTTAATTATTTTTATAATATATTATGTACTCATTAATATATCCTTATTACCATCCATTTAAAACAAAAAAAGTCAAACATATCACATTGGTTCGTGAGTTGGTAGTTCACCGTACAAACGAGAAACATTATTATTTTTAAAAGGGTTTAGAGGTAAGATGTTACATGTTGTATTATAATTATATAGGTATAATAATATCATAAATATCATATATAAACATTAAATCCATAATAATATACTTCTGTGATTGGTGATGATGGAAAACGAATAACATCGCTTCGTGAGGTGGTTTCCTGTCGTACACCGGAATGAGGATTTCGTATCACATTTTATGGAATAGGATATGTATATAATTCATGGACATAGAATAAAAAAATATATGTATATTTAATATACTAATGTTATTATATCAGTATGGTTTAATAATAATTTAATTAGGTGGATGAATAAGTAAAATAAAACACTCGGTTAGGGATATTACCTCTTCTTCAGACAACTTCTTTTGGTTTTCATCAAAAAGATTCTTAGGTTGGATTTTGGAATAAACTAAGGATTATAGGAAGATAGGATGAAAGTAAAGTAGTTATTTCTTTAGATATTTTCTAAAACAATTTGTTTTGGAAGTGTGAAGAGGAGAGGAGAGGGGTGGATTTTTATAAGTGAGCTGAGTGAGACACATTTAATTTTTGAAAACAAAAAGGTGTTCCCGCATTTTTCAAATAAAAAAGAATAAAAAATTTAACATTATAATTTATATAAGATAAAAGTTCAAAATATTTCCATTCAATGACTGTTGAACAAGTATTGTGTCATTTTTTACCCTTATATTGTCATATTAACTCCCGATAAACACATTTTTACCTTAACCATGAAAAATAAGTTTTTCTATTTTTAATATAAATTATTGTAAAAATAATAATTAGACCATATTAGATAATAATAGTTAATATAATTCCAAATATGTATCATATTGTCCCAAAATCAATTCACATAATTGATAAATAGTAATTTAAAATTAATCCCATAGTCAGGATGTGAAAGTGGTTTTGCAAAGAAAAATTGTTAAATGTTTTAAAAGTATTTATAGGAAAACTCATAATGAAATTGATTCTAATAACCTAAATTGGATTTTTAGATGTATTACTTAAATAATTTTAACATTTAAAACAAAATTAAAATAATTTGTATGTTTTAAAATTCATTAAAAGAAATGAAAATCCATAACAAAACCATTATTTTTCACAATTCATCATAATGTTTATCTTCTCTAAAAATTATAAACAAAATTACAGAAATATTATTTTAAAATTATTATTTCAAAACAAATTTTATTTTTCTATTTAAATTTTATATAAGAGACAAAATTATTATTAAAATTTGTTTTAAAATGGAAACAAAACTACTTATTAGAAAAAGCAATTATTACGTACAAAAATAGATTTTTATAATATATTTTATATAGAACACATAAGATTAATTTTAAAGATTAAATTGATAATATAATATATAAATTACTTTAAAATAATTATCCTAAATAATTTATAAATTTTTTGAGGTAAAACACATTTGTGCGCATAAAAAATATTTTTTTGGAAAAATATTTTCTTTGTTTTCAGTTTTTTTATTTTTATTTCTAATTAATTAGTCACCAAAGAATACATTATATATACATATTTAAACCACTCATTTTCATAATTTAGTTAATTTTATTCATAGACTCCATTCTAACATCTAGGTAATTACTCTCATATTAAATAATAATATTTTAATAGTATGTCACATTTAATTTAAAATCAATGTTCTATATAACAAAAACTAAACTCGATGTATAATTAAAGATAAACTCAATGTTGTGTTTAATGAAAAATATCAAAGAAATTAATTTTTTTGAAAAAAAATATTTCACACAATCTTTGGGTGTTACAAACCCCATCCACTGTGATAGCCTTGAAATGGTGCTCTAATACTAAGGAAATGATTTTATATGCTTATGTGTTTGCCAAAAACATATCTATTATTCCGATATTTTTATCTCATAACTCATTTTCTTTGATTCCTTTATGATTCTTGTCTTATGGAAATCCAAGAATAATTCTATGACTGAATATTTTGATCAATGATATACAGGGTATGGATTTCAAATGTTATACTCTTGTTATAATACCCTTATGTTGTGTTATGTTTATATAGTCAAAAATATCTCACTTGTTTACCCTTACTGAGCATTAGATCTCTTCGTTTCTTATAATTCTTTTCCCCGTGTTATGAATAATGATATTTTGTATGATATGTCAAAGAAGAGAGTTAATTATCAAGAACATAAAATGAGATGATTTAGTTCACTTATAACCTTGTTCTATTTGTGTTCATGTTTCAGAAGTAAATAAACTTATATTATTCTGTCATGGATAATTATGTTATTATAATGAAAATTCATCTCTTAAGATGTGATATCTGTTAATGAAAAGTATAGGTTGGAATGAAAAAAAATGCTCGGGAATGACCAATGGGCTTAGGATCATCCAAAACACTCCCACAACCACCAAGAGTTCATGAGAATATAGAGGAAATAGAAATAATTTGATAGGGAGAATTAATTTATATAAATATTTAAATAAATATCATATTTACATTAAACATCTATGTCATACTACAATTTCCAAAATTTGAAAATGATGTTTTCAATTCTCCTAATGGATCACCATTTTCATATATTAAATAAATATACCATTAAGGAAATTAAATAGTCTCATAACATCATGAATATTTTTATACTAAAATGATTTGATATTCAAGAATAACAATTTTTTTCCTCATACTTAGTCCTTATCTAGATAAAACCCTAGAAAAACATGACAAAATATTCTTTTCACGATGATACAATGTCTTACAACATGGTAGAAGAAGGGAAATAAACTCTACACTATCATGGAATAAAAAAATAGGATTCATTCCATGGACAAATAAAAAGAAAATAAAATTTGAAAGATAAATTTCATAAATAAGATAATAAATTCCATAAATATAAATAATTCCAAAAACACATTGTAAAAATATCTCTTAAAAATCATTACACCATGATGAAATCCAGTCAATTCTTGGACTGATTCCCATCCTAATATAATGTGGTGTCTAACTCTCACAACATATAACGTCACACCATGACTCATACCCATGTTGTGACACACCATCCAAACAACAACTCATGGTAGTGACACATACTGTCAAACTGGGACAAATTCCTTTGATTATAAATATGAAACAATGACTTATTTCCCATATCCTTAATACTATCACCAAGAACTCCAAGACTCCCTCAACACATGATAAAACTGAACAATGGATGGTTTTGAAAAATCCTTGCCTTTACATCAGATACCAATCAAATAATTCTACTCCTTGAGAATTAAAATCAATCCTACAAAGTAAATGGGGTGGGGTTAAGAAGAACCACCCCATGAGAAAGTTCTCATGTATCTTACTATAATAAGAGAAAACCTGACTTATCACAATAGAAGTGAAAAAAATCACATAACACTAATCAAATCACCTACCAAAAAATTACATTAATATAATCTATATAAAAATCAATCATCAATAAACACTGTAGACTAAAAATTCATAAGAAAGTAATGCTCCCAATTTCATCTTTTTAAGAAACCATGACACCATAAAAAACAAAATAAAGGAATTTATTGCCCATGAAACAACTTCTTTGGATTTTAATAAATCTCAACAGTCTGATCCTTGAATTCCATGTCATATTTGACTTCCAACTCAACCCAATTAATGACATGGTAATCATCACAAAAATATTGGTGAAGTAGTGATACATGGAAAATACTACGCATCTGGTTAATTTCTGAGGGACAAGATAACATATATTAAACTCCATTAATATGCACCAATACCATAGAAGACATAACATGTTGGGGAGAAATAGTACTCTAATTACCAAACCTATGCTATGCATGATGAGTAGATATCATCATGAACACATTATATCCAATAAAAAACTCCAAATTCATCCTATTATGATCTATATATGACATTATATAACCCTGATCATCCTTTATCATCTCATGAATCCATTACACATTATTTATCATGATCTTCACCAACTCTGGTAAGATGATCACACAATCTCCAACCTCAATCTATCATTAGAGAGATTGATAAGTTTATCCATATAGTTCTTAGATTGGAGTCATATTTATGGTGTAATGATATATATTGTTATAGGAAAACTCCACCAAGGGTAGGTGATTGACCTATGATCCTAAAAAATATAGTGCACATTCACACATCATATCTCTAATATATTGGATAGTTTTATCTATCTTACCAAATTTTAATGGATAAAAGAAACTTTTAAGGTATAACTGAGATCTAATATCACATTAAAGAACTCTCCATACATAGGGCTAAATATTGACTCTATAATCAAAAAAAAAAATATTTGAATTCATAAAATGATCCACAGTCACCAAGAAAGAATCATAATTACCCTAGGCTCAAGGTAAACCAATGAAAAATTCCATTAAAATGTACTCATGTATCAACTATAGAATATGGAGTAGGTAAATAAAATATTTAATAACATAACACTTAGCCTTCACCCATTAGCTGAATTAATATCAGAATATAAACTCGATAACTAATTTGATCATCCTTAACCACTAAAACCAACTTCATAAGGCATGATACATCTTATCCACACTAGGATATTCCACTAAGTTTGATCTATAAAAAACATAGGGAACCACCTCAAATATCACCAATGGAATGAAGAGTCTCCCTTATAATTACACATATGGTTGATCATATTCAGACCATACCTTGGTGGAATCACCAAAAATAACATTCCCTTGCCAAAACTTCACCTTATAATCTAGAAAATATTTTTATTTCACTTGATAGAACAAATATGACTATAATTTCATCTCTTAGATATTCCGTCTACTTTCCAATTCTCCCTTATTAAGGAGCTTTAAAAATACTCCTCAGTTACTCACTAAGAATCTCTAAAGTCATTAACATCATAACCACATGACAGTATGATCATCACATCAGCCAAATATTCACCTTCCCTTATGTATAGAAAATATGAAAGACTTAAACATTCAATAATTCCATCCACAACCATTGTATTTAGTTCAAATCACATTGGAAGAAGATATACCTCAAGTTATTATAATTCATTAAACAAAAAAATAATTCACTAATGAGGTAATTCTATCACATACTTAGATCAAACACCTCTATATAAATCTTGATATTAGGGGAAACACAGTTATTATCATAAGGATATAACTACCAATAACCCTAAGAGATAACTTCTCTCAGCTACATTAGAACACAACCCAAGATTAGATGTAGATTTTTATAATATACCTCAAACATAACCCCATACTTGGAAAGTAGAAAATATGTGAACTCCAAAAATTATTCTTCAAATAATCAAAATCATTATAACATTGGTCAGTCCATAAAAAATAATGATCTTTCTTGGTTATGGCTATTATAGTTGGCCTTTTATAACCATCCATTTTCACTTTTATTACATATATATATATATATTCAAATATTTTAATATTAATAAAACATTTAATTTCATAAAGTGAATTGTTCATCTTGAGTTTGAAATAATAATTTCCTAGGATATTTGTCGCATTGATATTGTCGTAAAAATTCCCTTTTATGATGAAAACCTTGAGATTCCATGATTGTATTCTTGAATATATTTCAATGGTTAGATAATATTATATAATTAAGAAGATAGTATATAGTCTATAAAGTGTGAGTAATCATAAGTGGATGAAACTTCATCTCATAAAGATATCTATGGGTAATCACTTAGATGGGACAAAAGGAAAACAGACCCACTAGTAGGAATTCCACATGTTTTGTTGTTATAAAATATTACTATATATGAGTGTGTAAAATAGTAATTATGCATTAATTGTATTATTAATTCATTTTACAACTCACTTACTTAGAATTATTTTCTAAAACATGATTATATAGTCCATTCCAGAGTTAGATATGTTAGTTTCATCAAAAGTGAGATGTTATTAATGGAAATGATGAGGAAATAGTTATCTCTTCCATCTTCATGGGATTTGATATATTGGCCATTTTATTAGAATAGAATCTTCAGATAAAATTCCATGGAAATAGTTTAATTATTTGTTTACTTTATATTTTCAAAGATATATATATCAAGCATATAGGTTGATGACATAAATCTGTAACCTTCAAGATTATATATTGTGAAAAAGGGATTATATTACACAGTGAGGGTTGGTATGTGATTGTCTATTTTCTCATATTAATTTCTTTCTCTTGGGTGACTTGAACCATTTATATAAAAAAAACTAAACATTAGGTAATCCCTATTAATTTGAATAAAAAATAATTTTAGAGGGTCACACACTAGTGTTTCTATTGATCTTGACTTTTTTTTTAAAATAATTATTGGAATAATTATAATTATCATGAGTGAGGACTAATTTTATTGATGTTTTAATGATCAAAAATATTTATGGGTCAATGAAATATTTAATTAAATAATTATTCATGTATTCAATAAACTTAGAGGATTTGGATCTTACCAAGGTTATGTTTGATGATGAATATTTATTTTCAAGATGATAAGTAATATTTATCCATGTTCTAGATAGTGCATTCCATAAAAATAAAAATATTATTATAATTATATAGAAAGATGTTTATTAAATATTTTTATATAATTTAAGTGACGTTAGGTAAATAAATAGTATTCTAACTTAAACCTCAGATCTATAAATAGATTGTTTTGTCTATTGTGTTGGGTTAATCAAAAAACTAAGAGTTGAGAATCATTGTGCACAATGAACATCGATCCCCAATTATTTATCTCTTATTTGGAATAATGAGAATAAATCCTTCAATACCAAATTATCTTGAAGCGATCAAGACGAATAATTAAATATGATTGATTCACTATGAATGAGTCAATAAATCAGTGGGCATTTTTCTGATATAAAAGGAGCACATGTGGATCACCGTTAAAGAGATTCTAAAATTTGACCATTTCTATGATATAAAGTTAATCCATGAATCATTTTTTGATGATTGACATCATAATCTAAGAAAGTAACTAAGATAATGTATCCTTTTCTTATGATAATAAAAAAAATAATTATAAATTTATTTTCTAAAGATCCACTATGGGGTTTCGGGTTTCTCTATGCCAATATTCAATATGAAAATAAAATTGGTCATGAAATTCATGTAATGTTCAATTTTTTGAACAATCCATAGACTCAAAAAACATACATTATTGTTTATTCACCCAAAAAGGAACTTATAATTCACCTAGAACCTTCATGTGTTATTAGAGTGAGTTATATTTTTAATTTTTAATTATTTATTTGGTTTTTCTTCTATTTGCATAATTTTTGTCAGATTTTCATTTCAAAAATTATTTTTCATTTAATCCAATATTAATTAAAATATATTAAACATATTATCCATAATAATTTAGAATTTCATTTTCATAAAGGACTAATAATATATGAATAATGACCAGAGATGAAATTGGGATGTATTGAGGTACTTTTCCATTAAGACTGGGTTACATAGTGTCTTGCTAGAATACACAATATTTAACTTTTTGAACTACACTTGTATATGGCATGGAATACATAGAATGACAAGAAGTAACTATAAATGGTTTATTTGTTACACACAATGTCAAGATCAATCCAACCTAGAACACAGCTTGGCCTATTACATAGTGTATAACCATCACTCATGGTATGTAGTCCATATAGTTTAGTAGAGAAATTTTAACAAATTATGTGATCAAATACACAGTTAAAATTGCATGAGATTGGTTTCCTGGTGTAATAAGGATATACAAAACCTGTAGAAAATATACATTACGTGTAGTTTATTATTTCCCATGTTTTAAGTATAGGATGAGTTCTTTGGTGAGTCAGGTGGAAACAAGATAAGTAGAACCCAAGACATGTAATTGAAGACACATTTTGTGTTCCAACATTTGAAGAATGTGTTGAGTCATCTATAGGGTTTCTCAAACACACATCAAGTAATTTATAAAGATTTTTTAGGGTTACTACACATCTTGTAGTCCTGCATTTGATGAACAAGTTGAGTCTTTCAGCGAGATTATGTGGACACACAAAAAGAACAATACACAGTATTTAGCTAGCTTGTACACACATCAAAGCCCATCCTAGGTACATACTGAAGCGCCAAATGATTACCCTGAGTACAAAAAAATTAATGTACATGGTGTGTATCTAGTATGTATACTCCATATAGTCTCCCAATAAATAGTAGAATTAAATTATATTAAATAATTAATTTCAACATTAAAATCTTATCATATTTATTAGAACCTGATGTGATTCACAATTTTATAATTGTTTTAAATAATTAAAAATGATCAATTTTTTTATTTTAATTATCTGTAATTTTTGGTCATGTCATTTATTATACATGATTTCATATATGATGTCTTTCTTCCAAAGAATTCAAAAGGTCATTAAGATGAATGGTAATTAATTAATTAAGTAATCAGTTAATTCAATAACGATTATCTTAATAATAAATAATGAATAGAAATGAATGTTAGGTAGCATACTTTTTCATATTCATTTCATGTGAGTGACCATTCATGTTCTTTACAAAGACTTGTATATGCATTTTTTTAATATAATTTAATTTATTTCATATGTTTTCAATTATTAATTATTAAATTAAATATGATGGAATTCAAGCCATCCCTCTATCCTTTATTATGTATGGCATGTGTTTCAAAGGTTATTTATATAATTCCCCATAACTAATACTTTGGTTACCATGGCCTATGTGTGTGTCATAAATACATGTAATAAATGGATTATCCCAAGGAAGGTTGAGGTATGGATCCAAGAGAATACAAAACTAGGTGAAACATAGGAGGATAGTTGGAATGCCACAACTCATGCCAAGATCAAAATTAGGTGTTTTTAAATAGGTTATAGTTTGATTTATTTTTGGATTAATAAATCAACCATTGGATAATCTCATGGTCAGGTCATTTATTTCTTTCTACAATTTTCTATATTTTTTATTGATGAAATACCACAATCACAAAACTAAATGAATTAATGTGCAGAGAAGGAATATAAAAAATATGGATTATGGGAAAATGTTTTATCAAAACATGTTTTATCACCTATGTAAAATCCTATTAATATTAACAAGACATGTAAATGATAAAACAAGATAAAATTTATTCATAATAAATAAAACATAAAACCCCTCTTGTTAATATTATGTCATTAAGATTTATAATGTATGAATTAAGATGAACTCATAGTTAAAGTGTTGTTTTGACCTATGTAGAGGGAATTTTCAATTATTTAAATGTATTAACTAATATAGTTTGTTGAATTAATCGAATACGTATTGGTTTTAACAGACCACATCTATCCAATAAAATATTGGAGGCTTGTGTTGAGGAAATAAGAGTCAGGATTTCAGGATCGGGGAATCCACTCAACAGAATAAGGTGCTTCCAGACCACTATTGGAAAGACCGCATAACTAAATACTTTAATGTAATTTTCATGGCCTATGTTTGGATTATAATAAAATAAAAATGGATCCTTACCATTATAATTCCTACCAATAAAGTCTTCCATATTTCTCATCTACATTATTATCACTCCAAACAATCTCATATTCTTCAGTCAGATGAGGATGAGTTATAGGTAGTCGCATCCTTTGGGGATCTTCCTATACGTATCATTTATTGTATAATAAAATCTCTCCTAGGTAGTTCAGTTCCATTAGTTGGGGTTATATTGTAGGAAATCCATGTATAAGATGATACATTGAATAGAAATTCAAATGTGTGTGCTCAGTAGCCAAAACTCTTTTCAGATGGTTTACCACCTCTAGGTGAGAAACTCGGGGATGAGTTGTCTTAAGAGGGAAGATTATAAGATCAAGGGTTTTTCCTTGAGGTATGCATCTTTTGAATTTCATTTTTAACCCTTCTTACCTAATGT
Source organism: Viscum album (assembly GCA_963277665.1). Classification (NCBI taxonomy): domain Eukaryota; kingdom Viridiplantae; phylum Streptophyta; class Magnoliopsida; order Santalales; family Viscaceae; genus Viscum; species Viscum album. Next base: position 1,207,264,217 of record OY728127.1, on the reverse strand, counting down.
GAGTTCTAAATGATTTCATTAGAGTTTTAGGGGTTTCCGAGTCTTGTTCAAAGCCTAGAGGCTCAGTTTTTGGAAAAGGTAGCAGGGCCACACATTTAGTAGAAACATTGCTTCCTAGGCTACAAGATTTATCCTCACCATGTGGGGTGGTCTAGATATCAATATTAGGCTTCACAGTTTGATTAAATAATGCACCTTGGTCCACATTCCAATGAATGTTGCATGTAATATTTAGAAGAGAAAAATAAAATGGTTTTCTAATGGTTTCACAAACCGTGTGCATGAACTGTGAGGGTTCCCTTTTGAGGTAGAGAGGAGTTCACAATTGGACCACAGTTTTAGAAAACCGTATGACCAAAACATGCGACCAAGTTTTAAATTTTAAAAAAACCATTTTCCCTTAAGAACCTTATAGCCTTTATTTATTTTCTTCATCTCTATTGCACATTAGACCCTCAATATGGAGCTCCCCTTTGAAGATCCTCCCAGGATATGGTTCCAATTATCCATTTGGCCTCATAATCAAATTCTAATCATCTTATTGGATATCTAATGGTAAGAACTTCACTCCTTAGGCTCATTTCCTTATATTCCATTCTATCGATGATTATATTTTCATACTAGATAATATGCCCAATTTTCAAGGTATTAATTTTATCCATTTTCTTCCAATATGAGTAGAGTTAGGGGTTGATACTGGTTGAGTGTTATATCATGGGAATATTGTAGGTGGTATATACCATTTTTCATAAATTCTTATTGTTTTATAATTAGACGTCAATGTGTTCTGTTTGGGACCTTTAGGGAGTTTCTCCTAAATTAATTAAATGTCTAGATTAAATCATTAGAGCCTTGATAGGTTTCCCACTTAGTAAAATATAATGGTCGGATGTTTCTAACCTTAACCCAAACAACCTGTGAGGTGTGTTTATGATTATGGTCAATGATATACCACCCCTTTGAACCACTCTATAATAGTGGGAGCCTTGATAAATTAAATGGGATTTTAAAAAAGGGTTTATACCTCCTTTTTTATGTAGTTACATGCTATTAAAAAGGGTAAATGGTTTAAATGGATGTTGTGGAATGAGTTGGATAAAATCATGGCTTGAATATGATTAAGAAATTGATTATGAAATTGGTTCAATGATATAGGTAATGTTTAATTAATGGCCCGTGATTACTTGGGATGCCATAGAAATTTTTACTTCATGGATTTGGCCTTGAGGGTCTGACACTTGATTATATCAGATTTCATGGAAATTTATATTAAATAGATCTAGATTAATTTGGTTTTCTATGACATTTCAACCCTTGGGATCCAGATTTCATGGACCTCCTTGAATATTCTCTCTAGAAATGCTCCTTGAGCTCCACTAAAGTCTTTACTAATTTTTTTATAGAAAGACTCAATGGTCATGATGAGCATTTTTTGGTAATTTATAACTTGGATCTATCCCATGTAAGCATGATGCGATGAAAATTTCTTGGTCATTTTTACCTTGGATCTATCCCTTTTATTCATGACACTATATTACATGGCATAGGCCATAGTGTATGTTTTACCATGCTTTAAATATGCCCATTGTGATTATTTCTTGTTTGTAGCGAGACTTGTTAGGCTAGATAGTGTCACATTTACATATATCACTCCTAATTATTCGTTTATATTAGTATTATATATCCCAAAATTATTCTAATTATATACATAGTCTAAACATAATGTAGACACTGTTAGTGGTGGAATGTTGAGTGTTATCTCACACCTTGTGTAGGACACCGTTGGGTACCCTAACAGACTTCATGGATGTAGGTAGGGAGTGGGGAAAGTTCTATATTTATGATGTTTGATTGAGTATTCTTTGGATCTGGGGACTGCATGACCATTCTATGTTCGTGATTCTATCTGTGGATAGATCGTTTTGTTATTTTTGGTTCTTTTGATAAATATAACTTATTGGATTCATATTTCAAACTATTTTCTATCATTTTTTATAGAATCATGATATACTCATTTGGTATATGAGAAAACCTTAGCATTTTATATTACACCTATTGTCCAAATGTTTATTTACTGATGTTGTAGATTTATATTACTCTTCAACTATTGATTCATGTCATTACACCACTATGATACAATCTAGTTTTGAGGATATAGTCATTCCATTATACAACTTTAGACACTCGCTAGTAGTCGGTAGCCTCTTGTATACAAGGAGGCGTGTTGGAGGTCATGTGACCCATGAATTGGGGAACCAGTTAGTGTCTCCTGGGTCGAGATGTTAAATGAATAACATGTTAACTGTTCATTTTTTGATGCTTTCAATGATGTTAATTTTAAATGATGAAGTCTCATGAAAAAAAAGGATTCTTATAGAATAGTCGAACATCTCCATGGTATTTACTAAGAGAGAAAAAGATGGGAATGGGTTGAGATCTCCAAGGTGATTCTTTAGAGACATCCTAGAGAGGTTCTCTAGCTGGAATTCTTATTGTTAAGATTGTTGGATACATTGAGAACGTTGAGGTTCAATGGTTTAAATATTCTGATGAACTATGAACCATTCTCATTATTAAATCACTCCTTTAGAGATTCTACAACTTTGTTATAAATTTTAATTTCAACAAAATTGAGAGGTCTCTTCCAGATCTACTCACTCTTATTTACCTTGTAGATAAGAAAATGAATCATCAAAATGATTCCATATTTATGTTGAATAAACCAAAAGGACAACAGAAGAGATATAAGCCCCAATATTCATTGCAATACCCCTCATAGAAGAGAAAGATCATAGGTAAAACATGGTAGAAGGATGATATCTATTTCATATGTGGAAATAAGGACCACTAAAAGAAAAATTGTACCTAGAAAAAGATTCAGGAAGAATCATTTTTTGTGTCTGTTATCAAGTGAAATTTATTGATTCCTACAAATTTGGTATTAGATATGTCTTATTGTTCTCACATATGTATTCAAATATAAGAAAAAACTAGATTAAAAATGATTGATTGAGTGGAGGAAGAACTATGTGTAGCCAAATGAGTCAAACTTACTACTATGGATATCGAGGACTATAACCTCAATTTTATGATTGGAATGATCTTGGTTTGTAAAGATTATTATTAGATTCAATCAGTTACCAAAAATAATTTTTTGTATCTAGACTTGAAACATATGGATTTATTTCTAAATATTGGAATAAATGTTTCTTATTTTATAAAGATAGATTTTTTATAGTATGTTATATTTAAATAATGGATTATATATGTGGGATTAGATAAATAAAGTAATAAAAATCGATAACAAAACCATATCAGTTGATTCATACTGTACCCAACATTGGACTCATTGGCAAGGTCATGTAAATGAGAAATGTTTAACTAAATTACACCAAGATGGATACTAATATTCTTTTGAATGATAACCACTTGGTGTATGTCCCACATGTTTAAAGGAAAAAATGGGCAAATATCTATTTATTGAAAAAGGATAAAGTGCCAAGTAGCATCATAAATTATTTCATACTGATGTGTGTGAACTATTTACAGTTGATGCAAAGGGTGGATACTCATATACCATAATTTTTATAGATGATTTATGTAGATAGGTATTTTTATACTAAATGATTTATAAATTTGATTCTATTGATAGATTCATGGAATAAAATAATGAACTTATGAACAAGATTGGTAAGAATATTAAGAAACTATTCCCAAATTATGGTTGTTAATATCTTTATCAAGACATAATTTATTATTTACAGGAGTGTGGGATTGAATCACAACTCACTTCTCCTTGAACACCTCAGTGAAATAGTGTAAGAGAATGTATAAACCACACCTTGTTAGATAAGGTGAGACCTATAATTTGTCATGTGAGTCTTCCATTATCTTATTGGGGGTATGCATTAAAAAAGTAATATGCATAATAAACTAGGTTCCAACTAAAGAAATTAAGATATTCCATAAAAATTATAGAGTTGAAATAAACATGTGTTGTCATATATGTATGTGTGGGGATGTCAAACACTTGTTAAGGCCTCTTTAGGTTACAAAATGTTACCTTGAGGCACAAAGTCTGTCTTTATAGGACATCATAGAGAACCATGGGGATACTACCTATAAATTCCATTAGATAGATTTGTTGTGGTTGGTAGACATCCCAATTTTTGGAAAAAGATCATATATCAAAAATTTCTAGTGGGAGATAGATAGACGTTAATAAAGTACAAGATCAAGATACACAATAATTGACAAATGAACAAATTCAACAATATCCCATTGAAGAAGTAGTTCTAGAGACTCAAATACTGCATTAGAGTACAAGAGAATTTAGAGAACGAAAGTTGTATAGTTTTCTCATAAATGAGAATGGTGAATCATTATTATATGATAATAATGATCCATTATCCTATAAGGAATAAGTAAGTAACATAAATGTTTCTATGTGGAAATAATCCATGAATTCTGTTATAGATTCTATGTTCCAAAACCATGTGTGAAATATGGTAGATCCCCTAGTATATGTAAATTCCATTGGATATAAATGGGTATTCAAGAAGAAATGGGACATGGATTGAAAATTAATTACTTATAAGTAAAAACTAGTTAAAAGAAATTCAAACAGCATCAAATTATTGTCAATTTTGAAACCCTTTAACTAATTGAAATGAAAAAATCCATCATAATTATACTTTCTATTTTAGATTTCTATGACTATGAGATTTGGAAAATGGATTTCAAAATTTCCTTCCTTAATGGTGAACTTCAAGAAAGTTTATATATGACATAGCCCAAAGGTTCTGTGACTCCAAAGATACCAACGTGTTATGAAAATTGAAAAAAACAATTTATGGATTAATGTAAGAATCCAATTCATAGAACATTCACTTTGATGAATTCATAACAGAATTTGGTTTCATAAAGAATGAATGAAGGCCTTGTGTCTATAATAGGTTTTTTGGAGTGTGTTAATTTTCATAGTAGTATATTTCAATGAAATATTACTAATTAGGAATAAAATACATGTCTTATAGTCTATTAAATCCGTGATGAATAAATTATTATCTATGAAGGATTTTGTTGAAGCATCATATATTATTGGGATCAACATATATAATTATAGATACAAGAGTCTTCCTGAACTAATTTAAGGTATATATATTGAAGAGATATAGAAGAGATTCAATATGTAATAATATAAGTGTTGATTATTTCAAATGTCACATGAACTTCACCTTTCTAGGAAAATGTGATCTCATACACATAAGTAATGAAAAAGGATGATAGTATTATATATGCATCAGAAATTGGTTCAGTCATGTAAGTTATGTAATGTACTAGGCTAGATTTTTCCTATGATTTGAGTGTGGAATAACGATATCAATTTGAACCGAGTGAACACCATAAGTTGATAGTCAAGATTATTATTAAGTGTGTGAGGTGTGCTAAGTATATATTCCTTGTGCATAGAGAATATGTGGAATTATACATTTGAGGATATGAAAATTATATTTTCCAAATATATCAAGAATATTTGAAATTGAAGAAGTGGTGAATCTTTACTCTAAACAGAAAGTCTTTGATCTTGAAGATCTCAAAGGAAGCTATGATCACAAATTAGAAATTAGTTTTCTTGTCTATTATAGATTAAATAGTATATAAAGATTAATTTTTTATATAAACCCTTATCCAAGGACCAAAAAAGGTTCATAGAATTAAAGACGCCATCAAAATCTACTGTGATAATATAGTAGCGATGGATATCACAAAGGAGCTAAAGTCACATTAGAGAATAAATAACATAATTCAGAAGTATCGTATCTTGAGGTATTTTTCTCTAAGAAGTGAAGTCACACTATGTATAATCTCCAAGAAATATAACATGGAGGACACATTGATTAAATCCTTATCTATGTGTAAACATAATCATCACGTGAGGATTAGTTGACTGAAAGTCATAGATGGTTGGATCTGGTCCAAGTGGGAGTTTGTTGGAGTTGGTTTTCTAAAACTAACTATATGTACTTTTATTACATGCATATTTGAATATTGAAATATTAATAAAACATATTATTATATATTGTTCATGTTTTTCATAAATTTTATTTAATACTTTCCAAGAATAACTGTCATATTGATAAGGTCATAAAACTTCCCATACTATGATGATAACCTTGAAATTCCGTGATGATATTCTTAAATATAGATTTATGCTTGGATAACATTCAAAGATGGGGAACATAGTATATATAGTAGATTTTTTTATAAATGATAAGAAGATGATAAATAATCTCTTATTCTTTTTACCTAGTAACCTTTAAGACTATAGATTATGAGAATAGAACCGCCATGAGGATTTCCACATGTTTTGGTGTCATCTAATATTATTATCTATGAGCATGTGTTATGGTTCTTATAATTGTTTGATTATTATTAATTCATGTTATGAATAATTCACATATATGTATTTAATTATCCTTTATGATATAGTTCAATGAAAAGTTAGATAGTTGTGGTACATCATGGGTGACATGTTATTAGTGGATAAGTCAAGGAAAGATTTGTCGCTTCCATTTTTATAGAAGTTAATAGATTTACCCTTTGATTAGAATAGAATAATTGCATGAAATTACATGTATATATTGAATTTTTGTGTTTATTTTAGATATTAATCGAAATACATATCAATCATATAGGTTGATGACACATATTTGCAACCTACTTGATGAGATATTATGACAAAGGGAATATATTACAGAATAAGAGTTTGAATTTGGTTGTCGATGTTGGGACATTAAATTATTTATCGTGGGTTCCTTGACCCATTGTTATAATATAATATTACACTTTAATAAATCCCAACTAATTCCAATGAGAAAGAATCTTGTAGAGCCACACACTAAGTATTTCCATTGATCTCGATTAAATTTTATTCCAATTTAGTTATTGGAATAAATATTACTCTCAAGACCAAGGAATAATATTATTCATGTTTTATCGATCAAAAATATTTATTGATGAATAAAATATTTAATTAAATATTCATTAATGTATTCAATAAATGAGGAGGTGCTCGATTGGACCAAGATCATGTCCGGGGATGAATATTTATTTTCAAGACGGTAAATAATATGTACCATTTTATGAGTCAAGGCACACCATAAAAATAATAATTAAAAAAATTATTATAATTATATGGAAATGGGTTTGTTAAGGATAATTATATTATTTAATGGTTGGTATTTAATTAAATAATATTTTATACTAAAACCAAGATCTATAAATAGATGTTTATTTCTATTGTGATGTGTTAAATAAAAAATTAAGAATCGAGAATCATTGTGCACCACAAAATTATATCTCAAATTCTTCCTCTCATCTTCTCAAGATTGAGAAGAACTCCTTACGGTTTTAAGGATCTTATAGTGTCCAAGTAAAAAATTAAATATGATTGGTTTTTCATGCTAGCATATAGAAATAAATCAACATTGTTTGGAGGTCAAAGGATCATGTGTGGATCACCACTAGGTGGGTTCTATAGTTGGATCCTACCTATGAAATGAAGGTAATATAAGAAGGGTTTTGTATGATCGACATAATTATAATAAGCAGGGATTATTATACATAGATATTAAATCTTTTTATATACACATTCATTAAATTATAAAAATACATACTAGCATATCGTAATGATATAATGAATTTGGAAACATTGAAACATAAAAAACAGTTTCATATGGGAAAAAAGTCATATAAAACTATGTAATAAATAACTATCACTCTTCATGGAAATATAATACATCATAAATTTCTTCATAATCTGGGGAAGGGAAACATAAGAAAGGTTGAGCTAAAATTCCTAGAAAGGGTAAAAAAAATTGAGATATTTAAGCATTACATGAACAATAGTATATGATGATATGTTTATAAAATTTTAAAACGGTACCATTCATATCAAAGATCATAATCTAGAGTCATGTTAAAAATATTGGTAGTTTATAAGGCATGGATCATAAGTAAATCAAAGAACATGATCCATGAGAGCGTAATTATGGAATAAGACATAAAATTGTGGCATACAAATTATAATAGAAAATAATTTCCATATTAATCAAGGATTATTGATATGTATATCATAGTGGAATGGGTTCACTCTCCAAACCATCATAGTAGTATCTGTTCACTCCCAAGACTATCTTTGCTGAAACGTCCCTTACTGAACTGAGTTCACTTCCCATTACAGTCTTATTTATCTCTTGATAAATAAATCATTACCTAATACATTGGAACGTGATTGAGGTCCCACCCATCTCATAATGAAAATTATATATATATGTTCCAAAAGATCATAACAAATTCCTCATACTAAAACCAAGGAAAATAAATTGATTAAATTAATATTTCATAAAACATAACCTATAGAAAATAAAAAGGTTTCATAATAATTTCATCATCAAATCATAAACCAAGTAAAAAAAAGAACATGGTTTTATAAGCATATTATCATGTTATAAACCAGTGGAAGAGAAAAATAAATTCAAAAAAATTATTCCATTATAAACATAAAAAATCCTAATAAATAAATAAAATGGTATCCTTGGGTCATATCCACATTAAAATATAAGTAACATCAAACTATTTCATATTAGATAGAAAATTATTTTGAAGGATCACTTGGAAAAATTATTAAGAATATAAATTTTTCTTACAAATCAATTTCTAAAAATAAATATTAATAAATAGTTTGTAATTCATTTTATTTCAAAATATACTTGAAAAGTAATAACATAAACATTAAAATTAATTTAAAATATTTCTTGAAAAAAATATCATGTCTAAATTGAAAAAAATAAAACATAAAACATTTTAAAAAATCATTCAAAATAAACTTGAAAACATATAAATTAATCTTAAAATAAAATAATCGTCATGAATATAAAAAAATGTGTTCATTCCATATAGCTTAAAATAAACATTTCTTTAAAATTTTTGTTGAATGCTAAACTAGAATTATTTGAAAAAATTCATGAAGATTCCTTTCAAAAAAGTATAAAAAAGAAAACATGGGTAAAAATTTATTTAATAAATCATTCTAAGAATGTAAAAAACCATCATTGAAACCATTTTTATAAATCATGGTTTTGGAAGAAATATGTTTTCTGAATGAAGAGAGAAATAAAGTTGATTTTTATAAAAAAAATATTCTTTTGAACTCTTGAGTATATAATGAGAGTAAAATGAAGAAAAAACATGTATTCTCATTAAATAACAAGATTATAATAAAACTAATGAGTTTATTGGGATATAGATGATAATACCTCTGTATTGGAAGCATAATTATAATGAATCCCGATAAATTATGAGATTTTAACATAAAACTCTTACCTCTTTGAAAAAATTGAATTGTAATCCACATGAAAGAATAATATTAGATAAAACATATAACGTCATGAAAATAATTAGTTTCATTTAATAACATATCAAAGTTTAATTATATACACCTCATAGAGGAATATAGGTTCATAACATAACTTTGGTCCCTAGAAAAGAAATTTGAGGTAAAAAACCTTTACCTGTTTTGTAACATTTGAACCATAAACACCATGAAAGAGAGATACTAAAATGGATATTTAAATAACCATAATTTTATGGATAATAATCATAAAATAAATTCATTGGATGTATATACACAATATAAAATTAATTTGTGGTGAATCTGGCTTATGACTCACAAAAGTAAAAAAGTGAGACCGAAATCCCTTACCCTATGTCTAAACATTTTTAGTACATTTTAAAAACTCTTATATAATAAATATAATTTTATTTTAAATATATTAAAGAATAATAGGTATATATAATACCATATATGATTTTATTATAGCCTTTTATTATCCTATTATTAAAAATTCTATGTTAAATTCTCATTTTGGGAAATAACTATGTTTTTATATGAATGTTTTGATTTGTCATTTTTTCCTCCTATTACTTTTTTCATGGTTATATAATCTCTTAAATGTTAAAAATTATATAAATATAATATATATTCAGTATATATGTATCCTGATTAATCTACAAAAACTAGGGATAGAAAAATAAATACATTGTTCATCTAGACGGTTGGTCGTATGTACACATGAATGTTGTTTCCATTTTCACAACTAGTAAAGTGAAATAAGGTTGAATAATATATTACCATTAAATATTAATATTTATTTCATATATAACATATATTTTCATTAAAAATTATTATTACCTTCAATTTAATGCTTGAACGAATAACATCACTTTAAGAGACGGTAGTCATCCGTACACATAAAGGACAGTTTCATATTGCCATGGAATGAAAATTAAGATGGAACATGTGAGATAATTATTAGAAATATTATAATAAAGTCATTAATATTATATATAAACAATAAATCCATCATTATATTAATCTTTGATAGGTGGTGACTAAAAAATAGACAACATCGCTACCTGAGGCGGCAGTCTACTGTACACCCGAATGATGATTTCATAACCCATTTGAATGTAGTGAAGAAGGATTTATGTTATTAAAATAACATACTAAAATAACCTTACATGTAATATATTGATGTTATTATATCATAATGGTTTAATAATAATTTAAGTATGTGGCATATGGAATAAATTAAAATGCTCTAGTATGGATGTTACCTCTTTTACGGACAATTGTTTTTTGGTTTTCACCAAAAGACATCATAGGTTGGATTTATAACAAATATAAGGCATCCAGAATGAGATTATGGAAGTAATTAAGTTATTTGGGAATTAATGTTCTGGACCAATTATATTCAGAAGTTTTAATAGGATAGTAAAGTAGGTGACCTTTTATAAGTGATGTGAGTAACACTATTGTAATTTTTGGAAGGGGAAATGTGAACCTTCATTTTTTACATTAAAAATGATTTACTATAACGTACCGGTTCCAGGTGACACTCAACGGGTGCCCCAGACCAGGTTGGTCACATGACCTCAAGCGCATTTCCCCAAACGCCAGAGGTTGCCGACTAGTAGTGAGGGCATAGGTCTAATAGTGGGGAAACTATGCCCTCATTTGTAAAAGTGTAGAGCAGCGGAAAAGTTAAATAACATACAACAACAGCAAAAGCAATAAACCATACACATTACAATGAAAAAATGCAGTAAAAGATAACCAACAGTTATATAGATAATGATGAAACCTGTCTCTAGTTCTAAGAAAATAGCCAGAACATGTTACACAGTAGTACAATACAATACAATAGAAAGTACAGGAACAACAGAAAAAAACAGAATAGTCGGCAGCATCGCGAGCCTATGCTCAGTCCCATGCTCCTCAACTCCTCAACAAAAATCAAGTACTTGTATAGGGACCATTTCCCATATCCACACCTACATAAATGTAATCTATTTGGGGTTGAAGACATGACCCCAAAAAGGGTGTGAGAAATAAATCCCAATAGGCACCCACCAAAGGCTCGTGCCCAACTCTCAATGAAAATGTGAAAAAACAGTGTGTAGTAATAAATGCAATACGCGAAGTAGTACTCAAAGTAACTAACTTTTCCAGTCATATTTCCATTTTAATTTTCATTTAACCATTATATTTAATAAATTTTTTGTATTATCAGTACCAAGCCATCCGGCCAATCAGAAACTTGACCTCAGGATAATATAATAAAACCATTCCCTCAGGCTTGCCGAAAGGCTATCGAATATTTCCCTCAGACATATGAAGTGTTGCCCTTAGGCACAGAATTCACTACCCTTAGGAACGAAATAAGTTTCCCTCAGGAAAAATAGAACACTACCCTCAGGCTGTATAATAAACCATGCCCTCCAGCTAAATAATAAACCATTCTCTCAGGCTTTTGTAACCGGGCCGAGCCCAAAGAAAAACATTAAATTTACATACAAATCCTCTCAATCCAAAAGTAATTCAAATTATAAACATAGCATACCCTTGGGTATCCTGGCCAAATGGCTAAACAGAGGAACGCTCCCCCGGGGTGGTCCTGGATCCAAGAAGTGATCCTAAACAACATTTCATTATTACATTTAATCACCTATAAAATTCTAGGTATTCAAAACATCTAAGGCCTCAGCCACACGACACCCCAACATGGGTTCATAGCACAATGGTAAAAAAAATGCACAGCAGTTGGAAATTAAACACCAGACCACCTACCACGATCACCCCTGATCGTTATACGTGAACAATGCTCCTCGAAATGCCCAATAATGGTGTAGATCTGAGGTAAAACAACTCTTGTTCAAACTCAAATAACATCCTTTAGAGGAATAATTGGCAAGAACTATGCAAGGAGAAGGAAGAACGCACCTGTTCGGTTCAAAGGAGATCGACAGTGCAGAAAACGGGTTTTAGGTGTGCGGTCGGGAGGACCTCCAAACTCCAGCCATCTCTCCCAAGCTCTCCTCCGGTTCTAAGTCTTCTCTATGAACAGAGGAGGCTACTGCCCATTTTAAGAAAAAACAACAGGCTACATGGCATGTACTATCCATTTTTTTAACTGTTCCTACGACTGCTTCTTTCCACAGCGGCACTGTTCATCAGTCGACATGAGTACACGACATGTATTCCATGAGTACACAGCGTGTACTATCGCTCAGCTCGCGGCTGCCTTCACTACCTTACTATTTTCCTGCCGACTGACAACACAGTGTTTACATACCCACTACACGGTGTATAATCGGTTTTTACACCATTCATCGCCAGCCTGGCTACACACCCTGTGTGCTCATACCACACGGCCAAAGTACACGGCGTGTGGAAAAGTACGCGGCATGTACCAACAAAAAGTGTGATTTCCCCCCATTTTCCTTATTTTCTCAAAAACACTTAAGGAAAAGAGAAAGGATGAAACTTGTACCTCAAGAATAAGAACCGGGTACTTACAAACTTCCCCCCTTAAAGCAATTCGTCCCTAAAATTTCCTTTCCAAGGGAGGTGAAGATGAAGCTCAGAACAAATCTCGCCACTGAGCACGTATGTCGGTCTCCCTCTCCCAGGTTTCTTCATGCACTTGGCCATGCTACCATAGCACCCGTATGAGAGGAATTGACCAGCCTTGGAGAACCTTCGTGCTCTTATCCATGATACGAATCAGATGCTCCTCAAAAGACACATCCATCTGAAGTTCAACCACTTCTGGCTGAAAGACATGAGATGGGTCTGAATGATAATGGTGCAACAGAGATACATAGATGACTTCGTTCATGGCCCGATACCTCTGTGGTAATCACAACCGATAGGCAACCGGCCCAACTCTCTCCAGAATCTCATATGGCCCCACATACCTCGGTGAAATTTTAACATGTCTCCTGATCCGTTTGTGCCCTAACATTGGAGAAACACACAAGAAGACCTGATCCCTGACCGTGAACTCCAAAGGTCATCTCTGGCGATCATCATTATATTTTTAATGAGACTGTACGGTAGCCATTCTCTTTTGAATCAACTGGACCTTCTTAGAAGTCTCCTGCACGAGTTGTGGTCCTAATAAAGCTGCCTCACCTACCTCAATCCAGCACAAAGGTGATCGGCATGGCCTACCATATAAAGACTTATATGGTGTCATCTCAATAGTTTCCTGAAAACTAATATTATGGGAACACTCAACTAGGGGTATATGCTTCTCCCAAGAGCCCCCAAAGGCTAGGACGCATGCACACAGCATGTCCTCTAGCACCTGTATCGTACTCTCTGACTAACCATTAGTTTGAGGGTGGTAAGTTGTGCTCAGAAGCAACTGTGTACCCAGTGCCCTCTGAAAAATCTTCCAGAAATGAGACGTAAAACAGGCATCCCTATCTGAAACAATAGAATGAGGGACCTGATGAATACGTATGATCTCTCTGATATACATCTTCCCGAGCTCATCAACACTGAAGGTATTCTTGATTGGAAAAAAGTGAGCAACCTTTGTGAGTATGTCCACAACAACCCACACGACATCATTGCCACGAGGTGAACTCGGCAACCTAGTCACGAAGTCCATTGTGACATCATCCCATTTCAACTTCGGAATAGTTAATTACTATAATAGTATGGTTGTCCTCTGATGCTCTGCCTTCACCTGCTGATAGGTGGAACACCTCGTAACAAAACCAGATACTTCACGTTTCATACCCGACCACCAATACTGACGTCTCAAGTCACGGTACATTTTGGTAACTCTGGGATGCACTGACCAAGCTGTAGCATGGAGCTCCTGCATCATCTCCTCGCGTATATCCCCTGGAACCCATACTCACCTACGGAAACGCAGTACCTCATCCTCACCTATCGTCCACCCAGGAGGAGGGTCCACACTTTCCACCGACTCCCGTATAACTAGGCCTTCTGAATCAGATAGTTGTCTCATCCTCACTCTATCTAGGAGGGTAGAAGTCACAGCTAAAGAAGAAAGATAGGTTTTCCCCTGACTATCGTGCACATCCAAATGCATCTTAGAGAACAAAGCCATAAGCCTTCACTCATCACTGGACTCCTGCACTACATGTATCTGAGTCTTCCTGCTCAATGCATCAGCAACTGCATCACCCTTACCTGGTGTATAGGCAATCTCTAAATCAAATGACTGAAGGTATTCGACCCACCTTCACTGCCTCAGATTCAAGTCACGCTGAGTAAAGATGTATTTGAGACTTTTTTGGTCGGTGAAAACCACAAAATTCTCTCCCAAGATATAATGTCTCCAACAGCGCAATGCGTGCACAACTACAGCCAAATCGAGGTCATGCGTCGCGTAATTCCTCTCATGTGGCCTCAACTGCCGAGACCCGTATGCAACAACTCGATCACCCTGCATCAACATAGCCCCCAACCCAATACCTGATGCATAATATTAAACTATATAGCTCTTTCTCTACTCTGGAAGTATTAGGATTGGTGCTGATTTCAACTTTCCCTTCAGCTCCTAGAAGGCTATCTCACAAGAATCCATCCAAACTAACATCACACCCTTCTTAGTCAAACCTATCAATGGAACTGCTATGCGGGATAAATCCTGAATAAAACACCTGTAGTAACCAGCCAACCCCAAGAAACTTCATATCTCAAAAACGTTCTTAGGTTGATCCCAGGAAACTACTACTCTCACCATCTCTGGGTTCACTTCAACTCTTGCCTCTAAGATGATATGACCCAGGAAGTGAATCTGGTCTATCCAAAAGTGGCTCTTTGAGAGCTTAGAATATAGATGATGCTCTCTCAATGTACTCAAAACTATCTCAAGATGATTATTATGGTCGTGTCGAGTGTGAGAGTACACCAGGATGTCATCCACGAAGACTACCACAAAAGAATCTAGATAATGGTGGAACACACGATTAATCAGAGCCATGAAAACTACTAGTGCATTCATGAGTCCAAACGGAAAAACCAAGTACTCTTATAGACCATACCTACTCCAAAAAGTTGTAAGCGGTATATCCAATGGTCTAAGGCGTAACTAATGATATCCTGATCTCAATTCAATCATTGAGAACACTCATGTACCTCAAAGTTGATCCAAAAGATCCTCAATCCTTGGAAAGAGATATCGGTTCTTGACCATCAACTAGTTTAGATTCTGATAATCCACATAGAGTCTAAGGGTATCATCCACCTTCTTTGAAAAAAGGACTAGCGAACCCCAAGGAGAAGTAATGGGTTAGATAAAGCCCTTTGACTATAACTCCTCTAACTATTTCTTAAGCTCTTGTAACTCTGGTTTAGCAATCCTATAAGGAGGAATAGACACTGGTGTCGCTCCTGGAACGAGCTCAATAAAGAAATTCACCTCTAGCTCTGGAGGTGAACCTGAAAATTCATTCGGGAAGACATCCCTGAAACTATCAACCACTGGAGGGAAATCCTTCTGAAAAGTTCCATGTACATCTAGATATAAACTCGCAACCTGGGTTGTAGCTCCACCTCGATCACGATGTTATGGTCTATCTCGACTTGCCTGAACATCCCACTCACCCTAGTATAGAAACTCTCTATCCTATGGTGACATGTAACGCACCCTGCGACGATAAAACTCTACAAAGGCTCGAAAGGGAACCAACCAGTCCATCCTGAGAATGACATCATATCTTGTCATCTCTAAGACATAGAGGTCACCAAGAAAGTGACACCCACCAACCTCAAGGGGGCACTCCCTACACTGACACTCACCAACCGTTCTAGTCCCCAACGGAGTTTCTAGCCTTATAACAATAGAAGAAGAAGAATCACAGAGCCCAAGGCACTCCACAAAAAGAAGAGATACAAATCTATGTGTAGCATCCGTATCGAAAAGTACTGAAGACAAGACATAAGCTAGTAGAATAGTACCTCTAATAGTATAAGTTCTAGGATCCTGCTCTTGTTAGGTCTGTTGCACTGCATATGCCTGCACAGTGCTATGGCCCAATGACACAGCCTAGCTACCATGAGTTGTCCGGCCCTGCTGCCTCTGAGATCCTGGTGTATGGCTACCACGACCACGACCACCACCTCTACCTGTACGTCCTGACATATCCCAGTTTCCATACTGGTAAGAAGTTGCTGGTCCTTCTCCCACACACGGAGTCTGCACAGAACCCCTCTCACTAGCCACTGGAAGAAACGCCCTGCAAAAGCGCTATAGATTACCCATCTTGCCACAAGCTCGGCACTCCACTGGGTCTGGTTGACACTACGTTCTCTTGTTCCCCTCTCCTCTACACTAGTAGAAAATGACCGGGTCACATGAAGTAATTGCCTGGCTAGTACTACCACCATGAGAGAAACTCATCTGTCGCTTCCTCTTCCTGGAGGAAATAGTACCAGAGACTGGGGTCGAACCACCCTAGCCCACACCACTAGCCTCCCGAAGGTTCCTCTCTGAAATCAGTGCCTAGTTCACAATAGCATGTACTGTAGGAAATATGAAAACATTCACTAGTTCTCGGATGTCATATCTAAGACCATTCTCAAAGCGTCTGGCCCTCAACGTCTCATCACCCTCCAGAACGGGTGCAAAACACCGAAGCTCGGTGAAACGAGCTGAATAATCCATCACCAACATAGCGCCCTGCTGCAGGTTCAAGAACTCTCAAGATCGATCTACCCTCAGCATCTCTGGGAATAAAAAGTCATAGAAAGCTCTCTGAAAATAATCCCATGCCATTTCTCTATGATGCTCATACTAAGTGTTAACATCCCACCACCTCTTGGCAGAATCCTACAACATGTAAGTAGCGATCTTGACCCTCCACCCTATAGGCTTCTCAAGGTGCTCAAAAATAATCTGCATCGACCCCATCCAAGACTCTACAACATGTAGTCCACCATCCCCTAAAAACATAGGTGGATGCTACTTCTGGAAGATACGAGTCAGTTCTTCCATAGATGTGGCAGTCGGCGGTGCTCCCTGAAAGGTCTTCCTGAACTGCATAAAGCCTTCATGGAACTGTGCCTCCACGCCTGTGTTTGGTATAACGTCTGGCACCGCATCTGGCTCTGCTGGAGGGTCCACTGGTATCCCATGGCCTAACATCTCTGGAGTATAATCATTGTCTCTCTCTTGGCAAAACACATGTGGTCGTCTCGGCGGCATTACTCTACAAGGTCAAGAACACGCCTAAGATTTAAGTCTATCAATGACTAAAAAACAAGGGGACCTAAAAGGGAATAGTAGGAAGATGGAATTTCATGATATTCAAAACAAGACTACACAATGTGCATATTAACCACACTGCCTGTACATGGCTTTTCTTCTCCTACCTGGGTCCTTATACATGGATTAGCCACATGGTTCCCTTTTTAACAAGACTACACGACGTGTATGTCATCTACACGTTGTGTATGGTTTAATTTCCAACTGCCTGTTTCATTCGTGGAACGGACGACTACTCAGCTAAAACTAAACGGTGTGTTACACCCGCACACGACATGTAACCCACCTTGTTTCCCAACCACATAGTTAAGTCCACACAGTCTCCCACCGGTACGGACTACACGGCATGTCCCTCAGGTACACGGCGTGTTCAACTCCGACCCATGTTTGTTAGCTACACGACCGAGTCCCCAGGTCAGACTACACAGCACGTTCCAAGGTGGACACGACATGTATGTCTCAAGGTATCCTCCATCCGTATTTTTAGTTTCACGGGCGGACTCTGGGTCAAAACTACATGGTGTGTACTTCAGGTACACAGCATGTGTTTCCCAAGCCTTTCCCTACCCTGTGTCCCCACCCACATGGTCTATGACACCAGAAGAGACTACACGGCATGTACGGATGGTACGCGGCGTGTACTCAAAAAGTTTTCATTTCTTCCCAAAAAGAAGAACACATGGCGTGTGTCTGAGGAACTAAACATCATGTATCCTGGGTTTTCCAGACAGTAAGCCTCTGAAACTACTCCAGAACCCGGTAATTACTGAAAAACCACACCTAAGTGCCAAATTTCGATCCGTGAGGGCCCATACTCCCCGCGAATAAAATTTTAGCATCTTATACATGTTATACACAAATAAAAAAGTCAATGATGAACCAAATTCCGGTCATTGAGGGCCCATACTCCTCAATAACCAATGATTGGTGTTCTTTTTATCAAGGCCTCACACAAGAATACCCTATCACATAGCAGGTATTTATCAAAGCAGCTATCACATCAACATGAAATTTCTTTTGCTCTTACATGGCATGTGATTTCTAGCATGTGACTAAATGTTGCATGAGATGGAATACCCTCATCTCATCGGGTTGCAACTAAATAGAACCCAAGGATAAAATATAAATAGCACAATCACAAGTGCATCACCCAATGGTAAAAATTTAATAAACTGTAAAATTTTTCAAAATCAGAATAATTGCATAAATAATATTAGGTAGACTGGCTTTGTCCTGTACATGGGTTAGATACTCCCGAAAACAACTTATTTCCAACTACCATTTTTGTTCTATACCTGACTAAAGCTCCAAATAGTATGTCAAAGAAAAGAAACGCTCTGATTACAATTTGTAACGTCCCGGTTCCGGGTGAAACTCAACGGATGACCCAGACTCTGTTGGTCACACGACCTCAAGTGCATTTCCGCAAACTTTAGAGGCTACCGACTAGTAGCGAGGGCCCAGTTCTGATAGTGGGGAAACTATGCCCTCATTTTTCAAAGTGTCGCATAGCAGAATAGATAAATAACATACCACAACATCAGAAGTAATAAACTACACACATTAAAATGAACAACTGCACTAAAAGATAACCAAAAGTTATATAGATAATGATACATCATGTCTCTAGTTCTAAGAAAATAGCCCGAACGTGTTACACAGAAGTACAATACAACACAATAGAAAGTACAGGTACAGCAGAACAAAACAGAATAGCTGGCAGCATCATGAGCCTAAGCTCAGTACCATTCTCCTCTACCCCTTAACATCAATCATATACCTGTATAGGGACCCTTTCCCCTATCCACACCTGCAGAAATGTAATTTGTTTGGGGCCAAAGACCTGACTCCAAACAGGGTGTGATAAATAAATCCTAGTAGGCACCCACCAAAGGCCTCTGCCCAACTGTCAAGAAAAATTTCCAACAACAGTGTGCAGTAATAAATGCAATACATGATGTAGTACTCAAAGTAACTATCTTAACCAGTCATATTTCCATTTTAGTATTCATTTAACCAATCTATTTAATAACATTTTGTAATCTTCAGTACCAAGCCCTCGGGCCAATCAGAACCTTTACCTTAGGCTAATATAATAAAACCATTCCCTCAGGCTATCGAATATTACCCTCAGGAATACGAAGTGTCACCTTCAGGAAAAGAATCCACTACCCTCAGGAACAAAAGAAGTTTCCCTCAAGAAAAATAGAACATTGCCCTGAAGCTCTATAATATATTATGACCTCAAGCTATATAATAAACCAGGCCCTCAGGATTTAGTAACCGGGCTGAGCCCTAAGCACAACATGAAATTTACATACAAATCCTTTCACAGAAAAATTAATATAAATTATAAACATAGCATACCCTCGGGTATCCTGGACAAACGGCTAAACAGAGGAACATACCCCCAGGGTGGTCCTGGATCCAAGTGGTGATCCCAAACAAAAGTTCATTATCACATTTAATCACCTATTCAATTCTAGGAATTCAAAAAATCCAATGCCTCAACCACACGACACCCCAACATGGGTTCATAGCACAACGGTAAACACAAATTCACAGCAGTTGGAAATAACACCAGACCACCTACCTCGATTTCCCCTGATAGGTATACACGAACGAAGATCCTCGAAATGCCCATGAACGGTGTAGATTTGAGGTAAAGGAATTACCGTTCAAACTCAAAGAACTTTATTTGGATGAAGAATTTCCAAGAACTATACAAGGAGGAGGAAGAACGCACCCGTGCAGTTCCAAGGAGATCGACGATGCAGAAAACGGGTACTCGGTGTGCGGTTGGGAGGTCCTCCAAGCTCCGGACGTCTCTCCCAAGCTCTTATTGTAGAGACCCGAAGCCTGACGTACAGGTACTTTACATTACTTTTGCGGAATACTTAGTACATAACTAAAACACACACACAAGGATCGTAATAGTTTAGTGTCTTTGGAAACTCGGAACGTATTCTTCTAATAGTGGTGAAAGATCTTCAAAATCTCCCACAAAGATCTTCTTTTTTTTAACCTAAAACCTTTCTTTATATCCTGGGGAAAAGAAAACATAAAAGGGTGAGCTCAAATGCTCAGTAAGGGTAAACAAAAGAAATATCAATCACATAATTTTCATAGGAACATAACATTTTTGGAAATCTTAACCTGCAAAAGAGAGCATAATTTCATAACATGGGATAAATCATAGTAGTGAAATGAAATCATAACATAAATCATTACTCATTGTGGCATACACACATAATCATAGAGAATCATTTCTTGTTAGTCAAGACTCATTGCCAAGACTATCTTAGTGGACAAAGTCCCTTTCTGAATCGAGTAATCCTCGTTTCAGTCCTGTTTCACTGAACCGGTATAACCTACCATTCCAGCCATGTCTATCTCATGAGATATAAAATCTTTACCCAATGCATTGGAGGGAGATATAGGTCCCACCCATCTCTTAATGATACCATTCTTATGTGTGCCACAAAATCATAAATCATACATCATTTCATAACCCATGTAATAAAATGGGATTCTTAAACAACATGACATCATAAAACCATTCATATAAGATAAAGGAATTCATAAACATAATTCCATCACAACATAGTCAAATCAATGTAAAAATATGGATAGAAACAGAACCCTTTATTATCTTAGATGTAAAATACTTTTGATAAAACACTTGAAATGAATTCTTGAGGAAAATATCCTTTCTTCTTTAAAATCAATTTCTCTTCACAAAACATCATGCAATTTTAAAAGAAAGATATTTTATTGAAAATAGTCATGAAATCTTTTAGAGGAAGCTTCATGAAAATAAGGCTTTATAAAACAGTATAAATCCGTTCGTGCCGTATAAGTTAAAAAAAACATTCTTCGTACTTTTGTCGGAAAAGTCAAAAAGTACCTCGTACGGAAAAACGACAAAAGATTCCTTTCATATTCTTTACTAAAAACTCACCTAAGGGTAAAATTGGATTTAAACTATTGAAAATGGATGGAAACAATATTACATATTGAGGGAACATGGATGTGGATGATAAAATACACCCCAGTAAATACTTACGAATAAACAATCTCGGATAAAAATGAGATTGTGATATTTCCCTTACCTTAGGTCCGATTTGCTTTGTTCGTGTCCGAAGCTCCTGTATAATGGTTTAAATAATGTTATTGACTTATTCCAGAATCATACATATTGATATGAGATCATATATGGTCATATTATTAGCTTCTTGTTAGTAATATTTCATTGTTACTTGTTACTCGGGTCTTTATAACTTTTTGTTCTTATGCGTGTTTTGTCGAATAAATTCTTATTCTTATCTTTAGGTTATAGATAATTCATTTCCAGAATGGTATTAGTGTAGTATATACCATATTCATTCATTCAATTCATTTATACAATCATTATGAAATGAAGATCATGTAGAACGAGTCGCATCACATCGTGGAGACGGTATTCCGTACGTACGCACGAGTGATGATATCGTTCCTATGATCGTGGAATTGTATTGGAGTATATATATATATTATTTCAGTATCAATATTACTTAATAATATTCATATATAGTTACTCATTACACCATTATACCCATCCTTGTAAGGTGATGGTGGAAAATAGATTACACCACGGCGTGGAGACGGTATTCCGTACGTACGCACGCGCGGTGATTTCATTTTTCCGTAGGATGGATAGAAGGTGAATTAGGGTTGTTTCATATTTATAATAAAATATCAGTATGTAAGTAATACTGATTTTATTACTTTATCATGAAACAACTAAAGAAGAAGAAGTTGAAGAAGAAAGAAATTGAAAAGATCGGTAATGGATATTACCTCTTCTTTGGAACGCCTCTTTGAATCCTCCACTTAAGGAACTAAGATTGGTCTTTGGAGAAGACCAGGACCTCTATGATTATTCTAGGGAAGTGGAGAGGAGAAAATGGCATGGGTTGGCCGAGCTTGAGTGCTCAAATTGGTGTGAGGAGGAGGGGGAGGAGGTGTCCTTTTATAGGGGAGGAGAGGGGCACCTTAGGAATATCTCAAAATATTATTTTATATTAAAGTAAAAATCGGTTTATAATGGTTCCAAAGGGTCTTATTTCGAAGCTAAAGTGGGGATGGGTCGAAATCCTATCAACCAATAGAATTTAGACAAGTTTAGGATATTATTTTAACCTTATCAATTAGATTTAACTCTAAGATAAATAATTTAACTTTTACCGTGTCTTTTTGTTTTCTTTCACTATATGGTTAATACACTTACTATAATATTCCAAACGAACCCAAAATTGTATATTATTAATAAATATATCCTTATTTAAGTCATTTGGCCGAACCTTAGATTTTTAGGAATAACAATTAATAATATAATATTTGATTTAAAAACTATTTTGTGTCAATTTTGACACTATTTGATATATGATTTTTGTGAAAGTCATAACAGAATTAAATGTTCGAACCAAGTTGATTACATCAACACTAATATATCATAGTAACCAAGAAAATTAGTGGAATTCATAAAAAGTCTTAAATTACATTCATTTGAGCATTTATAACATCAATTGTGTTAATATTTCCTTGAAAGGGTAATTACTGCATCATCGTTGTGTCATAAATAAATTAATTTATTTAAAGTCTAAAAATTATAAATAAAATATCATTATGTATGAAATCTTTTTAGCTTTCTAATGAATATTTATAGTCGAATTTATCTTATGTATAACCCCATATTAAAAATGATTTACTTATTAAACTTTGATTTTAACTATTTTAACCCTTCTTTAAATAAATTAATAATAAAAGTCCTAATCTAATCCAAGTGGGCCTAAATGGTCATATTTTATTCCTAAGTTTGTTTTTGGTCGAATTCCACTTGTCCAATAGAATTAGGACATGTGTTAGGGTAATATTAATATCATATTTACCCTTAGTTACCCTATTTACTATTAACAGCGGTAAAAAAAAGTAAAAAGTTACTATTCACCAAAAATTATTTTCATCTCATTGAACCACATTTTAGTCCTTGATATTAACCGTGTCTCTCGGATTTTCGAAATTCCATTCACAGAAGCGGTAAAATTAAGTTTTATGCAAAATTCAGTTTTTAACCTACCACTTAGTGGTTTCACTATTCATCAAAAATTGAAGTTTTTCAGAAAAATGCCAAAATTTCACCCTAAGCTATAATTGATATTCCGAATTCAAAAATGATTTCTATTTTACAAAATTCCCAACATATAAGTTGCATTAATTAATTTTATAATTAAACCCCGCTGTTAAAACAAATAGCGTGTTTTTAAGAAACAAAATCTATCAAAAGATTGACACTTGTTTATGTCTAGTTTAAATGTGAAATTACATCCAATGACCAACATTGTATTAAATTGTAAAAATATATTCTAAATATACTTTAAAACCACTCAAATTAATGATTTATCACTATTAATTATTTCGATTAAAAAAGTTGTTTTTAATTATAATTTGGTAATTTTCACTATTCATCAGAATATGAAAGTTATCCGAAAAGTACCAAAATTTCACCTTAGGCTAAATTCGATACTCCGAATCCAAAAATGAAGTCCATTTTGAGAGTTAAAATTTCTAAAATTTAAAAAGTGGTTATTACTATTCATAACGGCTAGTTTTAATAATATTTTAATAGCATATCATTGTTTCGTGAAACTCAGGATTACGTACCACACACGCTATCGAGGAAGGTTGCGATTGCGTGTAATGCAAGGTAAGTCAAGGATGCGTGTTGTGCAAGCTCCTTTTGGTGTAGCGTACAACACAAGACATTAATAAAATTAAAAAGAATATTTTTTATAAAATCTTGGGCTGTTACATTCTACCCCCCTTAAAATGAATTTCGCCCTCGAAATTCGTCGGGGTTATAAATGGTTTACTATTCGAAAGTTTCTTTAATAGAAACCCACATCGTAAAAAGGAATATCAAAACCAATCTTTAAAAACAAAAGTATGAAACGTAACGGTTACCGAAATAAACTAATCATTGGGTTTCCACATAGGTGAAAATATGGATATGGAAGAGAAATCTAACCATCATGTTCTGATGGAGAGTGGTAGAGAACATGGCTATGGAAAAGCCAGTAATCACAAATCCATAGATTTGTGATGATATAAGGTACCATCTGATTCATCAGGTATAAGATCACTAGGACAACATTTTTGGTTTTCAAGATCATTTCCCTAAAGTTGAAAATTTGAATTAGAATAAATACTTACTTTATTTTGGTACAATCTCACTGTTGTTCGTGCCTTGAACAATTTCCACTTCATCTCTTAAATAAATGAAGTTGAATTTGTTATTCATGAAGTGTTAGCAGATCATGTGATAGAATGACTGTTCATTCCATCTGTCTCAAACAAAAGGTTAGCAAAAGTTATTAAATATACATAAGTCATTCTATAGTGAGATTAATCATATACGGTTCCTAAAATGGACTTATACTTCATATATCATACTGCTTAATATAATAAAACTAGTTTCTACTAAACAGGGACTTCCTGTAGGTCAGTGGTAGGCGATAAAGGCCAGTCGCACTTCGGTTGTGGGTTCGATTCCTACAGCCTTGTCCGAAGCGATGGGCTGTCGCCCGTCCTGCAGGTTGTCCTTTTAATAAAACTATATTACTATAACATCCCATCAATAATATCGAAAAAACTTCTATCCTTAAACAATACTAACTTATGTTCAACATAATCCATTCTAATCTTTAGGCTTATCCATAATACTGCAGTCAACGATTACCAGAGATTTAATACTGTCGTTGATCCCCACATATCATAAGATATGTCTTGTTGGTCACATTCCAAACATTCAAAGTCCTTAATCGTGTATTCTCTTGAATACCTTAGTGAAAACATGAGTGCAGTTAAAAGTTAACACTTTCCACATACCAAAATCCTCAAAATTCTATATACTCAAAACATGATATCACTTAGTCCTTATATCAATCATGAGCTCATGAATACTGTCAAATATTTCATTTTCTTATTTTCCCTTCATTATGCGCATATCATCTTTTTTCCAAAAATACCTCAATCACTTCGAATACCACATTAGAGCAATACATAAATATTCCAACACACCATAAAAGTACATCAACAACATTATTCCTGAATACCAATACATAAGCACTTCAGTTCATCCACTTCAATGACTGTCCTGGAATAAGTCCTTCCTTGATTTAGAAGTATCTTTTTAGGTCAGGGCATTGAGTTGGGTAATGCCCATGTTCTCCACAAAGAAGACATTGAACTCCATAACAATCTGTCACTCTATGACCCTTTTCTCCACACAGATAACATCTGTCCCTCCATTTGAGGTATTCCTCAAGGTTCTTCTTCCCTTCTTTAGAAATCTCAATCTTCCTTTCTTTATGATCCTCAACATGCGAACATGCATAATAGTTTATCTTCCTCTTCTTTGATGAATTAGTCATACCACTAAATTTCACCTTGTTAATCATATATCGTGATGACTGATTCGGCATAATCACATTATCTTTATCTCTAGGCATCACACAATTTTGTTGCTCATAGTCACAAATTTGTCCATTGGATTCAATGTTAACCGAATTCCTTCTGGTTCCCTCCATTAACTAAAACACAAAAAGAATTTTGTGAGAGGCGAAATCATGCTAGGGAAGACAACATAGTAAAGGGGGAGCACCCTCAATATCTAACATATTAGGTTAAATTCTAAGATCGTTACCGTAGTTCTAGGAATATATCCTATACGTATACTTATCCTTAGGGACATCCCTAGACATACCTTAGAAATATCTCTAGGGATCTCACTAACGTTCTCACATCCTAGTTTCCAAAGGTTGACTAAACCTTTCCTCTGATACCAACTGTAGAGACCCGAAGCCTGACGTACAGGTACTTTACATTACTTTTGCGGAATACTTAGTACATAACTAAAACACACACACAAGGATCGTAATAGTTTAGTGTCTTTGGAAACTCGGAACGTATTCTTCTAATAGTGGTGAAAGATCTTCAAAATCTCCCACAAAGATCTTCTTTTTTTTAACCTAAAACCTTTCTTTATATCCTGGGGAAAAGAAAACATAAAAGGGTGAGCTCAAATGCTCAGTAAGGGTAAACAAAAGAAATATCAATCACATAATTTTCATAGGAACATAACATTTTTGGAAATCTTAACCTGCAAAAGAGAGCATAATTTCATAACATGGGATAAATCATAGTAGTGAAATGAAATCATAACTTAAATCATTACTCATTGTGGCATACACACATAATCATAGAGAATCATTTCTTGTTAGTCAAGACTCATTGCCAAGACTATCTTAGTGGACAAAGTCCCTTTCTGAATCGAGTAATCCTCGTTTCAGTCCTGTTTCACTGAACCGGTATAACCTACCATTCCAGCCATGTCTATCTCATGAGATATAAAATCTTTACCCAATGCATTGGAGGGAGATATAGGTCCCACCCATCTCTTAATGATACCATTCTTATGTGTGCCACAAAATCATAAATCATACATCATTTCATAACCCATGTAATAAAATGGGATTCTTAAACAACATGACATCATAAAACCATTCATATAAGATAAAGGAATTCATAAACATAATTCCATCGCAACATAGTCAAATCAATGTAAAAATATGGATAGAAACAGAACCCTTTATTATCTTAGATGGAAAATACTTTTGATAAAACACTTGAAATGAATTCTTGAGGAAAATATCCTTTCTTCTTTAAAATCAATTTCTCTTCACAAAACATCATGCAATTTTAAAAGAAAGATATTTTATTGAAAATATTCATGAAATCTTTTAGAGGAAGCTTCATGAAAATAAGGCTTTATAAAACAGTATAAATCTGTTCGTGCCGTATAAGTTAAAAAAAACATTCTTCGTACTTTTGTCGGAAAAGTCAAAAAGTACCTCGTACGGAAAAACGACAAAAGATTCCTTTCATATTCTTTACTAAAAACTCACCTAAGGTTAAAATTGGATTTAAACTATTGAAAGTGGATGGAAACAATATTACATATTGAGGGAACATGGATGTGGATGATAAAATACACCCCAGTAAATACTTACGAATAAACAATCTCGGATAAAAATGAGATTGTGATATTTCCCTTACCTTAGGTCCGATTTGCTTTGTTCGTGTCCGAAGCTCCTGTATAATGGTTTAAATAATGTTATTGACTTATTCCAGAATCATACATATTGATATGAGATCATATATGGTCATATTATTAGCTTCTTGTTAGTAATATTTCATTGTTACTTGTTACTCGGGTCTTTATAACTTTTTGTTCTTATGCGTGTTTTGTCGAATAAATTCTTATTCTTATCTTTAGGTTATAGATAATTCATTTCCAGAATGGTATTAGTGTAGTATATACCATATTCATTCATTCAATTCATTTATACAATCATTATGAAATGAAGATCATGTAGAACGAGTCGCATCACATCGTGGAGACGGTATTCCGTACGTACGCACGAGTGATGATATCGTTCCTATGATCGTGGAATTGTATTGGAGTATATATATATATTATTTCAGTATCAATATTACTTAATAATAATCATATATAGTTACTCATTACACCATTATACCCATCCTTGTAAGGTGATGGTGGAAAATAGATTACACCACGGCGTGGAGACGGTATTCCGTACGTACGCACGCGCGGTGATTTCATTTTTCCGTAGGATGGATAGAAGGTGAATTAGGGTTGTTTCATATTTATAATAAAATATCAGTATGTAAGTAATACTGATTTTATTACTTTATCATGAAACAACTAAAGAAGAAGAAGTTGAAGAAGAAAGAAATTGAAAAGATCGGTAATGGATATTACCTCTTCTTTGGAACGCCTCTTTGAATCCTCCACTTAAGGAACTAAGATTGGTCTTTGGAGAAGACCAGGACCTCTATGATTATTCTAGGGAAGTGGAGAGGAGAAAATGGCATGGGTTGGCCGAGCTTGAGTGCTCAAATTGGTGTGAGGAGGAGGGGGAGGAGGTGTCCTTTTATAGGGGAGGAGAGGGGCACCTTAGGAATATCTCAAAATATTATTTTATATTAAAGTCAAAATCGGTTTATAATGGTTCCAAAGGGTCTTATTTCGAAGCTAAAGTGGGGATGGGTCGAAATCCTATCAACCAATAGAATTTAGACAAGTTTAGGATATTATTTTAACCTTATCAATTAGATTTAACTCTAAGATAAATAATTTAACTTTTACCGTGTCTTTTTGTTTTCTTTCACTATATGGTTAATACACTTACTATAACATTCCAAACGAACCAAAAATTGTATATTATTAATAAATATATCCTTATTTAAGTCATTTGGCCGAACCTTAGATTTTTAGGAATAACAATTAATAATATAATATTTGATTTAAAAACTATTTTGTGTCAATTTTGACACTATTTGATATATGATTTTTGTGAAAGTCATAACAGAATTAAATGTTCGAACCAAGTTGATTACATCAACACTAATATATCATAGTAACCTAGAAAATTAGTGGAATTCATAAAAAGTCTTAAATTACATTCATTTGAGCATTTATAACATCAATTGTGTTAATATTTCCTTGAAAGGGTAATTACTGCATCATCGTTGTGTCATATCTAAATTAATTTATTTAAAGTCTAAAAATTATAAATAAAATATCATTATGTAGGAAATCTTTTTAGCTTTCTAATGAATATTTATAGTCGAATTTATCTTATGTATAACCCCATATTAAAAATGATTTACTTATTAAACTTTGATTTTAACTATTTTAACCCTTCTTTAAATAAATTAATAATAAAAGTCCTAATCTAATCCAAGTGGGCCTAAATGGTCATATTTTATTCCTAAGTTTGTTTTAGGTCGAATTCCACTTGTCCAATAGAATTAGGACATGTGTTAGGGTAATATTAATATCATATTTACCCTTAGTTACCCTATTTACTATTAACAGCGGTAAAAAAAAGTAAAAAGTTACTATTCACCAAAAATTATTTTCATCTCATTGAACCACATTTTAGTCCTTGATATTAACCGTGTCTCTCGGATTTTCGAAATTCCATTCACAGAAGCGGTAAAATTAAGTTTTATGCAAAATTCAGTTTTTAACCTACCACTTAGTGGTTTCACTATTCATCAAAAATTGAAGTTTTTCAGAAAAATGCCAAAATTTCACCCTAAGCTATAATTGATATTCCGAATTCAAAAATGATTTCTATTTTACAAAATTCCCAACATATAAGTTGCATTAATTAATTTTATAATTAAATCCCGCTGTTAAAACAAATAGCGTGTTTTTAAGAAACAAAATCTATCAAAAGATTGACACTTGTTTATGTCTAGTTTAAATGTGAAATTACATCCAATGACCAACATTGTATTAAATTGTAAAAATATATTCTAAATATACCTTAAAACCACTCAAATTAATGATTTATCACTATTAATTATTTCGATTAAAAAAGTTGTTTTTAATTATAATTTGGTAATTTTCACTATTCATCAGAATATGAAAGTTATCCGAAAAGTACCAAAATTTCACCTTAGGCTAAATTCGATACTCCGAATCCAAAAATGAAGTCCATTTTGAGAGTTAAAATTTCTAAAATTTAAAAAGTGGTTATTACTATTCATAACGGCTAGTTTTAATAATATTTTAATAGCATATCATTGTTTCGTGAAACTCAGGATTACGTACCACACACGCTATCGAGGAAGGTTGCGATTGCGTGTAATGCAAGGTAAGTCAAGGATGCGTGTTGTGCAAGCTCCTTTTGGTGTAGCGTACAACACAAGACATTAATAAAATTAAAAAGAATATTTTTTATAAAATCTTGGGCTGTTACACTTATCTAGTTCTAATACTTCTCTGTGAACAGAGGATGCTACTTCCCATTTAGGAGAAAAAACAGACTACACGGTGTGTACTATTGAGTACACAGTGTGTACTTTCCATTTTTTTAACTATTCCTATGGAGGCTTCTTTCCACCACGGCACTGTTCATCAGTCGACGTGAGTACCCGACATGTATTCCATGAGTACACAGCATGTACTTTCGCTCAGCTGGTGGCTGCCTTCACCGCCTTACTATTTTCTTGCCAACTGATTACATGACGTGTACATACCCACTACACGGTTTATAGTAAATTTTTACACCTTTCATCGCCAGCCTAGCTACACACCCTGTGTACTCATCCCACATGGAAAAAGTACATGGCCTGTGGAAAAGTACATGGCATGTACCCACAAAAAGTGTGATTTTCCCCATTTTTCTTGTTTTCTCAAAAACACTTAAGGAAAAGAGAAAGGAAGAAACCCGTACCTCAATAATAAGAACTGGGTTCTTACATTTAAATGGTCCAATATTAAACCTTAGAGGTTATATGGTCAATATATTTCCTTATAATGGGTGTTGGAAATGTTTCTATTCCATTTTACCTATTATCCATTTAGTTTAACCCTCTGATAAACCAATTTTCACATTAACTACTGTAATTAATTTTTTTGGTTTTTACTATTCATTATAGTGAAAATTTATTATTAAATTATTAGATAATATATATTATGAAAATTCAAATATCAAATCCATTTTTACAAATTCCACTCATAGAATTGGAACATTAGAAAGTAAAATTATTCCCATAAACGTGATGAGAAAATAGTTTTCCAAAGAGAAAATGTTCAAAAGTTTAAAATGTTTTTATATCAAAATTAAATATTTAATTGATTAAAATAAAGTAAATTGGATTAATAGATATATATTTGAAAAATTTTAATTTTAAAACCACATTATTTTTTTTATGTTTTTTAATTATTTTAAATAAATGGTAATTCTTAATAAAAACTAGTATTTCCATTATTCATCGAAAAATTTATCTTTTCATAAAATTCTCACAAATTCACTAAAAGTCCATATTTACAAGATTATTTCAAAAATTACATTATTTTTTTAAAATAATTTTTTAAGTGTAAATAATTAGTTTTAAAATAAGTGTTTAGAGGGTGACAAAACATTTTTCTAGAAAAATACAGTTTTAAGTGAAAAATAAGATTAATTATTATCTCTTGTATATAAATAACAGAAGGGGAATTTTATATATTTAATTTAATAAATAATATATAAATTTAGTTAAAATAATTCCCTGAAATTAATTTCTTTAACTTGTTTAGGTAAAAAATATTTGTGAACATAAAAACAGTTTTCAATAAAAGGATTTTCTTTGTTTTCAAATGGTTTTTATCTTACGTTATAATTAATTGGATACCAAATAATTGATTGTATATATAAATGTTTAAACCATATATTTTCGTTGTTTATTTAATCCAATTCATATTGACCATTTCAATAGATACGTGATAATTATCACGCTAAATTAATATATTTTAATAGTATGTAACTTTTGGTTTAAACTTAGTGTTTCATGTAACATAAGATAAAATTATTGATTTACGTAACATAAGATAAACTCATTTTTTCTTGTATCAAAAAATATAGAAATTATTAAATTAATTTGAAAAGAAAATATTTCAAAAAATCTTACGGTGTCACATTCTACACCCCTTAAAATAAATTTCTCCCACAAATTCATAACTTTTTTACCAACAACTAGGTATGTGTATACCCCATTGCATCCCCAAGTTCACATATATCTTACTCAATATAATGATTTCACTATAAAATATTGACCAGCTGTGTGGTCTTATTTCATATAAATTTCTCCATTTTATCCAAAATATCTATCGATTATTCCTTATAAGGAAGATACTTCACAACAAGTATGACCTATAGGTTCAGTACATGTGAAGGCTTGGATATATAATTCCTCATATGTGATGCATAAATAACATCATGAAATTGAGATACGTTTTGTGGAATCACCAATTGATTGGATACCATCCAGATATGATCATGAATTTCAAATGGAATGATATACCTAGGATTAGTTTTCACTTATTTCTTACATAATTAAATTCATAGTGACACCTTAACAATAACTTCAAAATCAAGATAAAATTAATGATTATCAACATAAAATTTCTATTAAATTTTTTCTTCCCTTACATGTTTCTAAATGGATCTATCCTTTTATGTCATTTCATTAGATAGCCCAAGTCCTAATTAGTTTTTTTTCAACATCATTCCTAAATGATGGATTTATACACTTCTTTCCATAAAGGGAAACGTAAAGATTCATTTGAATGATTTATTTAAAGCTATTTTTTATAAAAAAATATCATATAGAGTAATTTATTGATCCCAACCACCTTTGAGATTTGTAGATCAAGATCTTACCATATCATCTATGGTTGGAATTTTTCTCATAGACTAATCATCAGGCTGAGGATGATACATAGTGTTTAAACTCAAATTTATATTACAATCTTGTGGAATACTTTTCCAGAACATTGAGGTAATCCTCTGATCCTGATCAAATATAATTTAATATTATACTATATACCACTTTACCACTTCCTTAATGTATATCCTAGAAAACAGGTCTAGAGGGAAATCTTCACTTATAGTGATGAATTGTTTTAATATTGTACAGATATCAACTAAAACACATATAATATTATGCCCTGTAAATATTTTTGGGAGTCTAATTAAAAAATCAATGGTGATGTTTTTTCCATTTCCATTACTATATGGATAATGATTGTAGAATATACTTGAAGTTTCATATCTCTTCCACAACATAGTGACACACCACGTATAAAGATATATAGAAATCAATATCTATTTTCATTTTTTTCTCACTATAAATACATAGGCCAATGATACATTTTATACCCATTTCTCCCTTCAATTGTGGTTTTAAGCCTCTTGTCTTTGATGGATGAGATAGGGTAGCTCCCAACATGCATTTTATCATTTCCAAAACAATATTAATATATTTCTTAAATTTTAATTACCCAAATTTACCTCAATATAAAATATAACATAAACCGTAATGGTTACTTATAGTTTTAATCTTATACCCCTAAAATGTAATTGCATTCTTACTCAAATAACTTTTTTACTAAAACATATACAAAGCCAAAGTGTTGTATTACTATAAATTTCTCCCAAAATATCTTTAATCATTATAAACTACCATCATGAAAAAACTCATGTGGGTGTTTTAGTATTTCAACTTATCATCAACCTTATACTTATATATCGATGATTAAAACAATAAGTCTTAAGTTAATCTTATATAGAGACATATATTCTTCCAAAATTTACACAATCCTTAGTTTCTTCAAGATTCTTACAAACCAAATACCTATAATAAAAATAATTAGTTAAAATAATCCTTGAATCCCAATAAAAAAATACAGAATTCCATACACTACAATGATTGAAATGGAATAGGTTATTCCATGTCCTGGAAGTTAATTCTTATGGTAGGGAATTGACTTGGATAATGGAAATGTTCCCCACATTTAAGACATTTAACTCCTCAAACAAAATTTTTCTCTATAACCTTATCTTCCACATATATTACATATTCCCCTAAATTTGAGAAATTCTTATAGGTTCTTCCTCCAACCTTCCTACATATATGAAGTTGAATCTTTAATCCTCTGTATTCATTACAACATGAAAATTCATAAACATTCATCTTCCACAAATTTTACACTTTAGGAATCTCACTGAAGTTCACATTGTTAATAATATATCATTATAGATAATTAGGCATAATAACAATATATTTCTCTCTAGTCATCATCAAATATGGTTTCTCATAGTCATCAAATTGTCCATCATATTTAGTTTTAACATTATTCCTTATGGTTTCATCCATTAACTAAATCCAAAAAGCATAGTGTTAGCAATAGAAATCATAGTGGGAAATAACATAATCATACAACAAACTTATTGGATGTTTAAATCATGAAACTTTCATTTCAATCTTTCAACCCTTAGGTTTATGATAGGTCATTCAGGTCATTATTTAAATCCATCATGATGGTTTGTCAAGAGTTTATGAATTTCCAAATCATATCCCCTCATAGTGTCAATACAAGAGTGCAATATGGCATGTTTTCATGCACCACATGACGATCAAGTCCAGATCAATGTTCCCTTTTCAAATTTATTACAACTAGGTACCTCTATTCAAGAGCAACATCTACTTGTAGTTTCCATACGAGGATCTAATTTCTTGAAAACCACTTGATCTATACACTACCAATATTATAGTACATTTTCCTATACTTTATCTCTTCCTTAGACGTATAATTATACATATATCTAAACATATCCTTATAAATATTCCCAGGGTTCTAACTAATGTTTTATCATACCAGTTTCCAAATGATAACTAATCATATCCTTTGATACCGACTATAGAAACCTAGTCTTTTCATAAATAGATATTACATCTTTTTAGATGAACATTCATTACATTATACAAACAGAAGCATTAGGATCATAAACTTATAGTGACTTTTGAAACATGGAAACATTAACAACTCGTTCATAAGTGAAAAACATCATCTCCCACTATGTTATTTATAACTGTCTCCCTTCATAGACACATCGCACATAATGGATTTATTTATAATATGGGAAAATGAAACAAAAGAACGGGTCTGATTAGATGCACAATAAGGGTAAACAAGGGAGATATGTAAGAATAACATGAACATAAGTTTATTATAACATGATCATAACATTTACAAACTATACCCCACATGTCAAAGATCAAAATCATGAGTCACTATATAAATATTGGAAGTTAATAAAAAATGGATCATTTGCAAATTAAAGAAAATGAGCCATGAAATCATAAAAATGGAAATAGACATAGAATTATGGTATACAAATAAACATATAAAATCATTTCCATGGTAGTCACGTCTCAATGCCAAGGATATTTTAATGGAATGGGTTCACTCCCCAAGCCATCATGGCCATCATGGTCCACTCTCAAGACCATCATTATAGAAAATGTCCCTTAATGAACTGAGTTCACTCTCAATTCTAGTCCTGTATATCTAATGAGATATAAATCATTACCCAATTTAGTGTATGAAGATATAGGTCTCACATACCACATAATGAAAATCATACATATGTATTCCACAATATCATAAAGCATTTATCATATCATAAACAATAAAAATAAATAGGTTTCGTGAACAATTCATCAAACATAACCTATAGAAAAGAAAAATCATTCATAATCATTTCATCATAAAATAATAACCCATGTAAAAATAATTTGGTTTCATAAGTAACTTATCATGGTACAACCCATGGAATAGAATTATTTTTCATAAAAATATTTTCATAATAAATATAAACCATCCTGCAACAGAATAATAATGGTATCTGTGTATCATATCCCTAGTAAAACATGACTAAAATCAAAGGATGTCATATTAGATGAAAAAATATTTTTAATGATCACATGGAACATTTCGTGAGGAAGACAACTTATCTATGAAAATGAATTTTAAAAATAATAATTCCAAAAATATTTTGTAAATTCATTTCTTTGAAAATAAACCTGAAAACATATAATTCAATATTTAAAAATCATTAAAAATATTTATTTTGGAAAATATTATATCCTCTTTCAAAAATAATTTTCAAAAAAAATGAAAATAATTTTCATTCAGAATAACCATGAATTTTTTTAAATTAATCTTCAATGAAAATAATGGTAATGACAATGTGAAATTCCATCCATGTCATAGACATTAAAATAATTATTCCATTCATATTTTCAGTAAAATAACAAATGAATTGTTTTGAAAATGAAATGAATATTCCTTTCAAAACATTTTTTAAAAATTCAGAAATTTGTAAAAATGAATTCAATAAATCATTTTAAGTATGATTTAAAAAATTTGAAATCAGTTTTATAAGACATTGTTTTGGAAGAAGAGGTCTTTTAGGCCAAAGAGATAAATAAAGACAATTTTTACTAAAGACACTATTTTTAACTCTTAAATACATAAAGAGAAGAAAATTAAGGGAATATATGTATCATAATTAAATAAATAGAGGATAATAAAACTCATGATTTTATTGATATATAATAATATTTCATCATTGGATGAATAATCATAAAAAAACCAATAAACAATGAGATTGTAACATAAAACTCTTACAACTTTTGTAACATTGAATCATAGATCCCATGAAAGAATAATGTTAAATCAAAAATATAATATCATGAAAATAAGGATATTTATTATATAACTTTTCAAATGGTAATGATATACACATCATATAAGAAGATAGGTTCATAACATAACTTAGGTCCCCAAGAACCAAATATGAGACAAAAATCCCTTACTGCTTCGGTATCTTATGAACTATAAACCCCATGAAATAGGGAAACTAAAATGGTTAAGAAAATCAATATATATTTTAGTTTAATAGTCATAAAATACCATTATGGGTAGTATATACACCATATAAAAGAAAAATTTGATGAATATAGCATGTGTCTCACCAAAGTAAAAAGTGAGATGGAAATCCATTACATAAAGTCTTGATTTCCTTAATACACATTAAAAACGCATGTATAACAAATATAATTTTTTAATAAATTTATTAAAAACTGTAAATATATATATATCACACCATATATGAATTCTTTATGACCTTTTATTACCCGTTTATTAACAATTCTATGTTAAAGTTACGTTTTGAGAAACGACTACTTTATTTTTTGTGTATATTTTGATTTATCATTTTTCCCTATTACAATGATCATGGTTCCATAATATCTGGAATGATAAACCTGAAATAAATATATTATATCTTTTTCACATTTGTATTTTGTGTAATATAAAAAATTTAGAGATAGAAAATAAAATACTAGAATAGTTCTGATCATAAATTTGGTAACCGAAACTCATGACCCCACAAATTTTATTAAAAAGGTAGAGTCAAACACACACACAACATAATGAAGACCAAAATCAAAGAGTCTAGAAGACCCACATCCACTATCATCTCTAATATTTCACAAAAAAAGTCACAAAATACCCACAAGGGTCATTACCTGATAAAGAGTTTGAATTTCCAAAAATCCAGCCTATCTCCAGAATGTTACGCAGCTTCAGGTCACCTCCAGCACCCAAATTCCTAAGGT
The DNA here is from genome assembly GCA_963277665.1 of Viscum album. NCBI lineage: Eukaryota > Viridiplantae > Streptophyta > Magnoliopsida > Santalales > Viscaceae > Viscum > Viscum album. The sequence goes on along the minus strand of OY728127.1, from coordinate 1,207,226,418 downwards.
CTCCATCACCCAAAGGATTCTATTTCATCCATCATCCATCACAATTTCACCTGGCCTCACATTGCTTCCAGGATCCCATATCCCAATACCATCATCGCTGGTGGTTGCAGTAGAGAACCCATCCCAAGACCACATCATCATCTTCCCCGGCAGTATCTGGAAACTCTTATCCGAGGTCACCACTGGTTTCATTGCCAATCTGAGATCAGCGATAGCCAGAAAACATGCCACCTATATCACACACCAAATCAATGATAACATATGACACTCATTCCATTCGTTCGAGCATCACTGCAGAGAAGCCAACTAGATTTTAAAATAGAAAAAATCAGTTGATGAGGCAGAGATCGCACGCTGTGCTGGACAAAGAAGTGTTGGATACAGGAGAAACTCCAAAACTAGTGCTGGATGGGGGAAGAACATTTCCAGTCTTCAAATATGACAATATTCCTTGAACCACTCAAATCTAATGCATCCCCATCCCTTTCCAACAATATTCTCGCCACGCCTCCACTAGTACCGAAAACCCCATCATCTTCATTATGCCTCGTTCAAAGCCCTTTGATTGGGTTGAGACCCGCAACCCCTTAAGGGGGATTGACTACCCTGAAACTTTCCGACCTCGTCTTAATCATTCCATCATTGTAAACAAAATCCCCATCACTCTCTCCTTGCCCTTCCTAAATCCTTATAATCGGGCCAAGGCCTAAAACCAGAAGGGGGTCTTAATTACTCTCTTCTTCATAGAAAAAAATAAACTATTTATGGAGATGGTAGGTCATACGTACGTATGAACATTGTTTCAATTTTCATTATAGATGATGTGAAATAATGGTAAATAATATAATAAAATTAATGAATCATTGTTTATGTCATATAAATCACATACGTTCATTAAACACATCCTTATTACCATACATGTAATATGGGAAGGAATCACATCACCTCGCGAGGCGGTAGTTCACCGTTCACATGAACGACATTACAGTATTTCCATGGAATGGAAATTAAGATTTCACGTGTGATAACATGATTATATAATCATAATAAAATCATAAATATCATATATAAACAATAAATACATCATTATATCCAGTTGTGACATGTGGTGAGGAAAAAACGAATAACATCGGTTCCTGAGGCGGTAGTCATCTATACACATGAATGATAATTTCGTAACCCATTTGATTTAAGAAGAGAAATATTTAGGTTATTAAATATACATAAAAAATCAATAGATGGAATATATTTTTATTATTATATCCAATTTTTTTATTAATAATTAAAGGATAAGGATGAAGATATAATATAAAATGCTCAGATCGGGATGTTACCTATTATTTGGAAAAAAATCTCTTAGTTTGCACTAGAAGATTTATTAGGATGTATTTAGGACAAAAATAAGGTTTCTAGGAAGATATGAATGTGAAATGGGTTTTGTATGTGTGAAGAGGAGAGGATATTTGGTTTCCTTTTATAAGTGAGCTGAGTGTCACACTTGTAATTTTTGAAAAGATAAAGTTGTACCCATTTTTTCACATTCCAAAAGGCTCAAAATTTGACCATTATATAACCTTAGAGGTGATAAGGTCCACATATGTCCATAAAAAATGTATTTAACAAGTTTATAGTCTATTTTATCCCTTATCCTGTTATTTTAACACCTGGTAAACCCATTTTCACCTTAACTGAGGTAATTTATTTTACTATTTTTACAATTCATTATGCTAAACAATTAAGTTGACCATATTAGATAATATAATTTTTAATTATTCTAAATATAGAATAAATATTTATAAATACCAGTAATAGAATTTGAAAATTTAAATTTTAATATAATATCACAAATGCGATAAGAAAAAAGTTTTCCAAGGAGAAAATGTTCAAGAGTTTAAAAAGTTTTTATATCAAAATTCAATATGAAATTAATTCTAATTACTTGAATTAGATTAATAAATATATATAATTGAACTCATTTTTCTTTTAATACAAAATTAAAAAAAATTAATGTTTTTAAAGTCATTAAAATAAATAACATTTTTTAATAAAAACAATAATATTTCACTATTCTTGAAACAAAATAGTTTTTCAGAAAATTATCAAAAATTCAATCCAAGATGAATTTTGAATTTTTGATTAAAATTTTTTTTTAAAAAAAAATAAAATGTGGAAAAATTAATTTTAAAATAAGTGTGAAAAAAAGAAAATACTACCTTTTTTGAAATATATAATTTTTAGGAGAAAAATTTGATTAATTATTATATCTTATCTAGAAAAAACATAAGATGAATGTTAAAATTTTTATTCAAAAATTATATATAAATTTCATTAGAATCATTCAATGAATATGATTTTTTCAATATATTTAGGTAAAACGGGTTTGTAGACAAAATTAATTATTTCAGAAAAAGATTATCTTCCTCTTCAAATAGTTTTTATTTTAAATTATAATTATTTTCCCACAAAATAATTCATTATATATACATGTGTTATCCCCACTAGGTTAAATACCTTGATATTGGGCGATAATTAAGGTATGATGGATTAAAACAACTACCCATTTAGATCTTGTTTTTTTGTAAAAAAACCCACTTATCTCCATTTTCTATAACAATATATGAATAGAAAATAAAGCATGGACGAGCCACAAAAATTTTACTTATTTCACCATCACTAGGGTACATCCAAGGAGCATATAATGACAATGTGTTGATGTACCAAATCCACTAAGTATCACAACCAAAACATTATTTGGGCTAGATCACTTCTATTCCCAGTCTCAATACCTTTATAAGGTTTGGATAAGACACATTGTCCCTCCTAGTTTACTACCAATCTCAATTTTAATTCTCACGTCTCTCTTAACTACAGTGGGTAGACTAATCCTTTAGAATATTCCAATATGAATTGTTTAATTAATATGTTTTACACCTCATTTATTGCATCATTATGTTCCACATTCATCCAATTTAAGAATACCCCATTACCACATAATTACTAAAAAATCATTATTGTTTTGGAAAACTTATTTTGTTCAACCCTTCATATTACTTGCGAACAACTTTACCAAATTGTGTGCAGCATTTATGTTTTGTTGTAAAACTCCCAACTTCTATGCAGCATTTTTTCCTATCACAGAACATCCTCTTGCACAAAACTTTTATGATTTTTGTGAAACTCTTAAGTTATTGAGAGACTTAATATTATATAAGGGTTTATCTTATCAAATGAGAGAGGTAGCCACCTATTTATAGACCTAGATGACCCTTCACGAAATATCCATATTCGCTTCCCTTTGTGCATGAAACTTTTATGTGAGTGCGGAACTTCCCATTCTAACATCATATTTGGAGGATAAATCAATTACATGGGTGTTCACATCTATATCTCTTATGTTGTAAAAAACATTATTTCAGGCACTTTCATAACTTTTGTCCAATAATTGCCTTTAGAGAATTCAGGTATGATGTCCAAGAATCTTCACTTTCCTATAGCATCGGGACACAAACATGTATATGAAATTTTTTTTTACTACTAGATAATCCATTCTTTTTTATTGGATCTTTATCAATATACCTTTTCAAAAATATCTTTGAAACTCCACAGATGAACTTGGAAACCTGCTTTGTCAACAAGCAATAATCAACCCAAAAACACTACAATGTTACCGTGAGCGATTTTTTTCCAACTATATCCCCTTTGTGTTTGTTGAAAAATCATAACATTTTGATACCACATTAAATATTTTTTTATGTTCTAAAACACACACTTATTACAATTTATATAGAAATAAAAGATTTTACCCAACACACACTCTAATCCCACATGAGCCATGCTCTACATGAGAAACAAGAGCAATATGAAAAGTTTTTCAATGAATGACTTAATTACAAAACCATTGAATTGATTTCATAATAAACACAATCTATCATTATTTATGAACTTTGATCAATAATATTTAGCATCATCATATTTAAAACCCCCCTACTTTGTTTATACCCCTATTAGCTCCACCCCTATATTGATTAAGACATTTTCTCCCACTTTTTTAGCTATCACCTCTCCCCATTTTTCAAAAAACTAAAAGGTCACACCTTTGTGGTCTTCTATAGGTTTAAGAACAAATATAAATATATTCGGTAAAAACACATCATACCTTAGGTAGAGGGGGTCCCGCATCAACTCTTTGTAAGTGTGAGGAGTCGACTAAACTCCAAGATCTAGTTAATGTTGTTCAAAACTTACTTTGGGTAATGAATTTGTTAGATTGTCTATACCATATAGTAATGTAGGAACATACTCCAACTTCATAAGCCCATGATACAAAATATTCTTTATAAAATGATATTTGACTTTAATTTGAATTTATCATGAGTGATGGACTAGATATTTTCTATGATTCATAAGTCTTGAATTGTCACAACGGATTTTAACTAGAGACTTTACTTGAACTCACATATCATCAAGTTGTTACTTAATCCATAATAACTAACTACAAGCTTGAGTGGTCGCAACATATTCAACTTCTGTGATTCTCAATGAAAGGAAATCTTGTTGGCTTCTTATCCATCAAATACACAAACAAACAAGATATAACACACTACATGCTGTTGATTTTCTATCATCTGTTGAACTGGACCAATATAAATATGTATAGCCCAATAACTCTTTTTAAGATTATTAATTGTAAAACAAAAAAAAATCAACCATTCCCTTTATATACTAAAGTATTATTTTAAATTTATGTAAGTGGATTTCTTATGGATTTCATTGATACCTTATTATTTAGAATGTGGAAAAAAAATATCAAGTCTTGTCTTCGTCATGTATAATATACTGCCAATGATCTACCAGTATTTTATGACATTAACTACTTTTTCTGTCATCATATTATGATAGTTTCATCCTGGTATCCACTACAGTCTTTCTCTCCTTGGAATTATCCATTCTAAATATTCTTAAAATCTCCTTGGTATATTTTGATTGAGAAATAAATGTTCAATTCTTTCATTTTGTCACCTATAAACCAAGGAAAAGTTCAGTTCACTAATCATTGACATTTCAAACTCACTTAATATGAATTCTGAGAACTCTTTTCATTGTGATTCATTTGATACGCCAAAAATTATGTATTCAACATACACCAACACCATAATGCTTTGATTATATTCATTTTTGACATATATTTTAATCAACTCCACTATGCTGAAACCAATCTTCTTGAAAAATTGATCCAGTATTGAATACAACGCTCTCGGTGACTGCTTCAATCCATATAGTGCCTTTCATATCAAGAAAATCTATTCTCATATTCACAAATGTGAAAACCATCTGGCTGCTTGATATATACTACTTCATCTAGAACCCAATTTCAAAATGCTGACTTGACATCTATCTAGAAAACAATGAACCTTATTTGCACTACTATATCCAAGAATAATATGATTATCTCTATGGTCAGAAAATGTCATATTTTTTCATCAACTTCAATACCCTTTATTTGGGAGTACCCTTTTCACACTATTCATGCTTTCTTTTGAATCACTATTCCATCTTCATTCACCTTGTTATAAAAGACCCATTTTGGTCCCCATGACATTCTTATCTATTGGCCTTGAAACAATATCCCTAGTCATATTCTTCTCAATTTGGTCATGATATTCATTCATAGATTGAACCTAGTTACCATATCCAACTAATTCATCAAAACATTTAGGCTCTACCTATGATGGGAAGGATGCATGCTGTAATTACGTCATTCTTTAGGTTTGAACTGACACTTTATGATCACTAATGATGTTCTACCATTAAATAACTTCTTAAATCTTCAGTTTTTGTGACGATATATATCCGAATTCCTCCTTCAAATTATTACTATATTCTTATGAATCAACAGTTTCCACATTAACTCCCTTAGAGTCACTGACCTCCTCATCACTTTTATCATGGAACTGTTAACTTCGTTATTGAACATTCCAGTAATTCTCAAATATAGTGACATCATTTGATTAAACTACCTTTCTAACCCTGATATTGAAATAAATATATATTACTTTCATTTTCCTAAATATCCAAGAAATATCACCTCATCTCCACATGACTCAAATTTCATGTTTTCTCTTTATTGAGAATAAAACACTTACATTCAATGATTCAAAAGTATTTCAATGTTTTCTTCTTTATATGTCACATATCATATAGAATATTTTCTTCCTTTGAATATAAGAGTTCATAGGTAGATATGTACACTGATATCTAGATTAATTCCTTACAATATTTCTCTTTTAGGTCCTTTTTTATAAGAATTTTTTGGTCTTGTTTTTGATGATATGATTTCTCCTCTCCACCAGTCCATTTTTTTGAGGAGTTCTTACTACTGAAACTTTATGTCTTATCTGATGTCTATCTAGATAATGTTCCACTTCGATATTTTTGAATTCCATACCATTATCGGTCTAAAACCAAAAAATCTTCTATCCAGGCATCCATTCTGAATCCCTCTTGTACTGGTTTAACCAACTGAACAGGTCGGACATATGGGAAAATACAATCACCCAAGGAATCCTTCTAAAATAATCAATGAAAACAATATAATACCTCTTACCATCAATGGATCTTGGAAATATAGGTCCACATGCATATGTATACACAAATTAAAGCACTATGGATAATTTATTTTCATTTTTACTTGTATTTCATTATGATATTATTCCCTTATTTACAAGCATCAAACATGTAAGTATGATCACATGAAAACTTGGGGAGTTTTGAACTGCATCAAATAATACTAGATCTTTTAAGGATGGTTGACATAGATGGCCAAACCATTAATTCCAAAACCCATTTTCTTCCTGTATAGATAGAATTCACATGTCCTCTTCTCCACTCACAAGGTAGAGATTCCCCTTTGTTCTTTTTCCTTGAAAAACAACTACACAATCTTTTCCCATGATGATATATGTTTTCTTTATAAAGAATATATCACGCCTTTAGTTACATAGTAGATTAAAAATTAGTATGTTGTGACTAGGTCCTTCAAAAACTAAGACATAAACACTTCTCATTTTGTTTCCCCTAAATTTGGATTTTTTTCGAGACCATAATCTCCAAACCTTCATCATTTCCAAATTTGAAAACACCATCCTTGTCATATTTTATACTGGAAATAAGAACCTTATTACCTATCTTATGGGATGTGTATCCACTATAAGGGATCCATACACCAGAATGATCTAATGATTTAAGATAAACCTACACAACCACTTCCTACTCAAATATTTTCATTTTGATCCATTTTTTTGACTTCGTACTCGATACATATTGATAATATTTATATTATTTGGTGTATGATAAACCAGTTTCATATTGCAGATTTGCAAGTCAATTTTTCATTTTCAACACTTTTGACGACACATTAAAAGGCTACTTATGACCACATTCTGTCTGCTTTTCCAAAGTTCTCTATATCTTTATTGAGAAATATCATTTCATATGTTTGAATGTTAAAACCTTATACTTATAACATAATCTCTTTTCATTCTAGAATTTCATAGATAAATTAGTTAAAAATGTATAATGAAATAATTCGTATTTATAGAAATTAAGTAATCTAAACTAATAGAATAGCAACCTCATCTATAAGAGTATAAATAATTTTTTTGTATTTTATATGTTAAAATATGAAATATTTATATTAAAGATCATGAAAATAAATGTTTTTAAAATGATAAAATAATTGTTTGTGTTTTTGTGACACAAAAATATTTATTTACAATTATATTATTAATAAAATGATTTAAAATAAAATTTGTCTTGTTAAAATAGTTTCATAAATTAATATTTCATAGTATTATGATTTTATTATTATTTTATGGGACTCTAATTAATTTTTTAAAGTGATATAAAATTAATTATAATTTTTAAATTGGTATTTTTTTAATAAATAATTATTATAATTAATATTTAAAATTATTATATTTAGAAAATTATTTTCCTAAAATAGTGTTATTTTTTGAATTCTACACATTGATAAATGGCTAGGATTAATTTTTGGTATTTTTCTGGAGTGGTTGAATTTTTAGTGAATAGTGACATACGATAATTTACGGTATAAGTTAAATACATGAATTATTAAGTAATAGAAGATGTATGTACTATTTAAGCTATTAGTATATAAATATCATTATTCTTTTTTTTTATATAGTTTTAATAATAAAAACTATTCATAGTCTTGAAGAAATAACAATAAACTAATTATTAAAATAATCAAGAAACACCCCTCTCCTCCATTATAAATACTACCCATCAGCACCTCTTCTCCTCAAACCTCAAAGCTATATTTATTTTTTAATTTCAGACCAATTAACTTATCAGTCTTCTTCCCCACATAAACAACCTTATGGACTTACAAAAATTCCAAAACCAAGTTCCTTAAGGAGGTTCTAAATGAGAATAATTCAAGAGGTAAAATCACCTTTCATTTTCTATTATTTTATTTTCAATTTATTTTCATTTCTTATTATCTCCTCACATCCCATCATCCACGTGACATGATAAATCCAACATTTTACAAATAATATAATGCCATTGTGTTACTAATATCCCTAATCAAACCTATCCTTTTCTCCTCTTGTTCTAAAAAAAAGAAAACATCATCTGTGATGTGTTGATTTATTGTCATCGTGGACGATGTGTTTTAATTTTCCATTACCTCCTTCCGGGATTCTCAAAAAACCATTATTACAGTTAAATTATATTTTATTATATATATTATAAGTTATGTTCTGGAACCATTATATAAATATGATATTAAATAAAATGAGATGAGTTAGTGATGATCATAAAAACTGCCAAAATAAATTAAATCATTTTCATTAATGTTTTATCTAATGATTCATCCTCAAATCAGAAAAGAAAATGATATATGGTATCATTTAAAATTTCTTAAAAATATTAATACCATTTATTTCCTCTTCTATAGTTTTTTCTTCAATTCAACATGAAAATCCATAACGAACTGACCATGGAAACCATGAAAAGAACGCATCTAAATAACTTGTAGATTTTTTCATGAAATGAATTCATGTTTTATTAAAACAATTTGTATTATAGAAGAAATGGATATTGTTTTAGTAGTATCCATTTTGTAAGAATGTGGGATTTCATATATGAATTGGGTCTTCATTCACAAAAACTTTAAACCAAAAATATCTCTGGGAATGTAGAAAAGTGAGTTCTACTTGAATTAACTAGATTATGTAATGTTTAATGCCAGATCCACAAATAGATATTTAATTATTTATGACTAAGTATTAGCAATGGACTCCCATAAAAAAAAGTCATTTATTATGGGTTCCATCACTAATACTGTGTCCCAAAAAAAGGCATCGCAATTGATGTTATTTATGACGATCCGTCACAATTGAGGTTATTTGCAGCAGTCAGTAAAAAATAGTAATTATTTGTGACTAATGGATTATCTATCGGAAATAAGTGTCAAATTATTTTTTAATAACCAATTGTGATGGCCCATTACAATTGCTTATTTATAATGGAATATCCAACCTTTTCAAAAAATAGTTTTCTCAAAAATAAATATTAAAAATAAAAATAAACAAATTTAAATTTGAAAAATTAAATTTAATGAAAATTAATAATTTAAATATATATATATATATCTTTTAAAATAATTTTAAAATAAAATAATTAAATTAAATAAAAAATTAAAAAATATTTATACTTAAAAATAATTCAAATTAATTAAAATATTAAAATTAATTAAAATATTTATAAATAATTTTAAATTTTAAAAATTAAACATATTTAGAAAATAAATAAAAAATATAATTATTTTAAATAAGTTTAAATATTCAAAATTTATCAATAAATCGTAAATATTTTAAAAATAATTAAATTGTTTTAAAAAAATTAAAAAAAAAATTAAATTGAAATAAAAGTAATAAATCATTAAAAACATGATATGTTTTTCATACCAAATTACAAAACAATAATAAAACACCATAAATCATCAAATGTCATCAGGTGGAGGAGGATCACTCGAAAGACCTGAGGGTTGATCACTTGAAGAACCAAGGGTGGTAAACTCCATACTGACGCCACACACAAGTTGTTGCATATACTCCATCATATTCTCATCTATCAGACGTGGCTCATCATGCTCCTCCTCTCTCTATTTCTGCTTCTTCTTTATCATCTCTTCTTGGTCTCTCAGCCTCTCCTCATAATTTACAGTGGATGACAACATCGATTATGACTCTCCACAAGCTCCCTTTACACTCACTCACGCCATAGTAGAAGTACCATAACAAACCATAGTAGTTAGTCTGGAACCAATACCAATCACCTAACCTTTATGAACACCCTAAAAGGTTTCTTATATCCATGCCCCATCATTGAAACCTGAATAAAAATTGGAATATTGTTTGTTCTTTTCTTGACTATCTGGTGAATGAGAATTCACATCATCATATCTTTCCTTTAAATATAATGAAAAATTAGAATAACAATAAAATTAATATCCATGAAATTTTATAAAAAATTACTAACCATAATATGGCATTGTCGGTCTCCTATAACTTCTCATGTATGGGGATCAATATACATCTTCCTATAAAATTCAAACACTATAACAGGGTCATTAGCAGCATGTATAGTATGACAAACATGTTATATTTAAAGTATATATACATTAATAAATAATATCACTTACTATATGTAGTCAATATATTCCAAATTTATAACTTTTATCCATATGTGTGACCTCTTGCCTCCCCCAGGTCTAAAATCTAGATGATGACCTCCTTTTAAAAGTCTCTCCTAGCCAAAAGGAGCATAATCCATCCCATACATGGGATGATATATAGTTCGGACAATGGGAGACATTGGACTAGTTGAAAACAATATAACAATATTTGTTCATAGCTTTATTTATGAGGTTGTATAGAAACTGATGAAAGTGATCACATATACAAATATCCCATACCTCTCAGATATGACATCTCAGGCTATTAGGAATTAGAGAAAATAAATTCTTTAATACAATTAAAAAATATGTTAGTAATTAAATAAATTTTAAAAAGTATATATTTTTTAATAACATAAAATCCAATGACTAAACATCTGGTGATGCACAATGATGGCAACAAGGTCCCATGACACATAAAGATCATAAAAAGCATTTCATAGAATCATACCAGCCTACCAAACAACTAAATTTGTAAAACAGTGAAAATAAAAATAAAAAATCATATAATTATTACAAAAATAAATACACAAAGTAAATATAAAATAAATATCGTAAAGATATAACCATACCTCGATAAATGAGGATCAAAATCAACAGATGACCATCAATCAAGAATAGGATCCATAATCATCAATTGAGAAAGACCACACCCCCTCCTAATAGGTGAACCAGCCTGAGGCTTAGCCTAATCAGGATAATCATCAAAAAGTTCGACATCAGTGAGAGAATGAAGTAAATTATAAAGATCATCTCTAGCCATTTGAAACAAATATTCTTACTAGTAAATTTTTTTTAATATATATATGAATTATAAAAAACTAATAAATACAAGAATATAAAAAAAATACCTGTACTAAATTGTTAAAACCAATATCAAATAAAATAATAATAAACCTCAGAACATAATAATTACCTGTAACTAAAAACCTAAATAAAATACATAAATAGTTATCGTCTTTATCATTTTCATTGAGATCAATGTCTTCATCCATATCTTCAGCATCATCAACTTCCATATGAGTTTTAGTTTCATCATCTGTTATTACTTCATCAACATTATCTATATCATCATCCCTTATCTAAGTGGTTTCATTAAGGATATTTATATCACATCTAGAAAGAGATATATTTTTGGATTACTATTGAAATATTTGAATATATTTCACTTCCACATAACCATTTTCATTTTTAGTAAACTAAATTTAATGTGATTTCATTTATATCACAATCCACCAGTCCTTCAAATTTCTCAAAACATCATAGTAATTTGAATATTAAACATAATTTTCTTGATTTACCAATATAAATGGTTCATTTGATACAAGAATAATATTATATTTAATGACAATGACTCCATGTCATGGATGAACACACAAGCCTCGATCAGTATCAAACTAATGACATTTAAACATTATTTTATAATTTGGTCCTAAATAACATAACTCAATTATTTTATCCAGCATACCATAAAAGTAAACTTCACTTTCATTATGATTTTATCTTTTCAAACAAACCCCACTATTTATTGATTTCTTTGATTCACTATATATGCATGTATGGAATCGAAATTCATTAACCACATACCCATTATAATATTTTACCAATTTTTATGGAGGGTTTTTTAGCACAAATAATTTACTGTCAATTTTATTTTCATGTTGTGTTGTCGATAAACAAAAAATATTAATAATAATGGATATCATTGAAAAAGTGATTTATTATTCCATCGAAAGAAACATAACTTCACCGTCTTTAAATCCAAAATGATAAAAAAATTGATGGCATTCTTCAAGAGAATCAGATGTAATTTGTATAATTTTTTTTTCTATGGTCATCATATATACTTAAAAAGTTAATTTAAATTAGAGTATTTCTTAGAAATATTTAACAAAATAAAAAAATGAAGTTCATAATGCACAAATAATTTCATTTATTAACACATCAGTAGAAAAATGTACGAGATCATTTTATTTTCTCATCTATAATCCATTTTTCATGATAATGAACAAAAAAAGCTTAGGTTTTTAAAAAAATTACAACTAATGAAATATAAAATTTTTAAAATTTTATTCATCATGGCCCATGAGATTATATTTTGAAGGAAATTATGACTCAAAATAATAAGAAATTTTTTTTTAAATTGTCTCCGACAAGTACGCTTCTACAATCAACCATTCAACATATTTTTTTTATTTACTTTATTATTTAATTTGTTCATACATCTCTCAAATAGATATGTCTATTGAGCAACGTATTATTTTAAACAATACCTAATAATGTTATTTAAAGGGGGAGATTATTGAAAATAATACTCTGTCTCTTTTTGATAATTTTGATGCTCACAAATACCGTTAATTATTTTCTAATGATTTCATTTAGTATTTTTCAAGAATTTATTTATTTATTTTATTCTTGAAATAACGGGATTTTCTACTATATCACAAAATCTGCTTTAGCGCATTCTGGAATCATTGTTGCGCAAAATCTGCTTTAGCGCATTCTGGAAACACTGTTCATACCCTATGTGGGTAAACATAGCGTAAGGATGAAAAGTGTATACTTTTTGAGATAAGGGAAAAGTATGGTTAATCAACCATATGTTATAGACAATGAATGGAAGAAGAACCCTATGTTAGGAAGGAACCCTACATTTTCATTATCAGAAAAGTATGGAAAGAGAACCGTACGTAAGTTTTAAACGTTTCGTTTGTTTCTCAAAAGTATGGTTCATCAACCATACTTTTAAAAACAATCATACATATATTGGAAAGTATGGATGATCAACCTTACATTTGGAATGAACCTTATGTTGTAAACCTTAGGTTTGGAATGAACCTTACGTTTGAAGGCCATGTCATGAACCTTACGTTTTGAGGCCACGTCATCAACCTTGCGTTTGGCGTCGGGATTTTTGGAAGACAATATTTTTATACAACGGTCAGTAAGAAGATTGTTAGGCGGATTTCAAGCCGTATTTAATGTTGATTTTAAAATACAACTTTTACTTATTCAAAGTTGTTTTATCAACGTATTAATGTTCGAATTAAAAGGAGCTTTTTATGCCGAGTCTTTAGGGAAGTTACAACTGCTCTGTAAATTCAAATTTTTGAATATCATGAATCAGAAGGCGATTTTTATGGATCTAAATGTGAAGGAGATATGCTTAGCTTTATTATATATGTTTTCTCTAAAAAACACCAGGTACAAGAATACACAGACAAGTGCATGTGGCAATAAATCTATTTATCAAATAGGTGAAAAACATAGACTGCGATAAAGTTATCAGTTCTACTGGTTCAGAAGAAGCACCAATGTTTTGATTTCTTAAGAAGAAGAACCTAATAGAAGATTCACTCATTCTACATCGAATATCAACTATGGATCTACTACTACTGAAGTTGTGAACTTTATCTCTATATCCACTACAACCGGATCGACTCAAAACTGCTTCGACTTAAAAATCTATATTTCTGAAGATGAATATCCATCAACTGTCAATTTAATTCTGTTACAATTGTGAAGATCAACTAGAAAATATTTTATTAAAATTCCTTTATCTTGAGTAACCAGATTCTCATTCTAAGCTGTGTAGGTTCATGTTTTAACTAGAGGGATTTGTTAGCCTAAATATTGTAAATGTGTCAACTGCATGTACTCCGTTGTGAACCGGTCTGTGGAAAAGAGGACCAGATAGTGAAAATCACCAAGATCATGGAGTTGAGCGTTGGTGGAGTGGACTAGGGTAATTCTGTTCCCCAAACCAGTATACATATTTTTGTTCATGCTTTTACTTTTTCGGCTGCATATTTAAATCTGATAAAGCATAGTGGACAGAACACGTTCAATCAAAGAGATAACAAAAAATTGGAAAATACACAATTCACCCTCCTCATGTGTATAATCTGTAGATTCAGATCCAACAATTGGTATCATAGGAGGAGCTTTTTGATAGAGGCTTAGCAAGCTAGAAGCATTTAAAGATTATACAACAGAGCATCATGACTGATACAAGAGAGGGAATGTCAATGGTCAGAGCCCCATATTTTAATGAAGACAATTATGGATGCTGGAAATCACACATGATAATATATCTGAAAAACCTCGCATATAAAGTCTATTCACAGATTCTGACTCCTTAGGAAATTCTTGAAAATCCTGAGACATGGAGTGCTGCTACAGAGGATGAATACGATATAAATTTGAAGGCCATGAATGCAATCATCTGCGGTCTAGGACTAGATGAATTTAACAGATTATCTCAGTGCCCGACTGCATATGAGATGTGCCAAACAATAGCTATGGCATATGAAGGAACAGATAATGTGATACAAATGAGATATGCAACTGGAAAATTAAAATTTGATACTTTCAGAATGTTTTAATGTGAAATCATAACCCAAATGAATGGGAGATTGACAGAAATTGTCAATAATATAACAGATATAGGAGAACCTATCAAGCAGGCTGATCAAGCATTAAAATTACTAAGGGTACTTCCTACTCGATAGAATGGTATCTCTCCTGCAATCAGACAAACAACTTCTATCAAATATCTAACCATGAGAGAGCTGATTGGTACATTGATGATGTATGAAGCTGAAATGCAAGATGAGGCAAATAAACATAAAGTCTACATCAAAAAGGAAGATACTTCCCTGAAGGTGACTTCATAACAAAAGAATAGAATGATGAATAACAGAGAAGTCAATGCTAAATCAGAAAGTTCTGACTCATCAAATTCAGATGAAGAACTGGCTCAGCTAGCCAAAAAATTCAGAAATTTCTACAGTAAGAAAAGAGACTTCAAGAAAACCTTTAAGAAATATGGTAAGGAAGTAAGATTCTATGAATGCAAGAAGATGGGATATATCAAACCAGATTACCCACAATTGAAATATGCAAAGAACAAGAAATTCTTCAAAAGAAATAACTATGAGCAGAAAGACAAGAAAGCTATGAAAGCTACTTGGAGTGATCTGAAGACTCCAGTTGCTCTCTTGATTCTAGATCAGATAAAGAGGAAGTCAATCTAGAATAAAATATGTGTTTCATGACTGAAACTGATGAGGTACACTCATATTAATTCTCTGACTCAAATAATAAATCAAATTATGAATCAATCTACACAAATGAAAAAACTTACAGCTTACTACAATATGCTTGAAGAAAGATATGACTCACTACTTAAGAAACATAAATCACTAAAGAACGTGCATAAAGATGTTTTAGATGAAAGAGATACACTGCTGAAACAACATAAGGAATTAATTGATAAATACAATTCTATTAACACTAATAATATTAATTTTGAATCAAGAATAAAAACACTGTAGTATGAAGTAGAATCATACAAACAGGCTACATTGGTTTTTACGAAAGAAGAAAATACATTAAATGGAATTCTTGGAAAAACTATCATTAAAAAGGAAATATTTGGAATTTGAAGTGAAGGAGAAAAACCTAAGCTATATAAAAATTATTTTGTTCCTAGCTCTAAGAGGGTTAATTGTAACTTTTGTAAAACAAAGGGACATATAGCTAAAAACTGTTTCTTAAGACAACCTCAAATATGTGGTATTAAGAAATCCTATATTTCAAAAGATCTATATGATTCGGCTAATTTTAAAAGTAAAAAGCAAATCTGGATACCATGATCATTGCTTGCTAAAACCCCTGGACCCAATAGAATATGGGTACCAAAGCAATTTTTTTGAATGTTTTTACAGGTAGCAGGTCACTATAGTAGAAAATATATATGGTACGTGGACAGTGGATTCTCAATACATATGAGTGGAAACTCATTGAATTTTTCTTCACTCACTCGAAATGAAGGTGGACTTGTCACATTTGGTGGCAATGCCAAAGGAAAAATTATTGGCATTGAAACTGTTGGAGATCCAAAAACAGTCTCAATCAACAAAGTACTTTATGTACAAGGGTTAAAACACAACCTGATAAGTATCTCTCAACTTTGTGATGATGGATATACTATTGATTTTACTAACAATAGTTTTACTATTTCTAAAGATAAACTGTTTAAATTTAGAGAACCAAGAACTGATAATGTATATACTTTGGATTTATATTCCTTGTGTAAACAACAAGTAAACTGTTTGACTGCTAAAGTAAGTGAATCCTGAATTTGGAATAAGAGATTTGGACATTTCAATGTATATGTTTTACCTAAATTATCTAAGAAACATCTAGTTTCTGATTTTCCTAGTTTCAAATTTGAAAATGATAGATTTTGTGATGCATGTCATCTTGGAAAGAAAAACAAATCATCATTCAAATCTGTTAATAATGTTTCTACTACTAAACCTCTAGAACATATCCATATGGATTTGTTTGGAACTTCAAGAGTAGAAAGTTTACCTGGTAAATTATATGTTTATATATTAGTTGATGATTATTATATATTTACATGGATTTTCTTTTTGAAATTTAAAAATGAAGATTTTACTTTATTTGAATGTTTCTGTAAATATGTTCAAAATGAAAAAGGTTTTAATATAATCTCATTGAGAAGTGATCATGGTGGAGAATTTGAGAATCAAGAATTCAATTCCTTTTGCTCATACATGGTTATTAAACATACCTTCTCTGCACCAAGAACACCTCAACGGAATGGGATTGTAGAAATATGAAATAGAACAATTCAAGAAATAGCTAGAACTTTGTTAAATGAATATATCCTACCTATATACTTCTGGGCAGAAGCTGTAAATACAGCTTCATATATAATTAATAGAGTTTTAATTAGACCCATTTTGAAAAAGACACCCTATGAACTATGGAATAACCAAAAACCTAAAGTAAATTACTTTAATGTTTTTGGATACAAGGTTTACATCTTGAACACCAAAGATAATCCTGGTAAGTTCGATCCAAAATCTGATGAAAGTATATTCTTAGGATATTCTGCTACCTCCAAAGCTTATAGAGTCTATAATAAAAAGTCAAGGATTATTGAAGAATCAGTTCATGTGAAATTTGATGAATCTGATCCCTTTGAGAAATGGATAGATCAAATGGATGAACCTGACTCTATTGATAATATGAGACTTGAGAACTTAAATAATGATTTTGAAAATGATAAAAAAGAAATTCAGTCCAGTTCCGAGGAACATGATACTGAAGAACCTTTAAATATATTGCCTAGATATTCTAGAACCCTAAATAATCACCCTTTAGAATCTGTGATAGGAGACTTAGAGACTGGTATTCATACTAGAAGAAACCTTGGAAACCTAGTGGAATTCTCTGCTTTCCTATCCCAATAAGAACCAAGACTATAGAAGAAGCCTTAGATGATGAAAGTTGGGTAATAGAAATGCAAGATGAATTAAACCAATTTAAAATAAATGAAGTCTGGGAGTTAGTTGAAAGACCACAGAATTATCCAGTAATATGAACCAAATGGGTCTTTAGAAATAAATAGGATGACCAAGGAATAATAACTAGAAATAAATAAATATTAGTAGCTAAAGGATATAATCAAAAATAAGGAATAGATTATGATGAGACTTTTGCACCTGTAACTAGGTTAGAATCCATTATAATCCTTTTATCTTATGCATCTTATATGAATTCTAAATTATTTCAGATGGATGTTTTATCTTCCTTTTTAAATGGTTATTTAATGTAGGAAGTTTATGTTGAGCAACCTCCTGGTTTTGAAAACTCTCAAAAACCTGATTCTGTTTTTAAAATTACTAAAGCTCTTTATGGCCTTAAACAAGAACCTAGAGCTTGGTATGAAAGATAAGTTCTTTTCTTTTGAAAAATGACATTACTGTTGGATTGGAAGATCCAACACTCTTTAAGAAAACTGTGAAAAATAATGTTTTGTTGGTCCAAATTTATGTTGATGATGTAATTTTTGGATCAACTAATAAAACTCTTTGTCATGAATTTTCAAAATTGATGCAAGAAGAATTTGAAATTAGTATGATGGGAGAATTAGATTTCTTTTTGGGTCTTCAATTATTTCAAAAATATTTTGGAAATGTTTTAAATTAAATCAAATACATTACTGATTTACTTATGAAATTTGGACTTGAAAACAACAAGCCATTTACAACTCGTATGTGTACTAATATAAAACTTGATTTGGATGAAACTGGGAAATCAGTGGACAACAAGTTATATAGAGGTATGATTGGTAGTTGGTTATATCTTACTGCTAGTAGACCAGATATAATGTATTCAGTATGTGTTTGTGCTATATTTCAATCAAATCCCAAAGAATCTCATTTAACTACTGTCAAGAGAATTTTTGGATATTTAAAAAGAAATATTTATCAATCTCTACTTTATCCTAAAAATTCTGATTTTAATTTGATTTCATATTTAGATGCTGACTTTGGTAGTTGTAGATTAGATAGAAAGAGTACATCAGGAACATGTCACATTTTAGGAAAGTATTTAGTGTCATGGTCTAGTAAGAAATAACATTCAGTTGCCCTGTCAACATCCAAGGTAGAATATGTTTCTGCTGGTAGTGTTGTGAACAAGTGTTGTAAATGAAAAACACTCTTATAGACTTTGGATTGAATTTCATTAATACACCTATTTTATATGATAATACAAGTGCAATTAAGATTTCAAAAAAACCTATTAGTCATTCTTGAACTAAGCACATTGATATAAGGAATAACTTTTGAAGAGATCATGTTATTAAAAAAGATATATTTTTTGAATTTATAAATACAAAAATTCAATTAGCAGATATTTTTACTAAACCACTTCCCACTGCAAGGTTTGATTTTATTAAGGGGGATCTAGGTTTATTTGATTTTAAATAATTTTTATTTAATGTTATTTATGCATATTTTATTCTGTTTTTGAATACAGCTTTAGTTTTTTATTATTATTCGCTGTATGCAATTTTATTTGTTTTAAAATAAAATTAATGATTAGTGATTACACGGGAATCAAGCCTGTCAGAGCCTTTTCGACTTCTAAACTATTTAACTTCTATCGAAACCCTTTTGAATCCCGAAAACTACTCTTCTGCTCCTAAACCCTAATATTCAAATCTTTAAAGCCTAAACCTTTCGAACCTTCACAAATCGATTCAGAAATGGCAAAGATGAAGCGTGAAGATGAAGCCGAATGCAGTGTCACACTGAAACAAAAGACAGTTGGTCGAAAGATATTTCAAGGTAAAGTTATCAATCTGGAATGTCTGTTTGAAACGAATTTGTTGTTGAAGCAAGCTTTATATTTTCAAAATATCGAACAGACTGTCAATAGTGAAAGGTCTGAGTTTCTGTATGAGGCAGAAATGCGTCACTTCTTCAGAACAGTTCAGTTTAGTCAGGGAGATATCGAGGACAGTTTTATGGCTGAGATAGAGGATAAGGATTCTCAATCTTGTCAGTAGTGATTGGTCAGATTCTTAACTGCCCTCATGAGGGAGTTTTCCATTTTGATTTAAAAAATATTGGAGACTCTATGCAAAAATCTGAGGATATCATGTCTTTTCATTTTGGTACTAAGACAATAAAGAAAATGATTATCAAGGATTTGGAGCCTAATCAGAAGATTTTAGTTAAGTTTGTTCAGACCGTAATAGCTCCAAGGATGGCTGAAATGGAGAAGATTTTATATCCTGATATGTATGTGATGTACCTTCTGATAAGTGGAATCTAGTTAAATTTCCCAAGTTACATGATACGGTATCTGAATTACTGTTGTCAAAGTGAAGCTCAGATGAAATTTTTCCCTTTTGGTAGATTTATTTCTATGTTTTTGTTCAAGAAGGGAATGGTGAGACTGGTGGATGCTGGAGTTAAATGTCATCACAACAATGTTTTCAATGATGGAACTCTACGGAAGACTAGATACTTCTGGAACACCAATAGAGGAAATCTTTTGCCTGTAGGAGCTGTAGAAGACTCAGATAGTGAACAGGCTCAACCTGGTAAGTCCAAGGAGATCCAAGTACACAGACAAGTGCATGTGGCGATAAATCTATTTATCAAACAGGTGAAAAAAAAGACTGCGATAAAGTGCTCAGTTCTGCTGGTTCAGAAGAAGCATCAATTTTTTGATTTCTTAAGAGGAAGAACCTGATAGAAGATTCACTCATTCTACATCGAATATCAACTATGGATCTACTACTGCTGAAGTTATGAACTTTATCTCTATATCTACTGCAACCGGATCGACTCAAAACTACTTCGACTTAAAAATCTATATTTCTGAAGATGATGATCCATCTGTTGTCAATTGTATTCTGTTGCAATTGTGAAGATCAACTAGAAAATATTTTATTAAAATTATTTTATCTTGAGTAACCAGCTTCTCATTCTAGGATTTGTAGGTTCATGTTTGAACCAGATGGCTTTGTTAGCCTGAAGATTGTAAAAGTTTCAACTGCATGTACTCTGTTGTGAACCGGTCTATGGAAAAGAGGACCAAATAGTGAAAATCACGAAGCTCGTGGAGTTGAGCGTTGGTGGAGTGGACTAGGGGCCTTCTGTTCCCCGAACCACTATACATCTTTTTGTTCATGCTTTTACTTTTTCCACTGCATATTTACATCTGATAAAGCATAGTGGACAGAACACGTTCAATCGAAGAGATAACGAAAAATTAGAAAAGACACAATTCACCCCCCCCCCCCTCTTATGTATAATCTGTAGATTCAGATCCAACAACAACCACCTGAATTGTACTATCCCTCTAAATTTAGATTTATTTATAAAATGAAATATTAAATGGTTCACGGAATCAAATATGCTTGGTGGGAATATATTCTTCAATTTACATTAAATTAAAACATAATTTTTTAGAAACCTCTATGCATTATAATCTGTTGTTTCCACACAAATATCTATGAAAAATCATGATATTTCAGTCAAAATTTCCTTAAATAAAGATTCCAATAGCCCTCTATGACCAATAGGCAATAAGTTATCAATGATGACATGATAGTCATCACATATAAACCATGTAATATGCCCATTTCTGATGAAACATGAAAAATTAAAAGCATAACCATCTGGTAATATAAAATATCCAATCCATTGATCGATTAGTATATAGTATTATTTATTATATGAGTATGCTTCTTTTAGATTCATTAATTTGTGTGATCATTTATCTTCAAATAATTGATGTTTCAGATGTTTGTAAATCTGGGAAAGATCTAACTATGCATTTACATTATCTTTGGTCGTACCATGTGTGTCTAACACAATATAAAATATGTTATCAATAAAATTATTCTCAATATGTATTAAATCAGACCTGTGGAGAACCAAAAAATCAGTCCAATATGGAAGTTCTCAAATAATACTCTGCTTTATCCATTTATGATCTCTCCTAAAACCATTAATTTATTATTCATTAATGGTTATTCCAAATTTAATGGGAGGTAATGAATAAAAAATAGATTTTACAAGATTAGATTATATCATTTCTAGAAGATCGTCTGATTCTATTCGACCATATGTAAAATTATTTTTGTTCTTTCAAAAAGGGTTATCTATAGGAAAAAGTATCAGATGACAGTAAAAATAACTAACCATTATCCCATTACTAATAATAACTTATTTTTTCTCATCCATGTAGTATAGAAAAATTTTTAGACCATGTGGTCTCCATCCTGATAACATACATATGCCAAAAAGTCATAGATCATCCATAATAATGCAACCTTCAGAGAAAATACTGATCTGCAACCATATCAAATGTAGTCACACTGTTTCTCCATAATGAAATTAACTCATCAACTATGGGCTTCTAATAAACCTTAATATTCTTCTTTGGATGTCCTAGAATTAAGAGCATCAAATATATATATATGGTTCTTTCATCAACATATAAGGAGGTAAGTTTTAAAGAGTAATGAAAATAGGCCAACAAGAATATTTAATTTTTTAAGCACAAAATGGACAAAGACCATCAGTAGAATGATAGAGTCATATTTTATGAGGTTCTGAAGAAAAAGAAGGATGTGTCTGATCAAATTGTTTCCATGAATCACCATTACATGGATGATTTAAGATTTTACAGATAGAAATATTTGATTTATTCCATGTCATAAATATAGCTATGTTTCACGACATAAATAAATATTTTAAATGGGGTGTGAATAGAAAATTCCTCAACTCTTTCACATTAACTCTATAAATTCCATGTTGAGCCTATTTATACCTCTTGTCTCCACATGTTGGAAAATTAACCAATGATTTATATTCACCATAATATAAGTTACAGTAATTTGAACATGCATAAATTTCATGATAACGAACACTCAAACTGTGAACCAACCTCTTATTTTCATAGAAACTTACAGGAAATGTATTTCCATTAAGAAAAACCAATTTATAAAAAGATGAAATCTGATTAAATAAAATAATTGATATTCCAAAATATGATTTAATAGCTATAAATTCTATAATGACTTCATGATTTCTCGTCTAATATCTTAGATATAAGGCCTCCTCCACAGATTCTAAAAAATTATTACACTAATAAGGTTCGGATTTAGGAATTGGTATATCATTATGAGTTTTTGTTTCAATAATAGATATACTGGTAGTATCATATACTAAATTCTGAAATAAAGGATCCAGAACCAAAAAATTTTAATTTGATATTGAATTATTTTCACCTTGTTTATACAAAAAAATATATAATCTTTTCAAAAACCAAAATGAAAAATATGAAGTACAACATTTTCAAATGTTTTGAATATCCTAAAATCATATTTCCGACATGGAGATTAATGTTTTTGTTAAAAAATCCTAATTCGATGTTGAAAATGATATAAATTTTTCAACCCCTTCAATTTACACACGATTTATACTACATCTCTTTGTTTTTTGGGGATGATTTATCAAATAATGATCTCATAATTAAAATTGGGGTCTACATCTTGAGTCCATAGTTATCTAAGAAAACAAAAAAAAATATGAATAATTATTACTGATCACTTTGACTAGTTGAAAATTATTATTATATTTTCACACAATTAAATATTCTATAGAATATAATGAGAGTGTGGTGAGAGGTTAGAACTAAATTACGGGACATGTAGAGGCTTGTTGCATATAGAATAAATACATTAAATATATTATATTTGACACACACTATTTTTTGAATAGAATATATCTTTAATGGTGTATCGAATGAGAAATAAGAGACCACGATTGGGTCTATAATGTGGGGTTTACCCTAGGTGTGACATAAAGTTTGTGAGCATTGGGTATTTACTTACATTACACGTGATGGTAATTTATTTAATATTTTTATTTTTATTTCTTATTATAATTTAAAGTACCTTTCAAACTGTGTGTTTAATGAGAAATTAGTGACCATCATTGGGTCTAGGATGTGGGGTTTACCCTGGGCGCAACATAACACTTGTGGGTATCTGGTGTTTAGTTACATTTCAAGCATGGGAAATTCATTAAATATTTTTATTATAATTTATTAATAAATTTTAAATCATCTTTCAAACTGTGTATTTTGTGATAAATTGGAGACCACCATCGGGTTCGGGATGTGGGTTTTACCCAAGGCATGATATTAAATTTTTGAGCATCATGTGTTTAGTCACATTTCACACGAGAATAATTAATTTAATATTTTTATTATAATTTCCAATTAAAATTTAATGTATCTTTTAAACTATATATCATTTCAAAAATCGAAGACCTTCATTCGGTCAAGGATGTGGGTTTTACCCTAGGAACGACATAACATTTGTAAGTATTTGGTGTTTAGTCACACTAACCACAAGAGTAATTCATTTAATATTTTTATAATAATTTCTTTTTAAAATTTAAAGTATCTTTCAAAAATTGTATCGTATGAAAATGCACAGACCACTGTTGGTTTTGGGACTTGGGGTTTACTATAGGCAAGACATAACATTTATGAGTATCAGCGGTTAAGTTAAATTTCATGCAAGGGTGTCATTTTTAATCTTTATATTATAATTTTGTATTAAAATGTGAAGTATCTTTCAAACTATGTATTCTGTGAAAAATTGGAGAAACCATTGGTTTCGAGATGTGTCATTTACCCTAGTCATGACAAATCATTTTTAATATTTTATTAATATTATTTATATTATATATATTACAATATTTATACAAATTATTAATATGAATTATTTAAATTAATTAAATAGTTATAAGAAATTATTATTCATTAATTAATAATTACAATATATATCACAATCTATTTAAAATAATGTAATGATTTTTTTAATTATGTAAAGGTTATTATTGTAAAATATGTAATTATTATTATTAATTATTATAAATTATGTTATTTTTATTATGTAATGATTAGACATATATATATATATATATATATATATTTCTTAAATAATTATTACAACTTTATTGTTACCATTTTATTATCTAATGATATTTATTATAATAATTTCATAAATTATTTAAATTATTATAAATTATGTAATTATTATTATTAATTTATTTAAATTATTATTAGAATTTGAATAATTACTATATATATATATATCACAATTTATTAATTTATATAAATACATAAAATATATTCTATCTCATTTTTAAACAAATATGAAAATATCAAATCTATACAAACACACATATATAAATATATTATAAATAATTTAACTTATAGTTAATTTTAATTATAAATAAATTTTATTATATTCAATTAATATTTTATAATACTAATTTATAAATAAATTTGAGTTCATATTTTAAAATTAATATTTATTATGAAATCAAATTTTTTTTTGAATTAAATTTTTCTGAATTAACAATTTTTACCCAAGATGCATTATAATAGTGTTTTGAGTGGGGTGTTTTTACAACATTTATACTAATTATTAATATTTATTATTTTAATTAGTACAACATTTGTATCAATAATTGTGAATTTCTAATAGTTGTTATATTTTTTTATAATTTTTTTACATATTATTATTATTTGTTTATAACTATCACAAATATTTACAATATATTAATAATGAATACCCATTAATTATTTCATATTATAAATTATTTAATGATTTTTAAAAATTATTTAAATTAATACATCATTTTTAGTCATTAATATTTTTTACAAATTTTTAAAAATTCAATGTATTTGTTATATTTTTTTACAAACTATTACAAAAATTTATTCTGATTATCATTAACAATATTTTTACAAAATAGTACATATTTTAAATTTTTATTATTTTTCATTAAACGAATTTTTAAAATGTTTTATTAAAAAAACATACAAATAATTTTTTATCAAAATGTTTTCTTTAAATTAATTTTCTCATCATTATTAAAAACCATTCATATAAATTTATTTCACATGTTAAATGTATATATATATTACATAATTTTTTAATCAAATCTATTAACATTAAATTTATTATTATAATTTTTTTAAAACAAATTAACATAACATATATTTAGACATACATATATGTGCATGCATGAAAAAAATGGAAGAGGGACATAAAAACAATACCAAAACCAAAAAAGTCAATAAGAAACATAGTACGGGTAAAATTTTAATAAAATTTCAGCAACCATAAATGTAATGAAAATAAAAATAAACCTTGTTGCTGACCAAAACATCACTTTCCAAAAAATTAAAAAATTCAAACATATTTCAATCATCATCATACTTTAAATAATAATGTAAAATAATAATAGTTCAGAAACCCTAAACATTGAAAAAATAAACTATTAAATTTAAATATAAAAAATGTGAAAATTGATTTAAATCAAATTAAGACAACTTATGAGAAACTAGGAAAATAAAATTTGGAGTAATAAATTTTGATCAACCCTATATGTTAAACAAATTATCAAAATAGGATAAATTTATTTACCTAGGTTTTTTCAAACCCATATTTACAACATCTAACCAAAATACTCAAAAAATGATAGAGGATTGAACTAGAATCCATAAGTTATATATTTAAGAAATAATCAACCATAAATTAGAATAAAATAGTCATTTCTTGGGCTTCATGGAGTGGGGAATCTGGTGGAGTTCCATTGCGGTCCTTTGGGATAGGGGGTAGAGAAGAGAGGAAGAAAAATAGAGGGGGTGTGTGTTGTTATATCGTGAATCGTTTTGCGCTAGGGTAATTACGATGGAATTTATTTTTTCTCAAAAAGTTTTATCGATCAACATTAATTGGATGGGCACTGAATCCATTCTGAAATAATCTCAACTAAACGAAATTTTTCAATGGACTGCTTAGTCCATTGCAAATTCCCATCCTGAATAATTTGTGTTCTGGGTGTCAGGAAACCCCATTAAAATATTTTATACAGATTTAATATTCTATCTAAAGTAATGAATATTTATGACAGAATTATACATCTATTGCAAATATTCCATGAACAATGACAATTTATGATGAGAAATTTTTCCATTGCAAATTCCCTATCACAAATACCGGAAATTTTTGTAGTGCCTATTATTGTTGGTATCATAGGATGGTTTAGATAACATTGGTGGTTAGGAGGATGTTAACAGAGTACCATAAATTATTTTTAGCATGTGTATATATTGAAATTATATAGAATTTAAATAATACCATGTTGATTCATTTATGTTATGTCTGTTTATAATGGTTTTCTGTAGAAGAAGAAGGGAAGGTGATGTAGGAAGGCATATAGAGGATGATATCTTTCTGAATCAACAACCTAGAAAGGTGGGAATTGGAAATAAGTAGTTTTTATTAGAAATTTTTTAGTTAACTTTGTACCAAAATGGAAATGTAATCCCTCAAAGAAAACAACTAGAGTGACCAAAAAGGAACCTGATGATAGTAGATCATGTTATGATGCAACACCCTCATTCTTTCAGTGGAACATCTAACACAGTTCTAGTTAAAGGGTTGATTAAATCCCTTGAAAGGATATTTCATATCATCAGGTGTTTAGATAATTAAAAGGTTATTCTTTCTATTTATCATTTATGAAGGTGAAGCTGACCGATGGTGGACAATGTTCACGGATATTAGGGATAGTGAAGAAATGTTTCCCTTGGAATGGGGTGAATTTAATAATATTTTCAATGAAAAATATTTTATGAAGGTGGTTCAATATAGGATGGAAAAAAATTACTTGAATTGAAACAAAATAAGAATATTCAGTGGACATTTATGAAGAAAATTTCACCAGATTAGTAAGGTATGCTCCAAATATTATTCATGATCTTGATTATAAAACCAATCATTTTTACTTAGGATTGAAGCCAACATACAAAAGGGATTTGGCATCTCATGATTTCAAAAGTGTTGAGAAATTTTTTGTTGTTCTAAGAGGGTAGAAATGTAATTTTCCAATGATCACGTATACTTTGAAAAAAATCAGAAGAAGTGGTCTAGATGGAAATAAATGGGTAAGAATAAACCAAATAAATCTGAAGGTGATAAAGTCCAGTTTTTTTTATGGTAGTGTTGTAAAAATAACCCTAGGGAATGACTTAAAAAATATAATAGGTTTTTCTGATGTGGTATGTTTTGACATATGGTATGAGATTTCAATGAAAAATATCTCAGTGATGGTAAGTTTAATTCTGATAATAAAACCATAAAGCGTTTTAAATATGGTGAGATGGGTCACTATGAAAATATCTTCCCAAAGAAAGATGTGAATGATGAGAAGACGTCATATTATAATAAGAAAAGTGTATTTAAATCCTTTGTGACTACTATGGTATATGTTGGACCATCCAATGAAGTGGTATCATGTATATTGTTTCTTTACTCTGAATTTTCTAATTTCTTTTTTGATATGGGATCTACACATTCCTTTATTTATAAATAATTTTTGGGTAAATTAGAAATTTCACCTCAATAAATGTAACAAGATATTATGTTAAAAATAAAAGTGGGAAATAATAAGGAAAAAAGGTATTATAATAATTTTCCTATTGTATTTTGTGGAAGGAAATTACCTAAAAACCCAGTTTTTTTTATTTAGTAGAGTTTGATGTTATTTTGGGTATGGAATAGATTTTTTTACCTGGATAAGATTAATTGTAGAGATAAATAAGTTTTTTTAATAAATATATTTTGTATGTATAAATTAATTAACCTATACTATGGATAACATATTAGGAAGCTGAGAAACTATTAAAATATGGAAATGAAAGTTATCTTGAATATATTGATAAAAATAAGGAAACTATCCATATTAATGATGTACCCAGGGTGAATGAATACCAGGATGTTTTCCATGATTAGTTTTCTTTATTTATATATGATCGAGAATTTTATTTTACTATTCACCTAGTTCATGATGATAATCCATTTTAAAAACCACTTATCGAATGGATCAAGTGGAACTTCTTAAATAGAAAAAATAGTTTCAGGAGTTTCTTGATAAAGGTTTCATTGAACTTAACATTTTTCCATTCAGTGATCCTATTTTTTTTGTTAAAAATAAATATGGATCATTGAGACTTATCAATTATTATAGATATTTCAATAATATTACTATTAAATATAATAATATACTACCTTATATCGATGACTTGTTTGATTATCTCTTGAAAGATTAGTATTTTTAAAAGATTGACATGAGATCTGAGTACCATTACTTAAATGTGAAGGAGGATGACATTTTAAAAATATTGTTATAAAATAGATATGGGCATTATGAGTTTTTGTTATTCACTTTGGTCTGATAAACTTTCCATGTGTATTTATTTATCTTATGAAAATAATCTTCCATCAATATTTGGATAAGTTTTTGTTGTTTTTATTTAAGACCTTTTGAATTTTCAAAGTTATGAAGATCAAGAAAAACATTTAAGGATTTTTCTATAAATTCTAAAAGAAAATAAATTATATGGGAAATTTAGAAAATGTAATTATTGGTTTCAATAGATTTATTTTATTGGGAACATTATAAATAAGGATGGAATATTGGTTGATACTACCAAAAAAGATATTGATTAATGGAAAAACATACAAATTGTTAATGAGATTCATAGTTTTCTTAGATAAGCATACTAGAAATGAATGTTTTTTAAAAACGATGCATGGTTATTATGCCTACAAAATATGTTAACACGAAAATGGGTTAAATATATTTGGACATAATATTTTGATTTTTTTTTCTAGAAACTGAAAAGAAGACTCGTGAATTATCTAATTCTGGCCCTACCTCCAAAAATTGTGATTACTTTACATACTATGATGCCTCATTTAAGGAACTTAGTAGTATTCTAATACAGAATGATCAGGCAATTTCTTATGCTCCAAGATAACTACAACCTATTGAGTTAAATTATCCCACACATGATTTTAAATTTTCAAATGTGGTTTTCACATTAAAAATATGGTTTCATCATTTAAATTGATCCAAATATAAAATATACACTAAACATAAATGTTTGAAATATATATTTAGTAAGAAAGAATTGAACATGAGGTAGAGAAGACAGAATGAACTGAAAAAGGATTATAATTGCATGATCAATTTCCAACCTATAAAAGTAATAAAATTGGTAGATTCCTTGAGTTGAAACCATCATGATACATTAACCATGTGACGTTTGGAACATGAACCATGTAATAATGATTTTTTGAATTTTGTCTTGTAATTTGATAGTGAGGTAAATTCTTATGTTTTTTTTTAGGTGTCAGTGAATCCATCTCTCTCAGAAGGAATTAAGAAAGCACATACAGAAGACTAGGAGTTATAGAAAAATGTATAATTGGTTAAGAATGGTAAGTTTCCTGAATTTAATGTTGATAAATATTGTGTCGTTATATTTGGAAAGAGATTTTGTGTGCCTTGTGATTCCTATATGAATAAATAATTGTTATGTGAAGCTCATAGTTCTCTGTTTTTTGATTATCTTGGGTGAAAAAAGATGTGCAGAGAATTTCGGGGGGTATTACTAGTGGGATGGAATAAAAAAATATATTACTGATTTTACCATGAAATGTTTGACTTATCAACAAGTTAATTCGGAGATATAGCTACCAATGGGGAGGATTCAGTATTTTCCAGTGCTAGGGTGAAAATGGGAAAATATATCCATGGACTTCATGGTGGGACTACCAAATACGTCAAAAGATAAAAATGTGATTTGAGTTATTATTGATTGACTAACATAATTTGCACATATTATTCTAATTTTATATACTCTTTCTCTTAATCATCTTTATCGATTATACCTCAAAAATATTTTCATGTTATATTGAGTTTCTCTCTCAATTTTATCTAATCGTGATCCTGGGATCACTTATAACTTTTGGAAAGACTATCAATGTTTATTGGGAACTAGATAAAATTTTATAATTGTTTTTCATCCTTAATCCAATGAAAAGTTAGATTTAACAATTCGTGCATTAGAGGATATGACTCGATCTTGTTAAATGGATTACTTTGGATGTTGGCATTATCATAGTTCTTTAGTTGAGTTTTCTAATAATAATAATTTTCAGTCCAATTTATAGAGGGAACCTTTTAAGTAATTATATGGTAAGAGGATTTGGACACCATAATTTTGGGATGAAGTCAGAAAATGGATATTGATAGGGCCAAAATTAGTAGATGAAGTATCTATGTAATTGAAGATGATCTAGAAAGACATGAGTAAAACTCATAGCAGGCAAAAAAGTAATAAATATAAGAGGAGGATATACTTTTCAATCGAGGTTGGTGATCATGTTTTCCATAAAATCTCTCCTTATAAAATTGTTATTAATTTTTGTAAGAAAGGAAATCTATATCAACGGTTCATTTGACCTTTTGAAATCATGGAGAATGTTAGACCAATTGCATACTAAGTAGCCTTGCCTCAGATTTTATCTTAGGCACAAAATGTATTTCATGTTTCTATTTTGAGAAAATATATGCCAGATTCATCTCATATTTTGATCTAAAAAGTATTTAATCTAAAAGGGAACTTTTCTTATGAAGAGAAACCTGTTCAGATTATCGATCATAGAGATCAAGTATTGTAGAATAATGTAATTCACCTGGTTAAGGTTTTGTGAAAAAACTACATGGTTGGAGAAGAAAAATGGAAATCAAAAAAATCTATGAGGGAAAGGTATCCTAATTTTTTTAATAATTGAATGAAAATTGTGAGGACGTAATTTCTATAGGGAGGAGGTATAATTTTATAACCCATGTACTAATAAAATATTTTTCCCATTATGTAAATAAATAGTTAAATTCATTATAAATGTATAATGGAATATGTTTTATTTATAAATATTATAAAATCTATGAATATAATAAAAAACTTATCTATGAGGGTATAAATAAAATTTATGTATCTTACAAGTGAAAATATGATATATTTATAATAGGTGTTAATTAAATAAATTTTTTAAAAATGATAAATTATGTGTTGGTATTTTTGTGACACATGAATATTTATTTAAAATATTATAAATAATATAATGATATAAAATAAATAAAATTATACATAAAATAGATTCCTAAATTAGTATTTTCATGTCTTATGAACATTAGATAATTTTATGAGAACTTATTTAATTTTCAAAGTGTTAAAAAACCTTTTATATTTTTAAAATTGGTATTTTTTTTTGAACAAATGATGTTTTTAATTAAAAATTAGATTTATCATATTTAGAAATTTATTTTCATAAAATAGAGT
This sequence comes from Viscum album, assembly GCA_963277665.1. Lineage (NCBI taxonomy): Eukaryota > Viridiplantae > Streptophyta > Magnoliopsida > Santalales > Viscaceae > Viscum > Viscum album. The sequence goes on along the minus strand of OY728127.1, from coordinate 1,207,194,035 downwards.
TTTATTTGAATTCCACATGTTGAAAAATGGTTTGTGTGATTTATTGTTAATTTTTTGGAATATTTGAATTTTATTTGAATAGTGAAATACTGTAATTTACGTCATAAGCTAAATACATGAATTATTGAGTCATAGATGATATATGGTTGATGTAATCCCAGAACATCAAACTCTTCTCCTTCTATTATATCTATTCATGAGAATCAGAAAAATCATAGTATAGCATCCTGCCTTTTCATCACATAAAATTTCATTACATTAAACAAAACTGGGGATCTTTAAGGTTTAGTGTCTTGGAAACCATGAACTTAATACAGGTAAAAAAACATTCTTCTTAAACACTAGAAAGGCTCTTTCATTTGTTCATCCTAAGTTCATTATAGAATCTCATAACCTGGGAGCATAAATCAAAGGAAAGGGTGAGAAGAAGGCCCATTAAAGGAAACAATTGAAACATTTTACATGTGATCTTGAGATACATCAAAATGTCATGAAAAAAACATTAAGGCATGAGAAAAATATCATGAGTCATATCCTAATAAAAATAACGTTTTTCATAACTTGAGATGTGGCTACATCATTTAACTTAGACAATCATGAACATATCACCAAGGTCCATCCCCAAGGTGTCATTTGAAATTACCAAGGTAAACCCCAGGGTATCGTTAAAATTGTAATCTCTAGTGGTTATATCATTACCCAATGCAATGGGGCGCTATCAGGGCGCACCCTTAAAATAGTAATCTCTAGTAGTTACATCATTAACCAATGCAATGGGGCACTATCAGGGCGCAGCCTTAAATTTGTATTTATTATCATGTGAGACACATATATCATAATCAATCATGTCATAAACAACCCATATAGCATAAAAGAAATGGGTTTCATTTCATAGTCATAACATTTTAAAAACCGCTTTAAAGACATGATCTTTATGTCACTTTAAACCCACTGAAAAATGAAAGCGGGTCTCATGTATGTAAATACCAGAATTAAAAATAGAACATCTTGATATATATGTGAATAACCTTGTAGAAGAAAGAGAATTGAGTATTCACTTAATAAAATAAAATAATTTGAGAAAAAGAGAGATACATTTTAAGACGGAAATTCTGCAGCATAACAGCTATGTTACAGGGTTTCAGAAAACATTGAAAAGAGAGGGGACATGGGTCACCCACTCATAACTGATCCACAAACAGTATAGAGACTGAATATAGTGGATATAAGAACAAGGTAATGAAATTTTAAAGACATACCATATGAAATGAAAGACATGGAAGGAAGACAAAAATAAGATTTCTCTTATGAAAATTCGCCAGCCTAACGGCGTCACTTAAAACTTCAAAAAAAATGAATTGACGAGATCAAATAGGGTCTCTCATAATATGAACATAATAGCTCAGTATGGTAGATATAGAGATAATAACCGAACATAATAAAAAGGAACTTTAAAGAATTGACAAGAAAGTTGAACTTTCAAAAATTAGACGGGTGAAAGAATTCGTTACAAAAATTTTAGCAGCCTAACGGCGCAACTTAAACATGAAAAAAAGAATTGATGAGATCAAATAGGGTCTCTCATAATATGAACATAATAGATAAGTATGATTTATATAGAGATCATACCCCAACATAATAAAAAGGAACTTTAAAGACTTTACATGAAAGTAGAACATTGAAAAAGAGAAAGGTGAAATAATCCGTTAAAAAAATTCGGCAGCCTAACGGTGCCACTTAAACGATTTTAAAATGAAATGATAAGAGAAAGGGAGGTATCTCATCATATGAAAATGAAAATGACAGTAGTATGAAGATAAAATAACACCCCCAACATAAGAACATAGGGATTCAAAGAAATGACATAAACGAGAGTAATTGAAATGAAAGAGAGAGGTGAGATCCCTTACCTTAAAACGCAACTCTTAAAACTAAAAGGTTGGGACCTTGAGGGCTTGGAGGAACCTTGGGAGGACTCCTTGGGAGGTAATAAGACCATAGCTTCATTGGGGGATAGTTGGGAGTGAAAACTAAAGTATGAAAGGGTGGGTATTTATAGGGAAAGTGGGGGGACAAGGCATTAATGGCCAAGGGACACCTCATTGGTGGTATTGGAAAAACCATTGGCTTGGCCACGGTATTTGCCCATGGTATTGGCCACTTGGAACACCTTATACAATAATTCATCACCTTTGGTCGGCCAACCCTTAAAATATCTCATGACATCATCATGACATAGTTATGATGTCATTAAACAAAACGAAACCCTAAAACTGTATTTTTACTATTCAATGAAAATTCAACTTTCTCAGAAAAATCCCAAAATTTCACCTTAACCAAATATCGATGCGCTAATTACAAAAATGAACTCCATTTTTTAAATATAATTTTCTAAATATATTTAATTTAATTTTTTAATAAAAACACTATTCACTGAAAATTTATTTTTTCCAGAAAAATCCCCAAAAATTAACTTAACCTAATATTGATGCTCTGAGTTCAAAAATAAAGTCCATTTTATAAAAATAATTTTCTAAATATTTTTAATTTAATTTTTAATTAAAAACACTATTCACTAGAAAAAACTAATACTTGATTAATAAATTATGAAACCGTTATTTACCCATTTTATTGAATCACACTACTTAATCAAGGTGCCAAAATTATATTAATACTTTCTTTTAGTGCGATTACTAATCCATTTGGTCACATTACTAATCCTAAGCGTAAAATCACTATTCATAAATTACTATTCATCAAAAATTAAGTTGATCTTATTAGACTCTAAATTTCTTAGTGAACATAATTTTAGAAGACCATTTTTTGAAAATCATTACACAAAATTAATTATTTAAGGTTTATAAAAATATTTTTAAATATCCTTTTTTTCAAATTCATCAATAATATACATCCTACATTTATCCAGACATTTGAAAATTTTACAAACTTCACTATAAGAAGAAAACACAATTTTATTTATCTCAAGGTATTACACAAAACATTTATGGTCTCCTTACATAGCCCATTATAACCCCAGCATAGGACCTAAGTGTAAGGTGTGCTAAGGTGAGAGAATCTGAGGGCGGCTCAACAAACATCGCATGAGTAGTAATTTCTATCAGTTTGAACTTCTCGCGAAGGCGATTCTGTTCTAGCTTCACACGATGAAGTTCGGATTGGGTTTGGTCCAGAGTAAAGCCCAGTGGTGCTACCTATTTCCCAAGTTCTATTAGATGGGCTTCGATTGTCCTGAGACTACTGGATGAGGCCATCAAATCTTCTTTCTATATTAATTAAACAAGATCACTTGTATTTAGAGGCAAAACACAACATTTAGATTCCAACGGTCATATTGACCAATGGTCATATTACTGTTGAAACCCAACGGTCTTATTTTAATTATACTCATGTTATCAAATGAAACAGTTTTGTTGAGTATAAAAATAAAATAACTCACAAAATTATGGAACGAGGTTTATTCAAAATTTCGGGTCGTTACATTCTTCCCCCCTTAAGAAATTGCGTCCTCGCAATTTTTTTTAAAAAAAATTGGGCTTGGAAATTTCATTGAAAGTCCCACATCGGAAGAGGAGTCAGTAAAACTATTACATTAAAAGAAAGAAAGGGAAATAAAAAGGTCACCTGAGTTAACCCATACTGGGATTCCATGTAGGAAAATATGGATATGGAAGAAAAAGTAAACGGCCATGTTCTGATGGAGAGTGATAGAAAATATGTCTAGGAGAAAGTTAACTACTAGAAAATCACAAACAAAGGATGTGTGTAAACGGTCATTGATTACCCAGTAGGAAACTTAAACCAACAACGTTTTTCTTTTACGTTCCTTTTAATAATTTTGAGGAATTTATTTACTACATAGAATAAAAACATAAGGAAATATACTAACCTTTAAGTAGAGTTTCATCCTTTAATAAGTTTCTACCAAAACTAATCTTTTCTCCAAATGACGATCCTTCAAAAACACTTGGTCTCATCAAAACACAAGAATCAACTTCTTGAGATTCACGTAATCCACAAAAGATTAACTATCTATTTCTTCTATCTTTAAATATTATCCCAAAAACATAAAGGATAAGATAAAACAACTCTTCAAAAGAAAGAACCTCATAGGATGGGAAACTACGTTAAATCTTCAAAGTTCCACGGTACTACCCAATGTTTATCATAGACCATTCCATAAATAATTGTCCTTAAAATTCCTCAAGATAAACCAAACTAAGGTTGAAACCCAAATACAAGAAGGATTTGATAACATAGTCTTCCAAGATAAACTTTATCATTTATCTCCGAACAACATCAACCACTCTTAACGTCTTATAACAAAAGTAACTAACCTAATCACATTTCCCCAAGATAGGTTAATCATTTCCATAAGTAACCTAAATTACTATAAGTTCACCTTAAATTCATCAATTCATCAAAATATAAGTCAACCTTTACTCCTCAAAGAAAATACCACAGTAATCTATTTACCTCGATCATATAGGGTTCCCAAAATAGTGAACATCTTCCAAAAATAATAATCATATTTTAATCCCCTAATCAACTTTATCAGATGAACATCCTTAAGACATCTTCTTCTTCTTCGTTGATGAATTTTGTCATTCAACTAGGTACTAATTAATAATTGTTATTTTTGATAGCTGGTTTGGCATAATCACAATATGTTCAACTTGATCTCTCGTCATCTCTGTCATATTAATAGGGCAATCGTCACATTTCCTATCACATTGGTTTTCAGGACATTTTCTTCCATTTCCCTCCATTAACTAAGAAAAGAAAGAATAATTATGGGATTAAATACTTAGCCAATAATCATTAAAATGAAACTTTAAGCATAAGAGGATAAACTTGTAGAAGAAAAGTATACCCTAACTTGTGATCCCCTAGGTTCCAATCTAGCTTATCCATGATCATATATTCTTATGTGAATCTTTATTTTATTTTATCTTTTTTCCATTAATAATGGTTCATACTAAGCTTATGAATTTACCGAGGCATATCCCCCGGGAGTGTCGTAACCAAGAGTGCAGCAAGGCCTATTGTTGTGTACCAGTTCCCGTTCGAGTCTAGCTCAAAGTGGTGTTTTCGGGTTTTACCCCTATGTACATCTGTGACAGAGCCACCTCTACCTACTCGTATCCAGACAGGGATGTATTTTCTTGGCAACCCTTTACTCAATACTCACCAAAATACTAGGAAGATATCCTATATTTAAAATTTTCCATAGGGTTCTTCCTAAAGTTTTCATATCCTAATTTCCACAAATAACTAAACCATCCTTTGATACCAATTATAGTATCCCGCCTTTTCATCACATAAACATTAATTACATTAAACAAAACTGAGGATCTTTAAGGTTTAGTGTCTTGGAAACTAGGAACTTAATACAGGACAAAAAAATATTTTCTTAAACACTTGAAAGGCTCCTTCATTTGTCCATCCTAAGTTCGTTACAGCATCTCATAACCTGGGAGCATACATCAAAGGAAAGGGTGAGCAGAAGGCCCAGAAAAGGAAACAATAGAAACATTTTACATGTGATCTTGAGATACATCAAAAAGTCATGAAAAAAACATTAAGGCATGAGAAAAATATCATGAGGCATATCATAATAAAAATAACGTGTTTCAAAACATGAAGATGTGACTACATCATTTAACTTAGACAATCATGAACATATCACTAAGGTCCATCCGCAAGGTGTCATTTGAAATTACCAAGGTAAACCCCAAGTTATCGTTAAATTTGTAATCTCTAGTGGTTACATCATTACCCAATGAAATGGGGAGCTATCAGGGCGCACCCTTAAAATTATAATCTCTAGTGGTGACATCATTACCCAATGCAATTGGGAGCTATTAGGGAGAACCCTTAAATTTGTCTTTATTATCATGTGAGCCACATATATAATCATCAATAATTTCATAAACAACCCATATATTATAAAAGAAATGGGTTTCATTTCATAGTCATAACATTTTAAAAACTGCTTTAAAGACATGATCTTTATGTTACTTTAAACCCATGGAAAAAGGAAAGCGGGTCTCATGTATGTAAATCCCAGAATTAAAAATAGAATAACTTGATATATATGTGAATACCCTTGTATAAGAAAGAGAATTGAGTATTCACTTAATAAAATAAAATAATTTGAGAAAAAGAGAGAGACATTTTAATACGGAAATTCTGCAGCATAACAACTATGTTATAGGGTTTTAGAAAACATTGAAAAGAGAGGGGACATGGGTCACCCACTCATAACTGATCCAAAAACAGTATAGAGATTGAATATAGTGGATATAAGAACATGGTAATGAAATTTTAAAGACATACCATATGAAATGAAAGACATGGAAGGAAGACAAAAATAAGATTTCTGTTATGAAAATTTGGCAGCCTAACGGCGTCACTTAGAACATCAAAACAAATGAATTGACGAGATAAAATAGGGGTCTCTAATAATATGAACATAATAGATCAGTATGATAGATATAGAGATCATAACCCAACATAATAAAAAGGAACATGAAAGACTTGACATGAAAGTAGAACTTTGAAAAATTAGACGGGTGAAAGAATTCGTTACAAAAATTTTGGCAGCCTAACGACGCCACTTAAACTTCAAAAAAAAAGAATTCACGAGATCAAATAGGGTCTCCCATCATATGAACATAAGAGATCAGTATGATAGATATAGATATCATACCCCAACATAATAAAAAAGAACTTTAAAGACTTGACATGAAAGTAGAACATTGAAAAAGAGAAGGGTGAAATAATCCGTTACAAAAAATTTGGCAGCCTAACGGCGCCACTTAAACGTTTATAAAATGAAATGATAAGATAAAGGAGGGTCTATCATCATATGAACATGAAAAGTACAGTAGAATGAAGATAAAAGAACACCCCCAACATAAGAATATAGGGTTTAAAAGAAATGACATAAATGAGAGTACTTGAAATGAAAGAGAGAGGTGAGATCCCTTACCTTAAAACGCAACTCTTAAAACTCAAAGGTTGGGACCTTGAGGGCTTAGAGGAACCTTGGGAGGACTTCTTGGGAGATAATGAGACCATAGCTTCGTTGGGGGAGAGTTGGGAGTGAAAAATAAAGGATGAAAGGGTGGGTATTTATAGGGAATGTGAGGGGACAAGGCATTAATGGCCAAGGGACACCTCATTGGTGGGATTGGCAAAACCATGGGCTTGCCCATGGTATTTGCCCATGGTATTGGCCACTTGGGACACCTCATACAATAATTCATCACCTTTGGTCGGCCAACCCTTAAAATATCTCATGACATCGTCATGACATAGTTATGATGTCATTAAACATACCGAAACCCTAAAACTGTATTTTTACTATTCAGTGAAAATTCAACTTTCTCAGAAAAATACCAAAATTTCACCTTAACCAAATATCAATGTTCTAATTAAAAAAATGAACTCCATTTTATACAAATAATTTTCTAAATATTTTTAAATTAATTTTTTAATAAAAACACTATTCACTGAAATTTTGTTTTTTTTAGAAAAATCCCCAAAAATTACCTTAACATAATATCGATGCTCTGAGTTCAAAAATAAAGTCCATTTTATAAAAATAATTTTCTATATATTTTAAATTTAATTTTTAATTAGAAAACACTATTCACTTGAAAAAACTAATACTTTATTAATAAATTATGAAACCGTTATTTACCCATTTTATTGAATCACGCTACTTAATAAAGGTGCCAACATTATATTAATACTTTATTTTAGTGTGATTACTAATCCATTTGGTCACATTACTAATCCTAAGCGTAAAATCACTATACATAAATTACTATTCATCAAAAATCAAGTTGATCTTATTAGACTCTAAATTTCGTACTGATCTTAATTGTAAAAGACCATTTTTTGAAAATCATTACACATAATTAATTATTTAAGGTTTACAAAAATATTTTAAAATATCCTTTTTTTCGTATTCATCAATAATATACATCCTACATTTATCCAAACTTTTGAAAAAATTACAAAAATCACTATAAGAAGAAAACAAAATTTTATTTATCTCAAGGTATTACACAAAACAGTTGTGGTCTCCTTAGATATCCCCTTATAACCCCAGCATAGGACTTAAGTGTAAGGTGTGCTAAGGTGAGAGAATCTGAGGGTGGCTCGGCCAACATCGCACGAGTAGTAATTTCTATCAGTTTGAACTTCTCGCAGAGGTGATTCCATTCTAGCTTCACACGATGAAGTTCGGCTTGGGTTTGGTCCAGAGCAAAGCCCAATGGTGCTACCTCTTTCCCAAGTTCTGTTAGATGGGCTTCGATTGGCTTGAGACTACTGGATGAGGCCATCAAATCTTCTTTCTATATTAATTAACCAAGATCACATGTATTTAGAGGCAAAACACAACATTTAGTTTCCAACGGTCATATTGACCAATGGTCATATTAAAGTTGAAACCCAACGGTCTTATTTTAATTATACTCATGTTATCAAATGAAATAGTTTTGTTGAGTATAAAAATAAAATAACTCACAAAATTAGGGAACGAGATTTATTCAAAATTTCGGGACATTACACATAGTCTTAAGCCCAAATAATAAAATAATGAATAAAATAATCAAAAAACACCCCTCTCCTCCATTATAGATACCACCCATTACCAACTCTTCTCCTCACACATTAAATCATTTTAGCTTGTTAAATTTCTACCCAATTTACTTCTCAAGCCTCTTCCTCACTTCCATGAACTATTTTTCTCACCAAAATTCCAAAACAAAAATCCTTAAGGAGGTTCCCACGGAGATGAATTCAAGGGGTAAAATCCTCATTCATATTCTTTTATTTTTTTTATTCAATTTATGTTCATTTTATATTCTCTCCTAACATAACCTCATCCAAGTGCATGATAACTCTAGAATCATACATATACTATAATTTCAATGTGTTAACAAAATGTATATCATCAAACTTATCCTCTTTACCTATTATTTCAAAAAATGGAAACATCATCCGTGATGTGTCGATTTACCATCATCAAGGACGATGTGTTTTCATTTTCCTTTAACACCATAAAGGCTGGTCATTGAACCATTATTGTTTTAAAACCATATTTCATTATTAATATTATAATTTATATTTTGGAACCATTATATAAGCATGATATTAAATAAAATGATATAATTTTGTGATGATCATAAAAACTGATAAAATAAATTAAATCATTTTAATTAATGTTTTATCTAATGATTAAACCTAAAATAAAGAAAAAAATGATATATGGTATGATTTAAATGTCTAGAAACATATTATTACCATTAATTTCCACTTCTGGAATTTTTCTTCCATTCGATAAGAAAATCCATAATGTACCGACTATGGAAACCAATGAAAGAATACACCCAAAATAATGGAGATAACAAAATATTATTAATAAATGTTTAAAAGGTTGTTACAAAAAGATCATATAAGTTATTATAGATATGAATATGATTATTTAATTTATTAATAACACTCTTCAAACCATTATACAAGAGTTTCAGAGTCATTTTATTTAAGACAAACCAAAGGTAAGGGACTTCTCTTTTAAAATCATCTTTTAAATTTCTATTTTTAAAAAAATTCAAAAGTAATGTTTTTATGATGAAATTATTATTATTTTATGAATATGTTTTTGTTCATGTTCAATAATTATGATGAAGGGAGGGACCTATATCTCCCTCATTTTCATTGGGTATATTTTTGTTTGAATTTGACCATAGTGGTTATTCCATGTGTAACTATGATGGTTACATAATAAGGTAGCCATGAGGGTTACATCATAAGGTAGCCAGGAGGGTTAACATGAATGGTTTATATGAGGGTTACAAATAATATGTTAGCTATGAGGGATAAAATCTTATGTAAGTAACTCCCCAAGTTACCTATATTAATTTATTTTTGTTTTCCTTATTTTATGGAAATCTAATTTTTTTTAAAAATAAGTATATGATTCTTTATGGGTGAGAAGTATGTCTTTGTGAAGATGATTAAATATGTTTATATGTATTCATGGACTTGTGGTTTCTATAATTTTTATTTACCTTACTGAGATTTTTTTCCCATCCCAAATTTTAAATTGTTTTTCAAAGGGCTTAAGGATGGGTAATAGAAAAGAAGAATCGAAGCTGAATATTGAGAGTATTTTTCAGGTAATGAATTCTAATTTTAATAAAAAAATTATCACGTAATAAATGTATACTATTTTAGTAGTGTACACTTTGTATTCTTGTGGGTTTTCATCTTATTTATTATGACCTAATTCTCGAAAACTCCAAACTGAAAATATCATTGTAAATGTTAGAAATTGAATTCTAGTTGAATTATCTAGAGTATGTGATGTTTAAGGTATATTCCTTATATCAATTCCTCTACATGTGAAATAGTGCCCATCAAATTATATCTTAAAATATTTAGCTATGTATGGATATATATAATGGTATAGTTCCCTTCTGTACCTCTTGAATATGAAACACATATTTTGTGAGTTTCCCATATTTCCACAATAATAACATCTAATGTGGTGTGCATTCCTGTGTGTCATTACTTTACTACTAGTTTTCCCTTAGGTTCTAGGAATATTCTGGTTCTGATTTATACCCCAAAAATTCTTCAATTTCAAAGTGGGTGTTTGTGATCTAACTTCAACCATTACTACTTTATACTTTCAATTAAGCCCCATACCACCTGTATCATTTTGATCTTTCATTTAATTCACCTGACATTCCATTATCTATCTCAAAGGGACTTTGATCTCTATGTTTAAATTTTCTACTAACATGGTTACCATTATTAATGCAATCAATATTTTATCCTAATTTTTCACTTTCCTTCATAAGATGACTACATCCTCTTCATTCCTTTTGATGAGCTTGTCTTGATCTTTCATTGTGTTATTTAGACCATCGATCACCCTTGTTTTTTCTTCAACTTTGAGCTTATACTCATTGATCATTTTTTGATTTATCTATCACTAAAGATTTAATATTTTAAATTTCTTCCATCAGCTTAGACATATCTTATTCTGAATACTACTTAATGCTTTTTTCATCATGAACCACTTTGTTGGCTTTCTTAGTTTTGGAAACTTAGACATCTATCTCTTCAAGAGCTGATTCTAATTATGCATTATGATCAATTCATATGTATACTTTTTCTCCATTATTTTCACTTTCTTCATTTTTATGGAAGAATCCTACAACTCTCAGTATAGAATTTTCTACATGACCTTTCTACTTTCCCATCTCTTCAACCTCAGATTCTTCTGAACATTCATTTTCTTAAGAAAAGGATATTCATTTTTTTTAAATTCTACTAATGTTTTTCTTACCATTCACATATCTATAATAATTATTAAAGGGAATTTAAAATTCGTCCTCATAATTATCTTAAAACATCATGGGATACCTCCATGTAAGATTTCGATCCTTTCCACATCAAAATCATGCTATTGGTAGTTTCCCATTGAACTTTCCTTTTCCTCTTCTTTAATTTTACGAATGGAATGGCATTACTTCATCTGTCTATTCTTCTTCTAACCTAAATTAAATAGTGATCTTATTCAAGGCCTTTAATTACACTTCTTTAGACTTCCCTTTTTCCCTAGACACATTTTATTCATTTCTCATCTCGTATGCAACAAGATTATTGTGCAAGCTATCCAATGTCAACTCCTTTGGATCATTATCTTCCAATAAATAAAATATTTTATTGATTTGAGGTGTAAGTGTTATAATGATATTCTTAACAATCATTAAATAATTGATAATTTCTCTAAGACCATGAATGTATTCAACAAAAACACTTACCTTGTTGAAGTGTAACAACTCGAGATTTTGTGAATTATTATTTTACAAATTAATTTTACCTTTTTTGATATTTTTTACATCACGCAACACCAAAAATAGTTTATTTTATATTAAATAAATATTTTTGGATTTCATGATATAATAAAAAACTTAATCTTACACTAAAGGCGACATAAATTTTATCTTTCTCTACAAGGAACACCAAGGTTCGCTTGCGTTACATGCCAGACTGACTTTCCTCGATGGCTTGCATAACATGCAAGACTGAGTGTTACCAAAAAATAATTCATTATTAAAATATTTTTATTAAATAGGATATAATATGGACATTAAATTTAAAATTATAGTATTAACTAAATTTCAAATATATATAGTCGAATTTACTGGTTATTTATTAATTATAAAATAATATAGAAACCAATTTAATATAAAGGTACTAATTTTATAATAGTGTATTTTTATGTGAAAAGACATTTCATATTAATAAGATTAATTAATTATTAATAGGGAACTATATCAATTAAATTTATATTTTATATATTTAAACAAATATTTTTCATAGTCATCCAATATATTTGATAGATATTAGATAGGAACAATTGTAATTTTATATTTGAAACCTGGTATTTTTATAAATGTAGTTTTACCACATTTTAAAAGAAATCCCATTTTAAATAAAATTTTCCACACTTTTATATATTTAATATGAAAAATAAACTTAATATTTCAAATCAAAACATTTAAATTAGGTTATTATAAATTGTTTGGAATTTTTCGATAAGGTTTTATCTTTTAATGAATAGTTAAAATACTGAATTTCAATTCAGAGCTTCTTTTTCATATAACTTATTTATAAGGTAAAATTATATTTTAAATTGGTTTCAAAGTTTACTTAGATAATATTTTTATCATTTAATCCAATTTAGGTCACTGGAACCAATTTCACATTGAAATTGGATATAAAAACATGGCAAACTTTTGATCATATTTTCTTTAAAAACCAGCAGTGTCGTCCAATCAGTCATGTTAACTTAAAATCAATTTCAACAATTTATGTGATTGGAATTTGGAAAAATAGATTACAGATTTGAATTAATAATAATTTCTAATTTCTAATATGGTCATATTCATTTTGACCAAAAATATTAGTGGTTGTAATTAAAATTAATTACATCGATTAAGGTAAAATTTCGCTTAACTAAGGACTAAACCTTAAATTTAAGATGCAAAAAACAATTATAAACTTGTACAAGAGCCATTTTATGGCCATATTTATTCCCTATACTCCCGTTTATTTAATTTTTTACATTATTTTATCCACTTTATATGTGAAAAATGTGTATTAATTCATTTGTTAAAATATTACAAGAGTGTCACTCATCCTCCACTATGAAAAGGCATCTTCTCCACCCACTTCCTAACACATATCAAGACACATAAATCCCCAAAACTCTACTAAAATAAGATCCCAAAATCAATCCCTTATTCATATAACCCCCCCCCATTAGAATAAATCAATCTATGTAATCCTTTTGGAACAAACCAAAAGGAGTTACCAGATTAATAGGTAACGTCTTCTCTCAAACTCATTTCTTTTAATTTCTTTCTCCACCCCCACCACTCTATTTATTCCATTATTGTATAAAAACAAAAATATCTTAAATATACTGGGATTTTGTTATGATAATGGTTCTAACTACACTTACACACCCTTTGATCTAATGGGTAACAGACACACTTTTTACGTGTACGGTGAACTACAGCCTCACAAAATGATGATTGTTCATTTTACTTTTCTGCCTCTCATGGTGGAAAATATTATGAAAAATTGGTTTATATATTTTATATATTATATTTATTATTTATTTAGTCTTCTATAATCCTTTTTGTAACATATCTTTATACTTTTTATTGTGTGAAAATATAATAATTTCATTTGAGGAAGTGTAGACTACCAATCCCTCAATGCAGTTCACACATTACAATGCATGTATTAAGGATGTGTAAAATTAACTTATATGAAATATAGGATATAATAATTCTAATCTAATAATTATATATATATATATATAAATATGTAATTTACTCTATTTCTTTCAATGCGAGAACAAAATAATGCAGCGTTTATACGTACGTACAGCCTACCGTCTCCTTGGACGGTGTATTCTGTTTCATAATTATATATAATATAGATTATTATAAGACACATATACTGAATATAAATGATATTTATATCATTTTTTACATTCTATACATCATGATATATGTATAAGGACCATAGATACAATAAATTATGAAAAAAGTGAAAAACAAAGTGAATATTACCTAAAGTGATACCATAACGTAAAATTGTTAATAAGAGAGTAATAAAAAATAATATATTGTATTACATATAATAATATTATAGTATATAATATTTATAATAATATTACATTTATTATATTGGAATCTTTTTTTAGTATGGAGAGATTCAAGACATAAGGTAAGGGAATTTCACCTCACTATTTATTTCTGTGAGATACATGCTTTATGCACAACCCATACCATTTGTGTGGTGTGTATACTTCCCATGGATGTATTATATGATTATTATAAATAAATTTATAGGTATTTACATATCCATTTTATTATAATTATTTCATGGGTACTATGTTGTAAAAGTTACTAAATCGGTAGAATGATTTTGTCTCAATTTTTCTTCTTTGAGTCACATGTCATGTTATGCTCTTATATTTTTCAAAAAGTTGGATATAATTAATTTGAAATTTTATATAATGAATCCCATTATCTTAATTATATTTTAAGCTTCATTCAATTCAATTTTCTTAAATGGTCGGTATATTTCAATGTTACCATGTTGTAAGAGTTTATTTAAACAATCTCATCACTTTTCATGATTGTTTGGGATTATGATTACTTCGATGAAATATTTTTATTAATACCTCAAGAACACTCATGAGTTTAGTTCTCCACTATTTATTCAAGATATATACATTTATTGGTATAATTTTTATCTTCCATGGTACATAAGATAGTTAATAAAGTGTTTTTAATAATGTCTGAATTTACATCTCTCTTCGGTCGAAAATCTATGTTCCTTCAAAACCATGGTTTCTAAAAAGTATTTCCATGAATATTATACTATTATAGTATAATATTTAAAATAAATTATTACCATTTTCTATTTTACAAACGGTTTCAATGGAATTTTATTTCCTCTTTTCAAAGAATTAATTTTATTACCTTTTTACCATGAAAAAAAATATTCTTTTTATCACGTATGACATGTATTAATTTAACCACCTTCATTTCTATGAAATTACTTTTCATTTTTAAAATGGTTACTTTTTAAAAAAATGATTTTAAAGGTAACTTTAAAAGAAAATTTTTTTTAAGTTTTTTTTCAAGATTCTTTTATAATTTTTCAGGTAAAATGTTTTTCAAAATGTTTTCAAGATTTCATTATATGTTTACAAAAGTTATTTTCAAAAAAATGGGTTTCAAAACATTTTGAATATTTATTTATAATTAAATGGTTCTCAAAACGTTTTCATGCATTATTTACATGTCTTAAAATTTCTTTTAAAAAAATGGTTTTCAAAAAGTTTTCAACTTTTCTTTGTAGGTTTTCAATGTATTTTCAAAGAAATGGTTTTCAAAATGTTTTCGACCTTCTTTTATAAGTTTTCAAGGAAAATGGTTTTAATTTTTTTTTCAAACTTTATTTATATTTTTTCAATGAAAATGGATTACAAAATGTTTTCAATTATTTATTTATAAGATTTTCATTTTTTTAAGAAAATTATTTTCAAAATATTTTTATATTTTCAAGAGCCTTTTTTATGAAGAAAAGATATTTTCCTCATTAAATGATTTTAAAATAAATTTACAAGTTATTTTTCATATAATATAACATATTTGATGTTACTCATGCCCTTCTAAGAAATTATCCAAATGTTTCATTCATTTTTTTCTCGAATGGTTTATGTTTTGATTGAATGATGCTTATGACACCCATTTCACTTCTACTGGTTATATGCTTTTGAATCCTGCTTATTTTCATGGGTTATGATTTTGATGAAATGATTATGAAGCCGCTATATTATCTCATAGGTTATGATAACATTACAAGTTTATTATACACATTTCATTTAATAGTTAATGATTTGATTTCTTATGATTTTGTGGAACATGTATGTTTGATTTCACTATGAGATTGGTGGAACCTATATCTCTCTCCAATGCATTGGGTAAAGATTTATATCTCATAAGATAGAATAAGATTTTATTTGGAGTAAACCTTGACTACTATGATGGCCACAGGAGTGAACCATGACTACCAAGATGGTATGAGGAGTGAACTCATGCTACAAAGATGGCCACGGGAGTGAAACTTGACAACCATGATAGTATGGGGAATGAACCAATACTATTAATATGGTCTTGGAAGTGATGCCTTGTCTATAATGGAAATTATATTATAGGATTCTGTGTTTTCCACAATTCCATGTTTTATTCATGTGTTATGATTTTATGTGTTATGTTTATTATTTCATTATGATTCATGTCTTATAAACTACCAAGAATTATTCCATGATTCATGTATATGATATTTGATATATAGTGTATGATATTATATTTTCATGATCATGTTCTCATAACCCTGTGATCATGTTTATTCATATATATACCCCTCGTTTACCCTCACTAAGCATCCTAGCTCACCCCTTTTTATGTTTCCTTTCCTAGGTTAGGAAGATGTATTTCTTATATGATATGACTAAGAGGGGATGTAGTCTTGGAGAATTTTGTTGGAGATAATGTAGCTCACTCCTATACCAATGTTTACATTTCGATTTCTAAAAAGGAATTAAAATAATAAAGTATTTGGGAATTTATTTGTGTAAGGTATTAAGTTTTCTGAAAAAGTTATGTAATTTTAATTTATGAAAAGAGAGGGTTTCTATAGTTGATATTGGAGAAAAAATTTAGATATCCATTAGAAACAATGATTATAAAACATTAGAATGATATACAGGAATATTTCTAAGGATATTTTATGGGATGTCTCAATGTATAAGTATAAGGATGAGTTAATGTTTAGGAAAAATCCTATAATTTTGATAAATAATAGAGTGAGTGGAATCAAAGAAATACATTCATGTCTGGATACTAAATGTGCATGTGGCTCTAGAAAAAATGTAACTAGGGGTAACAACTCTGACAAGTTGTTTCTGGCCTGACTTTGGGTAATCCGGTACATGATAAAAGGCCTTTTTTCACACCTCGTTTGAAACTCTCAGGGGATATGCTTTAGAAATTCAAAAACTATTCATGAACCATCATGAAAGATTTAAATATAATTTGGATATGAATAACCTAGGATAAACCTAGGGTTTAATAGATTAAAGAAGTTTTCACGATTTATACATCCTATAAGTTATTCTTTTCATGACTATATGGTTTTCTACTATGATAAGGTATGCTCACACTATACTTATGGTTTCATTAAATAGAAGAAACTGGACAAACTTTGAATGTGATGGATGGTTTTCTGATGAAGAGTCATGTGGGTTAATCACTGAAGTGATATATGATGTCATCATGCCAAATCAATTTTCATGGAAAATAATTAATAACATATACCTTAACCAACATTTGAACTCACCAAGGAATATAAAGAAAGAGTTTTCTAAGAGTTTGGGTAATATATACCATGGAGGAAAGAAGATTTGGTTTCCTTTGTGACAATAATGTGGAAATAATCACATAAATGAGTGTCTTAGATGGACAAGAATATATCTTGACTGTAGAAAAGAAGGACACAAATAAAGTGACTACAAGTGAAAAATGAAGAGTTCAGTTTACAAAAATGGATGAGAATATTGGTCTCCCTAAGACATTATCAAAGGTTGAGTGCTTTATTTGGGGAATAAATGGTCATTATGCAACTCAATATCCCAAGAGGAAATCTCTTAAAGAGAATCCACAAGGTGGTGTAAGTAATGGTTACATTGCTGATGAAGATGAGACTACAAATAAAATGTGAAAGGAAATATTTTTTATGTAATAGTATAAGGTGGACTTGTTAATAGATTAAGGATGAAGTAATCAATGTTTTTATGTATTTGGATTCAAAAATTATGTTATCTGATACATGAAATATACAAATATTGTTTTAAATATCTTTTTCACTAGTATTTACAAGATTATGATGAATGTTCCAAATGGAGTGGTAAAGTGTTTTAATGACAAGGTTATATTCTGACTAAGGTAAGGTAACCCTTAATATGTTCTTTATGTTGAGATAATGTTTCTTGGATAAAGAAATGTGGGTTATGAATAATTAAATTATATGGTGTTGATTACCTTGGAACTAAATAAGGAATTGTTAAAAGGTGTTTTTTGATATCATTTATAAAGTTTACAAATTTTTTGGATTTAAATAATAGAACCAATATACTTTATAATAATTAAACATGCATGTTTTAAATATGTATTTATGGTAATTTAAGACATTACCACGTTTCAATAGAAAATATGATGAGGGTATTCACATATTTGGAATGTGACAACCAAGTTTTACTTTGTTATATATATAGGATCAATACTAAACTGATTTCATGATTTTCTTTCTAAAGTTTTGGATTTTCATCTTTAAAAAGGTTTATAATGTTAACCATTCATGAAAATTTTAAGTTAAAAATTAGAGAAAGTATTTATGTATTGAGATTTTATTGAAAAAATTGGTTAAAAGGCTGTGTAGAGATTAACCTTATTTCAAGGATGTCCATCGTATTTATTTTAAAAATTATATTAGTGTGGTTTTAGAAAATTAAATCATGTATATTGGGTGACAAACAATAATGTCCAGCAAGGTCATGGGTCTTGAACCCATGAATGAAGGCTGATAAGGGTTTCACACCTTCGAATGGCCTACGCAGTGTCCTGGTTAATGTATATTTTTTAAAATTAAATATTTACGATGAAACAGTATTGTTACTTTTTATGTTTAGAGGTTAATGTATTAACCATATTGATTTTTAAGGACTGTTAGAGACAAAATAGAAATAATTTTCAATCTTTCACACGCCTTAAGAATTGCTAAAAGTGTATTATAGTGCTTCGGGCATCAAAGTTAATGTATGGAAATCCATTTCTTGAAGTAATGAAATAGATAAAAAAGAAAAAAAAAGAATGAAATTTAGTTTATGGAAATATACCATGTAATAATATTTCCATATATTCTTGGTAAATAAAATAATTAATCGTTGTTAGGATAATGATAAAAAAATTATTTTCCTAATACCTTATTTTTTGTTGAACAGATGGCCTTTTAAATCATCATAGATTTTTGACTTTGAGTCCCTCAACTTTTCTTTGATCACTAACATTTTTTTGATTAATGACCTCAATCACCCCTATAAATGTTTATTATTTTCCTCCATGTCCAATCATCACTACCAACCTATGTTCTCCTATGTGGAAACCTAGTTATATGTTACTTTGGGTAACTGTTATGTTTCCAACAATCTCTTTTTAAAGGAATTTTTTGTATTAATTTTTACGATGTTTGTTTCTATGAATGAAACATTAATTTAGGAAATCATTGAAAATACAAATAAATTTCAAGGGTGAAATTCATTTTAAGGGGGTATACTGTAACACTATGAGATGTTGTGAATTATTTTTTTCAAATTAATTTAAAATTTTTTAATTTTTTTTCACACAACAATGAAAATATTTTATTTTATATTAAATAAATATTTCTGGCTTGTGTTATATGAAATAGAAATTTAATAATGCACTACATGAAACATATATTTTACTTTTATCTACATATAACATAGAGGTTATCTTACGTTATACTCAAGAATGACTTTCCTCGATGGCTTGCGTAACATGGAAGACCAGGTATTACATACCAATAATTCATTATTAAAATATCTTTATTTAAAAAGATATAACATTGACATTAAATTTAATACAATATTATTTACTAACTTATGAATATATATTTCTGAATTCATTGGTTACCTATTAATTAGAAATGATTACATAAACCAAATGAATATAAAGCGACAGATTTTATAAAAGTCTATTTTTATGTGAAAAAGATGATTTATATTAATACGTAAAATTAATTATAAGTAGTGAACTATATTAATTAAATTTATATATTATATATTCAAAAAGTATTCCTTTTATAATCATCCAATAGATTTTATAGATATATGATAAGAACAATCCCAATTTTATGCTTTAAACCCTATATTTTTATAAAGGTTGTTTTACCACAATTATTTTGGAGGCCGCATTTTAAATCCAATATTTCTTACTTTTATAGATTTAATATTTCAAAATAGACTTAAAATTTGAAATATAGACATAAAAATTAGTTTAGGATAAATTTTTGGTATTTTTCTGTAAGGATTCATTTTTTAATGAATAGTTAAAATAGTGAATGTTAAATCAAAACTTCTTTCTCATCTAATTTATTTATAAGTTTAAATGATATTTTAAATTGATTTAAAAGTATAATTAGATAATATATTTATCAATTAATAAAATTTTGGTCATTGGAACCAGTTTTACAATGAAATGGGATATAAAAATATGGCAATCTTTTGATCATTTTTACATTAAAAACAAGTAGTGTGGTCCCGTCAATTGGATTAAATTTAAATTAATTTCTTCCATTTATATGATTGAAATTTGGAAAATGGATTCAATATTAATAATAATAATAATAATTTAAAATGTATTAGAATGTCAACTTAGTTTTTTAACAAAAATATTAGTGAAATTAATTAAAAATAATTAAATCGATTAATGTAAAATTAAGATTAAATAAAGACTAAACCATATATTTAAGACCCGAAACAACTTATAAAATTTTCCAAGAAACATTTTTTTGCCATATTTATACCCTATAATCCCTTTTATTGAATGTTTGATTTTATTGGACCCATTTTACATGTTAAATATGTGTATGGAATTCCATTTTCAAAATATTTAAAGAGTGTCACTCCTCCTCCACTATAAAAAGACCATATCTCCTGCCACTTTCCAACACATCTCAAGCCCCATAGATCGGCCAAAATGTTCTAAAATAAGCCCCTAAAATCTATAAATTCCTCTTATAATCCTCTAATTTTTTAGAAATAAATCCATGGAAGCCTTTTGGTAGAAACCAAAAGGAGTTACCAAATTAAGAGGTAACATATTCTCTCAAGATCCTTTCTTTTATTTTCATTATCCCCCCACTACACTCTCTTTATTCAATGATTTTATAAAAAAAACATATCATAAATATACAATTATATTTTTATGATAATGTTTTGACCATCATTTACACACACTTCAATCTATGGGGTAACAAACATTTTGTTTATGTGTACAGCAAACTACCACCTCACGAAACGATGATTGTACATTTTTCTTTTACCGCCTCTCAGGGAAAAAATTATGATGGTAAATATATTTATGTATTTTATATATTATATTTATTATTTATTTATTATTCTTTAATCCTTGTTCACAATATATATTATACTTTCCATTTGGTGTAAATATGATAATTTTGTTTGGGGAAGTGTGGACTACTGACCCCTCAAAAGGATATGATTCATTCACACAATAAATGGAATGTATTAAGGATGATGTTTTTGAATTTATATGATATATATTATAAAATAATCATATTGTAATAATGATATATATACATATATTTAATTTACTCTATTTCTTTCAATACGATAATAAAACAGAAACAACATTCATGCGTAAGTACAGCCCACCATCTCCTTTAATAGTGTATTACATTTCATAATTCAACATTATACAAATTATTATAATGAAATTATACTGAATTTAAATTATATTTATATCATGTTTTACATTATTAAAATTTTTATATATGTATTAGGACCATAGATATAACAAATTATGACACAAGCAAAAAAAATCAAATATTACCCAAAGTGAACCCTTAACATAAAATTGTTGGAAAGTGGGTAACATAAAACCATTTATAGTATTATATATAAGAATATTAATTTATAAAATATATATAATAAACTTACATTTATTATATAGATAAATTTTTTTAATTACGAAGAGAGTCAAGACATAAGGTAAGAGAATTTAATATCACTTTTTATTTCCATGAGGTACATATTTTATTAACCATAATACCTTTTGTGTGTTGTTTATACAGACAATGGATTTGTTATATGATTATTATACTTAAATTTATGAGTATTTACATTCCTTTTTTATTATATTTCTTTCATGCGTACTATTTTTTAAAATTTAAAAAATTGGTAAAATGATTTTGTCACATTTTTCCTTCTTTGAGACACATGCCATGTTATGCCCCTAAATTTTTCCCTGAGTTATATATAATGCCTTTGACATGTTATATCTTGAATATCCTTATATTAAAGATATTTTAATCTTAATCCAATTCCATTTTCTTAAATGGGCGGTATGGTTCAAATCGAAAATGTTGTAAGAGTTTATTGAAACAGTCTTATCGCTTTTATAGATTGATTATGATAATTCTTCCTTTGATGAAATCTTGTGATTAATATTTCAGTAACACTCATGAGTTTACTTATAATATGTTTATTTTATATATATATATACATGTATTGGTATGATATTGATACTATTTTATACATAATATAGGTATCAAAAGTGTTTTTATGAAAGGTCAAATTTACCTCTCTCTTTGTTTGGAAATTTGTGTTCCTTCATAACCACATTTTCTAAAAAGGTTTTCCAATATTTATCTACTATTATACTATAATATGTAAAATACATTTTTACTATTTTTTATCTTTTAATAATTTTTTAAAAGGAATATTCTTGTCACCATCCGAACAAGGCATTTTCTATCATTTTTACCATGCAAAAGGAATATTATTTTTACCTTTACGACATACATAAATTTACCCACTATCATTTATGTGAAATTCCATTCCATGTTCAAAATGATTAATTTTTCTTAAAATGATTCTAAATGTAATTTTCAAGGAAAATTGTTATCATGAAAAAATTCAATCTTTATTCATATGTTTTCAAGTAAAAATTTTTTAAAAACGTTTTCATGCTTTCATTACAGGGTTTCAAAGTTTTCTTTTAAAGAAATCAGTATAAAAATGTTTTGAATATTTCTATATAAGTAAATATTTTTTAATAAAAAATAGGGTTTCATTAAAATTTTTAAAATTTATTTTAAATAAATGGTTTTGATAATGTTTTCAATCTTTGTTTATTAGTTTTATGACAATTTCCAAGGAAATAGATCTCAAAACATTTCTGAGATTCTTTTATAAGTTTTAGGGTCAAATGTTTTTCAAAATTTTTTCAATTTCTCTTTATATATTTTCAAATAAAAAAGCTTCCAAAAGTTTTTCAAATATTTCATTATAATCTTTCAATTTTATTTTTATGGAAATTTTCTTAAAAATGATTAAATGTTTTAAAGATTTTTTTTAATGAAAAAGAATATTTTCCTCAAGAAAATATTTCAAAATATCATTACATGTTATTTTCCATATAATATGACATCTATGATGTTACTCATTCCCTTCTAAGAAATAATCCAAAGGATCCAATCATGTTCTTTCATGGATAGTTTATGTTTTATGGAATGATGCTTATGACTCCCATTTATCGTCCATATGTTATAAAATTTTGAAACTTTCTTCTTTTCATGAGTTATGATTTTGATGAAATGATTATGAAACCTATATATTTTTCTATAGGTTATGATAATATTACAATTTTATGATACCCATTTAATTTTATGGTTTATTATATAATTTTTTATGATTTTTTGGAACATTTATTTATGATTTCACTTTGATATGGGTGGAACCTATATCTCACTACAATGTATTGGGTAAAGATTTATATCTCATGAGATAGACTAAGATGGTCCTGGGAGTAAACTTTGACTACTATGATGGCCATGGGAGTGAAATCAAGGTACCAAGATGGCCATGGGAGTGAACCATGAGTACTAATATGGTATGAAGAGTGAAATAATACTCTTAAAATGTTCTTGGAAGAGTTTCCTTGGCTACTATGGAAAAAAATATTATATTCTTGTGTGGTTTCCATAATTCCACTTTTTATTCCTATGATATGATTTCATGGATTATGTTCATTATATCCTTATGATTCATGTCTTATCGACTGCCAGGATTTATTTAATGATTCATGTATATGATCTTTGATATGTATGTTACAATATTCTATTTTCATTGTCTTGTTCTTATACCATTATGCTCATTTGTATGCTTATATGTCTCCCTTTATTACCCTTAATGATCATTTGAACTCACCCATTTTTATGTTTCTTTATCTGGGTTATAAAGATATATTTCTTGTATGATATGTTTAAGAGGGTATCCAGTCCAAGATAACCTAGTGAGAGATAATTTTTCTCGCTCATGTACTAGTGTTTAAATTTTCATGTTTCTAAAGGCACTAAACTAATACAGTCATTAGGAATTTTTTTGTAATGTATTAAGTATACCTCAAAAGTGATATAATGTTAATATATTAAAATAGAGGGTTTCTATAGAAATAACTCATCAACATACTCGTTAGGGTGCATTCTTATATCCTCATACTTGTTCCATAGAACCTACCGAGTTTTTTATTTGGCTCCTAAGGCTCCCCATTAAATATTTAGCTTCTTTTCCAAAAAAGTAATGTGATGAATTACATGAAATCACCTTCATATATATTTCATTAAATATTGATCCACTTAAAAGCATTGATTCCTTAAACGTCGATATGTAATTATCTTTGGCCAGCTTCTAATAAATAATCATTGTTGATCATTGCTGAAATTCATTGCCCCACTGCGATAATGACTTCCATTCCAAATAATTATATATATTGATGCATTTGATTCTTCCATAGTTGAAAATTGTTTTTATCAATGATTAGAATCCAAATATGATTGACAACCTCCATTGAAATACTTGAGGGACAAACACTGATATTAAATTTTCTCTCTAATTCCAATTGTTATCCCAAGTATGATAAATATCAAGGGGTTATTCGGGGTATGATAGATTAAAATAACTAACCCTTTAGATGGTGTTTTATAATTAGAAGAACAATCATATCTCTCTTTCTCGTAGAAATTTATGAACATAAATGAAAACGTGCATGGGAAATATCAATTTTACATGGTTCACCCTACCTAGGATTTGTCCAAGGATCATTCAATGATAATGATCCAATGTACCAAATCCATTAAGGCTCACTAGAAAAATAATGTTCAGGCTAGATCAGTTTTATGCTTAGTCTCACTACCTTTAAAAATTTTGGACTAGACTTATTGTCCCTCTTGGTTTACAACCAATCACAATATGAAAGCTCATTTCTCTTTCAACTGAAGTGTTCTCACTAATCCTTTATAATTTTCCACTTTCATCAATTGAATCAATACATTTTACACCGAATTTAGTGCATCATTATGTTCCAATTTTACCCACATGATGAATATCCCTTTTCTATAGAATTATTAGGAAAATATTTGTAGTTTCACAAGGCTTATTTTTTGAAACCCTTCACATGAATTGAATGTAACACTACCAACATGTGTGAAACATCTATGTTTTTTCATGAAACTCCCACCTTCCATGAATTTGTTTTCTTATCGAAAAACATCCTCTTTCATGAAACTTTTATGCTTTGTGCCAAAATATTACATGATTTATAGCCCTAATATTCTCTAAGGGTTAATCTTCTAAATTATTGGGGTATACACCTATTTCTAGACCCATACAACCTTGTATGAAAAATACTTATGCACCCTCCTTGGTGTGTGAAAAATTTTCATGAGTGTGAAAATTCTCATTTTGATATCATATTTTGTGCTTAACATTATTTTGTGGGAATGAATAAAATTTATCTCTTGTGTCATGAAAAAACATCTTTCTCTCACATTCATAACCTGCACACAATAATTTCCTCTACCAAATTTTGGTATGATCTCCCTGAATCATCACTTAAATACAATTTCAGGAAACATCTTCAACCATCTTCATAAATTTTTATATTTACTTAGAAATAATTCCTTCTCCAATAACACTTGTTTTGATCTTCCAAATTTTGGACCCAATAATTTTTCAAACAATGGGAAATGATACCACCTAGTATGTGTAATTTCTCTACTGCTACTAAAGCATCCATTTCTCTGTCATGGACCTTTTTCAACATAGCATGTCAAAAAACTCTCTAGAACACCCCAAATGAAATTAGAAAACTTCTTTTTCAACAAAAAAAATAAACCCAAAAAACACTTCAATGTTACCTTGAGGGATTCTTTCCAATAACATATTTAGATCATATAATTTCATAATTTTGTTAATATTATTAATACCCACAATTCTAACTCCTAGGTGGTAATTATAATATTAAATACTAATATTTTAATAGTATTTCATGTTACTTATAAACTCAATGTTTCTTATAACATAAGTTACACTCATTATTTCATATAACATAAGATAATCCCAATGTTGTTTTTAACCAAAAAACATTAAAAAACATAATTTATTTAAGAAATATATTTAAAAAAACCTCAAGGAGTTATAATCATCATGAAAGAAAGATCCTAGGATGAGGTAACATTTATTCTTCTAATGATAAATAAATTATTCAGAAATTTATCATGAAACGATCCCCTCTTGGGTTTTGGGTTTTTCATTTCCACTATTTCATAGAAAATTTTCATTAGTCATGGTATTCCCATCAGGTACAATATTGAAAAATATTCATCAAATAAAAAAAATATGGTTTATTCACCCACCAAGGATCTTTCACGGTACCCAAAACCTTCAATGGATGCCTTAAAAGTCATAATTTGAGAGAAATAAATCATTAAACTCATATAATATCCTACAATAATGTGGAAAATCCAAACCTATATAAAATTCATGGGGGATAGTACCTAAACCATCAGAGGATCCACAACTACTCTAAACTAATACATAACATTTCTAAGGAAATACATATCATGGGTCAAAAACAAGCACTTTGATATCTTCCCAAATAGATTGTTTTGTTTAAGAACCTAAAAAATGGTGCATATATTCTTTTCATGGTCCTTGTCAGACATAGAATACAAAATTATGTGTTTAATGAACACCACCATTTACTTTTTGAGAAAATCATGGAGAAATGTATTCATCGGTCCCATAAACAGGGATGGTCCATATGTAAACCAGAATGGAATTATTATGAACTAGTAGTTCCCATAATAATATTTGAAGGAAATATTAAGAATATCATCATCCTTTAACTACATTTAATGATATCCTAACTGAAATTTGATCTTTTAGAACCAACAAGATCCATTTCGCTGATCAAATAAATCATTAATTTATAGTAGGGGATAACATTTATTCACTATCACTTGGTTAAATTGATGATTATCGATGAACAATCACATAATTACATATTACTTTTCCAATATTAAGAACAAAATCCCATAGGTAGGACACTGGGATAAATAAAATAACATTGGATAATATCATCAATCTAAATCCACATCTACCATAATTCAGAATGAACAAACTTATATGGGGACATCAATATCTGAGAGACACCCAACTATAACTCTATCTCGAAATAGATCTCATATTGAGGGGGTAGATTCACAAACCATTTTAGGAAAACATCCTGGTATTCTTCTATAATAATAGTAAACACCAATAGCTAATCACCCACTAATATCAACATCAAATTATCCTTTATAGAAGAGAGGAACACAATATGACTCCAACACATATGATGGTCACTCTATCTAATAAAAATTATTTTCTCTCAATAAATATTAAATAATATAACTCACCACATGAATTAATTAATAATATCCTATATCAAAAAAAAGAAGTCCGTTACATTAATGATGTTGTATATTCGTAACTATGATAATAAAAAATCTCCCAATAAGAGATGGTTCCCCAACTCCATATCACAATCTATATAAACATCATTCAAGCAAACTTGATCTCTAATTATCATAATCAATGCCAATGGAACTAGAATCCTTTATATCTCATGTCCTGTAACATGGACTAGGGTGGGTAAAATAAATGAGTGGGTATCTCTTGAATTAAACAAGGCCCACACCCATGTAAAATAATTGTAGATGGCCTCTCAAACAATGTCTAGTGTGCCTAACACGGGTAATTCTAAGGAAGTAATATGGTTTCACCCTACTCAATGACCACTCTTTCACTAATGGAGAAAACCTATACTGAATCTCTCTACTCTTTGTCACTATATAAGAGGGTAATATTTGGACTACCCCTGGAAGTCCCATCTTCTATCCACTATCCATATCCTAGAGCACCATGCTACTGCTACTAACATAGAGAATTCTGTTATAATGGATAAGCCTCCAATAGGCCTCTATCCCCATGATTAATGTCGATGAAGGTTTGGAACTCATGATTTTTATGGTTAAAATGTGATTATAAAAATAAAGAGACATCTGATATCTCAACCAGGTTTCAATAACTAATAGTCCTAGTAAAACTGGATAAATATGGATGGAACTGAATCTCTACAGTCTGAAACATTGTTTGACCAAGTAGTTTAAAACCTATATCCATATATTTTCTCTTCCAATGTTCCTGATTATTACCTTAATATATCAATCAAGTATTATACAACATCCTATATAAAAGATCTGAATTACCTAGTTCCTCATGATATATTGGAAATGTGATGGGGGTGACTTGATTCTAGATCTATCAAAACAACACCTCCACAAAATTCAACTCTCTAGTGTTTTTATCTATAAAAATATATAAAGTATAATTAAGTATATTATTGTATCATTTACTAAACTCTAACACATTGGAACTCCCCTAGTATAGAGTAATAATATCTTGTTGACAAGTCTCCTTAATTGAAAAATAAAATAACTCAGCTTGAGACTAATCATATAAATTCTCCAGCAAAATTTCAAACTCCTCAAATATTTATGAAATAAGAACCAAAAATGATCGGTAGATTTACAAAAACAAATCATAGACAATAAAATCTAGTTATCCTTATTAAAATTGGTCAAAAATAAAAGCAATATGTATCTACTATAAACAAGCCTTGGCCTTAGGATTTTAAAAGAAGAATTCATACTTATACAGTCTATGGTGCATAAAAAATAAAGGCATTTTACTCTATGCATTATGTATATCTACCTCAAAAATATAGTGATTTATAGACACATCCTAATAAAAATCATCAACACAAGAAATATAAGGATATAAAACAAGATCTATACTTAAATAATAGAAAACATTATGGACTTTTCAACCATAAAATATATAGTACATAAGATTAATTAATTAATTTTTCAATAATTATCATTTCCCACCAAATTCAATCACAACTATGTACAATCATGATGTATGGTCCTTATATAGGTTTTTAATATGAATGTACCACCACCTTTCCTAGAATAATATATAAATATAAAGACATTTCTTTAGATCATAGGGGGATTTAAAATAGCAATTCCAAGCTATTTTCCCTTATTAATATCACAGACTAAGTTTAATTGATATTGTTTACCTGCCAACACATAAAATCATCACCATTGATTATCCTCAATATCCTTAATATCTATCAACCAAAACCTCTGATACTTCTTTTTCACAACCCACACCTAATGATACCATTCCTATGATAATAATGAAGAAAGGAGTTACCCCTATGTCCTTCCTACAATAGGCCATGAGGTGGTGATTAACACTGAGTTCAAAGACCAATAAAAATATGTGAGTCATTACACAAAATATATATCAGATTAAAGGAATAAATAATCCACTAATAAATTCTTCTATAAAAAATATTCCATCATAATAAATGATATATCATACGATGTAAAAAAATTAATAAACTATGAACAACACCTAGGTAGTGAAACAAAACACCAACAACTCCTTAGAAACCTCCATGTTCCAGCAAAACCGAATTAAATATCCGACTATTTCATGCAGACATGATATATATATGTGTGTGTGGGTTATCATACTTGTATACTCAGTACGATCCACCCAAAAACCTCACGTGAAAATATGGAAAACACATACTAAAACCCCATAGAATAAATAAATGAAATCAAATCTCTACCTAAACTAGGTGAATTGTATTCCCAACCTCACTAAGGATCACTCATCATGTAATGAATAAAAAGTGGTAACATAGTAACAAAAACATATATATATATATATATATATATATATATATATATATAAGGCACCTTGAGAAAACATCCCTACTAAACAAGCTACCCTAAAACTTGATTACATACATATTGGTGATCCCATCCACTGAATAAGTAATTACTCACATCCCTGCAAACATATCATAAACACATAATCACCCAAAACTATATATCCATACACACACATACAAGTCACATCATCATCACATTCCAAGAATCACATTGTAAGACTTAGAGCCATCAAATCCCATGTATACAAAATACAATTTAATCCATTATAGCCTGTGGAAAAATACACATGAAATAATCATAATCCATTATATCCTAGATAAGATTATATGTTACAACATTAGGCCACCATAACATGTATGTACACATACTTCATAAATGATATCCATTATATCCCATTTTAGCACATACCTTTTTCCATAACACACCACAACCTGAATATGAGTTTATACCATGTTACATCTAGGAAAGAGAGAGGGGTAGAGAAAGTAATTAGTTATATGAATCATTGATAGCCTATATGTTGGGAAAACCCCCCTAAACCCAAGACCTAATATGGGTGTTGACATCCCCTATGAACTCAAGTGCTGGAGTGTAATAAATAATAGGACATAATAATAGCATAACATATAACTAGTCTAAAGGATACTATCCTACTCTAGACTTAGACAAGAGCTAACACCTCAAATGAAAACATGATTTCCATTAATATTGACTAATATGATAAACTCGTATATCATAAAATCATAAAAATCATTCTTCACTTCTTATAATTATATAAACTAAAATTACTATTCATATTACATAACACATCATCAATTCTAGTTTAATATATTAACCATAAAAAATCCAAGTACTTTTATATTCAATATTTCAATTCCAGAATTTCAAACCATACTCTTAGAGAATTTATCTCAACTAATTAATGGAACCCATTTAACATACCACTACAATCATCGACCCCCATTAAAATTAGTTTATTTAATATTCATTATAATTTCATAATTCTAGGTATTTTATGACTCAAAAGTACCATATCAAGGAAGAGATGCATCTGTAATGGAATAAATAGTGTACAAAAATAATAGAATAAAAAAAGCTTAGATGTGATAGAAAAAAACATCCATAAAAGGATCTTATCTCAAACTAACTATATCTTCATAATCCTTGATACCCTTTCATATCATTCATACCATTCCATCATTAATCGCATCATTCTACTTCCAAAACTTTGAAAAAAAACCCAACTCCCACCAAATAATCCATCCATAAAAAAATCCATTTTAATTAAAAATAATGGATCTGTCATTTAAGTAACATATTGATAGAAAATAATATTTTCATTAACAAAAAATATCAAAGGGTAGTTTCCAATAGTTCAATATAATATTTACACCTTGTCAAAAAAAGGATCAGGACTTATCGGAACACTAGTTATCAATTCTAGAAACCATTATCATTATTTATAAACTTAGTTTAACAATTCATCATGATCATGTTTTATTAATAATAAAAATATTTATTGATTACTAATAATAGTTATTTTCAACCACTAAACATTTTTAAAGAAACACTTTATCATGATATTTAATTTCAAGGAATGATTACAAATTTTAGTTAATGCCTTATTCATTAATTTTCATACCATATCTTACCATTTTAATGTTTTGTAACAAATTTCATGAAGTAGAAGTATTTTATGGAACATCCGGAATCAAATTAGTAACCATTATTACTAACTATAAAATAAAATGAGGAAACCATCATGAATAAAACCACATTGACATGAAAATCACAACACCCTTTCCAGATCTCACAATCCCATAAATTAATTTTATTATCTTAATTAAGTTAACCTCAATGATTTACTCATTCAAGATAAAGCATGATAATACCACACTGAACATAATTAAAAAATTGTATCAAATACCCTATATTCATATAAATCCTTAAGGTTCGCTGAATAAGAATGAGATTATAGATGTAGGACAACAACCTAAACCCATATAACAAACCCATAAATACTATGGATATCATCCCCTGATAATTATATATCAATATTTAAGGGGAAAATGCAAAACTAATCATGAATAACCTATATTTCATGGTATG
Organism: Viscum album; assembly: GCA_963277665.1. Taxonomy (NCBI): domain Eukaryota; kingdom Viridiplantae; phylum Streptophyta; class Magnoliopsida; order Santalales; family Viscaceae; genus Viscum; species Viscum album. Next base: position 1,207,161,773 of record OY728127.1, on the reverse strand, counting down.
GAATAATGATAGATAAACATGAATTAAGGAGGAAAAGATAGATACCTTAGTTTAAGGTTCATATTCCCACAATAAAAATACCTAATAATTGATCCTTGTTCCTATGATCATCCAAAACACACCCACAACCTCCTAGGGTTGGAGAAAATATGGAGTATATATAGATAATTTTAGAGGCAGAAAAAATTTATATACATTCTGTGAAAACCAAACATCATGATGTGATAACTATCCCTCAGGTTTTGAAATCCATGATCTAAAAATAATGGTGAAAAATATCCTTGAGGATCCCCCATTTTATCATGGTTAACACACATATCTTCAATAAATTCAAAGGGGATCATGCTGTGGAGAAGAGTTACACACTTCAATGATTAAATTCTTAATAATCAAAATGCATTTCATCGTCCTTATTCCTAATATTGACGGACCCCTAGAGAAACACCATGATGTGGCCTAAAAACCATGAATTTATAGCCTCCAATGGAACAGAAGAAAGAATCTAGTCTTTATAATATTCACGATGTATTAAAAAACATTCACATCAGGGCCATAGAAATATAAAAGGAAGTACATAATAAAAATTTCTTATAAAAGATAATTATATCCATACATAGGAATATTTACTAAAATAATTTTCCAAAAATCATTCTTAAGAATCATCAAAACTTGAAAAAAAAATATAATCACACTATAAACTGAATCCAAACCAGAAACAATGTGTTTATTAACCCTCACAGCATACACCCGGGGTCATGGTTCTCCCCCATTCCATGACACGCCATCCAAAAAATAAATCCTTACTAAAACACATACTAACATGTAATAAAATAATCTTTCTAGTATGAATCTAATACTATAGAATTTTTTTCCATCCCTCAACCTCAAGGAAACATCCAAGATTATATAGACTCCCACAATACCAAAAAATGACAAAGGGAGTGTTCATTAAAATCTGAGCATTTACAAATTTAAATTATTTATTTAAAAAGAAAAAAAAAATCATTTTTGAGTCTCCCTATACCCACATTCTCAGGCCCAGTGCTAAAAACACGTACATAATAAAATAGTATTTGGTACCAAGTGATATGATCAAAGTTAAAATCTCGCATATATATTTCATATCTTTTTTATAATTTTAACATTACATATCATAATTAATTTCAAAATTCTAAGAATATTAGTTTTTCAATATTTAGATATTATCTAAAGAAAAACATACTCACATAATTTATTTAATATAACCCCATAATTTATCAATATAATACCTTCTTCTACACTTAATCCTAAATGTAATCCATTGGAGAAAAGGGAAACAAAAGTATGATTCAGTTAATTATCAATAAATGAAATCTTATCAAAGATTCATTAATAGGATAGATTATAGGAAAATGATAAAACATGTGAGAAATATGGGACCATAAGAGTTATCAATAAGGTATAACAAAAAGACATGTAACCTGAAATGATCGATCATATACCATAGTACTACTGTGTTGAAACAAGAGACAATAAACATGATCCATGGAGTATAACATAATAAAAAGTTCATGGAAAAAAGTGTGGAACATGTATAATCATAGAAAATCATAACATATGTCATAGATAACTAGCATAAAAATCATATCATAATGGATTAAACATCATTTTTTATTTCCCATCACATAGTGGATCAAGTGTCACTATATATTTCTCATAGTCGAACAAGCACCATTAATCATTTCCCATTATTATATCATGATATATATTGAATTACCCAATGAATTGGAGGGTTATATAAGACCCACTAATTACATAATTAGAATACACATACTTCTATTAAAATTAAATAACTCATACATTATATCATGAAAAACCAAATGAAAGAATATGGGATTTGTATCACTCGCCAAATGGTATTACATAAAATGGAAATAAGGGTTGGATTAGTGGATGAAAAAATATAAATCAACCAAAATGAATATTTTATAAGGAAATATAGAGGGTGATTTATGAAAAATATCACTAAAACAGACAAATATTTTATATGTAAATGAGAAAATTGAAGAAATCCTTGAAAAATGGTTTTTATAAAAAGTTATTTAAATTGTTGTAAAGAGAACAATTTAAAAGTCATTTTAAAAAATAATTTTCAAGAAACTAACATGAATATAATTTTAAAACACCACCTTAAAAGAAATACCTATAATTTTTTTCCATAAATTAAATAATAGTTTAATTAAGAAATCATGGAGTGGAAGATAAAAAATGTGACTGTGAAAAGAAATTCCATTTTTATGTTTTAAAATATCTTTATTGAACCCCAATTCATTTAAAAGAGTAATAAATAATCCATTTGAAAAGTGGAATTGAGAGAGAAATAGTTCACATGAGGTAACACATATTTTAGTTTCAATATAAAAATGTAAACCATTTATAGAAATAAATAATATTGATATGGAGAAGAAATAACCCTTAAAATGGATGGGTATAATTCTTAACAATATTTAATTTGTTATAATGTAATAAATACATAAAAAAGGAGAACTGAATTAAAATTTTCAATTTACCTATATATAAATAGAATTTTCCATATAATAAAACATTAGGGTGGATAGAACCAAACATAGAATAATGATGTGTAATAAGAAACATTATAACTCAAGAAAAGGATTTTTGTGTTCATTAAATCCCTTACCTCTATTTATGACTTCCAAGAAAGAAATTTAAACTATTTTAAAATAATAATAACCATATTAATGATGTATTTTGGAACCTTATTCACATATATGAACTTTTTTACACATTAATTTTAATCTTTCATTATATATTTATTAGTTAATTATTATTTATTTTCATCAACAGAAGTTAGTGGTCATTCCTTTTTCACATACTCTCTGTACTTTCAGTGTTTATCATTGTACAATAATAAAAATTTAAAAAAATAGTATTATTTATTTACAAAAATTGTCTTTCTATAGTGATTTAATAAGATAAAGTATCATTACTTGGATTTTTTTATGATTCGTGATGATAAAATTAGGGATGACCTTATTTTGTAAATTTTTAAGGGATAAATTGTGGTATATTAATAACATGTTTAAATATTAATGTTAACATTATCAAAAAATAATTACACATTAATATCCAATATTACCATAAATTAATTTTCTATAGTCACCCATGAAGGCTATTTGTAGCACAATTCATGTGGGTGTTTAAACAGACCCAAATAAGAACTTGTTGTAATATATGGGTGGGTATTGTTATGAATGTGATTATTATATTATAGTTTCATTATAAATAAAGTATAATGGTGTCATTTTTATGTTACTAAGTTGATGAAAAATATTATTGGAGTGGTAGATGAAAAATATAAATAAAAACTACTGAAAAAAATCTATTGCTCACAATAATGAATTCATTTTTCACTCTTTGTATGCTCAGTTTAAGAGAATAAATTTATTGTTAATAGTTTTTATAGAAGGGATAAATTATAATTCAAGAATATTAATAATGTTATAAAAAAAATTATTCATTAAATAAATTATTATAACCATCCATGTAGGTTTGGGACGAAAATTTAAATATGTCATTCATGGAGGTAGTAGTCCGCACTTAACATGGGTGAAATTTTTATTTTTCCAATGGATGGGAGGGAGATGGAAAATAGTTGTTCCATAAAAAAAATAAAATTTTAGTAATCTAATGATAGTTACTTAATTAAATTATTATAGTAATAGTAGTTTTTAAGGAGAAATATTGAGAAAAAATGTTAGGGGGAGATAATACTCCAAATGAGAACATGAACCTCTAATTGGAGGACTTCTTGAAATAGTGGATTTTTGGATTCTTATCAGGACTAAAAGTTTCCAAATGTGGAATTGGAATATATTAGAGGTATACTATATATGCATCAAGTGTAAATTAATGTAATATAGTGGTTTGTAGAAGGTGGAAGAGATCTCCTTTTATAGGTGAAAATGTGAGATATTTTACTGGAATAAAAAGTTTGGTAATGGGTAAAGATGGAATCACATGGGAGTTAGGTGAGTTCAGAAGAGATGCATCAGTAATACATGTGGTTTTAAATTTTCCACCAAAAAAAAGTTCTTCTATAGGGTCTATGTGTTTTTTTGATTTAATAAAATTCAATCCATGAAGGATTAACCCATTTTACCCACATTAACATTGATTAAATATTTAACATGTAAATTATTCTTTTACTAAAAATATAATATTACTCCTCTTACAAATATTTAAATTAAGAATTTTATTTTTTAAATCATTTAACCAAATTTAATATCTAAATATGAGAAAACTAAATTTTAAATTAAAACATAAGATATATAGAAAAAATATTTTCATATTAAACTTACTTTTTAATTATTATTATTTCATATCAATTACTTATTTAATGGGTATGGATATATATTTTATATGGTAAAAATTCATATTAGATTCATCATTTTAATAATTTAATTTACTTATTTAGATAATAAAATACACAACATTTATACAAATAATGCTTTAAAAATAATTGTGGTAACTAATATTTACTTTTGATACATATCTTTATGTTAGAAATGAAAATAAACTTATTATGAAAATATGGATGGTCTTATTAAAATTATTCATACCATTTTATTGGACTCAATTTCTAAAGTTGAAAAAATTAGATTATATATAAGTGAACATATAGAATAAAAAAAATTTAAGAAGAATGTATCTTTTAATCATTAAACTAATTTATTATTATTAATTTCAAAGTAATAATAATTTGAAGGATAATAATTTATTTTATTTTTTTATAAATATATTTTATTAAAATCATTATTTAGTAAATATTAATTAAAAATATGTAGCACATAATAAAAAGTAGTTCTTTGAAAAATATCACTTTTTATATTAAATAATATTCACCAATTACCATTAAAATTAATTATTCATATTCAAAAAAATTAATCAATTCATTGATTGTCAAGACTTGGCCCATCAAGGCACACCTAGGAAGTGAAAACATAAGTTTGATATCCCAAGACTACCTCTAATAGGCTATAGGATGGTGCAAAGTGCTGAGTAGGAATATCGCGCACATTGTAGGCCTTACTCTTAGGTACATGTATGCACACACATCTCCAATCCACCAACACCATGTTGAAAGATAATGTACATCCAATACTCAATGAATGCATTCATCTATATCCCACAGTCGAAGTATAAAAAATTAACTTGAAAGCCTTAAGGTCCAAATACAATCCCACCCAAACTATAAAAGATTCTAACCTACTAAGAAAGGATGGGACTGTCGTTAAATTAAACACCTAGTACAAAACATGGTCTGTCTAGATAAACTATTCACGTATCTACTTCTAGTCCACCTAAGATCCCTTTAAAAGGATTTTCATCTCCATAAGACATGACATCTATGGGAAGATCCCATGAAATGGTGAGTATAACAATACCCTATAGAACACCCCAAAATCACACAACATAAAGCATCAATAGTGTAGTCAACTCATCATCAAAAAGGAATGGTAATTTGAATATGATACATAAAAATAATAATCCTGATATACTCAATATAGACACTATGACCCTAGGTAAGGCCACAACCCCACTACTAGCCTAAGATCTATCTTGAGGCTTCAAAGTAACACTCATCCAGGAGAACTCACTCCATGAGTCTGATAACACCAATGGAACTCATATTAGAGGTCGTGATCCCCTAGAGTATGTAAGAAGAAAAACATGATGCAATATAGAAAAGACCAATAGACAGATAAGGGATATCTCCTAGAGCTTGTGGGGTATACTAGAATGTATATGGAATAACTAGAAAAGTAGTGCATCAATGATCATATATGTTATTCAATCTAATTCCTAGAAAACCCCACCTAGAGACAGAGATTATAATAGAGGATCTCACCCTTGGTTGTGCATAAGTATTCTTGAAACTCTATTTGAGGTTGATCCTATATATGGGATAACATCTTTAGTTAAGGATGTGTTGCCTCACTATACCCCAATGGGGATGGACCAAGGGATTGTACCATAAAGAAACTAGTCCAAAATAAATATAAAAAGTGCCTTAAAATACCTTATGAAATGTAAATGGTTTGTACATGGTATACATGTCTTCTCTTCTCTTCCGGGGGTCTGTCTGTGTGCTTCAACCCATGGTCATGTACTTCGGGTTCTGCGTGTGTAATATGGTTTTTCATGTATACCTAGATATTTTTTAATAATTATACATGTTTAATTATTGGTACATGATTTTATACTCTGTTTGTGTCCATGTACCTTTCCATTTTCATGCCCATGTACCATGGGGGTACACACTGAGTCCCTAGTCAACGATAACATGGTGTGTGGTAGGTCCAATATGGTGGGTGATATATAATTTTCTTTGAAACCATAGCATCTGTAGCCCAGACCCCACATTTTATGTATTTTTTAGAATAAATTCCGTGTATTCAATATTTTTCTCGAATCATTGGTTCTTCACATGGTTCTACTCACGCCACCACCACTACTGGATCCTCTATAATCCTTTCCTTGAATCACATATCTGGGTTGACCACACCTGCCTCATTGTCGTTGGCCAGATTATGGCTATCCAATCAACTCAAGAATCATTTCCCATCACACCACATCATCACCACAAACTAAACTACGTAATAGGCTCTACCAATCAGATCAAAACTCCTCTGTTTTCATTATACAAAACTATCATGCCACCATTTTTGAACCTAAACATACGGTATATTTCTATTTCACCAATACTAACTACACAAAGATCACATTTTTGGAATCTATCAAATAACTAACCAAAAAAATATTAGTGATGAACATGTTATTAAAGAGAAATTAAATTCAAAATACAGATCAAGGGGAATGAACCTGGGCCATTGTTCAGTTTGGCGTCAATCCATTGTCATTAAAATGATGAATAAAAAATGATAATCAAATAACATCAATTACCAAATTCTAAGAATATAAATCCATACCCACATAACATGATTGACCTAAGAATCAATTTGTTTATTGAATTGATTATTTTTCATCATGTGATAAATAAATGAAAAATTCAACCAAAAAAATACCCTACCTTGAGATTGGATCTTTCAATAATGAAGAATGGTTCCACATCATTTTCCTTGGTGAGATTCACAACCTCCATTGGCACACCGATTTCCAATACAATATTTTTTATGATCATCCAAGAATACCCCTCCAATGGATCCTCTCTCAATCCCAAGGGTTATCCAGAAATCCTTAGGGATTTTCCAAAAGTGTTCTTTTATATAAGACATTAGATTTGGAATATTAAAGAAATAAATAAATAATTAATAAAATTTTCTATTTATTAATTCTCCTACAACAACTCTTTAATAAAACATCTTTTAACGATAACGATTATATCACACCTAGGGTAAAAACTACATTGTGGATTTAATGGTGGTCTAAAAATTTTGATCTAAGAAACTATTCTGAAGTTAGTCCATTATTTCAGAAAAAATTTATATGCATGGAATTATATTTTTAATATTTTTATTACATCAATATTGGGCCTCCCTGGGGTGTTTAATCCCATGCTAACCCAACACATGAATTTTAAAATATTATTTAAAATATTCCATAGCTTAACATGGGAAAAAAGATTCATTAAATTCTCCCCAAATTACGGATTTTTATCCTAAAAACTTAAAATACAACTAAAAAAGATGAAGGTATTAAGCTTACATATAGTTATTCTTATCCCATGTTCTCACTTGAATATTCCAATGCTACCATAAGACATGCACAAAGATAATTGTTCAACCATGAAAGATATTGTCATGTTGATCCTTGATCTCTGTTGGGTGTTTTGAAAATGTAGCTCCATCCTCAATGTTCATATTGCTGTAATCGATAACATGTTATGGGTTATAAACATGGATCCTCAGATGTAATACATGGAATACATCATGTACCCATTCAATCTACCATGGAAGGTCCATGTGGTACGCCACCATGCCGAACCTATTCAATATTTAAAAAGAGAGAATGAACAATATATATAACTTAAATCCCAGAAAAATGTTCATAATTATCCCCATGTTAGGACCTTCAAGAACACATGGTCTTTCTAATTGAACACCAATACCCATCATCATCCGTCCACAGAAGACTTCTGATAGCTCTGCGAAATTTTCATCCTTTCCAAAATAATCTGTATATTCTCTTTTATCGCTCACACCAACTCTGGGACCCTAAGCGTATACTCCCCTAGATCCATCTAATACATTTGTGACTTTTAGGGTCTCCAAAAAATTACCTGAATGTTTCTATAAGAATGGTGGAAAGGAAACTGTTGTTATATTCATATCCACAAAGGGTAGGTGATCCTACCGACTATGGACAAAGTGAAACATGAAAGCCTACAACATGTCCTCTAGAACATGAATGGTCCTCTATGGATAACTATCAATATGGGTGTGTAATGAAATGGTAAAATGAACATAATTCAAAAATTACTCCTATATTCCTCTCCATAATCACAACACAAAGCGAGCATCATGGTCAAAAACAATAATTGAGGGAACTCTATGACGATGAACTATCTCCTGCACATAATGGCATCCCACACTCTCTAATGAACTCTGATCTCAGATATCTAGAAATTGGGATGACTTGGTGATTTGTTTTATGATCACCTCGATGTAATCAAATTTTCTATATAATAATGTGAGACCATTCAAAAAGTATATAGGGGTATCATCCCACTTCAACTCCGGTACCTCAAGGGGTTGACCCAATCCCATTGTAACATGCAAATCATTTATCACCTACTATAAGGTGATTCATTAGGAGACACAATCAACTATACACATATTTAACCTTGGACAAAAAAACAAACACTAAAGTCCCTAGTACATAACCAACACACCTAGATGTATCACTAGGGGATTTCTTAAACTCCCTAAAAACCACCTCTTGAAAAAAAATGGTAGCATTGTCTACACACTGAAAGGGATGATGTTCCCCCAACCATTAGAAAGTCCATTAGGACCATGTCCATCAGATATATGAATACACAATTCCTCATAGTCAGTATCTCTAAGATAAGCCTCCCTAAAAAACTATATAATTGGAGGGGTAATAAGCATCTAATGAACATAAGTTTCTTCATCCACATCGACTAAGAATAATTGTAACGTGGCTAACTGCTCCAATGCCTCACTAAAAATTGGTGACAAATATCTCTTAGTGATATAATCTTCCACCATGTTCTCAATCACAATTGTATAGACTATCTCAAAGTCATAATTATAGAGGGAACATATCCATTTCCTCTATCTCAATTTGAGATCCTTATATAAAAATATATAATTTAAAATGTCAAAATAGATTATGAACCACTATCAAATAAGATATTGTCTCCCCGTATTTAGGGTGAACACCTCTACTGTCAGCTCTATATTGTAGATCATTTAATTTTGATTATAAGGACTCAGCTTCTAGGACCCATAAGAAATATTTTTCAGCCTCTGCATGAGAACACATCCAAGCCTAGTTTTGGATCCATCATAGTATACTATGTATTCAACACCCTCCTATAATAGTCACAAGATGGGGATACTCATCAAACTATGTTATAACTCCTCAAAACCATTTTGGTATTTCTCTTTCCAAATTAATGGTTTCCCATTTCTTGTCAAAGCAGTCAAGGGTTCGTCAATTCTAGAGAAAATTGGTATGATTCTATGAGAGTATCCCACAAAACCAAGTAAGCTTTGTACCTCAGTCACACCGTTTAGTGTCTCTCAAGACAGCACTACCTCTACCTTAATCAGGTTTACTTTTACTCCCTCTTCTAAGATAACATGACCTTGAACGTGGAAATCATGAATATGATATTCAATCTTCAAGATATTCTCATAAAGTAGGAGCCCTTGGAGTTATTCTAGGACTATCCTCAAGTATATCCCATGTTCCTTTTTTAACATCAGGTACAATTGGTTGTCTTCAATTAAGACTAACATGAACTAATCTAAGAAGGGATGAAATATCAAATTCATGTGTCCCAAGAACACTAATAGGGTTTTCATAATAATAAAAGGAATCAACAAGTACACATAGTGACTATAGAGACATTTGAATGTCATCTTTGGTATATCCTAATCCCACACTCAATGCTGGTGATAGCCGGATTTGAGGTAAATATTTGAGAACCATCTCACCCCTATTAGATGATCGAGCTCATCGATACTCTGTATTGGATATTTATTCTTCACATTAAGCTAGTTGAGCATACTGTAATCTTCACAGAACTTCATGATCCCATCATCCTTCTTCACAAAAATAACTGGGGCTCCAAGGGTGACACACTGGGTCTAAAAAATACCTTCCTATGCAAGTCCACCAACCTCAAAATCAAATCACGAATTTCTATGGATGACATCTCATATGTTGTCATAGATATTGGGGCAGTACATGGGTGTAAGTATATAAGTAATTCTATCACATTGTGGGGAGGTAAGCCTGAAACGTCCTCAGGGAAGACACCCTCATACTCTACCACCATTGTAGGAAACTAATATACCAAAGAATCTACTACCCCATGGTTCATACTAGCCAACTGATGAGTAATCATCTATATCCTCCTATGTATGATCCCACCCTATTACTCATGGATTTCCTTCTCACCGATGAATTAGAACCTTATCCTATCACCTTGGACAAAATATATCCTCCACCTGAAACAATCAATATATCTATAAACTATGGAGAGCCAGTACATACCATGAATTACATCATAAGGTAACATGAGTCTTATAAATCAATCGCAATGGATGATATATCCTCTAATATTCAGGTCATAATATTGGAAAAATAAGGTGACCACTGTATATCCTCTAATAGGATTCTCTAAACACAAGGGTTGAGATATTGGATCGATTGGAATTTTTATGTCTCAAAAAATGGAAGTGTCAAGAAAATAGTGGTGCATGCCTATGTCTATCAATACTATAACAAATGTATTCAAGAAATATATCATGCATCTATTCATCCTTGGAGCCTCTGTTTCATTTGAATACACTGCCTATAGTTTTCCTTATCCTCGAACACCATCTCCCTAGGCCTGGCATGGACCACCTGTGGGTGGTGGGGGAAAAAGATCAAACCTTTGACCACCTCCAAATTTTATCCCTACTTCTATGCCTCATTTTTCAACCTAAAGACCACCCTAATCTAACCAATGCCTCTACCGGGGAGATTCATTGACCATCAATCATTCACCTGCATGGATAGTGGGTCAATCACATTTAAGATATCCAAAACCATCACAAGAGTAGAACCGACTCTCCCATAAATAGTTATAACTATCCCATGAGACATAAACTATAGATCCTTTATCCTCGGACCGTCTCATAAAGCATATATCATTCCTAAATCTTTACATCTTCCATCATCTACCTACTACCAAAGTCTCAACTTTTGTGTGCCTAATACCAGCATCTATTGTTACTGTCTTCTTGGATAGAAATCTTTCCATCCATAAAGATCAATCAAGAACCCTAGAAAAAGAAGGAATAAAAATTTACTCCACTTTTACCATGATTTATCATCATAAACCCCACTTGAAACTCCATTCATATAAGAAGGGATCACAAACCACATCTATAGAGTATCATTGTAACATACCAGGTAAATGAAGAATAATACATATTTAATATTTATTAATATTGTGAATTAAATATTAATTTTACTTTAAAATGGTTGCTATGTTCGATAGAGCACCCTATACGCAACAACGGATTTCTTTGAAATCTACATTGCACACTAATAATATAATATTATTATTTTAAATGGTATTTAACTCCTAGTCGTTGTATTGGCAGGAAAGAACAAAACTAACTACATTATGATTATACATGTATTTACATTCATCCAATAAAATTTATAGGCATAAAATATGAATGAATCTTATTTTAAGCATAATTTACATTAAAATGCCGATTTACCGCATTTTAATGGAGAACCCTTTTTAAATATAGTTTTGGTCATTTTTATGAATTCTATATGAACAAATTAAATCCTTCTTTAGAATTTGGAAAACAAAATTTACTTTGTGTAATTTTTTGGCATTTTTCCGATAAAGTTCATTTTTTAATGAATAGTGAAAATATTGTATTTTAATTCAATATATGTTTTAATATAATTTATTTGTATGGTTATATTATATTTTTAATTGGTTTTAAAGTTTAATTATAATATATTTTTACCATTTAATACAATTTTGGTCAATGGAATTAATTTCACTTTGAAATTGGACATAAACAAGTATCAATCATTTGATTGTTATTGTTTCTTAAAAACACGCTATTTGTTTTGATAACGGGAATTAATTTTAAAATTAATTAATTCCACTTCTATGTTTTTAATTTGGAAAAATGGACATCATTTTTGAATTTGTAATATCAAATATATCTTAGGGTGGTTTTTTGGTATTTTTCTGAAAAACTTCAATTTTTTGATGAATAGTGAAACCACTTAGTGGTAGTTAAAATAACTGACTTTTTCATTTAAATGAAAATTTACCACTTATGTGAATTGAATTTCGAAAATCCGACATAAATGGGTGTTATCAAAAAGTAAAATGTGGTTCAATATGATGAAAATAATTTTTGGTGAATAGTAACTTTTGACTTTTATTTACCGCGGTTAAAGGTAAATAGGGTAATTCAAGGTAAACGGAATATTATAATAATTCAAAATTACCTTAACACTTGTCCAACCATTATTGGATGAGTAGTGGCCGACCATGGGCATCATTGGGTCGATTTTGGGACCCCATGGAGCCACTTGTGAAAGATAATGACACTTTAGATTAATTATTTTAAAGTAAAGACAAAATTGACATTAACATAAATCTTTTAGTAATTAATTTTTATATGGCGTTTTATAAGTCCTATTTTTAACTATAAATCTTCATTAGAAATCTAAAAATATTTCCTACATTATAGATGTTTTTTAATAATTTTTAGACAACAAATAATTTAAATTATATATGACACAATAATGATGCAGTATTTACCTCATTAATAATTCATTTAAATGAATAAGATTATAGTGATTAAAATATTAACCAAAACCTGTCCAATTACTATTGGTTGATTATATTTAAACCATGATTCATCTTATCGTCTACCTTAATGATTTTTGGAACATTAGAAACCGAATATCATTATATTATAAAATAATATTTTCACTCTTTCCTAAAGAGACCCTCCCCTCCCTTATAAAAGGAGACCACTTCTAACCAATTACTCACACCTATAAAGCAATTTGGCTCATCAAAACTCTATCCAAATAAGCTCCCTACATCCCTCTCCTCCTCTTAGAAGCCCGAACTTAGGCATAAGGTACTTCAAGAAGTCCTATGGTTCAAACCAAAGGAAGTTACCCAAATTAAAGGTAACGGTTTCTCTTAAATTGTTTTTCTTTTATTTTGCTTCTCCAGCCCCTAAAATCTTTTTATTTTCTTTATTTTGTAACAACACCAGTATCATCAATACACTAGTATGTTGTTATAATAAGTATTAGAACTACACTTACTCACACCTCCATCTAATGGATGAATAACATAATGTTTCTGTGGATGGAAAACTAACACCTAACGAAATGATGATTATTCAATTACATCTTACCGCCTATCATGGTGGACATTATGATTAAACTATATTTATATATTATATATATTATTTTTATGATTTCCTTATTCTTCTGTATTTTCCAATTATATCAAGCCTTTATGGTTTCCATAGTGGGTAAATACGATAATATCATTAGAGGAAGTGCGGACTACCTCCCCCTCAAGGTGATTTGATTCGTTAATGCCTTATGTGGGATGTATAAAGGATATAGTTAATGATATTATATATGATATTATACTGGAATTATAATAAATCTATGTATAATTATGTTTTAATTCTATTAAAGTAATAAATAGAAATGAAAGTAGCGTTCATGCGTACGTACGGCTTACCATCTCCATGAATGGGGCATTTCATTTCTTACCTCTAAATGTTATGTACTATTATAAATACATGGATATGATATATATATATATATGATATATATGATATCTAAATAATGAATACCATTTTTTATATAATGGACTACTGACAACATGGACAACATGTAATTATAAGAAGTCCATTTTTGACTCAAATACCAAATAATGACAAAACGACCATTATTAACTTAAATGATTACATAATGTTTATAACATGGTAATAAGTGATATAAAAGGAATGATAAACTTGAAAAAGGTTCTTAAGAAATTATAAATTAACTTTAGTTTGTTATTCAGGAGATTAAAGAACGAACGGGTCAAGTCGAACACGAGGTAAGGGATCCTACCTCTCTCTTTCTTTTTAAGTACTCTCTTTTATGTCACTTCTTTTAAGCTCCTCATTGTTATTATGGGGGATGTTATTTTATATTCCTATTACTGTAATTTTTATGTTCATATTATGAGAGACCCTATTTTATCTCCTCAATCCATTTTTGGATGTTTTAAGTGGCGTCGTTAGGCTGCCGAATTTTCATAAGGGATTTCTTATCTCACTTTCAATTCCATGAGATTTCCATTGTTCTCCACTTATTTATTGCATGTGGTGTATATAATGCACATGAATGTATTAACTATGTAATAATCTTTAATTTATGGGTAATTACATCTTTATTTTATGATCCTTCTTTCATTTGGTGTATGTTTCAAAAGTTACCAAATCAGTAAGGGAACCTTTCACCCTCTTCTTTTTAAAAGACTTCATTTTGTTATGTCTTTTAATTTACATCTTGTTATGTTGGGATATGTTCTTCTATAGCCTTATTGATTTAAATTTTATTTCCATGTGATTAGATATCCTTTTTATCTCATCAACTCGTTTTCTGAATTTTAAAGTGACGTTGTTAGGGTGTCAAATATTTGTAAAGGGACTTCTTAACCCAATTTCAATTCTTTGGGTTAAGCTTCTACTTGTTGATTTTGTCATGCTAGCAATATGTTTTAATGACCTCTGATTGTTTTACACTTAATATCCACATTTATTGGGTGTATTTATATTTTTCACACATAAATTATGTCATTGTTTTATCCTTAATCTAAGGATACCTTCTTTATAAGGGATTGCGTCTCAATTTACATTTCCATTGAGACATCATTATTTTTATGCACCAATTCCCTCTTACATAGTGTATATACTATCCTTTGACATATTATATCATGAATCCTTTTATTCTCATGATATTATAAAGTTATGATTAAATTTTATTCCTCAATTATTTTTATTCAAGCGTCTTTCATTTTGTTAAAAACTCTTTAACTAAAATATCGTTTTAAATGTTTTAAAGATTTATTCTTCTAAAAATTTATAATTAATGTCCATGTTTTCAAAATGGGTTTTATTATTTATTTATATAGACATTAATGTTTTGAAATGTTAATTTCTTTAAAATCTTCAAAGTGGTATGGGACACTTTGATTAAAAAATCTCTTTTTAAATGGTTTTGAAAATGGTTTGATAAAGCATTGTTTATTTCATTATCTTGATATGATATATTGGGAATGGAATGTGGAAATTTTATATTTCCTTTATGCTTGTTTATGTGTTATGTTATGGTTATAGGGCATTTTTTACGTATACGGGTGGTTCCGTGATAAACCTCAGGCAGGTGACCCGAAGATAGCTCTCCAATGCATTGGGTAACGTGATGGAGGTAAACGTGAATGGTTCTCCTAAGAGATTTAGGGAATATACTGTGATGGGTATTCCAAATGTGACTCCATATGTAGCTTTGATATCTAAATTGTAATTATGTTATGAATGCCATAAGTTACCTTTATGATTTATGATTTTTGTGTGTAATTCATAAATCTTATGATTTTGTAAGTAATATTATGATTGAAAAGTATCGGTTTCATTCATTTGTAATTATTGATGGGATAATGTTTTTTCCCTTATTTTATAACCCTTACTGAGCTTTTAATTCTCATCCCAAGTTCTTGAAATGTTTTTCACAGGACTTAAAGATTAATAGGATCAAGGAATGGGATCAAGGAAAATTCATGTTGTCTAAAACATGGAACTAGACATGTTTCTTTTTAAGAGTTTTTATTTTTTTTGGAAAAAAATAGATACTGAGTAATAGAGTCTACTTGTAATCTTTAAGTTGTTATGTAATAGTTATGGACTAATTCTCTAAAACTCTAAACCTAAAAAGATCTTCAATGTGAATTATTCATTTAATTCAATATTAAGCAAGGTTTAAGGCCAGGTCCTTATAGTTGGTATGAGAGGTCGGTTTAGATAACTTTAGATGTTAGGGTACAATATAAGCATAAGTGACATTACCATAATGGTTAGGATTTTAGAAAGAGTCGTAGGTATTTTTATAAAGTCAATGAGTTTAAGATAACATGAATAAGTATATCTTAGTGTTTACCCTCCTCAGAAGATATTATATGATGATTTTACTGCTAAACTCACCCTGACCTTTTTAGTTTTAGTAAATGGAAGGATCTAGCAGGCACCAAAGTGACAATGGGTATGAAGGAAACTGTGGTGGTTCTTTGATTAAGAGACTGGTTGAAATGGGGGATTCGATGAGGAATCCCGTGGTTATTCTAAACCAACTATCAAGGAGTCATGATTAACCACTTGAACCTTGGTGAGTTATCTAATGCATCATGTATGAGAGAACCAACTCGATGTGGAACTTCAAGTAATAATTATAAAGGTAACCATTAGGGTTTACTTTTGAGGTAATTATGGGTTGTTGTATGTTATGATGGAAAATGAAAAGCATGAGATAAACATGAGGTTAAATTATGTTATGGTTATTTTTGGAGATTTATCTCGTTTTGGAAATGTTTTAAAATTATATAGTTTTTGAAAAGGGACAACACACAGACCGTGTGACAACCCGTCGCGTCGGACGAAGTTTTTGGAATCGAACCCACAACCAAAGTGAAACTTGTGTTTATCGCCTACCACTGTACTACGTGAAGTCCCTGGTTAGTTTGAAAAAATATTTTTAGTTAGGTGATTTTATGAATCAAGAATAAGTTGGTTTTGGGTTATCTAGGGAAATGATTAACTTATCATGGAGGATATGTGATTAGGATAATTACTTTCCAATACGAGACTTTATGTGTAGCTGATGTTATTTGGAGATAAATGTTAAGATTTATCTTGGAAGACTATGTGATTAAATCCTTAGAAGATATGGGTTTCAATATTTGTTTGGATTACTTTGAAGAGTTTTATGGGTAGATGTTTATTGAATGGTCTTTGTTGAACTTTGGGTATTGTTTGAAAATTTTTGGAGATTAATAGTAGTTTTTATTTTTGTAAAATATTATCCTTTTTGGGAATTATCTGATCTTATGCTAACAGTTTTGGTTTTTGTTAAGGTCTAAAGAAATGGGAAATATATAGTTCATCTTTTGTGGATTATGTGATTCTCTCGAAGTTCATTATAGTTTTCTTAATGTGAACAAGGCATCCTAAATACTCATCTTTTTGGAGAAAATATGAGTTTGTGTATGAAATCTAGTATGAGATGAAAGTATACATGAAAAGTGAGTATATAACCTTATGATTTAGTTAAGCACAAAAATAAATTACTCAATGAAAAGTAACTTAAAACAAAAATGTTGTCTGTTAACTTTTCCTACTAGGGAATCAAATACCATTTAACCCATCACAAGTTTGTGATTTTCTGGTGGTTAACTTTCTCCTAAACATATTTCCTAACACTCTCCATCAGAACATGACTGTTTGCTTTCTCCTCCATATCCATGTTTTCCTACATGGGATCCTAGTATAAGTTATCTTAGGTAACCTTTGTGCTTCACTTTTTTTCTTTTAAAGTGATAGTTTTATTGACCCATTTTCCGATGTGGGACTTTCAATGAAGTTTCCGAGCCTTTTTTTATTTTAAAATTATGAGGAAGCAATTCGAAAAAGGGGGAAAAGATGTAACATCCCAGGTAAATAAGAATAAGACGTATTTAATATTTATTAATATTTTGAATTAAATATTAATTTTTCTTTAAAAGGGTTGCTATGTTCGATAGCGCACCCGATACGCAACAACGGGTTTCTTTGAAATCTACTTTGCACACTAATAATATAATATTATTATTTTAAATGGAAGTTAAATCCTAGTCGTTTTATTGGAAGGAATGAACAAAACTAACTACATTATTAATATACATGTATTTACATTCATCTAATAAAAGTTAGAGGCTTAAAATATGAATGAATCTAATTTTAAGCATAATTTACATTAAAAGGCCGATTTACAGCCTTTTAATGGAGAACCCTTTTTAAATCTAGTTTTAGTCACTTTTATACATTTTATATGACCAAATAAAATCCTTCTTTAGTATTGGGACATCGAAATTTACTTTTTGTAAATTTTTGGAATTTTTCCGATAAAGTTCATTTTTTTAATGAATAGTGAAAATATTGTATTTTAATTCGAAACTATTTTTTAATATAATTTATTTGTATGGTTAGATTATCTTTTTAATTGTTTTTAAAGTTTAATTAGAATATATTTTTACCATTTAATCCAATTTTGGTCATTGGAATTAATTTAACTTTGAAATTAGAAATAAACAAGTATTAATCTTTTGATAGTTATTGTTTCTTAAAAACACGCTATTTGTTTTGATAACAGGAATTAATTTTAAAATTAATTAAGGCCACTTATATGTTTTGAATTTGTAAAAATAGACATCGTTTTTTAATTCGAAATATCAAATATAGCTTAGGGTGATTTTTTGGTATTTTTCTGAAAAACTTCAATTTTTTGATAAATAGTGAAACCACTTAGTGGTAGTTAAAATAACTAACTTTTTCATTTAAATGAAATTTTACCACTTATGTAAATTGAATTTCGAAAACCCGACATAAATGGTTGTTATCAGGAAGTAAAATTTGGTTTAATAAGATGAAAATAATTTTTGGCGAATAGTAACTTTTGACTTTTATTTACCGCAGTTAAAGGTAAATAGGGTAATTCAAGGTAAAAAGAATATTATAATAAGTAAAATTTAGCTTCAAACTTGACAAAAACTTATTAGATGAGTAGTGGCCGACCATGGTAATCCTTGGGTCGATTTTGGGACTCCATGGATCCACTTGTAAAATATAACAACACTTTAGATTAATTATTTTAATGTAAAGACAAAATTGACATTAACAAAAATCTTTATTAATTGATTTTTATATGGTGTTATATAAGTCCAATTTTAGACTATAAAAATTCATTATAAATCTGAAAATATTTCCTACATGATAGTATTTTTTTTATAATTTTTAGACAACAAATAATTTAAATTATATATGACACAATAATGCTACAGTATTTACCTCATTAATAAGTCATTTAAATACATAAGATTATAACGATTAAAATATTATCCAAAACCTGAATAATTTCTATTGGTTGATTATATTTCGACCATGAGTCATCTTATCTTTGACCTTAATGATTTTTGGACCATTAGAAACCGAATATCATTATATTATAAAATAATATTTTCACTCTTTCCTAAAGAGACCCTCCTCCCCCTTATAAAAGAATACCACTTCTAACCAATTCCCCACACCTCAAAAGTCATTTGGCTCGTCCAAACTCTTCCCAAATAATCTCCCTACATCCCTATACCCCTCCTAGAAGCCTCACCTTAGGCAGAAGGCACTTCAAGAAGTCCTTTGGTTCAAACCAAAGGAAGTTACCCAAATTAATGGTAACGGTTTCTCTTAAATTGTTTTCTTTTATTTTGCTTCTCCAACCCCTAAACTCTTTTTATTTACTTTATTTTGTAACAACACCAGTATCATAAATATACTAGTATGTTTTTATAATAAGGATTATAACTACACTTACACACAATCCATCTAATGGATGAAGAACATAATGTTTATGTGGATGGAAAACTAACGCCTCATGAAACGATGATTATTCAATTACATCTTACCACCTCTCATGGTGGCCATTATGATGGAACTATATTTATATATGATATATATTATGTTTATTATTTCCTTATGCTTCTGTATTTTCCTATTATATCAAGCCTTTATGGTTTCCATAGCGGTTAAATACGATAATCTCATTAGAGGAAGTGCGGACTACCACCCCCTCAAAGTGATGTGATTCGTTAATGCCTTATGTGGGATGTATAAAGGATATAGTTAATGATATTATATATGATATTATACAGGAATTATAATATACCTATGTATCATTATGTTTTAATTCCATTAAAGTAAGAAATAGAAATGATAGTAGTGTTCATGCGTACGTACGGCTTACCGTCTCCATGAACGGTGCATTTCATTTCTTACCTCTAAATGTTATGTACTATTATAAATACATGTATATACTGGATATATATTATATATATGATATCTAAATCATGAATACCATTCTTTATATAATGGGCTACTGACAACATGGACAACATGTAATTATAATAAGTCCATTTTTGACTCAAGTACCAAATATTGACAAAACGAACATTGTTAACTTAAATGATTATATATTGTTTATAACATGGTAATAAGTGATATAAAAGGAATTATAAACTAGAAAATGTTATTAAGAAAGTATAAATTAACTTTAGCTTATTATTCATGAGATTAACGACCGAACGGGTCAAGTCGGACACAAGTTAAGGGATACTACCTCTCTCTTTCTTTTTAAGTACTCTCTTTTATGTCACTTCTTTTAAGATCTTCCATGTTATGTTGGGGGATGTTATTTTATATTAATATTAATGTAATTTTTATGTTCATATGATGAGAGACCCTATTTTATCTCATCAATCCATTTTTGTATGTTTTAGGTGGCACCGTTAGGCTGCCGAATTTTCATAAGGGATTTCTTATCTCACTTTCAATTCCATGAGATGTCCATTGTTCTCCACTTATTTATTGTATGTGGTATATGTTCTTCCCATGAATGTATTCCCTATGTAATACAGTTTAATTTATGTGTAATTACATCTTCATATTTTGATCCTTCTTTCATGTGGTGTATGTTTCGAAAGTTACCAAATCAGAAAGGGAACCTTTCACCCTCCTCTTTTTAAAAGGCTTCATTTTGTTATGTCTTTTAATTTACATCTTATTATGTTGGGATATGTTCTTCAATATCCTTACTGATGTAGATTTTATGTCCATGTGATTATATATCCTTTTTATCTCATCAACTCGTTTTCTTAATTTTAAAGTGACGTCGTTAGGCTGTTAAATATTTGTAATGGGACTTCTTAACCCAATTTCAATTCTTTGGGATAAACTTCTACTTGTTGATTATGTCATGCTAGAAATATGTGTGAATGACCTCTTCTTGTTTTACACTTAATATCCACTTTTATTGGGTGTATTTATATTTGTCACACATAAATTATGTCATTGATTTAAACTTAATCTAAGGATACCGTATTTATAAGGGATTGCGTCTCAATTTACATTTCCATTGAGGCTTCATTATTTTTATGCACAAATTCCCTCTTATATGGTGTATATACTATCCTTTGACATATTATATCATGAATACTTTTATTCTCATGATATTATAAAGTTATGATTGAATGTTATTCCTCAATTATTTTTATTCAAGTGTCTTTCATTTTTTTAAAAACACTTTAACTAAAATATCGTTTTAAATGTTTTATAGATTTATTCTTCTAAAAATTTATAATTAATGTCCATGTTTTAAAAATGGGTTTTAGGATTTATTTATATGGACATTAATGTTCTAAAATGTTAATTTCATTAAAATCTTCAAAGTGGTATGGGACACTTTGATTCAAAAATCTCTTTTTAAATGGTTTTGATAGTGGTTTCATAAAGCATTGTTTATTTCAATATCTTGATATGATATATTGTGATTGGAATGTGGAAATTTTATCTTTCCTTTATGCTTGTTTATGTGTTATGTTATGGTTATTGGGAATTTTTTACGTATACGGGTGGTTCCGTGATAATCCTAGGGTGGGTGAGCACGAGATAGCTCTCCAATGCATTGGGTAACGTGACGGAGGTAAACATGAATGTTTCTCCTAAGAGATTTTGGGAATATAATTTGATGGGTTTTCCAAATGTGACTCCCTATGTAGCTGTGATAGCTACAATATAAGTATGTTATGAATGTCCTAAGTTACCTTTATGATTTATGATTTCTGTGTGTTATTCATAAATCTAATGATTTTGTAAGGAATGTTATGATTGAAAAGTATTGGTTTCATTGATTTGTAATTATTGATGGGATAATGTCTCCTTTCCTTATTTTATAACCCTTACTAAGCTTTTCATGCTCATCCCAAGTTTTTGAAATGTTTTTCACAGGACTTAAAGATGAATAGGATCAAGGAATGGGATCAAGGAAAAGTCATTCTGTCTAAAACATGGAACTAGACATGTTTCTTTTTAAGAGTTTTTATTTTTTTGAAAAAAATAGATACTGAGTAATAGTGTCTACCTGTAATATTTAAGTTGTTATGTAATAGTTATGGACTAATTATCTAAAATTCTAAACCTGAAAAGATC
Source organism: Viscum album (assembly GCA_963277665.1). Lineage (NCBI taxonomy): Eukaryota > Viridiplantae > Streptophyta > Magnoliopsida > Santalales > Viscaceae > Viscum > Viscum album. The sequence continues at coordinate 1,207,139,166 of OY728127.1, read as the reverse complement.
CTTAATGTGAATTATTCATTTAATTCAATATTAAGCAAGGTTTAAGGTCGGGTCCTTATAATCCTGATAGGTTAGTGAACCTCGATGAATACTCTTCCATAGTCATGTTTTCCTATCGAAGTTATAGAAGATCCTGGATATAAACTACTCACAACATAGATGGGGAGAACTCATCTATGAAAATACACTCAAACTATATCATTGAAAGAGTTTCATCATCATATGTCAGAGTCTATATAATCCACTTTCACCCTAAAGATCCATGAATAAGGATCACTCTTGGAGAAACAATATGATATGGATGTATCATAACAAGGTAGAAAACTCATGAATCTACTTCAATCTAGTCATCATCTATGTAGAGGTCTAGATCTTCAAGAACTAGGGGAGTTTCTTCCTATAAAACTCAAAATCTGTTCTCATATTACATACTTCTTCTTGTAGTACTACTGGTAAAACCTACTGCTCAATCGGTGGATGTATCAGAAGAAAACCACTAGGAGGTACCACCTCCGGAAGAGGCCCTTGTATCGAAGCCTCATCCCAAAGTGGATTATCCCCATAACCCTGATCTGGAATCCTAATTAAAATTCATTATAGGGGAATCCAAAAATAGAAAATAGGTATAATGGTCAAAAGTATATATGGTGATATGACTCAAGAAGGGATAACAAAATACTATGCATTCTGATATGGTCCATGTACCAATGTTTTCCCTGCAACTAGTGATTACATGTACCGATTCAAAAAGTAGTTTTTCATAATCTTAGTTAATATATACAATGAAAACTACACATGCACTGGATTCCCTATCATGATATCCAAACTCAAAACACATTAACACTTTTTTCTTAGTTCACAAACCAAACTCATAGTTATAAAATCTCCAAACTCCGATCATAATAAGAAACATACTCTTATACCAATTAGTAATGACCCAATCCACCGGGGTCCACCTTTCTAGAAATAAACTAAGTGTTACAGTTGAAGCCCACCTATAATTGGAAATGTGATGGAGACAAGTGTCGTGTAGGAACATCACACAAATGGGAGGCCTTATCCAAAGGTACCTACATAAATTCACACATCTCAAATCTATCATCACCAAGATAAATGATAAATTGAAAATGATACCATATTAAAGATATATTAATATCCCAAAATTGGAGTAAAAAATGTATTGGAAGGAATAAAGTTCCAAAGGCAATCCCACCACAAACAGAAAAATATTCCATCATACTAAGAAAGAAGGGGACTACAGTCAAATGAACCACATGGTTTAAACCATTTCCTTTCAAGCTCAACTTTAATCCATCTACTCTTGGTCCACCTAGAATCCCATTTAAAGGCCTATCATCTACATAAGAAATGACATATGTGGGAAGAACCCAAGCAGGGGTGTGTATAACAATACCCATTAGGACACCCCAAAATCATGAAAAATAAAGTATTTAGAGAGCAGATAGAACATCATCACAAAGGAATGTCTAGCCGAATATGAGACATAATAATAATAAACTAGATATAATTATTATAGAGACTAAGTCACGAGGTTTGTTCCAAACTACACCTTAATCCTAGGATCCTTCTAGGGATTCAAAGTAATACTCCTACTAGAGAACTCACTCTTTGAGTCTAATAATTATAATGGTGATCATATGAGAGTTCATGCTCTTTAAGCCTCTCCATGAAGAAGTAACCACTGGAATACATAATAGATTAATAGATATATATATGGAATCTCTCATATAGAATTTGGGGTTTACCAAACCATGTCTGGAATAACCTTATAAGTAGTTGATCAAGGCCCAGGTATGTTGGTCATGCTGATTCATAGAAAACACTATATAGGGAATAATATAATTATATAGAATCCCACCCTTGGTCGTGCAGAGGGATTCCTAAAACACTATCTAAAAATGATCCCATATAGCAGATCACATCCTATTCATAGGACATGATACCTCACTATACCCTCATGGAGATGGACCAAGAGAATGTACCCTATGGAAACTAGTCAACACTGAAAATAATATGGGTTTGAACCCACCTTAGGAATCATACAAGGTGCTTATTGGGTATACATGACATATCTTGTATGTCCTGGGTCAGGTTGTGTGCTTCGACTCATACTCGTGTACTTAAGCTTGTGTTGGTGTACTCTAGCCATACTTGATTACCTAATTGTTACTGGGTACCTATTCTTGTAGAGTACCAGTCCATGCCTATGCAGCTGGCCATGTTCATGCATGTATACCCTTGGGTACACACTGAGTCACAAATCTTGGGTTACATGACATGAGGTAGGTCCCACATGATGTGTGATGGTAAATTTTCTTCGAAACCGTATCTTCCATAGCCAGGACTATGACACCTATAGATTTTTATGAAATATATATTTTTTGACAATTTGATTTGTTCAATAGCTTGTTTTACACCAAAAACCAAGTTTAAACAAACTATGATATACTATTAAAATAATATTATTTAAAATGATAGTTTCCACCCAGTCATTAGATTAGTTGGTATGAATATGACTAAATAAATTATTAAAAACCATATAGTTATAAGTGTAATAAATTATATTATAAATTATCAATTGATTATAAATAAAAATAAAAATCATTTGAATGAAAAAGAAAATTTTTTATGAATTTTTTTTGAAAGAAATGTATTATTATAAATTAAATCAATCTATATTGATGAATGCATTTTTTTTAAATACAAATATTATTTACATGTTCAATTTTTTAACACCTTAAAGAAATATATTTCTTGTTATGGGATATGAATAAATCCAATTTTGTGTTTAAAAATGTATTTTTTGAAAAAAAAGAAGTTTTTATCACATTTTATGAAGTTACATTAAAATTAATTTCTTCCATTTATAGGTATTTAATTAGATAAAATGAATTAAATATTTATAATTTGGATGTTAAAATTTATTAAAAAGGTTACTTTTATTTTTGGTCAATATGAATAGTAATTATGGTAAAACGTATCACCTTGGAAAAGGGTAAATCAGGTTAATCTAGATTTTAAATAAGTGATAAGGACATAATTATACATCCAAATTATTTGTTTATGAATATAATTTGACTCTTAAAACAGTTTTCTAGAAATTTAGTTGTTTAATGGATTCTTTTATATGAAATTTTTTTATATATTATTTAAATCCAAAAAAGTTACAAAATGTAACTCTCTTTGTTTTTATAACCTTTATGTGTTAGATTAGGGGAAAAGATCAGTTATGAATTAATATAATTATCAATTTTGTACATAATTAAACTATATTCATGATTAAAACATATTTCTTATTTTTATATATTATATAATTACTATAAATTCTTAGATAGAAGTAATACAGTATTAATTCAATTAATGGAAAAATAAAATAAATGATATTAAAAATATTAAAAGTGATATAATTTGATTAATTTATAGTTCTTGACAAATTTGAAAAGTGTATATGTAATTATTATTTTGTTAAAAGATTATATTTGAATTCAGACTTTTTATTTATGTCTTTTAATTCAAATTAAAATAATAGTGTAAAAATTGAAAATAATAATATTTTATCAAATGAATATTTTATTAAATTATTTAAAATTCATAAAATAATCAATTAAGATAATGTGGTTATTTTATAGTCTAAAATGTCATACTTTTTTCATTTATGGGAAAATTTCCACCTTATATTTTTAAATTAAAACAGTCAATATTAAAAAAGTTGTTACCATAGTTAAATGTAAAATTCATTAACTATGATTTGATCAAAATGATAAATTTAAAATGAAAAAAATGTCTAAATTATATTGGTTTGGGGGATAAAACCCCTATATTTACTTATCTTCTATTATAATGAAATTTATATGTATATGGATAGAGAATTAATTTATTGTAATTTAATATATTTTGAAATTACAAAAGTGTCCCTCATCTCAATAATAAAAGGGATCATACTCCATAAATTATTTATAACACATTTAGGCTTCAGGATCGGCCAATATATTCCAATTTCACTTCTAAACTTCCCTATCCACATTATAGTGATTATTTTATTCAATAAGTAACAACCTGAGAACTGTTTAGAGGATATCTAAAGGAGTCATTTCAAATAAGAGGTAATCGCCTTACCTGATAAATTTATTTTCTACTCTTCTTTAATTAATCTAAATATATGGTATGTGTCATGAAATAATTAATAAAGTGTCATAAATATGATTAAATTTTATTATTATTATGAATACACCATTATACACCCTATTTCCCATCAAATGAGAAGTGAAAGTATCGCTCATGCATATGTAAGGCTTACCGTCTCCAGGAAGTGATACAATACATTTTTCATAAACATATTTTATAGAAGGGTATTAATATGGTTTTAATGATTATATATCATATTTATGATATAATTATAATTCTTTAATTATAATATCACATCTACCTACTTACAATCTAACCCTTTGGGAAATGATAACAGTGTTTGTGTGTACAAGTGGCTTACTACCTCCACGAAGTGATGCGGTTCATTTTTCATTTATATTTTACATGGATGGAAATGGTAGATAATTTTATAAATATATATAAAATTATAATGATACTATAAAATTTAATTAATATTTACCTTCCATTCAATATATCCAACTAAATAAGTAAACAAAGTCCATGCATATGTACAGCCTACCATTTCTATAAAAGGTGTAATTCATTTTTATATATCAAAATTTTATAGATGACTCTAAATATGTATATAATTAATATATATGATATTTATACATTGAATAATATTATATAGAGATATTGTATCTAGGATAAATTCACATGGACCGGTGATACTGAACTAAAATACTCTTGATAATTGACATAGTTAACACCCAGAAATAACAGTTTAATAAGGAATTATTGATAAAATGGGGTGTTAAAATGTTATAAAGGGATAATATGTTATATAATAAGTTTTAAAATTATTTTTATGTAGAATGATAATAAATTTAAACTTTTTATAAAGTATGTTACAGTAACTTTGATTTAAGGAAAACTCAAGGAAAGGGTTTTATTTCACTGTCCCATCAATATCCATGATTTCTTATGTTTAAGTATTCACTGGAAATATTTTCATTTCATATCCATGATTTCTAAAAATGATTTCCAACATATTTTTACCATTCCCCTATTATTGTATAACGTTATTTCTACCCATGTTTGAATTTTTACAAAATATTTTCAATGGAAGATTTTTGTCATATTCAAAATGAGTTAATTTGTTACTTTTTCAACAAAAATATAGAAGGAAGGTTTTTTTACATATAAGGAATGAACAAATTTTCCCACCTTCATGACTAATTTTTTCATTCAAGATTCATTTATATGTTTCCATGGTAATTTTTGAAGAAATATCTTTCCATTATAATTTCACAACATAAAAAAAGAAGTGACTTCAAAATGGAATGGTTATTTTCTTCTAGAAATATTCTTAGTGATATTTCAAAATCATATTCCATATAAGATTAAATACTTTGATGTTACTTAAGATTTATTAGGGTTATGATCAAATTATACCATACTATTCATTATCTGGATGGTTTATGTTTATGATTAAAAAATTGAAATTCATTTCTTTTCCATGGGATATTTATTGATGAAATTTTTTATGAAACCCATTTCTTTTCCAAATGTTATTCTACAATGAAATGTTTATGAAACCAATTTATTTTTATGGAATCTGATATGATAAATGCATTATAATCTTATAGAACACAAATGTATGATTTTCATTATGTTACAGGTGGGACCTATATCTCTCTCAAATTCATTGGATAAAGATTTATATCCCATGAGATAAATGTGATGGAATATGGAGTGAAACTAGTTCAGTTAGGGACTATGTCTAGTATGATATTCTTAGGAGTGAACCCTAACTACTATGATGGATTAGGGAGTAAACCCATTCCACTATGATAGCATTTTCAATTAGCCTTGACTACTAATGAAATGATTTTATATACTTATTTGTTTTCCATAATTACATATATTACACCAATGTTATGCTCGCATGACTCATTTTCTTTAAATCCTTTATGATTTATGTCTTATAAACTACCATGATTTATTCTATGAATCAGGATTATGATCTACGATATGCAGTGTATTATTTTCAAATGTTAATCTCATATTATCATATTATTTTTTATATTTTATGCTTATATGATCATTAATATCTCCATTTTAAAACAAAATAATAATTATAGCTCACCCTTTATTATATTTTTTTCCTTGGGTTATGATGAAAGGTATTAATAATGATATGTCTAAGAAGGATTCTAGTTATAAATAATTAAGTGGGAAACATTGTAGATATTTTAGGAACAATTTGTTTATGTTTCCATGTTTCCAAAGGCACTAGACCTGTATGATTCTTACATAGATTATTATGTTATATAATTAATATTCATCAAAAAATATTTGATATCTTTCTATGAATATATAGGTCACTAAATTTAGTATCAAAGCAAGGTTTAGTTAAAATTTATCAACTAGGATAGGAAAACATTTGTAAGAACCCTAGGGATAAGTCAAAGTACATGACAAAATCATAATATTTTAGTAATGATCATGAAAAACCTAGGATAAACCTAAGGTGTTATTGAAATATGTGTCAGGATTTAGACATCATGAAAATGATATTTCAAAATTAGGTGGTTTCTCTCAATTATTATTATTACTCGCACTATTCTTTTTGGTTTTAGTCAATAGTTAAAACCTAATGGAAACATTTTAATTCAAAATTTGATGGAGAAATCAATGATTTCCCTCCCATGAAATTGAATGTTATGTGATAAGGAATGAAAAATATTGTTTTTATACTCACATAACATTCTCAAGCTATAAAACAAAGAAAGATTCCAAATAATAAAAGGAGGGAAGAATTTTTTTTAGACCTTGAGGTAATGTCCATATTCTTTTAGTGGGTCCATTGATCCTCTAGTCCCTAATCAGTGAATCAGTACCACTAAAAATATATCTTCTATTCTATAATGTTTGGAACATGAAATTTTTATTTTGGTTGTTTATCTTTTGGAAGGTGAAGCATATTAATGGTGAAATGTCATCAAGAACGCGAGGGGAAAAGAAGAAATAGACTTCATGGGGTGGGACATATTTAAAATCTTATTTTTCAAAAAGTAATTTCCTATTATGTTTTATATGAAAATGGAGAAATAATTCATTGAGTAAAAGTAGATGGATGCTGAATCTATTGGTACTTATTAGAAAATTTTCAAAAGACTTTCATGGAACACTTCTTGTATTATCATCTAACCTAAAAGTCTGGTTAATCGATTCTTCAGTGGCATAAAACCATATATCTAAATGGATTAGACCATAAGGGACTTCAATAGCTATAAATAAATTGTTTGATGAGATATTAAATAGGATATGGATATTGAAGTTACTGACCAATTTCATGGTTTTCACATGAAAATAAAAATGGAATTCAAATGAAATTATAAAAACCATGGAGAAAAGAAGATGATATTTTCTTTATGCTCAAATTTTAGAAGGAAAAATTGTGGAAATTGTCTTAAGGGGCCTAGTAAATTTTTCATGTGTTGAAAAAAAAGTTCATCTAGAAATCAAATTCTGATGTGATGTTATGAAGTTAGTTAATGATGTTATCAGGGATAAAGGATCATAGAATGCACCACCTACACCTGAGTGTTTTAAATTAAAGGAATATGGGAATTATGTTAAATAGTTCCCAAATATGAAGGATAATGATGATTATCGATGATAGAAACATTTAATCCTTGAGATAAAGGTCAATCTCATGCGATCAGTATTTTTGATGAGGGGTATGATAATAACATAGAGAAAGGTGCACATTCCATCCACTCTAGAAATAATAATGTGTTATTTGATTCTATATCTACCCATTATTTTATATCTAAATAATTTTCCTACAGTATCATAGTACCACCAAAAAAATTAGATGTCGAGTTAGTAGTAAAAACCCTAATGTTGTGATGATAACATCATATGTCTATTATTATTCTTCGGTTGAAGTTTGTGGGAATGTGTTTCTTGGAAATATTGTCATTATTACTCTAGTTGAATTCGATGTTATTTTGGGAATTTATTGGATTTATTTAAATAAATTGAAAATAAATTTCCAAATAAAGGAAGTTATAATTGAATTTCCAAAACAACCAATGATCACCTATCGGTATTCTGAAAAAAAAAATGAAGGTTTGATGAAATTTAAATCTATTATAGGGGTCAGTAGTCCTATTAAAAATTGGAATTTATCTAATATATATAGGGATAAACTCAAAAAAGAAGATATGACTATTGTATGAGAGTTTATTGATGTTTTTATAGATGAATTTCAAGTTCTTCAATCAAGTCATGAAGTTGAGTTTTTAATATAACTCATACCTGGGGCTATACTGATTTCCAAGACACTATATAGAATAGCCCCGATTGAGTTGAAATAATTGAAGAAGAAACCCCAGGAGAATCATGATGGGGAATTCATTCATCCAATTTCATAACCATAGGGTAAATTTTTTTTGTTAAGAATAATTATGGATTAATGAAACTCTACATTGAAAATGGATAACATAACTTGATCAATATCAAAAATAGGTATCATATGACTTGTATTGATGACTTGTTTGACCGACTACACAGATGTCAATAATTTCCAAAGAATGGTATTCATTATAGATATCATCAATTGAGATTCCATAAGGAGGATATACCAAAGGTATAATTCTTTACAAGGTATGAAAATTATGAATTTTTAATGATGCCTTTTAGAATTACTAATTTTGTGGATACCATCATGGTTCTAATGAATTGAGTCATTAGACATTACCATGATCATTTCATGGTATTATTTATATCTGATATTCATATTTATTCAATGATCATGGAAGAGCATGAAGATCATTTCATAATTGTACTGAATACCCTGATGAAGGAGAAGCTTTACAAAAAATTAACCAAATTTTAATTTTAGATTCATAAAGATACATTATTTGGTCATATAATCTCATGTTAGTGTATATTAGTAGAACATTTTATGATAGAGGTTGTTTAATACTATCCTAGGCCAACCAATGTGACTATGGTACATAGTTTTCCTAGTTTGGATGGATATTATCAGTTCGTTAGGATAATTTTTCATGCCTGTCAAATCAACTCACAATGTTATATTGGAAGGGGTCCATGTTCATTTGGATGGATGGATGTGAGGAATGATTTGAGGAACCAAGGAGAAGTGTATTCAGTGAACCTATACATACACTAATTTATAGGGGAGAAGGGTTTTTAATCAATAGTAATGCATCAAATAAGGGAATATAATGTGTCCTCTTGTAGAACAGTCTAGTTAAAGCCTATCCCTCATGATAATTTAAGGTCCATGAAAAAAATAACCCAAATCATGATTTGGAGTTAGCAGTAGTAATTTTTTAATTAATGATATGAAGGAATTATCTATATGTATAATGGGCGGACATATATATTGATCACAAAATATTAAATTATGCATTCACTCAAAAAGAGATGAACATGTACCAAAGAATATGGTTGGATGTGATTAAATATTATGACTTCTTAATACATTTCAACCCTATGAAAGTGAATAAGGTATAGTATTATTTAAGTTGAAAGTATCATCCAAGATTATCTATGATAAAGATCACAAAGAAATAATATTTTTGAAATAAAATGTATGGATATTGAAATTTTTAAAAAATTGGAATGATATTATCTTTCAAAAATCAGTACTCAACAATCTATCCAAGTGAATATTAAAGAGGTGCATAAAGAAGATGTAGTTCTTCAAAATAAAGTGAGAAATGTTCCTGATTTTAACCATTATTATACTGGAATAATAAGGTCTAAGAACCTTTTATGTGTCCCTTAAGAAAAATATTTGAATAAGAAGTTGAGGGATAAGCTCATAGATCTTCATTCTCTAATCATCCTAAAAAAATGATGAGGTATAGAGATGTGAAAGAGTATTTATAGTGGGAGGGCATGAAGAAGGATATTTGAAAATATGTTTCTTGGTGCATGGTTTGTTAGAATATTAATGATAAGGGATAAAATTATAATGGTATGTTTTAACCATTACCGATAATATAATGAAAATGGGAAAACATCACCATGTATTTTGTCATTCAACTCCCCAAAACATTGACATAGAATAATTATATTTGGGATGTAGTCCACCACCTTATGAATTCAGAACACTTAATTTTCATTAGAGAATATTTCCTCTCAATAAACTTAATAAATTATACTTTAATAAAGTTGTATGATTTCATGGTGTAAAACTATCATTTGTTTATAATCAGGATCTGAGGTTTTCCTAAATGTTCTGGAGAATCCTTTAGTATACTCTAGATATATAGTTAATTTTTAACAATACTTATCATCCTCAGACAGATGGTTTGTCCAAGAGGACCTTCAAAACTCTATAAGGCATCTTGAGAGATTTCTATATGGATTTAAAATGTGGTAGGCATCAACAACATCCATTGTTGGAATTTTCTTACAATATTATCTTTCACTTCAGCATTCAGATGGCTTCTCATTAATCCCCCTATGGTAAGAAGTACATAACTCCATCATGTTGGAATAAAGGTGGAGAAATAAAGATATTCGCACAAGATATAGCTGAGGAAATGGAAGATATGGTTAAAACCATTCAAGAACACATAAAATCATCTCATAGGGGACAAAAACTTTTATTGACAATTATCAAAAAGATCTAGAGTTTGAATTATGTGACAAGGAATTCCAATGATTATATCCCAAGAATAAGGTGATGAGATTTGGAAATAAGGTAAAACTAATACCTAGGTATATTGTTCCTTTTTAAACTCTTCATTTTAACAGGATAGTGTTGTATCAGTTGGAACCCCCACCAAATCTCTCTCAAGTTCATGATGTATTCCATGTATATCTCCTGAGAAAGTACACACTCCATCCTTCACATGTAACAAACTTAGAGGATATAACATTATTTTAAGAGATTTATTATGAAAAATAAATAAATAGAGATTCTATATCATAGATAGAAATTTATATGAAACTAGACCACTCTTATGGTCATTGTTTTGTGATGAACCACCAATTTGGGTAAGTTATGTGCGAACCAGAGGATGTGATGACACAAAATTTTCCTCATATGTTTGTATCAGAGTGATTAATTTTATGGGTGAAATTAACTTTAAGTAGAGGAATAATTTAATTTAATGAAATTTTGATGAAATATATCTCTTAAAATAATTTTATTTCATCGAGATTTTTCATGAAAAAAATACCGAGTTTAAACGAATTGTGGTATACAATTAAAATATTATAATTTAAAATGATAGTTATTTACTAGCCTATTATATTAGAGGGTATGAATATGACTAAATAAATTATAAAACATTTATGTTTATATATTTATAAAATTAATTCATTTATTATCAATTGATTATCAATTAAAATTAAAATCATTTAAAAGGAAATTAAATATTCTTCTGAAAAACTATTTTATACGAACAATATATTTTTATAAATTATATTAATTCCTATTTGTGAATAATTTTAATGAAATATTTATATTATTTAATTTATAAAATTATTTAGAAATTCAAAAAATATTTTTCGAAATATATGATAAAAATAAATCCAATTATTATGCTTGAAAATGTATTTTTATAAAAAAAACATATTTTTTCAAATTTTTTTCACTTACACTGAAATTAATTTCTACAATTTATATGTATTTAATTAGAAAAAATTAATTACATATTTATATTTTGGATTTCATATTTTTAAAATAGGACCTTTCCATTTTTTTCAATATGAATAGTAATAGTGGAAAAAATTATCACCTCTATAAAGGGTGAATTAGGTTAATCTTGATTAGAAATAATTTTTAAGGACATAATTATTCATCTTAATTTTTATTTGATGAATTTAAGGAGTAACTTACGACCTTTGGCTGAAAATATAGTTTTTAATGGACACTTTCATTAGAAGAAAGACTTATAATTTATTTAGATCATATAAAGTTACAAAATTCCACTCTTTATTTTTAATATCCTTTATGCACTCATATAACTAAACAACTCAGTTATGAATTAATATTAACAAAAAAAATAAGGAATTATAATATTATATTTAATATATAAATTTATTTCTATTTTTTGTAATTATATAGTTTCCTTAAATTCTTACACATCGACAAAACAATATATATTCAATTAATGAGAAAATAAAATAAATGATATTAAACATTTTAAAATTTATATAAAATGTCTAATTTATAGTTTTACATGAATTAAATAGGTTTATATGACTTATTAGTGTTTTTTAAAATATTATATTCTATGTTAAAATTTTTAATTATGTATTTTAACTCAAATTAAATGAATAATGTCAAAATTGACAATAATGAAACTTTATCAAAACAATATTTTATTAAACAATAAAAGAATCCTAAAATTCTTAAAATAAGAAAATTAGTTTATGATATGTTCTAAAATGTAATAAATTTTCCATTTTTTCCAATTATCACCTTATAAGTATAAAAATTTGAACCCCTAATATTAAAAAGTTTCTAGATTAGTTAAAATTAAGATCGATTAAGTAAGTGTTAATCAAAATGATAAGGTTTTAAATGAAACAAAAAAATTATAATTTTTTTTCGATGATGGTATTAGAACCCAATATTATATTTGCATTGAATCCATAGAAATTTGGTGGAATATTTCTTAAAAATCAATTTATTATTATTTAATCGTTTGATAAATTCCAAAAGTTCCCCTCACCTCAATTATAAATGGGGTCCTCCTCCCCCACTTATTCACACAACTTTGAGCCTTATAATTGAACAAAACAATGAAAATTTCCCTCATAAACATTATTATACATATTAAATAGGTTTTTTTCTACCCAAAAACGAACTATAGAACCTTTTAGTTGTGATCTAAATGAGTCATTTTAAATAAGAGGTAAACACTTTACCTGATAACATTATTTTATTCTCATATTTACCACATCTAAATATATGGAATGTATTATAAAAAAACCAAAAAAATAATCAATAAGATTAAATTTTATTATTATTAGGAAAACACCATTATAAACCATCTTTCCCACCGAACATGAAGTGAATGTATTTCTCGTGCGTACGTACGGCTTACCATCTCCACGTAGCAATATAATTAATTTTTCATCAATTACATTTTAGGATAGATTTAATATTTATATATGATATTTATGATATAATTATATTTCTATAATTATTATATTGCATCTACCTACATACCATCCTGTCCTTTGGGAAACTATAACATCGTTCGTGTGTCCATCTGGATTACCACCTCCACTAAGCGATGTGATACATTTTCCAATTATATTTTACATAGATATTAGTAAGGGATAATTTTATGAATATATATTATATAATAATGATACTCTAAGGTGATTTAATATTTAATTTTATTTCCTTACATCCATCAAAAAATTAAAATAGTGTTTGTGCGTACATATGACTTACCGTCTCCATGAACGGTGTAATTCATTTTTCTATTAATAAATTTTATGGATGATTAAAAATATGTATATAAATATTATATATTATATTAATATCATGATTAATATTTTTTGATATGGGGGGAACAAGATAAATTTACAAGGATCAGAACTATTGAACTGAAATAAGAATGATAAACAAAATAGTTAACACTTGGAAATAACAGTTTTAATAAAGAATTGTTGATAAAATGGGATGTATAAATTTATAAATGGATCATATATGAAATTATAATTATGAAAACAAAATTTATATATAATTATAATAAATTTAAATTTATTTTATTTGAGTTTAGATTACCTTCAATGAAATGTAAACTTGATGTAAGGGTTTTATTTCACAATCTCGTTAATATTCAGGATTTTTTATGCTTAATTATCTACTAAAGAAAATTTCTATCCCATAACCATTTATTCTAAAAATATTTTTAAAATTGATTTTGACATTATCAAATTTTTTTTAAAGTCATTTTTACCAATTTTTTTACTTTTTAAAAAATTGTTTGAAAGGAATCATTTTTCATTTTACGAACGAGGAGCATTTTGACTTCTTCAAAAAAAATATTGAAGGAATGTTTTTTTATCTTATACGGATTGAATGTATTTTCCCATTATCATGAATAATTTTTTAATAAAATATTCCTATTCAAGTTACTATGTTTATTTTCAATGAAAATATTTATTCTATTATAATTTTTCAGCCTTTAAAAAAAGTGATTTCAAAATACAATGGTTTTGTTCCTCTATAATTATTCCTAGTGGTCCTTTAAAATCATTTTCCATATATTATTAAATATTTTCAAGATATGTTATATTTATTGGGGATATGATCAAAGGATACAATACTTATCATTTCTACAAATGGATTATATCTATAATGATCTGATGTTTATGAAATCTGTTTCATTTCAATAGGTTATGCTATGAATAAATGTTTATGAACCCCATTTCTTTTCCCTTAGTTATGCTCTGATGAGATGTTTTTGAAACCCATTTCTTTACATGGGTTATAATATGATGAATGATTCATAATATTGTGGCACACATATGTATCATTTTAATTATTCGATTTCGTAGACCTATATCTCCCTCCAATGCACTAATAAGTAATTTTTAAAAAAAACATTATGTTTGATAGTGTGCATGATACGCTAAATTAAGCTTAAACGAACAACTAAATATTAATAATTTAATGTTACCATTATAACCATGCCATTATAATAGATGAAATGAATAGTATTAACTAAATTACTGAAATATGGTTTACAAGTCTAAATAAAAAAATCATTTTGTTTCCAAATATTTATATATGAAGATAATACTCTTTTTAAAATAAAAGAAAATATTTTTCTAAAAAACCAATTAAATACACACAAGTGTGTTTTATACCAATAATGCAAAAAAAATCACACCTTTTCATTTTATTAATTATTTATTTATATATATATATTATTCAATATAATGTAAAATATTTATCCTATGTGTT
Organism: Viscum album; assembly: GCA_963277665.1. Taxonomy (NCBI): domain Eukaryota; kingdom Viridiplantae; phylum Streptophyta; class Magnoliopsida; order Santalales; family Viscaceae; genus Viscum; species Viscum album. Next base: position 1,207,124,075 of record OY728127.1, on the reverse strand, counting down.
CTCTAGAAATGATATCAAAAAATCCAATCTTAATCTTATAAGATGTTTTTTAATAAAAGATAGTTTTACTGCCTTTTGATGGTGAACATAATTTAAATCTAGTTTTTTAAACATTTTTAAATTATATTTTAAGAATATTTTTTTATTTGAATTTTTAAAATAAAAATTTATATTGATATAATTTTTGGTAATTTTCTGATAAGTTTCAGGTCATGATGAATAGTAAAAAATTCTAAATATTAATTGAAAACAAATTTTTCTTCTAAATAATTTATAGTGTTAAATTAAATTTTTTATTTGTATTAATGTATAATTAGTTAAATTTTATACCATTTAATCTAATTTAGGATATTAGAATCAATTTTAAATTGAATTTTGATATAAAAACATTTCAATCTTTTGAACATTTTCACTTTAAAACCCAATCTTCGAATTCCATCTATGGGATTAATTTTAAATTAATTTTATCTAATTCTATGTTTTGAGTTTTGAAAAAATATTTTCTATATTTTTAATCATAATATCGAAATTTATTAATTATTTCCTTATTATTTTTTGTTAAAATGAATAGTATCTTTAGTAATTTTCTAAATTACCGTAGTTGAGGGTAAATTGGGTAATTAAGGGTAAAAGTAATATTATAAATATTATAAAATTACCCCAACACTTCTCCTAATATTATTTAATTAATTATTTTCGAGAAAAATCATCATTGGCATGATTTCATGAGCTCTTTGATTCACTTGGATGACTTTATTACGTGAATAGTATTTTATTTTATAAAATGTAAAATATATAATACTCATGTTTTTAATAAGTATTACATTTTTAATATGTATTTATTTAGAATATATCATCAACTATAAAAAATAATTGGAATTATAAAATTATTAACATCATCATAATAATTTGTTTTTAATTTTTAGGGAGGATATAATTAAATTAAATGCTTTCACATTGATGATGGAGAAATAGTTTAATTAATACACATATTAAATAAATGTTATTAAAAATATTAAAATAAATTTAATTTGACATAATTAATTTCATCCACAAATATATTCCCTAGACATATTAAAGTTGTATTAAAGGATTTTTTTCAAATATATAATTATGTTATGATATTTTAAAAAAAGTTCAATTAATGATTAGTATCATAATTGACATTAACAATATTTCAAAATAAATAATATTTCATTAAATGATATAAACTCCATAAAAATATAAAATTTGGACAAGGGATTGGGATAATGTTAAAATTTTAATCAATGATCCATTTATGGTTCTTTGGGCCCCTTATAGTAAATATACTAACCCTCACAAATTAAAACCCAATGTTGTAAAGTTTAGAGATAAAGAGATTAAATAAGGGTTAATGCGAAAAGATAAGGGTATTAATGTGATCCAAAAAAATCTAAAAATTGTTTTTTTAATTTAATTTTGACTCATACTCATATTTTATTCTAAATAAATCACTTTTCTGCCATTTGGAATTGAAAATTAATTTATATTAATTTAATATTTTTGGATTTTCCAAAAGTGCCCCTCACCTCAATTAAAAAAGGGCACCCCTACCTCACTTATGCACACCAATTTGAGCCTTCTATCTTGACCAAAAATATCTCATTTATCTTACCAAAATTCTTATCCTAGTTTTTTAGATATAGTTATTTTAAAAATAATAACCCTAGATATCTTAAGAAGATATCTAAATGATGTCCGCTGAAAAAGAGGTAATCATTTTTACCAAATAATCCAAGTTTATTTATTCTTCTACTTCATATTCATAAATTTTTCCATGATAAAGTAATAGCTACAGTATCATCTATATTATGATATTTTATCATGATTATTGGAAAACCATATTCCTTGATTTATCAATATTATTAACAATGAAATCACCATGTGTGCGTACATACGACTTACCATCTCCACGCTATCGTGTAATTTGTTTTTCACTATCACATTACTTGGATGGGTATAACGATGGATATAATGGAAATGTATAGTAATTATGAAATTATTTATATTATATTTTATTAATATACCATCCAATTCCATTATGTTTCACCATTAAAGGAATTATACCATCACTCATACGTACATACGGCATGCCATCTTCGTGACGCGATGTGATTCATTGTCAAGGTTAACCATTCAAGAATGATTATGAAAATTAATTTATTAAATAAATATGATATCTATTAACATAATATAATTCTGTAGTTGAATTAAATATATCATATACCAAACAGAAAATACATAGATGATAAAACATGTATGGGAGAATGAAGTAGTTATGACATGAAATAAGGATAAAAAATGAAATATAATTAACTAAATGATATAAGATGATCATATATGACATCATATATTTGAATATGGTTTTGGTTATGGTATAAATTTATAACATGATTGAAACCATTATATAGGAGCTTAAGGCATGTTAAACTAATGGAATTTTCAAGGTAAGGGTTTATTTCACAATCTCATTATTATTCAAGATTATTTATGTTTAAATCTCAACTGGGGAATATTTTCCTCTATGACCATGTTTTCAAAAAAATATTTTCTAAAAGTTTTTATTATCATATATGTTTTCAAAGTCTTTCTATCCATGTTTTACTTTTTATAAATTGGTTTTAATGGAATTTTTATTCATTTTCCAAATGAGGTACTTTAGGAATTTTTTGAAAAAAAATACGGAAGGAGTGTTGTTTTAACTTATACAGAATGAGATTATTTTTCTAATTTCAAGAAGCCTTGATGATTTGAATCTTATATTAAATGTTTACAAGGTTATTTTTAAATAAAAAAATTTCTTTTATAATTTAATAACATTTAAATAAATGATTTCAAAGTAAAAAATGGTATTTCTTTCAAGAAAATATTTATGGTTTTATTAGAGAATTTTCATCTTTGAAAAAAAAATCCTTTGATGGATATTATGATTGATTTAGATTGATCTCTTATGATACCATCAACCCTATTTTATTGAAGTTTTTATGATCATTTTTACTATTAATGTTCTATTTTGATATCATTCATGGTTTGTTGTTAATGTATTCGCATTTTGTATTCTAGTTTTTTAATACGAGTATTTATGTTGGTTATGTTTCACACTTTATATCTGAGGAATTCTTGTAGTTATTAGGTGATATGTGGGGCTTTCTATAGCCCCTAGATGCATTGGTAGGTCTCCTGAGAAAAACTACTTTAGTTATTTTCCACGGCCTTAACCGTTTATGTATGGTGTCTTCACTGAAGCCTTGAAGGTATCTTTATGATGTTTGAAATTATTCATTCTCAAATTATGATATTAGTTATTGATATTAAATGTGATTATTTATTTATTAGAATATCTATGTAATTATTTATATGGAATAATTTTACTATCATTTATTCATGACATATCATGGTCAATATTATGTTTAAAGGGAGTTTTTTATTCATTCACCTTGACTTAATGTTTATGCATATTTATTCATGGAAGATTTCAATGTACACTTACCCTTAATAAGCATCTGAGATCACCCCTTTCATATGGTTTTTTCCCAATATGCCAAGAGTTATATTTTGATTGACATATAAGAATAATCTAGGAGAATAGTGGTGTTCTTAGAGTAAAAATTATTTTATATTTTTTAATTTCAATTTCAATTTATGTTTCAAGTATGTATCTAGTTTTCCAAAACTACTAAACTATTCAGTTTTTTGGGATGAGATTCCTTGTATCATACGACAATATGATAAAGTAACCACCAACTTTGGGAAACATGGTTGTAATATCCCAAGTAAATAAAGAATATAACATTTTCATATTTATTAATATTTTTGAATTAAATATTAATTTTACTTTCAAATGGATGTTAGGTCTGATAGTGTACTCAAAATGAAGCAACATGTTTCTTTGAAATCTTACATTGCCCACAACTTTGAGTTATACCAAAAATAAAATATTATTATTATTCAAAATGGTAGTTAACACTTAGTTGTTGTAATGCCAGGAATGAAAATAACTAAATACATTATCATTACACATTTTTGTTAAATTTCTTTACATTTATCCAATAAATGTTATTGGTTTAAAATAAGAATGAATCTGATTTTAAGCATGAAATACTCTATTATTATTTTAATGGTCGATTTACCGCCTGTTGATTGAAAACCCTTTTTAAATTTACTTTTTCTCACTTTTATATATTATATTTCATAAAATAAAATTATTCTTTAGAATTGGGACATCAAAATTTAATTTGGATTAAATTTTGGTATTTTTCTGATAAAGATCATTTTTTATTGAATAATGAATAATACTGCATTTTAATTTAAAATTGTGTTTTAATATAAATTATTTATATGGTTATATTATATTTTTTATATGTTTTAAAATTTAATTAGATTATATTTTTACCATTTAATCCAATGTTGGTCATTGGAAAGAATTTCACTTGGAAATTGAACATAAACAAGTGTCAATCATTTGATAGTTATTATTTCTTGAAAAACGCTTTTTGTTTTGACAATGGGAATTAAATTTAAATTAATTTCTGAAACTTATATTTTTTGAAATTGGAAAAATGGATTCCATATTTTAAATCAGGAGGTCCAATTTTTTTAAATAGGTATCTTATATTTTTAGACATTATAAATAGTATGTTCTGTAAATATTTTATTTTCCATGGTTAAAAGGTAAATCTGGTAAATATGGGTAAAAAATAATATTATATTAATATTAAATTACCCTAAAATGAGTACTAATCATATTGGATGATACATTACTGACCATGGGGATCCTTGTATCAGTTTTTGGACCCCATGGAGCCAATTTTGTGTGAAAATGACATTTAATTACTCTTAATTTAAAGTTAACTATAATGTAACATAAACATATATCTTTTAGTAAAATAATTTTTATATGGGGTTATATAAGTGATATTTTGGAATAATAAGTGTAATTAGAAATATAAAACGATTTACTACATCATGATATTTTAATTATAATTTTTAGACATCACTTAAATAAATTTATTTATGGCACAATGATGATGTAATGATTACCTCATTAATGAATTTTTAAAATAAATGAGATTATAAATATTAAAATAAATTTATTTTGAAACTTTATTTCCATACAAGAATTTCATAGACAATTATGACTAGTTATCTTTGAATTAATGAAGGGTTTTAGAAAGAATAATGTTATTTTAAATTTTTAAAAAATTCAATATATGAATAGTATATAAATTGACATAAATGAGTTTATAAATCAATTAATATTTTATTAAATGATAAAGTAGTCCTAAAAATCTGAGATTATTCCAAATGACATATATGATGTTACAAATGTCATTAATGATATATTTTTGATCGTTTTTCATTTTATAGTAAATATATTAACCATATAGTATGAATATACAAGAAGACATGGTAAAATTTATATAAGTTAACAAAGGATTAAATAAAAATTATAAGGATTAAAAAATACCCAAAACCTATACAATTCTTTTTGAATGATTTTATTTCTACTAATATTCATCTTATCTTCGAATTTAATGAGTTGTGGACCTTTTTAAACAGAAAATAATTTTATAATAAAATAATACTTTCAAACATTCCTAAAGAGCCCCTCCCCCTCTTATAAAAGGTCACCACCCCTAACCGATTACACACAACTCTCAAGCCTCTTGACTCATCCAACCTCTGCTCTAATATGCTCCCAACATCCCTCTCTTCCTCCTATAATCCTTACCATAGGTAGAAGGCACTTCAAGAAAGCCTTTTGGCTCAAATCAAAGAGAGTTACATGTTTTAAGATGGACTATTATAAACACATATATACTAGTTATATAAGATATATATGATATCTAAATCATGAATATCATTCTAGAGATAATGGATTTTTTATCACATGGACAAATTATAATTACAAAAAAAACATTTTTAACTAAAGTATCGAACATCAACAAAATGACTAATATGACCTCGAATAAATAAATAATTGTTATAGAAAGGTAATAAGTGATATAAAAGGAATAATAAACATGAAAAGGTTCTTAATCAAGTAAAAATTAAATTACGTTTATTATTCAAGAAATTTAAAAAAAGAACGATTCAAGTCGGACATGAGGTAATGGATCTTCTTAACCGAAATTCCATTCTTTGGGTTGATCTTATATTTCTTGATTATGTCGTACTATGAATACGTGTGAATTACCTCTGATTATTTTACACATAATATCTACTTATATTGGGTGAGATTATATTTTTTACACATAATTATTTCATTGATTTATCTTTAATGTAATGATACAATCTTTGTAAGGGAACCTTTCACCCTCAACATTTAGTCAAAGACTTTATTTAATGTTATGTCTTTTAATTTCCATTTTCTTATGTTGGGTTATGTTCCTCTATATACTTATTGTTATACATTTTACTTCCAAGTGATTAGATACCCTTTTCCCTCCTATCAACTCATTTTCTGAATTTTAATGTGATGTTTTTAAGCTGATGAATTTTTGTAAATGAATATGTCTCAATCTCCTTTCATTGAGGCATATCTTGATATTGTGAACCTTTATTATCATATATAGTGTATATACTATCCTTTTACATATAATACCATAAATCTACTTATTCTCATGATATTATATGTTTTTTAGTGTTATTTATTAATTATGTTTATTAAAGTATTTTCTAAAGGGGTAATAGACTCTTTAACTAAAACATTGTTTTAAATGTTTTAAATATACAATTTTCAAAATATTTCTCATTAATGTCCATGTTTTCAACATATTTTTAAGGATTTATTTATATGGACATTAATTTTTTAATATTATAATTCCTAAAAAAGTTTCAAAGTGGTATGGGAATCTTCGATTCAAAAATATCTTTATTAAATTTTTTAAATAGTTTTCCAAAGGATTATTTTCCTACAACGAATTTTACTAAACAACAAAAGGAATTTTTATTTTTAACGTATGTGGTGAAAATGATATTTCTACTATTCAAAACATTATTTGATATTTGGCTTCCTTAATAAGCTGTAATGTTTTTAAAATGAAAATAAATACCATATACTCTTTTTATCTATTTTGGTATTGAAAATGGTTTTACGAATGGATTTATTATGTCTATATGTTGTAATGATATATTTTGATTTCAATGTGGAAATGGTATATTTCCTTTATTCTTGTGTTATGTGTTATGATTATGTTATGGTTCTTGGGCGTTGTTTACGTATATGGGTGGTTCCATGATAAACCTAAGGTGGGTGAGCCCAAGATATCTCTCTAATGAATTGGGTAACGTGATGAAGGTAAATTTTAATGTTTCTCCTAATATATTTAGGGAATATACTGTGATGGGTATTCCAAATGTAACTCCCTATGTAGCTGTGAAATCTACAATTTATGTATGTTATGTATATTGCATGTTACCTTTATGATTTATTATTTCTATGTGTCATTCATAAATATTATTATTTTGTGAGGTATGTTAAAGATATTATGTTTATGATTGAAAAGTATGATTTCATTGATTTGTTTGTATTGATGCACTAATGTTTTCTTTCCTTGTTTTGTAACCCTTATTGATCTTTTTATGTACATCCCATGTTTTTCAAATGTTTTTCATATGGTATAGGTAAGGTTAATGGAATGGAATAATTAAAGGAGATTTATATCAAGAAAATAATTCTTGTTTTCTTAAGGAGGTTTATTATTGTGAAAAAATAGGATAGAGTAAAAGTGTCTACTTGGTAATATTTCATATGTAACATAATAGTTATGGCCTAATTATCTAAAACTCTAAACCTGAAAATATATTCAATGTTAATTATTAACTTAATTCAATATTATGTAATGTTTAAGGTTGGGTCTTTACAGTTGGTCTTAGAGGTTGGTTTCGATAACTTTAGAGGTTAGGGTGTTATTTAAGCATAAGTGACTTAACCATAATGGTTGGAATATTTCAAATAGTCATAGTTATTTTGGATAAATTGAATGAGTTTTAGATAACATGAATAAGTATATCATAGTTTTTACCATCCTCATAAGATAACATATGGTGATTTTACTAAAATACTCACATTAACCTTTTTGGACATAGTAAAAGACCAGATCTAGAAAGTCTGTAACAATGGAGGTGAAGGAAACTATAGTGGTTTTCTGAATGAGAAACCAAATGAAATTGGAGTTTTAATGAGAACTCTTGTGGATATTCTCAACCAACTACTTGAAGTCATGATTGACCACTTGAACCTTGGGGAATTTTCTAAGGAATAATTTATGTGAGAAACAAATCCCAATGTATTTTTAGGTAATGATCATAAATTTAAGTATATTCAAAAACCTATGTGTCACATTTATGGAAAGAAACACTTAGGAAAATTCTTTAAAGGGACAGGAATATGTTTCAGATGTGGTAATGAAGGTCGTAATGCAATAAACTTCCATGGAAAAAGGAAGAGTCCAGTTGATTCTATGAAAGGGAAAGAAGTTCTTTCCTAATGATCAATTGAATTTTTTAAATGTGGTGTGCATGGTCATTTTAAATATAGATGTATTATGAAGATGTTTTGGGATTGGGATCAGAAGGATCATACAAATATATGTTTACAAATTCCTAATTCAATTCTAATTGAGGATGAGGAATCTGACAATGACCTATGAAAGGTATGGATTACTTCTTAGATAATTTTTTTACATTGTTGAATCTAAGGATATGATTCATGATTTTTATGTAGGAATAATTATTATTAAATAAGATAGAAAATAATAGTAAATGTATCATGAAGAACGTTGAATAAGTAAGAAGTCTACATATAAGGTATTCAAGAGTTATTGTATATTTTTGGATGAAGAAATTCTTAAATTTATTAAGGCTCTTTTGATGATGGGATTACATTGGAGGACTTTTTATAGTATGTGTAACCCTAAAGTTTGATATGTGAAAATTTTATTCAAGGAAGAATTTCCTTTTCTTGTGTGGAAATGATGGATAACCTTAGGGGTTCATATGATCTTTTGTTTTTTAGGTGATTAATGGTTATTACATTTTTGGGATGCAAAGTGAATGGTATTAGATCACATTGAGGATAATATAATTTATGGTTATTTTTTAGGAGATTACACTTATGTTTTATAATGTTATAATAATGATATAGTTTTTGGAAAAGAACAACACACATACCCTGTGACGACCTGTCGCAGCGGACAAAGTTGTGGGAATTGAACTCACAACCAAAGTGAAATTTGGATTTATCGCATACCCCTAGACTAAGTAAATTCCCTTGTTAGTATGACTAATTATTTTTAGTAAAACAATTTTATATATCAACAATAAAATGATTTTGAAAACTTATGTTTTATCAAATGGATATCATTAGTATAGGTAAATGATTTGGTGATTAAGTGATAAAGGTTATTTTAGAGGATGTTCTATCTTTTAGAAACACTATATACATAAAAAATAGAATACTATGTGATCACATTTGTGGAGTAATTGTTGAAATATTATTTGGGAAGAATCTAGGTTTTTATTGTGGAAATATAGTGGTTTGGGTTATTTATGGAAATGATTAACCTATCATAGAGAATATTTGATTAGGTTAATTAATTTTAATTATGAGACTTTAAGAGTATCAGATGTAATTTTTAGATAAATGTTAAAATTTTTGTAGAAGGCTATTGGATTAAATTTTTCTAAATTTATGGTTTCAAACATAGTTTTAATTATTTTGAATAATTATAAGGTAAATTGTTTATGGAATGGGATTTTTTGAACTTGGGTATTGTATGTTTAATTTTTGAGATTACGAGTATAATTTATGTTTATATAGGATTATCCTTTTTGGGGATTATCTTTACTTATACTAACCATTTCGAATTTGGTTAATGTATAAGTATAGGTGAAATATATAATTCATATTTTTTGGATTATGTGATTCTATATAAGTTGATTCTAGAACTTCAAGTGTGACCAAGGCATCTTGAATACTCATCGTTTGTAGAAAAGATGAGTTTTTGGTAGAAAATTATTAAAGGATGAAACTCTACATGAAAAGAAAGTATATATCCTTATGCTCTTAGTCAATCTCAAAAATAAATTCTCCAAATTTTTGAAATGAATCCAAAAACAAAAAAAACATTGTCTATTTAATTTTCCTACTGGGGAATCAAAGATTGTTTAACCCATCACAATTTTGTGGTTTCCTGGTGGTTAACATTTTTCAGATCATGTTTTCTATCTCTCTCCATCAGAACTTGATGGCTAGTTTTTCTTCCATATCCATGTTTTCTTACATGGAATCCTAGTATGGGTTATCTTAAGTGAGCAATGAATTTATCTTTATTTATTTTAAAGTAATGGTTTTACTGACACTTTTACAATTTGGGACTTTTAATGATGTTTCCAAGACCAATTTTAAAATTGTGAGGATGCAATTCCCAAAAGTTGGGAAGGATGTAACATACCATGTAAATAAAGAATATGACATTTTCATATTTACTAATATTTTTGAATTAAATATTAATTTTTCTTTTAAGGGGATGTTATGTCTTATAGCGTACTCAACAGTCAAGAACGAGTTTCTTTGAAATCTTACATTGTACACAACTTTGAGTTATACCAAAAAATAATATGATATTATAATTATTTTAAATGTTAGTTAACGCATAGTTGTTGTAATGTCGGGAATGAACATAACTAAATACATTTTTACTGCACATGTTTTTAAAATGTCATTATAATTACCCAATAAATTTTATAGGCTTAAAAAAGAATGAATCCAATTTTAATCATGAAATACTCTATTATTCTTTAAAAGGTCGATTTACCGCCTTTTCATGGCAAACCCTTTTTAAATCTAGTTTTTGTAACTTTTATATATTCTATTTTAAAAAATAAAATTCTTTTTAAGAATTCAGACATAAAGATTTAATTTGGAAGAAATTTTGGTATTAATCTGATAAAGTTCATTTTTTTAATGAATAGTGAAAAAATGCTATATTTAAATTCAAAACTGTCTTTTAGTATAATTTATTTTTATGGTCATATTATCTTTTTAATTAGTTTTAAAGATTAATTAGATTATATTTTTACCATTTAATCCAATTTTGGTAATTGGAAGTATTTTCACTTAGAAATTGAACATAAACAATTGTCAATCTTCTAATAGTTATTATTTCTTAAAAACACACTTTTTATTTTGACAACAGAAATTAATTTTAAATTAATTTCTGCAACTTCTAGGTTTTGAATTTGGAAAAATGGATTCCGTATTAGGAATCAGTAGGTCCAAATTGTGTAAATATGTAACTTTTATTTGTAGACATTATGAATAGTAACTTCAGTAAATATTTTATTTACCCTGGTTAAATGGAAAATCTGGTAAATAAAGGTAAAAAATAATATTATAATAATATTAAATTACACTAACTAGTGTCCTAATCCTATTTTCGGATACATATTCAAATATGGTCATCCTTGGGTAGATTTTGGGACCCCATGGAGCCATTTGTCTGGGAAATGACAATTAATTACTTTTAATTTAAAGTTAAGCAAAATGTTACATAAACAAATATCATTTAGTAAAACAATATTTATATTGTGATATATAAGTGATAGTTTCATGTATAAATAATTATGGGAAATCTAAAAAGATTTACTACATCATGATATTTTATTTATAATTTTTATACATCAAATAAATAAATTTATTTATTACACAATGATGATCTGATAATTACCTCATTAATGAATGTTTTAAATAAATGAGATTATAAATATTAAAATAAATTTATATTGAAATTTTTTATGCCATCCATGATTTTTAGATATATTTATGACTTGTTATATTTGAATTAATTATGGGTTTTCCAAAGAATAAAGTTGTTTTGGATTTTTTAAAAATCCATGACATGAATTATATATAAATTGACATAAATGTGTTTTTAAATCAATTAATATTTAATTAAATGATAAAATGGTCCATAAAACTGAGATTTGGCCAAATGAAATATATGATGTTAAAATTTTCATTAATGATCCATTTTGGATCTTTTTGAATTTTATAGTAAATATTTTAGTCATGTAGTATGAATATACAAGAAGACATGGTAAAAGTTAAATAAATTAACGAAGGGTTAAATAAACAAGATAAGGATTAAAAAATACCCAAAACATATCCAATTAGTATTGGATGACTTTATTTCGACATATATTCAGCTTATACTAGAATTAAATGAGTTTTGGTCCTTTTGAAATAGAAAATAATTTTATAATAAAATAATACTTTCAAATATTCGTAAAGAGCCCATCCTCTCTCTTATAAAAGGTCACCACCTTTAACCCATCACACACAACTATAAATCCTCTTATCTCGTTGAAACTCTACTCAAATAAGCTCCAAAAATCCAAATATTCCTCCTAAAAGTCTTACCATAGGTATAAGGCACATCAAGAATGCTTGTTGGCTCAAATCAAAGAGAGTTACATGTTTTAATAGGTAGCATCTTCTCTAAAGTTCCTTTCCAATATTATACATATTCACCCCCGATTATATTATTTTTTTTTATTACATTACAAAATTATTATCCTCAATATAATAGGATGTTGTTATGGGAATTATTCAAACTACAGTCATACAAACCTCCATCTAACAGATTTAGAACATACTCTTTATGTGGACGGCGAACTACTACCTCACGAAACGATGATTGTTAAATTATCTTCTTCCACCTTCATGGTGTCCATTATGATGGAACTATATTTATATGATCTATATTATGTTTATATTGTCATTAAACTTCTGTAAATGTTATTTAAAACATGCCTTTATGATTTTCATGTTGTATAAATATGATGATTTCATTTGAGAAAGTGCAGACTACCACCCCCTCAAAGTGATATGACTCTTTCAGGCTATACATGGAACGTGTAAAAGATGGAATTAATAAAATCATATAACATATATAACATAGAAATTATACTTTAATTATAATATACATATTGATCATTTATTTTTCATTCTTTTAAATATGAAATAGAAATGAAAGTAGCGTTAATGCGTATGCACGACTTACTGTCTCCATGAATGGTGAATTTAATTTTATATCTTCAAATGTTATGGACTATTATAAATACTTATATACTAGATATATATTATATATATGATATATAAATCATGAATATAATTTTTTATATAATTTAATTTTGACCACATGCACAAATTGTAGTTATAACAAGATCATTTTTAACTCAAGTGTCGAACATCGACAAAATGTCTGATATGAACTGAAATAATTAACTAATTGTTATAGAATTGTAATAAGTGATATAAAAGGAATAATAAAATTGAAAAATGTTCTTATGAAAGTAAAAATTAACTTAATTTTATTATTTAGAAAATTAAAGAAAGAATGAGTCAAGTCGGACACGAGGTAAGGGGACTTCTTATCCCAATTTCAATTTGTTCGGTTGATCTTCTACTTCTTGATTATGACTTTCTATGAATATGTGTGAATGACCTCTGATTTTTTTGCACATAATATCAACTTATATTTGGTGGGTTTATATTTTTCACACATTATTATTTCATTGGTTTATCCTTAATCTAATGATACAATCTTTGAAAGGAATCCTTTCACCCTCCTCTTTTAGTCAAAGACTTTCTTTTACGTTTTGTATTTTAATTTCCATTTTATTATGTTGGGATTTATTGTTATATATCATTATTGTTGTAAACTTTATTTCCAAGTGATGATAGACCCTTTTTCTCTCCCATCAACCCATTTTCTAAATTTTAATCTGACGTTGTTAGGCTGCCAAATTTTCGTAAGGGAATAATTCTCAATCTCCTTTCACATAGGCATATCTTGATATTGTGCAACTTTATTATCATATAAGGTTTATATATTTTCCTCTTACATATAATATCAAGAATCTAATTATTCTCATTATATTATACGTTTAGTTTAATGTTATTCTTTAATTATTTTTATTCAAGTATTTTCTCAAGTGGTAACAGACTCTAACTGAAACATTTTTTTAAATAATTTAAAGATATAATTTTCTAAATATTTATCATTAATATCCATGTTTTCAACATGTTTTTAAATATTTATTTATACTTAATTTAATTTTTTAATATAATAATTCCGATAAAAGTTTCAATGTGGTATGGGACACTCTGATTCAAAAATATAATAATTAAATGTTTTAAATGGTTTTCCAATGGAATATTTTTCTTGAAATAATTTTATTAAATGACAAAAAGAATGTTTCTTTTTAACAAATGTGGTGATAATGATCTTTCTACTTCCATAAAAATTATTTGATATTTGGTTTCCTTAACAAGACATAATGTTTTTAAAATAAAAATAAATAACATATACTCTTTTTATATATTTTGGTGTAGAAAATTGTTTTGAGAATGGATTTATTATGTCAATATATTGAAATGATATATTGTGATTACAATGTGGAAATGTTATCTTTCCTTTATTCTTGTGTTATGGGTTATGATTATGTTACGGTTTTGGGGCATTGTTTACGTATACGGGTGGTTCTGTGATAATACTAAGGTGGGTGAGCTTGAGAGAGCTCTCCAATACATTGGGTAATGTAACAGAGGTAAAATCTAATGTTTCTCATGATAGATTTAGGGAATATAGTATGATTGGTTTTTAAAATGTAACTCCCTAGGTAGCTGTGAAATCTATAATGTAAATATGTTATGTATTCGGCAATTTACCTTTATAATTTTTTATTTCTATGAGTTATTCATAAATCTTATGATTTTGTGAGGTATGTTAAAAAACTGATGTTTATGATTGAAAAGTATGATTTCATTGATTTGTTTGTATTAATGAACTAATGTTTTCTTCCCTTGTTTTGTAACCCTTACTGAGATTTTTTTACTCATCCCAAATCTTTTGAAATGGTTTTTATACGATATAGAGAAGGTTTATGGAATGGAATAATAAAAGAATATTTATATCACGAAAATAAATCTTGTTTAATTTAAGGAGATTTATTGTTATGAAAAAAATTGGATATAGTAGAAGTGTCTACTTTGTATTATTTGAGATATAATGTAATATTTATGGCCTAATTATCTAAAAATATAAACCTAAAAAGATCCAAAAATTTTATTATTAACTTAATTCAAGATTATGTAATGTTTAAGGCTGGGTCCTTACAGTTGATATCAGAGGTTGGTTTAGATAACTTTAGAGGTTAGGTTATTTTTTAAGCATAAGTGACATAACCATAATAGATAGAATATTAGATATAGACATAGTTATGTTAGATAAATTGAATTAGTTTAAGATAAAATAAATAAGTATATCTTAGTGTTTACCCTCCTCAGAAGATATTATATGATTATTTAACTGATATACTGACACTAATATTTTTGGTTTTAGTAAATGGTTGGATCTAGTAGGCACCAAAGTAAAAATGGATAAGAAGGAAACTGTGGTGGTTTTTTGAATGATAAACCAAATTAAATGGGAGTTGCAATGAGAACTCTTGTGGTTATTCTCAACCAAATATCTGGAGTCATGATTGACCAATTGAACCTTATTCATTTTTCTACGGAATCATTTATGCGAGAAATGAATCCCAATGGATGTTTAGGTAAAAATAATAAATATAAGTATATTCAAAAATATATGTGTTAAGGATGTGGAAAGAAACACCTAGGAAAATGATTGAAAAGAGATGGGAAGATGTTTTAGATGTGGCAATGATGTTCGTAAAGTAATAACCTTCCCTGGAAAAAGGTAGCCTGCAGTTGACTCTGGGAAAGTGTAAGATGTTCTTTCAAAAGGATCAATTGAATGTTTTAAATGTGGTATGAATGGTCATTATACAAATAGATGTCTAACGAGGAAGGTTCAGTATTGGGATCAGTAGGATCGCACAAATATATGTTTACCAATGCCTAATTCCATTCCAATTGAGGATGAGGAAACTGAAATTGGCCTATAAAAGTTATGGATTATTTCTTAGCTGATATTTTTACATTATTGAATCTTAGGATATGACTCATGATTTTGATTGTAAGAAAGAATTATTAAGGAATAAGTTGGAAAATAATGGTTAATGGATCATAAATAATTTTGAATGAGTAAGAATTCTAGATATAAGGGATTCAAGAGTTGTGGTATATTTTAGGATGATGAAATTCTTAAAAGTATTAAGGCTATTTTGATAATGGGATTACTTTGCAAGACTTTTTCTAGTATGTGTAACCCTAAAGTTTGATATGTGAAAATTCTATTCAAGGAATAATTACCTTATCTTGTGTGTACATAATTGATAACCTTAGAGGTTTATATGATCTTTTGTTTTTTAGGTGATTAATGGTTATTACATTTTTTGTATGAAAAATGAAAGGTATTATATAACTTTGAGGATAAAATATGTTATCATAATTTTTGAGAAAATTACTCTTATTTTTTAGAATTTTATAAGAATGATATGGTTTTGGGAAAAGGATAACACGCTGACCATGTGACAACCCGTCGTGTTAGACAATGATGCAGGAATCGAACCCACAACCAAAGTGAGATTAAGATTTATCACCTAACACTGGACTACATGAAGTCCCCGGTTAGTATGATTAATTTTTTTTAGTTAAATGGTTTTAGGGATCAAGAATATTTTGATTTTGGGAACTTATTTTTTATCAAATGGATATCCTTAGAATTGGAAAACGATTTGGTGATTAAGTGATAAAGGTTATTTTGGAAGACATTCTCGCTTTTAGGAACACTATATGCTTAAGGAAAATCGAATACTATAGGATCTAATTTGTGGAGTGATGGTTGAAAAATTATTTTGGAAGAATCTAGGTTTTTATTGTGGACATATTCCAATTTGGTTTATTTATGAAAATGATTAACCTATCATAGATAATATGTGATTAGGTTAATTAATTTTCAGTATGAGACTTCTAGAGTAATCGATGTTATTTGGAGATAAATGTTAAAATTCTTGTGGAAGACTATGTGATAAAATCCTTCTGAATTTTTGGTTTCAAACCTAGATTAGATTATTTTGAATAATTTTAAGGGAAATTTTTTAATTAATGTGCTTTTTTTAACTTGGGTATTGTTTATTTAATTTTGGATATTAAGAGTAGTATTTCTTTTTATAAAGGATTATCATTTTTTCAGATTATCTAGTCTTGTACTAACTATTTTGGTTTTGGTTAATTTCTAAGGACAGGGTAAATATATAGTTAATCTTTTTTAGATTATGTGATTATCTAAAAGATGATTCTAGAAATTTTGGTGTGACCAATTCAACTTGAATACTCATTATTTGGAGAAAATATATGTTTTTGGTAGAAACTTATTAAATGATGAAACTATACATGAAAAGTAAGTATATTTCCTTATGATCTTAGTCAATCTCATAAATAAATTCTCCTTCTTTATGAAAGGAAACCTAAAACAAAAAAAAAATTGCTCGTTTACTTTTCCTTCTGGGGAATCAAAGACCGTTTAAAACATCACAAATCTGTGGTTTTCTAGTGGTTAACATTTTCCTGATCATGTTTTCTATAACTCTCCATCAGATCTTGATGTTTAGTTTTTCTTCCATTTCCATGTTTTCTTATATGGAATCCTAGTATGGGTTATCTCAAGTGACCATTTTATTTATCTTTCTTTATTTTAAAGTTATGGTTTTATTGAATCATTTTCTAATGTGGGACTTTCAATGAAGTTTCCAAGCCCAATTTTAAAATTGCGAGGACGCAATTCCTAAAATGTGTGAAGGATGTAACATCCCAGTTAAATAAAGAATATGACATTTTTATATTTATTAATATTTATGAATTAATTTTTAATTTTAATTTCAAGGGGATGTTATGACAGATAGCATACTCAACATGCAACAACAAGTTTCTTTGAAATATTACGTTGCACACAACTTTAAGTTATACCGAAAAAAATATAATATTATTATTATTTTAAATTGTAGTTAACGCATAGCCATTGTAATGCCAGGAATTAACATAACTAACTATATTATAATTACACAAATTTGTTAAATGTCTTCAAATTTATCCAATAAATGTTATAGGCTTAAAATAGGAACGAATCTGATTTTAAACATTAAATATTCTATTATACTTTAAAAGGTTGATTTACTGCCTTTTGATGGAGAAACCTTTTTAAATCTAGTTTTTTTACTTTTATGTGTTATATTTGACAAAATAAAATTATTATTTATAATCGGGACATCAAAGTCTAATTTTTATTAAATTAATGTATTTTTCTGCTAAATTTCATTGTTTTAATGAATAGTGAAAAATACAGCTTTTTAATTCAGAACTTCATTTTAATATAATTTTTTTATATAGTTAGATTATATTTTTAATTAGTTTTAAAGTGTAATTATATTTTATTTTTATCATTTAATCCAATTTTTTCATTGAACGTAATTTCACATTGAAATAGAACATAAACAAGTGTCAATATTTTGATAGTTATTATTTCTTAAAAACACACTTTTTTGTTTTGACAACGGAAATTAATTTTAAATTAATTTCTGAAACTTCTATGTTTTGAATTTAGAAAAATGGATTCCATATTTAAAATAAGGTGGTCCAAATTGTGTAAATAGGTAACCTTTATTTCTAGACATAATGGATAGTAACTTCAGTAAATATTTTATTTATCATGGTTAAAAGGTAAATTTAGAAAATAATGGTAAAGAATAATATTATAATAATATTAAATTACTAAAACACATGTCATAATCTTATTTTTTGATACTTTTCTGACCATGGGCATCCTTTGGTTGATTTTAGGACCCCATGGAGCCACTTGTGTGTGAAAATGACATTTAATTACTTTTAATTTAAAGTTAAGGAAAATGTACCATAAACATATATATTTTAGTAAAACAATTTTTATATGGTGTTATATAAGTGATATTTTCGAGTATAAATAGTAATTGGAAAGATAAAAATATTTCCTACATCATTATATTTTATTTCTAATTTTTATACATCAAATAAATAAATTTATTTCTGAAACAATGATGATGTAATGATTACCTCAGTCATGAATGTTTTCATTAAATGAGATTATAAATAATAAAATAAATTTATTTTGAAACTTTTTATGCCATACAGTAATTTTAAAGATAATTATTACTTGTTATATTGTAATTAATGAAGGGTTTTCGAAATAATCAAGTTGTATTGGATGTTTATAATTGTCATGATATGAATAGTATATAAATTGACCTAAATGAGTTTTTAAATCAACTAATATTTTATTAAATGATAAAATTTTCCTAAAAATATGATATTCGTCCAAGTGACATATATGATGTTAAAATTTTAATTATTGATTCTTTTTGGATCTCTTGGAAATTTATTGTCAATATATTAACCATATAGTACGAATATACAAGAAGACATGGTAAATGTTAAATAAGTTAACAAAGGGTTAAATAAAAAATCTAAGGATTAAAAAATATATAAAACCTGTAAAATTAGTATTTGATGATTTTATTTCGACTTATATTCATGATTTTTGGTCCATTTTAACATGAAAATAATTTTATAATAAAATAATACTTTCAAACTTTCCTAAAGAGGCCCTCCTCCCTCTTATAAATGGCCACCACCTCTAACCCATTACACACAACTATCAAGCCTCTTTTCTTATCCAAAATATACTTAAATAAGCTCTCAACATCCCTATATTACTCCTAAAAGCCTTACCCTAAGAAGAAGTCACTTCAGAAAATCCTTTTAGCTCAAATCAAAGAGAGTTACACATTTTAAGAGGTAGCGTCTTCTCTAAAGTTCCTTTCCAATATTCTACTTCTTCCCTCCCTATTCTATTATTTTTCATTGATTACATAAAAACACCCGTAAACTCAATATAATTGGATTTTTTTATGAAAATTATTTGAACTACACTCACACACACCTCCATCTAATGGATTTAGAACATATTGTTCTGTGGATGGTGAACTACCGCCTCACGGAATGATGATTGTTCAATTATCTCTTACCGCCTCTCATGGTGGCCATTATGATGACAATGTATTTATATGATATATATTATTTTTTTATTTTCTTTATGATTATGTAAATTTTATTTACAACATACCTTTATGGTTTTCATGTTGTATAAATATGATGATTTCATTTGAGGAAGTGCGGACAACCGCCCCATCAAAGTGATATGACTCATTCATGCTATACATGGATCATATAAAGGATTTAATTAATGAAATAATGAAACATATATAAAATATATATTATATTTAAATTTTAATATACCTATTCAGCATTTATTTATCATTCCTTTAAATATGAAATAGAAATTAAAGTAGCGTTCATGTGTACGCATGACTTACCGTCTCCATTAACGTTGCATTTCATTTCATATCTCCAAATGTTAAGGGCTATTATAAAAACATATATACTTGATATATATGATATATATGATATCTAAATCATTAATATCATTCTGTAGATAATGTAAATTTGACCACAGGTATAGCGTCTCACCTTTTTATCACATAAACTTTTATTACATTATATAAAACCGAGGATCATTAAGGTTTAGTGTCTTGGAAACCATGAACTTAATACATGACACAAAAAAACATTCTTCTTAATCACTTGAAAGGATCCTTAATTTTTTCATCCTAAGTTCATTAAATCATCTCATTACTTGGGAGCATACATCAAAGGAAAGGGTGAGCAGAAGGCCTAGTAAAGGAAACAAGGAAAACATTTTACATGTGAACTTGAGATACATCAAAAAGTCATGGAAAATAACTTTAAGGAATGAGAAAGAGATCATGAGCCATATCATAATAAAAATAATAACATTTTTCATAACTTGAATATGTAGATACAAAATTTAACATAGACAATAATTTCAATTTCACCAAGGTCCATCCCCAAGGTGTCATTAAAAATTACCAAGGTTATTCACCAAGGCGTCGTTAAAAAAATGGTCATCTCTAGAGATTAAGTCTTTACCCAATGCATTGGAGTTCTATCAGGGCACACCCTTAAATTTTCCTTTATTATAATGTGAGTCACATATATCATCATCAATAATTTCATAAAAAACCCATATAGAATAAAAGAAATGGGTTTCATTTCATAATCATAATGTTTTGAAACTTCTTTAAAGACATGATCTTTATGTCACTTTAAACCAACCAAAAAAAAGAAAGTGGGTCTCACGTATGTAAATCCCATAATTTAAAATAGAAAATTTTGGTATATATATGTGTATACCCCTTTATAAGAAATATCGTTGAGTATTCAATTAATAAAATAAATGAATTTGAGAATAAGAGAGAGACATTTTGAGATGGAAATTCTGCAGCATAATGGCTATGTTTCGGGGATTTAGAAAACATTGAAAAGAGAGGGGACATGGGTCAACCACTCATACATGATCCAAAAAATAGTAGAGGTACAGAACATAATAGATATATGATCATTGTTATGAAATTGGAATGATATACCATGTGGAATGAATAACTTGAAAGGAAGTCCAAAATAAGATTTCTCTTATGAAAATTTTCCAGCCTAACGGCATCACTTAAAACTTCCAAAAAAATGAATTGACGAGATCAAATAGGGTCTCTCATCATATGAAAATAAAATATCAGTATGATAGATATAGAGATCATACCCCAACATAATAAAAAGGAACTTGAAATACTTGACATGAAAGTAGAACTTTGAAAAATGAGGAAGGTGAAAGAATCCCTTAAAAATTCGGCAGCCTAAGGACGTCACATAAGACTTCAAAAAAAATGAATTGACGAGATAAAATAGGGTATCTCATCATATGAACATAAAATATCAGTATGATAGATATAGAGATCATACCCCAACATAATAAAAAGTAACTTGAAAGACTTGACATGAAAGTATAACTTTGAAAAATGAGAAAGGTGGAAGTATCCCTTAAAAATTCAGCAGCCTAACGACGTCACTTAAGACTTCAAAAAAATGAATTGACAAGATAAAATAGGGTCTGTCATCATATGAACATAATAGATCAGTATGATAGATATATAGATCATACCCCAACATAATAAAAAGGAACTTGAAAGACTTGACAAGAAAATAGAACATGAAAATTTGAACGGTGAAAGAAACTGTTACAAAAATTTCGGCAACCTAATGGGGCCACTTAAACATTCATAAAACGAAATGATCAGAGTAAGAGGGGATATCTCATCATATTAACTTAAAAGGGGAATTAAGAGGAACATAAAAGAACATCTTCCAATATAAGAACATGGAGCATAAAAGAAATGACTTAAAAGGGAGTATTTGAAATGAAAGAGAGAGGTAGGATCCCTTACCTTAAAACGTAATTCTTAAAACTCAAAGGTTGGGAGATTGAGGGCTTTGGGGCACCATGGGAGGACTCCTTTGGAGTTAATGAGACCAGAGATTTGTTGGGGGAGATTTTAGAGTGAAAACTAAAGGATGAAAGGTTGGGTATTTATAGGGAAAGTGAGGGGACAAGGCATTAATGGCCAAGGGACACCTCAATGGTGGTATTGGCAAAACCATGGACTTGACCATGGTATTTTCCCATGGTATTGGCCACTTGGGACACCTCATACCTTATCATAATATTCATAAGTCGACCATATTGATTACATACTTAATACATCATTTAATAATGTCATTAAACACCCGTAACTTAAAAACTATATTTTCACTATTCATCGAAAATTCAACTTTCTCAGAAAAATCCCAAAATTTCACCTTGACCAAATATCGATGCTCTGATTTAAAAAATGAACTCCATTTTATAAATATAGTTTTCTAAATATTTTTAATTTAATTTTTAAATAAAAACACTATTCACTGAAAATTTATTTTTTTCAGAAAAATCCCCAAAAATTACCATAACATAATATCAATGCTCTGAGTTCAAAAATGAAATCCATTTTATAAAAATAATTTTTGAAATATTTTTAATTTAATTTTTAAATAAAAAACACTATTCACCCGAAAAAACTAATACTTGACTAATAATTTCTGAAACAGTTATTTACCTATTTTATGGAATCACATTACTTAATCAAGGTTCCTAGATTATATTAATACATTTTTTAAGTGAGATTACTAATCCATTTGGTCACATTACTAATCCTAAGCAAAAAATCACTATTCATAAATTAATATTCATCACAAATTAGGTTGATCTTATTAGACTCAAAATTTCGTACTGGACATAATTGTAGAAGACCATTTTTGGAAAATCATTACACATAATTAATTATTTAATGTTTATATAAATATTTTAAAATATCCTTTTTCTAGAATTAAACAAAAATATGCATACTATGTTTTTCTGGACATTTGAAAATTCTCAAACTTCATCATAAGAAGAAATCACTGTTTTTATTTAAGTCAAAGGATTACACAAGGCTGTTATGGTCTCGTTACATATCCCCTTATAACACCAGCATAGTACCTATGAGAAAGGTGTGCTATGGTGATAGAATCTTGGGGCGGCTCGGCCAACATTGCACGAGTAGTAATTTCTATCAGTTTGAACTTCTCGTGAAGGCGATTCCGTTCTAGCTTCACATGATGATGTTTGGCTTGGGTATGGTCCAGAGCAAAGCCCAGTGGTGTTACCTCCTTCCCAAGTTCCGTTTGATGGGCTTCGATTGGCCCGAGACTACTGGATGAGGCCATCGAATCTTATTTCTATATTAATTAACAAATGTCACTTGTATTTAGAGACAATAATCTCAACATTTAGTTTCCAACAGTCATATTGGTCAATGGTCATATAACAGTCGAAAACCCAACAGTCTCATTTTAATTATACTCATGTTATCAAATGAAACCGTTTTGTTGAGTATAAAAATAACACACAAAATTAGGAAACAAGATTATTTCAAAAAAAATCGGGTTGTTACATTCTCCCCCCCCTTAAGAAATTGCATCCTTGCAATTTTTAAAAAATTGGGCATTGAACTTTCATTGAAAGTCCCACATCGGAAAAAGAGTTTGTAACACAATTACTTTAAAAGAAAGAAAAGGAAGTACAAAGTTCTCCTGATTTAACCCATTATAAGATTCCATGTAGGAAAACATGGACAAGGAGGGGAAAACAAAGGGTCATGTTCTGAGGGAGAGTGATAGAACACATGATTAGGATAAAGTTAACCACAAGAAAATCACAAACTTATGATGTGTGTGAACGATCTTTGATTACCCAGTAAGAAACTTAAACCAACAACGTTTTTTTACGTTCCTTTTATTAATTTTGAGGAATTCATTTACTACATAGAATAAGAACATAAGGAAATATACTTCAAGTAGAGTTTCATCCTTTAATAATTTTCTACAAAACTAATATTTTCTCCAAACGATGAGCATTAAAAAACACTTGGTCTCATCAAAAGCATAAAAATAAACTTCGAGAGAGTCACGTAATCCAAAAAAAATATTAAATATCTATTTCTTCTATCTTTAATCATTATTCCAAAAATAGAAAGGGTAAGATAAAACAACTCTTCAAAAGAAAGAACCTCATAAGAAGGGAAACTACTTTAAATCATCAAAATTCAACGGTACTACCCAGAGTTCATCATAGACCATTCCATAAATAACTGTTATTAAAATTCCCCAAAATAAATCAAACTAAGATTAAAACCCAAATACAAAAAGTATTTGATAACATAGTCTTCCAGGATAATATTTATCATTCATCTCCAAACAACATCAAACACTCTTAACGTCTTACAACAAAAGTAACTAACCTAATCACATTTTCCCCAAGATAGGATAATCATTTCTATAAGTAACCTAAATTACTATAAGTTCACCTTAAATTCATCAATTCATAAAAATATAAGTCAACCTTTACCCTTCAAATAAAATACCGTATTAATCTATTTACCTTGATCATATAGGGTTCCCAAAATAGTGAACTTCTTCCAAAATAATATTCATCTTTTAATCCCCTAATCACAGCTTCATAACATCAACATGTGATACATAACAATAGATGTTTTCCTTAATGATATAAAATCATCTCAGGTAGTGACCCGATGTTCTTAGAAAACATTAAAGATATGCTCATAGAGCACGAACTAAAATACAACATGACATAGACAATTATTGCGAAGAAGATACATGTACTTTAGTCATCATGATACATCTTTGCATAGGACTTTCATTGTTCCTTTATCCTTGAAGATTGTTGATTCCCATCATGATTCTCATCCCTTCCAAGAGAGAATTGCCTTGGATAATTTCCAACTTCTCCACATTTACCACATTGAATAGTATAAGGTACATTGGATTGAACCTTATCTCTATTCATCTCATTATCCATTTTTTAGAGCAATTGGCTACTTTATGCCCTATCTTCCCACACTTAAAACATCCCCTGGTTCCTTTGTGAAATTCTCCTTGGTGCCTCTTTCCACAATTTTTGCACAATGAAAATTGGGTCTTCTTTCCCTTATCAACTTTGTCAGATGAACCTCCTTGAGACTTAGTCTTCTTCTTCCTTGATGAATTTGGGCATTCAACTAGGTATCAATTATTAATTGTGATTTTTGATAGCTAGTTTGGCATAATCACAATATGTTCAATATGATCTCTCGTCATCTCTATCATATTAATAGGGCAATCATCACATTTCCTATCACATTGGTTTTTGGGGCATGTTCTTCTATTTCTCGCCATTAACTAAGAAAAGAAAGTATAATTAGGGGTGCTTAAATATTTAGCCAATAATCATGAAAAGGAAACATTAATCATAGAAGGGTAAACTTGTAGAAGAAAAGTATATCCTAACTTGTGATCCCCTAGGTTCCAATCTAGGTTATCAATGATCATATATTCTTATGTGAATCTTTATTTTATTTTATCTTTTTTCCTTTAATAATGATTCATACTAAGCTTATGAATTTACCAAAGCATATCCCTCGGGAGTGTCGTAACCAAGAGTGCAGCAAGGCCCGTTGTCGTGTACCGGTTCTCGTTCGAGTCTAGCTCAAAGAGGTGTTTTCGGGTTTTACCCCTATGTACATATGTGCCAGAGCCACCTCTACCTGCTCGTATCCAGACAGGGATGTATTTGCTTGGAAACCCCTTACTCAATACTTACCAAAATACTAGGAAAATTTCCAATATTTAAACTTTTCTATAGGGTTATTCCTAAAGTTTTCATACCCTAATTTCCACAAAAAACTAAACCATCCTTTGATACCAACTATAGCGTCCCACCTTATTATCACATAAACTTTCATTACATTATACAAAACCGAGGATCTTTAAGGTTTAGTGTCTTGGAAACTAGGAACTTAATACCAGACACAAAAAAAGCATTCTTCTTAAACACTTGAATGTCTCCTTCATTTGTTCATCCTAAGTTCATTACAGCATATCATAACCTGGGAGCATACATCAAAGGAAAGGGTGTGCAGAAGGCCCCGTAAAGGAAACAAGGAAAATATTTTACATGTGAACTTGAGATACATCAAAAAGTCATGGAAAATAACTTTAAGCCATGATAAAGAGATAATGAGGCATATCATAATAAAAATAATAAAATGTTTCATAATTTGATGATGTGGATAAAACATGTAACATATAAAATAATTTTCATTTCACCGAGGTCCATCCCCAAGGTGTCATTAAAAAATTCCAAGGTTATTCACCATCGCGTCGTTAAAAAAATGGACATCTATTGAGATTAAGTCTTTACCTAATGCATTGAAGCGCTATCAGGGCGCACCATTAAATTTTCCTTTATTATCATGTGATCCACATATATCATCATAAATAATTTCATAAACAACCCATATAGCATAAAATAAATGGGTTTCATTTCATAATCATAACATTTTGAAAAATGATTTAAAGACATGATCATTATGTCACTTTAAACCCACCAAAAAAAGAAAGTGGGTCTCATGTATGTAAATCCCAAAATTTAAAAATATAACATTTTGGCATATATATGTGTATACCCCTTTAGAATAAATATCTTTGAGTATTCACTTAATAAAATAATTGAATTTGAGAATAAGAGAGCGACATTTTGAGACGGAAATTTTTCAGTATAACGGCTATGTTTCGGGGTTTAAGAAAACATTGAAAAGAGAGGTGACATGGGTCAACCACTCATAAATGATCCATAAAACAGTAGAGGAATAGAAAATAATGGATATAAGATCATGGTTATAAAATTTGAAATATATACCATGTGGAATGAATAACTTGAAAGGAAGTCCAAAATAAGATTTCTCTTATGAAAATTCGACAGCCTAACGGCGTCCCTTAAAACATTAAAAAAAAATGAATTAACGTGATAAAATATGGTCTCTCATCATATGAACATAAGATATCAGTATTATAGATATATATATCATACCCCAACATAATAAAAAGTAACTTTAAATACTTGACATGAAAGTAGAACTTTGAGAAATCAGGAACGTGAAAGAATCCCTTAAAAATTCAGCAACCTAACGGCGTCACTTAAGACTTCAAAAAAAATGAATTGATGAGATAAAATAGGGTCTCTCATCATACGAACATAAAATATCATTATTATAGATATATAAATCATACCCCAACATAATAAAAAGGATCTTGAAAAACTTTACATGAAATTAGAACTTTGAAAATTGAGAAAGGTGAAAGTATCCCTTAAAAATTCAGCAGCTTAACGGCGTCACTTAAGACTTCAAAAAATGAATTGACGAGATACAATAGGGTCTCTAATAATATGAACATAAAATATCAGTATGATAGATATTTAGATCATACCCCAACATAATAAAAAGAAACTTGAAAGACTATACAAGAAAATAGATCTTGAAAATTTGAAGGGTGAAAGAATCTGTTACAAAAATTTCGGCAGCCTAACGGCGCCACTTAAACATTCATAAAACGAAATGATGAGAGTAAGAGGGGATCTATAATCATATTAAAATAAAATGGGAAGTAAGAAGAACATAAAATAACATCTTCCAACATAATAACATGGAGCATAAAAGAAATGACTTAAAAGAGAGTATTTGAAACGAAAGAGAGAGGTAGGATCTCTTACCTTAAAACGTAACTCTTAAAACAAAAGGGTTGGGACCTTGATGGATTGGGGGTACCTTGGGAGGAATCCTTGGGAGATAATGAGACCATATCATTATTGTGGGAGAGTGGAGAGTTAAAACTAAAGGAGGGAAGGGTGGGTATTTATAGGGAAAGTGAGGGGATAAGGCATTAAGGGCCAAGGGACACCTCATTGGTGGTATTGGAAAAACCATGGGCTTTACCATGGTATTTTCCCATGGTATTGGCCACTTGGGACACCTCATACCTTATCCTACTATTAATAAGTCTACCATATTGATTACATACTTAATACATAATTTAATGATGTCATTAAACACTCGTAACTTAAAAACTGTATTTTCACTATTCATCGAAAATTCAACTTTCTCAGAAAAATCCCAGAATTTCTCCTTAACCAAATATCGATGATCTGATTTCAAAAATGAACACAATTTTATAAAAATATTTTTCTAAATATTTTTAATTTAATTTTTAAATAAATACTCTATTCACTAAAAATTCATTTTTTTTCAGAAAAATCCCCAAAAATTACCGTAACAAAATATCAATGTTCTGAGTTCAAAAATGAGATCCATTTTATAAAAATATTTTTCAAAATATTTTTAATATAATTTCTAATTAAAAAACTCTATTCACCCGAAAAAACTAATACTTGAATAATAATTTCGGAAACAGTTATTTACCTATTTTATTTAATCACATTACTTAATCAAGGATCCTATATTATATTAATACTTTCTTCAAGTGAGATTACTAATCAATTTGGTCACACTACTAATCCTAAGCATAAAATCACTATTCATAAATTACTTTTCATAAAAAATTAATTTGATCTTATTAGACTCAAAATTTTGTACTGAACATAATTGTAGAAGGCCATTTTTTGAAAATCATTACACATAATTAATTATTTAAGGTTTACATAAATATTTTAAAATATCCTTTTTCTAGAATTAAACAAAAATATGCATAATATATTTATCTGGACATTTGAAAATTCAAAAACTTCATCATAAGAAGAAATCACTGTTTTTATTTAAGTTAAAGGATTACACAAGGCTGTTATGGTCTCGTTACATAGCCCCTTATAACACCAGCACAGGACCTAAGAGTAAGGTTTGCTATGGTGATAGAATCTTGGGGTGGATCCGCCAACATTTCACGAGTAGTAATTTCTATCATTTTGAACTTCTCGCAAAGGTGATTCCGTTCTATCTTTACACGATGAAGTTCGTCTTGGGTTTGGTCCATCACAAAGCCCAGTGGTGCTACCTCCTTCCCATGTTTTGTTAGATGGGATTCAATTGGCCCGAGACTACTATATGAGGCCATCGAATCTTCTTTCTATATTAATTAACAAAGATCACTTGTATTTAGAGAAAATAATCTCAACATTTACCTTCCAACAGTCATATTGGCTAATGGTCATATAACAGTCGAAAACCCAACAATATCATTTTAATTATACTCCTGTTATCAAATGAAACCATTTTTTTGAGTATAAAAATAACACACAAAATTAGGAATCAAGATTTATTCAAAAAAAATTGGGTCGTTACAACAGGGACAAATTGAAATTATAATAATATCATTTTTAACTCAAGTACTGAACATCGACAAAATGTACGATATGAACTCAAATAATTAACTAATTTTTAAAACAAGGTAATATGTGATATAAAAGGAAGAATAAACATGAAAAATGTTCTTATGAAAGTAAAAATTAACTTAGGGTTATTATTCAAGAAATTAAATAAAGAACGAGTCAAGTCAGACACGAGGTAAGGGAACTTCTTAACCCAATTTCTATTCTTTTGGTTGATCTTATAATTCATGTTTATGTCATGCTATGTATATGTGTGAATGGCCTCTAATTTTATTACACATAATAAATAATTATATTGGGTGTGTTTATATTTTTCACACATAACTATTTTATTGGTTTATCCTTAATGTAATGACATAATCTTTGTAAGGGGACCTTTCACCCTCATCTTTTAGTCAAAGACTTCTTTTATGTTATGTCTTTTAGTTTCCATTTTCTTATGTTGGGATATGTTCTGATAAATAATTATTGTTGTACATTGTATGTCCAAGTGATGAGAGACCCTTTTCTCTCCAATCAACTCATTTTCTAAATTTTAATGTGGCGTCGTTAGGCTGCCAAATTTTTATAAGGGAATACATCTTAATATCCTTTCACTGAGGCATATCTTGATATTGTTCACCTTTATTATCATATAAGGCATATATACTGACCTTTTACTTATAATATGATGAATCTACTTATTCTCGTGATATTATATTTTTTCATTAATTTTATTCTTTAAATTTTTTTATTCAAGTATTTTCTCAAGTTTTAATAAACTATTTAACTAAAACATTGTTTTAAATGTTTTAAAGATATAATTTTATAATTATTTCTCATTAATGTCCTTGTTTTCAACATGTTTTTAAGGATTTATATGGAAATTAATGTTTTAAAATAATAATACCCCTAAATGTTTCAAATTGGTTTGGGACACTTTGATTCAAAACTATCTTTATTAAATGTTTTAAATGGTTTTCCAAAGGAATCCTTTTCTATAAAGAATTTTACTAAATGAAAAAAGTGATATTTCTTTTTAACATATCTGGTGACAATGATCTTTCTTCCATCGCATACATTATTTGATATTTAGCTTCCTTAAAAATCCGTAATGTTTTTAAAATGAAAATAAATACAATATAATCTTTATAAGTTTTTTGGTATTGGAAATGGTTTTGATAATGGATTTATTATGTCAATATATTGAAATAACATATTGTGATTGCAATGTGGAATGGTAATATTTCCTTTATTCTTGTGTTATGTGTTATAATTATGTTATGGTTCTTGAGAATTGTTTACATATACAGGTGGTTCCATGATAAACCTAGGGCGACTGAGCCTGAGATAGCTCTCCAATACATTCCTTAACGTGATGGAGGTAAATGTTAATGTTTCTCTTAATAGATTTAGGGAATATACTATTATGGGTATTCCAAATGTAACTACCTATGTAGCTGTGAAAGCTACAAAATAAGTATGTTATGTATGCCACAATTTACCTTTATTATTTATGATTTCTATGTGTTATTCATAAATCTTATGATTTTGTGAGGTATGTTAAAGAGCATATTTTTATGATTGAAAAGTATTATTTGATTTATTTTTTTGTATTTATGTACTAAGGTTTTCTTTCCTTGTTTTGTAACCCTTACTGAACTTTTTATGCTCATACCAAGTTTTTGAAATTTTTTTCATAGGGTATAGGGAAGGTTAATGTAATGGAATAATTCAAGAAGATTTATATCATGAATATAATTCTTGTTTTATTTAAGTATTTTTATCATTTTGAAAAAAATTGGATAGATTATAAGTGTCTACATTGTAATATTTGAGATGTAATGTAATAGTTATGGCTTAATTCTCTAAAACTCTAAACCTGAGAATATCCTCAATGTGAATTATTAACTTAATTTGAGATTATGTAATGTTTATGTTCGGGTCCTTACATGGGTTTAGGGTCTTTACAACTAGTTTTAGAGAAATTTTATTAGAAACCATGGGAACTATATTTAGGAAAACATAGATTAGAGAATGAAACCCCCTGACAGAATTTTGAATTATATCCAAATAAACTAAACTTATGATTTAGAGATTAATTATACGAAAATTTTAAATTTATAGTATATCATTCACTATTTTTGATATTATACATTATTTTTCATACAGTTATGATATAATCTAGTGTATTTCATTATTTATAAATGGAACCTAGAGGAAGGAATAGAAACTATATTAATGCACATAATCTATGTAGGTATTTCTTCCTATGTAAGATAATGATGTTAGAGTTGGAGTTGTGACTACTGTAAACAAATTATAACTATACTAGGAAAAACAAATCATATTATGAGCAATAACCATACCCATATTGATAAGCCTGTTCAACAATGTTGAGAAAAAAATTTAGACTGCTTCATGACATAAAACACTCCACTATTCAATGGGACTACAATTCTATTTGTAGTTGATCAATGGATAAGTTCATTAGAAAATATATTGCTCACATTAGGAAGTAATGAAAGGGAAAATGTTATCATGGAATATTATCATCTTTTTGGAGATGAAGATCAATAGAATTCATTGATCTAAAACACTAACGAGGATGATGAAATAAAAAATATGAAATAGAAGGATTGTAAGGATCTTTTATTGAAAAAATATTTCCCTCATGAACTGCAAGAAGATATGGATAGAAAATTATTGAGTCTAAGAAAAAAGAAGGATGAGGATATTGCAAAGTATAAATCAAAATTTACAATATTTTCAATTCATGTTGTAAGCTACACTCATAACCCAAGGAGTAATATTGAACATTTCTTTGATGCGTTAAATCCATTTATCTGAAAGGCACTGGTCTCCAAAACACTGTCATCATATGAAGACATAGTCATATGTGATATCAGGATAGATAAATATTTCTATAAGTATAATTTCAGTAAAGGAAAACAAGATAAGAAGACAATGGTGGACCAAGATAATGATAAAGTGAAAATGGGATAGAAGGATTTTCCCACATTAGATAATTATGGAAAGAAACACCCCAGTATTTTGCTGAAGGGAATGGGAGTTTTTTACAAGTGTAAAGAGAATGGTCTCTAAGATCGTGATTGTAGAGGAATTAAAGAATCTATAAATGCTCAATTTTTCAATTAGAAGGAGATGGGCCACTATGAAAATTAATTCCAAAAGCGTTAAGGTAGTATACCTTAGAATAAGTTAATGGATCAAGGCCAAGCTTGTGCTATTGATATACCTGAAATGGAATGACATTTGTGCTCATGTTTTTTTGATCCAAGAAATATATTATATCATAATATAATTATAATAATTAATAAAAATATAAGGATTGTACTACAATACTTCTTATTTAAGGATTAGATAGCATATATTAAATAGTACTGATGACAAGTAAGAGTGATTTAGTTTAAATTTGATCTTTTGAAAAAAACATGATTGAGGGAAGAGGACCCATAATATATGGTCGACGTTGAGATAATAACAAAAAAGATAAGTTTATGGAATAGTATTGGTTAATATGAAAGTAGTATGTGATTTGATGGTTTATTTTATCTATTTTGGGTTAATACATATTTGGATTTGATAAATATACCTACATTTTTATTATTAGAAGCATGTATACTTTCATTTAGATTCAAAGTTGATAATGGTTTTCATATATTTTTTATGTGACAAAAAGATATTCATTATGTTTTTTGGAAAAGATCTTATGTTAGGTTAATTTTAGAAATTTAGTGACCTTCCTAACATACCCATCATCTTTGAATTTGGAAAAATAAATATTTTTGATCAGTCCTAAAATTAACTACTTATGGAAAATATTAAGTGTATATTGGATATTATTTCATGTGGTTAAAGTATTATTTATCACATTGGATAACATGTACTAACTATTTTTTTGTGATAATATTTAATGGTCTAAGGAATGACTTATGGATATTTCTTTAAAATTTATTTAGGCATAAAAATCCATCTTGAATATCCATCTCTAAGTGTATAAAAAAATGTGAAAATATATTGAAGAACAAAAAAAGAATGATATTATGCCAATTAAATGGAAATTAATCGAGTAATTTTTTTTTCTCAAGTTCTTATCTAAAGGATTCCCTCAACTCAAGGGAGAATATGTTGAAATAAAAACATTATCTGTTTACTTTTCTTACTAAGAAATCTAAGTAATTTTTAAACCATCACAAATTAATGTTTTTAAATTTGTTATCTTTATCAGGAATATGTTCTCAATCACTATCCATTAGAACTTGATAGTTATTTTTCTCTTTTATGAATATGCTTTCCTATATAGAACCTTAGTATGTGTTATCTAAGGTGACCTTGGTACTTCCCTTTATTTATTTTGAATTATAGGATTCTTTAATCCATTTTCTGTGGTGGGATTTCAACAAAGGTAATTTGAAAAGTCAAACCCCTAGTTTTCAATATTGAGTTAAAATTATGAGGATGAAATTTATAAAGGAGGGGAATGTAAAATCCTGAGTTTTTTAAAAGAAACACTATGTTCGATAGCATATATGATACGCCATATCGAGCTTAAATGAACTACAAAATATTATTATTTAAATGTTACCATTATAAAATTGCAATTAGAATGGAAGGAATGAACAAGATTAACTAAATTTTGAAAATTTGTTTCACAC
Organism: Viscum album; assembly: GCA_963277665.1. Lineage (NCBI taxonomy): Eukaryota > Viridiplantae > Streptophyta > Magnoliopsida > Santalales > Viscaceae > Viscum > Viscum album. The sequence continues at coordinate 1,207,089,670 of OY728127.1, read as the reverse complement.
ATTTAAATACCATGAATTATTTGGTAAAAAATCATTTATCAATTAAGATAAAAATGTTTTTAAAATAAAAGGAAATATTTTTCTAAAGAACTATTTAAAAGCACAAAAGTGTGTTTTATACGAATAAAATAAAAATATCATAATTTTTTTATTATATTAATGAAATATATATAATATAATCCATATAATGATTAACACTCATCCTATTTTTTTCTATAAATAATATAATAAAAATCTAATTTTACGTATAAAAGATATATTTTTGTTAAAAATATAGTTTTACTATCTTTTAATGGTGCATTCATTTTAAAAAGAGTTTTGACACATTTATAAATTTTATTTGAAATAATAAATTTCTTATTTTAAAACATAATATCAAAGTTTTCTTTGATTTATTTTTTTGGTATTTTTCTGAAATGTTTCATTTTTTGATGAATAGTAAAAAATACTAAATTTTAATTAAAAAAAGATTTTTCATATAAATAATTTAAAATGATAAATTATAATATTTATTGGTTTTAATGTATAATTAGATATATGTTATATCATTTAATATTATTTATATTATTGGAATCAATTTCACATTGAATTTGGATAAAAAAACATTGCAATCTTTTAAACATATTCACTTTAAAAACTCATCTTATCGTTACATCTATGGGATTAATTTTAAATTAATTTTATCCAATTATGTTATTTGAATTTTAAAAATTGATTATATATTTATAATAAAAATTTTATAATTTAGTAAATAGGTTCCTTTTATTTTTGTACAATATGAATAATAATTTTAGTAATTGTATTTAAATTATCACGGTTAAGGGTAAATTGTGTAATTATAAGTAAAAATAATATTATAAATATTATAAAATTATCCTAAAACTTTTCTTAATTTTATTTTATGAGTTATTTTTGACCAAAATCTTCTTTGGGATGATTTTATGTGCTCTTTGAGCCACTTGTATGACATTAATACTTTTATAGTATTTTACTTTAAGAAAAGTCAAATATGTCATACTCATATTTTTAATAAGAATTAAAATTGTAATATGTGGTTATTCAGAATATATATTTAACTATATATATTAATTTTAAATATAACATTTTTATATTAATCATGATAATTTATTTTTAATTTTTAGGGAAGAAATAATTAAATTAAAATCATGCACAATGATGATAAACTAATTCTTTAATTAATATACATATCCAATAAATGTTATTAAAAATATTAAAGTAAATTAAATTTTATATAATTAATGTAATACACTAATTTTAAGAAAATATAGAAATATTAATGATTTCTTGAGGTGTTTTCTTGAAATATTATTTGGTTATGATATTTTTAAAAAGTCAAGTAATTAATGGTATTAAAATTGAAATTAATGATAGGTTAAAATAAATAATATTTTATTAAATGATATAAAATCCATAAAATTATAAAATTCATACAAATTATTGCAATGAAGATTAAGATTGCATCAATGATCTAATTATGGTTTGTTTGGTATGTTATAGTGACTATATTAACCCTCGATGAGTAAAACTCAATGATTTCATGGTAAGAGTTAAAGGGATTAAATAAGGGTTAATTCCAAAAGATAAGGGTAAGAATGTGGCCTAAAATTGTCTAAAAATTATTGGTTGAGATGTTCTTAACCCATCCACATCTTATCTTCAATATAACTAAATTTGGATCCATTTGGAATTAAAAATTAATTTATATTAATTTAATATTTTCAGTGTTTTCAATAGTTCCCCGCACATTAATTATAAAAGGGCACCTCCTCCCTAATTATTCCCACCACATTAATCCTTCTATCTCGACTAAAACCTAACCATTTCTCTTATCAACATGTTTTTACATGTTTTGGAGATGTTTTTCTTCCAAAAAGACCAACCTTATATCCCTTAAATAAGATATTTAAAGGAAGTCCCCTAAAGAAGAGGTAATCATTATACCACACTACACCAAAATCAGTTGTTAGTAGCAGTTTAAGAAATTGTTGATAACTTTTTTTTCAAAATAGAGCAGTTTTTTTTTAAAAACATTGTTAAATCATTTTTTTTAAATGGAAACACTTTTCCCCTCCCCCCTCCCCCACCCCCCCCCCCCCCCCTCGAGCCTGAAACCCTCATCCTGTCTTCCCCAGACCCCATGAAACTCTAGCCCCCCCCCACTGGACCCCATCTCCCCCTCACTACCTACCCCTTCTTCATCACCCCTAGATCCCCTTCTCTAGCTCGTCATCGGCCCCCTTCTTCCTTGAGATCCCTTGTCATGATCCTGAGCCACCAAGCCCCTTCTCTTTCACAATCATCCCCACTTCTCCCCCTCTCCACCAACCCCCTTATCTTATGATCTCCCCAATCCTGATCCTGAGTCTCTAACCCCTCTCTCCCCAGAATGGTCACTACTACTACTCCCTAAAAAAGGTAAATAAAAACAATGTGTTTTAAATTGTTATCATACTTTGTTTCTTGTTGTTTTAGCGTCATTATTCCATATAGTGAGTTATTATTTGATTATTCCATTAGATGATTTTGAATTTATGAGTTTATTTAATTAATTTAAGGGTTTTTAGGGTTGATTTATGTGCTTGTAGACCCATTGGAAGTCTTGTGGGCTATGGAGTATTGTGTGATTCATCGACTGAGGTAGGCAGTTCCATTTATATATTTTAAAATCTTAACCCTTGATTACATTTTTATCGTTAAACTGCATTTTGAGATTATAAAGGTTATAAGATATGTGAAATGTTATCCTCGCCAAATGGTTTTGGTTTTAACTCTCATTTTCATGTGATTTTTAGAATGTGGTTTATGTTTTTATGTTTCCACAGCCTTTCCTAACGAATTTAGTGTACAATGAATGAAATTTTAATACCCTCCCCGAATTTAAATGAATTTTTTGAGTAAACATTTTTTAACTAAGTGTGGGACTGGTTTACTTAATGTTTACTTACACAATTATGGTTGTTCTAATATTTTGGTGATTTTTCATTGTAAATGATAATAAATTTGACAAGGTAGAATTTATTAAAGATTTTGTTTTTTTAAATGATTTTAAGTATCTTTATTTATTTTTGGTTTCTAATGGTATGTTTTTTATATTCTAGTTTACTTATAAAAGACATATCTAAAAGCTATGTTTTAACCTTATGTTGTAATTATGGATATAATATAAAAATGTATACATGGGGTTGGAAAGAAGAGTTTCTTTTATATACATCATTATTTTTATTATTAATAATTTATTTTTACGTGAAAAATTTAGCCCCAGTTTCATATTACTAATGTTTTAGGAAAACATGGGTTCTTAGGTTTGTGAAACTAGATCAAGATGAGGTATTTTCGAATTTTTAGAGTGTTTTCATGACTGGAGAAGTAATTTTGTGTGCATCCCATTTTCCCAATGAATTACTTGTGGTTACATTTCAATGGTTGAGGATTTAACTAATTAGTGATCTAGAAGTACAAGGGTAACCTAGTTTTATTGGTCATAGGGGTTCCCCAATGGTATTAAGTATTTCTTTCCTTTTGATTGTGTAATGATAATTCTATTTTCATTTAGTTATCTTTCATAATTTTACATGAGTAGTTGTAGTTTCTATTTATATTCATTTGTTTCACTTTATTGATGTGAAACCATTTATTCTTAGATTTTGTGACTTCCCTTTTTCAATTGGAATCTATTATTTCATGCCTCTTCTTACTTACCTTTATTGATCTCTTTTACCTATTTATTTTTTTTCAATGTCGTTTATTAAATTGATATTATTTTAGAATGTATCATTTTTGGGAATTTACTTCTTTTAGGATATGACCATGTGTAATTTCATCTACATTTATTTATTTTCATTTATTAACATCAAGGTGTCCTTGATAGATGAATTTTCAAACATTTTTTCATAGAATAAATATAAAAATCCATAAAATAAATCAATAGTTATTTCATTTTATGATAGTTGGATAGAATATTTATGTTTTTACTCATTATTTTTTATCAAATTTTCATATCTTGATTTATTTCCAAAATGAAAAATTTATTATATCAAACAAAGTTCTTCACATGGATTATACTCATTAGAATGTGACAATGTAAAAAATTGAGTTCTCTTATTATGGGTACCTGATGGAATAAAAAATATTAAAATTAAAAGCATTTTAACCAAACTACATTATTATAGTATCTTTATGGACATTTATGATTGAACTATTTATTTCTAGGAAAGTATTATCCAAGATTATAGGTGACTAAGTAGAGTTCATATCCTCCTCTATGATTTAATCCAAAAAATACTCAGGGAAGATCAAGTTATTCACTCCAAATAAAATATATTCAAATACTCTCTCATGAAATATAGTGGATCTATTAGGTAATTTTAAGACCACTCTAGTTGGTTTGAGATGTACCATCTATAAGTAAGGAAAAATAGAATTTTACATACATAAATAGAATATCCTAGATAAATACTAGAAATTCTAGTGAAGAATTATGTGACACCCTCTCTTTCTAGAGATGGGTTAGAACTCTAGATCCACTACTATGCTGATAAAGAATTACTGGGTTCACCTAGAATTAGTGACCCTAGGGTGTTTCTCCCATGATGAAAATTTTAAATTAATGAATGTATGATTTTTCTTTTGATTCTATTTTATATAATACTATCCATGATTAATTTCCTTTTTTACATTGAATTTTTTAGTAATTATATGAATCTTCTTATAACTATTTTTGTTGTGTTTTTTCACTTCCATTTATCTCTTTCCTACCTATTAATACTTATGTTTTTTAATTTTTTTATTAATGTTTAGACACATTATGATATGGATAATAGCTGGATCACATTACCAAGGAACACACCTCATTAGGCTAAGTGTTTGGAGGAGTTTTTGGATTTTTTCAATTTCAAAACGATCTATTGATGGGAGAATAAGATATCCAAATCATAAATGTAAATTTAGAATACTGTTTAAGAGAGATGAAGTTTATAAACACATGAAATTGAAGAAATTCTCTGGTCAATATTTTTGTTGGATTTTGCAGGGAGAATTAAATGTTACATAAAGTTTGATCACTGATGTCAATCGAAAGAACGAACCCCCAAGTTCATCAACAATGGACAATGGAATTAAAAACCTTATAAATGATTCATTCAGAACTAAAAGACACCAATATCAACATCAAATCAAATAAGAACAACCAATTGAGGGTGTTATAAATAAAAACATGATATGTGATTTTTTTTAAACTATAGAAAAAATAGATCAAGATTTTTACATATAATTTGATCCTCCTCTTGATTCTATAGAGACTAAGGTAGGAGAAAACTTCACTGAACATACATATGCATTTCATTGTTTATTTGATAAATAAAATCAAGATTTTTATAGTTGATGTTTGAAATATTTAAAACTTTCTTTTCTATCGAATTAGTACGATATCGAATTTCTATATTGAATTAAAAATATAGCAATGTCCATGATATTGGATATTTTGTATGATGAATTTTCTGAAGAAAAGATCCCTGAGTCTTTTTAGGATATGAAACTCATTGTCAAAAATCTTGGTATGAATTACACAAAAATACATTCAAGCCCCAATGATTGTATGCTTTATTGAGGAGAGTATTAAAGCATACAGGATTGAAAAAATGTTGTTCTTGTAGACTGAATTCAATGGGCGATGTTGGAAGTCTGAATCAACAAACTACCACAAATAATAAGAAAAGGAACACACCTGCAAAGGTATTACATCACTTTCCTTTAAATCCTTGATTACAAAGATTATTCATGTCATCAAATATCACAGAACATGTAAAGTGGCATTTTGAAGACAATAACAATGATAGTTTAATGAGACATCTAATAGATTCACAATCATGGAATACATTTGATTAAATACATCCATATTTATAATATGATTGTAGGAATGTTCGATTGGGATTGGATATCGATGAATTCAACCCATTTGGGAATTTGATCACCAGTTATAGAATTTTGATGGATGTTTTGATCCCTTACAATCTGCCTTTGTCGATGTGTATGCAAAAAATTGTATTTATAATTTTGATGATTATTCTTGGTAAACAAATTCCTAAAAATTATATTGATGTATACTTGCAAACATTAATGGAAGAATTACAGGAGTTGTAGAGTAATGGTGTTGAGACATAGGATGTATCCTCTTAAACAATGTTCAAAATACAAGTTTATCTAATGTGGACTATTAGTGACTTCCCTGGATATGGGAATTTATCTAGCTGGAAAACTTACATGATTTTGGATTTTCATGTTTGTAACATTTATTTTTATCTCAAACGACTACCTCATAGTAGAAAATGGTGCTTCTTTTGTCATAGAATATTTCTCAATGTATCTAATAGATTTTGCTTGAACAAGTCAAAATTTAGTGGTTCTATTTATCGTAGACCACCTCCAATGTTGTTAATAGGTTTTGAAATATTATCAATGCATGGAAATATTAAAAAAATTGGGAAGGTGCATCATTTGAATCATAGTGATATAGGAGTTAAAAGTACATCATTAATTTAAATTAGAATGCAGTAATGGAAGAAAAAAAGAGTGTATTATATAAATTTCAATATGGGGAATTTAATTTCTTTTGGAATAATCATGATGTGATGCATATTGAGAATAATTATTATGAAAATCTGATCTTTACATTACTTAATGAGAAAGTAAAATAGAAGGATCATCTCAATGCTCATAAAGACTTACAAGCAATGAACAAAAAGCATGATATCTGGCCATATGAGAATGGAAATTATGGTTTGGAAATTTTGGCAATGAAAAATAGGAATAATGATACATTCCTTTGAATCTTAAAACATTTAAAGGTATCTGATGGGTATTCAAGTAACATCTCAAGGAGTATTGACGTAAACCATCATAGGTTATATTGATTGAAAAGTCTTGATTCACATATTTTTTACAGTATTACTACCATTTGAATTGAGTACATTATTACCTAAAAAGGTAACTAATTTTGTACTCCAATTTTCCACATTCTTTGTACAACTATGTGAGAAAAATATAAAACGATTTGAGCTTGAAAACCTTCAGTATAGATTTTTATTGAAACTTTGTGCAATACAGATGATATTTCCTCCGTCTTTTTTTACTATCATGATTTATTTTACTATGAATTTGGTTTAGGAAGCTAAATTAGGAGGCCCCATATATTATCGATGGATGTATCCAATTGAGAGGTACTTTAGTTATATGTTTTTCATTTAAGTAAAAAATTATTACCACTTCATTAAATACACAACTATGTTTTTTTCTTTTATTTCACAGATACCATGGGGATTTTAAATCATAAATGAAAATTAAAGATCAACCTAAAGGATCTATTTTTAAAGGAAATTTGGAAAGGGATTGACTTAACTTTTGTTGTATTTAATTTGATGATATTAATACAAAATTAAATTTAGTTGGAAATGTTGACGACACATCGACTCAATGTCAACTATATGGGAAATCAAAAAAAATCATGTTATTGGCCAATTAGTTGGGAAGAGGTCAAATGTTACACTAATAGAAATGATATTATTATAGGAACATAGATATGTGCTGCTGAATAGTAAAATTACATATCCATTTACTGAAGATTTTAGGATATGAATAAATATATGAATGAGATGCTTAACGTGAAATGAGAAAGATATAACAAAAAACTTTTAATGGAGATCTTTTAGAATGGTTTGCATGACGTGTAAGATCATAAATATTGAAATCAATACATATATTTGGTTGAAAAATATTTTTTTATAAATATAATAATGTATATTAGTTATTTTAGATCTTGAATACTGAGGTGAGTTATCATATGATTTGAAGTTTCTTTCTCGATGTCCTCTAAAACACGCTAGAAAGTTTGAGGCTTACAATGTGAATAGCTTTAAATTTCATACAATCGGTCGAGAAGAGGGTATGAAAACCCAAAATAGTGGTATACTTACATTTTCGGAAGTAGGATACTTAGTAAAGTTAATTGATATTATCAAATTAAACTACCATGGAAATTTTTCAGTTATTTTATTCCAAGGCAATTGGGTCGATATTATTAGGGGAGTTAAAAGAGATTCTTTGTAATTTACTTCTATGAACTTCTATCTCTTGGTGGAGGATGGTGATCATGAATTACATGATTAGTATATATTATCATTGTAAGAGAAAATGTTATATTATGTGTAAGATTCCGTCAATGAAGATTGTTGTATATTTTCTCATGTAAAAAAAAGAGACTTATATGAAATGGGTGGTGAAGTGGAATATTTGAGCTCTGACATTTAATCCCACTAAAAACAATAAGTGAGCTTATTTTTCCATCATGATGTTGAAATTATTAGTCTAGCAAGGGTGTATATAGCATATGAAGTAAGGATGGAGAAGAAAAATGACATTATTAAAGGAGAAAATTATTATATGTGTAGTCATCCATTCATTTATCAACCACTTATGTTATTTTTGAAGTCACTCATTAACATAGTTATGTATTTTTTTCAGTACTATGCATCTTTTATCATTTATAATATTTTTTTTGCATGAATGTTTTGAAATGTATTTACTGAAGTTAATATTATTTGATTAAATGACCATAATTTCAAGTAGGAAGCATTATACTTATAACAGTTTACCCTCATTCGATGTTCCCTATACCATACCTATAGAGGATAATACATTTGTCTCCCTCTCTATAATAACTAAGACACCATTCACTTTCCCACTTACACTGTCTCTCGCACCCACTGTCAGGTTCCCATCAGCATCTCAGTTGATACCTCCTCATTCAGCAACCTCATCAGTGAAGCAGCTGGCCTCCATTCCCGGTTCTTCATAAGAATATTGTAGGTTGAATGTTATAGGTACAATTTTTAATATGAATATATTTATTACAATTTTTTATACTACTAACTATGTTTTCCTAAAATATGGAAACAATTTTACAATGATGAAAAATATGAATAGATCATATGTTTAGAATCTGAACAGACTAAATATAGTTGTCAAATCTGATTACTATGGGGTCCCTATGGATGACACCGCTAGATTATTTGGCCAGATTCTCGGACAAATGGAGGCGGATCTGGTTACCCGTCCAATTATGTATTATGATTGGAGGCATATGCCTTCATCATGGAAAAATGATGTTTTTGATTCACAGATAAAGTTAATTGTAATTCATTATTTTTTAATTGAATTTCATTATGTAAATAAATTCTAACATTTTCAAAATGAATCTCTTCGTATAGATTTTTTTCCACTTTCTAGGTGATGATGTTATATAATGAAAGTGGACACTGAAAATTTTGGGTAATAAATGGAAATATTTTAAATGGAGATTATGGAATGAATTCAATGATACTTCATTGAGCACTCATCAACTGTATGATAAGGTACCCAATGGGGTATCTAGAGATCAATGGAATGTTTTATTGATAGCCATTGTGATGAGAAGCACATGGTATTTAAATATATATTATTATATTAATCTCATTTTACATTTATACATGCATATGAAAACAATATGAAATTATATAAATTACTATTAATTTAAATTTTATTTATTTCATGATGATACAAGGAAGAATGCATCGAGTTAGGGTAATAAAATCGTCCCTCACACTACTGGGTCAGAGAGTTTTTCTATAATTCAATCGATTCTAGTAATATTTTCATTAGTTTAAATATTTATATGATAATATTATATATTCCATACATTAAATTTTTTATTTATCTATGCTTAATCTAGTCACGGAATTTTGGGCACCAAGCCTCCCAAATAGAACTATGGTTGGATGTTCATAAAAAATTTTATGGGAGTTATGTTAATGAGACTAGCAGAGAAGTTGGGGTATGTATTCATTTTTCAATACAGTAATTTATTATCATTTTTCACTATGTTAATATGTATTACATAGAATATGTCTGGTATTTGTTTTATAGGTAAAAATTAAAGAACTATGGGATGGAAATCTCATGCAATCCTACTCAGTCTCCCAGGATGACCTAGTTGGTAAGGTCCTTGGGAAGGCATATCCTAGTTGAGTTTGTGGGATGGGGTTGGGGCCATTACCATCTAAGGACTTTGGCAGGCCATCAGAGATTTCAACTACATTTACTAATAGTTATAGTCACTCCCTACCTTAAGATGCTTAGAGATATTTTTTTCTATGAAAATCACAATTCAGCAATAGGAGGATCACATATCTACTTCTCATAAAGAACTGGCTTTCATTTATCATTAGAAGACATGATCTATCCCTTGTGATATTTCATCGATGACTGTTGGTGATCAGGAAAATCACAAAACTTCAAAAGCATTTATTTCACAAACCTTTATTGGTTTTAAGTTTAAATATAAATATATAGCAATGTTTAATTTTCAATATAATTTTCTTATAGGTTCTAGTTGCAGGAAGTAGAGATAGAGAGGGTGATGAGAAGAGTTCATCAAGTAGTGATTAGTGGTCTTTTTGATGTCTTGTACTAATATGGAATGAGAGGGTTTGTTGATGTATCATTTGTGACACAGAGATGAAACCATTTATAGATGTATGTAAATTAATACACTTGTTTTTTAATGCCATATTTTTTATTAATGTGTGATTTTGTGTGATTCTACTGGGTATTTTGTGTGCTTATAATAGTCAATATATTCGGTCTACATTTAATTTTTTCAGGGTAGTTCAGGGGCTGCAAAATCTATAGTGGGGTTTTTTGGTAATTCTATATTTAGCAGCAGTTTAAACCACTACTATATAAATATGGTTTTTTACTGTTGTTAAAACAAACACTAATTATGATGCACTATTATTTAGTGGGGGTTTTCTTCATTTAAGTGGTATTTTTCTTCATTTTAGTGGTGGTTTTTGTGGGGAAACATTTTTACGATTTATCAATGGTTTTAACCTCTTCTAAATCCTCATAATTTTTTTATAGGAAAACGACTACTAAAAAGAAAAAAAACCACCAATAAATACAATTTATATAACACTTATAATAAACCAAAACTAAGTGAAGATTCCACATGTTGCATTCTAACACCATCTTTAGAAATGGAATTTTGAAACTATCATAGAACTATGTTGAGTCAATTTAAACCACCGCTACTCAGTGCTTTTCTTATAGTGAAAACACATTCAAGTTCATTTCTTATTCTAATTTGTATTCGTGTGTTTTTTCCATGTTAAATTAATAAATAAAATATCATCTATATTATAAAATGTTATTAAAATTTGTGGTAAAACCATATTCCATGATTGATCCAACCTATGAGAAATGAAATCAATGTGTGTACGTGCGTACAACATACAGTATCAACGTTGTGGTGTAATTTTTTTCATCACTAATTTACTTTGGATGGGTTTAATGATGGAAATAATAGTTTTATAAAGTAATTTTCACATGATATTTATTCTGAATAGTTAATATATCACCCAATTCTTTACCCTTTCGCTATTAAGGGAATGATATTGTCTCATGTTCCTGCGTACATCCTACCATCTCTATAACATGAGATGATTCATTTAACATTTTAACAATTCAATAATCATTATAAAAATGTATACAATTAATAAATAAGATATCTATAAGCATAATATCATTTTTAGATGAAATAAATATATCTTACACAGTATAAATGGGAGATACATGAAAAAACACGCATAGGAAAATGAAGCAGTTAATACCCGAAACAAGGGTAATAACAAGATATTATTAATAAAATGAAATAAGATAATCATATATGATATTATAAGTATAGTTTTGGTTCTGGTACAAATTATTAACATTATTTAAGCCATTATAAATGAGATTAAAGAAAATTTAACTAAAAGAAAGTTCAATGTAATAGTTTATTTAAAAATCTCAATATTATTCGGGATTGTTTATGTTTAAGTCTCAACTGAGGAATATCTTTTTCCATGTTCATGTTTTCTAAAAAAAATTTAAAATTTTTTTTTTACAATTCTAAAAATGTATAAAGTATTTTTACTGATGTTTTAATTATTATAAAATGGTTTCTAAGTAATCTTTTTTTTTTGTTTTCCAAACAATGTGCTTTATGAATTTTTTGATAAAAATATGGAAGAAATGTTTTTTAACTTATGTTGTATAAGTAGGTTTTTCTGTATTTGTGATTCCTTGATGTTTTGGATATTCCTTTCCAAATTAAAAAGGTTATTTTCAAAAAAATGAAATCTTTTATAATTTCATGTCTTTTAAATAAATTATTTCCATGTAAGAAATGGTATTTCTCTTAAGAAATTTTTAATTAATTTATTAGAGTATTTTCATATGTGTAAACATTTTTTGTTGTATAGTATGCTTGATTGAGGTTAACCTTTTATGATACCATGAACCATATTCTAGTGAAGTTTTAAGGATCATTTTGACCATAGATATGCTATTTCTATACCATTCATGGTTTATGGTAATGGTATTCACATTTTATATGCTTGTTTTTCAATACGAGTTTTTATGGTATTTATGTATCACCATTTATATATGAGGAATGCATTGGACTTAGTAACTGAAGGGTGGGGTCCTAAATATCCCCTCTATGAATTGGAATGTGTCATGAGAAAAATTATTTTGGGTTTTGGATGAGGCCTTACCTGTTTATATATAGTGTCTAGGTTGAATCCTTGATATTATGGTTATGATGTCTGACATTATGCATTCCATAATTATGAGATTAGTTATTGAAATTACAGGTGATTATTTGATTATTACAATATGTAGGTGATTATTTATAGGGTATTATTTTATTATCATTTCTTCTTTATATTTATTCTGAATATTATGTTTAAACTGATTGGGTTTCAGTTATTCACTTTACCTTAATGTTCATGACTATTTATTCATGATAGATTCCACTATACAGTTACCCTTATTGAGAATATGAGCTCACCCATTTCTTGTGTTTTATTTTTCCTTCGATTCCAAGATGTATATTATGCTTGAAATGTAGGGATAATCTTGAAGAATAATTGTGTTCTTAGAGGAATCATTAGGTTATATTTTATAATCTCAATTGTAAGGTATGTTTCAAGTATGTATCTAGTATTTCAAAACTACTGAACTATTTGGTCCATTTGGATACGATTCCTTGTATCGTATGCCAATATAATAAATTAAACACCGTTTCTGAGAAAATAGGGTTGAGGTCGTTACAAATGCATTGGGTAAAGATTTATATCTCATCTGATAAACTGGGTTGGAATGGGGAGTGAACCTAGTTTCGTAAGGTAATTTTTCCACTATTATAGTCTTGAGAGTGAAATTTAACTACTATGATTTTTTGGGGAGTGAACCTATTTTACAATGATACCCTTGTAAATGAGCCTTTACTACTAAGAAAATTAATTTCTATGTTTATTTTTATGCTACAATTCCATTTCTTGTGCCAATGTTATGTTCTATGAATGATTTCTTTTATTTCCTTTATGATTCTTGCATTATGAACTGCCATGATTTATTCCATGTCATAATATTTTTATCCATGGTATTTAGGTTATGGTTTCAAATGTTAAAATCATATTATCATAACTTATTATCATTATATGATTATATAACCATTGATATCTCTATTTTTTACCCTCATTTAGGATTAGTGATCACCCTTTGTTATGTTTCTTTTACCTAGTTTTTGAATAATTTCATTAAGCATGATATGTCCAAGAAGGGTGATAGATATGAAGAAATAAGTTGAGGACTATGTAGATATTTTATGAACTAGTTATTTATGTTTCCATGTTTCTAAAGACACTCGATCTATGTGATTCTGGTGTGGATAACTATATTATGTAATGAATATTCATATAAAAATATGTGATATAAAAGGACCCACATGAATTTTGATCTTTCTACTACATGTCATGTAATTTTTATTTTTATAGAACCCATAGTTCTTTGAATGGACCTTCTTACTCATTTATTTCCACTATATCCTCCATAATCCCCACCTTGAATCAGGAATCTGGGTTGACCATTCTTTCCACTTCATCGGTGGATAGATTATTTCCATCCACTCTGCTCAGGAATGACATCCCACCACACCACATTTCCACCACATTCCAAACCACAAAAAAAGGTCTCCTAATCTGATTATAACTCTTATGCCTTCTTCGTACACCACTACCAGGTCGTCATTCCCAAACATAAACCTATGGTATCGATCCGTTCCACTAAGTGTGATTCTACAATGATCGTTTTATAGGTATTTTTTGAATTTCCTACAAAATAAAATATCATGGATGAGAGTGTGAATAATGGGGAAATAAATGAACAAAACAAAACAAGAGGAAAAAACCATAACCATTGTTCAGTTTGGACTTAATTTGTTTCCATTGTAATGGTGAATCATCAATGATAATCAAATAACCTTAATTCATAAAATCATGAAAAATAATTCCATTCCTACATAACATAATAGACCTCGAAATCAATTTGTTGGTAGAATTGATTCATGATCATCATCGGATTAGTAAATAAGGAATTAACCACAAAAAATTACCTACTTTTAGATTAGATCTATCACTGATGAAGAATGGTTCCACATCACTATCATTGGTGAGATCTACGAGCTCCGCTATCCCATTTATTTTTAATCTATGGTCTATTGATGATATTCCAAGAATGCTCCTCAAATGGATCCTCTCTAAATAAATGGTGTTATGTGACTAACCCTTATTATTTTATATAAGCATGATTTTATAGATGGGATTAGGCCTAGAAAAATTAATACTCAATTAATTAATTAATTAATTAATCCATTTACTAATTCTCATGCAATATCTTTTTAACCAAACTCTTGATGTTGACAAAGGTTATCTCACGCCAAGTGTAAATTCATTTTCTTTATTCAATGGTGGTCTTAGATTTAAAATTTAAGACTCCATTCAGTAGTTATTCCATTATTTTATAGAAACTTCAAGTGTGTAATATAAAATATTTAACGATTTTTTAAATCAATATTAGGCCCTCTCATGACCTAAAATCAATTTTTAACTCAACTCTTATCTTTAGAAATATTATTTAAAATTTTAAAAATCCTAAAAAGGGGAAAATAGTCATTACAATGATATTAAAACATTTCATTGAATTTCATAAAAACATAATATCATACTTAAATAATAATATGTAACACATAATAAAATTTTTATGAATGAATATTTTAATTAAATATTATATTCTTATTTCAATATTTATTTTTTTTAATTATATTTTCAAAAATTTACTAAAAATACAAAGAATATAATGAATATATTTCTCATATTTCTTCAAATAAATTCATTCCATTCCAAATTATTAAATCACACATCTCATTCACTTAACTTTCATTTTAGATTTCACAAAAATTATTTCTCCTTCTATGATGTTGTTTATCATTATAGTATTATTTGTACTATCGCCGATTCTCATGGATGAAGATTAACTGGTAGATCTCTAAGTTATAAATATATTATCATTTTCTATTAATTGTACTATTTTAATTTATACAATTTTAATGGATGTAATCTTCCATATCATGTAACCATCCATGGGATTTTATACTTATTTTCATGTACTCATATTGTAATTTTGTATTATGAATGAATGAAGTATTGTTCTTTTTATATATATCTTGCATGATTTACTTCATACATAAGTTTAAATCATTTAATAGAATAGAAAAAAAATATTTGTTAATGGTTGAAATGTAGTTTAAAATAATAAAACAAGTCCTAAAACCAATGGTGTTACAATTTTTATTAGATAAGTAAACATGATTCATAATACTTAGTAACATTTATTAACCCTTTAATAAAAAATTTCCTGATAAAATAAAATAAATTTTATATTCACTTAAACTTGTGAAAAAATATTTAAATATATATTCACATTAATTTAATAAAATATTTATTTTATAATATTTACTAAACTTATGAATAAATAAATATTATATTCATAAACATGTGAATAAATAAATATGATATTAAATATAACTCACATATTCTAATGTCAAATATATTGTGATTGATTTTTTCATGATCAACATAACTTGAAATTCCAAAAGGTCTTATATTGGCATATAAAAATATGTCAGGGAGCCCATAGTGAATTAAGATAGTGTAGAAACTACAAAAAACTTCATATGAAATCTAACGTGTAATATTATTCTTTTTTCAATGGATATCTCATTAGGATGTATTCATACTTATGTCAACACATTATGTACTTGATTAATCGTTATTTGACTTTTTAAAATGTTTAATTTCAGATAACTATGGCCATAAAAGTTTTCCAAAAAAATTTATTTCATTAAAGATACAAAAATATCTTCTTATATTAATTTTAAAGGGATAAATTAATTATAAACCAATCAATTAATGTTATATTACTTACAATGTACCCAACACATGATACACTACTAGAAAAGGGGGCATTGGAGCCCTCCAGACTCGGGCGACCGCCATTGGCGGTCGCTATAGCTAACCATTAGCGACCGCCAATGGCGGTCGCTAACCTACATAAAAAAAATCGGGGGGCTTCTGCGCCCCCCCCCCCCACCCCCCCGCCCTCGATCTCCCTCCGCCCTAACCCCCTCCATCCCTCGCCGCCCTCCCTCGCCGCCCTCCCCTCCCCCGCCGCCCGGCCTCCCCCGCCGCCCGGCCACCCCCACCGCCCGGCCTCCCCCGCCGCCCGCCCTCCCCCCGCCGCCCGCCCTCCCCAGCCGCCTGCCATCCGGCTTCCGCCCTCCGCCCTCGGGCCTCCGGCCGCCGCCCTCCGGCCTCTCGGCCCTCCCCCCCCCCCCACCCCGTACGGTACCCGCACCCCGGACAGCCCCCGGCGCGCACTCCGGACCGCCCCCCGCACCCCGGACGCCTCCCCGCACCCCGGACAGCACCCCCCCCCCCCCCCCCCCGCGCACTCCGGACCGCCCCCCGCACCCCGGACGCCTCCCCGCACCCCGGACAGCCCCCCCTGCACTCGGACACCCCCCTCCGAACCCGGACAGCCCCCCCGCACCCCTGACAGCCACCCCCCCCCCCCCCCGCACTCGGACACCCCCCCTCCGAACCCGGACAGCCCCCCCCCCCCCCCCCCGCACCCCGGACAGGCCCCCCGCACCCCGGACACCCCACCCCGCACCCCCAACAGCCCCCCTGCACCCCAGACAGCCCCCCCTCCCCCGCACCCCGGACACCCCCGCACCTCGAACACCCCTGCCCGCACCCCTGACAGGCCCCCGACACCCCGGACACCCCTCCCCGCACCTCGGACAGCCCCCCCCCCCCCCCCCGACCCCGGACACCCCCCACCCCTCGCTGCCCATCCCCCGTCCCCTCACCGCCTCCTCTCCTCCAGCTCCCCGCCGCCGCCGCCCGTCCCCTCCCTTGCCGCACCGCCTTTGGCTCCGGCTCCCCTTCGCTGCCTCCTCTCCCTCGCAGCACCGCCTTCGGCTCCCCTCCCTTTCAGGTTTGTAGCTCAATCAAGTAACATGAGCTTTCAGTTACATTATTATTTTATCAATGGTTCATAAACAAATGGTTAATATTTATTTTGAATATAGTTGATTTGAAAAATGTAAATGTAATAAGTATTGTGTAAATGTTTGTTATACAGATATTATTATGGATAAGAGTTGGATTGATCTTCCAAATTGAACGTCTAGAGAATATTTCAATGGGATTATGCAGTTTATTGACTTCACGAGAGGATTTGAAAGTGACTATATTAGTTGTCCATGTAGAAAATGTGCTAACAGATATCAATTCACACGAGATACTGTGAGGGAGCACCTTTTCTTTAATGGATTTCTGAAAAATTATAAGATTTGGACTCATCATGGAGAAGAATATGTTCGTTGTCAAAATACAGATGCAGCTTAGATAGATTTTGATGCAAGGATGACTGATCCAATGCATGAAATGCTTACTGAAATGGTACGTGGGTTTGATCCTGAAGGCATTGACATCCAGAATCTTGAGACCGGTGAGATAAATCTTCGCTCTGGTGCAGATCGTGATTCGAGGAGGTTTTATGAATTACTTGATGATGCGAAAACAGAATTATATCCTGGATGTACTTCTTACAATAAACTTTCATTTATCATGGATTTGTTGCATTTGAAGACTTTGAATAATTGGTCAGACACATCATTCGACATGCTTTTGGTTTTATTGAAAAAAGTTCTTCCTGTCGACGCTAAGATTCCTGAGTCGTATTACTATGCTCGTAAGTTGATAGAGAACTTAGGTTTTACATATGAGGCTATAGATGCATGTGCAAACAACTGTATGTTGTTTAGAAATGAAACTGCTCATTTGGATATTTGTACGGTTTGTGGCGCTTCCAGGTGTAAAGAGAACAGGGGAAATAAGACTCATCAAAGTCAGATTGCGATACAGGGGAAACCGATTTCCGTAAAGCAAATGCGTTACTTTCCCCTTAAACCGAGGATGAAAAGATTTGTTATGTCATCTAAAGTTTCTAATTTAATGAGATGGCATGCAGAAAGAGTTCATGAAAGTGACATGTTAACCCACCCGACAGACTCTCATGTATGGAAGGATTTTGATAAGAGACATCCCGACTTTGCTAAAGATGTTCGTAATGTCCGATTGGGATTGGCAGTAGATGGTTTCAATCCATTCAAGTCTATGGTTGGTGCAACTCATAGCACATGGCCCGTGGTGTTGGTTCCATATAATCTTCCTCTGTGGCTTTGTATGAAGCAACAATTTATATTACTTTCCACTCTTATTGATGGACCTAAAAGTCCGGGGGATAAGATTTATGTTTACCTTCAGCCATTGATTGATGAGTTGAATGAATTTTGGGGCGATGGTGTGATGACTTATGACTGCGAAACGAATGAAATGTTCAAACTGGATGCTGCTTTATTGTGGACAATCAATGACTTCCCAGCTTATGCAAATTTATCAGGCTGGAGTACGAAAGGGGAATTTGCTTGCCCTTGTTGCAATAAAAGTAAAAAATCTGTATGGCTTAAACATTCCAAAAAATGGGCATACATGGGTCACAGGCGTTTTCTCCCTCCCCAGCACAGGTTCAGAAAGGACAGAGTGGCATTTGATGGTTCTAGAGAGTTCAGCCCAGCACCAAAGATCATGACAGGAGTCGAAATGTTATCGCAGATTGAGGAAGAAAACATCCGCACGGTATATGAAATTCAGGATTTGGTGGCTCCTCTAGTATGTAATATTCGTACTGCGGGTAGGCAGTGCAGTCACAATTGGAAAAAGAAAAGTATTTTTTATAGTCTTCCGTATTGGAAAACTAACATGTTGAGGCATAATTTGGATATCATGCACATTGAAAAAAAACGTTTGTGATAACATATTGTGGACCATTTTAGGTGTCAGTGGAAAGTCAAAGGACCATGTTAATGCACGCCGTGATTTGGAAGAAATGGGTTTAAGGAAACAGTTGCATTTACAGTTAGCTGAGGGAAACAAGGCATATATGCCTGCTGCACAGTATTCGATGACTACAGAGGAGAAAGAGACATTTCTTTCCATTTTGAAGATGGTCAAGGTGCCTGATGGTTACTCTTCTAATATTTCAAAGTGTGTGAATCTGACGAGCAAGACATTGCAAGGGTTGAAAAGTCATGACAATCACATATTACTTCAGCAGTTGATTCCAATCGCAATTTCTTATTGTTTATCCCCCAATGTTGTTCAGCCCTTGATTGAGATGAGTAATTTTTTTAGACAGCTTTGTTTAAGAAATCAACGAATGAGTGATTTAAATAGTTTGCAGGACCGAATTGTACTTATGCTTTTTCACTTTGAGAAACTTTTCCCCCCCTCATTTTTCGATGTTATGGTCCACTTGACAGTGCACCGAACTGATGAAGTAATGGCTGCTGGTCCAGTGCAATTCAGGTGGATGTATCCTATTGAATGGTATTTGAGTACATTGAAAAGATTTGTACGCAACAGAGCTCGTCCAGAGGCATCAATAGCCAATGGTTATTTGATAGATGAGTGTACTACCTTTTGTGCGGAATATCTTACGGATGTTGAAACAAAATTAGATAAGCCCTCTTGGATTCATGATGGTCCAGTTGGAGAAGGAACCACATTTGATATGGACAACATCGAGTGGATACAAGCACATCGATATATCTTGTTCAATACTCCATCAGTTGCACCATTAATGCAGTAAGTATCTTATCAATGTTCTTGTATAACTTTTACATGTTTTCTTTGCATAAGTTTATCTTTTAAACATCGCGTAATCATTTGCAGGAAACACATTAATGAGATAAAAGAAGAGATGCATCGTGCGACTGAGTTGCAAATTCAACAATCTCATTATGCGGCATTTCATGATTGGTTCAAGGATTATGTATGTATAAATTGATTTTCATTATGAGTGAAGTATTAAACTAATTCTTTCTACATATATCAGTATTGATTTTTATAAATTATGTAGGTTCGTAAGCTGAGGGAGTTAGGGGACCCCACGCTACCTGAATTATTTATCCAACTGGCTGAGGGTCCATCTATAACGGCTCGTTGTTATAAAGCTATTGATGCTAATGGTTTTCGATTTCGCATTAAAGATGTTGACGACAAACGAGCAACACAAAATAGTGGCATCGGTTGTCCCTTTGTCGATTCTGGTAATTACTATGGTCAATTGATAGACATCATTGAAGTTTTATACACACACGGTTTGAAGTACATATTGTTAAAGTGTAATTGGGTTGATCCAGTGCGTGGATGTAAAGTCGATCAATATCAGTTTTCATTGGTGAATTTTAACTATATGTTATACAGAAATAATGAACGAGTTGAGAATGAACATTTCATTTTGACATCACAAGCGGAACAATTATTCTTCTTTACTTTGCCTTCGGATCCAAGTTGGCAAGTTGTTGTCAAAATGTCTCGGCGAGGAGTGTTTTTATTTGAAGAAGATGAACCCGAGACTGTTCCGTTTGTTTACCAACAAATTGATCAACATACCGTAGTTCAACGTGAAGAAGATATTTATTGGGCCAGAGCGGCTGTTGAAGGAGAAACGGTCGATTTGCATGCTTAATGAAAGGTATAATTGTTTTCCTGCTATTCAGTAGAATTTCCTAGGATATCATAAATTATCTAATCATTTTATAAATCCTTATATGTTTTAATCGTCACTTTTGTAAGTTAATTCAGTCATAAATATTTAGGTTGATTAACTTTCTGATTTTTTAAAATTCATTCACAACTAATTATTCAATCCATTTTTTCTTTTATTAACAGTTGTACAAGTTTGATTTATTAAGAACAATCCAATTTATCTTTTAAACACTTTGGACTCATTACTGATATTTTGTATGACTGCAGACATGTCAGGGGAAGAGGCAGAAAATCCACATCATCCATCTGAGGCATCTACGTCTCAGGGTCGAGGTATGTTTGAATGTCATTGTCTATATTTTTTATGTAATTGACATATATATATATATATAACATTTGTCAATTTATATATAAAATTGTTTTCAACAGGATCAGACTCGGCTGTTTCTTCCTCTCGCAGGAGAGGCCCTGGTCGTGGCATATTATCATGGAATTCCGACACGATGATAGATGTTTCATTTGATGAGGTATTTCATCCCGTGGGACTGAATGCCCCGGCATTTATTCGTCAGCTGGGCCATATCATACGTGACCCACATCGATTTCCATTGACCACGCGTGATTGGGCTTCTATCCCTCAGGACACATTAGATCGTCTATGGAGGGAGGTTCAGGTAAGAAAATAATTTTACTTTATTTTCTGTTTATAAATAATACTAATATGTTTGATTATTTTCATTATAGCAAAATTTGAAAGTATTCCCTGAAGAGTTTCGTCCCGTGTGTATGAGCAAATGCCGTAAGCTGTGGAAAGATTATAAAGGCAAAGTGAAGAGGGACCACTGGGTACCAAATGTGGGTGCCCTTGAAATTTTGGAAAAAGTCCCGAGAGGTGTCCTCCCGGCTCAGTGGCGTGACTTGGTTGCATATTGGTCTACTGAGGGTGTTGCGGTTTGTATATTAATTATTTTGATGTATATATATTTTCAAGAATATGTGACTTGTTTGAAATTTGAATGAATTGAATGTAGGAGGTGTCAACACGCCATTCGGAGAATCGAGCGTTGCAGGGACCAGCTCACAGGCTCGGGACTCGTCACGTGTCTCAGATCTGACATGAGGTATATATTATTCATTTTTTAATTTATTAATTAATATGGTTTTGTGTTTATATTCTTTTAATATACAGTTGCGAGGGCAAGGTGCAGCAACTGATAAAATGTCGGTGTGGATAAGGACTCGTGATCGCAATGATCCAGAGGTTGCAGCATTGATAGTAAGTGTCTGTACTTACCAATAATTACATAAATCTATATATTAACATATATATATTTATATATATTTAAATATTTCATAGGATCAATTTGAAGCTGAGTTAGAACATCTTCCAGAGGACCAGCGACAGCTTCCCATGCAACGGGATGAGATCTTTCATCGCATTATTGGTCGGGACGGGCATGGCTATAGTTTGACCTATGGAGCAGGGATTCCTCGTTCTGTAGTGTCACGCGCTGCGGTTGTCGGTCCTGCTGTTGCTCATATGACACAGCAGATGTTAGATTTTGAGGCACGGTTGCGCGCTTCCGAGGAGACAAATGCGCAATTGACAATTGAGGTTAGAGCACTGCGGGAATATGTGCGTCGAGCTGATGGTACAGGGGATCATACGACGCAGGTATATACTGTATTTATTTATTTAATTTAAATTATTTTTGTTATTAAAATATTTATAATGTTTA
The DNA here is from genome assembly GCA_963277665.1 of Viscum album. Taxonomy (NCBI): domain Eukaryota; kingdom Viridiplantae; phylum Streptophyta; class Magnoliopsida; order Santalales; family Viscaceae; genus Viscum; species Viscum album. The sequence goes on along the minus strand of OY728127.1, from coordinate 1,207,066,818 downwards.
TTTTTTGTAGGAACCTGGCCCACCAGAAGGAGGTAGCAGTGATGGCAACGCGTGACGCACCATATATTCACGAGATATGTTTTTTGTTTTTACTGGTAGGGTTGACATTGATGTACTGTATTTATTCATTTAAGTAATGCATTATTACCATCCATGGTGGTCTTTTAAATATTTTATACACATATTGAGTATTTATTCATTTATGTAATGCATTATTACCATCCGGGGCGTGAATTGTGAAATGGTCGGCCAGACGGCACCTCATTCGGAGGTGCCGTGTGACCGCGGCGGCCGGAAACGCGTTTCCGGCGCCATAAAACACCAAAACGGCGTGCGGCGGTCCCATTCAGAGCAAACGTGCTCCGAAAGACCTGAAACTGCACGGGAATGATAGAAATATTATTCCTGAGATGCAGGAGGAGGCCGCACGTCAATCGGCCGTGCGGTGCGCGCGGCACGTCCGATTGTGTCGTTTTCAGCAGCGCGGCGCGCGCTGAAATGGCGCGTTGGGGGGTCAAAACCACCCGAACGACCTCAGAATGCCACGAAACCGTACGATATCATCCGGGGCATGAATTTTGAAATGGTCGGCTAGACGGCACCTCATTCGGAGGTGCCGTGTGACCGCGGCGGCCGGAAACGCGTTTTCGGCGCCGTAAAACACCAAAACGGCGTGTGGCGGTCCAATTCGGAGCAAACGTCTTCCAAAAGACCTGAAACCGCACGGGAACGATAGAAATATTATTCCTAAGATTCAGGAGGAGGCCGCACGTCCATCGGACGTGCGGTGCGTGCGGCACGTCTGATTGTGTCGTTTTCAGCAGCACGGCGCGCGCTGAAATGGCGCGTTGGGGGGTCAAAACCACCCGAACGACCTCCGAATGCCACGAAACCGTACGACAACATCCGGGGCGTGAATTGTGAAATGGTCGGCCAGACGGCACCTCATTCGGAGGTGCCGTTTGACCGCGGCGGCCAGAAACGCGTTTCCGGCGCCCTAAAACACCAAAACGGCATGCGGCGGTCCAATTCGGAGCAAACGTGCTCAGAACGACCTGAAACCGCACGGGAACGATAGAAATATTATTCCTGAGATGCAGGAGGAGGCCTCAAATCCATCAGACGTGCGGTGCGCGCGGCACGTCCGATTGTGTCGTTTTCAGCAGCGCGGCGCGAGCTGAAATGACGCGTTGGGGGGTCAAAACCACCCGAAAGACCTCCAAATGCCACGAAACCGTACGACAACATCCGGGGCGTGAATTGTGAAATGGTCGGCCAGACGGCACCTCATTCGGAGGTGCCGTGTGACCGCGGCGGCCGGAAACGCGTTTCCGGCGCCAAAAAACACCAAAACGGCGTGCGGCGGTCCCATTCGGAGTAAACGTGCTCCGAAAGACCTGAAACCGCACGGGAACGATAGAAATATTATTCCTGAGATGCAGGAGGAGGCCACACGTCCATCAGACGTGCGGTGCGTGCGGCACGTCTGATTGTGTCGTTTTCAGCAGCGCGGCGTGCGCTGAAATGGCGCGTTGGGGGGTCAAAACCACCCGAACGACCTCCGAATGCCACGAAACCGTACAAAAACATCCGGGGTGTGAATTTTGAAATAGTCGGCCAGACGGAACCTCATTCGGAGGTGCCGTGTGACCGCGGCGGCCGGAAACGCGTTTCCGGCACCCTAAAACACCAAAACGGCGTGCGGCGGTCCAATTCGGAGCAAATGTGCTCCGAACGACCTGAAACCGCACAGGAACGATAGAAATATTATTCCTGAGATGCAGGATGAGGCCGCACGTCCATCGGACGTGCGGTGCGCGCGACACATCCGATTGTGTCGTTTTCAGCAGCGCGGCGCGCGCTGAAATGGCGCGTTGGGGGGTCAAAACCACCCGAACGACCTCCGAATGCCACGAAACCGTACGACAACATCCGGGGCGTGTATTGTGAAATGGTCGGCCAGACGGCACCTCATTCGGAGGTGCCGTATGACCGCGGCGGCCGGAAACGCGTTTCCGGCGCCCTAAAACACCAAAACGGCGTGCGGCGGCCCAATTCGAAGCAAACATGCTCCGAACGACCTGAAACCGCACGGGAACGATAGAAATATTATTCTTGAGATGCAGGAGGAGGCCGCACGTCCATCGGACATGCGGTGCACGCGGCACGTCCGATTGTGTCGTTTTCAGCAGCGCGGCGCGCGCTGAAATGGCGCGTTGGGGGGTCAAAACCACCCGAACGACCTCCGAATGCCACGAAACCATTCAAAAACATCCGGGGCGTGAATTGTGAAATGGTCGGCCAGACGGCACCTCATTCGGAGGTGCCGTTTGACCGCGGCGGCCGAAAACGCGTTTCTGGCGCCCTGAAACACCAAAACGGCGTGCATCGGTCCAATTCGGAGCAAACGTGCTCCGAACGACCTGAAACCGCACGAGAACGATAAAAATATTATTCCTGAGATGCAGGAGGAGGCCGCACGTCCATCGGACGTGCGGTGTGCGCGGCACGTCCGATTGTGTCGTTTTCAACAGCGCGGCGCGCGCTGAAATGACGCGTTGGGGGGTCAAAACCACCCGAACGACCTCCGAATGCCACGAAACCGTACGACAACATCCGGGGCGTGAATTGTGAAATGGTCGGCCAGACGGAACCTCATTCGGAGGTGCCGTGTGACCGCGGCGGCCGGAAACGCGTTTCCGGCGCCATAAAACACCAAAACGGCGTGCGGCGGTCCCATTCGGAGCAAACGTGCTCCGAAAGACCTGAAACTGCACGGGAACAGTAGAAATATTATTAATGAGATGCAGTAGGAGGCCGCACGTTCATCGGACATGCGGTGCGCGCGGCACGTCCGATTGTGTCGTTTTCAGCAGCGCGGCGCGCGCTGAAATGGCGCGTTGGGGGGTCAAAACCACCCGAACGACCTCCGAATGACACGAAACCATACGAAAACATCCGGGGCATGAATTGTGAAATGGTCAGCCAGACGTCACCTCATTCGGAGGTGTCGTGTGACCGCGGTGGCCGGAAACGCGTTTCCGGCGCCATAAAACACCAAAACGGCGTGCGGCGGTCCCATTCGGAGCAAACGTGCTCCGAAAGACCTGAAACCGCACGGGAACGATATAAATATTATTCCTGAGATGCAGGAGGAGGCCGCACGTCCATCGGAAGTGCGGTGCGTGCGGCACGTCCGATTGTGTCGTTTTCAGCAGCGCGGCGCACGCTGAAATGGCGCGTTGGGGGGTCAAAACCACCCGAACGACCTCCGAATGCCACGAAACCGTACGACAACATCCGGGGCGTGAATTTTGAAATTTTCGGCTAGACGGAACCTCTTTCGGAGGTGCCGTTTGACCGCGGCGGCCGGATACGCGTTTCCGGCGCCCTAAAACACCAAAACGGCGTGCGGCGGTCCAATTCGGAGAAAACGTGCTCCAGACGACCTTAAACCGCACGGGAACGATAGAAATATTATTCCTGAGATGCAGGAGGAGGCCGCACGTCCATCGGATGTGCAGTGCGCGCGGCACGTCCGATTCTGTCGTTTTCAGCAGCGCGACGCGCGCTGAAATGGCGCGTTGGGGGGTCAAAACCACCCGAATGACCTCCGAATGCCACGAAACCGTACGACAACATCCGGGGCGTGAATTGTGAAATTTTCGGCCAAACGGCACCTCATTCGGAGGTGCCGTGTGACCGCGGCGGCCGGAAACGCGTTTCCGGCGCCATAAAACACCAAAACGGCGTGTGGCGGTCCCATTCGGAGAAAACGTGCTCCGAAAGACCTGAAACCGCACGGGAACGATAGAAATATTATTCCTGAGATGCAGGAGGAGGCCTCACGTCCATCGGACGTGTGGTGCGTGGCACGTCTGATTGTGTCGTTTTCAGCAGCGCGGCGCGCGCTGAAATGGCGAGTTGGGGGGTCAAAACCACCCGAACGACCTCCGAATGCCACGAAACCGTACGACAACATCCGGGGCGTGAATTGTGAAATGGTCGGCCAGACAGCACCTCATTCGGAGGTACTGTTTGACCGCGGCGGCCGGAAACGCGTTTCTGGCGCCCTAAAACACCAAAACGGCGTGCGGCGGTCCAATTCGGAGCAAACGTGCTCCGAACGACCTGAAACCGCACGGGAACGATAGAAATATTATTCCTGAGATGCAGGAGGAGGCCGCACATCCATCGGACATGCGGTGCGCGCGGCACGTCCGATTGTGTCGTTTTCAGCAGCGCGGCGCGCGCTGAAATGGCGCGTTGGGGGGTCAAAACCACCCAAACAACCTACGAATGCCACGAAACCGTACGAAAACATCCGGGGCATGAATTTTGAAATGGTCGGCTAGACGGAACCTCATTCGGAGGTGCCGTTTGACCTCGGCGGCCGGAAACGCGTTTCCGGCGCCCTAAAACACCAAAACGGCGTGCGGCGGTCCAATTCGGAGAAAACGTGCTCCGAACGACCTGAAACCGCACAGGAACGATAGAAATATTATTCCTGAGATGCAGGAGGAGGCCGCACGTCCATCAGACGTGCAGTGTGCGTGGCACGTCTGATTGTGTCGTTTTCAGCAGCGCGGCACACGCTGAAATGACGTGTTGGGGGGTCAAAACCACCTGAACGACCTGCAAATGCCACGAAACCGTACGACAACATCCGGGGCGTGAATTGTGAAATGGTCGGCCAGACGGCACCTCATTCGGAGGTGCCGTTTGACCGCGGCGGCCGGAAACGCGTTTCCGGCGCCCTAAAACACCAAAACGGCGTGCGACGGTCCAATTCGGAGCAAACGTGCTCCGAACGACCTGAAACCGCATGGGAACGATAGAAATATTATTCCTGAGATGCAGGAGGAGGCCGCACGTCCATCAGACGTGCGGTGTGCGCGGCACGTCCGATTGTGTCGTTTTCAGCAGCGCAGCGCGCGCTGAAATGGCGCGTTGGGGGGTCAAAACCACCCGAATGACCTCTGAATGCCACGAAACCTTACGACAACATCCAGGGCGTGAATTTTGAAATGGTCGGCCAGACGGCACCTCATTCGGAGGTTCCGTGTGATCGTGGCGGCCGGAAACGCGTTTCCGGCGCCATAAAACACCAAAACGGAGTGCGGCGGTCCCATTCGGAGCAAACGTGCTCTGAAAGACCTGAAATGAGATTATTTCTTGAATCGAAGTTTTCAAATTATTATATCACAATGATTTGATATTATATATATATTAAATATATATTAAAACATTTAAAATATTATATATATATATATATTTAAAATATTGTATTTAATAGTATATATTTGAATATTTATATATATATATATATATATATATATATTTATATTCAATTCAATAAAAAAAAATTTAAAAAAAAAATTTAGATTAGCGACCGCCATAGGCGGTCGCTATAGGGTGCCCGGCAAAGGGCCTTCAGCGACCGCTTGGCGGTCGCTCAAGGCCTCTAGCGACGAGGCAACAGCGACCACCAATGGCGGTCGCTGCGCGGCCGCTAAAGACCTTTAGAGACCGCCAATGGCGGTCGCTAATGGACTTATTTACAGTAGTGATACCCAAACACGATGATATGTCATTAGGTTTTCAATCCATGCATTGAAGTATGTGATTCATGATACGCATTAATATTGATCTCAATTAAAAGGATAAATATTCATGTTTTAAAATATGAATATCTAATGACACATAAAACACATGGAATTATTGTTATTGGGGAAATCCTCAATACCCCCATTGTAGAGATCCCTAAGTGTGATCTTCATGGGAACAAGTCTTAATTTTTGTGATATTATGTTTTTCAAAAGACTTATTTAGTGTTCTGATTTACAGATTTTGGAATGTGAATGTTCGGAATTTGGTACATGGGCTTGGTGAGGCTTATGGTATTGGAAGGCTTATAGAAGAAGGATGGTCCAAATTTTCCTTCTCCAAAGCCAAGTGTAAAGCAACCATGCACAAACCATGAAATTTTGGAAGCTTTAGATAACATAAGAATAACTCTAAAGTGCATGAATAAATTGTTTATTATTTTTTAAAGGATGGGAAAGATTATTTGTGGGATTTGTGAGTTTAACATACACTTTTTACTTAAATACATAAATTGAGGTGATGATATCTTAGAAAAATAAATGGTGACCTTGATCAACAATGGGATATCTATGAATTTTTGGAGGTGGTGGAACATGGTCAAGTGGTTGGTCCCTAATATAAATAGATAGAGTGGGTTATTGTTTTATAATTGAACTTTATAATTTTTCTCTATCATTAATATAAATAATGAATCAATGTTCTACCATAGAATAGGAAACAATTATGAACCACATAAATTTTTGGTTGTTTTTTCCTTTAGTTATTTATTTTGTTTGGGTTTTTATTTTGGGAGTTATGAGTGTTGGAGTTTAGAAATTTGGTGTAGTGGATGAAATATTTTTGTCTTCTTAGTTCTAGTATATCGATTTTATGGGTTTTTTCACTTTCATATGTTCCATAATTTTTTTGAACTTATTTTATAAAGGGTTTCTTCTAGTCATGGTTGTTAAGACCCAATAAGTGTCATGGGAGCTTGTGGTTTGTCAAGGACTAGTGAAATGAGACTTAAAATCCTATCATAACATTCTATCCTTATAGTTCATTATTTCATTGGGAGTTATATGTTTTAGAGGGTATTTAATTACAATAGGGAAAGGACTAGATTGACTAATTATACTAAATGGAATTCAAATTCTACAGAATGTAGATGGTGGTTTATCTATTCTAGAAGGATATTAAAATTTAATTTAAAGGATTCAAGCTAAAATCCATGGAGAATGTGGACTATAAAAGTCTTGATGGAATGTAATATAGTGTTATAAATTGTTTATTTTCAAGGAATGTTTCTTACAACATCTGAGAGGAGACGATTTCTATAGAGTCAGTGAAGGATATTACAAATATATATGTTAATACAATATTAATTAATAAATTCATAATGATTCAGAGGTTATTTTTCATGAGAAATTCAAATGGAAGTATAATGGTAGATCTTTTTAACAAAATTACGATGATAATGATTCATTTAGAATGAGTGGAATTAAATTTTATGGATCTATTTTTGGATTTTTTTTCTACTGTAATCACTCCCAGAATCATAGGTTGTGATGTTTACCTCTTGTATAAATTCAATTAGTAAAACGAATCTTGATTTTAATGTAACTTATGATATCATTTTGAATAAATAAATTATATAGTGGAAGGTATATGTATTTACCCGAATTTTGTTCAATATAGAAGGGATAGGATTTTTCATTCAATGGAAAGATCGGATGAAAGTGAAAAATAATAAGGATAGAAGTCGAAGTAAATAAATTAGACCAAGACCTGTATCATAGAATTATTAGATAAACGGGAATATATAAAAGGATTATAGGAATTACATAGTTGATTCAAGAATTATTTCTTCATTACATTTAAAAAATACTAAAACTGAGGGATAAATTAGTTTACTACTCAGTGTAAATAATCCATTAGAATTGTAGATAATTAATTTTGGAGTATCATTTCATTATACATTAAAGAGGCATAGCATGTCCAGTGATTTTTCTAGATGATTCTACAAGGTTTCTATTATAAATGATGATGCACTGTAGATTATATGGAGAGTCAATTTGAAGGTAAACATAAAAAACTATTTTGAAAGAGATATATTGATTTTGGAACATACCCACATTAGGGATGAATTTAATTTTAATTCATGAGATACACAAAGATGGATTTCTACAATGTTTATTGATGGAGTGTGGAAGATGAATTAGGGATATATGGTGGTGGAAAGAGCTATTAAAGAAGAAACATTGTATCTGACTAGAAGTTTAGATGGTTTAATAACTCCTGGAATAATAACTTCTAATAGTATAGAGTTTTTTCATTTTCATCAGGGGAGAATGATTGAGAAGAACATGTATGTATTAGTGTTGTAAGGCATAATGAAGTTTGGCCACATGAATTTTTATACATGTGAGAATTAAATTATAGTAAAGAATATAAATGTGTAATTTGTGAAAAATAGTAGGATACATAATTTTTGGATGTTATAGATTATATCTACTTATTATTGGGGGACTACTCTAGTCCATTCATATATAGGGTTATTATACTATGTTACTTTATTGATGATTCAACATTGAAGTTATGGGTATACATCCAATACTCAGGTCTTCAAAGTGTTATTTTAAAGGAGATCCATGGTGGAGAAAGTTACCAAAAATATTATTAAGTTCTTAAGGTTATAAAATTGTGCTATGTAAGGTAGTATGAAATTTAGATGTATTTTATGGAGAAAAGGAGTCTCATTTTACAAAACTATACCTAGGATTTTGAAACAAAACTACATGGCTGTGGATGAAATTGATAGTAAATGAGAATTCTAAAAGAATGAGGTTACATGTGGGATTCCCAAGGGAGTTTTGGGATGAAGTTTTCAATTATTCCTCCAATATCAGTAATATAAGTCCAACCAAAACCCTGGGATATGAGATTCTAGAAAAACATTGTTCCTAAAACCCTATTGATGTATATATTCTAAAGGTTTTTATAAGTCTCATATTTGCCCATATTGATTCTATCGATACAGAATAGATTGAAGAAAATTTCAATGAAATTTTCATTATTCAGTATGGTGACAAAAATGTTAGGGTTCACCTCTAGGATAATGATAAATGTAATGTATTTAGATTTTGATATGTTATATTTATTTAGATTGTATTTTCAAAAGACCAAAAGTTTTTGGAATATGAGGTTGAGAACAAAGAATCAATGGGGAATTTAAAATTTCATCTAAATGGAAATCCAGATGTTCTAGATGTTATGGAATGTTCTGGTATCGTTGAATCTCTAGAAGAGACAAAATGTTTTTTAAAAAAGTACTATAATCTTGGAAATTGAATACTATTTTGGTAGATCTATGGAAGATGATGTTATGGAAATAGTAGTTCTAGAATGTGCAGATTTGTAGGTTAAGTTGTGGAGGTTTACTATGATAATATGATCAATTTAGAGGTGTGGAACTAATCTAAATTTTTTTCTTCTTATGGATTATTGAGAACTTGAGTGCTTAGAAGAATTTGAAAGTCTCAACAATTTTTGAAAATAAGAGTATGTCATGGAATAATAAATGGTTTTATTGTATGAAAAAACATAAGGGAAAACAAAATTACTACAAAGAAAGAAATAATTTTAGAAGAAATGGTTATATCAGTTTAAGGGGAAATTATATTGTAGTATATAATACAAGTCAAGGTAAGTTGTTGATGAGTTTTAGTATAATGAGAGGACATATTCCTTTTAAATATTTTTCCTCATTTTCACATGTACAACTATTCAGATAGTGTTATGTCAGATAGCTTCAAATGGATAACATATTTAACAATTATATGTGAAAGCAACATTCCTTCTAGGATATTTAAAGGAGAAAAATTTCATGAAGAAACTATAGGGATTTTTAGAAAAACATAATGAGGTCCTATTATGAAAAATAAATAAATAACTTGTATTGTTTTAATAAAGAACTATGGTAGTGGAATTAGATTTTCAATGCCTTTATTGGTGAAAAGGGTGTTTTCTAGAGTAATGTTGACCATTTTTTTAACAGATGGTATTTAATAATGAAATTTTCATCATTGTGATCTTGTACATGGATGATACATCATTCTGATCTTATAAATAGATGATACAATCCTAGAAGGTCCAAACCTAAAACAAATTCAGGAAAAAATATGATTTTTATTGATGGTTTGAAAGGAAATATCTCATTAAAGATAATCAGATTTTGGGGTTATAGATTGAGAGGGATAGGAAGACCAGAACATTGGTTATATCTTATAAGGAGTACATTCAAAAGATATTGGAGAGATTCTAAATGACTGTATGTAATCTTGTTTCCAACCCATTAGCTAGAAACATCATGTTATGAATAGGGAAAGTATATAAATATGAATATGAGGTAGTATACATGGTGAATTTTTTTGTATAATTCAACTTTCAGAAAATTTATGTATTTTATTTTTTTTTATGAGACAATAAATTTCTCATGTATTGGGAGTATTAATCCAATTTATGGTGAATCCAATAAAGGATCGTTGAGAAGTTGTGAAGACAATTATCCAATATCTCAAAGGTTATGAAGATATTTCCTTGTGTTTTTGAATAGATGATCCATTTTAGGTATATGTTGATATAGACTTTGAAGCGGATATATATACAAATAAGAGTACCACATACTTTGTGTTCACTTTTGATGTGTCAACCATAAGTTGGATTTCAAGACTACAACCGGTAGTTTCCCTGTATATAATAGAAGATGAGTACATGGACTTCATGGAATCATGAAATTAATCAGTATAGATATTTTTCTTATTGAAATAACTTGGAATGAGTTTGTATAATGATATATTGTTTCGTGAAAACAAGTGCATGATTCATCTAATAAATTATATGGTGTTTCATTCACAATCAAATCCCATTGATATCAAGAATCATTTTTTCAGGACCACACCCAATGGGCATCATGCCGCAACTACCCCAAGCCTGCCTCTATAGTCTAGGGTCTAACAACAAGAACCAAAAGGCATAACTAATATGGGAGGCCTTTTCCTAAATATTTATACACACGCACCAAACCATCTCCAAACAGAAGTGAAGAGGAATAATAATAATGTATGAAACATCTAGAGAGTAAACCATTAATATAAAACCTCTTGGGAATAAAATTGAATGACAATATAAACTGAAAAATAAAATGGGTAAAATACACACCCAACTAAAAAGATGTCCCAACCAGAAAAACTCTAGAAAGTAAAGTGCTAAGAGTTCCCAACTCTATATCTGTAATCCTATACTACCATATGCAGTAAAACGAACTAGGGTATCCCTATGATCCTCTACAATCTCTATTGACATATCCATCATGTGAATAATACACAACATGTGCTGGAAATGATGGTGTAGGGGTCAGTATATACATACTGAGTAGGATTCCCCAAAAGTAGAGGGGGAAACAATAGGAGACATGATAGAATTAGAAAGCTCAAACCATAGGAATATAGAAATGATATCCAATTAATAGAGATATATTCTCATAAAACAAACCCAAATGAAATTGAATGGGGATATCTATCTCACATATCATTCTAGGAAAATTTTATCCTATCAGTTCCAAAGGGTACAACAATGATGCCAAACATCTCGAGTGTTTATTCGAAGAAGCATCCATATGGGAACACACCTCCCCATTGTGCTTCATACTCAAGGTTCCACAATCTCTAGGTAGAGGACCCATTTTTTGGATATGATATGAGGGTTCCACTCAATAGATATACAGGGGACCCATGACCTATCTAAATAGAAGTATCCCACTATATAGGTGGATAGAGGACCCACTCCCAATTCCATCATGGGGTTACACTATATAGATAGAGGGCTCATACCATGTCCCATTAGGAGGGTTCCACTCAAAAGGTAGATAGATAGTGGACCAATGCTCTATTCTAATAAAATGGTTCCAATATGGGGGTAATGTACCCATTCCCTGTCCCAACAGGAGGGTTCCACTCTGATGATATATAAATAGAGGGTCCACACCCTAGTCCATCAGGTGGGTTCCACACTACATGTAGAGGACCCATGCACTATCCCAGTAAGAGGGTTACACTCAGAAAATATATTGAAGATGGATTCTATGTCTTAATAGGAGAGTTCCACTTTGGATGAACTGATAGAGGACCCAAGAACTATCCCAATAGGATGGTTCCATTCTGATGATCATGTCTAATCATTATCATCATCAAGCATCTCTTAAATAAGAATCACACTTAGAGAACCTCCAATCATATCTCAGAAACAACCATAAACTCCACCATCATGTTCTATGTGGAAAAAATCAGGATAATATGCTCATGGACCAAAATCCAAGTCCAAACAAAGGAGATATGTGAGGTAGAATATTCTTAAAAAAAGAAGGTACATGGCCTATAGGGGACCCATAATGCATGTTGTACTACCCTACTTCGTAGCCATGTCCTCACTAGTATACACCTCAATATCAATTTATAACTAAATTATGTGTAAGGGGACTACACAGTGTGTCTTAGCCACCCTTTTCTGAGACATTTTCTCTAAGTTATTCCAGTGTCCCTTGGGCTGTGTCTATGTACACTTTCCATCTGTTATGAGGTTCTTATGTTCGGGTACTCCTAGAGTACACACTGAGTCACCAAAATTGAGTCACATGGAGTGTGGGTATCTCACACAGCATGTGATATTTAACACACCCAATAAACCTAGCCATCGTTTTTAGGGATCTACAGGCAATGTGTTCTTATGACTAAATACGGTGTAGTTGGGTTTTCCAAAGAAACTCATATATGACATAATGATCCTAGATTTGTGCCTATCTCCATGATTTCTAGCTATTAACCACCCAGTATTGGTGCAATCCATCTCAATCCTTTGATTCTGGCCCTGTGGTGGGAATAAAATAAATCTCAATCTAGTCGTATAAAGCCCCACATTGTTGTTGTTTCTCTCATACCATTGTTGATCATTCCCAAATCCACAAAAATCATCACTTATATCTGTAAAAACATCACAATTCATCTACTAATCACTGATCTATACAGCACATGTGAATTTATAAGGAATCAAGGGTTCAATACTGCTCAATTCCACCTCTTAATATCAAACTGTGGCTTCATAGACTAATAGAAAAGATTTCAAAGAATGAAGTGAGAATACACATAAACAAGGGTGAAAAAACATTGTAAAATAATTATTGACCCAAAAATAAAAATTGGGGATATACAAGGTGATAAATCATGGTAAAATATGGTAAATCAAATAAAAAATTAGATCTGATATGTGGGTATATGCAAAGGGTGAAGAAAACTACATATCATAGAAATAGAATTGATTCTTCCCAATCCTTTAATCATAAGTGAGTAAATCCACATATGATGATCCCTACCTCAATATTGGATCATTTTATGAATAGGAAAACATCGTTCAATGAAGGAGGAATATATAACCCCATTCACTATGCATTAATTCACCTTGATCTGGAAGCTTGTCGTCATCCAATCACAATCCACCATCTAAGAAAGGAGATTCCTCCTTTCAAGGGTCCCATAGTTATATATATACCATATAAATCTTACATTATAAAGATTTTATATTGGAAATCAGGTTTGAGATTAGTAATGATTGAATTAATTATTTAATTAATCCACTGAATGCACCCTCCAATTACAATTTTATTTGAATGTCTCGCGCCGACCTACATTATGTCATACCTAAGGAAAAACACACATTCCAGACTCAATTGTGGTCTTAGATGTATATTTCAAGACTCCATTTAAGATGAATTAAATTATTTTTGAAAACCCATTCTTGTGTGATATAAAATATATTTATTGTTTTTAAAAATTAATTATCGGCACAAAAGGCCTCAAAATCAGGTGTTGTCTCAACACCTGTCTCCAATATATTCCTTGATATAATTAAAAGTCTTGAAAGGAAAAAATAGGGTGTTTACATTATTCCATCCTGCAATATTTACATCCTCAAAAAGAAAAACTAAAAAAAATTTGGGATACAGATCCTTCATTTGGATTTCCCTCTCCCAAGAGCTCTCATGTATGCTCTCTTGCTTCCACAACACATGAATTAAGGGAATGGCTATCCATACTGAATCATCTCATTCCAATCCTTGATCACCATTGTGTGCTCTGTGAATGTGGCTCTATTCTTGATCTCTAGCTATCCCTAATAAATAACATGTGTAGGGTCACACACGTATCTCCATAGTTGCAACACATAGAAGACATCTTTCACCCACTCCATGTATGGAGGTAGGGAAATTTGGTATCAAACCACACAAACCCTTTATAAGATCTTAAACGGCCCAGTGAACCTCAAGGATAGATTTCCTCTCTGACCAAATACACACAATATTCATCATAGGGAGACTCTTGGGAAAATTTATTCTCCTTGGTTCAAATCCTAGTGCCTAATATGTTGATCTAAATAATATTTCATCCTGATCTGAGCTATCCTCATCTACATGTTGATGACATGGACCTTATCCATTGTTTCCTGCACCATCTCTATCCCAAAAATAGATACATCACCGATGTCCATACAACATAATGGTGACCTGTAGGGTCTCTAATATATGTCCATGAAAGGTTCCATGTCAATAGTAGAGTGGTAGCAATTTTTTTAAAAAATATCCACCAAGGGAAAATGATCTACCCAGCTCAATCCAAAGTATAACATGCAAGACCTCAGCATATCCTATATCACCTGAATAGTTCTCTTGGTCTTACCATATGTTTGGGGTTAAAGGTTGTACTCTTACTCTTTCGAGTCAAAAATTCCTCATGTAGGTATCCCTACAACCATGTTGTAAACTTCACATTGTGGTTGGAGAATATATTTAAGGGAACCCCATGAAATTTTATGAACTCTCATATGTACAACTACCATGAACTCTCAAATGAACTCTACCCCTTGATATCAAGGAAGTGTGTAGATTTTACGAGTTGATCAAATATCACCCAGATGGTGTCATGGCCTCTTTCATTCCATGTAAGTCCTTTCACAAAATCCATGGATATGTCATCCCATTTCCACTCTGAGAACTCTAAACTGTAACAAGACTAACAAAACTTGGTGCTCAGCCTTTAGCTACTGACATGTGAGGAACAGAGAGATGAACTTGCTGATTCTTCTCCTCATTCAATCCCACAAAAACTTCTACTGATGGTATCTCTACATATTCCCCACTCTAGGATGTAAAACCAAAGTTGATTTTTGAAACACTCTCATCAAATCCTCCCACATAATTACTAAGACCACCATCAATCCCTGGAAAATGATTAAATGATTCCCTCTATCAAAAAATACATCTAGTGAATCCCCTTAGAATATCAGGTCATGTAGGACCTCACAATTGATTTCTCCCTACTCGACCTCTCTCACACACTGAGAAGTAGAATAGTCAACACCATAAAATGAACAAAAGAAACACCATCCTTCTCAACAAGGGTCAGCTATAAAGATTCCAACTGCTCGGATGCATCCAACACCAAATGAGCCTTAGACATCCTATTAACGAAATCTACCACCATGTTTCCCTTACCTAGAGTATTGAATATATCATTGTCATGGTCCTTCAGAAACTCTAATAAATACATCTATCTCAAGTGAAAATCTCTCTACATGAATACATAATTGAGACTCTAATGATCTAAATAAACAACAGACCACTCTCCCAAAATATAGTTCCTCCACATCCTTTGAGTGAAGACTACTACTTCCAACTCTAGGTTGTGATTTTAACCATTCTACTTGTGGGTTCTCAGTTTCCTTGAACCATATGTCATAACTACCTACCTCTTCATCAACACATAGCCAAACCCAGGTCCATAGGAATCAAAATATACTATGTACTCCATGCCCTCCTCTGGTAGTCTCAAAATAGGATCACTCGCCTGCCTTATCCCCAACTCCTCAGAGGATCTATGGTACTACTCAATCTAGGAAAATGGTTTCCCTTTAAACATAATGGTGGTCAATGGGAATGTAATCCTGGATAAGTTTTTTAGAAACCTCTTGTATTACACCTCCAATCTAAGAAAACCCCACACCTCTGACACACTCTTGGGTGGATCCCTGGAATTCATTGTATCTATCATCATTGGGTATACAACTATTTCATTTTCAGAAATGATATTTTAAAAAAAGTAAACATAATGGATATTTAACTATAAATTAGAGAGCTTACCATAAAGTTAGTGATTTTTATGTAATTCTAAGACCATCCTTATGTGTTTTGCATTCCCCCCTTGGATGCAGAGTGTGTGTTCTTAATAAAGACAACATCAAATTAGTCCAAGTATGGTTGAAATACCTGTCTCATCGATGCCATTAACACAGAGGTGGAATTTTTCCGGAAAAAATGCATCACTAAGAACTTGCATATTCTATAGTAATATAGGAATTCCATCCTCATAATATCATCCTTTTGAACACTCAACTGGTGATAGTCAGACCTAAGATCAATCATTTAGAACCACGTCGCCTCTCACAACTGATCATAGAGGTCATCAATCCTTAGAAAGGGTACTTGTTCTTTATAATAGCCTCATTAATGAAATGATAATCCAAAGAAAGTAACAACCACCCATAATCCTTTTTTAGGAACAACACTAAAGCTACCT
Organism: Viscum album; assembly: GCA_963277665.1. Classification (NCBI taxonomy): domain Eukaryota; kingdom Viridiplantae; phylum Streptophyta; class Magnoliopsida; order Santalales; family Viscaceae; genus Viscum; species Viscum album. The sequence goes on along the minus strand of OY728127.1, from coordinate 1,207,050,550 downwards.
AAGGGGACACACTGGGTCTGACGAAACCCTTCTCTTGAAGGTCCTCCAATTTCAAAAAAATATCCCAATGCTCGGTAGGGGACATCTGATATTACATAGATGATATCATAGAAATATCAAGGTATATGTAGATGAAAAACACCATCACTCACTTTATATGTAGTCCCAATATGTTCTCAGAGATAATGACCATAAAATACTCCATGTTTGAAGGAATCCATATGCTAGAATATCTTGTTGAACCAATGGATAATCTAACCAGTATATGGTGTATGGGATACAACCGATTGATAATAAAACCCACTCACTCTGCCATGATATCTCTGTCACCACAAAGGAGAATCTCATCTCATCAGTGTGAAGGGATCTGACTCATCTACAGTGATGGTCAATCTAGTCTTAGATAGAAGAAATCTAATCTATACCCAAGATGACATTATAATGACTTATCATGAAGACCAAAATTCCCCCTAAGAAAATATCTCCACCAAGAGATATCTCAAAATAATAGTAGATAAAAGATATCAAAGAAGCATTCCTTGTAGGAACCTAAAGGAAAAGTTTTTAGGTTAAAACATCAAATGGGAGCTCCATAACTCACACTTGGAGTAAAGAGATAAAGGAATGACTCACACCTATGCCTATTATTACTGATGAAAGAGTAGAATAATCATGGAGCGTACCTCCAATCATCTCACAATCCACCTGGTCATATGCCTCCACATCCTTAAGTTACCCATGGCTCCAAACGCTAGCTCGCTAAGCCTGACCTGGTCTACCCGGTGGTGGTGGTGGAAAGAGATCATATCATCATCCACCTCCCACAACTCCTTCTCCTAGATATCCAACTACTCCTATGCTAGATCTTCCTCTATGAGGGCCACCCTAACCTCACTTGGGAGATCCATGGTCATATTGTTTCCTTTGCCATGGTGGCCAATCCACTATCTTTATTCCCTACTCAGTATGTCAGGATAGGAAATCACATGACATGTGTCCTCACCCATACCATTCATAGAACTTCCCTTATTTGGGATTTCCCTTTCCACTACATGGTCCCTTCATTACACAAAAAAGTGTATAAGTATGGTTATGATAAGGTCTCCTACACTAAGATCCTACCAATTGGTACCAGCTAGCTGCTATAGATGAATCATCCACATGACTCCCATTACTATATACAACTACAAGGCATCCCTCTTATAGGAATATTACTATCATTAATTCTTTCTCTAACACTCTGTCATAAGTGGGAATTCATCAAGTCACCACACAATCACATATGTATCTATAGATACATTTCTCAAACTTCCACTCCAGAAAGTATCCATCTCGAAACATATCTAGGGAGTATTGAATAAGGTTAGTAAACCTCATGAAATACTTGGAAATTTCAATCCATCCCTGTTCCAACTCTAGAATCTCTTTAATATGAACTAAGTGAAAGAATGATGTGTATTACTCCCGATGAAATTGTTTATGGAAGTAGATCTATGAGATTGTCGACTTGTAATATATCTGTGTAACAAGGATTCATCAGGGATCAACTGCCCCATAGGAAAGATTGGATTCCACTATAATCACATGATTATTTAGTTTCCAGATAATTATGGACACTCAAATCATCAACTCTATCCAATACTCTACCTCCATGGATCTATCTCATCATGGAACATCATTGGCCTCTAGAGATGAAAATTTCAGAGTGTGTTATGCATGCACACATCTTTATCCTACTCTGTAGATACTATCTATTATTCAACTAGTGCAGTTGTTTCTACTTTTCTACCTGGAGAAAAGGTCCCACATAATGTCCCTTGAAATTAGGCCTCTTCAATCATTAAATTATTATTATGATCCTAAATTAGTAACCTGGAAGGCTATCTTTATAGAGGCATCCTAAAATTTAAATCAAGTCACACCATGGTAAAATGAGCATATATATATGTGGAGTTTTCTCAAGAAGAACATTAAAAATACTCAATCCTTTATAATTCATGAATAATTTATCCCTGTAATCAATTTCCCACTATAAATAATTGATAAGTCAGAAGTCAGAGTCCTCGTGAATGGATATTCCATCAGTCACACCAACACTGGGTTCACTAGACTAAAATTTTCACTTGAGACACTTTGAAATTGTTTCCCAAAATACCAACCAAACGTCTCAAGGAGAAATAATTCCAAACATCATACCAAATTCAAACCACCATTGATAACAATATGTCATTACCTGGCCCAATGGGGAATAATACAGAACTACCCCAAGTCTACCTTCATGGGCCAGAGGCTAGTGACAAGCACTGAAAGGCATTACTAATATGGGGGAATTTTCATAAATAACTATATGAATTCACCAAACCATCTCTATATATAATTTTATAGGAATAACAATAAAATATGAAACAAATAGATAATAAAACATGCTTGTAAAATCAATAGAAAATACAACAGTATGAAATAATAAACGAAAAATAAAAATGGGGAAAATACATTCTCAACCATAATAATTTCCTGACATGAAAATAAGTGGAAAGTAAAGTCATGAGATATCATGACCCTATATCTCCATGTCCTGGCCACTATACATGGTCAAATTCACCAGGTTATCCCTATGATCCTCTATAATCTCCACCATCCTATATTTCATCTGCATAAGACACGACAGATGTAGGAAAATCTGATGCATGGGTGAGTCTACACATACACATTAGGACACCCTAAAAGATGAGGGGGAAGTAATGTGAGACATGATAAAAGTATGTAGATAAACCCATATAAAAAGACATATGATAACCAATAAATGGGTATATATGATCATAAAAGAAATACAGCTAAGAGATAAAGGGGATCTCTACCTCACAACCTAGTCTTGAAAGAGTCTACCATCATTTATAAAGGGTCTATCAATGATGTCCTACACCTCCCATGACTTTATAAAAATGAATCCATATGGGGCCACACCTCACCGTTGTGCCACACATTCAAGAGGTCCAAATATCTAGGTAGATCCGTCATTACCTGATATGGTAGATGAGTTCTATTCAGTAGATAGATAGGGGACCCATGACTTATCCTGATATGAGGGTCCCACCCTATAGGTGGATAGGGGATCCACTCCCTAGCCTACCATGGGGGTCCCACTCATTGTATAGAGGACCCATTCCCTTTCCTAACAGGAGGCTTCCACTTAGAATGTAGATAGATAGAGGACCCATGCCCTATCACAATAGGAGGGTTTCACTCTAGAGGTAGAGGACCCATGCCCCATCCAAGAAAGAGGGATCAACTTTGATGATATATAAATAGAGGACCAACACCCTAGTTCATTAGGGATATTTCACTCTATAGGTAGAGGACCCATGACATGTCCCATCAAGAGGGTTACACTATAAAGATTGATAGAGTACTCATTCCCTATCAAAACTCGAGGGTTCTAGTTTTGATTAATAGATAGAGGACCCATGCCCTATCCTAATATGAGGATTCCACTCTGATGCTCATTTCTAATTATTTCTGTCGTCAAGCATCACCTAACAAAACATCACACTTGGAACACCTCATATAATATCTCAAACCCCACTAAAAATTCCACCATTGTGTTCTATGCAGAAAAACACTCACGATAGGCTACTCATAAGAGAAAATGTGATTCCAAACAAATGAGATATAAGAGGTAGACGTTTCCTTAAAAAGGAAGATACAGAACATGTAAGGGTACCCACAAAAAAATGTGGTCCCACCCTTCTACCTTTCTATTTCCATTATAGTAAATGGATTATTATCAATCTATCCCTACATGGAATGTAATTTGACTAAACCATGTGTCTCATCCACCCATTGTCGAGTCGTGTTCTCCTGACTATGCTTGTGTCCCATGGGTTGTGTTCATGTACACTGGTTGTATGCCCAGTCATGCCCAAGTCTATGTACTCCTAGGGTACAAATCGAGTCACCAGCACTAAGTAACATGGTTTATGGGTATCTCACATGGTGTTTGATACTTAACTCACCCAGAGACCCTAGCTTCCACAACTAGTTTTCTATACACCATGTGTTCTTTAGACTACACAGCTTGTACTCGGGTTTTCCAAAGAAAATCATATTTTTCACATTAATACAAGATCCTTTCTCAATGTCATGATTTATGAACATTAGCCACTTGATATCAGTGAAATCCATCTCTTTCTATTGATTCTATCCATCTGGTGTCCAAAAAATTAATCTTGATCCTCCCACATGAAGTTCGCACGTTGTTGTCGCTTCTCGCTCGCCATTGCCGATCGTTCCCAAATTTCATATCCATGAGAATCACCATCCAAATCCCATAAAATATCCCAATACATACTTTGATATCTGATCTATATGTCCTTATAAAATCTTCAGTTAATCTATGTGTCCGATCATAATCGATCTTTCCCAGCAATGTCGAATTGTGACCTGGTAGGCCAACAATGGTGATCATGAATAATGAAGTGTGAAAGAACATAATAAGGGTAAAACAATAGTTTTCCAATAATTCTTGGCCCAAAAAATATAAATTACTGATATCCAGGCTGAGAAAGAACTACACAATGGGGTAAATTGAATAAATAATTAAATCTAATATGTGGGTTCATACAAAGGCTCAAAACAAATGCATATCAAAGAAATCGTTTTGATTCAATTCAATATTTTAATCATAAGGGAGGAAATACTAATATGAATATTTATACCTAAATATTGGATCATTTTATTATGAATAATACAACCATAAATGAAGGAGTAAGATCTATTGCGTTTTTTGTGCCTCGTTTTTCCTAGATCAAGAAGCTCATCGTCGTCTGATCCTGATTTTCCATAAAATAAGGGTGGTTCCTCCTCTAATTAGTCCTAGGGTTTTCTAGATAAACCTGAATATTTTCCATAAAAATTTTATTTAAGAAATTATTTTTTAGGTAATTAATGAATTATTTAATTAATTAATTAATTAATCCACTTAACACACCTTCCAATGAACGTTTTATCCAAACATCCAACGATAACCCGCTTTAGGTCACTCCTAGAGTAAACCTCATCTTCTGGACTCACCATCATCTTAGATTTTTTTTGAGAATCTTCTTAAGATATATTCCATTATTTATAAAAATCCATGTGTGTGTGAAATTGAATATATAAAATATTTTTATAAAATTAATTCTAAACATAATGGGCCTTGGAATTGTGCACAATCTCCACACCTGTATTCCAAAAATATTTCATGATATATTTTAAAGTAATAAATGTAAAAAATAGGGTCTATACTATTTAATTTAGAAGATATTAAAATATAGGGTTTTTAAACAATACAATATTGGTGGAATTCATAATTTTTTTGATATACTAACCAGGGTCTTAGTCTTATAATTTTTGAGAAGTATTTTATCACATAAGATGGTGTGAATGGATACACTCACTATTTCTGTAAATGATGATGGGTTTTTTGTTTTCAAAAGTGTTATTGGTTTACTTGGAATCCTTGAATGTAGTCTTCAAGTGGGAGTTTTTAGGATTTGTGAATACTATTTTAATATTCCAATTCTTTGACTTCAGAAGAAGAAATTATGGAATTTGGGACTCATATTTAGGGAGGCCTATGTTTGGATAAGAATGATGGATGAAAAATATAGAGGTTCAAGCTATGGAATGTGGTTGAAACTGATCATGTATGGATAAGAAAAGTGTGGAAGCTCTGGATCATGTAGGAATATCTCCAAAGGACTAGAGTAAGGTTTTTTATCGGTTTTCAAGTGTCACATAATATTCATATGGGGAAATATGAGTTTAAATTTAACTTTTCATCAAAAGATAATAGTATAGGTAGTGAAATACAATAACAATCAAAGGAGGCTATAACCAATAGTGGATTCTCTACAAAATTTAGAAGGTGGAGGAACATAGTCAATCAGTTATACCCCGCCATAAATAGTTAGAGTGGGGTCATTTTTTAAATAAAAATTATAATATTTATCTTTTATTAGTTTAAATAAAGCAATCGAGTTATCCTATGAATTAAATTTAAGTTGAAACCCATTTAATTTCATATTGTATATTCTTTAGTAATTGTTTTAACTTTTCTTGTTTTTTTAGTTGTGAGTGTTAGATTTTGCTGATTCATTATGATGGTTGGGATGAGTTTTTGTTCTTTGTTTTAGTATATTGAATTCATGGGTTCATCCACTTCTAGAATTTATGTTTTTTTTTCATTATTGAAGTTCTAGAGGGTTTGTTCCTGTCATGATTTCTCTAGACCCCTCATATGATCCACCAACTCCTGGTACTCATATATATATATGTCCCATCTTATTGATGTCAATAGTATATAAGATATAATATTTAAGAATATTTTCATGGTACATCTAGTTTCTCATTATAGTGGAGAACTACTATAACCCATTTATATGAAAAATACTTTAAGAATATTATCATATTAATGATATGTATAATAATAAATAGTATGTGATAATCATAAATATGTTTCTGTAATAGATTGTACAAAATCAATTGATTTTAGGGAACCAACTCCAATACTATAATAATTTAATAGGAACCCACTCTCCTCCTATCAATAATACTAAAGAGGGAACCCACTCACCTTGTATTCCCAAATTGTAGCCTACACCATAGATTTATCATATATAGGATTGTCCTCTTCCTCAACCACTAAAATTAAGCTAGAGGGAACTCTTGTAATAATTAAGGAGAAAAACACTCAACAAGGATACCAATCACTACCCATAGGTTGATGGTGGATGATCTCACCCAACACCAAATAAAAAATGATCTCTCACACTATTCTCAAGGGTCACTCTAAACACTAATCGCAACCAATTTTGGATCAATAAATCAAAATAATAATGAAACCTCTGAATTTCTCCAAGTATTCATGGTTACATAACTGTATTATACATTATAAATATTCTCAAAGGGTACCTCATGAGGTTTCTTGTACACTCCACCATCAAGATTATCACTAGGCCACATAGACTATTCTAACAATATCAACACCTGAGGGAGGGTTTCACATGTGGTTTCTATATTATAATGAGAACTAATTAAATAAGTGAAAAAATACATGGAAAATAAAAATCATTTAGCTTAAATAAGTATACATGATTTGGAAAAAATATTTCATCTCCCACAAGAAGTAAAATGGACCAAATCATATCCAAAAAACAAACCCACTCTACTTTTGTTATAAATTAACATCAAAATCATACTTTATAAATCATTTTAAAATGGAATCACATGTTTTATTTACCTAAAAAAGTCCTTTGGACAATATAATAATGGAAAACATCTTTGGAAAACTAGACAACATATACATTAAAATCACATTTTTAATCAATCACATCAATTCCTCTTTTCATTTAAAATTTAATTTGTATATAACATCCCATATAAATTAAAATCTAAAAGTTTGAATCATTTACAATTAAAAAATGAGTCAAATACTACCTCACACAACTAAAAAATAAATATGATGATCCACCGACACTCATTCAACCAAGGAACCACAAAAAACATTTATCAAGCAATTTGGTCCAACATGACTGTTAGGTCAACATATATACATCTCATTTATGGAGCGATGAAATGTCACATAATCATACCAACAACAAGATTAATAATTACGTGAACACAATATCTTTTATTTAAGAAACACAACAAAGAAATTACCCTTATAAATGGGTAAATTCCACCTTCTATATATTGAAATCCATTTAATCATTCTAGGCACATAATAATAACCTTTAACTCCAATGATCACAGATATCATCAGGAATCACTACAAATTAAAAAAGAAACCACTATAAAAAAAATCCCATTGGAATTACTGGTGTAAAACTCACCAAGTGAAACTAAGAAACTAAAACCATATGAAATGAGATCTGGTCCACCATTGATGTTCCCCTGAACCTACAATAAAAAAAATATGAAATTTCATAACATTTATTGATGGTAAATTTCTACAAAAAAATATGAAATATATGAATAAAATCACAAAGAATAATACTTAATTCCAAATAGTATGTGAATGAAATAAAATGGCCATATTATGCTTAATCCATGCATTGAACATGAAATCCTCGTCATTAAGAAATAATTCTACCATTCACTAGTGGCATAAAAACCCAAAAACCCAATCAGAAGAAAACAAATCAATGAATACAGTGATGGACGAATGGATAAAAATAATGAATAAAGTTATCTGGATTTAGTTGAACCAAGAATACCCATACACCTATGAACGAAGGTGGAAAATATAGTTTTTAGTGGAGAAAAATAAGATCTCCTTTTTTCTATTGACTAGATTGAGACCAAGGATCATATGATAGGAAACAATAGAACTCCCTTGAAATATCCACCTTGACCATATAAAAAAATGAAACATTGGCTTATCAGGAACTTGATGGAACTCCATAGACTTCCTGATAAACCTTTAGGTTCCCAATAGAATACCACTAGTGATTCAGTTACTAAACAAGTTAGATAAATCTACTAATTGATCTACTAGGTACCTGATGGCACCATACTAGGTATCAGATTTCTATTGCATCCACCTACCCAAATTATTATAAATTTTAACAACCCAAAACCCAATAAAAGTATTTTTTTAACTATTTTTATGAATCTAAAACATCCTTTTAAACATTGTAACATATAAACAACCCCTTTCTCTTATCTAAAATTAAAATTTTAAATTCATCCTCCCACTAAATCAATCAATGTTTTAACTTATTCCAATTCTATTAAAATGTAAATGTATGGGTAATTATAATCATTATTCTTAAAAAATTACCCTAAATTCATAAAACCATGAGTCACACATATAATATATTTTATCTTTCCATGTTATAAAAATACAATTAAATTCACTTTTGACTATATAAGTTAATAATTAAACATTTTTTGATGGATTTAATGTATTCATAAATACCATTAACATATATTAGCACAAACAAATGATACAACCAATTAAAATTAACATAGACACAAACACAAAAACATATTATAAAATCATTTCAAAGGGATTATATTTCTAAAACCCATGTTAAGATATACACATTTCTTCTTATGATGAGTGTATAATGATCGAACTTCTGGAAAAGTTGGCAATGTGATAAGTGAAACATTTATACATGTTATTGTATTTGTAAACATATTTTGATATTTTGATCATCATAAAAAATATATGTATATTTAACTAATTATGATCTGGTCATATAAATATTTATGATATTTATAAATCATTGGAAAATTTTGTAAAATTCAATGTCAATGTAAAATCATCCATTTATTATTAATCCATGAATAAAAAAGTTTAATTTCATGGGACTAAAAAAAATATTTTGAAACTATAAGACACTATTGAAATACTAAACCAAATAGAAGTAATGGTTATATAAGTTAATTTAATTTAATTAAGGTAGTAACGCCTACTTAAAAAATATTATGGAATGTTATTGGTGAACAAGTTCACCTAATTTTGATAGCATATAAACTTGTATAAGTTTCCATAATTAAAAAGTACACTTAATATCATGTATAGTTATAAAGATAACTAGAAAATATTATCATAGAGACTAAATATGAATAAGGAAAATGAATCAAATGATTTTATTTTAATGATTTCATTAAAAAAAATTAGAACTAGATGCACCACATAGGATAAATTAACCCAAATATATTTTACTGTGAAAATATTAAATAGATTTTAATAACAAAAATTTCCACTAGAGAAAATGATTTCAAATTATCAATGTTTCATGGAGTGTATCATCACATTAATTGTTTGAGTAATGTTCAATAATATGGAGAACATTGTCATTATTATAATGCATATTTCCATAAACCCCAATATTCAAACCCATTATAAGATTTAATTATGTAAATCAACTTTTTATGGAATATTATATTCCACTCATGTAGATCCAAAGTGAAGAAAAGATTCTTTAAATTGGAAAATTAGTTAAATGGCTATTATTGATGTTTTTGGATGTGCTTTTCATATATTTTTAAAGAGATTAATATATGAGGACTTTATTTAAATTCATATGATTCTTAATGGACTTATGAGTTATCAAAGGATAATTGATGAAGGAAAACATAAAGTGAAAAATAATATTCCATAGTCAAAAGGTCCCATGAAATAGTCTTGTATTTATGGTAAATGAGTAAATAGAGGCTACTAGAGAGGAATCATAACATTATTTTATGTTCATTGCTTTAGATAAAAAAATAAAGGTTATTTTGAAATAATATATTTGGATGAATTATGTTGAGATAGTATATTTATAAGGTATTTTTGTTTAATTATAATAATTATATTGTGGTTTAAATAACTCCATCGTATTAATTGATCTTTTAGGATTTTTTTGAATATTGTGTTCACACATGATTTTTGAGTAAAATGGGAAGGACCTGGTGAAATTAATTTTTTAATGCCATCGTGATTATAATGCCATAATTTAGGAATTATTGAAAATTTTAGAGGATATACCACATTTCAGAAGTCATGTTGCACATGAAATTTTACTAAAAGTGGAAGGAGGAAACATGCCCATAAAAAATGGTACTGGATATCTAACATGAATTTTTTAAAATAAAATTGTACTGGATATGTAACACCATAGTGGATATATAACATGAATGTTTTATGGGGGGTTAATAAATGATATAAATTAATGTGATAAATGTATTTGGCATATTAGATGAAACCATACCATTTTTAATATATCAGAATCATGTATAAGTGAATATAAATTTCTATTTTTATGGAATTAATTTTAGTTTCAATGTTGTTATGAATAATCCTTTGTTTTGGAATGATTTTTTATGCCACTATTTGAGTAAAATCAATAAACCATGCAGTTCTAGATAAAAATACACTTTAGTGTTTAAATTATATATATAGAATATTGGATATTATTTTTATGAGTTTTTGGATATCAAATAAAATTATAATGGATTTAGTGAAGGTAATAAAAATTAATGGTCTTATATCACATATTGGATTTATAGTGTTTATCCAATATATTGTTTCAAATTTCATATATATATTTTAAAGATATTGAATATTTGTTTGGTTTTATTAATTAAACTGATTCTATTTCACTTGAGGAAATTTAAGTGATATACCCATGGATTAATCTTAAATAATTATTATTAATAATAGTTAATCTAAACATTAATTCTAAATTATGACATAATAAAATTATTATAAATGACTGATGTTTATTTAAATGAAGGTCTGTAACTATTATAATAATTCATATACTCTGATAGATTCAGACAATGTAAAGATAAACTTATTAATATAAATAATAATGTTGAATATGTAAAAGATAAAAATGAAACCCCAAATCGGTTTAGTTGTTATCATTACTTTTATTCATTATTAATAATGGAAATAGGGCCTTGTATTTTGTTTGGAACATATTGAAGCCATTAATATCTAATCTAACCTAGTGAAAAGGACAAGTATTCCACAAAAGTATCATTTTAAATATATAATGGGATAAATAATAGAATTTAGGGAATAGTTCTCATAAATGGTATTCATTCCCTCATGTAATTACAAATTATCCACTAATAAATTTTAATAATAAAACTAAAATACATGAATATAAATTAAAAGTAAAAAATGACTATGATCATGTAACAACAATGCATGATTATTAAATATCTAAAAAAATATTAAAAATATCCTATGAACCAAGAAATAATTCAAAAGGAATATTTTGAATACTTCCAACTACGCAATAGTCCCCTTATCCCCAATTAACTCTACCATAACCCATGTTAAAAATCACTCCATCCCACCACTAACACTCGCTTGATGACTTATAAAAACAAAAAAAAATATTTTTTTAGTCTTCCACATAGAGGTGAGTGTATATATACTGATTAAGTTCATCCTCAGACATAACTCAGTGTGATAAATGTAAAATATAAGATTTAACTTGTTGTATGAAGTTAAATCATCCAATAATAAAATGTAGCATATCCCAATGTACAACCAGAATAATTTATAACTTTTGATAGCTCATCAGAAGTACTATAATAAATATATATATATATAACTACTAAAAAATATATAAATGAAAGAAAAGGTCCCTCAAAGACCATGTCTCACTATCTAGTGACTCATAGTCCCAGCACATAACACCATGTCTCCAACTTGAATTTAGTGATGGTTGAGATCGGTTATCCTTAACAATACCTCTAGTAGACCTCAAACATCCTAGATATTAGGTAACATCTAACCTCATATCTTGGGTGGTGGCTACATAACATATGATAAGTTTCCTTTATAAACTAAATAACAAAAACATATAATGAATATTATCACTCTATACAATATATAAACCAAAAGTATTGTTTATCATAATAAAAATTATTAACTCATGTTTTCATAAATATCTATGGTACTTCCACATCAGTAAAATTAAATCTATGGTTTATATATAGAATGTTAGTGAATATATAATATCCAATGATACTTTTATGACAAAAAATTATACTCCCACAACAACCAATGGTACTCCCATGGTAGTAGAATTCAATCCTCAGTCCATAGGTTAATGGAAATAAATTATAAAACAGTCAATGATATTCCCATGGAAACTTATTTCATGCCAATAACAACAAATATTATTCCCATGGAAGTTGGGAAAATATCCAATAACAATTTTATGATATTGGTTAAGCCTCATTTCATTTGTGTTGTGAATTCTTGAGGGAATTTAAATTTTTTATTTCGTGGGAGGTTAAATTTGAGAATATGTATAACGACCCATACTTTACATACATTGTTAATACTTCGAAATTGAAGCACACTTATTACAACATATGACAAAACCACAAAGGACCGTATAGGTATAGTGTCTTTAGAAATTGGGAAACATAAACAACTGGTTCATAAATCTTCTACAGTGTCTCTCATTTATTTCATCATATATAGGGTCCCTTTTAGCATATTCTACTTAATATCCATCTTCCTGACCTGGGGAAAAGAAAACATAAAAGGGTGAGCTCAAATGCTCAGCAAGGGCAAATAAAGGAAATAAAAATCATATCATATCTTTTTGAAAATCAAAACCTGCAAAAGAGATCATAATATCTTAACATGGAATAAATCATAGAAGTGAAAATGAGATCCCCAAAATCAAAACATAAAACTTGAAACTTTGTGGCATGCACACATAATCATGGAAAATCATTTCTTGTTAGTCATGACTCATTGCCAAGACTATCTTAGTGGACAAAGTCCCTTTCTGAACCGAGTTCACTCCTCGTTTCAGTCCTGTATCACTGAACGGAAATAACCTTCCGTTCCAGCCATGTCTATCTCATGAGATATAAAATCTTTACCCAATGCATTGGAGGGAGATATAGGTCCCACCCATCTTATAATGAATCCTTTCTTATGTGTGCCACATAATCATAAAACATACATCATCGCATAACACATGTAACAAAAATGGGATTCTTGAAACATCATGACATCATAAATCAATTCATATAAGATAAAGGAATTCATAAAAATAATTCCATCCCAACATGATCAAATCAATGTAATAATAGGGATAAAAACAGAACCCTTTATTATGTTAGATGGAAAATAATTTTGATAAAACACTTGAACTCCATTCTTGAGGAAAATATCCTTTCTTCTTCAAAAACATTTTTCCTTTCATAACATGTCATATAACTTTAAAATAAAAGAAGTTGATTAAAAATAAACTTGAAAACTTGTAAAGGAAGCTTCTTGGAAATAATGTTTTAAAAATCCATTCATGCCGTATAAGTTAAAAAAAACATTCTTCGTACTTTTGTCGGAAAAGTCAAAAAGTACCTCGTACGGAAAAACGACAAAAGATTCCTTTCATATTCTTTACTAAAAACTCACCTAAGGGTAAAATTGGATTTAAACTATTTCAAGTGGATGGAAACAATATTACATATTGAGGGAACATGGATGTGGATGATAAAATACACCCCAGTAAATACTTACGAATAAACAATCTCGGATAAAAATGAGATTGTGATATTTCCCTTACCTTAGGTCCGATTTGCTTTGTTCGTGTCCGAAGCTCCTGTATAATGGTTTAAATAATGTTATTGACTTATTCCAGAATCATACATATTGATATGAGATCATATATGGTCATATTATTAGCTTCTTGTTAGTAATATTTCATTGTTACTTGTTACTCGGGTCTTTATAACTTTTTGTTCTTATGCGTGTTTTGTCGAATAAATTCTTATTCTTATCTTTAGGTTATAGATAATTCATTTCCAGAATGGTATTAATGTAGTATATACCATATTCATTCATTGAATTCATTTATATAATCATTATGAAATGAAGATCATGTAGAACGAGTCGCATCACATCGTGGAGACGGTATTCCGTACGTACGCACGAGTGATGATATCGTTCCTATGATCGTGGAATTGTATTGGAGTATATATATATATTATTTCAGTATCAATATTACTTAATAATAATCATATATAGTTACTAATTACACCATTATACACATCCTTGTAAGGTGATGGTGGAAAATAGATTACACCACGGCGTGGAGACGGTATTCCGTACGTACGCACGCGCGGTGATTTCATTTTTCCGTAGGATGGATAGAAGGTGAATTAGGGTTTTTTCATATTTATAATAACATATCAGTATGTAAGTAATACTGATGTTATTACTTTATCATGAAACATCTAAAGAAGAAGAAGTTGAAGAAGAAAGAAATTGAAAAGATCGGTAATGGATATTACCTCTTCTTTGGAACGCCTCTTTGAATCCTCCACTTAAGGAACTAAGATTGGTCTTTGGAGAAGACCAGGACCTCTAGGATTATTCTAGGGAAGTGGAGAGGAGAAAATTTCAGGGGTTGGCCGAGCTTGAGTGCTCAAATTGGTGTGAGGAGGAGGGGGAGGAGGTGCCCTTTTATAAGGGAGGAGAGGGGCACCTTAGGAATATCTCAAAATATTATTTTATATTAAAGTCAAAATCGGTTTATAATGGTTCCAAAGGGTCTTATTTCGAAGATAAAGTGGGGATGGGTCGAAATCCTATCAACCAATAGGATTTAGACAAGTTTAGGGTATTATTTTAACCTTATCAATTAGATTTAACTCTAAGTTAAATAATTTAACTTTTACCATGTCTTTTTGTTTTCTTTTACTATATGGTTAATACACTTACTATAACATGCCAAACGAACCCCAAATTGTTTATTATTAATATATATATCCTTATCTAAGTCATTTGGCCGAACCTTAGATTTTTAGGAATAAAATAACAATTAATAATATAATATTTGATTTAAAAACTATTTTGTGTCAATTTTGACACTATTTGATATATGATTTTTGTGAAAGTCATAACAGAATTATATGTTCGAACCAAGTTGATAAAATCAACACTAATATATCATAGCAACCTAGAAAATTAGTGGAATTCATAAAAAGTCTCAAATTACATTTATTTTGGTATTTAAATTATCAATTTTGTCAATATTTCATTAATAAGATAATTACTGCATCATCTTTGTGTCACATATAAATTAAATTATTTGATGTCTACAAATTACAAATAAAATACCATCATGTAGGAAATCTTTTTATCTTTCTAATGAATATTTACAATCGAATTTATCTTATGTATAACCCTATATTAAAAATCATTTACTTATTAAACTTTGATTTTAACTATTTTAACCCTTCTTTAAATAAATTAATAATAAATGTCCTAATCTAATCCAAGTGGGCCTAAATGGTCATATTTTATTCCTAAGTTTGTTTTTGGTCGAATTACACTTGTCCAATAGAATTAGGACATGTGTTAG
Source organism: Viscum album (assembly GCA_963277665.1). Classification (NCBI taxonomy): domain Eukaryota; kingdom Viridiplantae; phylum Streptophyta; class Magnoliopsida; order Santalales; family Viscaceae; genus Viscum; species Viscum album. The sequence continues at coordinate 1,207,034,666 of OY728127.1, read as the reverse complement.
GGTAATATTAATATCATATTTACCCTTAGTTACCCTATTTACTATTAACCGCGGTAAAAATAGTAAAAAGTTACTATTCACCAAAAAATTATTTTCATCTCATTGAACCACATTTTAGTCCTTGATATTAACCGTGTCTCTCGGATTTTCGAAATTCCATTCACAGAAGCGGTAAAATTAAGTTTTATGCAAAATTCAGTTTTTAACCTACCACTTAGTGGTTTCACTATTCATCAAAAATTGAAAGTTTTCAGAAAAATACCAAAATTTCACCCTAGGCTAATTTCGATATTCTGAGTCCAAAAATGAAGTCCATTTTGAAAAATAAAATTTATAAAATTTTAAAAAGTGGTTATTTCTATTCATAATGGCTAGTTTTAATAGCATATTGTTGTTTAGTGAAACTCGGTATTGCGTACGACGCAAGCTATCGAGGAAGGTCGCGATTGCATGTAAAGAAAGCCAAGCAAGTGTTGTGTAGAAAAAGATTCCTTTGATGATTTATATAACATAAAAGTCTCGGGTGTTACATTCTACCCCCCTTAAAAAGAATTTCGCCCTCGAAATTCGTCACTTTGTAACAAACAGATGAGGATACTTCTCCCTCATCATATCCTCAAGCTCCCATGTAGCTTCTTCAAGTTGGTGGTTCCTCCATAAAACTTTCACCAAGCGAGTGGTCTTGTTTCGTAGGACTTTTTCGCTACGATCCAGAATCTCTATCGGCTGTTCTTCATAAGAAAGATCTTGCTCCAGCGGTACAACTTCTGAGCTGAGTACATGTGAAGGATCTGGTATGTACTTTCTCAGGAGAGATACATGGAACACATCGTGAACTTGAGAGAGATTCGGTGGAAGCGCCAATCGGTAAGCTACCTTCCCAACACGATCCAGTATTTCAAAAGGACTGATATATCTAGGGCTCAACTTCCCCTTCTTTCCAAATCTCATAACCCTCTTCCAGGGAGATATTCGTAAGAACACTTTATCACCCACTTCAAACTCTAGGTCTTTTCTTCGGTTGTCGGCATAACTTTTCTGTCGACTCTGAGCAGCTCTTATGTGTTGTTGAATAGATCTAACCTTTTCTGCCATTTCATCAACGAGATCAGGTCCTAATAGCTTTCTTTCCCCAACTTCATCCTAGCAAGTTGGAGTCCTGCATTTCTTTCCATAGAGAGCTTCATAAGGAGCCATCTGAATACTGGAGTGAAAGCTATTATTATAAGAAAATTCCACCAAAGGTAGGTGTTTATCCCAACCTCCTTTGAAATCCATAGAGCAAGCTCACAACATATCCTCTAGGGTTTGAATTGTTCTCTCAGACTGACCGTCTGTCTGGGGATGATAAGCAGTGCTGAAACTCAACTCTGTATCCAGAGTATGCTGAAGACTTCGCCAGAACATCGAGGTAAATCTCGGATCTCGATCAGATATAATAGAAAGTGGTACTCCATGCAATCTTACCACTTCCTTTACATATATCCTGGCAAGCTGATCTAGAGAGAAATCCTCTCTAATAGCAATGAAGTGTGCAGACTTTGTAAGACGATCAACTATGACCCAGATAGCATTATTGCCTTTGGATGTTTTAGGAAGTCCTGTGACAAAGTCCATAGTGATGTTTTCCCATTTCCATTCGGGTATGGGTAATGGTTGTAACATCCCCTTAGACTTCTGTCTCTCAGCTTTAACTTGTTGACAAACCAAGCATCGAGAGACATATTCAGCAACATCTCTTTTCATGCCATCCCACCAGAAGTACTCTTTCAGGTCCCTATACATCTTCGTGCTTCCAGGATGAATAGAGAATGAAGAACTATGAGCCTCATCCAGTAGCTCTTTCTTTAATTCGGGGATGGAAGGAACACAAACCCGATTCCTGAACTTTATTATCCCATCACAATCAAGGTTGAATTCAGGAACATTTCTCACCTTCTTTTGTAACTCGACATCTTCTTTCTGTGCCTCTTTAATCTTCACATGTATAGATGGTTGAACATTCATTTGATAAAGATAAGATTTTTCCCCTTCCATTATAATTCCAAGATCCATCCTTTGTAAATCCATAAATATTGGATCTTTTGTGATCCTCATCATGGATAAACTAGCATGGTCTTGTCGACTTAATGCATCTGCCACCTTGTTTGCTTTCCCAGGGTGGTAATGTATTGAGCAGTCATAATCCTTAATCAGCTCCAACCATCTTCTTTGGCGCATATTCAGCTCCTTTTGTGTGAAAATATACTTTAAACTTTTATGATCAGTATAAATATCACACCTTTAACCATAAAGGTAATGCCTCCAAATCTTTAATGCAAAGATTACCGCAGCCAACTCCAAATCATTTGTTGGGTAATTTTGCTAATGTATTTTCAACTGTCGTGAGGCATAATCTATCACCATATCATTTTGCATAAGAACACACCCCAATCCCTTCTTGGATGCATCACTGTAGATCACAAACCTTTCTCCACTACAAGGCAGTGTGAGCACAGGTGCACTGGATAACCTTCTTTTCAACTCCTTGAAATTCTCTTCACATTCCTCTGTCCAGACAAACTTAACTCCCTTCCGAGTCAACTTGGTGATTGGATTAGATAATCGTGAAAAATCTTTTACAAAACGTCGATAATATCCAGCCAAACCAAGAAAACTTCGGATCTCAGTTACTGTTGTTGGTCTTGACCATCTATCGATAACCTCTGTTTTTGCTGGATCCACAGATATCCCCTCTTTTGAGATTATATGACCCAAAAATGCAACTTTTTGAAGCCAAAATTCACACTTGGTAAATTTGGCATAAAGCTTCTCCTTTCTCAGGGTCTTCAATATAATTCTCAAGTGATCTTCATGCTCTTTCTTGCTCTTTGAATAGACAAGAATATCGTCTATAAAGACTACCACAAATTGATCAAGATAGTCTCTAAAGACTCTATTCATTAGATCCATGAAGATAGCAGGGGCATTAGTAAGACCAAATGGCATCACTATAAATTCATAGTGTCCATACCTTGTACGGAAAGCCGTATTTGGTATATCCTCCCTTTTGACCCTTAATTGATGATACCCTGAACGAAGATCAATCTTGGAAAAGTATTGAGCTCCGCGTAGTTGGTCAAATAAGTCATCAATGCGTGGGAGAGGATATTTGTTCTTGATAGTGATCTTGTTAAGTTCTCGATAATCAATGCAGAGTCTCATTGATCCATCTTTCTTCTTAACAAATAGAACAGGTGCTCCCCAAGGTGACGCACTAGGGCGTATGAATCCCTTATCAAGATTCTCTTGGAGTTGCTTCTTCAATTCCTGCAACTCAATTGGGGCCATTCTATAAGGTGTCTTTGAAATAGGCAAATCACCCGGTACGAGTTCTATTGAAAACTCAACTTCACGATTTGGTGGAAGACCCGGCAATTCCTCCAGAAAGACATCATCAAACTCCCGTACAATGGGCATATTCTTAATCGTGAGTTTCTCACCAACCATTTGAGATAAATAACCTTCATTTAGTGGAATCAATACCCATAAGATGGAAGAAATTTCCACTGGAAGGTTATGTTCATCCTTGCATTGATAGACGATCGTAGATTGATCTGGAGTATGAAATGTGACTTCCCTTCTTTGGCAATTGATATGAGCTCCATGTAGAGAAAGCCAATCCATGCCAAGAATCACATCAAATTCCACTAAAGGAAGGATCACAATATTTGCAGGAAGCACTTTCCCACAAACTTCGATCGGAGAAGAATTATAAACTTCTGATGCGATTGATGTGCCATTAGGTGTTGTCACAGCTAACTCAACATCTAATTGTTGAGGTAATACGGTGATACCCTTAGAAAATTTTTCAGAAATAAAAGAGTGGGTGGATCCAGAATCAAATAAAACATTTGCTACTTTAGAGTGGATGGTAAGTGTACCTTTCACCACATCGTTATCGTACTCCACATCGCTGATAGAAATTTCATGTGACTTTCCTTTTTCTTTAGCCTTAAGAGTTTGTTGATGTCGACCATCATCATCAACCCTTGGATTTGGGCATTGATTGGCATAATGCCCCATCTCCTTGCACTTGAAACATTGAAGTGTAGCAGGTTCATTCTGTGTATCCCTTCCTTTGTTTGCATCATTAGACATCTTCTTCCCATTATCACGGCATTCAAATGCCCGATGACCTTCCTTTCCACATTTAAAACATTTACTTGTCCCTTTAAGACAACTACCTCCATGTTTCTTTCCACACTTTGAGCATAAGGGAAAGTTCATCTTCTTTTCCGTGTGCTCTTTATATTTTTCTTTGAATTCCATCTTCCTCTTCTTATCAAACCCATGTGACTGATGGGTTACTCCAATCTCCATCTCGACTTTGAGAGCACATCGAACGATTTCCTCGTAGCTATTGAAGTCTCTTATGGCTAACGCCCTTCGAAGACTTGGTTTTAAGCCACTAAAGAATCGATCGATCTTACTCTCAGGTTGGATAATAATACCAGAAGCGTACCTTGCAAGTCTTGTAAAATTTGCTTCATAGGTACTAACAGATTCATCATCCCTTTGCTTCAGTTCAAGGAACTCTTTCTCCATCTTTGTTCGGAGAATACGAGGGAAGTACTTATTGAAAAATAAGTTCTTGAACTCGTCCCATTCCATAGACTCAATTTCATCCCTTTGCCTCGTATTCTTAACAAGATTCCACCATTGATCCGCATCTCCTTCCAAACGATACACTGCTAGGATGACTCTATCATGCTCAGAACATTGAAGAACTGAAAATATCTTTTCAGTAGTACTAATCCATTGTTCAGCAACTAATGGATCAGTAGACCCGCTGAAAGATGGTGGACGCTGCCTCATGAAGGATTCAACAGAATGTTGCTCCCTCCTTTGTTCGTTTGGAAATCCTGCATGATTCATAGCTTGAGAAAGTTGTGTGAGCATGGCTACAAGATTTTGCATTCCAGCTCCCATATCGTTTGGTTGCTCAGGGGGACAATCATTGCATTGTCCATCGCATTCCGCATTAACACGGTTCTTTCGGGTTCCAGCCATTGACTAAAACCAAGAAGAATAGTGTGAGCAACACTAATTATAATAGGAAACCACATAATTCAAGAAAGAAAAAAAAATTCATGCTTATGGTCTTATCCTAGGTTATTCATGGCCATTTCTAAGATTGTGTTCTATGCTTAGACTTATCCTTAGGGTTCTTACTAAGGCTTTCACATCCTAGTTTCCAAAGGTTGACTATACCTTTCCTCTGATACCAACTATAACGACCCATACTTTACATACATTGTTAATACTTCGAAATTGAAGCACACTTATTACAACATATGACAAAACCACAAAGGACCGTATAGGTATAGTGTCTTTAGAAACTGGGAAACATAAACAACTGGTTCATAAATCTTCTACAGTGTCTCCCATTTATTTCATCATATCTAGGGTCCCTTTTAGCATATTCTACTTAATATCCATCTTCCTGACCTGGGGAAAAGAAAACATAAAAGGGTGAGCTCAAATGATCAGCAAGGGCAAATAAAGGAAATAAAAATCATATCATATCTTTTTGAAAATCAAAACCTGCAAAAGAGATCATAATATCTTAACATGGAATAAATCATAGAAGTGAAAATGAGATCCCCAAAATCATAACATTAAACTTGAAACTTTTTGGCATGCACACATAATCATGGAAAATCATTTCTTGTTAGTCATGACTCATTGCCAAGACTATCTTAGTGGACAAAGTCCCTTTCTGAACCGAGTTCACTCCTCGTTTCAGTCCTGTATCACTGAACCGAAATAACCTTCCGTTCCAGCCATGTCTATCTCATGAGATATAAAATCTTTACCCAATGCATTGGAGGGAGATATAGGTCCCACCCATCTTATAATGAATCCTTTCTTATGTGTGCCACATAATCATAAAACATACATCATCGCATAACACATGTAACAAAAATGGGATTCTTGAAACATCATGACATCATAAATCAATTCATATAAGATAAAGGAATTCATAAAAATAATTCCATCACAACATGATCAAATCAATGTAATAATAGGGATAAAAACAGAACCCTTTATTATCTTAGATGGAAAATAATTTTGATAAAACACTTGAACTCCATTCTTGAGGAAAATATCCTTTCTTCTTCAAAAACATTTTTCCTTTCATAACATGTCATATAACTTTAAAATAAAAGAAGTTGATTAAAAATAAACTTGAAAACTTATAAAGGAAGCATCTTGGAAATAATGTTTTAAAAATCCATTCATGCCGTATAAGTTAAAAAAAAACATTCTTCGTACTTTTGTCGGAAAAGTCAAAAAGTACCTCGTACGGAAAAACGACAAAAGATTCCTTTCATATTCTTTACTAAAAACTCACCTAAGGGTAAAATTGGATTTAAACTATTTCAAGTGGATGGAAACAATATTACATATTGAGGGAACATGGATGTGGATGATAAAATACACCCCAGTAAATACTTACGAATAAACAATCTCGGATAAAAATGAGATTGTGATATTTCCCTTACCTTAGGTCCGATTTGCTTTGTTCGTGTCCGAAGCTCCTGTATAATGGTTTAAATAATGTTATTGACTTATTCCAGAATCATACATATTGATATGAGATCATATATGGTCATATTATTAGCTTCTTGTTAGTAATATTTCATTGTTACTTGTTACTCGGGTCTTTATAACTTTTTGTTCTTATGCGTGTTTTGTCGAATAAATTCTTATTCTTATCTTTAGGTTATAGATAATTCATTTCCAGAATGGTATTAATGTAGTATATACCATATTCATTCATTCAATTCATTTATATAATCATTATGAAATGAAGATCATGTAGAACGAGTCGCATAACATCGTGGAGACGGTATTCCGTACGTACGCACGAGTGATGATATCGTTCCTATGATCGTGGAATTGTATTGGAGTATATATATATATTATTTCAGTATCAATATTACTTAATAATAATCATATATAGTTACCAATTACACCATTATACACATCCTTGTAAGGTGATGGTGGAAAATAGATTACACCACGGCGTGGAGACGGTATTCCGTACGTACGCACGCGCGGTGATTTCATTTTTCCGTAGGATGGATAGAAGGTGAATTAGGGTTGTTTCATATTTATAATAACATATCAGTATGTAAGTAATACTGATGTTATTACTTTATCATGAAACAACTAAAGAAGAAGAAGTTGAAGAAGAAAGAAATTGAAAAGATCGGTAATGGATATTACCTCTTCTTTGGAACGCCTCTTTGAATCCTCCACTTAAGGAACTAAGATTGGTCTTTGGAGAAGACCAGGACCTCTAGGATTATTCTAGGGAAGTGGAGAGGAGAAAATAGCAGGGGTTGGCCGAGCTTGAGTGCTCAAATTGGTGTGAGGAGGAGGGGGAGGAGGTGCCCTTTTATAAGGGAGGAGAGGGGCACCTTAGGAATATCTCAAAATATTATTTTATATTAAAGTCAAAATCGGTTTATAATGGTTCCAAAGTGTCTTATTTCGAAGATAAAGTGGGGATGGGTCGAAATACTATCAACCAATAGGATTTAGACAAGTTTAGGGTATTATTTTAACCTTATCAATTAGATTTAACTCTAAGTTAAATAATTTAACTTTTACCATGTCTTTTTGTTTTCTTTTACTATATGGTTAATACACTTACTATAACATGCCAAACGAACCCCAAATTGTTTATTATTAATATATATATCCTTATCTAAGTCATTTGGCCGAACCTTAGATTTTTAGGAATAAAATAACAATTAATAATATAATATTTGATTTAAAAACTTTTTTGTGTCAATTTTGACACTATTTGATATATGATTTTTGTGAAAGTCATAACAGAATTATATGTTCGAACCAAGTTGATTAAATCAACACTAATATATCATAGCAACCTAGAAAATTAGTGGAATTCATAAAAAGTCTCAAATTACATTTATTTTGGTATTTATATTATCAATTTTGTCAATATTTCATTAATAAGATAATTACTGCATCATCTTTGTGTCACATATAAATTAAATTATTTGATGTCTAAAAATTACAAATAAAATACCATCATGTAGGAAATCTTTTTATCTTTCTAATGAATATTTACAATCGAATTTATCTTATGTATAACCCTATATTAAAAATCATTTACTTATTAAACTTTGATTTTAACTATTTTAACCCTTCTTTAAATAAATTAATAATAAATGTCCTAATCTAATCCAAGTGGGCCTAAATGGTCATATTTTATTCCTAAGTTTGTTTTTGGTCGAATTACACTTGTCCAATAGAATTAGGACATGTGTTAGGGTAATATTAATATCATATTTACCCTTAGTTACCCTATTTACTATTAACCGCGGTAAAAATAGTAAAAAGTTACTATTCACCAAAAAATTATTTTCATCTCATTGAACCACATTTTAGTCCTTGATATTAACCGTGTCTCTCGGATTTTCGAAATTCCATTCACAGAAGCGGTAAAATTAAGTTTTATGCAAAATTCAGTTTTTAACCTACCACTTAGTGGTTTCACTATTCATCAAAAATTGAAAGTTTTCGGAAAAATACCAAAATTTCACCCTAGGCTAATTTCGATATTCTGAGTCCAAAAATGAAGTCCATTTTGAAAAATAAAATTTATAAAATTTTAAAAAGTGGTTATTTCTATTCATAACGGCTAGTTTTAATAGCATATTGTTGTTTAGTGAAACTCGGTATTGCGTACGACGCAAGCTATCGAGGAAGGTCGTGATTGCGTGTAAAGCAAGCCAAGCAAGTGTTGTGTAGAAAAAGATTCCTTTGATGATTTATATAACATAAAAGTCTCGGGTGTTACAATATGGATCCAAATTAGAATTTTGAGAGTTAGAACATATCATGGGGAAGTTTTTGAAATTATTTTCAGTCTGATTGATGTTTTGAGTGCTTGAGTGGATGTTGGGGAAAGGTTTGAGGGTCTGAGTACTAAAAGTTATTACCCTGTAATAGGTTATTCCATGATCTATGAAGGTCATTTTGTCACTTGTTGTATTCCAAGATAGTCTCTATTCTATAAATAGGTTACACTATTTGCCTTATGGTCAATTCTCAATCAGGCTTAATGCAAGTTTTTTTATGTAGTTTGACCTATAATTTGAGGGTTGGAGCCCTAATGAAATTTTTCAAATGGGTAGTTTAGGGGGTATATTTTGACTAGACCTACCTTTCCCTACTTATCTTTTAATCCCTATTAGTTTTGGGGAAATTATAAATTCAATTTTATGGTGATTCAAGGTGAGTTTCTCCCCTCCGTCTTTCATTATCTTTTTTCATATTTGGCCACTAACTTCTATTTAGTTGTTGTTTAGGGTTTGGTTATGATTCTATTAGATCATGGTGGAATTAGATGATAAAAATGGGGATATTTTTCACTTAGCTAGGGATTTCATGAGATGATGTATTCGTGTATCTTCTGAGTGATTTGATCAAGGTATATCACCATTTTATTTTTCTTAGGGTTTTGATCAAATTAAATTAGTCATTGTAATGGGTGTATAAATTGGGAATTTTTCATGGATTATGTACTATTGTGTGTCGGGAATGGATTGTACCCCATTTCATGTGGTTTCAATGAGTGGATAGTGCCTGATGAGTTTTAAGTAATTATACCAAATTAAATTAAATTTTTATTTTTTTTATTTTTCAATTATTTATAATTTTATTATATTTAATTATTTTTCATGCATGGTATGAGTTAGGGACCCACAATGGTGGGTGGTAACCAATTGGACTTAGATGAGATCAAGTGAGATATTATATGTTGTGATAGAAAAGGAATAACTCATAATTGAGGCTGGTGGTCCCTATTCATAACCCTATGGTTATTGAATTTGTTTATATATATATGTAATGTGATATATGTTGTCTCATCGATATAAGAAGTGGGAATTTTTTATTGAATAAATTTCTTAATTTAAAATGAAATGCTTATGAATTGAATAAAGTGACAAGGTCCATGATGGACAACTTTTCACTAGCTAAAAATCTTGCCCATTGATGGCTGAGAGAACAGTTTTAGTTGTATGCCTTGATACATATAAATCCCATGAGGGGTTTAAATTAAATAAAATAGGTTGAAAAAGGTGTAACGTCTCCAGAAAAAGGTATTATTAGATAACTCTAGGTAGATGTGAGTGATTAAATCAAATGGATTTCCTGGGTATTATCCATGTGATAACCTTGATAATCCCTAAATCATTCAATCAAGTTGAGATGAATTTTGGGTGATTGTTCATCTCCCACTAATATAAGTTTACCTAGGTTTTTAGACCCTATAGAGGAGAACCAATGGTGTTTTTGGTTGGATGATATTAACATGTCATGAGAATGGTCATTTATTTATGAATTTGGACCTAGGTATGTTTACACATGACCCATGAGATTATGATTTGGGTTAAATTACCATGTGGAAGGGGATTCTATGCCTATTGGGTGTCATTGAGATTAAGATAGAGCACATTGTTTACATGGGGTACTATTTGAGTTGGGAATCAATGAGTAGTTATTCATGTGACGAGGTTCAATGGCATGGATAAAAATATTTTTTGATGTTTTCCTTTTGTGTTTATAAAAATAGAAAATTTCCATCCATAGTAGTGAGGATATCGGAAATGGATTGGGTGTGGTGGTACGAACGACTTGATTTTATGGCATGACATGTATTATTAGGAATGATGATGTTTGTATTATTTGGATGAGATGGTCATGGATTAATATTAGTGACATGATAAAAATTATTAATCCTATTGAGGTTTTACTTAATGAAGAGTTTATGGGAAGCCATATAGAGTAGAGCGCACTATACACTATTAAAGGTTATGAACCTCATTAGAAAAAGGAAATTTGGTGGAGGTCAAGGATTAAGTTCTAGATGAGTTAGAAATGGTTATTAGTTGATGTTTCATGTTGGTTTTTGATTATTATTATTAGAATAAACACATCTAGTTATTATATATGGTAATGGATAGAGTGTGGGATATAGTTTTGTGACCCCATTTTGGAATGGTTATGGGTGTGATTTGACCGGTCGGTTGGTGGTCGTGGTGGTGTTTGATGTTATTGATAAGTTGAATATTATTTTATCTAGTATCTTTATGAATATATGATTTGAAAATCAAATTTAGTACTATAAGTATTTTATGCATTGGCATCAGGATTGGGGTGGATTTGATGTGATATAAGTAGGATTTGAACATGAGATGTAGCTTTTTTGTGAGTGGAGTACAATGGCTAGTTTTTCTAGTCAAGTAACCACCATTATATAACATCATAAGTCAGATCCAAAATTTATTGTTGGTGGTTGAATGATTTCAAGATTAATTTATGTGTTTAGACATCGTGATTAGGAAATTGGATAGTGAATCAACGAGTCCAACAAGACATTTTCAAGAATGGTGGACTAGAGGAAGTCCATCTAATTTTTTTTATGAGATTGGATATGGTAGTTCGGAACCACATCATACATGTTACATTATGTATGATACATGAATTTTGAGGAATTTATTTGGGATTATCAAGGAATATCTAGTGTATTTTTTTTGTCAATATGTAGTAGAGGACTATCTAATTTAGTATGGAATCAACGATAAGGAGAGGTAGTAGATTTTAACAGATGTTTTCATATATAATTGGGATTACTGTGATGTAAATGGTCATCCCAACTAGATTAAATACCATGGGTCTGAATCATGGTGTGAAAGATTAAAAAATTTCCCCTTCAAATCTTGTTTTGTCCGTAAACAAAATGTTATTCTCTCCCTTTTCCATTGAAATTTATGAACATAATTAAAAGAATGCATGAGACACATCACTTTTTCTTGGTTCACCCCCACTGGGATATGTCCAAGGAGAATTCAATAGAAATGTGTTGATGTACCAAATCCACTAAGTATCACTACAAAAAAGGTTATAAATGGATCACTTCTATGCCTACGGTCACTGTCTTTATGAAGTTTGGAGTGTACTCACTGTCCCTCTAGGTTTACAACCAATATCAATTTTAAATATCACTAGTCTCTCAACTTAAGTGTTCTCATTGATCCTTTAGAATAATCCACTTTTATCAATTGAATCAATATTTTTTCACCTCATTTAGTGAATCAATTAATTCCACTTTCATTCAGTTGATGAATAAAACATTACCACCGATTTATTGGGAAATCACTTCTGGTTCACATATCTTATTCATTCATGTAACATTTAGTTTTATTGTATGAAACTTTAAAAAAAATTGTGCATCATTTAAGTTTTGTCTTGTAATTCCAACTTGCATGAAACTTTCACACTTTGTGTGAAACTCCCTTGGTCATGCAAACACAAGTTCTTTTATACAAGAAACCAACACCTGATGCATTATTTCACAGAACTCTTCTTGCATGAAACCATTATTCTGTATTCACAACTCATTAGATGATTATGACCACATATATTCTCTATGGGTTGAGCTACTAAAATGAAGGGGGTAGCCACCAATTTAAAGACTCGGCCAACCTTGTATGAAAAATCCTTTCGTGCCTTCCTCTATGCATGCAATAAATCCATTTTGTAGTGGAAATATTTAATTTTGAACAACATCCTTAATGTTCTGAAATTTACATTTTGATTTTGTATTTTTAATGTATTCTTCAAGAATTCATAATTATTCACACAACTCCTATGTCATGAAAAAACCCATCTTCAATGCAAATACAGATCTTACATGCACCTCTTTCCATTGTTGTATATTGATACAGTGATCACGAATCTTGACTTGCACAAACAATTATACAACATCATCACCCTTTCATGTAACATTTTTAATTTTATGTGAAAATACATCCTTTTACAAAAAAATATTTTTCCATCCTCCATATTTTCGACCCTAAAAATTTGGTAAACATAGGAAAATAGTGCCACCTTGTATATGTGTATTTATGTTCCAACTCTACACCATCCACCCTTTTCTTATTGGATATTTATCAACATACCTTTTTAAAAATCTCTCTCGAGATTCAAAACTAACCATGGAAACCTACCTTGTCAACAAAAATAAACAACCCAAAAACATTACAATGTTACCTTGAGGAATTTTTTCCCAACAATCTCCACCTTTGTGTTTGTTGAAAAATATTATCATTTTGATAACTCGATATATCTTATTCCATATTCTTACAAAAAACTCTTCTTGTGATTCAGAAATTAATCAGTGATTTATTCAACACACACTCTAATCCCACATGAGCCATGCTTGGCTTGAGAAACAAGAGTATCACGCAAAGTTCATCAATAAATAACTTCATTCCAAAACCTCTCATCTTCTTTCATAAAAACCCACTTATATCATGATATATAACATTTCATCAATCATCTTTAGCATCATTAGAAGTAAGACTCCCCCTACTTCAATGCTCCCTCTATCAGCTTCTCCCCTGTCTTGATTAAGACATTTTCTCCCTTTTTATAGACACATTGTCTCCCCCTTTGTCAACAAACCTAAAGGTTGCTACTTTATGGTATTCCATAGGGTAATGAACACAAATAAACACATTAGGTAAAAACACTCCACAACTCGGGGAGATGGATTTCCATATCCACCCTTATCAATTATGAAGAGTTGACTAAACTCCAAGAGCCAGTCAATGACATTCAAATGCTTCTTTGGGTAAGGCCTTTGTCAGAATGTCTGAAACCTGTAGTTCTGTTGGAACATAATCCAACATCACAATCCATTTATATACCTTCTCCATGATAAAATTATACATGATTTAAATGTTCTTTTTCCTTGAGTGATGTATTGTATATTTTCAACAAAAAATTATTTCCCAAATTTTCATAATGGATTCTGATCAGAGTCCTCACTTCAAATCTCATATCATTAATCTGTTACTTCATCCACAATAACTAAATTCATACTTGAGTAGTCAAAATATATTCAGCTTCTAGGGTGATCAATGAAATGAAATACTATTTCTAGCCTATCCAATCAATACATAATCCATCAAGATAGAATGAAACCCCTGATTTTTATTTCTTATCCTCTGTTGATTCTACCCAATACGTATCTGTATAGGCCAACAACTCATACTAAGATTTTTCATTGTATAGAAGACCAAAATCCATCGTTACTTGGATATATTGAAGTATTATTTTAAATGTAAGTGATTGTATTTCCTTGTTATTTCTTTGATATTTTGCTACTTTTCATTTGAAAAAAATAATATCAGGTCATGTCATTGTTATGTACAATAGACTTTTAATGGTATTCTTGTATTGTATGAAATTAATTGTTATGCCTTCATCAACTTGTGATAGTTTCATCTGAGTCTCTATAAGATTCATCATATACATGTAATTGTCCCTTAAAAATATTCTCAGAACCTCCTTTAAATATTTAAATTGAGAAATAAATCTGTCATTTATTCCTTGTGTCATTTATAAACCAAGGAAAATGGTTAGTTCACCAATCATTGACATTTAAAACTAACTTATGATGAATTTGTTGAACTAATTGCACTGTTCATAATTTGATCCCCCAAATATTATGTCATTGACATACACCAGCACCATCATACTTTTATTACATTCATTTTTTACATACAGATTGTAATCAACTCCACCACACTGAAAATTGAGTTTTTCAAGAACTGATCAAGACGTGTTTACAATTATCTCAGTGCTTGTTTCGACCCATAAAGAAATATCTTCAGATGAAAAATCAGTTCACATCCATATGAATTAGATAACTATCTATCTTCTTGATATACACTTGTTCATCTAAATACCCATTCAGAAACGTTGACTTGACATCCATTGGTAAAACATTTAACTTTATTTTATCTTCTATGACCAAGAATAATATGAGTGTATGTAGCCTTACAATAGATGAAAATGTTTCACCAGCATCGATACCCTCTCTCTAGGACTGCACTTTGCACACTAGTCATGATTTGAATCTAATCATTGTACCATCTTAATTCATTTTCTTGTAGAAGACCCATTTGGTCCAAATAAAATTCTTACCAATTGGTTTTGAAACAATATCCCATGTCTGATTCTTCTCAATTTGGTCAAGATATTCCATTATATCCTAAACCCAATTATCATCTACAGATTATTAATCAAAAAATTTAGGCTCTACCTAAGATAAGAAGGGTTCAGTTGGTAATAAATTCATTCTTCATGTTTTAACCAGCGTTTCCTGACCACTAATGATGTCATATCTTTCAATTTTAGCATGATTCTTTAGTTTCCATGTATATATAGATTTTAATTCTTCCATCTCATCATCAGTATCTTTTTCTAAATCATCATTTTTAACTTCAACTCCCCTTGAGGTGCTTACCTCCTCATCTCTTTCATTAGGTAACTATTCATTGTGTTGTTGAATATTCTGTTCATTCTCAACTATAGTGAAATCATTAATTTCAACTACCTTTCCAAGACTCCTATTAAAACATTTATATGCATTTATTTTTCCTTAATATTTAAGAAATATCCTCTCATCTCCTCATGATTCAAACTTCCCATGTTTCTCCTTATTGATAATAAAAAATTTACTTCCAAATATTTGAAAGTATTTCAATGTTGGATCATTTCCATACCATACCTTGTATAGAGTATTTTATTCCTTTGTACAAAAAAATGACTTATTAGATATTTAGATTGATTTTAAAATGTCTTCCTTATAGAATTTCTCTATTAGTTCCTTTTCAATAAACATTATTCTATACATGTTGTTAATTATCTTATTTCTCCTCTCAACCACTCCATTTTTTAAGAGTTCTTACTTTTGAAACGTGATGTCTTATGTAGTGTTTCATTAGATAATTTTCTACTTGATTATTTTTAAATTTTGTACCAATATCAGTATAAAACATCAAAATATTCTATCCAACCTTCCTTTCATATTTCCTTAGATATTATTTTATGAAACTGAAAACATATTACTTGTGGGAAGTGAAAAACACTCATGCTATCCAATGTAAATCATCAATCAAAAAACATATTACCAATTTCCACCAATGTATATTGGTGAGATAGGTCCACATACATTTGTAATCACTAACTCAAGAACTCTGGTTTATTTTTTTTCTTTTTCCTTGTATGTCTTTCTAATGATCTTACCTTGTTGAAAATAATTGCACATATGAGTATGATCCCATAATGTCTTAGAGATATCTCAAGCTACACCAAATTTGACTAGATCATCCAAGGATGGTTAGCATAGATGTCTAAGTCATTTATGCCACCAAATTATTTCTTCCACTCTAGATAAAAATCACATATCTTCTTCTCCACTTACAAGGTTGAGATTACCCTTCGTTCTTTTCCCTGATAGAAAAACTGCACAATCGCTTCCTTTAATGATATATATATTATTATAAATTATTATATGATGCCTCAGTTCATATAATTTAATGAAACTAATAAAGTTATTACTGAGACCATAAACAACTAAGACATTAGAACGTCTCATTTATTTTCCCCAAAATTTGGCTTTTCTCGACACAATAATCATTAGGCCTTCATTATTTATAAATTCTAAAACACATTCCTTGTCATATTTTATTCCTATAACAAGATCCTTATTACCTTTAATATGTTATGTGCATCCACTATCAAGGATCCATACACCAAAAATGATCTGATGATTTTTGGGTAATCTCTGCAACCACTCCCTGTTACCCTATTTTCTTTTTAATCCATGTCTTTGTCTTAATACCCACTATTGATTGATAATATTGATGATACTCAGAGTATGATGGAGAATATTTATCCTGTAATACTATAAATAAATTTTTAATTTTCATCTAATTTGATGATACATTGAACTGCTACTTATGAACACACCCATTCTCTTTCGGCACATTTCTCTTCATTGTGGATGAGCAATATATTTCCATGTGTCTAAATCCTCCACACCTAAAATAGTGACCATAAAATGATATCCTGGAATATTTTGATCTATATGAATGCCTCTATTAGTCTTGTACCCTTTGAAACCTCTTATTGATGGAACATACATTTTGTAAGTTCCTCGTATTTCTAAACCAATAACATCTAATTAGGTGTGAAATCCTATGTGTCACTACTGCACTATAGGTTTTCCCTTGGGTTTACTAAATCCTAAATTATGATTCATACCCAAATAAATATTCAATATCATAGTGGGTGATTATGGTCTTAAATCAACCATGAATGTTTTTTGTTTTTGGCAAAGCCTTATCCTAGCCTTATCATTTAGATTTGATTGTTACTTATATTCTATTGGAGCTCTATGCTCCACTCCTATATTTTTTGTCACCTGAATGATCTGTTTTTCAAATGTCATACTAATATTCAAGATTTTTTCCAGATAATTAACACTTCTCTAAAGGATGGTAACTTCCTCTTTATGTTCTTTAATATGTTTGATTTGATCTTTTGCTGAGTTATTTAAACCATCAGTTTCCATTTTATTTTCCTCAACTTTGGGCTTGTACTCTCCAACTATTTCTGATTTCTCCATCATTGAAGACTTAATCCATTAAATTTATTCCATGAGTTCAGGTTTATCTTCTTATCATTTCTTCATATAGATTTTGGTGTCATGAACTACTTTTTTGGTCTTCTTCATTTTATCTTTCCAAACAACTATCTCCTCAAGAACGTCTTCTAATTTAGAATGAATGTCAAATCTTACGTTGACTTCATCTTCATCGCTTTCTATTTCATCCCTTTTTTTGAAAGATACGTGCAATTTTAACCATATCATTATCCCCACGATCAGTGAATTTCTCTATCTTTTCAACAACATATTCCTCTAAAATTTAATTTTCTTGTCAAATGATATTCTTCTCTTTGAAGAAATTTCTCTTAAACTTTTTCTTACCTTTCATATAGGTGGAATACTTTTTAATGGTAATTTCATCTTCATCCTCATAATCTAATTGAAACTTATTGGCGAACCTTTTTGAAAGATTTGAAACCATTCCACATCGAAATAATGCAAGTGGGATTTTCCATTTGAACTTTCCTTTTCATTTTTTTAGATTTGAGGAATGGAAGGACATCACCTCATCCATCGCTTCATCTTCCCGACCATCTTCAATGGTGAGATTCTCTAGGGACTTGAATGCCACTTCTTTGGACTTTCCTTTTTCCACAGACTCATTATCATCATTTCTTATCTCGTATGCAACAGGAGTACTATGTAAGCTATATAATGCCAACTCCTTTGGATATTTATCTTCCAATATAGAAACTTTTGGATTGAAACCAGGTGTACGTTTTCCTAATATTCTCTTAACAATTTTTAAATCTTCAATAATTTCATTAGAAACACGCATATATTCCACAAAAACATTCACCTAGTTAAATAATGCATTAATAGAGTCATTAGAGTGCTTTCTAAGATCCTTATACTTATTACAAAGAACCTATATATTTTCCTCTCTGTCTTTTAAGTCACCCTCATAAATTTTTGTAAACTTTTCCAATATATAATGTGACGTATTGCATGAAATAACCATTATATAGATTCATTGGATATTGTTTCCTCTAAATTATTGATTCATTTGGAATCAGCATCTAATTCCCTTCGATCGGATACTAATAAATCACCACAGTCCACATTGGCTGAAATACCATGCATCAGTGTTGTAAAGAAATCTATTCCTACAATCGAAAGTAGTGTTTCATCTGATTCTTTCATAATTTATAAAATTTTCCATTAAATATTAGAATCCATTTGTGATTGAAATCCTCCATTTATTATACTAAGAGAGAACCACTAACTTTTAATCATTATCTATGATACCAATTGTTATCCCAAAAATGCTAAATACCCTAAGGGGGTGAATCAAGGTATGACTGATTAAAAAACTATCCCTTCCTATATTTTTTTTTAATTAAAAAAATTCTCTTATCTCCCTTTCCTCTATCAATTTATTAATATAATTGAAAGAAATTAGAAGACACAAAAGTTTTACTTTGTTCACCCTCAATGGTCTATGTCCAAGAAGCATACAAATGTAATGTTTTTATGTACTAAATCCATTAAGGTTCACTGGAAAAAAGGTTTGGGCTAGGTCACATCTATGCCAAGGCTCACTACCTTTATAAGTTCATAGCAGACTCACTATCCACCTGTTTTACAACCAATCACAATTTGAAATGTCACAGCTCTCTCAACTGAAGTGTGAACACTACTCCTTTAGAATAATCATCTTTGATCACTTGAATCAATATCATTCACACCACATTTAGTGCATAATTTAGATCCAAATTTATTTAGTTGATGAATACCACTTTACCAAATATTTACTGGGAAATCCCTTATAGTTCACCCAAATTTTTTTCAACCTTTAGATGTCTTCCATGAATCTCTAAAAACATGTTTTAAATGTTTAAGTTTTGTCATGGAATTGAAACTTGCGCACAACGTTTACACGTTCCAAAAAACTCCCATGGTCATGAAAACAAAAGTAATTTTCTAAGTGTAACAAACACTTGAGATGTTGATTCATGAAACTCTTCTTACGTTTAACCTTTATTATTTTCATGAAACTCATTGTGCAATTAAGAGCCTTGATATTTTATAAGGGTTGAGTTGCTGAAATGAAGGGGTAGATGCCAATTTTTAAACCCGGCTCACCCTGTGTGAAATATTATTTCACACCATCCACTTTGGGTGCAAGAAATCCATATTTTTTTAGAAATAATACATTTCACTCAACTTCCTTCGAGGGTTAAACTTTATATTTTTGATGTAATATTTGGTGCATAATATTCTTGCACACCTACTTCTGCATGCAACTCATGTTCCACAAAAAACACCATATTTTTTGCAATTCCATGTCTAACGTGCACCTTTAGACTTTGTCATATTTTGATATATAATTCTCGAATCTTGACTTGTGTGAAAAACTAAAAAACGTCATCACCCATTCATGAAACTACTTAATTTTATGTGAAAATACTTCCTTTTCCAAAAACTCCTTTTTCAATTATGAAGGTTTGGACCCCCAAAATTTAAAAAACAGTATGAAATAGTTCCTCCTTCTATACATGTCTTTATATAATGCCTCAAGAGCATCCATTCCTTTTTCTTGGATATTTTTTAACAATCTCTCTTGATATCCACAACAAAATATGGAAACCAACTTTTTCAATAAAAAAACAACCCAAAACACTAAAATATTACCTTGATGGATTTTTACTCAACACAAACCCTATTGAGTGGATCGATTGACTTCTATATTTTTTTCTAGAAAGAAAATAGATGGTGGGGATCACTATGTCTTATGAATAGCCCCTGTGAGAATAGAATTATAGAGGGAGTTCCATAAGCTGGGGATGAATAGATTAAAGATATAATTATTTCATTATACAGATGGGTTTCAGTAAGCATCTTCTAGGAGATTTGGTAATTTTTAGGGGAGATGGATCCAGATTTTACAAATAGTGTGCCTCAGGTTTGGAGTTGACCCTTGAAATTATTATTTTCATTCCAGAGTAGAACACAATGATTTAGATATGTATTTAAAACCAAAATAGGTCAATATTAATGATTTGGGACCATTTTAACTTCCCATAGATGAGAAG
The DNA here is from genome assembly GCA_963277665.1 of Viscum album. Classification (NCBI taxonomy): domain Eukaryota; kingdom Viridiplantae; phylum Streptophyta; class Magnoliopsida; order Santalales; family Viscaceae; genus Viscum; species Viscum album. The sequence goes on along the minus strand of OY728127.1, from coordinate 1,207,014,023 downwards.
TTAAATGGTGGATATGTTTTAAAACCCAATGTCTATTTAGGTTTTGAATTTGTAAGTGAATTTGTGTTTTTTATTTGGTAAGGGGATAATTTTGGGAATCAGGATTCCTATTAAAATTATGAGAGTTAGAATAACTCAAGAGGATATTTTTTAATATTAATTTGGTATAAATTGATGTTTTGGATCCTTAGTGGATGTTTGGGTAAGGCTGGGTGGAATTGGTACTAAAATTTAGCACCCCACAAGTGGTCATGCCAAAACCAAAGAATGTTAGTCCATAACTAGTGTCATAATAAATAAGGATATCTACCTGAGAAGGGTCGGGCCACAACCCTTGTGGTCACATTATGGCCATGAAAAATCCAATTTATTTAATGGGGTTATGCCAATAATTTTATGGTCATCTCACTGTTGTTCTTGGTTAAATAAACATCATAGAGGAGCCTATTTTTTATTTTCCTCCCCCTTCCCTCCTCCTTCGACCCCCTTAGTTTGGTGTGATTCTAGTTTAATTTCTGTGGTGATTTCAAGTGATTTTCACCAATCCCTATTATTTCTTGTTTCTCCTTGTTTGGATGCTCATTTAGGTTCAATTTTTGTTTTGGTTTTTGTATCGATTCCATAGGATCATTGAGGAATTGGATAATAATAATGAGGGTTTTATATGGTTTACTTTGGGGATGTCACAAGATGGTGTCTACAAGCCATTTTTTTATTAATTTTGATTGATGTACATAATCTTTTTTTAGGGGTTTTGATTAAATTAAATTAAATTATTCTTTTTATGGGTGTATAAATTGGAGATTTTTGAGTATCTTTGGTCTGAGTGTGTGTTGGGAGTGTACTGCAACCAAATTCTCGCAGTTTTAGTGAGCGGGTGATGCCTAATGAGTATTTAGGTATTATTTTAAATTGATTTAAATTTTAACCTAATTATAAAATTAATTATATTTGATTAATTAATTATAAATTGATTATAGATTTTAAATTTGGATTATTTCCATGAGTTAGCACCTTGTGACAATAGAATATGGAAATTTATACTTGTATGATATCGAGCAAGATTTTATGAGATGCATTAGAATGTGAATAACTCTAAATTAAGGTAGGTGGTGACTATATATAAACTTGTAGTATTTTTATTTATATATATATATACATATATATATAAATATTTGGATTGTGATATGTGTTTTCTCCCTACTAGGATCGATCAACATTTTAGATTGTATTAATTATTTAATTTAAAATAGAATTCCTATGTATTGAATAATGTGTCAAGGACCATAATGGACCTTTGTGTATTAACTAGACATCTTGTTCTTGATGGTCTAGAGAAAAATTTTAGTTGTTTGCACTGAAAAATAGAAACCCCGTGAGGGGTTTGAATTAAATAAAATGGGATGAGAGAGATGCAGAATCCTCAATGATAGGTTCCCTCAGTGACCATCAGGTAAGGTTGAGTAACAAACTAAGAGGGATAGCATAGGGATTGGCCATGCGAGAACTTTGAGGTGAATTAAATCCTTTTAGATAGTGGAGATGAACATGGGGTGAGTGTTCTTACCCTACTGAGATTTGATTACTTAGGTGGGTAGAACTTGTGGAGTTTTATTTATATGTTGGGTGTGAGCATTGACCTACTGATGAATTGGGATGCGAGAAAGCCTTTGTTTCAACTCTTGAGATCGATCCTAGTATGGATTATCTTATGAGGTCGGTGCGGTCATGAAATGATTATGGATATGACAAGGGATGTTATGCTCTATGAGTGATGTTCTTGCACAAGGTATGTGATTGTGAAGAGGGAACCCATGTGGGGTGATTACAAAATATTTGGAATTTAGAATTTTTTCGTATCGAAATTTTTCAAAAAATGTGGCTGAATTAGTAATGTTTTTTATCCATATTTAAAAATGTGTCTAATTTCGAATTTAGTGATATTATTAGAAAACATCTCTAAATAGTGACTATTTCATAAAACATGGAAATTTTAATCTTAGTTATTTTTTTAGAAAATATGGCTTTTTTAGTGACATTTTTACCACTATTTTAAAATATTTTTAATTATATATAAGTATAATTTTAATAATTTGAATATATATATATATATAATTTTATAATCATATTTATATATATAAATTTGTATCTAAATGCAATGACATTAACATATACAGATATATATATATATAAATACACACACACACACATATATATATACATATATATATATAAACACATATATATTTTAAATATTGTCTTGTTATTAAGAAAAAATGGATATATATATTAAAATATATAATAATAATTATGTTAATTTAAATATATATAAAAATAAAAATGTATAATTATAATTATATATGTGTATATAAACACATATATTTATGTACACAGACACACAGATACAAAAACATATATATAAATATATATATATTTATATATATAAACATATATATATATAATATAAACATATTTATATATAATGAATATATATATATATTAATATAAACATATATATATAATATAATATATTAATTTATATATTAAAATATGTATATTATTATATAAAATTATATAGAATATATTATTTTCTAATACTAAAATATATATATATATATACAGAATAATAGAATTATATAAACAAATGTGGTTTAGGTGAGTTGGTTTGGTCCTTCACTAGGAGTCCTCGGGTGCAGGGTTTGAATATCAATTGGATTCCAATTTTCATCAAGGCATAGAGGAGGTTGGAAGGGTGAGGGGAGGTAGGTAAGGCATGATGGAGGGTGACTTATCACATGTGGAGGGCATGAGAGAGGGGGTCATTATGTGAAAACACCCGTAGGGTGGGGGGCAAGGGAACACAGTACATAGAGGAGGGGTGGTTATTAAAAACATTATTTAAAAAATACAAGGTTTGGGATATTTAAAAGAATTAATTTTTAAAAAAAGATGGTGTATTAAAAAAATGAATTTAGAAAAATAATGACATTTATAAAAAAATCATTCTATTTAGTAACTCATTTCCTGAAATTTCTAAAAAGCATCTGTAAATGAGGTGTCACTAATTAGAGAAAATTTTAAACCTCACTAATATGGGAAATTTATAAACATTTCTAGTTTTTAACATGTATAAACATTAATAATTAGTGACACCTTTTTCCCTGATGTTTTTCAGAAACATTGTTAAATGAGCTAGTGATGTTTTAAAAAAATCACTATTTCGAAGAAAAAAACATCACTAATTCCTTTTTTGTGGGTGTTTGGATTATTTTGAGATCTAGGAGACCCTAGTGGGTTCCCTAGTGATATGTTGACACTAGTGACAGTGTGTTTTAGAAATGGGTTATGATGACCACAGGTGTCACCTTATAACTCGAGTCAACAATAAACTCGATACTATCAGAATTCCTAAGAAATGTTTCTTGAATTTATATTGGGGCCTCCTAATTCTAGATTTCTTAGTGTCATCCTCCTAGGAATCATCTTATTCATGATGATCTTGAACAACTATGGTCACCTCTAGGAGTTCGTAGTTATGCATGAAGTTATTGTTAGAGTTGGTGCCCCAGAACTAGCTTTTATATACTTTATGATAACTTGTATTCATTATTTTGAATATTAAAAAACTTTTATCAAATCATGATTGTTATTTCCTGTGATATAGTATTAAAAAAATATCTTAACTTTAATTATCACACTAAATGTTCATAACAGTTCCCCTATATGATGAGAACCCATAAGTTACATGACATTGTTCTTATATTTTTGTTTTATAGTCGGATGATATAATATGATGAGATACAAATGATACAGGATATAGGGGAGGATAATCATAAGACATTATGACACCTACTCATGGTGTATTCCCTTGGTAATTTCTAGTGTGGGATATTATAATAACATGACCCATCATCTTGAAATGAAAATTTATACATGTCATTGGATGTTCCTATCATGGGATGCTTGTACTGATCCATAGACATTAAGATTATTATTAATGGTTATTACTAGCTATTTAATTTGATGTATTGATGAAAACTATGAAGACATATTTTATCAGTGATATAGGATAGATTTTGTGTTTCATTATTAATATGTCATTAATGAAGAATGTGAGAAAGGATTTTTCCAATTTGTTATTTAATAGAAGTTGATATCCTAGGTATTTTTATGGAACTAAAACAACCTAAATAAAACGATGTCCATGGTTTTTTATGGGAAAGGTTGTTTATATAAAGTCAAAGAAGGATACATTGAGCACATATGTTGATGACACCATCATGAAACCTTTTTATTCCAGATATCATGAAAAATGAATTATATTACATAGTATGCATTCATATGAGTTTGTATAAAATTTCAATATTAACTTCTTTAACTATGGGTGCCTTGCATATTACTTGATGATAACCATATTCATTGGGTAGCTCTACATAATTCCACTAAGAAAGAGGCCTAGATGGTTGCAGACTAATTGTATCTAGAAGCTCAATTAAATATTTAATATTATTTATTATTTGACATATTGATTAAATATTATTTCATTACATAGTTTAAAAGTTATTCATGTTTTCTAGATCACAAATATTCAGTCATAATTTTTTTTAGAGAGTATTTAGTGAATATATTTTCAATAAATATTTATTTTCAATTTAGTGAATATAATATTTATATATATATATACCGGCTAATAAAAAAGTGAAATTATTTAATAAAAAATAGTCATTATTCAAGGCTCGATAAATATTATTGGTGAATGACAATGTAAGTTCAATGTTCAGGTGAAAATAAATATATATTAAATATAATTTGAAAAAAAATTATTAATTGTTTCAATAAATATAATTTAATTAATTAACTTTTTGGAACAAGTTAATAAATAATAATAATAATATTATTATTATTATAGACATAGGGTTCTATACATATTAAGGAAATAATATGGGCACCTATGAAATTATTTTTTTTCTAACCCTAGTACTATATAAACCATATTAAATTATTTCAAAACATAATTCTAACCATTGTGTTGGTTGTCCAAAATGACTCTAGAGGACCCTCTCAAGCCCTAGAGAGAACCTATCCTAGAATGCTCTCAAGAATGAAGAGTAATATTCCTCTTCCACCCCTCTTGATCCTAGAGAGATCAAGGATAATCATCCATGGAAGAGATTCTTATGGAGATAAAGGAAAAACAATTCATGCATTAAGATCTACCATCCTTAGGCCTAAATATTCTTATGGTGAAAATAAGAGGTTCATTGGGAACATGTGAATCACTTATAGAGGTAATCTACACCTGATTCTTACAATGAAACAATGGAATGACGTATTAAAATTTTAAAAATCATCAAAAAAGAAAGAATTCATCACAATGTAACTATTTAATTTCATAAATTAATTATAAATTAATCATTTGATGATCTAATGTAAGGTTGTGATTTTATTATTTTAATAAATATTTGAATCAATTTTATTGGTTAAAATATTTATCATTGGTGTACATATCAAATTAATAGTCGATTATGATAAATAGTGGAGTTGGTCATTCCCCACTAGTGCTTCCACTGTGCCTGGAACCTATAAATGGTATTAGAGAAGCTAAATAATAATTTATAATTATTTAAATATTATTTTTTATATAAATTTATTATCAATTATAAATTATGGTTTAATAATTCCTTGATTTCAATCAGGATATCATTTATTATTTCTCATCATTCTCTCAAATATGATAAATAAATCAATTAATTGTGAATGATGAACATTTGAAGAACTCATCTAGAGGTGAAGAGGATTCTGGGTAGGTAACACTAGGGTACATGACGTGTATCCCATTGGTAAATGTTGTGTATTGATGTTAAATTCTCCAATAAAACACATGGATTAATTCAAATTTAATTTAGGTAATTTTTTTTATTACTTTTAGTGTGTATTTAATTCCCTATGCATTTATCGGGCTTGCCCGGTGCAATGTTAGACAGACAACATGGCGTGTAAGATGCATACACAACATTTTTTCCATTACTCAAAGTTGAGCAATGTATATTTACATAACCTATAAGATTGGTAACCATATAACTCAGAGACCAAATGACATGTATCCAATGTATACACCATATAATCCATTAATTTCTTTGTCAAGACAACATGTCCAATCCCTAAGTGTGTTCCATGGATAAACGGTGATGATTTATACACGGCATTTATCTTACTTGTACACTTTGTGTGCATTACTTGTTTGTGAAGAATTCAAAATGAATTTATTGTTTTGTTTTAACCTTATCAACATGTGTTTTATGTGACATTTAGTTGACTCATACATGCCATGTGTAGGTATATATATATATTAAATATCTAAATAACATCAATGTAATATTAGGAACTACATATCTTGTATAAGGCATAATAAAACAATTACTCTACCCACATTTAAGCGTAACACAATATATAAATAACATGTGTTCTGTTTTTTATTCAGTTGACTTGTAAAATCCCGGAAATTTCAAGATAATATGGTCATGATAAATTCCACATGAGTAAAAATTATACGAATATAATAAATTCTAGGTAGATTATATGGGTACTTTCCGTGTTTCCTCCAAATTACATTTTTTTACATATTCAATTTTAAATAAATTTATTTAATTTCTTTAAAATTTTAATTTATTGCAATCTCAAGAAAATTTTAATGAGATTTGAGATAAATTAACTAATTATGTAAAGTAGAAAATTAATTAATTTGAGTGTGATTTATCATAAATAAGAGCCATTTTGATCAAACGATATTTTATTAAATGAATAACTTTTTGCATATATGGCGATGATCATGATCATAGAATAGAACATTGTATGTGATTGGTTTACTCTAAATTTAAAATTAAATTAAATTTATGTCCAACCTGTCATCTATCCTCTCATTATGTAAGGGAATTTGTGACCACACTTTCCTTTTAAGTAAACCCCTTAAACCAATAACTTGTTTCCACACACCTGTAGGTTAGTAAAATCTTATATTATGGATGGAGCTCCCAGGTGAGAGGAGGTAGTTCAAATTTGGAGTTGAAGTGAAACCAATCCAAAATATACATGGGTGGATAGGTATAAAGATGCAATACAAACCAAGTCATGATACAGGGTGTTTTTTCACTAGGTGTGTGATTAGTTTACCATCCATTAGATAAACTAACCATTAGTAAATACACATGATCAGACAACTCTTATCATTTTATTTATGTCAAGTATCATGGTTAATATCATTATGGATGTTTTCTTTAAATCACATGAATTAAATAATTTAAAATCATGCAATATAGAAATAAAATAAATCATATTATGCATAAATTAAATATAATACATGGTAACTCACTTAAGTAAATCCACTTAATATTAAAAAACATATAATAAATATAAATTGGGCTATTTATGTATAAAATATTAAAATACCCCAGCTATATACAATAGGTCGATATAGACTTGAACTACATGGGTAAGAATCAAACCATAATTCAAAGTGTTTGACTGACCTCCGTTGGGATGCGTTCATTTATCAAGGAATTTCAATTTTGTGGTTTGGGTTGACTTAATCTTGTTTTAATTAAGGTTTGATCAAATATAATAGAATTAGTTTATCTAGTTGGAAAAGTGTTGAGGAAATCCAATTTCAAGATTTTGGGATTGGTGACTGCACTTGATAGATCAAGGAACTGTGAGTTAATGTAGTTGGTAAGTTATGACTACCTAAATACCTTCGAATTGAATTATGGGTTACGATAAGGGGAATATGGATCCCTTCTACTAAAATATCCTAACAACAAGAATTCTTGAAAAAAAATTGTCTTGTCTGCTAATTTTTGATAAAATAGTGCATGATTAATAATTTTAGTATTTATTATCTAATTTTATCAGATAAAGTAAAAAAATTATCTTCTTATTAATTATAAAATTGACAATATACATGACTTTAAACATAAAACTATGATCTGTACTTTAGAAAAATAAACTACTCACCAAAATTGATTTCTAATTAGAGAAAAAATATTTTCACATATTATATACCATAAAAGGAAATTATATGTGTTAAGAAACCTCATTCATGAAGTGCTTGACTAAGAAGCTAGTGATTGAGATTTTCTCTCTACAAGAAACATTTAGATGATGCCTCAAATATCTAATTTTTCATGATATATTCTATGTCCAATGAGATTCTAAAGAAATATAAGGATATGAGTTTTTATAGAATGATGTATAGAATTCAGGAACTATATCAATAGAAAGAGACTTAAGAAAGATATTAGATCTCCATTGAATTTATCACATGAAATATTAGAGTTTTGGTGCCTATTAGGCCTCATGTAGTCAAGATGATTGGAAACATATAGTGAATGGACATCACTGACATTAAATTCCAATATGAGCTACATATAGATCTCATACATTCCTTACTACCTAAATCCATCTCCATTTTTATTATGAATTACAATTTGAATGGTAAAGAGAAGACTCATTTCAAATTTATTACTATCATTCACTAATTTGAAAAGGTAATAGGGCTTAAAAAACCCACAGTTATGATGAGGAATAAGAAAAAGGAAGAATAAGGACAAGGTTCCTGAGACCTACTCTATGTTTAATGCTCATGAGCACAATCCTTCTAATATGAATATGATTCAAAGTTAAGAAAAATAAAAGGAAGCAGTGTGTTTTTATAATTCCTTAAACCCAGGCTTCTAGAATCAGTGCTTTAAATGTTGTGTATTTTTTTAAAAAAAGATAACTGAAACAATACTGAACACTTTATACAATACAATAACTTTTCCAGTCTGGGTTTAGAAGAATTAGACAACATCTTACAATTTATTAGAGTTGAAATAATATAAAACAATATGATTACTTATCTTATACATGTGCTAACTCTAAAATCACAGATATATGACTTAAAACTTATATGATACCTATTAAAATAATCTTAAAACTTGGTATGAGCATTCAATTTCCCATTAATGTGTTTTAAAATTGTTGAAATAGCTTTTACAAAAATCTAATTTGAAAATAATTTTGAGAAATAATTTTCAAATCCTTTTGATAATACCATAAAATTATTTTTATAAATGCCTTTTGAAAATAATATTGAAATTATTTTCCTATTGAAAATACTACAACAATTTAAAAAAATTACCCTCAAAATTACCTTAAAAAAATATTCCAGTGATATTTCTGAAATACTCTATGCAAGTTATTTTGAAAACAAAACACTGAGGCTACTTGAAACATTCAAGGATGTCATGAGCCTACCAACTTTCTGAGGGATGTGTTCACTACCTAATTAGCTTCATAATTACAATGTTGAAGTGATGGATTTTTTAAAATCATTTTATGATTTCTTTATATACATATACGTTTTCACATTGGTTTTTCTATAAAAGAATGACAACATAACATGTTTAAATTTTAATTTATATACATACTTTCATAAGATATCCCTTGAAAATTAATGCAATTGAATTTAGTTAATTTCAGACATTACTTAAATATATAGAATGAAAATATAATTATCATTAATGTATTCTTTTAAACCCATGGAATCTAATTTGAAAATACCTTCTTATAAAATAATTATGTTTCCATTACATACATACATACATCAATGATTTGGTAAAAATTAAACCAGTACATGCATGAAATGTCTCAATTTATAAGAAATGGTCAGATCATATAATCTAATTGACAAAAATGAATCTATAATGGCTTCACACACATAAAATGAAACCTTTTGTTAATTATAAACCATATAAAATAATAATGTTCTCATTTTCTTAGGTTCATAAAATCAAATAGATTTTATTTAAAACTTTATTATATAACTCATTCAATAAATCATTTCAGAAAATAAAACCCACCCTATAAGTTTCCTTTTAAAAATAAAAAAATAAAATTTTTATTTGAAATCTCTATAATGGAAGGTAAAAGAGAAAAATAATTATTCCCCTATCAATTTAAATTTCAAAGGATATAAATAAAAATACAAAAATAAAAAAATTCTTTATAATAAAATTGGGTATTATAAAAATATCAATCTCTTACAAAAAAATCTTAATTTTGAAAAAACAATAAACAAAATTTACCTTCAAAAAATCAAAATAAATAATTATGAAAACATAGAAACTCCCTTACCTTAAGGTATCTTAATTCCACATGGAAAAAATTAAGGTACCATACTAGATCTTGAGTGAACTTAATTTGCACAAATTTTCTTATCTTCTTCTTGATAGAAGAATAAAAAGGGTCGTTTATTCTCACTGCCTATCAAAATGGAAAAAACACCAAATTATTAAAATAGGTGTTGCAGCCCTCTATATTTCTCCTCTTTCAAGCTCTCCACACATCCACACTCCCACATTTATAAACAACAGGGCTAAAATATGTGTTTATTTTATTTCAATGTTTTCTGATATTTTTAATGCCTAAATATGTTTTTTATTCATGTTGAGATACTGTTATAAAATTTATATATTTATTTTTTTTTTTGTCTAAGAAGAAGACACAAAATAGGATGTTTATTCATCCTAAATTGATATAAATGAGTATATAGGCATCCATTGGAAGTAATAGACGAAGAAAAATTTTGGGTATGGGATGAATCACAATAAATGAAATTTGTATTGATTTGGATAGAACAATATACATATATGAAAACAATTTGGTAACAAATTGAATCTACAAAAACGTAGATTAAATTGTTGAAAAACAAGATGAGTTTGATTTAATAAGCATTAAAAGTAGTGGAATCAGTTGAAGAAAATATCTAGTATAATGACTCAAAGAAAATTCAATGATGATTAGAAGAAGATATTTAAGAAAAAAATAAAGTGAAACTAGATAAAAAATGACTGTAGAAGGGAAAATCCAGAAACAAGACAAATAAGTATTTATTACACCTAAAAAAATCTGGAAACATGATTTGGATACACAAAAATTAAATAAAAAACACCTAAATGCAGATTATAACACCGCAAGATCTCCAAATACGAAGTTCGTTTTCCTCAAATATAGTTTAAAACCTCATCACAGATTAGATCTAGTGATCAAATCTGACTTGAGATGGCATTTATACTTGATTCGAGCTCAAATTTCATCTCGACGGTCGAAACCCACACTCAAACTTCAATCGATCAGCCTTTCCACCTTTTCCAAGCTCGGATCTTTGTCATCTCACTTGTAAAAGGGCTTTAGACTCGATCCATTAACCATACTTGGTTTCACCAAATGAATCAAAATGCTTGCTCGACTCAACTCTCCCAATGACGAAATAGACCATATACTCTCCCAAATCCCTACTACATGTCCTTCTTATATTTTCTTGATTATTTTCTTTTTTATCAATTTCATTGTTTTTATTCTAATTTTTTATCTTTATTATTATTTATATAATTTCATCCATTTTTCCTTTTCTTATTTTATTCTCAGTTTTCTTTCTTTCCATATGTTATTTTTTAATCGATTATCATATGAAATTTGGTTTATATTACTAAAATTTTATTCATAATTTTATTAATTAATAATTAATAGAAACTATAATTTCAAAAAATAATTTTATAATTTTCTTAATTTATATTTATCATTTCATAATTTTTAATATTTTATTTAGCTTCTAATTTTAAAATATTAACATAAAATCAAATTAATGCCTTCAAAATAATAATTTATTTAAAAATATTATTACATTATATTTAATGCATAACTGATAAAATATCAACATTTATAATAAAGGTAATAATAAAAAGTAATTTTATTCATAATATTTATGTTTAAATATTATTATTTAATTTAACATATTTAATCTAAAACATTAATTCAAAATTAATATTAAATTATTTAATTTACAAAATAGAGAACTTATTATTATTCAAATATCTAGGATGTTAAATCCCCCCCCCCCAAGAATTTCACCCTCTCAATTCATTCATTGGACTTTAGAAAATTCAGAATTTTCATCCTCAGAATTTCGAAAAACTAAAATTTCTATAGGAACTTAATTATCCTAAGAAAATTATATTGGATAAATTTTTGTATTCCTAAAATTACAAGATATAATATCAAATGTTTTTTAGACCATTCCTCAGATACCAATTATAACACCTAGAACCCACGATTCTTGATTTGGTGATTTAAATGTTATTTATTTTTTTAAAAAAGATAATTGAAACAATTCACAAAACATTACACAATATAGGTCCTTTTTCATTTAATGTTCCGGAAGATTGGCCAATATCTTACAATTTATCATATTTGAAATCAAATAAAACAATATGCTAACATTGATTCCATGTATGCTAACTCCAAAATCATGGATGTATGATATATAACATCTATAATACTTTTAAAAATCATTTTAAAATATACGATGAGCATTCAATTTCCCCGTAAGGGGTTTTAAAATCATTTAAATTCTTATTATGAAAACATGATTTGAAAATAATTATTTACCTTTCAATTTAAATATCAAAGATATAAATAAAAATAAAAACAAACAAATCATTTTTAATAAATTTGTGAATCATAAAATATAAATCCATTACACAAAATAAAAAACATAATTTTTAAATAAATAAACAAACTTTACCTAACTAAAATATAAAATTTTAATAATTAAAACTTAGAAACTATCTTACTTTAAGAACTCTTAATTCGTTTTAAAAGAAACTAAGGCACCCTGATAGAGCTTGAGTGCACTTAATTCGAATAAAGTTTCTTCTCTTATTCTTTAAAGAAGATTAAAATAGGGTCTCTCATACTCAATGTCTCACATAATGGAATAGAAACACAAAATAATGAAAATATAAGCTGCATCCCTCTACCTTTCTCCTATAACCATCTCTCCACACATTTTCACACCCTAATTTATAAACAATAAAACAAGAATATATGTTTATTTTATTTCAACATTCTGTAAGATTTTTAATTTCCTGAATATGTTTTTTGTGAAAGTTGAGAGACTGTTATAAAATTTAAATATTTTTTTGATCAATACGACCGAGAAGAACAAAAAAAGAGGATCTTGATTGATACAAAAATTTTATAATTGAGTAGAGATACATCCATTGAATTCAATATTGGAAGAAATATTTACGGGATTTGATGAATCATAATAAAAGAAATTTGTCTTTTTTTATAGAACAATATACATATTGGAAAATAATCAAATAACAAGTTGAATCTGCTCGAATGTTGATGAAATTTTTTACCAACAAGATGAGTTTGATTTAAAAACCATTAAAAGCAGTGGAATTGGTTGAAGAAATAATCTATTATAACGACATAAAGGATATTAAATTATGATTGGAAGAATAAATTTAAGGTAAAAAAGAACAATCCATTGGATCAAAAACAAAATAATAAAAAATCTAGAAATAAGAAAAATTTGTATTAATTACACCTAAAAATGAATTTGGAAACTTGAATCGGATACACAATAATTAAATTAAAAAAACCTAATTATAGACCAAAACAATTCAATATCTCCAAATCTGAAGTTCGTTTCCCCGAAATAGAGTTTGAAACCTCAGCATAACTTAGATTTGTTTTCTGAATCAAACTCATGATGGCCTTCAGACTAGATTCAAGATCTAACTTCATCTCAGTGGTTGAAACTCACACTCAAACCTTAGTTGCTCGGCATTACCTCCTACACTGAGCTTGGATATCCTTCATTTTACTTGGAAAATTCCTTCAGACTTGATCCATCATTTGAAAATGGTTTCATAGAAGGAATTGAAACCCTTTTTCTACTCAACTCTCTCGTTGATTTACTCGGCCATAGATCCTCCTAGAACTGTACTGCATGTCCTTCTTATACATTCTTGGTTCTTCTTTTTTTATGAATTTATTTATTTTTATTTTTATTATTTATCTTTATTATTTTTTTAATAAATTTATTCATTTTTTCCTTTTCTTATTTGATTCTCAGTTTTCATTCATTCTATATTTTTTTAATCGATTATAACTTAATTTTTTTTAATGTTCATAAAATATTAATCATAATTTGATTAACAAATAATTAACATAGTTTATAATATCAAAACATAATTTTATAATTTTCAAAATTTATATTATCATTTCATAATTTATTATATTTTATTTAGCTTATAATTTTAAAATATTAATTTAATATCAAATTTATGCCTTCTGAATAATAATTTATTTAAAATAATTGTTAAATTATATTTAAATAATCATTGATGAAATATCAACATTTATAATAAAGTAAATGATACAAAGTAATTTTTTTTAATATTTAAGTTCAGATAATAATATTTAATTTAACATATTTAATATTAAAATTATAATCAATTTTTATTTTTATTTTATTAATTTAGAAAACAAATCACTTATTATTATTCAAATTTATAAGATGTTATAGTTTGCGAGTGGCAATCTAGGCTAGTAGAAGAGGAAATACAACCAAAGGAAAGGGGAATCTAAAGGTGCATTCATTATCAATTTTAATATTTCATTATCAACACATTGGTTATTAGATGTAGATTAAGGTTATCACATATATATACAAATGTAGGAACTAGGTATATTCCATAAAAATCTAGAGGAGAAGTGGATATTCGAGAAACCAATGGGATATGACTTGTAGCCTTACTATAGGAGACTATTGCCTTCTATTTCCATCCAAAATGGTTTTAGTTTTAAAGAAATTTATTTTATGACAAGTGTTACTTAAAATATCAAATATATTTCTTGGATTCACATGGATAAGTTTATTTTAAAATTTGGGAATAAAGAATACCTCTTTTATAAACACAACATTTATCACAGTGTGGAACTACTAACTAATGGTCATTATGTATTAAATTATAAAAAACTATTTGTAATTGATAAGGATTCATGTCTACACTAATCATACAACACCCAATAGTGGCATCACTATGAAGGTCACATAAATGAGAAGGGTTTTAAAAATGCTCAATCAAGATGGTTATTTTGACTCCTTTAAGTTAAACCCACATGAAATATGTCATGCTTGTTTAAGGAAAAATAACCAAACCACCAATAAGTGGATAGGGGTAAATGTCCATAGAGCTTCTAGGATTGGTATACACTGATGTCTATGGACCATTTCTAGTATAGGATTGAGTTGGATATATTACTTTACAAATTTTACTGATTAATTGAGTAGATGCAGTTATATCTACAAGATGGGGTAAAAGTATGACGCATTTGATAAATTCGATGATTTCAATAATTATATAGAAATTCAACTTGGTAAGAAGATAAATAAGATTTTATGTGTTCGAGTTGGTTGATATATAAACCAAGAGTTTTTCAACATTCTATGGGAGTTTCAGATTCTATACTTGCTGACTCCACCTTATACACCCTAAAGAAATAGTGTTAGTTAAAGGAGTAATGATACATTCCATGAAATGATAAGGTAAATTATGATTCTAGTTCCTCCATTATCATTTTTAAGATATACATTACATACTGCAAAAAACATTCTAAACTGAGTTCCAAAAATGGTAGAATATGAAATTCCATATGATTTAATATATAAAAATAAACCTGTGTTATCACCGACTCATGTATAGAGATGTGTGGAATTTATTAAGGCCATATTAGGTATCACATACTTCAAAAGTATACTGAGAGAATATTGAATTTGATGAAGTTTATGCTCAAGATACAATAGAATTGGTACAAGAAAAAATTCCATACCTCTCTCTAGAAGAAGTTATTTATTGAAACACAAGTACTGTATATGAGAACGAGAGAGGTAAGAGAACCTGAATGATATGGTTTTCTATTTACTAAAGATGATGACTCTCTATTGGTTTAAAATAATGTACCTATAACCTATAAAGAAGAAGTAGAGAGATCATAAGTTGTATGATGATAAGAAGCCATAAATTCTAAGATGAATTCATTATATCAAAAAAAAATTGGGATCCAATCGATCCACAAGTTGATGTAAATACTTTTGGGTGAATATGGGTATTCAATAGAAAAATATACATATATGTTAAAATATGTACCTATAATGTATGGTTACTAGATACAGGGTTTAAACAGCTTCATGGAATTGATTATAATGAAACATTTTCTCCAGTTTCCATATATAAATCCATCAGAGTTATACTAGTAATATAAGCATACCATGACTAGGAAATTTGGTATATGGATGTCAAAATCTACTTTCCTTAATGAGAACCTTCATAAATATTTCAATATGATACAATAAGATGGTTTTGGGACTCAAAACAATGGTAAAAGGCTAGAAAGTTGTAGAGATATATTTATGGATTAAATAAAGAATGAAGTACAATGAATATTTAGTTTTACGACTCTATAAAAGAAGTTGTTTTCATTAAGAATTAATGTGATCCATGTGATACAAGTGGTTAAGTGAACTATGATCATTTTCATAGTAGTATATGTTTATAACATATAAATTATTTGAAATGATGTACCAATCTTACAATTAGTCAAGGTTTAGTAAAAAAATGAATATAAATGTAGGAATTAGGTGAAGAAGCCTATATTCAAGTGATCAAGGTCATTCATGATATATCCAAGAGGTTCATTGGACTATGTCAAGACATATACATTAACCAGATACAGAAAAGATTCATTATAAAAAATCAAATACAGGATTTGTTTCAGTGTCACATGGTATACATCTTTCTAAGAAAATTTTTCCTTGGATAGAAGAGGATAAAGAGAGAATGGGAAGGATCCCATACACATATTTAATAGGATCAATCATTTATGTCAAGTCATATACTAGGCTTGATGTTTCCAATGCCTTGATCAAGGTAGATAGATATCAAGTTGTTCTGGGTGAACAACATTAGTATGGTGTTAAGGCTCTCTTTAAGTATCTAAGAAGAACCTTGGATATGTTCCTAATGTATGGAGGAGTCAAGGATATTTTCATCATGTGTTTTACTAATTCTAGTTTATAAATATATCAGAATTATTTGAAGTTATATTTATAATATTTATTCATCCTCAACAAAGGAGTTGTAAATTAGAATATTTCAAAGAAACCATTTGTTTTAAATTATATAGTGGAGTATAACTATATAGTAGATTCTGATACAGTCAAAGAATCTATTTTTATTTATAACCTTTTCTAATCTCTTGATGTGGTACCATACATTTATGAACCCATCACACTATATTTTGATAATATTTCAACAACATCTCTTTAAAAGTATCCAAGTTCACATCAACTAAAAAAAACACACTCCTAATGTATCACCTCTATGGGGGTTTCTCAGAGAGGTGAAGTTGTAGTAAGTACAATTTACATGGAATAAAATGTGATTAACCTATTGAATACTTCCTAATCTTAAAATAACCATTAATATCATGTGAGATATAGTAGTCTGAAGGTTGTTAGGTGTTGGCTATTGTGAAAGTGAGGGTATTTGTAGTTGGTTCCCAAGAAAAAACTTTTAAATAATTTATGATAACCTATATTCTTTATTTTTAATATTAATAAACTTTTATAAGATCATGATTATTCTTCTGCATTATAGAGTATGTTATAATCTCTTAAGAATAACTATCACACTAAAAGGCCATACTAGTTCCACCCTATGATGAAAACCCAAAAGCTCCATGAAATATTTTTAAATATTTCTTTTATATCAGGATGATATCATTATATAGTACATAAATGTTATAGGATATCAGGGGTAGAGAATCATAGTACTTTGTGGAACCTTCTCATGGTATAGGGCCACTGTACTTTCTAGTGTAGAAGATAATGTGAACATGACCCGGTAGTAGGAAATCACCATTTATATGTGTAATTGGATGTTCCTATATATTTAAATCCATATTTATCCTTATACTTTTAAAGTATTATTAATAGATATTATTAGTCACATACTTTTATGTACTGATGAAAACCATGATGACGTACATTTTTGATGATGTGGGATACAACTGGTGCATCATGAGTAATATTACACTATTGAATAAGTCAAGGAAGGATTTTTTACATTATATTCTTTTATAGAAGTTGATATCTCAAGACCTTTGATGGAAATAAAAATACCTAAATAATTTTATGGACAAATTTTTTTGTTGGAAAGATAATTCATATAAAGTCAATGAAAGTGACATTAGGCACATAGGTTGATGACGTCATCATGAAAACTGTTTGATTGGATATAAAATGATAAATGGATTATATTAAATTGTAAGTGTTCGAATGAGGTTTAATTTTATTGAGAAATTAACTTATTTTTCTATAGGAGCATTGGTGTGTTTCTTTATGTTAACCTTAGACATTGGGTGGATCTACCTAATGCCACTAAGAAAGAGTCATAGAGGGTCACACAATAATTTTACATAGAACCTCGATTAAATACTAAATATTATTTATTATTTAACATATTTAATATTTATTATTCATTTACATGGATTAAAAATTACTAAAGTTTTATAGATCACAAATATCTCGTCACTAGTTATTAAAAAGAATATTTTATGTGTAGAATATTTCATAAATATCTATTTCTTATTTAGTAAATGTACTATATATTTATTTATTAGAATATAATGTAGAGAAATTTACTTGTTTCAAAAATTCATTTTTAAATTCTTGATAAATATTATGTAGGAATGGTGGATCGAGTTTAATTATTTAGTGATAAATAATATATATTAAATTATATTTAGAAAAAAAAATTCAAGAAATAATATTTAATTAATTCACTGGTTTTGAGCATGTTGAGAAATATTATTATTATTATTATTATTATTATTATTATTATTATTGATATGGGGGTTTTAAAGGATTATTTAAATAATAATGGTTCATGTGAAATTATTATATTTCAACCCTATCACTATTTAAACCCAATTATATTATTCCCAAACATAACACTAGTCATTATGTTAGTTGTGCAAAATGACTCTAGAGAATCCTCTAATACCCAGGATAGAACATCTCTAAGAATGATCTTAAAAATGAATATTGATCTTCTTCCACCACCCAACTTGATATTAGAGGGATCAAGGAGAATCCTTCTTGGAAAAGTTCTCAAAGAAATCATGGACGAAGTATACAAGTGTTAGGATCAACCATTCTAGCACCCAAAAATTTTTATGGTGACATTTAGAGGTTCTTGGTACATGTGCGGATCACTACTAGAAGGATTTTACACTTTATTCCCAATACGTAATGACAATTCAATGTAGAGATGTTTTTATATTCATCAATTAATAAATAATTAATTAAAAGGTAATTCTTTAATTTCTTCAATTAAATATAAATTTATTAAAACATAATCCTATGTTTGGTTCTGGTATTCTTTTTTCACTTAATATTTGATTCAATTTCATTTCTCACAACATTTAACATAGAATTACACCTCATACTAATAATTAATTATTAAAAAAGATGATTTGGTTATTCCCCATTGAAACTTCCACTATACCTAGTAACTATAGCTATTATTATATTAGTTCGGGTCATTCCCCTATGAATTTTCTCAAACTTAATATTATTGGACTGTTGGGGTTTTAGACCCAGGAATCAGCCATTGATCTTGATGTTTGTTGGATCTCCTAGGATGACCTCCTAAAATTAAATACGATTCCTGATGACTATTGGATTCTCTAAAATAACCTCCTAGGGATCATCTTAGAGGTTGATGACTATGGGGTTATATAGGATCACCTCAAAGTAATTGATGATGATTCTTGGTGATGATCGATCACCTAGAATTACCTCATAGGGATCAAATGTATGGTCGATATTATGGATATCCTAGGATTACCTCCTTGGGATCGGTAAAGATCATGATGATTATCGGGTTTCTTATGGTTATACCCTAGGAATCAATGATGAAATCTGATATTATAGAATTTCCCTATGTCATCCCCTAGGAATCATTGATGGTTTTTAGTGATTAATGGTGTCAGGTCCTGGCCTTAAACATTATATAATCTTTATTATTAAGTCATGAAATAATTTTATTAAATTTTAGAATCCTTAGGGTTTAGTTTTTAGATAATTAGGTTATAACCCTTATATAAATAAATATCACATCACAAAGTGGACACTTCCACTTAGTATCCATTTTCCCCCAAAATATAATTTATAATAAGTTTTCTTTTCATGACATATCATCCTTATTTTCATCCTCACATCATCCTTGTCCCTAATCATCCATAAAACCCTTGAAAAACCTTTTAAAATTTGGGATGAGAAAAAATATCAGTAAGGGGCATATAAAAAATATAAAGAAACATATTAATTCATGAATACTTCTACAACAATTTTCTATTTCAAAATTAATATTTGGGATCAAAATAAACATTTTATTACCCAATAAATCAATAGTTATTCACAAATATCTTATTAAAATATTTCATAAGAAATATTAAAGGTAATATAAAAAATATCCCTTTACAATAATGAAAAATTTATCAAAAAAATTCAAAAATAGTTATAAATTTCACCCTTACGAATTATCATATATGTTCCTTTAAATATAAGCTCGTGAGTAATCACATAGGAGAATAACATAAATAATGTGGTATCATATGATCATAGAAACATAGTAAATGTGGAAAAAATAAAAAAAATAACATAATAATAAGTCAACTATAACTTCCAAGACAACATAACATGGTGGATAGAGTCCCATTGTGGATTAGGTTGACTCTCAAATCCTATATATAACATCTCAGGAGGCTAAAACATAACCCGATGCATTAAAGAATTATCTAAGAACATCCATAATATAATTTTTATGATTATTTGTGCCACAAAAAAAGAATCAATCAAAATGCATAATCATAAGAATTACCCATGGAAATAAATGGGTTGCATAATATTTCCTCATATCATAATCATAGGAAATTTAACAAATAATTAATTTGAGAAATGAACATAAGGGATGTATTACCCCATCAAAGGAAAGGATGACAACCTAGAAATATATGTGAGATACATATATAAATAATTTAAGAGCATTCCATAATATTCTATTATAGAGAAAAAATTTGTTACATAAAGAATGGTAATAATAAATAGAAAGGGGTGGTTTAGAGAGATCCATTACACTCATAAGATAAACATTTCTAGATATCAAGATATAAAATCCATTTAAACCAATTTTTGAAAATAATTTCAAAATATGGGAAGGGGTTTTTTATTTAAATAAAATAATTAGTCTTATAAATAAATACAAATATCAAATAATGGTTTTGATATTGGAATAAAACGTTTATGTCGTAAATGTTAAAATAAATCATTCCTTTTGTCTTATTTTATACAAACTCAAAACACTCTGTATAAAATATTCCTTTTTTAAAACTTTTTAAGAAAGTAAAAGAGGCATAAAATATTCTTTATAATTCATTTATTCCCATATATATAAATTAAAAAAATAATTTTATGAATATGGAAATGGAAGAGAATTATTTTAAAAATAATTCATTAAAACATTTAAAATTAGATTTTTAATGTAAAATTCCCCATACATAAAACCTTAAAAAGATTTATTTTTAAAACACATTAAAGAATGTAAAATATAAAGAAAACAATTTCCTTTATCGTCCATTTAATCAAAAATAAAAAATTTTGTTAAACATTTATCAGTATATGGACTTGGAAGAAAAATAGTTTGAAAGGAAACTTTGAAACATGATTTTTTAAAATAAATCTCCTACCTCGAGTCTGAATCCTTATATACATTCTTAATTTTCCTGAATAATAAAAATATGTTAACTATTTAGATGATTAAGAAAATTTTTAAATTGTATTATCCATTTTATTTTATTTACTTCCATTCTATATTAAACTACATTATCATTAAAGTTCATGTGGGATATTTTGATGATATTCATCTTATAAGTGCAGAAAGACTTTGGTAAGTAAAATACGACCAATGAGGTCACTATTTAATTAGATCAAGAATAATAATCATGAAATTATTATTATTTTTTATACATAAATTACACATTTAAAACAAAAAATTAAATATGGTTAAGAAAAATGATCTACATTACAATCATGGATACACAAGCCTGTATATATGCTTGAGTAACGTTCCATTTTTAAAGGATCATGATAGAAAGAAGTTAAATGTCATTTTATATTTATATAATGATATTTATTTCATAAATATGATATTATTTCATTAAATACACTTATACATATCATCCATGTGATGAGGTAATGAAAAACTAATCACATTACATCGTTGAGGTGGTAATCCACATGTATATACAAACGACGCTATCAAATTTCAATTAATGGGAAAGTAAAAAAATTATTATAAATTAATTTTCAAGAATGATAAATTTTTCATTAATATAATATATTTAATTTAAATCAACAATCATAAATATCCTTAGGAGTCAATGTTGGAAAACAAATTTCATTGGTTCACAAGAAGGTGGTTTGTCATATAAATGAATTATGGCGTCATTTACCAAGTGATGGAAGATGATATGGATGTAGGTTACTTGATTAACATAATGATATCTAAGTATATTTTATATTATAATGTTTTTATATAATAATTTTTTTAATTATATTTTAATTATGTATAAGAACAAATGAAATAAAAACACTCATTTGAGAATGATACCTCTTATTCAGAAAACCTCTTTAGGTTTACACCAAAATCCTTACTAGGAGGTTTTATAATAAAAAAAATACCTATAAGAAATGGTAAGGTAATTAAATAAGGTATTTGGGTAGGGATTTAATGATGCAAATGATTCTTTAATTTTGAATAAAAGAGTAGATGAGGTGTCCTTTAATAAGTTATGCGAGGGGCTCTCATTGGATTTCATAAGAGTTTAAATTAATATAAATTAATTTTCATGGAAAAGGCTCCAAGATGATATAATAAGAATATATTAGGATTATGGGTTTAAATTATATCATCTAATAAAATATTTAGACGTTTATATTAGGTTATATCCTTATATTTTTGTTTTAACTCTCGTTTACCCTTTTTAACAATTACAGTGATAATAATGTTTTTACTCTTTAGGGGCCACGACAGTTAATATAAGCTTAAAATGGAATAATAAATCTACTATGGTTTATATTTTAAACCATATCAAAATAAATTTTCAAAATATATGATTTTCAGCAATTTTTAATAATTTAATAAGATATTATTTATTTAAAAATATCATTATTGTCAATTTTGGAACTATTCATTTAATTTGACTTTGAAAACAACATGAAATAATTGTAATTGGAATTTAATCTTATACAAAATAAATAAAATATTATATTTATATAAAATTTTCATGGAACACATTAATTCATCCAATTTATAATACTTTTAAAATTTTTAAATTCATTTATATTATTTTTTAATTAATTGAATAAATATTATATCATTCTTGCAGAAACATTTAAGCCAATTGTTACATTACTAAAATTAAGAAATAAATTGACATTTCAAAAATAAATAATTTATATTTAAAACTAACATTTATAACTGAACATATGTTTTTTATACTTATCAAAAAATGTTATGGATATTAAAACCAATAATGTGAAATTTTTTCTTTAAATTTTACTTAAAATATTATAAAGATAAAAATAAATGAAATATGGTACCAAGTGGCCATTTATTTTATAATTGGATGGAAATGGCTGAAATAATCTCATATAATAGGATAAATCAAGTTTTAGGGTCAATTTTTAGTCTTTATCATATTATTTTAAACCTTAATTACACCATTTAACCATACTGTAATGATAAATATTTATTGTATTTACTATTCATAATGAATAAAAATAAAAGGGGTGTATTTATCAAATGTGGAACTCTTTATTACAAAGTTTTAATCATTTTTCATGAATTAATTCATTTAAGTGGCATAATTTAATTTAAAATTTAACAGACCAAATTTAATAAATAGTGTTTTTTAGATAAATGAAATTTTAAGTATAAAATTACTTTTGGACCAAATTGAATTATAAAAATATTTCTAAAGAATACAATTGGATAATAATTAATAAGAATTAAATAATTAAATTTTAAAAATAAACCATAATATAATATGACTCTGTATAAACTTTAAAAAATATATAAATTTTTCAATAAGAATCAGTATCTTTGCACATTTCATTGAAAAATCTAGTTTTTAAGAAAAATATAAAAAATTATTTATAAAATCATTTTTATCTTCTATTTTATAAAATGATATTCACTTTTTCAAGTAAAATTTCTAAAAGGTTTATAAATTAATTTTAATATTTCTCATGAAAATCAATAAAATTCAATTTTGGAGAAAAAATATTTTTGAAAATTAAAACGACTTTACTAAAAATTCAGTGATTATCATAAGTAATTTTATATTTAGTAGGAACTTTAAGCATATATTTAATAATTTTCTTATTCATATTCATAGCCACCAATTCAAAAAAAAGTTATAACAGTCCTATTTATATATTAAAATTTTATGATTCATTTACACTCCGTGTTGAGTGTCACATACACTATCAAACAAAATGTTCATCTTTTAAAATATTAGGGTGTTAAATTCTCTCCCCTTTAGTAAATTTATACCTAAAATTTTGAATTTGATATTGGTAATTAAGGGTCTAAAATATTAAAATACTTTTCATTAATTCCATATCGTAAAAAGGGTTAATAAAACTTCATTTTGAACTGGGGGAAAAGAAATATAAAGGTTGTCAAGAATAACACATCAATGGGTTTCTAGATAGGATAAAATTATTGGGATGTGAGAATATGAACATGGAGGAGAAACATAATATCCAAATAATAATGTATATTTATATTGATTATTAATCCCAAGGAAGTGAATGATCCTGAGAAAGTTAACAACCATAAACCAAAGAGGTGTGAAAAAGACCATTGATTCATAAAAAATTAAGGTAATATAAAAACATTTTTGTTTCAAGAACATTTTAATAGATTTGGGAAATTCCTTCACTATAAAACTAATTGCCTAAGAAAATATATTTAATTAAAAAGTATAATTTCAACATTTAATGAATTTCTACCATTTTATCATCTTTTTATCCAAATGATGAGTATTCAAGATGATTTTTTCAAGGCTAAAGCAACAAAATTAACTTTAAATAGATCACATAATCCAAAAAAGTGTAACAAGATATTCCTCGCACCCTTATACATTTACCAATATTGAAATGGTTATCAAAATATAATTCTCAAAATGAATAAAACATCATAAGAAGAAATATAATATTAATCTGCAAAGCCTAAAAAATAACACCCAAAGTTCATATTACATCATTTGACAAATAAATAACCTTAAAATTTTTCAAAAATTTTCCAGACTAATATTGAAACCCAAAATAGTAATAATTTGATCACATATTCATCTAAGGTAAATTTAACCTTTATCTCCAAAAAACATCAATAAGTCTTAATCTATCATATCAAAATTTTATATTCCCTAATCATATAATCTCCAAAAAATGATGATATTTACCATAAATAACATGAATCACCATAAATCCATATTAAATTCATATATTCTTCCAAAATATAATTCAATCTTTATTCCAAAAATAAAAACCCATAATTTTTTATTTACCGTAATCATATATAGTCTAAAATTGTGTATCACCTAATCAAAAAATTACTTTTTAATCTCACGGTTATCACTATGTTAAAACATATATCCCCTGAATGTACTTAATAATCCTTTTTCAAATAATTTAAAAAATAATAAATGTCGTACTAACCAAGAAATAACGTAGGTTAGTGGTAGTCATTTCACCCTTTTCACCATTTAATTGTGGGTTCAAGCCATGCACCATTCTAGGCTATGACATGTTTCCCTTTTTATTTAAACTATATTAATATAATTATTATAATATACTAATGAATATTTTTAAAATACATAAAAATAAACATAGTCATCAAAGATCATATAAACCCTGATGGTTACTAATGCCTTCGAACAAAGGAAAATATACCTTTTCCTCAAATAATACATCAGGTTGAACCTAAAGGTCATATATAACACATCCTAATAAACAACTCCCATAATGTTATTAATCAAATTAAAATCCAATCACTTAAAAAAATAATGGGTTTCTATGAAATTTAACTTATGATTAACCTTAAAATAATAAACCCATGATGGTATCCATAACTCTTAAGTTAACCTCACATGAAATTATCCTAATCTCCAAAGTTATATAAACCTTTCTTTTGATAATGACTGTAAAGACCCAACATTAAAAATTAAATAATATTGAGTTTTCATCCAATAAATATTTTTTTTAAATTTGAGGATCTTTATTGTTTAGAGTTTTAGAGAATTAGGTTATCTCCATTATATAAATGAATAGTATATACCAATATAGAAGATTCCATAAAACAAAAATTTTATGATATAACAAGTTTTCTTTTCATGATATTTCTTCAAATTTTTCATCTTGACCTCAACCTTGTCCCTACTCATCCTTAAAACCCTACAGAAAGAATTTTAAAACATGTTATGATCACAAAAAATTCATTAAGGGACATATAAAGAAATGAAGTGAACTTATTACTTCATGAATACTTATACAATATTTTTATTTTTTAAAGTTAAACTTTGGGTTTATAAGAAACATTTCATTACCCAAGATATCACATTTTCATCCATATATTTTTATAAAACATTTCATAAGAAATTTTAAAATAAATATAAAAAACATAAATGTTCCTTTGAAATCTTGAAAAACATAAAAAAAATTCAAAAAAAGTTATTCCTTTCACCTTTATTAAGTAGCATATACTTTCATTAAAAAAATATTACAAGTAATTATTTGAAAGAATAAGATAATGAACATGGTGTCACATGATCATAGAAACATAATAAATGTGTGATAAACACAAAACATGATATTTTAATATGATAAGACTAGTTTTGAAGAAAACATCACATGGGGGATAAAGTCCCATAGTGTATTAGGATTACTCTGAAATCTCATATGTAACATCAAATAAGACAAAAAAATACCTAATGAATTTGAGTTTTATCTGTGTGAATACATAATATAATGTTCATTATTATGTTGGACAGAGAAGGAAATTAATCATAAAAATCCATCGTATTAATTACCCATAAAATGAAATGGGGTGTATAATCTTACCTAATATAAAAATCAATGAAAATTTCCTAATGAAGGAATTTTAGAAATGAAGACATGGCATGTATTACCCCATTAATAGAAAGTAGAATAAGTTTAGAATATATGTTAGACACACACATATATATATATATAATTATAAGCATTACATAATATAAAATAGTGAGATAAATTAATTTAGAGATATAATGGCTATAAACTGAAAAAGGATGTTTTAGAGAGATCCCTTACACCCATAAGAAAAACATTTTTAAATGTCCAAATATCAATTCCATTTAAAAAGATTTCAAAAATACATAAAAAATAAAAGAGGGATTTTATTTGAATAAAATAAGGTAGTTTATATAGAAATTCAAATATAAAATAATAGATTTAGAAATGGGAGTAGCTTTTGATGCAGTATATGTTAAAATAAAACATTCCTTTTTTATTTTTTAAAGTCAAAGTGTCACATATAAAATATTTAAAAAAATATTTCTTTTTAAGAAAATATATATAATTTAAAAATAGAAATAAGTCCCATTTATAATTAATTTAGGTCCCTATAATACATTAATAAAATAATTTCATGAATATGGACATGGAATATAAATATTTAGTAAATAAATCACTAAAAGACAAAAAATGAGAGTTTTATGTTAATGTGTCCCTAATATAAAAACATAGATATGTTTATTTTTTAAAAAAATGTAAATAAATTAAAATATGATCAAAAATAAAAATTAATATACATTAAATAAAAAAAATTCTTTAAACATTTTGAAAGATATGGAAATGGAAGAAAGAGAGTGGGAAGGGAAACTTTTGAAATAGATTTTTAAAAGAAAGTCCCTTACTATGAGGTCGACTCATCCTGTAAGTTCATTATCTTCTTAAATTATAAAATTATGTTAATTTTTTACTTTCTAAATAATGTTTTTCAATTTTATTATCCCTTTATTTTATTTATTATAATGTTATAGTCAGTTACTTTATCATTTAAGTTCACATCAAACATTTTGATAATATTAGACTCATAAGTTCAAAATGACTTTGGAAGGTTGACAATGGTTAGTAGGGTCATTATATAATCATATCAAGAATAATAATCATTAAATAATTAAAATTTTTATACCTAAATGTCTATTTTAAAACCAATAATGAATTATGGTTATAAAAAATGAACTAGGTTACAATCATGGAGTTGGTAGGTCGTACGTATGCATGAGTAATGTTTCCAATTTTAAATGATCATAATGGAAAGAAGGTAAGTGTTATTTTTTAATTATATAATTTTAATTGGATATTAAATATCATGTTATTTCTTTAAATACACTAATATATACAATCTATTTGATGTGGTAATCAAAAATAAATGACATCACTTCGTGGAGGTAGAAATCCACACATATGCACGAATGACATTCTAATATTTCAATGAATGGAATGATAAGAAAATATATGATATATTAATCTTATATAATGATAAATATTTCATTAATATAATATATATAC
Source organism: Viscum album (assembly GCA_963277665.1). Taxonomy (NCBI): domain Eukaryota; kingdom Viridiplantae; phylum Streptophyta; class Magnoliopsida; order Santalales; family Viscaceae; genus Viscum; species Viscum album. The sequence goes on along the minus strand of OY728127.1, from coordinate 1,206,985,387 downwards.
AATAAATCCATCATCATAAATAGCTATGAGAGGTGATGATGGAAAATAAATAAATCAATTCGCAAGGCGGTAGTCTGTCGAACCCGCGAATGATGGATTTATTTAATATTTGATAAAAGATGATATGGATATAGGTTATAACATTAGAATAACAACATGTAATTATATGGTGGATATTTATGTTATTATATAATCATTTTTTAATAATATTTTAATGTGGTTGAAGAATTAATATAACAGAAACACTCGGTTAAGAACAATACCTCTTATTCAAAAAAATAATTTAGGTTTAAAAGAAAATCCTTTATAGAACGGAGTTATAAAAAAGGCCTTTATAAAATTTTAATTAAAGTGAAGAAGGTATTAGTTTAGGTATTTTCTAGATAAAATGGTTCTTTAAGTGTGATGAAAATAAGAGAGGGGGTGTCCTTTTATATGTGAGGAGAGGGGATCTCTTGGAATTTAATAAAATATTAAATTAATATAAATTAATATTGATGGGAAAAAGGATGAAAAATGCTATAATTAGAATAATGGATGATTATGGGTCAATATAATACCATCAAATATAAATTTATACATGTTTAGATTAGTTTTCTACCCCTATATCTTTGTTTTAACCCACATTAACCCTTTTTGACAGTTAAAGTGATAATAATTTTTTTACTCTTTAAGGGTCAAGATAGTAAATATATATGGAAATTTAGAAATAAATGAACAATTTTTAATAAAATAATTTTATAAAATATTATTTATTACAAAATATCATTAATTTCATTTTTGTAACTATTAATTTAATTTGACTTTGAACATAATATGACAAAAATGGATTTTGAATCTAATCCTCTAGAACATTATTAAAATGTTATATTTATATAAAAAACTTAGTTAACATAATAATTAATTCAATTTATATTACTTTTAATATTTTCAAGATCATTTATTATATTATCTATTAATTAAATAAATAGTGTGTATGTGTTGTAGAAGAATTTAAGGTAATTAATTCATTACTAAAAATTAGAAATAAATTACCAAGTTAAAAATAATCCCATATAGTTAAAAATGACTATTTATGACCAAATATATGTTATTTTCATCCCTCTCACAAAATATTATAGTTATTAAAATCAAGAAAAGTAAATTTTTTCATTATATTTTAATTAAATATTATAATGGTAAAAATCAATGAAATATGGCACCAAATAGACATATATTTGAGGATTTTATGGAAATATCTGAATTAAACTCATTTAATTGGGTGAAGTAATGTTATACATTCAATATTTAGTCCTTATCATATTATTTTTAACCTTAATTACCAAATTTACTAATACATGTAGTCATAAATTTTTCTATAGTTGTAATTCAAAATGAAAAAAAAATAAAAGGGGAATATTTTCCAGATTTGGACCACTTAATTCAAAATATATAATTCATTTTTCAATATTAATTTCATAGAAGTCATATAATTTAATTTTAAATTAATCCCAAAAAAATTTGATGAATAAAGGTTTTTTAGAAAAATGCATTTTAAGTATAGAACTATTTAATACCAAATTAAAGTATAATTTTCATTGCAAAGTCTATAATTAGATTATATTAAGTCAAAAAAATAATTAAATTTTAAAACTAATCCAATATAGAATATAACATTTTAAACACATTAAAAATATATTTTTCAATAAAAATTGGTATTTTTTAAGTATACTTTGAAAAATAAATCTCATCAGAAAAATTTAAAATTTCATCATAAAATAATTTTTTGTAAAGATTTAAAAATGATACCCCATTTACCAAATTAATTTTATAAAAGTATCAAGAATTAATTTTTATATTTTCTCATGAAATGACTGAAAATCCATTTTTACATAAAATTTAATTTTGAAGATTAAAATGACTTTAATAAAAATTGAGTGGTTATTTACTATGAATTTATCAATAAATTTATATTTATTAGTAACATTATACATATATTTCATAATGAAGTTTGTCTTATTAATAACTAAAAGTTCAATATCTTATTTATAATGGTCATATATATATATATATATATATTGATTCATTTAAGATCGGTTTGAGATGTTGCATACACTGTCAAACATAACATTCTTCTTTTAAAATCTGTGGGTGTTACAATTGGATAACATTGGATTACCTTGTAGGGTTGGATGTCATTTTAAATGACTATTAAATTTTTAGGAATACTTTCTAGGAAAAAAATTATGCTGAATATTATGGGATTACTTTGGATACACCCAAGGATCTGATGTTTATGCATGCTAGTATATAGTCATTTATTCTAGTACTGGATGAAACGGTCATCTGACATGATCACAGACACTCCAACACATGTTGAAGTAGGTATAGTTGATCCCATGGGTCACATTATAACATATGAATCAATAATATTTACTTATTTATTTTTCCATAGTTTATATAGTATTTTTTAGAGCATATCACATGTTTACACTACATTTTTGTTGTTATGTACGAGACCCTATTGGTGTATAACTCCCTATTACATAAACGACCCACAGTTACATGATTTATAACAGGGGATGAATTGTCATACATTTTAACTCTATTTTGAATTTTTATTTTTAGATAATTGGTAAAAGAAACCTATATATCAAAATATTATAATACAAAGTGGACACTTACACTAAATATCCATTTTTTCCACTAAAAAAATATTCTTAAATTTAAACACTGATTTCTTTCAAAACATGGTTTCTAATTTAAATTTTACTCACTGTATTAGAAATTTAGAACTGTATATAGTTCTTACTCATCCTTAGGTCATACAAAAAAAATTAAAAAATGTGGAATGATTACAAAAATATCAGTTAGGGATATAAAAAAATGAAACTCATTGGTACATTTTGAAAATCATGAAATCCTTTAAGAAATGTTTCTATTTTCACATAAAATATTTTAGATCTAATATTTGTTATATTACTCATGAATTAAGATTCATAGCCCAAATATTTTTCTAAATCATATCCTAAGAAATATTAAAATAGAGATCTTTATCATGAGGTTTTCTTGTGAAATATGGGTTCTTATAGAAATATCTACTTATATAACATACCTTTTAACCTTAAAAGATGAACAGACTTTCATATACACATAAGACAATTATCTTACCTTATGAAATGAAAATAGATACATGAAATATCATTTTTAATAATATTATATTCAATTAGGTAACTTAATACATCATATTAATATCCCTTTTAAAATGAATCATAAAAATTGAATAACATACTTGGTTAATTCCAACATAATTCCCCAAAAAAATCATTAACCAATGAAATGGAGAGTAATATCATACTCAAACATCATTTTTAACTCTATCCAAGGACCATAAAATATATAAATCACATGAAATTTTTAATTTCCATCATAAAACCACATAAATTATTCTATTTAACACATATACAGAAACACTTTCAGGTTTCATGTAAATATACTGATAAAAATATATTTTCTTTGAAAACTCTTTTAAAAAAATCCCAAAAGAACAGAAAAAATATATTATTCATAAAATAAGTTAAAACATGTATAGGGATATTTTTAATGAATAATTTTCATTATGGTGGTAAATTTTTCTTGTATCGAATACATTTTGAAAATATTTCTTTCACACATTATAAAAAATGTAAAAAATTACCCATTTTAAGAACATTTTTAAGTATTCTTTAAAAACATTCATAAGGAAAGTTAAACATGGTTTAAAATTAATTTTAACATGAATTTATTTATATTAATAAAAACCTAAAACATTTTAAATAACATTTATATGGAATAAAAATAGTTTAAAACCCTTTAAAATATTTAAAATATGTGTTTAAAGAAAAATATATTACCTCGAGTTAGACTCACAAAGTACATACATTATCTCCTCAATAATAAACTTATATTAATTATATACTTGATTAATAACCTTTTTATTATTTAATACATTATTATTATACATTTTATTTCATTTATTACCACACATTATATATTTATTAAATCAGTTAAGTTAATTTCAGATGTTTTATGGACCTTCTGTTCCTAGTTGAAAAGCAACTTCAGTAGGTTAACCATGGTCAAGGGGTAATTATTCCATAATATACATAATATTAATCATGAAATAATTATTATTTTTATAAATAAAGTACATTTTAGAGCAAAAAATTAATGACATACCTGAAAAATGACTCACAACACTTCTTGGAGGAGGTCGTCCATATGCATGCGTGAGTGACATTATAATTTTCCTACGAATGAATGGGTAAGAAGGTAAGTAATAAATTATCATTAAAAATAATAATTAAGTCACTAATATCATATATATTCATTAAAAAATCATAATAAATGTCCTCGTGAGGTCTTGATGAAAAATTAAATACATCACATCATAGAGGAGGTTGTTGACACGTACGCGCAAGCAATGTTTTCATTTTCCATAGGATGGAAAAGTATATGAAAAAGGGTTGTGACATAAACTTAATAAAAATTATTTATATGTGTGGTAGTGATATTATAATATTATAATTGTTATATAATATTTTAAGGATGCTGAAGAGGAAGTAAATATGAAATACTTAGTTAAAAATAATACCACTTCTATAGGAAACCTCTCTTGACTTACACCTTAATCCTTATCAAACTAGTATTTTGTTAAGAATAAGACCTCTAAGAAGTGTAGAGTGACTTTGAGGAGAGATTTTGGTTGGTATTGGATGTGATATAGTCTTTATAAGGTGTTATGTATAGTGGATATGAAGTTCCCATTTACAAGTGAGGGGAGCGACACACTTGTAATTTTTCTAAACTGTTAAATATTATAAATGTCTTACTCATGGTGAAGGGGATAAAAGACAATACAAATTATAATATAATTTTAAAAGTATTAAAATAAAATCATAAAATTATAATTAAGATAATATTTTGTGGCACTATCTTTAGTAATTACCTTAATTAACCTTATTTACCATTTTTCACGGTGACACATTTTTACCAGGGTCACGATTCACAAAGACCAAAAATTAAATTTAAGTAATTAAAAAATGTTAACATAATTATTATATATATATAATAAATATTAAAGACAAAATTTTTATAATTGGTTTAAATTACTTTTAATATATGTTCACAAAATCCAATAAAAATAGTTTTTTAGGGAATTGTGTTCCTAAGCATAAAAATGAACATATACCAATATAAAAAAATATTACTTACTATGAAATTATATAGATTATTTTTAATAAAATTAATCTTATATTATATGAAAACTAAATCCAAAACATAATACATCTTTTCAATTACTTTTTTTAAAGAAAGTAAATACAATTTTTAAAAAAATATGTGTTTTTCAATATTCATTCAAAAATAAATATTTTTAGAAAAATCTAAAAAATTGGCCCAAAAATATATTTGATATTATGATATAAAAAATATTTAAATTTTATCATGTTCAATTTCTAATATCATCAAATTTATCTATTAAATAAGACCATCTAACTCATGGAAAAATAATTTAGTTTAAAAAACTATTCCATTTTAACATAAAAAATTATAAAATTAATTATAAATCCATTATGAATATGAATCCATAAAATGAAAAATTATAAATCATTATATTTATTTATTTATAGTATTACCTAGGCTATCACATTCCCACCCCCCCCCCCCATAAGAAATTTCATCCTTGTAATTTTATTTATTATTAAAGCAGGAGATGGTATTATTCCCCCATAAAATTTTCTAATTCTGATGTTTTTCATCATTCATATGGTTCTTCCATAAGACATTTACTTGGTCTATAACCATATTAAAAAATAACTACTCTCTATAATAAAACATCTGAACTAGATTCTCTTCATAGGAAATATTCTCTTCCAATTGTACTACCATAGGGATCAAAAAATGAGATGATTTAAGTACATATTTCCTTAGTAATAAATCAAGAAACACATCATGTTCTTGATATAAAATTGGAGTTAAATATACACTTTAAAAAATTGATCCAAACGTTTTGCGTATTTTATATGGACCAATAAACCACACACATAATTTTCAATTTCTTCCCAAATTCAAAAAACTTTTCAATAGTAATACTTTATGAAAAATATGATCAACTACGAAAAATGATATATTTTTTATCATATGTTATTAATAACTCTTCTTCCTACTATAATCTATCCTTATGTACTTCTAAATCATATTTACTTTCCCTACCATTTCTTCTACCAATGTTGGTCCCAATAACATAGTTTCACCAACCCCATACTAAAATATTATAGCTTGACACCACTTTCCATATATTTCCTCAATGGTTCCATCTATATACTAGAATGAAAAATTTCATTATATTAAAATTATTATAATGAAAAATGTTTTTCCTAACATTCCAAGTAATCTAAGGAGAAAAAATGAATCATATCCTATAAAATTTGAATTTTTCACTCTGACTGTCCATAAGATTAATGATAAAGGCTATTCTGATATTATATTCAGTACCCAATGTATTTTGAATTCCTTTCCAAAACATTTAAGTAAATATGGGATCATGATCTGATACAATAATGTGAGGGACCCTAGGTAATGTGATAATCCATTTAAGATAATGTCTAACATGTTGATACGAAGCCATAATATCTTGAATATGATGAAAATATGTTTATTTACTCAAGAAACAAATGATAACCCAAATAAAAATATTTCCTTGAGATATATTTGTTAATCCAACAAAACAATCCATGGTTATATTCTATTATTTCAATTCAGGCACAAAAAAAGGTTGAAGTGTCCCCTTCGACAATTGTCACTCATCTTTAACCTATTAACAATTCAACAATTTCTTGGTAAAATGAGAAATATATTTATTCATGCCTTTTCACCAATAATATTACCCAAGGTGTCTATAAATTTTAGTATTAATGGTTTAAATTGATAAAAAAAGATCTATAAGCTCCAATTAATAATTTTTTCTTCAACTAGGAATCACTTAGAACAGATATCCTATTTAAAAATTTGATAACACTTTCTTTATCAACATTAAACATAAGAAAATTTCCCTTCTTGACCAATTATATTCAATATAATAAAACATGGTCTTTTTATAAGCCACTTTAATTATTTATGACAAATATTAATGAATTTATATCAGTGGAAAAGAGAATAGGTTTTTATATACACAATTTCTAGGAGAACATTCATTAAATAATAAGCCAAAGGATCAGGATCAAAACATGTTATGGTTGTTAATTTATTATATTTTTGACTTAAGGAAACATCCAAATTATTTTCATTACATGGATAATTTTGAATTCTGAAATAATTATCCTTTAAAAGTTTAAAACATCTTCTTTGTCTCATGAACAACTCTTTTTGTGTGAATGTATACATTAATATTTTAAACTAAATATATATTTCACATTTTACCCCATACGAAAATTAATCTAAATTTTTAAATAAAAACCACTAATGTAATATCAAGATCATGTATAGGGTAACTATACTCATAGTGTTTCAATTAAGGTGAAACATATGCAATTACCCATACATGTTACATCCAAAAAAACCAAGTCGTTTCAAATTATCCTTACTATAAATAACAAATTAAACATTTACTTTTGGAAAGGCTAACACTAGAGAATTAACAAATATTATTTTTAATTCCCAAAATCATTCTTTAAATTCCTTTATCTAGATGAATTTTACACATTTTCAGTTAACATAGATAGTGGGATAGATAATTGAGAAATGTTCTTAAGAAATTGTCTATAGTAACCCTCTAATACATAAAAATTTTGAATCATAGTGACATTTTAGGATCATGGACGTCATTACATGACTTTTTTAGTGGGATGAATCGTTATTCCATCTTTATAAACAATATTCCCATTAAAATAAATCTATTTCAACCAAAATTTACATTTAATAAATTCTTCATACTAATTCTTTTCTTTCTAGGATAAAAAAAAATCATTAGATGTTTCTCTTGTTCATCATAGCTATTACAATAAAAACTACATCATCAATAAAAACCATAATTAATTTATCAAATTATTCATGGAATATTGTATTCATACAATCCATAAATATAAAGAGTTTATTTTTTAACCTGAATTGAATAACCATAATTTTGTAATGAGCATACCTAGTATGAAATGTTGTCTTCAGAATATGTTGAACCCCTATATGTTTGGGGTGGATTTTTAAAAATATTATTTGGTTTTTTTATAAGGATTTAATATGAAAGAATATATGAGATCACTTAAGGTTATCCAACACATCTATATAGCATTGTATTGGTACATTGGAGCTTATGTAAAGGTAAATGAATTATGATTATTGGTACATGGGAGCTTGTGTGATTATAATTGAAGTCCTTGTAAGGGTATATTCATGTTTTTATAATGGTATCCCATATTTCATAAGGGTACATGAAGCTTGAATAAGGGTAGATTTCCAAGTGTAAGGGTACAGGAAACTTTTATCAGGGTAACCCATAAGAAGATTAACTACATAAGGTAATCCTAGACTATGTAAGGGTAATTTGGAGGCTCAAATAACGGTATGAACTCATGTAAGGGTATCCAAGGCTGTATAAGGTTAATCTGATAGGCATTAATAAGGGGTTTCTCTCATATAAGGGTAGTATCACAATTCCTTATCTCACATAACGGTCGATCTTAGCTCACGTATGGGTAGAAAAGGTCTTACACTACCCACATAAGGGTAAAATTATGCTTCTATAAGGGTATTTCCCACAACATCCTAAGTGAATTTGAAATTCTAAGATTTTTCAAAGACCATTGAGTCATGTGTTAAACCATGTAATATGTTTGGAATATGAATATAGTGATGGATATAATGCAAAGAAACAACGATGTCTTAAGATAAATGTTTTTTCCCAATGGATCTTTTGTAAACGTAATAAAATTGAGTGTGTCTTATATGAAATATTCTTCCATTTAAGAAGAATCTACACCATATAGAATAAGTTATTTCAAAATAGTTTGTTTTTTACCAAGGAATATTCACTATGATGTATGGGTTTGTTGTCTACATTATGGAGGTCATGGTTACACCATAGTATCCATTAATGATTATAGGAGAAGATTTAGGGAAACAATTAACTATTTGAAAATGAACTAAAAATGTGTTATTATTATTAAATCTAGGTTCAAGATGAATATCTTGATCATCATGGGTTCACATTTGGTTATAGTTATTTTTTGTAAACACATTCTATGGAGATTGAGATATTATCAGGAAATTATATTTTGTTGATATGAAAATATCCCATGTGGTTATGTTTATATAAAATAGTATGAGACTCATAGAGAATTTAGAAGTCATTTATGATGCTTAAAATTGAAGTCACAACAACTCTGATGATGAATATATATGACTAGAATATTTGTATCACATGATATATCTCACAGAAGAAGAAACATAGATAGAGGAATACACATGGATAAATACAGGAGGATTTTCCAGATCTCATTTGAAATATTGAAGGTCAAATAATGTGTTATTATAGGATTTATATTCTCACTAGAATTCAACATTGTATGTGATAAATAAAAACACCTTCATTGGTGTATGAATCATCTTAATGTGAAGAAGTAATGTTTCAAATAATGGATCAGTGAGTTCTTTTTTGACAGATTCCAATGAGTTCTCCATTTGATTAGGGTAGTTAACCATGAGGTTTTTAGACACTTCTCCAAATTTAACTCAATGTTGTGATATTTTACTAAATTTGGTTTACATTCACATTACCATGCATGATCCTTTGTCATAGACTAGTGAGGGAAATCCAAGTAAAATACCTTTTTTGTGCACAACATTCATCACTTATTATGGGGAAAGGGAGAGTGAAATTGAAACATTCTTTTAGTTTAAAGGACAAGGTATTCATTCATGGAAGATTTTTTTTAACATTAATAAGCTCATTAAAACCCCACTTAGGGTGTCATTATATATAGGGATCTAACAATGGGTATTAAAGTGGTGTTAATGCTATTTCTACATTGGAAGCATGAAAACATTATTCAACCATAAATGTATCCCCTTATTTAAAGGAAATAATTTTTTGTTATAGAAAATATCAAAGAACCATTATTTTAGATCCCTGCCCGTAGATGTTTTCACAAAAACCATCTAGGGAATCAATACTAATATTGAAAGTAGTGCTCTTTTGGAGAGATATTATCTAGAATATGATGCATATTAGAAATCCATAATTTCATTAGAGAGTGCACTTTCCAATACCATTTTCACAAAGTTAATGACCTATAAAACCACTCATTTTCTATGGGAAAATCTTATTAGTATTTATGAAGGAGAATTGATGGTTCGGGAGGCTGTGTTTTAGGTTCCTTGTAACAAATATAAATATTTGAGAATGAATTTAAATGATACTTTTGATGCCCTTTTCAATTATATAAATTTTCCTATTAAAGATATGTGAGGCCTCATTGAAGATATAAATGATGAGAAGATCGTGAGATGAATCCCTCCTTGTTTCAATACAAAAAATGTGGTTCCAAAAGAAAAAGATCAAAATGGAATTTCACATGATAGTTTTCAAAGTAATCCTATGGGTAAAGAGATGTGAAAAAAAGAAAATTAATTAATAATTAAGGAATTTACTTAAGCGGTGGAATTTAATTCAATTTAGAAGATCCCGTTCAAGTATTATTTAGAATTTTATGATTCTAACTTGGTTATTACATTAATGTCCTCTAATAATAAGAGTGGAATAAGAAGGTTTAAGGGTAATATTTCTCTTACAAACTTCAAATTTGGAAGTATGGGGCATCTTGTAAATAAATTCCCTAAAAGCTATCATATTGATGATGATGAAGACATACAACCCAAGAATATGAAAAAATGAGGTTCAACGAATTCAAAACGGCGGTCCTTTTTAGGGGAAAATTTTATTTCTAATGAAAAAGATGGTTCTAATGAAATTGAAGTAGAAGAAGTTGAAAATTATAAGGATGAAGGTGTTTTTATTTTAATGAAAATAATCCATAAAATGATGGTAGAGCTAATGAGAATGAAGGTGTAGCTGGAAGGGTTGATCTATAGGTAGAACATGAGGTAATGCTTGAGGAACATGTTGTTTGGTGGGTAAAGACTAAGAATATCAATGTAGTGGTGCGTGATTCTATGCTCTACAATAAAAAATAAGAATAAAAGTTGGAGATAAATTATTTTATTGAAAAACTAAAATCTATAAAATTTAGAAACATAAGGATATAAGTATCAGTGAAAATAAAAACTGAATGACAAAACTAAATCATTTATGTTTTGGATAAAAAGATCAACAGTAGAGTTAAGAGAAATGAGGATCTAGAAGAATAATTTATTAACTGGAATCAAAACTATGAAGATAAAGAATGATTATTATATCTCAAAATGAAGAATATAAAAAAATTAATCATTATAAAGTAAAGGAAAAGGGATTAATACTAATAACACGATCTTATTCCTCAAGATTAGTGTTTTAAATATAGAGTCAAATCAATGGTAATTTTAAAACCTCGATCTTTGACTCCATGAAAGAAGTTATATCCTTACATCATTATAAATGAAATTTTCTATTTGATGAAGGATAATTAAAATACTTCAAGAGTAAAATTATTTTTCTATGGGATTTTGGGACACATTTACTATGTGATCTATATTTCTTGGGGGTCCTTTCTGGAGAAACAGAAATTCAAATAGGAAAGTAGAATTTCTAATCATTCTTTTTCATTTACTGAATAATACATTTATTGTGATTGAATCAAGCCTAATGAAATAAATTATGAATAAATAATTAGATAAATGTCACCAAGAATTCTTCAATGTGTAAAAATGAAAAAACCAGAACCTTCATCCAAAATACTTGAAACTCAAAATTGATTTTATGTTCTATAAGAAGAATAAGAGTTCTTCGATCCAACTATTAAGTATTAACATTTATCCCCAACATGGGTAATGAAAGAGAGTTTGGAGAAGGATAATGGTTCTGATATTTCCTTAAGTTAAATGTAAAAGTCAAGCTCATTGATATTGAATAATGGATTCACATCATATATAACCAAAAATAATGACTCATTGTAAATTTCAAGCATAATAAATATGGTGTCATTGATTTTATGAATTATTAGGGTCTTAAGAATTTTGGGTCTAAAAAATATAATATTAGAGAAATATATATTATGTATACTAGAATTCTCTTGTTTTATTAGATATGTTATAGTATTCTCTGTGTCAGTAAATTTTGTAACCGCATACTTGAGGTGAAGGTCTGTGAAAATGCATGTACTATCAAAGCTAAATATGGTTTACTAATTTTAAAGGGAAGAAAACCCAAGGTAAATATACACCTTTTCAGAGAATAATTATTTATGTTGTCCAAAGAGGAGGAGAATTGGACATGGAATAGGTGGAATGTCTATTTTATCCAAACATCTCTAGATAAGATGGTAAAGAGAAATAGAGGAAGTGTTATTCCCCATCTCAAATATTATCACACTCACATATGTGATTCATTTTAAATGTGAAAGATAATATTGAGGCCTTAAAATAAAAATAAGATAAAGGAAACAAGGTTTCTTGATCTTGTGTATGTAGATGTTTGTGGGGAAATTTCACCTAATGTGACAGATGGAAATAGAAATTATGTGTTATTTATTGATGAATTCAGAAAAATTTCATAGATTATGCCCATCACTCAAAATAATGAGATTTGAAGATGTATCAATATATATTAGGGGAGGGATAAAAATATTCTTGGTGCAAAGATTAAAAATTTATGAACTAAAAATGATACAAAATTAACTAATCACTAAGCTGAAAAATATTTAGAGAAGAATGTAAGTCAGAATCATGTTTTGGCTATTAGAACACCCTAATAAAATGAGTTAGTGGAAAGAAAAAATCATATAATCAACAAAATAGACTGAAAAATGGTGACTGAAATATATATTCTATAATTATAATTGAAATAATATATTCTTGTAGTGATTTATATCTCTAATAGGTCATTTCTATGTGAAAATGCATGGAAAACTCCAAATGAGATTTTGTATGGAAAGAAACCTACAATAAAGTCCTTCTATGAGTTTGTAAGTAAATGTTTTATTCTCAATAAGGATAAGAGTAGAAAATTTGAAGATCAAGGAGGTGAAGGAAAATTTCTTGGATACTCATACTAGATTAAAGATTACAGGTGTTACAAAAAGAGACCAAAAAAGGTGATTGGGAGCAATGATGTTGTGATGGTTGAATGTGGTAAAATGGAATCTGCACATGAGAAGATCTCACATGATAGCCAAATAATTTCTAAACCTAAAACTTATGAAGAAGGATCGGGTTTAAAGTAGTTACAAAGTATGAGGAAATCTCTAATAATACTCAAATTGTGAATATTGTATAGAAATTCTAGTAAGCGTACAAAGAAAAATGACCACGGCTAAATTGGCGGGTAAAAAATTTATTAGTGACCAGAAAACCCTAATATAAACTAGAAGAATTAATTATTAGTAATAGGTATCTTTATTATCATTTTATGAACGAAAATATTTTAAAGGATATGTAAATAATGAGATATGTGTCAAGTCAACACATTAAGAGCATGTCAAAATAGAGAAAAATGATACACGGAAAGTTGATCAAAGGCCAAGCGATAAGAATGACATTGGAACCAAGTTGTGTTATGTAATAAACTTACTAAATATGTGTAAGTGATTCATAATAAGGAATTATTTTTTTGAAAATGGTACTCCCAAATTTAAGTAATAGATTTTAATGATACATTTGAACCCATATCCCAACATAAAACAATATGGTAATTCTTAGCCATGGATATTCACAATGGGTTAAAAATATATGAAATGGAGGTTAGATCTACTTTCTTTAATTGTATAATTGAATAGGATGTTTAATTTGAGTATCTATAAGGGTTTCTTAATAATGAAGTTTAAGGAAAAGTGTTTCGACTAAATAAGGATTTTTATGGAATTAAGTAAGAACAAATAGAATGGTATTCTAGGTAATATCAATTCCTAATGAAGCTCGGTTTTCATATAGCAGAAGTTGATCCTAAAATCTACATCAAAAATGATAATAAAATGTGACTAATGGTTCTTATATATATTGATTCTATAAATTTAAGAGGCTCAAATGACATAAAATTCAAGTAGTTTTTAGATCTCAGGATGAGTGAATTATAGATATCTCAAATTGGTGAAATATAATTTTTGATTTTATTTTCAGTAAATCAAAGACTGGATGAGATATTCATCTCACAAAATAAATAGGTCTATGGGGTTTTATGAATTTTTTATATTAAGGATTCATGGACCATGGAATATCTGATGGAGTAAAGGCTATTATTGTCAAAATTTGAGTAGAGAAAGAAATTCGATGTGATTACGTACACATAAATAATATGATGTTTATTCTATTTAACTACAAATTGAATATATATATTATTTTCTAATTTTTAATCCACTAATTTTTAGGGGGGCCAATGGAAATTCAGATCTTGGTCATAAAGATAATTATTCAATAAATCATTCATACAATGGACTACGGATTGTTATATCACAATTATTCATAGAAAACTTTATTAGGATTCACTGATATGGATTGGTATGGTTCATTAAATAACCATAAATCAACATCAAGTGGGGTTTTTTTATCTTGGAAACTCATTAATATCATGGAACAGTAATAATTAGGATTGACTATCTTTTGGCACCCTGGAGGCCAGTTTTATTGTTGCAACTCAAGAATGCACCTAATTACTATGGATGAAACAATAACTTCATGGTTTGAGTGTTGAGTGATTTGTCCCATTCCAATCATGTGTGAATGTTCATGTGAGATCAATCATAGAAAAAATACTATTAAACATTCAGGGAAAAAGAGCATCTAGACTGAATATCATTTCATAAAGGAGAAGGTGGAGTAAGGAACTATGGTATTAGAGTATATGTCAACATAAGATCTAATATCTAATATATTGTCTAAGTCACTACCAATGTGGTGTTTGAAAACATAGTTTGGATCTAAAATTCAAACTATATCCATCCAACTAACTTATTTAATGGTGGAAACCCCTCTATTCATATTATTTAGTGTCTCTAAATTTTTGAGAAGAGATGGGGAATTAAGGGGGAGATATCATCCTAGGTTTTGATTATGCACAAAAATTACATGTTATGGGAGTAGAAAATAATATTTGATAAGGCCAAAAACCAAGTTTTATCAATACTATAAAATATTATTGAAAGTGAAATATCAAAGTCCACAAAAATGAATTTTATATCCCTATATTTATTTTCCTAACAAGTGGTTTGGTGTTTGGTATCATCTGATGTTTTAAGGACATCCAAGATCTACTAAATTAGGAGATATTTTTTGATGATTGTTACCCCATATTTGTAAACTAGTGAGAGGAATCGATATATGGTGTCAATATTTAAAGTCTTAGGGGAGTTTTTATTAACATATAATGATAATAAATTTATTAGACCCAGTAAGTTACATGGAAACCATTGTAAGTGTTAGCTAAGGATCCTACTTCCATGATTGTTCGTAGCCTCGGGAGGATTGTAGTATTGGTTGAAATCTCATGTTCTATGTTTGGATTTATATCATTGGATTTCCTATTAAATAGATACAACTACCTTTGAAAATGGATATTTTTCTATGAAATTCAAAATTATAGAGGAAGAAGAATCGCATTCACTAACTCCATGTATTTTAGTGGCAATAAGTGGGGATAAGTAAAATTGGATATTGGTTCACTTGATTTCTCATGAAATTTATCAATGAGATATTGTCAAATAAATATAAGGGATATATTATTGAACCCCTTTGAGTTTACAGTGGATTTTTTGAATATATGACTTGGATTTTTTTATAAGGATTTAATATAAAATCACATGGGAGTTCATGTAAGTATACCCAACATATTTTTAATGTTACATTAAGGCACATGTGGTCTTGTGAAAAGGTAACTAAAGGTTGTGTATAGGTATATGGGATCTTGGTTGAAGGTAATTAAAGGTCATGTAAGGTTACATGGATTATTTAATAAGGGTATAACACCATGAGTGAGGGTTAAAACATCTTTCATTTGGGTATCATTACCTGATTAAGGGTATAAGAAACTTTCGTAAGGGTAACCCTTGAAGAGATGCACTATTTAAGGGTAAATGAGGTTTCTTAAGGGTAATCTAGAGGCTTATGTAAGGATAGATGCACATATAATTGTATTTGAGGAGACATAAGGGTAATCTAATAGGATTATGTATGGGTAGTCACTCATATAAGGGTAGCATCACACTTACTCAGCTCATGCAATGGTTGATCCAAGCTAGTGTAAGGGTTTTTCGGGTCTTCCATTACCAAAATAAGTGTAAATTCATACATGTGTAAAGGTATTTACCACCACACAGCTCATGTGAAGTTGAGATTATATGAATTTTCACACGCTGTAGTGTCATGGGTAGTACCATGTAAAATATTTGGAATGGGTTTATGGTGATGGTTCCAGCATAAAGAAACAACCACATCACAGGAGAAAGTATTTTTCACTATGAAGTTTATATCTATTCCATGAAGGTGATTGTGGCTTATATATGGTATTCTTCCATTTAAGAAGAATCTACACCACATAGAATAAGCTATAACAAACCTGTGTGTGTTGCATAATGTAAGATTCACTATGCCGTAGGGGTTTTTTTTGATGCCTCATAGAGGTATTCTCTACACCATAGTAGCCATGCATGATTTCTAGATGAAATTTTGTGATAATATTAACTATCTGCATATGTAGTGACCCTATGTATTTATTCTTAAATAGTTGTTCAAGATAAAGATGATGATAGTCATGGGTGCATATTCGATTTTACATATTTTATGAAATTACATGACATACAGATAGGGATATTAATGGGAAGTTATATTTTTTAACAATAAAAATATCCAATGCGGATATGTTCATGGAAAATATCTTAAGAGTAATGGATGATTTTAGACTCATTTATGCTGATTAAAATGGACGTTATATCATATGTGATAATGTGCACATAAAAGAATAAAATATTTATCACATGATATATCTCTCAAAAGAAGAAATACATATAGGGGAAGTCATATGGATAATTTGAGGAGGTTTTTTTAGATCTCATCTAAAAGGTTGGAGTCCAATGAAGGCATTATTCTAAGAGTACTATTATCACATGAAATCTACAATTTATATGCTTAAGAGAAACACTATAATTAGTGAATGAATTGTCTTCATATGAAGAAGGAATGATTTAATAAGAGAGTATTGAGTTCCTTGTTAAAGGAGAGTAGTGAGTTCTCTAATTATTTATGGTAGTGAACCATGAGGGTTAGTAAGGCCACTCCAAATTGTTCATAAATCAGTGTGATTTCAATGAATTTTCTGAATAAGAAAATTATGGTGAATGGTACTTAGATTTATTGTAGTGTGGGTGAACCATGTAAAATCCATTGTGTTTTATACAACTTCCATCACTTATTGAGGGGAAAGGAAGAGAGAAATCGATGTGTTCCTCAATGTGAGAGAAAAATATCATCATTCAAGGAAGAGATTTTTTAAAATTTAACACAACGATTCAACCCCTATCATGGTTTTATCTTCTATAAGGGTCTAGTAGAATTTTTTACCCCTCCAACTTTAGTTAATGATA
This sequence comes from Viscum album, assembly GCA_963277665.1. Classification (NCBI taxonomy): domain Eukaryota; kingdom Viridiplantae; phylum Streptophyta; class Magnoliopsida; order Santalales; family Viscaceae; genus Viscum; species Viscum album. Next base: position 1,206,967,655 of record OY728127.1, on the reverse strand, counting down.
ACCATACTAGATATAAACCTTTGAAAAATACTCTCCTCCCTAGAGATGATTAAAAAATCATCAATATGAGGCAATAAATACTTATTCCCAATAGTGATATCATTTAGTTCACTATAATTATTGAAAATTCACATGGAACCATCCTTTTAAAGAAAAAATATGGGAACCCAAAGTATATATTCTATGGTGGATGAATCCATTATTAAAAAACTCATATAACTACTTTTTCAATTCTAACCACTCAACTAAGGTTATTTGATAAGGGGGTTTTGAAATTGGATTTTCATTAGGAATTAAGTCAATAATACACTCAAGTCGTAAATCATGAATAAAAAATAGAAAATAATCATGAAATATCACCATATATTCAATTACATCAATCACATAACTAATATAAACAATATTCCCATTTTATTAAAATACGAGCAAGATAATCTTCACAGCCATAATTAATCTGTTTAATAGCATCTTGGTATGTTATCATCGATATGAAATCATTATTATATATATGTTTATTCCTAGATTAAAAATTTAATGTGACATCCTTAAGTTTACAATCTATCATTTCATAATAAAATGAAATCCAATCCATATCCATAAAAACATCAAACTCAACTACAAGAAAGAAAACAATAATTGAAGGAAAAATATTTTTACAGATAATCAAAGGATATTCCTATAAATATTTGATGAATTAATACTTATAGAAAAATTATTTACAAAATTATTCTCTGAATTTAATTGTAAATACCTGGAAATTTCAAGGGAATTTTTTTTTTAAAATTTCTTTGGGTTTTTACGAGTGCGCAGTTTTTTGCGGCACCTGATTCCGAGGCCCGGTGTGCCCGGAATAAATTTCTGAAGTTTATCTCAGGTACGTTCAGTGAACAAGCGAGAGAGTTCTTATATCTTTTGAACTGGTGCTCGGAATTGAAATCTGAGGGCACCGTTGAAACCGTACTGCCAGTAATTGCTTAAAGGGACCATTCCCGAAGGTGCGTTTATGCGGGAAGAGTTGTTAAAATTTTGTGGATTGTTTGTGAAGAAAATAAAAAGTTGTGAACAATTTTAATTTTCGGTTGGGTGGTTAAAACCTCCAAGTGGAGGTTAGAGGAGGGGCCCACCACACCTTAACCTCCCTTGAGAGGATTTAACTAGGTGGGTCCCACACCAGCTCCACCCTTTCAAATTCTCTCAAACCCCCTTTTAAAAGTGTAACTCTCCCTTTAATGGCCCCCCAATTAAACCACCGTATTAATTGGAAAGCTCTTGCTAATTTAATTTTAAATTCAAGTTTTTAATTTTTAATAGTTGACATGATAAATAAAATAAGGTCAATGCCTTATTTTATTGTTTGTTGGTTTCGTTGCGTTAAGTTTTTGGAAGAGAGTTTTCTCTAAGTCGTGGAGGTAGAACTCGTTCTTCGTTGAGGAATGTCAAGAACGCGAAGAACACCGGAGCACCAAGGAGAGACGATGCACCCTATTTTGACCTTCTTCCGTGTCAAAGATAGGGAGACGCCGCAACCTTCTTCGGGCGTGCATCGATGACCTTTACAGAGGCTCGTTCCACGAGGTCGTCTTCTACGAAGTCGTTTTCCCGCAACGATCATAGTGCGACGTCATTATGAGGTAGGGTAATTTTTTTGGGTTTTCTCTTTAACCTTTGAGAAAAGAACAATGAGCAAGGACCAACCATTACTCGGTTGATCCGCAGACCATTCATTCATGCGGGATGGATGCAGGGTTAATTATAGGGGTTGTTTCATCTTTTGGGTTCATTTTTTTTAACGAATCTTAACATTGATTAAATACCCACCTATTTTCGGATTAACGGGAGGAGTCCGGACTGCACAAACATGGCCGACCATCCTCCCTTTGTGCTTGTAAATTATTGCGGGTTGGAGCGGGGTGACGCGGTGCCATCGCACTGCGCGGAAAAGAGGAAACCGCGGTCGAAACAGACCACGGAAAATAAGTGCGATGTCGTCGCGTTGTGCCGAAGCCGAAGAACTTGCAGCCTTGGGCCGCAGCGAGATGATGAAGAACCGTGGCCTTTGGCCTTGGCGGTGCGAAGGAGCCGCGACGGCTGTGCCGGCCGCGGCGGAGCTGTGGTGGGCAGCCGGAATCGCCGGCCGCCGGAGCTGAGGAGGCAGGACCAACCGGTCCCGCGTGTACCACCGGCCAGCCATTACGGCCGGCCATATCTGGTAAAACTATGGGGTTGAAACCCCTGGTGACCTGCTTAGGGCGGGCCCCCACGTGATGGCCTCCATTCAATTTCCACGGGGGCCGCGCAGCCGTTTCATCTCCCGCTCGGCCGTTCGACCGAGAACTTGTCGCGCGGGCGCCGCGGCCCGCGGACCGGCCCCGCCGGGCCGGGCCGCCCCGCGCCGGGCCGGGGTTCCAGCATCGTGCCGAGCCTCCCGCTGGGCCGGGCCATAGTGGGTTGAACTGGACCCGGTTCGGGCGTCCCAAGGGGTACTGTGTCGGGCTGGACCGGGCCTAGACCCCCATTTTCAGATAATTCCGTTCAAATACCCATAACTTGGGCTACGGACCTCCGATCGACGAACCGTCAGTTGCGATGCGATCCTTGGATCAGGAAGGTCGTTTCGGTTTACTATACTCAAGGTTTCGGAAAACTTTGTGTTCAGCCGGGTTGGTTCGAACATTAAACCAACCGTGTCCTCAGAGCGGAAACGCTTATATCTTGAGCTCCGGACGTCCGATTGACGTGCCGTCGACTTTGTTGGATTCCTCTTAGTGAGACAGACCTTTTGGCTTACTCCTCTCGATGTTTGGACACAGTTGGAGTACGGTCGGTTTGGTTTGACATAAAAACGAACCGGGCCCTGGAAATGAAAAGGCCAATAACTTTCAGACCGGGCGTTCGATTGACGCATCGTCTATTGCGTTGAGTTCCTTTTGTCATGACGGGACTTTGAGATACATCAACACTGATCTACGTGATAGTTTATGTATCGACCCCTTGGCTCGTGGAGCATACCCTCCCGGAATGAGTGTGTTGTGTGCGGAAACCCTAGAACCAGCAGCGACTGCTTCGACTACTGTTCTGGAAACCTCCACTTGAAGAACCGTTAGCGACGTTGGTGATCTCTTTGTGAATCGGTCCCTTTGAGTTTACCCTATAAGAGTTCGGGGTAATGTTGAGATACGACCGGGTTGGTTCGTACATGAAACCAACCGGGCCCCCGAGAATTAAAGGCTAATAACTTACAGACTGGGCGTCCGATCGACGCGCAGTCTGTTGCGTTGTGATACCAGGGACAAGACGGACCTTTGTGATACTACGTCGTGGACCCTCATGATACTTGGAGTATCGAACAGTAGCTCATGGAGTGGACCCTCCCAGTGACAAGCTGGCATTGTACAGAGACCTAGCAGTTGACCCACGGCAGAGGAGCGCTTGGTTGCAGCGGCAGACCCACAACGGAGGAGCGCTTGGTTTTAGCGGCAGACCCACGGCGGAGGAGCGCTTCGATGTAGCAGCAGACCCATGGTACTCGACGGCGAAGGAGTGCTTGGTTGTAGCGGCAGACCCATGGTACTCAACGGCGGAGGAGCTCTTGGTTGTAGCGGCAGACCGGCGGTACTCGACGGTGGAGGATCACTTGGTTGTAGCAGCAGACTCGTGGTACTCGACAGAGGAGGTGCACTTGGTTGTAGCGGCAGTCCCACGATGGAGGAGACGAGTGTGCGGAGTGCGAAAACCGTGTAACTTTCTAAGACCTGATGACTTCTTGACCAAGTCGAGTCGGAGTGAATTTCATAGCCCAGTGGGGAGCACTATCTGTGTGAGGTGGCGGACCCATGGCGGGAGCACTATCTGTGTGAGGTGGCAGACCGCGGTACTCGACAACTGGAGTACCTCTGACAGCTATTAGGGGGTGCACTATCTGTGTGAGGTGGAAGACCCCGATGGGAGCACTATCTTTGTGAGGTGGCAGACCCACGGTACTCGACAGGAGGAGTACCTCAGCAGTCTTAGGTTAGTGAGCGGTACCACGGAGTCGTGACAGGATTACTATACTCATCTGAGATGGAGCTCTTCAGCAGTTACAATTTCAATAATGAAAATCATGGTTTGAGCTGAGTCAATGACCTTTGTGTTTTCCTCATGATTGAGATGGGTTACATAATATCTTAAGTATATGTATGGGAATATACCTAAGTGGGGGTTATTCCGTTGATTTCATAACTTTATGATACCTTATGTTTGAGATGAGTTACTTGGTAACATAGGTATAAGTATGGGATTATACCTAAGTTTGGTTTATATGTTGAGAATCTTATTTGTGTTTATCCATGTTGGATTTAGTGAGACCTTGAGGGTCTCGGGGTCCCTACTGAGTATCGTATACTCACCCCTGCACGGGCTATTCCCGCACTACGTTGTGTTGGTTGCAGACGATGGACAGCACTGATCGTGGTTGAGGCTTGAGGAGCTGGACGGTACCCGGAGGTGGACCTCATGATGAGTCAGTACCCAGAGGTGGACCTCACGATGAGTCAGTACCTGGAGGTGGACCTCACGATGAGATGGTACCTGAAGGTGGACCTTACGACGAGTTGGTACCCAGCGGAGACGGACGGATGTGGAGTGCTGAGGACGACATCTATACCTACCCATCAGGTAGGAACCCAGAGGATGATCCATGAGCTTCTTGTCACCTTTCAGCTGTTGTCCTTTGAGTTGTACTTTACTTTTAGTTGTAGTTGTACCTTTTCCATTCGGCTTGTATTTCCATCCCCCTTTAACTTTCAGCACACTTGTTGTAACGCCCCGACCCCAGTTACCTAGAGTCGGTGCATTATTACATAACATTGGCATGATCACAATAAAGATCAAATCTCGAAAGACTGATTGGTTTAGTAGCCTTGGAAACACTAGATATATTCATAAAGTTTTACATTACATCATAAAGTGAAAAACTACTACAACAACATATTCTCCATATTCCACACTAATATCCCCAGATACTATCCCTGCAGGTCATTCATAACTTACTTCTTCACATCCTGGGAAAAATATAACATAGAAAAGGGGTGAGCTCAAATGCCTAGTAAGGATAACAATATATTGGAAACTTTCAAAAATAATAATAAACATTTAAGGCAATGTATAACTAAAACAAAAGCATTTTAAACTTGAACTTCAACATAGTATTGAAAAATTAAAATGAAATAATTCCATTTACTTATTCACATGGATATTCTACTAATCGAATAATCACATGCAATATCAATAACCACTTTCATAATGATGGAATGCATAATGCCAGACTATCATAACCACATAGCCAAGGCCTCGTGCCAAGACTACAAATAAGATTTTTCCAAGGCCTTGTTCCAAGACACTAGTTTGTCTCATGAGACCTATCGATGCATCGAGGAGCTATATCGGGCTCCACCCGTCACATATTAAGTCAAATGCATTCCCATATGAAAAGGTTTAAACATAACGTAAATATTCGTATTAAAACTAGCATACGAAATGTCAATAATTTCACCATAAACCATGAATGGTATAAAAATAGCACATCCATAGTAAAACATATCACAAAACCTTCAATACAATATAGAAGTTTTGTATCATAATAAATCAACTTCAAATAAGCGTAAAATCCATCAAAGGATGTTGACATAGATGAAATCAAAACTCTTTTTAGAGAATTATCTCTTTCTATTTTGAAATCATTTAAGAGTCATATATTTATAAAATAAAACATTTTCTATGCAAATATTCTTATAAGATTGTAAGGGAAGCTTCGACGATTTTATAATGGCGGAAAATAGCCGCACCCACCGTATAAGTTAAAAAAACATTCTTACCTTAATTTTGTCGAAAAGGTTCAAAAGAACCTTATTTGGAAAACGACGGAAAGATTCCTTTATAAACCTCTTATAAAAAGTCAAACAAGGGTATAAATGACTTTAACCCATATTCTTGTAAATAGTAAAAATGTTTTGAAATAAATATTTAAGAAACATGGATGTGGATGATAAAGAGATCCCAGTAGATTATTACGTATAAACAACCTCAGATAATGAAGAGATTGTGAAATAACCCTTACCTTGTACTTTTCCTTGGTTGGGGTAGGTTAACCTCCTGTATAATGATGAAATAATTTTTATTAAATTATACAAGAATCATATATATTAATATGATATCATATATGATCTTTTAACATTGATTTGTTAATAATATCTTTGAATTATAGTCGTTTCAGGTGTTAACTTACTCATTTTCTTTTATATGTTTTGTTACATAAGTTGTGTTTGTTATGTATAGGTTGTATCTTATTCATATCCAGAATGATATCAATTACTTAAACATCATTTTTAAATCATCAAATGATAATTATACTTTAATGGATACGATGGAGAATGAATCTCATCGCGTTCGTGGAGACGGTAGTCCATACGTACGCACGAGCGACAATATCATTCTTTTGATATTAGAATAATATATAAATGGATGGTATATCATATATACAGAATTATTAACATGTTATATTTATTATTTAAATGAGTTACACATCATTATTATACCCATCCAAATAATAATATATTGAATAACAATTACACCACGACGTGGAGACGGTAAGCCGTACGTACACACGTATGGTGACATATTATTCAAAGGGTGGATAGAATACTGAATATGGTTGTACCATATTTATAATAACATCACAGTATATATAAGATACTGGAGTTATTATTTTATAATTGTAATAACAAAGAAAAAAGAAGTGGAAGAAGAAAGGATCTTGAAAAGGGGTGGTAAAAACATTACCTCTTCTTCGGGTTCTTCCTTTTGATTTGATCAAAAGGGCTCCTTAGGTTGTATTTCTGTTCAAAATAAGGCCTCTAGGTTGTAGTGAGGAATGTTGGGAGAGTATTTGGGAAGCGTTTGGCCGAACCAAAAGGCTTTTATGGTTTGAAGAAATGAGAAGGAGGAGTTCCCTTTTATAAGAGGGGTCATGGGAACCTTTGGAAAAGCTAGAAATATTAATTTATAATAAATTCATATTCGGTTTTTAATGGATCAAAAGTTGATTATTTAAATTTTAAGGTGGGGATAGGTCAAAAACCACTCAACCAATAGAATTTAGACAGGTTTGGGTAATTATATTAACCTTATCTTTAAGTATTAACTCTAAGTTAATTAGTTTCACTTTTACAATGTCTCTTTGTATTTTTATATTATATGGTTAATAAACTTACCATATACATCCAAGAGACCACCAAGTGGTCCATTAATGATGAAACTATCATGATATAAGTCTCTTGGCCGAACCTTAGATTTTTATAAATTTAATATCAGTTAATAATAAAATATTTGTTTTAAAAACTCTTTTATGTCAATTTTGACACTATCCAATAATTGATTTTTGTAAATATCATAACGGAATGATTACTTCGAAAAAAGTTAATTTAATCAATACTAACATGTAATATTAACCTAGAAAATTATTGTAATTCCTAAAATGTCTCAAATTATATTTATTTGTGTATTTACAATATCAATTATTTAAATTTTCCACTATTATGGTAATTACTGCATCATCATTGTGTCATAAGTAAATTAAATTATTTAAAGTCTAAAAATTATAAATAAAATATCCTTATGTAGTAAATCGTTTTATATTTTTAATGAATATTTACAATCGAATTTATCTTATGTATAAACCTATATTAAAAATGTTTTAGTAAATAAACTTTGATTATAACTCTTTTAACTATTCTTTGAATTAAATAATAAATGTCCTAATCTAATCCAAGTGGACCTAAATGATAATATTTTATTCCTAAGGCTGTTTTGGTCGAGATACACTTGTCCAATAGAATTAGGACATGTGTTAGGGTAATATTAATATCATTTTTACCCTTAATTACCCTATTTACTTTTAACTGTGGTAAATAAAAGTAAAAAGTTACTACTCACCAAAAATTATTTTCATCTCATTGAACCACATTTTACTTCTTGATATTAACCATGTTTCTTGGATTTTCTAAATTCCATTCACAGAAGCTGTAAAATTTTGTTTTATGAAAAATTCAGTTTTTTAGTAGTTTCACTATTCATCAAAAATTGAAGTTTTTCAGAACAATGCCAAAATTTCACCCTAAGAAATAATTGATATTCCGAATTCAAAAATGATGTCTATTTTAAAAAATTCCAAACATATAAGTTGAATTAATTAATTTTATTATTAATTCCCGTTGTCACAACAAATAGCGTGTTTTTAAGAAACAATATATATCAAAAGATTGATAATTGTTTATGTCCAATTTCAAAGTAAAATTAATTCTAATGAACAACATTGGATAAAATGGTAAAAATATATTCTAATTATACTTTAAAACCACTCAATAATATAATTTATCACTATAAATTATTTTTATTAAAAAAGTTGTTTTTATGTATTTTTCACTATTCATAAAAATTGGAAGTTCTCAGAAAAATACCAAAAATTCAACTTAGGATAATTTCGATATTCGGAATCCAAAAATGAAGTCCATTTTGAAATATAAAATATATATAATTTCAAAAAGTAGATATTACTATTCATAATGGCTAGTTTGATTGGTTGTGGTGTGTTAGAACTCGATGTTGCGTACAACACATGCTATTGCATTATTCAAAGAGAAGCGTACCGTAGAAGCTTGGGGTGTTACATTCTCCCCCTCCTTCAAATAATTTCGTCCTCAAAATTTCTAGAATAGTTATCACATGAATAGACTCGGGTGGTTTCTCATCATAAGTTCCTCGGGTTCCCATGTTGCCTCTTCCATCTTAAGGTTTCTCCACAAAACTTTTACCAGACGCATCGTCCAGTTTCTCAGTACTTGTTCTCTCGTATCAAGAATCCTGACGGGCTCTTCACAATAGGACAGATCGGGTTCCAGTTATAATTCCTCATAGGTGAGTACATGCGTTGGGTTAGGCATTATTTACTCAATAGAGATACGTGGAACACATCGTGAACTTTGGAGAGACTTGGCGGCATTGCCAATCGGTAAGATACATCCCCAATTCATTCTAGAATTTCGAAGGGTCTGATGTACCTGGGACTCAATTTACCTTTCTTACCAAAACGTATGACTCCCTTCCATGGAGATACCTTCAGGAAAACATGATCACCGACTTGAAATTCCAAATCCTTCCTTCGATTATTGTCATAGCTCTTCTGCCTACTTTGAGCTGCTTTGATGTGATTTTGGATTACCTTCACCTTTTCCACCGTTTCCTCCACCAGTTCTGGGCCTACAAGTTTTCTTTCACCAACGTCATCCCAACAAGTTGGTGTACGACATCTCTTTCTGTATAACGCTTCATATGGTCCCATATGAATACTCGAATGGAAGCTATTGTTATAGTAAAATTATACCATAGGTAAATATTGATCCCACATACCCTGAAAATCAAGTGAGTAAGATCTCAACATGTCTTCTAAGGTTTTAATAGTCCGCTCTGATTATCCGTCTGTCTGAGGGTGGTAAGCAGTGCTCAAATGAAGTTCAGTATCCAGGGATTTCTGAAGACTTTTCTAGAATCTTGAAGTAAAACGGGGATCACGATAAGAAACAATCGATAGGGGTACTCCATGAAGTCTCACAACTTCATTAATATATAGTCTTGCTAGACGTTCTAGGGGTAGATCTTCTCTTATAGCAAGAAAATGTGCTGACTTGGTAAGACGATAAACAATAACCCATATTGCATCGTTCCTTCTAGGAGTCTTTGGTAGACCCATGACAAAGTCCATCATAATATTGTCCCATTTCCACTCCGGTATGGGAAGAGGTTGCATGAATCCTCCAGGCTGTTGCCTTCCAGCTTTCACTTGTTGACAAACCATACATCTTGACACAAAATCAGCAATCTCCCTCTTCATGTTGTCCCACCAAAAATGTTCCTTCAAATATCTATACATTTTGGTGCTCCCAGGGTGTATAGAGAAATTGAAACTATGAGCATCATCCAGCAATTCCCTTTTTAGATCAGGTATATCGGGAACACAAAGCCTCTTCCCAAATTTCAAAATTCCATCTTCATACACAAAGTCTCTCAGTCTCCCATCATTCAAAGCTTTAATCTTCTTTTTAAATTCTTCATCATCGGTCTGAGAACTCTTAATCCTTTCTAGTAAAGATGGTTTGCAACCATTTGAAACAGAATTGATGTTTCACCTTCCCTGGTTATTCCCATGTCCATCTTCACTAGATCCATCAAAATTGGATCCCTTTCAATTCTCATCGCATTCAAAACTCCATGGTCTTTTCTGCTCAAAGCATCTGCCACCTTGTTTTCTTTCCCCGGGTGGTAGTGTATCATACAATCATAATCCTTGAGTAATTCAAGCCATCTCCTTTGCTTCATGTTGAGTTCTTTTTGTGAGAAAATATACTTCAAACTCTTGTGATCAGTATAAATCTCACATTTTTCACCATATAGGTAGTGCCTCCATATCTTCAAAGAAAATATCACAGCTTCTAACTCGAGATCATGAGTAGGATAGTTTTTTTCATGAATTTTCAACTGTCGTGATGCATAGGAAATAACTCTATCATTCTGTATAAGGACACAACCAAGTCCTTTATTCGATGAATCACTATAAATAATGAACCCATCATTCCCCGATGGTAGAGTCAATATAGGAGCATTGACTAATCTTCTCTTCAGTTCTTCAAAACATTCTTCACACTCTTTTGTCCAAACAAATTTAACCCCTTTACCTGTGAGCTTCGTTAATGGGTTAGCCAATCAGGCAAAATTCTGGAAGAAACGTTGATAATAACCTTCCAAACCAATAAAACTACGTACCTCAGTTATACTCGTAGGTGCTGGCCATTCTTGGATCTCCTTGGTCTTAGAAGGATCAATAGAGATTCCATCTTTAGAGACAATATGGACAAGAAAAGAAATCTCATGAAGCCAGAATTCACACTTCCTAAACTTCCCATATAATTCATGTCTTCTCAGAGTCTTCAGGATAATGTGCAAGTGATTTTAATGATCTTCGTAGATTTTGGAGTATACCAACATATCATCAATAAATACCACCACAAATTCATCAAGATACTCCTTGAAAACTCTTTTCATCATATCCATGAATACAGAGGGTGCATTAGTCAATCCAAAAGGCATTACAGTAAACTCGTAATGCCCATACCTGGTTCGAAATGTTGTCTTCAGAATGTCTTCCTTCCTCACACACAACTGATGGTATCCAGATAGAAGGTCAATCTTTGAAAAGTATTGAGCTCCATTCAGTTGGTCAAATGAATCATCAATGCGTGGTAGGGGATACTTTTTCTTTATTTTTATAGCATTGATCTCCCTGTAGTCGATACATAACCTCATAGATCTGTTTTTCTTTTTAACAAAAAGAACAGGGGCTCCCTATAGATAAACCCTAGGGTGAATAATTCCCTTATTAATCAATTCCTCTAGTTGTTTCTTTAGTTCAACTAATTCTACAGTGGCCATTCTATAAGGTGTCTTTGATATAGTCCTTGATCCAGGAATCAAATCAATGGAAAACTCAACTTCTTGTTCTGGAGGATGTCCAGGTAAATCTTCCGGAAATACATCTACAAATTATTTCACAATAGGTACATCCTCTATTTGAACATTCCTTTCCTCACCCACAGTTATTTCATTTTCTTCCTCCACAATAATTGAATTTATTTGAGCTACTGGGGGTGGATCTAAATAAGAATTAGGTGGTGACGATTCTGCTCTAAATATAAGGTGTTCCTTATCATTATCATCAAGAATCGTAACCTCTTTCTTCTTACAATAAATCTTCACATCATAGTCTGAAAGCCAGTCCATACCGAGGATTATATCAAACTCAATCATAGGTATGACGATGAGATCAGCAGATAAAGAACATTTATGTGCTCTATTGGGGACTGATTCACAAAACTTTGTTGCAATGATACTTCCCTTAGGAGTTTTTAATGACAACTCCCTTGTTAAATAAAATTGGAAATATCTAATTTTCTTAGCAAACTAGGAAGATATGAAACAATGCGATGATCCAGAATCAAATAATGCATTTGCTAAACTTGAGGAAACCATTAAATTACCTGCCACCATGTCTTTTGGAGCTTCTACCTCAGCAGTAGTGATAGCATAAGCCTGGCCTTGATCCCTTGGCCTTTTCTGAGGTAAGTTCTCCTGACGCTTAGGAAATTCATTTTCATAATTCCCCATCTCCCTGCAATTGTAGCACTGAACATTGGTAGCTTCCTTCTTCCCTTTGCAATCACGAGCTTGGTGGCCTTTTTCACCACATTTGTAATAGATTCCCATTCCCTTCAAGCAAGTAATGGGGTGTTTCTTCCCACATTTACCATAGGATGGATATTAAACCTTTCCTTTCTTCCCCTTATTTCCATTCCTAGATTGATCAGCAGGCCTCTTCTTCTCTTGCTTTGCTTTAAAGTCATAAGACTTAGAGAATTCCTTTTCTGTCTTGATAGCACATGAGACAATGTCTTCGTATGACGAGAATGATTGTGAGACTAATGCTCGACGGAGAAAACGGTTTTAACCCATCAAAGAAATGATCAATCTTACTTCTTGGGTTACATATATAATCACCAGCATACCTTTCTAACCTTGTAAAGTTAGCCTCATACTTTGTGACATTCTCATCCTCCTTCTGTCTCAGACTCAGAAATTACCTTTCCATAACTTCTCGATGGTCGCAAGGAAAGTTTTTTTCTAAAAACAGATCTTTGAACTCCCTCCATTAAATATTTGACACTTCATCATCTCCCTTTTTATTTTGAATCAATGACCACCATTGATCAGCATCTCCAGTGAGGCGGTAAACTTCCATGATAACTTTTTCCCTTTCACTACTCCCCAAAGCCTGAAATATTTTCTCTAGGGAAAATATCCATTTCTCAGCTACTAAGGGATTTGTACTCCCATTGAACGTTGGTGGTTGTTTCCTCATGAATTGATATAACACTGATCCTCCACGCTGCGGATCAGGGTGATCCATACGGGTAAGGTTATTATTCATAACCTGAGTGAGTTGTCCCAGTATGGTGATTAGCTGATCGGCACCAGTTGCATCACCAGCTCCACTATAATTATCTTGAGCAGGAGGTAAATCCCTACATGGAGTGCGTGCATTGATACGGTTTCCATTTCTTCCACTAGGCGCCATTTCTAAACAATGGCATAAACTAGATCAGTTTATGAATCAAAATACATAATCTCATACTTATAAAACACTTAACATAAATTGAACTATTTATGGATATAATCCATAATCATAAAAATATTTTCATTGAGGAAGTATATACTCATAAAACCTTCATAATGATTTGTAAAGAAAATGAGAGTTATCCTAAGAATATCCCCCGGGAGTGTCGTAACCAAGAGTGCAGCAAGGCCCGTTGTCGTGCACCAGTTCCCATTCGAGTCTAGCTCAAAGCGGTGTTTTCGGGTTTTACCCCTAGGTACATCTGTGCCAGAGCCGCCTCTACCTGCTCGTATCTAGACAGGGATGTATTGCTCGGAAAACTCACAAAATCTCTACAATACCAAAATTCTAGGAAGTTATTCTATAATAATCCTCAAAGTTCATCTTAGGTATACGTGCTCTAATCAGAGTTTATCTAAATCTAGCTTCCAAGGTTTTTACTAAACTTCCTCCGATACCAACTGTAACGCCCCGACCCTAGTTACCTAGAGTCGGTGCATTATTTCATAACATTGGCATGATTACAAGAAAGATCAAATCTCGAAAGACAGATTGGTTTATTAGCCTTGGAAACACTAGATATATTCATAAAGTTTTACATTACATCATAAAGTGAAAAACTACTACAACAACATAGTCTCCATATTCCACACTCATATCCCCAGATACTATCCCGGCAGGTCATTCATAACTTACTTCTTCACATCCTGGGAAAAATATAACATAGAAAAAGGGTGAGCTTAAATTCCCAGTAAGGATAACAATATATTGGAAACATTCAAAAATAAGCATGAACATTTAAGGCAATATATAACTAATACAAAAGCCTTTTAAAATTGAACTTCAACATAGTATGGAAAAAGTAAAATGAAATAATTCCATTTACTTATTCACATGGATATTCTACTAATCGAATAATCACATGCAATATCAATAACCACTTTCATAATGATGGAATGCATAATGCCAGACTATCATAACCACATAGCCAAGGCCTCGTGCCAAGACTACAAATAAGATTTTGCCAAGGCCTTGTGCCAAGACACACTAGTTTGTCTCATGAGACCTACCGATGCATCGAGGAGCTATAGCGGGCTCCACCCATCATATATTAAGTCCAATGCATTCCCATATGAAAAGGTTTAAACATAACATAATTATTCGTATTAAAACTAGCATACGAAATGTCAATACTTTCACCATAAACCGTGAATGGTATAAAAGTATCACATCCACAATCAAACATATCACAAAACCTTCAACACAATATAGAAGTTTTGTATCATAATAAATCAACTTCAAATAAGCGTAAAATCCATCAAAGGATGTTGACATAGATGAAATCAAAACTCTTTTTAGGGAAATATCTCTTTCTATTTTGAAATCATTTAAGAGACATATATTAATAAAATAAAACATTTTCTTTGAAAATATTCTTATAAGCTTGTAAGGGAAGCTTCGACGATTTTATAACGGCGGAAAATAGCTGCACCCGTCGTATAAGTTAAAAAAACATTCTTACCTTAATTTTGTCGAAAAAGGTTAAAAAGCACCTTGTTTGGAAAACGATGGAAAGATTACTTTATAAACCTCTTATAAAAAGTCAAACAAGGGTATAAATTACTTTAACCCATATTCTTGTAAATAGTAAAAATGTTTTGAAATACATTTTTAAGAAACATGGATGTGGATGATAAAGAGATCCCAGTAGATTATTACGTATAAACAACCTCGGATAATGAAGAGATTGTGAAATAACCCTTACCTTGTACTTTTCCTTGGTTGGGGTAGGTTAAACTCCGGTATAATGATGAAATAATTTTTATTAAATTATACAGGAATCATATATATTAATATGATATCATATATGCTCTTTTAACATTGATTTGTTAATAATATCTTTGAATTATCGCCATTTCGGTTGTTAACTTACTCATTTTATTTTATATGTTTTGTTACATAAGCTGTGTTTTTTATGGATAGGTTGTATCTTATTCATATCCAGAATGATATCAAGTCCTTAAACATCATTTTTAAATCATCAAATGATAATTATACTTTAATGGATACGATGGAGAATGAATCTCATCACGTTCGTGGAGACGGTAGTCCGTACGTACGACGAGCGACAATATCATTCTTTTGATATTAAAATAATATATAAATGGATGGTATATCATATATACAGAATCATTAACATGTTATATTTATTATTTACATGAGTTACACATCATTATTATACCAATCCAAATAATAATATATTGAATAACAATTACACCACGACGTGGAGACGGTAAGCTGTACGTACGCACGTATGGTGACATATTATTCAAAAGGTGGATAGAATAATGAATATGGTTGTACCATATTTATAATAACATCACAGTATATATAAGATACTGGAGATATTATTTTAGAATGGTAATAACAAAGAAAGAAGAAGTGGAAGAAGAAAGGAACTTCAAAAAGGGGTGGTGAAAACATTACCTCTTCTTCGAGTTCTTCCTTTTGATTTGATCAAAAGGGATCCTTAGGTTGTCTTTCTGATCAAAATAAGGCCTCTAGGTTGTAGTGAGGGAAGTTGGGAGAGTATTTGGTCAGATTTTGGCCGAACCAAAAGGCTCTGAAGGTGTGAAGAAATGAGAAGGAGGAGTTCCCTTTTATAAGAGGGGTGAGGGGCACCTTTTGAAAAGCTAGAAATATTAATTTATAATAAATTCATATTCGGTTTCTAATGGCTCCAAAGTTTATTATTTAACTTTTAAGGTGGGTATAGGTCGAAAACCACTCAACTAATAGAATTTAGACAGGTTTGGGTCATTATATTAACCTTATCTTTAAGTATTAACTCTAAGTTAATTAGTTTCACTTTTACAATGTCTCTTTGTATTTTTATATTATATGGTTAATAAACTTACCATATACATCCACGCGACCCCCAAGAGGTCCATTAATGATGCACCTATCATGATATAAGTCTCTTGGCCGAACATTTAATTTTTAGGAACTTAATATCAATTAATAATATAATATTTGTTTTAAAAACTCTTTTTTGTCAATTTTGACACTATTCAATAATTGATTTTTGTAAAACTCATAACAGAAATATTACTTCGAAAAAAGTTAATTTCATCAATCCTAAAATGTCATATTAACCTAGAAAATTAGTTAAATTCCTTAAAAGTCTCAAATTATATTTATTTGTGTATTTATAATATCAATTATTTTAATTTTCTACTATTATGGTAATTACTACATCATCATTGTGTCATAAGTAAATTAAATTATTTAAAGTCTAAAAATTATAAATAAACTATGCTTATGTAGGAAATCGTTTTATCTTTCTAATGAATATTTACAATCGAATTTATCTTTTGTATAACCCTATATTAAAAATGTTTTAGTAAATAAACTTTGATTTTAACTCTTTTAACTCTTCTTTGAATTAATAAATAATAAATGTCCTAAACTAATCCCAGTGGACCTAAATGATAATATTTTATTCCTAAGGCTGCTGTGGTCGAGATAAACTTGTCCAATAGAATTTGGACATGTGTTAGGGTAATATTAATATCATTTTTACCCTTAATTACCCTATTTACTTTTAACCGTGGTAAATAAAAGTAAAAAGTTACTATTCACCAAAAATTATTTTCATCTCATTGAACAAAATTTTACTTCTTGATATTAACCTTGTCTCTTGGATTTTCAAAATTCCATTCACAGAAGCAGTAAAATTAAGTTTTATGAAAAATTCAGTTTTTTAGTTGTCTCACTATTCATCAAAAATTGTAGTTTTTCAGAACAATGCCAAAATTTCACCCTAATCTATAATTGATATTCCGAATTCAAAATTGATGTCTATTTTACAAAATTCCAAACATATAAGTTGAATTAATTAATTTTATAATTAATTCTCGTTGTCACAACAAATAGCGTGTTTTTAAGAAACAATATATGTCAAAAGATTGATAATTGTTTATGTCCAATTTCAAAGTAAAATTAATTATAACGAAAACCATTGGATAAAATGGTAAAAATATATTCTAATTATACTTTAAAACCACTCAATAATATAATTTATCACTATAAATTATTTTGATTAAAAAAGTTGTTTTTAAGTATTTTTCACTATCCATAAAAATTGGACGTTCTCAGAAAAATACCCAAAATTCAACTTAGGATAATTTCGATATTCTGAATCCAAAAATGAAGTCCATTTTGAAATATAAAATATATATAATTTCAAAAAGTAGTTATTACTATTCATAACGTCTAGTTTGATTGGTTGTGGTGTGTTAGAACTCGATGTTGCGTACAACACACGCTATCGCACTATTCAAAGAGAAGCGTATCATGGAAGCTTGGGGTGTTACATTCTCCCCTCCTTCAAATAATTTCATCCTCGAAATTTATAGAATAGTTATCACATTAAAAGACTCAGGTGGTTCTTCATCATAAGTTCCTCGGGTTCCCACGTTGCCTTTTCCATCTTATGGTTTCTCCACAAAACTTTTACCAGATGCGTCGTCCGGTTTCTCAGTACTTGTTCTCTCGTATCAAGAATCCTGACGGGCTCTTCACAATAGGATAGATCGGGTTCCAGTTCTAATTCCTCATAGGTGAGTAAATGTGTTGGGTCAGACATGTATTTCCTCAACAGAGATACAAGGAACACATCATGAACTTTGGAGAGACTTGGCGGCATTGCCAATCGGTAAGCTACAGCCCCAATTCGTTCTAGAATTTTGAAGGGTCCAATGTACCTGGGACTCAATTTACCTTACTTACCGAAACGTATGACTCCCTTCCATGGAGATACCTTCAGGAAAACACGATCACCGACTTGAAATTCCAAATCCTTCCTTCGATTATCGGCATAGCTCTTCTGCCTACTTTGAGCTGCTTTGATGTGATTTTGGATTACCATCACATTTTCCACCGTTTCCTCCACCAGTTCTGGGCCTACAAGTTTTCTTTCACCAACGTCATCCCAATAGGTTGGTGTACGACATCTCTTTCTGTATAATACTTCATATGGTGCCATTTGAATACTCGAATGGAAGCTATTGTTATAGGAAAATTCTACTAGAGGTAAATATTGATCCCACATAGCCTAAAAATCAAGTGAGCAAGATCTCAACATGTCTTCTATGGTTTGAATAGTCTGTTCTGATTGTCCGTCTGTCTGAGGGTGGTAAGCAGTGCTCAAATGAATTTCAGTATCTAGGGATTTCTGAAAACTTGTCCAGAATCTTGAAGTAAAACGGGGATCACGATCAGAAACAATCGATAGGGGTACTCCATGAAGTCTCACAACTTCATTAATATATAGTCTTGCTAGACGTTCCAGGGGTAGATCTTCTCTTATAGCAAGAAAATGTGCTGACTTGGTAAGACGATCAACAATAACCCATATTGCATCATTCCTTCTTGGAGTCATTGGTAGCCCCATGACAAATTCCATCAAAATATTGTCCCATTTACACTCCGGTATGGGAAGAGGTTGTGTGACTCCTCCAGGCTATTTCCTTCCAGCTTTCACTTGTTGACAAACCATACATCTTGACACAAAATCAGCAATCTCCCTCTTCATGTTGTCCCACCAAAAATGTTCCTTCAAATCTCTATACATTTTGGTGCTCCCAGGGTGTATAGAGAAATTGGAACTATGGGCATCATCCAGCAATTCCCTTTATAGATCAGGTATATCGGGAACACAAAGTCTCTTCCCAAATTTCAAAATTCCATCTTCATACACAAAGTCTCTCAGTATCCCATCATTCACAGATTTAATATTCTTTTGAAATTCTTCATCATCGGTCTGAGAACTCTTAATCCTTTCTAGTAAAGATGGTTTGGAAACCATTTGAAAAATCATTGATGTTTCACCTTCCCTGGTTATTCCCATGTCCATCTTCACTAGATCCATCAAAATTGGATCCCTTTCAATTCTCATCACGTTCAAAACTCCATGGTCTTTTCTGCTCAAAGCATCTGCCACCTTGTTTGCTTTCCCCGGGTGGTAGTGTATCGTACAATCATAATCCTTGAGTAATTCAATCCATCTCCTTTGCCTCATGTTGAATCCTTTTTGTGAGAAAATATACTTCAAACTCTTGTGATCAGTATAAATCTCACATTTTTACCATAGAGTTAGTGCCTCCATATCTTCAAAGAAAATATCACTGCTACTAACTCGAGATCATGAGTAGGATAGTTTTGTTCATGAATTTTCAACTGTCGTGATGCATAGGCAATAACTCTATCATTCTGCATAAGGACACAACCAAGTCCTTTCTTCGATGCATCACTATAAATAACGAACCCATCATTCCCCGATGGTAGAGTCAATATAGGAGCATTGACTAATATTCTCTTCAGTTCTTCAAAAAAAAATTCACACTCTTTTGTCCAAACAAATTTAACCCCTTTACGTGTGAGCTTCGTTAATGGGTTAGCCAATCGGGAAAAATTATGGACGAAACGTCGATAATAACCTGCCAAACCAATAAAACTACGTACCTCAGTTATACTCGTAGGTTCTGGCCATTCTTGGATCGCCTTGGTCATAGAAGGATCAACGGAGATTCCATCTTTAGATACAATATGGCCAAGAAAAGAAAATCTCATGAAGCCAGAATTCACACTTGCTAAACTTCCCATATAATTCATGTCTTCTTAGAGTCTTCAGGATAATGTGCAAGTGATTTTCACAATCTTCGTAGTTTTTGGATTATACCAAGATATCATCAATAAATACCGCCACAAATTCATCAAGATACTCCTCGAAAACTCTATTCATCAGATCCATGAATATAGAGGGTGCATTAGTCAATCCAAAAGGCATTACAGTAAACTCGTAATGCTCGTACCTGGTTCGAAATGTTTTCTTCGGAATGTCTTCCTTCCTCACACACAACTGATGGTATCCAGATCGAAGTTCAATCTTTGAAAAGTATTGAGCTCCATGCAGTTGGTCAAATAAATCATCAATGCGTGGTAGGGGATACTTGTTCTTTATTGTTATAGAATTGATCTCCCTGTAGTCGATACATAACCTCATAGATCCGTCTTTCTTTTTAACAAAAAGAACAGGGGCTCCCCATGGAGAAACCCTAGGGCAAATAAATCCCTTATTACTCAATTCCTCTAGTTGTTTCTTTAGTTCAACTAATTCAACAGTGGCCATTCTATAAGGGGTCTTTGATATAGGCCTTGATCTATGAATTAAATCAATCGAAAACTCAACTTCTCATTCTAGAGGATGTCCAGGTAAATCTTCCGGAAATACATATACAAATTCTTTCACAATAGGTACATCCACTATTTGAACATTCCTTTCCTCACCCACAGTTATTTCATTTTCTCCCTCCCCAATAATTGAATTTTGTTGAGCTACTGGGGGTGGATCTAAATAAGAATTAGGTGGTGACGATTCTGCTCTAAAGATAAGGTGTTCCTTATCATTATCATCAAGAATCTTAACCTCTTTCTTCTTACAATAAATATTCGCATCATAGTCAGAAAGCCAGTCCATACCGAGGATTATATCAAACTCAATCATAGGTATGACGATGAGATCAGCAGATAAAGAACATTTATGTGCTCTAATGGGGACTGATTCACAAAACTTTGTTGCAATGATACTTCCCTTATGAGTTTTAACTAACAACTCCCTTGTTAAATAAAATTGGAAATATCTAATTTTCTTAGAAAACTGGGAAGATATGAAACAATGTGATGATCCAGAATCAAATAATGCATTTGTTAAACTTTAGGAAACCATTAAATTATCTGCCACCACGTCTTTCGGAGCTTCTACCTTAGCAGTATTGATAGCATAATCCTGGCCTTGATCCCTTGGCCTTTCCTAAGGTAAGTTCTCCTGATGCTTAGGACATTCATTTGCATAATTCCCCATATCCATGCAATTGTATCACCGAACATTGGTAGCTTCCTTCTTCCCTTTGCAATCACGAGCTTGTTGGCCTTTTTCACCACATTTGTAATAGACGCCCATTCCCTTCAAGCAAGTACTGGGGTGTTTCTTCCGACATTTACCACAGGATGTATATTCAACCTTTCCTTTCTTCCCCTTATTTACATTCCCAGATTGACCAGCAGGCCTCTTCTTCTATTTCTTTGCTTTAAATTCATAAGACTTAGAGAATTCCTTTTCGGTCTTGATAGCACATGAGACAATGTCTTCGTATGACGATAATGATTGTGAGACTAATGCTCGACGGAGAAATGGTTTTAACCCATCAAAGAAACGACCAATCTTACTTATTGGGTTACGTATATAATCAACAGCATACCTTGCTAAACTTGTAAAGATAGCCTCATACTTTGTGACATTCCTATCCTCCTTCGGTCTCAGACTCAGAAATTTCCTTTCCATATCTGCTCGATGGTCGCGAGGAAAGTATTTTTCTAAAAACAGATCATTGAACTCCCTCCATTCCATATTTGATACTTCATCATCTCCCTTCGTATTTTGAATCAATGACCCCCATTAATCAGCATCTCCAGTGAGGCGGTAAACTGCCATGATAACTTTTTCCTTTTCACTACTCCCCAAAGCCTGAAATATTTTCTCTAGGGAAAATATCCATTACTCAGCTACTATGGGATTTTTACTCCCATTGAACGTTGGTGGTTGTTTCCTCATGAATCGATCTTACATTGATCCTCCACGTTGCGGATCAGGGTGCTCCATACGGGTAAGGTTATTATTCATAACCTGAGTGAGTTATCCTAGTATGGGGATTAGCTGATCGGAACTAGTTGCATCACCAGCTCCACTATAATTATCTTGAGCAGGAGGGAAATCCCTACATGGAGTGTGTGCATTGATACGGTTTCCATTTCTTCCACTAGGCGCCATTTCTAAACAATGGCATAAACTAGATCAGTTTATGAATCAAAATACATAATCCCATACTTATAAAACACTTAACATAAATTGAACTATTTATGGATATAATTTATAATCATAAAAATATTTTCTTTGAGGAAGTATATACTCATAAACCATTCATAATGATTTGTAAAGAAAATGAGAGTTATTCTAAGCATATCCCCCGGAAGTGTCGTAACCAAGAGTGCAGCAAGGCCCGTTGTCATGCACCAGTTCCTATTTGAGTCTAGCTCAAAGTAGTGTTTTCGGGTTTTACCCCTAGGTATATCTGTGCCAGAGCCGCCTCTACCTTCTCGTATCCAGACAGGGATGTATTGCTCGGAAAACTCACAAAATCTCTACAATACCAAAATTCTAGGAAGTTCTTCTATACTAATCCTCAAAGTTTATCTTAGGTCTACGTGCTCTAATCAGATTTTATCTAAATATAGCTTCCAAGGCTTGTACTAAACTTCCTCTGATACCAACTATAACGCCCCGACCCCAGTTACCTAGAGTCGGTGCATTATTACATAACATTGGCATGATCACAAGAAAGATCAAATCTCGAAATACCGATTGGTTTAGTATCCTTGGAAACACTAGATATATTCATAAAGTTTTACATTACATCATAAAGTGAAAAACTACTACAACAACATAGTCTCCATATTCCACACTCATATCCCTAGATACTATCCCTACAGGTCATTCATAACTTACTTCTTCACATCCTGGGAAAAATATAACATAGAAAAGGGGTGAGCTCAAATTTCCAGTAAGGATAACAATATATTGGAAACTTTCAAAAATAAGCATAAACATTTAAGGCAATGTATAACTAAAACAAAAGCCTTTTAAACTTGAACTTAAACATAGTATAGAAAAAGTAAAATGAAATAATGCCATTTACTTATTTACATGGATATTCTACTAATTGAATAATCACATTCAATATCAATAACCACTTTCATAATGATGGAATGCATAATGCCAGACTATCATAACCACATAGCCAAGGCCTCGTGCCAAGACTACAAATAAGATTTTCCCAAGTCCTTGTGACAAGACACTAGTTTGTCTCATGAGACATACCGATGCATCGAGGAGCTATAGCGGGCTCCACCCATCACATATTAAGTCCAATTCATTCCCATATGAAAAGGTTTAAACATAACACAAACATTCGTATTAAAACTAGCATACGAAATGTCAATACTTTCACCATACACAATGAATAGTATAAAAATAGCACATCCATAGTCAAACATATCACAAAACCTTCAATAAAATATAGAAGTTTTGTGTCATAATAAATTAACTTCAAATAAGCGTAAAATCCATCAAAGGATGTTAACATAGATGAAATCAAAACTCTTTTTAAAGAAATATCTCTTTCTATTTTGAAATCATTTAAGAGTCATATATTTATAAAATAAAACATTTTCTTTGAAAATATACTTATAATCTTGTAAGGGAAGCTTCGACAATTTTATAACAGTGGAAAATAGCCGCACCCGCCGTATAAGATAAAAAAACATTCTTACCTTAATTTTGTCGAAAAGGTTAAAAAGAACCTTGTTTGGAAAATGATGGAAACATTCCTTTATAAACCTCTTATAAAAAGTCAAACACGGGTATAAATGACTATAACCCATATTCTTGTAAATAGTAAAAATGTTTTGAAATACATTTTTAAGAAACATGGATGTGGATGATAAAGAGATCCCAGTAGATTATTACGTATAAACAACCCCGGATAATGAAGAGATTGTGAAATAACCCTTACCTTGTACTTTTCCTTGGTTCGGGTAAGTTATCCTCCTGTATAATGATGAAATAATTTTTATTAAATTATACAAGAATCATATATATTAAAATGATATCATATATGATCTTTTAACATTGACTTGTTAATAATATCTTTGAATTATCGTCGTTTCGGGTGTTAACTTACTCGTTTTCTTTTATATGTTTTGTTACATAAGCCGTGTTTGTTATGGATAGGTTGTATCTTATTCATATCCATAATTATATCAAGTCCTTAAAAATCATTTTTAAATCATCAAATGATAATTATACTTTAATGGATACGATGGAGAATGAATCTCATCACGTTCGTGGAGACGGTAGTCCGTACGTACGCACGAGCGACAATATCATTCTTTTGATATTAAAATAATATATAAATGGATGGTATATCATATATACAGAATCATTAACATGTTATATTTATTATTTACGTGAGTTACGCATCATTATTATACCAATCCAAATAATAATATATTGAATAACAATTACACCACGACGTGGAGACGGTAAGTCGTACGTACGCACGTATGGTGACATATTATTCAAAGGGTGGGTAGAATACTGAATATGGTTGTACCATATTTATAATAACATTACAGTATATATAAGATACTGGAGTTATTATTTTAGAATGGTAATAACAAATAAAGAAGAAGTAGAAGAAGAAAGGAACTTGAAAAGGGGTGGTGAAAACATTAACTCTTCTTCGGGTTCTTCCATTTGATTTGATCAAAAGGGATCCTTAGGTTGGTGTTCTGATCAAACTAATGACTCTAGGTTGTAGTGAGAGAAGTTGGGAGTGTATTTGGGCAGAGTTTGGCCGAACCAAAAGGCTTTGAAGGTGTGAAGAAATGAGAAGGAGGAGTTCCCTTTTATAAGAGGGGTGAGGGGCACCTTTGGAAAAGCTAGAAATATTAATTTATAATAAATTAATATTCAGTTTCTAATGGATCAAAAGTTGATTATTTAAATTTTAATGTAGGTATAGGTTGAAAACGACTCAACCAATAGAATTTAGACAGGTTTGGGTCATTATATTAACCTTATCTTTAAGTATTAACTCTAAGTTTATTAGTTTCACTTTTACAATGTCTCTTTGTATTTTTATATTATATGGTTAATAAACTTACCATATACATCCAAGAGACCCCAAAGTGGTCCATTAATGATGAACCTATCATGATATAAGTCTCATTTCCTATCCTTAGATTTTTAGGAATTTAATATCAATTAATAATAAAATATTTGTTTTAAAAACTCTTTTATGTCAATTTTGACACTATTCAATAATTGATTTTTGTAAAAATCATAACAGAATGATTACTTCGAAAAATGTTAATTGAATAAATCCTAACATGTCATATTAACCTATAAAATTAGTATAATTCCTAAAACGTCTCAAATTATATTTATTTGTGTATTTATAATATCAATTATTTTAATTTTTCACTATTATGGTAATTACTGCATCATCATTATGTCATAAGTAAATTAAATTATTTAAAGTATAAAAATTATAAATAAAATATCATTATGTAGGAAATCGTTTTAGCTTTCTAATGAATATTTACAATCGAATTTATATTATTCATAACCCTATATTAAAAATGTTTTAGTAAATAAACATTGATTTTAACTCTTTTAACTCTTCTTTGAATTAAATAATAATAAATGTCCTAATCTAATCCAAGTGGACCTAAATGATAATATTTTTTTCCTAAGGATGTTTTGGTTGATATACACTTTTCCAATAGAATTAGGACATGTGTTAGGGTAATATTAATATCATTTTTACCCTTAATTACCCTATTTACTTTTAACTGTGGTAAATAAAAGTAAAAAGTTATTATTCACCAAAAATTATTTTCATATAATTGAACCACATTTTACTTCTTGATATTAACCGTGTCTCTTGGATTTTCGAAATTCCATTCACAGAAGTAGTAAAATTGAGTTTTATGAAAAATTCAATTTTTTAGTAGTTTCATTATTCATCAAAAATTGATGTTTTTCAGAACAATGCCAAAATTTCACCCTAAGCTATAATTGATATTCCGAATTCAAAAATGATGTCTATTTTACAAAATTCCAAACATA
Organism: Viscum album; assembly: GCA_963277665.1. Classification (NCBI taxonomy): domain Eukaryota; kingdom Viridiplantae; phylum Streptophyta; class Magnoliopsida; order Santalales; family Viscaceae; genus Viscum; species Viscum album. The sequence continues at coordinate 1,206,941,586 of OY728127.1, read as the reverse complement.
TAAGTTGAATTAATTAATTTTATAATTAATTCCCGCTGTCACAACAAATAGCGTGTTTTTAGGAAACAATATATATCAAAAGATTGATAATTGTTTATGTCCAATTTCAAAGAAAAATTAATTCTAATGAACACCATTGGATAAAATGGTAAAAATATTTTCTAATTATACTTTAAAATCACTCAATAATATAATTTATCACTATAAATTATTTTGATTAAAAAAGTTGTTTTTAAGTATTTTTCACTATTCATAAAAATTGGATGTTCTCAGAAAAATACCAAAAATTCAACTTAGGATAATTTCGATATTCTGAATCCAAAAATGAAGTCCATTTTGAAATATAAAATATATATAATTTCAAAAAGTAGGTATTAATATTCATAACGGCTAGTTTGATTGGTTGTGGTGTGTTAGAACTCGATGTTGCGTACAACACATGCTATCACATTATTCAAAGAGAAGCGTACCGTAGAAGCTTAGGGTGTTACACTTGTTACTACTTACTTATTGTTTACTTCCGCTTGTACTCTGGTTGTGTGTATGTTTTCATTTTAAAGAGGTAATGTCTTCCCGGTTATAGAGATTTACGCCTCTGGTGCTAGTCGCCAGCCCCTGGCCTATGGAAGGTAGGCTAGGGGTAGTTACGACATGGGCCCTGGGGGGCGGGTCGTGACAAATTGGTATCAGAGGAGTTCGATTCTATCGCAGAACTCAGGACTCTGATCTTTCTTCTATGTGAAGCAAAAGTGTTAAGGGTATTGAGTGTGGTTATCAGTCCAGGGAGTCCAGTGTTGGTGCGGCAGCTGGTGTATCCATATACTAGGACCCTGACTTCTGATTTCCGACTTAATTCACGAAAACACTTATTGCGTGTGTGTTTCCAAAAGTTTTAAAGTCATCTCAAACCAGGTTAGCTCACCAGGTATAAATTATTGACCATGTCACATCTGTTCAGGATGTCACCACGCAGACAGTCAGTTGGAGTTCCGAGAGAGTTCTCGATGACGGCCCACCGAGCGATGAGACTCCGGTGAAGGGCCCTTTTTCTATGTTGGCACCTTCGGGTGGTGTAAAAGCAGCACCACCACCCGTTAGGCAGCAGATTCCACTAGTCATACTAGTTGACAGTGCAAGCTGACAGAGCGCATTGCATGAGTTCCAGCAGCAGAGGATTCTGAGGTTACCAGGCGAGATAGTTTTTCCCAAGCAGTAGTGGACTGGATGGAGGCGATTGCTAGAGTTCTACGCCTAGCTTAGACACTAGTAGAGCGGATGGTGACCTTCTCTACTGGAGCCTTCCAGTGAGAGACCATGGGGTTGGTCCGTATGGTAATGAGGATTCTTTACGTGGACAGATGCCTGAGATAGTACCTTCGGGTAGTGTGTCAGCTATGTCACTACCTGTTGGTCAGAAGACACTACCGGCGGTACCGGTAGAGGACACTCGTAGGCTTAGTGCCTTGCATATGTTTCAGCACCAGATATCCCTCATGTTACGAGGTGAGCCTGACTCGTAGGCGGCTGAGAACTGGCTTGAGGAGGTGGCTGTGAGTTTTCTGGAGCTTATACAGCTTCGGAAGTACGACATGTTGGAAGCTGAGCACTCAACGAGGAATACCAATCATTCCTGGTACTCGTTGGATACGATGTGATCAGTTCCTTAAACTCGAACTTCTGACGAAGTGTGTCTAATGGACATCTGAGCAAAAACTTTTCATCTATGCATTTTTAATTATCCTAGGGTGCTAGAGAGAACCTGTGTGGTTGTGAATTCTTTGGCTGAGTGGATACAGCTGGTGAAGGTTAGTAGTGGGAAAGCAGGATGACAGGAGCAGAACTAGTGGATTCCATTTTGTTCTTGGCACTTTAACTTCCATGTTGATATTGCATTTGTGTCTGTATACTCTGAGGTACAGTAATAAAAGACACATATCCTTGTGATGATTACTTCCATGTCCTTTTTTGGATGGTACTGAAAGGTCCTAGTCAAAACTGTTGGCTTGACCCTCCCTTTCAAGATTTCTACTAGAGGAGACCTAGTGACCTCACACTGATGCCGACAGTGTGACTCGACCCTTGGAGGCGAGAGTGACGGCTGGATCTCTTAGTTGTGTCGTCGAGGCCTTACGACAATCTTCATGGCATGAATGCATCATTCATGTTAGGATTGACTATATTAGGCAAAGAACGTGGTTCGTCCTGGGGTTGAGACCAGATTTCTATTATCGAAAAAGAAGAAATCTTAACAGCTCTTGTATGACCAGAGAGGGTTTAGACTACGATGGTGAAAGCGCAGTTTGTTCTGGAGTAGATGAAGACTGCGCAGGATAGATGAATCTGCAGAGTAGCAAACGTGGAAGCGGATCTTAGAGAGCAGCATGTGGTGGTGTACATTTCTATATGTTACAACCACCCGCCTTTGTATTCCCCACCAAGATCAGGGGGCTGGAGGGTGGAGGAAGAGAGTAGTTGCTTGCGGTCAAGGAGTGTGACCCAGGGGCTCTAAGAATTATTCGAGGTACGGTCTATGTCTATTATGAGCTGCCATATCAATAAACAAAGGTACCAATCATTCTTTCCATCCAAAAATCATGTCCCAGACCTAGAGTTTTCGGGTAAGCCGTTGACTTGACCCTCACGTCTGGAGATACCTTTGGGAGGAGACTCGAAGAAATCACACTTACGCCGACAGTGTGATCTGACCATCAAGGTGAGAGTTTCGGTTGGAATCTTTTGGTGGCAGCATCGAGGCCTTACGACGTTGGTCTGGGTGTTGATTGGATTCACAGTTCATACCCAGATTGACTGTATTAGGCAAGAAGGGTTTTAGTTTATCTACAACGTTGAGGTGGGTTCTCCTTGGTCGGCAAAAAGGAAACCCCAGGTAGCAAGATAAACTCATGAATAGGAGTGTGCGACCGACCACTCTTGAGTTGGTCAATCTTACCCTCGTGGCAGCAGGAGTTTTGAGTTTCAGTATTAATCAGGAAGTAAAGGCCTCTAGAGTTTGAGGATGGAGACCTTGTCCTTATACGGGTCTCACCTCGACGAGGTTTTTAGAGATGTGGTCGAGGCAGAAAGTTACCTCCAGGTTCAACGGACCTTTCAGGTCCTCAGCAGGGTAGGCGAGATGGTTTACTGCTTGACCTTACCACCTCAGTTGCACCGGGTGCATGATGACATCCACGTATCTCAGATGAGGAGATATGTGCACGTTTCCCCACACGTCATCGACCTCAGGGAGTTGGATTTCGATGACAGGGCGACTTTTACGAAGGTTTCAGTGGAGATCAAGGATCGACAGGAGAGGTTCCTATGTAGACGGATGATTCCTATGGTGTGCTTTCTCGGGTAGCACAAGAACCTCCAGGAGATCACATGGGAGCGGAAGGCTCAGATGCGTGCTCAGTACCACCTTGTTTTCCCTAGTGTGTGTTGAAGCTTTACGGGGACGTAAAGCCCTGAGATGGGAGTAATTTAAAGACACGTAAATATCAAGGGAATTTTTTTTTAATTTTCTTTGGGGTTTTATGAGTGCGCAGTTTCTGACGGCACCTGATTCCGAGGCCCGGTGTGCCCGGAATAAATTTCTGAAGTGTATCTCAGGTACGTTCAGTGAACAAGCGACCGGGTTTTTATATCTTTTGAACCGGTGCTCGGAATTGAAATCTGAGGAAACCGTTGAAACCGCAGTGCCGATAATTGCTTAAGGGGACCTTTCCTGAAGGTGCATTTATGCGGGAAGAGTTGTTAAAATTTTGTGGATTGTTTGTGAAGAAAATAAAAAGTTGTGAACAATTTTTATTTTCGGTTGGGTGGCTAAAACATCTAAGTGGAGGTTAGAGGAGGGGCCCACCACACCCTAACCTCCCTTGAGAGTATTTAACTAGGTGGGGCCCACACGATCTCCACCCTTTCAAATTCTCTCAAACCCCCATTTAAATGTGTAACTCTCCCTTTAATGGCACCCCAATTAAACCACCGTATTAATTGGAATGCTCTTGTTAATTTAATTGTAAATTCATGTTTTGAATTTTGAATAGTCGACATGATAAATAAAATAAGTCCAATTCCTTATTTTATTGTTTGTTGGTTTCGTTGCATTAAGTTTTTGGGAGAGAGTTTTCTCTAAGCCTTGGAGGTAGAATTCTTTCTTCGTTGAGGAACGTCAAGAACGCGAAGAATGCTGGAGCACCAAGGAGAGACGATGCACCCTCTTCTGACCTTCTTCCGCATCAAAGATAGGGAGACGCCGCAACCTTCTTCAGGCGTGCATCGATGAAATTTACAGAGGCTCGTTCCGCGAGGCTGTCTTCCGCGACGTCGTTTTCCTGCAACAATCATCGTGCGACGTCTTTGCGAGGTAGGGGAATTTTTTTTGGTTTTCTCTTTAAACATTGAGAAAAGAACAACGAGTATGGACCAACCATTACCCGTTTGATCTGCGGACCGTTCGTTCATGTGGGATGGATGCGGGGTTAATTGTAGGGGTTGTTTCATCTTTTGGGTTCATTTTTTTTAACGAATCTTAACTTTGATTAAATACCCACCTATTTTCGGATTAATGGGAGGAGGCCGGACCGCACAAACACGACCGACCATCCTCCCTTTGTGGTTGTCAATTGTTGCGTGTTGGAGCGGGGTGACGCAATGTCGTCGCACCATGCGGAAAAGGGGAAACTGCGGCCGGAGCGGACTGCGGAAGATAAGCATGACGCCGTCGTGCCGCGCCGAAGCCGAAAAACCCACGGCCTTGGGCCGCAGCGGGATGATGAAGAACTGCGGCCTTGGGCCACGGCGGAGCGAAGGAGTCGCGGCAGCTGTGTCGGCCGCAGCGGAGCTATGGTGGGCGGCCGGAATCACCGGCCGCCGGAGCTGAGGAGGTGGGGCCAACAGGTCCCGCGTGTACAACCGGCCGGCCATTACGGCCTTCCGGATCTGGTAAAACCAGGGGGTTGAAACCCCCAGTGACCTGCTTAGGGCGGGTCCCCCACGTGGGGGCTACCATTCAATTTCTACAGGGTTTGCGCCCCTGTTTCATCTCCCACTCGGTCGTTCGGCCAAGCACTTGCCGCACGGGCTTCGCGGCCTGCGGACCGGCCGCGCCAGGCCGGGCTGCCCCACGCTGGGCCAGGTCGCGCCACCGGGCTACCTGCTGGGCCGGGCCACAGTGGGCCGAACCGGACCCGGTTCGGGCCGGCCCAATCCCAGACCCCCCTCCCGTTTTCGGACAATTCCGTTCAAATTCCCATAACATGGGATACAAACCTCCGATCGACGAACCGTCAGATGAGATGAGTTCCTTGGATCGAGGCGGTCGTTTTGGTATACTATACTCAAGGTTTAAGAGAACTTTGTGCTCGGTCGGGTATGTTCGAACACGAAACCAACCGGACCCTCGGAGTGGAAATGCTTATATCTTGAGCTCCGGACGTCCAATTGACGTGCCGTCAACTTTGTTGGATTCCTATTAGTGAGATGGACCTTTTGGATTACTCCGATCGAGGTTTGGATGTAGTTGGAGTACCTTCGGGTTTGTTTGACTTAAAAACCAACCGGGCCCTGGGAACGAAAAAGCCAATAACTTTCAGACCGGGCGTCCGATTGACGCGCCGTCTATTGGGTGAGTTCCTTTTGTCGTGATAGAACTTTGAGATACATCAACGCCAATCTCCATGACAGTTGATGTATCGGCCCCTTGGCTCCTGGAGCGGACCCTCCCGAAACGAGCATGCTGTGTGCGGAAACCCTAGAACTGGCAGCGACTGCTTCGACTACTGTTCTGGAAACCTCCGCTTGAAGAACCGTCAGCAACGTTGGTGATCTCTTTGTGAATCAGTCCCTTTGAGTTTACCCTATGAGATTTTGGGGTAATATTGAGATACGGTCGGGTTAGTTCGTATACAAAACCAACCGGGCCCCCAGGACGAAAAGGCTAATAACTCACAGACCGGGCGTCCGATTGATGCACCATCTATTGCGTTGTGATACCAGTGATGAGACGTACCTTTGTGATACTACTTCGTGGAAGCTCGTGATACTTGGAGTATCAACCAGTAGCTCATGGAGCGGATCCTCCCAGTGACGAGCTAGCAGTGTACAGAGACCTAACAGCAGACCCACGGCGGAGGAGCGCTTGGTTGCAGCGGTAGAACCACGACGGAGGAGCGCTTGGTTGCAGCGGCAGACCTACGGCGGAGGAGCGCTTGGTTGTAGCGGCAGACATGCGGTACTCGATGGCAGAGGAGCGCTTGGTTGGAGTGGAAGACCCACGGTACTTGACGACGGAGGAGCGCTTGGTTGTAGCGGCAGTCCGACAGTACTCGATGGCGGAGGAGCGCTTAGTTGTAGCGGCAGACCCGTGGTACTCAACAGAGGGCGTGCGTTTGGTTGTAGCGGCAGACCCACAACGGAGGAGAAAAGCGTGCGGAGTACAGAAACTGTGTAGCTGGCTGAGACCTGATGACTTCTTGACCGAGTCGATTCGGAGTGACTTGCATAGCCCAGTGGGGAGAACTATCTGTGTGAGGTGGCGGACCCATGGTGGGAGCACTATCTGTGTGAGGTGGCAGACCGCGGTACTCGACAGCTGGAGTACCTCTGACGGCTATTAGGGGAGTGCACTATCTGTGTGAGGTGGCAGACCCCGGCAGGAGCACTATCTGTGTGAGGTGGCAGACCCACGGTACTCGACAGGAGGAGTACCTCAGCAGTCTTAGGTTAGTGAGCAGTATCTCGGAGTCGTGACAGGATCATTGTACTCGTCTGAGACGGAGCTCTTCAGTAGTTACGGTTTTGATAATGAAAATACTGGTTTGAGATGAGTCAATGACCTTTGTGTTTTCTTCATGATTGAGATGGGTTACTTAATAACTTAGGTATATGTATGGGCATATATCTAAGTGGTGGTTATTCCATTGATTTCATAACTATGTGATACATCATGTTTGAGATGAGTTACTTGGTAAATAAGGTATAAGTATGGGCTTATACCTAAGTTTGGTTTATATGTTTAGAACCTTCTTTGTGTTCATCCTTGTTGGATTTTGTGAGACCTTGAGGGTCTCGGGGTCCCTACTGAGTATCGTATACTCACCCCTGCACGGGTTATGGCCGCACTACATTGTGTTGGTTGTAGACAACAGACAGTACTGATTGTGGTTGAGGCTTGAGGAGCTGGACGGTGCCCAGAGGTGGACCTCACGACGAGTCAGTACCCGGAGGTGGACCTCACAACGAGTCAGTACCCGGAGGTGGACCTCACGATGAGACAGTACCCGGAGGTGGACCTCATGAGGATTTGGTACCCGGAGGAGATAGACGGACATGGAGTACTGAGGAGGAAATATGTACCTACCCTTCAGGTAGGAACCCAGAGGACGATCCAGGAGGTGCTTGTCACCTTTCACCTGTTGTCCTTTGAGTTGTACTTTACATTCAGTTGTAGTTGTACCTTTTCCATTGGGCTTGTATTTCCGGCCCGCTTGTACTTTCAGCACACTTGTTACTACTTACTTAGTGTTTACATCCGCTTATACTCTGGTTGTGTGTGTGTTTGCATTTTAAAGAGGAAATGACTTCCCAGTTATAGAGATTTACGCCTCTGGTGCTAGTCGCCAGCCCCTGGCCTATGGAAGGCGGGCTTGGGGTAGTTACGAGACGGGCCCCGAGGGACGGGTCATGACATTAATGATGTTATATTTCCATTTTTTCATAAATTCCTCAAAAAATAATATAATATATTGACCCTAAATCAAAAAAAATTGGAATAATATGAGTAAACAAGTAATGTGTTGGTCAAAACATCATTTGATGGTTTTTAATTTATTTATATTTTCATGAATCAATTTGGAACACTCTTCTAATTATGGTCTTGATTAATCCCATTGTTAATTCTTTTCTTCAGACATAGTTCAACATAATGACCCATCTCATTGCATTTAAAACATGTCACCATTTTCTTTTCAAATTTAGTATATCAATTTCTATTATTATTTTCTTTAAAATAATTATTGAAATGTCCCAAAATAAAATATTGATAACACTTTCCATAATTTATAAGAAACTCTCTAGGATTATTCTTACCACATTTATCACAAGATGGATATTTAGACCTTTTACCTACATATTTCTTAAATGGATATCTCAAAATTACTCTCCACCTGGGATTCTTTTTGCCATTGTTGTTGTAAAATTCAAAAAACTACATCTCTAACTTCTACATATGCTATAAAACTTTCTCATATATTTTAAATTCATGTGAGATAAAATATTTTCATAAAATTGGATTAAGTCCTAAGTAAAACCTATAAATTTTTCTATCATGGCCTATAATAAAATTTGTTGCATATGTAGCCAGTCTTGTAAAATTGGCATCATTGATTTTAATAATTTACTCCTAATTTTTATTTAGTTATAACGATTTCATTTCCATACTATATTGAACAAAATTAGGGAAATACTTATACTATAAAAAATCATTAAATAACATCCACTCCATGGAATTAATCAAATATGTTTTCCTTGGTATTCTTAATCAGAGACCACCACTGATCGATTTCATCTTCAAAATTATAAATTTTAATTATTTCATTTTGATGTTCAGAAAAACCCAAAACCTTAATTATATTTTATAAAAAATTGATCCATACTTTAACTACCTTTGGATATAAGGTTTCATCAAATATTGGAGGGTTTTGTTTCATAAAAGTCTCTACAATAAATATATTCCTATAAAGAAAATTTCTTCTCTCTCTTTCATTAGTAATAAAATTAATAAAATACATCAACTAATTCAATAATTCCATAAAAAGGTCATTTATAATCATTCTAGGTTGCATATTTGGAAGGTTATTATCCCCTTGATTTCTTCATACCTCATCTTCCATGTTTCCTCTGTGGAAAACTATTCTAAATAGAAATGGATTAGGTGAATCAATATGTAAATAATAAAAATCTATCTCAACATAATATAAACCTAATTTAGAATCTCTATATCATATATTTTAGCATTACACTGACCTCTAATGATATCTAAACCCTTCATTTAATACCAAATATAACACCTCGTAACTTAAACAACCCATAATTACATGATTTATAATAAGTTTTTCACTTTCATACATTTAAAGAAACTTACCAGTTTATAGTTTTATAGAATTAGGGAAAATATTCATATCAATAACTTAAAATAAAAAGTGGATGCTTCCACTGAATATGGTTTTTTTACAATAACAGGATTCTAAAATTTAAACTCTCATTTTATTCCAAACTCGTTTTCTTTATTAATGTTGAATCCCCATTGTGGAATTTTATAGATTTATATAGTTTCCACTCATCCATAGACCGAATTAAAAATATTTAAAAATATGGGATGACCAAAAACCTATTTCTATGAGATATAAAATGAATGAATCCCATTAGTCCTTTTTAAATATTAGGAAATTCCATATGAAATCTATCCCTTTTATATAAATAACTTCAAGATCAAATATTCATTATTTCACTTCTGAAATAGGATTTATAGCCTAATGGTTTTCATAAAACATATCAAAAGTAATATTAAAGGAATAATCATAATCATGAGTTTTTCTAGTGAAAAATGGGTACTCATGAAAACACTATTAAAAACATACTTTTTACCATTAAAATAAGAATAAAATTTCCTTTAAACATAGGATTGTTAGATTATATTATGAAATAAAAATAATTATCATGAGATGAACCACAAGGGGCCACTTGGATGGTGGTAAGAAGGGAATGGAACCCCAACCCCACCTCCAATAGGCCAGAAGCTGGAAACTAGAACCGATTAGGCGTATCAAACACCTAAGAGGCCTTAGCCAAAAGCACCAACACACACACATCACTATACACCAAAATAATGTGGAAATGATGAAAAAACATACTATAAATACATTAATGACATAAATCCCTCATTAGAGTATAATAAATAGTATAAAAATGAAAAGGAACAAACACAAGCCCACCAAAATAGAAAAGGAACCCAACTTCATTAAAACATAGGGGAACCTAACAAAAAGTAACTCCCAAATCCATCTGAGGTCCGTTGAGTATAAATAAGTTATACCTACTCCTGATCCACCTAGTAATATGTAAAAAACATGTCTTTTAAATAGGATATGACATGTGTAGGAAAATCCCATGCAGGCGTGAGTATGAACATATCAAGTAGGGCACCCTAAAATCACCAAACCTAAAGAATTAAGGGAGTACCCAGTTTGTTATCATGGTGGAATTTAAATAAAAAATGAGACATAAAAATATAGAACAATATCCTAAATATTCTCAAGATAGTCACTGACTCTTAAGGTGAGTTCATGACACCACTGCCAACCTAAGATTCTACAAGAGGTTCATAGATAAAGTTTGTAAGGGAGAACTCACTCCCCAAGTCATGCTTTCATTGATAGCGCTCATCCAAGAGGTTGTTCTTGTTAATAATCTCCATGAATAGGAATTAAAGAAACTAAGAGGTATCATCAAAGATACAAACTCAACAGGTGTCGATACATAGATATGGGATCACACCCCCGGCCTATGGTGTACACATAAGCCTAACTCGAATAACCGGCTAGAAATGTGACCACGCACTTGTATAATTTTTACATTATTCTTGAAACCCTACCCAGGGAAGAAGATTATTGGAATGAAGATACAACCCTTAATCATCATAAAGGGATTCCTACTCTAGTCCACCGAGGATATATTTTCCAATAATTTGAATAAAATTATGCACTACACCATCATGGGGGTCTACTGAGAAAACCCTCCCTAGAACAAAATAAGTAAGTAAAACACCCATAAAAATGTTGATTAAGAGAACACAACCAATATAAAACTAGAGATAATTTGAGAATAAATAGGGCTCTAACATTCCCTTGAAGAATTTAATGACATGTCCCTAGGGCAACATGATGTGTCTCACTAAGCTAAGAATTTTCTGTGTCTCATGGTCGTACACAACATGTCATTCTATAGATACATAGTGTGTCCAATAGGGGTACCAGACATGTAGAGTTCATTCTAAAACTCGGGGTTACATCTGTTCTATTCCATGTACTATGGAATATTCTTATGTATTTAGGTTCATCCCATGTACACTGTCCGTTTCTGATAACTTTCATAAGTAAATGATTTTTACAGTAGATCGCATGTAATATAGGGGATGGGATAGCACATAACATATGTCCTCTTCAAAATCCTATATACTTTCCAAAGTACACAGCTTGGGCCCTAATACACACAACGTGTGGGGTCACATGATCTCCTAGGTGTGTACCCCCTATACACACTGATCTGTTTTCCAAGGGATCTATAAAATGTGACCTAAAACACATGATGTGTAGTTCTATATAGATTCTTGTGTATTTACTCCCTATACATGCCAATCCATATTACTAAAAGTCACATGATGTATTAGTAAATCACATGGTGTGTGAAATTTAACTCAACATGTAAATTGTATTCTCTACATAGTGGGGGATACAAGATGAGTATTCCTCTAAACTATATGACGCATAGTTTGGAATTTTATAAAAACCACTGGTCCTCTAGTTATTTCTCTCTTGTAGCTACCTATTTCGGTCTAACTATAAATCACACCCACAAAACATGGATCTAGTCTTGACCAAGAATGGTTATCACTGGTGGCTATATCTCATCCAACCCTTTGGCTTGAGAATTTCTTGATGTTCACCGCATTACCAGAACACCAAAACCCACATAAATGAGGACCTCTGATCCATCCCCAATGCTCTTCTATCATCATCTGAAATCAATAATGCGTTAAATTTTGAATTAAAACATATAGTAACAATCCATTATACCAAATAATTATTTTTTAAATGTTCATCCGTTGAGTATTTTTTCAACTCCTTGTCAAAAAACACCAACGCTGATTGTGTGTAGATCGACGGGGGGAATTAACAAACCCCAAACATGAGGAATGAACTGCAACCATTTTTTAGTTGGAGTTAAAAAATTCTTGTGATAATGATTAATAAAGATAAATAATCAAGGATCAATATTTATTATCAATTAAAAACCCTAGAAAGATAAACACCAATTTAAAGTCCAAACATAAAACTATGAATTAATATTTTAAGGAAATAATTCTCATATGATTAGTGATATTATAAGGGTATTTATCAACCAAACAAACACCCTACATTGAGTTTGGATCGATTTCTGAAGAATAATGTTTTTTTATCATCGTTATATCTTTATATTTCTTCAAAAAGGAGGACCAAAATGCAAAGAAAATGGAAAAAAATAGAGGGAGGAGGAAGAGTAAGAGGAAGAGGGAGAGCAAGAGAATCCCCAGATTAGGGGTGCCTGAAGTAATGGATCCTGAGGGAATCACCTCGGATTAGATTAATCCTTTCTACTTTGAGAGAGGCTGCATTAAAGAGGAAAATATCTTTTGAACCCAGGACACCCATGGATTCCAAGTAATCCCCAACCTTGTTCCCCTCTCTCCACATGTGAGTGATACAAATCCTGCTGTCAAGGAGCTGTTGGCACTTCCAGATTGTGTAATCCACTATCCAATGAGTAGGAATTCTACCTGTTAGAGAGTCATAAATATTTCTAGAGTCTGCTTCTACATTGTAAAGTGCAATACTTTTCTGATTACATAGCATGATCCCAGAGAGAATCGCATGGGCCTCTACCTGAAGAGAACTTCTATCACCATAATGGGTTGTGAAGGCCAAGAACACACTCCCTTCTAGATTTCGAACCACTCCACCTCCCATTATGTCCCTCATTATTCATGAACCATCTGAATTAAACTTCAAACCTTCTTTGGGAGGAGACCACTTAATCCACCGCCCCTATGCTCCATTGGTGTAGATGATCAACTAGTGGCAATCCTTGAACAATGATCTATTGTTTTTCATCCAAGAACTATCCTCTAATGTATCCTCTCAAATCTTTAGAGTTATATGTGTATCTATAGGGATTTTTCATAATCAATTTTAAATAGATGATATTTTGTTTAGTGATAAAATAAATAACAAAAAATAGATTAATTTATTAAATTGGTAATATTCCCATGACCACAATGAACCCAAACACTCGGCACATAAAAATATTATGTTGCATAAAGGGTAAAAACCCCATTCCAAAATTTAATAGAGGTCTCAATTTTCTCATCTGAAATATCATTTAAGAGATAATTCAATATTTATAAAAAATAACACACATGTGATAAAATATATTTCATATTTTTAATATATTTTTACCAACACTCTCCGGGCCTCAGAATCCCATACCAACTCCATGACTTATTCTAAAAATATTCCATGCAATATTACAAAGTGTTACATGATGAAAATAGTGTCATTAAATTCTCCCCAACTTCAAGGATTTTCATCCCAAAAAGTGAAGAACAACTCATATACATGAGGATACAAATCTTCTATCTTGATTTCCCACTCTGATGAGGTCTCATAAAAGTTCATGTTCCTCCAACAAACACACATCTAAGGGAAAAAAATTTCCACAGAGTTTCTTCCCTTATAGGTTCACAAATCCCTTTGGAACCTCCAAAAGGTAACTCCACCCTCAATGTCCATCTCACCTGGTTGACATCATGCAATGATTTATTCACAAATATCTTTAGTTTCAACACATTGAATTCATCCTGCATTTGGTCTAATGTAGTGGTAGGGCTAAGTGGTATGCCACCTAACTAACCCAACATATTAACTGAAATAGTGTATTTGAACCTTATATATATCCTTCTTCCTTAGCCAACTCACCATAACCATTAATGAGTAGAAGTCTCTCATAAAACATGATCTCTTTATAGAACTCCAAATGCCATCGTTGTTGGTCCACAAAGGACTTTTGATGTTTTTGAGTTGTCATCATCCACCCATTGATGAATTTTACCTTCACTACCATCCATATCACCAACTCTAGGTCCACAAGTGATATTTCCCACTAGCTCTGACTATTACAACAGTTCCCAATAGGGTCTCCAATACATGGCCCCAAATGGTGATACACAGATGGTGGAGTGGTAATCATTTTGATAGGAAAACATCACTAATGGTAGATAACCCTCCCAACCACTAAAAAACAAACATGAAAACCCGAAACATGTTCTCTAGAACCTAAGTGGTCCACTTTACCTAGACATCTTTTTGGGGAGTAGAAACACCATAACCAATAATAATTGATTCCAAAATTCCTACTTCATCCTCTATATAATCATGACATGAAGTGAGCATGATATTTTTAAACAATTATAATTGAAATTACAGGATGAAAAACTACCCCCTACACCCACAATCATCCCATTGCTCTACTAAGATCTTCCCTAAGATGGTTTGGAAGTAACCATCTTGGTAAGTCGGTATGAAATCACTCATATAGATTTGTGAGCTATTGCTTATTGTGGAGTCCATTATGAAAACCACAAAGATATCATCCCATATCCACTTAAATCAGTGCACTTTGACCTTCACCTAATGATTGGTGAGGTGTCGAGAGATAAAATTAGTAACACTCTTCTACATCCATATCCACTCAAATAGATGTTGAAGGACTCCAATACAGCCTCACCTCTCCTACATGTACTGATATCTAAAAATATGAAATCTCACCAACCCCACCTCTCACAACATGACTAGTCTCATCATCCATCATCAAACAAGGATGACATGCTCTCCAATTTTAGAAAACCTATCAGGAACATGTCTAATGTATATATATTCATGAAATATCTCTCAATTATTATCCCCAATTTGCACCTCCTAACACATTGAAGAAGTGTAGGGTCGATAACCATAAATTTTTTGTATGCTACAACATTCTCATTCATAAGGATCAACTATAAAGAGTTTAACTACTCCATCACCTCACATAACAACAACAAAAAGAAAAAAACCTGATGCAATCATATTCTACTTTGACCACACTCTTGGGTGGTCCTAATCTCACAATGAATCAATGATAACTAGGACAACTATCACTCCCATGTCTGAGAAGACACATCTAATAAAGTGGACCTCCTAAATCAAGAACTGACACTTTGAGTGCACCCCTTAAAGGTAGTACTCTCATATCATGTCCAAAACCATCCTAAAGTGTATTGTGTTCTCTACCTATGATAATGAGTTTACAATGATGTATTCGAAGTCGAATAACATGAAACAATACAAGAATGGTGGTAGGATCCGGTCCATAAGTTTCATAAACACTATTGGGGAATCCAACACAATGAAAGGTATCACTAAGAACTCAAAGAAACCATAATAGATCTAGGAATCAACCCTTAATATATCCTCCTCTCATACCTAGAGAAAGTGATAACCCATTCTAAGTTCAAACTCTGAGAACCAATTTTCTCTTAACCACTTTTCAAAGAAGTCATCAATTATTAGGGGTGGACACTCCTTACTATCAGTCATCTGGTTTAAAAGATGTTACTACATACCTAACCTCAACCTCTCATCCACATCTTAGGAGAAAAAAACTGGGACGACCAAGGGAACACACTGGGTCTAATAAATCCCATACTCTATAGATTTTCTAACCACACATTCATCTCTCACACCTACATGGGTCCATCTGATATGGTAGTTCAGATATCAATCTATTCATTAGTGAAGAACTATGTAATAGACACACATTTTATGGGGTGGTAAGAATGTAGAATTTTCATATACTATTTCCTCAAAGTTATCCAATATCATAGAAAATAAAATATCATAGAATTCACTACTCTAAGGGTTATATTAGTTAACTGGAAATAAATCAGTAGTATCCTCCTGCACATGAGATCATCCTACTCTACCTACAATTCCTTCTCACCGTGGAAGGAAAATTATATCTGAAAAATATGAGTACACTATAACCCTCACTAGTAACATTAAACTGGTCATGAAAATTAATAAACCAATCCCTATCAAGGAAAACATCATAGGGTCTCACTTTTTCTATGGAAAGTTTCTACATGAGGATCTCCCTCCTCCCATATTAGGTCACACAATCAAAAAAAGTTTTTGATAACTGATCCTCTCTATGGGAGATTCTAAACATGAGTGTTGAGATAAAAATTATCCACTAATATCACTAGTTCTCAAACATGGGATATGTTCAGGAAAATATGGCTTGATATTGTGTACTGAAATTGGAGATTAGAAGTGAAGAAACTTTTTGTACCTCAAATGAAACTTGAAGCCTCTAGGTCACAAGAACGTCCTATTTGAATCTATCCTTTCCATTTACTATATATTATTAATAACCAGGTCATGTTTATACACCTTTTTAAATCAAAAATAAGTAAAATATACAAGTCAAAGGAAATCATCCACCATACCTCAACACTATCTTCTTTGGGTGGTAGTGACTCATTCGCATGGTTTTAAATCCCATCACAAGAATGCATCTTGGTGTGGGTATGGTCTCTCTTCCCTATGTTCTGGAAGAAACATCAACATCACCAACACAAGGATCTAGATATTACCTATGTCCCCTTAAATAAGTCTCACCACCAAGACCTCCATCGAGAGGGTACCTAATCAAGAATGACATTTTCACCATAGGTTTGAGCCAGTCCTCTACCGCCTGATAAGGGGGTATGACCCACCACAATACATAGGTGATATCTATCTCTAAAACTACTAAAGTGAACTCAGCATAGGTTAATCAAAATCTAATACAACTTGAACTAATCACTTCTCAACCCGATAGGGAGGATCCAAATTATCTATCAAAGGTGGATCAACATACTTCTCATTGGGTGGAGGAATCTCACTATACACTTATAGGAAACTCCTCCTACATAGTTCCAAAAACCGAAGCCTTGTCACTAAGAAGATCATGATCATGATACTACTATGGAATCATATCAAGATATCATTAGGGTGGCATCCAACAATAGCCAAGATGCACCATTTTAAATAGATAATATATGGGGATATGACTCAAGAAAGACATGGAAACTGGGTTTCTTGGCCTAAAATCTATACACGAGACAATTCAACATTATTCACCTAGTTCCCAAACCAAACCTGATAGATAGAAAATATCCTATTTCCAATGCCAATATGACCTCCTATGATACCACTTTATTTTCACCTGACCCACCAAGTCCCTCCTTGATTATAGTAAGCTAATAATAACACCCCAATCATGCATCCAATAATCTAGGGGCTATCAACTAACATTGAGTGTGCAAATCACACAAATGGGAGCCCATGTAAAAAAGTACCTATACACATGAACACATATCCATACACCAATATAATGTGTAAAGGATAAAAAAATAATCTTTTAAATGGAATAATTACATCTATCCCCCAATAGAGTACAACAATTAGTATAAAAAGGTGAAAAGGGCCAAACATAAGCCCACCAAAAGTGGAAAAAAAAACCCAAATTGCTGACAACATGGGGGAAGCTACCCAAAATCAACCCATGGATCCATATTAGGACCATCTAGTATAAATAAGCTCCACCGTCTCTCAGTCCACCTAAGACTATATTAAAAATCATATTGTCTACAAAATACACTAGATATGTGGGTAGATCTCATTCAGTTGTGAATATAAACATAACTAGTAGACCATCCTAGAATCACCAAACATAAATATTCAAGAGAGTGATCATATCATCCTCACAATGATATGTCAATCATAATATGATACATAATAATATATAATGATAAAAAAGTATTATGAATATAGAAACTAAGTATCATGGTGAGGTCTTAACCTTACTACAAACATAGGATTCTACTGTAGGATTAAAGATGATGATCTTCAGAGATAACACACTCTATGAGTCACTCTATCAATGATAGTGCTCATCTGAGAGGTGATTATTTGTGGCGTCACCATGAATAATTAGTATGGAAACTGAGAGGATCATCTGAGATACACACTCAAGCATACCACACCTCACTAAAAGACAATATATGTTTATACATAGATAGGGGACTACACCTTGGGCCTATGGGGTATACCTAAACCTAACTAAAAAACCCCACTAGAGAGGGATCATGCTCACCGGTATTGGTTACATGACTACTAAAACCCGAACAAGGGAATACGATTATCGGAATGATGGTAAAACCCCTAGAACTCCTGGAGGGTTTTCTTCTCTAGTCCATCGAGGGGGACATGTCCAATGATCTGGAAAAAAATGCTACCCTGAACCCTCATGGGGGTGGATTGGGAAAAATAAATCTAGAAAAATGGAAGGAGAAAATGCACCAACACGGATACAGATTGAGGGAACAAACCCAATATCATAATAGAGAATATCTATGAAGAACAAGGGATCTAAATTTTTCTTAATGAAGTATATAACATTTCTATCAGGGTAAATGGATTGTCTCACTATGTCAGGCATTGTCTCTATCACATGGTCTCACATGATATATCATTCACCAGATTCACAGCGTGTCAACTAGGGTTACACGACATGTATAGGTTGGTCTGAAACTCAGTATGACATCTATTCTATTCTATATACTATGTCTTATGCCTGTTTACTCATATCAAAACCATGTAAACTATCCATGTATGATTACTTTCATATGTACACGGTGCATACTCCACATCACATGGAACGTAGGGTCGTAATGGAACATTGTGTGTTCCATCTCATAAATCCAATATACTGTCCAAAGAACATTAAATGTGCCTTGATACACATGTCGTATGGGATCACATGGCTTCTTGATTATTTACTCTTTTTGCCCACCATGGCATTTCCCAAGGGTTATATGACATATTAATCGACACACACAATGAGTAGCATTACATGGCTTCCTTGCCATGTCTAGTTCCTTTCATTCCACATACTCCTTATTTCTAACTGAAAATCATGCCCACAAAATGTGGATATGGGATTGATCGATCCTTTTTATTGTCACTATCAATATTTTGGCCACCTCTTTCACTCTGGAATCATCCTTCATCATTGAGCATCAATGTAATTCCAAAACCCAAGTAAATGAGTAACTCAGATCCATCCTTTATGGATCTTAAATCATTATCACACCTTAATCATTCCATTTTTCATGAATCTAAACCCATGGTACTGGTCCATTTGACAAAATAATGATTGTTCAATGATAGTGCATCATATACTTTTTTGAATTGTTAGTCAAAGGAAACACTAACAAAGATCGTGTAAAGAATGATGTAAGAAATAAAAAAACACCAACATGAGGAAAAAACCCAAGACATTATTTAGTTGGACTCAATCAATTGACTTGAGAATGATGAATTAAGAGAAATATAATAATAAAATATCAATAATTATTATAAATTCAAAAGCCATGTAATATAAACACCAATTTCAAATCCAAATGTTGACCTATGAATTAATCTAATAAGGAATTAATTTATATTCAATTGTGTATAATAAACAAATAGATTAATCCCAAAAAATACCCTACCTTTAGTTTCAATTGATAAATGACAAATAAAGGTTCTACATCATTGTTTTTGGTGATATACATGAACTCATTTGGATTATATGGTCCTAGTGGTACCAATCGTTAGAAAATGATCTATTGTAATTCATCTAAGAACTCTCCTCTAAATATCCTCTAAAATACCCAGGGTTATGCTTCTAACCCTAGGGATTTTCAATAAGTGGGTTTAAGTAGAGAATGTTAGGTTTGATGATAAAATAAATAATAAATTAATTTAATAATTAATAAATTACTAATCCTCTCATGACCACATTTAACCCAAACAACTAATGCACAAAAATATTTGTTAATGCTTATGGTAAAACCCACATCATGAAATTAATGGAGGTCACGTATTTTTCATATAGAAAATTGTTCAAGACATATTTCATTTTTTCCAAAAAACTATGCATACATGATGTAAAATATATAACATTTTTAATATATTTGCATTGAGGGACTCTGATCCCTGAAATCACACGCCGACTTGGTGACTTATTCTTAAAAAAAATCATTAGAATATTTCAAAGTGTAACATAAAGAAAAAATTTGTTATAAGACCTCCATGAAAAATAATTTTAAATTTTATAATATTCTTGAATGTACCTTGGAACATAATCTTCATATCACTCTTACAATCACCCTTAAAATCACTCTTATAAATAAAATAACCTAATTAGTTAATTCCAACTTAATTCCCCAAAGAACAAAAACATTACTCAATTCCATGGAGAGGTATATATGGATCTCCTATAATAATTAACAATTTAAATGGGATATAACATATATAAAACACGTATAATGTTGCATTAACATCATAAAATTTCATAAAGTATCCCTTTTATCACAATTGCAAAAACATTTTCAGGCTTCGTGTAAAAAAAGGATAAAATTCATAGAAGAAAAGGAAAAATTATATTATTATAAAAAAAATAAAAAAATAGAGGAAGCATATTAAATAATAAAATCCATGATGATAAAAAAAATTATCATTCCATATATATAAAAAATATTCCATCCACATTTTTTTAAAGATGTAATAAATAACTAGTTTGGAAAATATTTAATAGTATTCCTTTAGAACCATAGATAAGAATGTAAAACATGGTTTAAAATTAAAATTAAGATAAATTTCACTATATTAATAACATAGCTATAAAATTTTAAAGAACATGTATTTGTAGGAAAATGGTGAGAAAAAACTTTAAAATATTAAAATATGATACTAAAGAAAAATCCCTTAATTCAAGTTTGACTCACCATGTTCACACTTTATCACCAGTATAATAAAATTATATTAATTTTATCCTTAATTATATAAAATTTTCATATTTTTCACTTATTATTATTTCTTTTATTGAATTTATTTCCATTTTTAATATATTTATTAAATCATTTAATTTCATGTTCGTTGTTTTCAGAACATTTTTTTCATAATAAAAAAAACAACATTGATAGGTTAAAGATGGAAAAAGGTATCAATATTTCAAAATATCTATAATATTAATCATGAAATTATTATCTATATTATGAATTAAATAATATTTTTGAACAAATCCTGAAAGTGAGACATGAAAAATGAATCGCACCGCTTTGTGGAGGTGGTAGTTTGCACGTATACACGAGTGATGTTATAATTATACAAAGAATAGAAGGGTATGAAGGTAAGTAAAATATTATGTTTATATAAATATAATTATGTCCTTAATATAATATATAGTCATTAAAACATCATAGTAACATTTTTTGGTTGTGGTTATGAAAAACAAAATACATCTCTTTGTGGTGGTGGTGGTCCACACATACACACAAATGATGTTTTCATTTTCCATAGGAAGGAAAAAGAGATAAAAAAGGGTTGTTAAATAAATATAATAAAAATTTAGTATATTAAATATAATTATTTTACCATATAAAAATTGTTATAGTATTTTTTTAGTATTTATAAGAAAGAATAAACATGGAACACTCATTTAAGAATTATAACTCTTCTTTGGAAAACATCCCTTAGATTAAACCTTATGCCCTTAATGGATGATATTATGGTGAGACAAAGATATATAGGATGTGAGGAGGTAATTTGAAATGATATTTGGTTGGGTATTAGTTAACAAATATAATTCAAATGGTCTAAGGAAGAGAGGATAATAGGTTCCCTTTTATAAGTAAGGGGAGTGTCACACATGTAATTTTTCTAATGATTTATATATTGTAAATGTTTTAATCATAGAAATGTGGCTCAAAAACTATAAAAATAGAATATAAAGTGATAAGGGTAAAAATAAAATCATATAATAAAAATTAATACAAGATTTTGTGGCCTTATCGGATAGTATTTACCTTAATTAACCTGATTTACCCTTTACCGTGGTGACACATTTTTTTCCATTGTAACTAATCATAATGAAAAAAATGAAATTGAAATAATTAATAAATATGAAACTCATGATTAATAATATTCAATTAATTTTTAAATAATATATTTTCATAAGTATAAAAAATTACTTTTAATATAACTATGTAAAATGGAGAAAAAATGGTTTTTTAGAAAATTGCATTTTTAAGCATAAAATTGAACTTATGAAAGAATAAAATATAATATTTATTCATATAGAATTATTTAAATTATTTTAAATAAACTTTTTATTTTATTACTTTAAAACAAAATCCAAAAATATAATGGAACTTTTAAATTACTTATTTTAATGAAAATAAATGATAGTTTTACAAAAATCTACAATTTTCACTATTCTCTCAAAAATCAGTCTTTTCAGAAAAATTACAAAATAATCCAATGATATATTTGATATAATGGTATCAAAAAAGAATTAAATTTTATCAAATTAATTTTCTAAAATCAAGTAATTTATCTTTTAAATAAGGCCATTCAATTAATGGGAAAACTATATAGTTAAATAAAACTATTCCCGTTTGGAATAAAAACTTTTATAAAATAATTTTTAAATATATGATGACTATGAATCAAAAAAATTATAATTATAAATAATAAGATTTATTTATTTATAATATTACCTGGGTTTTCACAAGGTGGTTCTCAACATAGTTTTACTGATACTCTGCTTAGGCATTCATGGAATTTTCTTCACCAAAGAGACTTCACTATCCCCTGCTTCAGGTTGGGAATAGGTGCAATGTAGCATGATCAAGTAGGATAATGTTGGAGGGATTTTGGGACTAGATGAGATTTAGAACTAATATGGAATTAGGACCTCAATGTATTTTTTTATGTTATTGTACATATGATCAGTTCGGTGGGTGATTAGTTGTTGTGTGCTTATATGATCATGGGTTTTTATGAATGTATGATTTTGAATTGATGTATTTTTAATGGATATGTTAATTTATTACACATAAGATAATTATTTACTACTTTTATGGTGTTAGGTTTATTTTTTATATTATTTCACAATTTTATATTAGGGTATAGTCTCCCTAAGTTACTACCCACGTCCCACATAGCTATTCGATAGCCTCTAGCATCTAGTGAGGTGTTATTAAGGTCATGTAGAAATCATTAGTCTGAATACTATCTAGTGTTACAGGAAGACAAGATTTTATAGTAGTAAAACTCAATACTTATCTTAGTAGAAGGATATTAGTTATGATGTTATTATTAACAATAGACTTAAGTTAAACCCATGTCATCGAGTCCACATGGATCTTAAATCATTTCCTTAAAAGAGAATTAAACTACCCATATATGAAAATATATCATTGTGAAGGTCTTAAATATATTAATCACATTCATATCCACTTTATCATCTAGTAATTTACATCAGAACCCTCAAAACTATATTGATATCCTATATCCACATTGAAATCATCATAATAACTTCAATAACCAATAATAATTTAGTTTTATCTTATTTATCAATAAATTCAGTTTCATATCACCAAGGAAGTCCATTTAATATCCATAGTCTTTTCTCATTAATCAATAATTCATGATATAATTCTCTTAACAATTCTAAAAAACCTATAAAAAGAACTCAGAAATTTTCCACAAATCCCTTTATTGATCCCAAAAATAATTGAGGAATAATCAAGTTGGACCAAATAAAGCACCATAAACTATTAATCCAATGATATAAACTCCCATATTTTCAATGGTTGATAATTTGATTTAGGGTGTCTAGTTAATTCCTAGTGGTGGTAGTTAGAACTTTGGGGCCAACAACAATAGGTTTAGTATTATAGAGTTTAATAGTTTTACTTATTTATTTCATTTGTTCCATCCAAAAATTAAAAAATATAATTAAAGATATCCAAAAATGGTTTTCCCTAAAAAATGTAATAAATTTTCTACTGATTTGGAGAACTCAAATTAAAATTATAAAAATTGTTTAAGAATAATGAAGAGAATCTCTTTGAAAAATAATTTACTACAATTAATCCATTATTCAAATGAGAATAAATTTTTATGGATTTGATCCTTATTTTTCTATAGAACTATTTATTATTTTTATAATTATTTTATGATTAAATTAATTTAAAATAACTTTAAATTAGAAATAAATTATTTCATGAAATTAATAATGAAGGAAAAAATGGAAATATAATTGAAATCTAAATTATTCAATGATCCATTTGTAGAAAAATTTTTATTACCACTTAAATTGACATAACAATTCCAAAAATAATTATTTATAATATTTCCACAAAGATCAAAATATATTCTAAATAAAAAAGATTATAAGTTTATGTAATTTTATATTTTGAACAATAAAATAGTATAAATGATTTAGGGTATTTTATAATTCTTGAAGATCAAAAAATAGGATTAATAATTCCCATGAATAAGAATAAAAATGAATGTTTTATATTAAGAACATATGAAACATAAATGAATTTATATTTTTTTATCTTTTAACCAAAAATAACTAACTTATATATATTATAACAACTCATTTTCTTATTTTAATAAATATTTTTATTCAATTTTTCATAAAATATAGGATTTTATTTTAATTAATTACATATCCTAATATATAAAAAAATTATAATTTTAGATCTAATAAAAAGAATGAATTTTTATATGTTCCTGTAATTTTAATTCAATCCACATCCATAAAAACATCTATAAATCATGAAAAACCATAGAGGAAATAAGTTATTTAGAATTATAATATAAATCGTCATAGAATAAAAGAATTATGATCATATTCACAAGAACATGCATATTTACATAATGATAAAAGGTTAAATGAGTCTCTGACCTTCGATTAATCATCTAAATCGGTCTTTCATCATTAATGATGAAGAAAATTCATCATCTTTATCATTGGGTTATTATATCTCAAACATGGAGATAGTTAGAAAAAATATTCCTGATTTTGAGCTATACACTAGAAATTTATAAGAAATATTTCTAACTCTATTCCTTCTAAAAAAATTAATTTATTATTATCATAAAATGATTAAAATTAAAATCCTTGAGTTATAAATCCATGTTTATATTAACAGAATGATCATTTTTTCAATATAATATTTTTACTATGTAAGAATTACTATTTTTTATTTTGGTTATCAAATTTAAAAACACTCATGAAATTTATTAAACTCCATAATAGTGTTTTTATAGGTTTCTATATTATACCTCTAATTAATGTAGTTAGTTGTCATAAGGAATATAGATTTTCCATTTTCCATGTAGTAAATACATCATAAATGTATAATAATATAACAATGTGTTAGTTATTCATGTGTAGTTATAACTTATTGACTATAAAACATTCATTACCCACCTCATATTAGATTTTAAATGAATTAAATTTTTTGTGGTTTCATAATTTATTTTGATTTTGATTTGGTTTAGAATTTTTTATAAGAAATTATATTTTTTATATATATTTTAATCCATTAAATATAACACATGCCATTATTTATTTAAAAAATATATAATACTAATATGAAATAATGATATAAATATAAGAATATAAAAACTATTTTATTATTTCATTTTAGTGTAGTAAAATCTTTTTGGTACCCTAAACTATGAATAACATATCATATAAATGATATCGTGTCTATAGTGTTATATTCAATTTCTAAATTAATAATATTTTTGTATAATCTTTTGATAATTCACAGAGTTTACATATCAAGTAACATACACTATGAATAATATATCATCTAGTTTATTTAATTAAATTCATATATGTATCAATACCATCTTATGATATTATATTCCATAACATGACATCCACTATAACACCCCTTAATTTTTAAAAATTATATTTTTTATCTTGAATAAATGTTATTACATGTTATATAAAATTATCCAAAGCAAAAATAAAGAGAAACAAACAAAATTTTATCTCTTTAACAATGATCCTTACATTAGTCAACTATGAAACTAATTAAAATTCCAAAAATTATAACTAGACAAAAAATATAAAATAGAATAGCTAAAATGGGAAAATAATGATAGCCCAAATCTACTACAATCATTTCCCCCACAGCTAGCACTATAGAAATAAAAAATAATAATTAATAAACCAATAAACATCTAATGAAATGAGAATATAACCATAATAGAAATCATAGTGAATTCTATGTGAAAAGATGGAGTGGTATTTATAGGGTATAAAGGGGAATATAACTGTTCGGATTCAACCATTATATGGTCGTTTTTCAATATCAACATTGGAAACTATACCCTTAGTTTATAGTTTTACTAATATAATTATTGTTTATAAGTAGTAATGAAAAAGGATAATTGATACAGAAAGAATAATCGATGGCCTCAACCAGTACAGTCAATCCATTTGAAGCACATTTTTCCAATCATCAGAGGGAGGTATCATCATTCGGGTTCACCCTTGACCAATCCAAATTCGAGATTTAACAAATGAAGTTTGAATGAAATCTCATATGGGATAATTTCAAGTTAATGGATATTACCACTCATTTGATGTTCTTCAAGCCACACAGAAACACTACCACGATCGGACACCTTACCCTTAGAGAGTCTACGGGTATAATAAGGGGTTACGTTTTGAGACCATAGTTAATTAAAGTGTAAATTACTTTGTATAATAAAAAATTTTATTCCATGAATTATTTTTAAATATAGTCTTTCTTAATAAAATATATTTTCCATTGAGATGAATTTGATAAATTTATTTATGGACACAAACAAAGCATAATTTTATTTTTTTTAGAAAGATATACATTTTTATAATAAACAAATGTTTTATAAATAATAATATTTTTTCTAATTAAATAGACATTTAAAAAACTCTTATTCAAATATAAGTGATAAAATATGTTTATAATGTCAAAGGAAATTTTTATAATTGTAGGAATTTTGACTGTGTCTTAAAGACTACTATTTTTTAATAAATAAGAATTTTTATATTTAAAAGAAAAAATTCTCATATTATATATTTATTCTAGAAAAATAAACATTATATTTGAAATCATCACATAAAAATTAGGTTAGGGTGAATTTATGAGAATTTTCTGAATTGCTATATTTTTTTCATGAATATTAAAACATACATTTTTAGCTTTTCAGTATGTTCAATGAATTCAAGATTACATCATGATGATGTAATAATTAATTAAACTCAATAAAAAACCTAAAATATGTTTTTTTATGAATATTATGTATTTTTATATACTTTAATGTAACAACCTAGGTATTTATAGAATAATACTTTTTGATTTCTATTAATACTCATGAATAAGATATTAATTTTACGTTAAAGGGGACGCTTTTCTGATAGCGTACTGGACCCACAACAAGGTGTTTCTCTAAAATCTTACATTGCACACAATGTTGAGTTATACCAAAAAAATAATATAATATTATTATTATTTTAAATAGTAGTTAACTCATAGTTTTTTTATTTACAGCAATGAATAAAACTATCTAAAATATGATTATACATGTTTTTTAAATTTCATTACATTCATCCAATAAATTTTAGAGGCTTAAAATAAGATTTAATATGATTTTAAACATCAAATACTCTAATATTTATTTTAAAGGTTGTTTTACCACCTTTGGATGGTGAACCCTTTTTAAATATAGTTTTTTTTCACTTTTATATATTCTATTTGACAAAATAAAATTATTCTATAGAATCGAGACATCAAAATTTAATTTGGATAAATTTTTGGTAATTTTCTGATAAAGTTCATTTTTTAATGAATAGTTAAAAATACCGTATTTTAATTCAAAACCGCCTTTTAATCTAATTTATTTATATAGTTAGATTACTATTTTAATTAGTTTTAAAGTTTAATTATATTATATTTTTATCATTTAATCCAATTTAGGACATTGCAAGTAATTTCACTTTTAAATTAGACATAAACACATGTCAATCTTTTGATTGTAATTACTTCTTAAAAACTCACTCTTTGGTTTCGACAATAGGAATTAATTTTAAATTAGTTATTGAAACATCTGTGTTTTGAATTTGGAAAAATAGATTCCATATTTAGAATTATGAGGTCCAAATTGTGTAAATAGGTACCTTTTATTTTTAGACATTATGAATACTGACTTTAGTTATTATTTTATTTACCTTGGTTAAAGGGTAAATCTGGTAAATAAAAGTAAAAAATTAATTTTATTATAATATTAAACTACCCTAAAATATATCCTAATCCTATTGGATGAGATATTTCCGACCATGAGCATCCTTGGGTCGATTTTGGGACTCCATGGAGCCACTTTGATATGAAAATGATAGAATTAATGAAATCATTTAATGTATATAAAATATGATATTATACTGGAATTATAATAAACCTATGTATCATTTAGTTTTAATTCCTTTAAATATTAAAAAGAAATGAAAGATGCGTTCATGCCTATGTACTGTTTACCATCTCTATGAACACTGCTTGTCATTTCTTATCTCCAAATGTTATTAAATATTCTAAATACATATATAATGGATATAAATAAATATATACAAGATATATATGATATTTAAATCATGAATATGATTCTAGAGATAATGTAATTTTTACCACATTGACAATTTGTAATTATAACAGGTTCATTTTTGACTCAAGTACCGAATAACTGACTAAATGTTTCATATGAACATAAATAATTATGTAATTTTTATAATATGGTAATAAGTGATATAAAATTAATAAAAAACATTAAAAGGTTCTGAATCAACTAGAAATTAACTTAAGTTTATTATTCAAGAAGAACAAAAAACATACGTGACAAGTCAGACTCAAGGTAAAGGATTCTTTCACCCTCCTCTATTATTCAAAGACTTATTTTATGTTATTTTCCATTTTATTATGTTGGGATATGTTCTTCTATATCCTTATTGTTGTAAATTTTATGTCCAAGTGATGATATACCCTTTTCTCTCCCATCAACTCATTTTCTTAATTATAAAGTGACATCGTTAGGCAGCTGAATTTTTGAAAGGGACTTTGTCTCAATATCTTTTTATTGAGGCATGTTTTGATAATATACACATCCTTCTTTTTCATGGTGTATAATAAACCCATTTTACTTTTAATTTTATTAAAAGAGAATCTTTTTTCTATGAATCATTTTACTAAATGAAAAAAGGAATTTTTTTAACGTATGCGGCGAAAACGACCTCTCCATCGCCGTAATCATTATTTGATATTTGGATTCTTCTATAAGCCTTAATGTTTTTAAAAGGAAAAGAAATCTCTTCTCCCATTTTTGGGTGTTTTCATATTGAAAATGGTTTTTTAAATTGATTTTTTATGTCAATATCTAGAAATTATTTCTGAGGATTTATCCATCCAAATATATTTTTTATTATGAAAAACACTTTAGGAAAAAGTGAGAACCAATCCAGCCACTATAAACCTTCAAACAACATGATATAAAATAGCCGAATTAGAGAGTTACAGTTTGAGCCTTTTAGAAACCTTACCTCTGAGAAGATACCGTTGTAGGTCGGGATCTTTCTCGTCTTGATATGCATTAAGGAGTTTTTCGAAGCTGTAAACCATCTTATCCCATGTTTGTATGAGCTCTTCCACAGTCAGCTTCGGCTGGTTGAATCCACGAGGCAGGATTCTAAGTTGTTTAATTCTGAGGATTGAAAATAAAATCTAATTAGTTAAATGTTGATATTTTCAATTTTTATGTGTTATGATTATATAATGGTACTTGGACATTTTAAGGGTGGTTACGTGATAAACCAATGACAGGTGGTTACGTGATAAACCAAATAACGAGTGGTTCTATTATTAACCAAGGATATGTGGTTATATTATAACCTCCAATGCATTTGGTATGGAAGTCGTTCGTATGGTTATTCCATTTAGTGATATATGTGCAAGTCGACCGTATGGTTATTCCATTTAAGTATGTTTATGTCCTAAGTTACCTTTATATGATATATTTTTATTTTTATGGGATTTATGTTAATCTTGTGGTTACAAAAGGGCAAGTAATGATCTTATATTCAGTGAAGTATATTTACTACTTCTTAAAGGTGGAAAGTATTACTTTATGATAAAGTATTCATGATTTTCATGTTATTCCAAGACTAACAGTTTTCATTCTTTGTGTATACCTTACTAATATTCTTCTTCTCATCCCAAGTTTTGAAAAAAAAAATCACAGGATATAATGAATAATAGAGTAAAGGATGGGATTAGAGAAAAGTTATGTTCTTAAAACATGAAACAATGTCATGTTTCTTTTTAATGAGGTTTTGTTTAATGAAAAAATGTATAGTGAGTAAATGTGTCTACTTGTAATATTCAAGATGTTATGAATATGTTATGACCTAATTCTCTAAAGCTCTAAACCTAAAAAGATCCTTGATTTTAATTAAATTAAAATTATCATCTTATATCAGGATTAAGTAATGTTTAAGGATGGGACCTTATAGTTGGTATCAAAGGTCAGTTTAGATAACTTTAGAGGTTAGGGTGTTATTTAATAATAAGTAACATAACCATAATGGTTAGCATATTAAGAAGAGTCTTAGTTATTTTAGATAAATTGAATGAGTTTAAGAAAACATCAATAAGTATATCTTAGTGTTTACCCTCCTCATAAGATATTATATGATGATTTTACTAATATACTCACACTGACCATTTTGGTTTTAGTAAATGGATGTATCTAACAGGCACTAAAGTAACAATGGATGTTAAGGAAACTGTGATGGTTTTCTAAATGAGCAACCAAACGAAATGGGATATGCAATGAGAACTCTTTTGGTTATTCTTAACCAACTATCTAGATTCATGATTGACCACTTGAACCTTGATGATTTTTATAAGGTATCATATACTCAAGAAATGAATCCCAATGGAAGTTCATATAATAATCATAAAGGTATGTATATTCAAAAACATATTTTTCAAGGATGTGGAAAGAAACACCTAGGAAAATTCTTAAAAGGGATAGGAAGATGTTTCAAATGTGGTAATGAAGGTCATAAAGCAATAACCTTCAATGGAAAAATGAAGCATCCAGTTGACTCTAAGAAAGAGAAAGATGTTATTTCCAAAGGATCAATTGAATGTTTTAAATGAGGTGTTAATGGTCATTATACAAATAGATGTTATATGAAGAAGGTTTGGGAATTAGATCAGTAGGATCGTACAAATATATGTTTACCAATTATAAATGCCATTCTAATTAAAGATGAGGAAACTGAAAATGACCTATGAAAGGTATGTATTATTTCTTAGCTCATGTTTTGAAATTACTGAAATATTAGGAAATTATTCGTGATTTTGCTTGTAGAAAATAATTATAAAATAATAAGATGGAAAAAATGGATAAAGGATCATGAAGAATGTTCTATGATTAAGATATATACATTTTAGGAACTGAAGAGTTATGTTGGATCTATGGATGATGATATTTTTAAATTTATTAATGATAGGATTAATTTGGAATATTTTTTCTAGTATGTTTAACCCTAATGTTTTATATGTGAAAATTTTATTCAAGGAAGAATTATCTTTTCTTTCATGGAAAAAATGGATAACCTTAGGGATTCAAGTGATCTTTTTTTGATGTAATTATGGGTTATTAGTTTTGGGGATAGAAAATGTGAGGTATGAAATAACCTTTGAGGTTAAAACATGTTATGGATATTTTTAAGGATTTTATCTCATTTTGTTAATGTTATTATAATTGTAAGGTTTTTGAAAAAGGACAACACACAGACTATGTGACAATCTGTCACGTTGGACAAAGATGTGGGAATTGAACCCACAACCAAAGTGCGATTAGGATTTATCACCTACCATGAGAATACATGAAGTCCCTGGTTATTATGATTAATTATTTTTAGTTAAATGATTTTATGGATCAAAAATAAGTTGATTATTAGAACTTATTTTTTATCATATGGATATTCTTAGTATAGAAAAATGATTTGGTGATTAAGTGATAAATGTTATTTTGGAAGACGTTCACTCTTTTTTGAACACTATATGCCCAAAAAAATAGAATACTATGAGATTCCATTTGTGTAGTAATGGTTGAAATATTATTTTGAAAGAATATATGTTTTTATTGTGGACATATGGTGATTTCGGTTATTTATAGAAAAGATTAACCTATCATGGAGAACATATAATTAAGTTAATTACTTTTAAGTATGAGACTTTAAGAGTGGATAATGTTATTTATGGATAAATGATACAATGATCAAATCCTTCCGAGTTTTGGGTTTCAATATTTTTTGGATTTCTTTGAATAATTTTAAGGACAATTATTTTTTAAATGGTCTTTATTGAACTTTGGGGTATTGTTTGTTGAATTTTGGATATTGAGAGTCATTTTTTATAAAAGATTATCCTTTTTGAGTATTATATGGTCTCGTACTAACCATTTTGGTTTTGGTTAATATCTAAAGATAGGGGAAATATATATTTCATCTTTTTTGGATTATGTGATTCTCTAGAAGTTGATTCTTGCACTTCAGGTGTGACCATGTCATCATGAATACTCATTGTTTGGAAAAAATATGAGTTTATGGTAGAAATTTAGTAAAGGATGAAACTCTAATTCAAATGTAATTATATTTCCTTAGGTTCTCATTAAATATCATAAATAAATTCTTCAACTTTACGAAAATTAACTTAAAATAAAAATGTTGACTGTTTACTTTTTCAATTGGGGAATCAAAGACTGTTTAACCAGTCACAATTTTGTGGTTTTCTGATGGTTAACATTCTTATGATCATGTTTTATATCACTCTCCATCAAAACATGACACTTATTTTCTCTTCTATATCTATTTTTCCTACATTTAATCCTATTATGTGTTATTTTGGGTGACCTTTTTACTTCTATTTCTTTATTTTAAAGTGATAGTTTTATTGAATCTTTTTTTGATGTGGGATTTTTTTTTGAAGTTTTCGAACCCAATTTTAAATTTTTGAGGACTCAATTTCTAAATGGGGGGAAGGATGTAAGAACCCAGGTATTTATAGAATAATAATTTTTTATTTCCATTAATACTTATGAATAAGATATTAATTTTACATTAAATGGGATGCTTTTTCCGATAGCGTACTCAACACGCAAAAAGTGGTTTCTCCGAAATCTTATGTTTCACACAACGTTGAGTTATACCAAAAAAATAATATATTATTATTATTATTTTAAATGGTAGTTAACGCATAGTCATTGTATTGACGGGAATTAATAAAACTAACTAAAATATTTTTTTACAATTTTGTTAAATTCTTTTACATTTATCCAATAAATTTTAGAGACATAAAATAAGAAAGAATCTGATTTTAAGCATGAAATACTCTGATATTTTTTTTAAATGTTGGTTTACAACCTTTTGATGGACAAACCTTTTTAAATATAGTTTTGGTCACATTTATATATTCTATTTGAAATAATAAACATATTTTATAGAATCGAGATATAAAAATTTATTTTGGATAAATTTTTGGTAATTTTCTAATAAAGTTCATTTTTTAATGAAAAGTGAAAAATGACGCATTTTAATTCAAAACTACCATTTAATATAATTTATTTATATAGTTAGATTATTATTTTAATTTTTTTAAAAGTTTAATTGGATTATATTTTTAACATTTAATCCAATTATGGTCATTATAAGTAATTTATCTTCTAAATTGGACATAAACACATGTCAACCCGCTCTTTAGTTTCGACAATGGGAATTAATTTTAAATTAATTACTGCAAATTTTGTATTTTGAATTTTGAAAAATGGATTCCATATTGGGAATCAGGAGGTCCAAATTTTTTAAACATGTGCCTTTTAATTTTAGAAATTATGAAAAGTAACTTCAGTAATTATTTTATTTACCATGGTTAAAGGTTAAATATGGTAAATAAGGGTAAAGAAATAATATTATAATAAGATTAAACTACTATAACGTGTTTCTTAATTCTATTAGAAGATATATTTCTGACCACGGTCATCCTTGGGTTGATTTTTGGACCCCATAGAGCCACTTTTATGTGAAAATGACATTTTATAATAATGAATTTAAAGTTAAGAAAAATATAACATAAACATGTATATTTTAGTAAAAATATTATTTAGGGTTATATAATTGATATTTTAAACTATAAATATTCATTATAAAGATAAAAATATTTCTTGCATCATGGTATTTTATTTATAATTTTTAGACATCAAATAAATAAACTTAGTTATGACACAAAAATGATTTAGTGATTACCTTATTAATGAGAGATTTAAATAAATGAGATTATAAATATTAAAATAAATTTAATTTGAAACTTTTTATTCTATACACAAATTTTAGGGATGATTATGACTTTTTATATTTTAATTAATGGAGTTTTTTCTAAATAATAAAGTTATTATAGATTTTTAAAAAAATCATGATATGAATATTATAAAAATTGACATAAATGAATTTTTAAAACAAATACAATTTTATTAAATGTTCTAATAGTCATAAAAATATAATATTTGGAAAAAAAATTAGATAATTTTTATCATGTCATTAATGAACCACTTGAGGTTCTATTGGCATTTTATAGTAACTATATGAACCATATAGTATAAATATACCAAATCACATGGTAAGAGTCAAATTAGTTAACTAAGGGATAAAGCTAAAAGATAAGGTTAAATTTGTGAACTTAAATTTTATAAAACCTATTGGTTGAGAGATTATAGACCAAAGATAATCTTTTAAATGAAATAAATTAATTTGGGACTATTTGAAACTAAAAATCATTTTATAATAAAATAATATTTTAATACCTTCCTAAAGTGCCCCCCATCCCTCTTATAAAAGGGAATCACCTATAACCCTTACACACACCTATAAAGCCTCTTGGATCATCCAAACTCTTAATAAATAATCTCCCAAAATCCCTATATTCCTTCTAGAAGCCTCACCTTTGGAATAAGGCAATTCAATAAATCCTTTTAGCTTAAATCAAAAGGAGTTACCCGATTTGAGGTAATGTCTTCTCTCAAGCTTCTTTCATTTATTTTCCTTCTCCAAACCCCTAAACTCTATTTATTCCATTCTTTCATAAAAAACCAGTATATTAAATATAATATTATGTTTTTATTATAAGGATTCAAACTACATTAACACACACCTCCATCTAATGTATACAAATATACTATTTCTGTGTACGGCGAACAACTGCCTCACGAAACGATGACTGTTCAATTTTCCCCTACCACCTATCATGGTGTCCATTATAGTGGAATAGTATTTATATATGAGATATATTATATTTATATTGTCTCTATGATACTATAATTTTTATTTAAAAACATACCTTTATTCTTTTCATGATGTGTAAATATGAAAATTTCATTTGAGGAAGTGCAGACTACCGCCCCCTCAAAATGATATGACTCATTCATTCCATACATGTAACTTATAAAGGATGGAATTAATGAAAATATATAACATGTATAAAATATGATATTATACTGTAATGATAATATACCTATGTATCCTTTAGTTTTAATTCCTTTAAATATGAAAAATAAATGAAAGTAGCGTTCATGTGTACGTACGGGTTACCATCTCCAAGAACGGTGCATTTCATTTCTTTTCTCCAAATGTTATGGAATATTCTAAATACATATATAATGGATATGAATACATATATACAAGATATATATGATATTTAAATCATTAATATGATTCTGGAGATAATGGAATTTCGACCATGTGGACAATTTGTAATTATAACAAGTTTATTTTTTTTACTCAAGTACCGAATAATCAAAAAAAATATATGATATGAATATAAATAATTATGTAATTTTTATAACATGGTAAAAAGTGATTTAAAAGAAATAATAAAAATGAAAATTTTCTAAATCAATTAGAAATTAACTTATGTTTATTATTCATAAAGAATAAGGAACATACGTGACGAGTCAGACTGAAGGTAAGGGAATATTTCACCCTCCTCTTTTAGTTAAAGACTTATTTTATGTTATTTTCCATTTTCATATGTTGAGATATGTTTTTCTATATCCTTATTGTCATAAATTTTATTCCCACATGATGGGAGACCCTTTTCTCTCCCATCAATTCATTTTCCGAATTATAAAGTGACGTCGTTAGGCCGCCAAATTTTTGTAAGGGACTTTCTCTGAATCTTCTTTCATTGAGGAATGTTTTTATAATATACACCTCATTATTTTACATTGTTTATAATAAAACCCTTTGAATTTTCTTTCATTAAAATGGAATATTTTTTCTGTGAAGTGTTTTACTAAACGGAAAAAGGAATATTTTTAACGTATGCGGCGAAAATGGCCTCTCTGAAGCCAAAATCATTATTTGATATTTGGATTATTTTATAAGCCTTAATGTTTTTAAAAGGAAAAGAAATCCCTTACTCCCTTTTTGGGTGTTTTAATATTTAAAATGGTTTTTGAAATGAATTTTTTATTTTAATATCTTGAAATTATTTCTTATGATTTCAAATGAAATGTTATTAGTGAAATGTTTATATTTGCAATATTTTATGTGTTAGGATTATATAATGGTACTTGGACATTTGACAAGTGGTTACCTGATAAACTAATTATGGGTGGTTATGTGATAAACCAAATGATTGGTGGTTCCGTGATAAACCATGGATAGTTGTTAATGTTATAATCTCCAATGCATTGGGTATGAAATTCGGTCGTATGGCTATTCCATTTAGTGATATGTATGGAAGTCATCAGTATCGTTATTCCATTTAAGTATGTTTATGTCTCAATTTACCTTTATATGTTATATGTTTCTTTTTACGGGATTTATGGTAATATTATGGTTACAAAAAGTTTAAGTAATGAGCTTATATTTAGTGAAGTATATTTACTACTTCTTAAAGGTAGAAAGTATTGCTTTTTGAAAAATTATTCATGATTTTCATGTTATCCCAATACTAATAGTTTTATTACTCTATGTATCCCGTACTGAGATTTTTATGCTCATCCCAAGTTTTGAAATGTTTTTCACATGACATTAAGAATAACAGAGTCAAGGATGGGATCAAGGAAATGTAACGCCCCGACCCTAGTTACCCAGAGTCGATGCATTATTACATTAAATTGGCATGATCACAAGAAAGATCAAATCTCGAAAGACCGATTGGTTTAGTAGCCTTGGAAACACTAGATATATTCATAAATATTTACATTACATTAAAAAGTGAAAAACTATTACAACAACATAGTCTCCATATTACACACTCATATCCCCACATACTATCCCTGGAGGTCATTCATAACTTACTTATTCACATCCTAGGAAAAATAAAACATAGAAAAGGGGTGAGCTCAAATGCCCAGTAAGGATAACAACATAGAGGAAACTTTCAAAAATAAGCATAAACATTTAAGGCAATGTATAACTAAAACAAAAGCCTTTTAAACTTGAACTTCAACATAGTATGGAAAAAGAAAAATGAAATAATTCCATTTACTTATTCACATGGATATTCTACTAATCTAATAATCACATGCAATATCAATAACCAATTTCATAATGATGGAATGCATAATGTCATACTATCATAACCACATATCCAAGGCCTCGTGCCAAGACTACAAATACGATTTTGTCAAGGCCTTGTGCCAAGACACTAGTTTGTCTCATGAGACCTACCGATGCATCGAGGAGCTATAGCAGGCTCCACCCGTCACATATTAAGTCCAATGCATTCCCATATGAAAAGGTTTAAACATAACATAAACATTCGTATTAAAACTAGAATACAAAATGTCAATACTTTCATCATAAACTATGAATGGTATAAAAATAGTACATCCACAGTCAAACATATCACAAAACCTTAAATACAATATAGAAGTTTTGTATCTTAATAAATCAACTACAAATAAGCATAAAATCCATCAAAGGATGTTGACATAGATGAAATCAAAACTCTTTTTAGAGAAATATCTCTTTCTATTTTTGAAATCATTTAAGAGTCATATATTTATAAAATAAAACATTTTCTTTGAAAATATTCTTATAAGCTTGTAAGGGAAGCTTTGAATATTTTATAACGACGGAAAATAGCCACACCCGCCGTATAAGTTAAAAAAAACATTCTTACCTTAATTTTGTCGAATAGGTTAAAAAGCACCTTGTTTGGAAAATGATGGAAAGATTCCTTTATAAACCTCTTATAAAAATTCAAACAAGGGTATAAATGACTTTTACCCATATTCTTGTAAATAGAAAAAATGTTTTGAAATACATTTTTAAGAAACATGGATGTGGATGATAAAGAGATCCCAGTAGATTATTACGTATAAACAACCTTGGATATTGAACTGATTGTGAAATAACCCTTACCTTGTACTTTTCCTTGGTTGGGGTAGGTTAACCTCCTGTATAATGGTGAAATAATTGTTATTAAATTATACAAGAATCATATATATTAATATGATATCATATATGATCTTTTAACATTGATTTGTTCATAATATCTTTGAATTATCGTCGTTTCGGGTGTTAACTTACTCATTTTCTTTTATATGTTTTGTTACATAAGACATATTTTCAAGGATAGGTTGTATATTATTCATATACAGAATGATATCAAGTCCTTAAACATAATTTTTAAATCATCAAATGATAATTATACTTTAATGGATACGATGGAGAATGAATCTCATCGCGTTCGTGGAGACGGTAGTCCGTACGTACGCACGAGCGACAATATCATTCTTTTGATATTAAAATAATATATAAATGGATGGTATATCATATATACAGAATAATTATCATGTTAAATTTATTATTTACATGAATTAAACATCATTATTATACCCATCCAAATAATAATTTATTGAATAACAATTACACCACGACGTGGAGATGGTAAGCCGTACGTACGCACGTATGGTGACATGTTATTCAAAGGATGGATAGAATACTGAATATCGTTGTACCATATTTATAATAACATCAAATTATATATATGATACTGGATTTATTATTTTAGAATGGTAACAACAAAGGAAGAAGAAGTGGAAGAAGAAAGGAACTTGGAAAAGGGTGGTGAAAACATTACATCTTCTTCGGGTTCTTCCTTTTGATTTGATCAAAAGGGCTCCTTAGGTTGGATTTCTGATTAAACTAAGGCCTCGAGGTTGTATTGAGGGAAGTTGGGAGAGTATTTGGGCAGAGTTTGGCCGAACCAAAAGGCTTTTAAGGTGTGAAGAAATGAGAAGGAGGAGTGCCCTTTTATAAGAGGGGTGAGGGGCACCTTTGGAAAAGCTAGAAATATTAATTTATAATAAATTCATATTCGGTTTATAATGTCTCCAAAGTTGATTATTCAAAGGTTAAGGTGGGTATAGGTCTAAAACCATTCAACCAATATAATTTAGATAGGTTTGGGTTACTATATTAACCTTATCTTTTAGTTTTAACTCTTAGTTAATTAGTTTGACATTTACCATGTCACTTTATATTTTTATAATATATAGTTAATAAACTTACTATATACATACAAGATACCCCAAGTGGTCCATTAATTATTATCCTATCATGATATAAGTCTCTTTTCCGAACCTTATATTTTTAGGAATTTAATATCAATTAATAATATAATATTTTTTTTAAAAACTCTTTTATGTCAATTTTGACACTATTCAATAATTGATTTTTTTAAAACTCATAACAGAATGATTACTTCGACCAAAGTTAATTAAATCAATCCTAACATGTTTTATTCGCCTATAAAATTATTTTAATTCATTAAAAGTCTCAAATTATATTTATTTGGGAATTTATAATATCAATTATTTTAATTTTTCACAATTATGGTAATTACTGCATCATCATTTTGTCATAAATAAATTAAATTATTTAAAGTCTAAAAATTATAAATAAAATATCATTATTTAGTAAATATTATTATCTTTCTAATGAATATTTACAATCGAATTTATCTTATTTATAACCCAATATTAAAAATGTCTTAGTAAATAAACTTTGATTTTAACTCTTTTAACTCTTCTTTGAATAAAATAATAATAAATGTCCTAATCTAATCCAAGTGGACCTAAATGATAATATTTTATTCCTAAGGTTGTTTTTGGTCGAGATACACTTGTCCAATAGAATTAGGTCATGTGTTAGGGTAATATTAATATCATTTTTACCCTTAATTACCCTATTTTACTTTTAACCGTGGTAAATAAAAGTAAAAAGTTACTATTCACCAAAAATTATTTTCATCTCATTGAATCAAATTTTCCTTCTTGATATTAACCATGTCTCTCGGATTTTCGAAATTCCATTCACAGAAGCGGTAAAATTAAGTTTTATGAAAAATTCAGTTTTTTAACTACAACTTAGTAGTTTCACTATTCATCAAAAATTGAAGTTTTTCAGAACAATGCCAAAATTTCACCCTAAGCTATAATTGATATTCCGAATCCAAAAATGAAGTCCATTTTGAAATATAAAATATATATAATTTCAAAAAGTAAGTATTACTATTCATAATGGCTAGTTTGATTGGTTGTGGTGTGTTGGAACTCGATGTTGCGTACAATACACGCTATCGCATTATTCAAAGAGAAGCATACCGTAGAAGCTTGGGGTGTTACAGGAAAAGTTATGCTATTAAAACATGAAATTATGTCATGTTTCTTTTTAATGAGTTTTTGTTTTATAAAAAAAATATAGTGAGTAAAAGTGTTTACTTATAATATTCGAGATGTTATGTATATGTTATGACCTAATTCTCTAAATATCTAAACCTAAAAAGATCATCAATGTGAATTAAAGTCAAATTATCATCTTATCTCAAGATTAAGTAATGTTTAAGGCTGAGGCCTTATATTTAATAAATTTCAAAAAAAATAAATGACTTTATAGAGACTAAAAAATAAAATCTGATTTCTAAAAACATTACATTATGTAATCTTTAATATTCCATGGAAAAAGAAGTATTAAAAATGGATTTCTATTTTTGTGGATTAAAATATCATAAAATGTGACCCAAATGTCCAAATCCACGTAAAAACCCATGGGTTGCCCAATGGTTTTTCATTTTCCACTAACAGGTTTTCCAAGACCTATATTTCGAAATTATTAAACAATTCCTCCACTTTTTCTATAAATACCCACCCATTTATTTATTTCTATTCACTTATAATCCATTATCCATGAATTTCTTGTGGTGTTTCTTCTCATGGAGTCCCACATGGTGCCATAAAGCCTTCAAGGTTCCATTCCTCAAGATCTAGGAGAAACTATTCAATGTAAGTGAATTATCCTACCTTTCTATTCAATTCAAGAACCTATTTTTGTATATGTATTCTAAATTCCATGTTAACTCTGTTTTACTACCCTTTTGATCATACCCTTACTTCCAAATTATGTTTTATAAATGGGATACCCTTGTACCCTTTTAATCTACCCTTTTTAAAAATTATGTTTTTTACAAATCATGTTACCGAATTTACTTCTAAAACTTCTCTATCTACTTTAGAAATTATTTTTTTATTTTCATTTTGTGAATACCCAAACCACTTTCTTTTCAAGGGGTATTAACCTAAATGTAAAAATGATTTATTTTTTATTTATTTACATATAATTAACATAATTTTACCTTTTCATAGGTTAAAAATGATGCAATGATCATGTCTTTAAGATCTTTTATATTCCACGATTTTTTATAAGAAACCAGTTCATTATTCACCACAAGTTATTAATGTAATAATTTCTTATGATCTATGTAGATCACAAAAAGTTAATTCATATGAATGGTGTTCCCTAATAGTTGTAAAATTAATTGGGTAAATAATATAATCTCTGGAGATGACATGTTTTATGATACCTTGGTGAATAACCTTGGTAATTCTCATTTATGACACCTTGGTGACAAACCATGATGATATGATTATGAATGTCTCATTTAAATGTTATAGTCACATTTCCTCGTTATTTTTATGTTTATTTTATTATAATATACCTCATGATCTATTTTCAACCTATATTATTATGACTCGTGTTCTTATTGATATTCTACATTATCATATGCTAAATTTTTCCCTTTCAAATTCCCTAACTGGTCCTTATACTCACCCCTTTCATTTGATGTATATATCTAGGTTATGAGATGCAGTAAATGTAACATAGGACGAACCCATAAATATTTATATATCATGGATTTAGAATAATGATTTATTTTTTCATGTATAAAATACCTCATTTTCTATGAAAAAAAATATTAAAAAATCCAATATATGTACCATGTAATGAAAAGTTATGGAATAAAAAGGAAGGATGTCATACCCACATTTCATACACATTGGTTAAAATCAATTTTTGGCCACTAGTTATAAAAATTATATATCATTAACTTATGAAGTTATTTATTTCAAGAGTTATATTAATGTTTTGGTAATGTAAAAAATATTTCCACCCACATAGACCTCACCGTTATCGAATGTCCAACATTAGGGACCTTTCTATCATAGACTGATCCTATAAAAACCCGGAATCTCTATGACCAGCCCACATTCCTGAATAATTAATATAATGCCCCTAACTCTGAGGTCACTTATCACAAATAAAATTAACCACAAAAGTTAAAATATATTATTTTAGTGTGATTTTACTCAGTCATAATACTTAAAAAAATACCAAGAGGTTACCCATCCGAAAATTAATCTAATATAATCTTGTTTAATTAATAATTTATTACCATAAAACTTCACAAAAATAATGTTTTACCTTGTTAAATTTAGTAATATAAATTAATCATTTTTAATTCTTTCAATTTTCAGGGGTATTGAACCCCATACATAAAAAAACATCCATATTGTCCGTCTAAACTTCTCATTTAGTTACATACCCATAGTGGACTTGCTATTACTGGGTAATTCACCACTAAAAATTACCTCTATTTTTTTTTTGAATCTCTATAAACCACCCACATGACCAAATGTATAATGCACTATACTCATGTCTCTGATTCCACTTGTTAACCAAATAAATCTTCCCAAAAGGAAACACATGTTCTATTAGTTTTCAATCTTCCTCCCTTACACACTCAATGGTAAAACATTTCAGGTGTTCACCCATCATAAAATTACTCCCATACAATCATGCTTAATTATAGTGTTCTTATATGAAAATATCCCAAAAATAAAGGTTTTACATGTTGACATGTAGTATAACTATTCTTTTCAATCCTTCTATTTTCCAAATGTGTTAAAAATTTATAAAAATTGATATAGGAGGGTCTAAAATTATATATGCTTCAAATGATACCTGTAATGTTTCATCTCTAAGGATACTATGTGTGGTATACTAGTGTATATCATTTAACATTATGATAATATGAATTAGTGGTAATTCGTGTCCTTGGAACATTGATCAATTAATATTTACAAAAAAATTATTAAATCTAGATATGAAAAATTACACATGTATTATATGTATTGATACTCTGACTTATGTTATATGGAGCACACATCCTCGATAAACTACCATGATTATACGATACCCTTACTCTAATTTCTAAACCACTATTTTAAAATACATTGGAAAACAAGATTATTATAATGGGTAAAATGTTTATAGATCATGGACATATCTATAATAAGCTATATATAATATTATTATCATATGAAATATTTTATAATGGAATTAGTTCCCAATGATAGTAAAATTATGATTATAGGAATAATCAAATGTAATATTTTTTTTATTTTATATAATGAAATGTATATTATTATAACACTGAATCTTAGAGTGTGAGTGTATGGAATGATAGTAGTTATCATGATAAATTTTATTTATTTTTCTAAATTAGAATAGAAAACCTTATGATAAAAACATAAATTCTTGAGAACATATTAAAATAAAACTAGTATGAACATATGTGCTTAAAATTTAAAATTAAACCCTATTGATGATCTGTTATCACTCAAATCACACTTTCATATAAAGAAGATACATGAAAGTAATTAGTCCCTTGGATACAGATAAATGAAAACAATAACCCAAAAAATATCTAGGAGTATATATAATCTTCCATAAAAGCATCATAATAATGAAGTTGTAAGTAAATTTCTAAGACTTTCTCAAGTTTATGATTCATAAAACATGTCTAGGAAGGATCCGTCATTTATTCATAGTCATCCTACAAAATATCATTCTCCATAACTTTTTCTTTTTCATTTTCTTATACT
Organism: Viscum album; assembly: GCA_963277665.1. Classification (NCBI taxonomy): domain Eukaryota; kingdom Viridiplantae; phylum Streptophyta; class Magnoliopsida; order Santalales; family Viscaceae; genus Viscum; species Viscum album. The sequence continues at coordinate 1,206,897,448 of OY728127.1, read as the reverse complement.
TGAACTTATGAAATGATCCATCAGACTCACCATTCTCTTTTCCATCAAGAACATAAATATGGTTCTTGATATCGACTAATTTGTTTAGGATTTCATTTGCCTCATGAGACATCAATTCTATATTAAGATTCATTCACAAAAAATAATCCATATTGATATTGAATTGAACTACCAGGTACTTCATTGATATTGGATCTTTTCTAATGTTATATTACTAAATCCTCACTTCCTTTCACCCAAAAAAACATACTGATTATTTTCTACCTTTACCATAAGAAATTTATATAAAGGATGATGAACCCACTTTGGTTTTTCACTTTTTAAAAACTATTGATGAGGAGAATGGAGTAGAACTATTGAGTCTCCTTCTAACACTAAGAGAAGAACCCAAGGATTCCACTGAGGCATTTTCCTTTTCATTTCCCCATTTCAATGTATACTTATTGTAACTATACACAATGTCTTTCCACATTATCTATCCTTTAATGAAATTTTTGAAATCTGGGTATTCTAAATAAGAGAATATTCATATAGGGAAACAATCATTTTCTATGTAAAAATAATCCTTAAAAATTGATGCATTAGAACTGGATGCAACTATAAATAATATATATTAGTAACATGGAACATAATTTTCATATGACTCTTACAATAACTCTTGCGAATGGAATTACCTACCTGGTAAACTATAATAATCTTTTAGGAGAAACCTATAACTGGTTAACATTATCTCTCAACCCAATTCATTGGAGATCTATATCGGTATCACCTATCATCATAAGCTATATAGGCCTCATACATTATCAAAAATAATTTCCAAGAACTATAGCATAATCATAACACATGAAAACATGAACTTTTCAACATAAATCACAAATTTTATATCATATCTTGATTTACATGTGGAAAAGAAATGGGTTCCATGAAAATCTCATTTTAAGAATTATAATCCATATAGATAAATAATAAGGTTCGAATCATTGAAATGTATCCCTAGTGGAGAATAATTAAAATCAAGGATTTTTTCCTTTATTAATAGAAATAACATCACAATATCATTAATAAAATTCTTTAAAAAAATACCCTTCCCTCTTTGAAAATCACTTTTCAAAACTAAAAGTTCCAAAAATATTTTGAAAAAACATTTCTTTGAAAATATCCTTGGAAACATATAAATGAAAATTCAATGAAAAAATGGTCGTGGAAGTAGAAAAATCTATTCATGTCATAAATTTTATAAACATTCTTTTCAAACATTTTGAAAGTGAGTAAAAAGTGAACCATGTAAAAAATGTTAAGAAATTTCATTTTAAAACCTTTTAAATTAAGTTAAAATATAATATAATTTATATTTATGAAATAATTTATGTTTATAAAATAAAATTTGTAAAAAAAATTAGAAAAAATGTATATGGAAGTAAAATATTCCCAATCTAAAATAAGATACAAGATCAATATCACTTACATAAAAAATTCCTTTATATTTAATTAATCAATAATGGATGAAATTGAAACTAAAAATATTAAACAAACTCATAATCATAGGTGAATAAAAGATATGTGGTTCAAGAAAATATGATCATATGATTTCTGTAAAGGATACACGAACATAAAAATCTCAAAAAGAAAGGAGATTGTAACTTAAAAACTTTACTGCTTTGGTAACTTTTGAATCAAGATTCAGTGAAATAAAGCGAATTAAATGGATCTATAAATAACATTAATTTCATGAATAAATATAAAAAAATCATTCATGATTATTTAAGAACACTATACAAGTAAATCATGGTTCATGACGTGAATCACTTCTTGAGAAAATGAGATTAAAATAAAGAAAACCCTTACAAAGATCCTAAATTTTTAAGTAATAATTAATCCATGAAGTTATTATGTCTGAAAATATTAAAATACACATAAAACAAGTTTAAATAAAAAATAAAACATTTTATATATCAATTCACACAAAATTATGTAATAAGAAAGTAAATAAAGTTTAATTATATCCCAAATAATGGAAATTGAGTTAAAAATCCATTACAACTTGGTAGAATTCAGTTAAAATATCTTTGAATGAAGTAATTTGAATTAAAAAATAAAATAAAATGAATTATGAATTATTCATTATATAACACATAAAATTTTAGTATATACACCATGTCAAATAAATTAGGTTCAAAACATTGAAATATTCCTTAATGAAGGGAAATTGTGATGAAATCCCTTACAATGAGTCCAGATTTTCCATGCTTGTCATTTAAATCATGTATAATAAAAATATATCAATAATTTTATTTATGAATAACCATTTAAAATTTTAATCACTTATTCTTAAACCATTTATTTATTTTATTTTAATTTCATATTTAATAAAATAATCGGTTAAGTCCATGTTAGGTGTTTTGAGCATGTTCGGTTAAAAACTTCAACGTGACTTTGGTGTGTTGACCATGGTCAGAGTTATATCTATTGAATCATATCTAGAATAATAATTATGAAATAATTTTATTTTTTAAAAATTAATTATACTATTAAATAAAACCATTAAATATGGTCATGAAAGTTTAATTTCATAACAATCATGGAGAAGGTGGGTCATACATACACATGTGAAACGTTTACACTTTTCAAAGAACATGAAAGAAAGAAGTTAAATATTATTTTATCTTTATATATTGATAATTATTTAATGAATTATATATATATAATCCATAATAATAACCATCCTTGAGATGTGGTGATGAAAAATGAATTACATCAGTTTGTGGGTGGTAGTCCGTCGTACACATGAATGATGGTTTAATTTCTCATTTGATTGAAGAATGAGATGAATTAAGGTTAATATATTAACAAAATAACATATCTGTATATGGTATATTATTATGTTATTATATCATAATGTTTTTAAGAGTTTTTAAGGAGTTATAAGAATACATAAAACTTAATCATTCGGTTAAAAGTTATACTTCTTCTTCGAACAAGTTATTTTTCTCTACACTATAATCCCAATAAGGTTGGTAGTATTACCATAGCAATATATATAAGTCCTGTGGAGGAATTTTAGAATTTATTTTGGAAGTTTGTTTCTAAAATAAAGTGATCAAAATGTGTGAGTAAGAGAGGATAGGTGGTTCCCTTTTATACATGAGGGGAGGAGCACTTTTGAAAATATATGAAATGTTATAACATAATATGTGTCTAACTCATGTCAAATGGTTCCTAAATAACATGGTTTTGATTATAAGTAGGATATAGACTTAATCTAATCATAAAATCATATTTATATTAGTTTATATTTCATTTCATACCTTATCATTTATATTAAACCTTTCGTTGTTCATTTTTAAACATAACCACAATAACAACTTTTTCAATATAAAATGGTTATAAATATATTTATAAGTTAAAAATTAGATCATAAGTTGCCACTGGATGACATTAATGATAAAAATATCATAATTGGCCTATTTAAATATTTTTATTATTTTTAAATAATTTAATAAAATATATTAAATAAAAAATACTATTAATATCATTTTCTAGAAATATTCACATCATTTGACTTTAAAAACCACATGAAAAAAATGTAATTCAAATATAATAAATTTAAAAATGAATAATACATCATCATTAACAATAAAAATAATGTTAAAACATATTTCATCAAAAAAATATTCATTTTGATGTTTTTAAAACCATTTAATTTAATTTTCTACTGCTTTGATAAACACTATGTCAGTGTTATATGAGAATTTAAGGTAATTATTTCATCCCTAAAAATTAAAAAAACTACCAAAATAAAAAAAAATTAATTAATTTTAAGATAATATTTAATATTCTTCCAATATTTATATTTACTCTCATATATTTCATGATACCTTATTTAATATTTTGTTTATACTTTCTATCCTTGTGTAAGAATTGCGAAAGAATTTGGATAATCCAATTATTATATAAATATAAGATTCATAAATATCAATCTATTTATCTATTAAATATTATATTAATTATTCATGTTGATAAAATAGTTCTTCCTTCTCCGATATTATATTTTTGATACCCAATTCGACTCTTCTAGTGATATGAAAGCATTACGTCGACACTGAAAATGATTTTCATATTTTTCATGAAATAAATTAATTTATATATTTTGAATTGTTTTTATGCTATATTTGTATTATATTATCATCAATGTTTCCTTACATAGTGGGAACATTTTGATGATGTGAGGTAGAAGATGTAGTAAGAAGTTATGCAGGACTCGCAGGGTGGGAAGCACGAAAGAGAGATGAGTGTGCTAAAACCTATCATTTAAACCTATTCCACATGAATTTTAAATGTGGGGAAAGAGGGGATACCTACCACAATGCATTGGAGGGTATCATGAAATAATTATTATTAGAAGGGGAGATAAAATCATTCATACTGGTAACACTATGTAATGAATAATAACTGGGTGAGGGGGAATGCATTAATGGATATTTAACGTATGATCATGATGATATTTCCATGGTCTGGCATGAATGTGGCTATAATCCATCTATAAACATGTGGTTTCCTAATCATCTCTATGTGGGGGGAGAAACATCCAATATCCATGGTCAAAAATGACCATGGATATATGGTTTTCTAATGCGAGTATTGGAAAAAAATTACCATGGGAAGTGGGAATAAAAGCCCTTATAGCTATGGTTGGGATCATCCTATGGACATATGTGACCTATATTCACAATCAGACTCTGACTATGGACATAAACCTATATCTCGGGCCATTCATATATGTTTCCATGGCTATAAGAAGATCTATGGCCATGTACAGACCATGACCTTGGCCATAGGAACCATATAACCATCGACATGTCTACCTATGGCTATAGGCCTCACACCACAACAACTTAAATAGTAACTAGATTAATTAAACAATTATAGAAAAATACATTTTTAAATTATTACACACACACATATAAAAATATGTATATATATATATATATATAAATAATAAATATGTCAGTGAAGTGGTAAGGGTACTTATCTTGCACATGAGAGGTTTGGGTTCAACTCCTAGGGGTATTTTTCCTGATATACCAAAAGAAATTGTTGGTTGACCATAGTTATAGGTTTGTGTTGTTACCACACTTCCATGATGATATATTTCCACAGTCAATGACCTTAGCTATATCCCTGGTGGATATTTCTATGGTAATATCCTACACGGGCTACTAGACCATGGTTATATCCTATAACCATGGATATGTATTGTGCACCAATGGTGCTATTTGAATATTGACATGGAATTGTTAAGGCTGATCATTCAATGCCTTTAAGTAAACTCTTTCATCAGCCTTCATTTCATCTCATTCAGGGGCCGTTGTTCCATCAAGAACTTGGGCCTTTGGGATATACATATGTAATGAAATTCATCAAGTGGGTTATTGTCATTCCATTTGGGGAGAAATGAGGTTTGACCCTTTGGGGTTTCTGAGTGTGTGTGCTATTTGTGGTTTATAATCCCTTCTGCCTAATATATATTATTATGAATTAATATTTTAATATATTATTAATTATGAAATTATTTTTAAAATAATATTAAATTATAAATTTATTAATATTATATATTATTATTAATTATTAAAGTAATATTATTAATTATTATTTTATTAAAAATAATAATATAGGTAATAATAATAATTATTATTATTATTAAATAGAAAATATTAATAATAATTAATTAGTAAATTAATTGTTTTATTATTATTATTAATAAATCATATATTTGTATTAATACATAATGTTTTTTATTTATTTATTTTATGAATTTATTTTTATTATCGCAATTGGGACCATGACCAATAGGTGAAGGAACCCCCTATAATTATATATCAAATAAGGATCAAACCCTGATAGCCCCTAAATTTTTGGTATTTTTAAAATTAAACTACAACATAAAGGTGGAGACCATAGTGCATGGAAAAAACCATGACACATAGAATAGGTCCACAGTATAATAGGGAATATGCTATGGATTAGGAAGGTGGGACCCAATAGAACAAAAAAGTTATGGGAATGGCATGTAGGGTGATACAAAGTAGAAGGGTAGGCCAGGACGTAGGATGTGTTGTTTACTGGGCATTGAAATGCAGGTGAACAAGCCAGGATGTAGTGGAGAAAGTAGAGTTAAAAGTTACGACACGTGATGGGTGACCACGGTGTGGTGATTGGTTTGGTTTCTAATCCATTGGGATTTACAAATTACTGCCCTTCAGACATGTATTTAAGGATTTTATTTCTATGGCCCTTTGATTCATGTAAGAGTTTTCTCTCAACTGAATTAAAAAGATATTTATATCCTTAATAGTGGTTTTTGACCCCAGACTATTTCAGAAATTATTTTTATTGTTAATTATTTTATATATCTTAAGTGTATGTCTTAAAATTTATTTTCAATTAGTTTAAAATTTATATTTGATAATATTTTAAAGTCACATACTCATTTTACACTAAAAATGTTAACTTTTAAAAAAATGCTTTCTATCAACTATTTTATTCTTTATATATTCTTTAGATGAAAATATTTTTATTTCAATTTTTTTATTCAATGATTTAGATTTTTATATAGATTGTATTTACATTTTATATTTTATAATCATTCAAAGTTTCCTACTTCAGACATAAAAAACATATTATTATTCAAGTGTGCAACTTTGAAAGCATATAAAATATAAACTAGAAAAACAATCTAAATGAAACCTAAAATACTATACATTTAAAAAATATTATCAAATAACAAATTAATTTCATAAATATAACACAAACATTATTTTTTAACAATACTACATTTTCAGTTAAAAATTTATACACATAATTATTATATAGTACTATATTATTAAAAAAATTATTATTAATTATTATTAATTATATTTATTAAATATTATATATGTGCAATAATATAGGCCCAATGGGTTTTTTTATTCTTTATGAGGATAAATATGGCATGAACCATTGGGGTGCCTGGGTGTGTGTGCTTTTTTATAGTTTGTAATCTCCTCTACCCAATATAGAGTAATATAATTAATAGTTTAATTATAAATAATTAATAATAATTATAAATGTTATATAAAATATTATTATTCTTTTTATTTAATAATACATAACAATAATATAAATAATAGTTCATGTAATTATAAAAAATCATTAATTGCAAAAACATGTCATGGGAAAAAATATTTCAGCATAAATAGAATGGATTAAAATAACATTTTTTTATGTTGTTTAAATTATTATTCATTTAATATTTTATCTAAATCATTTTATATTCAATTATTCTTTTTGTTTTTGGTTATTTTTTCTAAATTTCATTTAGACTGTATCTATATTTTATATGTTATAAGTTTTAAAAGTAACATACTTGATATATAATAATGTGTCAAGTTGGTGACTTTAAAATCTGAAAAAATACAAACCATTGACACAATCAAATAGATATTTTAAAATTTTATTAAACATAGAAATTGTAATTAAATATATTTTCCATAAAAATACTATACAAATAAAATATAAATTTCAAAAAGAATTGGTGTTTTAAAATATAGATTTCATACATTAAAAAAATCAAGTTGGTGAATTTGAAATTTTATAAAATATGAATTTTAAATATAACCAAAATGAAATTATAAAAATTGATTAAATAAAAAAATAATATTTTAAATAAAAATAATTTCATAAAAATTTATATATAAAAAAATATATATGATCCAACACAATACTCTTTCAAAACATAACATTTATGCACTATAAAATTTTCAAGCATAGGACTTTGAAATATTATAAAATAAAATATATATATATATATATATACTTTTAATAAAATTTTAAATTTTGATTAAGTAATTAAAAAACTAAATTATGAATTTTTTTACAAAATTAATAAAAGAAAAATAATTTAAATAACATAAAATAATGTTACTTATAAATTTTCTATTTATAATTAATTTTTTCCCCTAACATGTTTTTGATTAATGATTATTTATAAATAATTATAGTATTATTAAATATAATTAAATACAAAAATAAATAGATTATATAAAACCTTTATAATTATTTTTAACATTTAATAATATTATTAATTATGTCAGTGGTAATCACCCTCTAATCCTGCATGAAAAAACATAGTTCAAATCTGAGGAGAGAAGCATTTTCATAAGCACTATATCAGCTATATAGAATGTACTATAGTGGGTCCTGTAATAGTGATACTATTGACTCAATTTGGGATTTCGGTCTCTATAATGTGCATTCAAGACATGGAGCCTACATACAATAATTATTTGGAATAATGGTGGGACAAGTTGGATGGCGTAGTGTGATAGGCATACAGTGGAGTGTTACAATGTCCAGACATCGTAGGGTAAGCTGCTCAAAGGGTCGATGAGTGAATTGGTTGCTATCAACTAACCCTCAACCCATCAGAACAGCTGATGTGGGGTAGAGGTGTGACCTTCCATGTGATGATCAACATAGTTGAACTAGTTGAATGGAGCGACACAACTTGGAAGTCTGTATAGTGGGATGCCATATAGGTATAGCTCGATGGGAAACTAAAAAAGCCAGAAAAGTGCCTTGAAACCTATCAAATATACCTCCTCACAAATAGTTTTAAAAATTAATATGGTGGGTTACCCTTCCATTATTATAGGGTTTAATGTGACGTCATGGACCCATATTCCACTAAAAATGCACAAAGCCTAATGGAAAACATGTCATCAAGCACATCTCCCCAAATGTCAGAGGCTTTCGACTAGTTGTGAGGACCTAGGGTGTGTCCATGGGGATACTATTACCTCATTACCAAAATGTAACATATCATATAAGTATAATTAAACAGGAGATAATAATCATAAGAAATGTAATAATCAAATGAGGAAAACAACAGAAACAAAACCAGACTGGGGTAATAAACATATGAACAACATATCAAAATATACAACAGTTGATGATAATATATGCCATGTAACTATAAATATGAGAAACATAGATACAATGTAGTAGTAATAACATGCTATAAAAAGTACTAAAAAGAAATGAAAAACTATCCCCAGGATCATGTGCTCCATCTCAGTCATCTACTACTATCTCCATTCTAATAAGTCAAGAAATCAAGTGACCAAAGTAGTATGCTTCCATTTATGAACACATTCATACATGTAATCTTCCCAATTACCAGAGTTTCCTAGATATTGTTTGAGAGAAATCCAAGTAGGCCACCACCAATGAAATCTATAATATATTTTTCATGTAATATGAACTGAAACAGTTTGTAATCATGCATATATAAAATTAATGTTATATAGTAACATAAATACTCAAGTACCTTCTTCAGCCCTTGGTTGGTGTCTAAAAATATAACCAATTTATTAATCAATTATGTTCTAGATTATATATTTTAGTAACCTGACGCATAACCAGAACTTACATCACCTCATGATAATAATATTGAAGGTTTCGGGATGTAAGAAGGAAACCAAAATTGATATTTAATAATGAAAGGTTCCAAGGTAACATCCAAGGAAAGCTAGAGCTCAAGGGTCACCAACAAAATAATTACTACATCTTGGATAATGGGTAATAGTGTAATCCATGGAGCATCGTCCAAACCATTCCACAATAGTGATGTTCTAACCAAGTCCATGGAATACATCCAAGGTAAAATGGGATAAACAATGGCTAGGTCCAAGTGTATGACCAACATAACTTGTTTTCATAGTAACCATGATGGATCCAAGGAGTGGGTTAAAGTCATCCTATAATAGTAGATAGGGGATCCTATGTTGTTATACCATTCATCCACGATTATATGAGGATTGGGTTCTAAGGTGGGTCTCACCCTTGGCAACTGACATCCTTGAATCGTAATGGCTCCCACAAGTGCTCAAGGAATTCCCTCAGGAATCCAACATCTATCTCGAGTCTGGACACTCCTATAATGATATAAAAGTCCATATATAGTATGTATCCTTAAAATTAATTCATTTAACAAATTAGGCCATATTTTAATTATTCCATTTAACAAGTTATAAGGTTTAATCCATTACCTTTCATTAGTTTGACAAGGCCAATCGAGCATGCAACCATTTGATATTTTATATAGGTCAAAATCTTTTCACTTAGTTCTTTCCACTACCTTCCATCATATGTCGCAAGGGGAGATATGACATGCAACCAAATATTCATTTTCATTTCAAAATTTCATGTAATATACTTAGTATAGTTACTAAATTAATTAATATTGATTAATTAAGTGAAACACTTACCTTATGAGGGTCATGTGAGGAACAAACATGGTAACGACCATTTAACAATTCAATAGTAATTTAATATATAGAGGTTTACCATTATAATGGTCAAGACGAGGCACACCCGAATGGAAGATAAAATGAACATAACCACATAAAAAGACATTAAATAGCTACTAAGAGATTAATTATTGAAATACCTTACTCGGGGTAGTCGACATTGTGGACTTAACCACAAATGATGAATATAATTTATGAAATGGGTCTTAGAACATGATTCTAATGACTAAAATAAAGACATATAAATTCAATAGATGATTCTCGATGAAGTCGGTGTGACGACACGGCAATTTATAAAATGACTAAACTTGAGGGATGAGTTATAGACCACCTACCTCATACTCATATAAATCTCCTCATCCAGTATTAGCCTCTAATTTGGCTTGGATTTGAAGAGATTTGAAGAACATATCAATGCCTTAAATTGGGTCATATGGGGCTACATCTAAATAAAATCATCGATAGAAATAGGAATGATGAAATATTAAAAAGGAATCGAGATCTTACTGATGTGGATCCAATGATACAAATGGATTTTTGATCGGACTTAAAATGGATGTTGGGGATCAATTCTTATTTAGGATTAAAAAAGAACTCAAAAGAGAGAAAACAAGAACTTCTATCTGTTGTAAAGAAAAAGAAGATAGGGTTTTCTTTAAAACATCATTTAAGGGTAAAATAGTAATTTTACACAAAAATGGTCATCACATGGTTTGGATACATAGTTTTCCAAACTATGAACTAAACATTCATGGGAAGCTATTGGAATAGGCATTCCACATAGTTAAAAACCACACACCAACCATGTAAAACACCTATTTTAAAAACTATAGACTTTTTGCACAGTCATGTGGCCCAAATAGCACATTTTGGGAAAAACTTGGGCCCCATAATTCCCCTCTATCGATATCTTTTATTGTTAAACTAACCATGCATCCTGCCTCTTATGGTTTAATCTAACTATAAGACATGCCTTTTTCTCGCAAAAATAAGGGTTTTAGGCTCTGAGAAAGCCCTAGAAACCTCTGATACCTTCATGAACTCATTAGGAATCCATATTAGATCCACAAAATAAAATTATACCAAACTTTAAAGGGTCCACACCATAGTGAAAAACTGGGTTTTTATAGTCTTCCCCCTTATAGGAACTCGTCCCCAAGTTTACCTTCCAATGGTGGTAAAACACTATCTGAGAACACTTTGTCCACAAGGCTTGTACATAAGCCTCTCGTTCCCATGTCTCTTCCTATACATTGTTGTGCTTCCACAGTAACCGTACTTGAGGGATAGACTATCCTATTAGAGACTTCATGCTCTAGTCAACAATACATATTAGATACTCCTCAAACAAATCATTATCATCAATCTCTACTTCCTCTGGATCAGAAGTATGAGACGGGTTGGCATGATATCAGAGAAGATGTGAAACATAGTATATGTCATGCATGGAATTATACCTACGAGGTAGTGGAAAACGATAGGATATCAGACCCACTCTCATGAAAATATCAAACATCCCATAATAATTAGTTGAAAAAATTCCGTCCCTCAATATTCTTCTATTCCCTAACCTAGGTGATACATGTAGGAAAACACAATCCCTGACCTCAAACTCTAGATTTCATCAGTGGTAATCGGTATAAGATTTATGTCTAGACTATGCAGTAGGTATATGATTTATTATCAGCTGGACCTACACTGAAGTATACAGAATGAGACAAGGACCTAGTATGGCTACCTCTCCTACATCTATCTAGCATAGGGGTTATGGCATGGCCTATCATATAAGTCCTCAAAAGGATCCATCTGAATCATCACATAAAAGCTATTATTATAAGAAAAATCAAATATAGATATACAATTATCCAATAAAATACAAAAAACAATGGTGTATTATTGAAGTATGTCCTCTAAAACATGTATCTTTTATTCTGAATGTCCTTCGGTCTGAGGGTGAACGGTTTTTCTCAGATTCACCTGCATACCCATAGCCTTCTACAACTTATTCTAAATCTATTATGTAAAATGAGAATCCCTGTCTAAAAAAGTAGTACAAGTGACCCTATGTAGTCATATAATGTCATATACATATAGTCATATTATCTCATAAAATAATAAATTCTATCATATAGGAAAGAATTGGGATACTCTCTTCAGTTTTTCAATGATAACCCACACAGTGTCTCTACCTCTAGAAAACATTGGTAAACCAACTAAAAAGTCCATTGAAACATCTTCTCATTTTCATTCCAGGACTAAAATAATCTATAAAAATACTACAGGTATTTGGTGCTCCGCCATCTCCTTCTGATGGGTGTACCACCTAGTGATGAAGCCTACTATTTTACATTTCATCCTAGGAAACCAATACTAGCATTGCATGTATCGATACATCTTAGAGATACTTGGACGAAATTCCCCCTAAAAATCATGGGACTCATGCATCAAACCCTATTTTATATTTATAGGGACCCAGACATGTCCATGTATACATAGGATGTCATATCTATCCATAGACCAACCCAAAGGTTTGTTATCTCCTGAAATACTCTCATGGAAAACCAATCCCTCAAGATCTGAAAATTACCTACTCTTCACCCTCTCAAGGAGGGAAGAGGTAACGATCATGGAGGAGAGATAAGACTACTCATTACTATCACAAAACTCCTAATTAAGCTTAAATAATAGTTCCATGAATTTCCATTTGTCTTTGGCATGTGCCTGAGTTTTCTAACTCAAGGCATCATCAACCGCATTGTCTTTATTAGGTGTATAGGAAAGCTCAAAATCAAAGGACTGTAGATATTCAATCCATATTCACTATATGAGATTCATTTCATGTTGTGTAAAGATATATTTGAGGCTCTTGGGGTTTGTATACACTACAAAACACTCACCCAAATGATAGTTTCTAAAGCAATGTAAGGCATGAACAACTACTTCTAGCTCAAGTTCGTGCATCGAATAATTTCGCTGATGAGGCCTCAGTTACTGAGATCCATATTCAATGAATTTTATACTCTGATTCTGATTCCTAATGCATCATAGAATAAAATATAACCTATTCTGGGATCTGGAAATATCAGAATAGTTGTTGAGATAAGCCTCCCCTTCATCTCTTGGAAGGATTTCTCACATGCTTCTGACCATAGGAACTTATCACCCTTTTTTGTAATACTAGAAAGAGGTGAAGAAAGGCATGAAATGTCCTATATGAAATACATGTAATGACCATCCATACCTAAGAAACTCTATATATCAAACACGTTCTTGGTATTTTCCTAGAAAACCACTATATTCACCTTTTATGGGTCAACATAGAATCCTGATTTTAAGATAATATGACCCAAGAAGTGAAATTATTCAATCCATAAGTTGAACTTATAAATCAAGGTATAAATCTGATGTTTTGTAAGTGTACACATAACGATATTAAGGTGCTTAGAATGGTCACTACGACTGTGAGATTACACCAAATTTTCATCCAAAAAGACCATGAAAAAAGAATCTAGATAGGGGTGGATCACCCTATTCATCAGAGCCATGAAAATGGTGGGTGCATTCATAAGACCAAAAGACCTGACAAGGTACTCATATTGACCATACCTACTATGAAAAGTTGTACAAGGTATGTCTGATGGCCTGACTCACACATGATGATAGCCCAATATCAGGTCGACCATAGAAAACACCATAGCTCCTCAAAGGTGGTGAAGTGGATACCAATTCTTGACCGTAAGCTGGTTCAACCTTCTGTAATCCATGTATAGATGAAGGGTCCCATCAAACTTCTTGTAGAAAATCATGGGTGAATCCCAAGAGGAAGTTATAGGTAAAATAAAAACATTGTCCTCAAAGTCCTATAACTGACGCTTGAGCTACTGGAGCTCAGTAAATGCCATTCTGTATAGAGGAATGGATAGTAGAGTTTCTCCTAGAATATGAACGATCATAAAATCTACCTCTCACTTGGGAGGTAATGTAGATAATCATTGGTAAATACATCTTTGAAACAATATACCACTAGATAGAATTCAGTCGTAAGTAAACCATGATCCTCCGTGAAGAGATTAGAATTCTGGGTGGTCACTCAACCAAGCCTAACATTCTCTAGTCTAGATCTACTAGACTGGGCATCCCACTGACCATTGTGTCGATAACAGCTTCCCTATGGTGTCATAAATGATTCCATTTGGTGATATCAGTCTACATATGTGTGATATAGATCTAATCTGTAAGAACCCAGTTTTGTTACAAAAGACTTTGGAATATTCTTGATATTATTTCAGAGCAGCGCCCTCAGACGGCGTGCGATTCCGAGCCCTGGTGTGGCCAGAATTAAATTTTCAGTGCGTTCACACCGATAACACCAAATAAATGGGATAACTCCTAAAAGGAGTTTCAGATCAGAGATCTGAGTGTGTGGATGGGTCTAGAATGGGGTTTTTACCCTAGGAACGACATAAAACATGTCGGTGTGGGATGTTGGACCCCTCACTCGCTATCGGAGCGTGGAACAAATAAATTAAATAATTAATTTATTCGTTTAATGGTTTAACACAAGTATCTCTTAAAAGGTGTCTCGGATTAGAATACTGAGGGCACCGTTGAGTTCGGAGCGTGTTGTTTACCCTATGAGGGGTGTAATTTTTGCGGGTGTGGGCCTTTTGTGAAAAACTCTGCCAAGGGAATTTACGTAATTTGGCGGCCTCAGGCGTTGAGTTTAATAACTTTTGAACGGGGCCTCAGATTGAAATTCTGAGACCGCCGTTGTGCATGGGAGGTGGTGTTTTCTCTAGGGGAGATTTAATCTTGACGGTGCTGGAGGTTCTAGATGCGGGTCATTTTAGGGGTTTCAATTAATTAAATGTTTTAATTAATTTTATTTATAACCCCTCCCCCCCCCCTTCTCCTCTTCCCTTCCTCTGGAGAAGGCTCCAAATCAAGGATCTCCTCCTCAAGCCCTCCTCCTCCTCCTCCCACCCAACCAAGGTGGAAGCAGCAATGATGGGGTGCGGATCAACGGTGAAGCTCCAGGCTACGCCCCACCAGGTAGGCGTCATTTTGTTTCGTTTTAAACTTCCAAAGCCTCATTAAAATGCTTTTTTTGCGTCGAATTGCTGGTTGATCTTCGAGCAAATCCCATATCTGCATAATCCTTGTTCTGAGCTTCGCAAAACACATTTCGGGTTTAATTTTGGAGTCCTGAGTCGTCCGCGGCTATTCAGTGAAACCTGGGGTGTGTTGAGTGTTTTCCAGCGGTCGGAGGTCGCGGTAGTGCGGGCTAAGGCGGTCAGAGGTTGCGGCCGCGCAGGCTGAGGCTGTCGCGGCATTCGGTGGGATAGCGTGCGGCCGAGTGCTCGGCAGAAGGAGGCGGCGGCCTCGGCTGGTCGAGGTCGGAGGCGGAGCGCGGGGAAGCCTGGGCGGCAGCAGCGTCAGGCGGCAGGGCCATGGTGAGGCACAACTGTTGGGCTGCGGGGGGCGAGGCACCAGCGCCGTCCGGTTGCGGTCGGCGGAGGAGGACCCCGAGGTCGTGCCTCGGGGTGTGCGGCGCGGACAAGAACCCTCATACTGTGGGTCCTGCTGCGGCGTCAAAGAAGACCGGCCACATGGCCGGTCGGTTGAGAAGACCGGACCGGCTCGAGTCCGGCGGTTTGAGGCGGGCCGCGGCCAGTGGGCCGCGGCGGGTTGGACCGAACCCGCGACCGGGCCGCGGGCCAGCTGTCTGGACCGGGCCAGCTGGTATGGACCGGGCCGGCCGGTCTGGACCAGCCCATTTTGGGCCCCCCTTGCGTTTAGGGGTCGTAACTCCTAAACGTCACGTCAGTTTGACACGCCGTCTACGGCATGGGGACCGTATCGACGTGGAGGCCCTTTTAAAGTAAGATTAGGGGTTTTTCGTTTGCGCGAGTGAGGATGGGTGACCTGAGGGGCTTTAATTTAATAGTATTAAATTTAATATTAATGTTGTGACGGACGTGGCTCGCAAGCCGTACGTCTGTTTGACACGCCATCAGAGGCGCGGTGGCCCCGGAGCTGAGGCGGTCCTTCCAAAGTTGATTTGGAGGCCTTGCAGATTGGTTTCATTGCTCGGTGGCACAAAACGTCTTTTTTTTACGAACAATTAATTAATTAATCAATTAATTAATTAATTTTTCCCTCGGACCTAACTCCTGTTTGGGATGTCCGATTGACGCGCCGTCAGCAGCAGTGTGACCCCAGTCCTCGTGCGGACTTTTTGAGAAGCTTTTCGAAGTGATCGGGTTGGAGACAAGGTGCGGTCCCCACAGGGCCTAGTTCGCACGTTTTACGGTGAAACATCTCTTTTTCATCGGGCGTCCGTTCGGGGTGAATGAATAGTCCACCTGATGTGTTTTTCCGAGAGCGTCGCGATGGCGCAGTTCGCCCGATCTTTTTCAGAATCATGGTGTGGGTCCCACCCGTGTTGTCTACGATGAATAGTACCCTTTTTCACTGGGTGTCCATTTGGGGAGATTGAGTAGTCAATATCGTGTGTTTTTTCAAGGGGATCGTTGTGGTGTGATCTGTTTCATTAGTTTCAGGATCATGGTGTGGGCCCCACACGGGTTGGTTATGGTGAATAGTACCTTTTTCATCAGTTGACCGTTTCGGGTGAGTAAGTAGTCTATCTCGCCTGCTTTTCCGTGAGGATTACAATGGTACGATCCATTTGGATGTACAGAGACTCCTTTGAGACCTCATTTAAATATGGAAGCATGAAAGGTGCTCCAGTAGTGGTTCGTCCAACCATGTTTGTAGCGGACCCTTGGCGTGTGATCACGCACTCTTGGGAGAGTAATGTAAATGATTCATAAGATGTGGATGTTCGTGTATGGGCCTTTGAGGTGGAGTTGTTACGTTTACGCCTTCGCGTTGACGTTGGGTGTCGTGTGCACAATAGCCTTTGGGATGGAACGTGGTATACTCAGGGAGTATACGGGAACTCTTGGAGGTACATGTGGTTGTTTGTACCTGAGAACGTTTGTGCGTGCGGTTGGGGTTGACTTGGGGTCACAAGTCGTGTGGGCCCCCTGTGTGTGTCGTGTTCTGCTTTGCGTACTTGACCTCTCGCGACGTAGAGGGTCCCTCTGTGCTCTTTTGTTTGACTAGCAGGGTTGAGTGGTCTCCCCCTGGTTTCAATCTTGATGGTTTAGCCAACAGAGATGGTTTGTTCCTCTGTTTCTTCAACTGTTAGGGGTTTTAGTACCGTGACCTTTCACCGGACTACGACACCATTTACAACTACGTGTGTTCGTACAGTGTGGGTGCTTTCCCCACGTCCTAGGATGAGTTTTCTCGATCTGCTTCGATAGTGACTCAGCGGATTGGAGCGTGATCGCCTTGAGAGGCCCGGGGAGATTCTCCCGTCTCTTCGTGTTCCCTGGTAGAGTTCTTGTGAATTCGTTGTGACCAACACATTACGCGGGCACCGATCCTCTACCCACAAGGTTGTTTCCAGCAGTGCTAGCCAGTGTGGTTGTTTCTAGTAGGGATGGCCAGAGCAGTTCCAAGCTTACCCTCCAGCGGGGCTAGGCAGTGGGTTGCTCATCGAATTCTTCGGGTTTACCCTCCAGTAGAGACTGGGCAGTGGGTTGCTCACTAAATTCTAGGGTTTACCCTCTAGTAGAGACTGGGCAGTGGGTCACCTAACACTCTTAGGGTCAACCCTCCAGCAGAGACTGGGCAGTGGGTCACCCGACAACCTCTTAGGGTCTACCCTCCAGCAGGGCTGGGTAGTGGGTCACTTGTCGTCTAGTTCCAGGTCTACCCTCCAACAAGGCTGGGCAGTGGGTTGCTTGTCGACTTATTCCAGGTCTACCCTCCAATGGGTCTGGGCAGTGGGTCACCTGATGATGTATTAGGGTTTACCCTCCAGCAGGGTTGGGCAGTGGGCCACTCGATATCTGGTTAGGGTTTACCCTCCAGCAGGGCTGGGCAGTGGGTCACCCATCTACATTTCAGACTTAGTCCTTTATACTAGGCTAATATGTGGGTTTTCCCCGTGACTACCAGAACGGGACCCCTGTTTGTACAAGTCAGTGATGTGGCATCTTTTCCTTTGAGCAGGCCTCTCGACTGCAGGGTAGTGATGAGGTGTGGATTGACTTTCCCCAGAACTCTCAAGTTCGAGGGGCTCTTTCCCCACCGAGACGCATCCTTGCGACGTGACCAAAAACCATGTGGGTGAGTCAGTGCCGCCTAAAGCGGATAGTTTTGAGGTACGGGAATTTGAGCCTCTTGACTTGCAGTTCGGGGAAGACGTCCGGGATGCTGGGCATCAATGGTGTTTACTTTTGGGACGGTTGGCTACTCACTTTCTTGGGATGAGCTACGGGATGGAGATCCCCTTATGACCTTGTTTGGGCTTCTTTTTGAGCATACAGATATGTATATACCTTGGTTCTAGTACCCACTTCCTGGGTCTTGGTTACTCTCCTTCCATTAGAGGTGAAGACGTGCGGGGGATGCCACGTGCTTTCCATTTCTAGTTTCTCGTGGTTGGAAGAGTCTACTCTCCTGCTATAGGTAGTGAAGAATTGACGAGAAGTTCATCTTCTCACCCTTTCCAGCTCCTAGTGTCTGGATGATTCTACCTTCTTTCTATTGTTGGGTTGAGCTGGACTCTTTACTGCACTTTCAGTTGTACTCCTTTACTTACCCATGTTCGATCTACTGCTCACCCTTCGGTGCCTCCTTTCTTGCTCCCTCGAGACTTCGGGGTATCCTACTGAGTATTTTTATACTCACCCATGCTTGGGCTTTGCCCGCACCTGGTGTGCCCTTGCTGATGACGGACAGGTTGTTCGTGACTTCAGTGGAGCTTAGGAGTTCAGGAGAGTGGACCGCGTGCGGTGGTTGGAGTCGGGTTCCAAGTGGGGTACCCTTCCAGCTGTTTACTTTTTGTTCACCAGTTGTTGTGTTGTGGCACTTTTCTGGTTT
Organism: Viscum album; assembly: GCA_963277665.1. NCBI lineage: Eukaryota > Viridiplantae > Streptophyta > Magnoliopsida > Santalales > Viscaceae > Viscum > Viscum album. Next base: position 1,206,878,141 of record OY728127.1, on the reverse strand, counting down.
GGTGCATTTTTTTTCCTTTTATTTTCAGTTTACTTTCAACTCTTTCTTTTTACTATTAGAGGTCGATGTACTTTTGTGGTTTATATATAGAAGTTGCACTTTACTCTTCTTTTCTTTTCTTTTTACTCTGCACTTTTTCATTGAGTGTGATGCGTGTGTGTGTACAGGTGCTTAGGAAAAGGCCTCCCTCAGTTTTTGTGCCTTCAGCACTGGTCGCCAGCCCCTGGCTTGTAGAGGTGTGCTTGGGGTAGTTGCAGCTCGAGCTCGGGTAGGGTCGGGTCATGACAAAGTTCTATTAGAGGTGGTTCGTTCCTTGGGACGTTGTGCGGACATCCCTAAAAATGAATTGGTTGGGGTTTAGGGCAATAGTGTTAATGTGTCTCGAGAGCTGCTCTTAGGCCAGGGAGTCCAGTGATGGTGTGGCGGCCGACGTATACATTCACCAAGACCTTGATAACCCGCTTGTCGACTCGGTATGTTGAGACACTCATTGCAGGGAAAGTAGGTTTGTGTATCACATAGGATTGACTCTTTGACTGTCCTTCTTGATTGAGCTGCCCATTGTTGATATTGGTATATATATTATGGTCATCTGATCGCGGCACTCCTTGATAATATTCAGGATGTCCCCGCGAAGACAGCCATCTAGGATACCAGCTTTGGTTCGTGACGACAACCTTGTGAGTTACGAGGCCACAGTCCAGGACTCATCATGCGAGCCCCTTTCTCTGGGTGGGCTGGTAGCAGCACCCCCACCTGTTGAGCAGCAGATAGCTTCAACAGAGTAGACTGAGCTTGAGCACAGTTTGAGCGCGCTCCGGGAGTTCCAGCGGCAGAGACCGCTGAGGTTCAGTGCTGAGCCAGACCCTCAGGCAGCGGAGGTTTGGCTAGAGATAGTGGTTCTCCTTTTCAGGCTTGTGCAGACGCTGACAGATCAGCGAGTGGATTTGGAGGCCAACCTTTTTCGTGGAGAACCTTGGCGTTGGTGGAGTCTGGTGACTCAGTTTCTTGATGAGTCGTCGCTTTCGTGGGGCGAATTTTAGTTGTTGTTCCGTGAGGAGTTTTTCCCCTCCTTCTTGGGCTCCGTTCGGATTCAGGAGCTCCTTCAGTTTCAGCAGGGAGGGATGATGGTGGCTGAGTATGTGGCTAGTTTCGTAGACTGTGCACGCTTTTACCCGGACTTGGTCTATGATGACAACATCCGAGCGCGGAAGTTTTAGCAGGGTCTTCGCAGAGAGATTCATGTTGTTATTGTACCCTTGGGAATTTCCACATATTTCGAGGTGCTAGAGCAGGAACTGGTGATAGAGAGATTCCTGTCACATTCTAGAGTTGGTGGTGGCATCATGCACGTTGGAGCCAAGATGTCTGTTGCAGCTAGCGGGCGTCGGCAAGCAGAACCTCGACACAGGTGGCTTTCTGACAACCGGACTCAGGGTCGTGGTCGTACACCACAGTGGCGTCGGAGGGAACCAATGTAGTCCAAAGAGAGTCGGTGCTTTGCTTGCGATGGGCGAGGTCACCTGGCACGGGACTGCCCGACCAGGCATGCAGAGAGCATCGGGTAGGCAGCAGGTGCACCACCGTGACGGAGGCAGCGCCGTGATCGAATTAGCGCCCAAAGAGGTGGTGCTAGAAGAGGAGTAGGAGAATCTGGTAGTGGGGGATGACTTTACGATATCTTCCCATCACCACTAGGCGGCCCACGTCAGGCTCTTGGAGAGGACAGTTGGGACCACAGACAACCATGATCCTTGAATTTCCACGATCTTGCAGAGCATGAGGTGGTAAGAGGTACGCTCTACAGCTCTTCTACTTTTTGTAGTAGAATTGGTAGACTCTTTGTGTGGAATTCTTTTTCTCTTTGCTCCTTGTTTGAGTTGTTAATGGGGTGATGTGGGGAATCGGTGTAACCCTGTGTTGGTAAGGTAAAAAGTGTGTAGGACCTTTCTCTTAAGTCGATGGTGTCGACTCCATCACTCTCCAATCGTGTAAGAGATTCTTGGTTGAGATACATCTACTGTGAAACCTTGCGTGACCAGATATCCTTGGGTGTTTCCCCATATGGATATTCTGAAGAAGGGAATCAGCGGGCTTTGTCTCAGTTCCAGGCGGTGATTCCAGTCGTGGCGTGCGACGTAGAGGTTCATTCGGGGAGGTGAGTTACCCTCCGAGGGCCTTCGGGGCGTTTGAGGCTGTGTGCGGTGGCGCAGAACTGTGTGTGAGTTCTTCTGGGTACGGGAGAGCCAGGTGCGAGCTTAGTACCCTGAGTTGTTCCCTGGTTTGGCTTTTTGAGGACGAATAGATTGAAGGAAGGAATGATGTAAGAACCCAATTTTTGTTGCAGAAGACTTTGGAATATTCTTGATATTATTCTAGAGCAGTTCCCTCAGACGGCGTGCGATTCCGAGCCCCGGAGTGGCCGGAATTAAATTTTCAGTGCGTTCACACTGGTAACGCCAAATAAATGGGATAACTCCTAAACGGAGTTTCAGATCAAAGATCTTAGTGTATGGATGGGTCCAAAATGGGGTTTTTACCCTAGGAATGACATAAAACATGTTGGCGCGGGACGTTTGGACCCCTCACTCGCTATTGGAGCGTGGAACGGATAAATTAAATAATTAATTTATTCATTTAACGGCTTAACACAAGTATCTCTTAAATAGTAGATTGGATTGGAAAACTGAGGGCACCGTTGAGTTCGGAGCGTGCCGTTTACCCTAGGAGAGGTGTAAGTTTCACGGGGGCAGGCCTTCTGTGAAAAACGCCGCCAAGGGCGTTTTCGTAATTTGGAGGCCTCGGGCGTTGAGTTTAACAACTTTTGAATGGGGCCTCGGATTAAAATTCTGATACCACCGTTGTGCTCGGGAGGTGTTGTTTGCTCTTGGGGAGATTTAATCTTGACCGTTCCGGAGGTTCCAGATGCGGGTCATTTTAGGGGTTTAAATTAATTAAATGTTTTAATTAATTTTATTTAAAACCCCTCTCCCCCCCCCCTTCTCCTCTTCCCCTCCTTTGGGGAAGGCTCCAAATCAAGGAGCTCCTCCTCAAGCCCTCATCCTCCTCCTCCCTCCCAACCAAGGTGGAAGCGGCAACGGTGGGGTGCGGATCAACGACGAAGCTCCGGGCTATGCCCCACCAGGTAGGCGTCGTTTTGTTTCATTTTAAACTTTTACAGCATCATTGAAATGCTTTTTTTGCATCGAATTGCTGCTTGATCTTTGAGTAAATCCCATATCTGCATAAACCTTGTTCTGAGCTTCGCAACGCATGTTTCGGGTTTAATTTTGGAGTTCCGAGCCATCCGCAGCTATTCAGTGAAACTTGGGGTGTGTTGGGTGTTTTCCAGCGGTCGGAGGTCGCTGTGGCGTGGGCTAAGGTGGTCAGAGGTCACGGTCGTGTGGGCAGAGGCTACTGCGGCATTCGGAGGGACGGAGTGCGGTGGAGCGCTCGGCAAAAGGAGGCGGCGGCCTCGGCTGGTCGAGGTCGGAGGCAGAGCGTGGGGAAGCCTGGGCGGCAGCGGCGTCGGGCGGCAAGGCCGCGGTGAGGCGCAGCGGTTGCGCTGCGGGAGGTCAGGCGCCGGTGCCGTCCGGTTGCGTTCGGTGGAGGAGAACCCCGAGGTCATGCCTCGGGGTCTGCGGCGCGGACAAGGACCTGCATACCACGGGTCCTGTTGTGGTGTCAAAGAAGACAGGCCACATGGCTAGTCGGTTGAGAAGACCGGACCCGCTCAGGTCCGGCGGTTTGAGGCGGGTTGGACCGGACCTGTGGCTAGGCCGCGGGCCGTCTGTCTGGACCGGGCCGGCCGGTCTGGACCGGCCCATTTTGGTCCCCCCTTGCGTTGGGGGGTCGTAACTCCTAAACGACACGTGTTTTTGACGCGCCGTCTGCGGCAAGGGGACCATATCGACGTGGAGGCCCTTTTAAAGTAAGTTTAGGGGTTTTTCGGTTGCACACCCGAGGATGGGTGACCTGAGGGGATTTAATTAAATAATATTAAATTTATTATTAATGTTGCGAGGGACGTGGCTCGCAAGCCGGACGTCCGTTTGGCGTGCCGTCAGAGGCGCGGTGGCCCCGGAGCTAAGGCGGTCCTTCCAAAGTTGGTTTGGGGCCCTTGAAGATTTCTTTCATTGCTCGGTGGCACAAAACGTCTTTTTTTTAAGAACAATTAATTAATTAATCAATTAATTAATTAATTGTTGCCTCGGACCTAACTTCTGTTTGGGATGTCTGATTGATGCGCCGTCAGCGGCAGCGTGACCCTAGTCCTCATGTGGACTTTTTGAGATACTTTTCAAAGTGCCCGGGTTGGAGACAATGTGTGGGCCCCATAGGGCCTAGTTCGCACATTTTATGGTGAAACGTCACTTTTTCATCGGGCGTCCGTTCAGGGCGAATGAATAGTCGATCTGATGTGTTTTTCCGAGAGCGTCGCGATGGCGTAGTTCGCCCGATCTTTTTCGGAAGTGTGTTTTGGATCCCACCCGCGTTGGCTACGATGAATAGTGCCCTTTTTCACCGGGTGTCCGTTTGGGGCGATTGAGTAGTCAATCCCGTGTGTTTTTTCGAGGGGATCGTTGTGGTGTGATCTGTTTGATTAGTTTCGGGATCATGGTGTGGGCCCCACACGGATTGGTTACAATAAATATTACCTTTTTCAATGGTTGACCGTTTTGGGCGAGTAGGTGTCTATCTCGCCTGTTTTTCCGTGAGGATTACAATGGTATGATCCGTCTGGATGTACAGAGACTCCTTTGAGACCTCATTTAAATATGGAAGCATGAAAGGTGCTCCAGTAGTGGTTCGTCCTACCATGTTTGTAGCGGACCCTTGGCGTGTGATCGTGCACTCTTGGGAGAGTGATGTAAATGATTCATAAGATGTGGATGGTCGTGTCTGGGCCTTTGAGGTGGAGTTGTTATGATCATGCCTTCACATTGACGTTGGGTGTCATGTGAATGATAGAATTTGGGCTGGAACGTGGTATAATCAGGGAGTATACGGGAATGCTTGGAGGTACATGTGGTTGTTTGTACCTGAGAACTTTTGTGCATGCGGTTGGGGTTGACTTGGGGTCACACGTCGTGTGGGACCCCAGTGCGTGTCATGTTCTGCTTTGCGTACTTGACCTCTCGCGACGTAGAGGGTCCCTATGTGCTCGTTTGTTTGACCAGCAGGGTTGAGTGGTCTCCCCCTGGTTTCATTCTTGATGGTCTGGCCAACAGAGATGGTTTATTCCTCGGTTTAATCAGCTATGAGGGGTTTCAGTACCGTGCCCTTTCACCGGACTGTGACACCATTTACGACTACGTGTGTTCGTATGGTGTGGGTGCTTTCCCCACTTCCTAGGATGATTTTTCTCGATCTGCTTCGACAGTGACTCAGCGGATTGGAGCGTGATCACCTTGAGAGGCCCGGGGAGATTCTCTTGTCTCTTCGTGTTCCCTGGTAGAGTTCTTGTAGATTCGGTGTGACCAACACATTACGCGAGCACTGATCCTCTACCCAGGAGGTTGATTCCAGCAAGGCTGGCTTGTGTGGTTGTTTCCAGTAGGGATGTCCAGAGAAGTTCCAGGTTTACCCTCCAGCGGGGCTGGGTAGTGGGTTTCTCGTCAACTTCTTTGGGTTTACACTCTGGTAGAGACTGGGCAGTGAGTTTCTCACTAACTTCTAGGTTTTACCCTCCATCAAAGACTAGGCAGTGGGTCACCCGACACTCTTAGGGTCTACCCTCCAGCAGAGACTGGGTAGTGGGTCACTCGACGACCTCTTAGGGTCTACCCTCTAGCAGGGCTGGGTAGTGGGTCACCCGTCGTCTAGTTCCAGGTCTACCCTCCAGCAAGGCCGGGCAGTGGGTCACCTGTCGACTTATTCCTGGTCTACCCTCCATAGGGGTTGGGCAGTGGGTCGCCTGATGATGTATTAAGGTTTACCCTCTAGCAGGGTTGGGTAGTGGGTCACCCGATATCTGGTTAGGGTTTACCCTCCAGTAGGGATGGGCAGTGGGTCACCCGATATCTAGTTAGGGTTTACCCTCCAGCAGGGCTGGGCAGTGGGTCACCCATTGACATTTCAGACTTAGTCCTTTATACTAGGCTAGTCTGTGTCTTTCCCCTGTGACTATTGGAACGGAACCCTTGTTTGTACGGGTTAGTGATGTGGCATCTTTGCCTTTGAGTAGGCCTCTCGACTGTAGGGCAGTGACGAGGTGTGGTTTGACTTTCCCAAGAACACTCAAGTTCGAGTGGCTCTTTCCCCACCGAGACGTGTCCTTGCGATGCGATCTAAAACCGTGCGGGCGAGTCAGTGCCGCCTAAAGCGGATAGTTTTGAGGTGCGGATATTTGAGCCCCTTGACTTGCAGTTCGGGGAAGATGTGTGGGATGCTGGGCATCGATGGTGTTTACTTCTGGGGCGGTTGGATACTCACATTCTTGGGCTGAGCTATGGGACAGAGATCCCCTTATGACCTTGTTTGGGCTTCTTGTTGAGCATACAAATATGTATATACCTTGGTTCCAGTACCCACTTCATGGGTCTTGGTTACTCTCCTTCCAAGAGAGGTGAAGACACGCGGGGTATGCCACGTGCTTTCCGTGTCTAGTTTCTTTTGGTTGGATGAGTCTACTCTCCTACTATAGGTAGTGAAGAATCGATGAGAATTTCATCTTCTCACCATTTCCATCTCCTTGTGTCTGGACGAGTCTACCTCCTTTATCTTGTTGGGTTGAGTTGGACTCTTTACTGCACTTTCAGTTGTACTCCTTTACTTACCCATGTTCATTCTACTGCTCACCCTTCAGTGCCTCCTTTTTTGCTCCCTCGAGCCTTCGGGGTATCCTACTTAGTATTTTTATACTCACCCCAGCTTGGGCTTTTCCCACACTTGGTGTGCCCTTACAGACGACAGACAAGTTGGTCATGAATTCAGTGGAGCTTAGGAGTTCAGGAGCGTGGACCGCGTGCAGTGGTCGAAGTCGGGTTCTAGGTGGGGGACTCGTCCTGTGGTTTACTTTTTATTCACCTGTTGCCGGGTTGTGACACTTTTATGGCTGGGCATGTGTTTTTCCCCTTTTCTTTTCAGTTTACTTTCATCTCTTTCTATGTACTATTAGAGGTCGATGCACTTTTTTGGTTTATATACAGCAGTTTCACTTTACTCTACTTTGTTTTTCTTTTTACTCTACACTTTTGCATTGAGTGTGTTGTGTGTGTGTGTGTATAGGTGCTTAGGCAAAGGCCTCCCTAAGTTGTTGTGCCTTAGGCGCTGGTCTCCAGCCCCAGGCCTATGGAGGTAGGCTTGGGGTAGTTTCAACTCGAGCCCGGGTAGGGTCGGGTCGTGACACAATCAATCCATCCTAAGAATGAAATAGAATCCTATCATCTTGAGAACAAGAGGTCCCATAAGAAAGTGTAAAAACCTACCTCAAGGGGATAATCACTACAATGATATATGCTCTCTCGTTGTACTCTTAATGGAGTAACCAGGGTCATTACACCATGGCAATAATGCATTACCAGCTCAAGACTCTCCATGATAGATAAAGATATGAAAGAGTGTGAAGAACTGGTATCAAATAAATAAGATAATATATTGGAAGAGACTAGAATAGTACATCATACTGGAGATGTTCTTGCAGTATGATCCTCATGTATCGGTTGAAATGTATACAAATTTTTTAATCCATGTCCATGTTTAACAACTAGACTACCATGTTCAAAACCGCTCTACTGACGTTGTTGGTGATTAGGAGTCTGGCTACCATGGCCATGACCTTCTCTTCAAACAGTCCTACCAGTGCTACTCTAACTCCCAGCCTAACATGGTGCAAAAGAACCTACCCCTAAAGGTGGAGCTGGTGCAGATCCTCTTCCACTAGAAGTGGATGGAAAGGTCCAACAGAATCTATGATGGTTCCCCATACGGCCATAATCCCATCACTCCAGAGGGTCTCTATCACACTGAGGCTTCAGGTTCCCCTATCATTTACACTTGTGACACACCATATATCTGCCATCATAGGTACTCTGGATTCTACTATCGAAACATAGACCTTGATGGATCATTTTCTACTACCGAAAGGACTACTAGCCTGCCTCGACACTGATACTCTATGCCAAGTTCTTTCACTGTACTAAATTTTGTGCTTAGTTATAAAATCATGATTGGCTATCTCAAAGAAGGTGGGAAGGAAAGAGACATTCACTTGAGTGTGGATGGAATACATGAGACCTTCCATTAATCGTCTAGCACTTGAAATCTCATCATTGGCTAGAAGTGGTTAAAAACATTGCAACTCAGTGAAATGGGATGAATATTCCATAAAAACATAGAACCCTACTCAAGATGAATGAACTCTCTACCTTAGTTATCTCTTAGAATATAAGGAAAGAAGTAATCAAAGAAGATAGTTTGAAATTAAGCCCATACCATTCCCTGATAGTGACCATCCTAGATGATCACACCCCGCTAGCATTTGTCCAAATCACGCTACATTTATATTATAAGCATAACCCTTCTCTCTGGAGGTGTCTATAGATTCTTAATGATATAAAAAGTGGATTCCATCCAATAATCACCATCATGTGGTCCTCTATTGCTTAAAAAGGTAGCAGGATGTAGTTTTTGGAACTCATGGGTCATATCAACCATTGTAGGTGCAGGACATGAAGCACCATGCATGGACTACATCAAACATAAGAAACTATATTACACTTTAGAATTAGTTTCCAAATAATGTACAATAGGTTTTTCCTAAAGTGGAAATCCTAGAGGTAAGAATGGAAGCTTAGGGGACACCATGTCTGGAGCATGGTCGTTGCTACACTTTTAACAAACGACATGAGGATTTCATGGTGGAATTGGTCTAAAAATTCCAATCACATTACTGAGAACAATATTTAAAAAGATATATAGAAACACTAGTAAAATATTAACATCATAAAGGTATAGTACCAAAGATATAATACCCCAAATAACTGCTTATAAGGCCATGTATTGGTAAGTTATCAAGTATAAGTTACACGGGTTCCATTAGACAAAGGTTCAACTATTTCATGCCACATCATTTAATAGTAACAATTTAAATTTAGAATTCATGTTTCTCTTTAAATTTTAATTTTTCTATTATCATATATCAAGGTTTGTATAAAATGGATTTCCATTCCTAGTGAATCAGGTCCCATACACCTTATCTCTAAAAAACAAACCCATTTTATTTTAATTTAATGGATCAACATGGTAAATTACCCATTCCAACCCATGTTTCCCATAACACCACATGAATTGAAACTATAATTCCATCAATCACAGCCAAAAAGTAGCACAACAACATATATATTTCAAGGCTCACTCAATAATCACAAGAATATCAAGAAATGAAAGTAGTGAAATTCACCTATATTGCATGGTAATATGCATGGAATGTTAATTCTAGGTGCATATGATTATGCATGTAACAATGCTCCATTCCCTCATATAATTGGGTAAAGGATAAATTAGGATCTCAATAAGAATAATAATTGTTAACATCATATAGAAAGTGCATCACCCCATGGTGAAATGATATCAACTGTAGTAGAAAAATATTAACAACAATTATAATTTATGCAACTTAGAATTTACCCGAAACATGGGTTCGCGAGGCCCGAGGATGGATTATAAAAAAGTTACAATCATTCATAATCTCCAATCTATTATCTCCAAATAGTAAAGTAAGAAAGTAACTGCTCTAATACCACTTTTTGACATCCCAAACCTAGATTCCACGGATGTTTCCCTAAACTCGGTGGGCCACATGGCCTCAAGCATATCTCCCAAAACAACAGAGGCTACCAACTAGCAGTGAGGGCCTAGAGTGTTTCCATGGGGAGACTATGAACTCATTACCAGAGTGTGACATAGTGGATAAGGATAATTCAATTTAAGATAATTAGTAGAATCAAGGTTATAATTAGATGAGGTAAACAGTGGAAACAAAAGTAGACATGAATAATAAAAAATTGAACAACTAATCAAAATATACAACTGCTCATGATGATATATGTCATCTCACTATAAATCTAGAAAACATGTATACAAGGTAGTGGTAATTACATGCTATACAAAAGTAGTAAAAATAGACCAAAATCTATCCACAGCATCCCGATCTCTAACTCACTCATCTTATACAGGCTCCGTCCTAAGAAATCAAGTAATCAAGTGTCTGAAGTTTTACACATCCCTTTATCAACACCTTCATATATGTAATCTGCATAAATACCAAAGGTGCTCGAATTTAGTGTGACATAAATCTCAGTAGGCCACCACCAATGATGTCTATAACATCTTATCCATGTAATATAATCTGAATCAATGTGCAATCATGCATATATAAAAGTAAAGTAGTACAGTAATTTAAATACTCATATACCTACTTAATCCTTTGGCCGGTGTCTGAACATGTAACCAATTCATTAATCAATTAAGTTAAATTTTATATATTTTAGTCACATGAGGCATAAACAGCACTGAAATCACCTCATGATAATAATTATGATGTTTCCAAGATGTAACAAGGTAACCTGTAATGTAATTTAATAATGAAAGGTTCCAAGGTAATAACTAAGGAAGCTGAGACCTCAAGGGTCACCAACTTAGTAATAACTATAGCCTAACTAAGGGGTAAGAGTGTATTATAAGGATCATAATCCATGTAATTCCACAATATTGATGATATAACTTATTCTAAAGAATGTATCCAAGGTAAAACAGGATAAGAAATGGCTAGGTACAAGGGTATAACCAAGGAACCTCATATCTGTAGAAACCAAGAAGGATCCAACTAGTGTATCCAAGTATTCTTTTAATAGTAAAAAAGGGATCCTACAGTGTCATACTGGTAATCCACTATTAGGTGAGGATCGGGTTATAAGGTGGTTCTCACTCTTTCAAACCAGCATCCTTGAATCAGGATGGCAACCATGAGTACTCAAGGCATTCCCTCAGGAATGTAAAATCAATCTCGATTCTGACCACTCCTATAATGATTTCAAGTTCTATATATAGTTTGGAACCATGAAATATATCCATTTAATAAGTTTTTCCATATTATAATTATTCTATTTAACAATTCATAAGTTTCAATCCATTTCCTTTCATTAGTTTGACAAAGACAATCGAGCATGAATCCATTTGATAATTTATATAAGTCATAATAATTTCACTTGGTTCATTCTAATACCTTCCATCATATGTGGAAAGTGAATCTATGGAATGCAACCAAATATTAATTTTCATTTAATAAAGAAATTAATGTACCTAATATACTTTCAAAATCAATTAAGATAGATCAATTAAGAGGTTAACTTACCGTAGGTTGGTCAAATGAGGAGAAAACATGGTATTATCCATTTAAAAATTCAATATTCATTTAATATAGAGAGGCTTACCATTAGAAGTGTCAAGTAAAGATACACCAAAATGGTGTCTTAAATGAACATAACCACCTAAAAAGGCATAAACTAGCTACTAAAATATTAATTATGGAAACACCCTACTTGGGGTGGTTGGCATTGTGGCCATAACTGTCAATGGTGAATAGAATTTATGGAATGGGTATTAGAAAAAATTTCTAATGACTACAAGAAATAAATATAAATTACAAATATGATCCTCATGAAATCAGCATGATGACAGGACAATTTATAAAATTATGAAACTTGAGGGATAAGTTAAAACCATCTACATCATACTCATATGAATCTCTTCATCTACTATCAGCCCCTAGTTTGGCCTGGACTGGAAGAGATCTGAAGAACGGTTCAATGCTCTGAAATTTGGGCATATGATTCTTCATATAAATAGAATCATTGATAGAAATAATAATGAAAAAAAGATTAAAAATTATTATAGATCCTACTGGTGTGGATCCAATGAGACAAAAGGCTATTCGACCAGACTCTAGATGGAGGATCCGAATCAATTCATATTTTTTGCATGAAAAGAAACTCAAGAGTGATAAAACAAGGGTAGGTTTCCACTGGAAGGAAAAAATGGAGATAGGGGTTTCCTTAAAACATTATTTAAGTGTAAAACCATTAATTTCCCAAAAATTGCCTTCGCACGATTTGGCTACATAATTTTCTAAACCATATTCCAATCGTGCACATTAAGCTGTAAGAAGGGGAATTCCACATGGTTAGGTAAACCATTCACCAACTATGTAAATCACCTAATCTAAAAACTAAATACTTTCCACATGGTTGTGCGGCCCAAATTTCATGGTCAAGGAAAATTGTGCACCCCAAATTTCCACACTGTCTATATCGTGAACGGTTAAACTAACCATGAATATTACCTCACATGGTTTAAACTAACCATTAAACATTCATTCTTCTCCTAAAAATATTTTTTTGGTCTATGAAGATTCCTTGAACACCCTCGATACCTTCACGAACTCATTAGGAATCCATATTAGTTCCATAGAATAAAATTGACCAAAATTTGAAGGATCCATACCAGATTAAAAAATTGGGTTCATATAGTCTTCCCCCCTTAAAGGAACTATTCCCTATGTTCACCTTCCAAGGGAAGAGAAATACTATCTAAGAATAACTCTATCCATTGGGCATGTACATCATCGTCCCACTACTAAGTTGTGTCATGTACACAGTCTTATTGTCATAGCACCTGTACTAGAGGGACAGACTGGCCTCAGAGAGACTTCATCTCTAGTTAATAATGTGTATCTAATACTCTTCAAATGAATCATTGACCTCAATATCAACTTCCTAAAGATCAAAATTATGAGTTGGGTTGGCATGATACTGGTGAAGTTGTGAAACATGGAATATTTTGTGCATGGAATGGTACCTACGAGGAAGTTGTAAATGATAGGCTACCGGCCCGACTCACTCTAGAATCTGAAAATACTCCAGCATAATGAAAAGATAGGCTCCCTTTCCTCTTTATTCATATATTCCCTAACATGGGTGATACCCATATTAAAAATAAATCCCCAACCCCGAACTCTAGAGGTCATTGGTGGTGATCAACATAAAATTTCTATCCAGACTAAGCAGTATACATACACTTTATGATTAACTAGAACTGTACCAAAGTTTCTTGAATGATATGAGGACCTAGTGAGGCTGTCTTTCCTACCTATATCTATTACATGGGTGAATGACATGAACAAACATACAAGGCCTCAAAAGGAACCATCTGAATCATCCCCTAAAATCTATTATTATAGGATAAATAAATTATAGGGATATGATTCTCCCAAGAACTACCATATACAAGGTCTAAATCCCAAATCATGTCCTCTAAAACCTTGTATCTTCCATTCCAATTGTCCATTAGTTTGAGGGTGAAAGGATTTTCTCAGAAGCACATGTGTACCCATAGACTTCTAAAACTCCTACTAAAACCATGATGTAAAATTAAAATCTCAATATGAAATGATCATACAAGGGACCCCTTGTAGTCCTATAATCTCATGGACATTCGGTCTTCCCAACCCATCAACTGAGAAAGTATTTTGGATGAGAAAGAAGTGGGCTAATTTCATCAGTCTATCAATGACAACCCATACAAAATCACTACCTCTAGGTGCCCATGGTAAAGTGTCTACAAAGTCCATGTAAACATCATCTCATTTTCATTATAGGACTATAAGTTTTTTTAAAGGCCTATAGGTAATTCGTTCTATAACTTATCCTACTAAAAGTTAGAACACTAAGTGATGAAGCCTTCTATCTAAAGTTTCATCCCATGCCACCTATACTGGCGTCATGTGTCTCGATACATCTTGGAGATTCTTGGATAAATTCCCCACTAGGAAGAATGGGGCTCATGAATCAAATCCTCTCTCATATCTTTAGGAACTCAGACACATCCATGTATACACGGGTTGTTTTATATGTCCATAGACCAATCTGGAGGTGGTTCATCTCTTGAAATACACTCATGGATAACCAAGTCCTCAAGATTTGAAAATTTCCTACTCTTCACCATCTCAAGGAGAAAAGAGGTAAATATCAAGGATATGAGATAAGACTTCTTTTTAATATCATGAAACTCTAGATTAATCTTAGAAAATAAGGAAATAAATTTCCATTCATCACTATCTTCACATATGACATGTGCCTAGGTTTTCTAACTCAACACATCTGTTACTGCATTGCCTTTCCCAGGCATATAGTCAAGCTCAAAATTGAAGGGCTATAGATATTTGACCCATCTTCCCTATCTAAGATTCAATTAATGCTGTGTAAAGATATATTTGAGTCTATTTTGGTTTTTATATGCCAAAAATATCTTTCCCAATAGATAGTGTCACAAGCAACATAAGGCATGGAAAATTACTGCTAGCTCAAGGTCATTCATTAGAAAATTTCTCTCATGATTCCTCACCTTCTGAGATCCGTATGCAACAAATTTGTCCTCCTATATTAACACTACTTCTGGGTCAATTCTTAATGTATCATAGAACATGATATAACCTCTTTAAGACACTATAAGTATCAGAATAGGTTCTGAGATAAACCTCCATTTCCTCCCCTCAAAGTATTTCTTGCATGTTTTTGACCACATGACCTTAACACCCTTGTTTATAAGACCAGTAATATGTGTATAGATGAATGGTAATTCCTATATGAAATTTCCATAGTAACCATCTATCCCCAAGAAACTATATATATCAAACACGTTATTGGGATTTTTTTAGGGAACCACAACACTCACCTTCTATGGGTAAAAAAAGACTCATGATTCTTATATAATATAACCCAAGAAGTGAACATTGACAATATAGAAGTGGAACTTAAAAATAAAGGCATAAAGATGATGCTCTCTCAGTGAACTTAGAATGATATCAAGGTTCTTATCATGGTTACTACAAGTGTGAGAGTACACCAAGATTTCTTCCATAAAGACCGTGACAAAAGAATCCAGATAGGGGTGGAACACCCTATTCATCAGAGTAATAAAAATGGTGGCTGCATCCATAAGACTGAACAACATGACAAGGTACTCATACAGACTATACCTACTATGGAAATCTATATGAGGTATGTCTAAGGGCTTGACTCACACCAAATGATATCCTAATCTCAGGTCGATCTTAGAAAAATCACAAGCTCCTCAGAGCTAGTCAAAGAGATCATCTATTCAAGGATGTGGATACCGATTCTTGACTGTAATATGGTTCAAATTTCTACAATACATGTATAAATAAAGGGTATCATCCGCCTTATTAGAAAAAATTATGGGTGAACCCCAAGAGTAACTACTAGACTGAATAAAACTTGCGGCCTCTAAGTCCCCTAACTGATGCTTGAGCTCCTGGAGCTCAGTAGCTGCCATCCTATATGGAGGAATGGAAACTGGAGATTCTCCTAGAATAAGAATGATTGTAAAATATACCTCTCTATTAGGAGGTAAGATAACAAATTAATCGATAAAGACATCTCTGAAATGATCCACCACTAGAGGAAATTCATCCTAAATTAAACCATGATCCTCTAGGAAGATATTGGCAATATGGGCAGTTGCTCCACCTATCCCATAATTCTCCAGTCCATATCTACTAGACAATACATACTAATAACCATTGTGTAGATAATTGATTCCCTCTAGTGACATAAATTATACCCTTCAGTGATAGTAGTTTACAAATGCATGATATGGAAGCAAACAATCTATTCTAAAAATGACATAGAATCCTACCATTTTGGGAACCAAGAGGTCCCACAAGAAAGGGTAATTTCCTACCTCAAGGGGATATTCCCTATATTGTTGTATTCCCTCTGACCGTATTCCCAACGGTGTATCCAGTGTCTTTACCCAAAAGTACTATTGTGTTTCTAGTCCGAGACTCTCCATGATAAAAAAAGATATGAAATGGTGTGAAGAACCTTTAGCAAATAAAGATGATACTATAATGAAGGCTACTAGAATAGTACCTCATACTGTAGATGGTCATTCAGCCTAATCATCGGGAATCAGTTGTAATTCATGTGACTGTATTGATCCAAGGCCTTGTGAAATAGCTGGACTACCATGATCAAAACCTCTCAGCTAATGCTACTAGTGATCAGGAGTCTGCCTACCTAGCCAATACCTTGTCCTTGTCCAGTACTTTTGGTGCTATGCTAACTCCCTGCCTAATTTAGCGTAAAAGAACCTTCCCTAGATGGTGGAACTTGTGTGGATCCTCTTCCACTAGAATATTATGTAAATGTCCAGTAGAATCTCTAAGGTGCCCCATGTGGCCACATTCCCAACACTCCATAGGGTTTCTATCACACTGAGGCCTTAGGTGACCCTATCATCCACATAGGTGAAACACTATAGAGTTACCAGAACATGTACTCTAGTTTCTATAGCCCTAACTAGATACCTCAAGGGATAGCTTTCTGTTACTGGAAGAACTACTGGCCAGCCTTGGCCCGAACGCCCGAAGGCTTTCATTTTTATTGATTTTTGATAACCCCCCTTTCAAGGGATGAGGGGGAACCCTTACAAGGCTCGTAGGCTTTAAGGATTACAAGGCTCGTAGGCTAAGGATATTACATGACCCGAAGGTCTTAGGGAATTCAACTAGACTATCTACAAGGAACTGCCCCTCCCAAGCATCTGCATCTTGATAGCAGTTCCCCACCTTTTCATGACCGTTTGGCTAGGCATCCCTGTGCAAGAATAGGAAAGTCCCGATGGCATAGTCATACCCACTCTTTCTGACAATCCATTTGGCTCTACTTTGGTGAGTGCACCTGCTCTGAATCCTCATCTGGAGCATCTCCTTTTTTGTAGTGTGTCTGGGCCTGCATTTATGTGGCCCGAAGGCCTTGGGGTGTCCCTAAGGCCCTAAGGTGGCCTGAAGGCCTTTGAGAATCAACTGGCCCGAAGGCCTTGGGTGGCCCGAAAGCCTTGCAGGACCCGAGGACCAAACCGGTGGCCCGAAGGCCAAGATGGATGAATAGTTCTGGCTGTAACAGTACCGAAAAGTGCCAATAGATTCACCTGAGTATGGATGGCATACATGATCCCATCCTCGAAGCATCTAGAACGTGAAAGATCATCACTATCTAAAAGGTGTGAAAAGTGACTTAAATTAGTAAAGCGCATTGAATATTCCATAATTTATATAGAACCCAGCACGATATGCATGAACTCTCTAGTTTGATCAGCTCTTTGCATCTGAGGAAATAAGTACTCAAAGAAGATAGTATATAAGCTAGCCCATACCATGACTTGATGGTGACCAACCTGGACGATCACATCCAACCATCTTTTGGCTGAATCACATAGCATGTATGTTTCAATCTTTAACCTCCACTCTAGAGGCATCTTTAGATGCTCAAAGACAGAAAAGGTGGCTTGTAGCTAAGACACAACAACCTATGGTTAACCATCCCCTAAGAAGGTAGGAGGAATCTACTACTATAACTCATCATTAAGATCATCCATCATGGGTATAGTTCATGGAGTACCATGCATGGAATACATCAGATATAGAAAACAATCTCGAACCTTAGCACCAGTGCCCAAATAAGGTACAGTAGGTAGTGCCTCATGTGGAACTTCTAGAGGTAATACTGGCAGCTAAAGGCCCACCGTGTATAGAGTACAGTCATTGCCACCCTCCTGGCACACAAAACTAGGATTTTGTGGTGTAATTAGTGTACAAATTCCAAGAACATGCCTAAGAACAAGATTTAAGTAGATAGATAGAAACACTAACAGAATTTGAATGTAAGAAAGGTCTATTTCCCAAGATATAATACCCCAACTACCTTCTTAGAAGGACATGTATTGGTAGGTTATCAAGTATAAGTTATTGGGGTTCTAGTAGATGTAAGGAAAATTATGCTTTGCCTCATCATTTATAGGAAACCATTTCATTTTAGAAGTGAAGGATCACTTTGTAGTTTCATTTTCTTATTTTCATTTATTTGGGGTTTTATATAATGGACTTCAATTCCCATTGAATGATGGCCCATACACCTTATCATTGACAACTACTCCCATTTGATTTTTATATAATGGATCGACTCAATAAATTACACAATCCAACCGGTGAGGGCCCATAACACCTCATGAATTGAAACAACAAATCACTTAATCAAAAACAGAAATCAGTATAAGAACATATATATAACATGGCTTACTCAGCAATCACAGGCATATAAAGAAATGAAAGTAGTGAAATTCACCTATATGGCATGGAAATATGTATGGAATAAAACTTTTAGTTGCCTATGATGATGCATGTAATTGTGATCATTTCCATCATATCACTGATCCAAATATGAATTAGAATATCAATCAGAATAACAATTGATAACACCAAAAAACATGTCTGACACCCAATGGTGAAATGATATCAACTCTAATATTCAAGATAAGAACAAAAATTATAATTTATGAAAATTGAAATTAACTCCGAACATGGTTTCATGACACCCAAGAATATATTATAACCAAGTTCCATGAATTCATAATATCCAATATATTGTCTCTATATAGTAAATAATGTAATCACTCTGATACCACTTTATGACGTCCCATACCCAGATGCCACTGAAGGTGCCCTGAGCCTGGTGGGCCACATGGACTCAAGCGCATCTCCCTGAATGCCAGGGTCCTCCAACTAGAAGTGATGTACTAGGGTTTTTCCATGGGGATACTATGCCCTAATTACCAAAGTATAACACAGCGGATAATGATAATTCAACAGGAGATAAGTAGAAAAAGCAACGCAATAATCAGATGAGGTGAATAGAAAAAACATAAGAAGATATGAGTAATAAACAACTAAACAACTGATCAAAATATACAATAGCTAATAATGATATATATAATATAACTATAAACCATTAGAAAAATGGATACAAGGTAGTAGGAATAACATTCTATACAAAATAAGAAAAAAGAAACAAAAACTATCCCCACCATCTCGTGCTCCAGCTCAGTCATTTTCTACATGCTTCATCCTAAGAAGTCAAGAAATCGTGTGTACAAAGTAGTGTGTTTCCCTTTATCAAAACATGCATATAAGTAATCCGCCCAAGTACCAGAGGTTCCCAGATAGGGTTTGAGATAAATATCAATAGGCCACCATCAATAGAATATATAACATCATGTCTGTATAATATAAACTAAAATAGTTTCCAAGCATGCATGTATAAAAGTAACGTAGTACTGTAACATAAATACTCAATTACCTGATTCATCCCTTAGCTAGTGTCTGAATGTGTAACTAGTTCATTAATAAATTAAGTTCCAATTTAAATATTTTATTCATGTGAGGCATATCCAGCACTGACATCACCTTGTGATAATGATAGTGAAGGTTCCAAGATGTAACAAGGAAACCTGCAATTATATTTAATAATGAAAGGTTCCCAAGTAATAACCAAGGAAACCTAGACCTCAAGGGTAACCAAATCAGTGTTAATTATAGCCTAGATAAGGGGTAAGAGTGTAATCTAAGGAGCATCATCCATGTAATTCCACAATAATGATGATCTAACCAATTCCATGGAATACATCCAAGGTAAAATAAGATAATAAATTGATAGGTCCAAGGGTATTACCAAGGAACCTCATGTTTGTAGAAACCAGGATAGTTCAAAGGAGTGTATCCAAGGATTGCTATAATAGTAAATAAGGGATCCTATGGTTTTAACTAGGCATCCACTATTAGATGAGGATTGAATTCTAAGGTTGGTCTCACCCTTGGAAACTAGCATCCTTGAATTGGAATGGAGTCCATGAGTGCTCAAGGAATTAAATCATGAATTCAAATAATATCTTGATTCTATCCACTCATATTATGATATCAAGGTTCATATAAAGTTAGTCTCCTTACAATTGATTCATTTAATAAAATATTCCATATTATAATTATTCCATTTAACAAGTCACAAGGTCCAATCCATTTCTTTTCATTAGTTTGACAAGGACAATTGAGCATGAAACAATTTGATAATTTATATAATTCATAATCATTTCACATTGTTCATTCCACTACCTTCCATCATAGGTGGACATGGGTGCAACGACATGAAGCCAAATATTCATTTTCATTTAATAAGTCCAAGTCATATATTTAGTATACATGCCAATTCAATTGAGATTGATTAATTAAGGGAAGCACGTACCTTAGGTAGTTCAATTGAGGAACAAACATGGTACTATCCATTTAATAATTCAATTGTAATTTAATATAGAGAGGCTTACCATTTTAAGGGTCAAGCTGAGGTACACCCTAATAGTGGTTTAAAAGAATATAACCACCTAAAAAAGACATAAACTAGCTACTAAAAGATTAATTATGGAAACACCCTACATGGGGTGGTACGCATTGTGGATGTAACCACCAATGATGAATAGAATATATGGAATGGGTCTTAGAAAAAATTTATAACAACTATAATTAATACATATAAATTAAAGATATGACCCCCAATGAAATTGGAATGACGACACATCAATTTATAAAACAAAAAAACTTGAGGGATGATCTATAGACCACCTACCTTATACTCATATAACTCTCCTAATCCAATATCATCCTCTAGTTAATATAGGATTAGAAGAGATCTGATGAATGGATCATTGACCTAAAATTGGGGCATGTAATCCTATATCTAAATAGAATCATCGATAGAAATAAGAATGATGAATGACTAAAATAGAATAAAGATCTTACTAGTGTGGATAAAACGAGACAAATGGGTCTTTCATCGGACTCTGGAAGGTAGATCGGGATCAATACCAAGTGTAGGCATAAAAATGAGCTCAAAAGGGAGAATACAAGGGTTGTTTTCTACTAGAAAGAAAAAAGTAGAGATGAATTTCTTTAAAACACTATTTAAGGGTAAACCTATAATTTATCCCAAAAATGGACTTTGCACTATTGGGATGCACAGTTTACCACACAGTGTGCCAACTATGCATGGGAAGCTATAAGAATTGGCATTCAGCACTATTAGGAAAACCATGTGTCAATCATGCAAAACACCTCTACTAAAAAGTATAAACATTTTGCACGGTCATGTGGCCCAAATCACATGGTCTAAGAAAAATATGTTCCCCATATCCCCCCACTATCTATCTCTGGCACGATTACACTAAACATGTTTCCTACCTCACACGGCTTAAACTAACCATGTGACAAGCCTTTTTCTCCCAAAAAGATGGGTTTCGGGCTCCGAACAAGCCCCAGACACCCCCTGAGACCTTCACGAACTCATTAGGCATCCATAATTGGTCTATAAAATAAAATTAGACAAAAATTTAAAGGATCCATACCTTATTGAAAAATTGGGTTCTTGCATCGATGATGTCATCATCAAAATGGGTGATATTATAACGACCCATACTTTACATACATTGTTAATACTTCAAAATTGAAGCACACTTATTACAACATATGACAAAACCACAAAGGACCGTACAGGTATAGTGTCTTTAGAAACTGGGAAACATAAACAACTAGTTCATAAATCTTCTACAGTGTCTCCCATTTATTTCATCATATCTAGGGTCCCTTTTAGCATATTATACTTAATATTCATCTTCCTGGCCTGGGGAAAAGAAAACATACAAAAAGGGCGAGCTCAAATGCTCAGCAAGGGCAAATAAAGGAAATAAAAATCATATCATATCTTTTTGAAAATCATAACCTGCAAAAGAGATCATAATATCTTAACATGGAATAAATCATAGAAGTGAAAATGAGATCCCCATAATCATAACATAAAACTTAAAACTTTGTTTCATGCACACATAATCATGTAAAATCATTTCTTGTTAGTCATGACTCATTGCCAAGACTATCTTAGCAGACAAAGTCCATTTCTGAACCGAGTTCACTCCTCGTTTCAGTCCTGTATCACTGAACCGAAATAACCTTCCGTTCCAGCCATGTCTATCTCATGAGATATAAATCTTTACCCAATGCATTGGAGGGAGATATAGGTCCCACCCATCTTATAATGAATCCTTTCTTATGTGTGCCACATAATCATAAATCATACATCATCGCATAACACATGTAACAAAAATGGGATTCTTGAAACATCATGACATCATAAAACAAATCATATAAGGTAAATGACTTCATAAAAATAATTCCCTCACAACATAATCAACTCAATGTAATAATAGGGATAAAAGAAGAACCCTATATTATCTTAGCTGGAAAATAATTTTGATAAAACATTTGAACTCCATTCTTGAGGAAAATATCCTTTCTACTTCAAAAACACTTTTCTTTTCTTAAAATGTCATACAATTATAAACTAAAAGAAGTTGATTAAAAATGAACATGAAAACTTATAAATGAATATTCTTGGAAATAATGTTTTAAAACTCCATTCTTGCCTTATAAGTTAAAAAAACATTCTTCGTACTTTTGTCGGAAAAGTCAAAAAGTACCTCGTACGAAAAACGACAAAATATTCCTTTCATATTCTTTACTAAAAACTCACGGAAGGGTAAAATTGGATTTAAAAATTTTTAGGTGGATGGAAATAATATTTCATATTCAGGAAACATGGATGTGGATGATAAAATACACCCCAGTAAATACTAAAGTATAAACAATCTCGGATAAAAATGAGACTGTGATATTTCCCTTACCTTAGGTCCGATTTTCTTTGTACGTGTCCAAAGCTCCTGTATAATGGTGCAAATAATGTTATTGGCTTATTCCAGAATCATACATATTGATATGATATCATATATGGTCATATTCTTAGCTTCTTATTAGTAATATTTCATTGTTACTTGTTACTCGGGTCTTTATTGCCTTTTGTTCTTATGCGTGTTTTTCCGAATAAATTGTTATTATTCTTTTAAGGTTATAGATACCTTATATCAGAATGGTATTAGTGTAACATATATCATATTTATTCATTCAATTCATTTATATAATTACTATGTAATGATGATCATGTAGAACGAGTCGCATCACATCGTGGAGACGGTATTCCGTACATACGCATGAGCGATGATATTGTTCCCATGATCGTGGAATTGTATTTAAGTGTATTTATACTATTTCAGTATCAATATCACTTTATAATAATCATATATAGTTACTCATTACACCATTATACCCATCCTTATAAGGTGATGGTGGAAAATAGATTACACCACGGCGTGGAGACGGTATTCCGTACGTACGCACGCGCGGTGATTTTATTTTTTCGTAGGATGGATAGAAGGTGAATTAGGGTTGTTTCATATTTATAATAACATATCAGTATGTAAGTAATACTTATGTTATTACTTTATCATGAAACAACTAAAGAAGAAGAAGTTGAAGAAGAAAGAAATTGAAAAGATCGGTAATGGATATTACCTTTTCTTTGAAACGCCTCTTTGAATCCTCCACTTAGGGAACTAAGATTGGTCTTTGAAGAAGACCGGGACCTCTTGGATTATTCTAGGGAAGTGGAGAAGGGATTTTGGCAGGGATTGGCCGAGCTTGAGTGCTCAAATTGGTGTGAGGAGGAGGGGGAGGAGGTCCCCTTTTATAAGGGAGGAGAGGGGCACCTTAGGAATATCTCAAAATATTATTTTATATTAAAGTCAAAATCGGTTTATAATGGTTCAAAAGGGTCTTATTTCGAAGGTAAAGTGGGGATGGGTCGAAATCCTATCAACCAATAGGATTTAGACAAGTTTATGTTATTATTTTAACCTTATCAATTAGATTTAACTCTAAGTTAAATAATTTATCTTTTACCATGTCTTTTTGTTTTCTTACACTCTATGGTTAATACACTTACTATAACATGCCAAACGAACCCAAAATTGTTTATTATTAATATATATATCCTTATCTAAGTCATTTTTCCGAACATTAGATTTTTAGGAATAAAATAACAATTAATAATATAATATTTGATTTAAAAACTATTTTGTGTCAATTTTGACACTATTTGATATATGATTTTTTTAAAAGTCATAACAGAATTATATGTTCGAACCAAGTTGATTAAATCAACACTAATATATCATAGTAACCTATAAAATTAGTGGAATTCATAAAAAGTCTCAAATTACATTTATTTGAGCATTTATAACATCAATTATCTTAACATTTCCTTAAAAGGGTAATTACTTTATCATCATTGTGTCATAAATAAATTAATTTATTTAAAGTATAAAAATTATAAATAAAATATCATTATGTAGGAAATCTTTTTATCTTTCTAATTAATATTTATAATCGAATTTATCTTATGTATAAACCCATATTAAAAATGTTTTAGTTATTAAACTTTGATTTTAACTATTTTAACTATTCATTAAATAAAATAATATTAAATGTCATAATCGAATCCAAGTGGACCTAAATGGTCATATTATATTCATAAGGTTTTTTTTGGTCGAATTAAACTTATCCAATAGAATTAGTACATGTGTTAGGGTAATAGTAATATCATATTTACCCTTAGTTACCCAATTTACTATTAACCGCGGTAAAAAAAGTAAAAAGTTACTATTCACCAAAAAATTATTTTCATCTCATTGAACCACATTTTACTTACTGATATCAACCGTGTCTTTCGGATTTTCGAAATTCCATTCACAGAAGCGGTAAAATTATGTTTTATGCAAAATTCAGTTTTTAACCTACCACTTAGTGATTTCACTATTCATCAAAAATTGAAAGTTTTCAGAAAAATACCAAAATTTCACCCTAGGCTAATTTCGGTATTCCGAATCCAAAAATGAATTCCATTTTGAAAAATAAAATTCACAAAAAGTGGTTATTACTATTCATAACGGCTAGTTTTAATAATATTTTAATAGCATATCGTTGTTTAGTGAAACTCGGTATTGCGTACGACGCAAGCTATCTAGGAAGGTCGCGATTGCGTGTAAAGTAAGTCAAGCTAGTGTGTAGTGAAAGATTCCTTTGATGATATATATATAACATAAAAACAAAATATTACTCATAAAAATCTCGGGTGTTACAGATATAGGGTGATTATTTCTGATAGGGGATAAACATAATAAAACACTGATAACATGGAGTGATACACAAAGTTGTTTCAGGCCTTCAAGTAATCCTCTCAAAAGGTCCATTAGAAAATAATCAGTTGGGCCTTCAGGCCATCAAGAACATGGGCTTTCATGCTACTCCATTTAATAAAATAATTCATGTAGACACTTTTCATTTCTTATGGGGAGGGATGAGGCTTGTCCTACTAGGGGGTCTGAGTGTGTGTGTTGTTTGTTGCTTATAATCACCTCTACCTAATATGTGTGTGTGTGTGTGTTCTATTAATTACATTTAGAATTGTATTAGAATTAGGTATTATAAATGACTTTAACAACATTATTAATTATTCTATTAATTACATGATTTTATTTGTTAATTAATAAATAATTAAATATACTAATTTTTAACTAAGATAATTTTAATAATATTAGTTTTATTACTAATTATTTATATTTCTATTATTGACTACATTACTTATTAAAATATTATAATAAATTATTATTAATGATTAATAATTCTATAATTATTAATAATATTAACAATAATAAAGTCACGATCAATAAAGTGATAATTATATAATATTAATAAGGATATTAATTATTATTAATTATTTTTAAATATTAAATTAATTCTATTATTAATTACATAATTAATTTCCATTATTATAAATTAATAATAATAATACTTTTATTATTAATAAGTATATTAATTACATAACTTAAAAAACTTTTTATTATTATTAATGATAGTCTTAATAATATTCCTGACATTATTAATAATCATTATTATGACTATATTAATTATTATTTATTAAATTATTAAAAAATAAGTAATTATTAGTAATTTGTTATGATTGTATATTTATTATTATTAATGTGTTATTATAGATAATATAATATTAATTTATTGCTATAATGGTGTTTTCTGGATCCAACATCAAAAAAATAGAAAATAAGTCAAAGATAATGCCTTTATAAAAGGAGACTTTGGGTGATATTTTATGTAATATTATCAGAATACATTAATTAAAGAAATACTTATTATAAAAATAGTGAAATATTGTTTAATATTTTGTTTCATTTGTTTAGATGTATAAAAAAATCAGAACACCCTTCCTTGAAATGGTTTCAAAGAAGGAACTCACACAGACAACACTCATCCTTCCCCACCAAACTATTTATAGATCTAGAAATATTTTCTCCCAACAAGTATTTTCAGAATTTTTTTCTTTTTTATATTATATGTGAAAATTACACTTCTCCCAAAAAAACCTAACAAAGATGAGTTTATTCTTGGTGCAATTAGTGTATCATTTTCACCATTATGTTTCATTTCAAATTTATCAGCTTTAAAATATATATAAATATGAGTTAGTTCCGAGTCCCCTTGAAGGAGTCCCTATGGTGACACTACTCGTGCTGATGTCCTTTCCAAAATCAGAAAGAGACATAGTTGATATAGGACTGAATGACCATGGGTTACTTATAGTGACATTCACCCCCTATATCAATCCAAATGTATTTTATAAGGGGAATTAAGATTTCATGTTTGATACAATTTTTTTCAATAATAAGGTGTTTCATTATTATACTATGAACATATGTTCTTAGGAACCAGTCCAAAATATTAACCAAAACATTCAGAATTGATGGGTTCTGAAGGGAAAATGGTAAACATGGAAAGAATTTATATATCATGCATATTGTTGTATCATGATACTTATAAAATAAAAAACTAACATCAAAAGATAATAATATTGAAAGATTTAAGGAAATGATGAGACTTGGACTCAACTAATGAAGAATAACTCTTATCAGACAACTGAATAATCATGTTTGATGAATAATGAAGTTTAAAAAGGCTCGTTGTTGTAATTTCCAATCACTATATAAATTATTATCAAAGTCAACCATTTTGGGGATGCATCAAATGAGATTAGAAATCAAGGTAATATCTAGTTGGGCCAATGATTCATTGAATTGTAGGGAAGGGGTCTCCAATGATGGATTGACCTTGATCAATCTGTAAGCCCTAAAATACAACTGAATAGAAGGGAAATCAAGATGTGTATTTGAAGTAATATATATACTATAGGATATACATTAAATAGTGTATAAATAAATAAATTAATGAGGACCCTAGAATTATACATAACTGAAAATAAAAGACATAGACACTTTCCCCAAATGTGACCTTATGTTGAATCCTCCTATACCACGATATTTATTTCCATGATATAACACCTCCAATAATGAGTAACAACATGTACATACATATCAAAAAGATTCTATAAATTCATGTTAAGAACCATACCATGTACATAGGTAGGGGTGAGTATAAATAAATTAATATTGTTTCCCTTTTATCCATAATTCCCCCGAGTGAGTTTGGTAAACATGGATATATGTGAGAGTGTACATGGGTAACACTCAACCCATCCTTATAATGTATATGAAAATAATAATTATTATAATTTCAAAAAAATAAAAAGGAAGAAACAATGAAATCAATGACTAGTAGAAACTCACTCTAAACAATAAAAATCAAATCATACACCATAAACCTCACCAAGTTATATCCAAAATCAACCCTCATATCTAAGAATTCTAATCCAATAAAAACTAGAAAAATATTCTTCCTAGTATAAATGTAACGCCCCCACTATGGTCACTTATATATGGTGAGTTATTTGTTACATGGTAATCATAGTTCATGATATTTCATTCCTAAGATAATGGTTTTTCAGTCCTTAAGTGACTTAATACAAATAAATTACATTACAACAAGACATATTACATATTTTTAGTACAAATAAAAATTCCATAATGTTATCCATAGGGTCATTAATATATACCATTCCTCTTAATTATCTAGGGAAATGAGAAATATATTTAATATGTGATCTTATATGATTCTTAAGGAATGTCATCCAATTGAAGATAACAATGAATAATAGTGGAATAAGAAATATAGTGGCAATAGATACAAAATGATGTTATATCAATGGATATATAAATGAAACATGATCAATGGATGAGAAATGAAATAAATAATCACATATAAAAAAAATACTCTCATAATGATGAAATAATGGGAGAGTATAGTACAAGACATTATAAAATTATCATTGAGGACTTCTTCCAAGGCATCATACATAAAGTGTAAGTTTGCTTCCATTTCTCTATCTCTATTTTCAAATGAGACTTATAGT
The DNA here is from genome assembly GCA_963277665.1 of Viscum album. Taxonomy (NCBI): domain Eukaryota; kingdom Viridiplantae; phylum Streptophyta; class Magnoliopsida; order Santalales; family Viscaceae; genus Viscum; species Viscum album. The sequence goes on along the minus strand of OY728127.1, from coordinate 1,206,849,912 downwards.
GAACTATGGGGATATATAATTTTGGGCCCCACATATCAGATAAAATTAAATTTTTTTCCATTATATATTAAAATAGAATAAGAAATATATGGAATAATTTTCATATTGCAAATACTTAAAATATTTCCTCAATGAATCTCACCTTATAATATTTTTCAATATAGAACAGAGAATTATATAGTCATGTCAATAGATTTTCCTAGTCAATGAATTAGTAAGGTTGTTTAGGTTAATCCACTCGAAACATATCAAGAATAATTAATGATTCTATAGGTTAAAATAATTACCCTAATCAAGTAAAGAATATAGAATTATAGTTTCCAGGTACGCAAAAATATTAAGATGATAAATTTTTTTAGATGTGTGAATGCATGAATTTTTAAATGTCCTCTTCTAGTTCACTCTATATTAACTAGATCAATTCATTATGACACCTTAGGTTCACCTCACTATAAACCAGATGCTATGTAATAACATTGAGGGTATATGGTGTCACCATAGGGATACAATAACCTCATTTGTTTTTAGAGAAAAAATAATAGAAATAACATAAAAATTGACATAACAATTTCCACAGGAATAAATAAATGAAACATTCTAAGCTAATAAAAATAAATAACATCTATATGATACAATAAAATTAACTACTTAAATGTCACAAAATTTATGAATACATCAATATTATATCCCTTGGTTTGATTTTATACCACCCAACCCAAAAGAAAATAAATAAAAAACCTAACCTGGTTCGGAATCTTGGCCTTGTGCCAACTCTAATCTTCATCCAAGATATCATATTCATCCATAAAATATCAATCCTTTACCCTACCTATAATGAAGATCAAGTGATCTTTTAGGGTATCAATGTTTAAAGGCTACCCAAGTAGGTTGTGAGTAAAGCTTAGTATACCAACACCAATGGGGTCACTAACATTAACAGAATATACAGTGTATACAAAATGTGATATGAATAGAAAAATAAATAACTTAATATTATAAAATAATAAATGTTGATCTTTGGTTCTAATGTTGAACCTAAGGTTAACCATACTATCTATGGCTAGTGTCATTTTTCTTTAAGTAATTCACATATTTATATTTAATTTAAAATAAGCATCCATTGATAATACCATCATAAATCATCTATTTTATAATAGTGTTTGCCTCCAAATCACTTATCATATATCATAAAGGGGAATAGTTCCCACCCTAGAACCACATATCATATCCTTCAGGGGAAAAAACCCCTCCCTAGAAACATAAAGCATATCGTATGGGGGATTTAACACCACTCTTGGTAAAAATATATCAATATCATTAAGGGGATAACTCCCCTTCCTAGAAAAATATATTATATAACCATGGGGAGTAACACTCCTCTATGGAAACAAAAATAATATATCATTTGGGGGAATAATTTCATTCTCATAACCAGATATCATATCATTAGGGGGAAAATAACACCCCTACCTTGAAATATAAACCATATAACATACTCTCATGTCATAGTCACTCCATGGAGACACATATTTATAAAAAAAGGAGAACAATCCCTCCCTAGTACCTTATATGTCATATATCACTATAGAAAACCATGACCTTCCTAATAATATTATAAATATATATATATATATCATAATCTTCTGGGTTGGCCTCCTTATCAAAACTGTTAAACATTTTATAGGTTGTATTTTCAATGGGACAACCAATACTCATCACAATAGTAATATTTGTCTATAATCATGTCAGACCTCATGTCCCAATTATCCTTCAAGTCAACACAAAACTAGGGCATCCATCATGGTCCCCTAGGTCACATCAAGGTCCAAACACATCATATGGGTTCTTTTATCTTATTTCCAAACTCTATGGCCCAATATTTTTTCTTAGAGGGTATAACATCCCTTAACATAACCATGTTCACATTGTGGTCTAATCATACACATTGGTGATAAAACATGGAAATCATACGAGGGAGATGGTAGTAAGACCATCTAACTTCCAAAGTAAACCTAGGATGATAATATCACACCCAACCTGTACATAACTACCTTTCATGATTAACCTACCTAGGTACACATATACTTGTGGGGGAGGAACACTTTCTCATAAACAAATCAACTTTATATAAGGATATATATCTCCTAAATATTTTATATGGACCACCTCCATGCCAATTATTCCCACTCTATCAAATTTCTTACATAGAGGGATTTAAGGGAACCTACCTCAAGGCCCACTACATCCATTCATTTAATTGATACCCCTCTAGGGAAAATATATCTTATATAACATATTTATTTTTAATACCTTCTAAATTGATGACCAAGGCATCAAACTGGTTATTATGGGTCCATCATGGCCCAAAACACTTCCATTCATTCATGTGAATTTAATGGAAAAATTTATTTATAAATAAAGGTAGATCATACGTAAGTTGCGATACCTCATATCACTTGCACATAAGAATAATCATAAACATTTGGGAGATGTTTAGGGACCACCTAAATCATGTGGAGGTATACCCTTTTGTAAAGTTAAACCACCCTCACCTAAGTTCGTCCAAACCTGATTGGAAACTACCTATTAATATAATTCCCTATCTCAATCAATATTCATCTCAAACAATTATGAAATTATTATAATTCATTTACATAATAAAACAAATATTAATTTAATAATTAATTCTTAGGAAATAATCCATGAATCTCTTATTAAGTGACCTCTCATGATCAAATCCTTAATAAAAGAAGTGTACACTACCCTCAAAATTCAGCAAAACCCTAAAAATAAATAATAAATAATATATTATTCCAAAAAAATCATTAATTTTACCTAAAATAATGGAAATACCTAAATAATTTAGGGTAGAAATATGCCTTAGTGAATCAGTTTTAAACAAAATAAATTGATCATCCATGATCTTCTTAAGAAAATATAAACAAAATCCACAACAACCATTCTTAATTCTGCCATGTTTTTATTTTATCAACATTTAACCCTAGTTTGTTTCATCAAAAATATACAATGAATAAATGGGGGTGTAGTTAAGAGGAATTGGTAAATTGTGATAGGTTTTCCTTTAACTATTAACTAGTGGAAACAGAACAAGGATCATATAATAATTAGTGAAGATATCCTTTAGAGTCAAAGAGGAGAATAATGGGATGCCTGAACGTGTTCACTTCCTTCAAAATGGATAAAAACCCACTTTTATTCATTGAAATATTTTACTAATATTTTCGAAAAATATGAAAAATTCATCAAAATCGATTTTTAACAAACTCCCAAACACTTTCATATGACCCCTAGGGATCCTTACATATTTCATAAAAATTAACCTTACATATCAAAAGGGTTACCTAAATGACTCTTATGTATTGATATAAAATAACCTATTATATATAGAGGAGCTATTATACATAGATAATTTTTTTGAATATGACTTATACTATTGTGACCTTGGTTTTTCACAAGTGGGAGACATAGCATGTTTAGGAGATTCAAATCCCAAGACCCATATAAATGATAAAATTATAGATTAAATATAAAAAATTAAAATGGAAATTTTTTTCAATGGTAACATTGATTTTTGGTTGTGGTGTTTACCCTTGGACTGAGTTTTCATGGAATTACCAAAACAACTAGTCCATGATAAAAATATATTTGTCATAAAAAAATTATTTTTTATCATGCTTGAACATGTTTACAGAATCATTATTTAAATTAAAAAATATATCTCAAATGGATGATTTGATACCACGGTTACACTCAGAATACGGTTTATACCCTAGGGGAGGTGAAAATTCCATTCACACTAGGAACCCTAAGATAGGACATTATAAGTGGAGTATATAGTTTAATTAATTTATTAATTAATCATAATCCCCTTATACATAATCCTCACTATAGAATCTAATTAGGGTAGGTAATAAAACTAAATTAGAGGGAAGAGTGTAGAGTTAGGGGATATTTTATGAGGAGGTAGATTAGAGTTTTATTGAGATTTTGGGATCAAATTTTTATGATAACGAAAATCGATCTAGGATGATGATAGAGGTTTGAATTGCTAACATTTCACAATCATGGTCGGACTTAATTTTTCATTCTCTCATCATGGATAAAAATTCTATTCTCATAATATTAAAGTAGGGTAAATTTTTTCACATAACCCTTTTTTGGTTATTATAGAAATTTTTTATTTTGTGGTTTTCCCTAGGAGATAATTTCAGCATCATGTGTAGGTGGTGGAGCGATGGGGGCTGCAATAGGTTACGATAATGGTGGTGGTAGATTAATTTTATCAAATTGATGATGATGGATCATGGAATTTCTCTATTCTAGTGTCTATGGGAACCCTATTGTAGAAGGTTAATGATTTGGGTGAAAATAATTAAGGATATTTTTTTGCAGGTGAGTCGCAATGGTGTTGTGAGCCTCCATGTGGTGGGAAGATATGTTTTTTTATTCATGGAAGAATGAGAGTTTTGTTTTTAGTGTCCCTAATCTAGCAAATAGGGAAGGGATGTGTTCCTTTTGGGGGGTTTTAATCTAAGTACCTATGGATCTATAGACATTAAGAAATTATATTATCTAATTCACATGCATCTCCCTGTGATTTATGATATATTTCTCTTTAAATAAATTTAAATTTCTTCGATATATTTTGATACACACAAACCCGAGTCTAAATGAATTATAATATAGAATACCATTATAAATTCACTATAAAATTGGATTTTTTAATAGGAATAACCAAAATTTTCAAATTAGGTATTATAGTTTTGGATAATTAAAATAAATTTACAAATTAGTAATCAATTTTTTAAAAATATTTATATTCTTAAAAAAAAATATTTTCCTCAAAATGGCTATTATTTTTTTGGATAAAATAATATAAATTTTTTCTCCACCTATAGAAAATTTACATTAAAAAATGAACTTAATTTTCTCAAATCAACATATCAAAACTATTGTAGAGTAAATTTTGGATAAATTTCTAAAAAGAATGATTTTTCATTGAATAGTGGAAAATACTAATTTAAATTGAAAAACATCTTTTATTTTCAAGATTTTACAAAGATAAATTTTATTTTAAAATTTTTTAAAAGTAAAATTATCCCATTTATATTATAAATAATAAAATTACTGTTATTAGAACAAATTTTATGTTATATTTAATTATAAAAATAATGTATACATAAGAAGACATTTTTTCTAGAAACCTGATTTTTTTCATGTTTTTATTGTTTAATTTTAAATTATATTCTTACCCATATATGAATTTAATTTGATAAAATGGATTACATAAATTGAATTAGAATAATTAAAATAATTTAATATGGTAAAATTAATTTTTTTTCATTATTAATACTAACTATAGTAAGTATTTTTCACCTCATTAAAAGAGGTAAAAATTAGGTTAAAACCATGGGGAAAAATTTGCAATATCACTAATACTTGGATATATCCTATTTAATGGGTGATTTTAGACTAAATATATATTTAAAGAGTTAAAAAAATTATTTGAAAAATTTATCTTTAATTTTGGAATCAAATCCTAACTTTTGTGAAAGACAAGTTATATTTTATTCAATTTAAAAACAATTTTTGAGTCTCTGTAATTAATGGAACGGTTTGAAGATTACATTATATTTTTTCATTCTCTATAAATCTAAAAACCTTCGTTTTTTTATTATTTAACCAAAAAATCTCATGTAAACCAATTTATTACTTTATTTTAAGAATAAATTATTTTTACTCTTAAATTGGGCATTTTCCTAAAAACAGTTTTTCAAACATTTCATTCTTCTTATATTAAAATAATTTTTATCAACTGTAGAAATTAAATATGATAAAATGGATTCAAAATTTTTAATTATAAAATATAATTTTTCTATTTCCACATTTATTTTTTGTGATATAATTTTGTAATAATGGTAAAACTTTGACTCATCACAATTATAAATATAAGAAGTTTAAAGTGGGTTTACTCAAAGATAATGCTTAAAATGTATCCAAAACATTTCCAAATGTGATTTGATGTGTTTATTTCAACCTTATAAAATCTTATATTCAACTTTTAGGTTCCTTGGTATATCTTTACATTATTATGATATATATATCATTTAATTTTTTATATAATTTTATGTGTGTCTTTTCCCTGTATTATAGAAGGATACCACCTATCCTCTCTTATCCACACTTCATGAGCCTTCTATCTTAGAAAATACCTACTATAATACCAAAATTAATTCCTTCCCAACATCATATAACCTATAGTGTTTCAAAAATATCACCCTTTAATGGCTTAAGTGGTAAACCAAAATATTTTTCCCAATGAAGAGGTATTACTCTTGACCAAGTACTTTCTATTTTATTTATTCTTCCACCTTCTACAAATAAGTGATATTTGTCATAAAAATATCATGAGTATAATAAATATAATGATTTATTATTATTATTTTGGAACCATCATTATCCACCCTTCTTTCCATTATATGGGAAACATATGTATCGCTCGGGTGTACATGTGGGCTACTGCTTTCATGTGGCAATATAATTAATTTTCCATCACCATAATTTATGGTTGATTATCATGATAAATTTAATGAATATATGTGATATATATGATATAATTATTATTTTATAAATTTTAATTATTATTTACCTTACTTCTATTTCAACCATTTAAATGTGAAAATTGTTTTCATGCGTACGTATCACATGCCTTCTCCTTAAACATTGTAAATAATTTTTTTATCTCTATCATTTTATGGATTAATCAATATATATATATATATGATATTTATATTGTGAAAAATATTATATAGGTTATGTAACCATGTTTAAATTAGAAGTAACAGAACATCCAAACTAAAAATCTCATGAAATATGAAACAATTTACACCCAGAAACAGAGATTTTAATAAAGAATTATTAATAAATGGGTATTGAAATGTTATAATAAAAACATAAATAATATTATAAGTATTTAAATTATTATGATATATATTTATACTTAATTTAAATTTATTATACATTAGTATAGAGTTTTTTCGAAGGAATTCAATTTTAAGGTAAGGGATTCTTATCTCTCTTTTATTTCTGTAAGACACATTCCATATTCACTTTTTATTTCTTTTATGTGGTGTATATAATACCCATGAATTTATTTTATTATTATTATCATGAATGTCAGGGGGATTTACATATCTATATAGTGTTATCTTTTTATGAGGTTTTGATTCAAAAATTACCAAAGTGGTATTGGTTTTTGTTACAATCTCATTGTTTACTGAGATTTTTTGTGATTAAGTTTATAATGATGAAATTTCATGATATACCTCTAAATAATATCATTAATTTTATTATAATATAGTCATTAATGTAATTTTGAACTTATAATACCATTTTACTCTTTTTTTTAATTAAAATGATTGAAATTGTTTTATGAAAAATCGAACTTATTTCCTTTTGGTTGGGAACCTTTTTCTTATATATCCATGTTTTATTTAAATTATATTTAAAAATATTTTATTGTTATCCTATGATATTTTAGAGTCATTTTTTACTTTTTTTTAAAGTTTAAAAGTTATATTCCTTTTATATTATGAATGAGGTACTTTTTACTTTTTACCAAAAATTTGAAATAAATACATGTTTTAACATACATGGAATGAATGGAATTTCCTATAGTCATGACTACCCAAATAACTGAATAATACTTTACATGTTTTCATGGTTATTTTCAAATTAAATAGTTCCAAAAATATTTTAAAAAAATTTAGTCTTTAAAGAAGTGATTCTGAAATAATAAATGTTATTTTCCTTAATAAATATTCCAAGTAATCTTTTAATGGAATTTTCATTTATGGTAACATCATTTGAATTACTTATTCATTACTAGGGATACGATCCAAGGATATTATCCTTATTATTTCTATATATGTATTATGATTAAGATGATTATATTTTTCTAAAAAACATTTAGTACCCATGGTTTATTCTATGATGAATTACAAAAATGTTTATGAAACCTATTTATTTTCCATGGGTTTTTATATAAGATTATTATTTTAGGATCATATAACACACATATTAATGGATTATGGTTTTATGATGGTTTGGAACAAAATTATATTTCCCTCTAATGCATTGGGTAATGATGGACACCTCATCATATAATAAGGACTGGAATAGGGAGTGAACCCATTTCAATAAGGGACTATGTCCATACTGATAGTCTTAGGTGTGAACCTTGACTAAGGATACAATGGAATGGGGAGTGAACATAATCCACTTTGATAATCTTTTAAATGAGACTTTAATAGGTAAATTATTTTATATAATTATTTATATGACACAAACTTATGTCTTATGCCAATTTTATGCTCTCATGGATCCTGATCATTAATTCCTTTGTGATTCATGTATTATGAAATTTCAATATTTATGCCATAATTTAATATTATGATCTATGATATGTTGGGTATAGATTTAAAAATATCATTCTTAGGTTTTTATACCCTTATTATCATGTTATTATTAATTGACCATTAATATATACCTTGTTTACACTTACTGAGCACCCGAGCTCACCCATTCTAATGTTTCCTTTCCCCATGTTATGATATAATGTTTTAAGTAGGGTATGTCTAAAAATATTATTACATGGTAATATTTTTGTGGGATATATTAAATATAATTTATGAAATAATAAGTTTGTGTATATTTTATCCATATATAGAAAACCTTTATGCTCCTCGAGCATGTATTCATAAAATATATTGAATATTAATCTATTAAGATGTAATATCTTTTTATAAAATTTATAGATCACTATATTCATTATTATATGGAGTTTTATTATATAATTAGTGATTATGATTAGAGAACTTTTATTTAAACCCTGGGGATAAGTCAATGTACAGGATAACATCAAAATGTTTTTGTAATGTAGAAATTATATGGTTTAACTGACAATGTATTCATGTATTGATACTATAAGTGGATGTGGTTTTGTCATAAATTCATCTTATGGGTATCAACCCAGAAAAGAGTTAGTTCAATTATAGGGACCCATAATTTTCATGCATAGATATCATATATTAATAGATGAATATTAATTATGTAACATAATGATAAATTCTAGAATTGTATAGGTCTAGTATATTTGGAAACCTAAACAAATAAATAACTGGTTCATAAGAGTCTCCCATTTTGTTCTACATAAGTGGAACCATTCTTAGAAATATCATTACTGAAACCTTTCTTAATAACTTGGGGATAGGAAAAAAAAGGTTGATCATTGATGATCGGTTAGAGTAAAAAAGGGAGATATCAATGATCATATAAGCATAATAATACCATAAGGGTATTATAATATGAGCATAAAATTTGAAAACCATACCCTACATATCAAAAAACAAAATATAGAGTCATGGAAAAAATCTTGATAATTTATATCACATAAATCATAGAGGAATCAAAAAACATGATACATGAGAAAATATCATTACAATAAGATGTGAGCTTATGGAATATATAATCTTATAACATTGTGAAAATGTATAAATAGAAATATATTTACACGTTAAATTATGGATATGAACTCAAGACCTTGAATAAAATTATGGACATGATACCAGGTCAAATTATAATCTTATTGACATGAATTCTTTTTCCATTCATAAACTAATGAACATGAAAATAGGGTCAACCCATAAACTTATGGGCATGAAAAATAGTTCCTCACTTAATTCTATGGACATGAAAACCAAGTCCACACACAAAATTTTGAACATGAAATTATATTCACATATAACATATTTACCTAATTATTTATCTATCTTTACCCAATGCATTAGAGTGAGAAATAAGTCCAAACCATAAAATAATGATAATCATACATATTTTTTACACAATATTGTTTAGCATTAATCATATCAAATCTCATGAAAAATAAATTGGGGTCTATAAAAATTTCATTATAGTATAACCAATGAAAAAGAAATGGGTTTTATAAGCATTTAATCATCATAATCATAAATCATCCAGTAAAATAACATGGATGGTACAACTGGATCATGTCCCTAGTAAAACATAATCAATACCAAAGGTTTTTTTCATTGATTTAATATAAATTCGATAAAAGATCTTTAAAATCATTCTTGAGGAAAATAAAAATTCTTTTTTGAAATCACTTCATTAAAATATAAAAAAACTAAAATATTATGTAAAATTTTTATTTTAAAATAAAAAACGAAAATTATAAAGTAATCTTCAAATAGTTGAGTTGTAATTATGGTGTAAAATTTTTATCATGTTGTATAAGTTAAAAGAAAACATTCTTTTCGTATTTTTGTAAAAAGTAAAAAAGTACCTCACTCGAAAAAATTATAAGAAGGTTAATTTTAAATATTTTTTTTTGAAAAGTTAAACATGGGTAAAAATGAAATGAAATAATAATTTTATAATAGTGAAAAACATCTTCAAACTATTTTTAGAAAATGAGGTTATGGAAGAAAAAGGTTTTTTGATCGAAGAGAGTAACAAAGCTGATTTTTCTTAAAAACATATTTTAAATTTATTAAGTACTTAATATAAGGAAAATGAAAGGAAACATGTATTTTAAACAAATAACTAAATTAGAAGAAAATTATCAGTTTCTTGATAGGTATATTATAATATTTCATCATTGGAAATGTAATCATAAATAATCCCAATAAAATATTAGATTGTGACATAAAACCCTTACCAATTTGGAATCATTTGAATCATAAGACCCATGAAAGAAATAAACATAGATGGATATCTATATCCCAATAAATTTAATAAAAATAATTATAATACTCATTCATGATAATTATATACACCACCAAATAAATATAAGTGGTGAATATGGCATGTGTCCCATGAAAATAAAAGTGAGCTTAAAATCACTTACCTTAGGTATGACTTCCATCATATGTGTCAGAATATCCTTTATAATAAATATATTTTTATGATAAATATATTAATAAACCATAATAATATATATCATAACATATATGATTTACTTATAACTTTTTATCATTGATTTTTTTAACAATTCTATATTATAATCAATAAACTGGGTGAATCTAAAAGGTGTGCAAAGTGACTTAAATTAGTAAAGCACACTGAATATTCCATAATTTATATAGAACCCAGCTTGATATTCATGAAATCTCTAGTTTGATCCGCTCTTTCCATATGAGGAAATAAGTACTCAAAGAAGATAGTATGAAAGTTATCCCATACCATGACTTGATGTCGACCAACCTGGATGATCACATTCAACTATCTTTTGGCTGAATCACATAGAATGTATGTTTCAATCTTCAACCTCCAATCTAGAGGCATCTTTAGATGCTCAAAGATAGAAAAGGTGGCCTCTAGCCAAGACACAACAACCTGTGGTTAGCCATCCCCTAAGAATGTAGGAGGATTCTACTACTATAACTCATCATTAAGATCATCCGTCATGGGTATAGGTCATAGAGTACCATGAATGGAATACATCAGATGTAGAAAAAAATCTCGAACCTTAGCACCAGTTCCCAAATAAGGTACAGTAGGTAGTGCCTCATGTGGAACTTCTAGAGGTAAGACTGGCAGCTAAGGGCCCACCGCGTATAGGGTACAGTCATTGCCACCCTCCTGGAACACAACACTAGGATGTTGTGGTGTAATTAGTGTACAAATTCCAAGAACATGCCTAAGAACAAGATTTAAGTGGATAGATAGAAACACTAACAGAATTTGAATGTAAGAAAGGTATATTTCCCAAGATATACTACCCCAACTACCTTCTCAGAAGGACAGCTATTGGTAGGTTATCAAGTATAACTTATTGGGGTTCTAGTAGATGTAAGGAAAATTATGCTTTGCCTCATCATTTACAAAAAACCATTTCATTTTAGAAGTGAAGGATCACTTTGTAGTTTCATTTTCTTATTTTCATTTATTTGGGTTTTTATATAATGGACTTCAATTCCCAATGAATGATGGCCCATACACCTTATCATTGACAACTACTCCAATTTGATTTTAATATAATGGATCGACTCAATAAATTACACAATCCAACCGATGAGGGGCCATAACACCTCATGAATTGAAACTATAAATCACTTAATCAAAAAAAATCATCATAAGCACATATATATAACATGGATTACTCAGTAATCACAGGCATATAAAGAAATGAAAGTAGTGAAATTCACCTATATGGCATGGAAATATGTATGGCATCAAAATTTTAGTTGCCTATGATGATGCATGTAATAATGAACATTTCCATCATATCACTGATCCAAATATGAATTGGAATATTAATCAGAATAATAATTGATAACACCAAAAAACATGTCTAACACCCAATGGTTAAATGATATCAACTCTAATAATCAAGATAAGAACAAAAATTATAATTTAGGAAAATTGGAATTTACTCCGAACATGGGTTCATGACACCCAAGAATATATTATAACCAAGTTCTATGAATTCTTAATCTCCAATATATTGTCTCTATATAGTAAATAAAGTAATCACTCTAATACCACTTTATGACGTCCCATACCCAGATGCCACTGAAGGTTCCCTGAGCCTGGTGGGCCACAATGACTCAAGCGCATCTCCCTGAATGCCAGAGTCTTCCAACTAGAAGTGATGTACTAGGGTTTTTACATGGGGATACTATTCCCTAATTACCAAAGTATAACAAAGCGGATAATGATAATTCAATAGGAGATAAGTAGAAAAAGCAACGCAATAATCAGATGAGGTGAATTGTAGAAACTGAAGAAGATATGAGTAATAAACAACTAAACAACTGATCAAAATATACAATAGCTAATAATGATATATATAATATAACTATAAACCTCTAAAAAGTGGATACAAGGTAGTAGGAATAATATGTTATACAAAATAAGTAAAAATAAACCAAAACTATCCCCACCATCTCGTGCTCCAGCTCAGTCATTTTCTATATGCTTCATCCTAAGCAGTCAAGAAATCATGTGTACAAAGTAGTGTGTTTCCCTTTATCAAAACATGCATATATGTAATCCTCCCAAGTACCAGAGGTTCCCAAATAGGGTTTGAGATAAATCTAAATAAGCCACCATCAACAGAATCTATAACATCATGTCTGTTTAATATAAACTAAAATAGTTTCCAAGCATGCATGTCTAAAAGTAACGTAGTACTGTAACATAAATACTCAATTACCTGATTCATCCCTTAGCTAGTGTCTGAATGTGAAACTAGTTAATTAATCAATTAAGTTCCAATTTAAATATTTTATTCATGTGAGGCATATCCAGCACTGACATCACCTTGTGATAATGATAGTGAAGGTTCCAAGATGTAACAAGGAAACCTGCAATGATATTTAATAATGAAAGGTTCCCAAGTAATAACCAAGGAAACCTAGACCTAAAGGGTAACCAAATCAGTATTAATTATAGCCTAGCTAAGGGGTAAGAGTGTAATCTAAAGAGCATCATCCATGTAATTCCACAATAATTATGATCTAACCAATTCCTTGGAATACATCCAAGGTAAAATAAGATGAGAAATTGATCGGTCCAAGGGTATTACCAAGGAACATCATGTTTGTAGAAACCATGATATGTCAAAGGAGTGTATCCAAGGATTGTTATAATAGTAAATAAGGGATCCTATGGTTTCATACTAGGCATCTACTATTAGATGAGGATCGAGTTCTAAGGTTGGTCTCACCCTTGGCAACTAGCATCCTTGAATTAGAATGGAGTCCATGAGTGCTCAAAGAATTATATCATGAATTCAAATAATATCTTTATTCTATCCACTCCTATAATGATATCAAGGTTCATATAAAGTTAGGCGCCTTACAATTGATTCATTTAATAAAATATTCCATATTATAATTATTCCATTAAATAAGTCACAAGGTCCAATCCATTTCTTTTAATTAGTTTGACAAGGACAATTGAGCATGAAACAATTTGATAATTTATATAATTCATAATCATTTCACATTGTTCATTCCACTACCTTCCATCATAGGTGGACATGGGTGCAATGACATGATGCCAAATATTCATTTTCATTTAATATGGCCAAGTCATATATTTAGTATACATGCCAATTCAATTGAGATTGATTAATTAAGGGAAGAACGTACCTTAGGTAGTTCAATTGAGGAACAAAAATGGTACTATCCATTTAATAATTCAATTGTAATTTAATATAGAGAGGCTTACCATTTGAACGGTCAAGCTGAGGTACACCCGAATGGTGGTTTTAATGAATATAACCACCTAAAAAGACATAAACTAGCTACTAAAAGATTAATTATGGAAACACCCTACATGGGGTGGTACGCATTGTGGATGTAACCACCAATGATGAATAGAATTTATGGAATGGGTCTTAGAAAAAATTTATAACAACTATAATTAATACATATAAATTAAATATATGACCCCCAATGAAATCGGCATGATGACACATCAATTTATAAAACCACAAAACTTGAGGGATGATCTATAGACCACCTACCTTGTACTCATATAACTCTCCTAATCCAATATCATCCTCTAGTTAATCTAGGATTAGAAGAGATCTGATGAATGGATCGTTGACCTAAAATTGGGGCATATAATCATGTATCTAAATAGAATCATCGATAGAAATAAGAACAATGAATGACTAAAATAGAATAAAGATCTTACTAGTGTGGATATAATGAGACAAATGGGTCTTTGATCGGACTCTGGAAGGTTGATCGGGATCAATACCAAGTGTAGGCATAAAAATGAGCTCAAAAGGGAGAATAAAAGGGTTGTTTTCTACTAGAAAGAAAAAAAGGAGAGATGAATTTATTTAAAACACTATTTAAGGGTAAACCTATAATTTATCCCAAAAAATGGACTTTCACGATTGGGATGCACAGTTTACCACATAGTGTGCCAACTGTGCATGGGAAGCTATAAGAATTGGCATTCAGCACTATTAGGGAAACCATGTGTCAATCATGAAAAACACCTCTACTAAAAAGTATAAACATTTTGCACGGTCATGCGGCCCAAATCACATGGTCTAGGAAAACTATGTGCCCCATATCCCCCACTATCTATCTCTGGCATGATTAAACTAGACATGTTTCCTACCTCACATGGCTTAAACTAACCATGTGACAGGCCTTTTTCTCCCAAAAAGATGGGTTTCAGGCTCCGAACAAGCCCCAAACACCGCCTGAGACCTTCACGAACTCATTGGGCATCCATATTTGGTCCATAAAATAAAATTAGACAATAATTTAAAGGATCCATACCTTATTGAAAAATTGGGTTCTTGCATCGATGATGTCATCCTCAAAATGGGTGATATAGTGTGATTATTTCTGATAGGGGATAAACATAATAAAAGACCGATAACTTGGAGTGATACACAAAGTTGTTTCAGGCCTTCAAGTCATCCTCTCAAAAGGTCCTTTAGAAAATAATCAGTTGGGCCTTCAGGCCATCAAGAACTTGGGCTTTCATGCTACTCCATTTAATAAAATAATTCATGTGGACACTTTTCATTTCTTATGGGGAGGGATGAGGCTTGTCCTACTGGGGGGTCTGAGTGTGTGTGTTGTTTGTTGTTTATAATCACCTCTACCTAATATGTGTGTATTTGTGTGTTCTATTAATTACATTTAGAATTGTATTAGAATTATGTATTATTCATGACTTTAACTACATTATTAATTATTCTATTAATTACATGATTTTATTTTTTTAATTAATAAATAATTAAATATACTAATTTTTAACTAAGTTAATTTTAATAATATTAGTTTTATTACTAATTATTTTTATTTCTATTATTGACTACATTACTTATTAAAATATTATAATAAATTATTATTAATGATTAATAATTCTATAATTATTAATAATATTAATAATAATAAAGTCACGATTAATAAAGTAATAATTATATAATATTAATAAGGTTATTAATTATTATTAATTATTTTTAAATATTAAATTAATTATATTATTAATTACATAATTAATTTCCATTATTATAAATTAATAATAATAATACTTTTATTATTAATAAGTATATTAATTACATAACTTAAAAAACTTTTTATTATTATTAATGATAGTCTTAATAATATTCTTGACATTATTAATAATCATTATTATGACTATATTAATTACTATTTATTAAATTATTAAAAAATAAGTAATTTTTAGTAATTTTTATGATTGTATATTTATTATTATTAATGTGTTATTATAGATAATATAATATTAATTTAGTGCTAGAAAGGTGTTGTATGGATCCAACATCAAAAATATAGAAAATAAGTCAAAGATCATGCCTTTACAAAAGGAGACTTTGGGTGAGATTTTATGTAATATTTTCAGAATACATTAATTAAAGAAATACTTATTATAAAAATAGTGAAATATTGTTTAATATTTTGTTTCATCTGTTTAGATGTATAAAAAAATCAGAACACCCTTCCTTGAAATGGTTTCATAGAAGGAACTCACACAAACAACACTCATCCTTCCCCACCAAACTATTTATATATCTAGAAATATTTTCTCCCAACAAGTATTTTCAGAATTTTTTTCTTTTTTATATTATATGTGAAAATTACACTTCTCCAAAAAAACCTAACAAAGATGAGTTTATTCTTGCTTCAATTAGTGTATCATTTTCACCATTATGTTTCATTTCAAATTTATCAGCTTTAAAATATATATAAATATGAGTTAGTTCTGAGTCCCCTTGAAGGAGTCCCTATGGTGACACTACTCGTGCTGATGTCCTTTCCAAAATCAGCAAGAGACATAGTTGATATAGGACTGAATGACCATGGGTTACTTATAGTGACATTCACCCCCTATATCAATCCAAATGTATTTTATAAGGGGAATTAAGATTTCATGTTTGATACAATTTTTTTCAATAATAAGGTGTTTCATTATTCTACTATGAATATATCTGCTTAGGAACCAGTCCAAAATATTAACCAAAACATTCAGAATTGATGGATACTGAAAGGAAAATGGTAAAAATGGAAAGAATTTATATATCATGGATATTGATGTATCATGATACTTATAAAATAAAAAACTATCATCAAAATATAATAATATTGAAATATTTAAGGAAATGATGAGACTTGGACTCAACTGATGAAAAATAACTCTTATCAGACAACTGAATAATCATGTTCGATGAATATTGAAGTTTGAAAAGGCTCGTTGTTGTAATTTCCAATCACTATATAAATTCTTATCAAAGTCAACCATTTTTGGGATGTATCAAATGAGATTAGAAATCAAGGTAATATCTAGTTGGGCCAATGATTCATTGAATTGTTGGGCAGAGATCTCCAATGATGGATTGACCTTGATCAATCTGTAAGCCCTAAAATACAACTGAATAGAAGGGAAATCAAGATGTGTATTTTAATTAATGTATATAATATAGGATATACAGTAAATAGTGTATAAATAAATAAATTTATGAGGACCCTAGAATTATACATAACTGAAAATAAAAGACATAGACACTAGCCCAATATGTGACCTTATGTTGAATCCTCCTATACCACGATGTTTATTTCCATGAGATAACACCTCCAATCATGAGTAACAACATGTACATACATATCAAAAAGATTATATAAATTCATGTTAAGAACCATACCTTGTACATATGTAGGGGTGAGTATAAATAAATTAATAATGTTTCCCTTTTATCCTTAATTCCCCCGAGTGAGTTTGGTAAACATGGATATATGTGAGAGTTTACATGGGTAACACTAAACCCATCCTTATAATGTATATGAAAATAATAATTATTATAATTTTACAAAAAAATAAAAAAAATAAAGAAAGAAACAATGAAATCAATAACTGGTAGAAACTCACTATAAACAATACAAATCAAATCATACACCATAAACCTCACCAAGTTATATCCAAAATCAACCCTCCTATCTAAGAATTTTAATCCAATAAAAACTAGAAAAATATTCTTCCTAGTATAAATGTAACACCCCCACTATGGTCACTTATATATGGTGAGTTATTTGTTACATGGTAATCATAGTTCATGAGATTTTATTCCTAAGATAATGGTTTTTCAATCCTTAAGTGACTTAATATAAATAAATTACATTACAACAAGACATATTACATATTTTTAGTACAAATAAAAATTCCATAATGTTATCCATAGGTTCATGAATATATACCATTCCTCTTAATTATCTAAGGAAATGGGAAATATATGTAATATGTGATCTTATATGATTCTTAAGGAATATCATCCAATTGAAGATAACAATGAATAATAGTGGCATAAGAAATATAGTGGGAATAGATACAAAATGATGTTATATTAATGGATATATAAAGGAAACATGATCAATGGATGAGAAATGAAATAAATAATCACATATAAAAAAATACTCTCATAATGATGAAATTATGGGACTGTATAGTACAAGACATTATAAAATTATCATCGAGGACTTGTTCCAAGCCATCATACATAAAGTGTTTGCTTCCATTTCTCTATCTCTGTTTTCAAATGAGACTAATAGTGAACTATGGGGATATATAATTTTGGGCCCCACCTATCAGATAAAATTAAAATTTGTTCCATTATATATTAAAATAGAATAAGAAATATATGGAATAATTTTCATATTGGAAATACTTAAAATATTTCCTCAATGAATCTCACCTTATAATATTTTTCAATATGGAACAGAGAATTATATAGTCATGTCAATATATTTTCCTAGTCAATGAATTAGTAAGGTTGTTTAGGTTAATCCACTCGAAACATATCAAGAATAATTAATGATTCTATTGGTTAAAATAATTACCCTAATCAAGTAAACAATATAGAATTATAGTTTCCAGGTATGCAAAAATATTAAGATGATAAATTTTTTTAGATGTGTGAATGCATGAATTTTTAAATGTCCTCTTCTAGTTCACTCTATATTAACTAGATCGATTCATTATGACACCTTAGGTTCACCTCACTATAAACCAGATGCAATGGAATAACATTGAGGGTCTATGGTGTCACCATAGGGATACAATAACCTCATTTGTTATTAGAGAAAAAATAATAGAAATAACATAGAAATTGACATAACAATTTCCACAGGAATAAATAAATGAAACATTCTAAGATAATAAAAATAAATAACATACATATGATAAAATAAAATTAGCTACTTAAATGTCACAAAATTTATGAATACATCAATATTATATCCCTTGGTTTGATTTTATACCACTCAACCCAAAACAAAACCTAACCTGGTTCGGAATCTTGGCCTTGTTCCAACTCTAATATTCATCCAAGATATCCTATTCAGCCATAAAATATCAATCATTTACCCTACCTATACTAAAGATCAAGTGATCTTTTAGGGTATCAATGTTTAAAGGCTACCCAAGTAGGGTGTGAGTAAAACTTAGTATACCAACACCAATGGGGTCACTAACATTACCCGAATATATAGTGTATACACAATGTGATATGAATAGAAAAATAAATAAGTAGCTCAATATTATAAAATAAAAAATGTTGATCTTTGGTTCTAATGTTGAACCTAAAGTTAACCATACTAGCTATGGCTAGTGTCATTTTTCTTTCAGTAATTCACATATTTATACTTAATTTTAAATAAACATCCATTGATAATACCATCATAAATCATCTATTTTATAATAGTGTTTGCCTCCAAATCACTTATCATATATCATAAAGGGGAATAGTTCCCACCCTAGAACCACATATCACATCATTAAGGGGAAAAAACCCCTCCCTAGAAACATAAAGCATATAGTATGGGGGATTTAACACCACTATGGGGAAAAATATGTCAATATCATCAGGGGATAACTCCCCTTCCTAGAAAAATATATCATATCACCATGGGGAGTAACACTCCTATATGGAAACAAAAAGCATATATCATTTGGGGGAATAATTTCATTCTCATAATCAGATATCATATCATTAGGGGGAAAATAACACCCCTCTCTTGAAATATAAACCATATAACATACTCTCATGTCATAGTCACTCAATGGAGACACATATTTATAACAAAAAGGGAACAATCTCTCCCTAGTACCTTATATATCATATATAACCATAGATAACCATGACCTTCCTAATAATATTATATATATATATATATCATAATCTTCTGGGTTGGCCTCCTTATCAAAACTCTTAAACATTTTATAGGTTGTATTTTCAATGGGACAACCAATACTCATCACAATAGTAATATTTGTCTACAATCATGCCAGACCTCATATCCCAATTATCCTTCAAGTCAACACAAAACTAGGGCATCCATCATGGTCCCCTAGGTCACATCAAGGTCTGAACACATCATATGGGTTCCTTTATCTTATTTCCAAACTCTATGGCCCAATATTTTTTCTTAGAGGGTATAACATCCCTTAACATAACCATGTTCACACCGTTGTCTAATCAGACACATTGGTGATACAACGTAGAAATCATACTAGGGAGATGGTAGTAAGACCATCTAACTTCCAAAGTAAACCTAGGATAATAATATCACACCCAACCTGTACATAACTACCTTTCATGATTAACCTAACTAGGTACACATATACTTGTGGGGGAGGAACACTTTCTCATAAACAAATCGAATTTATATAAGGATATATATCTTTTAAATATTTTATATGGACCACCTCCATGCCAATTATTCCCAGTCCATCAAATTTCTTACATAGATGGATTTATGGGAACCTACCTCAAGGTCCACTACATCCATTCATTTAATTGATACCCCTCCAGGGAAAATATATCTTATATAACATATTTATTTTTAATACCTTCTAAATTGATGACCAAGGCATCAAACTGGTTATTATGGTTCCATCATGGCCAAAGACACTTCCACTCATTCATGTGAATTTAATGGAAAAATTTAGTTATAAATAAAGGTAGATCATACGTAAGTTGTGAGACCTCATATCACATGCACATAAGAATAATCATGAACATTTGGGAGATGTTTAGGGACCACCTAAATCATATGGAGGTATGCCCTTTTGTAAAGTTAAACCACCCTCACCTAAGTTTGTCCAAGCCTGATTGGCAACTACCTATTAATATAATTCACTATCTCAATCAATATTCATCTCAAACAATTATGAAATTATTATAATTCATTTACATAATAAAAAAATATTAATTTAAAAATTAATTCTTAGGAAATAATCCACGAATCACTTATTAAGTGACCTCTCATGATCAAATCCTTAAGAAAAGAAGTGTACACTACACTAAAAATTCAGAAAAACCCTAAAAATAAATAATACATAATATATTATTCCAAAAAAATCATTAATTTTACCTAAAATAATGAAAATACCTAAATAATTTAGGGTATAAATATGCCTTAGTGAATCAGTTGTAAACAAAATAAATTGATCATCCATGATATCCTTAAGAAAATACAAACAAAATCCACACCATCCATTCTTGATTCTGCCATGTTTTTATGGTATCAACATTTAACCCTAGTTTGTTTCATCAAAAATATAAAATGAATAAATGGGGGTGTAGTTAAGAGGAATTGGTAAATAGTGATAGGTTTTACTTTAACTATTAACCAGTGGAAACAGAACAAAGATCATATTAGAATTAGTGAAGATATCTTTTAGAGTCAAAGAGGAGAATAATGGGATTCCTGAACGTGTTCACTTCCTTCAAAATGGATAAAAACCCTCTTTTATTCATTGAAACATTTTACTAATATTTTAGAAAAATATGAAAAATTCATAAAAATCAATTTTTAACAAACTCCCAAACACTTTCATATGACCCCTAGGGACCCTTACATATTTTATAAAAATTAACCTTACATATAAAAAGGGTTACCTAAATGACTCTTATGTATTGATATAAAATAACCTTATATATATAGGGGAGCTCTTATACCTAGATAATTTTTTTGAAGATGACTCATATCAAAAGGGTTACCTAAATGAATCTTATACATATCATGTTTAGGAGATTCAAATCCCAAGACCCATATAAATGATAAAATTATAGATTAAATATAAAAAATTAAAATGGAAAAAATTTTCAATGGTAACACTTATTTTTGGTTGTGGTGTTTACCCTTGGACTGAGTTTTCATGGAATTACCAAAACAACTAGGCCATGATAAAAATATATTTGTCATAAAAAAAAATTTATCATGCTTGAACATGTTTACGGAATCATTATTTAAATTAAAAAATATATCTCAAATGGATGATTTGATACCATGGTTACCCTCAGAATATGGTTTATACCCTAGGGGAGGTGAAAATTCCATTCACACTAAGAACCCTAAGATAGAACATTATAAGTGGAGTATACAGTTTAATTAATTAATTTATTAATTAATCATAATCCCCTTATATATAATCCTCACTATAGAATCTAATTAGTGTAGGTAATAAAACTAAATTAGAGGGAAGAGAGTAGAGTTAGGAGATATTTTATGAGGAGGTAGATTAGAGTTTGATTGAGATTTTGGGATCAAATTTTTATGATAACAAAAATCGATCTAGGATGATGACAGAGTTTTGAATTGTTGACATTTCACAATCATGGTAGGACTTAATTTTTCATGCTCTCATCATGGATAAAAATTCTATTCTCATAATATTAAAGTAGGGTAAATTTTTTCACATAACCCTTGTTTGGTTATTATAGAAATTTTTTATTTTGTGGTTTTTACTTGGAGATAATTTCAGCATCATGTGTAGGTGGTGGAGCGATGGGAGCTGCAATAGGTTACGATAATGGTGGTGGTAGTTGAATTTTATCAAATTGATGATGATGGATCATGGAATTTCTCTATTATGGTTTCTATGGGAACCCTATTGTTTAAGGATAATGATTTGGGTGAAAATCATTGAGGATATTGTTTTGCAGGTGAGTCACAATGGTGTTGTGAGCCTCCATGTGGTGGGAAGATATATTTTTTATTCATGGAAGAATGAGAGCATTGTTTGTAGTGTCCCTGATCTAGGAAATAGGGAAGGGATGTGTTCCTTTTTGGGGGATTTAATCTAAGTAACTATGGATATATAGACATTTAGAAATTATATTATCTAATTCACATGTAACTCCCTGTGATTTATGATATACTTCTCTTTAAATAAATTTAATTTCTTCGATAGATTTTGATACACACAAACCCGAGTCTAAATGAATAATAATATAGAATACCATTATAACTTCACTATAAAATTGGATTTTTGAATAGGAATAACCAAAATTTTCAAATTATGTATTATGGTTTTGGATAATTAAAATAAATTTACAAATCAGTAATCAATTTTTTTAAAATATTTATATTCTTGAAAAATAAGTTTTTCCTCAAAATGGCTATTATTTTTTTTGGAGAAAATAATATAATTTTTTTTTCCACCTATAGAAAATTTACATTAAAAAATGAACTTAATTTTCTCAAATCAACATATCAAAACGATTATAGTGTAAATTTTTGATAAATTTCTAAAAAGAATGATTTTTCATTGAATAGTGGAAAATACTATTTTATATTGAAAAACATATTTTCTTTTCAAGATTTTACAAAGATAAATTTTATTTTAAAATCGTTTAAAAGTAAAATAACCCATTTATATTATGAATAATAAAATTATGGCTATTAGAACCAATTTGATGTTAGATTTAAGTATAAAAATATTATATACATAAGAAGACATTTTTTCTAGAAACCTGATTTTTTTCGTGTTTTTATTGTTTAATTTTAAATTATATTCTTACACATATATGAATTTAATTTGATAAAATGGATTAAATAAATTGAATTAGAATAATTAAAATAATTTAATATGGTAAAATTAATTTTTTTCATTATTAATAATAACCATAGTAAGTATTTTTCACCTCATTAAAAGAGGTAAAAATTAGGTTAAAACCATGGGGAAAATTTTGAAATATCACTAATACTTGGATATATCTTATTTAATAGGTGATTTTAGACCAAATATATATTTAAAGAGTTAAAAAAATTATTTTAAAACGTTATCTTTAATTTTGGAATCAAATCCTAACTTTTGTGAAAGACAAGTTATATTTTATTCAATTTAAAAACAATTTTTGAGTCTCTGTAATTAATGGAACGGTTTGAAGATTACATTATATTTTTTCATTTTTTAAAAGTCTAAAAACCTTCGCTTTTTTATTATTTAACCAAAAAATCTCATGTAAACCAATTTATTACTTTATTTCAAGAATAAATTATTTTTACTCTTAAATTGGGCATTTTCCTAAAAACCGTTTTTCAAACATTTCATTCTTCTTATATTAAAATAATTTTTATCAACTATAGAAATTAAATCTGATAAAATGAATTAAAAAATTTTAATCATAATATATAATTTTTCTATTTCCCCATTTATTTTTTGTGATATTATTTTGTTATAATGGTAAAACTTTGACTCATCACAATTATAAATATAAGAAGTTTAAAGTGGGTTACTCAAAGATAATGCTTAAAATGTATCCAAAACATTTCCAAATGTGATTGGATGTGTTTATTTCAACCTTATAAAATCTTATATTCATCTTTTAGGTTCCTTGGTATATCTTTACATTATTAGGATATATATATTATTTAATATTTTATATAATTATATGTGTGTCTTTTCCCTGTATTATAGAAGGATACCACCTCTCCTCTCTTATCCACACTTCATGAGCCTTCTATCTTAGAAAATACCTACTATAATACCAAAATTAATTCCTTCCCAACATCATATAACCTATAGTGTTTCAAAAATATCACCCTTTGAAGGCTTAAGTGGTAAACCAAAATAGTTTTCCCAATGAAGAGGTATTAATCTTGACCAAGTACTTTCTATTTTATTTATTCTTCCACCTTCTACAAATAAGTGATATTTGTCATAAAAATATCATCAGTATAATAAATATAATTATTTATTATTATTATTTTGGAACCATAATTATCCACACTTATTTCCATTATATGGGAAACATATGTATCACTCGGGTGTACGTGTGGGCTACAGCTTTCATGTGGCAATATAATTAATTTTCCGTCACCATCATTTATGGTTGATTATCATGATAAATTTAGTGAATATATGTGATATATATGATATAAGTATTATTTTATAAATTTTAATTATTGTTTACCTTACTTCTATTTCAACCATTTAAATGTGAAAATAGTTTTCATGCGTACATATCACATGCCTTCTCCTTAAACATTGTGAATAATTTTTTTATCTCTATCATTTTATGGATAAATCAAAATATATATATATATATATATATGATATTTATATTGTGAATAATATTATATACGTTATGGAACCATGTTTAAATTAGAAGGACCAGAACATCCAAACTAAAAATCTCAGGAAATATGAAACAATTTACACCTAGAAACAGAGATTTTAATAAAGAATTATTAATAAATGGGTATTGAAATGTTATAATAAAAACATAAATAATATTATAAGTATTTAAATTATTATTATATATAATTATACTTAAATTAAATTTATTATACATTAGTATAGAGTGTTTTTGAGGAATTCAATTTTAAGGTAAGGCATTCTTATCTCTCTTTTATTTCTGTGAGACACATTCTATATTCAATTTTTATTTATTTTATGTGGTGTATATAATACCCATGAATTTATTTTATTATTATTATCATGAATGTTATGGGGATTTACATATCTATATAATTTTATCTTTTTATGAGGTTTTGATTCAAAAATTACCAAAGTGGTATTGGTTTTTGTTACAATCTCATTGTTTACTGAGATTTTTTGTGATTAAGTTTATAATGATGAAATTTCATGATATACCTCTAAATAATATCATTAATTTTATTATAATATAGTTATTAATGTAATTTTGAACTTATAATACCATTTTACTCTTTTTTGTAATTAAAATGATTGAAGTTGTTTTATGAAAAATCGAACTTATTTCCTTTTGGTTGGGAACCTTTTTCTTATATATCCATGTTTTGTTTAAATTATATTTAAAAATGTTTTATTGTTCTCCTATGATAGTTTAGAGTCACTTTTTACCTTTTTTTAAATTTTAAAAGTGATATTCCTTTCATATTATGAATGATGTACTTTTTGATTTTTACCAAAATTTTGAAATAAATACTTGTTTTAACATACATGGAATGAATGGAATTTCCTATGGTCATTACTACCCAAATAACTGAAGAATAATTTACATGTTTTCATGGTTATTTTCAAATTAAATAGTTCCTTTAATATTTTAGAAATTTCTAGTCTTTAAAGAAGTGATTCTGAAATAATAAATGTTATTTTCCTTAAGAAATATTCCAAGTAATCTTTTAATGGAATTTTCATTTATGGTAAAATCATTTGAGTAACTTATTCATTACTAGGGATACGATCCAAGGATATTATCCATATTATTTCTATATATGTATTATTATTAGGATGATTATATTTTTCTAAAAAACATTTAGTTCCCATGGTTTATTCTATGATGAATTACAAAAATGTTTATGAAACCTATTTATTTTCCATGTGTTTTTATATAAGATTATTATGTTAGGATCATATAACACACATATTAATGGATTATGGTTTTATGATGGGTTGGACCAAAATTATATTTCCCTCTAATGCATTGGGTAATGATGGACACCTCATCATATAATAATTACTGGAATAGAAAGTGAACCCATTTCAATAAGGGACTATATCCATAATGATAGTCTTAGGTGTGAACCTTGACTAAGGATACAATGGAATGGGGATTGAACATAATCCACTTTGATAATCTTGTAAATGAGACTTTAATAGGGAAATTATTTTATATGATTATTTTTATGACACAAACTTATGTCTTATGCCAATTTTATGCTCTCATGGATACTAATCATTAATTCCTTTGTGAATCCTGTATTATGAAATTTAAATATTTATTCCATAATTTAATATTATGATCTATGATATGTTGGGTATGGATTTTGAAATATCATTCTGAGGTTTTTATACCCTTATTATCATGTTATTGTTAATTGGCTATTGATATATACCTTGTTTACACTTACTGAGCACCCGAGCTCACCGATTCTAATGTTTCCTTTCCCCATTTTATGATATAATGTTTTAAGTAGGGTATGTCTAAGAATATTATTACATGGTAATATTTTTGTGGGATATATTAAATATAATTTATGAAATAATAAGTTTGTGTATATTTTATCCATATATAGAAAACCTTTATGCTCTTCGATCTTGTATTCATAAAATATATTGAATATTAATCTATTAAGATGTAATATCTTTTTATAAAATTTATGGATCACTATATTCATTATTATATGGAGTTTTACTATATAATTAGTGATTAGGATTAGAGAACTTTGATTTAAACCCTGGGGATAAGTCAATGTACAGGATAACATCAAAATGTTTTTGTAATGTAGAAATTATATGGTTAAACTGAAAATGTATTCCTGTATTGATACTATAAGTGGATGTGGTTTTTTCATAGATTCATCTTATGGGTATCAACCCAGAAAAGAGTGATTTGAGTTATAGGGACCCATAATTTTCATGCATATATATCATATATTAATAGATGAATATTAATTATGTAACATAATGATAAATTCTAGAATCTTATAGGTCTATTATATTTGGAAACCTAAACATATAAATAACTGGTTTATAACATTCTCCAATTTTGTTCTACATAAGTGGAACCATTCTTAGAAATATCATTTCTAAAACCTTTCTTAATAACTTGGGGATAGGAAACAAAAAAAGGTTGATCTTTCATGATCGGTAAGAGTAAAAAAGGGAGATATCAATGATCATATTACCATAATAATACCATAAGGGTATTATAATATGAGCATAAAATTTAAAAACCATACACTACATATCAAAAAACAAAATATATAATCATGGAAAAAATCTTGATAATTTATATCACATAAATCATAGAGGAATCAAAGAACATGATACATGAAAAAATATCATTACAATAAGATGTGAGATTGTGGAATATATAAGCTTATAACATTGTGAAAATGTATAAATAGAAATATATTTACACGTTAAGTTAAGGATATGAACTCAAGACCTCGAATAAAATTATGGACATGATACTAGGTCAAATTATAATCTTATTGACATGAATTCTTTGTCCCTTCATAAACTAATGAACATGAAAATAGGGTCAACTCATAAACTTATGGGCATGAAAAATAGTTCCTCACTTAATTCTATGGACATGAAAACCAAGTCCACACATAAAATTTTGAACCTGAAATTATATTCACGTATAACATAATTACCTAATTATTTATCTATCTTTACCCGATGCATTAGAGTGAGAAATAAGTCCAAACAATAAAATAATGATAATCATACATATTTTTTACACAATATTATTTAGCATTAATCATATCATATCTCATGAAAAAGAAATTGGGGTCTATAAAAATTTCATCATAGTATAACCAATGAAAAAGAAATGGGTTTTATAAGAATGTCATCATCATAATCATAAATCATCCAGTAAAATAACATGGATAGTACAAGTGGATCATGTCCCTAGTAAAACATAATCAATACCAAATGTTTTTTTCATTTATTTAATATAAATTCGATAAAAGATCTTTAAAATCATTCTTGAGGAAAATAAAAATTCTTTCTTGAAATCACTTCATTAAAATATAAAAAAATCTAAAATATTATGGAAATTTTTTATTTTAAAATTAAAAACCAAAATTATAAAGTAATCTTCAAATAATTGAGTTGTAATTATGGTGTAAAATTTTTATCATGTTTTATAAGTTAAAAGAAAACATTCTTTTCGTATTTTTGTAAAAAGTTAAAAAGTACCTCACTCGAAAAAATTATAAGAAGGTTAATTTTAAATATTTTTTTGAAAATTAAAACATGGGTAAAAATGAAATGAAATAATAATTTTATAATAGTGAAAGACATCTTAAAACTATTTTTAGAAAATGAGGATATGGAAGAAAATGGTTTTATGATCGAAGAGAGTAACAAAGCTGATTTTTCTTAAAAACATATTTTAAATTTATTAAGTACTTAATATAAGGAAAATGAAAGGAAACATGTATTTTAAATAAATAACTAAATTAGAAGAAAATTATCAGTTTCTTGATAGGTATATTATAATATTTCATCATCGGAAACTTAATCATAAACAATCCCAATAAAAGATTAGATTGTGACATAAAACCCTTACCAATTTGGAATCATTTGAATCATAAGACCCATAAAAGAAATAAAAATAGATGGATATTTATATCCCAATAAATTTAATAAAAATAATTATAATACTCATTCATGATAATGATATACACCACCAAATAAATATAAGTGGTGAATATGGCATGTGTCCCATGAAAATAAAAGTGAGCTTAAAATAACTTACCTTAGGTCTGACTTCCATCATATGTGTCAGAATATCCTTTATAATAAATATATTTTTATGATAAATATATTAATAAACCATAATAATATATATCATAACATATATGATTTACTTATAAATTTTTATCACTGATTTTTTAACAA
Organism: Viscum album; assembly: GCA_963277665.1. Lineage (NCBI taxonomy): Eukaryota > Viridiplantae > Streptophyta > Magnoliopsida > Santalales > Viscaceae > Viscum > Viscum album. The sequence continues at coordinate 1,206,820,191 of OY728127.1, read as the reverse complement.
TTCTATATTATAATCATTGAACTGGGTGATATCTACTTTTTTTCATATTTGTTTTGGTTTGAGAGTTTTGGGCCTTATGTTTTGATCATGTTTACATCATATAATTAATTTTAAACATGATTTTAATATCAAATATATTCATTATATACATGTTTATATCCATTCATAAATGGTAGAGATATAAAAATGAATTGCATCATTTGTAGAGACAATAGGATGTATATAAGAAGATATGTCATTTTCATTTACTATAGGATGATATAAAAGAATGTTAAATATTAAAAATATTTTTAAAATAAATTATTATATAAAATATTTCACATATATTAATTAATTTATTTTATTACTATCTAATTTAAATGAAAATTAAAAACGAATCGTATCCCTTCGTGGACGTGGTAGTCAACACATATGCACAAACAACATTATCATTTTCCAACAATTTTTAAATCAAGAAGGTGGATATGATATTAAAATTATAGAAGTGTAATTATTTAATAATTATCATATATGAACATTTAAAACATAAATAAAATATAGTGATGAAAGATAAATTATATCACTACGTGGAGATGGTAAGTTGTATGTATGCACTAGCGATACTCACACTTCCTATTTGCTGGAAAGAAGAATAATAAATGTGGTTTAATAATAATAATATAATTTTCTTATATTTAGTGTACATAATTTTTTATTTTTTGAATAATATAACATGTTTATAGGAGGTAAAATGATAATTAAAAAAAGTGATCGGTTCTGTTGATTACCTCTTTTTTAAAATTACTCTTATTGATATCCTATTAAGGGATCTAGAGTATGTCTTTTAGGAAGAAAAAACCTATAAAATGTTAATATGGATTTGGATGAGGTATCTTGGTAGGTATTAGTCAATATTTATGTCTAAAATTTGTGTAAATAAGATAAAATAAGGATTCCCTTTTATAATTGAGCGAAGGGGAACTCTTAGAATTTCTTAAAATATTAAATTAATAGAAATTAATTTTAATATCCAAATGGAAAAATTTGATAACATTAGAATCTAATATGATGATTATTTTAAATAATCTCATCCAATAATCTTTGGAAATGTTTGGATAACATATTTTCCTTCATAATTTTTTTTAACCCTTTGTTGTCCTTTCTCATAATTATCGTAATATTATAGTTTTCTACAAATTTACTGTTAATAATGTTACAATAAAATGGCAAAAAAACTCGTAAATGGAGAATGGTTTGTTTTTAAAACCATATAATATTCATTTCAAAAAATATAATATTTTTTAAATTTTTATATAAATTAATAAAATATTATTTATTATAAAATAACATTAGTCTCATTTTTAACACTATTAATTTAATTTGATTTTAAGTACATTAAGACAAAGGTGTGATTAGAATATAATGATTCTAAACCTTCTTAATATTTCACATAGATCTATAAAATTCAATGGACATGTTAAACCATTAAAATTATATCACTTTTATATTTTTATAATCTTTTATTTTATTATTTATTAAGTAGAAAAATACTTAATCAGTGTTTCATATGCTTTTAAGGTCATTTTATAATTATTAATAATTAGAAATAAATTTATATAATAATAATAATGAAATTAAAGTCCAAATTGGCACTTATATTCATTCATAACATGATTTTTTTTACCTATGTCGACACACAATAGATATTTAAAACTAAGAGAGTGACATTTTCTAATTTTCTTTGATTTAAATACCCTATAGGTCAGTTTCATGGAAAATTATTCATCAAAATTTATATTTATATACTAAGGTGATAATTATATAATTAAATTCATTCAATAATAATTAGGATAAAAAAAATATGGCCTTATCACATATTTTTAACATAGATTGACATGATTTTTCCTTTACCAAGGTGATAGATTTCACTAAATTACTATTCATATTGACAAAAAATAAAAGGTACTTATTTACCCAATTTAATACGCATGATTTAAAATAAAGAATCTATTTTATCAAATTAAATTTATTAAATTTGAAAAAACTAATTTTAATATAAGTGCACAACACACGACAAAAAATGCTTTAAAAAAATACATTTTTAAGCATAAAACATTGTTTACTCTTTTCCCATGATTAAAAAAATATTAAATGAATGTTAAAATATTTGATTAAATATATAATATTTAAATTTAATTAAAATAATTCATACATAGTGATTCATTTAATTTATTAAGGTAAAAGTTCATTTCACATGTAAAAATAGTTTTTTGGAAAAATATATATATTTTTATTCTAAATGATTTTTATTTTCATATATAATCAATTGATAAGTAATGAATTAATGTTAATCATATGTAACCACAATTATTTTTCAATTTATTTAGTCTTATTCATATCATCTAATACAATAGAAATATAATATTAAATTATAGTGTATCATGGATCATTTAAACTCGATGATGCGTGTAGTGAAAGAAATCAAAGAAATTACATTTTCTTGAAAATATATTTCATAAAATTTAAAGGTTATAAATTCTGGCCACTTATATAAGTTTTACCCTCATAATTTGTCTCTATATATAATTGTTTAATATTAGAAATTATTATTTTAAAACCCACATCATACGAAGGAATAATAAAACTTCCCTTAAAAATGGTAAGTAGAAAACATAAAGGTTAGTTGAGACAACAGAAAATTGGGATTCTAGATAAGGAAAACATTGGTGGGAAGTTAAAATATGTACATGGAAGAGAAAACTAACTCACATGTACTAATATATATAGATAATTAATATCATTAAGATAAATTTAACAACTACAAAACTATATACTAGTGAGGGGTTAAAAGACATTCAATTCATCAGAATTGAAGAAAATATGACAACATTTTTGTCATAATATAATTTTACTATAGTTGAGGTATTACTTTACCATATAAAATAATAACATAAGTAAATATACATACATTAAAAGTATGATTATATAATTTAATAAATTTACACCCCAATCTAATTTTTTTCTCCAAATGATGAGTATTCATGACGATTTCCTTCATGTTTAAAGCACTAAAATTTACTTTTAATGGATAAAAAGGTTTATAAATTAATGATAAGTCATTACTTTTATATTCATATGAATCAAAACCAAAATGATTAGTATATTTTTTGATAAATCATTTTTTAATCCTAAATTTAAATATAATTTATTCCATAAATAGTTAACCTTAAGACTTCTCTAGAATGCACCTTGCCAAGATGGAAACCCAGAGATGATTTGGTCTCATATATTTCCATGATTAACTTATAAATAATTTTAATCACACTAAAATCACAATAAAAAAATGTATAAACCATGATCATATATTCTTTAATAGATACATACCACTTCCCAAAATAAGTCACTGTAAAATCATATATGATTCCAAAAGATAATTCACCCCTTATTCCTTAAATAACCACTTATCTTGGCCAAAAATATTTACATTGGAGTTTTGGGATTATACTTGTACCAATATATGATCATATGTTGAATCAGAATATAAAATTTTATTTCTTTTTTATATAAATATATATGGAATTTATAGAGGGAGAGATAATCATTGCTTATAATATCATCAAATTTAACAAAATGATAATATTTTCAAAGGGATTATTCATAAAAATATAAACATGTAATTACCAATTATATACTAAAGTATAAGTGTGTCTTAACTATCATTATTCACTTAAACTATTGTGATTTCATAGGGTTTCCCTTTTTCATTTGAATTCAGAGGTTGTTGTGTTTTATTAACTTTATTAGCCCTTGGATTGGGGCATTTATTCAGATAATTACAAATATATTTTCATTTATAGAACTGAACTATGAGTGTTATATTATGTTAATCTCACCCTCCATTAATTTCATTAAATATCCTATTTACATCACATTTAAATTTTTTTACTCGATGGCTAGGCTTCTGAAACTTGAAACATTTACTTGTTACTTTCAGGCATTCACCTGAGTACTCCTTCCAAAAAATTTGGCAAGAGGTTGACATTTTTCTTCCCTACATATAAAAAATCACTAGAGATTCCCTGATGCTTCATCTTAATTTTTATATCACCCAAACCATGAGTGTTTCCAACTTCCATTTCCACTTTTAGTGCACATAAAATGATTTTATCATAGCTTCCAAAGTCCCTAATAGCTATTTTCTTTCGAAGACTTTGAATTAAACCACCATAGATTCAATCAATATTTTTTTCAGGATGATTATTAAAAATAAATCCTACCTTTAAAGTCCTGTAATATTTTCTTCATAGGTACCAATGGATTCATCATCCTACTTATTAATCTCAAGGAATTACTTATATATTTTTGTAAGTAGAATATGAAGGAAATACTTGTTGAAAAAAATTCCCTTAAAATCATCCCATTCCATGGAGTTAATTTCAACCTCTATCCTTGTATTATTAATCATATTCCACTATTTATCTTATTCTTCTTCAAAATTATAAATAACTATGAAAACTTTTCATTCTCTAAGAACTAAATAATTATAAATATCTTTTCCATTGTGTTGATCAACATATTATCAACCAGTGGATTATAATAACCATAAAATGAGGGTAGACAATATCACAAAAAAAATGATAATATGTTCCTCCCTCCATGGTTCATTTGAAAGTTCAACATGATCTTTGTTACCACTAATATCTTGAGAGAATAGAGTGATCATAGTAACAATATAATACATCCTAGATCTTAATCCATTTGGTTTCTCATGAGGATGGTTTAAGGACACAGCTATAACCATTACCAAATTTTATGTTTTAGTCAAAAATTTACTTTCTTTCACATTGAGTGTCTTCTCAGGTTTATATTTTTAGAGAATTATTTCATAATTCTTACATAACATCCCACATTTTATAACACCGTGAAATTATAAAGTAAAATATTATATTCGATAGCATGTGTGCACACATCACCATGCATGAAAGAGAATATAATATCACAAGAATTTAAAATATATTTTATATTTTAAATGGAATTTATATATTCTATATATTGAAATTCATTCAACACCAAGTTATCATGTGTTGCACACAAGAGTTGTTTTCTTTGATATCTTGCATTACATGCAAGACCGAGTCCTACCAAACAACAATATATTATTAAATATTATTATTTAATTTATTAATACATAACATAGTTGATAAATTATTAGTAATGAATAGGATTAACTAACATATGAAAATATATGGTTTACTTAAATATTAAATTAATTCATTGGTTTCAAATTAATAAGAAATAAATATAATATCTAATTGAATATAAAGAGAATGTTTTAAGAAAACTGTTTTTATGCTCACAAAGTTTTTTTATCATAATAAATAAAATTAATTACAATTAGTGAGTCATATTAATTAAATATTTATATTATATATTAAATCAAATATTTTTTATATTCATCCAATATATTTTTTAGGCATAATATAAGAACAAACCCAATATTGCACATAAAATACTGTATTTTTATATAGGTAGTTTTTCCGCCTTTTAATGTAAAACCTATTTGGAATCCAATTTTTTACCATTTTATAAATTTAATAAGTGAAAATAAACTTCATATTTTAAATATAAGATTAAAAATTATATTAGGGTGAATTTTTGGTATTTTTCCTCTGAAGTTTCATTTTTAAATAAATAGTGAAAAATATTGAAACTTGATTCAAAATGGATTTTTCATTAAATTTATTGATATGGTTAAATTATATTTTAAATTTATTTTAAAGTTTAATTATATTAAATTTTTATTAATTAATCCAATTTTGTTTATTAGAATCAATTTCACATTGAAAGTAGATTTGAAAACTAAGCAAACTTTTGAACATTTTTACTTCAAAAATGTGCATTGTCATCCTTTCTGTGGGATTATATTTAAATTAATTTCTATCAATTCTATAATTGGAATTTTGAGAAATGGATTTCATATATGAAATCAGCATAATATATAATTTATAATAATTTCAACTCACTTTTTGATCAAAAATATTAGTGAGAGTAATTAAAATTAATTACAACAATTGAGGTGAAATAAATCTCAAAAAAGAACTAAACCATACACATAGAGGCCCAAATGACCCATACAATTATACAAAAGTCATTGTATGTCCATATTTTTACCCTATAATCTCTTATATAGAATATTTTCTATTATTGGATCCACTTTCTAAGGGAAAACCTGGGTGGAATTCCCTTTCCTAATATTTACAAGAGTTCCACTCCTCCTCTATAAAGAGGCCCCCTCTCCTCCTGCTTCATCACACCTCTAAATCCACTTTTTATTGACCAAGATATAACCAAATATATCCTTGAAATACCTCACCTAATCCTATATGCCTTACCTTGCAAATGAATTCATCCAAGTAATCCCTTTGGTGCAAACCAAAAATGAGTTACCCAAAGAAGGTGTAACATCTTTCCTCAAGATCTTTGGTTTTATTTAGATTATCCACTCCCTAAAATATCCTTAATACATGATTATATAATAAAAAATGAATTTAAAATATAATTATATGTTTTCTACTAAGTTTTATACCTACACTTACACACACATCCATCTAATGGGTAACAAACATACCATTTATGTGTACAGTAAACTACTACCTCACGAAACGATGATTATTAATTCTTCCTTTACCACATATCATGGTGGGTATTATAACGGAAAATATGTTTAAATATTACATATATGATATTTATTATATATTTATGTCACGACCAATACCCCGGGGCCCGTGTCGTGACTACCCCGAGCCCGCCTTCTGTAGTCTAGGGGCTAATGACTAGCACCGAAAGGCGTATTCCCTAAAACTGAGAAGGAATTGCCTTTATATTTAGTAAACACACTCAACCAAGCACGCAAAAAGATATGAACACAAGTAAATTGGATAGTAAAAGAGTGTGTGCAGTATGTAAAAGGGGCCAGAATAGAAGCCCGACTAAAAAGTACAAGAAAACTAGAAAGTACAATTAAACTGAACAGGTCCTATGAACACCCACCAAGGGTCCTACCTGAAGGGTAGGTACATCTCTCAAATAGTTTTATTTGTGGTTCACCTTGTCTATGTTCCACCTATGAGCTACCTCCAGTCCTGGTACCCTTGTCCTCTGTCAGTGTTGTCCATCGTCTGCACCAAACACAACAAGGTGCGGGCATATCCTGCGCAAGGGTGAGTATAACGATACTCAATAGGAACCCTGAGACCCTCAAAGGTCTCACAAAATCCATAAAGGATAAACCAAAAATCATGAAAACAATTTACAACCCTACTTAGTTATATGCCCATACATATACCTAAGTTGTCAAGTATACCCATCTCAATCATGAGGAAACTCAAGGCCCAAATCCTTAGCCAAAGTACAATTGTACCCCGAAGGAAAGCATACCATGAAGGTAACCACCATGTAGGTAAGTACCACAAAGTTACGCCATACAGAAGAATACCATGAAGGTAACCACAATGAAGGTAAGTACCACAAAGGTACGCCACATTGAAGAATACCACAAAGGTATCACCGCGTAGGTAAGTACCACCAAGGTACGCCACACAGAAGATTACAACAATGTTAAGACTCAAATCACACCAGGTATAATTTAGGTAAGGTAGTAAATATTATTAGATGTAACTATTGAATCATCTTACTCTATTAAGAGGAATACCCACATAAGATCCTAAATAATCAGACCCACATAAGATCCTAAATCATCAGACCCACATAGGATCCTAGTATAGCAGACCCATGTAGGATCCTAGAGTAGCCACACGTGGATTCCTAGAGCAGATCCAAGTGTAAATTTCAAACATAGACCCATGAAGGATCCCAAAGCATAGACCCACAAAGGATCCCAAATCACAGACCCTCATACGATCCTTTTCTCATGTTACAACCAGCTACAGGGTTCTCGCACTAAGCTCACTTGATTCCGAGAGGGTCTGCTTCTCAATCCACAAGTCGAAATACTCTAACTGCCACAAAGTCCCACTAATAAGTATCCCAAAGGACCGCCACTTAAAAGGGGTCTCAATGCAACAGATGGTGTGTGAATCAGATGCGCGGTCTGTAAGTTATTGGCCTTTTAGTCCCAAGGGCCCTGTTGAATTCATGCTCAATCAAACTCAGTCATACCCAAAATTTATCCAAAACTCTATTGGGGTATTTCAAAACGAACGTCTCAATCCAAGGTTTCCAGCGCCACAGACGGTTCATCAAACGGACGCACGTAGCTCAAGATATGGCTAAAAGAGCGAAAAGGGTCAAAACTGGTTCAGGTCTGATCCATCCCAGTCCGACCCGGCCCAGCCCGCGGTGCGGCGGCCGGTGGGCTCATGGCTGGCTGGATGGCCAGCCCCCTCCGTGCAGCACGGTCATGCGTTGCGCCTACACTGGCGGCCGGTAGCGAGCTAGCCTCCCTCCCCTCGCTGTCATGGCACAAGGACGTGGCTCTTCTCCACCGGGCAGCGCGGATGTGCGTCGCCGCTCCTTCGCGTGGTTGGCCACCGCCCTTGCTCTTCCGCGACTGATGGGCCACGACCCTTCTCCGGCAACGCGGTCACACCGCCGCCGTTTTCGCAGTCGGCCAGAGTGTCGACCGCCATTCCTGAGTCCCACCAGTGCCATTCACTGGCACCGGTCTCCGTCCTCCTCCATCGTGAAAAACACATCAAAAATCACAAGTTTGTGGAGTGGTCGGGCCATGTTTGTTTGGCCTGCACCCTCCGCATTAGAGCGGTAGAAAGCGGCTTGTTTATTCTTGAATCATGAAGAACGTCAAGAACGGGGAAAGGGGTATACAAATAACAAACCCTACCTAAAGTTCATTGGAGAGATTTTGCATTTGTGGAAGTGTCTGCATTCATCATCCCCATAACAAGCCCCCAACGACGCTGCTCGGTCGTCATTCTTTGGTTCATGGTTCATGGTCGCTCGTCACCACCCGTCGGAACGGTTCCATCCTCCAAGGGTTGGGCGTCGCAGCACTTTACCAGATCTTTGTCACTGGGTGAAGTTGTGGAAATTCCTACCCCCCCCCCCCCAAGCTACATATAAATAAGAGAGGGGGAGGGTAAGTAATGATCACGGAATTTATGAAGGTTCATTTAGTATGAACCTTCCTAAATTCCAACGTCGTTGTTACTTAGTTTTTGAAAGGGTCATGCCATTTAATTTACGTTGGAACAATTAAATGGGAGGATTATAATGGACGTCCCCACATTAAAGAGGGGTTTGGGTGGTCCCCACCACCATGAATTCAAAAATAGGGGTTTTTTAGCTCAGGCAGTCCCCACCTCTAAGAATTCAATTTGAAGGTTAAAATAAAATAAAAAGTTGTTCTTGGTTTTATTTTCATTTCCATGAAAAACACGAAAATTAACTTTCACCCTCAACCAACTATGGTAGAGGTGAAAGTCTCCTTAAGCGAATATTGGTGCTGCAAGTTCAACGGTGTCCTCGGATTTCAATTCTGAGAGCCAGTTCAAAAGATACAAAAACCCGCTCTCACGTTTACTGAATGTACACGAAAAAAAGTTCAGAAATTCATTCCAAGAACACTGGGCTTCGGAATCACATGCCGTCAATTTTCGCAGACTCGTAAAATTCCCATATAATTAAAAAAAATCACATGGAATTTCTGGGTCTTTACATTCTTCCCACCTCATGTCTTTGCATCCCTGAAAGCTACATTACAAAAACTAGGAAAACAAGTGGGTGTACTGAGCAAGAATTTGATCCTCCCACTCCCATGTTCTCTCCTAAGGGTTCTCGTGCTTCCAACATACACGCACCAAAGGTATTGACCTCCCATGAAGGACTCTCTCATGTCGATCCTCAATCTCCACTGGAACCTCTATAAACATCGCTCAATTGTCAATGTCCAACTCATTGTGGTCGATGAAGTATGATGGTTCATGCACGTATCTCCTCAGCTGGGATGTGTGGAAAACGTCGTGAACACGGTGCAACTGAGGTGGAGGTTCTAAGAAGTAAGACACCTCACCAACTCTGCTATGGACCTGAATGGGTCTGATGAACATCAAAGATAACTTATCACCCTGGCCAAATCTCTGCAAACCTCGTCGATATGAGACCTGTAGAAAGACGTGGTCACCATCCTTAAACTCCAGAGGTCTCTGTCTCCTATCGGTATAAGACTTATGCATGCTCTGTGTAGTCTTCATCCACTCCTGGATGATCTGCACCTTCTCTATGGTAGCATGTACCATCTCTGGTCCCATGAGTGCTGACTCCCCTGGGTCAGTCCAGCACAAAGGCAACCTGCAAGGTCGGCCGTACAGAGACTCGAATCGTGTCATCCCAATGGTAGAGTGATAGTTATTGTTTTATGCAAACTCCACCAAGGGCAAGTGATCCTCCCAGCTGCGATCGAAGTTGAGGACGCAAGCACGCAGCATGTCCTCGAGGGTCTGAATGGTCTGCTCAGTCTGGACATCCGTCTGAGGATGGAAGGAGGTTCTCAAACGAAGATGCATCCTGAAATACTCCTGCAACCCCTTACATAGCCAGGAAGTGAAACTTTCATCTCGATCGAACATAATCATCAATGGTACTTCATGTAGCCGCACAATATCCTGCACATAGAGGCGTCCCAATATCTCTACTGAACCCTACTCTCTGATTGGTAGGAAGTGGACCGACATGGTGAGTCGGTCAACGATCACCCAAATAGAATAATGACCCCTGGATGTATGTGGAAGTCTTGTCACGAAGTCCATAGATATCTCATCCCACTTCCACTCTGAGACCTGTAAAGGATGAACTAAGCATGTTGGCACCTGATGCTCTGCCTTCACTTGTTGACAACTGAGGCACTGAGAGACAAACTCTGCTACTTCTTTCTTCAATCTCGGCCACCAGTATTCTCATCGGAGATCCTGGTACATCTTTTCCACTTATGGATGTACCGCTAAAGGGGACATATGGAACTTCGTCAATACTTCCTCCCGAAGCGACACCGGTACCATGGTACGTCCTCTGAAGAGGATGACGTGATCCCTAGATTTATAAAATCCATCAGGTGCATGTCATGTGGCAATCTGAGAACGCCGAGCCTCATAGTCAGTGTCCCTGCGTTGTGCCTCCCTGACTCGTTGAAGAAGTGGGGGAGTGACTGTAAGAGACTGAAGATAAGTTTCTCCATCTCGATCCACAAAGGATATCTGCAAAGAATCCAGCTGCTTAGTCGCCTCACCTAGCAGTTGTATACCAGATCTCCCACTAAGTGCATCTGCTACAACATTCCCCTTCCCAAGAGTATAGACTATCCCTAAGTCATAGTCCTGGAGGAACTCAAGCCAATGTCGTTGCCTCAGGTTCAGGTCCTTCTGCGAGAAGATATAACTAAGACTCTTGTGATTTGAGTAGACTGTAAAATGTTCACTCATCAAGTAATGTTTCCATATCTTCAATGCGAACACCACTGCTGATAACTCCATGTTCTGGGTAGCATAGTTCTTCTCATGTTGTCTCAGTTGTCGAGAACCATACGTGATCACTACTTGCTCCTACATCAGGACGCATCTGAGTCTGGTCTCTGATGTGTTGCAGTATACTACTTACACAACTCCCTCTTCTGAAAGCCTCAAGATGGGGGCACTGGTCAGCCTCCACCTCAACTCTTGAAAACTTCGTTGGCATCTCTCTGACCACACGAAGTATTTCCCCTTCTTCTTCAATGCTGATAAAGGTGCTGCAACTCTGGAGAAATTTGGTACAAATCTTCGGTAGTATCTTGCCAAACCCAGAAAACTTTGTACCTCTGTCACACTCCAGGGTGGCTCCCAAGAAAGTACTGCCTCAATCTTCTCTAGATCCACCGCAACTCCAGCCTCTAAAATGACATGCCCCAGAAATTGAACCTCTCATATCCAAAACTGGCACTTTGAGAGCTTACCATAAAGATAATGCTCTTGGAGTGTGTCCAGAACTATCTGAAAATGATAGGAAACCTCCTCCTTGGTAGCTGAGTAAATCAGAATGTCATCAATGAAGACCACCACAAAGTGATCAAGATATGGTGGGAAGATCCTGTTCATGAGTCCCACGAACACAGCTGGAGCATCAGTCACGCCGAATGGAATGAATAAAAATCATAATGGTCGTACCAAAATCTGAAAGTAGTCTTATGCACATCATCATCTCGTACATTGAGCTAGTGATAGCCTAATCTGAGGACTATCTTTAAGAACCATCATGCTCCATTCAGCTGATCAAAGAGGTCATCAATCCTCGGGAGTGGGTACTTGTTCTTCAGAGTCATCTGGTTTATGTGTTGATAGTCAACACAAAGTCTCAATCTCCCATCCACCATCTTGGCGAAAAAAATAGGGTCTTCCCAAGGGGAAACACTGGGCCGGATGAATCCCTTCCCCTGTAAGTCTTCTAGGTGTACCTGCATCTCACGAAGCTCCGTAGGAGCCATCTGATATGCTGGTGTATATATAGGTTCCATCCCAGGGTACAAATCGATGTAAAATTCCACCTCTCTATGGGGAGGTAGACCCGGGACATCATCAGGGAAGACATCTGTGTATTGTTCCACCACTATAGGATAACTCAGACTCTCCACATAAATTGCTCTGAGGGAAAGGCTAACCAACTGATGAGTGATCGGTTTCACTCTCCTTCGGGTAAGTCCATCCTATGCTGCAAAGGCTCCCTTATCACCAATGAAGGTAAATCTAGTCCCATCAGTGTGGACACACTACACTTTTCACCAAATACATTCAATCTGGGCATGGACTGTAGATAACTAGTCCATACCCAAGATGACGTCGTAAGGCCTCGACGCCGCTACTAGGAGATCCCAGCTAAAGATCTCGCCTCCTAGAGTAAGCGCACACTGCTAGAACCAGTGCGTAATCATCGAATCTGCTCTCGTAGGACTCTCTAGACATAAGGGTCAAGTCAACGGCTCCGTTGGAATCTCCAAGCTCTGAACGAGGGTCATGGCAATAAAAGAATGTCTGGAACCTGTGTCTATAAGTACTATAGCTAAGGTGGAATAGACATGGATCGTACCTCATATCATCTCTGGAGCACCATGGTCGTAGGCCACAGCTTCCTGGAGCTGAGATCACTCATGTCCTCCTACACCTTATTGTCGGGGTAGACCACTTGGTGGTGGTGGCAGTAACATCTCGAATAGTCACCCACTGCCAGTTGCACGACCAGCACCTCTACCATGTATGTCTGCTCCCTGCATAACTTCTCGGTTGAACCATTTTCTCTACCTGGGTGGTCCTTAGACCATCTTTGGATCATCTGTATGGTGGGTCAAACAGTCACAAGCCATGTGACCCTACCCGCCGTATGTGTAACACTTATTGCTCCTCGCATGACTGGCTCTGTCTCTGGTTCCCCGCACAACCAACCCTGAATCATGTGGTTGTCCTTCTGTAGGTCTGGTCCTCTTGGATCTTTATGAAATCTGTCTGCATCCATCTATAGAAGACTCCGCTACATGACGCCCAGTGGTGGCTCTCGCTGCTGGTGACTGCTCAGCAAGAAAACTCTCCACTAAGAGGGCTCACTCTAACACCCTCATCTGCGTCGAGATACTGAGAGAATTCATTGAAGCCATGATCTCCTACCTGAGTCCCTGCTCCAAGGTTCGGGCCCTGAAGAATGGGTCATGCACCATATTAGTGGAGTAGTGTGAGAGGTCAGTGAACCTCACTGAGTACTGATCCACAGTCATGCTTCCCAACTATAGAAGAAGAAGCTCCTGAATGCGCACTGTGTAAAGGGTCGATGGGATAGACTCTGCCCGAAATAGCCTCTCAAAGTCTTTCCAGAGTAGTGTCACCTCATCGTGAACCTAGAGATTAAAGATATACCATTTTACTGCTACTTCCTGTAGAAGACTGGCGGTAAGGATCACAATGAGATCAGCTGGTGTCCCTACCAGTCAGAAGACTCTCACCACATCCTCCATCCAATCCTCAGCCTCCTGTGGGTACGTCTCACCCCTGAACTAGGGTGGCCTCTGGTGCTGGAACTCATGCAGCGCATGCAAGTGGCATGCACCCTCTACTACTCGGGCTAGTGGCATCGGTGGCCCAATGGGTAATGGTACCGTTGGTGCCTCCACTAGTGCCCCTACTGAAAGAGGGCCTTGCACTGAGGCCTCGTCGCTTGGTGGGCTATCCTCACGTATTATACCCAGAACCCTAGCTGGCTATCTGCGTGAAGGCATCCTAAAAACAAATAGGTGCACCATGGTAAATAAGTTATACCTGGTGATCTAACTCAAAAATATCACAAAGAAAACTTTTTGAAACACACACGCAATCAGTGTTTTCATGCACTGATTCTGAAATCAGAAGTTCGGGTCCTGGTGTATGGATACGTTGTCCGCCGCACCAACACTAGATTCCCTAAACTGATAACCACACTCACTATACTTAAAATTATTGCTATTTAAAAGATCAGTGTCTAGTATTCTACAGTATAACCGACTCCTATGATACCAATTTGTCACAACATGTACCTCGGGGCCTGTGTCGTGACTACCCCAAACCCGCCTTCTATAGGCTAGGGGCTAGTGACTAGAACTGAAAGGCGTATTCCCTAAAACCGGGAAGACATTGCCTTTATATTCAGTAAACACACTCAACCAAGCACACAGCAAGATATGAACACAAGTAAATTGTATAGTAAAAGAGTGTGTACAGTATGTAAAAGGGGACAGACTACAAGCCCGACTGGAAAGTAAAAGAAAACTGGAAAGTACAAGTAAACTAAACAGATCTTGTGAACACCCGCCAAGGGTCCTATCTGAAGGGTAGGTACAGCTCTCGAATAGTTGTCTCTGTGGTACGCCTCGTCTAAGGTCCACTTATGAGCTACCTCCAGTCCTGGTACCCTTGTCCTCTGTCAGTGTTGTCCATCGTCTGCACCAAAAACAACAAGGTGCGGGCATAGCCCATGCAAGGGTGAGTATAACGATACTCAGTAGGGACCCTGACACCCTCAAATGTCTCACAAAATCCATAAAGGATAAACCACAAAGCATGAAAACAATTGACAACCCTACTTAGGTAAATTCCCATACATATACCTAAGTTGTCATGTATACCCATCTCAATCATGAGGAAACTCAAGGTCAAAATCCTTAGCCAAAGTACAATTGTTCCATGAAGGAAAGAATACCACAAAGGTAACCACCACGTAGGTAAGTACCAAAAAGGTATTCCAAATAGAAGAATACCACAAAGGTAACCACAACAGAGGTAAGTACCACAATGGTATGCCACATAGAAGAATACCATGAAGGTATCACCATGTAGGTAAGTACCACCAAGGTACTCCACACAGAATACTAACACAAAGATAAGACTCATCTCACACCTGGTATAACTTAGGTACGGAAGTAAAGATGATTAGATGTAACTACTTAATCATCTTACTCTGTTAGGAGGTAGAACCACATAGGATCCCAAATAATCAGACCCGCGTAGGATCCTAAATCATCAGACCCACATTGGATCATAGTATAGCAGACCCACATAGGATCCTAGAGCAGCCCCACGTGGATTCCTAGAGCGGATCCAAGTGGAACTCTCTAACATAGACCCGCGAAGGATCCCAAAGCAAAAAACCACATAGGATCCCAAATCACAGACCCACATAGGATCATTTTCTCATGTTACAGCCAACTACACGGTTCTCGCACTAAGCTTACTAGATTCCAAGAGGGTCCACTCCTCAATCCACAGGTCAAAATACTCCAACTTTCAAGAATTCCCATGAAGAAGTATCCCAAAAGACCTTTACATAAAATGGGTCTCAACACAACAGACAGTGTGTCAATCGGATGCCTGGTCTGTAAGTTTTTGGCCTTTTAGTCCTGAGGGCCCGGTTGGATTTGTGTTCGATCCAACCTAGCCATACTCCAACCTTATCCAAAACACAAGTGGGTTATTCAAAAAGGACCTTCTCGATCTAAGGTTTCTATCACCGTAGACGGTTCGCCAAAAGGATGCTCGTAGCTCAAGATATGGTAGAAAGAGAGAAAAGGATCCAAACTTGTTAGGGTTCATTCCGATCTAGTCGGTCTGACCCGGTCTGACCCGGCCCGGACCACTGGGTCCATCCCGGCCCGCTGTAGGAGCCCGGGGTACGGCGGACACTGGGGTCACAGCTGGCCGGATGGACATCCACCTCTGCACGGTGCGGTCTCGTGTCGTGCCTCCACCGGCGGTCGGAAACGAGCCGTCCGCCCTCCCCTCATCGTCGCAGTATAAGACCACGGCTCTTCTCCACCGGGTGGTGCGTGCGCGTGCTGCTGCCCCTTCACACAGCTGGCCACCAGCCTTGCTCTTCCACGGCTGACGGGTCGGGGCCCTTCTCTGGCGGCGCGATCGTGTCGCTGCCTTCGTCATGGCTAGCCGGAGTGACGGTAACTGTTCCTGAGTTCCACCGGTGCCAGTGACTAGAACCAGTCAATTTCCTCCTCCATCGTGAAGAATGAATCAAAAATGACAAGTTTTCATAGTGTTCATTCCATGTTTGATTGGCCCACACCCTCCGCATTAGAGCAGTAGACAGTGGCTTGTTTATTCTTGAATCATGAAGAACGTCAAGAATAGGGCAAGGGGTATACAAATAATAGACCCTACCACAAGTTCATTGGAGAGTCTTTGCGTTTGAGGAAGTGTCGGCATTCTTCATCCCCTCAACAAGAATCCAACGATGCTGCTCGATCATCATTCTTCAGTTCGTGGTTTGGGGTCACTAGTCACCGTCCGCCGGAACCGGCTCGGTCCTCCAAGTGTTGGGCATCGCGGCACTTTACCAGAGCTTAATCTCTAGGTGAATTCATGCCAATTCCTCCCCCCAAGCTCCATATAAATAGGGGAGTGGGAGGGTAAGTAACGATCGTGGAATTTATAAAGGTTAATTTAATAAGAACCTTCCTAAATTCCAACGATGTTGTTACTTAGTATTTGAAATGGTCAAGCCATTTAATTTACATTGGCGCAATTAAATGGGAGGATTCCAAGGGACATCCCCATATTAAAGAGGGGTTCGGGTGGTCCCCACCGCCATGAATTCACAAATGGAAGTTTTCTAGCTCGGGTGGTCCCCACCTCTACGCATTCATGTGGGTGGTTAAAATAAAATAAAAAGTTGTTCTTGATTTTATTCTCATTTCCATAAAAAACACGAAAACTAACATTCACCCTCGGCCAACTGCGGTCGATGTGAAAGTCTCCTTAAGAGAATATCGGCACTGTAAGTTCAACGGTGTCCTCAAATTTCAATTCTGAGCACCGGTTCAAAAGTTATAGAAACCTGCCCGCACATTTACTGAAGGTACCTAAAAAAAGTTTATAAATTCATTCCAGATACACCGGGCCTCATAATCATGCGCCGTCAATTTTCACAGACTCATAAAATTCCCATATAATTAAAGTAAATTACATGGAATTTCTGGGTCTTTACAATTTATGCCTATATAATTCATTTATAACATATACCTTTATACTTTCCACTTTGATTAATTACGATAACATCATTTGTGGAAGTGTGGACTACTGCCTCCTCAAATTCATGTGATTCGTTCATTCTATAAATGGAACATATTAAGGATGATTTTGATAAACCTATGTAACATATATGAAATATATTTGATAATTTAATCATAATATACATATGTACCATTTAATTTTCATTTTTTTAATACTAAAAAAATGGATGTTGTGTTCATGCATACGTATGGCCTACCGTCTCCATGAATAGTACACTTCATTTATTATATCCAAATATCATGGATGATTATAAATACATATATAATGAATATATAGGATAAATATATAATGTTTTATATTCTGTATATGATGAAATCATGATCTATGTAATAGTAACAACAAATAACAAGTCAAAACATACTTGAGAAAACTAGGCAATTAACACCTGAATATTGAAAATAATAAAAGATTAGTAACAAATGAGTAATAATATATTATAATAAGATGCTATATGAAATTATAAACATCATTATTGTTCTTTTATAAGTTGGTAACATATTTTAAACCACTATATAGGAAGATAAAGACCACACAACAAAAAGTAATTTTAAGGTAATGTATTTTCATCTCACAATTTTTGCATCCGTGAGAGAAATGTCATGTTCACCACTTAACACTTTTGTGTGGTGTATCTACTTTCCATTTTGATATATTATATTATTAATAATTTTATATTCATGGTATATAAAACTTTCATTTAATATTATTCATTTATGAGTCTTATGATTTAAAATGTTTCAAAGTGTTATGGGACACTTTGAGATGTTTAATGATTATTTTTCTCAAGAATAATTCTAATGGTATTTCAATGGTATTTCCATTTAAGGAAATTATATGACCATTTTTCAATAAACCGTTTAATTTTCTTCTTCACTGGTTATTCGTGACCTTTAACATTAAATAGTACCAGTTTCCACTCTTTAGGACTTAAAATGTTTTAGAAAATGATATTAAGAAAACCTGACTTTATTTCTCTCTTCAGTCAGAGAACATATTTTTTCCAAAAACCCCTTTTTCTAAAAAGGTTTTAAAAAAGTTGTTAACATTTAAAAAATTATTTCTTAAATTTATTTTTACCTTTTTTTTCTTTTGCCTATTTTTTCAAAGGAATATTCTTCTCTCTTTCTGAACAAGGCATTTTTCTAACCTTTTTACCATACAAAAGGAATGTTTATTTTTAACTCGTAAGAAAAGTATGAATTTAATCACTATAATTTCTTTGAATCTTACTTTTCATGTTTAAAAGTTTAATTTTTAAGGAAAATTTTTTCAAAAGTTGTTTTCAAAGAAACGGGTTTTCAAATGGTTTTTCAAAAGAAAAGGATATTTTTCTCAAGAATGATCTTAATGATTATCCTTGAAATCTCACTTCCTTTTGTGATTGTTAACTTTATCTTGAAACAATCAATTTATTATAATCATTTTTCATTTGAAATTCTCTTGAATATCCATATTATTATATAATGGAAATTATTATTTCCTAAACTGTATATCATTTTTACATATGGTGATCACTTTGATCATTATTTGATTAATTGGGGAATTATTCATAAAACTATATTCTTTATTCAATATAGATATTTTATCAAGTAGATTATTTATTGTGATTATTCAATATAAGGAATAATTTTTAATGGCAGTGACGGGTAGGGCCCAAACTTTATATAGCCCCTTGATGTATCTATAGGTTCTCATGAGATGAATATGTTGGAAAAATTAAACATGTTTCTATCTGTAGTTTTAAATGGTCATGTGAAAGGTCTTGACAGTATAGGTTTCCATGTTCCTTAAACATTATGTCCAACAAATAATCATTTTCTTCCTATATATTTTGGTTATTATTTTTATTATCCATGATATTGTGTATCGACATATCATTATATTCATTCTATTATCATTTTATTTATTAAGTGTCATGTACTTCAATTTCTTACCTTTCCATATTGATTATGCCTTATCTAGTTAATTGAATGGAATGGGTTATTAGTTATTTACTTGCAATGTTAATTTATTCTCATGATTTATTATTTCTTATTCTTTATTTACCATCACTAATCATTTAAGCTCACCCTTATTATTTTTTGTTTCCCTGGGTTATGAAGAAAAATCTTTTGAATGAATTTCAATGATGCTATTTATTTCATTTTATTATGTATCATGTTTTCATTTTCTATTTCTCAATGTATTATGGGTATCATATGTGTAGTATGTACTTAAAAGACTATTAAACTGATCAGTCCTTCCAGATTTTATTCCTTATAATCATTACAATGTAATAAAATAATGCACTAGATTCGGGGTTCTGGGGTCGGGGCATTATTGTTGGTATCAAAATAATTTTAGCAACAACAATGGAAATTAGATTGAGAAAGCATAGATTAGGGAACATAACCTTAACATGGAAATTAAGGATAATTATAGAATAACATCCTAGAATTTTGGAAAGGTATAGATTTTTGTGGTTATTCATAGAAATACATCCCTTCCTAAATACTACATATGGACATGGTTCTAGGATAGATGTACATTATAGTAACAACTCTGACAAGGTGTTTTGGGCATGAATCATTGTAACCTGGTACACGACAATGGGTCTTACTGCGCACCTGGTTTGAAATTATCAGGGGATATGCTTAGGGTAATTCACATTTTCTTTATAAAGCATTATTAAGGATTTAAAAGTAAATATATCTCTAAAGAAACCATATTTGTGATTATGAAATTATATATGCATAAATGTTTCAATTTATGTTAAGTGTTTCACTAGTTTTGGGATTATAAATTATGTTATGGTTTAATCTAATAAATTCAATTATTTTGAAATGGTTCCTAGAAAAAGGAATGATAACTCCAACAATTCATGTGATCCAAAGATTAATAAGGATTATATCTTTTGTATTCTTAATCTAACATTTCGAATGGAAATAGTCTCCCATGTATTCTCATCATATAAGGAAATATTATCACGTGTTAACGAGATATATAAATAATTCTACAAGTCCTAAGGATTTGAAGGGAAGTAAGATAAGAAGAGGATGGTAGAGAAAAATATGGACGAAGGGTATAAGAGAAAGAAGTAATTTCCCAAATGTGATAATTATGGAAGGAAACACTCTGATACTTTCTTAAAAGGAATGGGAGTTTTCTACATGTGTGGAAAGAATGGCTTCCATGCATGTGATTTAAAGGGTATGAAAAATGTTTCCAATGTAAAATGATTCAACTATAAGGATATAGGACACTATTCAAATCAATGTCTCTAACATTAAAGGAATATATCCCAAATTATTCTATTAGATAATTTTTAAGTTATGATATTTTCACAGATGAAGAGGAATGATTAATATGCCTATTCAAGAATTATATTATTTATCAAAAATGTACTAGTTATAAAAATTATTTAATATATGAGGATTGTACTATAGTACCTTTTCTATTAAGTATTTAAGATCATATTCTTAATAGTACCAAGAAAAGTTATTCAGTGGAAAGTAAAACTTTCTGGAAAACACATAGTTGAGGGAAATATAACAATTAATATGTTTCTAATCTTAAGACAATTATTTTTGGATAAATAAATGATTGATTTGTATATGTTCTCACTACCGTGGAACTGGGTAATGATTTATTGACAAAGTGGTTCATGTTTTCATTGATAGATATTAAAACACTTTTGTATTTATGTAATATATATAATAACATGTGCTTTAATTAAGGAATAAGGAATAATTCATGTTCCCAATAAAGTATTATGGTAATTCAATTTATTGCCACATTTCAAGAGAATACACGATGAAGGTGTTCACATATTCGGTATGTGATGATTAAAGATATACTTGATGAATATTTAAGGCTAATGATGAGTTCATTTTGAAAATTCAGTGACCATCCTTCCAATGTGTTGGAACATAATCTTTTATAAAAGTTAATTGTTTATAAAATGGTTGACCATTGGATGATATTTTAGAGGTTAATGTATTACTTCCCCATATGATGCATCATGTGATAAGATATGAAGTATAAATAGTTCAAGGTGTAATCAAAGGAAAAGATTATGTGTATAGAAATGTATATTTACTTATATTCTTAGAATAAATTCCTAGAAAGGGTTTTGAAAAAAAATCCTAATACCTTAGTTTTTATTGAACCGGTGGTCTTTTAAATCATCATAGATTTATGGCATTGAGGCGCTAAACTTTACATTGATCATTAACTTGTTTTTTATTTATGAACTAAACTACTCCCTATAAAAATTTACACTTTTCATCCAAGTATGTATCTCAAATTTAAAATAGTGTTCTCCAACATAGAGATTTAGTTACATGTTAGTCCATGTAAACTTTTCACTTCTCATTCTCTCTTTTCTAGAGGATGTTTTACGAACCCTTATATAAATGTGAGATTTAAACATAATAAATATCAAAAAATATATTACCAAGATCATCCTTAAATTGTGAGGATGCAATTTAATTAAGGTGGGGAGAATATAACACCTCTAAATTCAAATGTAAAACATTGTATTTGATAGCATGTATGACACACATCACAATGCACGTAAGGGAACATAATATCCTGAGAATTTTAAATATATTTAGTATTTTAAAAAGATATGATATATTATATATATTGAAATTCAGGAAACACAGAGTTAGAATCTGTCACACACAAGAGATACTTTCTTCTATAGCTTTCATTATAAGCAAGACTGTGTTTTACCAAACAACAATATATTATTAAATATTATTATTTTATATATTAAGATATAACATACCAGTTAAATTAATATTTATGAATAGGATTAACTAACTTATAAAAATATATGGTTTAAACAAATAGAAACTGAATTCATTAGTTTCAAATTTATTATAAATGAATATAAGAACCAACTGAATATAAAGGGCATGTTTTTATAAAAAATCTATTTTTATGATCACAAATAAATTTTATCCTAATAAATAAAATTAATTAAAATTATTGAGTGATATTAATTAAATATGAATATTATATGTTCAATAAAATATTTTTTATATTCATCCAATAGATTCGATTGGTATAAGATACGAACAAACCTAATATTATACATAAAATACAATATTTTTATAAAGGTAGTTTTGCTGCCTATTAATGGTGAACTTATTTTAAAAAAATTAAACATTTTATAAATTTAATATATAAAAATAAACTATATATTTGAAAAATAAACATAAAAATTAGTTTAGGGTAATATTTTGGTATTTTTCTGTGAATTTAAATTTTTTTAATGAATAGTGAAAAATAATGAAATTTATTTCGAAACTACATTTTCATTTA
This sequence comes from Viscum album, assembly GCA_963277665.1. Lineage (NCBI taxonomy): Eukaryota > Viridiplantae > Streptophyta > Magnoliopsida > Santalales > Viscaceae > Viscum > Viscum album. The sequence continues at coordinate 1,206,797,299 of OY728127.1, read as the reverse complement.
CTTTATTTATTAGGATATATTATAATTTAAATTATATTTAATGGTTAATTAGATATTATTAGTTTTAATTAATATAATTTTGGTCATTGTGATCAATTTCACATTGAAATTAGATATGAAATCTTAGCAAACTTTTGAAATTTTTTACATCAAAAACCCACATTCTCATCACATCTACGGGATTAAATTTAAATTAATTTCTACCAATTATGTGATTGGAATTTGGGAAAATTAGTTCTATATTTATAATATGAATAATTGTTAATGTATAATAAGTTCAACATATTTTTTTTACCAAAACTATTAGTGAAAGTAATTAAAATTAATTACAATAATTAAGGTGAAATTAAACTTAACAAAGGACTGGATCTTAAACTTAAGGGACCAAATGACCTAAACACTTGTTCAAAATATATTTTCTATCCATATTTAAACCCTATAATTAATTTTATCTAATTTATTACATTATGTTAGCTACTTTACTTTGAGAAAACGTGGGTGGAATTCCCTTTCCCAAAATTTACAAGAGTGTCACTCCTCCTCTACTATAAAAGACCTCCTCCTATACCAATACCTCACACCCCTAGATCCACTTTTTCATGACCAATATCTACCCAAATATATCCTTAAAATATATATCCTCGTCCTAGAATCCTACCCTTTGGTAGAAATCCATACAAGTAATCCCTTTGGTGTAAACCATAAGGAGTTACCCAAAGAAGAGGTAGCATCTTTCCTCAAACTGTTTAGTTATATTTTAATTATATACTCACTCAAATATCCTTATTCTATGATTATATAATAAAATAACTATCCTAAATATACTGATATATTTTTATATTAAGTATTATGCATACACTTTTGCACACTTCTATCTAATGGGTAACGAACTTACCGTTTATGTGTATGGTGAACTACCATCTCACGAAACGCTAATTATTCATTCTTTCTTTACCACCTATTATGGTGATAATTGTGATAGAAAATATGTTTATATATGATATAAATGATATTTATTATATATTTATGCTTATTTAATTATTTTATGACAGATAACTTTATACCTTCCATTTTATATACATACGATAACATCATTTGTGGAATTGTGGACAATCATCTCCTCAAAGCGATCTGATTTATTCACGCAATACATGAAACATATTAATGATTATTTTAATAAACCAATATAATATATATGACATAGATATGATACTGGGATTATAATATAAATATTTTCCATTTAATTTTCATTTTTTTAATACGGTAAAGACATGGAAGTAGCGTTCATCCATACGTACAACCTACCATCTTCATGAACGGTACACTTCATTTCTTATATCCAAATATTATGGACTATTATAAATACATATATAATGAATATATATGATAATTAAATCATTTTTTACATTTTTTATATGAATAAATCCTGATATATATAATAGTAACAACAAATAATAAGTCAAATCATACTTGAGAAAACTTGGCAATTAACACTAGAAATAGTGAAAATAATGAAATATTGTTTACAAATGGGTAATAAGATATTATGAAAAGATAATATATGATATTATAAACATGATTATGGTTATTTTTTATGTTAGTAACATATTTTAAACCATTATATAGTAGTATAAATAGCAAAAAACAAAAAGTAATATTAATGTAAGTGATTTTCATCTCATCTTTTTACATCTCTTAGATAAATGTCATGTTCACCACTTACTTTTTTTGTGTGGTGTATCTAATGAACACTTTGATATATTATATAATGATTTATTATATCTTAATGGTATTTAAAAAATCAATTAATGTTATTCCTTCATGAAAATTATGATTTAAAATGTTTCAAAGTGGTATGAGACACTTTGAGATGTTTAAAGATTATTTTCCTCAAGAATAATTATAATGATCTTTCAATGGTATTCAAATTAGAGAAAATTATCTGAAAATTTTTTAATAAACCCCTTAATTTTCTTCTCCTCTAGTTATTCATTACCTTTATCACAAAATATTAGCATTTTTTCACTCTTTAGTACTTAAAATGTTTTAGAAAATATTTTTAAGTAAACCCGACTTTATTTCTCTCTTTAGACATAGAACTCGTTTCTTTCAAAAACTCCATTTTAGAAAAATGTTTTCAAAAATGTTTTTAACATTTATAAAATTATTTATTAAATACATTTTTACCCTTTTTGTCTTTTACCAATGTTTTTAAAGGAATATTTTTATCACTTTCTAAATAATGCATTTTTCTAACCTTTTTACCGTGCAAAAGGAATGTTCTTTTTACCTCATATAGAAAGTATGAATTTTCTCACCCTAATTTTTTCAAAGCTTAATTTTCATGTTTAAAAGATAAATTTTTAAAGAAATTTTTTTCATAATTTATTTTCAAGGAAAAAATTTTCAAAAGGTTTTTCAAAAAAAGGATATTTTCCTCAAGAATGTTCTTAATGATTATCTTTGCAATCTTACTCCATCTTATAATTGTTAACTTTATCATAAAACAATAAATTTATTGTAATAATTTTTCATTTAAAATTTACATGAATATCTATATTCTCATACAATTTATATTAGTATTTCCCAAACTGTATATCATTTTTACATATGATGTTCACTTTGATAATTATTTGATTAACTAGGGAATTGTTGATAAAACCATATTCTTTATTCAATAAGGATACCTGATAAGGAAAGTTAATTATTTTAATTATTCTATATGAGGAATTATTTAGACTAGAAATAATGTTTGGGGCCCGAACTTTATATATCCCCTCGATGCATTAGAAGTTTCTCATGAGATGAATAAGTTGGTCAATTTAAATGGGTTTATATATGTAGTTTTAAATCATCAAGTGAAAGTTCTTGAAAGTATTGGTTTTCATGTGCCTTAAACATGACGTCCAATAAATAATCATTTACATTATAGATATTTTAGTTAATGTTTTTACTATCCATGAGATTTTGCGTCGACATATCTATGGATGAATTTTATTCTAAGTTTATTGATTAAGTTTCATGTGTTTCAATTTATTACATTGACATGTTGATAATTCCTTATCTAGTTAATTAAATATAATGTGTTATCATTTATTTACCTTTACATGTTAATTTATTCTCATGATTCATTATTTATTCAGCTTTATTTACCCTTGTTGATCATTTGAGCTCACCCTTATTATGTTTCCTTTCCCCGGGTTATGAAGAAGAATCATTTGAATGAGTTTCAAGGATTCTGTTTATTTCATTTTATTATGTACCATGTTTTTATTTTATATTTCCCAATATATTATGGGTATTATGTATGTAATCTAGCTTTCCAAGAATTCTAAAATGATCCGTACTTTGGGATTTGATTCTTTATAATCATTCCAATTTAATAAAATAATGCACTGACTCCAAGATTATACGGTTGGGGAGTTACATATTCATAAAAAGTGGAAACAACTAAAATAGTATCCATTTCTTCCATAATATAAAACATTTAAAATTATCATGAAAATCATCATAACATTCAACTTGACTTCCTTATTTATCTTACCCATCCTTATAGTATATGATTTTTTTGTAAACATTAGATGGGCATTAAAACATTAGTAAGGGACATAAAAATAAATAAAGACATTGTTAGTCCATGAATACTTAAAAACCCATGAAATGTTTTTCACGAAGTTAATGTTTTCACCTATAGAACATAAATTTTTTAGTTTACCACATGAAATCATAAGTTTCTTGTAATACTCCATAGAAAACATAAATCAAAAATGTAACTTTTTGAATCATTTCCATATCACTCTTACATTTAATTTATCTCTCACAACTATATGGGCAGTAACCTTCATGGTTAAATTTGGAATAACAACCATAGTATATTCCATTAATCTCTTAGTAGAAACCTATCTCATTTACTCCATCTTATTGCCTAATGCATTGGTGATCTAAATCAGGCTCACCCACCCTCATTTAGTCAAGTAACCACCTATACTCATAAAAAAACCAAAGAACCATAACCATAACCCATAAATCATGCATAAAATAAAAATAACTTTTCCACTTTGAAATAAAAAAGTCGCTCGTTAAAAAAGAAAAAACACTATATTTTAAAATAAAACTTTAAAATTTTAAAGGAATCATAAAAAAATTAAAGTTTCATTATATTATTAAATTAAATTCATGTTTTAAATTTGAAAAAACATTCCTTTAGTGTTTTTTTAAAATAGATGAAAGAGTAACTTTAAAAGATTATTTTTAAAAGAAAGTCTCTTACATAAAACCTTAAAAAGATACCTTTTTGAAATAAATTCAAAAATTACAATTTTAAAAAATTAATATCCATATAAATAAATTCGTAAAAACCATTTTGAAAATATATACATGAAAGAGAAATATTTACAAGAATAAATCTTTACAAAATTTAAAATGATGTTTTAATTAGAGTCCCTTACAAATATCATATCATTGAAGTAAGAATTAATTAAAATAATTTATTATGTGTGTCCACTAAAAATTCACATTAGAATGAAAATATTACATAATATATTAAAAAATCATTTCATGCATAATCATATCATGATATAATCAAGAAGTGTAAGTTTAACCCAAAGAATGGAAATTGGGTTAAGAATTCCCTTACTACATTGTAGTCAGTCGAGTCATATGCCAAATGAAAGAGTAAAATTTAAAAAAACATTAAATATCATGAGATTAAATAAATTCATGATATATATATTCAAATTATTTTGATATACACCTTATAAAATAATATAGTTGTATAACATCAAAAATATGCATCAATGAAAGAAAATTGAGACAAGTTCTCTTATCATGAGTCTGACTCATCTCAAACAATATTTATATTCCTAAAGAATAAACATATGTTAATTATTTAATTTATTGAAAAAAAAATTAATGTTTATTATTCCTTTTATATCACTTATTATTATATTATAACAATTACATAATTATTTAAGATCGTGTCAGATGTTTTGTCGATATTTAGTACTTGAGTCCAAAATGAATTTGGTATGATGTCAATAGTAAAAAGTGATCATTATTACATCATCTCTAGAATAATATTTATGAAATAATAATAAATTTTTCTAAATAAATTATAATTTTAAATCCATCTATTAAATATGGATATGAAAAATGAATTATGTTACACTCATGGAGACAGTAAGTTGTATATATGCTTGAGTAACATTTCCATTTTTCAATGATCATTATGGAAAGAAGGTAAGTATTATTTTACTTATCTTGAATTATCATAATATCATTAATATCATATTAAAAATTTTAATATACTTATATATATCATCCATGTGATGTTCTTAAGAAAAAAAGCATCACATCTCTTCATGGAGGTGATAGTTCACACATACGCACGAACGACATTATCATTTTTATGTGCATGGAAAGGTAAGAATATAAATGATATATTATAATTTAATAATGATAAATTTGTCAGTAATATATCATATAAACATTAATTTCTTCATTATAACTAGTATTGAGAGATGGTTATGGATAATGAATTATCTCGGTTCGCGAGGTGGTAGTTTATCGTACACACAAAAGATTAATTATTTTCCCAATTGATGAAAGTGGAGATGGATTTAGGTGATTATATTAATATAATAACATCTATGTATATTGAGGATACTGGTTTTATTATTTCATCATGGTTGAATAATATTTTAAGTATGTGAAAGAATAAAAAAAAGATAAATACATGATTAAAACAATACCTCTTCTTCAGACTATATCCTTTTCTTAACACTTTAAGACAACTATGGGTGATGTTATACATAAAATAACATCTCTATAATGTGGGAGGGATTATAGGAAGGGATATGGGTAGATATTGGATGAACCAAATAGGTTTTTATGTTTGCAAAAAAGAGAAGAAGATGTACCCATTTATAAGAATTGAGATGGGCACTCTTGGAATTATTCAAAATATTAAATCAATATAAATTAATTATCTATTAAAAATAGATCCAAAGTGAGTTATTTAGAATATAGTATATTTATGGGTTTAAATACATTCATGTAATTAAAATTATATGTGTTTTTATTATTTTTAACCCTTATAGTTTTGTTTTAACCCGTATTTAACCACCTTAACTCTTACGGTGATATCATCTAATTTACACTTTGAGGGTCAATATAATTAGTATAAAATGAAAAAAGATAATTAAATGACTCATTGATGATATTTTAAGACTTATCACATTCATTTTAATGAATTTTATATTTTTTAAAATTTTATATTTTTTAAAATTTTATATCATTTAATAAAATATAATTTATTTTAAAATATTATTAATGTCTATTTTGAAACTATTAATTATTTTGTCTTTTACAAAAAAAATCCAATAAATTAGATAAATTAGATAAAATTGTTATAAAAACATCACTAACATGTCAAATTCATCTATAAAATTATTCTTGGGCCTTAATTATTTCGAATTAAATTTATTTTAATATTTTTAATATCATTTATTTGATATTTCTATTAATTAAATAATTATAGAATCATAATTGAGTAATCATTTAAGGTAATTATTTCATTACTAAAATTTTTAAATAAATGAACATGATGAATATAAACATTTTAGCTGTCCAAATACTATTTATAGTTGAATATATCTTCTAAATATCCCTATATTGAAACTTTATAGTTATTAAAACATAAGTATGACATCTTTGACTTTTCTTTATCATAAAATACTATAAAGGGCATAAAGTCATCCAAGTGGCACCAAGAGGTCCTAAAATCAGAACGAGGATGATTTTGGTCGATAATAACTCATAAAATAAAATTAGCACAAGTTTTACGGTAATTTTAAAATATTTATATTATTATTTGTACCCATAATTACCAGATTTACCCTCAACCATGGTAATAAAAATTTCCAATGCTACTATTCATGTTGTACTTCCAAATTTGGAATCAATTTTTCAAAAATTCAATACACAAAATTGGAAAAAATTAATTTAAAATAAATCCCACTGACGGAATGACAAGACAAGTTTTTAAAGTGAAAATGTTCAATAGATTGAAATGTTTTTATATCCAAATGGAATGTCAAATTGATTCCAGAGACCTAAATTGTATTAAATAATATAAAATTTATCTCATTATAATTTAAAACTAAAAAATATATAATTTAATATTATAAATTATTTAGATGAAAATGCCATTTTCAATTAAAATTCAGTATTTTTTACTAATCATGAAAACATGAAACTTATGAAAAAAATATCAAAATATCAACCAAAGTAAATTTTTATATTCCAATTTCAAATAAGAAGTTTATTTTTTTCAAATATAATTTATAATAATTTCAAAAACTAGATTTAGAACATGTACTCTATCAAAAGGTGGAAAAACTATCTTTTTAGAAAAATACAACTTTTATGAGTAAAATTGGACTTATTCTTATATCATGTCTATAAAAACAAAGGAATAATGTTAAAAATTATATTAAATATATTATAAATTTCATTAATATAATCCAAAAATATTTAGTTGTTTATTTATTTTTATATAACACACTTGTGAACATTTAAATAGATTTTTAGAAAAATATTTCCTTTTATTTTAAAAAGGAGTATATTTTCCTTTATAATTAATTGGTCACAAAATAATTGATTATATATACATGTGTAAACCTTATTTTTATAATTCAGTTAATCTTGATAATTACCACCATTTTAATGAATATGTTATAATTTTAACATTTAAATAATAATATTTAGTTGTTTGTTTAAGCTCGATGTGGCGTATATTGTATGATATCAAACATAGTATTTTAAAAACATGGGATATTAGATTCTCCCAACATTTATAAATTGAATACTCATAAATAAGAGAGAAAATAAAGTACAATGGTCACCTAAGATAAGAAATACTATGTTTCTATGTAGGAAAACCTGGACGTGTAAGAGAAAACAAAGTATCAAGTTTTGATGGATAGTGATAGAGAACATGGTCATTAAAGAGTTATACATTAAAAAATAGTAAATTTGTGATGGATTAAAAGGTCATTTATTTATTAGAAATAAAAATAAATGGATAATGTTTTTGTTTTAAGATCCTTTTCATAGAGTTGGGGAATTCTATTATTACATGGACTAAGAACATAAGAAAATATACTTACATAGCAAGTAAAGTTTCAACGATTAATTAATTTACATCACAAACTCATTTTTTTTCTCCAAATAATGAGTATTTAAGATGAATTTTTCATGACTAAAGTACTAGAATCAACTTCTAGATAATCAAATAATCCACAAAAAAAAAGATAACAAGCTATTCCTTTGTTATTTAAGAATTAACCAAACAAAAATGGTTAAGATAAGATAAGATAATTCTCCAAAAATAATAAACATTTATATGAAGAAAAACTACTCTTAATCTCCAAAATTCAATAGTAATACCTAAAGTTCAAAATAGATCACTTGATAGATATCTATCTTTAAAATTCCTCAAAAAAATCAAGATTAAGATTTAAAACCAAAAATAAGAAGTAATTGGTCACATAGACTTACAAGATCGTATTTGATCACTAAATAACATAAATTACTCATGAAGTCTTATACTAAAAAGTAATTTCCCTAATAATCTTAAAGATACGGTTACCAGTTCCATAAATAACCTAAAACACCATAAATCCACAATAAAATCATATATTCTTCCAAAATATAATTCAACCTTTATTACTTAAATAAAATGATATAGTATTCTATTTACCTGAATCATATAGACTTACAAAAATAGTACACATCTTTCGAAATAACAGTAATCACTTAACCACCAAATCACTTTCCAATCCCATGGTTATCTATTAGATAGAACATGTGTTCCAAAAATCAACTTTTTATTCATCCATCAAATCATTTAACTAAAAAATAAAAAGTCACACTAACCAGAACTTCATTTTGTCCAGTGGTAGATGATGTACCATTGTCTCTCTTCGATTGTGGGTTCGATTCTCGTGACCCTGCTTGATGCGACGGGTTGTCACTCATCCCCTAGGTTGTCATCTTTAGAGAAATATTTTTAACCTAAAATTTTATCTCATACCTTTTATTTTCATCCCAAAATATAATAAACCAAAATTACCTCAAAAATAAATATCCAAAAAAATATGGTTAATCATCATAAAATTTCATAACTTAAAGCCTCAAAAGGGTTTCTAAGACATTAAACATATTATCAACCTTAAAACTATAAAATCATGATGGTATCCCTACCTCTTAAAATTACCTCAACTTAAAACATCCTAAACTATAATTTTCTGTAAACCATCCTTTGATACCAACTATAAGGACTCATCCATAAACATTACATAATCAATATTTTTATTCAAGATTTTACCTTATTTCAAATTGAGGATATTTTCAGGTTTAGAGTTTTAGATAATTAGTTCATAATTCATACATAAAATCCCACATTCATACAAATTGGATACTACTAAAATAGTATCCATTTCTTCCATAATATAAAACATTTAAAATAAAACATGATTTTTTTAGGAAAATTATTCATAATATTCAACTTGACTTCCTCATTTATCTTACCCATCCTTATACAGTATGAAAAACATTTTAATATATAGAATTAGAACAAAAATATTAGTAAGGTAAATAAAAATAAAGAATTAAATAGTTGGGCCAAGAATACTTATAAACCCATGAAAACATTTTCACAAATTTATACCTTTCACCAATAAAACAAAAGATTTTTAACTTACCTCATGAAATCATAAGTTTACTATAAAACTCCATATAAAACATAAATCATAAAGGTAACTTGTAGAATCATTTTTATATCACTCTTACATTTACTATAGCTCTCACGACAACATGGGTAATAACCTCTCTACTTATATTTAGAATAACCACTGCAGTATATTCCCCTTATTTATTAAGAGAAACTCTATTGGTTGACTCCATATCATTACCTAATGCATTGGAGAGATATAATAGGATCAAATGTCCTTTTTTTATCATATAACCACCCGTTGTCATAAATAATTCCAATGAATCATAAGCCCAACACAAAAATCATGCACAAAAGAAAAATAAATTTTCCACTTTGAAATTAAAAAGTCAAGAAATAAAAAATTGAAACACTTTATTTGAAAATAAAATTTTAATATTGAAAAGGAAATATCAAAACATTAAAGCTTCAAGAAATTGGGAAATTAATTTCATGTCTTATATATTAAAAAACATTCTTTCATGCTTTTGAAAAAATAGTTGAAAGAGTAACTTTAAAAGATTTTTTTTAAAAGAAAGCCCCTTACATAAAACCTTAAAAAGATAAATTTTTTAAATAATTTATAAAATTACCATTTTAGAACATTTATATCCATATAAATAAATTCATAAAAACCATTTTTTAAAAATGGTCATGAAATAGAAATATTTAGAAGAATATATCTTTAAAACGTTTAAAATGATGTGTTAGTTAATGAGTCCCTTACAAATATCATATCATTGGAGTGAGAATTAATAAGATGAATTGATTATGTTTATCCGCTATAAATATACATAAAACAAATTAAAATAAAACATAATATATTCAAAAGTCATTTCATACATAAGATTATCAAGAAGTAAAAGTGTAACCCAAAGAATGGAAATTGTGCTAAGAATTCCCTTACTACTTTGTAATCAGTCGAATCATATGAAAAATGAAATATTAACATTAAAATAACATTAAATATCATGAGAATAAATAAATTAATGATATATATTTTTAAATTTGTGTGATATACACCTTATAAAATAATATGGGTTTATAACATCAAAAACATTCCTCAATGAATGAAAATTGAGACGAAGACCCTTACCTTGAGTTTGCATCATCACGTACAATATTTATCTTCCTGAATAATAAAATTAGGTTAATTACATAAATTCTTGATAAAATATTTAATTTTTATTATTCCTTTTATATCACTAATTATTATGTTATAATAATTACTTAATTATTTAAGTTAATGTCGGATGTTTTGTCGATATTCGGTACTTGAGTCCAAAATGAATTTGGTATGATGTCTATATTCAAAAGTGGTCATTATTATATAATATCCGGAATAATATTCATGAATTAATAATAAATTTTATAAATAAATTATACTTTTAATTACATCCATTACATATGGATATGAAAAATGAACTATGTTGCAATTATAGAGACGGTAATTCGTACATACAGAGGAGTAACGCTTACATTTTTTAATGATCATTATGGAAAGAATTTATATATTATTTAATCATACTAGAATTATAATAATATCATTAAAATATTATTAAAAATTAAAATATCCTTATATATATCATCAATGTGATGTGGTGATGAATAATGATTCACATCACTTTGTGGAGGTGATAGTTCAGACGTACGCACAAACATCATTATCATTTTTATGTGCATGGAAAAGTAAGAACATAAATGATATATTATACGTTCATAATTATAAATATGTCATAAATATCTCATATAAAAATTAATTTCATCATTATAACCATTCATGAGAGGTGGTGATGGAAAATGAATTATATCGGTTCGTGAGGTGGTAGTATGTCGTACACACGAAAAATTAATTATTTTCCCATTTGATGAATGTGGAAATGGATTTAGGTGATTATATTAACTTAATAACATATAATTATATGGAGGACACATTATTTATTATTTCACCAATGATGAAAAATATTTTAAGTATGTGGAAAAATAAATAAAACATAAATACATGATTAAAACAATACCTCTTCTTTGGATGATCTCCTTTTCGTAATACCTTAAGACCACTAAGGGTGGTTTTATGCCTATAATAACAACTATAGAATGTGGTAATGGATTCATAGAAGGTATTTTGGTAGATATTTTTTGAAATAAATAGGTTTTGAAGTATGAAGAAAAGAGAATAAGATGTTCTCTTTTATAAGAAAGGAGAAGGGAACTCTTGGAATTCTTCAAAATATTAAATTGATATAAATTACTTTTATATTCAAAATGAATAAAAAGTGAGTTATTTAGAATATAGGATGATTATGGGTTCAAATAAATTCATAAAATGTAAATTATAAAAGTTCTGTTTATTTTTTAACCCTTATATTTTTGTTTTAACCCTTATTTAACCCCCTTTAACTCTTACCGTGATATCATGTAATATAAGATTTGAGAGCAAATATAATTATAATAAAATGAAACAATACCATTAAACGAGTAATTTATTACATTTAATGAATTATAAAAATAATTTTTCTAAATTTTATATTTTTATAAATTTTATATCATTTAATAAAATAGTATTTATTTAAAAATATTATTGATGTCAATTTTGACACTATTCATTATTTTGTCTTTTAAAAAAAAAGAAAAATTTGAATCAATTCTTTTAAAACATCACTAAAATGTTAAATTAATCAGTAAAATAATTTTGTTACATTAATTATTTAAAATTATATTTATTTTAATATTTTTAATATCATTTATTTGATATTTCTATTAATTAAACAATTACTACGTCATCATTGTGTAATCCTTTAAGGTAATTATTTATTTTTGAAAAATTAAAAAAAAAATTCAATGATAAAGATAAATATTTTATCTTCAAAAATTCTATTTATAGTCAAATATATCTTCTAAATAACCCTATATTAAAAATTTTATAATTATTAAAACCTAAGTATGACATCTTAGACTTTTCATTAAAATAAAATACAATAAAGGGATTAAAGTCATCCTAGTAGCTACAACGGGTCAAAAAATTGTCCTAAGGATGATTTTGGTCAAAAATAACTTTTTCAATAAAATTAGGACATGGTTTTAGGTAATTTTATAATATTTATTTTATTATATTTACCCTTAATTACTCGATTTACCCTCAACTGTGGTAATAAAAATTACCAAAGATACTATTCATATTGTCAAAAAATAATATGGGATTATTTATTAAAATTTTAAATTATGATTCAAAATTTTGAATCCATTTTCCAAAATTTGAAACATTAAATTGGATAAAATTAATTTAAAATTAATTCCATTGACGGAATGAGAAAACAAGTTTTTAAAGTGAAAATGTTCAAAAGATTGAAATGTTTTTATATCTAAATACAATATGAAATTGATTATAATGAACTAAATTTTATTAAATAATATAATATTTATATAATATTAATTTAAAACCAAACAAAAAATATAGCATAACACTATAAATTATTTAAATGAAAAATTTGTTTTCAATTAAAATTCCACATTTTTCACTATTCATCAAAACATGAAACTTATCATAAAAATACCAAAAATTCAACCAAAGTAAATTTTTATATTCCTGTTTCAATAAAAAAATTTATTTTATCAAATATAATTTATATAAGTGTCAAAAACTATATTTAATACGAGTTTTCCATTAAAATGTGGAAAAACTACCTTTTTAGAAAAAGACATCTTTTATAAGTAAGATTGGATTTTTTTCTTATATCATGTATATAAAACAGATAGGATTATTGTTAAAAATTAGATAGAATATATTAAAATTTTCATTTACATAATTCAAAAATAGTTCTTTGTTTATTTACTAGTATAAATCACACTAGTACGCATTTAAATATTTTTTCAGAAAAACATTTCATTTTATTTTAAAATTGGTTTTATTTTCATTTATAATTAATTGGTCACCAAATAATTAATTATATATACTTATGTAAAAAATATTTTTATAATTCATATAATCTTATTCATTACTACCATACAAATGGATAGTTTATAACGGTAACATTTAACTAATAATATTTAGTTGTTCATTTATGATCGATGTGGCGTATCATATATGTTATATAATAGTATTTTAAAAACTCGAGATGTTATAGGTGGTATTTGTATTGTATTTCACATTCATTACTTACACGATTCCTTCAGGTTCCATCCTTTGACTAAAAATAATAAACATAGTGTGAGAAATGATAATCATAATGAAAAACCACATTATAATGAAAGACCATTCATTAGATGTCTTATTTTAGAAACATTATTTTCAATATATGAAACCTAAGTTTTATTCTTGGTAATACATGGTCATTACCAAAACATTAAAATGTTATCCTATACTAAGAAATATCTCTATGTATCTCACTAATGTTTTGTCATTCTATTTTCGAACTAATGAATAAACCTTTCTCTAATACCAGTTATAGAAACCCATGGTTTTCATACATAGATATCACATCTTAATAGATTAATATTAATTACTTAAAATAATGATCCATGTTATAATCATAATGTTTTAGTATCTTTGGAAACATGGACACATAAAAAAATGTTTCATAAGAGTCTCTCAATATGTTTTTTATAATTGGGACCCTTCATATACATATCATTAATAAAACCATTATTCATAATCTGGTAAAAGTAAACATAAAAAGGAAAATATTATATTCTCATAAAGGGTAAAAATGGATATATCAATGAAAAAGTAATCATAACAAGATAATAAGGGCATAATAATGTGAGCATAACTTTTGTAAATAATACCCTACATATAAAAAATCATAATCTTAAGTCATGGCACAAAACTTGATAGTTCATAAGACATTAATCATAGACGAATCAAATAACATGATCCATGAGAACTTAAAATTAACATATGACATGATTTTGTGGAATAAATAAGCTTATAACTTTGTGAAAATGTATAAATAAGAATAAGTTCACTCTTTAAGTTAAGGACATGAACTGAAACCCTCACATAAACTAATGGAAATGATACCAGGTCCATGAATTATATTATAAAAATAAAATTTAAGTCTAGATATGAACTTATAGACATGTAAATCAGTTTCATACATGAAATTATGGTCATGAGAACTAGGTCCTTTTTAATATTATAGACAACAAAACTAGGTCCATGTAAACAATTATGAACATGAGATCAGTTCCATTTTTAACATATTCATCTTGTATGTTATCCATATTTACCCAAATAATTGGAGGGATATACATGTACCACTACACACATAATTAAAATAATACATATGTTTTTCACCAAATCATTAGATATTCATTATATCATAACCCATGAAAAAATAAATGGGTTTTATAAACATTTCATTATAGTATAACCTGTGTAAAAGAAACATGTCTTAGAAACATTTTATCATCATAATCATAACCCATATATTTAAATAAAATGTATGGTACCATTGGATAATATCCTTGGTAAAACATATGAAAACCCAAAGGTTGTTGTCACTGATGAATTTGAAATTCCATAAAAATATCATTAAAAACGTTCTTGAGGAAAATAACCTTTCCTTTTTGAAATCACTTCTTCAAAATAAAATAATAATTATAAAATATTAAGGAAGATATTTTATTTTAAAATAATCATAGAAAACTATAAATAAATATTCAAATAGTTGAGTGTTCATGGTGATGGGGAATTCTGATCATGCGGTATAATTTAAAAGAATACATTATTTTCATATTTTTTTCAAAAGGTCAAAAATAACTCGTTTGGAAAATAACCAGAAGATTCATTTTAAAACAGTATGTAAAATGAAAAAATTGGTTATAAATGACATTAAAAATTCATTATATTATAGTAAAAATATTCTCTGAACCATTATTATAAAACATGGATATGGAAGAAAAATGTTTTTCGGCTAATGAAACAAATAAAGTCTATTTTTATCAAAAATATATTTTCAATATCTTGAGTAGTTAAGGTGAAAAAATTTAAAGTAAAATAGTTTTTTTTTTCAAGAAATAACCATATTATAAGAAAATTATTGAGTTTATTCATAGGTATATCATAATATTTCATCATTAGAAATGTAATCATGAACAATCTTGATAAAATATGAGATTATGACATAAAACCCTTACCGCTTTGGTAACATTTGAATTTTAATACCCATGAAATAAATAATCATATATTTATATTTAGATCCCCATAAATTTCATAATAATAACCTTAAAATAAAATCATGGGTAGTATATACAACACACAAAATAAATAAGTGCTGAAAATGGGATGTCCCACATAAGTAAAAGTGAGAAGAAAATCCCTTACCATAAGTCTGAAATCCCTCATATGAATTGGAACCTACTATATAATGAATATATATTTATAATACATATATAAAATAACCATAATTATATATTATTTACTTATTACTTTTTATTACCCATTTTTTACAATTCTTTATTAAAATCATTATTTCAGGAGATATCTTTGTTTTTTCATGTATGTTTTGGTTTGGTAGTTTTGATCCTTATGTTTTGATATTGGTTAAATAATATAAATAATGTTAATCATGATAAAAATTTAATATATATTTTCTATATCCATGTTTATAGTCATTCAAAATGATAGATATAGAAAAATGAATTACACCGTTATGGGAGATGGTAGGTCATACGTACGCATGAATGATGTTTTCATTTTTCAATGGATGAAATAAAAGAAAAGTAAGTATTAAATCAAATTTATAGAATACTTATTATATAAAATATATTCCTTAATTATATACTTATTACCCTCCAAGTAAAATGGAAATGAAAAACGAATCATATCGCTTTATGGAGGTGACAGTCCACACATACGCACAAATGATGTTGTCATTTTCTAACAGTTTATAAGGTAGGAAGGTAGATAATATATTATAATTACAAAAGATTAATTATTTCATAATTATCATATATAGAAATTAAACCCATCATAATACTCATCCATAAAATATAGTAATGAAAATTGACTTGTATCGTTGTGTGGAGACGGTAAGTTGTACATACTCATAAGTGATACTTTCAATTCCCATTTTATGGAAGTTGGTTACTAAATGTGGATTAAAAATAATAATAACATTTAAGTAAATTTAGTATTCTGGTATTATTATTTTATGAATAATATAACATATTTATATGAGGTAAAATAATAATTAAAAACAATGTGATCAATTATGGTGATTACCTCTTCTTTGAAACGAATCCTTTAGATCTCCTCTTAAGGAATCAATTTTTGATATTTTAGGAGAATAATCACCTATAAAATATTTATAGGTAATTCTATAAGAGATATTTTTAGATTTTGGTCTTTAAATAATTCTTAAAGTGCATTAAATAAGAGATATATTGGGTTCCCTTTTATAATTGAGGGAGGGGAACTCTTGGAATTTCTTAAAATATTAAATTAATATAAATTAAATTTTCAATAAAAATGTCTCAAAATTTATAATATTGGAATCTCAGATGATTATGAGTATAAATGATCTTATACAATAAAATTTGGGCAAGTTTGGATCACATTTTTACCCTTATTATTTTACTTTAACCCTTTATTAACCCTTTTGACAATTACGATAATATTGAAGTTTCTTATACTTTATGGGTCAATAATATTACTATAAAATGAAAAAAAGAACCATAAATGTAACAGGATTGATTTTTAATTCCATGTCCCATTCATTTTTCTAAATATAATATATTTATGAATTTTATATCATTCAAAAAATATTATTTATTACAAAATATCATTAATGTCATTTTTGACACTATTCACTTAATTTGAATTTAAGTACATAAATACAAAGGGGTAATTAGAATATATTAATTTAAAACCTCACTAATATTTCACATAGATATATATAATTCATTGAATACATTAAAAGATTCATATTATATCACTTTTAATATTTTTAAAATAATTTATTTAATATTTTATTAGTTAGAGAAATTATGCATTGTGGTTTCATAAGAATTTAAGTTCATTATATAATTACTAAAAATTTAAAATAAATACCTATAATTAAAATAATTTTATTACTCCAAAAATATAAACTTATAATCATTCATAACTACATTTTTTCCTATTTGAGCATATAATATATATTAAAAACTAAGAGAGTGACATTTTGTAACTTTCTTTGATTTAAATTTTATATAGGTCATTTTCATGGACATTTGTACATTAAACAATTCAATTTAAATAAAAATGTGATAATTTTTGAATTAAATTCTTCTAATAATAATTATGATGAAAAATTATGACCTTATCGCTTAATTTTAACATATATTTACATGATTTAACCTTTATTGGGGTGATACATTTTCCACGGTTAATATTCATATTGACCAAAAATAAAAGGGACCTATTTATAAAATTTTAAAAACATGATGCCAAATATATAATCTATTTTATCAAATTAAATTTCTTAAATTTTAAAAAAATAAATTTTTATATAATCATGCAATATGCGATGAATAAATATTTTTTAAAAAATACATTTTTAAGCATAAATCATTGTTTAATCTTGTCCCTAGGTTAGAAATATATTAAATTAATATTAAAACTCTTGATTGAAAATATAATATATATAAATTTCATTAAAATATTTCACCAATAGTGATTAATTTAAATTATTATGATAAAAATACAATGCGCACAAAAAAATATTTGTTCTGAAAAAAATATTTCTTTTTCTTTCAAATGATTTTTATTTTTATTTATAGTCAATTGATAACAAATGAATTAATTTTATAAATATATAACTATACATTTTCATAATTTGGTTTTTTCTATTCATACCTTCCATTTCAATGGATGGGAAATATTAAATTAGAATATATTCTTGTTCTTTTAAACTCATTGTTGCGTGTAATGTAAGATATTAATGAAATTAAATTTATTTGAAAAAAAATATTTCAAAAAATATTTCAGAGTTACATGATTATATCTTAAACATTATTATGGTGCACAATTAGTGTGCCCTTACTATGCATCTATTTTTACACTCATGGTGGATATTATTTGGTCAATTCATATTTTCTTTATGAAGTATTATAAAGGATTTGAATAGATGATGACCATGATTGACCTAGGATAAAGCTAAGGTTTCATAGATTGAAAAGATGGTGTTCTGATTTAGATAGCCTATAAATTTTTTTTCATGATTATTTGGTTTCCCATAATGATTATTGTTTCCAACATTATGATTTTAGTTTTGGTTAATGTCTGAAAACCAAAGGAAATGTTTTAATGTTGAATGTGACTGAAAATGTAGTGATTGTATTCTTGGGAAACCAAATATTATGGGAGTTGGAATTGAAAATATTATTTATATTTATAAAAAACCTTCTCATGTTATGAATCATGCTATGATTCCAAATTATAAAAGGAGGAAACAATGTTATTTTGAGTCATCTATGAGGAAACAACCACCTTATTTTCATGTGTCCACATATCCACTAGTTACTAAGATATGGAGAAGTACCATTGAAATTATATTTTCCATTCACCAGTGTTGGTAAAATGAAAAATTAATTTTTTATATTTATCATTTGGGTGTTGAAGAATATTATTAGTGGTCTCTTATCAAGAACATGAAGAAAAAAGAAGAAATTGACTCCATGGAGTGGGATGAGTTTAGGAGATTATTTTTCAGTAAGTATATTACTATTAATCTTTATATAAATATAGAAAAGGAATTACTTATTCTAAAGTATGAGAAGGATGAATCCATTATTACCTATTTGGAAAATTTTACAATACTTGTAAGTTATTCTTTTTGCATTATCATCAAACTTAAAAGTAATATTGATCGATTTTTCAGTGTATTAACACCAAACCTCCAATGGGAATTATCCAAAAAATAATTTAGTATCTATGAAGAAATCATTTTATATGATATGAAGGTGGAAATGGAGATTGTAGTTACCAATAAATCTCATGGTTCTAATAAGAAAAGAAATATGGAAGTCAAAATAAATTATAATTATAAATTATATAGATAGAAGAAGATGTGCTTTTATTTATTCTCAAAGTGTATAAGAAAACATAGAGGATATTTTTTATAGTTATTGGTAAATTTTTTATTTTTATAAAGATACTTTATTGGAAAATAAAATGTTGATTTAATGTGAAGAAGAATTTATCTAATTATGGTGAGAAAGCAACAAAAAATGAACCTCAAGAACTCTCGTATTTCTAATATAAGGAGTTTGGACATTATTTTAACTAGTCTTCCAGTCTAAAGGTTAATGATCATGATCGACATATGAAACCTATTAAGCCTAGATATAAATGGAAATATCACACAATCACTATTATCGATGTGGGGTATGATAATGAAGTGATGAAAGGTGCACTTACACTCCACTCTGGAACTATTAATGTGTTATTTCATTCTTGATCACCCCACTCTTTTATATCTGAAGAATTTTATAAGCATATAAAAATACCACCCTAGTGATTATATATTGAATTATTAGTGAATACTCATAATGTAAGACGATCACATCTCAATTCTATGATTTTCTCTAATTGATGGTTGTGGGAATGTACTTAATACAAACTTTTTATTCTCTTCCTAGTGGAATTTGATGTTATTTATGCATGTACTGACATTATTTATATAAATCATATATCAATTTATAAGGAAGGGAAGTTACATTTGATATTTATAAACAAACTATGATCATCTATTAGTGTGGTAATAAATATAATCTTCCAATGAAAATTACATACATTTCATGGTTCTTGATTCCTATTCAAAAGTGTTGTTTTTATCATATGGTTGGGGAGAAAATCAACATTTAATATATGCCTATGGAATAATAATTCATTTATTTCCTTCTAGAAAATTTTCTTAATCTTCCTATGAATCATGAAGTTGAGTTTTAATTGAACTCACACCTAGTGGTGCACCTTTTATTAATACTTCATATAGAATGGCAATGATTTAGTTATTCTAATTAAATAATAAACTCTAAGAGAATCTTTATAAGGGATTTATTCAGCCAGTGAATCACCATGGGGTGAACTAAATCTTTTTGTTAAGAATAAATATAAATAAAAGGGATCCTACATTGATTATTGGGAATTTAACAATTCATAATCAAGAATAAGTATCTTCTTTTTCATATTGAATATTTGTTCGATCAATTATACTGAGCATAATACTTTTCAAAGATTTATCATCAATCTTGATATTATCTGTTGAGGTTCAAAAGTGAATAAATACCCAAGATATCCTTCTGTTTGAGGTATTTACACTATTAATTTATAGTGATTCTATTGTGTCCTTCTAATTCCACAACTATATTCATGGATTTAATGTATAGAGTCTTTAGATATTACCTTAATCAATTTTTTTAGTCTTTATAAATGATAATATTATATATTAAAAGTGAAAATAAGTTCATGGAGATCATTTTGGTATTATACTGAAGATATTATGTAAGAATAATATGTATGAAAAATTTACCAAGTGTGAATTTTGGTTATAGAAAGTTTAATTTTTGGATCATATAATCTCAAGAGAGGGTACATCGATGGATCTATCAAACAAGTAAGTTATTGAATTTTGTCCCAAGACAACCACTATGACTGGAACCCATAGTTTTTTTGGTTTGGTTGGATATTTTCAATGTTTTGGGGATAATTTATCATTGTAGTCTAATCCACTCACCAAGTTAACTCGGAAGGGATCCAAGATCCCTTGTATGGATGAATGTGAAGAAAATTTCAATGAACAAAAGATAAGGTTAGTCATTGCACTTGTTATTTCAGTACCATATAGTGGATAAGGGTTTGCGTTATTTAATTATGCAACAATTAAGGGACTTGGATGTGTCCTTGGGTATAATGATACAACGATATCTTATGCCTCACAACAATTGTAGGTTCCTGAGAAAAATTACCAAACTTATGATTTGGAGTTAGATGTGGTAATTTTTTCATTAAAGTTATAGAGGAATTAACTTTATAGAGAAAGGCGTGACGTATATACTAATCTTAAAAGATTAAATAATGTATTTACTCAGAAAGAGTTTCATTTTCACTAGATAATATAGTTTTAATTGATTAACAATTATGACAACTCAATACATTACCACCATGGGAAACCAAATAAGGTGGATAATATATTTATTTGAAAGGATCATGATAGTTTATCTATGATAAGAATAAAAAAGGATCCAATATTTATATATTTTCAAATGATGTATAAGGAAATGTTGAAGGAAGGGGAGAAATATTATCTTTCTCAAATGATTTTTCAAACATCTATCCATGATAAGAATAAAGAGGCATAGAAGGAAGATGTATAATTAAAAAAGAAGGTAAGAAATGTTCTTGAGATCAATATTGATTAAAATAGAATGATAAGATTCAATAGTTATTTATGTGTACCATCTATACTATATTTGAAGTAGTTATTGTATGAAGCTCATTGTCCATCCTTCTCTATTCATCCTAAAAGTACGAAGATGTATAGAGATCTAAAAGTGTATTTTTGGTGGGTCAATATAAAGAGTGCAGTATGTATCTCAATGCTTGGTATGTAATAAAGTTAAGGTTGAGAGATAGAACATTAAGGGGATTTTATGACCACTACCAATAACAAAACGAAAATGGGAATACATTACCATTTATTTTGTCACTGGACTCCCGAAAACATATAAAGAACATAATGTTATTTGGGTTGTAGTCGATCACCTTATGAATTCAGCACACTTTATTGATATCAGATAATATATATCTCTTTATCATCTTTCCATAATATACATCAAGGATGTGGTAAGGTTTCATGGGGTACCATATTCTCTTATATCTAATCAGGATCCTATTTTTTCCTTAATGTTTTGGGAAACTATTTAGCAAGATCTAGATTCGGAGTTGTGTTTTAGTGCTAATTATCTTCCTCAAGTAGATGGTTAGTCTCTAAGAGCCATTCAAACCCTATAGTATATTATATCATCATGTTTTATGTATTTAAAATGTGGTTGGGATCAATACCTTCCCTTATTTGAGTTTTCTTACAATAATAACTTTCACTTGAGAATTCAGATGTCTTCTTATGAAGCATTCTATAGAAAAAAAAATTATAACCTTGACGTGATGGTATGATGTTAGATAAAGAATTCAATTTGAACTTGTGTTGTCTGAGGAAATGATATATAATTTTAGATATATTTTTAAGTAAATTAAGGCAACAAATATTCAATAAAAATGATATACTAGCAATCATCATCGAAGTCTGTAATTCTAAGCTGGTGATATGGGATCCCTATGAATTTATACATTGAATAAGGTTATGATATTTGGAAATAATTACTATGTATATTTGACCCCTATATATTCATATTCATGTAGGGATGGTAGTTTATCACTTGGAGCTTCCACCAAATATCTCTTAAGTTCACAATGTGTTCCATATATCTCTCCTGAGGAATTACATACCTAATCCTTTATTTACATATAAATCATAAGTTGTAACCCTAGAGCATGAACTTTACTATGAATAAAAGGTGGTATAAATCATGGATCGTAGTGGTAAAGTACTACAAAATAAGATTTCTCACTTGGTTAAAGTTCTATTGAAGAATAAGAAATTCAATGTAGCTACTTAGAAACCAAAGGATGTGTTAAAACTGAGATATAGTCCTTATTTTGTATTGGATTTATAGAATTTTAATGGTTAAATTCATTTTAAATGGGGTAGAATGTAACACCCTTATATTTTATGAAATATTTCTCTTCAAATAAATTTAATTACTTTGATAGTTTGGTATACACACAAAACCGAGTCTAAATGAACAGTAATATAATGTCCCATTATAAACTAGCTGATAAATTGTCAATATGAATAGGAATAAAAAAACATTAAAAATTATATATATTTTTTATATTAAAATATAATATATTTGATAAATAAGTTCTCAATTGTTATTAAAGACTTTATATTATTCAAAAAAACATTTTTCCTCCAAAATAGATTTTACTACATTTTATGAGCAGAAAATATAATTAGATTTTTTACCCCTTCTAGAAAAAGTATTTTCAAAAATTAACTTCATTTTTGAAATCATCATGTAAAAATTTTCTTTGAGTGAAATTTTGAAAATTTTCTGAAATGGTTGATTTTTCATTGAGTAGTGAAAAAATAATTATTTTTATTGAAAATTGTTTTTTGTTTCAAAAATATACATGGTTATATTTGTTTTAAAATTGTTAAAAAGAGAAATTATTTTATTAATATAATTAATAATACAATTAACATCATTTAAATCAATTTTATTCTTGATTTTTGTATAATAACCTTTTATACTTTTGAAGGCATTTTTTTTGTAAAATCTATTTTTATTGTGTTTGGTGGATTAATTTTAAATGAAATTCAGACATATTTTTAATTAAATTTTTAAAATGGAATCCATATTTGGAATATTTATAAATAATATAATTTAATATGTTCAACTTAATTTTTTGTCATTATGAATAGTAACAACAGTAAGTATTTGTCGCCTTAGAAAAAGAGGTAAAATTGTGTTAAAACAATGGGGTAAAGTTTTAAAATCTCTCTAAAACTTTCCATTACTCTATATTATGGGTGGTTTATGACTAAATATTTTTTAAAGGATTTAAGTAATTTTTTCTAAAATATTATTTTGAATTTGGAAACCCATTATGACTTTTGTGAAAGATAAGTTATATTTTATTCAAATTTAAAAATATTATTGATACTTTGCAATTAATGGCTAGGTTGGAAGATCTCATTTGGTTTCATATTTATATGAATGGATAAAAACATTCATTTGATTATTAAATAAATACTTTTTTAAAAACCCAATTTATTACTTTATTTCATGGTGAAATTATTTATACTCTTAAATCTTGTATTTTCTTAAAAACTGTTTTACACCTATTTTTTGTTTTTATATTAAAAGTAATTTATGAAATCTATAAAAATTAAATATGATAAAATTTATTCCAAATTTATAATCATCATGTTCATATTCTTTTATAATTACCCCTTTATTTTTGGTCATATAATAATGTTATCATGGTAAAAATTTGAGTTATCGCGGTTAAGGTTAAAACGAGTTTAAAGTGTCTTAACTGGGAGATAAGGAGTAAACTGTATTGAAAACTTGTCCAAATGTGATTTTTTGAGTTTATTTAAACCTTATCACATCTTTTATTCTTATTTTGGTTTCCTTTGTTCCTATTGACATGGTTATTATATATATATATATATATTATTTAATCTTTTATGTAATTACATGTATGTCTTTTCCCTCCCTTATAAAAGGATACCACCTATCCTCTTTTATCAACACATAATTATCTTTATATCATATCCAATACCTACCATTATACAATCATAGATTCCAAAACCACATCTTAGATATTCTGTTATTTATAAAATACTACCCTTTCAAGGATTATTGTTCAATCCAAAAGTAGTTCCCAATAAAGAGGTATAACTCACAATAAGCTACATTAAATTTTATTTCATATTCTTCCTACTCAAAAATCTATGGTATTTTTCATAAAATAATAACATCAATATAGAAAATATAATGAAGCATTATTATGATTATGGAACTGATCGTACCACGATACACTGTTTTATTTCACCCTTATACCAATGTATTAAACTAATTTTGTATTGAAATTAAAAGTATAATAAAAAATTTCACTCCATATTTGATTCAATTATTTTGTGCTTAAAACTATTAAAAAGGTAAATGTTATTTTTCTAATAATTATTTTGTAGGTGGAGGTGATTTGGAGGACTCATGATGAAGTCCAAGAAAATTGGGTCAATCTGCACATGATCCAAGAACATTAGTGGACTAAAACGCATGATTCTACTAAACCGTCGATTAAAATTGTATGTAACTTTGTGGTAGGATCCCAAATATAATTATATACATTTCATTTGGAGGAACAGAATCCCAATTCGTTCATTAATTGTCTCATATGGATTGATCTATTCAACAAAATGAATCTGCACGGGGTCAAAACATGGCCTCTATATTTTGGAAATATATCTTATTATATTCCATATATGGCAGCAAAATCTGACATGGAGGTGGAAAAGGTGTCTTCCAAAAACTATTTAGTTTTTTTCAAAGTGATTTAAGACTATCTGACCAGAAAAAACTATGGACCAAGAGGATTCGTGAAATCAGGGTGCCCAAAACCACTTCCCACTTTGCCTATAAATTGGCACCTTGGGCACCCCATTTTGGTGTTCAACCAGGAGGCATGATGCTGCCATTTTGGAGTCCCAAAGGTGTCTCCCTGTCATTTCTATAAGTTCTGGAGGCTATGGGAAGTGCTACTTCAACATATTCTTCTTCCTCCCCTCCTATGGGTTTCTAAACCCCTTGTGATCACCCGGGGAGGAATGTGATGTAAATCTCAAGCTTCATATTTGTAATATTTGAACGATATTTTTTATTCCAGGTTGTTATGTTGTTTTTAATCATCCTATATTTTTATTTTACTGATTTATGTACAGGTATGCCATGCTCAACTCATATGATCACATTTGGGGGTACCCATTCATATGATGTTTCACACATCGTTCACCACTTCCTTTTCCCCCATTCAATTATAGTGTTTGTGTGGTTCATATTGTTTAATTTAACTAAAATAAACACTATCATGACCATGTAATTTCAATTCATAGTAACACATAAATAACATACAAACTTGGATAGTGCATTGAGTTCTTCATGTGTTGCCTTGGTGAATTTTGGTTATGAAGTTGAACTCAAATCACCCAATCATCAGCGATATCCGATGAATCATTGTGTGTTTTCAACTGAACCCAAGGATTTATCCTAGAATAAACATAGTAACATTATGGTTCTAGGTGCTACAAACCAGGGATTAAAATATCACAACCCTATCTCGTGAAGCGATGAAGGATGAACATCACAGGATTTCCCCGTGTTGATCACGTTTAATTGCTTTTGTTAACTTCTATTTTGTTTCTATCACTTTCCTCTTTCATTTGGCATATTAAATAATAAAAACCCGAGTTTTGAAAAAACCCAATCCCATTTTTAATTTCATAATAAAAAATCTCTTTTTTAATTAATTATCTAAGGCTCCGTCGAGAGACGACAAAGGGTTACTACTATACTGCAGAAATTCTAGTTAAAACTAAACACCTAATTTGACGCGCTAAACAACGCGATCAAATTTTGGTGCCGTTACCAGGGATCCTAGATAATTTCATTTATTTATTTCCTTTTATTTATTTATTTTAATTCTTAATTAGTACTCCTTTCAATACCCCACCCCCATTTTATTTATTATTATTTTTGGTTTTTTGTTTCTATTTTTGGTTGTTTTGTGTGTTATTTCTCTCATTCTATCTCTCTCCTTATTCTTCTTCATATATCTCTCTACTAATCTATAGTATAACATTATATTCTTATTTTAACCTTCTTAAGATCTTTTTTTTATCTATATCAAATAAAAAAACAATAAACATTCAATCAATCAAACTAGACATCATAGTTTCATGACAAGATCTGGTAAAGAAACACTACTTGAATTTGATCCTGAAATTGAAAAATTACACCACTCAAAAATCAAGGAATCTAGAGAAGGTAAATTAAGTAACATTGATGAACCCCTTTTGGAACTTCAATTAGTCCTAAACCAATCAAAAATTGAACCCAATCAAACCCAAGAAAACATGGATGCAAATAATCAAACCTTAAAAGAACTGACCACCCCGGATGTGGAGTACCAACCTGCGTACATCCAATATCCCGAGGAAGCATCCAACATTGAGCTGAGATCATACCTCATCCACCTACTTCCCAAATTTCATGTATTTCTTGTTGAGGACCCTCATAAACACCTTAAGGAGTCTCACAAAGTGTGCTCCACCATGAAACCCCAAAATGTGTCTGAGGACTTAATTATGTTTAGGGCCTTCCCTTTATCCCTTGATGCTGTAGAAAAATATTGGCTATACTATTTTCCTACCACGATTGGGGGATGAAATGACCTTAAAATAATCTTTTTATAGAAGTTATTCCCTGCCTCCTGAACTACATCAATTAGGAAATAAATCTATGGAATTAGGCAATCACAAGGAGATACCCTTCATGAATACTGGGAGAGATTCAAAAGACTTTTCTCAAGCTTCCCCCCTCCCCACCAGATTAGTGATCAACTATTAATCCAATACTTCTATGAGGGACTTATCCCCATGGATCTTGGAATGATTAATGCTGCAGTTGGTGGTTCCCTAGTTAATAAAACTCCTTCCGCCACTTGTGACTTAATAGCCAACATGTCTCAAAATGCACAACAATTTGGTACATGAGAAATTGCCCCAACATGAGGAGTTCATGAGGTAAGTCATTCATACCTATAATAAAAGGTAGATAATAAACTTGATGAGATTCATACCCTTCTAAGGAAATTAGATCAATCACAAGGTAACTCACACTCTTCTTCAGTTCCATTACAATGTGGTATTTTCTCTGACAATACCCATTTCTCGGATAAGTGCCCACAAAATCAAGATTCACCTGAGTCTTGTGCAGTTGTGTTCCCAAGGCGTCCATTCCAATAAGAACCTCTCTTCAAGCAAGAAAAATTCAGGCCAAATCCAAACCCCAGGTGGAAAGAAAAACCCCAGCACCGACAAGGAGGAAACTCAAACTACCCCAAGAAGAACTAGTATCAATGAGCCTAAGGTATGAAACCTTTATATCCTTTAACTTCTCAAAACAACCATCCTCCTCCTCCCAAATCTGAACCAAGACTCTAGGATATGGTGAAGAAAATGGAAACCCAAAACCTACAGTCCCAACAAAACACAAAATCAGCTATTCAAGACCTGCGAACTCAAGTGGGGAAATTGGGAAACACCATCAGTGAGCATAAGATGAAAGGTTCTGGACAACTACCATCCCAACACATTTCCAATATGAAGGAAAAAGTTAATGTATGTGTAGTTACACTTCATAGGGATAAAAAAATTATCCTTCTACTGATTCTACAAAATAGGTATTTCACCCTATTGAAAACACTCTTTCTCCACCCATAAATGATTCCAGTGAAGAAAAAAACCAAAAGGGTAGACAAATTATCATTCATGATTCCCATGAACAATCCATTCCTCTTCCTTTCCCCCAAAGACTCTCTAAATATAAGAAGAATTTTTATAATGAGGTCGATAATGAAATAATGGATGCATTTAAAAAGTACAAGTTAACATTCCTTTATTGGATGCAATTAAACAAATCCCTCGATATGACAAATTTCTTAAAGAAATTTTCACCCATGGAAAAAGGCTAAATTGTAATGAGAGAATCAACTTGGGGAGGATTTTCTTAGCCTTTATTGAACCAGAAATTCCAACCAAATGCAAGAATCTGAGCACATTCACAATACCGTGTACCATAGGGGAGACTTTATTTTATGATATTATGTTAAATTTAGGTTCTTCAATTAATGTAATTCCTCACTCTCAGTATACTTCTTTGTAGGTTGGAGAGCTTCAACCAATAGAAATTTTCATGTAACTTTCCAACCAGAGTACAATGCATCCAACTGGAATGATTGAGGATCTCATTATAAGAGTGAAGAATCTAATCTTCCCTGATTATTTATACATTCTTGAGATGGAAGATACCTGAACCCAAGGAGACGCACCTCTCATAATTGGGTCTATGAAGCATCCCATTGAAGAGAACTCCACTCTTCCTTTCTATTTGATGGAAGTTATCTCAAACGATACACACACACACAATTCTCTCCTCAACCCATACTCTGATTCATTTTCCTCTTTTTTACCCTTGGATTATTTGAGTTTTGAGTCATGTTTTGAGTATTGTGTGGGTTCTGGAATGTGTAAATTTTGTGCTTTAATGTATTATTGTGTTCATTCTGAGGTACCCATGATCGTCGATGATTCTGAAAATCTAATTTCAATAGATTATCTATCTTTAGAGAATAAACTTGAGCAGATAGAAATTTTAATGAACCTCACTCCCCCTAAACACTCTCCTTCAATCCAAAAACCACAGGTGTTAAAACTTAAACCACTTCCTTCTAATTTAAAATATGCATGTCTTGAGGGTATTGATCAATTTCCCATCATTATTTCCAATAACCTCTCTCAACATCAAGAATAAAAACTACTTGTTATTTTGAGAGTGTAAAAAGGGTATAGGATGGACATTGGATCATATTCCTAGGATTATCCCATCTATTTGTATTCACCATATACTTTTGGATGATGAGGCTAAGCCCATAAGACAATCTCAAAACTGGTTGAATCCCACTCTCCTTGAAGTGGTAAATTGGAAGTTAGTAAATTACTTGTTGCGAGGATCATTTATCATGTATCTGATAGTAAATGGGTTATCTCAGTGAAATTTGTGCCTAAAAAATAGGAATAATAGTGGTGTCAAATGAAAGGAATGAATTGGTTCCAACATGTGTGCAAAATAGTTGGAGAGTTTTTATTGACTACCGCTGACTGAATCAATCCACGCAAAAGGACAACTTTCCTCTACCTTTCATTGACCAAATATTAGAACGATTGGATGGTAAGTCCCATTATTGTTTCCTTGATGGATATTCGGGTTTTTTCCAAATACATATAGCCCCTGAGGATCAATAAAAGACAAAATTTACATATCTATTTGGCACATTTTCATACATAAGGATGCATTTTGGTCTTTGTAACGCTCTGGGTACTTTTAAGTACTATATTTTGAGTATATTTTCAGAGTACCTAGATAATTTCTTGGAAGTTTTTATGGATGATTTCACGGTTTATAGAAATTCCTTTGATTTTTTTTAGGCTCACCTAAGTTATATCCTCTGTCTTTGTATAGAAAATATCTTGTATTAAAATATGAGAAATGCCATTTCATGGTTGAATGGGTGATAGTTCTTGGGCATGTTATTTCAGAAGAGATAATTCAAGTGGTTAAATCAAAAATTGAATTAATTTCAACCCTTCCATATCCAAAATGCGTTCTTGAGATGCGATCTTTCCTGGTTCATGCTGGTTTTTACCACTGATTCATTAAAGACTTCAATAAGATCACAATTTCCTTATCCCAGTTATTACAAAAAGATTCTGTGTTTTGGTTTGATAAAAATTGTGAGGATTCCTTAAATTCACTAAAAAGGAGTCTCACATCACCTCCCATCATCCAACCACCATGGTGGGATCTCCCCTTTGAGCTTATGTGTGATGTCTCTAACTTTTTAATTGGCGCAATTTTATCACAACGGGTTGAGAAGGCTCCTCATGTTATTGTGTATTCCTTATATACCCTTGACCCTACTCAGGAATACTACACAAACACTGAAAAATAATTTCTTATTTTTTTTCTTATAAAAATTCCGTTCATATCTTATCGGGTCAAAATCATCATCTTTTCTGATCATGTTGCCCTTCGTTTTCTCCTAAAGAAACCTGAAGCTAAGCCCCGCCTCAATCGGTGGATGATCCTCCTCCAGGAGTTTGATCTTGAGATTTGTGACAAGAGAGGAGTGGAAAATTTGGTATCCAACCACATTAGTAGTATTTCCTCACCATTGGACTATCATGTTGACTCACCCCTCCCCATTATAGAATTATTCCCTCATGGGAACCTTTATGATGTTGTGGAACTTACCCCATGGTATGCAGACATTGTGAATTTTCTTGAAACATCTAGGGTCCCCACTAATTTCAGCACTTCACAATCCCAGAGACTAAAGCATGATTCTTGGTGGTACATTTGAAATGACCCATATTTTTGGAGAATTTGTGGTGACCAAGTAGTTTGTTGATGTTTCCCTGACCTTGAGTTCACCTCTATTTTGACCTTCTGCCACACTTTGGCCTGTGGGGCCACTTTGGCTCTCAACGTACAGCTCGAAAGGTCCTTGACTCAGGAATTTATTGGCCAAAATTGTATAGAGATTCCCATTGGTTTTGTAAGTCATGTAGTCATTGTCAATTCACAGGGAACATCTCCAAGAGGAATGAAATTCCCCAA
The DNA here is from genome assembly GCA_963277665.1 of Viscum album. Taxonomy (NCBI): domain Eukaryota; kingdom Viridiplantae; phylum Streptophyta; class Magnoliopsida; order Santalales; family Viscaceae; genus Viscum; species Viscum album. The sequence goes on along the minus strand of OY728127.1, from coordinate 1,206,765,453 downwards.
AAACCCATTTTATTATGTGAAATTTTTTATTCATTGGGCATTGACTTCATGGGGCCTTTTCCAAATTCATTTGTATTTTTGTACATATTACTGGTTGTTGACTATGTATATAAATGGGTGTAAGCAAAGGCCACCAGGACCGATGACTCTCGAGTGGTTGTTGACTTTGTGAGGTCCCAAATTTTCAGTAGGTTTAGTTTCTTGATATTCATCATTAGTGATCAGGGTTTACATTTTTTCAATCGGAACATGAAAAATTTTCTTTGTAAGTATGGGGTTGATCATAAAGTATCCACTGCATATCACCCCCAAACTAATGGAAAATCAAAAACCTCAAATCAGTAAGTTAAGATAATCTTGGAAAAAATGGTACAACCCAATAGGAAAGATTGGATTTTGCGCTTGGATGATTCACTTTGGGCGTACCGTATAGCTTTTAAAACCCCAATCGGAATGTCACTATACAGAATTGTGTTTATAAATTCTTTTCACCTCCCAATGGAGGTAGAACACCATGCATATTGGGTTGTTAAACAATGTAATATGAATCTTTCAGATGAAGGTGAGCATAGGAAGCTACAGATTCAAGAGTTGGAAGAAATTCAACATGATGCATATGAGAACTCCTAGATCTATAAATAGAATACAAAGGCTATCCATGATATCATGATTCATCAGCAAAAGTTTCATACCGGTGAGAAGGTTATCATGTATAATTCCAGGATAATTCACTACCCAGGTAATCTTCGTTCTCGATGGATCGGTCCTTATACCGTTACTGATGTTTACCCTTTTGGTGTTATACAAGTTTTTCATGTGAAGAGTGGAAAAGGGATTAATGTTAATGGGCAGAGGATCAAACACTTCTATGAGGATTTTCCAAAGCATATCATGGAGTAAATCGAACTGATAGATGTCACATATGACACCACTTAGTAGGTTGTCCCTTATCCATACCTTTATTTACTTGTCTTTTTATTTAAAATACTTTCATTAGGGACAATGTAACTTTTAGGTGTGGGGGAGGGTGACATGTCATAGTTATGATTAAACAAAAAAATTGTTTTAATTTATAATTACTTTTTCCTTATTTTGTGTTTTTAGGTAAAAATTGATCTTAAAAGAATATCCAAAATCATATTTCATTCTTTAGTCGATTGTGTGGAAAATTCCATTGTTTTGGGAAAAATGTTTTTCAAATGAATTTTGATACGGAATATTTTTCTATAATTTGTATTTTGAAATCATTCATAGGTGTTTAATGGATTTTTGAATCCCATGTCTTATTAGCACTAAAAAATATTTTAATCCCTTACCCAAGAGACATTCTAAGCCTTTTATTGCATATTATTCCTTTTAATCACTTTCATGAGAGTCTCGGGTCATGTAGAGAAACTAGAACATTCATTGATTTTGTTTTAAGCCATAAGATTCAAGTATGATACATTCATGATAGTGGCAATCATTCATTAAAAATACCTTTGTATGATTATCCTCAATTTTTGGCCACCTTTACATTTTATCCATCTTAATCCTTAGAGACCATGAAATTCCTATAAGGTAGCCACATTACAAGATAATTTATCCCTACCTACCCATCTCTTGTGTATATTCCTATTTATTTTCCACAAGTGTTGGTGAGAGTGTGTTTCCATGTGAATTATGGGGAGAGAATCATTGTTATGGGTTGATATAAAGGGTTCTTACATTTTCCTTAGGCAATGGGTTCACAAGACATAATACATCATTGTTTTAAACATGTTTCCCTCTTTATCATCAAAAAAATCTATACAAAAAATTGAACAAAAGAAAAAAAATGGAGAAAATAGGATGTTTAATCATTATTATTCACTTCTTGGTTGTGACCCACAGAGATGGGCAATGGGGAGAGTGGGTTGGTGGTGATACACTTTGTGAGGGGTTGAGTGTGTACATTCATTGAGAACACATACTGAATTTTGACATGTTGTGTATATAAGAAATTAAAAACTCCTCTTCTGCCTCATATTTTTAAACATTAACTCCTACAAACCCTTGAACCTCATAATAACCTGTTGGAAGTCCTCTTGAGTAGTTAACTAGTTTCTACTGGTAGAGAACTTAGAATCTTGGCAAGCATATGGCAAGATTGCATGAACTCTGAGAAAAGAGCATAACTCCAATTTCATATGTTCCTTGAGATAAGAGTGAAAATTTCTAGGTGAGGTAGGTTGCAACATGTTGCACGGGTGAACAAATTAAGTTCAAAAAATTTGAATGTGAGAAAAGAAAAATGATAGGAAAACTGATTCCATAAATGAGACATGATGAATTTAATTTAAAAATAATCTTTGATGTTTTCACACCTTTTATTTAGGAATGGGACATGATTATGATATTATACTTTTCCTAGGAGTGCAAATGTTTAGGTGTGGGGGTGTGATCGTACCACGATTCACTATTTTATTTCACCCTTATACCAATGTATTAAACTGGTTTTGTATTGAAATTACAAGTATAATAACAAATTTCACTCCATGTTTGATTAAATTATTTTGTGTTTAAAACTGTTAGAAATATAAATGTTACTTGTTTTGATAATTATATTGTAGGTGGAGGTGATTTTGAGGACTCATGATGATGTCCAAGAAAAATGGGTCAATTTTCACATGATCCAAGCATATCAGTGGACTAAAATGAATTATTCTACGAAAACGTGTATTAAAATTAGATAAAACTTTGTGGTCGGATAAAAAAGTTAATTATATACATTTCATCTGAAGGAATAAAATCCCAATTCGTTCATTAAGAGAACCATATGAACTTATCTTTTTAACAAAACGAATCTGCACATGGTCAAAACGTTTCCTCTGTATTTTGGAAATATCTCTTTTTAAATTTCATATATGGACTCCAAATTTGACATGGAGGTAGAAAAGGTGTCCTCCAACAACTCTTTAGTTTTCTCCAAAGTTATTTAAGACTTTATGAGCATCCAGAACCATGGACCAAGAGGATTTGTGAAATCAAGGTGCCCAAAACCACTTCCCACTTTGCCTATAAATTGGCACTTTGGGCACCCCATTTTGGAGTTCGACCTGGAGGCAAGGTGATACCATTTTGGAGTCCCAAATATTTCTCCCCATTATTACTAGATGTCCTAGAGGTTATGGTAAGTTCTAATTCAATATATTCTTCTTCCTCCCCACCCATGGGGTTCTAAACCCCTTGTGATCACCTGGGGAGGAACGTGATGTAAATCTCAAGCTTCATGTTTGTAATATTTGAATGATCTTTTTAATTCCCGGTTGTTATATTGTTTTTCATAATACTCTATTATTATTTAATTTATTTATGTACTGGTATGTCATGCTCAACTCATATGATAATGTTTGGGGGTACTCATTCATGTGATGTTTCGCACACCATTCACCACTTCCTTTTACCCCATTCAATTGTAGTATTTGTGTGGTTCATATTGTTTAATTGAACTCACATAAACACTATCATGACCATGTACTTTAAATTCATGGTAACACATTGAAATAACATTCAAACCTGGACAGCACGTCGAGTTCTTCATGTGTTGCCTCGGTGAGTTTCGGTTATGAAGTTGAATACAAATCACCCAATCATCGGTGATATCTGATGAATCATTGTGTGTTTTTGAATGAAACATAGGAGGTATCCTAGTATAAACTCTGTAACATTATGGTTCTAGGTGTTATAAACCAAGGATTAAAATATCATAACCCTATCTCGTGAAGCGATGAAGGATGAACATCACAAGATTTCCCCAGGTTGATTATGTTTAATTAATTTTATTAACTTTCACATTGTTTCTATTGCTTTCCTCTTTCTTTTGGCATATTAAATCATAAAACCCCAAGTTTTCCAAAAACTCATACCCCTTTTTACTTTTATAATCAAAACCCTCTTTTTCAATTAATGCTCTAAGGCTCTATCGAGAGACGACCTAGGGTTGCTGCTATAATGCAGAAATTCTTGTTAAACTAATTAACTAATTTGATGCACTTGAAAATGAAATCAGGAACTACCATCATCCATCCTCTTTTCCATCAAGTGGGAAATAAAAGTATCGCTCGTGTGTATGTGTGGACTACTTCCTCCACGCAGTGATATAATTAATTTTCTATCACCATCATTCATGGTTGATTATTATGATGGATTTAATGAATATATATGATATATATGATATAAAAATGATTATTCTAAGCTTAATTATTAGTTATATTCCTTTTATTTCATCTTTCAAAAAGTAAAAACAACATTCATGCACACGTACTACCTATTATCTCCATGAATAGTGTAAATAGTTTTTCTATATCTAAATTTTTATGGATGAATTAAAATATATATATAATAAATATTTATTATATTTATATCATGAATAAAATTATTTATTTTATGGAACTATGATAAAATTACACGGATCAAAACTGTAAAACTAAAAATCAGATGAAAAATGAAACAACAAACACTCTAAAATAGAAATTTTAGTAATAAATTTTCATAAATGGGTGTTAAATATTTTAAGTGGATTATATATGACATTATAATTTTGTAAATTATTATTCTATAGATGTATAATAAATTAAATTTTATTATATAAAAGGTTATAGAGCCTTCTAATCATGTATAACTTGAGGCGAGGGATTATCATGTCACTTTTATTTTCAGGAGACACATGTCATATTTACCCCTTATTTATTTTATATTGTGTATATGAATCCAATTAAGGTATTATATGAATATTCTCAGGAAAATTATGTGGATTTACATGTACATATAAGTTTCTCTGTTTCATGAGGGTGTTACTTTAATGTTACCAAAGTGGTAAGGATTTTTTTACAATATCATTCTTTACTAGAATTGTTTATGGTTAAGTTTACTATGATTAAATTTCATGATATACCTATCAATAATGTCATGAATTTTCTTATCCTACAGTTATTTATTTATCTTTATAGTAATAATGTAATTTTACTCTCTTCAGTACCTAAAATGATGGAGATTTTTTAAAGAAAAACATACTTTAGTTTCTCTTTAGTTGAAGATCATTTTAATCAATTTCTATGTTTTCTTTAAAATATTTTCAAGAATGTTTTTTATATTCTCCTATGATTTTTTATAGTCATTTTTAACCATTCTTGACTTTTTAAAAAATTGTTTAAAATGAATATTATTATTATTATTCAAAGGAGGTACTTTTTACTTTTTTACAAAAATATGAGAAGAATATATGTTTTATTATACATGGCATGAAAAAAATTAATATCATCATGAGTGATCAAATATTTGAAGAATAATTTACATGTTTCAATGGTTATTTTAAAAAAATTCCATACTATTTTCTAAATTTTTATATTTTAATAACGTGATCCCAAAATAAAATGGGTATTTTACTTAATAAATATTCCAAGTGATCCATTGAAGGAATTTTTATTTATGATATCACCCTTTTATTTTAATTATGATTTACCAGCTATATGATCTAAGGATACCATCTTTATTATTTCTTAAGATGTTTTATGATTATGATGATGAGATTCTTATGAAACTTATTTATTTTCAATGGTTTATTCTATGATAAATTGGTTAAATGTTTATGAAAACCATTTATTTCTTATGAGTTATGATATATTATGGATTTTTTATGATATTTTAGCATACATATTAATAGATTATAATTATGTGATGGGTTAGCCCAAAATTATATATCTCTCCAATGCACTGGGTAAATATTGATATCTCAAGAGATAATAATTACTAGAATGGGGAGTGAACTATGTTTAGCAAGGGTTTCTGTCCACTATAATAGTCCTAGGAGTGACCCTGACTAATGATATGCTATAATGGGTAGTGAACCCAATCCACTATGATAGTTTTGGCAATGATACATTACTAAAGAAATTATTCTCTAGGATTATGTGTAAACCACAAACTTAGGTATTATTCCATATTTACTATCTTAGGGATCAGGTTCTTTGATTCCATTATGATTCAAGTGTTATGAACTGCCTAGATCAATTCCATGATTCAAGATTTTGATATATGATAATATGGTTATTGATTTTAAAATGTTACGCCACTATTATAATACCCTTATGCTCATGTTATCCTTTATCTATCATTGATATCTCACTTTTTTACTCTTATTGAGAACCTGATATCACCCTTATACTTCCTTTCCACATGTTATGAAGAAACTTTTTAACTATGGTGTATCCTAGAATATTACTTTATAAGAAGATCTTTAGGGTATATATTAAAGATATTTCATAAAATAAAAAAATTGTGTATCTAGTCTCCAAATACAATAATCCTTTATGATCCAAGGAAATGTATTTGTAAAATATATTAAATATTCATCTTTTAAGATGTAATATCTATGTAACAATAATGGGTCGCTGTTGTTTGGATTTTTTATCCCCCCATGTGAGGTTGGTTTGAGGGATTCTTGGTGAGTTGGTTGGGATATTTTTTATTCATGGATTAAAATTATCATAGGTGGGGAGGATATAACATCCCTGATTTTTCCAATGTATAAGGTTTGGCATGTTTTCTATATTTGGAGCCTCATCCCTTTTAAATGATTAAATGGAAAATTTCCACTAGAAAATTACCTTAAAAAATTTATTGTTTGATTACATTGATTCTATTGTAGTGTTTACTCTTGGGCTAAGATTCTTCTAAATTATGGGAGTAACATGGCCTCAATAAAATTATATTAAGAATAAAAATAAAAAAATTCCCAATGCATGTAGTATTATATAATTATTCCATTATTTAAAAAAAAATATGGTTTGTAGATATTAGATCTTGGTTGCATCCATAATAGGGGTTAGACACCAGCGAAGGTGTAAATTTTGTTCACACTGGGAACCGCAAGATCATTCCCCAAAAGTTGAGTATTTAGTTTAATTAATTAATTTACAAAACCTAATACACCTATATATAATCCTAGAAAATTGGATGATCATATTCAAATCAAGGATTTGGGATCAAATTTTAGTGATGAAAATGATCGATCTATGGCAGAGACAGAGGATTGTAGCCCCAAAAGTTTTCCATCGAGGTGGGACTTGATATTTTATTCATAAATCGTTATTGAATCTTTTATTTGTGTGACATGAAATTATAGTAGAAGTTTTACCCCAAACTTCGTTTGGTTCTTGAGGAGATTTTGGATTTTTTTTGTTTATCCTTGGAGAAAATATAGGCAACACATGGAGGTGGTAAGGCTATAGTGTTCATAATGATAGGGATCAATCGCATTATGACTAACAATGTTGAGGAGAGTTGGTCATGTTGTAGTTGATGATGACAAGTGGTGGTAGCCCATGTGGACACCATGACACCTATGAGGGAATGGGGACTAGTATTGTTTCCTCCCAGTTTTCTAATCCCATTGTATTCAAAAGAATCTCACTCTACATGTGAAAGTAGATGATTTAGACCATGTGTCATGGACTAGGTAGTGCAAGCCAGCTAGTCAGGATAGCCCAAAGTGAGGTAAGCCATTGGAATGTGAGAAAGAAGGATGGTCGAGTGTGCATCAATTTGGCTTGGTCTGGCCCAGCCTAGTTGGGGCGCAATGTATGTGTGGCCCTAAATTATTTCACAAAATTAACCTTGTGCATGTGACCCCATGTTCTTATACACCTAGGGAATGTCACATGCCTAGAGGGATTCCACTTTTCGAACCATCACATTTTTAGTGAGTTCTTCAAAACATCCCCACTGGGTGTCCATTTCAGAAAAATATATAGCCTATCAAATTTATTATTCCATTTATATCATGATTGTGTAGTCCATTTGGACATACAAGGACATTTATATGTTGATATTGTCATGTTTTTAATTTTATCTTCATTTGAATGGGGTTTGAGTTCAATCTAGTCTCTGATATCCCCCACTCCACATAAGGGTATCCCATGAGGACATTTAGAGACACCCACAATGAATTTCATGCATATATAGATCTTGAGGATATTCCCTCATTCACATGCACGCTATAGTGGGATCTAGAGCATGGGATCTATACTAGAGGATAAGAAATTAATCATTTACTTCCAATTCCCTCAGGCCCTTGTATAAAGTATATGAAATGGATGATGGATATTCTCTCTCCTTTGTATTGACTCGTGTTTTATTGTGATAGATTTAGAGTGTATGTTGTAATTCATTCTTTATGGATCCTCTCATCAAACCCTGAGTTCTTGTTATTATGAGACTACTGGTATTTGGAGGTAGATTTTCGATACCCTCTTAGGATAGCATCATTATTGATGTGAGGGTTATCACTTTAATAAAATGGAGGAATATTTTAATCAAAGAAATGGGGTTTGGGTCATTTATATTATATGATTTCCTCAAAACGTTTTTCATATTTCATGTTTTCTATTATTAGTGTAGTGATGGAGTTAATACTCTCTTAAGGATTTAGGGATAAGAATCCCCCCTTTTGAGGTGATGTTTTCTCTAGGTCATTATGTGGTTTGGGATAACCATTATGAGGAAAAAAATATATAATACTCATCCTGATCATTGTTGACCATTGGTGTGCCATGGGTTACCCACTCAATTAGACCTTCGGTACGGGGTTTGGGTGTGTGAGGTGTTTAGATGGGCCATTATGGAATGAAAAATTTTCTAGGAATAAATATCCATCGATACATTTGGGTGTTTGTCCTGTGAGACAGGAATGTGGTGAAATTGGTTCATGCTTGGTGTCTTGTTGTTGATGATCTCTATGGGTTGAGATCTTCCCTATTAGATCCATTAGATATGACATGGTAGTTTGGGTTTCAATTTCCCTCAGGTGTTCCTTGGTGGTTTGATATTCTATGGGGATGATGTACAAGGAGGTTTTTTCCCTTGAGGTTGATTAGTATAGTGGTTTCTTCCCTTTTGGCGTAGGGTTGTTTTTGAAGTCCTCATTCTAAAAAATGAGTGGATGTTCACTTCATTCCTCACTTTACTATTGGAGTGAGGTTGATATATGGGGTCCTCATCCTATGAATTGATTAGACTATCGGGGAATCTTTATTACCCCCATGAGACATGTGTTGAGGTTATTTAGAAGTGAAGTGGAAACATTCTCTCTATTTAGAGTAATCTCATTTTTGTTTTAGTTGGTCCACTATATAGTTTGTTCCCTATATGTGAGGTAACCTAAAACCTAAGGACCTTTATTTTGTTGCAGCATCCAACTAGGTATTTTTATACACAACCCAACACAGGAATTATTCCCACACCTATTGTGTTTGGGAAGACAATGCATAATTCATTGTTAACTTTTTTGGGGAGTAGATATATTGTAGATCATGGAGACAAATATTAGTTGTAGCCTAATGGGATTCATGGATAGTAGTGATTAGGATGGATTTTGTGCGATGTGTTCATCCCCTTCATAATAGTCACTTGAGGTTGGTTATTTTGTGAGTATTGGGTATTTTTTTCCTATTTTGTACTAGAATTCTTATTATACTACTTAGGATTATTAGTTGGTGTATGCATTCATACTTTTATTTAAGTAAGATATGTTATCCTATTTGTTTATGGGAATTTTTTTTGGTGGTTGATATATATTTTCTATAAGTTATATAGGGTAAGTCATCCAATGTTTGAGATATTCCTACTTGGTGCTAGTCACCAGACCCTATCCTATTAGGGTTGGAATTGGGGTGGAACTATCAACTCACTATTGGACCATGGGGGGACCCTATGGGTAGGTTCATGTCATTTACATACCAAAGAGTTACCCTTAGGTACCGTAATGTTTTGCATCAAGATTGTTACGTATTGAAATGTTAATTTTACATATTACTGGGATCTTCTACACTTTACCAATTTTCTAGTTTAACTCTAGATGACTCTTACGTATCACTATAAGGTTACTCTTACATATCACAACCATCTCAACACTTAACCAGTTTCAAAAAATAGTAACTCTTCATAGGGTAACCCTTACATATGTTAACCCTTATGTATAAGTGGTTTTAAATGTTTTAGAAAACTACTAATTAACTCCAATAATTTTCCAAAATAATCCAAAAATCATTTTAAAATTATCTTATAATCTATAGACTTTTTCCATACCTATAGGAGTTTATAGAAATATCATAAATCATCCCTAGGCTATAAAAAAATCTGAGAATCAAGTCCTAGAATTTTCATCGCCTGTAACACACCCATGAAATCCCAATACACCTAGTTGATCAATGAACCAACCCAAAAACAATTTATAAATTACCATCCATATATAACAACACAAACATACATACATATATATAGGTAAAAAATCAAAAAAACAATGTTTTAAATAAATAGTCAAATCGGTTATTACTTCAACCCTATCTGGGGTGTTACATCCTCCCCACCATAATCTATCTCTTTGCTTATAATTATCCTCTTTAATCCTCCATGAACCATACTGATTAACAAATTCTGACACATGGTCCAAATCCTATATCTCTCTCAATTCATGGTCATGCCAAAACTACACAAAAACCATCATTACTACCAAAAATATCATAACCCATGCATAATGGTGCTGATTATTTCCACCAACCCCATGAAAATATCCCAATTTTGATGGAATTAATGGATTACTGGTTTAATGATGTAAAACTCCCATTAGTTTACATTACTATTCCACTCCAATCCACTACTCACTTGATGTCACACCCAAGCATAACCCTTTTATTCTACCTTGAATTCATAGTTAGACTACAGATATTGTATTTATAATATAAGTACCCACCTCATTTTCCATGTCATCATGATCTATATGGGAATCAACATTTCCATTGACTCATCTACTCTATAAGCATGTTTCCCAAAACACACTCAGTAGTGCTATCTGATTTCCACCTCATATATAGTGATAGTTAGTTAGCAAACACACTAACTCATCCTGATTTCCATAAAAAATACTAATATCTTGGTATTCTCTGGTTACAACACATAACCTGGACTCTTGCATCTAATCACCATCACAATACTAAAATAAATCTATGGTTTATTTCATTCATAGGACTCCCTTGATGTTTACTAAAAACTTATCCAAATGATAATTAAATTCTTTGAACATCCATGGTGTGCTCCCCACTATAGAGTTTTCCTAATCATGAGTACACAAGCCTAATACTACCCAATATCCATCACCAACTAAACATTGACACTCAAGATCCATTATCATGTTTCTTGTATTGTTTTACATCCCAATCCCCACTCTTTTCTCTAATGATACCATTGTGGCTCACACAATCTATGTCTAACACAACTAATAATCTATCAATATACGATTAGTGATGATGGATCTTTCTCAATATCCATGGTTGTAATTCCCCAACCCTAATCATTCTATATAGTAACCAAGACAAACTTCCATGCGACCTTTGGCACACCTAATATTATTCTAGAGGTGGGTGACTAGAAATTGGGGTCTTTGGTAGTACTTTGGGGAGAGTATACCCCCTTATATCGGTGTGTGAAATGAAAATAACAATAAAAAATCACACACATCAAAGTACATTGGATAATAAATAAATGAACATGAAAACAAAAAATAAAATGAAGATATACAACCATACAGAAAAAATCACCCACTAGACTAACCACATATACAAAATAAATGAAATAATAAATGACTCTGGGATCTAAAACAACTCCAAGCCATACCCCATCTCATTCTTCTCATTCACATCCATTCCATACTACTCAACCAATACCACTAGCCTCATACTAACAATTACATGCAACAAAGTGAGAGTATTCTCAGTTAATTCATTAATACATAAAAGTGAAATCGTCAATAGAAAAATAAAATAGACTATTGGAAAAAATAATTAAATAAACCATTATTGATCCTTTGGTTTGAATCCATAATCAAATATACCTACTTCATCCCATTCTAGAATGTATCCAATAATAATAATAACCTTAGAGAGACCTCTTTCCACACCTTATAGATCTCATTCTCATACCACCACCCTGATGACTAGTGGAACCTAGGGTGTTACCAGAAATCTCTGATCCTAAATCCCTCTAGTGGAACCCCATAAAAGTACTTGGGTGTTCGCAAGGTCAGAATGACATCAGATTCGTAGGAGGAAGAGGCACTAAGAAATCATATGACTTTAGGCATGATTGATTCCTAGGTGACCCGTGAAATAGAAAGGAATATCCTTCTGGATCCCAAATTGTATCACATGGGAATCAATAACATACAGGTCCTTAATCAAAGTATATCTAGTGGGTCCACTTAATCCTAGGGGGTATCCTACGCATTGATCAAGGGGATACAAAATCCACCCATGGGATTTCCAATATTTGTTCTTGGGGGTTTATTCCCACACAAAACCTCATACCGCCATTCAAATCCTAGGATTCCTAGGAATTTAAAATGGTCTACTAGTATCTTCATTCCAATACCAAGCTCCCTGGCCAGTCACTATGGTGTCTCAGTAAAAATGGAATCCCTCTCATTTTGGGAAATCTTGTATTTACACTATCATATAATATGATTCTAAATACAAGAAACCACCACTAGGAATCCATATTTGCATCAACCAAAATAGATTTTAGTCAAACTAGGTATTCATAACCAAAATGTTATGAGACCAAATACAACACTTTTTGGTCATCCTAGTGTCTCATTCATCTTAATAGGTGATTCTTGGGCATCCCAGTAAATCAAAATAGTGCCAGGCCCAACAATTGATTCCTATGAATATTAAGAAATCAAATATCACATCAAACAATAAAATAAAAACATATAAAAGGATGGTAAAACACAAATTCCCATCACAATCAACTCAGTTCCGTCAAGTTTACATGTCAGTTTAGGTTATAGAATGACACATGCAACCATCTCTACCCTTAGCCAAAATAACCCACTCTGAGTCTGTTTTTCACTAGGGGAAACCACTCAGGTTTCTTGTGTTAGTACGTAAGCACATGAATCCATCATAGGATCCTCAAAAACTAATATTCTCTTAGGTAAACACTTGATGATCATAAGACATCTCGTCCCTCGATATCATCAAATTTTCACACAACCTCATGGGACTCAGGGGTCTTCCTCATAGGCCATAGTCTCATGAGATGGATCATGGGACCTCTCAATATCCAAGTCATCTAAATAGGCTCACTCACCCAAACCTAATCCTAGTTCATTATTCCTATGGTATGCCCACCTGGGCTAAATGTATCTCAAATGGAAAGGATTGCTTGTCCATTTTCAATTAAATGAACCTAATTAATATAAGTTGTTACAAGGGTTCTCACATGGTCTGATTGGTCCATTCATCTTGAGTCATTCCACACCTACATGTGGAGGTGTCTAATGGTTTTAACATAAGGTCCTTTATCCCATATCGATTTCATTTTACTAATGAATACCCCTCATGAGTGTTCTAGTGTTAAGGGAACCCAATTGAGTTATGGCCACAACCCTTGGTGGTCGAGGCCCCCCATCTAGTGCACTAATTTCAGTATTTCCTTCACACTATATTTGTTTAAAAATAAAGAATTTATAGAATTTAGTAAATTTTAATTATATTACCATTTAATTTAAATTAAATAAATAATTTAACATAAACACTATAACTAATTTAAGCATCGTGATTAATTATTTTAGAAGTGGTCAATACCCTTAGTGGCATGACCACACGAAAAGTGAACCATAAATGTAATGACACAAATTTTTATAAGTTAAATTTATTTTTTAATTAATTAATTCCTTATAAAGAAATATAGTTATAAAAAATGAATGCACTACATTTCATTTTGTTATTTTAGGCCATTGTAGAATATGGCTATAAATTTTAAGTCATGATTAATAGACCATTAAAAATCATACCCATTGATAATCTAGTTGCTCAATAAATACTGTAAAGATTATTATATGTTAAGGGTTATGGTAATGTTTAATTGACATTGTAGGAAGAAGCGATAGTGTCGACTAATAGGATAATACCCTATAAAGACCAGTTATTGGTGATTCCATGGGAGATGGAATCATTGGTATTTTCTATTGTCCAATCCAAATTCAAGATTTAACAACTAAATTTGAGTTAAACCATTTATAATACAAGTTAAATATTATCAAGATCATTACCTAGACCATGTTCACTGAACCACTCAATGAAAGTACCTCCATCACACACATTACCATTAGAGTGTATGCTGGTGTAATAAGGGGTTTTGTATCTAGAGCTTATTTGTATTGATTTTTATATTTTATTTTAAATAAAAAATAAAATATATTTATCTCTTTATTTTATTACTTTAGACGTGATTATATAATGAGTATATTAAAAATTAGATTTTTATATGAAGATTTTTTTTTGAAATATCTAGTTTCAATTATAAAACTCTTTTTGATAAATTCGTAAATTTTTGATATAAATGTATTTTCCTGAAATATTATTATTAATATATATTTATATATTTATTATAATATAATTTAATGATGTGTGATGTAATTTTTATATGGGATAGAAAGTTGTTAGTGTCATAAAAAATAGTATTTTCCAATATATAAGGATTTTATTTAAAAGTTTAAATTATCATATTTAGAAAATAATTTTGTTAAAATATATTTTTTTAAAAATCATCATTTAAAAATTATCAAATAGTGAATTTTCTAAAATTTTCATAGGCATTCAATTTTTTGGGTAAAAATTAAATATGTTATAAATATGCACTATGTATTATGACATAATAATATCTCAAAATTGATATAATAAATACTATAAAATACATACAATACTAAAAATAAATTTCCCCACTAAAATAATTTATTTTTCATGTTATTTGATTAATTTTTCAAACCTATAATGAATCCTCCAAAACAAATATTATATTTTAAGGTTTTAAAAACAATTCTGTTTTAACATGAATCACTTTCACATCACCAATTGTATTATTTTAATTTGTTAGATTCTATGACTAATAAAATATTGAAAACCACTCCTTTTAAAAAATTATTGTAAAAAACCATGGGATGTTTTACAGTTTTGATTTTATTTTCAATTAGAGTCCAAAACATAAGTTTAGTAATTAAAAATTAATTCCCATCACTTTTTATATAAATACCCACCTAAACTTTTTGTCATGTTCACTAAAAATCCATTGTGTATGAATCTTCTCTCCCAATCCCTCTCTAAATCCCTCCCACGGTGTTCCCAAGTGCTTAATGAAGTTTCTACCATGCTTTTAGTAGCACCCTCTCAAGGTAAGGTATTATCTTCTCTTCTTTTTTATTTAAGTACTTTATTTGTACCAATCCTTTTAATTTCTTATTTTTCATATTGAAATGTGTTTATAATCATCTATTTACTATCCTTATGATTCCAAATTAATGAGATACCACCTTTCACTCTCATTAAATCCTTCCATGAACCTTTATATACACCTATTATGCTACATGAATTATCCCATGCTTTTCATGAAAAACACTTACATTGTGAACACTCATCCCATTTTACACTTGATGGTATTCACCTATATATACATATCCTTCATTTATCGTGGGAATTCCACGTATGAAACCCACACTTCAAAATCATGGAATTAAATGTTATGAAATACATCCTTATGTTTTATGATCTATGTGGCACTGAAATGAATGTACATGATATGAATGTGATGATTCAGCCTAAAATAATATAGACATATGATGCATTGTGTAATGTTTTTATCTCCTAGTATACTATTTATAGTACATGGTCGGTTATTATAATCACACTATGTTATTATGTATCGATTGTTTTCCTTAACTTGTGATTTTGAGGCCATGTTTTATGTTGTTTCCAAATTACCCGGATCCCATGATGTTTTCACCATGTATCATTATTTTATGTTCACATGTATGATTCTAACCCTTTTATGTCACCTTAATATTCCTATTTACTCACATGTATTTTTTCATCAGTTTATGCTTTGATTTCTCTCTTACAATGTTTTATAGCTCACCCATTTCTTATGTACTACTAATGGATGTGGCTCTATCACCGTACTACTTAGGGGTAATAAACACAAAACGGACATATTTCGTATTAACTTGATCACCACCTAGTTAAAGATAAAGAGTAATTTTGAACACCTAGTTTAACACACCTATGGTATATGATTTGGTAAACTCAAAAGATCTTCACAAAATGTTATTAAGGGGGAAAATCTCTTCGAAACATTACGTATGAAAATATTCCATGGATAACATAGATTTAAAACTATAAAGTTTCATGTTACGGAATATATTCCATTTAAGATTTATCTCTTCAATGTTCATAGTTTCCCTTTTATTTTTTTAATAGTTTTGAAATCATCAACCCTAATTTTCTATTAATTTTTGTTAATGGATGGAAATAAGGGAAACCAAGTCAACAACAAGTATGATGGGAAAGGTGATGACTTCCCAAATAAGATGAGCTAGTGTTGATAACTTAATGACAATAAATACTCAATTAACACATGTTCTAAACTAAAACATGAATTAAGGGGAAACCCCAAATCCCCTTTATGAATGAGAAAGATTCAAGTGATACCTTTTTGTGATAAATTCCTCCAACATTATGTCGATCTTTAGATCCCCTAATCATAGATCAATGGATCAACTACATTTAAAATATATTCTTTTTCCTTAAATTTTCCAAGAAGGATAATTATTTATGGATATTTATCATATGGAGGGAGAAACTGATCAATGGTAGATGTTTATCAAGAATATGAATTCCAAGAATGAAATCTAAGTGATGGTGTGGAAATAATTTCAGAAAATATTTTTGATAAATATTTTCCTGACACTCTAAAATTTAAAATGAAAAAGGATATCCTTGGCCCCAAAAAAGGATTAAGAATCCATTGAGGCATATGAAGAAAACTTCACAAGACATTTATGATATTTATCCATCTTTTTGTTGATCTTGAAAGTAAATTTGACTGCTTCTTTAGTGGGATGAAGCTTAATATATAAAAATAATTGGTTTTTTGAGTCATTGATAAATATGAAGGGATTTCCCAATGTTCCCTCAAGGTAAAAATAGAGATTAGGAAATCCTAATGGCATCATATCTCCTAAGAAAGGATGGGGAGAATGGAATTTAATTCTTATTGAGTAATAGAGAAATCTCATAGGGGTACGAAAGTCCAATATCCCACTTGTCAGAAGTATAGGAAGAAGAATCTAAGAAAAATACAGAAGGGGACAAAGAAATTTTTTTATTTTGGGAAGGAAGGGAACATAGGTAGTGAATTTCAATCGAAGAAAACCACCAATGTGATTGAAGAAAAGAATTTTCTAGTCAACCCTAAACCTACATTCTAATGATTCAACTATAAGTAATAAGGGAACTATGAGAACCAATGCACTAAGATAAGGTTTATTGATTATAACCTATGAAAGTAACCACCAAATACTAGATAACATGGGTGATTATATGCTCTCATAACTACTCAGGTGGATTCCACCAATGAAGTGGTGGTAGGTATAATAGTTATTTATTCAAGGATAGCAAACATACTATATGATTCTAGATTTATGCATTCTTTCATGTCATTTAGGTTTAGTAAAAAATTACAACACCACCACCAAAAATGGAATTTGATCTATTAGTGAAAAAATAGGGAAATTATTTCATCCCTAGTATATAACTTCTCTCCTATCAATATTTTCTAGATGATATTTCCAATGATCCTTTTGATACTCCCTTTAGTGGAATTAAAAGTAATTCTAGTTATGGATTAGATTTTCTTGTATAGTGCCAACATAAATTGTATATAGATGTAAATTAGCCTCTCTATCATGAATCACCCTCTGATTATATACAATTGTAAAGAGGTGGATGAATCTCTATTATAATGAACATCTCATGTGTGGATTTTATTTCCTTATGATAAATAATATCTAGCTTAGATTATTGAGATTAAGGAAAAGAATATCCTTGATGACCTTTTCACTATAATAGAATATGATGTTGTGTTCCTTGAAGAATTGTCTTTCCTTCCGCCCAATTGAGAGTTTGAGTTCTCAATTGAACATATACCCATATCTTTACTAATATCCAAGACTCTGTATATAATTTCCATTAGTAAAAATGAATAAATATAATAGAAACTATTGGAGAATATGAATAAAGGGAGTATACACCCAAGTGCTTCACAATGTGGGGCACTGATCCTTTTCATAATGAATAAGGATGGGTCAATGTCCTTCTACATTGATTATTGGGAGCTAAATAATCTCACGATAAAACAAAAGTTTCATCTTTCTTGAATTGATGACTTATTTGATCAACTACATGGATCCCAGTATTTCTCTAAGGAGGATCTTCGGTTGGGATATTATCGAGTAATGGTGGAGAAGGTGGATATCCCAAAAAAAAGTATTTTGTTTAATGTATGGGAACTAAAATTTCATAGTGATTCTATTTAGACTCACTAAGAATCCAGCTATATTCATGGTCTTAAATAATAGAGTCTTTAGAGATTACCTTGATAATTTTTTTTCCTTTATAGATGATATTATCTACTCTAAAAGCAAGGTGGAGCACGAGTGGTATTCAAATGTTGTATTGAAGACCTTTATAAAGGAAATTTTGTATGAAAAGTATGGTAATTGTTAGTTTTGGATAGAGAAAGTAACATTCTCTGGGAACTTTATCACCAGAAAAATGATATATGAGGATCCCTTGAAGAGAGTGGTAATTTAAGGGTGTAGTAGAACAATATCTATAATGGATATTCATATTTTTCTTATATTGTCAAGGTACTATCATTGATTTGAGATAAACTTCTTACGATTTCAAGACAACTAACTAAGCTAACTCTGAAGGGAGTGAAGTTCTTCTTGATTGAAAAATGTGAGGAGAGTTTTAAACAGTTAATTAAGAGGATAATCACTACACATGTTCTCACATTAACCACCAGTGGGGAAGGATTTGTGATATATAACGATGAATCAAAAAAAAATTTGGGTTGTGTACTCATGCAAGATGAAAATATGATATCCTATGCCTCAAACCAATTAAAACTCATAAGTAGAACTACCCAATGTATGTTGTAGAATTGTCTTCAGTGATCTTTTCATTTAATATTGGGTGACATTATATCTACTAGGAGAAGTTTGAAATATATACAGATCATAAAATCATCAAGTATAGATTCACACAAAAAGAATGGTTTGTGTCTATTCAATCCACTACCATCCTATGTAGGAAAAAAAGAGGTAAATGGTCTGAGTATAAAGGATTCCACTATCCTATCAATGATGAGGATTAAAAGGGATCCAATATTCGTAGACATTCAAAGGATGGGAATGATAATAATATAAGGAAGTTTATGCTACCTTTCACATATAACTGGTCAACCATCCATTCTTGAGAGGATAAAGAAGCCCAAAAATACAATAAAGAGTTACAGAAAAAGGTAGCTAATATTTGGAAGTTCCACTTTAATATAGAAGGTGTTATATGTTTTCAAACCCTGGTATGTATCCCATAAAAGAAAAAATTAAAGAGGTAAATTATGGATAATACACATATCTTATTGAAATGGGATTTTTTTAGTCATTTTAACTCTTTTAAATATTTTTAATATCCTAACTACTATAATATAGCAGCAACTAGGGTTGTATCCCAATGAGACATCATTTACCAAGCTTCATTGTCATGATTATTAAAATTATTATTATTATTATTTACTAACTAAAATATTTATGGTGGATTTTTATGGCTGCAATGAATCTAAATTATTTTCTGAACTAAGAAAACATGTAAACAGAAGAAAAAAAACTGTATATTGAAAGGAGAATAGAAGTCATAAATGAATCGGTTGTCTACCCAAGTGACTCAATGGGTTCGTCCATTCTTCATTTCTTTGAAATTACTCATTCCATAATCCCCTTGACACACAGTTTTGAACCTATAAACAGTGTTTCTCATTAATCTTAAGAATTCAAGGTCATCAACTATGATATAAGTTGTAACCTTCTTCCATTAAGAGTTGGTCAAAGTATACAATGTTCTCCAAACACTTTGAAAGAGTAAAAGTGTTGTTCTCAATGTTATCAATCTAGAATTGAGAAGCTTCAACAACAAGAATCGAACAATGAACTCCTAACTGGACTAACTTAATAGTCCACACCCAATGAAAAGAATTCATCAATTGACTATGTTCTAGAAAAATAATGGAAGATAAAATGAAACAAAATGAAGGAGATGAAATTATCAAACATCAATCGATTATTAGAAAATTGTAAATATAGGGAAAATTATAGTTTGATAGAAAATGTGAAAGCATGGAATGAATTCAATAGTTGAAAACCACAAGGTATAAACATAATAAAATTATCTAATCAAGTTCACAAAATATGATAGGCCTTCAATCTTCATATCCATAATTGGAAATAGATCTTCTTTGAGTTATCCTAAATATATCATGCCTCTCTTTCAATCACTCTGCTCTGGTGTCATAAAATTTTGGTCTGTTATCTTTCTGTTACTATGTACGAATGAATCCTCTTTGATTTTAGCATCCCCGTATGTAATTTATTTTACACTCATCTTCCTATCCTCCGAACACTACTCAAATTTGTGATAGTCTCATGATTTAATAAATTCCTCATACTTTAGTCACTATCCTTTGCTTCTTAGAAAAGCTCTAACACCACCTCACCTCACTTGCATGCTGGAAATAAATTCTCCATAAAACATCATCATTTTTAATACCAAATTTATCTTTTCCTTCTATTCATCTGAATGAGGACTCGGGCTTCTATAAAACTCATCTTCTTTCACGAAATTTCACCACTTATGTGAGCAACAAAATCTCTAAACAAATGTTGAATCTACTATTCTGCATAAAAAAATGCATAATAAAGTTCACCACACCTCTATCTTTCCAAACTACACTTACTTCTTTAGTTCCTCATAGGAAAATAAACAAACACATGATGTGCATCATATCTTATTTATGTAACCTGGTCATTTAGATGTAAAGAGACCTGGCCAAAATTAACTCGAAACTACAAACAGAAAAGTTCCAACAAAACAATTCTCTTCAAAAATTTGAACTCCACCTGCCTTGAAAAACCTCAAAACCATAGAAAAACATCCAGTCTTGGACTTGGCTTCATTGGGGATTGCTTCATCATGACACCAAAATATGAAAATCAAGTAAAACTTCAACTTCAATATACACCCACGTCATATTCAACCTCAGGATTGGTCGGATATTGAGTGTTGTATGATTTTAAAATGTGCTTTTGATGCTTCTCCAGTAGGCTTTGGAAACCCAAATCTCACCATTGAAGTCCACATCGGCATTCTCGGTAGATATCGGATTCACCTTCCTCAAATATTACACATGATGAAGCTCAATTCCCATTTTTAGGCATTCGGCCTACACTCAATCTTCACAAACCCTCTTTGGTCATCCTTTAGAAATAAAAAATCCCCATCATTGAGCTCGAGCGGGTTCTCATTCGATGAAGACACAGGGTTCTTAGGTATATCAACAGTTGTGGTGGCTTCGAGTGAATCCCCAACTTTGGTCAGATGGAGGGAGGCTTCCCTAATATTCTTCAGCAAGTTTAGTCTGGTTTCAATTTGAAATCATCTGGTTTGAAAAAAACCTTCAATGGTCAGCTTTGGTTAGATTAACAGTGGAGGTAGAGGGAAGTGGTGATGTCAGTGTTTGACTCCATGCTTTGGAAGTGTGAACTTGAAAGTGGTACATCAACAACGAGGCGCCGTCTCCCCCATGGTGGTCTCAATATTCCTCGGTTACCTTTGGTCAGTCTCCATTCAGTCTCATATTTTTTTTGGAGTGAATCACTAGGAGATACTCACATAAGATAAGGTATCTTATGGGGTAATTATAATACCCACTTTATTGATTATATTATGCAGATTATTTTATGGGAACACATCAAAAACATCTTATGGGAGTTTTGGAATTATATTACATGGGTGTGGAAGTAAAATCACATACATAGAAAGATGGAAGGCTGTGGATAGTAGAGATAAATTCTCTTATATGCTGCCCCTCCAAATTATCTTACATGCATGCAAAATTAAAAATAAATTCATATTCGGTAGATTTCCTATTCTAGAAACAAAAAATGAAATAAAATTGAAATGAATATAAACAATTTAATTTATTAATAAATTAAAATGGTAATTTAAATTTTTACCAATTAGAGATCAAATAAATATTTAAATAAAATAAAATCTAAACTAATTATTTTTTAAAATTAAAAACAAATTACTAAAAATAATTAACTGATTAATTAATTGACTAAATAAAGAAATTATAAAATTTATTAAAGAAAATAATTAGAATACAATGATTCTAATTATTAAATTATTTAGTGAAATTAAATCTAACACTAAAATATAATTAATTAATTAATTATAAAAACAATGGAAAAGATAAATTGAATTACCAGAGCATGAAATTAAACAATGACATTAGAATAATATTTTAAAATAAACTTAAAAATTAAATAATAAATTCCAAGTTAAACAAAATTAAAATTAAAAGAACCATCAATTAAACATAAAATCTTTAAATTAGGAGTTTTATTATTTAAATAGTAATCTAACACTAAAGTAAATTAACTAATTAAAACATTGTTTTTACAACATAAATATAACTAAATTAAAGATATTATGTGGGAAAACTGTATAAAAATACATCCAAATTAATCCCCCCCCCAAGGTTTTTCTTATCATCAAGAAAAAAACGAGTCAAATTTATTAGAATGAAATAAATCTTATGTTTGAAATACTAGGTTGCCACAAAAAAATTGGTTTTCAAAATGATTTTCTCCCTTGGATTTTTTATCAAGCAGTGAAAAGGTTTTCCCTCAATAAACTATGTATTTTTAGAGAAAATCGATTCCTATTTTCAAAAAAATAATTAAACCTAAAAAATTATATTCAGGTTAAACTCATTTCAATTTCCATTCAAATGTAATCTCAAACTTCTTTTTACCTATAAGAGAACCGATTCACATATATTAGCAATCAAATAATTTAGACAATCGGTTTAGATGAGAGAACATAATGAATTAAAAGGAGAATAAATAACTCAATGACAACATTATGAATAAAATAAAAAAGTTAAACCTGGATTATTATTTGTGTTTCGTAATTCATTTGAATGCATATCACATGAGTTTAAATCCAAATTAAATATTTAAGGGAAATTATAGTTGTAAAACATTCTCATAATTCTTTACCAAAGCCAAATTATTTTTAATAGGGAAATGAAAAATGAATTACTCAATTATATCCAAGGGGTAATATAAAATTATCCTCCTTAATGTTGCAACACAACATTCAAACTTCATAAAATTTAAAATCACTGAAAAAGATTTATTGAAACTTGAAAAAAAAATGAAAAATTTTAGGGGTTTTAATGGGCTCACAATATGATACAAATTATCATAGTGAAAGAGCCTTCCCCCATACTAAAGCTCAACGTTGTCCCCAATATTGAATTTAAGGTGGAAAAACATTTTTTCAGTTTTAATTTTTAAGACTGATTTGACTATTCATAAGATTAAAATAAGGTTAAAAATAATTACAAGAAATTCCAATGTATTTTTTCCACAAAAAAATGAATAAAAACAATTTTCATCATGCACAGAAATTTACTTGCTGGTTACCACCTAAAAATTTCAGCTTAAGAATATAATATGTATACTAGTGCATGTTCAAGAAGTGTGCAGAACATTTTCCAGCAATGAACAAGATTATTAAGCACTAATAAGAATTCCAAAACAATCTATTTAATGGCAGAAACTAGCATGTTCTACCAAGAAATTCAGCATGGATCAATTAAATCATTTAAAAAAATCCGGAATTTATGTTAAAAAAGAAGTAAAAGGAAGATTTAAGAAAACATGAAAAAGGATTATTTTTTTATGAAAAACTCCCAGAATTAAAAGTTTTTATCTCTATTACATAGATTCTAATACATCCCATATTTTCATTGATAAAGCTCATATAGTTAACATGAATGCTCCAAAAAATTAAATCAAATTAAAATTGGATCCTAGAGAAAATTCACCCCAAGTATAATAAAAATATAGTATAAGAAGTAAAGGTGTTAATCCAATATTCTTCAGCTTGTAGCTTCTCCTGAATATTTATTTTATAAATTATCTTCTCCACAAGGTGGAGAGCAGCAACTAGTGGATTTCTCATAGTGAATTAGTGAACATAACAGAAGGTGGATATCCTTGGAAAAGTTTTTACACAACTATTTTCCACTTTATTTTCTACATGAAAAAAATGAAATTTCAAATTTTTATTGAAATTTCAAAACTAGAATTGAATGTTATGAAAAGGTGAAGGAAAGGGAAAAAAAATTTGTATGAAACCCCCCAAGAGGTGTTTCTTTTTATACTCTCCATCGTTGGACTGCTTTTTTTTCATCCCAAATCCACCGGAGGATGGGGCTTATGTGGTAAGAACCACCACATTCTTTCCTTCCTACATTACATCAACTTAAATACTTTATTGAGTTCTACTTAGAAAAAAATTTGTGCATCCATCCCCCTCATATTGTGGTACAAATTCACAGTTGGGGAAGGAAAAAAAATGACTCCTCATGTTCAATTTCTCCCTCCACATTTTTTTGGGGACATCCATATAAGATGGAAAAAAAATTCTTTTCCCTTAACCAGACAGAATCTTCATTGATTTCAAGCTTCAAATTTTCTTCCATAGAGGTTGTCTCTATTTCAAGATTCATCTCCTCTTGGAATTCTTCATACTCTAATCTTCCTTCTATAATCACTTCCAAATAATCCTCATCTTGTGAAGTGGATGTCATTTCTACATTGTAAAAACAAGGGGATTCAGTTGAAATCTCATATTCAAAAAGATGTGAACAATAAAGGTAAGAAATATTTAAATCCCACTTAAATGAGATGGCCAACAATCCTTGTTCATCATTTTTGAACATAGAAAAACCAATTATATTGGGAAGTGAATGTTCCTTAAGTTCAACCTCAACCTCTAGGATTTCTTCATCAAAAGTATAAAAAGATAAGCTCTTCAGTATGAAACTTAGGAAAAATGTGAGAATTCTTTTAATTCTTTAGCCAAATCTTCCAATACATTGGGATTAATATCCTCTTTAAGTTCTTCTATTATTTCATTAAATTCTTATTCATTTTCACTGTTTTATATACTTTTAATGATGTAGGAAAAATATCTAACAACTTCTTCCAAGGATGGGTCAGAAACCATTTTTCCTTTATTTTTTTAAAAGAATTTTGTTTTTTTTTTTAAAAAATTGTTTTCGAATCATTTTTTTGAAGTCACTTGGCTATTTCCTTGGAAATTGTGCCAATCAAGTGAGTGGTTTCAGACGTTTTAACCCTCTTCAATATTTTCATTCTTTTAACTAATGCAATATAACATAAACCAAATTTATCTCGCAATGAGACTGCATTTAAGGAGATTATTTGTAAAATTTACTACTATTATTAATTAATTAATAAAATATTTATAAGGGATTTATAAGGCTAAAAAGAATAGAAACTAATTTGTAAAGTAACAAAATATGTAAATAGAAGAAAACAAGAAGCGGATTGAATGGTATAGAGAAGTGAGAAAAGAATCGGTGACCTTACCCAATGACTCAACTGGTTCATCCATTCTTCATTGTTTTGAAAGAATTTATTCCATAATTCCCTTGACACACAATACAAAAAATCACTAAACTGATTAATTAAGTGACTAAATAAAGAAATTATAAAATTTATTAAAGAAATGAATTAGAATACAGTGCTTCTAATTATTAAATTATCTAAAGAAATTAAATCTAATTATAAACTATAACAAATTAATTAAATATAAAAACAATGGAAAAGATAAATTGAATTAACTGAAAATGAAATTAAACAATGACATTAGAATAATATTTTAAAATAAACATCAAAATTAAATAATAAATTCAATATTAAACCAAATAATAATTAAAATAAAAAGAAGTAGTAATTAAACATAAAATCATTAAATTAGGAGATTTATTATTTAAAGAACAATCTAACACCAAAGTAAATTACCCGATTAAAACATTATTTTAATGACTTAAATATAATTAAATTAAAGATAATATGTAGCAAAAATGTATCAAAATACAACCACATCACTTATCCTTCTCTTTTCATCTATAAAGTACTAAGATATATCGATATTTAAAGAAACAAATATTATAGGACAACATGAAAAACGAGATTGTATAATTTGAATCTTAATGTTTGGTATTCCAAAAACTCAAGGATGAATGATAGGAGTATAGGGGTATGATTCAACAATTTCTCATATTACAATGGAAATGATAAAACATAACCATGGATTTCATTGTAGGGTTTCCCATGACATCTAATTGTAATAACACTATTTGAGCAGTAGTGGTTCGCTTTAGAAACTCAACACATTTCATTACTATCAAGGAAGACTTATATCTTGAGAAAATCTCCATGATATACATAAGAGAACTAGTATGGATGCATAGAGAACTATTATCCATTGTATCTGATCAGGATCTGAAGTTTACCTTGAGGTTCTAGAAAAACCTTCATTAAAAGATAGATACAGAGTTGATTTTCAATACTTCTTATCACCCTTAGATAGATGACCAATATAAATGAACCATTCAAATTATATAGGATAGAATAAGATCTTGGTTAATGGAATTCCAAGGTTCTTTGAATCACCACCGCCCCCTATTAGAGTTTCCATAAAATAATTTTTTTCCCATTCTAGCATTCAAATAGAGACTTGAGGCTTTGTATTAAAAGAGGTGTTGGACTCCAAAAAACTGGGATATAGTTAGAGAGTGAAAGATGATGGTACTTGATCCTATCCAAGAGATGATAGAAATGGTTTAAACCTTTTATCATCATATTAAATCTATGTAATTTTGATAGAAAATCTATGTAGAAAATCATCGATGAGACCTAGAGGTTGATGTTAGAGAGAAAATATTACTTCCTATATCACCATGGAAGAAAGTAATGAGGGTTGAGAAGAAGGGAAATCATAGTCATAGATACACCATCCCCTTTGAGATACTTGATTGTGTCAGAGTTGTGATTTATTTACTAACACTACCATCTAACCTATATCACATACATGATATATTCCATATATCTCTCTTAAAGAAGTACATAACAAATTCCACGCATGCAATGAATCCAGAGGAGGCACTGTTGGAGAATGATATTTCATACGAGGAGTAGCTAGTGAAGATGTTAGATCATAGAGACAATGTTATCTGAAACAAGACAACTCACCTGACCAAAGTACTGTGGCAGAACCACAAGTTTGAGGAGGGGACATGTGAATTAGAGGAGGGGATTAAACAAAATTACACTCAACAATTTTAGTGTTTGAAATGAAATTTTGAGAGTGAATTTTTCAAAGGTAAGAATAATTTAGACCCAAACTTTTATAAATTAAATTCTCTTTTGAATGAATAAACGCCTTAATATGAAATGTAGTTATAGAAAAAACATGAACTGCATTTAATTTTTGTAATTTTGAGCCATTATAAAATATGGACAAGATTTTTCTATCAAGATTAAAGTACTTTTATGAATCTTAAACGTTGATAATATAGTCATTATATAGTGACTAATAAGATTAGTATATAATAAGTGTTATGATAAAGTCTAATTAATGCAGAATAAAGAAGTGGTGGTATTAACCCGTAGAATCGTACCCTATGAAGCCCATCTATAAAATCTACTGAGGGAGATGGAATCACTGTGCTTTTATCTCCACAAATCCCAAGATGAGATTCAACAAATGAAACATGATTGAAACCATTTACTAGAGAAGTTCAAGCTTATCAAGATCATGACGCAAACCATGTTCGCCAAACCACCCCAAGAAAGTACCACAATCACACACCTTACCCTTATGGCGTATTTAAGGACCCGACTCCAGTTGCCCGAAGCTGGTGCCTTATTTGATTACATTGTCATATAAACAAGGAATATGAATCCTGAAAAAACCAAGTAGTTTAGTAGTATTGGAAACAAGATACATACATAAGTTCAACATTACAACTTGAAAAGAAATACAACATAGAAACTCCTTTGGAAACATCCATAACACCTAGGTTATTTCAAAATGTCATTCATAATAAAATTCTTCATGCCCTAAGAAAATTAAATATAAGAAAAGGGTGAGCTCAAATGCTCCGTAAGGGTAAGAAATACAACATAAGATGTATAAATATTAGGCATGTTGAATAACTAAAAACATTTGCATTTAACAAAAACTTGAACACATTATGGAAGGAATAAGAGCTGAGTAAATAATGTCATAATAAAACATAATCATGAGTATTCTACTAGTCGAATAACAACATGAACCATCAATACTATTTTCATAATGAGGGAATGCATAATGTGGGACATCATAACCATACCGTCAGGGCCTTGTGCCATGACCATAAATAATCATTTTGTCAAGGCCTTGTGCCAAGACCGTAGTTTGTCTCATGAGACCTACCGATGTACCGATGGGTTATAGAGGGACCCACCCTAAAATTTTTATGTCCAATGCATTCCTCATATTAATGGGGATAAATATAAACAACATATACATTCATATTGAGACTAATATATGAAATGTAAATAACTTTCCCCGAACATTAAGCATAAACACTAATCAGTCGGAGTAAATTGGTGAATGGTATTAAAATAGAACATCCACAACCAAAATAATCATAAAAAATTAAATTAAATATGGTAGATGATACCATAAAATATTAATCCCAATAATATATAAGAATCAACAAGAGTGTTGAAAGAGATGAAGATACTCTTATAAAATCTTTGAGTAATTCTTGAGATAAATACCCTTTTACTTGGAAAAGAAGGGTTATTTTGGAAAAAAATTTGTATAAGACCAGAAGTGAAGTAAGATAGTATTTTAATAATACAACGAGTGATTTTATAAAGATAATGGTTTCCAAAAACAGATTATAGGGTGCCCTTGAAGATGGGTAAGAATTTGAGAAATTCCCTTGAATCATGATAGTATTTCGAGAAGAAATTTTGAAGGATCTTTTTGGAACATATAACTCCCATTAAATGAAATTAGGATTCTAGTTGGTAAAAATATATAGAACACTCACACAGAATTTATGAGTAGTACATAATAATACACAATAATTTCATTGAGGTAATTAGATAATAAAAATTACCCGAATAAAAATGGAGGTTCGGGTGGAAAAACCCTTACCTTAAGTCTGAATGTGTTCCACTCTTGAACTTAAGGTCCTGGAATATGAAATTAGACTTATTAATAAATTATTTCAGAACCTATTAGACATGTATTTAGTTTATCACAATTCTGTTTTGTTTATTTCTATCCTTATTAATAAGTTATTATATTGAATTATGTCGTTCCAGAGTGTTCGTTTTCTTGATTTTCATAATCGGTTCACTTGTTTTAAAGTTATGGAGTTCATGTGGAATGGATGAAAATCTTCAGAATTGAAATTACATATTATTTATGAACATCCATAATTTTTAAAGTTCATTTATATCATTTGGTTACATAGAAGGAGTATGTATCATTAGATGAAATATTAATGACATTCACTTTGATTATTTTAGAGATATTTTGATTATTAGGAACTAGTTTGGTCATATGATTTAATAATATGTATGTATACTAGTTCCTGAATATTAATTAGGTTATAATACATATATTATAGTCTGTTTCAACCATCAAAATGGTTTCATGACAAGTAATTAAGGATAAATTGAAGAATGACACTTCGTCATCCATGAAGGTTATAAATTGGAACCTCATGGATGCTGATTTCGTTTATAAAATAAAATGGAGAGAGTAAAAATATTGATGATGGTTCTTCCATTCACATTATATAATTTTAGTATATTGAAGATACTGTAGTTATCATGGTCATTTGGAAAGATGAGGCGGGGAGAGGATAACAAAAGAAGACAAATTGAAATGAAACTAAATGAAAAAGAAGGGTGCTTTACCTCTTGAAATAACCTCCTTGAGAACCTCCTTAAGGGAAGGGGTTTTGGTCTTCTGAAAAGACCAAGAACTTCTTGGACGTGGGGAGTGACTAGGGAAGGGTAATTGGGCAGAACATTTAGGAGATTCAAGGCTTAGAGAAGTGAAGAGAAGAGGAAGTGGGGGGGGGGGGGGTTATAGTGGAGGAGAGGAGTAAATTTTAAATATTGTATTCATTATTTTTTTATTTACCTCAAGACAACCAATAGTGTAACACCCCAATCTTTCATGGTACATTTCCCTTAAAATAATGCAATAGTGTGTGTTGTACGCAACCTCGAGTTCTAACACACACCACAACAAATCAAACTAGCTGTTATAAATAGTAATACCTACTTTTTGAAATTTTATAAATTTTATCTCTCAAAATGGACTTCATTTTTGGATTAGGAGTATCTAATTTAGCCTAAGGTGCAATTTTGGTATTTTTCAGATAACTTTTATATTTTGATGAATAGTGAAAATTACTAAATTTTAATTAAAAACAACTTTTTAATCAAAATAATTAATAGTGATAAATTTTGAATTTGAGTGGTTTTGAAGTATATTTAGAATATATTTTTACCATTCAATACAATGTTGGTAATTTTAAATAATTTCACAATTAAACCGGACATAAACAAGTGTCAATCTTTTGATAGTCATTATATTTTAAAAACACGCTTTTTGTTTTGACAGCGGGAATTAATTTTAAATTAATTTCTGCCACTTATGTGTTTTGAATTTGGAAAAATGGATTCCATATTTGGAATCAGGATGTCCAAATTGTGTAAATATGTAACTTTTATTTTTACACATTTTGAATAATTAGTTCAGTAAATATTTTATTTACCATGGTTAAAGGGTAAATCCGGTAAATAAGGGTAACAAAATAATATTATAATAATAATAAATTACCCTAAAACGTGTTCTAACCTTATTGGTGGATACATATCTGACCATGGTCATATTTGGGTCTATTTGGGGACCCCATGGAGCCACTTGTAGGTGGTAGGGACACTTTATATTAATAAAGTTAAAATAAGTACAAAAATGACATATGCTTATATCTTTTAGAAAAAGTTTTTTACATAGAGTTATATATGTTGGATTTTTGATTATAAATATTCATTAGAAAACTAAAACGATTTCCTACATTATAGTATTTTTTTATAATTTTTAGACATCAAATAATTTAAATTATTTATGACATAATAATGATGCATTGTTTACCTCATTAATAAATCATTTAAATGAATAAGATTATAATGATTAAAATATTATCGAAAACCTGTCCAATTACTATTGGATTATTTTATTTAGACCATGAGACATCTTATCTTTGACTATAATTATTTTTGGACCTTTTGAAACCAAATATATGTTTATAATAAAATAATATTTTCACTCTTTCCTAAAGAGCCCCTCCTCTCCCCTATAAAAAGAGACCACTTATATGCAACTCCTCACACCTCTCAAGCCATTTGGCTCGTCCAAACACTACCCAACTAATCTCCCTACATCCCTCTCCTCCTCCTTGAAGCCTCACCTTAGGCATAAGGCACTTTAAGAAGTCCTTTGGTTCAAACCAAAGTGAGTTACCCAAATTAAAGGTAACGGTTTCTCTTAAATTGTTTTCTTTTATTTTTCTTCTCCAACCCCTAAACTCTTTTTATTTTCTTTATTTTGTAACAACACCAGTATCCTAAATATACTAGGATGTTTTTATAAGAAGTATTCGAACTACACTTACAAACACCTCCATCTAATGGATAAAGAACATAATGATTCTGTGGATGGCAAACTAACGCCTCACGAAATGATGATTGTTCAATTACATCTTACCGCCTCTCATGGTGGAAATTATGATGGAACTATAATTAAATATGATATTTATGATATTTATTTTATATATAAGATTCTTTAATTCCATTTTATATCATACCATTATTCGTTTCATGCTGTATATACATACGATAATTTCATTTGAGGAAGTGCGGACTACCGCCCCCTCAAAGTGATATGACTCGTTCATACCATACATGGAACATATAAAGGATGGGGTTAATGAACATAAGTAACATATATAAGATATTATATTATACTGTAATAATAATATACCTATGTATCATTTGGTTTTTATTCCTTTTAAAATGAAAAATGAAATGGATGTAACGTTCGTGTGTACGTACGGATTACCGTCTCCACGAACGCGATGAGATTAATTTCTCCATCATATACATTCAAGTATAATTCTCATTTGATGATTAAAAATAATGTTTAAGGACTTTATATCATTCTGTATATGAATAATATACATACCATTCATAAAAAATATGGCCCACATAACAAAGAATATAAAGTAAAATGAACCCGTTAACACCCGAAACGACGATAATACTAAAATATTATTAACAAATCAATGTTAAAAGATCATATATGATATCATATTAATGCATATGATTCTTTTATAATTCAATAACAATAATTTCACCATTATACAGGAGGTTAACCTACCCTCAACCTAGGAAAAAGTACAAAGTAAGGGGTTTTCATCTCACTCCTTATTCCCGTGAGATTCATGTCATATTGCCACTATTACCTTTTGTGTGGTGTATGTACTGCCCATAATTGTATTACTTGTGTAATACACTTTACCTTATGTTTATTTACATATTCATTTTATGATACCTCTTTCATGGGTTTTATATTTCATAAGTTACCAAATTGGTAAGGGTTTATTTCACAATCTCTTCATTATTCAAGGTTGTTTATACATAATTATCTACTGGGACCTCTTTATCATCCACATCCATGATTCATAAAAATGAATTTCAAAACATTTTTACTATTTAATAGAAAATGGGTTAAAGTCATTTATACCCTTATACGTTTTTGAATGGAATCTTTCCATCATTTTCCAAACAAGGTGCTTTTTAACCTTTTCGACAAAATTATGGTAAGAATGTTTTTTTTAACTTATACGGCAGGTGTGGTTATTCTCTGCCGTTATTACACCTTTGAAGCTTCCCTTACACGCTTATAAGGATATTTTCAAAATAAAGGTTCTCTTTTATAATCATCTTATTTTTTAATGATTTCAAAAAAAGGGATATTTCTCTCAAATATATGAAAATCCAGTGCAAATGTATACGTATTTAATGAAAGCTTAAAAATGTTTTCAGAAAACCTGACTCTTGAGTGTGGTAGATAGGAAGGGATTGGGTGTGGACCCATCATGGCCTGTAATTAGTTGAGCAGTCTCAGAATTAGTTATTTTGTTTTCAGAATCATTCATAATGTTTTTAGAAAAACACTGGAGTATATTTTAGAAATTTTAAACATAAGTATCTTCTAAAAAAATTGCATCGGTAGGTCTCATGAGACAAACTAGTGTCTTGGAACAAGGCCTTGACAAAATCTTATTTGTAGTATTGGCATGAGACCTTGTCTACGTGGTTATGATAATCTGGCATTATGCATTCCATCATTATGAAAGTGGTTATTGATATTTCATGTGATTATTCGACTAGTAGAATATCCATGTGAATAAGTAAATGGAATTATTTCATTTCATTTTTTCCATATTATGCTGAAGTTCACGTTTAAAGGATTTTTTTTAGTTATACATTTCCTCAAATGTTTATGCTCATTTATGAAAGTTTCCGCTATATTGTTATCCTTACTGAGCATTTGAGCTCACCCCTTTCAATGTTTTATTTTTCCCAGGATGTGAAGAAGTATTTTATGACTTACCTGTAGGGATAGTCTGAGGGGATATGGGTGTGGTCTATGTAAACAATTTTGTCATAGTTTTTTATTTTATGATGTAATGTAAACCTTATAAATGTATCTAGTACTTCCAAGTCTACTAAACTAATCGGTCTTTCGAGACTTGATATTTTTTGATCATGCCAATGTTATGTAATAATGCACCGACTCTAGGATTTTGGGGTTGGGGTGTTACAGTTGGTGTCAGAGGAAGTTTAGTACAAACCTTGGAATCTAGATTTAGGTAAACTCTGATTAGAGCACATAACCCTAAGATATTCTTTGAGGATTAGTATAGAAGAACTTCCTAGAATTTGGTATTGTAGAGATTTTGTGAGTTTTCCGAGAAATATATCCCTGTCTGGATACGAGCAGGTAGAGACGGCTCTGGCACAGATGTACCTAGGGGTAAAACCCAAAAACACCGCTTTGAGCTAGACTCGAACGGGAACTGGTGCATGACAACAGACCTTGCTGCACTCTTGGTTACATCACTCCCGGGGGATATGCTTTGGTAAATTTACAAGATTAGTATGAACCATTATAAAGGGAATAAAAAAATTCCCCTAAGAATATATATCGGGAAATAGATAGTGGATGACCTAGATTATAACATAGGGTACCCCAAGTTAGGATATATTATTCAGTTACAAGATTATCCTATTATGTCTAAATTTTTTTACATTCTTATTAGATAAGTATTCAAAAACCCTAATTGTATTTTCTTTTTGTTAGTTAAAACATGGAGGGAGCTAGTTCACGAACAACTCTTCTCTCTCTTCCTGAAGAACTACTTACAATTATTATCCAGAAGTCATGCGCAGATGATGTTGAAACTTTTTCAAATGTCCAAGTTACATGCAAACAAATTTATGAGACATCCAATACCTCTATCATTTCATGATTCTTTCAAGGATCAAGTACCAACTATGGGAAAATATTGCACTCTCAACTTTCTTACCACGCTAAGAGTGGGATGTACCATCAGGGTCTTTTCAAATTATTCACTTTATCTCAAAATTATTATGGAATAAATGATTTTCTAGATGCTGCAGAAGTGGGAGACCTTCAAGCAGCCTATATGTATCAAATTATATATTTATGTCTTTTGGGATATATAGAAATTGATTTACCAAAACCTTATTTTGAAATATTTGAAGATTAATCAGTAATAATGTTTCTAAAAAAACATGTTAAAGATGATGTCTCAAAATTATATATAAGAAATACCTATTTTTTATGATGCATCGATGCTTCCATCGATATAATCCAAGATGGATGAGGAGTTTTTGGGTAAAGGAAGTATATGATTTTGAAAAATTCCTGAGGTACCATTGTGACACATGAACCCATTCTACCAAAAGGCAATTCCGCCTAGTCTCTCCAGAGTTCATGATGTGTTTCACATATCACTAGTGACAAAATGCATGCCTGACCCAACGCATATACTCACCTATGAAGAATTAGAACTGTAACCCAATCTATCTTATTGTAAAGAGCCTATCAGAATTCTTCATACCAAAGATCAAGTGTTGAGAAACCAGATGACCTGTCTGGTAAAAGTTCTATGGAGAAATCATAAGATGGAAGAGGCAATGTGAGAACCTGAGGAACATATGATAAAGAACCTATGTGGAAATAAATAGATAGTGAAATGTTTTAAAGTGATAGTGCTATTTATTGATGGGATTACTTTCGAAGAATTTTCTCTTGTATGTGTAACCCTACAATTTATCATGTGAAATTGATATTTGAGGAAGAATTATCTTTTCTCTTGTGAATATAGTTATAAATAACCATTTGGTCTTATATGATCATTGGGTTTGAGGCAATTACATGTTATTATATTTTGGGATGAAAATGCAAGGTATGAGGTAACATTTGTGGTTAAATTATATTATGGTTATTTTGAGAAATTTATTTCATTTTGGTAATATTATAAAATATAGTTTTTTAAAAAGGACAACATGTAGACCGTGTAACAATCTGTCGCATCGGACAAAGCTGTGGGAATCGAACCCACAACCAAAGTCTGATTGGGATTTATCTCCTACCATTGGACTACGTGAAGTCCCTAGTTAGTGTGACTAATTATTTTTAGTTTAATGATTTTATTGATCAATAATAAGTTGATTTGGGATATTATGACTTATCAAATGAATACACTTAGTATAAGAAAATGATTTGGTGATTAAGTGATGAATGTTATTTTGGAAGATGTTCTCTTTGTTGGGAACACTATATGCCCAAGAAAAATAGAAATTTTATGGGATTTCATTTGATGAGTAATGGTGGATTTTTATCTATGTTTTTATTGTGGATTTATAGTAATTTGGGTTATTTATGGAAATGATTAACCTATAATAGAGAATATGTGATTAGGTTAATTACTTTTAAGTATGTGACTTAAAGAGTAGTTAATGTCATTTGGAGATACAATTTAATGTGGAAGACTACATAACCAAATTCTTCTAAGTTTTGGGTTTCAATATTAGTTTGTATTGTATTGAAGGATTCTAAGGACAATTGATTATTGAATGGTATTTATTTAACTTTGGGGTATTGTTGGTTTAATTTTAGAAATTAGGATTAGTGTTTCTTTCACTAATGGAATATCCTTTTGTGGGATCATCAGATCTTATACTAACTGTTTTGGTTTTGATTGATCTCTAAAGACAAGGTAAATATATAGTTTATCCTATGTGAATCATGTTATTCTATAGAATTTTATTCTAGCTCTTCCAGTGTGACCAAGTCTTCTTGAATACTCATTGTTCAAAAAAATGAGTTAGTTGTAGAAATTTATTAAAGAATGAAACTCTACTTAAAAAGTAAGTATATCTCTTTATGTTCTTAGTCAATATCATAAATTAATTCCTCATCCTTATGTAATGTAGCTTAAAACAAAAATGTTGTCCGTTTACATTTCCTATTGGGAGACTAATGACTGTTTGTCCCAACACAATTTTGTGGTTTTCTTGTTGTTAACTTTCTCCTGATCATGTTTTCTATCCCTCTCCATCAGAACTTGACACTTAGTTTATCGTCCATATCCATGATTTCCTACATGGAATCCTAGTATGGGTTGGGTGACCATTATACTTCTCTTTCTTTCTTTTAAAGTGATAGTTTTATTGACTCTTTTTCCGATGTGGGACTTTACATTATATTCTCAAGACCAATTTTAAGAATTGCAAGGACGCAATTTGTTGAAGGAGGGGAGAATGTAACACCCCAAGATTCCACGATATGTTTCCCTTAGAATAATGCAATAGCGTGTGTTGTACGCAACATCGAGTTCTAACACACACCACAACAAATCAAACTAGTCGTTATAAATAGTAAAACCTACTTTTTAAAATTTAATAAATTGTATCTCTCAAAAGGGACTTCATTTTTGGATTCGTAGTATCGAATTTATCCTAAGGTGAAATTTTGGTATTTTTCAGATAACTTTTATATTTTGATGAATAGTGAAAATTACTAAATTTTAATTAAAAACAACTTTTTTAATCAAAATAATTAATAGTGATAAATTTTGAATATTAGTGGTTTTGAAGTATATTTAGAATATATTTTTACCATTTAATACAATTTTGGTCATTGGAAATAATTTCACAATTAAACCGGACATAAACAAGTGTCAATCTTTTGATAGTCATTGTATATTAAAAACACGCTTTTTGTTTTGACAACGGGAATTAATTTTAAATTAATTTCTGCCACTTCTGTGTTTTGAATTTGGAAAAATGGATTCCATATTTGGAATCAGGATGTCCAAATTGTGTAAATAGGTAACTTTTATTTTTACACATTTTGAATAATTAGTTCAGTAAATATTTTATTTACCATGGTTAAAGCGTAAATCCTGTAAATAAGGGTAACAAAATAATATTATAATAATAATAAATTACCCTAAAACGTGTCCTAACCATATTGGTGGATACATATCCGACCATGGGCATCTTTGGGTCGATTTTGGGACCCCATGGAGCCACTTGTAGGTGGTAGGGACACTTTATATTAATAAAGTTAAAATAAGTACAAAAATGACATAAGCTTATATCTTTTAGAAAAACAATTTTTACATAAAGTTATATATCTTGGATTTTGGATTATAAATATTAATTATAAAGATAAAAAAAATTCCTACATTATAGTATTTTTTTATAATTTTTAGACATCAAATAATTTAAATTATTTATGACACAATAATGATGCAGTGTTTACCTCATTAATAAATCATTTAAATGAATAAGATTATAATGATTAAAATATTATCTAAACCTATACAATTCCTATTGGATGATTTTATTTATACTATGATTCATATTATATTCGACTATAATTATTTTTGGACCTTTTGAAACTGAATATATGTTTATAATAAAATAATATTTTCACTCTTTCCTAAAGAGCCCCTCATCTCCCATATAAAAAGAGACCACTTCTATGAAACTCTTCACACCTCTAAATCCATTTGGATCGTCCAAAAACTGACCAAATAAGCTCCCTACATCCCTCTCCTCCTCATTTACGCCTCAACTTAGGCAGAAGGCACTTCAAGAAGTCCTTTGGTTCAAACCAAAGTGAGTTACACAAATTAAAGGTAACAGTTTCTCTTAAATTGTTTTCTTTTATTTTGCTTCTCCAACCCCTAAACTCTTTTTATTTCCTTTATTTTGTAACAAAACCAGTATCCTAAATATACTATTATGTTGTTATAATAAGTATTCTAACTACACTTACACACACCTCCATCTAATGGATGAAGAACAAAATGTTTCTTTGGATGGCAAACTAACGCCTCACGAAATGATGATTGTTCAATTACTTCTTACCGCCTCTCATGGTGGCCATTATGATGGAACTATAGTTAAAT
Source organism: Viscum album (assembly GCA_963277665.1). Classification (NCBI taxonomy): domain Eukaryota; kingdom Viridiplantae; phylum Streptophyta; class Magnoliopsida; order Santalales; family Viscaceae; genus Viscum; species Viscum album. Next base: position 1,206,726,726 of record OY728127.1, on the reverse strand, counting down.
ATGATATTAATGATATTTATTTTATATATAAGCTTCTGTAATTCCATTTTATATCACACCATTATTCATTTCATTTTGTATATACATACGATAATTTCATTTGAGGAAGTGCGGACTACCGCCCCCTCAAAGTGATATGACTCGTTCATACCATACATGGAACGTATAAAGGATGGTGTTAATGAACATAAGTAACATATATAAGATATTATATTATACTGTAATAATAATATACCTATTTATCATTTTGTTTTGATTCATTTTAAAATAAAAAATGAAATGGACGTAGCGTTCGTGTGTACGTATGGATTACCGTCTCCACGAACGCGATGAGATTCATTTCTCCATCATATCCATTCAAGTATAATTCTCATTTGATGATTAAAAATAATATTTAAGGAATTTATATAATTCTGGGTATGAATAATATACATACCATTCATAACAAATATGTCTCACATAATAAAGAATATAAAGGAAAATGAACCCGTTAACACCCAAAACAACGATAATACTAAGATATTATTAACAAATCAATGTTAAAAGATCATATATGGTATCATATTAATGCATATGATTCTTGTATAATTCAATAAAAATTATTTCATTATTATATAGGAGGTTAACCTACCCTCGACCAAGGAAAAAGTACAAAGTAAGGGGTTTTCATCTCACTCCTTATTCCCGTGAGATTCATGCCATATTGCCACTATTACCTTTTGTGTGGTGTATGTAATGCCCATAATTTTATTCCTTGTGTAATACAATTTAACTTATGTGTATTTACATATTCCTTTTATGATACCTCTTTCATGGGTTGTATATTTCATAAGTTACCAAATTGGTAAGGGTTCATTTCACAATCTCTTCATTATTCGAGGTTGTTTATACGTAATTATCATATGGGACCTCTTTATCATACACATCCATGTTTCTTAAAAATTTCATTCAAAACATTTTTAATATTTAATAGAAAATGGGTTAAAGTCATTTATACCCTTATACTTTTTTGAACGGAATCTTTTCTTCTTCTTCCAAACAAGGTACTTTTTAACCTTTTCGACAAAATTATGGTAAGAATGTTTTTTTAACTTATACGGCAGGTGCGGTTATTCTCCACCGTTATTACACCTTTGAAGCTTCCCTTACACGCTTATAAGTATATTTTAAAAATAATGGTTTTCTTTTATAATCATCTTATTTTTAAATGATTTCAAAAAAATGGATATTTCTCTCAAATATATGAAAATCCAGTGCAAATGTATACGTATTTAACGCAATCTTAAAAATGTTTTCAGAAAACCTGACTCTCGAGTGTGGTAGAAAGGAAGGGATTGGGTGTGGACCCATCGTGGACTGTAATTATTCGATCAGTCTCAGAATTAGTTATTTTGTTTTCAGAAGCTTGCATAATGTTTTTAGAAAAACACTGGAGTATATTATAGCAATTTTAAACATAAGTATCTTCTAAAAAAATTGCATCGGTAGGTCTCATGAGACAAACTAGTGTCTTGGAATGAGGCCTTTACAAAATCTTATTTGTAGTATTGGCACGAGGCCTTGGCTACGTGGTTATGATAGTCTGGCATTATGCATTCCATCATTATGAAAGTGGTTATTGATATCGCATGTGATTATTCGACTAGTAGAATATCCATGTGAATAAGTAAATGGAATTATTTCATTTCATTTTTTCCATATTATGCTGAAGTTCAAGTTTAAAGGATTTTTTTTAGTTATAAATTGCCTAAAATTTTTATTCTCATTTACTAAATTTTTCGCTATATTGTTATCCTTACTGAGAATCTGAGCTCACCCCTTTCAATGTTTTATTTTTCTCAGGATGTGAAGAAGTATTTTATGACTTACCTACAGGGAAAGTCTGACGGGATATGGGTGTGGTCTATGTAAACAATGTTGTCATAGTTTTTCATTTTATGATGTAATGTAAACCTTATAAATGTATCTAGTGCTTCCAAGGCTACTAAACTAATCGTTCTTTCGAGACATGATCTTTTGTGATCATGTCAATGTTATGTAATAATGCACCGACTCTGGGATTCTGGGGTCGGGGCATTACAAATAGTGTTGTTTCATGTGACCCCTAATATTAATAAGCGCATGTTATTTTGAACCAAGTGGACTTACATCACTTATGAGGTCATAAATAGTGTATTTAACTAATAATTTATATATACGATATTTTACCATATTTCACTATTCATCAAAAATTCAAGAATTTCAAAAAAATCCCAAAAATTCACCCTAACCATTTTTCAATGTGTAGAATTTAAAAATTAACTCCATTTTTCAAAAATAATTTTATAAATATTATTAATTTAGTTTTTAAATAAAATCATAGTTAATTCAAAATAACAATTTTAAAGGAATAATTAGTTTTATATCACATTGAAAAATTAATTAAGATTTCATTATCTTATTACCTTAAGAAAATAAAATAATATCATTATTTACTATTCATAAGGGTCATATTACTATTAATAAGGGTATGTTACTATTCACCAAAAATCAAGTTGGTTCTATCAGACTTCAAATGACTTACTGATCACAACTCTAGATGACCATTTTTCAAAATTCAAAACATAGTAGAGGTAAAGTTGTGTTTAACAGCTAGATTATAAAATGTGTTGATTTGTAGAAACTTAGTGTTTCATGCATTCAATATATATTTTCAAAACCTTGGGGTGTTACATTCTCCCCTCTTTACAAAAATTCCGTCCTTGAAATTCACAGAATATTACCTCACAAAAATATTTGGGTAGGTCTTCCTCATAAGCTCTTCAGGCTCCCTTGTTACCTCTTGGATTTTATGATTACTCCAAAGTATATTTACCAAATGAGTTGTCAGATTCCTTAACACTTGTTCTTTAGTGTCCAAAATCCGGATAGGCTCTTCATAGTAGGTTAGGTTAGGTTCCAACTCTATACCTTCAGAAGTGAGTACATGCGTTGGGTCTGACATGTACTTTCTCAGCAAGGAGACATGGAACATATTGTGTACTTTGGACAGGCTACGTGTCATAGCCAAATGATATGCAAAATCTCCAATTCTCTCTAGAATTTTGAAAGGCCTAATGTACCTAGGGCTCAGTTTCCCTTTATTCCCAAATCTTATAACACTCTTCCTTGGAGATACTTTCAAGAAAATGTGATCACCCACTTGACATTCCATATCCTTCCTTCGATTATCGGCATATCTCTTTTGTCCACTTTGTGCTGTTTTGATATGACCTTGAATAGTCTTTACCTTCACTGTTGTTTCCTTTACAAGATCTGGACCCACAAGCCTTTTTTCTCCAACTTCATCCCAACAAGTTGGTGTACGACATCTCTTTCCATACAATGCTTCATATGGATCCATTTGAATACTTGAATGAAAACTATTATTGTAGGAAAACTCCACTAAAGGTAAATATTGATCCCACATACCCTAGAAGTCAAGTGAACATGATCCCAACATATCCTCTAAGGTTTTAATCGTCTTCTATGATTTCCCATCAGTTTGTGGGTGGTAATTAGTACTCAATCAATGTTCGGTATCTAAATCCTTCTAAACACTTTTCTAGAATTTTGATGTAAATCGAAGGTAATGATCAGACACAATTGAGAGAGGTTCTCAAAGAAATCTCACATCTTCGTTAATATAGAGTCTTGCTTGGCACTCCAGTGGAAAATCCTCCCTTATAGTGAGGAAATGTGCATATTTCATAAGTCGATCCACAATTACCCATATCACATCATTCTTCCTTTGAGTTTTGGGTAATCCAATGAAAAAATCCATGGTTACATCTTCCCATTTCCACATAGGAATTGGTAGAGGTTGCATGAATCCTTTTGGATGTTTCCTTTTGGCCTTCACTTGTTGACCAACTAAACATCTTGATATGTAATCTGCAATTTCCCTCTACATGTTATCCCACCATAAATGTTCCTTCAAATCTCTATACATCTTAGTGCTACTAGGGTGTATGGAGAAATTAAAACTATGGGAATCATCCAATAAATCCCTTTTTAGATCAGGTATAACTGGAACATAAAGCCTCTTCCTAAATTTTAGAACACCATCTTCACACACAAAGTCAGCCATCTTCCCATCTTTCACAACATTAATTTTCTTTTGTAGGTTCTCATCATCAGGCTGATAACTTTTAATCCTTTATAATAATTATATTTGGGAAACTAAATGAAAAAGTAGTGATGTTTCACCTTTTTTGATAATCCCCATATCTATCCTCACTAGATCCATGTACAAAGGATCCTTATCAATTCTCATTTTCTTGAGAACCCCGTGATCCTTCCTTCTTAATGCATCAACTACTTTTTTTTCCTTTCTTGGGTGGTAGTATATAGTACAATAATAATCCATTAGTAGTTCGATCCATCATCATTTCTTCATGTTGAGTTCTTTCTGTGAGAAGATATACTTCAGACTCTTTTGATCTGTATATATCTCCCACTTTTCGCTATAGAGATAATGTCTCCATATCTTCATGGAAAAGATTTCCACTGCTAACTCAAGATCATATGTGGGATAATTTTGTTCATGAATTTTTAACTTCCATGATATGTAGGCAATAACTCTATCATTCTACATAAGGACACAACCAAGTCCTTTATTTGATGCATTATTATAGATCACAAATCCATCACTCCATGATGGTAGAGTCAAGATTGGAGCATTCACTAATCTTCTTTTCAATTCTTTAAAACATTCTTCACATTACTTTGTCCATACGAACCTAACCCCTTTTCGTGTGATCTTGGTCATTGGGTTGGATAAACAGGAAATGTTTTGAATGAAACATCAATAATAACCTGCTAAACCAATAAAACTACGTACCTCAGTTATGCTCATTGGAGTAGGCCATTATTGAACAGCCTTTGTCTTCATAGGGTCAACAAATATTCCATCCTTGGAGACAATGTGACCAAGGAAGGAAACTGATTGTATCCAAAATTCACACTTGCAGAAATTCCCACATAATTCATTTCTTCTAAGAGTTTTCAGAATAGTGCGCAAGTGATTTTCATGACTTTCATAGCTTTTAGAGTATACCAAGATACCATTAATAAACACTACCACAAATTCATCAAGATATTCCTTGAAAAATCTATTCATTAGATCAATGAAAATAGATGGTGCATTAGTTAGTCTAAAAGGCATTACTGTAAACTCTTAATCCCTGAACCTGGTTTGAAATGATTTTTTTGGAATGTCTTCCTTCCTCACAAGGAGAAAATGATATCCAGACTGAAGATCAATCTTTGAAAAATATTGGGCTCCATGAAATTGATCAAATAAATCATCAATGCGAGGTAGGGGATACTTGTTCTTTATTGTTATAACATTTATCTCCATGTATTCAATGTACAACCTCATAGATCCATATTTCTTCTTAACGAAAAGAACATGGGATCCCCATAGAGAAACACTAGGGAGAATAAATCCTTCACCACTCAATTCCTCTAGTTAATTATTTAGTTCTGCTAACTCCATAGTGGCTATTATATAAGGGGTCTTTGATATGGGCCTTGAACCAAGAATTAAGTTAATGGAAAACTCAATTTCCCACTCTAGAGGATGTCCAGGTAAATCCTATAGAAAGACGTCAACATATTATTGCACAGTAGGTACATCCTCTATTTGAACATTCTTCCCCTCACCCATAGTTATTGCACTCCCATCCTCAAAAATAATTTAATTCAGTAGAGCTATTGGGGGTGGATCTAGATGAGAATCAGATGGTGATGTTTCTTCCCTAAAGACAAGGGATTCCACATCATCTTAAAAAATTATACTTTCCTTCCTCTTGTAATAATTTTTTGCATCATGGTTTGAAAGCCAATCCATACTAATAATTATATAAAATTCAATCATGGGTATGACAATAAAATCACCAGATAACCAACGTTTATATGCCATAATGGGGACTGTCTGACACAACTTTGTTGCAATTATACTACCATTAGGATTTTTAACTGATAACTCCATTACTAAATAAAATTGAAAATATCTTATTTTCTTGGAAAACTGGGAAGATATGAATGAATGTGACGATCTAGAATCAAATAAATCGTTGGCTAAGTTTGATGAAATTATTAATGTTCCTACCACCACTTTTTTCAGAACTTTAACCTCCATAGTTGAGACCACATAAGCTTGGCCTTGCTTTGTTTTCATTCTTTGGAGAATGCTTCCCTGACGCTTATGACATTTATGTGCATAATGTCCCATCTCCCTGTAATTGTATCATTGAACATTGGTAGTTTCTTTCTTCCCATTACAATCTTGAGATAGTTGGCCTTTTTCTCCACACTTGTAATAGACTCTCATTCACTTCAAGAAAGTGCCTGGGTGTTTCTTACCACAATTACTACAGGATGGAAGTTCAACTCTTCCCTTATTCACAATTTTCTTATTTCATTTTCTAGAATTTTCATCAGCCCTCTTCTTATCTTGTTTTCCTTTAAAGTCATAAGTGTTATAAAATTCTTTTTCTCTCTTGATATCACTTGAGACTATATCTTCATATGATGAGAAACTTTGAGAGACTAGATCCCTTTGGAGGAATGGTTTTAAACCATCAAAGAATCGATCAATTTTGCTCCTTGGATTAAAAATTTAGTCTACATCATGCATTGATAGCCTTGTAAAGTTGGCTTCATACTTGGAAACATTTTCATCCTCTTTATGCCTAATATTTAAGAATTTTATTTCCATATCTTCTCTATGTTCACGAGGAAAATATTTCTCTAGGAATGTTTTCTTAAAGTACCTCTATTCCATATATTTTATCTGTTCCTCCTCCTCTGTGTTTTGGATTAATGACAACCATTGATCAGAATCTCCCGATAGATGATACACTACCATGAAAACCTTTTCTCTTTTGTTACATCCCAAAGTGACAAATATCTTCTCTAGGGAACATATCCACTGCTCAGCTACAAACGGGTTTGTAGTCCCATTGAATGATAGAGGTTGTTATCGCATAAAGAGATCTGACAAAGCTTCTTCACATGATGGATTCGGATGCTTCATACGAGTAAGGATATTTTTTACAACCTGAGTAAGTTTTCCCTATATAGTTATAAGTTTCTCTACACCAGTCACAGTACTAGATCCAAGATCATTATCTTGCATCGGAGGAAAATCCCTACATGGGATATGCGTGTTCATATGGTTTCCATTTCTTCCACTTGACACCATTTCTAAATAATGTCATACAATAGATTAGGGTATGAATCATAATGTATAATCTCAATGTAGAAAAATACTTAGCATAAATTTAAATTCTATACCTAGCTATTCTCATAATCATAAACATAGTTTCTTTGAGGAAAAATTTACATTTAGATCCTTCATTATGGATTGTAACGAAAAGGTTAATTATCCTAAGCATATCCCCCAGGAGTGTCAAACCAGGTGCACATTAAGGCCTGTTTTCATGCACTAGGATACCCTAGGTCAAGTCTGAAACTCCTTTTCAGAGTTTTCACTCCTAGGTACATCTATTCCAGAACCACATCTACTTGTAGTATCTAGACAAGGATGTATTTTCTAGAAATATCCACATAATCTATTCATTACCAAAATACTAGGATGTTCTTGTATTCTTATCCTCAAAGACTATCTTAGGGATTTGTTCCCTAATCTACATTTTCTAAATCTACTTTCCAAGTTCTCTACTAAACTTCCTTTGATACCAACTATAAGGACCCAACCCCAGTTTCCCAGAGCTGCTGCCTTATTTGATTATATTGGAATATAAACAAAGAAATATTCATCCTGAAGGACCAAGTAGTTTAGTAGTATTGGAAACAAGATACATACATAATTTCAACATTAAAACTTGAAAAAAAATACAACATAGAAACTCCTTTGACAATATCCATAAATCCTAGGTTATTTCAGCATGTCATTCATAATAAAATTATTCATGTCCTAAGAAAATGAAACATAAGAAAGTATTGAGAATAAACACTCAGTAAGGGTATTCAATACAATGGAATATATAGATATAAACAGTAGGCATGTTGAATAACTAAAAACATATGCTTTTAGCAAAAACTTGAACACATTATGGCAGAAATAAGAGATGAGAAAATAATGACATAATAAAACATAATCATGGATATTATACTAGTCGAATAACCAAATGAACCATCGATACTATTTTCATAATGAGGGAATTCATAATGCGGGACATAATAACCATACTGTTAAGGCCTCATGCCAAGACCATAAATAATCATTTTGTCAAGGCCTTGTACCAAGACCATAGTTTGTCTCATGAGACCTACCGATGCACCAAGGGGAAATAGAGGGCCCCACATGACACTTTCTATGTCCAATGCATTCTTCATATAAATATAGATAAATATAAACAACATATACACTCTTATTGAAACTAATATATAAAATGTAAATAACTTTCCCTGGACATTAAGCATAAACACAAACCATTCTGAGTAAATTGTTGAATGGTTTTAAAATAGCACATCCACTGCAAAAATAATTATAAACCATTAAATTAAATATGGTAGATAATACCATGAAATATTAATACCAATAATACACAATAATCGACAATAGTGTTGAAATAGATGAACATAATCTTATAAAATCTTCGATTAATTCTTGAGATAAATACCTTTTTACTTTGAAAAGAAGAGTTCTTTTGGAAAAATATTTGTATAAGACCATAAGTGAAGTAAGATAGTATTTTTATAATAAAATGAGTTATTTTATAAATATAATGGTTTCCAAAAACAGATTATAGTTTTCCCTTGAAAATGGTTAAGAGTTTGAAAAATTCCCTTGAATCGGGCTTGTATTTCAGGAAGGATTTTTGAAAGATCCTTTTATAACATATAACTCTCATTAAATTAAATTAGGATTCTGGTTGGTAAATATGTATATAACAATAAAAAAAATTATGAGGAGTACATAATAATACACAATAATTTCATTGATGTAATTATAAAATAAAAATAACCCGAATGAAAATGGAGCTTCGGGTGGAAAAACCCTTATCTTAAGTCTGAATGTGTTCCGCTCTTGAAATTAAGGTCCTGGAATATGAAATTAGACTTATCAATAAATTATTTCAGAACCTATTATAAATTTATTTAGTTTATCATAAATTTGTTTAGTTTATTTATGTCCTTATTGATAAGTTATTATATTGAATTCTGTTGTTTCGGAGTGTTCGTTTTCTTGATTTTCATAATTGGTTCACTTGTTTTTAAGTAATCGAGTTCATGTGTAATGGATGTAAATATTCAGAATTTAAATTACATATTATTAATGAACATTAATAGGTTTTAATGGTAATTTATATCATTTTTTTACATAGAAAGAGGGTGAATCATTAGATGAAATATTAATGACATTCACTTGGATTATTTTAGTAGTATTTTGATTATTAGGAACTATTTGGGTCATATGATTTAATAATATGTATGTATACTGGTTTATGAATATTAATTAGGTCATAATAAATATATTATAGTCTGGTTAAACCATAAAAATGGTTTCATGACCAGTAATTAAGGTGAAATTGAAGAATGAAACTTCTTCATCGACGAAGTTTATAAATTGGAACCTCATGGGCATTGATTTCATTTATAAAATAAAAGGGAGAGAGTATAAATATTGAAGATGGTTCTTCCATTCGCATAATATAATTCTAGTATATATATGATACTGGTATTATCATGTTCATTTGGATATAAGAGGTGGGGAGAGGATAAAAAAAGCAGATAAATTGAATTGAAAGTAAATGAAAAAGAAGGGTGCTTTACCTCTTGAAATAACCTCCTTGAGAACCTCTTTAAGGGAAGGAGTTTTGTTCTTTTGGAAAGACCAAGAGCTTATTGGATATGGGGAGTGACTAGGTAAGGTTAATTGAGTAGAACTTTAAGGATCTACAAGGCTTATAAAAGTGAAGAGAAGAGGAAGTGAGGGGGGAGGGTTATAGTGGAGGAGAGGAGTAAATTTTGAATATTTTATCCATTATTTTATTATTTCCATCAAGACAAAAAATAGTGTTGTTTCATGTGAACCATAATATTAATAAGTGCATGTGATTTTGAACCAAGTGTCCCTAAATCACTTATGATGTCATAAATAGTGCATTTAACTGATAATTTATATATATAGTATTTTACCGTATTTTACTATTCATCAAAAATTAATTTTCTTAGAAAAATACCAAAACTTCACCTTAACTATTTTTTACATGTATAATTCAAAAATGAACTCCATTTTTCAAAAAATAATTTTCTAAATATTATTAATTTAATTTTTAAATAAAATAATAGTTAATTCAAAATAACAATTTTAAAGGTATAATTAGTTTTTTATCAAATTAAAAAATTAATTAAGATCACATTATATTATTACCTTGAGAAAATAAAATAATAATATTATTTACTATTCATAAGGTTCATATTACTATTCATAAGGGTATGTTACTATTCACCAAAAATCAAGTTGGTTCTATCTCACTCCAAATGGCTTGCTGATCACAACTCTAGATGACTATTTTTCATAATTCAAAATATATTAGAAGCAAAGTTATGTTTAACGACTAGATTATAAAATGTGTTTTTTAATAACTCAGTGTTTCATGCATTTAATATTTATTTTCAAAACCTTGGGGTGTTACAGCATATGCTTGTGAAATAATGAGTTATGTATCTTGACCATTATAAGGGCCAAGATCTTCATAGATCAATCCTTTGCATGTTTTTGAAGGTTGAAGTGCTCGGAGGTGGCTCAGAAGATGTTTGGAGAAGTTCTGTTAAGTAAAAGATGGAAGGAGGGGATTACACGTCGTGTAACAACATTACACGATGTGACATCCTATTTCACGGGTTGTTTCATGGAATGAATGAAGGGTTTACAGTGTGAAATGATTAGGGGTCTCAAAAATTAAAATAAAGCATTGAGGCAATGCATTTTTTAGTGGAACTAGACTTCGAGGAATTACATAATGTGAGAGGGGATTACATATTGCCTAATTCCCCAATGCTGTATTTTTTAAGTGCTTTCCAGATGCTTGAGTTTTTTTAAAACATACGGCTGCAGCAACACTCCCTCGACCCTAGGTTACCCAACAACCCTCTCTTCAGTGTTTTGGGGATTTCTTTGTTAAGTAATGATCCCTAGCTCCTTACTTTGATCTATAGTGATCCGTCTTCGATATAAGGTATGATATACCTCCATTATTGAGGTTTCTTCAATCTGTTTTTTTCCATTTCTCCTTTCCATGTGATGCGCATGATCTCCATGTTTCTAATGGAGTTTGTGTCACAGCGTCCTCAGGTGGATGCATTTGTTGTGGGAGAGGTGATCATGATCCATTTCATTTACCCATTCTTATGGGAATAACGTCAATGAACTTTTGAGGTAGGAGATTTGATGCATCACTATTTACTTACGTGCAATCGTAGAGCTAGTCGGATTTAGTCCTTCGGATCGCAATGAAATTGACCTAATAATTATATGAATTAGATTAAATAAATTGGTATCGATCGCATAGAAATGTTGTTGTTTTATACCATGATAATGGGTTTCCTCTTGATTTTATAGATATTGAGATATCTATGCCTTGTTTGGTTAGCATATTGTTCTTGATGGAAATTGGTAAAGAACTTAAAGCCAGAATTAATTGATAATTAATTGGCTAAAAGATAAAGAGGCATGTTTATTGAATCCGGTTGTTGTTGTAATTGAATGAAAATAAAATTGATTAAAGTGAGCATGTTTAATTGAATTGGATGATGAACCTGAAGCATGTTGATGATTTTTGATAAAATAGTTAAATACATGATAAATTAATTGTTTAATTAATTTAGAGATAGCTTGTGATAGCTTGTTTCTTAGGTTTCCTGTAGTTGGAACCTATGAATAATGAATTGGTTAATTCAATATGGAATAAGAACAAGATGTGTGATAAATTTAATGCCATGTAGGGCCTGAGTTTCCCACTTGTTATAAAGGTTGAGTGCCTGTGCTTTGGATCCATGAGGGTTCGTTGTGTGTGAAGGATGAATGCCTTGCTTTGGGTCTGAGAGCCCATTTCTTTGTTTTTTTTCCGCTTCTTATGATGTGCTTTAGATATGAGACTTGTGGTTGTGGGGGAAGGGAGGCCCAGATGTGACGTGAGCTTGGGATGGCTGAGCCTTGAGGTTTATTGTGGTATGTTAGGGAAGAGAGGCCCAGTGGTTGTGGTATCAGTTGATTCCTAGAGTGGTGAGATGCATCAGTTTATGCATGTGGGTGTCGGGGAGGACATTGGGGATGATGGAACGGGGGATTACCCATTGATGTGAAAGTGGTTGGTGTTGAATCTTTTGGTTGTTTATCTTATTTACTTTCCTCATTTCTTAAGGCATATAGTCTTGATTACCCTCCTTTCAAATGAGGTGTAGATTCATGGTGTATTCCAATGCTTTCCATGTTTGGATTTCTCAAGAATAGATGGCTCTAAACTCTTGCTATAGGTGGAAAAGACTCGACGGGTATCTCATCTACTCACTGTGTTGAGCCCCTTGTGTTTGGTAGCTTAGAATTATTTTCTAGAATGATTGGGAATATGGAAAATGGTAATGTTGTTAAATAAATGAATAAATGATGTTTAACCCATGGGTTTAGAGCTTACTAGGATTCAATGCCGAGGTTATGTTTCTGAGGAGACGTGGACACGGTTTGATTATTCCTGGAGGAAATGGAACTTGGTTGTAATGTTAATGTAATGTGATGTGGAAAATGATAATGGTTAATTAATGGATAAATAATTAATCAACACAATCTAAAATTGATAAAAAAGGATAAAGTAACTTAATGTAGCCCTTTAAATGGTTGTGTACTTATAGGATATCTAGTATTAGCAGTGGAAGCTAAGAGTCTAAGAGACGTTAGCTGTAGATGAGTCTAAGACTAGGTTGTTCCCATTGTTTGGTTGTGAGCTATATTATATATTGTAATTTTTTTGTTTTGATACGCTACTCTACCCTATCGGTTAGGGAAACTAACACCTCAAGGATTCTATGCCCTAGAGGGGTGTTTTCCTCAACATCCCAGTGGGAGGATGGATGAATGACTACCACATTTGGATCCACTATCTTCTCTTGGTAGTTACTTGTGCTAGTATGCATAGTGGTTAGATTTCTCTATATATGTGTGTAGAGGTCTATAGTGGCTTGTGGTTATTTCACACACATGTATCTTGGATATAGTTTCCTAAGGACTACTATAGGTATAACATGTATAGGATGTGATAGCTTGAGTATCCTTACTTAGTGTATGTGATGCGATGGCTTGAGGTATAATACCTGATGTATGATACACATTATACGAGATATGGTGGCTCCTGAAAACTACCTAGTTACTTTTGTTACGTGGATGTGATAGTGTGATGCACAAGGTTCATGTTGACGCATGAGGTGCATGTTGTGGTGCTTTGCCTAGGTGTATGCAGGTAAGCCTTTTTGGAGAGAGATTCCTAGGACGTGTGATGGTGGGGAAAATCAGAAAACCTGTGGGGAAGTGGTAGCGGGGTACCCTTGATATTGTTTATTCTCTTATATACTTATGTATGCAATACTTGGTGAGAGTAGCCATGGTGAGGTTGGGAACTTAGTATACCTGGTTAAATGATGAGTTAGTTTCACTTGTTATTCATTGTGCTTTAGCATTATTTCTTTACTTTTTCATGAGAGGCTCTGGGGAGGATTCTAATTATTATACTGTTATACTCACCCTATGTTATATAAACAATTTTCAGTTCAGTTAGAGTAGGTTAGATATCAAGCTGGTTACTACTAGCTTGTGGGTTGTAGGAGATATTTAGAATCTGTGGTCACTGCCATCTTTACCTTTCCTTTGGTACTTGTAGTTTTCCCCTTTCAGTTGTAGTAGTTTTTCATGACATTACATATGTGTACTTGGGATTTCTTTTATATTGTAGTTTGAGCTGGAGTTGGTTGGTTTCTATCTTATCTCTCTCTTCCTCATGTTTTCTCTGTTGGCGTTGGTGCCCTAAAAACCAACTTCTTTGTACTTTATGATAAACCTGTATTCATTGGATGAATATTAATATAAACTACTTATAACATCATGATTTTTCTTATGCGTGACATAGTATGTGATAAAGTCCTAATAATAGTTTTCATATTAAAAGGTCATAACAGATCTATGCTATGATGAGAACCCAAAAGTACCATGACACTATTCTTGAATATATATTCTATGACTGAATGATATCATTTCAAAGGGACACAAATGATATAGTATATTAGGGGTGGGGACTCATGAAACTTTGAGGCACCTTCTCATGGTGTGCACCCATGGTAATATCCAGGAGGATATTATGAGAACAAGACCTGCCAGTAGGAAATCCACATTCATAAGTGTCATTGGATGTTTCTATCTACAGAAATGTGTATTGGTCCTTATACTTTAAGATTATTATAAATGGGTATTATGATTCACACACTTAGTTGTATTGACGGAAACCATGATGACAGATTTTCGTGGCGAGGTAGGATAAGTTGGGTGCATCATGAGTAATACTGCATTAATGAATAACGCGAGAAAGGATTTTTCACTTCTACGAAAATAGATATCTCAGACCCTTTGATGTAAATTATATAGCCTAACTAAATCCATGGCCATGTTGTTCTCTAGGAAAGTTCAATTTCGGGAATTCAAATAATGAGAAATCAATCACATGGGTTGATGACACTTGCATGTAACCCGCTTGATTAGAGATATCAAGATAAAGAGATTATATTATATGGTAAGTGTTCGTATGAGGTGAAATTTCATTGCAACATCAACTTATTTCTCTTGGGTAACTTGACCCATTTCTAGACAGCAATCTTGGACTTTAAGAAAGCCCACCTAATGCCAACGAGAAAGAGGCCTAGAGGGTCACACACTAAGTGTAGTAAGTATCTCAGTTAAATAATTTGTTTCTTTAATAAGTTGAATAAATATTATTCACGGTTTTGGTTTAATAATTATTCAAGTATGTCTGATCACATTTATTTCATCTCTAGTTATTAGAGACAATATATTGTGGACAAAATATTTATTTATCAGCGAATAATGCAGTTATATTTATTTAATAAATAAATAGTCATTATTCAAGGCCCGATAAATATTTTGGAGGATTGGAATACCATGTTATGGGTCCAGTGAGAAATAATATTAAATATTATTTGGTTAAATAATATTTAAATATAATTTTCAAGTTAAGCACATGTTCTAGAAATAATAGAATTTCTATTATTATTTGACATGAGGTTTCACATGGAATAATAAATTAAGTATAGAAACCTGTTCTAATTATTTATTATTACCTGGTGAATTAAATTCCTTGATATTTTATTATTCTCTATATTAGCCAAGGGGTCATTCGACCGGCTTACCAATTGTTGTGTGCACAACATCCTTGGAGAAAATCTCTCAAGCCTAGAGAACTATTCCCTCTCCAATAATGCTCTCAAAAACGAGAGAGATCCTCCTGCACCAGATCAAGGAGAATGATTTGGAAGCGATTCCCAAGGTGATCAAAGGTGGACATCATATGTTAAAGGATCTTCCACGCTAGCACTCGGAGACTCCTTCGGTGATGTTCAAATATATGTGGAGCATGTGTGGATCACCACTAGAAGATTCCTATCCTTGGATTCTACATTGCAATAAATCCATACGTCGGACCCATGATCAGATGCATCAACAAAGAAAGAATCACCTTGGAGGTAATTCTATAATTAAATTAAATTAATTATAAAACAAATATGTTGATCCAATCTTCTCGATTCTGGGTTCTCTCCTTTGACTTTTTTTTTATTTAATTCCATGGATACTAGAGTTGATCATCGTATTGATCCCAAATTAATAATTTATTATGAAGATTTCCAAAGTTAGGTACACACTCATCATGCACTTCTGCTATGCCCAGAACCTACAAGTGGTATCAGAGGGGTTATATTTTTATTTATAATCATTTAAATAATTCATTGATTATTTACACTATAATAATACAATTTTTCAATTCATGTTTAATCATTCTTGTAATATGAATTTTGATATTTGTTCCTCGCTTATCATTTCTCACAGATCTAACATAATTGAATAATTTTATGATTAAAATTAAATTGAGGATCTCATTAGGAGTCATAAATGGATCTGTCCAGATAACACAAGAATACACTCTGTGTAGTAGGATCTACATGATGTGTATTTGTGTTCAATGTATCATGAGTAATTCAGCAATTACTCAATTCGTGTGCATTAATGACATGCAGTGTAGTTAATTATTACACCATGTATTGACCATGATAGACTGATGCACAGTCAGCCAAACTACACGCCATGTGGCCCACTCGACACGGTGTGTAGTCCCTTCGAGTCAGGGTCAAGTCGTGTATCCCATACATGGCTTTCCTGGCTGGTGACCATGTAACACAGAGTCTACATGGAGTGTGACCCACTAGACACACCGTGTACTCTGAATATTTCTAAATTACACCTCACACACCATTTCCCTAGGTGTGTACTTCCGATGGATGTTGAGGAGGGTACACGTCGTGTAGTTGGATTTGTACACCGTGTACTATTTTCAGATTACGCAGATTTAAAATTTTATTATTATATTATGTAACCCTTGAGACATGTACCTTAATGTGGGTGTAAAGCTAGGACACAACATGTGATAAGTGTTTAATATATATATATATATATATGTGTGTGTGTGTGTGTGTGTGTGTGTGTGTGTGTATATGTATATTTAATTAACATCTACGTAATGTTCAAAGATCTTCACATCATGTATTACTTGTATTACAATTATAATTCTACATGCCTTATACATGTCACAGAGAATAAAGTGTATTCAAGTATAAATACATGTTGGGTAGTTTTGGATGGGTATTCATTGGTTTTCTTCCAAGGTACAAGTTATGTAAAAGGTTATGGATGAGAATCTCAAAGAATTTCAGAAAATTATTAAGATAAAAAGGATTGATTAATTAAAGATAATGATTATTACATTTGAGTGTAATTTATCTTAATAAGATTTATTAAATAATTGAATGATAGTTTTATTAAATGTGTAATTCATTTCATGTATGTGGATGATCATAAGCTAGACCAAACCTTTATATGTGATTGGTTCCCTTATAATTTATTTATTAAATTAAAATTGTTAGCCTGCATGCCTTCTCCTCATTAATATGTAAGGCCTGCGTGCCCATGGTTTCTTTTATGTAAACCCCATTTTACCCCTCACCTACATGTGAGTTAAAAGCATATGTAATGGATGGAGATCCCAATCTATAGGAGGTGGTTCAAATTAGGAGCCGAGGCAAAACCAATCCAAGGAGATACAATGGTGGACTAGTGGAAAACTATAAACACGAATCTTAAACAGTTCAAGGTGTTTCTCCCCTCAGTTAGGGTCATTTTATCAACCGCTAGATAAACTAACCAATAGTAAAGCTCACGATCATACCCTTAAATTTTATTTCTGTCAATTGTATGGTTATTTATTGTGGATGTTTGATGCGAACACATAATTAATGAACTAACAAGCATACAATATGGAACTAAAAAAATGTCTTATGCGTAAATATTTATCTATACATGGTTAATAACTTAATAATATCCCACTTAAAATTAACAAGCATGTGAAAATATAATAAGTGGAAATTTATTCATAAAGGATAAAATCCCTCAATTAAATATTTATTCGATATAGCCTTTCATTACTTCGGTTTGAATCGAACCACAGTTCAAAATTCTTGACCAACCCTAGTTGGGGTGCTTTCAATTATTGGGGATTTATAATTTGAAGTTTTGGGTTGATTTAACTTAGTTTACATCAAGGGTTGAATTCCTTATCAGGTCTTGGTGTAACTGAGAGGCAAAGGTTGAGGAAATCCAAAATTAAGGATTTCGGGATTGAGGAGTCCACTCAACAGATCAAGGAGTTGTGAGTTAATACAATTGGAATTTGAAATGTCTACCTAAAACCTTTCAAGTTTCTTGAACAACCCTAGTTGGGGTAATGTAAAGGGAAATATGGATCCTTTCCACTAGAATGTCCAAGAAATAGGACATTATAAAACCAATGGTGAGATCTATTGGGTTTCAAAAAAATAGTGGGAGACTAATAGATATTAATTTATTCATTTGTCTATATTTATCAAGATAAAGTACTGAAACTATATTCATATTAATTTGTAGAAAAATAATAAAAATTATATCAAACATATCATTGTGATCCATACTCGAGAAGGAAAACCTTCTCACCAACACTAATTTCCAAGAGTGGAAAGGCGCCTTTGGGTTATCCTTCACCATGAGAGGAAAATTTATGTGCTGGAAGATCCTTTACTAGTTGTGCTTGGAAATGAGGTGAGTGATGAGGAACTATCTATGTATGAGAAACATATGAATGATTCTATGTATGTTCAGTGCCTCATGACACCATCCATGACCAATGAGCACTTAAAGAAACATGTGGAAATAGAAGATTATAGCATGATGTCTCACCAATGGGATCTCTATCAAGAGAAGGCGAGACATGAGAGGTATGAGATCTCCAACGATTTGTTCACTACTAAGCTTGGAGAATCTGTGCTAGCTAGACCACATGTAGTCAAGCTTATTGGCTACATTGAGCATCTGAACATCTTAGGTATTAAGTTCCTAGATGAGTTGCGTATATATATCATACTATCATCACTGTCTAAGTCATTCTCTATTTTTATTGTGAATTATAAAATGATCAATATTGAGAAGAATCTATCAGAGATTCTTACCATGATTTTCCATGTTAATAAGTACATGGGGCATGAAAAACCTATAGTACTTATGGTGAATAGGAAGTGGAAGGACAAGGAAAATGGGCCTAAGATTTATAAAGAATATAAATCCTCTGAGCACCGTCAGACCAAGAAGGAGAAGATCTAGAGGTAGGGTAAGAAAAAGGAGGAAGTATTCTTTGCATGTGGAAAGTCAGGACACTGAAAGAGGAACTGCACCCAGAGGCAAGGGGAATCCAAAGGTACGTTCGTTATTGAGTGAAATATTTCTATTTCTACACATTGGGTATTAGATATAGCTTGCGGGGATCACATCTATATTCAAATATAAGAATCAATTAGATTTTGGAAAATTTATAAAGGAGAGGTAGATTTGCGAGATTCCAATAGTGTGAGGATGGATGATCTTTCCATTGGTGACTACCACCTCACATTGCTGATAGGAATTATTTTGGTTTTACATGGTTGTTATTATGTACATAGTGTTATTAAGAGCATAATTTCTTTATCAAGTTTAGATACAGATGGATTTATTTTCATGTTTAGAAATAAATGTTTTTACTTTTATAAGGACAACATATGTTATGGTATGGCACATTTAAATAATGGTTTGTATGTATTAAATTACAAGAACCAAGTGTTAGAAATTGATAACAAACCAATTTTACATGACTCATACAACACCCAATTGTGGAATCACCACCTTGGTCATGTAAACGAGAAGCGTATGACAAAGATCTGTCAAGATGGCTATTTAGATACTTCTAAGATAAAACAAATTGATAGATTTCATGCTTGTTTACAAGGGAAAATGATCAAACCACCATTTGGTGGATAGGGTGAAAGGGCCACAGAGCTTTTATGATTGGTACACACTGATGTGTGTAGACCATTTCCAGTAGAATCTAGAGGTGGATATTATTACTTCATTACTTTTACTAATGACTTGAGTATATATGCCTATGTCTAATTAATGAGGTATATGTCTAATTCCTTTGAAAAATTAAAGGAGTTCAAGAATGATGTATAGAATCAGATTGGTAAGAAGATAAAGAAGCTTCGATCAAATCGAGGTGGAGAATATCTTAACCAAGAGTTCATCGACCTTTTATAGGATTCTGAGATTATATCTCAACTCACTCCACCTTATACACCATAGTGTAATGGTGTTAGTTAAAGGAGTAACCGTACCTTGTTGGACATGGAAAGGTCAATGATGAGTCATGCAGATCTTCCATTATCCTTTTTAGGATATGCATTACAAACTGCAGGATACACATTAAACCATGTACCAACTAAGGTAGAAAATGGGATTCCCTTTGAGCTATGGAGTGGAAAGAAACCCACTTTGTCACATACACATGTATGGGGATGCAAGACATTTGTTAAGGCTTTCTCAGAAAACAATCTAACACCCTATGGCACGAAGTGTACCTTTATAGGGCATCCCAAGGAAACAAAGGGATATTACCTATACAACCCCTCAGATAAGAAATTGATCATTTCCATACATGCTATCTTTCTTGAGAGGGATCACATCCTCAAAAAGGATAGTGAGATCAAGATTTACTTCAATGAATTTGATGCTCAATATACACAAGAGTTGGTATAGTAACAAGTTCCACAAATCCCCATGGAAGAGGTAGTTTCTGAAACACAAGTATTGCGTAGAAGAAGAAGAGAGGTAAGTGAACCAGAGAGATATGGTTTTCTTGTCACCGAGGAAGGTGACTCATTATTTTTGGAGAATTATGAACATATGTCCTACAAGAAAGTAGTAGAGAGCTAAAAAGATACAATATGGATAGAATCTATGAATTATGAAATGGATTCCATATATCAGAACCATGTATGAGTTTTGGTCAATGCACCAGTTGATATAAATCTTGCTGGGTGTAAATGGGTATTCAAAAAGAATATGGGCATGGAAGGTCAAGTTAGTACCTATAAATCAAGGCTAGTGGCTAAAGGTTTTAAATAGTGTTAAGGAATTGACTATGATAAAAAGTTTCCAGCAATTTCCATGTTTAAATCCATAAGAATCATACTTTCCATAGAAACTTTCCATGACTATGAGATTTGGTAGATAGATGTCAAAACTATATTCCTTAATGGGAACCTTCAGGAAGATGTCTATATGAAACCACCAGAAAGTGTTTGTGACACCAGGTGATTCTAAAAGGGTATGCAAGTTGAAAATATCAATTTATGGATTAAAGAAAGAATCCAGATCATGGAACATTGGATTTGATGAAGCCATAATATAATTTGGTTTCATTAATAATGAATGTGATCCATGTGTTTAAAAGTGGATTAATGGGAATGTAGTCATTATCCTATTAGTGTATGCTGATGACATATTTCTTATTGGAAATGACATACCAGTATTGTAGTCAGTCAAGGACTAGTTGAACAAGTGCTTCCCCATGAAGGACTTAGGTGAAGTATCTTACATTATAGGGATCAAGATCATTCATGATATATCCAAGAGGCTGGTTGGACTAAGTCATAGTACACACATTGAGAAAATACTAAAGAGATTCAGTGTGGAATAATCCAAGAGGGGATTGGTTCTAGTGTCACATGGTAGACATATTTCCAAGAAAATGTGTCCCTAGACACAATATGAGAAAGATAGGATGAGTAAGATTCCATACGCTTCAGTGATAGGATCTATCATGTATGCCATGTTATATACAAGACTTGATGTTGCCTATACACTGAGCATGGTGGGAATATATCAAGAAGATCTAGGAGAACAACATTGGACTGCTGTCAAGACTATCCTTAAGTATCTGATAAGAACTACGGATATGTTCATGCTATATGGAGGAGACGAGGAGCTTGTCATCAGAGGGTATGCTAATGTTTCTTTTCCTATATATCAGAATGATTTGAAGTTGTAATCAGGACATTTTGTCTGTCTCAACGGAGGATTTGTGATCTGGAAGAGTTCAATGTAGCCAGTTGTCACTGATTCTACAATGGAGTCCAAATATATAGCGGCTTCTGATGTAGCTAAGGAATCCATCTGAATTCAGAACTTTTTCCATGATCTTGATGTGGTGTGTAGCAGTAAGGATCCAATTATATTGTATTGTGATAATACTACAGCGGTGGCTCTTGAAAAAGGGCCAAGGTCACATCAACGGACAAAGCACATACTACGAAATTATCACCTCTTGAGGGATTTCTATCAAAGGGGTGAAGTTGAAGTGAGTAGATTGTCTATGGAAGATAATGTGGTGGACCCCTTGACTAAAGTCCT
The DNA here is from genome assembly GCA_963277665.1 of Viscum album. NCBI lineage: Eukaryota > Viridiplantae > Streptophyta > Magnoliopsida > Santalales > Viscaceae > Viscum > Viscum album. Next base: position 1,206,704,594 of record OY728127.1, on the reverse strand, counting down.
ATCTTATAAGAAGCATGAATATCATGTGAGAGCTAGCGGAATGAAGGTTGTTAGCAGTTGTGTCTAGTGAAAGTGGGATAATGTTGGAGTTAGTGCCCTAGAAACCAAATTCTTTATACTTTATGATAAACCAGTATTCATTATATGAATATTAATATAAACTACTTATCAAATCATGATTTTTCTTCTACATGACATAGTATGTGATAATGTCCTAGGAATAACTATTGCATTAATAGGTCATAGAAAATCCCTACTATGATGAGAACCTGGAAGTTCCATGACACTATTATTTAATATAATTTCTATAGCCAAATGATATCATTTGATGGGACACAAATGATACAGGCTATCAGGGGTGGGGACTCATGAAACTTCGAGGCACGTTCTCATGGTGTGATCCCTTGGTAATATCTAGGAGAATATTATGAGAACAAGAGCCTCCAGTAAAAAATAAACATTCATAAGTGTCCCTAGATATTTTTATTTCCAGACGTTCATATTGGTCCTTAGACATTATGATTATTATTAATGGGTATTATGACTCACGCACTTAGATGTATTGATGAAAACTATGACGAAAGATGTTCATGGTGAGGTAGAATATGTTGGGTGTGTCATGAGTAATACTACATTAATGAAAAATGTGAGAAAGTATTTTTCACTTATAAAGAAGTAGATATATCTGGCCCTTTGATGGAAATGATATAGCCTAACTAAATCCATGACCATGGTGTTTTCTAGGAAAGTTCAATTTTGAGAAGTCAAAGAATGAGAAATCAAGAACATGGGTTGATGACACTTGCATGCAACCCGCTTGATTGGAGATATTAGGAAAAATAGATTATATTAAATGGTAAGCATTCGTATGAGGTGACATGTCATTGCGAGATCAACTTATTTCTCTTGGGTTCCTTGACCCGTTTCTAGATAGTAATCTTGGACTTTAGGAAATCCTACCTAATTCCAATGAGAAAGAGAACTAGAGGGTCACACACTAAGTGTATCCAATATCCCAGTTAAATATTTTTTCATTTAACAAGTTGAATAAATATTATTCCTGGTTTTGGTTTAATAATTATTCAAGTATTCCTGATCAAATTTATTTCATATCTAGTTATTTGAGAGAATATATTGTGGATGGAATATTTATTTATCAGCGAATAGTGCATTTAGATTTATTTAATAAATAAATAATCATTATTTAAGGACCAATAAATATTTAAGAGGATTGGAGGACCAAGTTACGTGTTCGGTGATAAATAATATTAAATATTATTTGGTGAAATACTATTTAAATATAACGTGCATGTTATGAACATGTCATGGAAATAATAGAATTTATATTATTATTTTACATGGGATTTCACATGGAATAATAAATTAACATCACCTATGCTAATTATTTATTATTATGTGGTGAATTAAATTCCCTGTTATGTTATTATTCTCTATATTTTCCAAGGGGTCATTCAACCGAAAAACAAATCATTGTGTGCACAACATCCTTGGAGAAAAGTTCTGGAGCCTTGAGAACTCTTCCCTCTCTAAGAATGCTCTCAATAATGAGAGAGATCCTCCTCCACAAGATCAAGGAGAATTCTTTGGAAGTGATTCTCAAGGAGATAGAAGGTAGACATTGCAAGCACAATGATATTATGTGCTACCACTCAGAGACTCCTTTGATGACATCTGATGATACATGGAGCATGTGTGGATCACTGTTAGAGGATTCCTATCCTTGGATTCTACATCGCAATGAAGCCGCACCTCAAACCCATGGTCAGACGCATCAACAAAGAAATAATCACTTTGGAGGAAATTCTATAACTAAATTAAATTAATTGTAAACAAAATATGTCGATCCTCTCTTCTAGGTTATAAGTTCTCTCCTTTTTATTTTATATTTGATTCAATTCTGTGGATACTGGTGTTCATCATGTTATTAATCCCTAATTAATTATCGAGTATGAAAATTTTCAAAGTTGGGTACACGACCATCCTGCACTTCCGCTATGCCCGGAACATACATTCTCTTAGAGGTTAATGCCTCTCATCGGTGTGTGTATTATACCTTCGGTGCTAGTCACCAACCCGGGGCCTACTTGAGGTGGGACTTGAGGGTCATTATATTTTTTCTCACATTGAAAACCCATGAGGGGTACACTTTGTGGGGAGAGGGTGATGACAGAGTGGTATTAGAGGTCCAGTTAAGGGATAGGATGAAGTTTGGAGTTAGGCACAAGTGAGGTTGCATGGGTTGGTAGGGAAATGATGTCAGAAAATTTGAACAAGTGCTGTAAACACTAGATACTGGATGAGACACAGGTATTTAGGCCCCCTGTGATCTGATGCATGAACCTTTAAGTTTATAGTGTCTATTAGATGAGATGATTCTTGTTACAGGGTAGAGACCAAGGAAAGGATCATGCATAATTATTCTTTGCACCTGTGTTTTAATGGTTATACCTTGGGATAAGTTAACCTAAAATGAATAAAAGAAAACAATTAGTTAATGTTAACTTCTTCCATATTCTAGGTTTAGCATCTCTAACTATTTATCCTTTTGTAGGTATGTCTCTTGGTCAACATCTTCATCAGGTTCTTTCAGAAGATTTACAGTAGGTTGTGCCAGAAGATTTCTGTCGAGTAGAGGTTGACGATGAGGACACATGGAGGAGGAAACTTCAAGAATTTTAGTGCTAGAGTCTACAAAAGTATGAGGGATATGTTTTAGATACAGTTATGGAAAACTAGTTGGAGGAGTTTGAGATAGCTTTCATTTAAATCTATGCTCATAATGAGTATTGGGTATCGTTGGTTATGACGATGTTGCGTGGTGTATTAAGGCAGTGGTTGTTCTTATTCCTCGTGGATCACGATGAGTCGATAGTCTCATGGGAGAAGTTTTGAGAGAATTTTAGTGAATATTTTCTCTCTTCAACCGTGAAGGTGGCCAATCACCAGGAGCTTCTTACCCTTCAGTAGGGAAGATATAGTGTAATAGAGTTCGAGATCTATTTTAGTAATCTTCTGCAACATGCTTCAGACTTTTTTCTAGATGAGGAGGCTAGGGTGAGGCATTTTGAGAAGGATTTGCATCTATAAAACCAGCTCCAGGTCACTCCATTTATACTGAAGACATATCTTGAGGTGCTGGAAAGGACAGAGGTCATCAAGAGGACGTTAGGAAGAACCAGATCATCATGATAGGGGAGTCATCAGGATTCCTCATGAATCAAAGCTATGGTCTGGGGTTATCAGTTTTTAGGTAAGAAGAGTTTCCATTTGGCCAGGGTAGGTCACAACCCTCAATGTCTCGTTTCTCAGAGGGTAGCGGATCTCAGGACTATACTAAGAGATCAGGATTTTTTTTTTCTTATGGAGTCTATGTCATCAATATCCAGAGTGATTGACCTTTCTGAGAATTCAGTGTGTTCCAGGTGTTCCACTTCATGTTTCTATGTTGATGCAGTTCTAGCTGAGGTAGCAGTAGAAAGTTGCACCGGTTTTAGATCAGAAGAGAGTAGATGGGGCAGGAAGAGGATAGACCCAGGATGCTCCTCTTCCTCAGAGAGTAGAGTGTGGTCATGTAGGTGGCCGCCTTTAGGGTTAGGGAGGTCGTGGTCAAAGTCATGGAAAGCTTCATGAGTTAGCATTGCCAGCGCTAGGCAAGACATACATCATTCAAGGTACCCTTTTCTTGTTTTTTTACTTGGGTACATGCCTTGTTAGATTCAGGAGAGACACAATTAATCATATAACCTACCATTGTCCATGTCTTGGGACTTGAGGTAGAGAGGATTCTAGTTCCCTTGGCATTGACTATGCCATTTGGAGGTCGATATGACTTGTTTGAAGTATGTAGAGACTGTGAGCTAGTTCTGGGGTAGAACCTCTCTTGGGGATAATTCCTATGTTTATGAATAAAAACATATGATGTCATCCCCTACATGGATTGGTTGTATTCGGTGAAGGCTATTTTGGATTTCTTTAAAAGGAAGGTGGTGTTCTTCGATGCTGATGGAGAGCCAGTGGTGTTTGTTAGTGAGAGAGACCCTAGGATGGACCAGAGGCATATTCCATACATATCATCCTTGATGAATGAGTTTATATATAGTTCTTCGGAGGTTCAACAGTTGGTGTTTCCCATGGTCATAGAAGATTACCTTTAAGTCTTTCTAGAAGAGGTTGTAACATTACCCCGTCTATGAGAGATCGAGTTTGGGATCGAACTACAATCCGATGTGTCTCCCATCTCAATGTCTCTATATAGTATGGGGCCTTCTAGGTTGTAAGAGATGTGAATATAGCTTGATGGTTTGTTGTAGTGTGGTTTCATTCGGATAAGTGTGTCACCATGGGGTGCACTAGTTTGGTTCGTAAAGAAGGATGGAAGAATTTTTGTGGTTTTGTATCAATTATCACCACTTAAACAAAGTGAAAGTGAAGAAACACTATAATAATTCAGGGATTTATGATTTATTTAATCAATTGAAGTGTGAAAGTTGGTTCTCAAAGATCGATTTTTTGTTAGAATATCATCAGATGCGTGTGAAGGATAAGGATATCTTGAAGAATTATTTCTATTGTCATCATGGGCATTACGAGTTTGTTGTGATGTCGTTCGGTGTGATTAATGTTCCAATTGTGTTTATGGGGTTTATGAACACTGTGTTATGTGAGTAACTGGATAAAGTTTTGGTGGTCTTCATTAACAACATCCTTGTGTACTCTACATATGAGGAGGATCATGCAGAGCATCTGTGTGCCATTTTGGGAGTTCTTCGTCATCAACAGCTATTTGGGAAGTGGTTGAAGTGTGAGTTTTGGGCATGATAAGTCCATTTCATGGGGAATGTTGTGTCCCAGAAGGGAGTATTTGTGGATCCGTTGAAGGTAGACGTAGTTATGTCTTAGGAATCCCCCAAGATAGTGGTAGAAGTGCGAGGTTTTCTTGTTCTTGTAGGGTATTATAAGAGGTTCTTAGCTGATTTCTCTCATATTGTGACTCTTTTGAAAGAATTTACTAGAAACAATCAGTCATTCATATAGACTGAACAATTTCATGAAACATTTGAGTATCTAAAGGAGAGGTTGGTCAGTGCTCCGGTTCATTGTCTGATAGTAGAAGGAGTTATGTTTGAGGTTTCTAGTGATGCTTCACATCTGGGGCTTGGCTATGTTCTGATGTAGCTGAGATCAGTAATTTCTTATGGGTCTCAATAGTTGTGTCCCCATGAATGTAACTTTTCCACCCATGATATCAAGTTGGCGGAATTGGTTTTTTCCCTGAAGTTGTGGATACATTACCTCATCGACAAGCATTTTGTATTCTTCACCAATCATAAGATCCTGAGTTGTATTTTCTCCCAGCATGACTTGAACTTGTGATATCATTAGGGGATGAAGTTCTTATAGGAATATGACTTTGAAATTTCATATATGCCTGGAAAGGGGAATGTTTTGGCTGATGTGTTGAATAGGAAGTCACATAGTTATGCAGTGTGAGAATCAAGAGATTCATAGAGGGTGATGAATGGGATTTAGATATTACAATTGGATATGGGATAAATTGGGGGAATATGCTATATTTTTTAGATGATGGTGTATTTATCTCTGGTGCAGTAGGTAGAAGAGTCCCAGTTGGGGCATCTTGAGGTGGAGGTTTAGAGAGACCGAGTTTTTTGTGGTGATGCCCCTAGTGGTTAGTGTGAGGATGAACAACACCGGGTGTTGTTATGGGGAAGACTTTTTGTTCCTTTAGTATCATGTGATATGGTTCTCAGAGAGTTGAACAGCTCACCCTTAGTGGTACATTCTGGTGGTACAAATATGTACCGAGAATTGAGTAATTAGTTTTGATGTCCTCGGTTGAAGCATGTAGTTGCGGAGTTTGTGTCTCAATATTTGTTCTTCTAGAAGGTGAAGGCCGAGCACTGTGTTCCAGGTAGTTTGATCCAGCTGTTATATTTTCCTCAGTGGAAGTGGGAGGATATCTCGATGGAAGTTTTTACCGGTTTACCTTGTGCTTAGGGATTCCATGACTCTATATGGGTAGTACTGGAAGGTTTGATGAAATCAGCCCACTTTATAGAAATCAAGGAATCAAGATCAGCGGAAGTTAGGTAAATGTAGTATCTTGAGGAGGTGGTGAGACTCCATAGAGTTCCAAGGATGATCATTTCTGATTGAGATCTTATTTTATGTCCAGGGTGTGGAGAGGTCTCCAATATACTTTTAGTTCTCATTTATGCCTTAGCACTTCTTTTCATCTACAAATGGACAGTCAGAAAAAACATATCATCCAGACTCTTGAAGACATGTTGTGCTCTAGTGTTATGGATTTTGGAGGTTCGTAGATTAGGCACCTCCCTTTAGTAGAGTTCACTTACATAACTAGTTTTCACTCCACTATTGGTATGGTGCCATTTGAAGCCTTGTATGGCCAAACTTTCCATTCTTTGTTATGCTTGACTAGGGTTGGAGAATTAGTAATTCTCAGGACAGAACTGGTACATATACTAAAAAATATGGTTTAGGTGATTCGTGAGAGAATGAACACATTTCAGGATCATCAGAAGTCTTATGCCGATCATCGGAGGAGACCTCTAGAGTTTGGTGTTGGGTATTAAATGTTTCTAAAGGTGACTCCTCATCATGGGAAGGAAATGTTTGGTCATGGGATTAGTCTTTCTCCTCAGTTTATTGGGCCCTTCGAGGTGTTGGCTCATGTTGGAGCTACAACGTACCAGATAGTGCTTCCCCCACAGATGATCTAGATACATGATGTTTTTTATGTGTCATAGATCTATCGTTATCCTCATGAAGACTCTCACATCATCGATTAGGGTGAGATCAAGATTGGTGATTATGCAACCTTCAAAGAGAGGCCTATAGAGATCTAGGACCTCTTAGAGAAGGTTTTTCATAGACGTTCTATCCCATCATTTCATGTCTTGTGGTGGCATGTGTAGGTTTCGGGAATAGCAGAAGCACGTGGATGGGTGTAACCAACATTAATTTTACCATTAACAATGGTCAATCCGAGATCCATCATGATAATAAAATACCATATATTTAGAATAGATCAAAAAATGAAAAAGAAAGAGGGAATTCCTAGAACCATAGAGAGGATCATCATATGTTGGATATAATTAATTTAATTAAAAGACAATAATTACCTTGATGGAATTATATCTCTGTTTATGTTTCCAGTCACGATCCAATGTGATCCACCATTTCATCGTAGAAGCCAAGTGTATACTTCCTCTAGCGGTGATCCACATGTGCTCCACGTATCTCTGGAGGTCACTGAAGGGATCTATGGGTGCTAGTATGGAAGAGCCTTCTCTTACGATGTCCTCTTTTGATCACCTTGAGAGCCGCTTCCAAAGCTATCCCCTTGATCCAGTGGAGGTGGACCTCTCTCGTAACTTGAGAGCATTCTTGGAGGAAAAAAATTATATCTTGTCATGAGAGCTATCTCTAGATCCATTATGCACAACCATAAAGAATGGATAGGTTTAATGAGAATAATTTAATTGGGATTATTACCCATAGGTATTTATTTATTTCATTTAATTCTTAGTAAGAACCCATGTGTAATAATAGCGTTTTAATATTATTATTACTTTATATGTGACCAAAAAATTACACCTAATATTATTTAATTGAATAAATAATATTATTTCTCACAAATTCCTAGGAAAACAACACGGCGTGTATTTATTAATATACACGATGTGTAATTTTGTTTGTCTATTTTCTTTATTTCCTCCACCACATTTGTTAGACCTTGAATAATGAATATTTATTTCTTAAATAAATATAACTGCATTACTTGCTAATAAATATATTATTTCACCCACAATATATTCTCTCAAATAACTTGATTCAAAATAAATGCGATCAGGCATCCTTGAATAATTATTAAACCATAATCGAGAATAATCTTTATTCAAAATTTTAAATGAATATTTAACTGAGATACTTAGATACACTTAGTGTGTGACCCTCTAGGCCTCTTTATGAGTGGAATTAGGAGGAGCCTGCCTGAAGTCCAAGTTTAGCATCTAGAAACACGCCGAGGCACCCATAGAGAAAGAATTTTATGCTGCAACGATGTGTCACCTCCTAAGAATGCTTACTGTGTAATGTAATCCCTTTGTCTCAATATCTTGAATCAAGCAGGTTGCAAGCCAGTGCCATCAACCCATGTGCTCAATTATTCTTTCTTTGACTTCTTGGTATTGAACTCTCCCATTCCTCACCATGGCCATGGATTTATTTTGTAACGCCCCGACCCCAGTTACCCAGAGTCGGTTCATTATTACATAACATTGTCATGATCACAAAGGATCAAATCTCGAAAGACCGATTGGTTTAGTAGCCTTGGAAACACTAGATATATTCATAAGTTTTACATTACATAAATAAAATGAAAATTACGACAATATAGTCTCCATGGTCCACACTCATATCCCCACTGACTATTCCGGCAAGTCAGTCATAATACACTTCTTCACATCCTGGGAAAAATAAAACATTGAAAGGGGTGAGCTCAAATGCTCAGTAAGGATAAAAATATAGCGGAAACTTTTATAAGAAAACATAAGTATTTAAGGCAGTTTATAACTAAAACAAAAGCCTTATTAAACTTGAACTTCAGCATAATATGGAAAAAGTAAAATAAAATAATGCCATTTACTTACTCACATGGATATTCTACTAGTCGAATAATCACATGCAATATCAATAACCAATTTCATATTAAGGGAATGCATAATGCCAGACTATCATAACCACATAGTCAAGGCCTTATGCCAAGACTACAAATAAGATTTTATCAAGGCCTTGTGCCAAGACACTAGTTTGTCTCATGATACCTACTGATGCATTGAGGAGCTATAGCGGGCTCCACCCGTCACATATTATGTCCAATTCATTCCTCATATGAATAGGTTTTAACATAACATAAACATTGGTAATAAAACTAGCATACGAAATGTCAATAATTTCTTCATAAACCATGAATGGTATAAAAATAACACATCCACAGTCAAACATACCACAAAACTTTAAATACAATATGGAAGTTTTGTATCATAATGAATCAACTTCAAATAAGCTTAAAATCCATCAAGGGATGTTGACATAGATGAAATCAAAACTATTTAAGAGAAATCTCTCTTTTTTTAAATCATTTAAAAGTCACATAATTATAAAATAATACATTTATTTCTAAAATATTCTTATAAGCTTGTAAGGGAAGCTTTGACGAAGTTACAACGGCGGAAAATATCCGCACCCGCCGTATAAGTTAAAAAAACATTCTTATCTTAAATTTGTCGAAAAGGTCAAAAAGTACCTTCTTTGGAAAATGATGGAAAGATTCCTTTCAAAAATGTAAAAGGGTATAAATTACTTTATCCCATTTTCTATTAAATATTAAAAAAAATTGAAATTCATTTTAAAGAAACATGGATGTGGATGATAACGAGGTCCCAGTAGATAATTACGAATAAACAACCTCGGATAAGGAAGAGATTGTGAAGTAAACCCTTACCTTGAACTTTTCCTTAGTATATTTTATGTTAACCTCCTGTATAATAGTTAAAACATTGTTATTAAATTATAAAATAATCATATACATCAATATGATATCATATATGATCTTTTAACATTGCTTTATTAATAATATCTTAGTATTGTCATCATTTTGGGTGATAACCGATTAGTTCTTCTTAAATGTTTGGTTACGTAAGGCATGTTTTTAATGGATAGGTTGTATAATATTCACATTCAGAATGATATTAAGTCTATAAACATTATTTTTAACCATTAAATGAAAATTAGTCTTGAATGGATAAGATGGGTAATGGATCTTATCGCGTTCGTGGAGACGGTATTCCGTACGTACGCACGAGCGAAAATATCATCCTTTTGATATCAAAATAATATATAATTGGATGGTATATCATATATAAAGAATCATTATAATGTAATATTAATTATTTGCATCATTTATACTCATTATTATACCCATACAAATAATAATGTATTTGAATAACAATTACACCACGACGTGGAGACGGTAAGTCGTACATACGCACGTATGGTGACATGTCATTCAAATGATGGGTAGAATACTGAATATGGATGTGCCATAATTATAATAACATCACATTATATAGAATATACTGGAGTTATTATTTTAGAATGGAAATAATAAATAAAGAGGAAGTGGAAGAAGAAAGGAATTTGAAAGAGGGTGATGAAAACGTTACCTCTTCTTCAGGTTCTTCCTTTTGAATTGATCAAAAGGACTCCTTAGGATGTCTTTATGACTAAAGGAGGGATTCTAGGATGAAGGGAGAGAAGATTAGAGAGTATTTGGGCAGGTTTTGGCCGAACCAAAAGGCTTGAGAGGTGTGAGTAATTGGTTAGAAGTGGTCTCCTTTTATAAGGGAGAGGAGGGGTTCTTTAGGAAAGAGTGAAAATATTATTTTATAATATAATGATATTCGGTTTATAATGGTCCAAAAATTATTGAGGTTGAAGATAACATGACTCATATTAGAAATAAAATCAACCAATAGGAATTGGACAGGTTTTAGATAATATTTTAATCATTATAATCTTATTTATTTAAATGATTTATTAATGAGGTAAACATTGCATCATTATTGTGTCATAAATAATTTAAATTATTTGATGTCTAAAAATTATAAAAAAACTATAATGTATTAAATATTTTTTTATTTCTAATGAATATTTATAATCAAAAATCCAACATATATAACCCTATGTAAAAATTGTTTTTCTAAAAGATATAAGCTTATGTCATTTTTGTATTCACTTTAACTTAATTAATATAAAATGTCACTATCACATATAAGTGGATCCATGGGGTCTCAAAATCGACCCAAAGATTCCCATGGTCATAAATGTATCAACCAATAGGGTTAGGACATGTTTTAGGGTAAATTAATATTATTATAATATTATTTTGTTACCCTTATTTACCGGATTTAGCCTTTAACCATGGTAAATAAAATTTTTACCGAAGTAATTATTCAAAATGTGTAAAAATAAAAGTTACCTATTTACACAATTTGGACGTCCTGATTCAAAATATGGAATCCATTTTTCCAAATTCAAAACACAGAAGTGGCAGAAATTAATTTAAAATTAATTCTCACTGTCAAAACAAAAAACGTGTTTTTAAGATATAATAACTATCAAAAGATTGACACTTGTTTATGTCCAATTTAATAGTGAAATTATGTCCAATGACCAACATTGTATTAAATGGTAAAAATATATTCTAAATATACTTCAAAATCACTCAATTTCATAATTTATCACAATTTATTATTTTGATTAAAAAAGTTTTTTTTAATTAAAATTTAGTAATTTTCACTATTCATCAAAATATAAAAGTTATCCGAAAAATACCAAAATTTCACCTTAGGATAAATTCGATACTCCAAATCCAAAAATGAAGTCCATTTTGATAAATAAAGTTTATAAAATTTTAAAAAGTGGTTATTACTATTCATAACAGCTAGTTTGATTAGTTGTGGTGTGTTAGGACTCGAGGTTGCGTACAACACACGCTATTGCATTATTCTAAGGGAAACGTACTGTGGAATATTGGGGTGTTACATTCTCCCCTCCTTCAAATAATTGCGTCCTTGCAATTTATAGGGTATTACTGCATAAAAAGGCTTGGCTGGTTCTTCATCATAAGTTCCTCGGGTTCCCACATTGTCTCTTCCATTTTATGGTTTCTCCATAGAACATTTACCAGACGAGTCGTCTGGTTTCTCAGCACTTGTTCTCTCATCTCAATAATCCTGACGGGTTCTTCGCAATAAGATAGATTGGTTTCCAGTTCCAATTCCTCGTAAGTGAGTACATGCGTTAGGTCAGGCATGTATTTTCTCAACAATGATACGTGGAACACATCGTGAACTTTGGAGATACTTGGCGGCATCGCCTAACGGTAAGCTACAGCCCCAATACGTTCTAGAATTTCAAAAGGTCCGATGTACCTGGGACTGAATTTACCTTTCTTACCAAAATGTATAACTCCCTTCCATGGAGATGCCTTCAGGAAAACATGATCTCCCACCTGAAATTCCAAATCCTTCCTTCAGTTATCGGTATAGCTCTTCTGCCTACTTTGAGCTGCTTTGATGTGGTTTTGGATTAACTTCACCTTTTCCATCGTTTCCTCCACCAGTTCTGGGCCTACAAGTTTTCTTTCACCAACGTCATCCCAACAGGTTGGTGTGCGACATCTCTTTCCGTATAACGCTTCATATGGTGCCATCTAAATGTTTGAATGGAAGCTATTGTTATAGGAAAATTCTACCAGTGGTAAATATTGATCCCACATAACCTGAAAGTCAAGTGAGCATGATCTCAACATGTCTTCTAAGGTTTGAATAGTCTGTCCTGATTGTCCATCTGTTTGAGGGTGGTAGGCAGTGCTCAAACGAAGTTCAGTATCCAAGGACTTCTGAAGACTTTTCCAAAATCTTGAAGTAAAACAGGGATCATGATCAGAAACAATCTATAGGGGTACTCCCTGATGTATTAAAAATTCATTAATATATAGTCTTGCTAGATGTTCAAGTGGTAGATCTTCTCTTATAGTAATAAAATGTGATGACTTGGTAAGACGATCAACAATGATCCATATTGTGTCATTCCTTCTAGGTGTCTTCGGTAGTCCCATGACAAAGTCCATCGTAATATTATCTCATTTCCACTCTAGTATGGGAAGAGGTTGCAATACTCCACCAGGCTATTGCCTTCTAGCTTTCACTTGTTGACAAACCATACATCTTGACACAAAATCAGCAATCTCCCTCTTCATGTTGTCCCATAAAAAATGTTCCTTTAAATCTCTATACATTTTGGTGCTCCCAGGGTGTATAGAGAAATTGGAACTATGAGCATCATACAATAATTCTCTCTTTAAATCAGGTATATCAGGAACACAAAGTCTCCTCCCAAATTTTAAAATTCCATCTTCATACACAAATTCACTCAATATCCCATCATTCACAGCTTTAATCTTCTTTTTAAACTCATCATCATCGGCCTGAGAACTCTTTATCCTTTCTAGTAAATATGGTTTGGAAATCATTTGAAAAAGTATTGATGTTTCACCTTCCATGGTGATTCCTATATCCATCTTTACTAGATCCATGAAAATAGGATCCCTTTCCACTCTCATTATGTTCAAAACTCCATGATCTTTTCTACTCAAAGCATCATCCACCTTATTTTCCTTCCCCGGGTGGTAGTGTATTGTGCAATCATAATCCTTGAGTAGTTCAAGCCATCTCCTTTGCCTCATGTTGAGTTCTTTTTGAGAGAAGATATACTTCAAACTCTTGTGATCGGTATATATCTCACATTTTTCACCATAGAGATAATGTCTCCATATCTTCAAAGCAAAGATTACAGCAGCTAACTCAAGATCATGAGTAGGATAGTTTTGCTCATGAATTTTTAGATGTCGTGATGCATAGGCAATAACCCTATCATTTTGCATAAGGACACAACCAAGTCCTTTCTTCGATGCATCACTATAAATAACAAACCCATTATTCCCCGATGGTAGAGTCAATACAATATAATTGACTAATCTTCTCTTTAGTTCTTCAAAACATTCTTCACACTCTTTTGTCCAGACAAATTTAACCCCTTTACGTGTGAGCTTTGTTAATGGGTTAGCCAATGGGGAAAAATTCTTGACGAAACGTCGATAATAACATGCTAAACCAATAAAACTGCGTACCTCAGTTATACTCATCGGTGTTGGCCATTCTTCGATTTCCTTGGTCTTAGAAGGATCAACAGAAATTCCATCCTTAGAGAAAATATGGCCAATAAAAGAAATCTCCTGAAGCCAGAATTCACACTTTCTAAACTTCCCATATAATTCATGTCTTCTAAGAGTCTTCAGGATAATGCGCAAGTGATTTTCATGATCTTTGTGAATTTTGGAGTATACCAATATATCATAAATAAATACTACTACAAAGTCATCAAGATATTTGTAGAGACCCGAAGCTTGACGTACATGGACATTACATTACATTTGCGGAATACTTAGTACATAACAAAAACACACACACAAGGATCGTAATAGTTTAGTGTCTTTGGAAACTCGGAACGTAATCTTCTAATCGTGGTGAAAGATCTTCAATATCTCCCATAAAGATCTTCCCTTTTTTTATACCTAAAACCTTTCTTTATATCCTGGGGAAAAGAAAACATAAAAGGGTGAGCTCAAATGCTCAGTAAGGGTAAACAAAAGAAATATCAATCACATCATATACATAAGAACATAGCTTTTGGAAATCTTAACCTGCAAAAGAGAGCATAATATCATAACGTGGGATAAATCATAGAAGTGAAAATGAAATCATAACTTAAAACATTACTCATTGTGGCATACACACATAATCATAGAGAATCATTTCTTGTTAGTCAAGACTCATTGCCAAGACTATCTTAGTGGACAAAGTCCCTTTCTGAATCGAGTAATCCTCGTTTCAGTCCTGTTTCACTGAACCGGTATAACCTACCATTCCAGCCATGTCTATCTCATGAGATATAAAATCTTTACCCAATGCATTGGAGGGAGATATAGGTCCCACCCATCTCTTAATGATACCATTCTTATGTGTTCCACAAAATCATAAATCATACATCATTTCATAACCCATGTAATAAAATGGGATTCTTAAACAACATGACATCATAAAACCATTCATATAAGATAAAGGAATTCATAAACATAATTCCATCACAACATAGTCAAATCAATGTAAAAATATGGATAGAAACAGAACCCTTTATTATCTTAGATGGAAAATACTTTTGATAAAACACTTGAAATGAATTCTTGAGGAAAATATCCTTTCTTCTTTAAAATCAATTTCTCTTCACAAAACATCATGCAATTTTAAAAGAAAGATATTTTATTGAAAATAGTCATGAAATCTTTTAGAGGAAGCTTCATGAAAATAAGGCTTTATAAAACAGTATAAATCCGTTCGTGCCGTATAAGTTAAAAAAACATTCTTCGTACTTTTGTCGGAAAAGTCAAAAAGTACCTCGTACGGAAAAACGACAAAAGATTCCTTTCATATTCTTTACTAAAAACTCACCTAAGGGTAAAATTGGATTTAAACTATTGAAAGTGGATGGAAACAATATTACATATTGAGGGAACATGGATGTGGATGATAAAATACACCCCAGTAAATACTTACGAATAAACAATCTCGGATAAAAATGAGATTGTGATATTTCCCTTACCTTAGGTCTGATTTGCTTTGTTCGTGTCCGAAGCTCCTGTATAATGGTTTAAATAATGTTATTGACTTATTCCAGAATCATACATATTGATATGAGATCATATATGGTCATATTATTAGCTTCTTGTTAGTAATATTTCATTGTTACTTGTTACTCGGGTCTTTATAACTTTTTGTTCTTATGCGTGTTTTGTCGAATAAATTCTTATTCTTATCTTTAGGTTATAGATAATTCATTTCCAGAATGGTATTAGTGTATTATATACCATATTCATTCATTCAATTCATTTATACAATCATTATGAAATGAAGATCATGTAGAACGAGTCGCATCACATCGTGGAGACGGTATTCCGTACGTACGCACGAGTGATGATATCGTTCCTATGATCGTGGAATTGTATTGGAGTATATATATATATTATTTCAGTATCAATATTACTTAATAATAATCATATATAGTTACTCATTACACCATTATACCCATCCTTGTAAGGTGATGGTGGAAAATAGATTACACCACGGCGTGGAGACGGTATTCCGTACGTACGCACGCGCGGTGATTTCATTTTTCCGTAGGATGGATAGAAGGTGAATTAGGGTTGTTTCATATTTATAATAAAATATCAGTATGTAAGTAATACTGATTTTATTACTTTATCATGAAACAACTAAAGAAGAAGAAGTTGAAGAAGAAAGAAATTGAAAAGATCGGTAATGGATATTACCTCTTCTTTGGAACGCCTCTTTGAATCCTCCACTTAAGGAACTAAGATTGGTCTTTGGAGAAGACCAGGACCTCTATGATTATTCTAGGGAAGTGGAGAGGAGAAAATGGCATGGGTTGGCCGAGCTTGAGTGCTCAAATTGGTGTGAGGAGGAGGGGGAGGAGGTGTCCTTTTATAGGGGAGGAGAGGGGCACCTTAGGAATATCTCAAAATATTATTTTATATTAAAGTCAAAATCGGTTTATAATGGTTCCAAAGGGTCTTATTTCGAAGCTAAAGTGGGGATGGGTCGAAATCCTATCAACCAATAGAATTTAGACAAGTTTAGGATATTATTTTAACCTTATCAATTAGATTTAACTCTAAGATAAATAATTTAACTTTTACCGTGTCTTTTTGTTTTCTTTCACTATATGGTTAATACACTTACTATAACATTCCAAACGAACCCAAAATTGTATATTATTAATAAATATATCCTTATTTAAGTCATTTGGCCGAACCTTAGATTTTTAGGAATAAAATAACAATTAATAATATAATATTTGATTTAAAAACTATTTTGTGTCAATTTTGACACTATTTGATATATGATTTTTGTGAAAGTCATAACAGAATTAAATGTTCGAACCAAGTTGATTACATCAACACTAATATATCATAGTAACCTAGAAAATTAGTGGAATTCATAAAAAGTCTCAAATTACATTCATTTGAGCATTTATAACATCAATTGTGTTAATATTTCCTTGAAAGGGTAATTACTGCATCATCGTTGTGTCATAAATAAATTAATTTATTTAAAGTCTAAAAATTATAAATAAAATATCATTATGTAGGAAATCTTTTTAGATTTCTAATGAATATTTATAGTCGAATTTATCTTATGTATAACCCCATATTAAAAATGATTTACTTATTAAACTTTGATTTTAACTATTTTAACCCTTCTTTAAATAAATTAATAATAAAAGTCCTAATCTAATCCAAGTGGGCCTAAATGGTCATATTTTATTCCTAAGTTTGTTTTTGGTCGAATTCCACTTGTCCAATAGAATTAGGACATGTGTTAGGGTAATATTAATATCATATTTACCCTTAGTTACCCTATTTACTATTAACAGCGGTAAAAAAAAGTAAAAAGTTACTATTCACCAAAAATTATTTTCATCTCATTGAACCACATTTTAGTCCTTGATATTAACCGTGTCTCTAGGATTTTCGAAATTCCATTCACAGAAGCGGTAAAATTAAGTTTTATGCAAAATTCAGTTTTTAACCTACCACTTAGTGGTTTCACTATTCATCAAAAATTGAAGTTTTTCAGAAAAATGCCAAAATTTCACCCTAAGCTATAATTGATATTCCGAATTCAAAAATGATTTCTATTTTACAAAATTCCCAACATATAAGTTGCATTAATTAATTTTATAATTAAATCCCGCTGTTAAAACAAATAGCGTGTTTTTAAGAAACAAAATCTATCAAAAGATTGACACTTGTTTATGTCTAGTTTAAATGTGAAATTACATCCAATGACCAACATTGTATTAAATTGTAAAAATATATTCTAAATATACTTTAAAACCACTCAAATTAATGATTTATCACTATTAATTATTTCGATTAAAAAAGTTGTTTTTAATTATAATTTGGTAATTTTCACTATTCATCAGAATATGAAAGTTATCCGAAAAGTACCAAAATTTCACCTTAGGCTAAATTCGATACTCCGAATCCAAAAATGAAGTCCATTTTGAGAGTTAAAATTTCTAAAATTTAAAAAGTGGTTATTACTATTCATAACGGCTAGTTTTAATAATATTTTAATAGCATATCATTGTTTCGTGAAACTCAGGATTACGTACCACACACGCTATCGAGGAAGGTTGCGATTGCGTGTAATGCAAGGTAAGTCAAGGATGCGTGTTGTGCAAGCTCCTTTTGGTGTAGCGTACAACACAAGACATTAATAAAATTAAAAAGAATATTTTTTATAAAATCTTGGGCTGTTACATTCTACCCCCCTTAAAATGAATTTCGCCCTCGAAATTCGTCGGGGTTATAAATGGTTTACTATTCGAAAGTTTCTTTAATAGAAACCCACATCGTAAAAAGGAATATCAAAACCAATCTTTAAAAACAAAAGTATGAAACGTAACGGTTACCGAAATAAACTAATCATTGGGTTTCCACATAGGTGAAAATATGGATATGGAAGAGAAATCTAACCATCATGTTCTGATGGAGAGTGGTAGAGAACATGGCTATGGAAAAGCCAGTAATCACAAATCCATAGATTTGTGATGATATAAGGTACCATCTGATTCATCAGGTATAAGATCACTAGGACAACATTTTTGGTTTTCAAGATCATTTCCCTAAAGTTGAAAATTTGAATTAGAATAAATACTTACTTTATTTTGGTACAATCTCACTGTTGTTCGTGCCTTGAACAATTTCCACTTCATCTCTTAAATAAATGAAGTTGAATTTGTTATTCATGAAGTGTTAGCAGATCATGTGATAGAATGACTGTTCATTCCATCTGTCTCAAACAAAAGGTTAGCAAAAGTTATTAAATATACATAAGTCATTCTATAGTGAGATTAATCATATACGGTTCCTAAAATGGACTTATACTTCATATATCATACTGCTTAATATAATAAAACTAGTTTCTACTAAACAGGGACTTCCTGTAGGTCAGTGGTAGGCGATAAAGGCCAGTCGCACTTCGGTTGTGGGTTCGATTCCTACAGCCTTGTCCGAAGCGATGGGCTGTCGCCCGTCCTGCAGGTTGTCCTTTTTATAAAACTATATTACTATAACATCCCATCAATAATATCGAAAAAACTTCTATCCTTAAACAATACTAACTTATGTTCAACATAATCCATTCTAATCTTTAGGCTTATCCATAATACTGCAGTCAACGATTACCAGAGATTTAATACTGTTGTTGATCCCCACATATCATAAGATATGTCTTGTTGGTCACATTCCAAACATTCAAAGTCCTTAATCGTGTATTCTCTTGAATACCTTAGTGAAAACATGAGTGCAGTTAAAAGTTAACACTTTCCACATACCAAAATCCTCAAAATTCTATATACTCAAAACATGATATCACTTAGTCCTTATATCAATCATGAGCTCATGAATACTATCAAACATTTAATTTTCTCCTTATCCCTTCATTATGCGCAAATCATCTACATTCCAAAAATATATGAATAAACTTTCATGGATACTGGTAACATTAATCATACACTTTCAAAACACAAGGAAAGACAACAGTGTAACAATCCATAGATATCTCTTTATTCCAAAATTACACATGATAAACATGTAATCATTCCACTACATTCTCAAACCATTGACCGAGCTTCAAAAATTCTTTCATCTCACATATCATTTGTAGTCTCTTCATCATCATCCACATCAATACTACCCATATGACCATACTGATTCTCTTCATGAGTCCTTCCCTTAGGGCATTTGTTTGCATAATGCCCATACATTCCACATTAAAACACTTAACCATTTTTGATGTCGTAGCATTACCATTATCCTCATCCATGGTGTTAACCGACCCTTTTCCTTTGCACTTACTTGCTTTGTGTCCTTCTTTTCCACACCCAAAGCATCTTCCAGTTCCCTTGAAACATTCTCCTTGATGCCTCTTCCCACATGATTTACATTGGGGAAATTGAACTTTCTTTCCTCTATGATCATCATGGAACTCCATCTTTCTCTTATTAGTCGAGTCAGGAAACTTACCAAATTTTACTTTATTGATCATATTATGAGATTGCTGATTCGGCATAATAATGATGTTTGGACTTCCAAATCCCATTTCATTTGGTTGCTCATGAAGTATATCATTCCATTGTCCATCATATCCTCCATTATCGTGAATCACCTTGTTTCCAACCATTTTCTAAAACCCAAAAAGAATGGTGTTAGATGAAAAAATCATAATAAAGGGGGAGTAACTTAAATATCTATCATCTTTGGTTTAATCTAATATCGTTACCATAGTTCTAGAACTATATCCTATACGTATACTTATCCATAGGGGCATCCCTAGACATACCTTAGAAATATCTCTAGGGATCTTACTAACGTTTTCGCGTCCTAGTTTCCAAAGGTTGACTAAACCTTTCCTCTGATACCAACTGTAGAGACCCGAAGCTTGACGTACATGGACATTACATTACATTTGCGGAATACTTAGTACATAACAAAAACACACACACAAGGATCGTAATAGTTTAGTGTCTTTGGAAACTCGGAACGTAATCTTCTAATCGTGGTGAAAGATCTTCAATATCTCCCATAAAGATCTTCCCTTTTTTTATACCTAAAACCTTTCTTTATATCCTGGTGAAAAGAAAACATAAAAGGGTGAGCTCAAATGCTCAGTAAGGGTAAACAAAAGAAATATCAATCACATCATATACATAAGAACATAGCTTTTGGAAATCTTAACCTGCAAAAGAGAGCATAATATCATAACGTGGGATAAATCATAGAAGTGAAAATGAAATCATAACTTAAAACATTACTCATTGTGGCATACACACATAATCATAGAGAATCATTTCTTGTTAGTCAAGACTCATTGCCAAGACTATCTTAGTGGACAAAGTCCCTTTCTGAATCGAGTAATCCTCGTTTCAGTCCTGTTTCACTGAACCGGTATAACCTACCATTCCAGCCATGTCTATCTCATGAGATATAAAATCTTTACCCAATGCATTGGAGGGAGATATAGGTCCCACCCATCTCTTAATGATACCATTCTTATGTGTGCCACAAAATCATAAATCATACATCATTTCATAACCCATGTAATAAAATGGGATTCTTAAACAACATGACATCATAAAACCATTCATATAAGATAAAGGAATTCATAAACATAATTCCATCACAACATAGTCAAATCAATGTAAAAATATGGATAGAAACAGAATTCTTTATTATCTTAGATGGAAAATAATTTTGATAAAACACTTGAAATGAATTCTTGAGGAAAATATCCTTTCTTCTTTAAAATCAATTTCTCTTCACAAAACATCATGCAATTTTAAAAGAAAGATATTTTATTGAAAATAGTCATGAAATCTTTTAGAGGAAGCTTCATGAAAATAAGGCTTTATAAAACAGTATAAATCCGTTCGTGCCGTATAAGTTAAAAAAAACATTCTTCGTACTTTTGTCGGAAAAGTCAAAAAGTACCTCGTACGGAAAAACGACAAAAGATTCCTTTCATATTCTTTACTAAAAACTCACCTAAGGGTAAAATTGGATTTAAACTATTGAAAGTGGATGGAAACAATATTACATATTGAGGGAACATGGATGTGGATGATAAAATACACCCCAGTAAATACTTACGAATAAACAATCTCGGATAAAAATGAGATTGTGATATTTCCCTTACCTTAGGTCCGATTTGCTTTGTTCGTGTCCGAAGCTCCTGTATAATGGTTTAAATAATGTTATTGACTTATTCCAGAATCATACATATTGATATGAGATCATATATGGTCATATTATTAGCTTCTTGTTAGTAATATTTCATTGTTACTTGTTACTCGGGTCTTTATAACTTTTTGTTCTTATGCGTGTTTTGTCGAATAAATTCTTATTCTTATCTTTAGGTTATAGATAATTCATTTCCAGAATGGTATTAGTGTAGTATATACCATATTCATTCATTCAATTCATTTATACAATCATTATGAAATGAAGATCATGTAGAACGAGTCGCATCACATCGTGGAGACGGTATTCCGTACGTACGCACGAGTGATGATATCGTTCCTATGATCGTGGAATTGTATTGGAGTATATATATATATTATTTCAGTATCAATATTACTTAATAATAATCATATATAGTTACTCATTACACCATTATACCCATCCTTGTAAGGTGATGGTGGAAAATAGATTACACCACGGCGTGGAGACGGTATTCCGTACGTACGCACGCGCGGTGATTTCATTTTTCCGTAGGATGGATAGAAGGTGAATTAGGGTTGTTTCATATTTATAATAAAATATCAGTATGTAAGTAATACTGATTTTATTACTTTATCATGAAACAACTAAAGAAGAAGAAGTTGAAGAAGAAAGAAATTGAAAAGATCGGTAATGGATATTACCTCTTCTTTGGAACGCCTCTTTGAATCCTCCACTTAAGGAACTAAGATTGGTCTTTGGAGAAGACCAGGACCTCTATGATTATTCTAGGGAAGTGGAGAGGAGAAAATGGCATGGGTTGGCCGAGCTTGAGTGCTCAAATTGGTGTGAGGAGGAGGGGGAGGAGGTGTCCTTTTATAGGGGAGGAGAGGGGCACCTTAGGAATATCTCAAAATATTATTTTATATTAAAGTCAAAATCGGTTTATAATGGTTCCAAAGGGTCTTATTTCGAAGCTAAAGTGGGGATGGGTCGAAATCCTATCAACCAATAGAATTTAGACAAGTTTAGGATATTATTTTAACCTTATCAATTAGATTTAACTCTAAGATAAATAATTTAACTTTTACCGTGTCTTTTTGTTTTCTTTCACTATATGGTTAATACACTTACTATAACATTCCAAACGAACCCAAAATTGTATATTATTAATAAATATATCCTTATTTAAGTCATTTGGCCGAACCTTAGATTTTTAGGAATAAAATAACAATTAATAATATAATATTTGATTTAAAAACTATTTTGTGTCAATTTTGACACTATTTGATATATGATTTTTGTGAAAGTCATAACAGAATTAAATGTTCGAACCAAGTTGATTACATCAACACTAATATATCATAGTAACCTAGAAAATTAGTGGAATTCATAAAAAGTCTCAAATTACATTCATTTGAGCATTTATAACATCAATTGTGTTAATATTTCCTTGAAAGGGTAATTACTGCATCATCGTTGTGTCATAAATAAATTAATTTATTTAAAGTCTAAAAATTATAAATAAAATATCATTATGTAGGAAATCTTTTTAGCTTTCTAATGAATATTTATAGTCGAATTTATCTTATGTATAACCCCATATTAAAAATTATTTACTTATTAAACTTTGATTTTAACTATTTTAACCCTTCTTTAAATAAATTAATAATAAAAGTCCTAATCTAATCCAAGTGGGCCTAAATGGTCATATTTTATTCCTAAGTTTGTTTTTGGTCGAATTCCACTTGTCCAATAGAATTAGGACATGTGTTAGGGTAATATTAATATCATATTTACCCTTAGTTACCCTATTTACTATTAACAGCGGTAAAAAAAAGTAAAAAGTTACTATTCACCAAAAATTATTTTCATCTCATTGAACCACATTTTAGTCCTTGATATTAACCGTGTCTCTCGGATTTTCGAAATTCCATTCACAGAAGCGGTAAAATTAAGTTTTATGCAAAATTCAGTTTTTAACCTACCACTTAGTGGTTTCACTATTCATCAAAAATTGAAGTTTTTCAGAAAAATGCCAAAATTTCACCCTAAGCTATAATTGATATTCCGAATTCAAAAATGATTTCTATTTTACAAAATTCCCAACATATAAGTTGCATTAATTAATTTTATAATTAAATCCCGCTGTTAAAACAAATAGCGTGTTTTTAAGAAACAAAATCTATCAAAAGATTGACACTTGTTTATGTCTAGTTTAAATGTGAAATTACATCCAATGACCAACATTGTATTAAATTGTAAAAATATATTCTAAATATACTTTAAAACCACTCAAATTAATGATTTATCACTATTAATTATTTCGATTAAATAAGTTGTTTTTAATTATAATTTGGTAATTTTCACTATTCATCAGAATATGAAAGTTATCCGAAAAGAACCAAAATTTCACCTTAGGCTAAATTCGATACTCCGAATCCAAAAATGAAGTCCATTTTGAGAGTTAAAATTTCTAAAATTTAAAAAGTGGTTATTACTATTCATAACGGCTAGTTTTAATAATATTTTAATAGCATATCATTGTTTCGTGAAACTCAGGATTACGTACCACACACGCTATCGAGGAAGGTTGCGATTGCGTGTAATGCAAGGTAAGTCAAGGATGCGTGTTGTGCAAGCTCCTTTTGGTGTAGCGTACAACACAAGACATTAATAAAATTAAAAAGAATATTTTTTATAAAATCTTGGGCTGTTACAATATTCCTTGAAAACTCTGTTCATTAGATCCATGAAAACAGAGGGTGCATTAGTCAATCCAAAAGGCATTACTGTAAACTCGTAATGCCCGTACCTTGTTCGAAAAGCTGTCTTCGGAATGTATTCCTTCTTCACATACAACTGATGGTATCCAGATCAAAGGTCAATCGTTGAAAATTATTGATCTCCATGTAGTTGGTCAAACAAATCATCAATGCGAGGTAGGGGATACTTGTTCTTTATTGTTATAGCATTGATCTCCCTATAATCAATGCACAACCTCATAGATCCATCTTTCTTCTTAACAAAAAGAATAGTGGCTCCCCATGGAGAAAAACTAGGGCGAATAAATCCTTTATTACTCAATTCCTCTAGTTTTTTATTTAGTTAAACTAATTCCACAGTGTCCATTCTATAAGGGGTCTTTGATATGGGCCTTGATCTAGGAATTAAATCAATGGAAAACTCAACTTCTCGTTCTGGGGGATGTCCAGGTGAATCTTCCGAAAACACATCAACATATTCTCTCACAATAGGTACATCCTCTATTTGAATATTCCTTTCCTCACCCACAGTAATTTCATTCTCTTCCTCCCCAATAATTGAATTTAGTTGAGCTACTGGGGGTGGATCTAGATAAGAATTATGTGGTGACAATTCTGCTCTAAAGATAAGGTGTTCCTTATCATCTTCATCAAAAATCGTAACCTCCTTCTTCTTACAATAAATCTTCGCATCATGGTCTGAAAGCCAATCCATACCGAGGATTATATCAAATTCAGTCATGGGTATGACGATGAGATCAGTAGATAAAGAACATTTATATGCCTTAAGGGGAACGGATCCACAGAACTTTGTAACAATGATACTTCCCTTAGGGGTTTTGACTGACAACTCTCTTGTTAAATAAAATTGGAAATATCTAATTTTCTTAGCAAACTGGGAAGATATGAAACAATGCGATGATCTAGAATCAAATAAATCATTTTCTAAACTTGAGGAAACCATTAAATTACCTGCCACCACGTCTTTCGGAGCTTCTACCTCAGCAGTAGTGATTGCATAAGCTTGGCCTTGATCCCTTGACCTCTTCTGCGGTAAGTTACCCTGACTCTTAGGGCATAAATTTGCATAATGTCCCATTTCCCTTCAATTGTAGCACTAAACATCGGTAGCTTATTTCTTCCCTTTGCAATCTCGAGCTTGGTGGCCTTTTTCACCACACTTGTAATAGACTCACATTCCCTTCAAGCAAGTACCAGGGTGCTTCTTCCCACATTTACTGCAGGATGGATGTTCAACTTTTCCCTTATTCTCCTTATTTCCATTTCTAGAGTTTTCAGCAGATCTCTTCTTATCCTGCTTCTCTTTAAAGTCATAAGACATAGAGAATTCATTTTCTGTCTTGATAGCGCACGAGACAATATTTTCGTATGAAGAGAAAGTTTTTGATACTAAATCTCGATGGAGAAATGGTTTTAACCCATCAAAGAAACGATCAATCTTACTTCTTGGGTTATGTATGTAATATGCAGCATACCTTGCTAACCTTGTAAAGTTAGCCTCATACTTTGCGACATTCTCGTCTTCCTTCTGCCTCAGACTCAAAAACTGCCTTTCCATATCTTCTCGATGGTCTCGAGGAAAGTATTTTTCTAATAACAACTCTTTGAACTCCCTCCATTCCATATTTGATACTTCATCATCTTCCTTTGTGTTTTGAATTAGTGACCACCATTGATCGCCATCTCCAGTGATGCGGTAAACTTCCATGACAACTTTCTCCCTTTCACTACTCCCCAAGGCATGGAATATGTTCTCTAAAGAATTTATCCATTGCTCAGCTACTATGGGATTTGTACTCCCATTTAATGTTGGTGGTTGTTGCCTAATGAAACGGTCTAACATTGATCCTCCACGTTGTGGATCAGGGTGCTCCATACGAGTAAGGTTATTATTCATAACCTGAGTGAGATGTCCCAGTATAGTGAGAAGTTGATCAGCACCAGTTGTATCACTATCTCCACCATAATTATCTTGAGCAGGAGGGAAATCCCTACATGGAGTCCGTGTATTGATACGGTTTCCATTTCTTCCACTAGGCGTCATTTCTAAACAATGGCATAAACTAGATTAGTTTATGAATCGAAATACATAATTCCATACTCATAAAACACTTAACATAAATTGTACAGTTTATGGATATAATCCATAATCATAAAAAAATATTTTCTTTGAGGAAGTATATACTCATAACCCTTCATAATGGTTTGTAAAGAAAATGAGAATTATCCTAAGCATATCCCCTGGGAGTGTCGTAACCAAGAGTGCAGCAAGGCTCGTTGTCGTGTACCAGGATACCCCGGGTCAAGACCGAAACTCGTTGTCGGAGTTTTCACTCCTAGGCACATCTATGCCAGAGCCGCCTCTACCTGCCCGTATCCAGATAGGAATGTATTGCTTGGAAAACTCACAAAATCTCTACAATACCAAAATTCTAGGAAGTTCTTCTATACTAGTCCTCAAAGTCTATCTTAGGGCTATGTGCTCTAATAAAAGTTTATCTAAATCTAGTTTCCAAGGTTATTGCTAAACTTCCTCTGATACCAGCTGTAACGCCCCGACCCCAGTTACCCAGAGTCAGTGCATTATTACATAACATTGGCATGATCACAAAGGATCAAATCTCAAAAGACCGATTGGTTTAGTAGCCTTGGAAACACTAGATATATTCATAAGTTTTACATTACATCAATAAAATGAAAACTACAACAATATAGTCTCCATGATCCTCACTCATATCCCCACTGACTATTTCTACAAGTCAGTCATAATACACTTCTTCACATCTTGGGAAAAATAAAACATTGAAAGGGGTGAGCTCAAATGCTCAGTAAGGATAAAAATATAGCAGAAACTTTTATAAGAAAACATAAGTATTTAAGGCAGTGTATAACTAAAACAAAAGCCTTATTAAACTTGAACTTAAGCATAATATAGAAAAAGTAAAATAAAATAATTCCATTTACTTACTCACATGGATATTCTACTAGTCGAATAATCACATGCAATATCAATAACCACTTTCATATTACGGTAATGCATAATGCCAGACTATCATAACCACATAGTCAAGGCCTTGTGCCAAGACTACAAATAAGATTTTTTCAAAGCCTTGTGCCAAGACAC
Organism: Viscum album; assembly: GCA_963277665.1. NCBI lineage: Eukaryota > Viridiplantae > Streptophyta > Magnoliopsida > Santalales > Viscaceae > Viscum > Viscum album. Next base: position 1,206,677,134 of record OY728127.1, on the reverse strand, counting down.
TATTTTGTCTCATGAGACCTACCGATGCATCGAGGAGCTATAGTGGGCTCCACCCGTCACATATTAAGTCCAATGCATTCCTCATATGAATAGGTTTTAATATAACATAAACATTCGTATTAAAACTAGCATACGAAATGTCAATAATTTCTTCATAAACCATGAATGGTATAAAAATAACACATCCACAGTCAAACATACCACAAAACTTTAAATACAATATGGAAGTTTTGTATCATAATGAATCAACTTCAAATAATCTTAAAATCCATCAAAGGATGTTGACATAGATGAAATCAAAACTATTTGAGAGAAATATCTCTTTTTTTAAATAATTTAAAAGTCACATAATTATAAAATAATACATTTACTTTTAAAATATTCTTATAATTTTGTAAGGGAAGCTTTGACGAAGTTACAACGGCGGAAAATAGCTGCACCCGCCGTATAAGTTTAAAAAAACATTCTTATCTTAAATTTGTCGAAAAGGTCAAAAAGTACCTTGTTTGGAAAACGACGGAAAGATTCATTTCAAAAATGTAAAAGGGTATAAATGACTTTAACCCATTTTCTATTAAATATTAAAAATGTTTTGAAAGGAATTTTAAAGAAACATGGATGTGGATGATAACGAGGTCCCAGTAGATAATTACGAATAAACAACCTCGGATAAGGAAGAGATTGTGAAGTAAACCCTTACCTTGAACTTTTACTTAGTCAATTTTATGTTAACCTCCTATATAATAGTTAAATAATTGTTATTAAATTATAAAATAATCATATACATCAATATGATATCATATATGATCTTTTAACATTGCTTTATTAATAATATCTTAGTATTGTCGTCGTTTTAGGTGATAACCGATTAGTTCTTCTTAAATGTTTGGTTACGTAAGGCATGTTTGTAATGGATAGGTTGTATAATATTCACATTAAGAATGATATTAAGTCTATAAACATTATTTTTAACCATTAAATGAAAATTAGTCTTGAATGGATATGATGGGGAATGAATCTTATCGCGTTCGTGGAGACGGTATTCTGTACGTACGCACGAGCGAAAATATCATCCTTTTGATATCAACATAATATATAATTGGATGGTATATCATATATACAGAATCATTATAATTTCATATTAATTATTTACATAATTTATACTCATTATTATACCCATACAAATAATAATGTATTTGAATAACAATTACACCACGACGTGGAGACGGTAAGCCGTACGTATGCATGTATGGTGACATGTCATTCAAATGATGGGTAGAATACTTAATCTGGTTGTGACATAATTATAATAACATCGCAGTATATAGAAGATACTGGAGTTATTATTTTAGAATGGAAATAATAAATAAAGAGGAAGTGGAAGAAGAAAGGAATTTGAAAGAGGGTGCTGAAAACGTTACCTCTTCTTCGGGTTCTTCCTTTTGAATTGATCAAAATGACTCCTTAGGATGGCTTTCTGACTAAAGGAGGGCTTCTAGGATGAAGGGAGAGAAGTTTAGAGTTTATTTGGGCAGGGGTTGGCCGAACCAAAAGGCTTGAGAGGTGTGAGGAATTGGTTAGAAGTGGTCTTCTTTTATAAGGGAGAGGAGGGGCTCTTTAGGAAAGAGTGAAAATATTATTTTATAATATAATGATATTCGGTTTATAATGGTCCAAAAATTATTGAGGTCGAAGATAAGATGACTCATATTCGAAATAAAATCAACCAATAGGAATTGGATAGGTTTTAGATAATATTTTAATCATTATAATCTTATTTATTTAAATGATTTATTAATGAGGTAAACATTGCATCATTATTGTGTCATAAATAATTTAAATTATTTGATGTCTAAAAATTATAAAAAAACTATAATGTAGGACATATTTTTATATTTCTAATGAATATTTATAATCGAAAATCCAACATATATAACCATATGTAAAAATTGTTTTTCTAAAAGATATAAGCTTATGTCATTTTTGTATTCACTTTAACTTAATTAATATAAAATGTCACTATCACATATAAGTGGATCCATGGGGTCTCAAAATCGACCCAAAGATGTCCATGGTCGGAAATGTATCAGCCAATAGGGTTAGGAAACGTTTTAGGGTAAATTAATATTATTATAATATTATTTTGTTACCCTTATTTACCGGATTTACCCTTTAACCATGGTAAATAAAAATTTTACCGAAGTAATTATTCAAAATGTGTAAAAATAAAAGTTACCTATTTACACAATTTGGACTTCCTGATTCCAAATATGGAATCCATTTTTCCAAATTCAAAACATATAAGTGGCAGAAATTAATTTAAAATTAATTTCCGCTGTCAAAACAAAAAGCGTGTTTTTAGGATATAATAACTATCAAAAGATTGACACTTGTTTATGTCCAATTTAATTGTGAAATTATGTCCAATGAACAACATTGTATTAAATGGTAAAAATGTATTCTAAATATACTTAAAAATCACTCAATTTCATAATTTATCACAATTTATTATTTTGATTAAAAAAGTTGTTTTTAATTAAAATTTAGTAATTTTCACTATTCATCAAAATATAAAAGTTATCCGAAAAATACCAAAATTTTACCTTAGGATAAATTCGATACTCCAAATCCAAAAATGAAGTCCATTTTGATAAATAAAATTTATAAAATTTTAAAAAGTGGTTATTACTATTCATAACGGCTAGTTTGATTAGTTGTGGTGTGTTAGGACTCGAGGTTGCGTACAACACACGCTATTGCATTATTCTAAGGGAAACATACCATGGAAGATTGGAGTGTTACATATTTGTGATAAATCAATTCCATAAAAAGGCCTGAGATATCAACTTCCATTATGGAATAGAAGGGAAAAATCCTTTCATTCATTATCTATTTATGCAGTATTACTTGAGATGCACCCAATATATCCTACCTCACTATGAACAGTGTGTCATCACAGTTTTATTCAATACATCTAAGTAAAAAATTTGTAACACCCATTAAAAATAATCTTAAAGTCTAAGGACTAATACACACGTCTGCAGATAGGAATATCCAATGAAACTATGAAATGTGGTTTTCCTACTGGCGGGTCTCTTTCTCATAATATTCTCCTGGATATTACCAAGGGCGCACACCATGAGAAGGAAACTCAATGTTTTATGATTCCTCACCCCTAATGGCCTATATTATTTGTGTCCCCTAAATATACTCATCTATCCATAGAATATATATTCAAGAATAGTGTTATGGCACTTCCGAGTTCTCATCATAGTAGGGATCTGTTATGACCATTTAGTGTAACAACTATCCTTAGGACATTATTACATGCATTATCACACAGAAGAACAATCAAGATTTTATAAGGAATTTATAAATATTAAAATCCATGAATACAAGTTTATAATAAAGTAAAAAGTAGTTGGTTCTAGTCCAACAACTCCAATTGACTCCAACTTGGGCAAGAGCCAACTACTAACGACCTTTAACCTTCTAGATATCACATGATATTCATGCTTCTACTGAGATATGCCTTTAGTAATGGGGTCCTCCAAGTTCTCTTTCATGGACACTCTACTCACTGCAAATTCACCCCTTTGATTGAAATCCCTCAAGAGGTGATACTTTCATGGAATGTGCTTTGTCCATTGATGTGACCTTGGTTATTTTTCAAGAGCCACTTCTATAGTATTATCACAATACAATGTGATAGGATCTTTACTACTAGGCACCACATCAAGATCCTAGACAAATTTCCTAATCCAGATGGATTCCTTGGCCGAATCGTAAGCTGTGTTATGTTTGGAATCCACTGTAGAATCATTGACAAATGGATACTTTGAACTCTTCTAGATCATAACTCCTCCATTGAGACATAAAACATATCTTGATTACAACTTCATATCATTCTGACCTGTCTGAAAACCAGTATCAACATATCCTCTGATGGCGAGCTCCCTGTCTCCTCCATACCCCATGAACATATTCTAAGTTCTTCTCAGATACTTAAGGATTGTCTTAACAGATATTCAATACTATTCTCCTAGATCTTCTTGATATCTGCCTACCATTCTCAATGAATAGGAAACATCAAGCCTGATGCATAACATTTCATACATGATGGATCCTATAGATGAAGTGTATGAGATCTTACTCATCCTATCTTTATCCTGTTATGTCTAAGGACACATTATCTTAGAAAGATATGGGTCATGTGACACTGGAACCAATCCCATCTTGGATTGTTCTATACCAAATCTCTTTAGTATCTTTTCAATGTATGTACCCTGACTTATTCCAAGAATACTCTTGGATCTATCATGAATGATATTGATCCCTAGATTTTAGGCCGCTTCACCTAAGTCCTTCATGGAGAAACACTTGTTCAACTAGTCTTTAACTGACTTTAAGACTGATATATCATTTCAAATGAGTAATATGTCATCAACATATACTACTAGTATAATTACCTAATTCCCATTAAGCCATTTATAAACACATATCTCACATTAATTCTTAATAAAACTAAATTACTTTATGAATTCATCAAATAGAATGTTCATTACTTGGATGCTTACTTTAATCCATAAATGGATTTATGTAACTTAAAAACCCACTTGTCTTCACCTGGTTTCAAAAACCCTTATGATTGTGTCATATAGACATCTTCCTGAAGGTTCTCATTAAGGAATGATGTTTTGAAATCCATTTTCCAAATCTCATAGTCATGGTAAGAAGCTATGGAAATTATGATTCTTATGGATCTAAACATGGAAACTGGAAAGAAGGTTTCATCATAGTAAAATCCTTGACATTGTCTAAATCATTTAGCCACTATCCTTGCTTTATAGGTTCTAAATTGACCTTCCATATCCATCTTTCTCTTGAATACCCATTTTCATCCAACAGGATTTACATCAACTGGATCATCGACCAGAACCTAGACTTGGTTCTAATACATGGAATCAATCTCAGGATTCATAGCTTCTATCCATCTTGCATCCTATGATCTCTCTACTGCTTCCTTGTAAGACAGAGGTTCATTATTGTCCAACAATAATGATTCACCATCCTCGGTGACTAGGAAACCAAATATCTCTAGTTCCCTTACCTTTATTGATCTCCTACAGTTTGTAATGCATATCCCCAAAAGGATAATGGAATATTTCCATGACTCATCATTGACCTCACCATGTTCAACAAGATGTTATTCCTCCTTTCACTAAAACCATTCCAATATGGTGTATAAGGATAAGTGAGTTGAGATAGAATCCCAAACTCCCATAAAAGGTCTATGAACTCTTAGTTTAGATATTCTCCACCTCGATCTGATTGAAGCTTCTTTATCATTTTACCAAAATGATTTTCTACTTCATTCTTGAATTCCTTAAATTTCTCAAAGGACTCTGACTTATACGTCATTAAGTAGATATAGAAATATCTACTCAAATCATCTGTAAAATTAATGAAGTAAGAATATCCACCTATATATTCTAATAGAAATGGTCAACACACATCTGTGTGTACCAATCCTAGAATCTTTGTGGACCTTTCACCCTATTCACTGAAAGACGACTTAGTCATTTTCCCTTCTAAACAAGCATGACATCTATGAAGTGATTTTATCTCAATAGAGTATAAATAACCATCTTGGTAGATCTTTTTCAAGTTCTTATCATTTATATGATCGAGACGGTGATGTCACAATTGGGTGTTGTATGAGTCATGTGAGTTTTTTTTGTTATCAATTTTCAATACTTGGTTTTCTTAATTTAATACATAAAAATTGTTATTTACATGTTCCATACCATACCATACATTATTCTTATAAAAAAAACAGCCCTTATTTCCAAACTTAAAAATAAATCCATCCATATCCGAACATGATACAAAAATTATGTTCTTGATAACACTAGGTACATAATAAAAGTTATGTAAAACCAAAATCATTCCAGTTGGAAATGAGATATGGTAATCTCCAATGGCTAACACAACTAGCCTCATGCCATTGGAAGATCCACCTCTCCTCTGAAAATATTTTTAAATCTACTTGGTTCCTGAATTTAAATATAGATGTGAGCCCCACAATATGTATCTAATACTCAATGTGTAGAAATGGAAATATTACACTCGATAACAAACACACCTTTAGCATCCCCACACTTCTGGGTGTAGTTTATCTTCCAGTGGCTTGGCTTGCCACATGAAAAACATACTACCTCCAATTCATTTCCCTGACTCTAGATCTTCCCCTTCTTATAGGGATAGTGCTCGGGGGCTTCAGACCATTTATAAAACCTTGACCCCTTTGCCTTGTCCTTCCTCTTATTATTCACCATAAGGACCGTGGGTTTTTCACACCACATATCCTTATCAACCTAAATAATCAAGTTCAGAAGTTTTGATAGACTCTTCTCATTATTGATCATGTTATAGTTGATAATAAATCTAGAGAAGGTCTTGGGTAGTGATGATAGGATGAGATCTGTATGCAACTCATTCATAAACTCAATCCCTAATATGTCCAATCATTCAATGTAGCCAATAAGCTTGACTACATGAGGCCTAGATGGCACAAAATCTCTAAGATTAGTTGTAAAAAATCGTTGGATATCTCATATCTCTCTTGTCGTTCCTTCTCTTGATAGATATCCTTAAGGTGATACATCATTCTATACGTGTATATGTTATCATGTTTCTTCAAGAGATCATTAGACATGGCCGATTGCATGAAACATTGGACATATGTGGCATCATCTAAATGTTTCATATAGATATATATTTCCTTATCACTGGCCTCATTTCTAGGCACAACTGGAATAGGCTCCTCCAGCACATACAATTTCTTCTTGTGGCGAAGGATGACACGTAAATGCCTTTGCCATTCCTGGAAATTGGTGCTGGAGAGATTGTTTTCCTTCTTGAGTATTTTTTTCAATGATTTTTTTGATGTCATTTTTATTTCCATTTCTATACATTAATATGATAAAATATTTAGTACATTATCATGATAAAACTAAGACAAATAAATTAATTAATGCTTATTAGTCTCCCACTATTTTATCAAAATCCAATAGCCCTCACCATTGACTTCAGAATATTCTATTGCATGAATATTATAGTGGAAATGATCCATATTTCCCTTCACATTACCCTAAATAGGGTTGGTCAATAAATGTTAAATCTTTTAGGTAGGCATTCAAAATTCCAACTGCATTAACTCGCAACTTCTTGATCCGCTGAGTGGACTCCCCAATCCTGAAATCCTTTTATTTTAGATTTCATTAACCTTTGCCTCTTAGTCACAACAAGTCCTATTGTGGCAGTCAACCCTTGATGTGAACCAAGTCACATCAACCCAAAACCTTGAATTATAATTTTTTGATAATTGAAAGAACCCCAACTAGGGTTGGTCAAGCACTTTGAACTATGGTTCGATTCTAACCAAGATTATGGATGGTTATACCGACTTAATATTTCCTTGAGGGATTTTATCCTTATACAAAAATTTACATTTAATTATATTTCTTACATGCTTGTTAATTTTATGTGGGATATACTTAATTGATTAACCATATCTAAGATAATATTTACACATAAGTCGGTCTTATTTTAGTTGCATATTGCATGCTTGTTTAATTCATTAATTTTTTCAATGTGACAACACACCCACAATAAATAAACCTTGAAACTGAAATAAATAAAATAAATGGCATGATCATGAGATTTTTCTATTGGTTAGTTTATCTAGCAGTTGATAAACTATCCCAAGACCTAGGGTAGAAAACACCTTAAACCTTTTGGGTTCGTGTTTATAGCTTTCCACCTGTCCACCTTTGTATCTCCTTGGGTTGGTTTCACATCGGCTCCTAACTTGAACCGCCTCCACTATCCTAGGAGCTCCATCCATTACATATGCTTTTATCTCACATGCAGGTGTGCGGTAAAACATGGTGTTTAAAAAAAATAAACCTTGGGAATATGGGCCCTACATATTTATGAGGATAAGGCACACATGCCATCAAATTTGATAAATAAATTAAATTAAACCATCCACATACAAAGGTCCTAGTATTGATCATTATTATCCAGACATGCAATGATATTTACACAAAAATAAAACTAGCATTAAATTCTCTAATCATTCCTATTTAATATAAATCACACTCAAATAAATTAATTATCATCTTTAATTAATCAATCCTTTTATCTTAAACCCTTTTCTGAATTTTCTTGAGATTCTCATCCATCATAATTTTGAACAAATAAATTCATTTAAAATTATCTTTGTATGTAAATTGTACCTTGGAGGCAACTCAGTGAATGATCATTCATAACAACCCAATCAGTATAAATCAACATTATGCAGATGTTAAATTAAATACATATACATAAAACACCTATCACATGTTGTTCCCCAACTTTACACCTGCACCATGGTACACATCTCAAGGGTTTGTATAATATAATAATAATTTCTAATAAATATGTGTAATTTGGATGAGTACCCAGAGTGTAGTTCCTACTGCATGACATGTACTATCATTCACCATCCATATGAAGTACACGCCTAGGGATACGGTGTGTAGATGTACTTTGTAAATCTTCAAAGTACACAGCATGTCCAGTGGGTTACACGCCGTGTAGTATCCGCATTACACAGTCTCCAACTAGCCAAGCCGTGTACGTGGTACATGGTCCAACCCTAACCTGAAGGGACTACACTCTGTGTCTAGTGGGCCACATGAAGTTTAATCCAGAAACCGTGTGCCACCTATTCCTAGTCAACACATAGAGTCAAAAAGACTTAGATAAAATCCAAAATATGGATTGGTTTGGTGGACCAGTCCCAATGCATTAATCCTTGACTACATGATGTGTACTTCTGAATACATGTCGTGTGTTCTGGTGTTTTATAGCCAGAAACTTTTGGCACCTTCAGATGAGATCCTATGTTTTATTTTAATCAAAATTAAAATAAAATATTGTTTCTGTAAGGTGAATGAGAAACAAAAGAGGAGGAACAGATCTTGAGATTCAGATTTACAGAACGATTAAATTTAATTGAAGTAACTAAATTATTAAATGTTTAAATCATAAGAAAAACTAAATAATTATAACCAAAAATATAACCCCTCTGATACCACTTGTAGGTTCTAGGCGCAACAGAAGCGCATGGATGGGTGTACCCAACTTTAATTTTACCATTAACAATGATTAATCTGAGATCTTTCATGATAATAAAACGCTGGATCTTTAGAATAGAATGAATAATGAAAAGGAAAGAGGGAAGTCACAAAACCATAGAGAGGATCATCATATGTTGGTTATAATTAATTTAATTAAAAGAAAAGATTTACCTTGATGGAATTCTCTCTCTGTTGATGTTTTCAGTCATGATCCAATGCGATTCGTCATTGCATTGTAGAATCCAAGTGTAAGCATCCTCTAGTAGTGATCCACACATGCCTCATGTATCTTTGGATGTTGTAAAAGGGATCTCTGGGTGCTAGCACGGAAGAGCCTTCATTTGTGATGTCCACCTTTGATCTCCTTGAGATCTGCTTCCAAAGCGCTCTCCTTGATCTGGTGGAGGAGGATCTCTCTCGTAACTTGAGAGTGTTCTTAGAGGAAAGGAATTCTCTCTTGGCTTAAGAGAATTCTCCTGATCCATTGTTCACAACCACAAATAATTTCTAGGTTTAATGAGAATAATTTAATTGGGATTTATAATACTTAGAATAATATAATAAAATAATTACCCAAAGTTATTTATTTATTTCATTCAATTCTTAGTAAGACCGCATGTATAATAATAGAGTTTGACTATTATTATTACTTTACATGTGCCCAGTGAACTACACCTAATATTATTTAATTAATTAAATAATATTATTTCTCAAAAATACCCATAAAAACTACACGGCATGTATATATTAATATACACGACCTGTACTTTTGTTTTTCCATTTTTTTTATTTCCTCCACCACATTAATTAGACCTTTAATAATGAATATTTATTTCTTAAATAAATATCACAGTATTAATTGCTAATAAAAATATTATTTCACCCAAAATATATTCTCTCGAATAACTAATGTTGAAATAAATGCAACCAGAAATCATTGAATAATTATTAAACCACAATCAGTAATAATCTTTATTCAACTTGTTAAATGAATATTTAACTAAGATACTTGGACACACTTAGTGTGTGACACTCTAGGCCTCTTTCTCAGTGGCATTAGGTGAAACCAACCTAAATTCCAAGGTTAGCATCTAGAAATAAGCCAAGACACTCATAGAGGAAGAAGTTATCACTACAATGATGTGTCACCTTTTATGAACACTTACCATGTAATGTAATCCATTTGTCTCGATATCTCGAATCAACCCGGTTGCATGCTAGTTCCATGAACCCATGTTCTTGATTATTCTTTCTTTAAATTCCCATAATTGAACTCGCTTATTCATCACCATGTCCATGGATTTATTAGGGATATATCAATTCCATCAAAGGGCCTGAGATATCAACTTCCATTATGGAACATAAGGGACAAATCCTTTCTCGCATGATCTATTAATGCAATATTACTCATGACACACCCAATATATCCTACCTCGTAGAGAATAGTGTGTCATCACAGTTTTCGTCAATACATCTAAGTGTGTGAGTTGTAATACCCATTAATAATAATCTTAAAGTCTATGGACCAATATACACATCCTCAGATAGAAACATTCAATGACACTATGAAATGTGGATTTCCTACTGGATGGTCTCGTTCTCACAATATCCTCCTAGATATTACCAAGGGTGCACACCATGAGAAGTTTCCTCAAAGTATTATGAGTCATCACCCCTAATGGACTTAATTATTTGTGTCCCTCAAATAACATCATCCGTCCATTGAACATATATTCAAGAATAGTGTTATGGAACTTCTGATTTCTCTTCATAGCAGGGATCTGGTATGACCCATTGGTGCAACAACTATCCTTAGGAAATTATCACATGCATTGTCACACAAAATAACAATCAAGATGTGATAAGGTATTTATTAATATTAAAATCCATGAATACAAGTTTATCATAAATTAAAATATAGTTTGTTCCAGGACACCAACTCCAACTACACGGTGGTGTAGAGGAGAATACCTAGGAACGAGAGTCACAAATACATGCTCAGTACCCTGATATTTTTTATGTTTAGATCTTCTCTTGTAATTTTGGTTGTTTGGTGGTTGTAGAACCTTTCTATTTATGAGGTGGCTTTATCTGGTTGATTGTTGTAGCTTTCTCTCCTTTGAGAGGTATCTACTCTAGGAGAGTGGTTAGGATCTAGTTGTAGTTTTTACATGGTTTTGCATTGTTCCTTTGATGAAGTAGTTGGGATTATTTGGTGGAAAGATCCTTGAGAGGTATCTCATGGGGTGGCTATTTGGATGAACCCTTTCTGTTTCCTCTTCAGGTTGGTTTTGGATTCTCGAGGATGATAATTTTTTGCGAGGTATCTGGTGTAAGGGCTCGGATCTCCAAGGATCAACCCGTTACGTGTTTTTGATGGTCCAAGTGCTAGGATGTGGCTCAGAAGAAGTTTGTAGAAGTTTAGTTAAGTAAAAACTGGAAGGATGGGATTACACGTTGTGTTACAGCATTACATGATGTGACATCCTGTTTCATGAGTTGTTTCATTACATGAATGAAGGGTTCACGTCGTGAAATACTTTAGGGTCTGAAAAATAAAATAGAGTATTGAGGTGATGTTTTTTCAGAATAACTTTACCTCGAGGCATTACACGATGTGAGAGGGTTTTACACGTCATGTAATTCCCCAACAATATATGTTTTATATAGCAGACCTGCTCTTTATTTCATATTTAAACATGATTTATTACATAAACTTTCACTCAATAAAACTAAAAATATCGATAGGTCTAGTGACTTTGGAGATTAGGAATATTAAATTACAACTTAAAAGTTGAAATACAACATCTTTATTGAAAGATTCTTTTACATGACCACAACATTCCTTCGTACTTAACACTGCATGGGATAACCTAAGGATGTACACAAGAAATGGGTGCGCTATAAAGCCAAGAAAGGGAGTAAAAAAGGTGTAACATGAAGAATACAATACAAAATAGGCATATAAATGGAGCATAAGAGAAATATGAACATAAAGACATGATATATCATGATTATCATAACATGGAAATGTTTCCATAACATAAAACACCACATCATAAACATATAGGAATAAGGTAACCCATGTCCCAACATGGTGGAAAAATATACTAAAAGAAATCAGGTAAACACCTATACCAAAATTATGTATCATGATACTAAACATTACCCAATGTATTGGAGTGCTATATAATTCTGGGCACACCCGTCACTTTCACTTCATTCTCACACTTAAGTTTGTCACATAGATCATAAAATATAGATTATTTATTCATCATAATTAATTCCATGATCATGGAGTGTGGAATAAATACATGTAATTTCTAAATAAAAAAGTTATATGTTCATAAAGGTGAATACCCATGATCGAGGAATGGGTATGGTATTCACTACATGATGATTTTGGCATGGAAAATCACAGTGCAATTTCGGCAGCATAACGACCTGAAATAAAAATTCATAAAAAGAATTAATGAGAGAGAATAGTGTCTCTCATAATATATATATGAAATGTGTAGTAATAGGGTCATATAAATACATATTCCAACATAAATAATTTGTAACTAGATGGCGTAACATAATAAAGAATCTTGAAGAAAGATGAGGAATGAAATAACTCTTATGAAATTTCAACATGGTAATGGGTGTACATGGGATGGATTAATGAGAGATAAAGGGTTATATAATCATTAAAAAAAATAAGGGAAGTATGGGGGAGGTGTGAAAACATACCCCATCATTTTTAATATAAAATAAAATGGTGTAACAATGTAAGGAAACTTGGATAAAAATGAGAACGGAAGGAAACCCTTACTTGAGTGTGTGACTTCAAAAGCTTGAAGAGGGGATTATTGAGATCTTGGGGTGACTTGGGAGGATTTTAGATATGGGAGGATAGATTAGGGATGTTCTCTGAGGATTTTAACTGAAGAGAAGTTTGATCTTGTGTGGGTTTATATAGAAATTGAGAGGGAAATTCTTTAATATTTCACAAACTTAGGTTTTGGAATCTATATAATTAAATATTCAAAACCAGAAACATTCCCATGGTTTTTGCCCAAGGTTTTTTCCAAATAGAAGTTGAAAAAATTATTTTATAAGGAAATGGTCTGAAGATATCAAAATATTAGCCTTTCTTATGTGGAGGTGAGTCACATTATTAAAGAAATGAACTTAAAATCACAAAATATGTTATACATTTTGGAGGATTCACTAAGGCATTATAAAATAAGTAAAATAAATCTAAAATCACATTATTTTAAAGTTAAAACATATATTTGAACTAATATACCTTTTATGGTTTTTATTACACCACTATTGAGTAATTTATGATGTCATAAAACACACAATATACTTACATATTATTTATTTTTTACCAAAAAACTCGACTATCTCAGAAAATTATGAAAAATTCACCGTTGGATAATTTAGAAATCTTGATTCAAAAAATAATATTCATTTTATCTAAATATTTTTTCTAAATATGTGAATTTTCACTTTTAAAATGAGAACTGGTATTTATTTAAAATTGATGAGTTTTGACAAAAAGAGTTTTTAAACCTCAATAAAAATTACATTTGACTTCATAAAAATTATATACTAATTTATTATTAATAAAATTAAATTGATAATAATATTTTATTATAATATTAATTATTTCAAAAATTCATTAATTCCTTAATATAAATTATTTAAAAATGCACTTTCTATTTCATCGTAAAAAAATATAACTCTTATCAAACTGATTAACTAATCATTTAAAGATAAGGGACTGATATAATAATAATTTATAAGAATTATTTTTATAATATTATTAATAAAAACATTGTTTAATATAATAATGCATATATTTCTCAAAAGTACCATTTGTACCCCAAAAATAAATTTATCAAATTCATCATTTTTTAAGAAATACTACTCCCACAAAGGAATCGATGGAATAAGACTTTTATTTAGAGAAATGGATTACAAAATAAGTAACTAAAACCTTGTTACATAACCCCTTATAACACCCATATAAGACCTAAGGGTAAGGTGTGCGATGGTGACAGACTCTTGGGGGACTTAGATAACATCTCCCGGGTGGTAATCTCTATTAACTTGAACTTCTCCCACAGGGGATTCCATTCAATATTAACATGTTGAAGCTCAGATTGGGCTTAGTCAAGAGTGAAACCCAGTAACTGTACCTCCTTTTTGATCTTCGACAAATGAGTTTCATATGGACCGAGTCTATTGGATGAGGTCATCATCTCCTTTTTATGTGTTGAAAGGATTTTTTAAAACCTTATATTTATATTAATTGTGTGATCACTATTCAACAACTATATTATCAACGATAATGATACTTAATGGTCATTTAAACCCAATAATAATAATAAAAATATTTCATGTGTTTTCTATATCTATAAGACATTAAAATAAAATGAATTTTATTCATAAATGATCAGTTCATTACAACCTTCCCCCTTAATAAATTTCACCATTGAAATTTTCTTTTCCCACACTAAAATTGTTGAGGGTAACTCTGCCTCATCACTTCCTCTGTTTCCCATGTTTTTTATTCAAACATGTGGTTTCTCTAAAATACTTTGACGAGGGGCATTGTCTTATTTTGTAGAAATTTTTACCTACGATCAAAGATCTTCATCTGACTCTATTCATATGAGAGGTCATTATCCAATGGTAACACCTCTATATTTAGTACATGTGATGGGTCTGGTATATACTTTTTTAAGAGTGATACATGGAACACATCATGTACTTGAGATAGGTTTAGTGGGAGTGCTAGTCTATAGGCCACTGCTCTGATGAAATCAAGGATATCAAAAGGGCTGATGTACCTTGGACTAAGCTTTCCCTTCTTCCAAAATCTCACACCTCTCTTACATGGTGATATGCGGAGGAAAACCATATCTCCGACATCAAACTCTAGGTCTCGTTGATGGCAGTCAGCATATCACTTTTGTTGACTCTGAGCAGCTTTGATGTGTTGTTGGATGGTCTTAACCTTCTCTGCCATTTCATTGACCATTTATGGACCTAGAATTTTTCACTTCCCAACTTTATCCCAACATGCTGGTGTTCTGCACCAATTTCCAAAAATGGCTTCATAAGAATCCATTTGGATGTTTGAGTGAAAACTTTTGTTGTAAGAGAACTCAACCAAAGGAAGATGTTGATCCCATCATACTTTGAAGTCCATTGAGAATGCTCTCAAAAATTTTTCATGTGATTGGATAGTCCAATCATATTGTACATAAGTTTGATAATGATAATCCATACTGAAGTTTAGATAAGTTTTCAGAGTGTGATGGAGACTCTTCCAGAATTTAGAGGTGAATCTTGGATCTCGATCAGATAAAATTGATAGTGGTACACCATGCAGCCTTACCACTTCTCTGATGTATATCAGTGCCATTTGATCCAATGAGAAATTATCTCCAATCACAATGAATTTTTCTATCTTTGTAAGACGATCCACCACAACCCAAATATCATTGTTTCCTTTGGATGTATTCAGATGTCCGGTGACAAAGTCCATGGTGATGTCCTCCCATTTCCATGTTAGTATGTGTAATGGTTGCCTCATTCCCTCAGACTTCTACCTCTCAACCTTCAGTTGCTGACATACCAGGAACTTTTATGTATTTTCCATGATCTCCTTCTTCATATTATCCCACCAATAATGCTCTCGATGATCATGATGCATCTTTTTGTTTCCTGGGTCAATGGAGAAATTCATACTATGTGAATCATCCAAATGTTCTTTCTTTAACTCTGGATTTTATGGAACACATAGTCTTGACACAAATCTCACAATTCCTTATTTATTAACATAGAAATATGAGGATTTACCTTTTTTGATAGCTTCCAATTTCTTTTGAATTCCCACATCATCTTTTTGATCATCCATTAACCTTTCCAAAAGAGGTAGTTGAGCAATAATTTGTGAAAGGATTGATAATGTTCCCTTCTTTATGATCCCCATGTCCATATTCACCAAATATAAGAAGATTGGATTTTTTTCCATTTTTATCAATGATAGAATCACTAGGTCCTTTCTACTTAGATCATCCTCCACCTTGTTCGATTTTACAGGGTGGTAATGGATTGACCATTCGTAATCCTTGATGAGATCTAACCATCTTCGGTGGCTCATGTTCATCTATTTCTGTGTGAATATATATTTGCTAATTTTGTGATTCGTATATATTTCAAACTTTTCCCTAAAGAGATAATTACACCATATTTTCAATGCAAAGATCACAACTTCCAACTCTAGATCAGGCATGGGATAGTTTTTCTTTTGAATTTTCAACTTCCTTGAGGGATAAGAAATGACTCTGTCATTCTGCATCAACACACATCCCATGACCTTCTTCAAAGCATCGATGAAGATTACAAAAATCTACCAACTTTTGGGTAGTGTGAGCACAAGGGTAGTGATAATCCTTTTATTCAAATCCTTGAATATTTCTTCACATTAATCATTCCAAGAAAACTTGACTCCCTTTCGAGTTAGCTTGGTAAGAGTGTTTTAAAATCGTGAGAAATTTCTCACAAATCGATGATAATATCCAGCTAACCCCAGAAATCTATGGATATCCATCATAGATTTTGGCCTCGGCCATCCCTAAATTGATTTTGTTTTGGAAGGATCCATAAATATCCCATTTCTTGTGATGATATTCCCCAATAATGAGGCTTACTTCAATAATAACTCACACTTGTTTTACTTTTCATAGAGCTTATCCTTTCAAAAGGTCTCTAGTATAGTGCTTAGATGATCCTCATGCACCTCCTTGGTTTTGTAGTATATTATAATATCTTCTATAAAGAGTACATAAATTTGTTGAGATAATCTATAAAGACTTTATTCATCAAGTCCATGAATATTACTAGAGCATTACTGATTCCAAAAGGAATTAATATGAATTTATAGTTCCATACCTTGTACGAAAAAAAGTCTTGAAGATATCCTCCTTTTTCACCCTTACATGGTAATATCCTGACCATAGATCCACCTTGGAGAAGTATTGTGATCCACATAACTGATCGAAAAAGTCATCAATTCGTGGAAAATGATACTTTTTCTTTATCATGATTTTTTTGAGCTCATGCTAATCAATGCAAAGGCACATTGAACCATCCTTATTATTGATGAAGAGAACTGGTGCACCCCATAGTGAAGCACTTGGGCATATAAACCCCTTTTATAGATTCTCCTATAATTGTTTCTTTATCTCCTCAAGCTCCACAATGACCATTCTATACGGAGTCTTGGATATTGTAAATGCCCCAGGTATAAGGTCAATCAAGAATTCAACATATATTCTAGGATGAAGACCAAGAAATTCCTTGGGAAACAAATCAGTGAATTCCCTCAAAATAGGCATGTCTTCAAGGATGATTACTTCCTTATTCTCAATCATCTGAGAAAGATACACGTGATCATAGGGAAGTAATATCCATTCTTGAGATGATAGTTTTAAATAATATTTATCCTCCTCCTTGAACTTGTATAGAATTAGGTGTCTATTACACACATGTAGAGTGATTTCCCTCTTGTGACAATTTATGTTGACTCTATATAAGGAAATCCAATACATGCCAAGAATTTCATAAAATTCCACCAAGTGAAGTATGATGAGGTTTTCTGAGAAGTTTAATTCAAAAATTGTGATAGGGGAGGAGTTATATTCATGGGATTCAATAATGGCCCCATTTTTCCATTTTCACTAACATCTCTACTTCCATTATTTGTGGTGATGTTTGGATTGTTCTACTAAACTTTCAAGATATAAAAGAATACGTATAACTAGAATCAAAATGTATGTTCCCTATTCTTGAATGAATATCCAACGTACTTTTCAGCACTTTGTTTTTGGGATTCACTTCGGTGGTAGTGATGGAAAAATCTCACCCTTTATACCTTAGAGGTTGTTGGTTACCTCCAAAAATCATTTTCTTAGGGCACTGGTTCGCAAAGTGCCCCGGTTCTTTGCGGTTGTAGTAATGAACAATGCATTGAGGATCAAACAGAGTGTTCCTTTTCTCTTTTGTAGTAGTGGTTTTTTCTTGCCAGCAATCGCTATCTAGGTGTCCTTCCTCCCCACACCTAAAGCATTTCCTCATCCCCTTTCGGAAATTTCTAGGGTGATTCTTTCCCTACCTTCAAAACGTGGGATGATAAAATTTCTTAGCACCATTGGATTTATCCATTAGACCACCAAAATTAAAGTCCACTTTCCACATCTTATCATCATGATACCCTGATATTCTTTGATCTCCATCTCAACTTTGAGGGAACATTGGAAAATCTCCTCATAGATATCAAAGTCACGGATCGCTAGGGATTTCCGTAGGCTAGGTTTTATCCCACCAAAGAAGCAGTCAAGCTTGCATTCATGGGTAAGGAAAAAACCAGAGGTGTATCGTGAAAGTCTGGTGAATTTTTCCTCATACACCCCAACCGATTCATCATCCTTTTTCTCGAGTTCAAGGATATCTCTTTCCATCTAAAGATATAGGGTTCAAGGAAAATATTTATCGAAAAGCATTTTTCAAAAATCCTTCCATCCCATCACCTCGATATTTTCCTAAAAATTCGTATTTTTGATCAATTTCCACCATTAATCAGCTTCACCCACCATATGATATGCAGCAAGAAGAACCTTCTCTTGTTCAGAACATTTAAGTATAGAGAAGATCTTTTCAATGGAGTTTATCCATTGTTCGGTGATTGAGGGATTAGATGATTCATTGAAAGTAGGAGGCCTTCATCTCATGAAGCTATCAATTGTGAATTTTTCTTTCTTAGGGTGGTTGTACGTTCCTCTTGACCAATGTTTCTATTAAAAACTTGATTTAATTGAGATATTATCCTGAAAAAGTTTGTGATTCCTGCTCCCATCAGAATGGACATCTCATTATAACAGTCATCACATTGATATTTTCATCGGTTGTTAGCACGATTCATCCTATTATCGGCCATTGGTTGGAATAAAAGAAAAATTAGGGGTAAGAATTTTAAACTATTAAACACATAAAGAATAATCCAATGACAAAAGGTAAAACTTATAAATTACATTTATTCCCTTAACTTATGAATTTTTAGGCATTAATCTAAGTTATCCATGATCTATTTCATAACGTATATTCTTATGATATTTTTTTATTGCTTCCTTAATAATGGTTCAAATTAAGATTATGAATTTATCAAAGAATATCCCTAGGGAGTGTCAAACCAAGAGTGCAACAAGGCCTGTTTTCATGCACCAGTTCTTGTTTGAGTCTAGCTCCAAGCAATGTTTTTAGGTTTTACCTCTTGATATATATGTGCCAGAGCCACCTCTACTTGTTCGTAACCAGACAGGGATGTATTTTCTTGAGAAACCACTTAATATATAATCAAAAAAAAAATAGGGATTTTTTTATTATACTTAGTATTATCCCTAAGGATTTTACTATAGTTTTCTAATCCTTATCCGAAAAATAACTAAACTTATCCTTTGATACCAACTATAACAACCTTGCTCTTTATTTCATATTTGAGCATGATTTATTACATAAACATGCACTTAATAAAAATCAGAATATCTATAGGTCTAGTGTATTTGGGGATTATGAACATTACATTACAACTTAAAACATTAAATACAACATCTTTATTGAAAGCTTCTTTTACATGACCACAACATTCCTTCATACTTAACACTGCGTGGGATAACCTGAGGATGTACACAAGAAAGGGGTGAGATATAAATCCCATTAAGGGAGTACAAAAATCATAACATGAATAATACAATACATAATAAACATATCAATTGAGTATAAGAGAAACATGAACATAAAGGCATGATATATCATGATTAACATAACATGGAAATGTGGCAACAACTTAAAACCCCACTTCATAAACATAAAGGAATCAGGTAACCCCTATCCCAACATGGTACAAAAATTTCCTAAAATGAATCAGGTAAAATCCTATCCCAACATGACGTATCATGATACTAAACATTCCTCAATTCATTGGAGTGCTATATAATTCATGGCGCACCTATCACTTTCACTTCATTCTCATGCTTAAGTGTGCCACATAGATCAAAAAACATGGATTAATTCTTCATCATAATTCATTAAATAATCAAGGAGTGTAGAATAAATACATGTAATTCATAAATAAAAAATGTATATGTGCATAAATTTGAATACCCTTGATAGAGGAATGGCTATGGTATTCACTACACGACAATTTTGGCATAGAAAATCACGGTGCAATTTCAACAGTATAACGACGCGACATAAAAATTTATAAAATGAGTTTATGAGAGAGAAAGGGGGTTCTAATAATATATACATAAAATGTAAAGTAATAGGGTAATATAAATACATGTTCCAACATAATGAATTTGTAAATATAAGGTGTAACATAATAAAGAAACTTGAAGAAAGAGGAAGAATGAAATAACTCTTACGAAATTTTGGCATGGTAACTCGTGTACAAGGGAGGGATTAATGAGAGACAAAATGGGTCTATAATAATTAAAACATAATAAGGGTATTATATGTGAGGTTATAAAACATTACCTATCATTTTTAATAGAAAATAAAAGGGTTTAAAAATATAAGGAAACTTGGATAAAAATGAGAAAGGAAAGAAACCCTTACTTGAGGGTGTGACTTCAAAAGCTTGAATAGGACCTTCTTGAGAGATTGGGGTGACTTGGGAGGATTCTAAATAGGGGAGTAAATATTAGGTAAGTGATATAAATTTTTTTAATATAGATAAGTGGGATCTTGGGTGGGTTTATATTGGAAATGAGAGGGGAATTCTTTAATATTTCACAAACTTAAGTTTTGAAATATATATAATTAAATATTCAAAACAAAAAACCTTCCCATGGTTTTTTCCCACTATTTTTTTCAAATAAGAGTGTAAAAAATTATTTTATAAGTCCATGTACTGAAGATATTTAAATATCATCCTTGCTTAGGTGGATATGAGTCACATTATTAAAGAAATAAACTCAAAATGATAAAATATGTTATACATTTTGGAGGATTCACTAAGGCATTATAAAATAAGTAAAATAAATCTAAAATCAAATTATTTCAAATTTAAAACATATATTTGGTCTAATATATATCTCATGGTATTTATTACATCACTATTGGGTCATTATGATTTCTTAAAACACAATATATACTTATATATTATTTAATTTTTACCCAAAAATCCCATTGTCTCCGAAAATTATAAAAAATTCACTATTAGATAATTTAGATGTTCTGATTCTAAAATAAATATTCATTTTATCTAAATAATTTTCTAAATATTCTAATTTTCACTTTTAAAATGAGAACTAACATTTATTGAAAATTGACGGGTTTTGACAAAAATAGTTTTTAAACCTTAATAAAAATTACATTTTACTTAATAAAAATTATATAATAATTTATTATTAATGAAATTAATTTGATAATAATATTTTATTAAAATATTAATTATTTCAAAAATTCATTAATTCCATAAAATAAATTCGTTAAAAATACACTTTCTTTTTTATCGTATAAAAATATAACTCTTATCAAATTGATTACCTAATATTTTAAAGATAAAAAACTGATATAATCATAATTTATAAGAATTGTTTTTATAATATTATTAATAAAAACATAGTTTAATATAATAATTCATATCTTTCTCAAAAGTACCATTTTTACCCAAAAAATAAATTTATCAAATTCATTATTTTCTAAGAAAGACTACTCCCATAAAGTAATTGGTGGAATAATACATTTATTTATAGAAAGGGATTACATAATAACTAACTAATACCTTGTTACATAAACCCTTATAACACCCGTATAAGACCTAAGGGTAAGATGTGTGACGGCGAATAACTCTTGGGGCGACTCAGATAACATCGCTCGGGTGGTAATCTCTATTAACATGAACTTCTTCCATATGAAATTATGTTCAAGCTTAATGTGTTAAAGCTCAGATTGGTATTGATCAAGAGCGAAGCCCAATGATGCTACCATTTTTCTGAGCTCCAAAAAATGAGCTTCGTATGACCCGATTCTACTAGATGAGGCCATTATATCCTTTTTCAGTGTCTAAAGGATTTATTAAAACCTTATATTTATATTAGTTGCGTTATTACTATTCCATAGCTATATTATCAAAACTAATGATACTTAATTATCATTTAAACCTAATAATAATAATAAAAGATTGAATGTGTTTTCTATATACACAAGACATTAAAATAAAGGGAATTTTATTCATAAATGATCGGGTCGCTAAATTTTAAGTGTTTTCCAACTGCTTGGGTTTTATCAAACCTATGATTGAAACGGCTCTCCCTCGACCCCAGGTGACTCAAATACCCTCTATTCATTGTTTCAGGGATTCTTTCATCACGGAATGATCCCTAACTCCCTCATAGATTTGTAGTGATTCATATTTGATATAAGGTTTGATCTACTTCCATTCTTGAGGTTTTTTTGATCCATTTACTTTTGTTTCTCCTTTCTATGTAATAGTGTGTGATCTCTATGTTTATAATGGATTTTTCTTGGTGGGTGGTTGGTGCAGTTGTCCCACAGCATCCTCAGGTGGATGAAGTTGTTGTGGGAGAGGTGATCATGATTCGTTTCTTGGATCTGTTCTTATGCAAATAATGTCAATGACCTTTTGAGGTAAGAGATTCTATGCTTATCAATTTACTTACATTCAATCATAGAGCTAGAAAGATTTATCCCTTTGGATTGTAATGAAATTGACCTAATAATTATATGAACCAGATTAAAGAAATTGGTATCGATCGTGTAGCGATGTTGTTGTTTTATACCATGATAATGATTTTCCTCTTGATTTGATAGATAGTGTGATATCTTTTCCTTTCTTGTTTTTCATATTTTTCTTGATGAAAATTAGTAAATAAAGTAAATATAATTTATAATTATTTAGATAAAAGATAAATAGGCTTGTTTAATGAATCCAGTTGTTGTTGTTGTAATTTGATGATAATCAAATTGATGAAAGTGAGCATGTTTAATTGAATTGGTTGATGAACCTAAATCATGTTGATGTTTGCTGATAAAATAGTTAAAGGCATGATAAATTAATTGTTTAATTAATTGGGTGATAGCTTGTGATATCTTGTTTCTTAGTTTGGTTGTATTTGGAACCTATGAGTAATGAATCGTTTAATTCAATATGGAATAAGAACTAGTTTTGTGATAAAGTTAATACCCGATATGGCCTGAGTTTCCCGCTTTCTTGTAAAGGCCGAGTGCCTATTCTTTGGAGACATGAGATCTCAATGTGTGTGAATAATAAATTCCTTGATTTGGGTCTGAGATCCCATTTCTATGTTTTTTCTTTCTTCTTGTGATGCGCTCTAGATACAATACTTGAGGTTGTGGAGGAAGGGAGGCCCGAATGTGACATGAGCATTGGATAGATGAGCCTGGAGGGCTATTGTGGTATGTGGGGGCAGGGAGGCTCAGTGGTTATGGTAGAAGTTGATTCCTAGAGTGGCGAGATAAATCAATTTATGCATGTGGGTGTCGGGGAGGACACCAGAGATAATGAAACGGGTTGAAGATGGGATTACCCATTGATGTGAAAGTGGCTGTTTTTGAATATGTTGTTTGTTTATATTATTTACTTTCACCAATAGTTGAGGCAGATGGTTATGATTACTCTCATTCCAAAAGAGGTGAAGACGTGTGGGGTACACCACATGATTTATGTGTTTATATTATCAGGGATGGATGGGTCTACGCTTCTGCTATTGGTGTTAAAGACTCAACAGGTAGCTCATCTAGTCACCGTGTTGAACCCCTTGTATTTGGTTGATTAGAATGCTTTTCTAGAATGTCTGGGAATATTGAAAATGGGAATATTGTTAAATAAATGAATAAAAGATTTTTAAACCATGGGTTTTGAGCTTGATGGGATGCAGTGCTGAGGTTAGGTTTCTGAGGAGCTGTGGACTCGATTTAGTTATGCCTGGAGGGGATGGAACTTGGTTGTGATGTTAATGGAATGTGATATGAAAAAATATAATAGTTAATTAATGGTTAAAGAATTAATTAATCTAAATTTCAATTGATAAAAAGGATAAAGTAACTTAATGTATCCCTTTAAATGGTTTTGTGCTTATAGGATATCTAGTCTTAGTAGTGGCAGCCGAGAGTCCGAGAGACGTTAGCTACAGATGATTCTAAGACTAGGTTGTTCCCATAGTGTGGTTGTGATATATATTATATCTTATACTTTTTGTGTTTCTGTATGCTAATCCACCCTATCAGTTAGGAAAACTGACACCCCGGGGATTTTGAGCCCTGGGGGGGGGGGTGTTTTCCCCAACATCCCAATGGGAGGATGGATGGATGACTACCCCCTTTGGATCTGTTCTCTTCTCTTGGTAGTTACTTATGTTGGTATTGACGATGGTTATATTTTCCCATATATGTGTGTAGAGGGATGTAGTGTTTTGTGATTATTTCAGACACATATATCCTAGATATAGTTTCCTAAGGACCACTATAGGTGTAACACGTATAAGATGTGATGGCTTGAGGATCCTTACTCAGTGTATGGGTTGTGATGGCTTGAGGTATAATACCTAATGTATGATACACATTATATGAGTTGTGGTGGCTCCTAGAAACTACCTGTTTACTTTGGTTATGTGGAATTGGTTTTATGATGCATGAGGTGCATTTTGATTCATGAGGTGAGTGTTGTGGTGCTTCGCCCAAATGTCTGCAGGCAAGCCTTTTTGGAGAGATAAGCTCAGGACATGCGATATTGGGGAAAAGTGGAAAACTAGTGTGGAAGTGGTAGAGGGTTACCCTTGATATTATTTATTATATTATATAGTATTGTATGTGATACTTGGCGAGAGTAGCCATGGTGAGGCTGAGAAATTAGTATACCTAGTTAGGTGAAGAGTTAGTTTCAGTTGTTGTTCATTGTGATTTAACATGCTTTCTTTACTTTTTCATGAGAGGCTCCAAGGAGGATCCTATTGAGTATACTGTTATAATCACCATATATTATATAAGATTTTTTTCAGGCTAGTTAGAGATGGTTGGAGATCGGGCTGGTTACTACTAGCTTGTGGGTTGCAGGAGATGTTTGGGCTTCATGGTCACTTCCCTTGGTACTTGCAATTTTCCCCTTTTAGTTGTAATAGTTTTGAATGACATTACATATGTGTACTTGGGATTTCTTTTATATTGTAGTATGAGCGGGAGTTACTTGGTGTATGTCTTATCTCTCTCTTTTGTATGTTTTCTCTTAGAGGGTAATGCCTCCCATCGATGTGTTTATTATACTCTCGGTGCTAGTTGCCAACCTAGGGCCTATTGGAGGTGGGACTCGGGGGTCATTATCTCTCTTCTTACATTGTCAGCCCCAGAGGGGTACACTTTGTGGGGAGGGGGTCAGGACAACCATATTAGTATGAATTTGAATATGTTCTTTTAAAAAAATAATTATTACATGTATCCCTTTTCATTATTATTTTATACATGATCATATTATGTGTGTATTAAAAATTATATTTAGATACGAATAAAAGATAATTGTATTTTTGGGAAATATATAGTTTCAATTAAAAAACACTTTAATAAATTCATGATTTTTTGAAATAAATTTATTTTCATGAAATATTTTTTAAATATTATTTATATATATATATGGTAGTATAATTTAATGAAGTCATATATAATTTTTATAATTTCTAGAAGTTTGTTAGTATTGTGAAAACTAGTTTCTTACAATAAATAAGGATTTAATTTTAAAGTGTAAATTCTCATATTTATAAAATTATTTTGGTAAAATAATTATTTTTTTTGAAATTAGCAGATTGAAATTAGCCAATGGTGAATTTTTCATAATTTTATGAGATAATGGAATTTTTGGGTAAAAATTAAATACTCTATAAATATACGGTATGTATTATGACATCATAATAGCCCAAAAGTGATGTAATAAATACTATAAAGTACATCCATGACCAAAAATAGATTTTAAATTTAAAATAATATGTTTTTTTACATTATTTGATTAATTTTACAAAACTATTATGAGTCTTCAAGAACCAATACTATGTTTTATGGTTCTAAAAACAATTCTTTATAAACATGACACACTTTCACTTTACCAACGGTGTTATTTTAATGATTTTTCTATTATCCAAATAAAATATTGAAAACCACTCCTCTTTGGGAGAAACCATGGTAGAAAAATATTTTAAGGCCTTTTTGTTTTGATTATTTTATCACCCAGAGTCTGAATCCTATGTTTAAAAATTAATAAAAAATTCCACTCTCTTTTGATATAAACACCCACCCAACTATTAGGACCATGATGTTTTGAGGTATGTCAAAGAATCTAGAAGATGTTTTTTTTATATTTTTTTGAATGAAATATATATATTTTTAAAAGGCTTGTCTTTTATTTACAACCATAAATCACCTTACATCGTTATGCTTCCCAATAAAGTCAATCATGTGGAGAGGATTGTCTCAAGTATATAGGGCCGATTCCATCAGAATAACATTACCAGACTGCATTGATCAACATGTATTTTATGATGAATGTTTATCCTATAATTTTTACAAGTTTCATCTGATAGAGTGTTAGATTAAAAAAATAGTGATGCTTTTTTGTTCTTAATGTTTCAAACATCACAAGTAGTAAAAGATATCATGACCCAACCTTATTTCGAAAGGGAGAGAAAATCACTTATATGTAAAATGTTCATACTAAAATGTTCTAAGGAATTTTAGAGGATAGATGCTATTAGTTATATTTTTTTCCAAGTAGAGTTTTTGTTCAATTCTTGTGAAGTTTTGAAAGATGCAAATGTATGAATTATGATCAGTCAATCATTTGCGATGATTTCTAATTAGATAAATGTTGTTGAAGTGCAAAGGTAAGTTCATGAGGAATTTCATTGAATGAAGACCAATCAGAAGGATAGTATAAGATGACCAATTTCAATTTTATAAATTTGATTCCATCATAAGAACCTCTTGAATTAGAGAAGGATGTTTACTTTTGTATAATGTATATTAGATATTCATATATAAAGTCATGATGAGAAGTTGTTATAATATGATTAGAAATATTTCTATGACTCATCAGATAGATGTTTTTTGTTGAATTCATTATAATTATGTTTCTATATAATTTTATTTAGTCATAGTCTAGTGTTAGATTGAAATAGATGAAGTGTCTTGATTCATGACATCAGACAGAGGTAGAGTCTGTTGAAATATTCTTGAGATGTTCTTAAACTATTTTTCAGGAAAATTTGATGGAGTCTCATCTAAAAGAAGAGATTATAAAAAGATTTAATGGATGAAGTGATTAGTATAAGGTTATAATTTTTCAATGGTATTTAAGAATCATTCATGAAGATATCAAATGTGATGATTTTGTAATGATAATTTAGTGCTCAAAATATCAATGAATAATGATCCAAGAATCTTGCAAAGTTATAAGGATGTTTGATGATAGTCATTGACACCGGGTGTTAAGGGAGTATCATAATTTATATGAGGTTTAATGAGGTAAAAAGGATGGAAGTTTCTAAGTGATATTATAAAACTATAAAGAGGGAAGTTTTAATTAAGTTTGTGTGTTTCCCTAAAATTTTATAGGAACCATGAATATATAACGGGGGTTGTTGCGTCAAAGAATTTGTGTGGAATTTATTGATGTGGGGTGAACTGATATAAAATTGAAAAGTTTATCAGTCATAACTTTTGAAGAAATATTATACTGAAGAATACTAAAAATATTATTCTTATATATTTTTATCATAAAAATGATGTACATATGTTGATTGGATAGACAATAGTGAGAGGCACCAATCAGAAGATAGTGGATGAAGTTTTCATATCCGATGCCACTAGACAGACAACATGTTGAGGAAATCAGAAAAGCTATGTGTAATATGTGGTATCAGTCTTAAAAAGGCATCATATGTATTTTACCATATAGAAAAATGAATGGATATCACTAGATGGATAGGTTATCAAATAAAAGTTCTTATATAGAAGTCTTATGAAAAATACTTTTCCTTCTATTGTGTAATAAAGTAATGAAGAAGTAGTACTAGCATGAAAATAAAGTGTGGATAAATTATAAGAAGAATAGTGTAAATATACTGAATCATGTTGGTGAATAATATTATAGTTGTTACAAAATCATTGTTAAATATTTTATTTATGTGAGTATCACATGCACTGTTAATTGGATATAGTTATTTTCAAGTGTAAAGACATTATCTTCTTACTGTAAAAATAAAAAATGGATTTTTTTTATAGTGGTTTTTTTGTCTTGTATTATTTACAAACCATGACATGAACTATATACTCTTAATAAGTAGAGAACCATGTAAATATCTTTGTTCCTATGAATGTTGTGGGTTTCTTGTTTTTAGTAAAGTCATATCTCTCTAACATGAGGCGATGATTATTTCATAAGAATGAAAATATAAAAAGACATCACTGATTCACCCCTCCCCCTCTAAATGATCACATATATCCTGATTGGTCCTTTCAAGTGGTGTAAGAGATAGTCTCTCTTCAATGACTATTTTATAGAGTTGTAAGGAAAGATAAGATTCCATCGATGTTCAGAACTCTTTGAATAGTAAAGTGATTCATGTATTCAATGGGAAGAACTATCATATCTGGAATGATATAATGTTACATTATCTTATGAATATTGTTTTTAAAGTTATTGAGGTTGTTACATAAGATTTTCTTCCTCATTATAGTGAGAATCCATTAACAGTTGCTGATAATAAAAATTTGGAGAATGATGGGCGTGTGAGAAATGAAATGCATTCCTCACTCTTTGAACGTGAGTTTCATAGAGTTAGAATAATTGAAAAGGAAAAAAGGAATCTGAGATAAGTTTAATAACATATATGAAGGATATTATAAGTAAACAAATAAAGGTTACAGATCTATAGATTGAAATATTAAGATATTATGATTGGAGATAATGAATCTGATGGAGAATATTTTATATGGGTGAATGGTATTGTATGCACTATAATATGTCTTGGTGAGAAGTTGAAAGATTTAACCACTGTTGAAATGATCTTATGAATTTTTACGGATAAATTTGATTTGAATTTTTCATACTTATAAGATATAGATATTTACAATTAGTCTCTAGATGATATATATAGAAATTTCATCACTTACAAAATGAGAAGATAAATGTTTATGAAGAACAAATAAAAGGATGACTGAGATTTTTTTTCAAAGATTCCAAGTATGGAAAGTATAAGAAAGATATTGAGGAATAAGACAACGTATTTTACTCAAAGATGAGATTAGTATCAAATTTTATTGACTTTTTAAATAAAGAAGTTAAAATAGGAACTGGAAAGTACAAAGGAATGTTACCTCTTAAGTGATTTGGCTGTGGAGTTATTAGATACTTTTCAAAAAATTAAAAAATATGTAAGTAAGACCAAGAAATTAATGAAAATGATAGAATTTCAAGAATATACCTATAGAATAATGAAAAAATATCCAAGTACTTTTCTAATGGAAATGATAACAAGTTATCAAAATAAAAAGTGGAAATTTTTGTCTAAGTATGTGGAAGATGAAGATAGTGAATAAGAAGCTGAAAATTGTAGTGATGATGCTACCAAAAAACATCTTATTACAAAAGTGAATGATGAGAAGTTTACTAGTAATAAAAGAAGTAACTATAAAGAAGAATTATAAAAAGATACTCATATGAAGTTAATTTTCTAGAGAGAGTTGAAATAATTTCCTACAAATATTGTAAGACTTAGGAAGGAAAAAAAGAAGTTGAGGAAAGAAAATATTTATTAAAATAATCAAGAATATTTCCTTAAATAAAAATACAATATTCTAAAAGACATTCATGATTAAAAAGAATTTATTTATGAAAAGAAAAACTTCAACTTCAATATTAAATAAAATATGAAGTTGTAGGCAGAATAATTAAATATTGTTTAACATAAACTTGTTAAATGTGAACAAGAAATTAAAAATTTCAAAAACTCATTTATTGAAGTTGATAAATTTTATAAGAAGTGTTAACCTCATAAAGATTAAAAAAATATCCTCAAATTTTAATAATAAGGATGAATGTGTGCAGATGGAAAATAAAGTTAGGAATACAATGTATGTATCCGAATCAATAAGTGTTGAAAAATATAAAGTTTATAAGGTTTTAGAGTCTAAACAGAAGGTTTATACTATTTGATATTTTTTTGAGGTTGATAAGTTATCTAAATTCATGATGAATATAATAGGAGGAAACCAAAACATTAGTGTGGAGAAAAGATCCAGAGTAATGGAAAAGAAATTTGATGAAAAAAGATACACAAAATTGAACAATATATAAGTTAAAAAGCTAAAAATGCATTATATTGTTACTGTTGGTATTTTTAAGGCTTTGGGTATACATCCAATATTTTTTGGTTTAATAATAAATGTTAAAATGAATCCTGGAAAAACTGTAGTAAGATTTTTAGGGGGATCCTACCCACTTAATAAAGACAACATGAGAAATTCATCTTGAAGATTGAGAATAGGTTCAGACCCTTAAAAAATATTTGTGAAAATGTTATCCACATAGACTTCATAGAAAAAGATTTAATTCTATGTTACCAGAACAATAATGTGTTTATAATAAATCTCAAAATCCATATGAGGTGGATAAAAAAGGAACGAAAAAATCCTTAATTATTGAAACTACTCTCAAAGATATAAAATTCAAACAACTATGGAAATTGGATAGTGGGTGTTCTTCACATATGATAGGATATTTGATGTTTTTAATGAATGTGAATGATTATAATGAAGGTGTAATGAATTTTTGAAATGATGAGTCACTAAAAATCAAAGGTGTTGGATCTGCTATCATTGGGGAAGAAAATTCAAACACCCAAAGTGCTTTGTTTGTTGATGGGATGAAGCACAACTTATGGATTGTTTCAATTTTTTGATGAAGGTAAAGAGGTTTTTTTCAAAATTGGTGGTATCATTGTTAAATAAAATGAAGATGAATTTTTTTTACAAAAGGGAAATGAAACAAGGGAAAAATTTCAAGTTTGAGATGCGTAGAGTTCACGCTACATGAGTATGATTGAAGGAAATAAACTATAGCATAAAAGGTTAGTGTGTCAAAGGACACTATGCCAAAATTTGTATTTAATGGCGGTTTAAACCGCCACTAAATAATTCTGTGATGGTTTTGGAAAACCGTTGCTAAATCGTGTGTTGAGAAATAATTAGCGGTGATTTTTTAAAACTGTTATAGAACGATTTAGCGGTGGGTTTTTAGCGGTCGTTTAAACCATCACTAAATCGTTTTTAATTTTTTTTAATTTTTTTTAATTTTTTTTTAAATTTTATAAATTTTCCCATAATTTATCTATTTATTCATTATTTATTATTACCATGCTCATGCTGATCTCCATTCATAAGTCTATTTCCACGCACATGCCCATGCCATATATAGAAATTCAGCGTTGGGTGAGATTTGGACCCCTTACCTCTTGTTTATTCTCCAAAAACCTTACCACTCCAGTAGGCTCTTCATGTGGTCAATAAATCAAATTTAATATACTTATATATATATATATATATTAATTGGAAAAACAAATAATACATAACAAATAGATACACACTAAATAATTATTAATCAATAATTATTAATCAATAATGATTAATCAAAAATCAATCATGATTAATCAATAATCAATAATCAATAATTAATGATTAATAAGTAATAAGTAATTATTAATATTTAATAATTACTAATTACATATTAAAAATTAATAAATAAAATATAAATGAATAATAAATAAAGAAATATATAATATGGAAATAAATGGTAAATAAAAAATAGTAAAAAATAAATAGTAAATAGTAAATAATAAATAGTAAATAACAAATAGTAAATAGTTAATAGTATATAGTAAATAGTAACTTGTCAATAATAAATATTAAACACTAAACACTAAACAATATATAATATATAATATATAATATATAATATGTAATAGATAATAGATTATAGATAATAGATAATATATAATACATAATACATAATATATAATATATACTAAATAATAAATGATAAATGATATATAATAAATAATATCTAATAGATAATAGATAATTGATAATAGATAATATATAATATATAATATATAATATATATTATATAATATATAAGTAATGTATAAATAATAAATTAATCAAAAAATAATTTAATATATGATAAATAAATAACAAAATAATAATAAAATAATAAATAATAGATAAATAAATAAATAATAAATAAATAAATAATAAATAATAAATAAATAAATAATAAATAGTAAATAGTAAATAATAAATAATTAATACTTAATAATTTATAATTAATAATAAATAATAACTAATAATTAATAATTGATCATTAATAATTAAGAATTAATATTTAAAAATTTATAAATAATTAATTTATTATTAAGAATAAATAAATAATAAATAATTAAAAAATAATGAATATTAAATAAATAAATAAATAAATAAATAATAAATGAATAATAAACTAATAATAAACTAATATTTAGAAAATTTAAAATAAATTAATAAATAATAAATAATAAATAATAAATAATAAATAATAATAAAAAAATACATAAATAAATAAATAATTAATTAATAATAACTAATAACTAATAATTGATAATTAATAATTAATATTTCTTAATTAATAATTGATAATTAATAATTAATATTTCTTAATTAATAATTAGTAATTAATTATTAATAATTAATATTCAATATTTAATATTTAATAAATAATTAATTAATAATTAATAATTAATAATTAATAAATAAACAATAAATAAATAATAAATAAATAAATAATAAATAAATTAATAAATAATGTGTACATAATAACTAAATAATAAAAAAATAAAAAAATAATTTTTAAATATTAAATAAATAAAAAAATAAAGAAATTTATCAATAAATAAATTGATAAATAGATAAATAAATAAATAAATAAATAATAAAAAATAGATAAATAGATAATTAAATATTAAACAAATAAATAAATCGTAAAACGTTAAAAACCTATGAAAACCCTAAAAATACTAAAATCACCACAAAATCTGATCTGAGAATCCTTTTTCAACACCACAACCATTCAAATCAAATATCCTGAAAGGAAATTCTATATGATATGTGGTACAAGCTAAATGGACACTTAGATCGAAAGTTATAACCATTTGAATTTTAAGAAATCAAGGTTTGCAACTAAAATCTCTGTTTTGGAGGCCTTCTGGTTCTTTCTAGTAGAATAAAAAGGGGTACAATAATCATATATTAGGTACAATACATAAACAACACAGAGATTGTCGTAGGCTTTTATTTGATTCGTGGTTGAGCCCAAATGGACACCCAGATTAAAATTTTTGTCCATTTAAAGTTCGAGTTTGATTTTTGACTTTTGAAATTTGAATATATTTTTTTCCTTTCCTTATTACATTATTTAAATCTCACTTGGTTTTAGCTCATTTTACAAGCTTCAATTTGATTGGTTATGGAGCTGAAATGGACTCCTAGATCAGAAGTTATTGTCATTTGATAAAAAAGTATGTTCATTAACTTATTGAAGATTTGTTTTGAGTTTAAAAATATTATTAACTAATAATTATACATATTTATTATTTGAAACATTATAAATAATTAAAATTATATATAATAAACTATATTTGATTGTAAATAATAAATAAAAATAACAATTAATAAAATAATATTTTTTAAATTTGTTTTTTCAGTTTTGTAGAGGTTTTTTTTAAAAACTGCCCCTAAAAAATTGTAATTCTTTTGGATGAAATTTTAAAACATTTATAAAACATATTTTAAAAACATTTAGCGGCAGTTTTAAAAACCACTGACAAAAAACTACTGCTAAAACACTATTTTATTTTAGTGGGAATATGAGAAAGTTAACAAAGGGAGCGTGTATTCATGATATTCATGACATGATAGGAAGAATAAATTAGTGTTGATATATATGTCAGAAAGGGAAGATCACACTCGATAAATAAGAAACTTGGGATACACAAAACTCATGCCTTAGAGCTAATACACTCTAACATTTTCGATACCTTGAGAAATAAATCAATAAACGAAGATAAGTAATTTATTTTTCTAATTTATGAAGAGAAAACTCCTAATGAGGATGTGCCCGTATGGGGCTTTGATTTAGGGTTTCCTCCACCTATCGCTATGTTCCACCCTCTTTGCAGATCAGATTCTTCTCAATGCTTCATCCCGATGATCTTGTGGCATGCGACGTCTATTTTGTGGCATCATCATGTGACTCCATGGGCTCAATTTCGTGGCGAAGCTTCCGTATGCTGGCCTTTTTCACTCCCTCGATAGACAGGGCTTTATATGGAAGCGTGGTGAGGGTATGGTGAGGGTCCATTATTTGATTTTTCGGCTGCTGCGACGAAGATTATCGTCACATTACTGCGTTATCTGTGGCTTTTTTGGGTAGATCTGGTATTCGTATACGCTTGAAGGTGGTGATGGGCATTGCATTCTTCTTCCAGTTTGGTATTACGTTAGGGTGATGATTTTCAGTTATGTTTTTTTGTGTTTTTTTGTGTTTTTTTAGCACAGTTTTTTATGGTGTTGTTCATTTTTTGGATTCGGTTTTCTTGTTTGTGATTGATCTTTCTAGATTTACGGTGAGGGCTTGTTCCAGCGGCGAAGGTGTTTTCAGACTTGAGAGGTCCTCATTTCAGTATTGGTTCATTTTTTATACTCTTCATATATGTTTGTTGTTGGTTTGGGTCATGTGATGGGTCGTCGTCGCCGGTGATTTGCGCCGGTTATGGTTGTTCTGGTCGAGGGTGATGGTTGCACTATTGCTGAAGGAGCAAGAGAATAACAAACTATTTTGGGTGTTGGAAGCTTTGTTGCTATTTTTTATGCTGAGTTTGAGTCGATGAAGGAAGAGGAGTTGAATGAATGGTTCTATGAAGAATCTAATGGAAGTGCTGTGAATGGTCATTGTGGATATGAAAATGGATTTATCGTAGGTCTAATTTGGTGTTTTTGATAATTGTGTGGAATCCTTTGAAATGGTGGAGTTGTTGGTTGAATGCATTGAGTTGGTGGAATGTTCTTTGTGGCCATCTGGTTCGAAGTTAGAGGGTTGATGCATCTGTCTTACATGGTTTTTCTCCAGACGGGGTTTAGAGTAGTTGGTTTTCATCTGGTCTTCGCTCTGGAATTGGATGTTTGAGAGGGTATGGGTTTTCCATCAGTTCTAGGCCCATGTGCTCATGCACGAGGCAGTTGGCTGACAACGAGGAGCATAAGGAGGCTGATCTTATTTTATATGATGTCAGGTAGGGGAACTTCTATGTAGGCTTGGTGTTGTTTGGCCTTAAATATTCGTACCATGGTGCTTTGATTGTCTTAAGTTGTGAAGTCATGTATGGTTTCTCACTTTTTCCTCAAAAGTGTTTGAATAATAAAAAATTTAATTCTCAGTCAATCTAAGTGTTGCATTTACTCGCGTTACATGTATTATGTTTTAAATCATAAATAAGAGGCTCTAAAAATGTTTAAGAGTTTTAGGAGAAGTTCAAAAAAAGAATAGGGATATAATTTGAAGAAGATTCAAACTGATATTGTTTGTGAATAAACAAATGATAAGTTTAAAAACTATCATTAAAATGATGACATTCATCATGAATTTAGTGCACTATACACACCACAAGGGAATGGTGTATCTAAAAGAAGAGATAAAAGTGAAATTGAGATGGAAAATACAATATTGATCGAACATAATGTTAGTTCGGAATATACAAAGTAACACAAGAGGGGGGTGAATTGTGTCTTTTCAAAAATCTTCCACAATTCTAGATTTTGAAACCCATTGTGATTTAAGAAGATAAGTAGTGTTTTCTTCTTTATTAAAATAATATATAGTGGATAAATAGAAATAAAGATCAAATATTTTTATAGTGATTTGGGGGAACAATGATCCCCTATTCCATTCTACCAATCACTCTCTCCACGAGCTTGATAAATTTCACTAGTATGATCCTCTTATAAGAAGACCATGAATTCACAATTGAGTGTAGGTAGTTGACACCATTACAATAAGACTAATAAAAAATCCTTCTACGTCTATAATAGATAACCAATTATCCATAGTTTAGATCGAGAAACTGATAGTCTACCACAACTGAGTACGAGTAGTAGAAACTCTAATAAATCAAAATAGTTTTATTTTTTTATTCAAATTGTTCTTCACAGTTGCAACAAAAACAACTGATAGATGATGGATCTTCCTCTTCATAAAAGAATATCTTCAAGAATTAAATAGTTTGAAGTGATCCTTGTTGCAAAATGATCTTCAATAATGTATCAACTAAACAACAGTAGTAATCTTACAACAGTAAAATACTGAACATGTATATATCTAAAGTGTAGCTTCATTTATAATCAATCATTCATTGCAACATCACTTTAAAATATAATTTCACTAATACAGTTTTA
The DNA here is from genome assembly GCA_963277665.1 of Viscum album. Classification (NCBI taxonomy): domain Eukaryota; kingdom Viridiplantae; phylum Streptophyta; class Magnoliopsida; order Santalales; family Viscaceae; genus Viscum; species Viscum album. The sequence goes on along the minus strand of OY728127.1, from coordinate 1,206,640,319 downwards.
TATGTGAATTTCTTATTACATATATATATTTTTGAATAGATACTCTAAAGAAATATATATAATAGATAGCTTGCTTTAGTATTCTAGATCCAAAAGAATAGCATGATTGATCGTGGATATTCGAATTCTAATTGACCAGGGGATTCGTAACTTCCATTAGGAACATGATTAATTTTCTTGGATGTATATGGTTCTTTGAAATAATCATAATGATCCTTGAATCAGTCTTCAATTCTGACTCAATATTTGCATAAATCTCAGATTAAAAAACGTTACTTGAAAACTTCATCATTCAAAACACAATGTAGGGTTGAACTGCATAGCATAGGGTTCCTTCTTGTAGTGTAGGGTTCCTTCGTATAGCGTAGTGTTCCTTCACATTGTGTAGGGTTCCTTTCCATAGCGTAGGCTTCCTTCGCATAGTGTAGGGTCCCTTCACGTAACGTAGGGTTCCTACCCATATATAATTCCTTAACCATACTTTCATCTTCACATAATGTAGGGAAAAAAATTAGCGTAGTGATGATAATACATACATTCACTTTTTTTTTTGAAAAATATATCAAATGTAGCATTAATTGACCATACGTTCAATTTTTTTAAATGTAGGGTTGATGAATAGTAATACCAACTTCCAATGTAGGGTTGTTGATCCATATGTTTGACGATTATATAAATGTATGGATGTCAATCCAAATGAAAACTGTTTAGTGTAGTACAAGGTTGATACCATATGAAATCGTTTCACTTTTCCAGCGTAACGTAGGGACAATGAACCATACGTTCATCTACCAAACGTTGGGTTTGAAACAGTATTTCTAGAGTAATTCCTATAATGTTAAATTACTTTTACCTGGATATAAATTCTTGAAAACTCACTGAAGAAAACGTCATTAGAAAAAAATAATGGTATTTATGAGCATCAAAATCATCATAAATTATAGTGTATTGTTGATACAATACATACCCCGCAATCTCTCCCTTTATGATGATCACAAAAACCAAAACATAATCCATAAAAAATTTAAAGAAAATGTAGAACATACAAAAATAGATATAGAAAATATTTTTATATTTCAATTTTATAGTATTATTTTGATAAAAGAAAATAGATACTTTTAAATTAAATATTTTCTCTAATGAAATGTTGTGATTTTCAAATATTATCCCCTTTCTTAAAAATTCTCCCCTATTTTTTGATATAAAAAAGATGGTTTGAAAGATGAAATGATATAAACCACAGTTAATATAGCACTGAAATATAGATAAATAATTATTTTCACTGGTATAAGAGAAATAAATTTAGGATTGGCAGAGAAATAATGAACTTAATTAAAAGAAAGTAAATATCAATAAGAATATACTAAATTTACATTAAAATGAATTCAAATGTTTTGAAAATAGATTACAATCCACATCCAATGAAAGCATTGTCTTCAAAATAAGGGGCTATGATCAGAATCTCTAGAGGCAGAAGGTGCAGTAAGATGAGGAATGGCTTAGACAACACCATTAATATCAATGAGCTTTAGCAGCAAGCTCTGGAAATGGTTTTTGAAGACTTTTGACCACTGTTGAAGAAGCTTCTTCGAATCTTTACCAACTTTTATATTCTCAACCAAATTATCCTTCATAAAACCATTCACATCTTCCTATGACTAAATGAATGAAGTCAACTTATCCTTATCATGATTAAACTCTAATCCCAACCAGGATTCATTTGAAGTATGTTGACTAACCAAATGTATTTGATTATCTAACATAACACTTAAAGGAGTACTGTCACACTAAAGAGTGTGTAGCCTATCATTAAAATTAGCCAACACTGACATAATTACTTAAAATTTTCTAATCAGATCTAGAGGTTTCTATTGAGAGAAGGTTGATACTCGATTGATTTTCCCTAGATATTGAAATTCTATCTCTATCATCAGCTTAAAGTCATCAAAATTTGAAGTTTTGATAGATTCATCTCTCAATAAATTAAACTCTCAAGAAAGTTTTCTTATAAAATATTAAAGGTCTCAAATATAAATAATATTGTCATTGAATTGTCTTAGATAGGGAATCTAATCCTCAAACTCTGATCTCAACACTATAGTACTTTTGAACTCTTGAAACTTCTTTTTCTCAACTTCCAATTGTTATTTAAGAAACAAGTTCTAAGCCTCCAACAGATTTAACTTTATAACTAAGGCTTCACCATGTGAATCATAATATTAAGGATATTTAGTTCCAGGATCATTAACATCTTCCCTATTATGAACTTCTATTAAGGCCACACATAGCTCTTCATTATCAACTGATCTATCTCTTAAGGAAAATAGTCCATGAGATTTAGAATTAGGAACAATAAGAGATTGAGTTATATGACCAGGGACATATTCTCTTTGATGTTCTTGACTATGAACCTCTTTCTCAACATGATCAACCACTAGATCCTCATGCACTTATGCTCCTGGTACTTTATCCATAGACTCTGAAATGTAAACTGTAATTATTCTTCACTGAACAATATTTCCTTATGGCCTAGATTAATCCTCTTTATCAGGTCTCTTTCTGACAAAGCCAACTAAAGGAATCATTCTTTGCTCCCCCAAAGCAGTTGTCTACAACCTCGGTTGTTGTTCTGCACCAACTGGAAGAATATTATTTCAATAATTGTTCCAAATAAATCCAAATTTTTTAAAAATACCAGAATTTAAAAAAAATTGTGATGAAAAGCTTTTCCAAAAAACATATTGGCAATTTTTCCATTTATTCATATAAAAAAGGAAATAATCCTTACATAGGGATAATATCCCATCTTGGAATACTTATGGAAGTAATGGGTTAGATACCTTATCATAAATCGACAAAAATTGAAGTTGATGTGATTATAAAACAGAAAAATGATAAAAAAAGTCAGGATATGGGAATTTCTCTTGCTCATCAGTCCTTGGAAAAATCCCAAATTTAATGAATCTCATCAGTAATCATCAGTCAAGAGTAAGTTCTTTTGTCATTACTTTATTGATCATTCTCATTCCAAATAATGAAAACATAATGTCCTCTAAAAAATTTTTTCCATTGGATATATTCTATAAATCAAAATGAAACTCCCCCTCACTTGGAAAACAAAACACTCAGCCATTTCCACAGAAGAAATAGATATTTCAGAATTATCAGTCTTAGAGACAATAGTATCTTCATCGAATCTGATACTGAATGAAGCATTTATAAAAAATTTCTTTACTTAAATGTAATAAACTAAAATCATTTTATCTTATCCAAAATCATAATCCAAAACTTGAAATATTATTTCTTCCATGAGTGAAATATTTGTACAATCTAAATAATCAAAATCAATTAGCTTTCCTTAGAGCACTTTGCGTTCTTTCCTTGACGGATAACTAGCCACATCCAACTTAACATCTTTATATATTCAAGATGTTTCCATCTCTAAAGGTTTTAATATTCAAGGGTTTGAAGGTTTATGGTTTCAACAAATGGTAATCGAAATAATGAGAGAGATACTCTGTAAACTGAAGGGATGTGTAGGAGAGGAGAAATAGAGCAGGAGACTTCAAACAGTTTTCTCATGCTGATTGAGAATGTACTCATTAATTTTTAATTTTTAAAATAAAAATAAAATAAAATTATTTTAAAATCTAATTAATATATAACTAAATAAAATAAAGAAAATAAAAGTATATATTCAACATATAAAGTAATTAAATTATAAACAGATAGATTAAAATAAAATAAAATAAATAAATCATCCATTTAAAAATTAAATAATCTTAACTCCCCCTTAATAAAATAAAAACTTGCACTGGGAAGTGGTTTAGTGAAAATATCAACTAATTGATATTTGGTATTAAAAAATTCTAATGATATATCTTTTTTAAGGGCACGATCTCTTAAAAATGATGCTTTATATCAATGTACTTAGTCCTAGAATGACTTATAGGATTTTTTGAATTATTTATTTCCCTAGTATTATCACATAAAATATGTATAAGATTAAAATTTAGTCTAAAGTCTTGTAGGGTGTTTTTCATCCGCAAAACTTGTGCACAACAACTTCCAGCAAATGCATATTCTGCCTCAATGGTTGATAGGGAAATAGAGTGTTGTTTCTTACAAGACCATGAAACTAAATATTTTCCTAAAAAGCGATAGGTTCATAAGGTGATTTTTCTAAATAATCTATAAACTCCAAAATCAGCATCTCAATTTGAAATTAAATTAAAATCATAAGTTTTGGGGTAAAGAATAGATTGAAAAATAGTTCCATTTAAATATCTAAAAGTTCTTTTAACAACAGTAATAAGGGACTCTTTGGGATTTTTATTGAAATTTAGTACAAATACATACAAAAAACATAATTTATGGTCTACTAGTGGTATGATATAACAAAATTCCAATCATACCTCTATATAATTTGTTGTCTACTAGTTTTCAAGCTTCATTCAAATCAAGTTTTATATTGGTACACATGGGAGTTGTATATGCCTTGATGTTTTCAAGTCCACAATTTTTCAATAAATCAATAATATATTTACTTTGATTTAAAACATTTTCATAGTCTTTTTGATAGATCTAAAATCCTAAAAAGAAATTCAGTACTCCCATCATACTCATTTCAAATTTTTTTTACATTAATTTTGAAAAATCATTACAATGATTTTTATTTGTCGAAAAAAAAATAACATCATAAAAATAAATTTAAACTAATAAAATATTAGAACAAGTGGTTTTCTTAATAAGTGTTGGATCTTCCAATCCTACAACAAATACATTTTTTAAAAGAAAAGAAATCAATATTTCATACCAAGCTCTAGGTGCTTGTTTAAGGCCATAGAGATCTTTGGTAAGTTTAAAAACTGAGTTCGGGTTTTTGGGATTTTCAAAACCTAGGGGTTGTTCAACATAAACTTATTCCATTAAATAACCATTTAAAAATCCATACTTTACATCCATATGATATAATTTAAAATTATAATGAGTTTCATAAGCTAAAAGAATTTTTATGGATTCTAGTTGAGCGACAGGGGAAAAGGTATCATCATAATCTATATCTTCTTCCCGATTTTATACTTTAGATACTAATATAACTTTATTTATGGTTATGATCCCTTGATCATCTTGTTTATTTTAAAATACCCACTTAGTATCTATAGCTGGATAATTGGTTGGTCATTCTACTAGTTCCTAAAAATCATTCGTTTTGAATTGGTTTTGATCTTTTTGCCTTGTTAGTATCCAACTCTCATATTTTAAGGCTTCTTCAATAGTATTAGGATCCAACTGACATAGAAAGGTAGAAAATTCTTCTAGGTTTCCTACATTTCTTATAGTTCTAATTATTGTTTCTAGGTTTTCTATAAAAGTTTTTAGGGGATGGTTATTTAAAGTTCTAGACTGTCTAGGAAAGACACTTTTAGGATATTTAGTATCATGTTCTTCTGATCTAGATTGAATTTTATTAATATTATTTTCAAAATATGTTTTATGGGTTTCAAGTCTCATTTTGTCAAAAGATTTAGTGACTTCATCTGCTTGATCATTTTTTTAATAAAAGGGCTAGTTTCATCAAACATCACATGAACTGATTATTCAACAATCCTTTAATTTTTATTAAACTCTCTATAAGCTTTATAGAAAGTAGAATGTCCCAAATATATTCCCTCATCATCTTTTTGATCAAACATACCAATGTTTTCCTTATTATTCAAGATATAAACCTTGAATCCAAAAACATTAAAGTACGTTACTTTAGGTTTTCTATTATTCTAAAGTTCATAGGGTGTCTTTTTAAAAATAGGCCTTATTAAAACTCTATTCATGATATAGTAGGATGTTCTTATAGCTTCTTCCCAAAGAGAGGTAGGAAGACTATATTCATTCATCATAGTCCTTTCCATTTCTTGGATAGTTCTATTTCTCCTTTAAATAATTCCATTTTGTTGAGGTGTTCTTGGTGAAGAAAATGTGTTTTTAATACCAAATATTTGAGTAAAAATAATTAAATTCTTGATTTTAAAATTCTCCACCATGATCAATTTTCAATGAAATTATTTTAAAACCTTTTTCATTTTTAACAATTTTACAAAAAAAATTAAAAATAGTGAATACTTCACTTTTGAGTTTCAGAAAATAAACCCAAGTAAATCTAGAATAGTCATCAACTAAGACATAAACATATAATTTACCAGCAAAAATTTCTACTTTGGATGGTCCAAAAAAATCCATATGGATAAGTTATAAAGTTTTAGATGTTTTAATTTTATTAATATATTTGAAAGAAGATTTGTGATGCTTTCTAATTTGGCATGCATCACCAAATCTATTATTTTCAAACTTAAGACTAATAAAATCAGAAACTAACTATTTATTAGATAATTTATAAAATGTATATATATTATAGTGTCTAAGTCTTATATTCAAAATCCATAATTTATTTGTCTTAGATATTAAACAATTAACTTTATGTTTACACTAGGAATTTAAATCCAAAGTATAAACATTATTAGTTATAAGTGCTCTAAATTTAAGCAACATATCTTTAAAGATAGGACAAGAATTGTTAGAAATGTCAACAAAAAATACATTATCATAGAGTTTAGAGATAGTTCTCATATTTTTCTTTAACCCTTATGCATACAATACATTGTTTATTGATATAGTATTTGGATATCTCACAGTTCTAAATCCAACAATTTTTCCTTTAGAATTATCACCGAAAGTGACTAGTCCTCCATCCATTTGAGTCAATGTATGAAAGTTTGTTGAGTCTCAACTCATATTCCTTGAACAACCACAGTCCATATACCATACAATTTTTCTTTTTCTGTGACAGGTTTCCTACAAAAGTAATTACACAAATACTTGTTTTGGTACCCATATCTTCTTAGGTCTAGTAGTGTTAGCAAGCATTGATCTGGGAATCCAGATCTACTTTATTTTTCCATAATTTTTATCACTAGTTTTAGAAAAAAATTTAGAAACAAAATCTCTTTTAATACCACTAACTTGAGGATTTATAAAATAATAATTATTAGTGAAATGACCTTTTTTCACTATAATAACAAGTATTATTTTTTGAGTTGGGCACAAAATAATTTTTTTACAGTTTTTATTTATCACCCTTACTTTTTATTCCAAATATTCTCTTTTAAGGATATTTTTTCCCAATAATCTCATTTAATATATTTTCTCCTTTTGTAAAAACAAGAGAAACACTTTTATAGGATTCCACTTCATCCTACAGTTCCTTGACTTTCTTTTCATGATTGATACTATTTTATGTAGAGGAATTTAATTTTTCAAGTAGCTCTTGAAGTTGTTTTAGAATGGTATCTCTTTCACCCAAAACATTATTATGAATGATTTTTAATGACTTATGTTTCTTTAATAAAGAATAAAAATTTTCTTATAGCATAGAATAGTAGGCAGCTAATTTTTTATTTGAGTAACTATCAGAATCATAATCAGAAGAGTAATAAGTTTTTACCTTTTCCTATTATTCCATAAAGAACATGTTGAATTTTAGATTAGATTGATATTTTTATAAATTAGAATTTGAAGGGTTGCGGTAGTCTTCTGATACATTCCATGTTGCTTTCATTTTTCTTTTCCTTTTTTTTCTCGTAATCAAAATTTTTCTAATATCTCTTTTCTGGATTTTTTATTTCATCTTTTAGTTGAGGACAATCAGGTTTGATATGACCCAATTTCATTCATTCATAGAATCGAAATTCTCTTGGTTCTTTTTCATCCTTTCTGAAGGATTTTATGAATCCTCTTTTATTCTTGTAAAATTTTATAAAATTTCTGGATAGCTGAGCTAGTTCCATTTCCGAATATGAGGAATCTAAATTTTTCTCTTCTTTGACATCTTTCTTTGTTCTTATGCTATGATTCTAAGATGTCACCTTAAGATCAATATTTTACTTCTTTACTATAATATTATGATCTCCAGCTTCATCTTTCATGTAATCTTCATACATAATTAGTGTCTCAATTAGTTCTTTCATTATGAGATCTTTGATAGGTGATGATTAGAGAATAGCAACAGATATTCCATTCCATTTAAAGGGTAGTAATCTCAGTACTTTCAAAGATTTGTCAGATTGTTTGATAGGTTCACCTAAGGTTGTAATATTTTTGACAATTTTTGTTAGCCTTCTATTCATCTATGTGATTCTTTCATCATAAAACATTATAAATGTGTTGAATTTTAGCTTAGTTGTAGCATATATCATTTATATAACATTTTCCATTCCTTCATAAGCAACTGTAATAGTTTTTCATATCTCATAGGAAGTTGGACATTGTGATACATGATTGAATTCATCTGGTCCAAGACCATAAATAATAGCATTCATCACTTTATAATTGATATCATACTCATATTTTGTTTCAGTAGTCAATTTTTTTGGTTTCTTAGGAATCTTATAAGGAGTAATGATTTTTTATTAGACATTGAATCCAAGATTTTATAGATTGATAATCATTCAAGATTTCCTGCATCCATAATTTTCACCATTAAAGTATGGAGCACGTACCATTGAAATTGATTCTCTTAAATCATCCATTCCCATATTTGTATATACTTTATACTTTTATCTTGGTATATATTTATCCAAAATATATTCTCTGATACCAATTTTTATGCCAAAATATTCAAAGTAACACAAGAGAAGGGGGTGAATTGTGTCTTTTCAAAAATCATCCAAAATTTTGGCTTTTGACAACCACTGTGATTTAAAAAGATAAGAAGTTTTTTCTTATGTATAAAAAGAATATGCAGTGAATAAATAGAAATAAATAACACACTTTTTTATAGTGTTTCAGGGAAAAAGACCCCCTAGTCGACTCTACCAATCACTCTCTCTACGATCTTGGTAAATTTCAATAGAATGGTCCTCTTATCACAAGATAATGAATTCACAGATGAGTGTAGGTAGTTGAAACCATTATAATAAGACTAATAAAAAATCCTTTTTTTATAATAGAGATATGGTTATCCACATCTTAGATTGATAAGCTAATTCTCAAACACAACTGAGTATGAGTTGTTGAAACTTCAATAAATCAAAAGAGTTTGATTTGTTGAATTGGGTTATTCTTTACGGTTTCAGCAGTAGCAACTGACATAAGATGGATCTTCCTATTCAAAAAATAATATCTTCAAGAATGAAATAGTCTGAAGCAATCCTCATTTTCAAATGATCTTCAATAAGGTAAAAACTAAAAAATAATAGTAATCTTATAAAAGTAAAAGATTGATCATTTATATCTCCAAAGTGAAGCTTCATTCAAAATCAATCATTCATTGCAACAAAATTGTAAAAGATAATTTCAATAATATAGTCTCATATTTGAATTTATTATAACACACATATTTTTTAATAGACACTCTAAAGAAATATATCGAACAAATAGCTTGATTCAGTATTCTTGATCTGAAAGAATATCTTAATTATTCACAGAAATTCCAATTCCAATTGACCAGGGAAATTATAACTTCCCATAGGAACATGCTTTATTTAATCCAATAAATATGGTTCTTTGGAACAATCATAATTATCCTTGAATCAATCTTCAATTCTGACTCGATCATTGTAGTAATCTCGGATTGAAAAACACCACTTGAAAACTTTGACATTGAAAACACAGCGTAGGGTTGAACTGTGTAGCATATGGTTTGTTCACATAGGGTAGGGTTCCAACACATAGAATATGGTTCCTTCACATAGTGTAGGGTTCCTTCAACTAACACATGATTCCTTCATATAACGTAGGTTTACTACCAACATATGGTTTCTTAACCATACTTTCATCTTCACGCAATGTAGGAAACAAAATTAGCATAGGGATGATATTCCAAACATTCATTTTTTTTGTAAAATATCCCAAATGCAGCATTGATTAACCATATATCAATTTCTAGAACATAGGGTTGATGAATAGTAACACCAACTTCGAATGTAGGGTTGTTGATCCATATGTTTGATGATTCTCTGAACATAAGGTGCTGATCCAAATTCAAATTGTTTAGCATAGCATAGGGTTGATACCATACATTAACATTTCAATTTTCCAGCGTAATGTAGGGATAATTAACCATACATTCATCTACCAAACGTAGGGTTTAAAACAGTGTTTCTAGTGTAATTCTCATAATGTTAAGTTACTTTAACCTGGATATAAATTCCTAAAAACACACTCAAACAAACTTTATTAGACAAAAAACAAAGGTATTTATGAGCATAAAAATCATCATAAATTATAGATTATTTTTTAGAAAATACATGCTCAACACATGATACTTTTAGATATATTTGGAAGAAATATTTTGGAGAAAAATTACATATTCATAATTAATGTTTCTATAGGTGAAAACCTATTGTGAATCCTCATGATATGTATTAAAATTTATCCCATGTTTGACATACCTAAGGGTCTTTAGAAGTCCTTTAATTATTAAAATCAAAGGTGAACATATTGGAAAGTTTGAATAGATAGGTGTCGATGGAATCTTTCTTGGATAGCCTCATAATAGTAGAGAATAGAAGAGTTATAATAATGATACTAGAAATAATGTTGACTCTATAGATATGAATGTTCTCAAATATTTTAATAAGAATATTTCATAGAGAATTATAGATAAGGAAGAAATGGAAGATGATGTGGTTATAATTGAACAACATGATAAATTTCATAACGAGGTCAACAATATTGAAACTATTTGAGATAAAGTTTAAAAATTAACTATCTCAAGTGATGAGGAATAAGACTGTTTATCCCATAGTATGAGGAATAATGTGGAGACCCAAAAAGTCATTAGAGATCAATAAAACATGTTCAAACCAAAGGAACACCAATGTTAGTATAATATACATTCTTATATCCACATGTTTTGATAAAAAATGTTGATGAAGATTTGGAGAATTAGGTGTGGATTAAATATATAAATGTTGAAAATGATCATATTGAAAATAATGATACATGGGAATTTTTTCCCAAACCAAACAATAATAATGTGATTGGTATAAAATGGCTATTCAGAAACAATTTGAATTAAAAAGGTAAATTGATAAAAAAACAAGGCATGAATGGTTAATAAAGGTTAATCTAAAATTTAAGAGATGTAAGCTTCAAAGATAGTTTACAATCATATTTTATTTGGAATGAATCTTTAAAAAGATGGGGAAGGAAATTAGTTAGGTACTAAAGTGTTTAGAAAGTTGGTTGGGTGTTTATTATATCTAATGGATTCAAGTCCCAATATAGTCTATGTTGTTACTATTTGTGATAGGTATAAAAGTGAACCAAAGGAATATAATATCATGAATGGAATAAGAATTCTCAGATATATTAATGGAACAACTAATTTTGTGTGAAATATGATAGTATAGGAAATATTTTTTGGTTTGGTTATACAGATACAAATTGGTAAGGAAGTGTTGATGAAAGAAAATACACATTCATTAGAGTGTATTTCTTGGTCGAAAGATTTGTTATCTAGAATAAAATGAAATTTTTTTAGTGACTCACAATATATATTAATCCAAGTATGTAGCTTCTACTTAAGAAGAAACATATTTTATTTAGATGAAGATCCAATGGGATTATTTTTTGGTTGATGTGAAGTTACCCATTCTCTTGGGTTGTGATAATCAAATAATAATAAATATTACAAATAATCTAGTGAAAAATTATCATTCCAAGTTCATTGATATGAAATATCACTTCATCAAAGAGAACTTGGAATATAATGAACTAAATCTAGAGTTCACAATGGAGCATGTTTTTGATATTTTCACAAAATCATTACCGAAAGAAACATCTCATAAGTTGAGGTTAATCATGGGTATACAACCTCAACCCCTTCAAGGATAAAGTATGTGATTTCCCATAACTTATCTATATTATCATTGGATATTTTTTCATAGGGGTATAAAAATGATGTAACATAAATATATCCATTAGGAATGTGTTTTACCTTTTGGTGAAGTCATATATTTAGGGGGAGTTACTAAAATGGTCAAGATATGATTTCAGCATGTGTGAAATTTTTTTACATTTTTTTTATGTGAATGTAATAAATTTTTTCCTCTTGTTTGAAGTTTTTTTTGTGATGAAATATCCAAGTTGAGAAGCAATTATAAGTGTTTATAAGAATGGTTTCTTAAGATGTGTATAAAAAAGTCTCTAAAAATTATTTCTTATGGACAACATGGTATTATTGTTCAATAATTATTGTTTCCTACACTGATTTCAATCAAGTAGGCTTATAATTGTTGGATAATTAAAACATTTCATTAGTTTCAAAGATTCATTGATTTATGTTCCTTAGTTGATAACAAAATCAAAATGGTGAGATTGTTGGGACCAAGATGTTTTTAGGTTTTTTGATGTAGCAGGAAGATGTTGGTTAGGCCTATTGTGAATGAATGAGTTTTTTTAAAAAAAGGGTAGTATTTTTTTTTAATAACATAAATGAAATTACATTATTATGATTCCCAAAAAAATTGATCTGATGGAGTGAATCTAATCGAGTATTCCAAACAAAGTTTTTCAGATGGACATTAATATAATGTGTTAATCATCCTAGGTTTTGTGTTGAATGTTTATCTTATCATGTTTTCAAGTTCAATCAAATAGAGTGTTCAATAAATAAATCTAGATTTTTCTCATTGTTCTTAATGTTTCATTCATAATTAATAACAAATGATCTCATGATCTAAGAATATGTAAAAATGGGGAGAAAATAGTTTTCATGTACAAAGATCATACTAGGATGTTATAAGGATGTTTAGTGAAAAAAAGATATCATTTAGAGATTTGGATGAGTAGAGTTTATAATCAATGCCTGTGAAGTTTTGAAAGAAAAAAATGTAAAAAGTTTTATTTTTCAATCATTTTTTATATTTTCAATTAAAGAAAAGTTGTCAAAGTACAATGGGAAGTTACTGAGGAACTTTATTAGATGAAGAACAATCAGATGAAGAGCATCAGACAATCTATTTCAGTGCCATTGGCCTAATCCATTAGACAAACCTATTTAATTGTATAATGATGTCTAATTTTTTGAAATTCGTATCTAATGCACATGTATGAAGTCATAATGAGATGATTTTATAGGATGATTGGACAGAATTCTATAGCTTATTAGACATATAGTTTTGGATGAAGTCATTAGATAGATATGTGTACATAAAGTTCACAAGTTAGTGGTTGTCTTATGAAGGTAATGGTCATGTAATAAAGATCCTTGATTCTCACCAAGTCAAAAGGAAGTTAGATGTAGGTATTTGGTGTCGGGTCTTAATAGAATCTCCTACATTATATAAGGTTTTAATGTGGTGAATCGGAATGGAGTATTAGAGTGAGATGCTATAAATATTAAGTGTGAAGTTTTAACTATGTCAAAAAAAATCCCTAATATTTTAGAGGAATATTTCTTATATAACGGGGGTTTTTGTGTCAAATAATTTGTGTGTAATTTTTTGAAGTAAGGTGAATCACTATATAATTGGAAAGTCGGTCAAAAAAACATTGTATAGAAACCTCAGACTGAAAAATACCAGATAGATTCTTCTCATAAATTAGTATCATATAAACACTATACAAAAATTTAAAAGTTGAATAATAGGGAGAGAACTAGTTAAAAGACACCAAACACATTTTTCATATCAAGTGGCACCCAAAGGACATCATGTCTTGGTAATCGGATGAGTGGCACATAAGAAGTGGTATCATTCTCAGAACGATAAATTACAAATTATAAAATACATATGAATGGATAGAGATTACTATATGAATAGGTGATCAGATGAACATTTTTTATAGAATTCCAAGGATGATTTTCTTGCCTACTATTGTGCAAGGAAGTGAGAAGAAAGTAAAAGAATCATAGTTAAAACATACTGAAGCTTAATGGGGAATATTCTTATAGTTATTATAAAAATATTGTTACATATTTTATCCATGTGAGGAGAATATTAATTGTCAATTTTCTATAGTTTTTTTCAAGTGTATGGATATTACCTACTTTTTATAACCACATACAAAGTATTTTTTCTAGAGGTCTGTGTGGTCTTGGATTATTGAAAAACCACACCAAGGACTAGAAACTCTTACTTAGTAATGAAACTAGTAAATATCTATGTTCCTATAGTTGTCCATTTTTTCTTTTTTTAGTAAAGTCATATATATAATATGAGGTGATGGATGTTTTATAAGAAGGAAAACATAAAAATATATCACTGATTCAACCCTCCCCTTCTTAGGGATCACATTGATACTAATTGATCCTTTCACCAACCTCCCATTCCTCTTCACTAAAAAATCATTGAGAATGAATATCCTCTCCCTATCCCTCTCTAAATGTTTCCATGTTGTTTCCAAGATCTTAAGAATCTCGTACTAATCTTTCAGAAGAACCATCTCAAGGTAATAGATTCTCTCGTCTTCCTTTTTTCAATAGTAAATTCTTTGTACCAAGCCTATCGATTTCAAATTTACTATGATGTAATGTATGTTTACACAACACTTTACTATCCTCATAATTTCAATGTAATGAGATACCACCTTTTACTCTCATTAAACCCTTCTATGAACCTTTATGTACACCCACTACTGAAAAAACACATATACCTATGGTTTGGAACCATGGGAATAGCCCCTAAAACCATGGGTATAGGATATACCCATGGTTTCTTAAAATATGGTCTACCGAGGTGTCGGTATAGATCTATACCCATGATTTTATAGAAACTGTGAGTATATCCCAATAAAATTTCATAATTCCCACAGTTTAAATAAAATAGTGGGAATATATCTATACCCACGATTTACAAAAACTATAGGTATAAATAATCACACCATAAATAATATACCCACGGTTATTGAACAGTGGGTATAGACCCATGACCTGTAAAAAAAATAAAACCTTCCTACACTAGGTTGCTATAGTAACCCGAATTGGGATTCTATAGTAACCACAAATTTTGGCAGGGGACCTTCGTCCCTCAGACCCCCAAAGCTGGGGAACATTTCCCCTAGCAACCCCAAAAACCTCATTGTGGAGCTCGACCTCAAAATGTTGCAGTCTAGTGCGTAGTATGAAAAATTATGTCGAGTATACTAAGACATCATTTTTAAACTTTTAATAAGAAAAATTTATTTCAAAAGTGGTGTTTTTATCACATAAAACTTCCTAAATATGTGTGGGTGGAACTTGAGGATCTTTATGAAAAACATATATGGTGAATAAATAAAATCATGTTGTTCCAAATGATGATCATAAACCAATGGATAATCGAAAGGTGCATCCTATTAAATAATATTTTAATTTTTTCAAAAGCTAAATAAAGAAGATCAGGAAGGAAACCAAGATCTCAAGTGCTTCTAAAGGTGCATCCTAGGGACTTCCTACTCCATATTTAGATCATTATGATTATAGTAGGCTAATGATTGATGTTCTGAATACCCAATATAATTTTCCATTTAAAGGCCTAACATTTCAAAATTAAATGACATGATTTTCCAATTAACCAAAAGTTAGTATTTTTTATCTCCCAAAGACCTTGTATTTGTGACCCAAAGGCCCATGTTTTTTCTAGAATAAGGGCCCTTATTTTTTTCCCTGGACTGAAGACCCCTACTCGTGACCCAAAGGACCATATTTTTATAGCATGAAGGCCCTTGTTTTTTCTATACCAGAGGCACTTGTTTGTTATGGCCTGAATACAACTACTTTTAATTTCTCAAAGGTTGTATCTTATATGAACAAATACCTACTTCCCCGTAAAAACTTCTTATCTTGATCCCTACCCACATGAACCATTATTTTATAGTGCTCCTGCACTAGCGCCCCTCTTCCTCTATGTAGTGAGGGAGAATCCTAAAACAATAGAAAATAGTAAGAAGAGTTTTGTTCTGGATTCAAAAAGTATACAATACAATTCAATGGGTAATTTAAGAATCCTATATAGAAAGATGTTACCATAGTGACATGTCTATACCATTCTGACCATACCACTATGAATCATAAATGAAACAATGATGGAGCATCTCATACATGGAAAAAGAGGGATGAAAAAACTCAAAATATCATGCTTCAAAGGAAGAATTATTTACTAATGATTTGGTCATTACAAAAGGGGTTAATTATAATTCATGCAATGAGGAGTTTTTTCCATGTTTTTCACATTAAAGAAAAACATGGAAGAATAATGGAAGGGGTTGGTTCACAACGACCAACCACATTTCACAGAATGAAGATATTGGGGATAACCCCTCTCTCCTTGATATATATTGTTTAAACTAATGTGTGCATTGATTTAGGGGAAATTAAATCCAAGAGGGAGTTTCACTATGTGTGAATCAAAATAAGAATCCTTTAGGATTTTAGGAATAATTTAATTGAAAGAGGTGTTTAAATATATCACCTTGAAGGCCACAAGCTAGAATCTGTGTAGCTGTATTGTTAAATCTGTTATCTTGGTGATTTAATGTTGGAATATAATTTTATTTTCTAGAATTTGTGTTTTTCATGCTGAAATATGTTTATAAATATTGGAAGTGAAAGTAGATTATGAAAGCAGTGGCAAGGAAAATCTGTGAAACAATATTTTCTCATCCATCGACTTGGAGAAAACTATTCTGAATCTTTACAAACATTCTAGATTATGTCTATGTATGCTTAAATATTATAAAAAATGAATATCATAGCTTATTTGAAGTGATCCCAGTGTCAAAGTCAAGTACCTTGACCCCCAATAGTTTTGAGACATGCTTGGAAGACTCCAAAAGTAAGTTCAAGACCTATCTGATGATAAAAGACCTTGATGAAGTGATTGGACAACTTTATAAGGGAGTAGAATTATTTAATATTTCATGTAAATTTATTTTTCACTAACATGATGGTATTAGATAAGTGGTATTTCCCATATAATCTTGAAGATTCTTGAAGAAGATAATATTATCAAGTGCCTCTCATGGTAAAATCATTCCACCATATGGTGTTAGGAAATGAAGGCATTAAGGGGGAGTTGAAAACTTTGCTCATACATGTTATTTAACTTAATTTGTAAGAAAGGAAATGACTTGTGATATGGATTTCAAGCAACATTGCAGTGGTATTTGGAATCATGAAAATCAGTGTTTACATGTTGTATATTTGAAGTTCAGTGGATACCAATGCCAAATCTGGATATGCATTATGCAAATGAATGAATTTTCAAAGCTTAAATTTCCCAATAAAAGTTGAAAATCAATAAAATTAAGAAATTGATAATAAATACAATTCCATGAATGCATCTATTAACCAATATTACTAAATCTGTATTCTAAAAAAAATTCAAATCAGGATCAAATTTTATATGTTGGAATTAGTCTGAAGATGTTGGATTTATGAAGATATGTGGGTATCTTTCTTGTTATAATGTAGAGTAGGTGTCAAATTCAGTCTTTAAGGTTGTCTTGGTTTCAACCATATTATAAGATATCTTTCTCATGGTGTCTATAGGTGCAAGCATTAGGAGGGGAAATACATCTCTTAATCTATTATTCATGAATTGGTTTTAAAGGTGATGATTTATCTAGACATATTTAGTGCATGGAGTACGTTGAGGAAGGGGGGATATAAAATAGACTTGATATTTCTCAAAGAGACAAAGATCCTTTGTATTTTATTGATAGAGGAGAAGAGAATAATGATTTTTTGTATTGGATGCTTTGAGCATGCTTCGACATTATAAACAAAATCCAAAGGGAGGTATTGTTGAAACCAAGCCTTGATTGGTTGGATTTTTGGAAAATATATGAGGTATATTTGATTGAAGAGGCATGGGATTTGTCAAGAATAATGGAATGAATATATATTTTATGAAGATGTTTCCTAGGTCTTCCCATGGTTCAGACATGGACTATACTATAGGAATAATAGGATAGACTAAGGTGGATGGGCTACACCCACGGGCAGACACAAGTGTCCAGGCATCAAAGAATCACCAATCGAGAATGATTTCCCCAACAAACAATTAATTAAAACAGTATCATAAAATAAATAAAATTTAAGCATGACCCATACGTATGTCATATGTTCAAACTGAAAGAAAAGAAAATAAATAGAAACAACACAGTAAAAAGGTAGAAAAAAATGAAACACACTAATTAATCCTTCTACTACCCAGATCTCCCTCCCTTGCAAAGAAAACTGCATAGCCACCTCTAGTGCCCTTTTGGCCCCCTTAACAGAATATAATTACCCCCATCAATATAAAGAAGTAAAAGGCCTAAGTGTCCAATGCGATAAATAAAATAAAATAAAAACTAAAAAAGAACATACCTGTCTTTTGTGACTATACAATTTATTGTTCCAATATAAGAACCACAACGCCCCATGGGTCAAAACATGCTCTTGCAAGAAAAGAGGAAAATTATTATATTAGAAGGGATATTTAGAAGAAAAAAAATCACATCATAACACTACCATGAGATTTTAGACATCCTCTATAAAATCGTGTACATATCTAGGGACATCAAGAAGAAATTCCCTAGAAGAAATAGAAAAAATTTGATGAGTAAATATGAAGAGGAATATAATTCCTCTAGCAACCAATTAGTGGATTAATAACTATAGAAAATCACCAATTTCATTGAATATGTGTAATTTCAACAAAACAACCTTAAGTACTCAATAAAATTAGTGACCTGGATTTTTCCTTTAAAGTTGAGTCTTCAATGCCAAAATATTACACCATTATTTTAAGGGTTTCTAGAAAAGATCATGAAAATAATTTGGAAAAGAATTTGTAGGTTTCTATGACCTAGAGAAAATATTCTCAGGAATCCATAGCAAGTACCTTGTGGTGGTGCTACTAAGATGGGAGTGTCTTCCAGTTTGAAGTAAAAGTGTTCATCTATTGAAGGAGTTAAGCATTCACATTATGAAGTATCTACTATTTCATTTTGAGGCATTACCCAGAATAATAGCTCCAAATAGTGTTGTTAATGTGATTAGGACTAATACTATTCTATAAAGAAAGTATATAAAACATGAAAATACATGGATAACAATAATGGGAGTACAAGTGACATTGTGGAAATGAAGTAATAAAATATATGTCCAGAAGGCACAAACATTCAAAAATGTCATTGATATTTATTGTGTGATTCTAAGGATTGATGACATCGTGAGAGGAATAATGAATAAATAGGCCCTAGTAAAGGCCCAACCTTCCCAAAACCTTATGTTGAGTAGAAAGTGGAGGCTGTCAGTGAACAGATTCTCCCAAACCAATGAAATAATTGATTTTGATGTTTTTTTGTTTTAGAAAAAATTCATAATGTTTTTAGTGGAATGAGTTGCAGAACATTTCACCCAAAGGGGATCACAATCTTCAATGTTTTTAAAAAAAATGGGAAAAAGAAATAAATATACCAATATAAAAGCTGAATTGTTTCTCACCCCAAATAAAATTTCCATGAACTCCATTATTGTCCTGAGACAATAGCAATGTACAATAAGAGTAGGAGAATACATTCAATGAATTTAACTAAGAACGAAAAAATAATTACGGATAATAGTAATTGAAATTAACTAGGGAAAATACAATCAAATTGAAAATACAAATACCCAAATTATATATAAATTCTAAAGTATAAAAATATATGTAATGAATTTATAGTAAAAATGATCATAGTTAAAATAACATACTTCTCAATCACATTGAACTTTATCTAAGTAGAAATTTTCATATTACACTATATATTTATAGTGATAAAGTGATTAATATGATAAATTAATTCTATGTTGCTTTTAATTCATAAGGAAAAAATACATCATCTTAAAATGAATTTAATACCACCCATTCAAACTATATTGAATTGTCTCATCATTAATTACTCAATCCAAGAATTAATGATGAAACATTATCTCTAATTCAATATAATTATAACCTATAATCCAAGATCAATTAACTAAATCATCTACCAATAATCCATGTATAATGATTAATTCACCTTAAGAATTTTTAAGAATAATAAATTGTTTCATTCAACACTACTTATACTCTAAAAATGAATCACATCCTAAAGAATCCAATCACTGATCAACATTTTTTCACAATATATCTTTACTTCAAGGTTCAGTAGCATGAAATTTGACAAATAATGATCATGTAAGTGAGGTAGGATTGTTATGAAATGGTTGGACCTCTAGTGTAATATAATTTCATATGGTTGGAAACATGTCCACCCACAAGATCATGACAAGGAAGGCACCCAAAAGATCATGAAAAGGCTCTGATATATCCACTTCATCCTATACATAGTACAAACTATATATAGGGTCAAAAATGTCCTCAATATAATGTCTATAAATATAGGGACATATGATCACTACTGCATAGTAGGAGGGGTCCCCAGAATAGTGTTCCAGCATCTATGCCTCTTCTTCCTGGTAATGAATAGTGTGTCATGCAATAATGATAAAAAGGTCCATGTAATAAGTTGTAATTATAGAATGGAATAACATATAAACCCCACAAATTTTTTTTTAATGGATATAAAAAATATCATGAGTCAAGCACTCTGAACCACCCTTCAAGGATCTAATCTTTCCTGGAAAGACTAGGAACTCACAACTGTCATCTAAAAAGTGATATAGTAACCTATCTACCTACTTATCAATTTTGTGTCTTGAGGTCACAATGTAAATTCAAATCCTAGCCAACATTATGGTCACATATCTATGGTAATTTGTCTTTCACAAACATTAGAGACCACCCTTAGTCTCTGCAAGTAATCAAAAATAATTTCACAAGTCATCCTTCAATGTTGACATAACCCTTAAGAATCATTAATCTCATTTCAATACTTGAGGACCCTAGAAAAAACACACATTGGTTACTACAAAATAAATATACCCTTGGTGTATTCTCACCCATATATACACAAGACCACATAGGTCCTTATATAGGAATCTCATTCTATGCTCATGATTCATCACTCCTGATGAACTTATTTTGTCAAGAATGCTCATCTTGAACTACCCCATAACTCATATGGATCACTACTCTTAATGTGGATAAAAATCTACAAATTATACCATACAATTTCTCCCTATTCTTAACTTGTAATCATACACCCTTCATGGGTCTATATTTTAATTTTTTATAATTCCCTTACATTGAATTAATCATTGGAAACCTCTAAACCCAAGGTTCATCTTGTGTAGAATATCTTTCATGGTTCTAATAATCCATACCGACTCAAGTTATTGAATCAATTTAAATCCATAATACCCACTTACTCAAAGAAAACAATTATACATTACATAGAAACATATATCAAATGATATAAAATACTAGGTACCACCTACCTCATGACCATAGGGTTTTTCTCATCTTTTATTGTAGTATGATTTATCTTTTTTCACGTAAAATAAAATAAATGGAAAAATAACACAAATTAGGAATTTATGGAAAATCACTAAGAATAATATAGGGAAACCAATAATAAAACATTATATGTTATAAATATTAATTAAGAGAAAATCACTACCATAGACTTTTAACCAATTGTAAAAGTGGAAGAGGAGAAAAATCTTGGAGAATACAAGGTAAAAGAGGGGATAATGAAAGGTTACTCCTTAAAACATGTATAAAATTGAGGGATAAATTAGAGGGGATAAATTTTTTAAAATTTATCATGAAATAAACAAAATGCCCCTACATGAATTAGGTGGTTAGGGGAACCACCGGGATTCTGGTGGCCCTCACTAGAGTTATAATAGACCACTAAATCTCCAATTCCAACAATCGGGCTCTCAAAGGTGGGTGTTTGACCCATTTGATATATTTTGAAACTTTTGCAGCCTCTACCCAAGGTTTTTATGGATTATACAAAAGAAAACATAATGGGTTTTAATTTCCCAACACCCAAAACATTGATTAAAGTATTTACCATTGGTCCTTTTAGCCATGAAACATCACTTTTAACACTCTAAAACATCTTAAGTATCCTTCTCCCGAATCCACATTCTAAATTTCAAAACCACTTGGAATCTACTCCATCAATATTTAACACTTTCACCAACTCCACTAACACATGACATTGTAGGTCATTACAAAATTTTGTAGTGTAATTTTGGAAACTATGGTTTCTAAGTTGATAACCTTACCTCTAGACCAAAAAAGACGAACTCAGAGGTATTTAACATTAATCACTCTTTATTTTAACATTGAGTTATTTGATAATTTTATTTTTCATTCAAATAAAATGTATTTTTTAAATTAGTAAAAATATTTATTCTATGCTATGGACTTCCATAAACACACTAACTTTTTATAAAGATGTATTTTTTTGTTTCAAGTGTATATTTATCCCCTTGAAATAAAATCAATAGGTAATCAATATAAAATAGGTGCAATGGTGTAAGTAAGTACCTTGAAGACCTGCTAGGTGTAAAAACACTATTTAGGTATCCTTTCAAAAGAATATTCTTAAGAAATCTTCTGTAAATCCAAAAAAAATGTAAATAGGGGTTCACCATGCCTTACACCCCTTTATCATTTTAAATACTTCATTGGGGGGGTTCATTATTAGGAATAAAATTATGGTATTATTTTAAGTTACAACAACCAATTTACTATAATAATTTGAAAAACTCTAAGAATATATATAATAAAATCCCAATGAATGGTATCAAAATATTTAGAAATGTTACACTTTAAAGATAAATTTATATACATGTATTTCTTTTGAATAATATTAGTATATTTAAAAGTAGTAAAAATAAGAATTCAATTTTTCTTTTATTAATGGCCCATATTGATTATATGATATCATTTTAAATGCAAGGTAACCCAATCATAAAATCATTATCTTCAAAATAATTTTGGGTAGAGTATTTCCCACTTTAGTTAGTCCAAAATATTTTACATCTATAAAAAGATCAATTTTATTAAATAAAGAGATAAATTGGGGATTAACTTAAACTAGCATATGAAAGGTAATAAGGAAATCTTGAACATCATTCACATCCTTATCATGCATATTATCTCAAAGGGTTATAAAAAAAAATTTAATGTTATTATGCCTAGTGACACTATTAGAGTTGAAAAAATAGTTGATTTGATAATTATTAATTATAAACAGTGACCACAATTTATAATAATAAATGTGGTAACAATAATTATAACGATTAATTTATTCTTTTAAATTGCATCGATAACTTAGATACCTTCCTTTTAAATGCAATTGATCATAATTTTAATGAAATTACTAAATTTAAGGAAACTCTATCATTCAATAAGAATATTTCTAGGAAAAATCTATGATATATGCCTAAACAAATGAAATGAATCTGGATTAGAAAATATTCAAAACTGGATTTGAGTACCTTAAAATGATAGCCACCTTTTGAAACCCTGGATTAATGACAGATCCTCATCACATTCTAAATTTCTAAGTGTTGTTCCAAATATCATGGATTTGTGAACTCTATCCCCCACTTAGAAGGTTCATATTCTCATACTAATTCAACAACTAATGGTAATTCAGATTCCCAGGTAGCTTGAACTAGAATTTCAGAAGACTGTGCAACAACATGAGTATGATACACCTCTTCTCTCACAATTTATCTCTCATCTAGAAGATATTCATTATTCAAATATGGTTTTATAGGGTTTCAGGATAATAACTTACAAAAAACCTTCTCTTTATAACTTGATCTAATGAGGTGGAGGTGGAGGTGGTCGTGGTTGGGAGGAGGCGGAGGCGGAGGTTGTCACAGAGGAGGAGGCGAGGGTCGGGAAGCAGAGGTGGGGGCAGCTATGTTCGGGAGGAGACAGAGGAGGCAACGAAGGTGGAGGCGAGAGCTGGGAGGTGGAGGCAGAGGCGGGGATTGGGAGGTGGAGGCAGAGGAGGTCGTGGAGGTAAAAAAGCAGAGGGAGGGAGGTGGAGTTGAGAGGCGGAGGAGGAGGCGAGGGCAGGAGGTTGAGGTCTAGGAGGAGAGGAGAGGTTGGGGATGACAGGGTATGGGGAGACATAGGGGAAGGAAATGAAAAATTGGGCAGTGGAACCTGATAAAAATCTCAAATCAGTTTCAGTATACCCACAGTTTTAACAAAACCATGGGAATAGGTCAGAAAATACTATCTATACCCATGGGTTTTCAAATCGCGCGTATAGATGCATGGGTATAGACCCATTTTCTAGTATTGACCTATTATGCTTTTGAAATTATCCCATGATTTTCCTTTCTAAACATTTGTGTTGTGGATACACATCCTAATTTCCACTAAATTTTATAATCCAAGATATACCTATCCTTCATTGATTAAGTAATTCCATGTATACAACCCACACTCCTTAATCAGGGGACTAAAAGTAATGAAAGACAATATTATACTATATGATCTATATGGAACAAATATTTATATACATGATATGAATGTGAAAGATGGGCCCAAAATAATATATCTAGATAATTCATTTTGTATAGTTTTTATCTCATGAGATACCATTTCTTATGAAAAGTCAGTTAGCCTAAACACACTCTGTTATGATGTCTCATCTTTTAAGCTTGACTTATGATTATGCTATCGTATTTTATGTTGTTTCCACATTCCTATGTTACCTTGATGTTATCAATTTATATATTTCTTTTATGTTCATGTTTATGATTCTCACCCTTTTATATCTCCTTGATATGCCTCTTGATTCACATGTATTAGTTTCATCATGTTATAGTTTGATTATTCCCTTATTGGTATTTCTATCTCACCCCTTTCTTATGTATGCCCCTAGGTTGTCCTATGATGTTTTATAGAATCAATGGATTTTCGGGGGAATGTTATGGAGTTTTAAAATAATGTCATTGTATCTATATTTTATATTGTTTTGATATGTATCTAATTACCCAAATACACTAGTTATCTTTATATTTTGGGATTGTATTACGTGTGACTTAATGTAATACATCGTGAAATAAAGGGGAATAAAATTTTTTTTTCATAATAATCAAATTTCATTAAAGCCATATGGCAATTACCGATGAATGCATACATCATTAAAAATATTTTCAATTTAATATCAAAAGTCCAGTAGCTCTGCCAAGGCATTTCCATGCTTTGTTAAGTCCAAAAAAATCCATACTCATCAGCTAAGCCTCGGTCTCAAGCGGAAAAACCAAAATTATTTAATTATAATTTTATAATTAATTAATCAATTTAATTTAAAAGATGATTAATGTTGGATATCCCACAAAATTTCCACAACATATCGAAAAATATATTTATCAGCCACCAGTGGTCCATATCACCCCCGTGATATCACCTTGTGCCAAAGATTTAACCAATTATTTCAATTAAATATTTTTTTTAAATTTAACCTTTTTAATAAAATATTAAGAAAATTTGAATTTTTGAATTCCTACTCTAAAATGATAAGATAAGGTTTTGAAAGATGTTTTCACAGGATCAATTTTACATGAGTAAAATTAAATCCCCATAAAAAATGGGTGTTTTCACTATGATGTGGTGTAATATCCTTAAAATACAAATCTGATGGAAATGGAAATTATATTAATGAAAAATAAATAAGATATGAGATATGAGGAAGGGGATTGTCACCTAAAATTTCATCAAATCACATCCAAGGACAACCCAAAATTAAGGGGGATGAAGGGAGGAGAGGGGGGTCTAACCCCCTTGGCTGTGTGCCCAAATGAGAGGGAGAATGAGGGGTTTCCCCCTAAAAAATCTAAGCTGGGGAAAATGGAAAACCCCATTTTAAATTCAATATTTGAGCTGGTATTGGGACAACATCTAGATTATGGTTACTACAGGTAAATGGATTACTGTCTACAGTAGCCACCTCAACCCCTCTCGAGGTTCTTTCGAGCCCCAAGGATGCCTCTTAAATTACATTACTCATCCAAAATCATTGTTTTCATGTGTCCAAACTCCTAAAATTTGATCTTGAAATCTTTTTCTCAAAACAAACCATCCACTAAACTAAAAAACTAAAATTATCTCTAGAAATTTCATTCACATATGGAAAAGGGGTATTATAAATTCCCACCAAAACATTTATTGTTCCCATGAATTCTTGGTGGTCATCCATCCTTACCTCCCCAAAATATTTGGTCGAAACATCATCATCAATAGGTCATGTAGGAACTTGAATAACCACACATGCTTCAAAAGAGAAACCTCAAAATTAAGGTGCATAAGATTCCATACTAGGATATGACACTTGAAAGAATTACCAAATATCTAGGATGAAATTTAAACAAGCCCGTCCATCCTGAGACACAATCAAATCGTTTCCTAATTCATCATTAGGCCTATGTTTTCCCCACCATATGCTTAAGCTCACAATTTGAAATTCCAATTCCTTAAAACTTACAAAATTTTAATTGCCTATTGGAACTTATTAAAAACATTCTAACGATTCACCAAACATAGTTTTCATCTCACTGTGAAAAAACTAACATGAAAACACCACTCACTCACTAGTATCTATTCTTGTTAAAAAATTACAAACCGATATGGACATGTAACCACTATTCATCCAAAGCTCGGAGAACTCTAGATTTACCTTGAAAATTATATTTGATACCTGAAACAACCCCTTCATAACCAAAATGGAATGCCTAAGTGGTTTCTATCCTAATTTATCTCGCTACATGCTAATTACTGGTCAAACCTCCTTCAATCAACCTGTCTCTAAAGTGCTAAACCTCTACCACTGAAACGTCATATAAATACTTGTTCCCAATGCCCCTAATCATAGAGGTACTTTGATCATTTGATCACACCCACCAATGTCCCTAACTAACATCTAGTGAATTACCACAGTTGAATTCTCAAATGGATGGATCTGCTGTTATGATTTAATCAGGAGCACCAATGGGAACCCGATCCAAAATGTTCTCAGATCATATCAATTTATCTTAAGCCTGATGAAAATGCTCAAAATCTATCTGGAATCAAGTTTAAACTTATACCTCGAAGTAACTGAGGGATCCAAATTCATGTGAATCTATTTATCCACCGACATCAAAATTCCATAGTGATTGTCTAATAACTGATCCCATGCTTTGATGACACATAAAACATGAGGTTTATTACACAATGATCGACATCCATCTCCCCAGTATTGGCTCATCTTCATCATTTCACAACTGAACCAAATTATTGATCTCTTCAATCCACACCCAATTCATCACCAAACACAATTTTCAGACATGGCCAAACATTCTCATACCCAAGAATCAAGTCAAGACACAAATTAATCACCTGTTCTAAGATTCAAAAAACTCTATTCATGGAAACCATCAAAAACAAATTCATAACAAGGGTGATCACCCCCAAACAACAACTGGTGTACTCCATACCATATGGATATACTTATAAAACCCCTTAAGCACAAACTCATCATTTCTATCCACAATTAAATGAATTTATATACCTCCATGCCACACTCATCCTCCTATTGGTACCGGACAAGGATAAACATAGATAAGACATTCTATCACACATGATCCTTTTTTATGTCTCCTTTAATATAGGATATGTTTTACCATTCCCCATAAAGTATTGAGAAAAAATTCTCATGAAAATACACTAAAATAAATGGACATTAACCCTCATATTGTCATTGGTCGATTTTTTAAACTAAATAGCATTGTGTGTAATAAGCATGCACACTACCCATATCTCACCTAAAAATAATTGGGAATAAGATTTTATACCACCTAATATCACATATTCTAAGATCAACCATATGTTGAGCTACTATCCAAAATAGTTTTAAATAGAAAGAATTTATCCTCACCCTCACCACTCTAAAAAAGTGCTCCTAACTATATAGGGACATACACTTGACCTTTCCTACACTCTATTTCCAACCTTGATAACAAATTTAACATAAGTGTTTGACATTAAAAAAGAATAATGAAATTTTCATGCCTTTAGTCAACCCTTCTCAATGGTATTCTCACATTCTGGGCCCCCTATGCTCAATCCAAATCAGATCACATGATTTTACCCCCACGTATGGTCATCCTTAAGAAATATTAATTTATAGAACACATATGGTAGCACCTCCTTTGCACTATTTTCAAAATATGATGTTTCTAACATGCCTCACTTGTCTATGGACACTCATAATTCTAGGATAAACCCCTTCATAGGTTAACCACTCAAATATCATCTCAGAAACAAAACCATGAACACCAATCTAGATTTTCATCTCAAAACCACAAGGATCTCCTTCCAAACCCAAAAATCAAGTCTCTCACAAAGGTCAAAGATAATGGGAAATACCCTTTTTCCCATTCCAAAACTCTGGGAACACACATTTTGAACTACCCACTAGGGGATATCTTATATAATTCATGACTTATGGGAATCATCCACACACCCATATCAAATATCACATGACATACAACATACCAAACACTCATATCCATGGTCTCATGAAATGCATAGAAAAGACACCCCATTCCAATCCATCATTTAACTAGGGAACTAATTCTCACTGAGCCTCCACATATGGGACTTCCCCTCAAATATCACAACCTCATTAGTCAACACAACCATAACCAACAACATCATTCTATATGATCTATACCATGGGAAACCATAACCTATGAATCAGTTATGTATAATTCCATTAAAAGATATATATGAAAACCCAATATATGTTGTTATTAGAAATTTAAATAATCGAAACTTGTTCAATAACACCCCACAAGGGGCATTCCACTGAGGCATTAAATTAATGTACTGACCCACTAAAGTTATAACATGTCCCATGTAGGAGGGAAACCATTACCACTAATCATATCACTATATAATCCACATAACCTGCCATCCTAAAGAACCACACATACATGATGATCCAACTCAATAGAATTACAAAGAGTAATTATATAGAAAAATTTCATATGTTTAGTTATTGGAACTTTAATATCTAGGCATCTATCATAAGTGACATAAATAACACAAGAAAATCCTATATTTCATGTCAATCCCTCAATGTTGAGAATAATGCATATAGGTTCCTATTGCATCTATGGTCTAGGAGAAAATATCCAATGATAAATATTTAATCTCAATCACTATGTGCATCACAGTAGGTGAAATCATGTAATCATAACATCACAAATATAGAGAATCAGTCCCATCCTCGATTACATTTATTATCTATTGGCAGAGGTATTTATAAGGCACCAGTTTGATATCTATCATAGGCTTTAATAAATTACTATCTTCTATAATCCAAATCCAAAATAGTAATAAAAAAAATAAAAAAAATGTACTTTGATAAAATTTTATTACTCCATGATCTTGATCTCTTTAAATAGTAACGAGACCAAACTACCACATAACCTCAAGACCACATCCTCATAAGCCAAATGCTACTAACTAGTAGTAGTTGTCTATGGTAGTACTGTCAGGAGACTATAACCCCTTACATTAGAGAGAAAAATAATAATAACCAAATATCTCACACATAATATTGCATATGATAATAAATAAAAAATCATAAAAATAAAAAATAAAATGTGGATATACCAACATACATGAAATATTTTACATTGAGATGACTAAATATAAAAAATAAATAAAATAATAAAATACTATAGTCTATAGAACAACTCTAATACATACATTATCTCAATATCCACAAATAAAACTAAGCTACCCTATTAAACAAAAAACATCAGGCCTCAACCCAACATGTACTTACAACCATGTGGGAGTCTCCCCAGGTAACCAAGGGACATGGAAGCCTAAACATGGTGTGAGAAAAACATTTAGTACGGTTCCACCAAAATGGTCCAATACATAACCTAAAATATGGTGATATGTACAAGGGACATGCTCAGTAGAAAAAATTGGCTACCGAAAATAAATAATTAAATAACCAACCATTGATCATCAGGTCTAGGATCATGATCGAATATACCTACTTCAACTAGTGTTATAATTTCAATAAGTATAAGTATCACCTCAGGGAGACCTCTTTCCACACTTTGTGGATCCAATGATCACACCTCCACTATGATGAGTAGAAGAACCTTGGGAATCCTTTTGCATTCCTAATCCTCAATCCCTCAGGTGGAACCCCATAGTAGTACCTCAACATTCCTAGTGTTAGGACAAATTATGATTCCCTTGTGGGGAGGCCTTAATAAATAATATTCATATACATTTGACTAATTCAATGGAAACCCAAAAAATTAAAAGGAATTCCCTACTAGATCCAATGATCTATCACTTATGCTTTCATAACACCCGGCTCCTCAAAAGAACCATTTATGGTGCATCCATCTAATCCTAGGGGGGTATCTAAGGAATCAATCATGGGGATAAAATAGTCACACTAGGGATATACAACATCTATTATTGGAGATATATGACCACCTTATAGATCATTCTACAATTTGAATCTCGAGAGTCCCAACCATTCAACATGGTCTCATAAAAAAATACCTACCTTCTTAAGAATTACTTTATGTCTGCTATCATATAGTATGATGATGGATCATAGGAACCAACAATAAGAATACACCACTAAAAAACCATAATATTTTATTCTAATCAATATAGGCATCCACCTGCAAAATTTTATGAGATCGGATCCTAGACTTTTCAGGCATCCTAGGTTCTCAACTGTCACAACAGGTGGTTTTCATGTGTATAGGGAAATCAAAATAGTTCTAGACCTAACGATTGGTTCCCAGGAATCCTTGGAAATCACGTATAATAACAAATATGAACACCCATTACAATCACCATAATATCATCCCCATAGAGTATACTCGTTAGTTTGGGTTCTTGAGAGACATCCACAGCTATCTCTACCCATAGAACCATGAACCCACTCGGGGTTGGTCTATCAATAGGGAAACTACTAAGGATTAAAAGGCTAGTACATAAGTAGAAGAATACTTTATAGGATTCTAAGTCACCAATAGTCTATAGGGTGAACACCCGAAGCTCAGAGGACATCCCATCCCTCCATATCATCAAAATTACCACATGGCCTCATATGCCTTAAGGGTATGCCTCATAGACCATAGTATCATGATATTTCTAATCACACATATCAATATCCAAGTCTTATATATTAGTTTTATAACCCAAACCTAAACACAACCCATTATTCCAATATTCTATACACCTAGTCTAAATGAATCTCAAAAGGGAAGTATCATATACCCAAGTTCTGTTTAATGATCCCAAAAAATCCAAGGTATTACATGGGTCATCACATGGTCCACTCGGGCCATTCATATCAAATAAATCCAAAACTCCACTTGGAGGTTTCTAAGGGTTCTTATGTTAGGATTTTTAGTCCACATCTATTTTATTTTACTAAGGAAACACCCTTATGAGTGTCCAAGTGTTCAGGGGACCCATTTAAGTTATTGCCTTGGCCATTGGTGGTCGAGTAAACCCATCTAGTTCTCTAAGGATAGTGTGACCATTTCCCTTTAATCATTTCACAACTAGGAATATATAGAATGAAACAATATAAATTAAATTACCATTTAATTTATATTAACTAAATTATTTAACTTCAAACCTTTAACTTATTAAACAATGGAGTATAATTATTTGAGAAGAGGTCAAATCCCATACTATAATGAATAGAAAACATGTTCACCACACACAACATTCACAAATTCCATAAAGAATGTATCAAGTACCACCTACCTCATTAAACTAATTTTACATTAAATATTTAATGTCCAACAACTCCACCAAGGCCTGTCCAATATCCTTCAAGTACAAACTAAGCTCAAATCACTACCTAAGCCCCTGTCTCAAGACATCAAAAAAATAATAATTATAAATTTTATAATTAATTAATAAGTTTAATTTAAAATCAGAATAAAACATGATAACCCATCCCATTTCCACATCACACTAAAACCTAGACCGACTATCCACCAGAGATCCATAACATCCTCCGAATATCACCCCATGTCAAGGCCCTAACCAACTCATTCAGTTACATAATTAATTTAATTAATTTGTTTCTTGAAAACAATTAGAAAATTCCATTGACAATATACCTTCACTGAAATGAAGAACGATGATTAGAAATTTTTTTATTATAATGTTTATTACATGGAAAAAAATACACATCAAACTTAAAAGATTACACCATACTCTAGTGATATCACCTTAAAAACACTAGTTGAATAAAATAAAAATTTGAATAAATAAAATAGGAATATGTAAGGAGAAAGGAGGAAGCGGATTCTCACCTCAATCAAAATCTAATCACATCGAATAACACCCAAAAATGAAGAGGGTAAAGGGAGCATATGAGGGTCATACCCCTGGCTGCATACCCAAATATGAGGGAGAAGTAGGTTCTTCATGTTAAAAAACTGATGTTGAATAATATAAAATGCCCCTTTTTAAATGCCACTAGCTTACTGATACCAGGACACTTGCTAGATAGTGGTTTCTACAGCTGAATGGAATACTATTGGTAGCCACCATAGCCCTTCCAGAGGCCCCCAATAGCCCCCCATGATGCCTCCCAAACACCATTAATCATCCAAAATATTCTATTAAAATGTCTAAACACTCAAAATATGATTCAAAATCCTAGTTCTTATAATGAATAATCCAATAAACTAAAAAAATAAAATTCTCTTTCGAATTTTCATGCATGTATAGACACAAGTCATTATAATGATTTTTATCACCATCACGTGAATCTCATATTCCATATTTTCATTGGTTAAACCTAGGCATTCTAGAATCTCACAATCATGTCATTTCCCTACTTATCATGGTTGATTCACTCTTATAATTCCTTAGATGTCACACAAAGAAACTTAGTCCCTTAAAGTTTCACAAGAAGAAATGTTCATTATACCACATTTTATACTTCTCAAAAAATTTCATGACTCATCTCTCACATGAGGTGACCATATCCACAAATCCACCATCTCATAAACCACAGATCAATATTCCATTGTATATATCATATCCTGATATAATGGTTCCCACTAGTCAACTACACCCAACAATTTTACCTATAGCTATATTTTCTTTATCTATCACACATCATCACAATATGATATCTCAAACCCTTCCACCATTATCTCATAACCAATCACTATCCACAGATTATTTTCCACTGATCACACCAATAATCCTAGAACTATATCCATGTTGTTAAAAAATAGTCTTAGACCCCATCACAACACACTGGAACCTCTCAGGGTCCTACACCCCATATGAGTCTCATAGAACCAAACACAGACATCCCACAACTACTTTTCCATACACAAAAAGGCATCACATGCGACCCTCATTCATTTCCTTCCATTAACATGACCTCACCCTAGGGTTAACGTAACTTATACAACTCATTATCCTTATTTTGGTGATTTCCAAAAAAATATCTTATTGCCCTGTCCCACATGTCATTCAAGGATTATCACATGTAATAAAACATTAATATCACCTATCACATAGGTCAAACAAAAGTTCACTCTTTATACCCTTGGAAAGAGAGTATCCATAATCCAATATCATAATTTTATCAATATCCCTCATCTCCAATACAGGTATACCTAATCAAGAATACCACTCAATGCTACCCTACCACATCCATTCAACTCTTACTATATTAAGTCATATCCCATTGGTCCTAGGATCACATGCCTAATCTACCAGCTCATCACCAATAACACATGTATTCATATAAAAAATTATAGGATTGTAGTTATAATAAACTATATTCCCATGCCTTCCATGCATGTTAGACCCATCACCATATAATAACTACCCATTCATTATCATTTGTCAAGGTACTCACAAGACTAGGCTAACCCCTCTCTTGGGTTACCCTCATATATCACAAATTATCTTCTCCATTAAGAGTAAAGTGTCTTAATATTTCATTAAAACACTCAACTAATTGATATCCATATCCACATATAAAAATTACTAGGTTCACCCACTTATCCCATATTTTACATCCTATAAAGGCCACAACTCACAGAGAAACATCCATACCCCCATCTCAGATACCACTAGGAAATTCAAATGCCAATACACCCACTCTAGTGTATTAATAGATATATCTTAGGAATCTCACACTCAACACAATTATCCACTTTAGGGTAATAATCCTCATTAGGATTCCGTATATTAAACGACCCCTTGAGGATATAGATCACATCCATGTGCATATAATTACATCTTCCTATGACGATCCTTATCGAGTAATCTATAGTCACATGGGATGGTTAGGTAGAATTACTTCAATAAATTATTTGGTAAAAAAATAAGTTATTTTTGACACTTTAAATAAATGAAACCTATTTCATTTTTTAGAACTACGATTACCCATATGGTTCAGTTAAGTATAATTCCACCAAGAAGTAATATGAGAAACCAAATTCCATTTCAATATTTTAGAACTAGTATTTCAATCACATACAAGCATGGAAAAATTTTGTAAACCTAAATGAATTATATGATGTATGAACAAACATATCCTTCCACTCTAGGTCAAAATAAAAAAAAATTATAAAATTCAAAGTATCACAATGAAAAAGAATAAACTCAATTCTATAAAAAAAATATCATAAACACTAATCCCATCTCCATGGTAACATAGACTTAAGATCGTATAGGTGTTGTATAGGCACACAACATAGCATGTATCCTATGTTCTAACCAATCCTATTTCATATCTACCATAACCCAAATAGTAAGACAATTTAAAAAATTACTTGATAACACATTGTAACATCATGGACTGGTTTACTCAATGGCAACAAAACTAGTTCATTGCATAACCTCATGCATGATTACTTGAGTGCTAGGGGATATCAAATAATAGTGAGGTTATAAAGTTTTATCATGGGTATAAAATACCCTCATATCATAGAATAAAATAATAGTGGTAATAATATACAACCAATCATCACAATGTCCACAATAATAAATAAGTGACACAATATAAGAAAACGAAAAAAAACATCCTACATAATACAAGATAATTCCGGTCGACTCCAATAAGATATACCATGGGAAGATCATATACCACTCAACATAAAATAAAATAAACTAAAACCCAAACTTGGTCTTGAGGGTAATCCCAATCCTAGTTATTATCTTTGTCTAAGATATCCAGATCAACCATCTAATAATGATCTTATTCCTAACTTGTACATCTATTGATGAAGTCTGATCGAGTACTAAAGTGTCAAGGATGATCAAGAAGGGTGTGAGTAAACCTCATCTATCCACCAACAATGGATTTACTAACATAACCAGAATATAATGTGTATATACTATATGATATGATCAAAGAAATAAATAATCAACTAAACATGATAAAATAGT
Source organism: Viscum album (assembly GCA_963277665.1). Classification (NCBI taxonomy): domain Eukaryota; kingdom Viridiplantae; phylum Streptophyta; class Magnoliopsida; order Santalales; family Viscaceae; genus Viscum; species Viscum album. The sequence continues at coordinate 1,206,604,911 of OY728127.1, read as the reverse complement.
CACTATCGATCCTTAGGTTCTAAGGTGACACTTCAGGTCGACCATACATACATAGATTGATTATGGATGTCTTTGAGAAAGTCACATAATTATCCATAGTGTTGGATAAGTTTCCTCCCATAATACTATAATATATCATCAAGGAGTGATAGTTCCCACCCCAAAATAAGATATGATATATCTTCAGGGTGAATAATGCTCACCTCATAAATCACATATCACATCATCTGGGGGAATAAAAACCCTCCTAGGAAACAAAATATCATATCATCTGGGGAACTTACACCCCTCTCTAGAATCATATATCAATATCATTATAGGGAATAATTCACCTCCCTAGAAACATATATCATATCATCAAGGGAAATATCATTCCTCCCTAGAAACATGAATAACATATCATCAGAGAGGGGGGGTGCCCACTCCCAAAATCATATACCATATAATCATGGTGAATAAAGACTCTCTCTAGTAAAATAAACCACATAGCATACTATAGTTTCATAACCTATCCTTAGATCCACATATATAATACACACATGGAATACTATTTCCCAAAAACCTCATATACCACATATCATTGGGGATCACACATTATACTCTAGAATCTCATATATATATATATATATATAATAATATAATGATTTTTCTATGACTTAAACCTGATTCACTTATCCTATATCTTCCACCCAAGATTATAATTAATATCCATAATGATATTCATACTAGGGTATAACCATGCTAAATGTCATGTATTAAAGATCCTTAGAGTCAATAGAAAACTGGAGAATACACCATGGTCCCCTAAGTCACATTAATGTCAAAACACCCCACATGGGTTGCTTCATCTCATATCCTAGATATAGTTCCCAATCCCATCACATAGAGGCCATAAAATACCTTAATATAAACAATTTTTCATCATTTTATAATCAAATACACTGGTGATATAATTTGGGAATCAAAATATAGAGACAATATTAATCTCAACTCACTTCCAAAACAAACCTTAGTCGGTCCTCTCACACCCAATGTATATATAAATACCTTGATTAACATTCCTAAGTAACCATGTACTAGTGGTATAGGAACACTGCCCCATGCCCAAATAAACATTCCAAGAGTGTACATGGTACCTCACTATTCCATATAGTCTACCATTTGACCAATCATTCATAGTGCATCACATTTCCCCACTCAATGGGTGCTAAGGGAAGATAACTCAGGGTCCATTAATTCTGTATATTTAATTTATATCCATCTATGGTCTATATACCATATAGAACATATTTATCTTTATTACCTCATTCATCAGTGACTATAGTATAAAAGTAGTTTCAATGGTTCATCATGGCCCAAGACACTTTCATTCATTCATAGAAATTTAAGGGAATATATTTATTTATAAATTAATGTCAATCGCATGAAATAATCCATACAGTATATCACATAAAGATACCAAAATTCATAAAACATAGTTATATGTTTATGGACTACCTAATTTTTTTAGAGTTATTCCATTTTCAAAAATCATAAACACCCTTTCTTAAGTTTATCCTAGACCGACCAACTATCACCCATCATCATAAGGCCTAAACTCCATCAACAGTTATCTCAAATAATTATAAAATAATTATTATTATTTTACTTAATAAAATAAATATTAATTTTAGAATTAACTATTAGTGTGTAATTTACAAATAAATATTTGGGAAATCTCCCATCATCAAATCCATATGTAATGAGGTACACACCACCCACTACATTCATCTAAACCCTTATAGAAAAAATCTATATAATATTTTTCCAATAAATTAATTAATTTTACCCAAAATAATGGAAATCCATAAATAATTTAGGGAAGAAACCTAAATTTGTAAATCTACTGTGAAACTAGTGTGCTCATCCTCCCAAGATCTTATTTTGAAATGAGAAACAAAATCTGCATCATCCAAGAATAACTCCATCATGTTTTATTAGAATCAATATCAAAACCTAGTTTGATTCAAATAAAATTACCAGTGAATAAACAAGGGAAGAGATCTAGTGGGAATCAATATTGAGTGATAGATTTACCTTAATGTAGAAAACCAACCCTATTAAGCTCGGATATGATGTCTTCTACTATTACATTGTAATTATTACAAATAATGAAATATTAAAGGATTGATTGGTTTAGTAGTCTCGGTAAAAAAGATACATACATGAGTCTTTCATTACAAATTAATACACTAATTACAAAAAAAATTATTTCAAGGATAAATTTTTTCCATATAGTATATCCCTACATCTATTTCATAGTGAACTTCTTGGATTCTTGGGGAATGTAAAGAAAATAACGGCGAGCTCAAATGCTCAGTAAGTGTAAGTTATTGCGGAAGAAATAATGAATCAATTGGAATAATAATTATGGAATGGTAAATAACTGAACACACATACCATGTAATAAACAACTAAGAAGGAAGTGAAATCTAATATGTCAATTTAATAATAGAATCCCATTCCAATAAAATAACTAGATCATAAAAAATAAATATGAAAAGTTAATAAGTTAAAACACATGACACTTAATCATTGAAATAAAAATGAAATGCATATAGAAATATGTCGAAACAAAATATCATGGATAAAAAATAATGATTAATAAAATATATATGAAGGGAATTCTTAATTATTGTATGTTATGTATAAAGTACATGGAAACCCATAATGTCAAGATATATCCCCAGGAAAATTTAAAACTATAGTTAGAAACCCATATATCCTTGTTGGAGAAAAATCAAAGGGTGTATCACCTTCTAATTTAATCTCATGAGACTACCTATGCATAGAGGGGATTTCATTAACAAGTCCCCAACCTATAAGGATTACATTGAAATATCCCCAACTTGTGTCTTTCATTTTCTAATAATTCCTCATATCAAATTAACAATATGCCTTATCAAATATCTGCACCGAATAAGGAATATGGATTTATCAATATTTACCCAAATATAGAAATAAATTTCAATTTAAACATGATATTAAAACTGGTACATGGTTTAGTAAATAATCATATACATGAAAAATGATATGGTTATTTAGGGGAAATTTAATGTCAAATGATCATAGGAAGTTGAATATTTAAAGGGGAATAAAAGGAATCAAGGATGTGAATGTGTATACTATCATTATCTAAATAAATAATAAAACATCCAGAAGAAGATTAAGGATGGAATTAATGAAACATATCCCAAGTGGAATAAAAAAAGGGTAGTTTTCATTGGTGAATATAAATACTATAAAAATATATTTTAATAACATTATTGAGGAAAATATATTTTTTTGAAAAACATTTTCTTTGAAAATAACTTTTGAAAAGATTTTATTTAAAAATTAACATTTTAAAAATTCTATAGAAGGTTCAAAGAAAAATGATGGGTAAATCCATAAATTCCATACAAGGCAATAATAACATCCCTTTTGCACGGTAAAAAAGGTTAAAAAAATGCCTTGTTCGGAAAATGATAAAAAGATTCATTTGAAAACATTAGTAAAAAATGTAAATAATTTCATTAATAAATCATTTTGGAATGGTTAAAAATAGTTTTGAAAATATTTTAATAAAATATGATTTTTAGAAGAAAACATGTTATCTGACTAAAGAGAGAAATGATGTCGGGTTTTCATAAAAACATTTTCTAAACCATTTTGATTATCAAAGAGTGGAAAAATGATACCAATACTTGAAAAAGGTCATGAATAACCAGAGAAGATTAAAATTAATGGTTTTATTAAACAATGGACATATAATTTCCTAGAATATAAATACTACTTAAATATAATTAAAACTATTCATGAGGAAAATAATCTTTAAGCATTCCAAAAGTGTCCCATACCACTTTAAAACATTTTAAATCATAAGCCTAGTGATAGAATAAAATAAAATAAAATATTTAAATACCATAAAGATAAAATAATTAACTATATAATAAATAAAAATGGTCAGTGGATGCACCAAAGAAAAGATACATGTGGCGAATATGAAATTTACCTAACACATGTAAAAATTGATATGAAAATACCTTACCTTGAGTCCAACTTGTCTAATGTGTCTTTATATTTCGTAATAATAAACTTATGTTAATTATTTTCTTGATTTATAAGATTTTTTATACTTATAATTACTTTTATTTCTGTTATTATAATTTTTTATACAACTACTTAAACAATTAAGTTTACGTCGGGTGTTTTGACCAAATTCAGTTTATGTGTTAAAAATAACTTTGGTAGGTCAACTACGGTAAAAGTGGTCATTACATAACATCACCAGAATAATAATAATAAAATAATTAACATATATATACATTTATTATACTTTTCAAACTAGTCATTAAATATGGTTAATGAAAAATTAACCAACTTTAAAATCATGGAGATGGTAGGTCATACGTCTGTATGAGTAAAATTCACATTTTTCAATGATCCTTATGGAAAGAATGTAAGTAACATTAATCATTCTAAAATTATCATTATATATTAAATACCATTTTATTTAATCATATATTCTTATATATAGAATTATTTTTATGTAAAAGGAATCACATCATGTTGAGGAGGTGGTAGTCTACATGTCCATGAATGATGTTATCACTTTTTAAGTGTGTGAAAGGTTAATAAAGAAAATGATATATTATATTTCAAAAAATATAATTATGTCATGAATATCATACATATATTTTTTATCTCATATTTTTTTAATTAAACCAATCCTTTAAATATTCCATGTATAGCGTAAACGAATCACATTACTTTGAGGAGGAGGTAGTCCACACTTCCACAAATGATGTTATTGTATTTATAAAAAATGGAAAGTATAATGGTATATGGTATAAAAGAAGTAAATATGAATAAATACATAATAAATATAATATATAATATATATAAATAGAGTTTAAATAATAATTCCCACTATAATAGGATTTAAATTAAAAATGAACAACTTCATTTCGTGTGGTCGTAGTTCTCCATACATAAGAACTGTAAGTTCATTACCCATTAGTTGGATGTGTGTGTAAGTGTTGGTCAATAACATAGAATAAAAAATATCAGTATATTGGGGGTACTTTTTTTGTAATATAAGTATGGAATTAGGATATTTTATAGGATAGGAGGCCTTTTTATAGCGGATGAGGAGTGGTACTCATGTAAATTTTGGAAAAGGGAATTCCAACCATGCTTTTACCATTGTATGTGGCTCCAATAATATACCAAATTATATAAATGGGAGGATAAGGAATAAATATGTCCATAAAATGGATCTTGGAAAAGTTTTTAGGTCATTTGGGCCCTTAACATTAATGTTTAGTCCCTTATTAAGCTTAATTTTACCTTAATCATTGTAATTAGTTTTAATTAATTTCACTAATATTTTTGAAACAAAAAACTAATTTGAACTTATTAGATAGTATAAATTTGTAGGATTCAAAATATTTAACAAAAATTTATAAATTCAAATAATATATGTCATAGAAATTAATTTAAATTTAAACCTATAGATATGCTGACAATATGAGTTTTCAAAGTAAAAATGTTCGAATGTTTTCTATGATTTTTATAATCAATTTCAAAGTGAAAACGATACTAATGAACTAAATTGAATTAATTGATAAAAAATGGATTTAATTAAAACCAATTTAAAATATAACTTTTTCATATAAATAAATTATACTAAAAAGTATTTTTGAATTAAAATTCAGTATTTTTCACTTTTCGTTAAAAAATTATACTTTGTAAAAAAATACCAAAAATAAACCCTAAAATAATTTTGATGTTTCAATTTTAAAGATGAATTTTATTTTGACATAAATAATCTATAAAACTTCCAAAAATTTTATTTAATATAGTTTTTCTATTAAAAGGTGGTAAAAATTCCTTAATAAAAATATTGTATTTTTGTGTAAAATTAGGTTTATTCTTATCTTATACTTATAAAATATATTGGATGAATATAGATTTTTTATTGAATATAATATATATATATATATATATATTACATTAATATCACTCACTAATTTTAATTAATTTAATTCATTATGATAAAATAGCTTTGTGACCATAAAATTAGTTTTCTATAAAAATATTCCCTTTATATTCAATTGGTTCTTATATTAATTTATAATTAATTTGAAAACAATAAATTCATATTATATTTTTTTAAATAATATATTATCATAAGTTAGTTAATCCTATTCATGATCACTAATTTAACAGCTAGGTTTTATCTTATTATATTAAATAATAATATTTTAATAATATATTTTTATTCGGTAAAACTCAATCTTGCGTGTAATGCAAGGCATTGAAAAAATCATTGTTGTGTTCAATGTATGATAAATCTATGTCACATGAATTTCAAGCTATAAAATATATTGAATTTATTTAAAATTGTAAATATATTAAAAATTCTCGGGATATTATATTCCCTTATTCACTTGGTGTTGCATGTCATACACACTATCAAATATAATGCTCCTACTTTAGATTTTTGGGGTGTTACATTGTCTGCACCTTAATTAAATTACATCCTCTCAATTTTAACTCAATCTTGGTGATATATTGATTGATATTTACTATGTTTGAAATCCCACGTCATGAAAAGGGTTTTTAAAACATCCTCTAGAAAATATATAATGGGAAGTGAAAAGGTTACATAGAATAACATATAACTAGGTCTCTAAGTAGAAGAACATTAGTGGAATGTGGGGATACAAACATGGAGGAAAATCATAAATATTTATAGGGGTTATTGATACCATCAATCACAAACAAGTGAATTATCAAAGGAAAGTTCAGATCCTCAAAGTAATAAATCTGCGATGATTTAGAAGACCATCAGTTAAAAAAATTAAGGTATTAGTACAATATTTTATTTTTAAGTCATTTTCCTAATTTTGGGTAATTCTTTTACTACCCGAGAATATAAGGAAATATACATAGCTGATAGGTTTAAATTTCATATGTAAAATTTCATCTTTTGGTTGTTCTTCGATCAATTCCCAATTTATTTATTACATTAAGAAATGGATATCCAAAAATTAACTTTGATGCATGAAGCACTAAACAACAATTTTAATGGATCTTAAGGTTCATAAAAGAGTGGAATGTCTAACTATTTGTATCTAACTATTTTATAAAACTAATATGGTCAATACATTAATCTCTAAACCTCAAAAGTGAAACTAATAATTTATCATAAATATATATTCATCAAATTGTTAAATAAAAAATAATGACATATTAACCAGGACATTACTTAGGTCACTGGTTTGAATCGATCCCTTATAATCCTTAAGTCATGTGTTCAAGTCCCATGACCTTACTAAACATGATTGGTTGTCACTAGACATATAATTTGTCCTTTTCTAAAAATAAATTAATATAATTTCTAAACTAAATATTGTAGACATCCTTGAAATAAGTTTAATCACTAAATATTATTTTAACTAAGGTTTTCAATACAAACCTAATACAAAAAATCATCATCTATTTATTTCCACATAGGTCCTCCCATGGTCTCCACTAATTGAGAACTTTTAAAACTCCATCCTTCTCTTCTTTGGTGAGTTTAGGAGTTGTTTGTGGTATATGTTAATCATATTTCGATAAAAATGATTAGGCATAAGCATGATATAATTTACACTTATCAACAACTCATTTGGTTTCTCATTATCACCATCTTTTCCTTCATGTTCAATATTAACTCGACTCCTTAGGGTACCAACAATTGAGTGAAACCTAAAAGCATAGTGTTAGTAATAATAGTCATCGAAAAACATATAATTCTTTATAGGATATATAAATCAAAACATCTTATCTTCAATCTATAATACCATCAGTTTAACCTAGGACATTTATTGTCAAAATCCTTCATAATGGTTTGTAATAAAAATGTGAATTATCTTAAGAATATCCCCTAGGATTGTCAAACTAGGTGTTTAGTAAGGATTGTTGTTATGTAGCATGTTACACTAAGTTAGGACCAACACACCTTTCTAGAGTTATTACTCTCAGGAACATATGTTCCAGAACCACATCAACTTGTAGTATCCAGAATGAGATGTATTTCTAGGAAGAACCACATAATCTCTAATTTACCAAAATTTTAGGTTATTATTATATAATTAACCTTAAATTCTACATTAGGGTTATGTTATATAATCTATGTTTTCCAAAATATATATCTCAAGGTTTCTACTAAACATCATTTGATACAAACTATAGAGACCCAACCCCAGTAAGCCTAAAGCCGATGTATACTACCATTACATTGGTATGATTACAAGGAATCAAATCCCGAAGGATCGATTAGTTAAGTAGTCTTGGTAAACCAAATATATACATTATTATTTCATTAAAAATTAATACACTAATTAAAACATAATTTTATTTTCTTTTAATGATAACTTTATTCCATCTAGTATATCCCAACATATCTATTAGAGTGCACTTCTTGGATTCATGGGGAAAGGAAATAAAATATGGGTGTACTCAAATTCTAATTAAGGGTAAAGTAGTGGAAGGAATAATGAATCAATGAGAATAATAATTATGACATATAAAATAACTGAATACACACACTATGTAATCAAGAAACTGATAATGAAGTGAATAAAAAATATGTAAAGGTAATAACTGGAAACACATTTCAATAAAATAATTAGATAAGGGAAAATCGATATGGTAAGATAAGAAATTGAAACACATGACACTTAATCAATGAACTTAGAATGAAATTAATCCATAGATATATCAAATCAAAATATCATGGATAAATAATAATGATAACTGAAATATCTATGAAGGAAATTCTTAATTATTTGATGTCTTGTATAAGGCACATGAAAATATCTTATGTCAAGATCTATCTTCTAGACAGTTTAAAACTAGGAGTAGAAACCCATATATTCTTCTTAGAAAAAAACTCAAAGGTTTTTTCGCCAACTAATTCCATCTCTTAAGACTACCGATGCGTTGAGGGGATTTTATTAACCAATCCACAACCTGTAGGGATTTCCTCAAATAGTCCTTAACCCATGTCTTTAATTTCTTAGGCATTCCTCATATCTAATAAAAAATATGCCTTATCAAATATCCATATTCAACAAAGGATACATATTTATGAATATTTCGTCAAATAATCAAATATATTTCAATGTAAAAACCATATGAAAAACTATATATGGTTCAATAAAAAATCATATCCACAAAAAAATGATATGGATATTTAGGGGAAATTCAATAGAAAATGATCGTAGAAAATTGAATATTTAAAGGGGACTAAAAGGAATCAAGGAAGTAAATGTGAATACAATCCTTGAACAAATCAATTATAAACCATCCATAGGAATATAAAGGATGGTATTAATACAATATATTATTAGTGGAGTAAAATAAAGTTTTATTGTTTTTAATGAATATAAATACTATAAAAATATCTTTTATAAAATTTTAAAGGAAAATATCCTTTTGTTTTGAACAACCTTTGGAAAAACCTTTTATTTTAAAATCACATATGAAAAAAATTTCTTTAAAAAGTAACATTTTAAATTAGAAATGTAATATTTAATGAAACTATGGTGGGTAAATACATACATATTGTACAAGGTAAAAATAACATTCTTTTTTCATAGTAAAGATGGTTAGAAAATTGCCTTGTCTGGAAAGAGATAATAAGATTCCTTTGAAAACATTTGTAAAAGAAAAAAAGGGGTAAACATATATTTAATAAATCATTTCTAAATGGTTGAAAGTTTTTTGAAGACATTTTAATAAAACATGGTTTTTGAAGAAAATAAGTTCTCTAACTAAAGAGAGAAATTATGTTGGGTTTTCATAAAAATATTTTATAAAAAATTTTGAGTACCAAATAGTGGGAAAAAATTATTAATAATTGAAAAAGGTAATGAATAACTAGGGGAAAATAAAATTAAAGGTTGTAAGAAAAAATTGTCATAAAATATCCTCAAATGGAAATACCATTGGAATATCATTAAAATTATTATTGAGGAAAATAATATTTAAACATTAAAAAGTGTCTCATTCCACTTTGAAACATTTTAAATCATAAGCCTTGCAAAGGAATAAAAATAAATGAAATATTTAAATATGATGAATATAAAATAACTCATGATATAATATATCAAAATGGGAATTATATAAACAATAAAAAAGAATTAAGTGGTGAATATGACACTACTAGAAATCGAGCCTATACCTACACTTTGTTCCCAACAGTTTAGAAAACCTGTTGGGAAAAAGAACCTATACCAACGATTCTAGTAAACCATTGGTATAGGCTGTTTTATGTTAGTTTTTCCCAATGTTTTTAGAAAACCGTTGGGAAAGATAACTATTACCCACATTTTTTATTAACCATTGGGAAAAATTATACCCAATTTAGGGCTCCCTCCCTCATGACATTTCATCCCCGCGCAATCCTCCCCTCCCCGACCTCGACACTCTCCCGGCCTCTGCCTCTGCCTCCCAGCCTCCGCCTCTGCCTCCGCCTCCCGACCCCCTCCCTCTCCTCCAGTGAAATTCCCCTTCCCATCTTGGCTCCTTCTCCGATGATGATGTCCCCCTCCCCTCTTGGCTCCCGGCGACATTTCCCCCTCCCCTCTCATATCCTTCTCTTGGCGACATCCCCCTCCCCTCTTGGCTCAATCTCCTCCTCCGATGTCCCCCAACCCCCTCTCCAGTCGTGTGTGAGACCCCCCATGGCCGAACACCCCACGGGACATCCCCCTCTCTCGGCTCCCTCTCCTCCCGCCTGGGTAATAATATTGTCGGGGCCAACCCCTGCCCCCAAGATCTAGAGGTAAATATTTTCCAAATCAATGCATTGGACTGCCCATATGAGGTTGACCTGACCTCTCCTGACATCTAATATCATGGTTTTTGTGTTTGTGGATATTTAGTTGATGATTTGCTTGTGGTTTAGGTGTAATCCTAATTTTCCATTTTTTCATTTTTTTCTACAGTCCGGACGGCCAAAATTTTTCATCTGTTAATTCTTCATAGGTTTAGCTCAACCATTTTATTTTTTTTTCGTTCAAATGTGAAAATTATGGTTTAGTTGTTCCCATGATGCTTGTAATTGAAATAGTTGGATTATGGATACTACACGTGATGAGATTTATAGGAGTAGGGCAATCTATTGGACTGTAAATGGCGAAAATTGTCTTTTTAAGTTCAGTAGGCATTTGGAAATGTGCAAAATTTGGTTTGAAAATCAACATAATGAGTTCTAAGTGGCCTATTTTCAGAAGTCTATTGGTTATAATAAATGAAAATTTTAATAGTTTGGTTATATTTTATAGATCATAAATCCAAAGGCATGGAAAATGAATCATTGTCACTCATTAAAGGGAATAAGTATGAAATTGGATAGTTTGGTGTGGTAGGAGAGGGGGGGATGAAATGCCAGTGACTTCAACCAAATTGTAGAAATAAATGGAAAGGGGTCAGTTGTGATGTCTGGTGTTATACAAATTTCTGAATAGGTATGTAATGAGGAATGGTACATATCAATAGTTTGGGCCGGGTCCCGGTCCAAGTCTTTTAAAAAATGTAAAATGTAAAAAATAACATAAATTAATAATAATAAATATAGTAAACATAAAATTCATCAAACTAAAATAAGATTGAACAAAATTATCAATTGGGATGGGCCAGGCTTGGTCTGGGATTAGGTTTGGTCTGGATTTTTTGGGCCTTCATTAGTTTGAGTCCTACCCTAAACACTACTTGGGTTGGGCCCATTGTAAGAAATATGTCTCACAGACTGTCCAGGTCCACGCCAGGCATCGGGCCATTTTTACACCCCTATTGAGTTTAACAACTAAGTTTTTATGTTATTTTTTTTACATTCAATAGTATTTTTGGACTCTAAACATTGCGTTATTACATTCATGTTACTTTAAATAGAACTTTTACTTAAATAAACGTTGCGATGTTACATTTTTTCCAATCCCCAACACAATAACCACTTTCTCTGCAATTTTTTTACATTATAAACACTCAACAGGCTTGTAATATGGGGTGTTGAGAGTGATAATGCTTGGATTGATATATGTATTAATTTTTTTTTAATTCATTATAGACCGAGTTCACAGTTGAACGTGGAATGGTGGATGCTAGCTGGAGAGCTATTTAAGACACAAGGGAAATCTATGCCGAATTTCATTTTATGATGCATTAGTTATTATTCACCATAGTAGTCAATCTCGGATCGCGGTGCGACACGGCGGGGTTATAGCTGGGTTATGTGCACAATCTTTAACTCAACTAATGTAGCATAGGTGCATATTCAATGGCTAAGTGTACTAGTATGTTGTTTCCAACAACGTGCTTTATAAATAATATAATGAAAAATTAAGATATTATTAAATGGAATTGTTTCCCCCTTGCTTGCAGGAACATGATTTTACCCATGGGGCGGTGTGGTTCTTATATATTGTGCGGTGACATGTATAGTCACAGGATACAGGTATGTTTTTGTTTAGTTTTTATTTTATTTTCTTTATCGTATTGGCCACTTAGGTATTTTACTTCTTTCTATAGACAGAGGGTAGTGATGCTATCCTGACTAGTTGACGTAGATCAATTTTATACTGTAATACCATGAGGTGTGAGCGTGAGGAAACATTGGAAGATAGAAGAGCCTTGGGGTCTTCCATGAGATGGAATTGTTTTTATAAAACATTGTGTGGGAACATTTCTGGAGTATGTTGGAGTCATGAAATAACTCCAAGTGTCTCCATGAGATACAATAAATAACCTGAAGTGTCTCCAAGTGTCTCCATACATCATATCATCCTTGCATGGGTTGGCCACTCACCCAATCCTATCAAACCTATCCTAGTCTATCCTCTCATTCACATAGTCTAAACTCATCTCTCAAGGATTATCCCAGGCCTCAATGCACATCTCATCATCCAACTAGACAAAGAAGATTATTCACCTTATGATTTTCCTAGTCACAAAAGCAAACCATGTCGAACCCATCTACATTGTATTCTCAATAATCTGGTCAAGAACCTCATCAAAATCATGTATTATAACCCAGCCCCACCAACCAGGTTCCATCCTAAGCTAAATCACACCAAGCCTCTTGGCATTATAATGCCAATCTGTCTAAAAATACCCAATACACACACTATCATATCATCCTTCATCTCTTTAGATGAACTATTGAATCATTAAATGGTGTAAAACCTTTCATAATACATTTTATGTACTCAGAGGGACCATCCCACTCTAAGAACCTAGCAATATTCCAATCCATCCTCATAAGTATTTCCTCATCAAACGCTAGATGTACAATTTACACACCTATCACTACAAGGCCTAATCCTCTTAGGAATATTTTACTTGATCTAAATCCTCATCGTTAGTGACATAAATCACATTAAAGCGCATAAATGTCAACTGAACCCTACATTCCCAGAATTATTCATGTGGACAGGCCCCATAGCAACAGGCTAAGAACTAAAACCATAAATAATAATGCCAAATACATGCATCATTTTTAAATAAATATCTCAAGTGTAAACATAAAAACCATGAATAATAAGACCTCAACCCTTGTATCAAATAAAACCAAAATAATTTGAAACTCGGGCCAAATTGATTATATACTATTAATAGGAAGAGTAATTGTTAATTAATAGGAATGTACTATTTGATAGTATCATTTTGAAACATTGATTTGTTTCCCCTTTGTTTGCAAGAACATGATTTGACCCATGGGGCACTTTGGTACTTATATATTGGGCGGTGACAGGTATAGTCACAGGAGGCAGGTATGTTTTAGTTTTGTTTTTATTTTATTTTCTTTATTGCATTGTTCACTTAGATCTTTGACTAATTTTTAGTTTAGTTTTTATTTTATTTTATTTTCTTTATCGCATTGGTCACTTATATCTTTTACATATATGAATTCTCCCATAAGATTTGTGTTGCATCCAGAGATGTTAAAACATACTCAAATTCTATTGTTATCAAGGTGACTAAAGTTTTATTATTAGATTTCCAAGAAATTCATATACCATTGATAAGTAATACACCTGCATTATTTGACTCTCAATCAGTAGTTTCAACTACCTAGTACCACTATTAAAAACAACGAATATAAAATATATATATATATCATACCACAATCCTGAATCAAGAGTCTGTTTTTTATAACATAATATCGGTTTCTATAATGTGAAGGAAAACTACATAGGATTTATTTGGAATCCTGGTCAGAAGATACTGCCCCGCAGATGTTGTTGGACCAGGCCAACACTCCGCAGTCACGCCACGGTCATACTGCGGTCACGCTGCTGTAATGCCATGATTTGGCCTTTCTCCAGGATGACACCCCATGGTGGTTCGCAGTTCTATCAGAATTCGATGTATGATACCTAGATAGAGTTTTAGATACATTACCCACCCATAGTTAATGTGGAGGGAGGTGACGAATGGAATGTTTCCCCACTTCCTCCCACTCCCTTCGCTCCTGGCTGGAAGATGCTGCCATGCGGATGTCGCTGGACCGGGCCAACACGCCATGGTCATGTCGCGGTCATGTTATGGTCACTCCATGGTCACGCCACGGTCATGCTATGGTCACGTCGTGGTAATTCCGTGATTTGGCCCTGCTCCAGGAGGACACCCAGTGTCGGTTTGCAGCCCTATCGGAATTCGATGTATAATACCTAGATAGCATTTTAGATACGTTATCTACCCATTGTTAATAGGGAGGGAGGCGACAATCGGAATGATGCCCTGCCTCCTCCCTCTCCCTTCGCTCCTAGCCGGAAGATGCCGCCCCATGGATGTCATTGGACTGGGACAACATGTCGCGGTCACGCTGCGATCATGCCACAGTCACGCCATGGTCATGACACAGTCATACCACGATCACGCTGTGGTAATGCCATTATTTGGCTCTGCTCTAGGATGACACCCCATAGCGGTTCGCAGTCCTGTCGAAATTCGATGTATGATGCCTAGATAGAGTTTTAGATACATTACTCAGCCATATTTAATGGGGAGGGAGGAAAATGCTGGAATATTGCCCCACCTCCTCCCTCTACCTTCGCTCCTGGCCGGAAGATACTACCCTGCAAATGTCACTGGACCGGGCCAACACGCCGCGATCACGCTGCGGTCACGCCGTAGTCACGCAGCGGTCATGCCGCGGTCACACCGCGGTCATGCCGCGGTCACACCACGATCACGCCGCCTTCACGTCGTTGTCACGCCGCGGTAAAGCTGTGATTTGGCCCTGCTCTAGAACGACACCCCACAGTGGTTTGCAGTCCTGTCGGAATTCGATGTATGATACCTAGATAGATTTTTAGATACATTACCCACCCATAGTTAATGGGGAGGGAGGTGACGGCCGGAATGTTTCCCCGCCTCCTCTCGCTCCCTTCACTCCTGGCTGGAAGATGTTGTCCCGCGAATGTCGATGGACCAGGCCAACACGCCGCGGTCATGCCACGGTCATGTTGTAGTCATGCCGGGGTAATGCCATGATTTGGCCCTGCTTCAGGACGACACCCCATGGTGGTTCACAGTCCTATCAGAATTTGAGATATGATACCTAGATAGAGTTTTAGATACATTACCCACCCTCCTTCCTCGACCCCAGACACCCCCCCCCCCCACCCTCCTCCCTGGACCCTGGACAGCCCCCCACCCTCCTCCCTGGACCCCGGATAGGCCCCCAGACAGCCCCCCGGACAACACCCCCCCCCCCACCATCCTCCCTGGACCCCGGACAGCCCCCTGGACAGCCCCCCAACCCTCCTCCTTGGACCCTGGATCCCAATCTAAGCTCTATTCAAGATTCACCCTAAATCTCAACGGAAAAGATGGTTTTAGATCTTCAGAAGAGGATGAGAGAAGAGTGAAAACCCTAATCAAAAAGTGGAATCAAGGAGAGGATTATACTCACCTGGATATTCAATCTACACTTGATGGAACTCAAAACATCTAACTAATGTGTAAGAGTAAACCCCGCCTCAAACCGAGGCACGGTGTGGCTGGTACCACTCAAAGTGTCTCACTTTTATTTGAAATGGACAACATTTTAAATCAAAAAAAAATGACATATGGAAAACCATTCAAACGGATTCAGTTTATGTTCATACTTTAGAACAACGACCAATGAGTCATTTGTGATGTGTACAAGTCAACTCCACCTCAATCTGAGGCACGGTGTGGCCGATACCACTCAAAGTGTTTCACTCTTATTTGAAATGGACAACATTTTAATTGAAAACAAAATCTGGCAAACATAAAACCAACCAAACATATTTGGATTCTATTGATACTTTAATAAAATGATCCATCGGTCATTTTTGATGTGTACAAGTTAACCTTGCCTCAATCTGTGTCACAGTGTGGCCGGTATCACTCGAAGTGTCACACTTTTATTAGAAATGGACAACATTTTATGTGAAAACAACAACCGGCATACGGAAAACTGACCAAAAGCATTCTTATTGTGTTGATACTTCAACAAAACGATCCATGGGTAATTTTTGATGTCTATGAGTCAACCCTACCTCAATCTGAGGCACGTTGTGTCTGGTACCACTCAAAGTGTCTCGCTTTTCTTTGAATTGGACAACATTTTAAGTGAAAACAACAACTGGAATACGGAAAACCGACCAAACACATTCAGATTCTATTGATACTTCAAAAAAACAATCCATGGATCATTTTTGACGTGTATGAGTCAACCCCACCTCAATCCAAGGCACAATGTGGCCGAAAACACTCAAAGTGTCTCACTTTTCTTTGAAATGAACAACATTTTAAGTGAAAACAACAACTGGCATATAGAAAACCAACCAGACACATTCAGATTCTATTGATACTTTAATAAAAGGACCCATGGGTCATTTTTGACATGTAAGAGTCAACCCCACCTTAATCCGAGGCATGGTGTGGCCGGTACCACTTAAAGTGTCTTTCTTTTGTTTAAAATGTATACACTTTTAATTAGAAACAACTGGGATACGGAAAACTGAACAAACACATTCATATTGTGTTTATAATTTAGGAGAATGATCCATGGGTCATTTTTGTTGCGTAAGAGTCAACCTCGCCTCAATCTGAAGCGCGGTGTGGCCGACACCACTCAAAGTGTCTCTTTTGTTTCAAAAGGACATCATTTTAATTGAATACAACAACTGACATACGAAAAACTGACCAAAGGCATTTGGATTCTGTTGAAACTTTAGGAAAACGATCCATGGGTCATATGTGACGTTTACGAGTCAACCCTGCCTCAATAAGAGGGCCGGTGTGGCCGACACAACTCAAATTGTCTCACTTTTATTTGAAATGGACAGGATTTTAAGTGAAAACAACAACTGGTATACGAAAAACCGACCAAACGCATTTGGATTGTGTTGATACTTTATTAAAATGATCCATGGGTCATTTGTGAAGTGTAAGAGTCAACTTTTCCTCAATCCAAGGTGCGGTGTGGCTGACACCACTCAAAGTGTCTCTCTTTTGTTTTAAATGAACAACATTTTAAGTGAAAACTACAACTGACATATGAAAAACTGACCAAATGCATTAGGATTGTGTGGATACTTTAGTAAATTGATCCATGGGTCATTTTTGACTTGTACGAGTCAACCTCGCTTCTATCTGAGGCACGGTGTGGACGACACCACTCAAAGTGTCTCACTTTTCTTTGAAATGGGCAACATTTTAAGTGAAAACAACAACTAACATACGGAAAACTAACCAAATGCATTCATATTCAATTGATACTTTAGGAAAAGGATCCATGAGTCATTTTTGATGGTTTTGAGTTAACCCTGCCTCAATCCAAGGCACGGTGTGGCCGACACCACGCAAAGTGTCTTTCTTTTGTTTAAAATGGATACTCTTTTATGTAAAAACAACTGGAATACAGAAAACCAACCAAACACATTTATATTGTGTTTATACTTTAGAAAAATGATCCATGGGTCATTTTTGACGTGTACGAGTCATCCCTACCTCAATCTGAGGTGAGGTGTGGCCAACACCACTTAAAGTGTCTCTCTTTTGTTTCAAAAGGACATCATTTTAAGTGAATACAACAACTGACATATAGAAAACTAACCAAAGGCATTCGAATTCTGTTGAAACTTTAGTATAATGATCCATGGGTCATATGTGACGTGTAAAAGTTAACCCCACCACAATCTGAGGGCAAGTGTGTCCGGCACCACTCAAACTGTTTCACTTTTATTTGAAATGGAAAGATTTTAAGTGAAAACAACAATTGGCATATAGAAAACTGACCAAACACATTCTTATTGTGTTGATACTTCAGGAAAACGATCCATGGGTCATATGTGATGTGTACGAGTCAACTCCGCCTCAATCCGAGGTGCGGTGTGACCGACACCACTCAAAGTGTCTCTCTTTTGTTTAAAATGGACAACATTTTAAGTGAAAACAATAACTGACATACGAAAAACCAACCAAACGCATTCGGATTGTGTTGATATTTTAGTAAAACGATCCATTGGTCATTTTTGACATGTAAAAGTCAACCCCATCTCAATCCGAGGCGCGGTGTGACCGGCACCACTCAAAGTGTCTCACTTTTCTTTGAAATGGACAACATTTTAAGTGAAAACAACAACTGGAATACATAAAACCGAACAAACGCATTCAGATTTTGTTGATACTTTAGGAAAAGGATCCATGGGTAATTTTTGATGTGTAAGAGTCAACCCCGCCTCAATCCAAGGCAGGGTGTGGCCAAAACCACTCAAAGTGTCTCTCTTTTATTTAAAATTGACAACATTTTAAGTGAAAACAACAACTGACATATGGAAAACTAACCAAAAACATTATGATTGTGTTGATACTTTAGGAAAATGATCCATGGGTCATTTTTTATGTTTATGAGTCAACCTTTCCTCAATCCGAGGCACGGTGTGTCCAACACCACTCTAAGTGTCTCTCTTTTGTTTAAAATGGACAAAATTTTAAGTGAAAACAACAACTAACATGCAGAAAACTGTGAAAATGCATTTGGATTGTGTTGATACTTTCGGAAAACGATCCATGGGTCATTTGTGACATGTAAGAGTCAACCCCTCCTCAATCTGAGTCGTAGTTTGGCCGACACCACTCAAAGTGTCTTACTTTTCTTTGAAATGGACAACATTTTAAGTGAAAACGACAAATGGCATATAGAAAACCGAACAAACTCATTTGGATTCTATTGATAATTTAGGAAAAGAATCCATAGGTCATTTTTGATGTGTATGATTCGACCCCACCTCAATCTGAGGCACGGTGTGGCCGGTACCACTCAAAGTGTCTTTCTTTTGTTTAAAATGGATACTCTTTTAAGTAAAAACAATTAGCATACTGAAAACTGACCAAACACATTCGGATTGTGTTGATACTTTAGGAAAACGATCCCTGGGTCATTTTTGATGTGTATGAGTCAATACCTCCTCAATTAGATGTGCAGTGTGTCCAACACCACTCAAAGTGTTTCTCTTTTGTTTCAAAAGGACATCATTTTAAGTGAATACAACAACTGACATACGTAAAACCAACCAAAGGCATTTGGATTATGTTGAAACTTTAGTAAAACGATCCATGAGTCATATTTTATGTGTTCGAGTCAACCCCGCCTCAATTTGAGGGCTGGTGTGGTCGGCACCACTCAAACTATCTCACTTTTATTTGAAATGGACTGAATTTAAGTGAAAACAACAACTGGCATACAGAAAACTGACTAAACGCATTCAAATTGTATTTATACTTTAGTAAAATGATCCATGGGTAATTTTTGACATGTACGAGTCAACCCCGCCTCAATACAAGGCGCAGTGTGGCTAAAACCACTCAAAATGTCTCTCTTTTGTTTAAAATGGACATCATTTTAAGTGAAAACAACAACTAACATACGGAAAACCAACAAAAGTCATTCAGATTCTATTGAAACTTTAGGAAAACAATCCATTGGTCATATGTGACGTTTAAGAGTCAAACCCGCCTCAACTCGAGGGCTGGTTTAGCCGACACCACTTAAACTGTCTCACTTTTATTTGAAATGGACATGATTTTAAGTGAAAACAATAACAGGCATACGGAAAACCGACCAAACGCATTCGGATTGTTTTGATACTTTAGGAAAACAATCCATGGGTCATTTTTGACATGTAAAAGTCAACCACGCCTCAATATGAGGTGTGGTGTGTCTGACACCACTCAAAGTGTCTCTCTTGTTTTTAAAATGGACATCATTTTAAGTGAAAACAACAACTAACATACTAAAAACCAACCAAACGCATTAAGATTATGTTGAAACTTTAGAAAAATGATCCATGGGTCATTTGTGACATTTAAGTTTCAAACCTACCATAATCCTAAGTGCGGTGTGTCCGACACCAATCAAAGTGTCTCTCTGTTGTTTAAAATGAACATCATTTTAAGTGAAAACAACAATTGACATACAGAAAACCAACCAAATGCATTAAGATTCTATTGAAAATTTAGGAAAACGATCCATGAGTCATATTTGATGTTTATGAGTAAACCCTTCCTCAATAAAAGGTTCGGTGTGGCCGAAAACACTCAAAGTGTCTCTCTTTTGTTTAAAATGGACATCATTTTAAGTGAAAACAACAACTGACATACAGAAAACTCACCAAACGCATTCAGATTCTATTTAAACTTTAGGAAAACGATCTATGGGTCATATGTGATGTGTACGAGTCAACCCATCCTCAATCTGAGGCGCGGTGTGGTAGGTATCACTCTAACTATCTCTCTTTTGTTTAAAATGGACATCATTTTAAGTAAAAACAACTGGAATATGGAAAACTGATTAAACGTATTCAGATTGTGTTGATACTTTAGAAAAACGATCCATGGGTTGTATGTGACATGTATAAGTCAACCCCGCCTCAATCCGAGGTGCGATGTGGCTAAAACCACTCAAAGTGTTTCACCTTTTTTTGAAATGGAAAACATTTTAAGTGAAAACAACAACTGGCATACAGAAAACCGACCAAACGCATTCAGATTCTGTTGATATTTTATGACAATGATTCATGAGTCATCTTGTGATGTGTATGAGTCAACCCTTACTCAATTCGGGGCACAGTGTGGCTGGTATCACTCCAAATGTATGTATTTTGTTTAAAATGGACATCATTTTAAGTAAAAACAACTGGTATACAGAAAACCAACCAAACGTATTCTGATTCTGTTGATACTTTATTTTGGGTTTATTAGCTTCTAATTTCTAAATTCAATAGTGTATGTGTTATAGAAAATTAAATTTTGTATGTATTCTTAATTTTGTATAACCCACCCCCCTAGACACCCCCACCCCAGTGGATAACCCTCACCCCTAGACACCCCCACCCCCAGGGACACCCCCAAACCCTTGTATGTCATATTATATATGTGTTATATATAATTCAGAATTATGTATGCAACATAATTCATTTTTTATGTGTTATTGATTCATAATTCAGTATTAATTACATAATTCATTCTGCATGTACTCAATTGAGAATTCAATTATGAATTCTTTATTACACAGGGTAATTGGGTTCATATACATGATTATAATTGTGGAACTTTCCATGGTTATAAGAGTATCCTATTTTTATGTGCTTTTGTGTGCTATAGTAGGTGTTTGTTGCTGTTAAGAGTGTATGCTGTGTATGTAGTTGAGTGTGCAGTGGTTTTGTTGTTGTTAAGAGTGTGTAAAGTGGTTTTGTTTCTATTAAGAGTGTGTGCAGTGGTTTTGTTGCTGTTAAGAGTGTATACAAGTGTATGTGTAGTGGAGGAGAGGAAAT
Source organism: Viscum album (assembly GCA_963277665.1). Lineage (NCBI taxonomy): Eukaryota > Viridiplantae > Streptophyta > Magnoliopsida > Santalales > Viscaceae > Viscum > Viscum album. Next base: position 1,206,583,027 of record OY728127.1, on the reverse strand, counting down.
TTTAGGTGGTTGGTTTTCTAAATTCTGGTAATACACTATACCAATGGTTTACTAAAACCGTTGGTATACTGTTGTACATATTTTTACCAATGGTTTTAGTAAACTATTGGTAAAACATGAAAATGATAGTATTGCCAATGGTTTTAGAAACCGTTGGGAATACTCCTATACACTTCATGTATTGCCAACAGTTTTATAAACTATTGGGAATACTACCAACAGTTATTTAAACTGTTGGGAACCTCTAGGATTACACTACCTTTCCCAACGGTTATACTAAAATTGTTGGTAATGGGATATCCCTACGCCTTACTTGCCAATGGTTTTCCAAACCGTTGGTATATATTATACCAATGGTTTGGAAGCCTTTACCAATGGTTTCAAACCATTGGTAAAGCCTTATTTTCCAGTAGTGTGACATTTATCTCACATATGTAAAAAGTGAGATGAAAATCTATTACCTTGAGTCTGACATGTCTCGTGTGTATTTATATTCCTAAATAATAAAATTATGTTAAATATTTACTTGATGTAGAAACTTTTTCATGTTTATCATTACTTTTATTTCACTTATTACTATGTTGTATACAACTACTTAAACAATTAAGTTTACGTAATGTGTTTTGACCAAATTTGGTTTATGTTTCAAAAAAAAACTTTGGTAGGTCAACTATAGTCAAAGGGGTCATTAAATAACATCTCCAGAATAATAAAAATGACATAATTAACATATTTAGAAGTAAATTATACCTTTAAAACTAATAATTAAATATGGTTAATGAGAAATTATCCAATTTTATAATCATGGAGAAGATAGGTCGTATGTACTCATGAGTAACATTCCCATTTTTCAATGATCTTTATGGAAAGAGGGTAAGTAACATTAATCATTCCATAATGATCATTATATCATAAATAACATATTATTTAATCATAAAAACACACACATATATATATATAATTATTTTGAGGTAAAAGGAATCACATCAAGTCAAGGAGGTGGTAGTCCACACATCCACGAACGATGTTATCACGTTTTTAAGTGTGTGAAAGAGTAATAAATAAAATGATATACTATATTTTCAGAAAGGTAACTATGTCATGAATATCATATATAATTTTATATGTCAATTTTATTTAATTAAAAAAAATACTTTATACATTTTATGTATAGCATGAACGAATCACATCGATTTGAGGAGGTGGTAGTCAACACTTCCACAAACGATGTTATCATATTTACACAAAATTGAAGGCATAATGGTATGTGTTATAAAATAATTAAATAAGAATAAATACATAATAAATATCTTATATAATATATATAATTAGATTATTCATCTTAATTACCACCATGAGAGCTGATAAAGAAAAAATGAACAACTTTGTTTTGTGAGGCAGTAGTTCACCATACACAAGAACGATAAGTTCATTACCCATTAGATAGAGGTGTGTGTAAGTACAGGTAAAAAAATCATCATAAAAACATCTCGGTATATTTTGGATACTTATTTTATTATATAATCATTGAATAAGGATATTTTAGGGGTGGATAATTGAAATAAAACTAACGAACTTGAGGAAAGATGTTACCTCTTATTCGGGTAACTCCTTTTAGTTTGCACCAAAGGTATTACTTGGTTTTATTTCCTCCAAAGGAAAGGATTTTAGGTTTAGGGGAGGTATGTTTAAGAGATAATTGGGTAGAGTTTTTTTGAGAAAAATTTTCTTGATAGGGGTGATTAAATAGGAAGAGAGAAGGTCTTTTTATATCGAAGGACGAGTGGCACTCTTTTTAAATTTTGGAAAAGAGAATTCCACACATGATATTACCATTGAAAGTGGATCCAATAATGGAAAAAATTAGATTAAAGGGAGGATAGGGTCTAAATATTTCTAGAAAATGGATCTTGGACAAGTTTTTATTTTATTTTGGCCCTTAAGATTAAGGTTTAGTCCATTATTAAGCTTTATTTTAACTTAAATGTTGTAATTAATTTTAATTACTTTCACTAATATTTTTGGTAAAAAAAATAGTTTATATTATTATAAATATTAATTTATTTTGATTCCAAATATGGAATCCATTTTCCCAAATTCCAATCACATAAGTGGAAGAAATCAATTTATCTTTAATCCTGTAGCCGGGACAAAAATGCTGGTTTTAAAGTAAAAACATTCCAAATTTTGCAATGTTTTTATAGTCAATTTCAATGATTTAAATTTTATTAATTGATAAAAAATTGATCAAATTAAAATTTTAACTAATTTTAAATATAATTTAACATTAAAAATAAGTTATACGAAAAATAAATTTTGAATCAAAATTTAGTACTTTTCACTTTTCATTAAAAAATGAGACTATATAGAAAATACCAAAATATCACCCTAAACCAATTTTTATGTTCCAAATTTGAAGAAGAGGTTTATGTTTGCCTATATAATCTGTAAAAGCTCCAAAAATTTGATTTAAAATAGTTCTCCATTAAAAGGATATAAAAATTCCTTAATAAGAGTATAGGTTTTTTATGTGCGAAATTTGGTTTGTTCTTATCTTATGATTATCAAATATATTGGATGAATATAAAAAATATTTTATTGAATATATAATACATATATTAAATTAATAACACTCAGTAATTGTAATTAATTTAATTTATTAGGATAAAATATCTTTGTGAACATAAAAAATAAGTTTCTATAAAAATATTCCACTTATATTCAATTGGTTTTTATATTAATTTGTAATTAATTTTTAACCAATTAATTCTTCTTATATTTGTGTAAACCATATATTTTTATATGTTAGTTAATCCTATTAATAACTTCTAATTTAATGTCTACGTTATATCTTATTATATTAAATAATAATATTTTAATAATATATTCTTGCTTGGTAAACTCAACCTTGCCTGTAAGGAAAGCCATTAAAAAACTCATTGTTGCGTACGACATACGCTAACTCAGTGTCATGTGAATTAAAAGCTATAAAATATATTGAATTTATTTAAAATACTAAATATATTATAAATAATTGAGATTTTATATTCCCTTATGCGCTTGTTGCGTTTCATACACGTTATCGAATACAATGTTCCTGCTTTATATTTTTAGGGCATTACATTTAGCTATAACCCAGAATAAATATAAAATATATATGATAATAATTAGATAAGATATAATTTGGATTTTAATGGAGGAATTAAAGTACCATTAATAATATTTAGTATCTTCAAAATGGACTAAAACTACACTTTTATTTATTTAAACATGTTATTAATATTTTTATTAAACCTGGAATTTTTTTCAAAATTGATTTTTAACAAACTCATAGACCATTACATATCACTTAAAAACAAACAGTATGCATTATGGGTGTGACCCAAATAACTATAATGTATCGAACAAATATACCATTACATATACAATGGAACTCTAATACTTATCCAATTTTATGAATGAGAAGGAATCCTATTTACCAATGGGTTACCCTTATGTAAAAACTTTACCAAAAAAAGTCCCCTATGTATTAAAATGTTACAATTACATATTATAGGGATCTTACTCACTTCGAAAATTTTATGAATCAACTTAGGAAATATCTTATATATCACCTTAGGGTTACTTTTATATATAACATATTGCTTTATGCTTAGCCAATTTTTATAAACAAAAGGAATCTTATGTATGATAGATTTTCCCTTACATATTTCATTTAATATAGTTTTATTTTTCTCATATAGGGTTACTCCAATGTTATTATTACATATAACTTATTAAATTTCCCAACTCTTCACAAAGTGACTCTTACATATGAAAAACATACTCTTACGAATCCAGAGTTTACATGTATACATCACCCCTTTACCATTTCTTGGACCTTACATATACATGGTTCTCCGCACTTATAAGAAATTTTTGAACACATAGGGGCTTATACTTATATATATGGGTACCCATATATAAGAGTAACTATTCCCAGTATGAAACTTATATATCATTACCCTCACGTACATGAATTCTCCAATTTTTCAAAAAACTACTACAACCCCAAAAAATTCAAAAAATCTTCCCATAATAATATTTAAATAATTTGAGCACCTATAGAATTCCTACAAACCTACAATAGGTGATTATAATAACAGAAACATGCCTCAATCTTGGAAATATCTTGAGACTCAATTTACAACTGTTTGTAACACCTCCAACACCCCTATGAGATCCCAATACACCTTATTAATCCAAGATCCAAACAAAAAATCCATTTAAGAAATCCAAGCTAAATAGAATAGCCAAAAAAATTTAAATGTAAATTTTTTAGGAAAAAATTAAAAGAGAATTATATTTTTAATAAAAATTCAAACCAATTTGTAACACATCCCGGTCTGAGGTGTTACATATTTTCAATAGTAGGATACTGTAACAATTATGGATGAATCCAATCTAAAAATAAAATCATAAAAAACATATTTTTTACACATTAGGGATAGAATTTTTTTTAAGGAAATATGTCCAGGTCTGCATGAATTGATAGAAAAGGTAAACTTGTGCCAAAATTGAGTATTAATCCACTTGTGACCGAATAAGGGTTCCACAAACTACATGTTTTTCACCCATACTTAGACAAATCCCAACTATTATAAATAATAAATACATGATTATATAGATAAATATTCTTCATAAATATTTTAATAATGGATTTTATGGATATAGAAATGTTTAAGCTTAATAACAGCTTATAAAGAGAGTATAATTTGAGTGAATCTGAAGGTGAACTTGAAAAAGTTTCACCATCAGGGGGGATGGATCTATAGTGATTTAAAATCATAAAAAATTTCTTATACCATAAAAAATCCCCTGTGAATGGTTAATATATGATACTATTGAGATAAAACACTCAACCTTATATATTGAATGTAGAAAATAAAGAACACAAGGTTTATAAATTTTTTCAAAAGGTTTGACCCTAGTATAAGTAGATACTTCATGCTATAGTTGTTTCGTATCTCAGTAAATATATTTTTATAATACAATCATAAAACTGAATCATATTGGATAGGGTGGTTTTATCCTACACCTATATTTCAAAACACCCACTAGTTATAAAGTTTTTATACTGGCTGCTCCTAGTAATAGTTAAAAATAAGCAGCATCGGTTCAGATATACCCTAAGAAAAATTAGTTTCATTTAATAAAAAATGATAAATAAACCTATTTGAGCATTTATAAATGATTCAAAATCATATATCTCACTTCTTTAAGAAACTCAATAGAAAATGATACTATTTGGTTGAAATATGAAAGGCCAATCGATTTTTTATCTTTTCATGTAGATCCTCTAGGGATTGTTTCTTCATCATAAAAAAATACCATGAATATAGATTTTGTAATCTTTATAGCCACATCACTATAGTTATAGATTCTCCTTCTTCATAGAGGGTTACACTTCTAATGTGCTCTTTTCCCTTTTTTTGTATCTCAAAATTATCTCCCTTAAATAAACATTTTCTATATAGGTAACAACATTAAACATCATGTCATTTATAATATATTTAAAATGATATTTCTTAAGATATATTAATATAGTCAATATATATCATAATGATAAAATAAATATTTTTATTACCCATTATTTTACATGAAAATCTTCTCTAAAACCATCATGGGATTAGTCTCCTACTTTCTCATGTAATTTTTTCAAATACCATTTTTTATATTAAATTGAATAAATAAAATAACATGGTTAAACTATAACAGTGATCACCATATAGAACATAAATAAAAAATAAATATATTTTTGAATTATAAAAATACTAAAAAGTGAAGTCCTTTTTATTTTAATTAGATTGAGCTTATTTCCCATTTTCTTCAACCTGCCTGTGGAATGAAAAAACATGAAAGTTCTATCTCTAGAAAATATAACACTTAATAAAGTTACATAGAATCATTAAAAATTATTTTATATGATTATAAATATTATAATTAGTGAAATATCATCACACTTTATCATTCACAATCATTTATTATACATTTTTTATCATATAAAATTTAAATAATTTCACTGAATAAATAATGTTTTGATCACTTTTTTAATCATAGTTCATCCTATTCCATCATGTATTTATTAATAGAAGAATTATTGAATCAAAATATAAAATATGATGTTAAATCCATTGAATATTAGTTCGGGTAGTGGTTTATTTAATTTTATTCAGAATATATTATCCTCAAAATATCGAATATATCACCTGTTATAAAACCCAAAATTTCAGAAAAGGAATGACACATATGAATTCTAACTAACTAATACATAGATTTAGTGAATCACTTAATGAACCAACCTAGTTCATACCCAAATAGGACACCCGATCTTGCAGTGGCATGGCCTGAAGGGATTTCCCAGTCCCCTTGGGCTAGAATCAAACACATGGGAATTAACAAGAGAAAAATAAGAATGATTTCACCCAAAAAATACTTGTAAAAATATAACCATCCAAAATAAAATTTGAACAATTAATAATATTTGATATTAAATAAATAAATAATCAATAGAAAATAAAACAAACTGGAAAAATAAGGATGATTCCTAGTATAATGAAAAAAGAAAAAAAATACCATAACCCACACACACCTCTGTGTAAAGGTGAGGAAGTTACAAACTCCCCTCCGCTATAACTCAAACATAGAGATATAAGAACATCAACTTCACTGAAAACATGATAAACTTATAAGATATATATGCATGATTTAAAAATCCCATTAGGTCTTCACATGATGAAACAAAGAATAAAACTTAAAAAGAAAATCAATTTCAAGAAATTATAAAAAAGGAATCAAAAATAGGTTTTCTAGATTCTACTTTTTAAAAAATAATTATCAAAATATTTTACATGAAAACACACATTTACCACAAACCTGGTCATTTTTTTCCCAAAAACTCTACAATTTATATTATCATAACAAAGAAATCATAAATTATAGTTAAAATTTTTTTAAAGGGAAAATATAATGGAAAAAATGATGTAATTTCAAGACTTACCAAGCATGAAGACTTTGGAAAATATTAATATATCTTCATCATGGAATTTAAGGTATAAAATGGAAATAGTCTAGAATAATGATAACATTGTTACAAATGAATGAAATTCCATGCATGATAAAAAACTAAAAATTAATTAACCCCTTCCAAATAACCCTATTACTATCCATACAGTCCTAATAGAAACAACCCATAGGTTGACCTAATTCCTATTTAGGGCCATTGAAGAAAGTATAATTTTAAACTTTTGAACATGTGTACCTGGACTTCCCACCTATCCTCAAAGGTTATCCCATGAAATATAAAAATGGAGGATTGAATTTCAACGTATAATCATACCACATAATTATATCATAAAACAAAAACTCATACATGTATTGTTCTCACACCTCTAAACACCCACATATGAAAACCCATTTATACTAGAAAAAACATGAATCAACTTGCCTAAATGGGGAAATTTATCACTAATATTAACGAATACATAATTTTCATCAAACATAAAATATAATTTCCTATGTGTTTTAATTTTCCAATAATACCATTAAAATAATTAATGGGCATTGGAATATTTCTTTAAGGGGAAATCCATAAAAATACCTTTGGAAAACAAGGCACACAACTCATCATTTAAATACCTCAAAAAATATGAGTTTTCAAAGAATTTTCTGAAAAGGGACTATTAAATTGATCTTTAGAAAATAAAAAATTCCAATTATTTTGAAAATAAATATCATAATTAATTTCAAGAACAATTACGATATCCAATAGGAAATAATTATTTCCAAAATGAAATATTATTACTTAATTTGATTCCATAACATATCATACAAAATACCCATTTTTTCAATCATTTATAAAAAACTCAAGAAATAATCATTAAATTATATAGTTAATAGATATAATAATAAAACATTAAGAAACATAGAAAACAAATGATCAAAGAATAATAAATCACAGATTCAATTTTATAGGTAGATGAATGGGATTGCTACTTGAAATAATTGGAATTCTATAAGAGCCCAAACTGACACTCTTAGATTAAATGATAAAAATATAATCTTTATATTTTTGTCTTTGATATTGATAAATGTGACCCAATTTTAGCCATACAAAACATAAAACATCAAACAAAAATATTGTATCACTTAAGTAACTAAGGACGTTTTAGGTTTGGTGTTTTAGAAAATTATGACAAACTCTTACATAATAATACCCATGTATTTAAGTGGTTGTCTTTCTTACTATACCCATATTTTCTTATTACACATTAAGGATTCATCATCACCCACATGTAACCCTTCTTAAGATATCTTAATTAACATATTTATTTACAACTTATGGAAAATAAAAATAATAATATTGAGTTGAAATGCTCCATAAGATTAAATATATGCAATAATAATTGAATATCTTTAATGAGAAAATGATGAGTATAAGTATGACAAAGCATATATTTAATACACCTTAATTAATTATTTAATACATAAAGGTAAACTTAATACAATAACAAAAGTTCATGAGGCCTAGTGTCTATGGGTAATTAGATATATAGAGTGATAAATTGAAACAAGGTTATAACAACATTATTTAAAACTTTCAAATCATATACTTATATTCCATTTATCTTCTAATACTATGTTGGATAACCTGGGGATATACATAAGAAATGGGTGATTTAGAAAACCCAGTAAAATAATAATCAGAGAATAAAATGATGAAATTAATACATGTGAGTTAAGATGCTTATAAATATGACATAAAAGGGATGAGAATAATAAAATTAAACATCTAATCATGATATAAGATGATTATATTAGGGAAACATAGAATTTTGGAAATAACATAAACATGACATCATAAGAATAAGTCATGGATAACCACTGAGACATCATAACATAGTGTTCCTAGGATAACCTCCCATGTAGCATATATGGTATCTTATGAGAGAAAAACATTCCTAATGCACTGTAAGACTATATAATTCCTGGCCCACCCATTATATTCATGTCATGTACATGAATTTGTGTTCCAAAATGATCATACAACATTAAAGTATATTTTATCAATTTTAATCCCATTATTAAGAAGTGTGGGTTATATTCATGGGAGTTCGAAATAAATTAAGGATAATTACATATAGGTTAATACCCTTGAGTGGAATTGGGGATGGGTATATGCAACATAAATGGTTGGCCTGGAAAATCATGGGATATTATTAGCAGTATAACAAGTGTAAATAATGGTTTCTGGAAGGGTTTAATGAGAGTGGAATGTGGTCTCTAATTTCTTGGGAATCATAATTATAGTAAATGGATTTGTAAAAAAATATTCCAACATGGAAAATTGGAAATAAAAATCCATAATACCAAGATAGTACTTTAATACAGAGGATGAGGAAGAGAAAATATTATCATGAGAGGGAACTTTTAAAAGATTAGGATAATCTTTTTATAGTTTGGGAATACCATGGGATGGAATTAGATATATATACATATATTTAATTCGTGATCAATTTATTCTGAGTGAATACGAGTGGGAGGTTGGGTGGGTATTTAATGAAAAAAAGATAGGGATTATTTATTAATTTCTGAACATAGGTTTTTGATTTTATATGATAAAATAATCAAAACCAAAAAACCTATAATGGGTTTTACCTTGGTTTCTACAAAAATGGAGGGTTTTTAAATATTTTATTAGGATAAGAACCAAAAATATTAAAATAATATCTTTGGTGACGTGAAAGTGAGTCATGTTCATAAGGAATTGATTTTAAAACCATAAAATATAATATTGGTTTTGGAGGATTCATTAAAGTTCCAAAAAATTAATAAAATAACATATAAAGACATTATTTTAAAGAGTAAATATATATTTGTTCATGGATTATTTTTATATCATTTATCGTATCACGTTTTCACTATTATGTGGTCATAAAACATACATTATATTTATAAGATATTTAATTTTTACCCAAAAATTTGATTATCTTAAATAATTATGAAAAATACACCATTAAATTATTTTTATATGATTATTTAGAAAATGATATTTATTTTACCAAAATAATTTACTAAATATTATAATGTACGCTTTTAAGTAAAAATCCTTATTTATTTGAAAATATTGGGTTTTATAACACTAACTAATTTTTGGCCTTTATCAAAATTATATTAAACTTCATTAAATTATATCCTCATTTATATTCAAATAAATATTACATCATAAGAATATTTCATTAAAATAAAAATTATTTTAATTTTTTTGAAGCTATCATGAATATTATTTTAATCGAAAATATATATTTTTTAAAAACAAAATTTTCGTTTCTTCGAAACAAAATTTAATGATACACTACGGAAAAAATCACTATTTGCGACGGGATTTCTTCCCATCCCAAATAACCTGTCCAGGAAGCTATTTGCGACGGGGAAATTTGCCCGTCGCAAATAACCAATTATTTGCGATGGGATTTCGTCTCCCGTCGCAAATAGTTTGGCACAACTTGCACGCCAAACCGTGCAAATAGTATTTGCGACGAGGAGATGTCTCCCGTCGCAAATAGTTTTGCGCGAGTTGCGCGCCAAACCGCACGGTATGCGCACCAAACCGCGCAGGGATATTTGCGATGGGACCCGTTGCAAATACCCCTGCACGGTTAATAACTTTTTGCGATGAGATGTCATCTCATCGCAAAAAGACTGTCGGCAGGAACTATTTGCGACGAGACCTGTCGCAAATAACCTTTTAACCGTCGACTGTAATTAATGCTGGCGAGGGTATTTGCGACGGCCCCCGTCGTAAATACCACCATTTGCGACGGAAACCCGTCGCTAATAACCTCGTCGCAACTAATCTAACCTATATATACCCCCATCCGTTTTTTCCCAATTCATTCAGATCTTGCACTCTCTCTCTCTCTTCATTCTTTAGTTTCAAAGAAAAATTTTCTTTTAGTTGAAATTTTTTATACGAGAGCAATCTGAGGGCGGCAATATCTTCAGAATATCAAAGTTTAAGGTATTTATATTTTATTTTTTTATATTTATTTTATTTTTTATGTTAATTTTAATTGTTGTTTATTAGTTATAATTTAATTAGATTTCAATTGATTTTTATTTATATTTATTTTTACTAAGAAATTGATATTGTTAGTTATAATTATAAATAAATAGTAATAATTAGTAATAATTAGTAATAATTAATAATAATTAGATATAATTAGTAATAATTAGATATAATTAGTAATAATTAGATATAATTAGTAATAATTAGATAAAATTAGTAATAATTACATATAATTAGTAATAATTAGATATAATTAGTAATAATTAGGAATAATTAGATATAATTAGGAATAATTAGGAATAATTAGTAATAATTAGATATAATTAGTAATAATTAGATATAATTAGTAATAATTAGTAATAATTAGATATAATTAGTAATAATTAGTAATAATTAGTAATAATAAGTTATAATTAGTAATAATTGGTAATAATTAGTAATAATTAGTAATCATTAGTAATAATTAGTAATAATTATATATAATTAGTAATAATTCGATATAATTAGTAATAATTAGTAATAATTAGATATAATTAGTAATAATTAGTTATAATTAGTAATAATTAGATATAATTAGTAATAATTAGATATAATTAGTAATAATTAGTAATAATTAGATATAATTGGTAATAATTAGTAATAATTAGATATAATTAGTAATAATTAGGAATAATTAGTAACAATAAGGAATAATTAGTAATAATTAGATATAATTAGTAATAATTAGTAATAATTAGATATAATTAGTAATAATTAGGAATAATTAGTAATAATTAGGAATAATTAGTAATAATTAGGAATAATTAGTAATAATTAGGAATAATTAGTAATAATTAGGAATAATTAGTAATAATTAGGAATAATTAGTAATAATTAGGAATAATTAGTAATAATTAGGAATAATTAGCTATAAATAGATATAATTAGCTATAAATAGATATAATTAGCTATAAATAGATATAATTAGCTATAAATAGATATAATTAGCTATAATTAGCTATAATTAGCAATAATTAGTAATAATTAGATATAATTAGTAATAATTAGATATAATTAGTAATAATTAGATATAATTAGTAATAATTAGTAATAATTAGATATAATTAGTAATAATTAGCTATAATTAGTAATAATTAGATATAATTAGTAATAATTAGAAATAATTAGATATAATTAGTAATAATTAGTAATAATTAGTAATAAATAGTAATAAATAGTAATAAATAGTAATAATTAGTAATAAATAGTAATAAATAGTAATAAATAGTAATAAATAGTAATAAATAGTAATAAAAAGTTATAATTAGTAAAAATTAGTAATAATTAGTAATAATTAGTAATAATTAGTAATAATTAGTAATAATTATTAATAATTAGTAATAATTTGTAATAATTAGCAATAATTTGCAATAATTAGCAATAATTAGCAATAATTAGCGATAATTAGGAATAATTAGTAATAATTAGGAATAATTAGCAATAATTAGCAATAATTAGCAATAATTAGCAATAATTAGCAATAATTAGCAATAATTAGTAATAATTAGCAATAATTAGCAATAATTAGCAATAATTAGCAATAAAAAGAATTATATTATCAAAATTTACGAAAAAACAATATTAATATTGTTAAAATAATAAAAAATTTATAAAGATTAAAATTATCAATATTCGCAATAGGCTTTGCTCAATTCTTAACATGTACAAATCTCAAAGGGTCGCCAATTGTCAGGTCATGAGAAATAAAAAGTTTGTGTCAGCCATGTCCAATGTAAACTCTATAATTTTCCTTGCATGGTTGATCACCTCACAAGTAGTGTTGTAGTAGGACAACTCAATTCATGCCCTTCTTATTTATAAGAATTATATCACATAAACCTTTACATAGATCATTCTTCATTGAAAATTTAAGGGAATGATACTGATATCCCCTCAAATTTTTAAGAAAGAATGACCTATGTAAAGTGTCATGTGAGATGATTCTTAGAGACGAGAACATCATTACTTTGGTCGTCCTATTGCAACACTACTTGTGAGGTAATCAACCATGCAAGTACAATTATAGCATTTACATTGGACATGACTGGCACAAACTTTTTATTGTGCATGACTTGACAATCGACAACCCTTTGAGATTTGAACATATTACGAATAGAGCATAGTCTGTTGAGAATATTGATAATTTTAGAATTTTATAAATTTTTTATTATTTTAATAATATTAATATTGTTTTTTCTTAAATATTGATAATATAATTTTTTTTATTAGTAATAATTAGTAAACAAAAACTGCTTGGATAATAAAGGAAAAATTTGGAACCATCTCCACAACGATAATGAGAAAATTTCCTTTCATTATTCAAGCAGTTCCAGAGAAGATCCTAATAACTTGATTCTGAATCCATCACGGTTTCAAAATTTAGTACATGATGTTGCAGGTCCATTTGTGCAACAAACTGAAACTCACAATGATATTGATTCAACTCCTGAGTTGGAAACATCCAAATTTTATGAGTTGTTGAGGTCTATTGAGGATGCATTGTATCCTGGTTGCAAGATAAGCAAATTAGAAGCAGTTACAAAATTTATGGCTATTAAATCAGATAATGAAATGTCAAACAACTATTTTGATCAGATATTTTCTTTGGTTAAAACACTGTTACCTGAAGGAAATGTGTTGCCTGCAAATTACTATGAGAGTAAGAGGCTGATTCTTAATCTGGGTATTAGTTATCGGAAGATTCATGCATGTCCAAATGATTGAATCTTATATTCTGGCGAAAATGAGTCATTGGATAGTTTTCCCACATGTGGACAATCAAGGTATAAAGAATCTCAACTAGGAAAGTCTAGATTGATTCAAGTAAAACAATTGAGATATTTCTCCCTTACACCCAGGTTGCAGCGTTTATTTATGTCTCAAAACACAGTGTTAATGATGTCATGGCACAAAACCAATATTTCAACTGATAAATGCTTGAATCATCCAACTGATGGTGATTCATGGAAACATTTTGACCGTCTGCATCCGTCTTTTGCTATAGAAGCCCGAAACGTGTGATTGGGTCTTTCTACTGATGGTTTTTGTCCGTTTGGTTCTTATGGTAGTCAGTATTCATGTTGTCCTATCTTTATAACTCTGTACAATTTGCCTCCATGGATGTTGATGAAGGAGCCTTATATCTTTTTGACTTTATTAATCCTAGGACATCTAAAAAAGAATATTGATGTTTATTTGAAACCATTGATTGATGAGTTAAATGTATTGTGGAGTGATGGTGTTAATACATATGATGTTGCTGCGAAACAAAATTTCATATTAAAAGCTGCATTGAGGTGGAGGATTAGTGACTTTCCGGCATATGACCTGTTATCTGGTTGGAGTACACCCGGTCCGAAATCATGTCCTTACTGTATGAAAGAAAATAAAGCCTTTATGCACATCAATGGAAAAAACCTTGCTATTTTGATTGTCACCGTAGATTTTATCCAACCGATCATCCTTTTCGGAGGAACAAATCTCATTTTAGAAAAGGTACAATTAAAAGGGATGAACCTCCAAAGATGATCTCAGGTACAAAGTTAAAATCAGTTGTATTTTCATTACCCCCCATCAAATTTGGACCAACAGTAAACCAACAGAAATTTCATGGCTTTGGGAAAGAACATAATTGGATAAAACAGAGCATTTTTTGGGTTCTTTCGTATTGGTCTGATTTGTTGGTCTGCCACATGTTGGATGTTATGAATATTTAGAAGAACTATTTTGATAATTTATTTCATACAATTTTGGATACACCATGTAAGACCAAAGATACTGTAAAGGCACGATTAGATCTTTCCCAAATTTTTAGGCGACCAAAACTTGAACTCTTTGAAAATGTCAGATCACAGAGGTTAATGAAGCCAAAAGCAGCTTATACACTCTCCAAAGAGAGTCACTTATTATTTTGTTAGTGTATTATAGATTTGAGACTTCTAGATGGATATGCATCCAATTTGGGCAGATGTGTTAATAATGGTTATATTACTGGATTAAAAAGTCATTATTGTCATGTTATAATGTAAAGACTTATGCCGATCGGATTCAGAGGTTTTTTGAATTCTATGATTTGGGATTAGATAACAGACATATCATATTTTTTTCAAGACATTTTTACAGCGACAACAGACTACGATGCGCTAAAAAAACTAGAAGAAGATGTTGCTGTAATTATATGTAAACTGGAAAAAAAATTTCGTCGGATTTCTTTGACTCAATGGAACATCTGATATTAAATTTTACACATGAAGCTAAATGTGGAGGTCCAGTACAGTTTCTATGGATGTACCCATTCAAGAGATGCATGTAGAAATTGAATAAAAAATATGTAACAAAGCATCAGTTGAAGGCTCAATTGCTGAAGCTTATTTGCAAAAGGAAATTGCTTTTTTCTGCTCTCATTATTTTGATTCTCAATATCCCTCAAAACACAATTGCATGAGATGAAACGAGGGGAATGTTAAGGAAGAAATGGAAAATCAATTAACAGTTTTTAATCAGCCAAATCTTGGTTTCGGTGTAGTTCATGAATGATGGCTTTCAGATGATGAACATCACAAAGCTCATACATACGTTCTGCTCAACTGTGAAGAAATGCCATCATTTGTCCTATGAGTGATTCTATCACTTATTCTATAATTTATGTTACAGTATTTAAACTTATTTTATTTGTAGGTTATATGATAATCATATCAAGAAACAAATTCCACAAATTACCGCAGCTGCTCTTGAAGAACGCAGACAATTTTTTTCTCTCAATGGTTTCAAAAACTGGTAACATAAATTATTGATGGTTTAATATCAATTCTGTTTATTATTTATTATATTGATAATTATTTTAAAAATTTTCAGGTGTCTCAATATGCTGATAAAATTGATAAGAGACTGTGTATATTGAGTAACCCACCATCAAAAATGGTTAAATATTATAATGCATATGTGGTGAATGGTTTTTGATTTCATACACATGCATACGAGGAATCAAAAAAAACAATGAATAGTGAAGTTTTCTTGATAAGATCACATCACAGAGAAACTGAGGTTGAATTTTATGGAATTTTGGATGAAATTATTGAGCTGTGTTATCTAGGACAGAATTACATAATAATGTTTAAATGTTGGTGGTTGGATACTGAGAGAGGCTTGTGTGTTCATCCGACTGATGTAATCGTCGATATTAAATATAAAAGTCTTCTTGCAGTAAATAAACCATTTTTATTGGCTCAACAGACACATCAAATTTATTATGAAAAGTATTGTGCTACTTCAAGAGACTTGAGCGATTGGTGGAGCATAATAAAAATGAAATCTCAGGAAAATAAGTTTACTCAAAATGAATGTGGTTCTGTTGAAGTGAAAGGAATTGAAATTTTTCAAGAGACTACTCAAAATCCATCTGATTCACAAAGAGACATGAATATCGATTATGACACCCCACAATTAAGGACTGATGGTGATGAAGATGTTAATGATGTTACAAATGAATTTGAAATGACAAGATATGCTTAAATTGAAACTCATATGGATATTGACGATGCTGAGGAGGAAGATGAAGACATTGACATTGATAGATATGGAGAAGAGGATGAAGATGAACATTGACACGGTTAAATGATGATTATAATCATAACTAATATATATCTATATATAATAGTTATTTTCAACTATCTGCTAACGATAATCATTTTGTGTTTCAGATGGACCCTTTGATATTTCTCGAGTTGCTAGAGGCTGACCTACCGTTGGATGAGGGGGATTTTGGATCATCTGACCCTCATCCTATTGGCGGTTCAGGGGGTACGCGGAGGGGGCACGATCTTGCACGACTGATGATTCCTGACCCTATACTCAAGTGACGTCCACATCTTGGTTTCGATCTATGCACACTGAGGTATGATAAGCTTTATATTTTAGTTATATTTCATTAATTTATTTATATATATACTAATTGTTTGATTATTTATTCATTTTTCACAGTTTTGCGCATGTAGCTATTGGAAAGGGGAGCGGTATCTTGCGTAATTATTTTTCTCAGCCATGGATCACATGAGAACAGATTCTCGTTGATGTATGACGTGACATGTTCCATCATTGGCTGGTATGTAAATAAATAATATTTATTTTGAAATTTATTTTATTAAAAACATGATATTATAAATTATTTGTCGGGTTTATGGTATCCTATTGATGATAGCATGCACGACGCTATCCACGCGGCATGACAGGTTTCTATGCGTGACCGTTTCCGTCAGTTTTTGCACAATTTCAGAAGGACAGCTATTAAGAAAGAAGGGGTGACAGAATTTGATGAGTTGTGTAGATCCCACCGACCATAGTACATTTCATCTCATGTTTGGGATGGATTATGTTTACACTGGTTGGGTGGTGGATTTCAGAGGAGATCTTTAGTGGGACGACAGAACCGGGGGAGATAGGAGGTGACGCATTGAGCTGGTAGTCGTACATTCAGTTCGCATAGAAAGTATCTAGTAAGTATATTTTTTAAATATTTTATATAACTTTAAATATAAACAGTTTATTTTATATTTATGTAGGCATTCAAGAATCCCGATATTACGGAGTTCGACGTTTATCAGAGGATGTACAGTGATCCAGCCGCTGGAGAGATTATAGGTGATTTCCAACCTCAGATTGTGGTTAGTATTACTTTTTTCATTTTGAAAATTAACTGCATATAATATTTTCACAATTTTAATTTTAAATTGGAATTGAAGGAGTCATATGAGGTTGCGGCCTCTCAGACATAGGCTGAGGGTCAGAACAAGACGACTGACCAGACCAGTGCTCACCATTTAGATGAGGCGGCATAGATGTAGGTAACTCAGTATGGATTTGAGAAGGGCATAGTAGTTGGCATCAGCTCTCATTTGACTCCTGGTACTTATTATGGTATAGATGTGATGTCAGTGTCCAGCTCGAGAGTAGCTCGTGGAGAGACATCATCTTCTAGCTCACAGTATCAGGAGCAGTTGCGAGCTCAAGATGAGCATATAGAGACTTTTCAGAAGTAGTAAGAAGAGATGTGCCGGCGGCAACAGTAGCAGGAGCAGCATTATAAGGAGCAGATGTGTCAATGGTAGCAACAGCATCACGAGCATATGGAGTACATGTGTCGTCTGACTCATAGTTTAGGGATGAAGTTTCCTCCACCAGCTCCTTCATCTCCTGCACCTCCTTCATAAGATGACCCCCAATGATTTTTTATGTTACAAACATTTGAATTTAACATTGTAATATGTATTATTTACATTTTCTGTCTTTTATATTGGTGCAAATATTACATAATTTAATTTTTAATATTTTAAGATTTTTTTATATTTTTTTGTGAATATTGAGAATTTTAATTTTTTTTATTTTTTTATTATTTTAATAATCATAATATTATTTTTTCATTAATCGTAATTTTATTAAATTTTATTTTTTAAAAAATTAATTTACTATTTGCGACGGGACCGTTTACGACGGGGTCCCGTCGCAAATAGTCTAACTAAATATTTTTAAAAACATATTTGTGACGGGACTACTTGCCCGTCGCAAATAATTTGTTGTGACAGACCTATCACAGAAAGTTATATATATATATATATATATATATATATATTACGACGAGACAAGAGCCTATCGCAAAGAGTTTTTGCAACGGGCCCGTCGCGAAAATGTTAATGTATATATAATACATATAATCAGTAGCTTATTTGCGACAGAGATGTCACCCATCGCAAATAAGAATTTTTGCGACGGGCCCATCATGAATATTTGTATTTGTGACAGCGTTTTCTGCAACGGGCTATTTGCGACGGTATCCCGTCGCAATTACCAAGAATTCCAGTAGTCTTATCAAACTAATTATTCAATTATATTTATATAGTAATAATAAAAAGGTGTAAATAGAATATTTTTTTTAGAAAAAAATATAAAAATTCATACTTTTTGGTTCTAGATACATAACCCATTATTACACCAATGTATGCCTAAAGGTTATGGTGTGTGATGATGGAACTTTCTTGGGGTGGTTCAGTGAACATGGTTTGGGCCATTATCTCAATAAGCTTGAACTTATCACATAAAAAAATTTATTCATGTTTTAGTTTTTGTATTTTAACTTGTTCTTGGTCCAAGGTAAATACTAATGATTCCATCTCTCTTAGAAACTCTAATAATTGGGCTTTATAGGGAATGATCCCACTGGTTAAGGCCATTGCTTCTTCCATTTTTATCAATTAGGATTTATCATAACCATTAATATATAAAAACCTTAATTATCACTATTCAAATGCTATATTATTAATTTTTAAGATGATTAAAATTATTTTACACCCAACTAGATATATTTTATAATGGTCTAAAATAACTAGAGTAGTGCATGTGTTTTCAACAACTATATTACTTTATGAGGAATTCATTCATTCAAAAGGGGAATTTCAATTATAAAATACCTGATCATTAAATTCTTCTTCCCTTCATAAATTTCAAATTCAAAACTTATATTCATACAATAAAATAGATGAGGGTACTTATATTTCATCAACTCTTTTAGTTCACATGTTGTTTCCTCAATATTCTAGTTTCACCACAACAATTTGACATGCTGAGTTATCTTGTTTTGTAGAACATTGTATCTAAAATATACAATATTCAATGGTTTATTCTTGTATGGAAGATAATTATCTAAGGGTATGTCATCTGGATTCAATACATGTGAGGGGTACAATATGCACATCTAGTAGATGGATATATGGAACACATTATGTAATTAAGATATGTTAGGTGGGAGTACCTGTCAATTGAGCACAACACCGATGAGATGAAGGTTCTCAAAGGTGATGATGCGTCTTTATATAATATTTAACTTCTTCCCAAAAATCATGAAATTCCTCCATGATGATATACCAGGAACACATTCTCTCCAAATTCAAACTTCAGGTCTCTTTAACAATTTTCTGCATAGATTTTATGTTAACTTTGTGTTGATTTTATGTGATAGTAAATAGTTTGAAACTTTTATATAATCTCTTGGATAACATGAGGTTCCATAAGCTTATACAGTCTAACCTCATCCCTATATATTGGAGTCTGAAACCTCTTCACATATAGAGTCTCATAAGGTGTAATTTTAATTGTTGAATGAAAACTATTGATATATTAAAACTCTACAATAGGAAGGTGGAAATCACAACATCCTTGAAAATCCATTGAACTTAATCCCAATATAACCTATAGAGTTTTAATGGTTATTTTTGACTGGCCATCCATTGTTGGGTGATAAGAAGTACTAAAACTCATCTCTATATCCAATGCATGCTGAAAGATTTTCTATAACCTAAAGTTAAACCTTGGATCTTGATCAGATATAACAGAAAGTGGAACTCCATGAAGTGTTACCACTTTAATTATGTATATATTTTAGAGTTTAACAAGAGATAAATTTTAATTAATTTAAATGAAATTTTTTGACTTTTTCAAGAAATTGACTACTAAACTGATGATTTTATTACATTTAGATTTTTGGGGGAGTCCAATAATGAAATTAATGGTTATGTTTTCTTATTTTCATAAAATTATTGGAAATGGTTTCCTTATACCCTTATAAATTTTTAATTCAACCATGACTTATTCTCCTACAAGCATCAATATATAAATTTTGAAATATTCTTATTTATGTTATCCCATTGGAAGTTTTTATTAAAATATATTTATATCTTATTGCTTTCTAGATAAAAAGTGAAGGATGATCTTTGTGCATCATCTTGAATTTCCATCTTCACTTATAGTTTCGATGAAACACATATCCAGTTTCTAAAACTTATAACTCAATGTTTAGAAAGGTTGAACTACAAAATATTTACTACCTTTCTCTATAGATCCCTATCATCTTTTTGGGTCTCCTTAATACCTTCAATATAGGATTTTTGATCAGTTATTTGAAAAAGTTATTATAAGGATCCATTGAATATTCCCCCTTCTATCCATGGAATAGCTAAGTATATTGGATCTCGTTCAATACTCATCATGTATTGGTTTGTAGGATCCATTCTATTTAGATAATTTTCCACTTTGTTCACCTTCTTAGGATAGTAATAAATTGGGAAATCATATTCCATGATATTATCTAACCACCATCATTGATTTATATTAAGATCCTTTTGTGTGAATATATGATTGAGGATTTTATGAGTCATATATATTTCACACTTTTACCCAAAGTAATAATTATACTAAATAATTAATTTGAATACCACTAAAAACATTTCAAGATCATGCATTGGGTAGTTTTGGTCATGGGTCATTAATTGATGGGAGGAATAATATTTCCATTTTTCATCTTGAAAGAGTAAACAACCCGTGAAATGTTTTGATAAATCACTGAATATTAGAAATCCATTCCTTGTGGTGGGAAATATGAGTAAAACTATTTTGATTATCCTTTTATTGAATTTTTAATTCTATCCTCATATTCATCAGTCCAATTTTTTTTCCTTTCTAAATTATCATTGTCAGTGGGATTAAAAATCATGAGATGTTTCTCATAAAAATATGACAGTGCCCTAATAATGCATAAAATTTATAGATATTAAACACTTATATTAGTCTGGTCCATCCTTTAATTGCCTTTATTTTTGAAGGATCAAATAATATCCCTTTTTTGGTGATTACATGCCCCAAGAATGTTACTTGCTCTATCAAAAACATTAATTTATTGTAC
This sequence comes from Viscum album, assembly GCA_963277665.1. NCBI lineage: Eukaryota > Viridiplantae > Streptophyta > Magnoliopsida > Santalales > Viscaceae > Viscum > Viscum album. The sequence continues at coordinate 1,206,561,155 of OY728127.1, read as the reverse complement.
ATTTCATATAAATTATTACTTTGTATGGTATTTATGAAAACATTAAAACACCCTCATCTTCCTCCTTTATTTTTGAGTAGATAAATATATCTTCAATAAAGACTACAAAAAATTTGACAATATAATCCCTAAAGACTCTATTCATTAAGTCCATGAAGAGAACCAAAGAATTAGTGAGTCAAAATGGAATTACTATGAAATCATAATTCCCATGAATTGTATGAAATCTAGTCTTGAGGAACCATTACATGATAACATCACAACTGAGGATCCACCTTAGAGAAGTATTGGTCTCCATAGAGTCGATCGAATAAGTCATCAATCCAATGAATAGGAAACTTTTTATTTATTATGATCTTCTTGAGCTCATGATAATCAATGTAGAGGCATATTAACTAATCCTTATTCTTTATAAAGAGGCCTAATTCACCCCATGGTGAATTACTTGGATGTATAAACCCCTTTTCAAGATTATCATATAGTTACATCATCAAGTCTTTAAGTTCAATAGTTTAAATTATATATAGAGTCTAGGATATAGGAAAATATATAGGTATAAGATTGATTGGGAACTCAAACTCACAACTTCCTGGAAGACTAGAAAATTATTCGGAAAACACATCATTATATTCCCATACAATTGGAATTCCATCAAGGATTATTTTTTCTTTAGTTTTAATCATTTTATCTGGATACAATTTCATATAAGGAAATAATATCCATACTTGAGATGATGATTCCAAAGGATATTTAAAATCATTGTAGAAAATGAATATTATTAGAGGGTGCTTCATGATACAAAGGTTTATTTCAATCACTTTTCAATTTATGTTGGTTCTATATAAGAAAAGCCAACCCATAACTAGAATTACATCTAATTTCACTAAAGGGGGTATCATAAGGTTTTTTGGGATGCTCATCCCACAAATATGGACATGGGATGAGTTATATACTTTGAATGAAATAATTATCCTAATTTTTTTCATCATAATCAATATTTTTAGTTGGTTTTTGAATAGATATACTAAACATTTATGATATGAAAGAATGCATAGAAAGAGACTGAAATAGTAAATTTTGTATTAAAGAATGAATAACTAGAGTACCTATCACCACATAATTATCAAAATACACCTCAGTAGTTGTGATGGTATAAGCTCACACTTTCTCTTTATTCATTGTTTGTTTTTTTCATTATTTATAGTAAAAAAATTGGTTTAGTGCATTTATTCACATATTGTCCTTATTCTTTCTAGTTGAAAAATTAGAAAAAAAGTTGAGGGTTGACTATAACATTATTTTATTACATCATTTTGGTGGGTATCTCACATCGGAATTCTCTATATAGGTTCCCTTATTTTCCACTCCTAAATCATTTCCTATCCCATTTAGGAAATTACCATGATGCATCTTCTAATACATTTGAGAAGTGGGATGTTGGACTTTTTTTTCCACCATGAGGTTTCTCCATTTCTCCACTAGAATTAAATTATATTATCAAATTTCTATCCATTGATACAGGAAACCCTTGAGATTCACTGATATATATTTCAACCATGAGGTAAAATCAGAAAATTTCTTCATATCTTTCAATCTCTCAAATCTCTAAATATTTTCATTGACTCGCCATTAGCCCAACAAAAATGTTTTAAACATTACATTAGGGATAATGACAAAGATTAAGGAATATCATGAAAGTATTTTGAGGTTTTCCTCATAATCACTGATGTATTTTTCATCCTTTTTCTTAAGTCTAACGAAATACCACTCTATTTTACAGGGGTGAGTTCACAAAAAATATTTATCAATTTTTTTTCAAAATCATTTCCACTCCATCTCTTCGATCTCATCCCTGAGATTCATATGTTTGATCAATATCCACCATTGATAGTATTATCACTATATAAGATAATAATCCATCATAAACTTATCCTGGTATGATTATTTGAGGATGAAGAATATCTTTTCAATAAACTTGATCAATTATTTTAGGATTAAAGTATTGGAATATCCACTAAAAGATTATAGCCTTTGTCATATAATGGTATCGATTAAAACATTCCTTTTCCTAGGGGGATGTGGCTTTACCCATTGATTAATGTTTATATTCAAAACATTAGTTAATTAATAATGTATTTTCATGAAGTTTTCAACTCATTATCCCATCAGGTTGAGTATCTCATTGGAAAGTCATTATATTTCCCATCTCATTGGTTTTTTACTTGGTTCCTCCTATTTATAGCCACTGAATAAAATAAGTGGAAAATAAGGGATGATAACTTTAAAACTATTAATCATATAAAATGGAAACTATGAACACTGAAGTGAAAACTCATAAATAAAATATAATACTTAAACTATGAAATTATATGTTTCAATCAAAGTTATACATGGTCTATTTCCTAACATAAATTTTTATCAGAATTTTTTTCCCTTCATGATGGTTCATAATAAGCTTGTAAATTTACCAAATCATATCACATGTAGTTTCAAACCTGGTGCACAATAATACCTCTTTGACATGAACTAGGTAAATATTGAGTTAATACCCATTTCACCCTTTTTAGGTTTATCACTACTAGGTACAATAGTGTCAAAGCCACATCCACTTCTAGTATACGTATAAGGATTTATTTTATTGGAAATAACATAATCTATAATTTACCCTAATTTAGTGATGTTTTATTCTATTTATTCTTATACCTAAGGATTTCACTAAAATTTTCTAATCTTAATCACCAAAAAATAGACAGGGTTTTCTACGATACTAACTATGATAACCCATAAATTTAATACACCTTAATTCATGATTTATTGCATAATGATTCACATAATACAATGAAAAAAGACCATGAGGCATAGTTTCACTGAGTAATTTGATACAAATAACAATAAATTGAAAATTATTACAATAAGATTATTTAATAACAATAAAACATTCCTTTACATTCCATCGATCAACTAATACTGCATGTGATAAACTCAGGATGTTAATAAGAAAAAGGTGAGATATAAACCACAATAAAAGAATAATTAAAGAATAACATGATGAATGTAATACACGTTTATTAAGAGGAATATCTAGGTGACATAAAGTGGGTGATAATCACAATAATGAAAATCAAATCACAATATTAGATGATAACATCAAGGAAACACAGGAATATTGAAGAACATAAAACATGACATCATAATAATAAGTAGAGGATAAAAACTAAGACATCACAACATATTGTTAATAGGATAAAATCTCACAATCCATACATGTTACATCACGAGATAAAAAAATACCCAATGCATTGGAGAGATATATAATGTTTTTTCAACTCATAACATTTATATCATCTACATGAATTTGTGTTCTAGATAAATCAAACAATATAAGAATATATTTCATTAATTTTAATCCCAAGATTAAGTATTGTGATTTGAATACATGTAATTCACCAATAAATGATGGATAGTTACACATCGTTGAATACCCTTGAGTGGAAATGGTGATGGGTACACACAACACAAATGTTTGTTAGAGAAAATCACAAGATAATTTTGGGAGTATATCATGTGTACATAATGGTTCATGGAATGCTTTAATGTGAGTGAAATGTAGTATATTATTAATTAGGAATAAAAATGAAAATAAAGGCATGTGTATAAACATATTTCAACATGAACAACTTGAAACCAGAAGTCATAATATAAATAATTTCTTAAATAAAGAGGATGAGGAAGAAATTTCCCTACCTTGAGAGGGTGATTTTAAAAGCTTGGGTAGATCTTTTTAAGAGCTTAGTAACTCATTGAGAGAGATTTATAGAGGTACAGGGACATTAAATTCATGATCAATAAGTTTTTAACAAAGATGAGTGGGTGGTTGGGTGGGTATTTATAGAAAAATGGAGGATAATTCTTTATTAATTTCTAAAGATATGTTTTGGACTCTATATGATAAAATAATCAAAACCATAAACCTTACCATGGTTATTTCCCATGGTTTCTTCCAAATATGTTTGCTTTTCAATAATTAATAAGGCCAATAACCTATCATATTATTAAATTACCATTGGTTATGTTGATGTGAGTCATATTAATAAATAATTTATTTTAAAACCTTAAAAAAGAATTTATTTTATGGAGGATTAACTAAGGGTTTATAAAATTAATCAACTAAAATCAAAAAACATTATTTTAATGTGGATATATTTTTTGGTCACTGATTCATTTTATAGTATTCATTACATCACTTTTGGGAAATTAATATGTCATAATATATACCATATATTTATACCGTATTTAATATTCACCCAAAAATTGGATTGCATTAGAAAATTATAATAAAATAACCATTGGATAATATTGACATGATGATTTCAAAAATGTTATTTATTTTATCAAAATAAATTTATAAATAAGTGAATATAAACTTTCAAATAAAACCAATTTATTAGAAAATATAAGTTGTATGACACTAACCACTTTACAACCCTTCAAAAATTATATTGGATATCATTAAATTATATTATTACTTATATTAACATAAATATTTTTATTAAGAATATGTCATAAAAAAATTTATTATAAAAATTCATGAATTTATCAAAAAGGGTGTTTTAATCGAAACTATATACATTATAAAAATACAAATTTTGTTTCTTTGTATCAAAATATATTTTCTATTAAACTCGTTATTAAATCATATATATATATATTATTATTAATAAAATAAGATAAATATAATCATTATTTTATTTTGAAGAAAATACGAAAATTCAAAATGTTAAGCTCTAGATACATAATTCCTTATTACACCAACATAAACCCTTAGGGTAAGGTGGGATATGGGAAAACTTTTGTGTGGTGGTTCAAAAAACATGGTTTGGGATGTGATCTTAATAAGCTTAATGTTTTCTCATAAATGGATTTTTTCATGGGGTTTTATTGAATTTCATATTGGTTTTGGTCAATATAAAATCCTAGTGATTCCATCTCCCTTAGAATCTCTGATAATTGGGCTTTGTAGGGTATGATCCTACTGGTCGAGACCATCACTCCTTCAATTAATGTTAATTAAAATTTATCATAATTATTAATATATAATAATCTTAACGATAACTATAAAGAACTATATTATCAAATGTTTAGATGATTAACGATCATCTAAATCCAATCAACAACATTTTATAAATATCTAAAATAACCAAAGTAATTATTGGGTTTTAAATAAATACATTACATAATAAGTAATTTACTAATTAAAAAAGTGAATTTAATTTATGAATGTTTAGGTCATTACAATATGGGTATGATAATTAAATAAGATAATTCATACCCATCAAAAACTGGATCACAAATCCTTAGATATAGAATATAATCTTTAAAAAAGAGAAGATTTATATTTTTTAACAATCAAGATCCATGTAAAAATATTCATTGATCAAAGAAAACATTACAACCCATTCCAAGTATTGAAAAACATATAGGTATCTTAGAAAATAAAACATTCATCTTGGAATCACACCACTAGATAATTCCTATATCTCATTGGAGTAAACTAGAATTGATAAAATCCATTATCTCTTAGGATTAAATTAAAATAATTTAACTCTATCATCTATTAAGAAAAACATTGAATCAGTTAACTCTTTTATTTGACCCAATGCATTAGAGGGATATAATGGACCCACCCATCCTTGGGTTATAATGTAACCTATGGTCCTTGGTTTATACTAGAACCATCAGTGAATCATCCATTCATATTTCCAAGTACTATATAATGATGAAAAAATTTAAAATATTTCACTTTTCAACATAACACCCTTGAAAACAACCGTGATTCCTTTTTAGCTCCATTAACTTAGGTAAAATAAATAGATTCCATGGAAATATAATTAAAGAAATCATAATTCATCCAAATAAATAATAAGGATAATATCAATTGAACATATCTTTATTAGATCATAAGAAAATAATAAATGAAATTTCCATAGATATAAAATACATTTAAAAGTACATTTAATATATTTCTTTTCAAATAAGGAAAATATCATTTTATTGTGATAACATCTTAAATAAAAATTAAAATAATATTTTTTAAAAAGAATTTATTTAAAAATAATGATTGAAATATATGAAGAAAAATTCAAATAAAACAATAGTTATAATGGTTGGAAAATTTGTTCACCTCCTAAACTTAAAATCACATTTTTTCAAAATTTTATAATGAGAGTCAAAAGTGGTCCTTGTGGAAAATATTAAGAAAATTTACTTTAAAACATTTTAAAAGATGGAAAAAGTGTATGAAAAATAATTTTATAAATTTATATATGTTATCAAAATATCATTCTTGATATAATATAAATTACATGGAGCAAGAGTTAGGATAAATTTCATAAAACCATTAAAGTAACATTCTAAAAAACTTCATTTACGGTATTTTAAAACAAAAATAAGTTTCAAATAAAGAACATATAAAGGAATGTAAAATAACATGATTATAAAAATATACATGATATTATATGTCAATATTCAGTATATAAACCATATTAAAGAATATATGTGCATCAATAAAAACAAGTCTCAATTAAGGATGCTTGAGATGAGAAACCCTTAAAACATGGGTAATGATTGAATAAAAAACACATAGAATTTTAGTAACATAAAATGATTATGTAAAAATCATAAATTACATGAAATAATATTTGAAAACATGTTCATTGGTTATTAAATATAATATATAAAATAAAACATGGTGCATAACCTGAATTATGTCTCAAAGAATTGAAATTGTGACCATGAAAAGCCCTGCAACTTTTATAGCTTTTGAATCAAAATCTCATAAAAGGGATAAATTTGAAGGAACCTTCAATATCATGGTGAAAGGGTAATTAATGATATAATATCTCAATATTTAGCAAAAAAGCCTTATAAAAATTATTAGTTCCTTAATATGATACATGTCTCAAAGAAACATTTTTTAGATGAATAATCCCAACAAAGATCATATCACTGAAGTGAGAATTAATCATTTAATTGATTATGTGTTCAATTGTAAAAACACATAAAATAAGTGGAAATACAACATAATTTCATCATCAGTCATTTCATAGGTAATCAAGTAATAATATAGTCAAGTAAGCACATATATATCCCTATGAATGGAAATTGAGATAAGAAACCCCATATGTCAAGTCCCAACTTTCTTTATATGTTTTTCAAATACTATATATAAAAAATATATTAATTATTTACTTGATTAAGATCATTTTATAAGGGTTTTATAATTAATCCATTTATTTTATTTATGTTTATGACATATTTAATTACTTATTCGGTTAATTTCAAGTTAGGGGTTTTGAGGATATTCAGTTGATAATTGAAAAATGCCTTTTGAAGATTGATTATGGTAAAATTGTTTATTTTTTTATAATCTAAATAATAATAGTAATGGAATAAATATATATTTTTATTAATAAAATACAATTTTATTGTCATTCTTGAAAACCATTCATGAAAAAAAATACATGAGCTAGTGAAGCGGTAGTCTACACATTCACAAGAGTGATGATTTTACTTTTAATTGGATTTAAAATAAATAAATATAATAAAATATTATCTTAATAGAATATTTATCATGTCATAAAAATCAAATTAATTAATTAATTCTGTCCCCATGACAATCCATGAGAGGCTGTTTTTGAAAATTTAAGTACATCGCTACGTGGAGATAAGAATCCGTACATACAAATAAGCAATGATTCTATTTTTAACGATTAGATTTGTATGAATATAGATTATATATTATATTTTTGGAATTATAATTATTTCATAAACATCATATATATAAATTAAATACATCATAATAAACATCCATGAATGGTGGTGATGAAAAACCAAATTCATCGATTCTTGAGGTGGTAGTCCATACATATGAACGAATGATGGTTTCATCTCTCATTTGATGTAAAAGAGATGAATAGGGGTATTAAATTAACATAATAATATATAGGTATAATAGAGATAATTATGTTGTGTTATTTTAATGTTTAGGATATAATTGAAGGAGTCAGAAGAAGAAGTAAAATGAAAACACACAGTTAAGAAGATTACCTCCCCTTCGAAGAACATTCTTTTTATATCTTCTTAAGGACCCAAGGATTGAAATTTTAAGATTAAAATATTTTTTATAATATATATATAAGGAATAAATTAAGATGTATTGGTCTATAAAATTGGATTTAGAGGTTTCAAGAAGCAAGGAGGGTGGTGTCCATATATAAGAGAGGAGAGGGGAACCCTTGGAATTACATAAAGTCTTAAATTAATATAAATTAATTTTCATGTTCAAGTGGAAAAATTGATATATTTAGAATATATGGTGATTATGAGTCTAAATAATCTCATACAATAAATTTTAACCAAGTTCATGTTATTTCTAGACCCTTATATCTTAGTATTAAACCCTATTAAACCTTTAGATGATTATTATGATATTGATGTTTTTACTCTTCTGGGTTAAATAAGGTTAAAATATTAGAAACAATAACACTTAAATGAAAAATGATGAATGTTCTCATCCATATACCATTAAAATGACAAAAGATATATTTTTTTATAAATTTTAAATCGTTGAATAAAATATTACTTAACATAATACATCATTGATGTAATTTTGGAACTATTAACTTAACTTGACTTTAAAAAATATCAAGTCAACAATGTAAATTATAATATAAATTTTTATCGCATAAATAATAAAAAATATTTAATTATAAAATTATTATAACACCATTAAATATCCAAAAAATATTAATTTTAAAGGTTTTAAAATCAAATACTTGATTTTTCAACTTTTGTAGAAAAATTTTGTTAGTGTTACGTAAGAATTTAAAGTAATTATTTCATCAATAAAAATTCAAAAAAATTTATCATAATAAAAAAAATTATTAATATTTAAAATAACCATTTATGATAAAAAATTTTATCCATATCAAAAGATATTATATATATTGAAAGCATGATAGAGACATTTTAGAATGTTCCTTTACATAAAATAAAATAAAAGACCTTATTAGTAAAAATGGAACCAAAATAACATAATTTAGAATATAAGGAGTGTTTTTATAAATTAATCTCATAAAATAAAATGTAAGAAAGTGTATGGATGATTTTGAATAATTATTCTAAATTTTTAAACTCTGTTTATCCCATTTTACCATTTATTGTGGTGATACATTTTATCATGATTACTATTCATTATGACTAAAACTAAAGTTGAACTATGTACAATATATACAGATGATAATTCAAAATTTGCAATCAATTTTATCTAATTAAATCCTTATATGTTTTAATAAATTAATCTTAAAAAAGACTTAGAAAGCTTGATGAAATACAATTTTCCCCAAAATGCATATTTTAGTATAAATATGTTTTTATATCAAAAAATTTCATTATTTTTACTCCAATGAAATCATTTTTATTATTTTTAATAAAAAATAATTAATTAAATTTTAACACCAATTAAAAAATTGGTAATATTTATGTACATTAATGAAAAATATTTTTTTTCTATAATATCATAATTTTTTCACTACTCACTAAAAAAATAATTTTTTTAAAAAAATCACAAAATTTCACAATTAGTTAATTTAGATATGATGATTTAAAAAATTATAAAATTTTTATAAAATTAAATTTATATAAGTGGTAGAAATTAATTATAATATTCCCTCATAAAAAGAAATAAAATCTATTTTTGAAGAAAACATATTTTTAAACCATAAAACGAATTTAGTAAAAATTGAGTGATTATTTCATAATAATTAGTAAATAAATCATTATTTATTGGTACCATTATAAATATAATTTATAATTAATTTACTTCTATTAATACCTTCAATGGCTATGTTATAAAAGTCATTTTCAAATAATAATATTTTATTGTTTATTTGAGCTTGGTGTTGTGTGTCGTATATGCTATCAAACACAATGTTATTTTAAAATATTAGGGCATTACATTCTTTCAATTTAATAAATTTCACCCTGACTATTTTATATTGATCTTGATAATTTATGGGTATATTTTTTTGAAAATATTTTTGATAAAAATACAAATTTTATAAGTGTTAATAAAACTTCCTTTTGATAAGAGGGGAATGGAAATATGACGGAAATTTGGAATAAAAAAAAATTAGGTTCTCAAATAGAAAATAATTACTTGGAACTGATAATATGGGCATGGAAGAGAAAATTAATAACTAAATAATTATGGAGAGTAACTAAGATCCTTGATCACAATAAGTTGAATGATCTTGAGAAACTCAATGAAAAAAACCATCAATCAATAAGGTTTTAAAGAGACAATAAATTCATCAAAATGATTACAAGAAAAGAAAAATTTTCATTTTCATGATCTTTAATCTTAATGTGAGGGAACATTTTCCATTATTATATAGAACATTAGAAAATAAACATTATTTCTTCAAATCCATAAATGTAATTTCATCTTTCTTGTTCATGTTTCAATTAGTTTCCACCTTTATATTACATTATATCCTAAATAACTAATATCCAAGATGATTACTTATTGTTCCTAAATCATTAAAATTTACCTCAAATAGATCATGATATATGTAAAATAATGAAAACAAATTTTTACTATATTTTATAAAACCAAAAGTGTTAACACAAGGTAAAATAATTCTAAAAATTAAAAAATATTCATATGAAGAAATAATAAATTAATCTCAAAAATCCAACAATAATACCCAAAGTTAAAATTAAATAATTCCACAACTAATTAGCCTAATATCCCAAATAACCTTAATAAAAATATATTATCCTCAAGCGTCATCTTATAAAATTCATCTTATAATATTCATCTTACATCCACATAGTTTAATAGAATTCTTTCCAAATAATAAATAATGTTAAATCACATAATATTCCTAAAGGTTACATGTACATCAACCGAACACATCATCTCCCAAAATATCATTAATAACTTTGGAATCCTATTACTTAAAACCTAAAAAGGTATATCTATTCCTTTGAAATTATTATCCACCTTAAAATCATAATCCCATGATGGTATCCATAACTTTTATGCTAACCTCTCATGAAAATATTCTAATCTCTAATGTTTTTAAACCATGATCTGATACCAAATATAACATTAACGAACCCAAACTCTTGGATCTGGTTCTAAAAAAAATTAAATTTCTTGGTTTTATACTGATAAGAATGAACAAATTTTATTCATACAATACCTAAAAAATCGTATATATATATATATATATTGGGTCAATTACATACCAAAGGAAATTTTAGGTTTATAGTTTTAAAAAATTAGGGCAAACTCTTTTGTAACAATACAAATTTCATTAGGTGATATTTTTTCTCACTATAACCATATTTTATTATTCCACATTAAGTATACATCATACACATATTACATAATATATTTATTTATAATATGTGGAATATAAACATATGAAGTTTGAACCCAAATGATTTATATGTGTAAACATAGTTATTGAAAATTGAAAATATTTAGCGACAAATTGATGATCATAAGGGTGTAAGAACATATTCCATTTGAATGATAATTAAATAAGAGAATTAATACCCATAAAAAATTGATAATAAATTATGACATATGGAATATAAAAACCAATAAAGAAAATATTCATATGAGTTAACATTCATGAACCATGTGAGTTAACAACCATATCTTTTTAGCAGCTTACAATTAGTTAACTTCGTTACTTTACCCAATGCATTGGAGGGATATAATGGATCCAACCATCCTTGGTTAATAACACAATCAACCATACTTGGATTATAATTTAATAATATATCAATCATCAATATACATGTAAAATTACCATAGTATGAAGAAAAAAATTAAAATGATTTCACTTTTAAACATAACACCCTTGAAAACAACCATCATTCATTTTTATCTTGATTGACCTAGGTAAAAGAAATAGGTTCCATTAATATATCATTAAAACAATCATAATCCACACATAGAAATAATAATGATGGTATCATTGGAAAATATCCCCATTGGGGAAATGAAATATAATAAAGTATATTTACACATATGATAAATTCTATTAAAAGTTACTTTAAGGTATTTATTGTGAATAATGAAAAAAACTTTTCTTTTGATAGAAATTTAAATATAAATTAAAACAATATTTAGAAAAATAATTTATTTTAAAATAACTATGGAAAAATATAAAGTAATTATCAATAAAATGAATAGTTATGATGCCATTAAAATTAGTTCATGTCATAAATATTAAAAATAAACATTCTTGTCAAATTTTGGTAGAGAGAGTTGACCCTTGTTGAAAAAATTATAAAATTTTACATTAAAAACTTTAAAAATAAGATATATTATTATATAAGATAACTTAAATAAATAATCTATTTTTATAAAAGAACATTATTAAAATAAGATAAATAACATAGTGGAAGAGTTTGGATAAATATCTTTAAAAACCTTAATACAATTTTTTGGAAGAAAACCCATTTATGGTCTTTAAAAAACAAAAAATCATTGAAAGAAATAGAATAAAATATATTGTGTATATAAGTATTCAAGATATTAAATTTCAAGTGTTAGTTTATAGAACATATAAATAAATATAGGTTAATCAATGAAAATATGTCTCAAAGAAGGATGTTTGAGATGATAAACCCTTACAACTTGGGTAATTATTGAATAAAAAATCCATTGAATTTTGGAACTTAACATGATTCTGTAAAACCCATAATTTTTGTGAAATAATATTTAAAAACATGTTCATGGGATAGTAATTACACCATATAAACTAAAACATGATATATAACAAGAATTATTTCTCAAATAATAGAAATTAATACCATGAAAACCCTTATAACTCTTATAAAATTTGAATCAATATATCATTAATGATGAAACATCAAAAGAACATTAAATTTTAGGATCAAAGAGTAATTATTTTATAATATATAAATTTTTATCATATGAACCTTATAAATGGATGTTAGTGCGTAATACAAGATATTTCTAAAAGAAATAGTATTCAGATGAATAATCCTTACAATGATCATATCAATAAAGCGAGACTTAATCATTAAGATGATTATGTTTAAAAATCAAAAAACCTCATAAAATATGTAGAAATACAACATAATATAATAATAGGTCATTTCACACCTAATAATGGTATAATATAGTTAATGAAGTAGAAGTAGAACCTAAAGAATGAAAATTGAGATAAGAAAGCCCTTACCATGAGTCCCAACTTTCTATATATGTCCTTTAACTCTTTTATAATAAACTCGTATTAAATTTTTAAATATTTAAGAACATTTTATAGTTTTATTATTTTATCATTTGAAGTTTCCAGGAGTGTAAGAATCACTGAGGGGACGGGGGGGTATTGAATCAGTGGTGATCTTTTACAATCTCTTCTAACTTGAAATTAACTACTGTAACATGTTATAGTTTCAATAATTTTCAAATTTATATAATTAAATCATAGGTTTTATGGAATTATAGGAAATTAAAATAGAGGATATAAGAAATACAAGGATCACACCTAGTGTGGGTGATTACATCGTTTCCATGGTGACCCCTTTCAGTCTATGGAATTTCACTATAATATGAAGTGAATATAATTTTATGCATCCACCATTTAACTCCTTCTATATCTTGATAGGTAATTATACTAACTGTCACTTGTTACAAGTTTTATGATACAACCAAGCAAAAAATGATATGAAAATATTCTTAACTATTCACTGAAATATCCTCAAGAAATTCCTCGTTTGATGTACTATATCTAGTAAAGCTACATTTGTTATGCCTTCTACTTAAACCTCGTAAAAATATGTTTGGTGTTCCACAAACCCCTACACCTGTTATCTATTCATTTTCATGTTGAATAAAAAATATGCATAAAATCACTATTTGGTACCCATCTTGTAACTTTGACTGCTACTCCTCTTCCTGGTAGCTCATTCTTCCTCAACTAAGAGATTTATTGATTGGAAAATCACAATTCTATAATGTCTCAGGTCTTCATATATTTAACCAATATCAATTTCTGATGAAACACTTTTAGAACTACACCTCTCATTTTTCACATGTTAATAGTCCATGTTCATGTTGTACATAAACCCCTTTATAAAAGAATGCAACCAGGATAAAAACATAAGAAATCAAATATTTCTCCAACCCAACTCAAAAAAAAATTCAAAACTCCTCCTCAAATTAACATCACCAGATACTTCTCATACAAGCTAAAACCATTATGATACAACATACAAACTTAGTTCCAAGATCATTTCTTCAAAAATACTTAAAAATTGTGTGATGTAACTTCCTCAAACTTCCTTAAACATGGATTGATAAGTAAACATTGAACAAATAACATAGCATATTTATTGTTATGGACATTAAAAAGATTATGCAATGCTTCTCAGAACTTCTTATAAATGTTTTTCTAATGACATTATAAGAACAATTTGTTTTCTATTCTATTCCTCTATTCATTGAATATGATATTTCTACAACAAGTGATGTAATCTGTTTAACTCCCCTCTGTCCAATATGCTTCATTAAATTAACTCAATCCAATCAACTTAGACTCTTTAAATCCAATTATCTTCAATTAAAACCTAGAACGGATGGACTTAACATAAGTTCATTTGAAAAGATCTATCTGATGAGATTTATATATTTCCTCCATATGGTTCTTTACCTCTCAAATTGTAAATGTTTGAATAATGACATCCCAAACATTTAACTAGTGACTTATAAATCCACTATCCATTGAATTCAAAAAATTAATTTGGACACCTTCATGAAAACATCACTTTTATCAGTTGAAAACATTCAAATCCATCTAGTATAGTTTTGTACCTATTTATTAGGTGATCTGATCAACTTTCCTTTGACTGTATTGAAAATGACTATAATCAATGAAACTCAGCCTGATAGGCCTTGAATGATGTATTTGATCTTATAGACTTCATACCATAGTGCCCTCTATGATTTTATGACATCAAACAATGTGCATCTTCTAACAAAAACATTTCACCTTAAAATTCATACAAACCATCTATTTGGTAACTTTGTATACTTCTTTTTAATATACTCAATCCTTTGGCCTTCATCCATGTCATTTCGATCATTATTATACTATTTGAAGCTTGAAATTTGTATATCTTGTAACATCTTCATCAAAACTCACACTTCATATTTTGTTCAACTTTAACTATGTAAATTTAACTATTTACAACTTGAAAATTCAATCTTAATAAACCTTGTCTATCTAGTACATCAGTGTGTACTTTATAATACCACTTGAAATTAATCTTATAAAAATTTATAATTAACCCCCTTTATACTTATTTAACTTTGTATATTATAACAAAAAATAACATTAGATCAAGAGTATCATCATGATGTTAGGAACATGAGTATCAACATAGAATCCTCTAGCATATAGAAATTCTCTGACACACTATAAGGAAAAATTCTTAAACTTATTAATTTTATTCATCTATACTTACTCTTTATTACCTAAAACATAAAAAAATTCATTAAAATATATTTTATTAAAAAAAATAAAAACTCATTTAAAAAACATCCTAAAGTATCTCCAATCTACCTCTTTAGTTTTTTTTTGTAGCATTTTCAACATTCATAACAAAAACTTTTTTCTCAATATTTTATCTAACCACACCTTTTCTAATGGATAATGTCCTGACACCAAACTATTGGATAAAGTAGTGTTTTTGATTAATTAAAACCCTCAGTGATAATAAATATTGTATCCATGATTAGATAAACTACCACTAAATATTTTTCTCATACCCTTTTTGTGATAACACAAATTTGAGATTCATATAACTTATAAGAAAATAGTGCAAAGTTTATACAAATTCTCTCACACTTTGACAAAAAAATAAAAATAATGGGGTGGTAAATTATTTATAGAATTTATAAATTAACTAGTTTATGATGAACATATAGTTTAATCCTTAATACCTCAAATCATTCACTTGGAATGGATTTGGTGAAAAATTCAACAATTTGGTATTTTATTGAAATGTACTCATGAAAATAATCTCCATTAGAAACATTATCCTTAATGAAATGATATTTTATATCAATTTACATTGAATAGAAATGCTATATAGGTTTTTTAGAATTATCAATGTAACCTTCATGATCCCAAATAGACTTCAATTATTTTCTAACAATCTCTCTAAAATATTTTGAAAGAGTTTTTATCAACATAATTTGTTTATAATCCTAGAAAGTGGAAATATATTCTAGTTCAATTGTGATCAAGATAAAATAACATTGTTTCTTAATATTATGGCTCTCAAAACATTATTCTAAGAATAATTTTTCACCTAATGTTGATTTTATATAATTAAAATATCCATCCTAATAAGAGTTATTATCCCCAAGAAAGTTTATATCACAACATTTACAACACAACATTCCGTAGGATGATGTTCCTTTAATATACTTGAGTATTTTTTTTAGATGAAAGAATATGTGATTCCTTAAAAAAACTCTAATATCATGAAAAAAATGTACAAAATATACAATGTTTTATCTCAAAGAGGTATGATAGGGTAAGTTTATATAAACATTCAAAAGTGTTTTTGGTACACAATTTTCCCAACTTCATCTTTACTCCACATCATTCCAACAAATATTGGTATATAAATTTATTTTGATTCTCACATGAAAAACTTTTTCACAAACTTGTTGACATACTTTTAATGAGAAATGAATTTCGATCTCCAATTTTTTTGAACTTTTAAGAAAATAATAAATTTACTCTATATGACTAGAAATTTCAAAGTTCTACTTCATTTTCTCATAAAACTTTTCACAAATTTTTTCCTTATCACCTATAAAAATTAAACTGTCAACATAAAAAATGAAAATTTGGGTATCTATGATCACCTCTTTAATATTAATGTTACAATAAAAATTTCCTTCAGAAAAGTTCAAATACTTAAAGAAAATGTCATGTTTAGAGTACCATGAATGAAGAACCTATTCCAACCCATACAGTGATATCTTTATCTTACACACCATGGTTTTTTCACTATCATGTATGGGCTTAATTTTTTTTATTAATATAAACTTATTATTCAATTTATATATATATGTAAGATGAATTAAAATCCATCTAATAGAATTTTTAATTTTGATGTGTAGAAACTTCCAAGAACATTCTTATAGTTTCATCTCACATGAAATTAGAAAATGTTTCATCCAAATTCAAACCTTCCACCTATGACCAACCTTGTTAAACAAGATGAGATTTGTTTGAAAAAATTTCTACATGTTCATTGATCTTATTTATGAATTACCTTTTGTTTCTATAAAAATACTTCCTATCAGTTGTGGAACAAGATCCTTGGTGTCACTTTTCTCTATTTGAACCAACTCATCAATCATCACATTTATTCACTCTTTATATTTAACTACCTCTTTAGTTGATTGTGGTTCCACATATGATATAAGTGATGTTTAATTCTCTATCCTTAACTTCCTTCTAATCTAAGATGGTGGTTTCTAATTTCCAATGATGTTATTAGATTCAACCTATTTTTGTAATGTTTGCAGCATTATAGAATTTATTCCAGTTTCACCATCCTCATCCAAATACTAATATAAATCAAATTTTATAATTTTAGGCTCACATATATATTTATTCTCATCATCTACTTTGGATGTCAAAATTATACCATTCATAACATCTTCCTTATCATCTTCAATAACTTTTTTCAAGGATATACTATTTTCACTAACATAAACATCATAGGAATCCACTATCAATCATAGGTGTTTATTCCAACACTTGTTACTTCTTCCATTAGATGAATATCCCATATAGGTTTTTTCATCAAACATTCCAAGATCCAAATTTTTTTTCATTAGAATGAATGGTATCTTAAATTTTTTGAAGTATATCAGTATTATATTTTTCTTATACAACATATTATAGAATTTTATTTTAGATTATTTCCAGAAAAAAAATCTATTTTGAAAATGAACATTTGTAATCACAACTTCTCTACAACAAAATTTAGAATGTTAGTATTTAGTGAGAATTCTTATTCCCATTTCAACTAAATTTCCATTTTTCTTTTTACTACTCTATTTCAATGAGGATTGCAGGGAGCACTGTATTGGTGTCTAATTCCATGTTTCTTTAGGTATGACTCAATATACTTACTCATGTACTCCTTCCCATTACCAATCATTGGGTTCAATATATATACACCTAGTTCATTCAAAACATCTATTTTGAAACTCTTGAACATATATACAACCTCTGATTTATGTTTCATAAACATTATATTGGTAATATGAGTTTTGTTAAGAATAAAAGTAATAGAGTGGAAATCAACTTTTTTTATCGATGTATCATTATCCCATAATTATTGGAGTGTATAAGATCACGAGTTCTAGTGAATTTTGTTTCAACATTCTCATGCCTGCCACTAACAATTCATTGTTTTAGAAAATTTATAAAAATAACATCATTATTCCCTTTTAGTTTTGTTACATTTGTTATTGTTTATTCCCATGAATGTGTGATTATAATTTTCTTGTCAAAATTATCACGTCTTTGATGCCTACACTTATTTTAATCCTCAATAATTAAGTAATACTATTTATAAAGATATATAAAATGGAATAAACTATCACTAATTCTTTATACCTAAGTAACAAAATTTTCATATTTCAAACCTCTGATGATACAAGGATATTTTAAAAGATTACTTCCATACCATCATTATAATGTTTTTAAACTCACAGTGTTTTCCTTGATCCCATAAAAAAAACTTATATTGATTTACGTATATGATCATAAATATTATTTGTTTTTCATCCATTAATTTCTAAGGTACTATAATTTTTTAATGTAATTAATCCTCCTTCACATTTTTCAATATATTTCAAGATCTTTATATGACCTATAATATGTGAGGAACAACCACTGTCATGAATCCAAGGTTTATTCCTGTTTTATAGAATTTAGAGAAATCTCAATAGAAAAATCTCTTTCCTAAACTGTTTTCTTTCCAACCTCCTTTTCATTCCTATCATAATAAACCTATCCAAAAAGTGTTTTTATATATTCTTTATCATATTGACCTAGTTGGAAACACATTCCAAAAAATTCCTCCATAAAATCAAAATTGGTTTTTCTTTTGGAATTTTATAAGATATGATGATTTTGATTTTATTTCATCCTGAAACATTAGAAAGTTACATTAATTTATTACACTATATATTCCTTTCAATTCAATAATACTTCTGGGGAGCAAAATTTTATTCCAACAATTATATTCTTTGTGACCTTAAATATCACAACACTTACAATATCCACTAAACCATGTTCTTTTGTAGAAAAGTGATCTTTCATTGGGATGATTTTGTTGTGGTTCAACATAACATTCCATACAAGTTCTCACTCAGAATAGGGAAATATTTTTCTTAATGTTATTTTGAAAATTTATTAGTTTTATATGTTTCTCACATCTTTTATCTATCCAATATTTTCTAAAATTGTTTCTAACACCTTTTTGATTTGTATAATTAGATAACATTTTATGTTTATTGGGTGTATATTTCACCTAATTCTTATAATGAGTTCTTTCAACAATTTTATATGTTTTATCCTTTATCACATAAGATTTTTTAAAATCCTCACTCATCTTCTTAAAGTCTATTTTTTCATTGAGGAATCATGATTCAGTTTTACAAACATCAACTTCCTTAGTAGAGTTTTTCTCACCAATATCTCCAACAATCATTCCTTATTATGTAAATTTTGTCATAAGGATATTAATATCCTAAATGTATGTATATTAATATTTAAGGATGTATTCTTTTCAATAATTCTTCTTCTCACTTTATTTTTTCAATATTCTAATATCTTTCTTGAGGTTTTTTTAAAGATATGACTTAATTTCGGACATCAACAAGAATTCCCTATTGGATTATTCAACTTATTATTTTTTTAATGTAGGAATGTTCTTAATTTATTCCAAAATTATAAAATAATTTTATGAACTTCTTTATATTTTTATCTTTTGATATTCTTTTTTCAATATATTTGTAATAAAAATTATTACTTAACATACCTCCTATATTTTTTCTAATGAACTTTTTCTTACTTACAGTGGATTTCTTATCTTCTATATATGTTTTTCTACACATATTCCACCAAGAATTTTCTTCATAATCATTATCATATTCAAAAATATTATTATTTACAAAATTTATTGTAAAATGAACAATTCCTCCACAATAAAATAAAATAAGTGGGATTTTCCCATTATACTTGATTCTTCCTTTCATGTGGTTTCTGTAGATATAAGATAAAATTTTCTCATTCATTTTATCATTATACTCCTTTTCTTATGAATCACTGAAGTCCACTATCTCATTTTAGGACTCATTGATCATTATATTTTTCATCACTTCAAAGACCATTTCCTCCTTAATTATAGTATTGAATGTTTTATCTTTACTCATCCCATATTTAACAATAATTTTATTCAATTCACAGAGAGATAAATCATATTTATCTTCCATGTTAGAGATTTTAGGATGAAATCTAACTTGAAAGTTTTTCATGATTTTATTAACAATGGTAAAATCATCCAAGAAATAGTAAAATCATCTAATGTTGTTGAAAAAATAATTTAATATAGTAAATTAGCCATTGGTATCTTCATTATCTTCCATATAGATATCATTAAACTTTCTTCTCTAGATTTTCATCTTCTTCTTTACTTTAAAATTTTCCTCGAAGATAATTTAGAGTTTTCCCCATGTTTCCTTAGTTTTATTGAGCCACACAACCTTTATAATTTTTTTTAAAATAAACAAGAATAACATCTCATGTATTTCCATCAACCTTATGATTTATTTTCTTAGTAAATGTTATTGGAGCATCTTTCTCAATGGTTGGATACCTGATTTTAGATAAATGAATCACCTCCCGTATAAGTGATATATGATATGGTATCATTATAGTTTTCAATCCTTGATAAATTTTTCCATTGATGGATGGAATACCTATTCTATTAACTCGGTTGAGATTATCCATGTTAAGAAAATCAAGGATCATATAGAGGGAACTTGGATTCTTTGATACAAAATGATATTCCTAAGAGTATGAAAATAACTCAGAAGGGGTGGGGGGATCTATGGTGATATTTTATGATTTATCCAAAATTTAAATGAAAACATGAAAAATTTTATAGTTTATAGACTTTTTAACTTCATTAAAGTTAACCATGATTTTTATATAGTATTAGGAAAGTAAATCAGAGCACACAAGATTTATAAAGTTTTGCCTTAGTGTGGGTGATTATATACTTTACATGAAGACTCCTATCAGTACATGAAAATTTACTATAATATGAATTGAATAAAATTTGAGCCAACTCCTATAAGACTCCTTCTATTTGACGATAGATTGTTATATTGAGTCATAAAAATAATAATGTTTTCTTATGTTATGATCAAAAAATTATAATAAAATTTTATTTATATATCAATGAAATTTCATATTGAAATTCTCTATCCAAATTACTTTATCCAGTAAGACTCCATCTTGCATGACTGCTGGCTATATCTGATATAACTCCATCTAGTGCTTCTAAAAATACAAATCCTCTAATATGTTCCTTTAATAGAAAGAAAAAAACATTGTGCCTCATAATCACTGTATGTCACACCTAGACTTCTTAAATTATTTATATTTTATTATTTCTCGGCTCTGCATTCTCGCGTCAATGATCGAGCTGGGTCCCAGTTTAAAGATTGATGATGTTTAATGTTTTGGTGGGTTCCAGACCCGTGCACGGGCACCACGTGGTTAGAAATGACGGTGCAGTTGCCCCATGTGCTTGTGTGGGTGCCCAAGTGGACTGCGTAGAGGTACTCAATTTGCATGTGTGTTTTTTTATCCAGGCGATGAGCGTGTGGGTACCCAGTTTTTGTAATTTGATAATTAATTGAATTATGTATAAAAAAGTTGTTAATAATAATAATATTATGTTATTTTTATTATTATTGTAATTATTATTATTCTTTATATTATTGTTATTATTATTATTATTAGTTTTATTATTATAACTATTGTTATTTTATTAAAACAAAAAATATATATCTAAACCCTAATCTACCCGCGGGCCACCCACTTCCCCTTCCCTGTCTGTGCGCACCATTCCCCCTCCCACTCGGTCCTCTTCTACGCGCTTCCTCCCCCATTCGGCCGCCTCCTCCTCCCGGCGGCACCCCGCCAGCCTCGCTCCGTGTTTCACCCAACCCCCAGCCTCTCCGTCCACCTTTTCTCCCTGCCTCTCCAGCTGTTTGCACTCGCCCCGAGACCCCGCCTCCTCACGGTCGGCTCTCCTCCTGCCGACCCGTGCCTCACCTCGACCAAGCCGCCTCACCTGCCCCTCGCCGCTGCGCAGCCGACCTCACCCTCTCCCTCACCTCATGCCCTGCGCGTGACTTCCCCCTTGTTCAGCCGATCTGCCGATGGTCTCTGCCGTTCCGGGCTGCACCTCCCTTGCTCCTCCCCGACCAGATCTAACACCAGCGGTCTGCCCCTCCATTTTTTCCCAGACGCGCCGTCTGGCCGCACCCCCTTCTCCCTCACCTCCTCTATTTCTGGATGCACCCCTACAACTCTCTGGTCACAACTTTTTTTTTGGGCCACACCTCTTTCCCGTGAAGTTTTAGTCGGTGCGATTCTGCTTCTGGCACCCTCCACCGGAACTGACCAACCTCTTGAACCTCTCGCTTTAGGTGCAGAGTAATCTGGTCGTGTTTTCTTCTATTTTGGTTATGTTGTGGATAGAGTTTAGTTTGTGTTCTATTTTATTTTGATGCAATTATGTGGTGCTTTGTTTTAGGAGTCTACTTGGTCTTCTTGCGGTTCAAGCGTTGTGTGGCGGGAGCTTTGCGTTGTCTTGCGATGTTTCTCCTACACCAAGGTAGGTGGTTCCGTGTGTAAGGTTTATCTGATTAATCTTGTTGCTTATTTAATTTGTTTATTTAATTTATTAATTAGTCTTAATGTGTGCAGTTTGTTTGTGTTTTCAATTTAAAATTTCCTTGCTCTGCTGGGTCTATAAACTTTTAGTATTTATTAAAATAATGAAGTTAGTCTATTAGCTTGTGCAGGAGCAGTGGCTTGAGTTTTTGTAGTGCGAAGGGTGTTTTTTTGAAATGGTTAGTGTGTTTTCATTTTGGTTGGTTTGTTTTTTATTAATGTGTTTGTTTTGGAATGGTTGTTTTGTTTTGGAGTTGTTTTGGTGCAACATTTTCAAAATGGTTTTAGGGAGCTTTTAGATGGTGTGATCTATGTTTTCAAGGGTATTTTAGGGGTGTATGCATTAAAAAGTGGGTTTTCAATGAGTAGAAAATATTTTTGGATGTGTCAAACTTCTTTTTCAATTGTGTAGCAGTTTATTAGATTGTGTTAGTTATGTAAATTATATCTTTAAAAGGTTACGTTGGGCGGTTTATTTTCAAGATCCATGTTTTCATGAAATGGGGAAAGTTTTTTATATAAAACCCTCTTTGTGTCCCTTGGTAGTGTTTCATTGTGTTGTCCCTTGTTTTGTTATTTAATATTGTTTTCTAAGTTGTGAAGATTGATTATTCATTTTGAGTGTGTAAAGCTGTGAGATGTTTTTGAAAAAAAATGTTTCATAAATTTTGAAGTGTTTTAGGAAATAATGTAAATGGTGCGAAGTATGTTTTGAAAAAATGTCGAGGTGGTTTTTTTGTTTTTTGTTCTTTTGGATTGTTCTAAGTCAGTGGTTAAGGGTTTTCAGTTGTTTGGCGTTTGTCGCAGCGCATTGGTGAGGAAAACTTGTGATATTGCAGTCTTCAATAGGTTGCACGTACTTGTGCGTGAGTGTGAGACATGTCGCGTCGTCGTCGTAACCGAGCTGCGAGTCGAGGTAGGTCCCCCACTACAGTCACCTTTAAATTTATAATTTATTAATTTCTTTATGTTTTATTAATTTTAATAAATGGGAAATCATATAAGATAATTAATTTTTAAATGATTATTTTGTGTAAAAAGAGCTGTTTATTTTATACATGACACTTGAAATATTTTTATGATGAGCGAACACCCAGTAGTTAAAGAATGCCAGTTTAGCCTTTAAACATAATTCACGTAATTTCAAATGTAGTTTTGGTTTTAAAGATAAATGATTTCTTCTGAACAAGTGTTTTGGGTTTTCTTGAAAATGAGGTTTTTCTTTAAAGTTGGTGAAGGACTGTCTAACACTTTAATGAAATAAATTATTTTTGGAAAACTCACATTTGGGTTACTCAGGTGTGATCGTTGGTGTGCGTTGATTGCGCAAGTTATGTGTGATATTTGTTTCTCGTGAGTGATTGATTTACATTGTGGACACACCCCTTTTTATTGCATGTGTTGACATGGGAACCTAGCATAGTGAGTGAATCTTCTGAGAATGATTACTGCACTATTTTAGATTACGCATTGGCTAGTGGCCCCATAGCAGGGGAATACTGAGTTATTACTACTATGGGGATTGTTCCCCTTGGTTAGGCCATGTAGGGCTATGTCGAGCGTTAGGGCGTTATGACGTCATCAAGTTAGGGCATGCCTTCAGGATGAGTCACATGTATGGTATGTTCTGGATTGTTCACGAGCTCCTAGGTTTGACACATGTTTTCTTTAGTGTTTAATTTTATGTGGATGACGATTGATAGGTCTAGTTCAGTTGTTGGCCCATGCGTGCCACTTTTATTTTCCATTGCCCTTAGTGTGTGTTGTGTGTTGTGTGTGGTTTTTCCCTTTGACTAACAACTGAAATTTGAATTTCTAACTTGTTCTCATAAATGTTATAAAATGCAATGCACCTGTTCTTTTCAAACAATAATCTTGTTTTTAAATTAAAAAGGGCAATGGAATATTACTTGTCTTGGAAATGGAAGTGTGTGTGTGGAAACCCATATTTGGTTTAATTTAGTTCAAACCTGGAATTAGTAAATTAATTATTTAAAGGTAGTGCATTGGGAATAGTTTGTTGGGAACGCCTACTGAGTTTTAATACTCACACCTATAGTATTTTCTTGTTTTTAGTTCTTTTGTAGGTTCCAGCTTCATTTTTTCGCCTTGAGCGATGTTGGTTGTGGTATTGGAGAGTGACCCACGGGGTCACGTGTAGTTTTGGTCATGGTCAGGTTAGTAGTGTTGTTGGTTGTTCTTTATTTATTTTCTTTTGTTCAATTTATTTTCCATTGCTTAGTTTATTTTCTTTTGGGACAAATCATTCCCACCTATTTAATTTTGATGTCCGGCACTAGTTTCCAGCCTGTGGGGATCGGGAACGCCCCTTGGGTCATGTCGTGGGCCAGCTTGGGTGACCAGTTCAGGGTCGACCCGGGTTGGTTCGTGACACTATAAGATACCTCTACCCAGTAACTTTGACCACTTCACCCCTACAAATTATCTTCTTATTAACCAACTTAAATATTTCTTATTTGGAAACTTACACTACTCTGAAGTCTCTGTACTTATTCTCTCCATTTGATATATTTTTCCAATGACACTCTTACAATACTTAATCTCTCTTTTTTTCTCATATAAAAAATATACATATATGTTTTACATAAAACCCACTATATAGGTGTGAACCCCGAAGAAAAAAATGAGAACTAAAATATTTCTACTACGCATCTCAAATTCAAATTTTGAAACTCTCAATCTCCTCAACTGCGTTAAATGCTTCCTATAAAACCTATATCCTTAATGAAAATTGTTAAAAACTCAACACCAACATTATTTATTAAAACATTATTAAAAAATTATTTAAAAAAATATTAAAGATTTATTAAACTTGGATATATAATAATAATTTGAATGAATAGATTAGTATCATTATTATTGATTACTTTACTAAGTTGACGTAAATATTCTCGGAACACCATTTAGAAAATGTTTATCTAATGAGTTCAAAAGTACATTTGGTTCAGTGCACTATTGATCTATTTTCTAAATCTTATATTCCTATGAATGGTGATATATTTTGTTTTAATCCCCTCTATATGATCATCTTTGACTGTTTGACTAAACATTACAAACTAAGACTCTCTATCTAGTGCCATTCACATGAAACCTGTGATCGTTGGACATCATATAATTTAATAGAAAAAGATGTATTTATGAGCGTTAGATATTTCTTCTATCTAATTTTTTATCTCAAGATTTGTAAAAAACAATTTATTTAGAGTGAGTAACTTAAGAGGGGTGAATTTATTTCCCAATATTTTTTTGTTAAAAACTAGTTCAAATAAAAAAAATACCTCAATTAAAATAAAATAACTCAGTTATTTGAAAGAGTATTTTAATATAATTATGTTCTATTAAAATATTTCCCAAATATTGATTAATTCTCAGTTAAAAAAATGAAAACTACATTATCTTTTGAAAACAATCGACTCAATCAAATACTTATATAAACACTAGATATGTTTAACTATCAAGGTAATGGTTTTTGATTGCATATTAATAGAAAATATACTTTAAATATTTGTAAATAATGAAACAAAATAAAAACACATAGTAGAATAAATAATGGAGTTCAGTCTCAAGCCGATACCTAATCCCCTCCACTTCAATATCACCTGATACCAAGAAGATTATATAAATATAATCTGATCCACAACCTAAATCGGGTATACAGATAGTAGTGTAAAAGTTGTATTGGTCCTATAGGGAACTCTTCTATAATAAAAATGGGAAGAAAATAATATAGGACACATAAAGGCCTATTCCAAAAACACAGTGAGTTAACAGATGAAAAGAGAGTGAAGAGAATATCTTGTATTCTGTAGTTCTAGCATATGAGTCAGTGTGTGTTGATAACCAAGATAGAAACACACTGATCTAAATTAAAATCAACGAACAGAGAGATAAATTAGTAATATATATTAAAGATAGTGTTTCTCATCTTTGAAGTTCTCCAGATACTTTATTCTCATTGGATATGGTTTGGAGAGGATCTCAATCCATTTATTGGAAGGTATCAACAAAACATAGCATCATAAAGATCTCTTTCTTATAATTATGTAAATTTTTACAATGTGTAAGACTTCCTAGAATGATCTTATTCGTATTTTTAAAGACCCAAACTTGATCATATTTCCTCTCTTAGAAATACCACATGCACACATGAGGGTCATATCTTTAAATTTATAGCACTACATGATGAAGAGTCCTTTTGAGGAAGAATGATTGAGCCTCTGCATCCTCGTACAGATCTCTTACATCAACTACAATGTGTCAGTGGAATAATTAATGAATAATAATTAAATTATTATTAAAATTAAATTAAATGATATATTCATTGGAATCATTTAATTTAAATTCTATAGAATAATGGAAATGGCTTATGCTAATGGTGGATCATGTCTTGTGGTGAATCAATCCAATGGTGATTCATGCTAATGGTAGGTTATCTGGAGGTGACTCATTTTTAATGGTGAATCATACTCTATGGTGACTCATACTCAATGGTTACCCATATGATAGAAGTTCATTTGGTAGTAGTTCATCTGATTGTAGGTCATTCTAGATGGTGACTCATCTTTGGTAGTGATTCAAGTCTGGTGGTGACTCAACTCTAGCAGTGAGTCATTCCTAGTGGTAGGTAAAGTTTGGCGGTATGTATTTTAAACACTCATCCAATATTTCTTCAAAATACCTTATATTATAAATTTCTATCATAAAATATTAAATCCACTAAAATCACAAGGAACATGATTTGGGATCATTAAAACAATGTGGTGATAACAATCTCCCCCTTTTGATGATAAAAAATTATGGAATTTTAAAAAAAATGTATATAATAAAATTTGGAATAAAATATATCTTAAAACTATGAAAAGGTAATATGAGAGTTTGATAAAAATTTAAATTTAAAATATAAGATAAATAAAAATGGTATCAATGTTATTGTTTGAGAGGGTAGCATAAAATAATAGTCAAATATCTATAATTATGATCTATAAAAGAAATTCCAAAATTATTCTCCCCTTTTTGGGATTATCAAAATGTAAAAGATAAGAAATAGAAAATCTAAAGAGACAAAAGTTGAATAATAAAATACAATTCATTAAATAAAAAAGAGATAGAATTACATCCAAAAATAAAGATACAAAAAGTACAAAGAATACCTTATTGAAGACAAAAGTCTAATCTCAATCACTATAAGCCAAGGTACTAGGATTAGTTAGTGATTTTCCATTATTATAGATAGGTGGTATAGAGGTAGAGGATAAGGCCGAGGTAGTGGATATATGGACATAGTAGAAGGGGGTATCTCATTGATGATCACTAGATGAAGGTTCTGGATAGACTCTACTAGAGACAATCTAAGAGGCTAGAACTGAGTAAGAAAAGTAACATTCAGATTCCAGACAATAGATAGTCTAAAATAACAAGGGTTAGTAGCTGGAGGATATAAATGAGTAGTCACTAGAATGGACTCATTAGATACAACTTTTGTACTAGAACCATATAAGAAATTCTTCATGAGAATGATGAAATACATGATGATGTTTCCACCTTGATCCATGGAACTAAATAATCCCTTTTACTCTATAAAATAAGTATGTATAGGTGTCATCCCCTTCCACTAATTGGATTTCTCCTTGATGGATTTGATAACTTGCGGCATCCAAAGGTTATTATAATGAAACTTGAAGTGATACTTCAGTTCACTCTTGATGTAAATCTGAGAAAGGTAAAACTTAATAGCATTGGTGATGGTTTCCTGATCATTTATGGGGATATTTAAACATTCCATGACTATCTTATAAATGTGATCAGTATGTTTTCTGATCTAGCTCAAACTCACCTAAGGAGTAGCAGGAACATCTCCCATAGCAGCATGAAGTTCCTCCCGGGTAACTGACTAAATCAACTCTATATAAATAGAAGTTGAAGGAGGTGGAGAACTAGATGTATTTTCCCATGAAGTAATAGTCTCCAACCTCTCCAAAAATGCATCTTGACTATCAACCAATGAAGTCCTAGTCTCCTACTTCAACGGAATCAAAGACTCCATCTAATTTTCTAACCACTTATTCTATATATTAAACTCCTTAATGCGATGAATCATTTTTTGTTGGATGTGGCACACAACTAACTCAAATAGTTTTCTAGAATCATTCTCACTAATCAATCTGATCATAGGTTCCCAATTCCTCAGAATCATCCCAAAATCATAAAGAAATATCTCTTTAAAAGACTCTAGATCAGCTTTGGAAATAATATCAATAGGCATAGGTGTATCATCATCAGTCAGGGGTAAAACATCTATCTGATCTTGAGGAAAAACAGCCTCTATTGGCTCTGATCTGGTAGTTACATCTGTTGAAAATCTATGAATCTCTTATACATCATCAATCTGGTTGACCATGGATACCATAGGATCTATCTTATATCGAACAGGAGAAACAGGTCCACCATTCTTTGGTGGTATTATCTCATCAACATTAGTATTATAATAGTCCAAACAAAGCCTCACATACCATGGGAATATCTCCCACTCATCAAAATATGATACAACCATCCCAAAAGGAGACAAAATGGTAGATCAAAATCTAGATGACCAACTATACGACTAAAAAAACTAGAGGATTATCCCCCCTCAATAGATTCCCTCATATCATCTATATAAAAAAATCCACATAAAAATCTCGAACAAAACATTGTATTTCCTATGATCTAATAGAATCATATACAACTGGAGAAGTATGATGTGCCTGAGTCATCTCATGATTATCTGAACTGTCATGACAAGACCCATCATAACTGCTATCTACATCATAATCTTATTTATATTTATCTTCTTCATCATATTTACCACCCCCTTAATCTTTATCATCATTACTTTCATCAATTCTATTTTCATAATTTCTATTTTCATCACCATCACTTCTAAAATTAGATACATCCAATATTTCCTTAAAATATTTAGGTGAATAACTATTAAATTATTCTCCTAAAAAATCAATTTTATCTTCATCATATTTCTTACTTAATAAGGTATCTCTAGAAGGTATAGATATTGGAGGACTAGAAGGAACAAAAGAGACCACTAGGCTCTTAGTTTTGTCACGGTCAATGTCATCCTCTAAGGATAAATACTCCTCAACATAATGTGGAACAACCTCTACTTCTTCTAGCTCTTCATCTGAGTACTCTACTACCTCATTTGGATCCATACCAAGATGAGAAATGTTTTCTAGTCTAGTAGGGTGATATGTAGGAATAAAATACTAATAAATTTTACCAATATAATTAATCTATTTCCTAAACAATGGGTTCCATTTTACTTTCATTATTTTATAGATGACATTAGTAAGGCATTAACCTCCACACCTCACTTTAGATTCATCATCTTCATCATCTAACCATTTGGCCTTAAGCATAGACGAAATGAACCTAGGATAAATAAGAGAGTTATTTGTAGATTATGTATTGTACATCTCCATCATATGCACCATTAGATAACTATGAAAATTAATTATATCTATTCACTTCATAATTTATAAAAGACACACACCCTGGTTTCTCATCATGGTGAATTATAATTTTCTCAAGCATAACATGTTTTGTATAAACTTAAATAGAAATATGCACTCACCATCCAATTTTTTTTATTATAGTTCTACTAAAAGTTCCATCTCTTGTAATCTCTGATACGGGATTCACATACACAAAAATAATTATTTTCACTGCGAATAGATCCTTGATATTCATTAAAAACTCTTTCATGTGGTACTTTAATTCACTTAGCCCATTATTTTAAAGAGAACACTACTTCCAGTCTATCTATCAAGCTTCAAATATGATCCTTATTTCCCCAAATACAAACTCATCAAACTGATAAAACTAGTGTACCAACACAGGATAAAAAATCATTTATTATTCATGAACAAGAATATTAATCCATGGTCCTAGATAACTGTATGAACCACTGATTTTCAATAAAAAAACCATCTGGCATTTACTTATTTATCATCAACCACTGTATGATTCATGAGTTAATTGTTCTTCGGCATGACTATATTTCTGCTCAAATATCCTCTAGAATTTTTCAAAGTTCACAAATCCTCATGAGGAAACACCATAAGTTTTTTACGCTAACCATTTCAATAGAATGGATGGTTCATATAATAACAATATAAGGTTAATGTCCGGGAGAGAATGGGTAGTGGAGTTGTTATAAGGGTTACTTGCACAATAGAGAGAGTGAATTCAAAATTATACTAAGGACCAATTTATATCATTTAGGGATTTTAACTTGGAAATCATATTATAAAATTTAAATTTAAAAATAATTAAAATTAATAACCCTAAAAGAAATATTATAAATTGTGGTTAATCTCTAATGGTGGGTAAATTCCAATAGTGGGTAATTTGTAATGGTGGATAATTTCTAACAGTGTGTAATTTACAATGGTGGGTAATTTATAGTAGTGGATAATTTGCAATGATAGGAACCCACAATTAATGTAAAACAAAGATTTATCATACATAATTCATGTTTGATGTAGTTTAATCTCTCATAATTCAATGGATTAGAAAAAATATCTTCTAGTTGATGATCAGTTCCTATGAATGAAAGAGTTATATAATCCTTTTGAAAATGATCTCTCAGAAAGTGATTTCTTACTTCATTGTTTTTTTATAGAGTGAGACATAGTATTCTTATAGATGTGTATTAGAATTTTTTCACAATTTATAGGGAAATGTCAAAATATATATCCATAGTCTACCAGAGTGTGTTTTATCCACAAAATTTGATCACAAAAGCTACCTATAGCTATATATTCATCTTAAGAAGTAGGTAGTGCAACATAATTTTTCTTCTCACTATACCAAGATACTATATGCTTTCCCGAAAGATGACATGTTCTAGAGTTTTTTTCTATCTAATTTGAAACCACCAAAAATTGAATATGAGTAACTCACTAGGTCAATTTCTTGTCCTCTAGGGTAGAACAAACCTAAATTGGTTGTATAATTTATGTATTTGAAAATTATTCTAATAAAAATTAAATGTGACACTTTACTATGTTCTTGAAAATGAGCATAAATACACACATTAATCATAATGTTGGGTCAGTTAGCAGTTATATAGAGAATACTTTCCATCATAGCTCTATAATTGGTTTGATCCACCGGATTTCTAGCTTCATCAATATCAAATTTATAGTCGTAATCATGGGAGTTTCAATATTTTTGTTTCCATCCATGCCAAAAAGTATTAAAAGATCATTGGTGTACATAAGTTGATTCAACATAATTACTTATTTAGTTTGAAATATCTGAAAACCATGAAATAATTTCAGTTCACCCATTAAACTCATTTGAAATTCATTTTTCATCAATTTTGAAAAATCCGAACACACATAATTTTTTGATGATCCAAATATAATATCATCCACATAGATATTAAAAACATAAAAAATTTTAAATATATTTTATAAAAATAGTAGAATAATTGATACCATTTAAAAGATCATTAGAAATTAGAGAAGAGATAAGCGTATCATACCAAGCTCTAGGAGCCTATTTTAAGCCATGCAAATATTTTATTAATTTTAAAAAATTATTTGGAAAATGTGTATTTTTAAAACCAAGGGTTTGTTTATAAAAAACATCATCAAATATATATCAATTTATGAATCCACTCCTAAAATTCATTTAATATAGCTTGAAATCAAAAAAAATTTATATGGAAGATGTATTCTAAAGGCTTCAAGTCTAGATATAGGTGTAATGGTTTCCACATATTCTATACCCTATTCTTTACTATACCCTTCTACAACCCGTTTATCCTTGTTTCTTACTATTATGCTATATTAATCAACCTTATTTTTAAATACCCATTTAGTTCTAATAGTTACGACATATGTAATTATATGAACAAGTTCCCAAAATTTATTTCTTTCAAATTGGTTATGTTCTTCTTGCATATCCATCACTAAAAATTCATCTTTAATTGCATAATTGATGTTCTTAGGTTCAATTTGTGATAAGAATACATTATATCCAACCTAATTACTAAGAGAATATCTAGTCTATATACCTATATCTAGGAATACAAATATATAATCTACACGATCATAATGACTCCTAATAGCTCTTAAAAAATAATGGTTTTTCATACAATGGTCTTCTACATGATCATGATCAGCTTCTAAAAGTATCTCAAAATTGGATGATTTTTATGCTTATTTAGAAGAAGTTTTAGAAGGTTGGGAATTAAAGTTAAGATTTGATAAACCATCCTCAATGTTTTATAAAGAGGTTTTAGGTTCATTTGGAATTATTTCCTCAAACTTTACATGAATAGTCTCTTCCATAGTATTAGTTCTTTTGTTAAACAATATATGGGATTTATAAGAAGTTTAATAACCCAGAAAATTCCTTCATCACCCATGGAAGTAAATTTTTAAATAGAATCAATAGTTTTATGAATAAATAATTTTCAATAACAACCTCTAAAGTAATTAAACTTAGTCTTTATATTATTCCATAGTTCATAAGGGTTTTTATTTAAGAGTGGTCTAATAAAAAATCTATTAATTATATAGCAGGCTGTATTCATAGTCGCTGCACAAAAGTATATAGGAAGGTCATATTAATTAATAATTTTTATAGTAATTTATTAATGTGTTATATTTCTTATTTAAACAACAACATTCTACTATGGGGTACTAGGAGAATAAAATGTATGATTATATCCATTTTTGAGAAAATAGATTCCAAGTCTTGATTTCCAAACTCATTATTATTATAACTTCTTAAGGTCTTATTCCTAAGTACACTAAGATTATCTAAAGATCTAGAAAACATGGTAAATTAAGATTAGGCTTCACTTTTTTTATCAAAAAAGAATACCCAAGTATACATAAAAATTCATCTATAATGATATAGACATAGTGATTACCATTTAAACTAGATACTCTAGGTGTTCTAAAAAAGTCTATGTGAACCAACTCTAGGGGTTGAGAAGTTAAAACTTATTTCATTGATTTGAAATATATTTTGTGTTGTTTCCCCTTTTGACATAGGTTACATATATTATCATTTAAGAATTCAAGTATATGAATATCATTGACTAAACTTTTCCTAGGTATCTTTCTAAGTGAGTGAATATTGTTGTGGCCTATTCTCATATGCCAAAGCCAATATTCCTTATGAATGGTACATAGACAGGAAACATTTTGAGAAAATAAAGAATAAAAATTAACATCATAAAAATTTTCAATTTTCAAAGAATTAAATACTAATGTATTTTTATATTCCAAAACATTACAAGTGTTGTTTTCAAATTTTACATAAAAACCACCATCACATAACTATGAGATTATAAGAATATTTTATTTTAAACCTTCAATAAACAATACATTATACAATAAATCTGAATTAGAATTACCAACCTGGACATGGCCAATTATTTTCCCTTTGGAATTGACACAAAAGGTGATATGTAAACAATCAACATTTATCATGTTTTTGAAGCTCTCGTAAAATTCAGTAATGTTTTTCGAACATACATTATCTAGGTACCATAAAATTTTACTAGATCTCTTCAACCAGGTTCACTATAAAATATTTTACAGCAAAAATGATTTTGGTACCCGAATCTTCTTGGTTACCGATATGACAGTAATTGAGGATTTAAGAACCCATATTTTCTTAATGGGTTTCCTATAATATGACTGTAATATTTTTTAAATAATAAAATTTTTAGGTTTATTTGAATACAAACTAGAAACAAAATTTCAAGAACTGGATTTAGGAACAAAATAGTTTTTTGACAATTCCACTCTGCCTAGGTTGTTAACTTAAGCTAGTGATGTACTTAGGAGCTATCTATTTTCCCATTATTTGAGTTAAAGTATTTTCACCATTAGTTAATCTCTCCATTTATTTCTTTAAATTCTCATTAGTTAATTTTAATTCAGTATTTTCTTTCAATATTTTAGCTTTTTTCCATTTTTCTATATCAAGATAAGATTTAGTATTAACTGTTAAATATTTCTATCACTTTATAATTTTATACTTATCTTTAAGCTAATTGAATATATCTTCTAGAATGTTTCAATATTCAAAATTTTCATTATTTTAAATATTTTCATTATTATTTTCTTTTTTATAATGATTTTAAATATTTATAGGAGATTTATTAAATACATCTGTTATCGTAGATGTGTTTTTTCATGAATCCTATATTTTCACTGTAATTTTTTTCCTCTTGGGAACTGTCTAAGTCACTAGATCAATCCTCAAAATAACTCAAAGTTTCATTAATCTCTATCTTTTATTTACTATCCTTTTCATCTTAATTTCTTTTATACTTCAGTTTTGGACAATCATCTTTGACATGTCTTTTCCTCTTACATTTATAACTCACTATCTCATTTGTAATATCATCACTCTTCCAATATTTCTTATAATTTCCTATATTATCATATTTTTATTTATATATTGGTTTCTTAAAGAATTTACTTTTCTTGAAAAACCTTTTTAAGTATTCTATACAGATGAGTCATTTCCTCATCACTATGTGATGTATATTCCTCATCATTTGAACATTAAACTTGAACTTTCTCTTTCTATTTTGAATTAGTAGACTTGAATGCTAGAGACTTACTCTGAGGTTCATCTCCATCTTCCATGTTAACTTTCAGTTCATCATCATTAATCATTAGTATTTCAATATACTCATTGAATGGTAGTTTACTAATACAACAATATTCTCTGATTGATATTGAGGTTCTTCTTCATCTTTCCAGTAAGCATCTTAAGAGTATCATTCTTTGGTCCTTTTCAGAAATAGGACTCCCCAAAGAATTCAATATATTCACTATCTCATTGAACCTAAGATACAATTTAGAAATAATCTCATAAATTTTCATATTAAATGTATCTTATTTAATTTTATATGTATTTAATCTCATTTCTTTCACATTAGTTGTTTCCTCAAGAGAAATAGACAATGTGTCTGAGATTTGATATGCAGTTTTACAAAAAGATATTTTTTGAACTATTCATCACCAAAAGAACAATATTTGTTATTAATGGATTTATAGTTATTGATATAATTAGTTTTAGTAGCATCATCACATGTACTTATAACAGTCTTAGGTAATTCATATTTATCTTCAATATTAGTCCCAGTCTCAAAACCAATGCTTGAAATGTGTATTTTCATCTTCATTTTCCATTGAGCGTAGTTTGTTCCATAATAAATGGGTGGTCTATTGGTAGAAGAAATTTATTTCCTATTATCCATTAAAAAACTAAATTTATAATTAACATGAATTTATACTATTCATGAAAAAACTAAAATCACGTATGAAAATATTTTGAAAAACATTTGACACCAAATGTTGGTCGGAGTGAGTAACTCAAGAGGGGGTGAATTGAGTTCCAAATAAAATTTTCTACTAAAAACCAGTTAAATAAAAAATTCCCTAATTTAAATAAAATCCCCTAGTTAATCAAAATATTAGTTTAATATAATTAAAATATTTAAAAATATTCTTCAATTCTTGATTACTGCTTAGTTAAAATAATATGGAAATCACATTATCCTTTGGAATCAATTTACTCAATAAAATACTTTTATAAACACTAGTTATGATTAACTATCAATATAAAAGTTTTGTTTACAGATTAAAAGAAAGTATAGTTTAATGCTTTGTAAAGAATGAAACAAAACAAAAACACACAGTATAGTAAAACATGGGGATCAGTCATAAGTTGAGAGCTAATCCCATCCACTTGGAAATCAACCGCTACAAAGTAGATTATAAAAATATAATTTGATCCACAACCTGGATTGAGGTATATAGAAAAAAATGTAAAATCTATCCTTGAAATGTGGGGACCTCTTTAATAATAATTATGGGATGTAATAAATTCAATATACCCAAGTATATATTCCATAAAAATAGTTGGTAAGTAAATTAAAATAGAGTAAAGATGATATCATGTATTCTCCAGTTCTAGCGTAAGAGTTAGTGTGTGTTGATAACCAAGAAAAATAACACACTTAATGAAATTAAAATCAAAATACAAATAGATAAAGTAGTAAGATATATAGAGGATAGTGTTTCTTTGTTATTAAGTGATTGAGACTGTAGAGTCTAATTAAATATGTCTTAGAGAGGAGCTTGAGTTGTTTCACTAAAAGTAGTAGTAAAACAAAGCGTCGTAAATCTATCTTTGTTATGACAGTAGGAAAGTATGAAACATGTACTATTTATTGGAGTTATATTATTTGTATTTATACATTACCACAATTGATTAATTATTATCAATCAATCATCCTATATGCATGAACAAGGGATACATATTTGAAAATACAGTAATGCATGATGAAGATTTCATTTGAAGAACAATCATTGATCCTTTTCATCCATGTACTGAGCCCTAAAATCAACTTCAATTAATTAGTAGAATCATTAAATAATGGTTATTAAAGAATCCATCACATTAACTTCAATGATATATCTATCAAAATAATTCAATTAAAATGCTCAGGAATAATGATGATGGCTCATGTATGGAGGTGACTCAATCTAATGGTGATTTTCGATGATGGTAGATCATCTGGCAGTGACTCATTTTAAGTGGATACTCATACTCAGTCGTGAATCATTCTCAATAATGACTCATACTATGTCAGGTCATCTTCTGGTTGTTCATTTGATGATATGTCATTCGCGATGATGACTCGGCTCTAGAAGTGAGTCAAGTCTAGTGGTGACTCAACTCTGGTGGTGGGTCATTCCATGAGGTAGGTAAAGTATTGTAGTAGGTCTTTTTAACACTCAAAATTTTTTCAAAATGAATTATATTATAAATTGTTATATCAAAATAGTAAATTTATTAAAAACTTAGGTAACATGATTTATGATCATTAAAATGAGGATGTGAAAATATGTCTGACTCATGGAATCATAACACTTCGTCTAGAGACTTAGTAAACTATTGTTTGATGTATTAAAAAAATACATCTAGAAACCTTTATAGAGACTTTTATTTGGTTGGTTTCGAACATTTGGCTTTGTCTGGTGTATCTTTGATCCAATCTTCTGATGATTTGACCAACCTATCTTTTAATGGAGTGATAATGACTCAGACTAATGAGGCTTAGTATAATAGAACATATTCCAATGGATTCGATCTTATAGACTTCATATCATAGTTACCTACATGAAATTATAACATGTAACAATGTATAGATTGTAATAAAAATATAGCACAATTCCCTTCATAAAAAAATATTTATAAACTTTATCTGGTTCTATATGGTATACTCGAGCAATTAGACTTTATCAGTGTTTTTACAATCATTATTATACTATGTGCATCTTTAAATTTGTATAGCTTGTAACATATTTATCAAAATTCACACTTCATATATTGTGAAAATTCATCAATGTAACTTCAAATATGTACAAAATTCAACATCAACCATTTCACACCCCATATATCTAGAAATTTATCTTGTGCATTGTATTGGCACTCAAACATTGATTTCTCACACTTTTTTCTTCTCCCCCATTGTACTTATTTCATATTGTACAAAAGAATAAAAATTAATCTTAGATCATTAGTATCTTTATGATGTTACTAAAGTGATGATCATGTATAGAAACATCTGAAACAAAGAAATTTTACACACTATAAGAAAATATTCTTACACTTCATAATAAAACACTACTAACAACTCCAATAACTTTTTATTACTTTTTTCTTTCTATTATTAAATAAACTTTTGTTACTTGAAAAATGAAAAAATTCAGAATAATATATATTAAAAAACCACGAAATCCATTAAAAAAATTCCCAAAGGATCTCTAATCTCCATATTTTGATTTATTGGAAAAATTCACAATATTCTTAAAAACAACCTATTTTCTATTTTTTTTTAAACATATATTCTCTAATAGAGAATTTTTTGACATTATACTATTGGATAATTCATTATTTTCAATTAATTTCATCCCTTAGTGAAAAGAAATTTTATATCCATGATAAGATAAACTCCCCCTTAATCATTTTCTCTCGCCCTTTTTATGATAACACCAACTTCAGATTCATAAAACATATAATAGAATACTATAGAGTTTGAAAACATTTTCTCCCCCTATAACAACCAAATCCAAACCCAGGTAGGGGAACATTCAAAACTAATTTTATAAATTTTTTGGAAGAGGTTGAACATATAAGTGCATCATAAATTCTTAAAATGTTTCCCATAACATAGATTTGGTGAAAAACATTTAAAATTTTATAATTTTTTTAAATTTGGTAACACCGTGACTTTTTGTAATATATATCTCATCAAATAAATTTATTTTATTTGATATATCATGATACATTGAAACTTGAGATTAAAAAACTAAAAAATAAATAATATCATATAAATAAGAATATTGTAACCAATACATGAAAATTGGTAAAAGTAAATGGAATAATCACAGTATGAAAAATATTCATAAATGTTTTCTATAATAAATAAGTACACAATTTTTAGTTAAATCATTTTAGGCCTCAAAAATAGATTTTATTCATAAATGGATATTATTTATTTTTATGAGAAAATATTATAATTAATTTCTATAAATTTTAGAAATTATATTTGAAAATAATGATATTATTTCTGAAATAATCATATCAAAATTAACTTGGGATTTTTTTTTGATTTTTCAGAAAAGATTAATTTTTTAGTGAATTGTAGAAAATGATTATTTTTCTTGAAAAATATCTTTTTGTTCAAGAAATTACAAGGTTCCATTTTATATTAATATGATATAAAATTAAAATTATTTCATTTATATTATTAATAATATTATTAATGTCATTGGAATAAATTTTATGTCAGATTTTTGTATAAAAATCATTTTATACTTAAGAAAACATTTTTTTAGAAACCGCTTTTCCTCACGTTTTGTTGGTTTAATTTTAATTTAGTTTCTGAAACTTCTATGGAATGAATTTTATAAAAGGATTTGATATTTATAATAATCATAATTAATATACTATAATAGGTATAAAATTATTTTTTTCATTATGAATAGTAAACATAATAAATATTTTTCACCTTTCTAAAAAAGGTAAAATTAGGTTAAAACCATTAAGAAAAATATAAAAATACATCTAGCACATACCTTTATCATATTTTATGAGTTATTTTGGACCAAAAATAATATTATGTAGTTAAATAATAAATTTTAAATCATTATTATTATATTGGGAATCTATTCTTGAATTTTTTGAAGATAAGTCACATTTTATTCAAATTAAAATCGATTTTTGGGCAATTGAATTTAATGGCATGGTTGGAATATTAAATTATATTTTTTATTTCTAAAAAAAGTCTAAAAAATATCCTTAGTTTATTAATTAACCAAAAAAATCCAATAAAACTAATTTATTACTTTATTTCAAGGTAAAATGATCTTTACCCTTTAATCAAGTATTTCCCTAAAAACATTTTTTTTGCGTATTGAGTTCTTATATTAAAATTAATTTATACCAATAATATAAATTAGATATGATTCAATGGATTAATTTTTTTGAATTATAATGTCCCAACTTGGTTAGAAGTCACCTTGTTATTTTTTTCATCTAATTATCTTATTGTGGTAAAAAGTTGTGTTATCACGGTTAAGGTTAAAATGAGTTTAATGTGGTTTAAGTAGAAGATACAGATTAAAAGTATAAAAAACAAGTATAAATATGATTTGTTGAGTTTATTTAGAACTTATAGAATATTATATTTAAATATTTATTTCCATGGTTCCACTTTACATGGTTTTTATGTATATATTATTTAATATTTTATGTAATTCAAAGCGTGGCATTTCTCTCACTTATAAAAGGATACCACAACTTCTCTCTTCTCCACACTTCATGTGCCTTATATATTAGCCAGTACATACCATAATAACTTCCAAAATTTATTCACCACATCCTATATCTTTAGGTATTTACAAAAAAAACCCATCAAGGCTTAAGGTTTAAACCAAATGAAGTTTCTCTACAAAGAGGTATAATTATTATCCATATATTTTTAATTTTATTTCAAATTCTAATTCCCATAAATCCATAGTATCTGTAACGACCTGAAATTTTGAATAAATATTGTTTCCTAATTTTGTGAGCTATTTTATTTTTATACTCAACAAAACTGTTTCATTTGATAACATGAGTATAATTAAAATGAGACCTTTGGGTTTCAACTGTTATATGATCATTGGTCAATATGACCGTTGGAAACTAAATGTTGTGGTTTGCCTCTAAATACAAGTGATCTTGGTTAATTGATATAGAAAGAAGATTTTATGGCCCCATCTAGTAGTCTCGGGCCAATCGAAGCCCATCTAACAGAACTTGGGAAGGAGGTAGCACCACTGGGCTTTGCTCTGGACCAAACCCAATCCTAACTTCATCGTGTGAAGCTAGAACGGAATCGCCTTCGCGAGAAGTTCAAACTGATAGAAATTACTACTCGTGCTATGTTGGCTGAGCCGCCATTAGATTCTCTCACCTTAGCACACCTTACACTTAGGTCCTATGCTGGGGTTATAAGGGGCTATGTAAGGAGACCCTAACTGCTTTGTGTAATCCTTTGATAAATAAAAATTGTGATTTCTTCTTATGGTAAAGTTTGTGAATTTTCAAAGTGTCCAGATAAATATAGGATGTATTTTATTGATGAATTTCGAAAAAAAATGATATTTTAAAATATTTATGTAAACCTTAAATAATTAATTATGTGTAATGATTTTCAAAAAATGGTCTTCTACAATTATGTTCAGTACGAAATTTAGAGTCTAATAAGATCAACTTGATTTTGGATGAATGGTAATTTGTGAATAGTGGTTTTATGATTAGGATTAGTAATGTGACCAAATGGATTAGTAATCTCACTTAAAGAAAGTATTAATATAATCTAGGAACCTTGATTAAGTAATGTGATTCGATAAAATAGGTAAATAACCTTTTCATTAATTTTTAGTCAAGTATTAATTTTTTTGGGTGAATAGTGTTTTTTTAATTAAAAATTAAATTAAAAATTTTTAAAAATTTATTTTTATAAAATGGATTTCATTTTTGAACTCATAGCATTGATATTATGTTACAGTAATTTTTGGAGATTTTTCTGAAAAAAATGAATTTTCGATGAATAGTGTATTTATTTAAAAATTAAATTAAAAATATTTAGAAATTTATTTTTCTAAAATGGAGTTCATTTTTGTAATCGGAGCATCGATATTTGGTTATGGTGAAATTTTGGGATTTTTCTGAGGAAGTTGAATTTTCAGTGAATAGTAAAAATACAGTTTTAGGGTTTCGGTATGTTTAATGACATCATAACTATGTCATGATGATTTCATGAGATATTTTAAGGGTTGGCCGGCCAATGGTGATTAATTATTGTATGGGGGACCCATGTGGCCTAACTTTATGGGAAATACCATGGGAGGGCCCATGGTTTTGAGAAAACCACTTGTGAGGTGTCCCTTGAATTATTAAAGTATCACCTCCCCCTTCCCTATAAATACAGCCCTTTCCTCATTTGTTTTTCACTCCCAACCCTCCCCCAACGAATCTCTAGTCTCATTACCCCCCAAATAGTACTCCCAAGGCACCCTCAAGCCCTCAAGGTCTCATCCTTTGAGTTTTAAGAGTTGTGTTTTAAGGTAAGGGATCTCACCTCTCTCTTTCATTTCAAGTACTCTCGTTTATGTCATTTCTTTTAAGCCCCATGTTCTTATGTTGTGGGTGTTATTTTATATTCATCCTACTTTCCTTTTAATTTTCATGTGATGGGAGATCCCCTCTTACTCCCATAATTTCATTTTATGAATGTTTAAGTGGCGCCGTTAGGCTGCAGAACTTTTTGT
The DNA here is from genome assembly GCA_963277665.1 of Viscum album. Lineage (NCBI taxonomy): Eukaryota > Viridiplantae > Streptophyta > Magnoliopsida > Santalales > Viscaceae > Viscum > Viscum album. The sequence continues at coordinate 1,206,518,092 of OY728127.1, read as the reverse complement.
AACGGATTCTTTCACCATTCTCATTTCCAAGTTCTATTTTCTTATCAAGTATTTCAAGTTCCTTTTTATTATGTTGGGGTATGATCTCTATATCTATCATACTGAACTTTTATGTTCATATGATGAGAGACCCTATTTTGATCTCATCAATTCTTATTTTTATGTTTTAAGTGACGCCGTTAGGCTGCCGAATTTTCATAAGAGAAATCTTATTTTGTCTTCTATCCATGTTTTTCATTTCATATGGTATGCCTTTAAAATATCATTACCATGTTCTTATATCCATTGTATTCTATCCCTCTACTGTTCTTTGGATCATTTATGAGTGGGTGACCCATTTCCCCTCTCTTTTCAATGTTTTCTAAAACCCCGAAACATAGTCGTTATGCTGCAGAATTTCCGTCTCAAAATGTCTCTCCCTTTTTCTCAAATTATTTTATTTTATTAAGTGAATACTCAATGCTCTTTATTATAAAGGGGTATTCACATATATACCAAAATTTTCTATTTTAAATTCTGGGATTTACATACATGAGACCCACTTCCCCTTTCCGTGGGTTTAAAGTGACATAAAGATCATGTCTTTAAAGCAGTTTTCAAAAAGTTATGATTATGAAATGAAACCCATTTATTTTATGAAATAGGGGTTATTTATGAAATGATTGATGATGATATATGTGGCTCACATGATAATAAAGACAAATTTATGGGTGCGCTCTGATAGCGCCTCATTGTATTGGGTAATGATGTAACCACTAGAGATTACAATATTAAGGGTGCGCCCTGATAGCGCCCCATTGTAGTGGGTAATGATGTAACCATTAGTGATTAAAATTTTAAAGATACCTTGGGGATTACCTTGGTAATTTCAAATGAAACCTTTTGGATGGACCTTGGTGATATGTTCATGATTGTCTAAGTTAAATGTTGTAGCCACATCTTCAAGTTATGAAATATGTTATTTTTTTTATGATATGCCTCATGATTCCATTCTCATGCCTTAAAGTTCTTTTTCATGACTTTATTGATGTATCTCAAGTTCACATGTTAAATGTTTCCCTTGTTTCCCTTACTGGTCTTTCTGCTCACCCTTTCTTTTGATGTATGTCCCCAGGTTATGAGATGGAGTAATGAACCTAGGATGAACTTAAAGAGAAGCTTTTCAAGTGTTTAAGAAAAATGTTTTATGTTTTCATGTATTAAGTTCCTATTTTCCAAGACACTAAACCTTAAATATCCTTGGTATTTTATTTATGTAATGTATGTTAATGTGATAAAAAGGCGGGTTGCTATAGTTGGTATCAAAGGATGGTTTAGTTATTTGTGGAAATTAGGATATGAAAACTTTAGGAAGAACCCTATAGAAAAGTTTAAATATAGGAAATCTTCCTGATATTTTGGTGAGTATAGAGTAAGGGGTTGCCAAGAAAATACATCCCTGTCTGGATACGAGCAGGTAGAGGTGGCTCTGGCACAGATGTACATAGGGGTAAAACCCGAAAACACCTCTTTGAGCTAGACTCGACCGGGAACTGGTACACGACAATGGGCCTTGCTGCACTCTTGGTTACGACACTCCTGGGGGATATGCTTTGGTAAATTCATAAGCTTAGTATGAACCATTATTAAAGGAACAAAGATAAAATAAAATAAAGATTCACATAAGAATATATGATCATGTATAACCTAGATTGGAACCTAGGGAATCACATGTTAGGATATACTTTTCTTCTACAAGTTTAACCTTCTATGCTTAAAGTTTCTTTTTCATGATTATTGGCTAAGTATTTAAGCCCCCTAATTATACTTTCTTTTCTTAGTTAATGGTGGGAAATAGAAGAACATGTCCCAACAACAAATGTGATTGGAAATGTGACGATTGCCCTATTAATATGACAGATATGACGAGAGATCAAGTTGAACATATTGTGATTATGCCAAACCATCTATCAAAAATAACAATTAATAATTGGTACCTAGTTGAATGCCCAAATTCATCAAGGAAGAAGAAGATGAAGTCTCAAGGAGGTTCATCTGATAAAGTTGATTAGGGAAAGAAGACCCAATTTCCTTTGTGCAAAAAGTTTGGAAAGAGGCACCAAGGAGAATGTCACAAAGGAACTGGGAGATTTTTTAAGTGTGGGAAGATAGGGCATAAAGTAGCCAATTGCTTTAAAAAATGGATAATGTGATGAATAGATATAAGGTTCAATCTAATGTACCTTATACTATTTGATGTGGTAAATGTGGAGAAGTTGGACATTATCCAAGGAAATGCTCTCTTGGAAGGGATTAGAAGCATGATGAGCATCAACAATCTTCAAGGACAAGGGAACAATGAAAGTCATATGCTGAGATGGATCATGTTGACTGAATTACATGTAACTTCTTCGCAATAATTGTCTATGTCATGTTGTATTTTAGTTCATGCTCTATGAGCATATCTTTAATGTTTTTTAAGAACATCGAGTCACTACCTAAGATTATTTTATATCATTAAGGAAAACATCTATTGTTATGTTGATGTTATGAAGCTATTCCTAGATGATTAGGGGATTAAAGGATGAATTTTATTTTGGAAGACATTCACTATTTTGGGAACCCTATATGATCAAGGTAAATAGATTACTACAGTATTTTCTTTGAGGAGTAAAGGTTGACTTATATTTTGAAGAATCAATGAAATTAAGGGGATCTTATAGTAATTTAGTTTACTTATGGAAATGATTAGCCTATCTTGGGGAAAATGTGATTAGGATAGTTACTTTTGATGTAAGACGTTAAGAGTGGTTGATATTGTTTGGAGATGAATGATAAAGTTTATCTTGGAAGACTATGTTATCAAATACTTCTTGTATTTGTGTTTCAGTCTTAGTTTGGATAATTTTGAGGAATTATAGGGATAGTTATTTATGTAATGGTCTATGATGAACTCTGTGTAGTACCGTGAAACTTTGAAGATTTAAAGTAGTTTCCTTTCCTATGAGGTTCTTTCTTTTGAAGAGTTGTTTTATCTTACACTTTCGGTTTCAAGGATAATGTCTAAAGATAGAAGAAATAGATAGTTAATATTTTGTGGATTAGGTGACTCTATAAAAGATGATTCTTTTGTTTTGATGAGACCAAGTGTTTTTGAATGCTCATCGTTTGGAGAAAAGATTAGTTTTGGTACAAACTTATTAAAGGATGAAGCTCGACTTAAAGGTTAGTAAATTTCCTTATGTTTTATTCTACATAGTAAATGAATTCCTCAAAATTACGAAAAGGAAAGTAAAAAAAATGTTGTTGGTTTACGTTTCCTACTAGGTAATCAAAGACCATTTACACACATCATAAGTTTGGGATTTTCTTGTGGTTAACTTTCTCCTAATCATGTTTTCTATCACTCTCCCTCAGAACTTGACCCTTTGTTTTTTCTTTCATATCCATTTTTTCCTACATGGAATCCTAGTATGGGTTAACTCGGGTGAACTTTTTACTTCCCTTTCTTTCTTTTATAGTAATAGTGTTTCTAACTCTTTTTCCGATGTGGGACTTCCAATGAAATTTCCAAGCCCATTTTTTTAAAAATTGTGGGTACGCAATTTCTTAAGGGGGGAGATTGTAACAACCCGAAATTTTGAATAAAGCTTGTTTCCTAATTTTGTGAGCTATTTTATTTTTATACTCAACAAAACTGTTTCATTTGATAACATGAGTATAATTAAAATGAGACCTTTGGGTTTCAACTGTTATATGACCATTGGTCAACATGACCTTTGGAAACTAAATGTTGTGGTTTGCCTCTAAATACAAGTGATCTTGGTTAATTGATATAGAAAGAAGATTTTATGGCCCCATCTAGTAGTCTCGAGCCAATCGAAGCCCATCTAACAGAACTTGGGAAGGAGGTAGCACCACTGGGCTTTGCTCTGGACCAAACCCAAGCCAAACTTCATCGTGTGAAGCTAGAATGGAATTGCCTTCACGAGAAGTTCAAACTGATGTAAATTACTACTCATGCTATGTTGGTCGAGCCTCCCTCAGATTCTCTCACCTTAGCACACCTTACACTTAGGTCCTATGCTGGGGTTATAAGGGGCTATGTAAGGATACCCTAACTACTTTGTGTAATACTTTGATAAATAAAAATTGTGATTTATTCTTATGGTAAAGTTTGTGAATTTTCAAAGTGTCCAGATAAATATAGGATGTATTTTATTGATGAATTTTGAAAAAAAAATGATATTTTAAAATATTTATGTAAACCTTAAATAATTATTTATGTGTAATGATTTTCAAAAAATGGTCTTCTACAATTATGTTCAGTACGAAATTTAGAGTCTAATAAGATCAACTTGATTTTTGATGAATAGTAATTTGTGAATAGTGATTTTATGATTAGGATTAGTAATGTGAACAAATGGATTACTAATCTCACTTAAAGAAAGTATTAATATAATCTAGGAACCTTGATTAAGTAATGTGATTCGATAAAATAAGTAAATAACTGTTTCATTAATTTTTAGTCAAGTATTAGTTTTTTCAGGTGAATAGTGTTTTTTTAATTAAAAATTAAATTAAAAATGTTTAGAAAATTATTTTTATAAAATGGACTTCATTTTTGAAATCATAGCATTGATATTATGTTACGGTAATTTTTGGAGATTTTTCTGAAAAAAATGAATTTTTGATGAATAGCGTATTTATTTAAAAATTATATTAAAAATATTTAGAAATTTATTTTTCTAAAATGGAGTTCATTTTTGTAATCAGAGCATTGATATTTGGTTATTGTGAAATTTTGGGATTTTTCTGAGGAAGTTGAATTTTCAGTGAATAGAAAAAATACAGTTTTAGGGTTTTGGTATGTTTAATGACATCATAACTATGTCATGATGATGTCATGAGATATTTTAAAGTTTTTCTGGCCAAAGGTGATGAATTATTGTATGGGGGGACCCATGTGGCCTAACTTGTTGGGAAATACCATGGGAGGGCCCATGGTTTTGAGAAAACCACTTGTGAGGTGTCCCTTGAATTATTAAAGTATCACCTCCCCCTTCCCTATAAATACAACCCTTTCCTCCTTTGGTTTTCACTCCCAACTCTCCCCCAACGAAGCTCTGGTCTCATTACCCCCCAAAGAGTCCTCCCAAGGTTCCCTAAAGCCCTCAAGGTCTCATCCTTTTAGTTTTAAGAGTTGCGTTTTAAGGTAAGGGATCTCACCTCTCTCTTTCATTTCAAGTACTCTCGTTTATGTCATTTCTTTTAAGCCCCATGTTCTTATGTTGGGGGTGTTCTTTTATATTAATCATACTTTCCATTTCATGTTCATGTGATGGGAGATCCCCTCTTACTCCCATCATTTCATTTTATAAATGTTTAAGTGGCGCCGTTAGGCTGCCGAAATTTTTTGTAACGGATTCTTTCACCATTCTCATTTTCAAGTTCTATTTTCTTATCAAGTATTTCAAGTTCCTTTTTATTATGTTGGGGTGTGATCTCTATATCTATCATATTTAACTTTTATGTTCATATGATGAGAGAACCTATTTTGATCTCGTCAATTCTTATTTTTAAGTTTTAAGTGACGCCGTTAGGCTGCCGAATTTTCATAAGAGAAAGCTTATTCTGTCATCTATCCATGTTTTTTATTTCATATGGTATGCCTTTAAAATCTCATTACCATGTTCTTATATCCATTTTATTCTGTCCCTCTACTGTTATTTGGATCATTTATGAGTGGTTGACCCATGTCCCCTCTCTTTTCAATGTTTTCTAAAACCCCGAAACATAGCCGTTATGCTGCAGAATTTCCATCTCAAAATGTCTCTCTCTTTTTCTCGAATTATTTTATTTTATTAAGTGAATACTCATTGCTCTTTCTTCTAAAGGGGTATTCACATATATACCAAAATTTTCTATTTTAAATTCTGGTATTTACATACATGAGACCCACTTCCCCTTTCTGTGGGTTTAAAGTGACATAAAGATCATGTCTTTAAAGAAGTTTTCAAAAAGTTATGATTATGAAATGAAACCCATTTATTTTATGCAATATGGGTTATTTATGAAATGATTGATGATGATATATGTGGCTCACATGATAATAAAGACAAATTTAAGGGTGCGCCCTGATAGCGCCCCATTGCATTGGGTAATGATGTAACCACTGGAGATTACAATATTAAGGGTGTGCCCTGATAGCGCCCCATTGCAGTGGGTAATGATGTAACCATTAGTGATTACAATTTTAACGATACCTTGGGGCTTACCTTGGTAATTTCAAATGACACCTTTTGGATGGACCTTGGTGATATGTTCATGATTGCCTAAGTTAAATGTTGTAGCCACATCTTCAAGTTATGAAATATGTTATTTTTATTATGATATGCCTCATGATTCCTTTCTCATGCCTTAAAGTTCTTTTTCATGACTTTATTGATGTATCTCAAGTTCACATGTTAAATGTTTCCCTTGTTTCCCTTACTGGGCTTTCTTCTCACCCTTTCTTTTGATTTATGTCCCCAGGTTATGAGATGGAGTAATGAACCTAGGATGAACTTAAGGAGAAGATTTTCAAGTGTTTAAGAAGAATGTTTTATGTTTTCATGTATTCAGTTCCTATTTTCCAAGACACTAAACCTTAAAGATCCTCAGTTTTGTATTTATGTAATGTATGTTAATGTGATAAAAAGGTGGGTTTCTATAGTTGGTATCAAAGGATGGTTTAGTTATTTGTGGGAATTCGGATATGAAAACTTTAGGAAGAACCCTATAGAAAAGTTTAAATATAGGAAATCTTCCTGATATTTTGGTGAGTATTGAGTAAGGGGTTTCCAACCAAATACATCCTTGTCTGGATACGAGCAGGTAGATGTGGCTATGGCATAGATGTACATAGGGGTAAAACCCAAAAACACTCTTTGAGCTAGACTCGAACGGGAACTGGTACACGAAAACGGGCCTTGCTGCACTATTGGTTATGACACTTCCGGGGGATATGCTTTGATAAATTCATAAGCTTAGTATGAACCATTATTAAAGGAACAAAGATAAAATAAAATAAAGATTCACATAAGAATATATGATCATGGATAACCTAGATTGGAACCTAGGGAAACACATGTTAGGATATACTTTTCTTCTAAAAGTTTATCCTTCTATGCTTAAAGTTTCCTTTTCATGATTATTGGCTAAGTATTTAAGCCCCCTAATTATACTTTATTTTCTTAGTTAATGGCGGGAAATATAAGAACATGTCCCAACAACAAATGTGATAGGAAATGTAACGATTGCCCTATTAATATGACAGATATGAAAAGAGATCAAGTTGAACATATTGTGATTATGCCAAACCAGCTATCAAAAATCACAATTAATAATTAGTACCTAGTTGAATGCCCAAATTCATCAAGGAATAAGAATACGAAGTCTCAAGGAGGTACATCTGATAAAGTTGATAAGGGAAAGAAGACCCAATTTCCTTTGTGCAAAAAGTGTGGAAAGAGGCACCAAGGATAATGTCACAAAGGAACTGGGAGATGTTTTAAGTGTGGGAAGATAGGGCATAAAGTAGCCAATTCCTTTAAAAAAATGGATAATGTGATGAATAGAGATAAGGTTCAATCTAATGTACCTTATACTATTCGATGTGGTAAATGTGGAGAAGTTGGACATTATCCAAGGCAATGCTCTCTTGGAAGGGATTAGAAGAATGATGAGTATCAACAATCTTCAAGGACAAGAGAACAATGCATGTCTTATGCTGAGATGGATCATGTTGACTGAAGTACATGTAAGTTCTTCACAATAATTTTCTATGTCATGTTGTATTTTAGTTCATTCTCCATGAGCATATCTTTAATGTTTTCTAAGAACATCGAGTCACTACCTAAGATGATTTTATATCATTAAAGAAAACATCTATTGTTATGTTGATGTTATGAAGCTGTTCTTAGAAGATTAGGGGATTAAAGGATGAATTTTATTTTGGAAGACGTTCACTATTTTGGGAACCCTATATGATCAAAGTAAATATATTACTACAGTATTTTCTTTTAGGAGTAAAGGTTGACTTATATTTTGAAGAATTAATGAAATTAAGGGGATCTTATAGTAATTTAGGTTACTTATGGAAATGATTAGCCTATCTTGGGGGAAATGTGATTAGGATAGTTACTTTTGTTGTAAGACGTTAAGAGTGGTTGATGTTGTTTGGTGATGAATGATAAAGTTTATCTTGGAAGACAATGTTATCAAATACTTCTTGTATTTGTGTTTCAATCTTAGTTTGGATAATTTTGAGGAATTATAGGGATAGTTATTTATGGAATGTTCTATGATGAACTCTGGGTATTACCATGAAACTTTGAAGATTTAAAGTAGTTTCCTTTACTATGAGGTTCTTTCTTTTGAAGAGTTGTTTTATCTTACCCTTTCGGTTTCAAGGATAATGTCTAAAGATAGAAGAAATAGATAGTTAATATTTTGTGTATTAGGTGACTCTAAAAGTTGATTATTTTGTTTTGATGAGACCAAGTGTTTTTGAATGATCATCGTTTGGAGAAAAGTTTAGTTTTGGTAGAAACTTATTAAAGGATGAAGCTCGACTTAAAGGTTATTATATTTCCTTATGTTTTATTCTACGTAGTAAATGAATTCCTCAAAATTATGAAAAGGAAAGTAAAAAAAATGTTGTTGGTTTACGCTTCCTACTAGGTAATCAAAGACCATTTACACACATCATAAGTTTGGGATTTTCTTTTGGTTAGCTTTCTCCTAATCATGTTTTCTGTCACTCTCCCTCAAAACTTGACCCTTTGTTTTTTCTTCCATATCCATTTTTCCTACATGGATTCCTAGTATGGGTTAACTTGGGTGACCTTTGTACTTCCCTTTCTTTCTTTTATAGTAATAATGTTGCTAACTCTTTTTCCTATGTGGGACTTCCAATGAAATTTCCAAGCCCATTTTTTTAAAAATTGCGGGGATGCAATTTCTTAAAGGGGGGAGATTGTAACGACCCGAAATTTTGAATAAATCTTATTTCCTAATTTTTTGAGCTATTTTATTTTTATACTCAACAAAACCGTTTCATTTGATAACATGGGTATAATTAAAATGAGACCTTTGGGTTTCAACTATTATATGACCATTGGTCAATATGACCGTTGGAAACTAAATGTTGTGGTTTGCCTCTAAATACAAGTGATCTTGGTTAATTGATATAGAAAGAAGATTTGATGGCCCCATCTAGTAGTCTCAGGCCAATCGAAGCCCATCTAACAGATCCTGGGAAGGAGGTAGCACCACTGGGCTTTTCTCTGGACCAAACCCAAGCCGAACTTCATCGTGTGAAGCTAAAACGGAATCTCCTTCGTGAGAAGTTAAAACTGATAGAAATTATTACTCGTGCTATGTTGGCTGAGCCGCCCTCAGATTCTCTCACCTTAGCACACCTTACACTTAGGTCCTATGCTGGGGTTATAAGGGGATATGTAAGGAGACCCTAACTGCTTTGTGTAATCCTTTGATAAATAAAAATTGTGATTTCTTCTTATGGTAAAGTTTGTGAATTTTCAAAGTGTCCAGATAAATATAGGATGTATTTTATTGATGAATTTTGAAAAAAAATGATATTTTAAAATATTTATGTAAACCTTAAATAATTAATTATGTGTAATGATTTTGAAAAAATGGTCTTCTACAATTATGTTCAGTACAAAATTTAGAGTCTAATAAGATCAACTTGATTTTTGATGAATAGTAATTTGTGAATAGTGATTTTATGATTAGGATTAGTAATGTGACCAAATGGATTAGTAATCTCACTTAAAGAAAGTATTAATATAATCTAGGAACCTTGATTAAGTAATGTGATTCGATAAAATAGGTAAATAACCGTTTCATTAATTTTTAGTCAAGTATTAGTTTTTTCGGGTGAATAGTGTTTTTTTAATTAAAAATTAAATTAAAAATGTTTATAAAATTATTTTTATAAAATGGATTTCATTTTTGAACTCATAGCATTGATATTATGTTACAGTAATTTTTGGAGATTTTTCTGAAAAAAATGAATTTTCGATGAATAGTGTATTTATTTAAAAATTAAATTAAAAATATTTAGAAATTTATTTTTATAAAATGGAGTTCATTTTTTTAATCGGAGCATCGATATTTGGTTATGGTGAAATTTTGGGATTTTTCTGAGGAAGTTGAATTTCAGTGAATAGTAAAAATACAGTTTTAGGGTTTCGATATGTTTAATGACATCATAACTATGTCATGATGATTTCATGAGATATTTTAAGGGTTGGCTGGAAAAAGGTGATGAATTATTGTATGGGGGGACCCATGTGGCCTAAATTGATGGTAAATACCATGGGAGGGCGCATGGTTTTGAGAAAACCACTTGTGAGGTGTCCCTTGAATTATTAAAGTATCACCTCCCCCTTCCCTATAAATACAACCCTTTCCTCCTTTGGTTTTCACTCCCAACTCTCCCCCAACGAAGCTCTGGTATCATTACCCCCCAAATAGTCCTCCCAAGGTGCCCTCAAGCCCTCAAGGTCTCATCCTTTTAGTTTTAAGAGTTTCATTTTAAGGTAAGGGATCTCACCTCTCTCTTTCATTTCAAGTACTCTCGTTTATGTCATTTATTTTAAGCCCCATGTTCTTATGTTGGGGGTGTTATTTTATATTCATCCTACTATCCTTTTCATGTTCATTTGATGGGATATCCCCTCTTACTCCCATCATTTCATTTTATGAATGTTTAAGTGGCGCCGTTAGGCTGCCGAAATTTTTGTAACGGATTCTTTCACCATTCTCATTTTCAAATTCTATTTTCTTATCAAGTCTTTCAAGTTCCTTTTTATCATGTTGGGGTATGATCTCTATATCTATCATACTGAACTTTTATTTTCATATGATGAGATACCCTATTTTGATCTCGTCAATTCTTATTTTTAAGTTTTAAGTGACGCCGTTAGGCTACCGAATTTTCATAAGAGAAATCTTATTTTGTCTTCTATCCATGTTTTTCATTTCATATGGTATGCCTTTCAAATCTCATTACCATGTTCTTATATCCATTGTATTCTGTCCCTCTACTATTCTTTGGATCATTTATGAGTGGGTGACCCATTTCCCCTCTCTTTTCAATGTTTTCTAAAACCCCGAAACATAGTCGTTATCCTGCAGAATTTCCGTCTCAAAATGTCTCTCTCTTTTTCTCAAATTATTTTATTTTATTAAGTGAATACTCAATGATCTTTCTTCTAAAGGGGTATTCACATATATACCAAAATGTTCAATTTTAAATTCTGGTATTTACATACATGAGACCCACTTCCCCTTTCCGTGGGTTTAAAGTGACATAAAGATCATGTCTTTAAAGAAGTTTTCAAAAAGTTATGATTATGAAATGAAACCCATTTATTTTATGCAATATGGGTTATTTATGAAATGATTGATGATGATATATATGGCTCACATGATAATAAAGACAAATTTAAGGGTGCGCCCTGATAGCGCCCCATTGCATTGGGTAATGGTGTAACCACTAGAGATTACAATATTAAGGGTGTGCCCTGATGGCGCCCCATTGCAGTGGGTAATGATATAACCATTAGTGATTACAATTTTAACGATACCTTGGGGATTACCTTGTTAATTTTAAATGACACCTTGTGGATGGTCCTTGGTGATATGTTCATGATTGTCTAAGTTAAATGTTGTAGCCACATCTTCAAGTTATGAAATATGTTATTTTTATTATGATATGCCTCATGATTCCTTTCTCATGCCTTAAAGCTCTTTTTCATGACTTTATAGATGTATATCAAGTTCACATGTTAAATTTTTCCCTTGTTTCCCTTACTGGGCTTTCTGCTCACCCTTTCTTTTGATGTATGTCCCCAGGTTATGAGATGGAGTAATGAACCTAGGATGAACTTAAGGAGAAGCTTTTCAAGTGTTTAAGAAGAATGTTTTATGTTTTCATGTATTCAGTTCCTATTTTCCAAGACACTAAACCTTAAAGATCCTCGGTTTTGTATTTATGTAATTTATGTTAATGTGATAAAAAGGTGGGTTTCTATAGTTGGTATCAAAGGATGGTTTAGTTATTTGTGTAAATTAGGATATCAGACCTTTAGGAAGAACCCTATAGAAAAGTTTAAATACAGGAAATCTTCCTGATATTTTGGTGAGTACTGAGTAAGGGGTTTCCAAGAAAATACATCCCTGTCTGGATACGAGCAGGTAGAGGTGGCTCTGGCACAGATGTACACAGGGTTAAAACCCGAAAACACCGCTTTCAGTTAGACTCGAACGGGAACTAGTACACGACAATGGGCCTTGCTGCACTCTTGGTTACGACACTCCCGGGGGATATGCTTTGGTAAATTCATAAGCTTAGTATGAACCATTATTAAAGAACAAAGATAAAATAAAATAAAGATTCATATAAGAATATATGATCATGGATAACCTAGATTTGAACCTAGGGAATCACATGTTAGGATATACTTTTCTTCTACAAGTTTATCATTCTATGCTTAAAGTTTCCTTTTCATGATTATTGGCTAAGTATTTAAGCCCCCTAATTATACTTTCTTTTCTTAGTTAATGGCGGGAAATAGAAGAACATGTCCCAACAACAAATGTGATAGGAAATGTAATGATTGCCCTATTAATATGACAGATATGACTAGAGATCAAGTTGAACATATTGTGATTATGCCAAACCAGCTATCAAAAATCACAATTAATAATTGGTACCTATTTGAATGCCCAAATTCATCAAGGAAGAAGAAGACGAAGTCTCAAGGAGGTTCATCTGATAAAGTTGATAAGGGAAAGAAGACCCAATTTACTTTGTGCAAAAAAGTGTGGAAAGAGGCACCAAGGAGAATGTCACAAAGGAACTGGGAGATGTTTTAAGTGTGGGAAGATAGGTCATAAAGTATCCAATTGCTTTAAAAAAATGGATAATGTGATGAATAGAGATAAGGTTCAATCTAATGTACCTTATACTATTCGATGTGGTAAATGTGTAGAAGTTGGATATTATCCAAGGAAATTCTCTCTTGGAAGGGATTAGAAGCATGATTAGCATCAACAATCTTCAAGGACAAGGGAACAATGCAAGTCCTATGCTGAGATGGATCATGTTGACTGTAGTACATGTAACTTCTTCGCAATAATTGTCTATGTCATGTTGTATTTTAGTTCATGCTCTATGAGCATATCTTTAATGTTTTCTAAGAACATCGAGTCACTACCTAAGATGATTTTATACCATTAAGGAAAACATCTATTGTTATGTTGATGTTATGAAGTTGTTCTTAGATGATTAGGGGATTAAAGGATGAATTTTATTTTGGAAGACGTTCACTATTTTGGGAACCCTATATGATCAAGGTAAATAGATTACTACAGTATTTTCTTTGAGGAGTAAAGGTTGACTTATATTTTGAAGAATCAATGAAATTAAGGGGATCTTATAATAATTTAGGATACTTATGGAAATGATTAGCCTATCTTGGGGAAAATGTGATTAGGATAGTTACTTTTGTTGTAAGATGTTAAGAGTGGTTGATGTTGTTTGGAGATGAATGATAAAGTTTATCTTGGAAGACTATGTTATCAAATACTTCTTGTATTTGTGTTTCAATCTTAGTTTGGATAATTTTGAGGAATTATAGGGATAGTTATTTATGGAATGTTCTATGATGAACTCTGGGTAGTACCGTGAAACTTTGAATATTTAAAGTAGTTTCCTTTCATATGAGGTTCTTTCTTTTGAAGAGTTGTTTTATCTTACCCTTTCGGTTTCAAGGATAATGTCTAAAGATAGAAGAAATAGATAGTTAATATTTTGTGGATTAGGTGACTCTCTAAAAGATGATTCTTTTGTTTTAATGAGACCAAGTGTTTTTGAATGCTCGTCGTTTGGAGAAAAGATTAGTTTTGGTAGAAACTTATTAAAGGATGAAGCTCAACTTAAAGGTTAGTATATTTCCTTATGTTTTATTCTACGTAGTAAATGAATTCCTCAAAATTAAGAAAAGGAAAGTAAAAAAAAATGTTGTTGGTTTACGTTTCCTACTAGGTAATCAAAGACCATTTACACACATCATAAGTTTGGGATTTTCTTATAGTTAACTTTCTCCTAATCATGTTTTCTGTCACTCTCCCTCAGAACTTGACCCTTTGTTTTTTCTTCCATATCCATTTTTTCCTACATGGAATCCTAGTATGGGTTAACTCGAGTGACCTTTGTACTTCCCTTTCTTTATTTTATAGTAACAGTGTTGCTAACTCTTTTTCCGATGTGGGACTTCCAATGAAATTTCCAAGCCCATTTCTTTTAAAATTGCGGGGACGCAATATCTTAAGGGGGGAGATTGTAACGACCCGAAATTTTGAATAAAGCTTGTTTCCTAATTTTGTGAGCTATTTTATTTTTATACTCAACAAAACTGTTTCATTTGATAAAATGAGTATAATTAAAATGATACCTTTGGTTTTCAACTGTTATATGACCATTGGTCAATATGACTGTTGGAAACTAAATGTTGTGGTTTGCTTCTAAATACAAGTGATCGTGGTTAATTGATATAGAAATAATATTTGATGGCCCCATCTAGTAGTCTCGGGCCAATCGAAGCCCATCTAACAGAACTTGGGAAGGAGGTAGCACCACTGGGCTTTGCTCTGGACCAAACCCAAGACGAACTTCATCGTGTGAAGCTAGAACGGAATCGCCTTCGCGAGAAGTTCAAACTGATAGAAATTACTACTTGTGCTATGTTGGTTGATCCGCCCTCAGATTCTCTCACCTTAGCACACATTACACTTAGGTCCTATGCGGGGGTTATAAGGGTCTATGTAAGGAGACCCTAACTTCTTTGTGTAATCCTTTGAAAAATAAAAATTGTGATTTCTTCTTATGGTAAAGTTTGTGAATTTTCAAAGTGTCCAGATAAATATAGGATGTATTTTATTGATGAATTTTGAAAAAAATTGATATTTTAAAATATTTATGTAAACCTTAAATAATTAATTATGTGTAATGATTTTTAAAAAATGGTCTTGTACAATTATGTTCAGTACGAAATTTAGAGTCTAATAAGATCAACTTGATTTTTGATGAATAGTAATTTGTGAATAGTGATTTTATGATTAGGATTAGTAATGTGACCAATTGGATTAGTAATCTCACTTAAAGAAAGTATTAATATAATCTAGGAACCTTGATTAAGTAATGTGATTCGATAAAATAGGTAAATAACCGTTTCATTAATTTTTATTCAAGTATTAGTTTTTTCGGGTGAATAGTGTTTTTTTTAATTAAAAATTAAATTAAAAATGTTTAGAAAATAAGTTTTATAAAATGGATTTTATTTTTGAACTCATAGCATTGATATTATGTTACGGTAATTTTTGGAGATTTTTCTGAAAAAAATGAATTTTCGATGAATAGTGTATTTATTTAAAAATTAAATTAAAAATATTTAGAAATTTATTTTTCTAAAATGGAGTTCATTTTTGTAATCAGAGCATCGATATTTGGTTATGGTGAAATTTTGGGATTTTTCTGAGGAAGTTGAATTTTCGGTGAATAGTAAAAATACAGTTTTAGGGTTTCGGTATGTTTAATGACATCATAACTATGTCATGATGATGTCATGAGATATTTTAAGGTTTGGCCAGACAAAGGTGATTAATTATTGTATGGGGGGACCCATGTTGCCAAACTTGATGGGAAATACCATGGGAGGGCCCCTGGTTTTGAGAAAACCACTTGTGAGTTGTCCCTTGAATTATTAAAGTATCACCTCCCCTTTCCCTATAAATACAACCCTTTCCTCCTTTGGTTTTCACTCCCAAATCTCCCCCAACGAAGCTCTGGTCTCATTACCCCCCAAAGAGTCCTCCCAAGGCGCCCTCAAGCCCTCAACGTCTCATCCTTTGAGTTTTAGGAGTTGCGTTTTAAGGTAAGGGATCTCACCTCTCTCTTTCATTTCAAGTACTCTCGTTTATGTCATTTCTTTTAAGCCCAAAGTTCTTATGTTGGGGGTGTTATTTTATATTCATCCTACTGTACTTTTCATGTTCATGTGATGGTAGATCCCCTCTTACTCCCATCATTTCATTTTATGAATGTTTAAGTGGTGTCGTTAGGCTGCCGAAATTTTTGTAACGGATTCTTTCACCATTCTCATTTTCAAGTTCTATTTTCTTATCAAGTCTTTCAAGTTCCTTTTTATTATGTTGGGGTATGATCTCTATATCTATCATACGTAACTTTTATGTTCATATGATGAGAGACCCTATTTTTATCTCGTCAATTCTTATTTTTAAGTTTTAAGTGACTCCGTTAGGCTGCCGAATTTTCATAAGAGAAATCTTATTTTGTCTTCTATCCATGTTTTTCATTTCATATGGTATGCCTTTCAAATATAATTACCATGTTCTTATATCCATTTTATTATGTCCCTCTACTGTTCTTTGGATCATTTATGAGTGGGTGACCCATCTCTCCTCTCTTTTCAATGTTTTCCAAAACCCCGAAACATAGTCGTTATGCTGCAGAATTTCCGTCTCAAAATGTCTCTCTCTTTTTCTCAAATTATTTTATTTTATTAAGTGAATACTCAATGCTCTTTCTTCTAAAGGGGTATTCACATATATACCCAAATGTTCTATTTTAAATTCTGGGATTTACATACATGATACCCACTTCCCCTTTTTGTGGGTTTAAAGTGACATAAAGATCATGTCTTTAAAGCAGTTTTCGAAAAGTTATGATAATAAAATGAAACCCATTTATTTTATGCAATATGGGTTATTTATGAAATGATTGATGATGATATATGTGGTTAACATGATAATAAAGACAAATTTAAGGGTGCGCCCTGATAGCGCCCCATTGCATTAGGTAATGATGTAACCACTAGAGATTACAATATTAAGGGTGCACCTTGATAGCGCCACATTGTAGTGGGTAATGATGTAACCATTAGTGATTACAATTTTAACGATACATTGGGGATTACCTTGGTAATTTCAAATGACACCTTGTGAATGGACCTTGGTGATATGTTCATGATTGTCTAAGTTAAATGTTGTAGCCACATCTTCAAGTTATGAAATATGTTATTTTTATTATGATATGCCTCATGATTCCTTACTCATGCCTTAAAGTTCGTTTTCATGACTTTATTGATGTATCTCAAGTTCACATGTTAAATGTTTCCCTTGTTTCCCTTACGGGGCTTTTTGCTCACCCTTTCTTTTGATGTATATCCCCAGGTTATGAGATGGAGTAATGAACCTGGGATGAACTTAAGGAGAAGCTTTTCAAGTGTTTAAGAAGAATGTTTTATGTTTTCATGTATTAAGTTCCTATTTTCCAAGACACTAAACCTTAAAGATCCTCGGTTTTGTATTTATGTAATGTATGTTAATGTGATAAAAAGGCGGGTTTCTATAGTATCCTTTATAAAATAATTAATTAATTATATTAAATATATTTTATTTTCTTTATAACTATATAACAACCATTATTCTCCTTATTTCCATCCTATGGAAAATTAAATCATCCCTCTTGTATACGTATGACTTAGTATCTCCACATAGCGGTGTAATTCATTTTTCATCACCATTTCACTAGGATAGTTATAAATATGTAATTAATGCTTATATAAATTATTATTATTAGTATATTATGATTATTTAATGATAAAATATTATTTATCTATCTTTCCATCTTTTTTTCTAGAAACTGAAAACAACATTAATGTGTACGTGAAACCTACCATCTCTGTGAACAGTGAAAATCATTTTCTTTATATAACTTTTATTTAAGAATATATATATATAATGAATATATATTATCTTTATATCATGATTTAAAATCTAGAGATTATGGAACCATTATCAGCGTACAAGTATCAAGATAACTGAACTGAAAGCTGAAAGAAAAAGAAGATGTTATCACCCAAAACAGTGATTTTAATATACAATTGTCAATAAACGGTGATAAAGTTTTATAATAAAATCATATATTTATGATATATATATATATATATATGTGTGATTATGGGTTTTTAATTTATTTATAATAAATAAATTTAAATTATATTGGATGTTTGACCATTCACATATAAAGATGAGACTTGAGGTAAGGGGTTTCTTGTCTCACTATTATTTTTGTGATACATATGCCCTATTCATTACTTGTTTTATTGTTTGGTATATATACTAAACATGAATATATTTTATGATTCCTTTCATTAAAATTATTACAATTCACAAATAAATATAAGGTTCTATTATTCAGGGGGTTTTGACTTGGAGATTTCCAAATTGGTAAGGGTTCTTCATCTCAATATTGGTTCAAAATGATATGTTTAATGTTATGATCCTATTTATATTTATGAGGTATATATAATTCCCCTTTGAAATGTAATATCATGAATAAACTTTTGGTCATTATATTTTATGTTTCATTTTATGTACACATTCATGGGGCATATGATTCAAAAGTTACCAAAGTGGTAAGAGTTTTTTGTTACAATCTCATTGTTTACCAGGATTGTTTATGATAATGTTTTTGATGATGAAAATTTAAGATATAATACTAAATAATCACATGAATTTTATTCTACTATGGTAATTCATGGAAATATCGACTAATAATATAATTTTCATCTCTTTGGTACTTAAAATTATTTAGAAAATGTTTTATAAAAACAAACTTTATCTTCACTTAGTTAGGAATATTTTTCTTCCATGTCCGAGTTTTGTCTATAATATTTTCAAGAATTTATTTAATATCATCATATGATTATTTATATTCATTTTACCCATTTTGTACTTATTAAATAATGCTTTGAAATGAATATTTATATCATTTTTGGAATAAGGTATTTTTTATTTTTTTACTAAAAATGTGAAAAGAATCATTTTTTTAACATACTCATCATGAAAAAATTTCTCTTCGTAATGAACAATAAATTATTTAAAGCATCATTTTCATGTTTCCAAGGTTATATTCAATGAAAATTCTTTCCTTAATATTTGGGAAATTTTTATATTTTTAATAAGTAATTTCAAAATGAAAGAGTATTTCCTCCAATAATTATTCTAAATATATTTTAAAGAAAATTTTTATCTATTATAAAATCCACTAATTATGAATTACATGAGTTAAGATAAAATCATACCATTATTATTCCTTATTTGTATGGTTTGGGATTATGATGATAAGATGTTTAAAAATATTTTTTTTCCATGGGTTATTCTATGACTATGTGATGTGTTATGCTGGTATGTGAGTATGATATACTCTATAATACCAAATGTAGGATTGAATATATAAGATGAGATTCTCAAATACAATAGGGAGGTGAATTTTATTTTTAAAAATTCCTTTGGAACATTTAAAGATGATTATGCTTAACAAGGTTAAACAAGATAATTCACAAAACCTCTAAGTTCTAATCACTTTCTAGATTCCAGAAAAGTGATTCCAGAAATGAAACTTAACAAAAGTTTACAAAGATGAAGATTCTACCTTAAAGTGTATAGAATCTAACTAAATCAGAGTAAAAATATAAAGAAGTATAAGAAAGTTATACTTATCTCAATAATACAAATGCAGTGCAAAACTTTTAAGAAAACAAGTAACAAGTAGTAAATCTTTTAACCTAAAGAGAAGGGTATCCAACAACCTTGGATAAAGGTCCCTTGATTTATACTTTCAAGAAAGTGTGTCTTACCCACACCAGGGTAAGCCCTTGATATGAAGATCAGAGTCTGTCTTGCTATCCCCGCAAGCCCTCACCTATCAGGTAGTCGACATCTCTGTCTTCCTCAGCAAAGAAGCCCTAAACTTCAAGGTAGTCGGCACCTCTGTCTTCATATCCCCAGAAGCCCTCAATTGTACATAGCAACAATCAGAGTCGCACGAAGCAAATCTGCACAATGAAAATTTTTAACAAACCATTCAAACTTTTTGCACGAAGCTTGAGAGTTTATAAGAGCCTCTCTCTCTCTATAAATCACTTCTGAAAGTTTTGAGCTTCAAAAATTCAAAAAGTTTCAAGCACGTTCAAATGAGATACTATTTATAGGAACAACTCTAACGTTCAACTCCCTCCTCCAACGGTCAAATTCTTTCTTGAATTTCGGAGGGACCAGTACACGTGTCACTCAAACAACGGTTAGTTGATAACTGAAAGCATGACATCATTTTCTAATAGAACAAGTGTAAGTATAACTAAAAACTAATATTAGGATGTAAGTAAATGAAAGGTCAGAGTCTAACCAAAATTGAATTCGGAGTCTATAATACAAGGATATTTGGATTTTGTTTTCAAGGAATTCGGAACCTAAACTAACAAAGTTCGGAGTCAGAGTTCATGATTATTCGGAGTCAGAACTCATAGGAGTTCGAAGTCTGAATTAAGAGAATATGGAGTTAGAACTTAGAAAAGTTCGTATCTAGAATTCGTATTCAGAATTCAGAGTCAGAACTCAGAAAGTTCATAACCAGAATTCGTATTCAGAATTCAGAGTCAGAACTCTGAAGTTCGTAACCAGAATTATGATTTAGAATTCGGAGTCAGAACTCTAAAGTTCGTATCCAGAATTCGTTTTCAGAATTTGGAGTCAGAACTCTGAAGTTTGTAACCAGAATTCTGATTCTGAATTCGGAGTCAGAACTCAGAAAGTTCGTAACTAGAATTCTGATTCATAATTCAGAGTCAGAACTTAGAAATTTCTTAACTAAAATTCTGAGAATTCAGATTCTAAAATAGAATGCTTCATATCTAAGTAATTTTAGGATTCCAAGGTTTTTTGTTACAATCTGAATTTTACACTTAGAAAAATCTGATTGAATAATGAAAACAAGGTAAGATTAAATTTCCTTGGGGAAGAAAATTTTCCTTATAGAAGTAAAATAGGGGTAAAAAGAGTTTTTCCTTGAGGTAAGGTGTTTGTGATTTTCAAAACAAGAAGGAATGGTAATGTCATAAGGATACCTTAATGACTCAACAATCTCCCCCTTTACATGATGGAATGGAATAGTCATAAGTAAAACTTTATTGACTCAACAATCTCCCCCTTTTTTGAAAGCACAAACATCCTTATGAAAAAGAATATAAGGACTTAGTAAAAAATTTCTTGTCTTAGAAAATAAAACTTATCTCTCTTTTCACATTGGAAAAGATGAATATGACTAACTCCCCCTTAGGCTTTGGAACTCTAAGGATCATATTCTAGATTTCCGGAATGGTATTTTCATTATCTAGGGTATGGAAATCTTTGTAATGATAAACTACTCCTTAGATAGACTCCCCCTTAATTAGGGATACATCTTCTTATACTTAGAAATATTTTTCTTCTCCCCTTTAGAATTCTTTTTCCTACTCCCCCTTTGTGATTTTCAAAAAGAGTTTGAGGGAATGGAAAAAAAATATGGTACCTAAAAAATTTGTATAGACATACAAAAAAACAAGAATCCACAATTTCATTGATATTGGAAGTATTAGTACAAGGAAAAAAAATACAAAAAAAGATATTATTTGAATCTATTTTTCTTCTTTTTCCTTGGGCATCATCTTCGTTACGATTGTCTTCAACTTTTTCAGCTCTTTTTGATCCTCCTCAGCTTGCATTTCTAAGCCTGTGATTCTATTCGCTTGAGCCTTCAGGGCCTCTTCCTGAGCCTTCAGCAAGTCCTCTTGCTTACCAAGCTTTTCTTCCATCTCGGTCCGAAGATCTCTCTCCATTTTCAATCTTTGGACAACATAACTCAGCTTCCCATTCAGATCTATGACTTCCTGGATCCAAGAATTTTGTTCTATACTTAGCTTTTCTTTAAAGCTATTTGTAAGATACTTTATTTTGGAATCTTCGGTATCAAAAGCTTTTTGGACATCTTCTTGAAACCGATCAAGCTCTCCCAAATCTTGAACGATCTTCTTTGACCAGATGGTCATTTTATTGCAGGATTTTCTGTGGGCTTCATAATTGATTTGAAAATTCATGTGATTAGCCTCAATCTTAACACATCTATCCATCACAATGGTTATGGAATCTGACTTCTGGTTCATGGTGTGATGAAGCATCTGGAATCTAGAATCAATTGCTATAAATATCAGAATGGTATCCACCAGCTTCTTCAGGGACTGAACAACAAAATCATGTCCTAAGGCTGACGACTCCAAATCAGACATTTTCTTTGGAGGTGGTTCTTCCACTAGCTCTACCAGCTTCCTCTTAGAGGATCCTCCATCTTCCTTCTTCCTCAAAATTTCTTTCATTGGGGTATCAGAAACCACTTGTTTCCCTTTGCTGATTTTCGGATTATCCTCTTCATCTGGAGACACATGTTCACTTCTAGATAACTTTACAATCTTATCTTCATCAACTTTCTCTTTTTCAGCTCCAGCCTCAATTTCCTCAGGATGAATAAAGTCGTGATTATGACTCTCTTCTTCAGACAACTTTTTTACTTCCTCTTCACCCTTCTCATCATCTCCAGGTGTAGCAAGTTTTGAAGATACTACTTGAGAAGTCTGGAGTGAAAAATTTTATGAAACACTTTCCTTTTCATGATACTCTTCAACTTGATTAATTATATCATCAGAGCCACCACTACTCTCAGCTTCTTGTTTTTCTTCTGCAACTTTCTTCTCTTCCACAACCTTCTCTTATGGTTTTTCTGGAGACATGAATTTCTTTCCAGGAGTCTTAGGCAATTTTTCTACAAGAAATGCATTCAAAACAGGGATTTGTTCAGATGCAAACTTAGTGGCCATCAAAAGAGATTGGACAATCTCGGCCTCAGACATCTTCTTCTTTTGCTTTTTATCTTTTTCTTTCATCTCAAGCTCTTCAGCAGCTGATTCTTTCATGGCCTTAGCCTCAGCAGGATCCAAACCGAACTATGTCTCCCCTGCTTTTCTATTCTTCTTATCCTCTCTCCATTTTTCAACCACTTCATCTGGGTAGGCCTTCTACTTCTTGGGTTTAAGAGGTGCGGATTGGACTTCTTTGGCTTTAGGGGTTTCAGATTCAACTACTACTTACTTTAACTTTCTTTTCTTGTTATCCTTTTTTGATGGTTCAAGTTTTTCAACATTTTCCGGAATGGCTTCTTTCTCATCCTCAGGTAGATCATAAAACTCACCTGACTCTTTAAAAAAAACAAATCTTCATTCTCTTGAGGGTATCATCACTGATAAGCATCACCTTGCAATTCCTCATCTTGGAACGGCAGGGGATCTTGAATGATTCAAGACACCAAACTATTAGCTTTGAAAGAAGGGCATGATACATGATAATCTGATCTCTCAGATTCCTATTCTTGATATTCTCAATCATAATGAGGATGTGCTTCATGAGGTTCACCTTTTTTATGTTTACCAAAAAATCCAAAATGTACATGCCACTTTTCTTAAGGGTTTCCTTATCACCCTTCCTTGGTACGATGAGACCATGAACCCATAACTATAGAATCCGATTGTTGGTAGTCAAATGGGAAATCTTTATTTTCTTAACATCTTTAAGCCCAAGGCATTTCATTGCCTTTGTCTTTACAAAGCCTCCTTGATCCTCTGGTAGTTTGTGAGAGCAAAATTCGGCTTCTCCTTCATATGAGAGCCCCACAAAACTCATAGCCTTGGTGTAAAAGAGTTTATATGTCTTTCCATAACTCTTGAAGGAGAATTTTTCTCTACCTTATTCCTTAAAGAAGCAAAATGATTCATAAAATTGGATGAGAAGATCCGAATAGACAACATCCTAAGATGCTGTCATTGAAATAGCTACACATTCCCATCCATTGAGCTTGATTTTATTGGAAATAATGGGGTCATACTGGTTAAAGAAGTTCAGATGAACTAACCTCTCCCTATAAATTTTCCACTCTGAAATTGGCTTAACTGTAGACATATCTTGAGAAGGGACTTCTGCAGACATTTGGACTAGAGCACTTCTGAATAATTAAGAACGGGCTTTTGTAGAGAGGCAGAGCTTCGACACGCACAAGCTTGATAACTGATGTGGGACAACCATCAGGGGTCTCATTTATATAGGTGTTGAAGCGACGGTTAAACTTCCAATATGAATCCAATGGTTGAGAATTCTTTATATCTGATTTGATGGTTGAAATGGTAGCCGCAAGGGAAAATTTGGTTGAATCCGATCATTTGAGGTTTTAAAAATGAAAACATTCGGATTTAAGGAAAGTAGAATCCGAGAAATTTTAAAAACAAAGAAACTAACAGCAAGTAAAATTTAATTACAAAAATATCAAGGAATAATCATACCTTTCGGATTTCTTAGGAAGATTATTTGTATTGAAGAATATTTTTCTTGAAGAACTTTGGATTCCAAAAAAAACTTGAATACAAAAAAACTTCACTATGAAAATTTTAAATCCGATAATTCCATTACAAAAACTTCATGTCCGAAGAATTTCATTATGAAAACTTTAGGTCCAAAGGATTTCATTAGGAAAACTTCAAGTCCGAAGATTTTCATTATGAAAACTTCAGTTCCGAAGATTTTCATTAAGAAAACATAAGTTCTGAATATTTTCATTACGAAAACTTCAGTTCTGAAGATTTCATTATAAAAATTTTGAAAAACCAACTACAAAAATTTTCATTACGAAAATTTATGAAAACCCAACTACGAAAATTTTCATTACAAATTTTTTTGAAAAACTTTAATAACAGATGTACTCCCCCTATGAATAGAAGTTTATTACTATAAGAAGATTGGTTCAACAAGAAGTTAATGAAGGAATATTACCTCATGGTTATCATCCCTAAGTTCTGTTTAATGTATTCAAATCTATCAGAGGGTAAATATTTTGTGAAAATATCAGCAAGTTGATCTTGCATTCCAATAAATTGAAGAATGATATCTCCTATTTGTGTGTGATCCCTAAGAAAGTGATGCCTAATATCTATGTGCTTTTCATGAGAGTGATGTGCATAGTTTTTACTAAGGGCAATGGAACTTGTGTTATCACACATAATTTGATTCTTAGTAAAACTCATGCCATAGTCTGTGAGTGTGTGTTGCATCCACAACACTTGATCACAACAACTTCCAGCTGCTACATATTCAGCTTCAGCTGTGGAAAGTGTTACTAAATGTTGCTTCTTGCAAGACTAAAGAACTAATGAATCTCCTAAGAAATGACAAGTTCTGGATGTACTCTTTCTATCCATTGTACATCCACCAAAGTCATCATTCAAAAAACATTTTAGAATAAAATCATTTCCAGAAGTATAAAATAGTCCTAAATCCATGGTTCCCTTTAAGTAGTGAAAAAATCTCTTCACTGCCTTTAAATGAGATTCCTTAGGATTGGATTGATATCTCAAAAATAAGCATACTGAAAACATTAAGTCTGGATGACTAGCTGTCATGTAAAGTAAAATTTCTATCATACCTCTAAAAGATGTTTGATCTACTGGCTTCCCAACTTCATCAAGATCAAGTGTGTTTGAGGCACCAATGGGATTACTTATACTCTTAGTGTTGTAAAATACATACTTTTTAAGATCTTTAATATACTTATGTTGGGATATGTAGATTCCTTATGGTTTTTTAGAAATCTGAAAACCAAGGAAAAATGTTCACTCACCCATCATACTCATTTCAAACTCAGATTTCATTAGATCTGCAAAGGAATCAGTTAAGGATTGCTAAGTTGAACCAAATATAATATCATCAACCTAAATTTGAACAATCAAAACATTTTTCTTATCTTTCTTTATAAAAAGGGTTGGATCTACATTTCCCTTAATATAGTTATTTTGAAGAAAAAGTCTTGTAAGTATATCATACCAAGCTCTAGGTGATTGTTTAAGGCCATATAAAGCTTTGGTAAGTCTAAAAACATGATCAGGATGTTTTGTATCTTCAAAGCTAGGAGGCTATTCAACAAAAACATCCTCTTGAACATAACCATTAAGGAAATCACATTTCACATCCATTTGAAAAAGTTTGAAATTAAATAATGCTGCAAAGACATGTAAAATACGAATAGATTCAAGTCTAGATACTAGAGAATAGGTTTCTTCATAGTCTATTCTTTCTTGTTGATTATAGCCTTTAGAAACTAATCTAGCTTTATTTCTAACAATGATTCCATTTTCATCACACTTATTTCTTAAAAACAATTTTACTTCAATAACAGAAGTTTCCTTAGGTCTTTCAACCAAGGTCCAGACTTTATTCCTTTCGAATTCATTTAGTTCATCTTTCATGGCTTTAATCCAATCATCATCACCTAAAAATTCGTCAATGATTTTTTGTTCTAATTGGGAAAGGAATGATAGATGTTCTACTTCATTTCTTAAGGAAATTATAGTCCTTACAGGTTGACTTACATCACAAATGATACTATCACTGGGATGATTCTTAAGAAATGTCTGATTTGGGTTTTGTAAAACCTGTTCATAAACATATGGTAGGAAATCTTTTGGGGTAAATGTTTCAGAAGTGTCTTCATGGAAATTTTCCTTATCAGAAGGATTTTCTATCAAAGGTTGATAATCAGTTTTTGAAAACACATCTGAGGATATAGGTTGGGGTTGTTTAAAAACAAAAGGATCGGTTTCATCAAATTTGATATGTACCGTCTCTTCAATAGTACAAGTGTTTTTATTGAAAACTCTATATGCCTTAGAAGTTGTGGAGTAGCCTAAGAAAATTCCTTCATCATATTTTGGTACAAATTTATGTAGATTATCTTCAGTATTCAAAATTAATACCTTTCAACCAAAAACCTTAAAGTAGGAAAGTCTAGGTTTTCTACCATTCCATAACTCATAAGGAGTTTTATTAAGAAAAGTTCTAATCAAAACTCGATTTATAGTATAAAAAGAAAAACTTATAGCTTCAGCCCAAAAATGTCTGGCAACAGAATATTCACTCAACGTGGTTCTAGTTATCTCTTGAAGAATTATATTTCTTATTTCAATAACACCATTTTTTTGAGATGTTCTGGGTGCTGAGAAATTGTGAGTAATACCTTTTCTACAACAAAAAGTTTCAAAATCAGAATTTTGAAATTCTCCCCCATGATCACTATGAATAGTTTTCAATGGAAGGCTTTTCTCATTTTTAACTTGGTCTCTAAAACTTTTGAAATAAGAAAAGGCCTCGTAATTCTTTGCTAGAAAATAGACCCACGTAAATCTAGTGTAATCATCAACCAAAACAAATACATAGTACTTGCCTCCAATACTTCGAGTTTGTGTTGGACCAAAAAGATCCATATGCACTAGCTATAATGCATCAGTAGTTGAGACTTCACCGACTAATTTAAAACTTGATTTATGTTTCTTTCCATATTGACAAGGGTCACAAACTTTTGAAGAATCAAATCTAAACTCCGGTAGATCCTTAACTAATCTTTTCTTAGAAAGTTTTCATAGGTTCCAAAGGTTACAGTGTCCTAACCTTCTATGCCATAACCTGGAATGATATTCCATTGCACTAAGGTAGGGTAAGTCTTGGATCCTAAGGCCTTCTAAGTTTAGTGTGTAAACATTCTCTTGTCTATGGGTAGAAAGAATAAAATCTTCCTTGGAATTGTGTACTAGGCATTTGTCATTCCTAAAATTCACAAGGTAGCCTTCATCACATAATTGACTTATACTAATGAGGTTGTGCTTAAGACCCTTAACAAATAAAACATTTGAAATCAAAGTTTTTCCAAGAAGAACTATGTTACCTATACCAATAATTTCTCTCTGAGAATTATCTCCGAAAGTTACTTTTCCTCCTTTCATCTTGATAATATTTTCAAAATAGTTTTTGTTACCAGTCATATGTCGGGAACGTCCACTATCCATATACCAAGTATTGTTGTTGGTATATTCCCTATTTTCCTTAGCCATTAAGCAATGATTATCAATAGGTAGCCTGGCTATTAAGCCAAGATTATTTTGTCCAGAATATTCATAATCCAAAGATTCATCTGAAGAGTCTCCACCACTGGCACTCCAGGTGTCATTAGCTTTCAAGACATTCTTAGCTTTAGCCTTTTAATACTTAATTCTGTTTTTCTCAAAATGCCTTTCCTTTCTTTCTTTTCTCTTAAGAATAGGACAATCAGGTCTTATATGTCCAGATCTCTTGAATTCATAACATGTGACTTCTGAATCTTTCTTATCTTTCCTTTCCTTCTTGTATCTAGATTGAAAGTTCCTCTGTCCAGTTATCTTGTTCATCCTTCGAGAAAGATTTGCTAATTCATTTTCTAAAGATTCACTTCCACTAGATTCGGATTGGATAACAACTTTATTAGATTTGGATCTATTAACTCTCTCAGGAGTCCTGGATTTCATATGATTGGAAGTTGTAGTAAAAGAAACACTTCCATTTCCATTCTTCTTCTTTACATTATCTGCATCTCTCTTCATTCTAGTGTCATGCTGAAGAAGAGTTCCAAACAACTCATCTAAGGAAATCTGAGTAACCTTTCTGTTCTCATCAATAGCTGTTCTCTTGGATTCCCATTCACTCGGCATGATATCTATGATCTTATCAACAAGAGATTCATCATCTAATCCTTTCTCATCCATGTATTGTAAACTATTCACAATATTCATTAATCTTTGTTGAACCTTACATATGGGTTCTCTATAAGGAAAGCAGAAACCATGATATTCAGCTCTAAGAATGGCTCTTCTAGTTTCAATTACTTTGGAAGTTACAAAGTGATTAACTTCAAGTTTCTTCCATATATAATTTTCTACGTCATAAGATGAAATTTGGATATTTATGTTTCTAGTCATGCAGCAAAGCAAAGTATTGCGTACCTTATAATTCAGTTGATATTCATGCTTTTCTTGATTAGTAAAGGTACTAACTTCTTTATCAGGGATTTTATATCCTCCAGTAAGCGTAATGAAATTATCAACACCAGTATTGATAATGAAAGTCTTCATGAAATATCTCTAATATTCGTAATCATTTCCATCAAAGATAGGTGGTCTCGTTGGATTGAGATTATCTATGGAACCAACATTTAAACCTTCCATCCTTAAGAAAAGTCTTTCCACAAAAACTTGTTAACAGAAAAAGATTGTAAACAAGAAAAATATTCTAAGCAAGAAAAATATAGAACAAGAGTCCCTCTAAGAAAAAATTAATCCGAACTATATGAGTCTGAAAAACAAATTCTGAAAAAAAATATGATTCCAAAAAATTCAATTCTGAGAATTCTCTTCTGAACATAATCATGAGATTAATTCAGATTGTACCAAATCCTCTGATACCAAATGTTAATATAGTATGTGAGTATGATATACTCTATAATACCAAATGTAGGATCGAATATGTAATATGAGATTCTAAAATACAAGAGGGGCAGTGAATTGTATTCTTAAAAATTATTTTGGAACTTTTAAAGATGATTATGTTTAACAAGGTTAAACAAGATAATTCACAAAACCTCTAAGTTCTAATCACTTGCTAGATTCCAGAAAAGTGATTCCAGAAATGAAACTTAACAAAAGTTTACAAAGATGAAGATTCTACCTTAAAGTGTATAGAATCTAACTAAATCAGAGTAAAAATATAAGGAAGTATAAGATAGTTATACTTTCCTCAATAATAAAAAATGCAGCGGAAAACTTGTAACAAAACAAGTAACAAGTAGTAAATCATTTAACCCAAAAAGAAGGGTATCCAACAACCTTGGATAAAGGTCCTTTGATTTATACTTTAAAGAAAGTATGTCTTACCCACACCAGAGTAATCTCTCGATAAGAAGATCAGAGTCTGTCTTGCTATCCTCGCAAGCCCTCAACTATCAGGTAGTCGTCACCTCTGTCTTCCTCAGAAAAGAATCCCTCAACTTCAAGGTAGTCATCACCTCTATCTTTCTATCCACGGAAGCCCTCAATTATACACAGTAACAATCGGAGTCTCACGGATCAAATCTGCATAAGGAAAAGTTTGAACAAGCCATTCAAACTTTCTGCATGAAGTTTGAGAGTTTATAAGAGCCTCTCTCTCTAAAAATCACTTTTGAAAGTTCTGAGCTTCAAAAATTCCAAAAGATCCAAGCACGTTCAAATGAGCTCCTATTTATAGGCACAGATCTAACGGTAGGCTCCCTCCTCCAACAGTCTAATTCTTCCTTGAATTTTGGAGGGACCTGTACACGTGTCACTCAAACAATGGTTAGTTGATAACTGAAATCATAACATCGTTTTATAATATAACAAGTGTATGTATAACTAAAAACTAATATTCGGAATGTAGGTAAATGAAATTTCAGAGTCTAACCAAAATTGAATTCGGAGTCTATAATACAAGGATATTCAGATTCTGTTTTCAAGGAATTCGGAACCTGAACTTACAATGTTCGGAGTCAAAGTTCATGAGAATTCACAGTCAGAACTCATAGGAGTTCAAAGTCTAAATTCAAAGAACTTGGAGTCAGAACTTAGAAAATTTCGTATCCAGAATTCGTATTCAGAATTTAGAGTCAAAACTCAGAAAGTTTGTAACCAGAATTTGTATTTAGAATTTAGAGTTATAACTCTGAAGTTCGTAACCAGAATTCTGATTTAGAATTCAGAGTCAAAACTCTAAAGTTCATATCCAGAATTCGTATTCATATTTCAGACTCAAAACTCTGAAGTTCCTAACCATAATTCTGATTTAGAATTTGGAGTCAGAACTCAGAAAGTTCATAACTAGAATTTTGATTCAGAATTTAGAGTCAAAACTCAAAAAGTTCGTAACTAGAATTCTGAGAATTCAGATTCTAAAACATAATGCTTCATATCTAAGTAATTTTAGGATTCCAAGGTTTTTGGTTACAATCCAAATTTTACACTTATAAAAATATGATTGAATAATGAAAACAAGTTAAGGGTAAATTTACTTTGGGAAGGAAATTTTCTTTATACAAGTAAAACAAGGGTAAAAAGATTTTTTCCTTGAGATAAGGTGTTTGTGATTTTCAAAAAAGATGAAATGGTAAATTCATAAGGATACCTTAATGACACAACAATCTCCCCTTTACATGAAGGAATGGAAAATTCATAAGGAAAACCTTATTGACTCAACTTGATGAATGTTTTTTTGACATATGTCAATTATTTGAATAAATTGTGACTATGTGATGGTTGAGCCTGTTATAGAACTCCATTTACTTGGGAAAAGTTTTATTGATGTCTCATTTGATGATGAACATATGAGTGTACAGGTTTTTTAATAGATTTATTCCTATATTTATGTTCCTATTTGATTTCCACTTGTTTTCATTATCATAAAATGCATGGACATTATTATGAATAGATTTGTTTACATATTGATGTGTGAGTATGATTAATTTCTAGCTGTACTCAAATGAGTATGTGTTAACATGATTACATTTATCTATATTCAAAAAATTATGATATAGTATGCTTATTATGTGACACTCCTTTTATATGAATCTTGAATGATTATTACTGATTTGACATCCTTAATGATCCTACATATAGAAATGAATTGATTTTGGAGCTTATAATTTATGGTTTTCTGGGTATGAATATTTTATATTGAGAACATGAAATTGAATTTTTTATCATACCATTATGATAATATTATACACTAATAATTGATATACCCCATGTTTACCCTTACTGAGCATCTGAACTCACCCTTTCTTTTTATTTTGTTTCCCTAGGTTATGTGGATTGTTTCTATGTAGGGTATGTCTAAGAAGAGAACAATGTAAGAAGATCTTTGTGGCTGTTGTTTAAAATCTTTCATGGATTAATAATATTATTTATATAATCTCAAAATAAACTTATCATTTAAAGTCTCAATGAATTTATTATATTTAGATGTAATGAATATTAGTCTAAAATAATGAAATATTTGTATATGTTGTGCATAGGTCACATCAGTTGGTATTAGAGGAGGGTTTAGTTATTCATTTGAGATTAGGTTTATAAAACATAGAGAAAAACCTAGTGATAGGTTTATGAAAATGAAAACATCATAATGTTTTAATATTGAAGAGATTATGTGGTTTTCCTAACATCAAATTATTGTTTGGATATTATAAGTGGATATGGTTATGGCTCAGATACATCTCAGGGTAATAAGAGTGAAAATATTTTTTTGTGTATATCTCCTCTATCATTCTGGTGTATCATGAGTGAGCCCTTACTGTGTACCTGGTTTGACAGTCCTAGGTGACAATACTGGGTAAAACCAAATTTTCATTATGGACCATTTTGATGGATTTAAATAGATAATGA
Organism: Viscum album; assembly: GCA_963277665.1. Taxonomy (NCBI): domain Eukaryota; kingdom Viridiplantae; phylum Streptophyta; class Magnoliopsida; order Santalales; family Viscaceae; genus Viscum; species Viscum album. The sequence goes on along the minus strand of OY728127.1, from coordinate 1,206,485,789 downwards.
CCATGGATGATCTAGGTTAATATTTGTCGTCATAGATCAAAAATACAATGTCATAATTTCAAACATCATAAGAAAGATTTTCAAAATCATATGATAAACTTTTAGTGTATGGATGAATATATACATCCAATTAAGTTATTCCTATTATTCAGGTGTTAATACCTTTTAATGAGGGATCTTTATCTCAAATGGTTGGGGAGAGACTCAAAATCAATGATTTGACTAATGTTTCATATTACACTGATTTATTTATTTAAGGTTTTCATAGTCTTTGCCTGATTTGGGAAGTTTATTTTAAAATAGGGATCATACCTAGTACTACACTTATTTTAATAATTCCATAGATAATGGGCCCTATTTAGTTGTATTAATTAATGAAGAAAATATAAGAGAATCTTGATAAATGATTAGTATTCCTAAGTGAATCTCCATACTATTCACCTTTTATTTTTGTTAAGAATAAAGATGGTTCAATGTGCCTTTACATTGATTATCGAAAACATAACAAGATCACAATAGAGAAAAAGTATACACTACCCTATATTGATTATTTGTTTGATCAATTATGAGTATCTCAATATTTTCCCAAGATTGAGATTCATTCTCAATATCATAAATTAAGAGTTAAGAAGGAGGATATAACCATGATAGCCTTTCATCGAAGTAATTATTATAAAATTATAGTAATTCCATTTGGATTTACCAAATCTTCTGCTATCATCTTGGATTTAATGAAAAGATTAATTCGGGATCACCTTGATCAGTTTTTGGTAGTCTTTATAGATGATATTATTATATATTAGAAGAGAAAGGATGATAATGAAGAACATTTGAGGATTGTACTGAAGACCCTGAGGAAGGAGAAATTGTATGATAAATTTGTCAAGTGTGCTATTTGGATTTAGAACTTTTTATTCTCAGGTCATATAATCTCATGATAGGCTATTTTAATGGATCCTTCAAATATGGAAGCTGTTGAAAAATATCCCAAACCAACCATGATAACTAAGATTTGTAATATTATTCATATGGATGTATACTACTAGATCTTCACGTGGGATTTCTCATATGTATCTAATCAAATAACCAAGTTTAACTGGAAGGGAGAAAAGTTTCATTCAACATATAAATGTGATGAAAATTTTAGGGAACTGAAGAGAAGGATAGTTAGAGAACCTATAAATACACTACTTTAGAGTGGATAAGTGTTCATGATCTTTAGTGATGAATAAAAGAATAATCTAGGTTGAATATTTATGTATAATGATGTAATGATATTTTATACCACATGAAAATTGAATGTTAATGAGAAAAATTACCGAACTCGGGATTTGGATTCAGCTACGGTAGTTTTTTCATTAATGATATGAAGGAATTATATTTATGGAAATTCTTGACATATATACAATTATAAATGTAATTACCCTACCCATGTATCCAAGAGATGGTGCCTTACCTTATTACATTGGCATAAGAAATAAGGAATCACATCCCAAGGGTCTGAATTGTTTTGTGGTCTTGGTAACCGAGAAACATACTTGAACATTACATTACAATTTAAAACATAAAATGAAACATAAATAATACCTTTATAACACCATTATTATCCTCCATTAATACTCCATATCATTTATAACATACTTCATAGAATTCGGAGAAGAAATAAAACATACAAAAGGGGTGAGCTCAGATGCTCAGTAAAGGTATATATACAACGAAAGCTGTTATAAATTAACATAAATAATAAGGCATGGTGAATAACTAAAACACATGAAATTTAATTAATAACTAGAGAATAATGTGGAAGGAATGAAAGATGTTCAAATAATACCTTATAAATAATCAGATAAGAATGAAACATAACCATGTATATTATACTAGTCGAATAATCACATGGAATATCAATAACTAATCTCATAATAATGTAACTCATAATGTGAGACATCATAAACATACCATAAATTCTTCGATAAAGACTCCATATATAAATGGGGAAGATATTAGACAAAACAAAAACTAGTTTGTCTCATGAGACATATCGATGCATTGAGGGTTTAGTAACTTCTTATAATATCTCATTACCCATTTGTTAACAAGCTTCCTTTATTTTCACTATTTTGGGAGTTAATTGCCTAGTTTTTTTAGCATGTTTACACTTGTTACTTCTTGTTCCAATTAATTGGATCATGATTTAATCATCTATAAATTTCAAACCATGATGGAAAAATCATACATATCTAGTGTATATGTTTTTATATTATGAGATAATAAATGAAATGTTCTGTTCATGGAGACGGTAGGCCATACGTATTCATGAATGCGACTTCCATTTCTTTATCATATTAAAAGAACAAAAATTAAATTATATATATATAATAAATACAGCATCTTATTTATTTCAAATATGTCACATATTTTTATTTAAACCATCCCTAATACATTCGATGTATAGCGTGGACGAATCACATTATTTTGAGAAGGTGGTAGCCCACACGTCCAAAAATGATGTTATCATATTCCCAGAAATGGAGTGCATAAAGATATGTGTTATATAAATATTAAATAATAATTAATACATAATAAATATTATATATATCATATAAAAATATATTTTCCATCATAAGGCCCACCCATGAGAGGTGGTAAAGGAAAAAATGAACAATATTGTTTTGTGCGGTAAGTCCGTTACCCAATAGATGGAAGTGTGTGTAAGTGTAGGTAAAAACTGTAACATTAAAACATCTTAGTATATTGAGGATAAATATGTTATTATATAAAAATTATATAAAAATAATTTAAATGGGTTTATAGAATAAATAAAATAAAAAAAATCATTGATGAACGTTACCTCTTCTTTGGGTATCCCCTTTTGATTTGCACATAATAAATTCATTAGATAAATTTCTTTCCCAAAGTAAGGATTCCGGGTTTAAGAGAGTTATATTGGGAGAATATTTGTAAAGGGTTTTTCTAATACAAATAGGTTCTCGAGTGTGAATAAAAGAGATTAATATGCACCCTTTTATAAGAGAGGGGAGGATAACTCATAGAAATCTTCAAAATATTAAATTAATATAAATTAATTTTATAATAAAAATGGATCAAAACTAATTAATTTAGAAAATAAAATGATTTTTGGTTGAAATATATTCATCCAATTAAAATTATATATGTTTTGACTATTTTTTAATCCCTATCATTAAGCTTTAACCCTTATTTAACCTTTTTAATTCTTTTTGTGATATCATTTAATTTAAATTTTGGAGGGTTAATATAATTACTATAAAATTCCAAACTACAAAAAATTTAGTAATTTATGAAATTTTATGACTTATCCCAACAATTTGGAAGAAATTTATATTTTTGTAAATTTTATATCATTTTATAAAAAATTATTTAACTTAATATATCAATATTGTCCATTTTGACTCTATTCATTACTTGACTTTTTGAAAATACCATAACAGAAATATAAATTAGAAAAATACTTCCAAAACATAAATAACATGTAAAACTCATATAAAAATTCTTTTATGACATTAATAAACTCAAATTATATTTATAAATGTATTTTTAATATCATTTATTTGATATTTCCTTTAATTAAACACTTACTCCATCATCATTGTGCAAGCCTTTAGTTAAAATATTTATTCTCCAAAAATTAATAATAAACTATAATAATAAATATAATCGTTTAATATTCTAAAATATTATTTATAGTCGAAAATATCTCTTATTTAATCCCATATTAAAAATATTTTAGTTGTTAAAAACAAAAGTGTCACAATATTGACTTTTCTTGGAATATAAAATTATAAATTTCATTCTCTCCTCAAAGTGGCATAAAAAAAGTTATAAATTTATCCCAAGTATGATTTTGGTCTAAATAAACTCATCCAATTAAATTATTACATGTTTTAGTGTAATATTTAAAAAATGTATAACATTATTTTACCCTTAATTTTCTGATTTACCTTTAACCGTGTTAATAATTTTTTACTAATGTTACTATTAATATAGAAAAAAATAAAAGGGACATATTTAAATAATTTTTATATTAATATTAAAATTATGGAATTAATTTATCAAAATTCCAAAAATATAATTTGATGTAATTAATTAAAAATTAATCCCAGAAACAGGACGAAACAATGTGGTTTTAAAGTGAAAATGTCCAAAAGATTGAAATGTTTTTTATATCCAAATTCAATTTGAAATAGATAAAAATTACATAAATTGGATTAAATGATAAAAAATCTATCTAAATCTATTTTAAAACCAATCTAAAATATAATTTTATGCTAATAATTATTCAAACGAAAAAGGTGTTTTCAATTAAAATAGAATATTTTATTACTATTCCTCAAAACATGAAAGTTACAAGAGAAATACAAAATCATAAACCAATTTAATTTTTTATATTTATATTTTAAATAATGAGTTTATTTTTTTAAATAGAATTTATAAAAGTGCCAAAAATTGGATTTAAAATAGGTTCAGCCTTAAAAGATGGTAAAACTACATTTAGAAAAATATTTGTTTTTATGCATAATATTTGTTTTTTTCTTATCTTATGACCCTAAAATATATTGGATGAATATAAAAAATATTTTATTGATATATAACATATATATATTTCATTAATATTAGTCCTTAATTGTAATTTATTTTATTTATTAAGACAAAACTCCTATGGGAGCATAAAAATAAAAATATTTTCTTTATTTTCAATTGGTTTATATTTTAATTTCAAATTATTTAGTGACCAATGAATTCATTTAATATTTTATAAACCATATATTTTCATAATTTAGTTAAAACTATTCATATATTCTAATTTAATGTCTATGTTATATCTTATTATATTAAATAAAAATATTTTAATAATATTTTGTTCAGTAAAACTTTGTCCTGCTTGTAAAAAAAACTATATATGAAATTAAATTTAAAAAGATACATTTCATAAAATATTAGGGTGATAAATTATCCCATCCTTTAATAAATTTCATCCTTTAAATTTGTAATTGAACTTTAAAAATCAATGTTTGATAGTTGATAAATCCTTTGTGGGAAAACCATATTGGAAATAGGGTTAATAAAACATCCTCTTAATAAGAGAGAAAGGTAAATTTGAAGGTCACTATCAAATTAGGATTTCGATTAGTATAAAATTAGTGAGAAATGAAAACCAAGAAATGTAAGAGAAATAAAACTATCAAGTTCTAATGGAGAGTGATAGAGAACATGGTTATCAGAAATTCTACCATAATGAAACTATAGATTTGTGATGAGTAAAAGTGGTAATTGATTTCTCGGTAATAAAATTAAATGAATATAATTTTTCATTCCAATATCCTTTTCTAGAGTTTAGGAATTATTTTTATACCTATATTAATAATATATGTAAATAACTTTCTTTAAATGTAGAGTTTCATCCTTTAATCAATTTCCTCTACAAACACATTTTTTCTACAAATGAGGAGTATTTATGATGAAATTTTATGCCTAAAGCACTTCTAAAAAATCATACGGTTTGAAAGTATTTCCTTCATCTTTTAAATGTTTACTAAAACTAAAAAGGTTATCACATTTTATCCAATAAATAATACTTTAAACTCAAAAAATAATATTTAATGTTTAACTTAATCAATTCCAAGAATAGTTAATCTTCAGATTCATCCAAAATATTTCATTCCTATTTCAAAGAAAAAACATTATAAGGAAGGTCACTAAACATCTGAAATCAACTTAAAATTAGATTAACCAAATCAAATAAACCTTTATATAATGAAAATGATTTTATCTTCAAAATTAAATAGTAATACCCAAATTTTAACATATATCATTCCCCAACTAACTGTCATTCCACAAAAATATTCTAGACTAATATTGAAACCCAAAAATCAAAATGATTTGATCACATATTCTTCCAAATAACATCAATTACACTTAATGTATCATACTAAAAAATTTATCTCCTAGGTCACATAATATCCAATATATGCTAACCATTTTCATAAATAACCTTAATCACTCTATGTCCACAATAAAATCATATTTTACACTAAAAGAAAATTCAACCTCTATTCCTTATAATATTTCATTTACCTTAATGTAATAGGATTCTCAAAACAGTTAACATCTTCTGAAATAACATTAATAACTTAATCACCAAATAATTTTCCTATCCCAAGGTTGTCTATTTGATAAAAGAAATTTCCATAAATTCAAAACAACCATTATCTATTATAAATTTTAAATAAAAAATGTCATGCTAACTAGAAAATCATATATTCTTGTGGTAGGTGATGTACCCTTATCTCCCTTCAGTTGTGAGTTCAAGCCTTATAGCCTTTCCAGACATGACGGGTTGTCACCCATCCTTAAGGTTGCGCTTTATCTAAATGTATATTAATATTATCCAAAAATTTGATAATCATCCTAAAAATTAAACTAAATATATTCAACATTAAAGAAATATTTTAACCATAAAGGTTATCTCATATGCTTCATTTTTTATTCCCAATAATATAAATACACATAATTACCATAAATTATAGGATCATATAAACCCTAACAATCATCCCTACCTTTAAACATTTTTCCATAAAATGAAAAGGAATTATTTATTAAATAATTTTTTCACACATACTAAACCAATGGGTTTTACTACCTAATCTATATTTTTCTGAATATAGATCCCAAGTTTTCTACTAAACATACTCTGATACCAACTATAATGAATTCAACCCCAGTATCCCAGAGAAATTTGCTTAATTTATGAAATTGGCATATGATACAAGGAATATCATCCCAAGTGACTGAATAGTTTATTAGTATTGGTAAACATGATACATACATAGACATTAAATTACAATTTAAAACATAAAATACAATATAGATAATCCTTTGAGAACACAAATATTCTTATAAGTTAACCCTGTATATCATTCATAACATACTTCTCATAATATTTGGGAAAAATTAAACATAAAAAAGGGGTGAACTAAAATGATCATTAAGGGTATACATACAATGAAAGATATCATCAATAAATATAAAAAATATGGTAAGGTGAATAAATTAAACACATGCCATTTAATTAATAACTTGAGCATAATATGGTAGGAATAAAATATGATAAATTAGTTCCATATAAAAAATCACATAAGAATTAAACATAACCATTAATATTATACTAGTCTAATAATCACATGGAATATCAATAATTAATCTCATAATGAGGGAATGTATAATGTGTAAAATCATAAACATACCATCAAGTCATAGACCAAGACACCATACATAAATAGGCAATACATTATCCAACACCAAAAAATAGTTTGTCTCATGAGACCTACCAATTCATTGAGGGGATATATCGGGCGCTGACCATCACTTAATAAGTCCAATCCATTCCTCACATGAATAAATAAAACAACTGAATCAACATGCCTAAACAAAATCAATAAATATCCATATTGGAATAATCAATTGTACACAATGTCAATACATCCCCATTAAAAAAAGTATGATGAATTCTATTATTAGATTACATACTCAACAAATGATTCAATAAAAGATGTTGACATAGATGAAATTATTTTAAATGAGATCATTCAAAAATTCTTACGGAAAACAATATTTAAACATTCAAATGTTTCTGATACCTATTTGAAACATTTGAATTAAAATCCAAATGAATGAATAATATTAAATGAAACTTATAATATCTTGATAATAATTATATTCATGATAAAATGTAACGTCCCAGATTCGGGTGCCACGCAATGGGTGCCCCAAACCTGGTTGGTCACATGATCTCAAGAGAATTTCCCCAAACACCAAAGGATGACGACTAGCTATGAGGGCCTAGGTATGATATTGGGGAAACTATGCCCTCATTTTTCAAAGTGTAGTGCAACGGAGAAAATATAAACATACCAAAAACAATAGCAGTACACAATATCAAGCGGAAAAGGACAACGGTACTAAAGTAAAAGATGACCAACAACCATATATATATGATGATGCAATGTGTCCCTAATTATAAGAAAGTAGCCAAAATAGGATATACTGTAATCTAAAACAATACAACACAAGGTACAAGTATAGCAAAGCAAAACAAAATAGTGCAGCAGGAACTCAGTAGCATCACAAGCCTAAGCTCGGTCCCATGCTCCCCTACTCCTCTACAACAATCAAGTATCTGTATAAGGACTCTTGACCTTATCAACACCTACAGCAATATAATATTTTTAGGCCCAAGATATGACCCAAACAGGGTGAGAGAAATAAATCTCAATAGGCAACCACCAAAGTCCCGTGCCCAACTATCAGTGAAATTATGCAATAGTAGTGTGCAATAATGAAGTGCTATAAACTAGGAAGTACTCAAAAGGAGCTACTCCTACTAGTTCCATTACCCTTTAATTATAATTTAACAATTTAACATAATTGAATTATAAGTTCCCAAGACTCAGCCTCAGCCAACAATCTCCTATACAGTGCCGCAACAAAAACCACAACAGGCTATCTAACAAGTAGAAGGTAAAACTATACCAAGCCCGTGCTTTAGCTTGGCAGGTATATCATAAGAAATCACCACAGTGAATATTTAAAGTAAACAGTGTCCTCAAACATGCAATACTTACCCTCTGGTAATCAGAATCAAAACCCTCTGGTGATTTACCTCTGACATAATGAAAATTTCCCTCAAGCATACAAGATATTTCCCTAAGGTATAAAAGATACTACCCACAGGCATAAGAAAAGTTTCCCTCGGGCTAAATGAAACACTTTCCCTCAGGTATAAGAAACACTTCCATTAGGCTAAGCAAGTAATCGGGCTGAGCCCAACACATAAGAAAGGAATTATATATACATTTTCTCTCAAGAAAACTCAAATCATGCTATAATCATGGCATACCCATGGGTATCCTAGCCAAATGACTAAACAAGGGAAACACACCCACGGGGTGGCCCTAGATCAAAGCAGCGATCTCAAACAAAAGTTTATACTTTTTCATTAAGTTACCTAAGAAAATATAGGTATTTTAACAGTCAAGTCCTCATCCATACGACACCCCAAACATGGGCGAGTATAACAACAGTACACAAAAACAACTCGATATTCGGAAATAAATACCAAACCACCTACATCGATCTCCTCTGATCAATATACGTGAATGACCCCTCTCGAAACACCCGAGAACAATGTAGATTTGGGATAAACATTTACCCATTCAAACTAAAATAAATTCCCTTAGGGAAAGAATTGGAAGGAGAGGTTCAAGAAGAGAGAAGAACTCACTCTCGCGGTTCAAACGAGATCGATAATGAAGGAATCAGAGTCCCAGTGTGCGGTCAGGAGCTCTTCTAAGATCTAACCTTCTCTCCCACAGCTCTTAGGTGTTCTAGGATTCCTCTGTCAAAAGAGGAGGCTAATGCCTATTTTAACCGAGAAAAACATAACTACACGGCGTGTACTCTCATGTACACCACTTTTACTTTCCATTTTTTAACTGTTCCCCTGGCAGCCACTTTCCACCGCCTCACTATTCATCAGCCAACTTGGTTACACGATGTGTATTTCTAAGTACACGGCGTGTACTATTTCTCTAGTGGTGGCTACTCCCATTGCCTTACTATTCACCTACCGATTGATTACATGACATGTATATACTAAGTACATGGCGTGTAGTCAGTTTTTACACCCTTCATCACAAACATGCCTACACGCCCTATATACTCACCCCACATGGCCAAAGTACACGGTATGTGGAAAAGTACATAGCGTGTACCCACAAATTTTGGAATTTTATCCCTTTTTCATTATTTTCTCAAAAACCTTAAAGGAAAAGGAAAAGAAGAAACTTGTACCTCAAGAATAAGAACTAGGTTCTTACAAACTTCCTCCCTTAAAGCAATTCGTCCCCAAATTTCCCTTCCATGAGTGGTGAAGATAAAACTGAGAACAACTCTAGCCACTCAGCACGTACGTCGGTCTCTCACTCCCAAGTTTCATCTTGCACTCGGCCATGCTGCCATAGCACCCGTATGAGGGGATCTGAACAACCTTGGAGAAACTTTGTGCTCCTATAAATAATACAAATCATATGCTCCTCAAAGAATGAATCGACCTAAAGTTCAACCTCCTCGGGCTGAAAGACATGAGAGGAGTCTGAGTGATAATGACACAACTGAGATATGTGGAAGACATCGTGCATGGCTTGGTACCTCTGTGGTAACTACAACAAATAGGTAATCAGCCCGACTCTCTCCGGAATCTCAAACAGCCCCACATACCTCGGTGAAATTTTACCCTATCTATTGATTCGTCTGTGTCCCAACCTCGGTGAAACATGCAAGAAAACCTGATCCCTGACCACGAACACCAAGGGACTTCTGCGGCGATCAAGATAAGATTTCTAACAAGACTGTGTAGTAGACATCCACTTTTGAATCAACTGGACCTACTCTGAAGTCTTCTACATGAGACAGAGTCCCAATAAAGCTGCCTCACCTGCCTCCAACTAGCACAAAGGTGATCAGCATGGCCTACCATATAAAGCCTCGTAAGGTTCCATCTCAATAGTTTCCTGAAAACTATTATTGTAGGAAAACTAGACCAGGGGTATGTGCTTCTTCCAAGAGCCCCAAAAGTCCAGGACGCATGCACGCAGCATGTCCTCAAGCACATGTATCGTACGCTCTGACTAGCCATCGGTCTTAGGGTGGTAAGTTGTGCTCAAAAGCACCGGTGTACCCAGTTCCCTCTGCAAACTCTACCAGAAACAAGATTTAAAATGGGCATCCATATCTGAAATGATAGAATGAGGGACCTCATGAATATGTACTACCTCTCGGATATACAAATTCCCGGGCTCATCAACACCAAAGTTCTCCTTTATCGGTAAAAAGTGAGCTGCCTTCCTAAGTCTGTCCACAACAACCCATACGACATCACAGCCTTGAGGTGACCTCGACAACCCGGTCATGAAATCCATTGTGACATCATCCCATTTCCACTCCGAAATGGGTAACTACTATAATAGTCTGGTTGGCCTCTAATGCTCCACCTTCACCTGCTGACAGGTGGAACATCTCGTAACAAAACCAACTAACTCTCTTTTCATACCCAGCCACCAATAATGACATCTCAAGTCACGGTACATTTTGGTAACTCCAGGATTCACTACCCAAGCTGAAGCATGAAATTCTGACATCAACTCCTTGCATATATCCCCTATAACCCACACTCATACATGGATACACAGTACCTTGTCATCTTCTATCATCCAACTAGTAGGCGGGTCACCATTTTCTACTGACTCCCGTAGAACTAGGCCTTCGGAATCTGATAGTTGTCTCATCCTCACTCTATCTAGGAGGGTAGAAGTCATAGCTAAGGATGAAAGATAGGCTCTCCCTTGACTATCGTGCACCTCCAAATGCATCTCAGAGAACAAAGCCATAAGTTACCACTCACCACTAGCCTCTTGCACTGCCTATATCTGAGTCCTCCTACTCAGTGAATCTTCTACTATATTACCCTTACCAGATGTATAGGGAAGCTCAAAGTCGAAGGATTGAAGGTATTAAACCCACCTTTGCTCTCTCAAATTCAATTCACACTAGGTAAAGATTTATTTTATACTTTTTTGGTCTGTAAACACCACAAAATGTCCTACCAAGAGATAATGCCTCCAACAGCGTAACACATGAAAAACTGCATCCAACTTGAGATCATGCTTTAGGTAATTACTCTCATGTGGCCTCAACTTCCAAGACCCGTACGCAACTACTCGATCACCCTGCATCAACCCTGCTCCAAGAACAATACCTGATGCATCACAGTAAACTATATAGCTCTTCCCTTGCTCTGGAAGTATTAGGACCGGTGTTGATGTCAACCTTCCCTTCAGCTCTTGAAAGGCTGTCTCACATGCTTCTGACCAAACTAACTCCACACCCTTCTTAGTCAAACCCATAAATGGTGCTGCTAAGCGGGAGAAGTCCTGTATAAAGTGCATGTAGTAACCAACCTGCCCCAAGAAACTCCGTATTTCAAACACGTTCTTAGGATGCTCCCAGGAAACTACTGCTCTTGGTTTCTCTGGGTACACTACAACTCCTGCCTCTAAGATAATATGACCCAGGAAGTGTATTTGGTCCATCCAAAAGTGGCATATTGAGAGCATAGCATATAACTGATTCTCTCTTAGTGTACTCAAAATGATCTCAAGATAGGTATCATGTCCGTGTCGAGTGTGAGATTACACCAAGATATCGTCCAAGAAGACTACCACAAAAGAATCTAGATATGGGTGGAACACATGATTCATCAGAGCCATGAAAAATACTGGTGCATTCGTGAGTCTGAACGGCATGACCAAGTACTCATATAGACCATATCTTCTTTGAAAGGTTGTAAGTAGTATGTCTGATGGTCTAATGTGCAACTGATGATATCCGGATCTCAATTAAATCTTCTAGAACACACGTGCTCCTCGAAGTTGATCAAAAAGATCATCAATCCTTGGAAAGGGATATTGGTTCTTGACCGTCAACTGGATCATCTTCTGATAATGCACACAAAGTCTGAGGGTATCATCCACTTTCTTCGCAAATAGGACATGCGAACCCCAAGGAGAAGTACTGGGTCGGATGAAACCCTTTTCCTGCAACTCCTCCAACTGCCTCTTGAGCTCCTGTAATTCTGGTGTATCCATGCTATAAAGAAGAATGGACACTGGTGCTGCTCCTGGCACAAGATCAATAGAGAAATACACCTCTCACTCTAAAGGTATACCTGAGAAGTCGTCCGAGAAGACTTCCCTGAAATGATCAACCACTGAAGGGAAATCCTTCTGACAAGTTCCCTAGTAATCCAGATATAAACTCGCAATCTGGGATGTCACTCCACCTCACCCATGATGTTTGGGTCTAGCTCGGCTCTCCTGGACATTCCATTCTCCCTTGTATAGAAACTATCTTCCCTCTGGTGATATGAAACTCACCCTATGATGTTAGCAATCTACAAAGGCTCGAAAGGGTACCAACCAGTCCATCCTGAGAATGATGTCATAGCTCTTCATCACTAATACATAGAGGTCCCATAGAAAGTGATACCCACCAACCTCTAGGGGGAACTCCCTGTAATGACGCAAACCATCCCTTCTAGTTCCCAATGGAGTGTCTAGTGTCATGATATTAGAAGAAGAATAAGAAACATAGAGCCCAAGGCTCTCCACAAAGGGCATAGATAAAAAGCTATGCGCAGAACCGGTATCAAAAAGTATTGAAGATAAAATAGAAGCAACTAGAATAGTACCTATGAAAGTGGAAGGTTTGGGATCCTGCTTCTATTGGGTGTGTTGCACTGCATATGCTTGCCTAGTGTCGCGGCCCTACGACACATCCTGGCTACCCTAAGCTAACTCGCCCTTCTATCTCTGAGATCCTGGTGTCTGGCTACCATGGCCATGACCACCACCTCGGCCTGAACGTCCTGACGTATTCCAATTCCCTGATTGATAAGAAGCTACTGGACCTTCTCCTGTACACGGAGTCTACACAGAACACCTCTCACTAGTCACTGGTGAAAATTCCCTGCAAAAAATGCTATAGATGACTCATATTGTTACAAGATTGGAACTCCACTGGGTCACGTGAACACTAAGGTCTCTTGTGACCCTCTTTACCACACCAGTAACACATCACCTGACCACCTGAAGAATTCTTCTGGATAATACTTCCACCGTGAGAGAAATCCATCTGCCTCTTCCTCTTACCGGTAGAAATAGTACCGGAAACTGGTGCCAAACTTCCCCAGCCTGCACTACTAGATTCCCGCAGGTTCTGCTCAGTAATCAGTGACTGGTTCACAATAGAATGCACTGTAGGAAACCTGAAAACATTCACCAGCACTCAGATTTCATATCGAATACCATCCTCAAAGCATATAGCCCTCAACATCTCATCACCCACTAGATGAGGTGCAAAACGCTATATCTTGGGGAAGCGAGCAGAATAATCCATCACTAACATGGCGCCCTGCTGCAGATTCATGAACTCTCAAGATCGATCCTCCCTTAGCATCTCTGGAAAGAAAAATCCATAGAAGAATGCCTATAAATCATCCCTATCCATGTCTCTGTGATGCTCAGACTGGGTGGTAACATCCCACCATCTCTTGGCAGAATCATGCAACATGTAAGTAGCGAGCTTGACCCTCCTCCCAGGAGGCATCTCCAGATGGTCGAAGATCATCTGCATAGAACCCAGCCAGGACTCTGCAGCCTATGGTCTGTCATCCCCTAAAAATGTAGGCAGATGGTGCTATTGAAATATACGTGTCAGCTCCTCCATAGATGTGGCAACTGGCGGTGCTCCCTGGAAGGTCTGCATGAACCGCATGAAGCCTTCGCAAAACTGCGCATCTGCGCCTGCATATGGTATAACGGTTAGCGCCACATCTGGAACTACTATAGGATCTATCTGTAGCCCATGGCCTACCATCTCTGGAGTATAATCGTTTCCACTCTCTTGGCGAACAACTCGAGGTCGTCTCGGCAGCATGACTCTACGTGGTCAAAACACGCCTTAAAGAAATATCATCAAGGTCCAAAAACAAGGAGTGTAAGAAGGGAACATGAGAAAGAAAACATTCAAGTTTTACAAAACATGACTACACGGCGTGTATAATAACTACACAACGTGTTCCCTTAAGTCTTTTACATGCATGTGTACTCTACCAGCACTGGTCATGTAACTCCCCAAACACAAGGCGTGTTGTCCTTACACACGACGTGTACTTGAATTTTCTTCCCCTTCCCGAGTCCTTCTACATGGATTAGCCACCTGACTCTTCTTAGAACGAGGCTAAACGACGTGTACTAGACAAGCTTCACTGACCCGTGTTGTTCGGGAAACGACCGGGTACACAGCTCAAACAACACGGCGTGTTCTAGATGGACACGGCGTGTACGACTTAGATTCTAACCGCCTGTGTTGTTAGTGACACGACCAGCTACTCGGCTGACACTACATGACTTGTTACACCCGCACATGACATGTACACCACCCTGTTCCCCCAGCCACACGGCTAAGACCACACAGTCTCTCACTGGTCAGGACTACATGGCATGTCCCACAGGTACACGACATGTACTAGAAGAGCTTCGCTGACCCGTGTTGTTCAAAACACGGCTAGTTACACAGCTCACACTACACAACATGTTCCAGATGGACACAACGTGTACAAGAAAAGATAACACCAACCCGTGTTGTTAGTTACACGACTGGATTCCCAGATTACACTACATGGCATGTATAAGGACTACATGGCATGTTTAAGTGAAGATTTCTCCATCCGTGTTGTTAGTCATACGGCGGACACAGGGTCAACACGACACGACGTGTACAAATGGTACAAAACGTGTTCCTAGAAGAACATCCCCATCCCATGTCTCTTCTCACACGATCTATGATACTATTAGAGACTACACGGTGTGTAAATAAGGTACACAGTGTGTACTTAAAAAAATTTCATTTCTTCGCAAACAGAAGAGTACATGGTGTGTGTTCATAGAACCACACGCCATGTTGTCTGGGTTTCCAGACAGTAGACCTCAGAAACTACTCTGGAGCAACTTTTTTCTTAAATTTCAAGAATTGGTATGCCAAATTTCGATCCTTGGGGGCCCATACTCCCCAAAAACCAAAGTTTGTCACCCGACCTTTCTCATTATAGTACTAAACGCAACAACAGGCTAGATTATGATCCACTAAATTCTAGTCTAAGAGAGCCCATACTTCTCAGGAACCAAATATTAGCGTCCATCAACCAAACCATAACATGTACCAATACCCAATCAATAGTAGGCGTATCTATCAAGGTACCTATCACAACAACATGCATTCTCTAGCACAACATCTATCACAACAACATGCAATTTCTAATGCACCGACATGGCATGGATACTATGCATGACATGTGATTCTAACATGTGCCTAAATGATGCATGATATGGAATACCCTCATCTCACCAATTTGCAACTAAATAAAACCCAAGTTTAAAAATATAAATAGCACACCACAAGTGCATCACCCAATGGTGAAAATCAAATCAATTGTAATAATCAAAAACAGAAAATCACAATTTAATTCGAGGTAATCCGGACTTTACCTATACATGATGTAGCTACTCCCATGCAAAATTATTACCGAATACCTTATAAATCTATCTCTTTTAGTCGTCACCAAATAATAAAATAATTCAGAGAAAAGAAAAACCCATCTGATACCACTTTGTAACATCCTGGATCCAGGTGCCACACAACGGGTGCCCCGAACACGGTTGGTCATATGACCTCAAGCGCATTTCCCCAAATGCAAAAGGTTTCTGACTAGCAGTGAGGGCCTAGGTTTGATAGTGGGGAAACTATGACCTCATTTGTCAAAGTTTAGTGCATCTGAGAAAATATAAACATACAAAAAACAGAAGCAGTACACAATACCAAGATGAAAAGGACAATGGTACTGAAGTAAAAGATGACCAACAGTAATATATATATATGATGAAATATGTCCCTAATTCTAAGAAATAATCCAAAATAGGATATACTGCAATCTAAAACAATACAGCACAAGGTACAAGTAAAGAAAAGCAAAAAGAAAAATAGTTGAGCAGAAACTCAACAGCATCGCAAGCCTAAGCTCGGTCCCATGCTCCCCTACTCCTATGCAAAAATCAAGTACCTGTATAGGGACTCTTTACCTTATCAGCAACTACAATAATATAATCTGTTTGGGCCCAAGACATGACATGAATAGGGTGTGAGAAATAAATCCAAGTAGGCAACCACCAAAGGATCGTGCCCAACTTTCAGTGAAATTGTGCAACATCAGTGTGCAATAATGAAATGCAGTAAACTAATAAGTACTCAAAAGCATCTAATCCTACTAGTTCCATTACCATTTAATTATCATTTAACAATTCAACATAATTGAATTATAAGTTCCAAAGACTCAGCCTCAGCTGAAAATCTCCGATACAGTACTGCAGTAAAAACCACAACAAGTTATCTAACTAGTAGAAGGTAAAACAATACCAAGCCTATGCTTTAGCTTGGAAGGTATATCATAAGAAATCACCACAGGGAATATTCAAAGTAAAAAAGTGTCCTAAATCAGGAAATACTTACCCTTAGGTAATCAGAATCGAAACCCTCAGATGATTTCCCTCGGGCATAATGAATATTTCCCTCAGGCATACGAGATATTTCCCTCAGGCATAAAATCTTCTGCACATATTCATAAGAAAAGTTTCACCCAGGCTAAACGAAACACTTTCCCTCAGGCATAAGAAACACTGATCTCAGGCTAAGAAAGTAACCGGGATGAGCCCAACACATAATCAAAAAATTATATATACATTTTCTCTCAAGAAAACTTAAAGCATGCTATAATAATGACATACCCACAGGTATCTTGGCCAAATGGCTAAACAAGGGAAATGCACCCACAGAGTGGAACTAGATCAAAGCAGCGATACAAAACAATAATTTATACTTTTTCATTAAGTTACCTAAGCAATTCTAGTTATTTTAACAGTCAAGGCCTCAGCCATACGACACCCCAAACATGGTCGCATAGCACAACGGTACACAAAACCAACTCAACAGTTGAAAATAAACACCAGAACACCTACCTCGATCTCCTCTGATCAATATATGTGAACGATGCCTCCTGAAACTCCCGATAACAACATAGATTTGGGATAAACATTTACCCATTCAATATCAAATAACATCTCTTAGGGTAATAATTGTAAGAAGAGGTTCAAGAAGAAAGAAGAACTCACCTACGCGGTTCAAATGAGATTGATGGTGAAGAAATCGGAGTCCCGATGTGCAGTCGGGAGCTCTTCCAAGATTCGGCCTTCTCTCCCACGGCTCTCGAGCATTCTATGCTTCCTATATCAAAAGAGGAGGCTAATTCTTGTTTTAAGAGAAAAAAACATAACTACACGACATGTACTCTCAAGTACATGGTGTATACTTTCCATTTTTTAACTGTTCCCCTAGAGACCACTTTCTATCGCCTCACTGTTCATCAGCCGACTTGGTTACACGACGTGTATTTATAAGTACACGATGTGTACTATTTCTCTACTGGTGGCTACTCCCACCACCTTACTGTTCACCTGCCGACTGATTACACGGTGTGTATATACTAAGTACATGGTGTGTAGTCAGTTTTTACACCCTTCATCATCGACAGGACTGCATGCCCTGTATACTCACCCCACACGACCAAAGTACATGGCATGTGAAAAAGTACATGGCGTGTAACCACAAATTTTGAAAATTTTCCCCATTTTCCTTATTTTTCTCAAAAACCATAAAGGAAAAGGAAAAGAAGAAACATGTACCTTAAGAATATGAACTGGGTTCTTACATATAACGGGTTAAATGAGCATTATGTACACTACACAACAAAAATAAGTGGTTCATAAGTCATATATCTCATAGAAGTAAAAGTGAGATGAGAAAATCCATTACTTTGTTCTTTCTTTTATTTGAACATTCTTTAACCTCCTGTATAATGGTTTTAAGCATGTAATTAACGTATAACATCACCATAATAATATTTATTATATCATATATTAACTTATTATAATATCTCATTACCAATTTGTTATCAATCATCCATTATTTTCACTATTTGTGTGTTAATTTCCTAGTTTTTTGAGTTTTTTGGACTTATTATTGGTTGTTACTATTAATTAGTTCATGATTTCATCATATAAGGAATTTAAACCATGACTACGTTATCATATATAATCAGTGTATATGTATTTATAATAATCCATAATGTTTGGAGATAAGAAATGAAATGTACCGCTCATGGATATGGTAGGTCGTATGTATGCATGAATGATAATTCCATTTCTTTATCATATTAGAAGAATTAAAATTAAAAAGATATTTTTGTATATAATAAATTCAGTATCTTATTTATTTCATATATGTCATATGTGTTTATTTAAATCCATTTCAAATACATTCCTAGTATAGCTTGAACAAATCACATCACTTTGAGGAGGTGAGAGTGTAGAGACCCGAAGCTTGATGTACATGGACATTACATTACATTTACGGAATACTTAATACATAATGAAAACAGACACACAAGGACCGTAATAGTTTAGTGTCTTTGGAAACTTGGGAAAAAAATCTTCTAAACACGGTGAAAGATCTTCAACATCTCCCATAAAGATCTTCCCCTTTGGTTTTCTTACCTAAAACCTTTCTTTAAAATCCTGGGGAAAAGAAAACATATAAAGGGTGAGCTCAAATTCTCATTAAGGGTAAGCATAAAGAACATAAAACAATACATAGATGTTTGAGTGAAAAAACTTGTACATAAAATCTAAACATCAAAATCTTGAGCAAAGACATAAATCTTGGAAGTATATAAGGCATAGATCATAATGAAACATTAATCCTAATAAAATAACATGGGAATAAAACATGTAATTGTGGCTTCCATTAAGCACTTGTTATGATTTCCATAGTAGCCAAGGCATTGCTGCCAAGACCATCTTGGTGGACAAAGTCCCTTTTTGAATCGAGTTCACTCCTCGTTCCAGTCCTGTACTAAACCGGATTAACTTACCGTTCCAGCCATGTCTATCTCATGACATATAAATCTTTACCCAATTCATTGGAGGGAGATATAGGTCCCACCCATCTCATGATAAAATCATTCTTACTTGTGCCACAACATAAACATAAATCATTCATCATAACCCAAAGAATAAAAATGGGTTTCATAAACATCATCACATAATCCATATAAAAGAAATGGATATAATTTCATAATAAGAAAAGTGAAACCATGTAAATCATAGAGACAATATACTTGAAACATACACTTATTAAATATTTCCATCTTAGTTGGAAAATGGTTTTGATAAAACACTTGAAATGAATTCTTAAGGAAAATATCCTTTCTTCTTCAAAATCATTTTCTTTTCACAGAATGTCATGAAATTTTAAAAGAAAGGGATTTTTTTGAAAATAGTCATGAAATAATTTGTAGGAATATTCATGAAAATATGGTTTTATAAAACCGTAAAAATCCTTTCATGCCGTATAAGTTAAAAAAACATTCTTCTCGTACTTTTACCGGAAAAGTCAAAAAGTACCTCATAAAAGAAAGATTCTTTACATACCATGTAGTAAAAGTAAAAAATGGGTAAAAAAGACTTTAAACACACATGAAACCATTTTTAGAAAACAGGGACATGGATGATAAATATAACCCCAGTAAATACTTACGTATAAACAATATCGGATAAAAACGAGATTGGAAAAGTTATCCCTTACCTTATATCTGATATGCTTCGTATTTATCCGAACCTCCTGTATAATGATTTAAATAATGTCATTGACTTATTACAGAATCATATTTATTGTTATGATATCATATATGGTTCACTTATGACTTTATATTACCCATTCTTTTGTAAATTCCATGTTAAATTCGTATTTTGGGTAAAATCGTTTCATTTATCGTATGCATTTAGACTTGTTGTTCTTGATATTATTATTAGTTATATCATGATTTAATTAATTCCAGAATGTAAAACATGATTTATATATCATATATATTCAATATATATATATATATAATAGATTGATAAATGAAATGAAACACACCGTTCATGGAGACGGTAGGCCGTACGTACGCATGAACACTGTTTTCCTTTCCTTATTGACTCCAATGGAAGTTAGTAGATGACATATATATATATACATAATTCCAGTAGAACTATTATGTTATATATACCATTATTATTCATTATACATACATTATAATCATTCTTTAATGCTTATCATGGAGAATGAATCACATCGCGTAGTGGAGACGGTAGTCCATACGTACGCACTAGCGATGATATCATTCCCATAATTATTTAATTGAATTGGAGTGGATAATATAATATCTCAGAATAAGTATGATGTTATAATAACTATATATATAGTTATTCTTTACACCATTATACCCATCCATGTAAGGTGGTGTTGGAAAAACAGATTACACCACGGCGTGGAGAAGGTATTCCGTACGTACGCACGCGCGGTGATTTAGTTTTCCGTAGGATGGATAGAAGGTAAAATAGGGTTGTTTCATATTTATAATAACATATCAGTATATGGGTTATACTGATGTTATTACTTCATAAAGAAACAACTAAAGAAGAAGAAGTTGAAGAAGAAAGAAATTGGAAAGGATCGGTAATGGATATTACCTCTTCTTTGAAAGGCCTCTTCTTAACCTCCTCTTAGGGAACTAGAGATGGTCTTTGAAGAAGACCAGGACCTCTAGGATGATTCTAGGGAATTTTAGAAGAGATTTTGGCAGGTTTTTTCCGAGCTTGAATGCTCAAAATGGTGTGAGGAGGAGAGGGAAGAGGTGCCCTTTTATAAGAGGGGTGAGGGGCACCTTAGAAAAAACTCAAACTATTATTTTATAATAAAGTCAAATTAGGTTTTTAATAGATCCAAATTGATTTATATAGAATCTAAGGTGGGTATGGGTATAAATCCTCTCAAACAATAGAATTTAGACAAGTTTAGGTTACTATTTTAACCTTATCATTTAGATTTAACTCTAAGATAAATAATTTAACTTTTACCGTGACTTTTTTTTCTTACCCTATATGGTTACTAAACTTACTATAACAAGCCAAAATAACCCCAAGTGATTCATTATTAATATATATATCCTTATCTAAGTCATTTTGACGAACCTTATATTTTTAGGAATAAAATAACAATTAATAATATAATATTTGTTTTAAAAACTATTTTATGTCAATTTTGACACTATTTGGTACATGATTTTTGTGAAAATCAAAACATAATGATAAGTTCTAAAAAAGTTTATTACATCAACAATAACATGTCATATTAACCTATAAAATTATTTTAATTCATAAAAAGTCTCAAATTACATTTATTTGGGCATTTATAACGTCAATTATGTTAATATTTTCTTAATAAGGTAATTAATTCATCATCGTTGTGTCATGAATAAATTAAATTATTTAAAGTCTAAAAATTATAAATAAAATACCATTATGTAGGAAATCTTTCTAGATTTCTAATTAATATTTATAATCGAATTTATCTTATGTATAACCCTATATTAAAAATGTTTTAGTTATTAAACATTGATTTTAACTATTTTAACTCTTCTTTAAATAAAATAATATTAAATGTCCTAATCTAATCCAAGTCGACATAAATGGTCATATTATATTCATAATGTTGTTTTTGGTCGAAATACACTTATCCAATAGAATTAGGACATGTTTTAGGGTAATAGTAATATCATTTTTACCTTTAATTACCCTATATACTATTAACTGCGGTAAAAAAAGTAAAAAGTTACTATTCACCAAAAAATATTTTCATCTCATTGAACCAAATTTTACTTACTGATATCAACCGTTTCTCTAGGATTTTAGAAATTCCCTTCACAGAAGCGGTAAAATTAAGTTTTATGAAAAATTCAGTTTTTTTAACTACCACTTAGTGGTTTCACTATTCATCAAAAATTGAAAGTTTTCAGAAAAATACCAAAATTTCACCCTAGGCTAATTTCGGTATTCCGAATCCAAAAATGAAGTCCATTTTGAAAGATAAAATTTATAAAATTTCAAAAATTGGTTATTACTATTCATAACGGCTATTTTATATATCATATCGTTGTTTAGTGAAACCCGGTATTGCGTACAACACACGCTATCGGGGAAGGTCATGATTGCGTGTAATGAAAGTCAAGTCAGGGTTTCGTATAGTGAAAGACTCCTTTGTTGTTGCATATAACTAAATCCAACCATATTTCATATATATATATACACTCAATGTTTCATTAAATAACTACTATCAAACAAACTTGAAATTGTGTTAAACACAATCCATGATTAGTGTTGCGTATATTGCAAGCTAATACGGTGTTGCGTATAGAGCAAGATAATTTTGGAGTAGTGTACAACATAAGACATTAATGAAATTAAAAAAGAATAATTCTTATAAAATCTCAGGTTGTTACATTCTACCCCCCTTAAAATGAATTTCGCCCTCGAAATTCGTCGGGGTTATAAATGGTTTACTACTTGAAATTTTCTTTAATAGAAACCCACATCGTAAAAAGGGAATATCAAAACCTATCTTTAAAAACTAAAGTATGAAACGTAACGGTTACCCAAATTAAATAATCATTGGGTTTCCACATAGGTGAAAATATGGATATGGAAGAGAAATCTAACCATTAAGTTCTGATGGAGAGTGGTAGAGAACATGGCTATGAAAAAGCCAACAATCCCAAATCCATAGATTTGTGATGATCTAAGGTACCATTGGATTCATCAGATATAAGAGTACTAGGACAACATTTTTAATATCCTTTCCCTAAAGTTCATAATTTGAATTATAAGAAATACTTACTTGATTTTTGTAAAATCTCACTATTGTTTGTGCCTTGAACAATTTCCACTTCATCTCTTAAAGAAATGAAGTTGAATTTGTATTCCGTGAAGTGTTAGCAGATCATGCGATAGAATGATAGGTCATTCCATCTATCTCAAACAAAAGGATAGAAAAAGTTATTAAATATACATAAGTCCATCTATAGTAATATTAATCATGTATAGTTCCTAAAATGGACTTATACTTCATATATTATACTGGTTAATATAATAAAACTAGTTTCTACTAACCAGGGACTTCATGTAGGCCAGTGGTAGGCGATAAAGGCATGTCGCACTTCGGTTTTGGGTTTGATTCCCACAGCCTTGTCTGATACGATGGGTTGTCACACGTCCTATGGGTTGTCCCTTTTTCTAAAAATACACTATTATAACATTCCTACAATAGTATCGAAAAAAGTTCTAGCCTTAAACAATTATATCTGATGTTCCACTTAATCCGTTCCCACCTTCAGGATTATCGAAAATACTTCTGTCCAATCTTATAGTATAAAGAAAACGATTACTATAAATTTCATCAACCAAGCATGTGAATACCATCTTTTTTTCCCATATATCATAAGATATATCTTGTTTGTCACATTCCAAACATATGAATACCTTAATCATGTATTCTCTTGAAAAATGAATACCCATTGAACCTTAGTGAAAACATGAATGCTGTCAAAAGTTAGCTCTTTCCACATCCCAAAATTTCTATATACTCAATCCATGATATCACTTAGTCCTTATATCAATCATGAGCTCATGAATACTATCAAAAATCTCACTATCTCCTTGTCCTTTCATTATGCACATATCATCTATCTTCCAAAGATATTTGAATAACCTTTCATGGTTACCGGTACCATTCAACATATACTTTTAAATACTTTAGGAAAAACAAAAGTGTAACAATCCTTATATGTTTCTTTATTCCATAGTACCATACATTATTCTTGATAAACAGACAATCATTACACTACCTTCTTAAACCACTGACTGAGCTTCATCATTTCTTCCATCTCATATATCATTTGTAGTCTCTTCATCATCATCCACATAAATACTACCCATATGACCATGCTGATTCTCTTTATGAGATTTTCCCATAGGGAATTGGTTTGCATAATGCCCATACATCCCACATTTAAAACACTTAACCGTTGTTGATGTCTTAGCAATACCATTATCCTTCTCCATGGTGTTAACTGAACCTTTTCCTTTACAATTACTAGCATCGTGTCCTTCTTTTCCACACCCAAAGCATCTTCCAGTTCCTTTGAAACATTCTCCTTGATGCCACTTCTCACATGATTTACATGGAGGAAATTGAAATTTCTTTCCTCTATGATCATCATGAAACTCCATATTTCTCTTATTAGCTAAGTCGGGAAACATACCAAAGTTGAGATTATTGATCATATTATGAGATTGTTGATTAGGCATAATAATGATGTTTTGCCTTCCAAATCACATTTCATTTTCTTGATCATGAATAATATAATTCCATTGTCCTTCATATCCTCCATTATCATGAATCTTCTTCTTTCCAGCCATTTTCTAAAACCCAAAAATAATAGTGTGAGAGGAAAAAATGATGATAGGTAAAACAACATAATAAAGGGGGAGTACCTTCAATATCTAACATCTTAGGTTTAATTCTATGATCATTACCGTAATTCTAGTACTATAACCTATACTTATACTTATCATTAGGGACATTACTAAACCTTAGGGACATCCCTAGACATACCTTAGAAATTTCTCTAGGGATCTCACTAAAGTTCTCACATCCTAGTTTCCAAAGGTTGACTAAACCTTTCCTCTGATACCAACTGTAGAGACCCGAAGCTTGACGTACATGGACATTACATTACATTTTCGGAATACTAAATACATAATGAAAACAGACACACAAGGACCGTAATAGTTTAGTGTCTTTGGAAACTCGAGAAAAAAAATCTTCTAAACACAGTGAAAGATCTTCAACATCTCCCATAAAGATCTTCCCCTTTGGTTTTCTTACCTAAAACATTTCTTTAAAATCCTGGGGAAAATAAAACATATAAAGTGTGAGCTCAAATTCTCAGTAAGGATAAGCATAGAGAACATAAAACAATCCATATATGTTTGAGTGCAAAAACTTGTACATAAAATCTAAACATCAAAATCTTGAGCAAAGACATAAATCTTGGAAGTATATAAGGCATAGATCATAATGAAACATTAATCCTGATAAAATAACATGGGAATAAAACATGTAATTTTGGCATCCATTAAGCACTTGTTATGATTTCCATAGTATCCAAGGCATTGCTGCCAAGACCATCTTGGTGGAAAAAATCCCTTTCTGAATCAAGTTCACTCCTCGTTCTAGTCTTATACTGAACCGGATTAACTTACCATTCCAGCCATGTCTATCCCATGAGATATAAATCTTTACCCAATTCATTGGAGGGAGATATAGGTCCCACCCATCTCATAATGAAATCATTCTTACTTGTTCCACAACATAAACATAAATCATTCATCATAACCCAAAGAATAAAAATCGGTTTCATAAACATCATCACATAATACATATAAAGGAAATGGATATCATTTCATAATAAGAAAATTGAAACAATTTAAATCATAGAGACAATATACTTGAAACATACACTTATGAAATATTTCCATCTTAGATGGAAAATGGTTTTGATAAAACACTTGAAATGAATTCTTGAGGAAAATATCCTTTCTTCTTCAAAATCATTTTCTTTTCACAAAATGTCATGAAATTTTAAAAGAAAATTATTTTTTTGAAAATAGTCATGAAATCATTTGGAGGAAGATTCATGAAAATATGGTTTTATAAAACCATAAAAATCCTTTCATGCCGTATAAGTTAAAAAAACATTCTTCTCGTACTTTTGCCGGAAAAGTCAAAAAGTACCTCGTAAAAGAAAGATTCTTTACATACCATGTAGTAAAAGTAAAAAATGGGTAAAAAGGACTTTAAACACACATGAAACCATTTTTAAAAAACAGGGACATGGATGATAAATATAACCCCAGTAAATACTTACGTATAAACAATCTCGGATAAAAATGAGATTGGAAAAGTTATCCCTTACCTTATGTCTGATATGCTTCGTATGTATCCGAACCTCCTGTATAATGATTTAAATAATGTCATTGACTTATTAAAGAATCATAATCATTGTTATTATATCATATATTGTTCACTTATGACTTTATATTACCCGTTCTTTTGTAAATTTCATGTTAAAGTAGCGTTTTGGGTAAAATCATTTCATTTATTGTATGCATTTAGACTTGTTGTTATTGATATTATTATTACTTATATCATGATTTAATTACTTTCAGAATGTAAAACATGATTTATATATCATACATATTCAATATATATATATAATAGATAGATAAATGAAATGAAACACACCGTTCATGGAGATGGTAGGTCGTACGTGCGCATGAACGCTGTTTTCCTTTCCTTATTGACTCGAATGGAAGTAAGTAGATGAAACATATATATATATATACATAATTCCAGTAGCATTATTATGTTATATATACCATTATTATTCATTATACATGCATTATAATCATTCTTGAATGCTTATCATGAAGAATGAATCACATCACGTCGTGGAGACGGTAGTCCGTACGTACGCACGAGCAATGATATCATTCCCATAATTATTGAATTGAATTGGAGTGGATAATATAATATCTTAGAATCATTATGATTCTATAATAACTATATATTTATTTATTATTTACACCATTATATCCATCCATGTAAGGTGGTGTTGGAAAAACAGATTACACCATGGCGTGGAGACGGTATTCCGTACGTACGCACGCGCGGTGATTTCGTTTTCCGTAGGATGGATAGAAGGTTAAATAGGTTTGTTTCATATTTATAATAACATATCAGTATATTGGTGATACTGATTTTATTACTTTATAAATAAACAACTAAATAAGAAGAAGTTAAAGAAGAAAGAAATTGGAAAGGATCGGTAATGGATATTACCTCTTCTTTGAAACGCCTCTTTTTAACCTCCTCTTATGGAACTATATATGGTCTTTGAAGAATACCAGGACATCTAGGATGATTCTAGGAAAGTGGAGAAGATATTTTGGTAGGGTTTGTCCAAGATTGAATGCTCAAAATGGTGTGATGAGGAGAGGTAGGAGGTGCCCTTTTATAAGAGGGGTGAGGGGCACCTTAGGAAAAACTCAAACTATTATTTTATAATAAAGTCACATTAGGTTTTTAATTGCTCAAAATTGATTTATTTCTAAGATAAGGTGGGTATGGGTCGAAATCCTCTCAACCAATAGAATTTAGACAAGTTTAGGTTACTATTTTAACCTTATCATTTAGATTTAACTCTAAGATAAATAATTTAACTTTTACCGTGATTTTTTGTTTTCTTACCCTATATGGTTACTAAACTTACTATAACAAGCCAAAAGAACACCAAGTGGTTCATTATTAATATATATATCCTTATATAAGTCATTTGGACTAACCTTAGATTTTTAAGAATAAAATAACAATTAATAATATAATATTTTTTTAAAAAACTATTTTATGTCAATTTTGACACTATTTGGTACATGATTTTTGTGAAAATCAAAACAGAATGATAAGTTAGAACCAAGTTTATTAAATCAACAATAAAATGTCATATTAACCTAGAAAATTAGTGTAATTCATAAAAAGTCTCAAATTACATTTATTTGGGCATTTATAACATCAATTATGTTAATATTTTCTTAATAAGGTAATTACTTCATCATCGTTGTGTCATAAATAAATTAAGTTATTTAAAGTCTAAAAATTATAAATAAAATACCATTATGTAGGAAATCTTCTTATCTTTCTAATGAATCTTTATAATCTAATTTATCTTATGTATAACCCTATATTAAAATTTTTTTAGTTGTTAAACTTTGATTTTAACTATTTTAACTCTTCTTTAAATAAAATAATATTAAATGTCCTAATCTAATCCAAGTCGACCTAAATGGTCATATTATATTCATAAGATTGTTTTTGGTCGAAATAAACTTATCCAATAGAATTAGGACATGTGTTAGGATAATAGTAATATCATTTTTACCTTTAATTACCCTATTTACTATTAACCGCGGTTAAAAAAAGTAAAAAGTTACTATTCACAAAAAATTATTTTCATCTCGTTGAACCACATTTTACTTACTGATATCAACCATGTTTCTTGGATTTTCGAAATTCCTTTCACAGAAGCTGTAAAATTAAGTTTTATGAAAAATTCAGTTTTTTTAACTACCACTTAGTGGTTTCACTATTCATCAAAAATTGAATGTTTTCAGAAAAATACTAAAATTTCACCCTAGGATAATTACGGTATTCTGAATCCAAAAATGAAGTCCATTTTGAAAGATAAAATTTATAAAATTTTAAAAAGTGGTTATTATTATTCATAACAGCTATTTTATATATCAGATCGTTGTTTAGTGAAATCCAGTATTGCGTACAACACACACTATCGAGGAAGGTCGTGATCGCGTGTAATGAAAGCCAAGTCAGGGTTGCATGTAGTGCAAGACTCCTTTGTTGTTGCGTATAACTAAATCCAACCATATTTCATATATATATATATATATACACTCAATGTTACATTAAATAACTACTATCAAACAAACTTGAAATTGTGTTTAACACGATCCATGATTAGTGTTTCATATACTGCAAGCTAATACAATGTTGTGTATAACGCAAGATAATTTTGGAGTAGTGTACAACACAAGACATTAATGAAATTAAAAAAGAATAATTATTATAAAATCTCGGGTTGTTACAGAGAGTCCACACGTCCACAAACGATGTTATCGTTTTCCCAAAAATGGAGGGAATAAAGGTATATGTTATATAAAAATTAATGAAGAATAAATAAATTATTAATAATCTATATATCATATAAAAATATATTTTCCATAATAATTCCCAACCTTGAGAGGTGTTAAAGGAAAAACTAACAACATCGTTTTGTGAGACGGTAGTTCACCATACACAAGAATGGTAAATTTGTTTCCCATCAGATGGAAGTGTGTGAAAGTATAGGTAAAAACATAGTATAACAACATATTCGTATATTTAAGATACTGAGGTCATTGTATAAATATGAAATAAAAATAATTTAATTATTTTTAAGAATGAAATAAAATAAAAACATTCATTGATGAATGTTACCTCTTCTTTGGGCATCCCCTTTTTATTTGCAAAAAAGAACTTCTTTGGTTGGATTTCTACCAAAAGTAAGGAATCAAGGATGAAGGATGTGATTTTTTGAGGATATTTTTATATTTTTTTTGTTGAGCCAAATAGTTTATTAAGTGTGAATAAAAGAGATGACAAGGTTGCCATTTATAAGAGAGGGGAGGGGCACTCTTGGAAATCATCAAAATATTAAATTTATATAAAATAATTTTCAAATAAAAATGGATC
Organism: Viscum album; assembly: GCA_963277665.1. Lineage (NCBI taxonomy): Eukaryota > Viridiplantae > Streptophyta > Magnoliopsida > Santalales > Viscaceae > Viscum > Viscum album. The sequence continues at coordinate 1,206,455,729 of OY728127.1, read as the reverse complement.
CAAACATATTAATTTAGAATATAGGATGATTTTGGGTATAAATATATTCATATAATAAAAATTAGACAAGTTTTTACTATTTATCAGTCCATATCTTTTATCTTTAACCCTTATTTAACCATTTTAATTCTTACTGTTATATCACATAGTTTAATGTTTGAGGGTTAATATAATTAATATAAAATTAAAAAAGATATATAAATGTATAATTGATGAAATATTATTACCTATACTAATAATTTTAATTAAATATAATCTTTTACAAACTTTATATCATTTTTTAAATATTATTTATTTTAAAATATCAATAAAGTCAATTTTTAAACTATTCATTATTTTATTTTTTAAAAATATTATAAAAGAAATATAAATTATAAAAATACTTCAAAAACATAAAAGACATTTCAAAGTCATCTAAAAATTTCATGTATGGCATTAATCATAAAAAATTATATTTATTTTTGTATTTTTACTATCTTTTATTTGATATTTCTTTTAATTAAACAATTACTCCATCATCATTGTGCAAGCCTTTAATTAAATTATTTCTTCCCTAAAAATTAAAAATAATTTATCATGATAAATATAATCATTTTATATTGCTAATTACTATTTATAGTCTATAATTTCCTCTATATAACCCCATATTAAAAATATTTTACTTGTTGAAAACCAAAGTGTGACAAAATTGAATTTTCTTTGAATATAATTTTATAAATGTCAAAATATCATCCATATTGATTAAAAGAGTTATAATTTTAGAAAGAGGATTATTTTGGTCTTAAACCAGTCATCCAATGAAATTTAAACATGTTTAGCATAATTATATAATATTTATAATATCATTTTTCCCCTTAATTACTAGATTTACCTTTAACCGTGTTAATAAAAAATTACTAAATTTACTATTCATATTGAAAAAAAAATAAAGGAACATATTTACATAATCTGGACTATAATATTACAAATAAGAAATATATTTTTCAAAATTCAAATGTCATAATTGGTATAAATGTATTTAAAATCAATCCTACAGATATGATGAAACAACTGGTTTTTAAAGTGAAAACATCCAAAATATTGAAATGTTTTTAGATACAAAATAAATGTGAAATTAATTATAATGACCTAAATAGAATTAAATGATAATAAATTTATCTAATTATACTTAAAAACCAATCATAAATATAATTTAACACTATAAATTGTTTAGATGGAAAATTTCATTCCAATTAAAAAACATTATTTTATTATTATTCATCAAAAAATGAATGTTATTAGAAAAATAACAAAAATTAAACCGAACATTTTTTATATTTTTATTTAAAATAATAATTTTATTTTTTAAAATATAATGTATATATGTTTCAAAAAATGTATTTGAAATAGGTTCACCAATAAAAGGCTGTAAAATCGCCTTTAGAAAAATATAGGTTTTTATGCATAATATTTGTTTTGTTATTATATTAGGCCTATAAAATCTATTGGATGAATATAAAAAACATTTTATTAAATATATAACATATATATTTAGTTAATATCCTTCACTAATTGTAATTAATTTTATTTATTAAGATAAAACACTTTTGGGAGCATAAAAATAAAAACATTTCCTTTAGATTAAAATGGTTTATATTTCCATTTCTAATTATTTTGTAACCAATGAATTCATATAATATTTAATAAATTATATATTATCATAATTTATTTAATAATATTAATAATTTATAATTTAATGGGTAGGTTATATATTATTATATTAAATTATAATAGTTTAATAATATATTTTTTATTTTTTAAAACTCGGTTCCATGTGTAATGCAAGCTATCCAAGAGATTAAATTTAAAAATATACATACCATAAAATATTTTGGTTTTAAAATAAAATTATAATGTATATATAATCACATAGAAATAGTTCAATATGTTCTATAGAATATTTTTGGATTCGATTAATGATTGTGACTTTTGAATACATTAAATTACTAGGAATGAAAACTAGGTAGACAATTCTTTGAGTTGAAAGGATAATTCTAGATAATATATGAAGAGAATAAAAAAATATCCAACACTTATAGATTTTTAAATGATGTATCTGGGAATACTATCATGATCAAATGAGTGTTCATCAATCTATTCAAGTGAATATTGAAGAGGCATAGAAGGATGATTTATAGTTTCCAAATAAATTTGAAAATATTTTGAAGTTCAAACATGATTATGATGGAATGATATGGTTCATGAACCATGTTTGTGTCCTATATATTCCATATTTGAAGGATATTTTGAATGAATCTCATAGTTCTTTATTATATATTAATTCTAGAAGTAAAAACATATCTAGATATATCAAAGAATATTTCTAGTGGGACAATGTAAAAAGGGATATTGTAGTGTATGTATCTCGTTGCATGATATGTTAGTATGTTATGTCTATGAGTAATATGTATAAGGGGATGTTAAAAATATTACCCTCACTATAATGTAAATGTGAAAACACCACCATTGATTTTTTCCTTGGAATCCCCAAAAAAGCTAATGTCCATAATGCCATTTAGGTTGTAGTAGATCTCCTTACAAAGTCAACACAAATTATTACTATTAGAGAAGATTTATATCTTGATCCACTTTCTAGAATATACATAAAGGGAATGGTATGGTTGTATGGAGTACCACATTATAATGTATCTTATCAAGATCCAAGGCTTATGATGATGTTTTGGAGAAGTCTTCAGCAAGCCCAATATTTAGTGTTTTTTTTCAATACTTATTTTCATCCTCAGATAGATGTTCAGTCTAAGATAACTATTCAATCCTTGGAGGATATTATGATATCATTTTCTATGGATTTCTAAGATGGTTGGGATAAATAAATTTATCTAGTTGAGATATCACACAACAATAGGTTTCAATTGATAATTTAGATAGATCCTTATGAAGGACTATATGTAAAGAATTATAATACTCTAAAATGTTGGGATGAGTTTGATAAAAAAATCTATTGGGACCTTAGATAACAGAGGAAATGATAGAGAAGGTATATCCATTCAGCATTACATCAAATCAACTTACAGTTGAAAAAAAGTAATGCTGACAATCGCCAATGAAATCTAGAAATCAATGTTAGTGAGAAGGTATTCCTTTGAATATATCCATGGAATAATATTATGATATTGCGAAAAAATGTGAAACATATCCCTAGATATATCATTCCCTATGAAATTATTAATCATATGGGGATGGTAGCTTATTTCATAGTGATTCCATATAACTGATCTCAAATTCTTGATTTGTTCTATATATCTCTCCCAAGGATGCACATACCTAATCCAATAAAAGTATTGAAAAAATTGGTTGCACCACTGGGGAATGTTCTTTCCTATTAAGAAAAACTAGTAGAAATATTGGACCATATATATATTGTCTTATGGTACAAGACTAGTCACCTTGTTAAAGTTCATTGGAGGAATCATAAATTCGAAGATGCTACTTGGAGACCCAAGGATGCGCTGAAATAGAGATATACTCATTTATTTGTATCAAATTTAAATAATTTAATTGGTGAAATTAATTTTAAGTGGGGTAGAATTTAACTCCTTTATATTATGTGATATATTTCTCTTTAAATAAATTTAATTTCTTCGATAGTTTGCGATACACACAAATCCAATTTTAAATGAACCAAAAAACAAATAATCTTATTTAAATAAGAAAATTATGACCTATCCATTAAAATTGGTTGTATTTATATGAATAACCACATTATGAAAAATATTTATAAAGGGTTTATATAATAAATAAATACTCAATTTTAAGTAAAATAATTTTATGTTTGAGAAATACATTTTCTTTAAAAAATGGGTTTCATTGATTTTTTTGAGTAAATATTATAATTAATTTCTTACACTTTTAGAAATTTAGTTTTATAAAAATGATATTATTTTGAAAATAATAATATAAAAAATAACTTAGAATGAAATTTTTGTATTTTTCTGAAAAGATATAATTTTCAGTGACCGATAGAAAATACTAATTTTTATTGAACACTATCTTTTCATTCTAGAATTTAAAAGGTTCCATTATGTTTCAAAATTATTTGAAAGTAAATTTTTTTCATTTATATTATTAATAATCATATTTAATTTATTAGAATCAATTTTATTTTGTATTTTAGTATAAAAAATATTTATACTTTAGAATTTTTTTTATGGAAAACTGTTTTTCATCATGTTTTGGGAGTTTAAATTTAAATTAATTTCTATGAATTATATCGATTGAATTTTATTAAATACATTGAATATTTTGTATAATAATAATTAATATAATTTAATAGGGGAAACTTAATTTTTGTTCATTATGAATTGTTTCGAAAATAATTTTTTATTAGCTTGGTAAAAGAGGTAAAATTAGGTTATTACCATAGGGTAAAGCATCAAAATCTATCTAAAACATTAATTTATCCTATTTTATCGGTTTTTTGACCAAATTTTCTATTAATAAGTTAAATAATTTATTTTAAATCTTTATTTTGAAATTGGTATCCAAATATTGAATTTTGTGAAGATAAGTTGTATTTTATTCAAATTAAAAACTATTTTTGAGTGTTTTTATATAATGGCATGGTTGTAAGATTACATTCATTTTGATATTTCTCAAAAATTATAAACAAATTAGTTTATTATTAACCAAAAAAATTAATTAAAACTTATTTATTATTTTATTTCAAGGGAAAATGATTTTTACTCATAAATCAGGTATTTTCCCAAAAAACTGTTTTTCATGAATATTTATTTCTTATATTAAAATTAATTTCTACCACTTATAGTAATTAAATATGATAAAATGTATTCAAAATCTTGAATCATATTTTATAAATTTTTTATAATGAACATATTTTTTTCATATAATTATGTCACCATGGTAAAATTTTTAGTTACCGTGATTAAGGTTAAAATAAGTTTAAAGTCATCTTATTAGGCGATAACGCTCAAAATGTATCCCAAACATGTCCAAATGTGAATTGTTAAGTTTATTTAGTTGTTATCACATATTATCTTAAAACATTTTTCCTTGGTTCCAGTTGAGTGGATTATGATATATATATATATATTTATAATTTAATCTTTTAAGTAATCCAAGTATGTCCTTTCCCTTCCTTATAAAAGGATACAACCTATCCTCTATTTTACAAACATAATGAGCCTTATATATTAGAAAATACCTAACATAATATGTTTCTATATCACACAAATACATCCTATATCTTCTTTACTTTCAGAAAGACCATCCTGTCAAGGATTAATGTGCAATCCAAAATAGGTTTATCAATGAAGAGGTATAACTCTTAACCGAGCATTTTCAATTTTATTTCATCTTATACCTCAACTAAATACATATTATCTATTATATAATAATTAATAATTATATTAAATGTACTAAATTATTTTTAAAATTATTATAAAACAATTATCCACCTTTATTCGATCCTACATAAAATGAAAACGTCACTTGTGCGTACATATGACTTACCGTCTCCATGTAGCGGTGTAATTAATTTTTATCACCATATTACATGAATGGATATAAATACAGAGATAATTTTTATATATTATATTTATGATATGATTATGGTTCTATATTCATAAAATATTATTTATGTTTCTTTCCTTCTTTTATTTAAAAAATGAAAATAAAATTAAAGCGTTCGTACGACCTACATTCTCCATGAACGGTGTAAATAATTTTTCTAACTATAAATTTTATATAAGACTCTAAATATATATAAATTTAATATATATTATATTTAAATTATTATTTACATTATTTATATAATATAACAATGATAAACCTATAAGTACAAGGATTGTTGAACTGTAATGTGAATGAAAAGTGAAAGAGTTATCACCTATAACAATAATTTTATTAAAGAATTGATAATAAAATAGGGATAAGATGTTATAATTAAATATTATATATCATTATATATTATTATTATTTTATAATATATCTATAATTAATCTATTTTTATTTTATAGTAGGTTCGAACATGCACACAACTAGAAGAGACTTGAGGTAAGGGTTTTCACATTACACTTTTATCTCTACGATACAATTATAATATTCACTACTTGTTTTATTTTGTGATGTATATACTACAAATGAATTTATTTTATGATTTTTATAATGAAAATTACGATTTTTTATGAATCTATATAGTTTTCTCCCTTTCATTAGGTTTTTATTAAGAGATTCCCAAATGGTAAGGGTTCTTCATCACGACATTGTATCACTGAGAAATGTTCTATGTTATACACCTATTTATGTTTTAAGGTGTATATAATACCCCATTGAAATCTTATATCATGATTCCTATTATTTTAATTTTATTTAAATTATAATTTTAGGTTATTCCTTCATGGGGATTATGATTCAAAAGATACAAATGTGGTAAGGGTTTTATGTTACAATCTCATTGTTTATCAAGATTATTTATGATTACTTTTTTGATGATTAAACCTCATTAAATAACTTTAAATAATTTAATTAATTTTTTTATAATCAATTTATTCATAAAAAAATTATTTAATAATAAATTTTTTCTCTCTTTGGTAATTAAAATTATTTATTAAATGCTTTTTTGAAAAATATATTTCATTTACTCTTTGGTTGGGAATCATTTTTCTTCCATGTTAATGTATTATTTAAAATACTTTCAAGACGTTTTTTAATCTCCTATGGCTGGTTAAGGTCAGTTTTACCCATGTTTTACTTATTAAAAAATTATTCAAACATAATATTCATTAGAAAATTGTATTTTTTAATTTTTACCAAAAATGTGAAAGGTAATTTTGTTTTAACATACTCTACATAAAGGAAATTTTCCACCTTCATAACCACTCAATGATTTAAAGCTTCATTTACAAATTTAAAAGGCTTATTTAAATGAATACACTATCTATAAAATGTGGGAAATTATAATATTATAAATAAGTGATTTCAAAATGAAAGGGTATTTTTCTCAATAATTATTCTAGATATATTTTAATTAAAATTTAATCTATGATAATATCCATTAATTATTCCTTACTGGGGTTATGATCTGATGATATAATCCTTTTTCAATCTATGGATGGTGTATGATTATGATAATGAGATGTTTAGAAAACCCATTTATTTTCTTTGGGTTATGTGATGATGATATTAAGAATGTTTTATGATCATTTGGTATTCATTTGAGTTAATTATGATTATGTGATAGTTGGGTCCATTATAGCCCTCCAATGTATTTTTAGTGCGATATTTATATCTCATGAGATGATGATGAAAATCAATAACATGATTGAAAATAGATTTATTTAGATATTTATGCATGAGTATTATTTATTCTATCTATACTCATTGGAAAATGTGTTTAAATGATTGCAAATATATTTGTTCAAAAATTTATGTGTGAGTATGGACTCTTTATAGATATACTCACATGATTATGCATGAACATGACTATTTTTTGATATTCTAAAAAAATTATGATTTCTTATGCTTATGATTAAACATGACTATGATTTCACTCATTCATTATGTTTACTAATTTTATACCCTTACTGATCATATTTCTAGTAAAGCATTGATTATGGAGCTTATGATCTTTGCTTTTCAATATAAAAGAATTTTATGTGGAGATAATTCACTTGAATATGTTATCATATCTCTATGATCATCTTATCCTCTAATGATTGATATCTATCATGTTTACCCTTATTGAGTATTTGAGATAACCCTTTCTTATGTTTCCTTTTCTCATGTTAGGGAGGATGTTTTTAAATAGGGTTTGTCTAAGAAGTGTAATATGTCGGAACATCATTTTGGGAGATGTTGAAAGACATTAATGAAATAAGAATATCATGTATCTTGTCTCTAATGATACTAAACCTTTATGATCCTCAGGAATGTATTATTGTTAAATATAATGAATATTAATCTAAAATGATACAATATTTATGTATATTATTTTTGGTCTCTTCAAATGTACTCAAACATAACATCTCCACAAGGAGATTTCTCCTTGAAGAAATGATATTTTATATAAATGTAATTTGAATGTGAATAATGTACCTAATTTTGTGAAATATCATTTGAACTTGTATTATCACAAATAATATTCAATGTTTTAAAAACTTTTTATCTCAAATCTGGTAGCTAAACTTTCATTCACATAATTTTCATACAATCTTATATAGCTGAAACATATTTTGGTTCAGCAGTGTACAGGGTAACAAATCTTTTTTCTTAATATTCCAACTCACACAAAATTATAACAAAAATAAAGTTCCTCATGAAGTTGATTTTATGTCATTACAATATCCAATCCAATCAACCTTAGTGTATCCATGAAAGTATATACCATAAACTTATTCTATACAAAACTCCTACTAATTATTCATATACCTCCCACCATATGTGATTCCATTAGATCACTCTTATATATTATAGATAATTTAAGAAAATATACAATCAATGATATTGATTTAGTAGGAGATATTATGATCTCTATCAAATTTTATAATACTCTTTCTAGATGCTAGGAGATCTATATACTTGAACCATAATGGAAGAGTCTCATGAGCGTCTGGGGTGATCCCCAATTCTGAGGATGCTGAACCAGATGCTAGGGAAGGTGAGGCTTCCTTGCCTGTTATCTCGTCATCGGCTAACAAGGATTTCGGTTGTATTAGTCACAAGGAGATGTTCTGCTGTGTGCCCTCAAAGAGATCCGCATCGGCTATCATTTCTGAAGATCTAGGTCTTAAGAGGTTTGCGGATGTTGTCAAAGCTGTGGGTAAATTCCCGGAGTTTGATTGCCCTCCACCTGGGCGGATTATTAAAAAGGGACGGATTGCGCATGTTGCCGCTGATCAAGCTGCTGTTGAGGAAAGATTTTCCCTTTTAAGGTTCTCGATTATTGCTAGGGTACTTCTTTCAAAGGGTGAAAATATCTGGATGTTCAATGACCTTCATCATCGACTCTCGCAGATTTGGGGATTTCAAGACTGGAAGATGATTTCTATGGGACATGGGTACTACCATGTTCTCTTCTCGTCTGAGGCTTCAAAGAGACGAGCATGGAGCTTTGTCTCTGTCTTGCTTAAGCCTGGGGTTCTTAGAATTCAGGAATGGGACAGAAGCTTCGACCCTGAGAACGTCAAAGACACCCATGCACAGGTCTGGATTCGAATTCGTAAGCTTAAATGGCTTTACTCATGGCACCCCAGAATTATTTGGGATATTGCTTCATCGATAGGCATTCCTATTCGAATGGATAAATATTCTGAGAACCCTACTTTCGGTCATTTTGTGAGGGTTCTTGTGGAAGTGGATATAGCCTCAACACTTGTGGAAGAGGTTGTGCTTACAACCAGAGACGACAGCTTCAAGTTGGATATCCATTATGAAAGGAGACCGAAATTCTGTCTCTCTTGCCACTTTTTTGGTCATATGGAATTTGATTGTTACAGAAGTAAATTTTGTGGCTTGTGCAAGATGAAGGGACATCCTGATGCACTCTGTAGGAGGGGCAAAGGGAAGGCTGCTACTGGTCTGCCAATTGCAAGAGCTGTTGGGGAGTTACGTGCTGATGATGTTAATAAGGAGTGGTCGGACACCTCCTTACACAATCCTCCTTCTCAGGAGCCTACTCATTCAGTGCAATTACCCTTGTCTGGAGGGGCTGAACAGGATGTGCAGGCTCTTGAATCCCAACTGGATGATCAGACTGAGCGGGGTTTTAGTCCTCAGCATAATCAGGCCCCTTGCAGGTGCAGGTGGATGCTTCTCTGGATGTTGTACAGGTACAGCAGGTGCAGGTGGAAGTTCCTTTGGATGCCTCTCGAGCTGGACAGGATATTTCCCTGCAGGTTCAGCCTTCTGAGGTGGATGAAGTATAGGCTGCAGGGCTGGGTATTGTGGAATCTGTTTTACCACAAGTTGATGCTGAATCTGGTCTATTATTTGGCACTGGTTCTGTGCCTGGGCAGGCCTCCTTACAGGTGGAAATTTTGTCTCCTGATGAACATGCAGTTCAGAAATTTGTGCTGGGTGCAGTTGCAACTGGTTCAGAGTTGGGAACGGATATGAGCAGCCCTTTGAAGGCTGGTGGTGTGCCTGGGCAGACATCTGGGGCTGTCCAATTTGAGTCCCATGTTCAGGAGCAGGTACAGGTTGTGTCTGAAGTTACTGGTGTTGCTGGCTCTTTCTCTCAGGTTCCTCTGTCGAAGGCTGCGAGGAAGCATGTGGTGCAGATCAATCAGGAACCAATCGATTATCTAAACAAGTTTGCCCCATTGAGTGGTGTCTATTGGTCTGATTATAAGGAGGATTCTGACTGTGAAGAGCATCCTCAGTTATCCAAGGAGACAGTCCCTGGATTTGGCTCTTTAGATGCTCCGGGCAGTGTGTCATCAGAGTTAAGTAAGGGAAAGAGGAAGAAGAGTGAGAAGCAGGCCATGTCAGTGCAACTACCTAGGGATGGAGGGGCTCAAACAAGGGCCATGACAGCCCTGCATAAATGAAGATTCTTTTTTGGAATTGTCAAGGGCTTGGGAATGCTCCCACGGTCAAGGCCCTTAGACATATTATTATGACCAACAAGTCGATGATTATTGGAATTGCTGAGCCTAGGATGAGGTTTGATAGCTGGGAAGCTTTCAAATGGGAATCTCTTGGTTACTCATTTGTTAATCATAATTTGAATGAGGATAATGTTGAGAGTCTCTAGCTATTGAAACATGACTCGATTAAGTTGCTCTCCTGCTCTCAAGGGAACCAAATTGTTTCTGCTTCTGTTGAGTGAAATGGGATTACATTCTTGATGTCCTGTGTTTATGCTGATAACTCTTATCTGAGGAGGAGGGAATAATGGAGAGATATTGAATCTATCTCCACTCGAATGCCCAAGAATTGGACTATCATTGGTGACTTCAACACGGTGCTGCGGCCTGATGAGAAAACTGGATCTAACTTTAATAGGGTTGCGGCCAAAGATTTTTCCCTATGTATTGATAATTGCAATCTGATTGAAGTGTCGAAAGTTGGTGCAGATTTTACATGGGGAAGATACACTCTTAATGGGAGGCAGGCCAGTAAATTGGATAGGTGCCTTGTTCAGATTGATGACAGAAATGATCTTTTTAGTGCCTCTGGCCTTCTGCTTCCTAAAATCCATTCTGATCATAATCCTTTGGTGGTGGATTTCTCCATTGATGGTCTGCGTATGGCTCCCATTCCTTTTAAATTTAATAATGCCTGGCTTGTGATCAAAGGGTGCCAGGAGATAGTTCTTGATGTTTGGTGCTCTAGCTCTTTGGGTTCTGCTTCGCATATTCTGTCTTCAAAGCTGAAAACCATTAAGATGAAGCTGAGGGAATGGAGTAAGCTTTCCTTTTCCAAGATGGATGAGGATATTAAAGATGCTGAAGGTCACCTTGCTAGCTGTCAAAATCTTAATCAATTAAATTCCATGCCTTCAAATGATGAGATTCAGGCTTTATCAAAGCTGGATGAACTGCTCAGCTATAAAGAAAATCTGTCCAGATCTATTTACAATATTCGGTGGTTGAAGGAAGGGGATAGGAACTCTGGCTTCTTTCATCATCTCCATAAGGAAAGAAAATTCAGAAGGGGTATTTCTGCTTTAAAGATTAATGGTAGGCTTCTCACTACTGAGAATGATATTTCAAATTCGGTTGTGAGCTATTTCTCAGATCTATATTCTGAAAATGGGGCTGATAGATCCCATATGATTGTGAAAAACATCACCTCAAGTATTGATGATCTGACAAATGACAAACTTGTGGAAGCTCCTGGGGGCAAATAGGTTCGGGAAGCCCTTTTCTCTCTTAATATTGACAGTGTTGCAGGACCGGACGGTTTCACTAATAAGTTCTTCATGTTCAACTGGGAGATTATGCATGCTCATGTCACTAATGCTGTTAGAGAGTTCTTTTTTACTGCTTCCATGAATTATGGCGCGAATTCCAATTTCATTGCTCTTATTCCCAAGGAGGGTGCACTTGATATTAAGGATTTCAGACCAGTTGCTATTGGCAACACCATTCCTAAGATCATCAGCAAGATTATTGCCACAAGGTTGGGCAAGGTGGTTAAGGGTCTTATTACATTGAATCAATTTGGGTTTGTTTCAGGACGGAGTATCCAAACATGCATCTTCACTGCCTCTGAATGTATTAATGCTATGAGAAGGAAGGTTAAACAAGGTAGCTTTGCAATGAAAATTGATATCTCGAAGGCCTTTGACACAATGAAATGGAGTTTTCTTCTCTCTATTCTTGAAATGCATGGCTTTTCTCCAAGGTTCATTACTATGGTCCATAATATTCTCAAGAGTGCCAGGTTATCTATTCTGGTCAATGGCTCGCCCAGGGGCTTCTTTCTGTGTTTTAGGGGCTTTCGGCAGGGGGACCCTCTTTCTGGTCTTCTGTTTACTCTTGCTGAGGATTATTTGAGTTTGTGCCTTCATATCCTTGTTCAAGCTGGATTGTATAATCATATTAAAGTTGGTAGAGATCTTTTTGCACCTACACATCTTTTCTATGCTGATGACATCATGTTATTTGGTACTGCCAACACAAGGACTGTTTCTTCGGTTAAAAGAATCTTCAAGCATTATGAGGATGTGGCTGGGCAGGCTATTAGCTTTCATAAGTCCTTTGTGGTTTTTGGGGAGGGAGTCTCAATCAGAAAACAGAATAAAATCATAAGATCTCTTGGGGTGAAAAAGGGCTCGCTGCCTTTCAACTATCATGGAGCACCTCTTTTTTGGGGTCGTGTCAAGAGATGTCATCTTGAATCTATTGTCTTGCGAATTGTTTCATAGATGGCAACTTGGAAAGGGAAATCTATGTCTCAAGCTGGGAGAGTCTGTCTTGTTAATTTTGTAATAACCTCTATGTTTGTCTATGTTTTCTCTATTTATAGGTGGCCAAAGAATCTGATAAAAGAGCTACAAAGGCTTATCAGAAATTTTATATGGACTGGTTCCATGTATGAAAGGAAGTTGATTGTGGTGGCATGGAAAGAGTGCATTAAGTCAGTTGAGATGGGGGGCCTTGGTATCAAAGATCTGGGCCGGTTTAATGAGGCACTGCTCAGCAAGTTTACATGGAATCTTGTCACTTCTCAGGACTCTTCAATGGAATTTCTTTCAGCTCGGATTACAGCAAGGCTTTGGGATGGATACTCTCACTATCTCTCTTCATCCATTTGGCCTGCCTTGAAGTCTTCTTTTAATGGGATTATGTCCTTTTCGAAGTGGTTTGTTTGCAGGGAGTCCACTCTGAATGCATGGAGCACTAATTGGTTGGCCAGGCCGATTCAAGAGGATGTTGATATTCCAGCCAATGCCTTGTGCTGTTCGGTTGCTGATTTACAGAATGCAGGAGCAGGTTTTTATGACTTTATTCCTCCTCAAATTAAAGATGATATTTCCAGATACATTTATATTGACAATGATACTCTTAGTGTGGAAACCAAGCTCCAATGGAGTTCTTACTACCCGGACTATGTATCAGCATTTGTGCGTCGAGCATACTGCTGCCCCAAAGTGGCTGCTGTCTTTCTGAACTGCTTTTATCCCTCCTGCGTTGTATTTGCTGCTTTGGAGAATTTGGAGGAGAAGGCTGCCGGTCCATTACTCTCTTCAAAGGGCTGGCATTCACCTTGCCTCAGCTTGCTATACCTGCTTTGCTACGGTGGAATCAATTGATCATATTTTCTTGTCTTGCCCTTTCACATGCAGGTTATGGAAGTACATTCAGGATATGACAGGCTACGTTTTGGACTTGGCTTCGTTTGATGGACTTCTTTATTCAGCTGTTAACACTTGCTGCAGTGAGCAGGTTCGGGTTATCATTATGGTGGTTGTTACAGCCACCTTTGGTTTCATTTGGAAGGTTAGAAATGCTTATGTTTTTGAGAATTTAATCCCATCATTCTGGTCTGGTGTGAGGGCAATTCATAGGGCTGTTTGCATAGCCTCAAGCATCCAGGTCGGCTGTATGCATAATGATCTGAATGATCTTGTTATTTTGAGGAATTTTAGCATTGCTGGCAGGGTTAGAAAACCCCTAGTGCTGAAGTCTATTAGATAGATTCCTCCTATCCCCTCTTGGTTGAAGGTCAATGTTGATGGGGCGGCTTCAGGTGCACCTGGTCCTTCGGGCTGCGGTGGAGTCTTCCGGACCTATCAGGGTTTTGTAAAGGGCTTCTTTTATCATTACATTGGTCAGGGCTCTGCAATTGAGGTTGAACTGTGGGCTATCATTAAAGCAATCAACTATGCAGTTCGTTTTGGATGGCGATTTCTTTGGATTGAATCGGATTCTATGGTGGCTGTTGATATCCTCCGAAGGTGTTCGAGGAATGTTCCTTGGATGTTGCTGCCCTCTTGGATTGATTGTCTTCGTCTCCTTGATGATATTATTTTTGAGGTGACACATGTCTATAGGGAGGCTAATTAGGTTGCTGATGCATTGTCAAAGAAGGCAATTGTGGATTCGAGCTCTGAGTGGTCTTTTGTGGCTATTGATTGTTGTGTGCCTTTTGTAGAGGCTGATGCATGTGGCAAGTCCTTCAATAGGCTTTGTAAACCTCCATTCTGATGTTCCGTCTGTCTCTTTTATTTTTTAATAAAATTTTGGTAGGAGCGGGTCTGACTTTCTTCTGGGCCTTTTGATTATAATACTCTCTAATTGACAATTTTCATTTTTTCAACTTTAATCAACTTTATGCAAATAGAGTTTGGTGTAGAAATATCATTTGATTCTGACATGCCAAATTTTTTTAGAAACTCATTGGCATACTTTTGCTAATAAAGGAAGATATATATCACCTTTTTTTGAACATGTATGCCTAGAAAGGAATTTAACACTCCAAGAATAAAAATTTCAAAGTTATTCTTCATTTTCTAATAAAATTAATCTCAAGTTCTATCCTTATCACCTGTAAAAATTATAATGTTAATGAAAAAAGTGAAAATTAGGGTTACTTCTGATCATTTTCTTAAAATTTAGGATAATATATACTTTTGCATTAATAAAATTAAACTAAATTTTAATTCTTTCATGTTCAGAGTTCCACACATGAGGAGCCTAGTTCAACCCATTCATGGTTTTCTAATACTTACACACCGTGGTTTCATCACTATAATGTATGAATCCACTATTTAGATTAATATAAAATTATTCTTAGATTTATCTTGTTAAGAATGAAAAATTAACATATATCTAATAAAATTTGTATTTTTTATGTGTAAAAATATCCAAGAACATTATTATAGTTTATGTCTTATAATAAGGGAAATATTTTCTTCAAAATCCACACCACCTACAGTGAGTAACCATTGAAAACAAGCCAAGATTTGTTTCTTGAAATTTCTCAATTTTAGTTGAGATTATTTCAGAATACTCATTATTTTCTTATGATTAATATTCTTATTGATTATGTAATAAGACCCCGTGTGTTATTTTTATCAATTTGAACTATTTCATGATTAATTACATTTTCCAATCTTTTTGTTCAACTGCCCATGAAACTAACTGTGGTTCCACCTGTGAGATAACTAGATTCCAATTATCTAACCTATGATTCCATATTGTTTGAAATGAATATTTTTTTTTATTTAAAATGATTTTATCATATTCAACCTATTGCTGTAATGATTGGAACTTTGAAACCTTTTTCTAGGGTCAATTTTCATATCACAAGACCTATCTGAACCAACTTGTACAATTTTAGAATAATAGTCTTCTTTCATGTCATTATCTTCTCTATAAGTAAAAATTCTATCCCTCATAACATATTCTTTATCATATTCAAAAAAATTTATTAATTAAGTCTTATTTCTAACAACTTTAACATCATAGAAATCAAAAACCTATTTTTGAAATTTATTCCAATACTTGTAAATTCTTCCATTGTCTGAATCTCTAATTAAACATCCATCTGTAGAATTTCCATAAAACATTCAAAGAGATAGATTTGTGATATTTACAAAGAAAGGACTCCCACAAATTTTGATGTATTTCACCATTTTATTATTCTTATACCAAATCTCATTATAATAAGTCTTATATTCTAGTGACATCAAACATCTATTTCAAACATGAATTGAAATACTCACAACTTCTCTCCAAAAGAATTTAGAAATTTTGTATCTAGAGATCATTTCCATTCCTATTCCAACTAAAATTTTGTTATTCATTTCTTCTTCTCTAATTTTTTGAAAAGTTTAGTGAGAATTGTATTCATGTTTCATTCTCTGTTTCATTAGGTTGGACTCAAAAGAGTTACTTTTATACTGAATTACATTATATATTTCAAGTTTCAGTCAATATAAATCTAGTTCGTAATCAATATCCCTTTAAAATTTTGTTAACATCTCTAAAACCTATTATTTAAATTTCAAAATCATTATTTTTTTTCACTTGGGTGGAGTCATAAATGAAATTAGTAATTTTGACATCACATTTTTTAGCGGATGACATGGAAGATAAAAATAAAATACTCGATTGCGGGTATTACCTTCTCCCTTTCGATCTACCCTTAGGATTCCAATTAAGGAAACCTAGATTGGTCTTTTGATGAGACCAATAGTATTGGGATGTGGGGGATAAAATTGGGAAGATATTTGGGATGATATTTGGAAATATCCAAGGCGTAGAATGTGTGAGGAGAAGGATTTGTGAGGGGATATATTTATAAGGGGATGAATATAAGAACCCAGGTCTTTTTTTAGGCATGTTTTCCTTTCTAGTTGTTTTTGATGAAAAAGAGGAGCTTTTGGAAATTTCAGGAGTACACGCCATGTACTCGGTTGCTGTGAGTGACCGTGCACTGGCCGAGTAGCGGCCGAGTACATGGTCGTGTGTGGTGACCTGGAGACCGCCTAAAGCAGAGTCCGAAAAAGGCAAGTACATGCCATGTACGTTTAAAGAATAATCCATGTAAATTTTTCATTAAACAGACCGGGGTCACATCTAATGGATAGAACACACTTCTTTATTGTTCGTCTCATCCAGGAGTCTCTGTATGGCTGCAGATCTTCTCCGAACCCCCGACTCACCGTCCGTTCTACGAATTTAACTCCATTAGTTGTGTTGGAATCACATCAGTGAGTTCTCTCTTATTCCAGAACTTCATCTCTAGATTTCTCCTCTTCTGCAAGATATCCTCGGTTGAACTTCTTAAGAGTTTTTGTAGAAATAAGGCATTCTAGGGATATTTAAGGCCTGAGTTTCATGTAAATCGATCTCACGATGCCGAGGTAGGTGGTTTGTTCTTTTCCGTAGATAGTCTTTGAATCTTATGTGCAAAAGTGCCCAATACCCAAGAACGAGGTATTGCATGTTTATGGTTTTTAGCCCTGTTTTCCTTCTATGACTTTTTTTGTTGGATAGAGGTTGTTTGTTTATGAACAGGGTTAATTTTTCCATGCTATGGAGGTTTTACCCTTTTTTCTTGTTTTGACCGTTTGGTCCCGCTTTCCTGTTAGGCTGATTTGTTTTCCCATGCTTATTATTGTTTTGATTGAGTGATTATTTATTTGACACACTATGATATGCTGTAGATAGTTTAGCCATGTAGTTCTTGAGTTTTACTTTGGCTGCCATGTATCGTTTGTGCACTATTGAATTACACAGGGCCATGAGAACCTGATGTAGTAGACCATAGGAAGAATGGACGCTGAGGGATTCTCCAGAGTGTCTGTTTTACTATTACATTGCGATACCATAGGGGCGATGGAATTTGTGATCCCTCAAAGTGTATGTATTTTCCTTGATATGGGCCACAAGGGGAATTGGATGTTCAGTGCTTCCTCCGAGTGCCTATTAGTTACCAATATGAGACCAATGGGGGAATTGATAGTGAGTGCTTCCTTAGAGTGCCTTTGCTAAAGCTGAACCGGAGGGGTTAGACTATGATTACTTCCCAGAGGGTTACCTGCTTTTGATTAGCTGTTTACTTGGTATATGAAAATGATTGCAATTGAATTTGTAGGATTTTTACTATGTGTACTTCCTTGTTTACTACTTAATTTTATTTATTGCCTGCCATATATATTCACTGACTGTTAGGAACATATCTTTGGGTGGTTTCTTTCTGGGATTAGTCTGATACCCAGTTCGGGTCATTCTTTTGGGCCCAAACAGGTTATATTACTGTAGGTATAGATAAGGGAAACAACCCTTCTACATTAGGTAATTGATTGCTGTGGAGCTGGGGAGCATGGGACCAAACTGAGGCTTATGATGTTGTGGAGATGTTTAATTTATTTTCTTTTGTACATGGGTTTATTACTGTATTCTAACATTGTGATTTATTTGGTTGCTTTCCAAGACATATGTATCATGCATCATTTATATATGTGTGCTCCAGTTGTTATTACTTCTAATATTCTGATGTTTACTGTTGTATGGTATTGTTACTACTTCCCCTGTTTCTATCTGTTTTACTTCCACTGTGTTACTCTGCCAATGAGGGCATATTTTCCCCACTATCACACCCAAGGCCCTTGCTACTTGTTAGTAGCCTCGGGCGTTCGAGGAAATGCGCTTGAGGCCATGTGACCAACCGAGTACGGGGTGCCTCTGGGTGGCTTCCATAATAGGGACATTACAAAGTGGTATCAGAAGAATTCTTTTCTTCTTGACTTATTGGTTGGAGCCTATATCCAAGGATAAGAAAGAATAAGTACTTGTTAATAAGCTGTGCCCAGAAGTAGCTAACCTGTGTACAGGGAAAAACCAATTGATCTCATAATTTCAATTTTTATGGTTTTTAAATTATTACAATTGATTTGATTTCACCATTAAGTGATTCACATGTATTGTGTTGTTATCACTGATGTTATTGAGGTTCTATTTCTGTTGCAACCCAATGAGATGAGGGTATGTCATCTCATGCATCATATAAGATCTTTCTAGATATCACATGTCATGCATTCATTCCATGATATTTAGGGTGCATTAGTGATTTCATGTTTTGGTGATAGATGTTGTGCTAGATATTCATGCTGTTGTGATACATTCCTTGATAGAATATTTGCTATTTGATAAGGTATTGATTTGTGTATGGTTTGTTTGAATGAATTCCAAAATTTGGTTCTTGAGGTGTTATGGGCCCTCATGGATTGGAATTTGGTGGATCATTGCTTTGTTTTCCTTGTGTATGGCATGTATAAGATGTCTAGCTTTGATTATCAGGGAGTATGGACCCTCAAAGATCGGAATTTGGAACTTTAAGGTTTGTTTCAGTGTTTTTATGGGTTCTTGAGTAGTTTCTGAGGCTTACTATTCAGAAAAACCCAGAATACACGACTTGTAATTATGAATACATGCCATGTGTCCTTCAGTTCTGGAAGGAAATGTCTTTCTTAAGTACACACTGTGTACTGTATATACACGCCGTGTAGTCTCTAATCGTGTCACTGGATGTTTGGGTAGAGACATGGGGTTGGGAAATATTTGTTGGACACACCGTGTACCATATGTACACGTCGTGTTGTGGAGACCATGTGTCCACCCGTGTGACAGATGACACAGATATATAAAATATAAGTTTTACACACTGTGTAAAGATTGAACACGCTGTGTAGTGTAACCCATGTATCCGGACATGTAGCGAACAACACAGGTCAGTGAAATCTTTCTAGTATATGCTGTGTCTAGCACAAACATGCCGTGTAGAGTCAGCCGTGTAACCGATCATGTAACTAACAACACAGGTTGGTGATGTTTGTATAGTACACTCTATATTTGGTAGTAAAACACTGTGTATTCTTGTTTTAGGGAAACCGTGTTGATTAGCCGTGTAGAATATATCTGGTAGGAGAAGAGGATTCATGTACACACCATGTCTGGCACTAAAACACTGTGTAGTCTTATTCTAGGGAAACCGTGTTGATTAGCTGTGTAGAATATCTCTGGTAGGGGAAGAGGATTCAAGTACACGCCGTGTGTTAGGACAACACACCATGTTTATGGGGTGTTACACGACCTGGATTGGAAAAAGTACACGCCCATGTGAAGGCTTAAGGGAACATGCCTTATCGGAATTATAAACGTCATGTATCCATGTTTTGAAAAACTTGAATGATTTCTTCCTCTTGTTCCATTCTTACACTTCTAAGTTTCAATCCCTATTAATCTTGATCTATGGTGTGTGCTTGACCTTGCGGTGTCATACCACCGAGACGTCCCATGGTTGTCTTCCAGTTACAGGGCAGTGATCAAACACTGGATATGGATATACATGGACTACCAGCAGATCCTCCAGTTGTGCCAGTCTTGGCACCAACCATTATTATCGACACAGGTGCAGACACAAAGTTCTGGGAGGGCTTTATGAGGTTCATGGAAAATTTCCATGGAGTACCGCATTCTGCTCCATTTATGGTAGAGTTGACACGGGTTTTCCAGCAACAACATCCTGCCACCTTCACAGGGGATGGAGGACCTCAGGTTGCAAAGTCATGGTTAGAAGCCATGCTATCTATCTTCGACCATCTGGAGAAACCTTCATAGAGGAGGGTGAAACTCACTACGTATATGCTACAGGAATCTTCCAAGAGATGGTGGGATGTGATCTCAGAGGCATGATTCTAGTAGGTTATGGATTGGGATGAGTTCTTGCGTGCCTTTTATGACTGCTTCTACATGGAGACTTTGAGAGCCGATCGAGCTCGAGAGTTCATGAGTCTAGAGCAGGGTTTTCTTTCTGTTATGGAGTATTCTTCTCGCTTCACATAGTTGCAGTGCTTTATGAATATCCTAGGAGGTGATGAGTTATTTCTAGAAAGGAAGTTTGAGGATGGTCTCAGACACGACATCTGATCTCAGGTGAACATCTTCAGGTCGAATTCCATCACTTCTATAGTCAACTAGGCACTGATCAAGGAGCAAAATTTGAGGGATTCTGGAGTTGTGATTCAGGGAAGATCGACATCTGAAGTTATTATCCCTCCAACTGATAGCATGAAGCGTCGTAGGGAGTCTACGAATGGAGATCATAGTAGGTGAGAGACATATTCTGGTAGCCAAGTGGTGTGCTACCAGTGCGGGAAGAGCAGGCATACAAGGCCACATTGCCTGAGAGACCCAGTCAAGTGCCGATCTTGTGGAAAGAGGGTCATCTTAAATGTTTTTGTTAGTTTTTATCACCAGCAGCTGGTGACCAGGGTTCTCCTATGACTCCTCATTCAGAAGCAACACCACCAGTTTCTCACCAGTCTAGGAACTGGAGTTCTTTCGGCCGTTCAGGCTGAGGTGGAGGTTGTGGATGTGGTATCCAGTCGCCAGGCTTTCAGAAAAAACAAGGCGGATCAGCTCAGGGTGGTCAGGCAGGGTCGTAGGGCCATAGTGCTGGTCAGACTTTTGTAGTGAAGCAGACCCAACAAGATCAGGATCCCAAAACCTCTATTGTTTGAGGTACGATCCTAGTTGCCTCAGTTTTATCTTCTTCTCTTTTTAATAAAGGGGCTTCCCATAGATTTATATTTGTCTCTATTTTTGAGATCCTTGGGCTCCTTTTCTTTTCTTCTATTGATATCTTGACGTTAGACACTCTGTTGGGGACTAGAACGACTAGTGTACATTAGTGCAACGAGTGACCTCTAGAGTTTGGTGGGTGTCACTTCTTATAAAACCTTTATGTCTTAGTGATGATGGGCTATGATATCATTCTTGGAATGGATTGATTAGTTTCCTTTCAGGCTGTTGTCGACTGCTATCGATGTAGGATGAGTTTCACATCACCATAGGGAAAATAATTTCTTTATAAGGGGGAATGAGATGTACAAGAGAGCAGAGTAGGACCCTAGAATCATGGGTTGGGAAGAGTTATAGCCCAGATTTCTAGTCTATATCTGGATGACCAGGGGACTTCACAGTTGGACTTTCCTCTAGTGGTTGATCGTTTCTGGGATGTCTTTCAAGAGGAATTCTCTAGCTGGACTTCAGAGTGAGAGGTGGGATTTTCTATTGATCTTGTGTCAGGAGTGACATCAGTGTCCATTCCTCCTTATAGGATGGATACACAAGTGTTACAGGATCTCAAGAAGCAGTTGGAGGAGTTTCAGGGAAAGGGTTTCATCCGACCCAGTACTTCTTCTTGGGGTTTGCCTGTCTTGTTTGCAAAGAAGGCAGACAGTACCCTTAGAATTTGTGTGGATTATCAGAAGTTGAAACAGTTGATGGCCAAGAACCTATATCCCTTGCCAAGGATTGATGATCTCTTTGATCATCTTCTAGGATCCCAATTGTTATCTAAGATTGACTTGAGGTCCGGTTACCATCAGTTGCATGTTATACCATCAGATATACCTCTTACAACCTTCTGGAGTAGATATGGTCTATGCAAGAATGTGGTTATTCCATTCAGTCTCACAAACGCGCCTACAGTCTTCATGGCACTGATGAACTGAGTGTTCCATCCATACACGGATTATTTCATGGTAGTATTTGTGGATGATATCTTGGTGTACTCTCACACTCAACACGATCATGACACACATCTTGAGATCATTTTGAGTACACTGATAGAGAATAAATTATTTGCTAAGATCTCAAAATGCCACTTTTGGATGGACCAAATTCACTTCTTGGGTCATGTTATCTCAGAGAAAAGAGTATCAGTAGACCCAGAGAAATTAGAGTAGTAGTCTCCTAGGAGAAGCTGAAAATTTTCTTTGAGGTACGAAGTTTTCTAGGGCTGGATGGTTACTACAGACATTTCATATAGGACTTTTTACACTTATTAGCACCACTGATGGGTCTGACATAGAAGGCTGTGAAGTACTTATGTTCATATTCTTGTGAATCATCCTTTTAGGAGCTGAAAGGGAGGTTGACTTCAGCACCGATACTAGTATTTCCAGATATGGTCAAGAGCAATACTATTTACCGTGATGCATCAGGTAATGGGTTGGGAGAAATGCTTATGCATGGAGAAGGAGTCATTGCGTATGGGTCTTGGCAGTTGAGGACACATGAGAGGAACTACCCGATGCATGATCTCAAGCTGGATGCAGTTTTTCATGCTTTACGCTATTGGAGACACTATCTATTGGGAAGAATTTTGTGGTTCTCACCAACCACAAAAGTCTCAAGTATATCTTCACTCATCGTGACATAAATTAGAGACAACGATGGTGGGTTGAGTACCTTAAGTATGTTGACATTGAGTTTACCTAAATTCTTGGGAAGGGCAACACAGTGGCTGATACGTTGAGTAGGAGGACTCAGGTACATGTTGATTAGGAGGCCAGTAGTGAGTGACATCTTATTGCTCTATTCTATGAAATGCATTTGGAGGTGCACGACAGGTAGGGGAAGATGTTTCTATCTTATGTAGTTGTTACCTCTACTCTTCTTGATCGAGTGTGAATGATGTATCAATTAGATTTAGAAGGCCTAGTCCTACGTGAGAGGGTGTCAGGAGATGACCCTATTCCTGGATGGACAATTGGTGAGGATGATATCTTTCATTTTCATGGATGTGTGTGGGTTCCAACAGACATACGTGAGGAGTTGATGTGAGACTTTCATTCCTCAGTTTGGGAAATTCATCCTATTGTCACCAAGATGTATCGAGATCTACACTATCAGTATTGGTGGCCAGATATGAAGAGTGATGCTGTTGGTTTTTTCAGGAGGTCTTCCACCTATCAGCAGGTGAAGGTGGAGCATCAGTGACCAACATGGATTTTATAACAGTTACCCATTCCTGAGTGGAAGTGGAATGATGTCGTGATGGATTTCGTGACAGGTTTGCAGAGGTCACCTCGATGGAATGATGCAGTTTGGGTTGTCATTGATAGACTCACGAAGGTTTCTCACTTCTTGCCGATCAAGGAGACCTTCAGTGTTGATGAGCTAGGAAGGTTGTAAATACGGGATATTATACGTTTACAAAGAGTTCCACACTCCATTGTTTCAGACAGGGCCACCCATTTTACATCTCAGGTCTAGTAGGGACTTCCGAGGGCTTTGGGTACATAGGTAATTCTGAGTACAACTTACCATCCTCAGAAAGATGGCCAGTTCGAGCATATAATTTAGGTGCTTGAGGATATTCTTTGAACATGCATCCTATATTTTTGAGGTTATTGGGATAATAACTTACCTCTTGTGGATTTTTCCTACAATAATAGTTTTCAAGAAACAATTCAAATAACACCTTTTGAGGCTTTTTACGGTAGGCCATACCGACCACCCTTATGTTGGCTGGAGGCAGGAGAGGCACCTATGTTGGGACCTCGTCTTGTCCAAGAGACCATGAAGTAGATAGAGTTGATTTGAAAGAGGATGGATACTGCAAAATCATGATAGAAGTCTTATGCTGATCGACCGAGACGACCTCTAGAGTTCGAGGTCGGGTATCAGGTTTTTTATGTGTCACAACGAGGATGTGACACATGAGGATTATGACACTGAGAAATATTTCACCGAGGTACGTCAGGCCGTTTGAGATTTTAGATAGAGTTAGACTGGTTGCCTATTGGCTGCAGTTACCTTAGAGGTGTCGGGCTATGCATGATGTCTTCCATGTTTCTCAGCTTTGACATTACTTCTTAGAACCATCTCATGTTTTCCAACCCGAGGAGGTTGAGTTAGTGGTGGACACATCCTTCAAAAAGAAGCCTCTCAAGATTTTTGATCTAAGTGTGAAGGTTCTCCGTGGCTGGTTTGTTCCTCTGGTATGAGTGCTATGGCAGCATGGGCGAGTATTAAACAAGACCTGGGAGAGGGAGGCCGATGTACAATCGTAGTGGCCAGAGCTATTTGAGGATTCTTCTTCTACACCACCTTTCTAGGGAAATTCAGAGATGAATTTCTTTAAGGGGGGATGTTTTTAAGAACCTAGATCTTCTTTTCAGGTATGTTTTCCTTTCTGGTTGTTTTTTAGGAAAAAGAGGAGTTTTTGGAAATTTTAAGAGTATACGCCATGTACTTTAAGTACACGCTGTGTACTCGGTTTCCATGGGTGACCGTGTACTGGCCAGGTAGCGGCCGAGTACATGGTCATGTGTGGTGATCTCGAGACTGCCTAAAGCATAGAACGGAAAAGGAAAGTACAAACCATGTACTTTTAATGAACACACCATGTACTTTCTTTTTTTCATTAAATGGATTTGGGTTGCATCTAATTGACAGAACACACTTCTTCATCATCCGTCTCATCCAAGAGCGTCCGTATGACTGAAAATCTTCTCCGAACCCCTAACTTGCCATCCATTCTCTGAATCGAACTCCGTCGGTTGTGTTGGAATCGTATATGTGAGTTCTCACTTCTTTAAGAACTTCATCTCCTAATTTCTCTTCTTCCACAAGATATCCTCGGTTGAACATCTTATTCATTTTTGTAGATCTACGATGTTCTAGGGAAATTCAATGCATGTGGTTCACGTAAATCAATCTCACGACACCGAGGTAGGTGGTTTGTGCCTTTTCGTAGATAGTCTTTGAATTTTATGTGCAAAAGTACCCAATACCCAAGAACGGGGTATTGCATGTTTATGATTTTTAGCCCTGTTTTTCCTTCTATGCCTTGTTTGTTGGGTAGAGGTTGTTTGTTTATGAATAGGGTTAATTTTTCCATGCTATGGAGGTTTTCCCATGTTTTCTTGTTTTGACCTTTTGGTCCAACTTTCCTATTAGGCTGCTTTGTTTTCCCATGCCTAGTATTGTTAGGATGGAGTGATTATTTATCTGACATGATATGATATGTTGTATATTGTTTATCCAAGTAGTTATTGAGGTTTAATTTGGATTCTATGTATTGTTTGTGCATGATTGACTTATATAGGGCCGTGAGAACCTGGTGTAGTAGACCATAGAGAGAGTGGATGCTGAGGGCTTCTCCAGAGTGTCTGTTTTACTGTTACGTTGCGAGACAATAGGGGGGATGGACTTTGTGCTCCCTTAGAGTGTCTCTAGTTTCCTAAATATTTTCCACAGGGGGAATTGGACGTTGAGTGCTTCCTCAGAGGGCCCATTAGTTACCGATACGAGACCACATGGGGAGTTGATGGTGAGTTCTTTCTTAGAGTGTCTTTGCTAACGCTAAACCAGAGGGGTTAGGATGTGAGTACTTATTAGAGGGTTACCTTATTTTGATTAGCTACTTACTTGGTATATGAAAATTATTACAATTAAATTTTTAGGATTTTTACAATGTGTAATTCCTTGTTTATTGCTTCATTTTGTTTATTTACTGCCATATATATTCACTGATTGTTTGGCATAGATCTTTGGGCAGTTTCCTACTAGGATTAGCCTCATACCCTATTTGGGTCATACTTCTGGGCCCAAACATATTATATTGCTGCAGGTATAGATAAGGGAAAGAGACCTTCTACTTTAAGTACTTGATTTCTATAAAGCTGGGGAGCATGAGACCAAGCTGAGGCTTGCGATGCTATGTAGCTGTTTACTTAATTTTCTTTTGTACTTGGGTTTAGTATTGTATTCCAGCATTGTGATTTGTTTGGCTGCTTTCCTATACATATGTATCATGCATCATTTATATATGTGTGCTCTAGATGTTATTACTTCCAATCTTCCTCTATTTAATGTTGTATGGAATTATTACTACTTCCACTATTTCTATCAGTTTTACTTCCACTGTGTTACGCTGCCAATGCAGTCATAGTTTCCCCAATATCACAACCAAGGTCCTCGCTTCTAGTCAGCAGCCTTTGGCGCTTGGGGAAATGCACTTGAGGCCATGTGACCAATCGGGTACGGGGTGCCTTTGGGCGGCTTCCAAAATCGGGACGTTACAATGACAAGGGTGTTTTTGAATATTATATTCATTAGTTTGTTATTTTGGATAAATACTACCAATATAATTTATTCTTGTGACTATATATCATAAATGATGCATTTGATTTTGAACTAATGGGTACTTACATCATCCAGGATGTAATATCCTCAATTTTTTTAATGATAATAAAAAACCCTATTTTTTAATAAAATATGAGTATTTTGGTGGTAAAGTGTAATTTTTTTTCAATAAAATCACTTAATAAAAAAATTAATATCTTTATATAAGAGTAAAATATTTGTTTACACTATGGAATATTCTATAGAATATTTTTAGAGTTAGTCTATGAGTTAGCGCGGGATTCTGAGGCTCGTAGAGCCTCAATAATAATTAATTAAAAATAATAAATATATTATATCATGTACACATAGTTTTTATTAAATAATGGAATATCTCCCAAAATAGTGACACATATGTGAAATCCAAGACTTCCATAAAATCCGAAGAGTGTCTTTTTCCCAAGTCATGAAAAAATCTTTGCGAGTGTTGGCTATTTGGTTACATCACATGTAAGAGTAATAAAAATAATAATATCATTATTAGTTGTGTAGAAGAAAAAAAATAGAAATTACATGTGTAATTAGATTCATTTAATTAATGAGTAGAGTTTTCCATGGGTGAATATTTTTTGGTGGTTGAATAATAACTGTGATATTATTACCTTGCACCACTTAAATTCAATTTAGTGATTAATAAAAATGTATTTATTATTATGGGCATTTAAAAGGAAGTTTTATTTTAAAAAATTTATGGTCTCAATGTTGTGATATATTTTTTAATAATAATAATAATAATAATAATAATAATTATTATTATTAAATTTTGAAAATAACATTTGTAAGTGGAAAATTAAATTGTATATAGATATATATAGTGTAGATATAAATGTATATACATACATGTGAACGTTTATATACAAATGAGTATATATATATGGATGAAATTTAAGATATATATTTAATGAATGATTTAATTTATTCAAATTGTGAAATAAAAAAAACATGTAAGAGTAATATGGTATATAACATGGGTGTAAGAGGAAAGAGAATAAATAAGAAATGAATTATGTAATGAATTAATTGTATAATTAATAAAATAAAATGAAGAAAAAATATAAACTATGGAAATGGGAAGTTCCTAGGAAAACAATTCTTAT
Organism: Viscum album; assembly: GCA_963277665.1. Classification (NCBI taxonomy): domain Eukaryota; kingdom Viridiplantae; phylum Streptophyta; class Magnoliopsida; order Santalales; family Viscaceae; genus Viscum; species Viscum album. The sequence continues at coordinate 1,206,427,678 of OY728127.1, read as the reverse complement.
AAGGGATTCTCTACACACCCCTCATGCCTATCAATATCCCTCTCTATTGTATAATTTTTTATTTTATTTTATTTTATTCTTTCAAACATCTCTCTTCAATATCTATTACAATATCAATCAGATTAATGTGTCATCAATTCCATTGGGTTCATCTTGATGAGTAGAATTATTATCCTATTTTTTTGAAGGAAGTGAGTTAATTTATTAAGATTTAATTTAATCTTTTCTTTTCTATATTTTAAAATATCAATCATGATAATAATTATAAATCTTTCCAAATATGGAATGGTACTAGGGTTAAGTGGTGTAATTGATCACATACCTAAACCCTTATCATCAAATCATTATTGAACCAAAGGTAAGATGTTCCTTACCTCATTTAATATTGTTTAAAAATGTTGTCATATTATATTTTTATGTGTTCAAATAATTGATATTTATTATTGATTATGATCACATTTGGTTGTGTGTGTCTATCCCATGAGACCTATTATAATTCCATGAGTGATATTAGTGTATCCTTTTTCATGCTTGATTATTAGTTCATGATGTTATGTTTGATGGTTTATTTCTCATGATGATATATTATTCTATTTATTCCTATCTACTCACCCTTTATCTATGTTACCATTCCATGGTGGTTGTCAGTGGTACTTGAGATAAGTGGGCCATCATAATGTATTTATCCCATAGAAGTGGAGTATGGATGACTTGAAATGGTGGAAAAGATGGTTCTAAGAATAGAGTGGAGATACAGTGATACAATTGAGCTATTGTGAGGATGAAATTATGGATATAGAATCCATGTATCAACTTTACTAATGTCTAGTTGATTTTAAAGTAATGTATTTGTTTCATAGTTGATATGTGAGAAATATGCATGATTCCCAGTTGGTTTTTGAGTAACACACTTCATGCCAAGATGTTGAGAAGAATGATGTACTTGAGGATCAGGTGAACCGAGTTAAGTTTACACACAATTCCATTAGGTTGTCAAGAAAAAAATTCACTAGTCTAGTGGCTAGTTTGATTACTTTAACCATCTAATTCCACACATCTAGCTTATATTTGAAGATGGTAAGGCCGAGGGTGTGCAGAGGTTCAGATAGCGCATGATCACTTGGTTTTGAATTATACATTTATTTTCTTGTGAATTTATGATTATTAGGGCATACACCTATATACTTGATAACACTTCGTTAAGGATTCATTGGTGGTGTCCTATTGAGTTATGTACTCACACCACAATAGGGAATTTCTATGTACCTATATATTTCATGAGGGATATGGTGAAGGGAAAGGGTTCTGTGGTGGACGATTTATAATAGGAACAAAAATCTAGAAGTGGACTAGGATGGACTCTATAGGGACCACTTTTTATTTTATCTACTAATTTGTGCACTAGTCTAGCTTTCCCCTTTAGAATCCATTTTTAATTGATCACACTTGGTTAAGGATGCATTGGTGGGGTCCTACTGAGTCATGTAGTCACATCTACTTGGGAATTTCACTGTACCCATAGATTTTATGAGGGATCTGTTAAAGGGTAAGGTTCCCATAGTGGACTATGGATGTAACACCATATTACCTTCTATTAGGTATGAATTTTATTTTGTTTATGGTTTCCCTTTTTTATGGGTGCATTGTGGGATTTTTGGGAATGAATATCCTTTTCTGGGTAAAATCAAATAATGTTTAGGGATGTACATTTGTTTTAATTAAGGGAGACTAGGTATAAATGTGTAAATTAATTTAGAGGATTCTCCTTGGGATTAAAGAACATTATGTATTAGTTCAAAGGTTTTCAGTAGGAAACTGGGAAAAGAACAACCTAACAGAGACTCTCACATGATAAATGGATTACATGATGAAAATATATTATAGGGAAGATGTTGTGAATCCCATGAAGGACTTGGAAAGTTTATAATATATGAAAGCTTTACATGTTATAAAAATTTTGATCAAGATTTTGATTAATCTGTGGTGATGCATTTTTCAGTGAATTTTTAATAAGTGATATTTCACACCATAAAAGGGATTAAAGATGTTAATTTATCACCTCCATAAGTTTTAAAAATGTTACATGCATGATTCATTTATCATTCTAGTGTGAAATATTCCCTCTAAAACCCTACAATGATTTTAGAAGATTTTGTGTGATTATACTCCTTGCAGATCACTTTTTTCAATATTTTATTTCTATGGTGGTTTCACCACTGTCTCGAGGCGCACGACGGGATCGTGGGAGAGAAACGTGCGCTACCCGATGGTTGATTAGAGAATATTGGGTTCTTCTTAATCACTCATATCAGGTGAACCGTTTTCGCCTCGAAACACCCAATGGTTCCATATCCAGTAATGCGTGGACCTGATTTCCAAAGGCAGGCATTTTCTGGGTGGTCTGACCAGCAATGCTTAAGAAATCACATTGGTTGAGAGGATGGGAAGTCGGGCACATCGCACCCTTTTAGGGGGAATTATTGCATGTTCCGAGACTCTCTTATAGATTTAAGACGGGTTCATATGTTCGCGAATATTTGGTTTATACCCAAGCATAGTATCAACGGATTACCCCTGATGGGAAATGGTCAGTTGAACGCAAGGATTCGAAACCATTTAGGCCCGAGGTTTACCATCCCTCATTGGGGTTAATGACTCCGAGGAATTTGGACTCATTGAGATGGAGACAACTTGAAGCATCATAACTGGGCGCTCTGGAGTTTATTTTCTTCCAGGGGGATAGATAACGACTTAAGCGTTTGATCGAACCTGTGGTACGGGACTCCTACGTATCCCTGCAAAAGGAATCATAATTTACGTAGTTTGGTTTGGTATGGGGCTTATGATCCAGGATGCCCAGGGTTTTCGGGGTGAACCGACGTGAAGATGGTTAGATCGACCGGGTGTTGGGCTTGAACCTCGAGGAGACTTCCTACGTACCCTGCCTAGGAGACAGGGATCAAAGTCCACGTAGTTCGAATTGGGATGGGTCTTACACTCTAAGGCGACTCGAGGTGTGGGTAAACTGATGTAAAGGGGGTCGGAATGACCTATTGTTGGGATTGAACCTCCGGGAGGCTTCCTACGTACCCTACTTAGGAGACAGGGATCAAAGTCCACGTAGTTCGAATGGGAGTATTGGAGAACTGACGTGAATGTGGACCCAGGGGTCCAATGGTGATCAGGATTGAACCTCTTGGAGGCTTCCTACGTATCCCTATGGTGGGGAATCAAAGTCTACATAGTTTGAATTGGCATGGGGCTTACGCTCTGAGGTAGCCCAGGAGGGGATTTCATGGTTGATGCTTACTCTAAGCCCACGTGAGTCATGCTCGGTGTGAGAAACAAGAGGCGGCAGGGACCAGACGATCACGTCGCGAAAGGTGCGTTCGTGGGAATTGCGATGGGGCTTATGCACGGGGGCGGCCCAAAAATTTGGGGCTTACTCCGAGATGGACGCCCATGGTGAGTGGGGGAGGCCCAAAAAATCGGGGCTTACTCCGAGATGAACACCCATGGTGATAAAGCCTAGCGGGAAAGGGACTATGCCCCAAAGAAGGACGGAGCATCACCCTTTCTCACTACGACCTTCCTTGGGCATGGCCATTGGGAAGTACAGAGGTTCATGGGGGCTTCAATCTGATGGGTAGTCCGCCACTCCCTGGGGAGGGGAGAAGTTCCCCAGTCCTAACAGGTGGAGGGGTAGAAAGGGGGGCTCCTGGGCTCGGACTCCGCATTTCCGTGGGAATGTGAACCTAGGAATGCTTTGGGAATCCACTCAGGGGCCAGAGAAACCCATTCTCCCTCACTTACCATGGGTATGTGAACTCAAAATGGCGCGCTGATGCGCCTGTAGGTTACATCGCACGGGTCCGGTGGCTTTGGTGGAGGCCTCAGCTCGGGGTTGATGGATGGGCCAATGAGGGGGGTGTGAAGGATCAGGCCGAATTGGAAGGATTTTATCTGGCTCAGGGAACGGGAACTCTAAAGGATTTGGCAGGCCACATAGATGTTTGAGGGGTGGCGCCCTTCATGTAGGGAGGTGCTACATGGCTGGAGAGGCCGTCTGCAAACCAGGGTGGTCCGAAGACTGATGGGCATCCCACAAACCAGGGTGGTTCTCAGCTTCGGGTTCGTCCCGCATACCAGATTGGTACGTGGAGGGGTCCACGTGAGCAGTGGTATCGGAGGGCGACACCGGTCGGAGGTTCACCAGTCGGGGCTTCGCCCACATAGGAGGGTGCTACGTGGTGCCACATATCGGAAAAGGGGCATGATCTCCCTTGTCCATGGGGAGTGCATCAGCGGAGGGGCCATGGTTCGCAGTTTTCTTTTCTTTGTTATTTTAAGTTCATGGTTCACCATGTAGTTATGCATTTTCTAGTTCCTTACTAATTCGTTTCCAACTTCATACCTGTTCTGTTTTGCGAACTGGAACTTCGCTATTTGTGAAATCCTAAGCTCTTTCCTTCGAAATCCTTCCACTCGAATCTGATCGATCTCCCTTTTCCTCTCCCCCTCGATCTTCTTTTATAGAGGGGGGGGGAGAGGTGTATTTGTGGCCATGCGACACCTTTTGCGGAGGCCCATAACCAGAGACCCGGTTTACGGATGACTTGGTCAATCCGCAATTCGTAGGGGGCATTGAACGCACCTCACCCGCGAACCAAATTAGCTCAGGGAGTGCTTCGCAGCCGCGCAGGGTTCCCCCTCCATTCCGCGAACAACGAAAGACGCGGTCTGGGATGGTTGATTCGGTTCTTGGCTGGGGCGGTTCTTGATGGTGGACCGTCTTGGCGCCCATCCTGCTTCTCGCCCACGGAGGATCCCCACCTCTCTTCCGTAAACGACAGCGGATGCGCTGAGGGGGGTGCTTCGCGGAACCGACCGTGTGCCGCTATTATTGGACCAGTCTGCGGATCGGTTCGTCCTGTGCCATCCTTTAATTATTCTCCACAATTTTCCCCAATTCATTAGGGGGAAATTGGGTAGAATATTCCTCAGATTAATGGGGATTCTAATTCTCCTTTTTGGATTTTTCAGGACCCTACAAATGCCCCCCATCAGAATGGGGTCTGATCAGAATGAAGAGAAGGCCATTCTTATGTAGAGTGGTCCTGAAACATGGATGGTTTCCGGTAGGGGAGTGGATCCATTAGGGGACCACACCTATAAATATGAAGGCCCTTCCTTTTTCTTTTACCATATTCTTCGCGAAACCAGAGCTCTCTTTCTTTTTGTCTCCATGTGCTCGTTCCTTCGCGAAACGCCTCGTCCGCAAACCAGCTATCGCTTCCACGAACCATTCCTCATTCGCGCCCATCTTCAATTGTGTACCAATCTCTCAGCTACGAACTAACTCTATTAATTAATTAAAAATTAAGTCACGACGGGCCGCGTAGGAACTCGCTCCGCGGTTTTGATGGTCTGTGAACTGAAAATCTTCCAAACCTTGAAAACTTCTTTAGTCCCCCAAACATAATCATTTAGATCCAGGATTAAGATTCTGCGGAGCAACCTGGTTCATGGATTTCTGTCCAATGCTCCACAGGACAGAGTATCACGGACCTCTTCCGCGTAGGGTTGGTTCGCGGGATGCAGTCATCGTGAACCACATTTTGAGGCCTGCTCGCAGACTTCATCCAGGCTTTGTCTAGATTTTATTATTCCAGACTAACCATTTTCTTGGTTTTTATAATGCATGGAGAAAACATGGTTCCCCCTCGCCCTGCACCCAGGCCTACTGCTGAGCCTCTTCCTATTGGTTCAGGGAGATGTCTAGCTATGATTCGTAGAGCGGAGAGAATCAGAGAAGACCCTAGTCAATCCATCATTCCCGACAATGGTGTCTTGAAGGACTTTATCTCTCCTAAGCTCCTGGGCTATCCACTATCAAATTGACTTCTTATTTATGGCTTCGGTCTTCAAGACGACATACCTATCCCCCTAATTTCTCAGGCTTTCGTCTCCTTGCCTGGAAGCATCACCAAAGTGAATTCAAGCGAACCTTGCCTCATTGGGGGAGATGATCTTTGATTCTGATCCGAAAGACACTTTCATTTTGAGAGGCTCTGTTTGGACCCAAAGTGATCAGTGCACCCAAGACTTCTCTCAAGAAGCTTTCTTCAAGAGTTACCCCTCTATTATCAACCTTGCTTGAGTGGATCCTGACGTGGGGTGGATTCCTAGATGGGATCTTCGGTCTGGTGGGATTTTCTCAAATGACTGGGCCTGGGCCTTCTGGGTCCATCATCAATGTCGGGAATCTCCCGAGCCACTGGAAGCAGTCAATTTGTACTCCGCAGTGTGAGCCTCCCAGTTTTCTGTTTACCCACCATCTTTGGTCCTGCCTAACCTACTCAGTTACTGGTGTTCAAGCACTAATACTTTCCACCTTGCCCATGGTGAAGTTGGTATTAGTTTATGGGACATCTACCAATTAGGAGGGTTTTCGATCATTGGTAAGATGTATGACGAGTTTCTTCCCACTCCTGACGCATGGGATGACGTCGAACAAGTTCCTTCGTTGGCGAGGGATCTGTTGGTTATGGCGGAGCGGTCACTAGGTCAGGCCCTGCGTGCCTGCTCTCTTATTCCCTATAGCACCTAGATAGGGTTATTTATGAACACCACTGGTCTTGTGCCGAAGATCAAGCACCCCAGGACTCATCCTTCTCAAGAGTCACGAACCATCCCAGGTTCCTACTGGGCAGTTCTGGAGGCGAGAGACTACCTTTCATGGGGTTACGAGGTGCGCCCCGGTGTGCCGCCTATGCTCAGGATGACAGGTCTGTTTGCTATGTTTTTGAGCGGGTGGCTATTCCCTTCTCGGGATATCAACCTAGGTGTCATGGATTACACCTTGATGATGGAAATTGAGTTGGCAGAGGCCCACCCGGTGAATCTGGTTGTGCCCACTTTGGTTCGTATCTACGAACTTCTAAGACACATGCAGGAGGGTGGGTCACCCTACCGTATGAGTGGGCCATTTCAATTCTTATATGGCTGGATAGAGAATCATTGCCTCTGTTATGAGTATTGTCATAACACAGTCATCCTGCTTCCTACCTTTCGGCCTACCCTTCTCGATATAGCTGGGGTTCACTTGAATTCTCTCAGTTCGGATGAAGTCATAAAGCTTCTGAGTGACTTCTCCCAGGTTGAATTCACTCCCTACCCAACCTCTTCTGGCGTCGTGGTTGAAAATCGTAGGGGGAGCCTAGAGAAGCTTTCTTACAAGATTTCATTGCGGGACATGTTTTTTTCTGCACGGATTGACGGGGTTTCTCTATGCGAGTTGTATTCCCCACATCGTTTTCCCCACCAGTTTGGGTGTATGCAACTCCAAGATTCCCTTCCTCCTCCTCAGGCTTGAGGACTGCACCCGGCCACTCTTTGTCAATGGTGGTTGATGCTGATGCGGGAGGGATCTGACACAAGCATTCCCTTTCCTAGCATAGGAGTGGCTGCCAGACTATCCTTGGAGTATGCAAGAAAATGGGTAAAACATTATCCCGATGGGATCCTGGGGAAGGCTGTCCGGCAAGTTCCCAAATCAGGAGTTATTGATGCTGCTATGCCTACTGCACCTTCCTCATCGGCTTTGAGGGAGGACCGACTGATGGCTCGTCGGTCAAAGCAACTCAAGGGATTTTCCTCTCCCAGCCCCTCTGTGGCCAAAGTTCAGATGGACCAAACCATTTTGGACGTGGATGAGGAGAACCCTGTGGCTTCGGGTCCCAGCGATACAACTCCTGAAGTTTTTTCGGCTGATACCATACATAGAAACTTGATTCCCAAGCCTGAACCAGGGTTAGAAGCTTCAGACCTTCCAACTTCGGAAACATCTTCTAGTGTGCACATGTCTGCGCTGATCACAATGCCAGACTTCGTTTCCGTGCTGTCTAGCAAGGATACCAAAGATCCTTGTGTCCTAGCAGACCACCGAGCAGTGTGTAGGTGGGCCTGGCCCTAGATTTGTGATATTGTTGCCGAAACTCCTCTGGCTGAGATGACAACTAAAACTGAAGCTCTTCGACAACTCTTCCTGGGTTTGGGGTCAGGTGGCTTTGACTATAGGCAGTTTCATTTTCTCTCTTTCTAGGTTGTCATTGCCCATGGGGAAGTTTCCTCTAGTGAACACAAACTTTCTCACCTCACTATCTCTCATTGTGGGACCCGAGACCTTGAGGAGGCCATGATAAAGCTCCACCAGCTGATAACACTAGAGGCGGTCTCTCAAGATCAGGCGACCGCCCTATCTACCGAGTTGCGCGAATGCGAAGCTCGAGTAGCAATGTTGAGAGATCAGTTGACAACTCTGACTGGTAACCTTGCAGCCACCAGAAAAAAGATCAATGACCTCCAAACGACAATGAAGCATACTCTTTCGGTGGCCGACATTGAGGCCAGGGAGAAGGCCATGCTAGAGCAGACTTGAAATCACCTCCGTCGCACGGTTGTCGATCTAATGGAGAGAGAAAATCAGGCTCCTTTATGACTGTCAGATCTATTCCTGTACACTCTGTTTTACCTCTTTTGTCGTTGTGAGGGAGAGGCCCCAGCTTGTGGACGTCCTCCCTTTTTGTCCAAACGGAATTCAATCTGTGTCGATCTTTCCTTGCTGTAAATTTTTATTGTTACTAGAACAATTGTTTCTTAAATAAAAACTCATTGAATCAGAATTGATCACAATTAATGAAAATGATAAAATAGAAACAGGCTCTGAATTTTTCCTGGACCATGGGATCCAGCAAGCATAGTTTGACTATTGCTAGGGTTTTTTAGAAAAAACCCTACAAACATTTTGTCTTTTTAGTCCATACATTAATATTTCCTGGGCCAATTTTGTGTGGACCTAGCGGGTATAGCCTGGCTTTTTCTCAGGTCTCCCTTTTCAGGTTTTCAGCCTAATAGGATTTGTGCCTCTTTTTGTGAGCAGTTTAAGTCTCGTCAACAAGACTATAATTACTGATATTTTAGGTCGAACATCTTTGAACAGATATGGTGGGGCAAGGGCGCCGACAAGGTTTGGTTGATTAGAATATGTCTCAATACCCTTCAGACACATGTGGAGGAGCTTGTTTAGACTTAAATGACATGCAAGGCATGTCTCGAGGCATGGGAGCTGTATCGGCGTGCAGAGGCAGGAAGATCATCGCCTAAGAAAATATTGCCTTTTCTAGACGGGCCAGGGGAGATCAATATACAGATCCACTGATGGCATGGTATGCATAGTCATGCAAAGGTTTCCTTAAGTCAAATACTCTCCATTTCTGATGGTCTGAGGACTTCATGGAAGTCCGGATTATAGAAACCACCATGGGTGGCTTGGAGAATTATGAAAACCACCGGGGGGTGGCTTGGAAAGGGTATGTGATGCCTGAGAGGGCTTGAGAACATCTGTATCAATCATGAGTATGGTGGCAAGGTCCCTGTCCTACGAATTTATCTAGCATAAAGGATAGTTAGAGCTTGGCATAGTTTAAAGTCATGCAGCTGGGATATTATTTAGAATGGAACAACTTCTCCTGGTTCTCGGTAATCTTGTCAGAGACGTCCCACCATATTCAAGCAGGGTCGTGAAAGAGGCTGGTAAACTATAACTCAGAAGGTTTTCGAATCTCGGGATGTACATGGGGGCTCAGGGGCCAAGAGGCATATGGATAGGAGCATTGCCTAAGGAAATCTTGCCTTTGGTAGAAGGAACAGAGGTGATCAATATGAAGAGCCACTGAGGGAATGGTATGCATATACATGCAAAGGTGTCCTTGGGTAAATGATTGCATTCTCTTGATAGCCGAGAAACTTCAGGGAAGTTGAGATTCCGGACCACCAGGGGTGGCTTATGAGAGTTTGGATTTTTCTGAGTACAGAGTATGGTTTATGAGGAAAGGGTGCTTTGATATGGGAGAAACTTCTAGGATAAATTTCCCGAGAATGGGTGAAGTCATTCCTTCTCACGCTGGTGTGAGATGGTGGTTTGTGCAGGTCTGACCCATGCACTGAGGGATAGAGAAAATCCTCCATTCCTTACTAAACCCATGATGGATTTAACTATGAAGTTTAACGTCATGAGACAAAGATGCGGAGAATTATTAAAGGATACTATGCAGTTTAACATCGTGCAACGAGGACGGGGGGAATTTTTACACCAGTGAAAATGCTTGTAGTTGGAGGCATTTCTCTGGGTGTTTAATGCTTGGTCTTTTCAACTTTACACCAAGTGGCCAAGATGTTCCATGTAGTTTAACGTCATGCGGTGAGGACGTAGTTGCAAAGACCACTCTTGATCAGAATGTAACTGGGTTTGAACATCTCGGCATTCATAAGACATGGAGAGGGGATGATTGGTGTAAATTGTGGTTCCTGGGCTTCTTGGATCAGTAGAAATGATATGGGGGCTCTGAGGCTGGTAAGCGTACGGAGCTAGGAAGAGTATTGCCTTTGGTAGACGGGCCAGGGGCTATCAGTATGCAGAGTCGCTAAGGGCATGGTATGCATAGTCATGCAAAGGTGTCCCTAGGTCGATAACATTCCACTTCTGATGGCCATGAATGGTTATGTGGATCCGCGATTGTCCGGGCCACGAAGTTTGTCATTTGGTAAGAAAATATCTGGACATGTCAGGAATATACGACCCTGGTTGCTATTAAATCTTAGAGATCTCCCTACACTGATTTATCTTGCGCGCGGGGGTGTACCTTCACTCCATGCAGTTTTAACATCGTGCGGTAAGGAAAAAGTACTCCTAGTTTAGCGATCATAGAGCTCGGACCATTGGGTGACTATTTCTCCAGTCACTCGAAGGATAACCGAGTTAACATGCTCCGATATACTCTGAACAAGGTGGGGGATGGAGGTTGTAAACTGTAACTCTGAGGTTTCTCGGATCAGGAGATGTGGTGTGGGGGCTCTGAGGCCGGTAAGAGTACGGAGCTAGGAAGAGTATCTCCTGAGGAAATCTTTCCTTTGGTAGACGGGCTAGGGGATATCAATATACAGAGTCGCTAAGGTCATGGCATGCATAGTCATGAAAAGGTGTCCCCGGATCGATGACTTTCCACTTTCAATGGCCATGAATGATTATGAAAATACGAGATTTCTCACAGTATAGAGTTCGGCATGTGAGGATAATGGTGTCCGAGCATACAAGAAACATCTTTACTGCAATTGTCTGTTGAGTCAAAGTAGCCTAGACCTAGCTTGATGTACGTAGATGTAGGTCGTCATGTGAACCACATGCAGATACATATGCTAACCGGGTAGGGATACCATGACAACGTTTGGATCTGAAAAGGGGGACGAACTTGTAAACCATTGCACCATAAATTTTTGGATCGGGAGATATGATATGGGGCTATGAGGCCGGTAAGCATACGGATCTAGGAAGAGTATCACCTGAGGAAATCTTGGCTTTGGTAGACAGGCCAGGGGCTATCAATATGCAGAGCCGCTGAGGGCATGGTATGCATAGTCATGCAAAGGTGTCCACGGCTCGATAAATTTCTACTTCCGATGGCCATGAATGGTTATTAAGATCCACAATTATCTGGTTCGTGGAGTCTTATGTATGAAGAGGATGCATCCAAATGTTCCAAGAGTATTCTCATCTTGTTTCTCCATATATCTTGGGTGGGTCGCGACGAAGTCTGTGCAGTTTAATGTCGTGCGGTAAAGATGTGGTCCGTGAAATTTAACGTCGTGCGGTGAAGACGCAGTATATATACCTGTGTTTTATTTTCTCATTGGCTGAGCTAGGAGATAAGATCTCGGTGTTTCTACGTATCCTGCGAGGGCAGGAATCAAGCCACACGTAGTTCTTTCCGAAATAAACCCTGTGCAGGTCTAGTCCTAACATGGGAGGAAGGGGCATTTTTAAATCTTATTATCCATGCAGTTTAACGTCGTGCGGTAAGGACGAAGAATAAACCACGTGCAGGTTTGCTCCATACACGGGGGAAAGGGAATTTATAACTTTTTATCAGTGCAGTTTTAACATCGTGCAGTAAGGACGAAGTCCGTGCAGTTTTAACGTCGTGCGGTAAGGAAGAGGAGTACACCCCGTGCAGATCTGGTCCGTACACGGGGGAAAAGGGAATCTTTAACTGTCATTTGGGGATGGCTGGGCCAGGGTGGGGGACCCTAGCATCACTACATATCCTGTGAGGGTAGGAATCAAGCCTCACATAGTTCTTTGAGATCTGTGCAGTTTAACGTTGTGCGGTGAGGACGAGGAATACACCCCAGGCAGGTCTGGTCCGTACACGGGGGGAGAGAGCATTTTTTTTGCAATGGATAAACTAGGATGGGGAACCCTGGCGTCACTACCTATCCTACAAGGGCAGAAATCAATCCTCACATAGTTCTTTTTGGGAATACACCCCGTGCGGGTCTGGTCCATACACGGGGGAAGGGGGTATTTTTGTCTTCATTTGAGGTGGCTGGGCTAGGGTGTGGAATTCTGGCATCACTACGTATCCTGCAAGGGAAGGAATCAAGGCTCACATAGTTCTCTGAAAGACAAAACACCTTGTGCAGGTCTGGTCCATACACTGAGGAAAAAGGGGCATTTTTTCTTTTACCCTTATCCGTGCAGTTTAACGTCATGTGGTAAGGACGGGGAATGCACCCCTTACAGAGCTGGTCCATACCCGGGGGGAGAGGGAATTTTTAAATCTTATTATCCGTTCAGTTTAACGTCATGAAGTAAGGACGAAGAATACATCCTATGCAGATCTGGTCCACACATGGGGGAAAGGGAATTTTTAACTTTTTTATCCGTGTAGTTTTAACATCGTGCGGTAAGGATGAAGTCTGTACAGTTTTAACGTCGCACGGTAAGGATGAGGAGTACACCCCATGTAGATCTGGTCCATACATGGGGGAAAAGAGCATCTTTAACATTCATTTGGGGATGGCTGGGCTATGGTGGTGGACCCTGGCATCACTACGTATCCCTCAAGGGAAGGAATCAAGCCTCACGTAGTTCTTTGAGATCCGTGCAGTTTAACGTCATGCAGTGAGGATGAGGAATACACCCTGTGCAGGTCTGGTCCGTACACGGGGGGAGAGAGCATTTTTTTGCAATGGATGAACCAGGATAGGGAACCCTGGCATCACTACGAATCCCGCAAGGGTAGGAATCAATCCTTACTTAGATATTTTGGTGAATACACCCCGTGCGGGTCTGGTCCATACACGGGGGAAGGGGATATTTTTGGCTTCATTTGAGGTGGCTGGGCCAGGGTGTGGAATTCTAGTGTCACTACATATCCTACGAGGGCAGGAATCAAGCCTCACGTAGTTCTCTGAAAGACAAAACACCCCGTGCAGGTCTGGTCCATACACAGAGGAAAAAAGGGGCATTTTTTTTCTTTTTCCCTTATTCGTGCAGTTTAATGTCGTGCGGTAAGGGCGAGGAATGCACCCCTTGCAGAGCTAGTCCGCACCCGGGGGGAAGGGCATTTTTAACTTTCATTTAGGGACATCTGGGCCAGGGTGGGGGATCTTGGCGTCACTACGTATCCCACAAAAGCAGGAATCAAGCCTCATGTAGTTCTCTGAAAGAAGTACACCCCATGCTGGGCTGGTCCGTACACGGGGGAAGGGGATATTTTTTTTAATTTTTTTTAATTCCATTTGAGAGTGGCTGGGCCAGGATAGGGGATCCTGACATCGCTACGTATCTTGCGAGGGCAGGAATCAATCCATACATAGTTCTCTAAAATCTGTGTAGTTTAACGTTGTGTGGTGAGGATGAAATACTCTTAGTTTAGGGTCATAGAGTTTGGACTGTTGGGTGCTTGGAAGTTTAAAATCATGCAGCTCGGACGATAACTGCTTCTGATTACTATGAGAAATACTTCTTCAGGAATCTCACATTTGCAGGAGCGGTAATGAACTGCCCGTCTATGGAGATCAGGGCATATGCTCTGTTAGAGTAGACCTTGTGTATAACATATGGTACCTCCCACTTGGGCTCCAGCTTTGGAGGTTTCTTTCCAGGTATCATTGGGGTCTAGAGGACCAACACCAATTCTCCTTCCAAGAAAGAATGAAGACAAAACTTTTTATTTAAGGCTCGTACAATCCGGTTCTGATATACTTCCAGATGGTGCAAAGTGTGAAACCGCTTCTCGTCTAGCTGTTCCAATTCACCTAACCACTTTTCTGATTGCTCATCATTGGATAATTTATCACAAATGGAAACATGGAGCGAGGTTAATTGGAGGTCGATGGGCAGGACCGCTTCTGTTCCGTATACTAATGAGTATAGAGTAGCCCGAGTAGCGGTAGAGATTGTGGTTCGATAAGCCCACAATGCATGAAGGAGTTTATCCGGCCACAATTTCTTGTCTTTTTCCACCATTTTCTGGATAATGTTGGACAAGGTCTTGTTGAAGGCCTCAATCTATCTGTTGGCCGCTGCGTGGTAGCGGGATGAGTGGCTAGACTTGATACCATATTCTTGGTATAGTTTCTCCAATTCAGCAGAGCAAAAGTTGGTGTTGTTATTCGTCAGTATGGTATGAGGGACACCAAATCTGGTGATGATATTGGTTTTCACAAAGCTGACAATGTTTCTTGCCCCGACTTCCTTAAGGGGTACAACTTCTGCCCATTTGGAAAAGAAGTCGGTTGCCGTGAGGATGTACTTCAGCTATTTGGCTGTTGCGGGAGGATATGGTCCCACGACATCCATTCCCCAGACAACAAATGGCCAGGAGTACTTGGCCTGATGAAGTAACTCTGGGGGTTGGTGTATGAAGTTGGCATGAGTGGCATTTTGCGGTAAAGCGCTCGCAATCTTGTGCCATAGTGGGCCAATAGTACCCAAGTCTTCGAACCTGATGGGAAAGCTTGTATCCTGACTGATGTTCTCAACATACTCTGGCATGCACTTCAGTCATGATGGCAGCGGTTTCTTCTCCATCAATGCATCCGAGGAGGATTCCATCGAGGCCTTATTTGTAGAGGACCTCTTACTGACCCGCACCACCATATAGGACAAAGTTGACTGCCCTTCTTCGTATTTTCTCTCATTCAACCCTGTCTGATGGAAGTTCTTCCATTTGAAGGTAGTTTACAATGGGGGTCATCCATCCGGTGGTAGGAGCATATGGCTCAGGGACAGGACTGACTTCGTTGATTTCTTCCATCTATGTTTGAGTGAACGACAGGACCATTCGACGATGAGCAATACTGATAACTGTTTCATCCTGGTATGGGTCTGCTAGGGCTGTGGCCGTGTTGGATAATGCATCGACCTGGGCATTCTGAGACCGTGGAATATAGGTCAATGTTGGTTCTGTAGAGAATTCCGCCATTAACCCTCGGACATGGTCAAACATGGGAATCTTCTCTTCCTTTTTAATAGCATAGTCACCATTGACTTGTTTGATGACCAGTTCCGAGTCACCTTTTACCTTAAGGTGCTGCACTTGTTCTTGGAGTGTGAGTTCTAGGCCTGCAATGAGGGCTTGATACTCCACTTCATTGTTCGTACATCCTTCTGACAGGAGGAAGTAATATGAAAAAACTACCTTTTCTGGGGACATGAGTATTATCCCCAAGCCCACCTTGTTAAATTTGTGGTCTTCCATCCTCTTCTTGGTTGGGCTTCGGGATGCTCCATCGAAGTACATTTCCCATGCTGGGAACTCCTCTTGAACCGAGAAGAAGTCTTCATTAGGAAGCTCGATGTCCGGTGCGGTGGTCCCTATTGAAGGGTGCTCTTCCAAAAAATCTGCTAATGTCTGGCCCTTGATGGCTTTCTGAGGCACAAACCGGATGTCAAACTGTTGCAGGATGACTACCCATCGGGAAAGGCACCCGGTCAGCATTGGGTGGCTAAGGATGTACTTGAGCGGGTTACTACGTGAGACCAAATGGACTTCATGATGCTGCAAATAATGTCACAACTTTTGAACTATGAAGAACAAGACTGAACAACTCTTCTCGAAGTTTGAGTATCAATTCTCAGCATCGATCATGGTTCAGCTGAGGTAATAGAGACTATTTTCGCTTCTGGCGTCATTTTTCTGTGTGAGGAAGGCTCCCAGTGACCGTTCTAGGGCTGTCACATATAGGATGAGAGGTCTTCCTTCAACCGAGGGCATGATCATTGGTGGGCTTAGGAGGTACTTCTTTAGGCTTTCAAACGCCTCTTGGAAGTCATCTTTCCATTGGTATGTGACTCCATTCTTCATTAATCTAGTAAAGGGAATACATTTGCCTGCCAGGTTGGCTATGAACCACCTGATATAGGCCAGGTGCCCTTGGAATGCTCTCAACTCATTGAGATTGCGAGGAAGTGGAAGACCAAGGATAGCATTTGTCTTTTTAGGGTCGACTTCGATGCCACGATGGCGTACGACAAAGCCAAGGAATTTCCCTGAGGTAACACCGAAGGCGCACTTCAAGGGGTTAATCATTAGACTATTCTGTCGAAGTTTCTTGAAGACGGTCTCAAGGTCTGACAGGTGATATGAGCATTGTCTTGATTTGACCTCCAAGTCATCTATATAACATTTGATGAATTTCCCCAGGAATGGTTTAAAGATACGATGCATGGCACATTTATATGTGGCACCAGCGTTCTTGAGACCAAAGGGCAAGACCCTATAATGGAATATTCCTTGAGGGGCTCTGAAGGAAGTGGCTTCTTTGCCTTCTCAGGCCATCTGGATCTGATTACACCCAGAATAACTGTCCATGAAGGATAGAGCATCATACCTGACCATCGCGTCGATTAATAACTTGGTAATCGGGAATGGGAAATCATTTTTTGGGAAATGCCGATTGAGATCTTTGAAATCGATTCAGACATGGATTTTCCCGTTCTTTTTCTTGAAAGGGATGATGTTGGCTAACCTGATGGGATACCGGACCTACCAAATGAAACCTTCTTTAATGAGATTATCGACTTCAGCCTCTATTTTGGCAGCATGTGAGGGGTGTGTCCTTCTGGTGGCCTATTTATAGCCTCGGTGGTCTTCTGGTAGACCTAGGTGATGTGTCACCACTTCGGGATCGAGTCCAGGCATTTTTGTGTAATTCCAGGAAACAAAATCTCGGTGCTGCCTCAGGAAAGAGGTATATACCTTGTGCTCCTCGGGGGACATGGTCGTACTAATGAGGTTAGGCCTTAGGTCTTCCTCGGTACCCAAGTTTATTTCCCTGAGCTCATCCATAGTGGTGGAGATACCTCCCTCAAATGCGGGAGGTGCATCTCTGAGATCTTCCTCCTCTTTTTCTTCCAAATCCTCACCCTCTTGATCCGACGAGGGGAGAGCTCTTGACTCGGGCTCCTGGGAGTTCGGAAGAGAGGCATTGTGGGCGTCCTCGCTCAAGTATTCACCCCCAAATTGAGGGTTGGAGGATGTTCTCACATTGCTATGCTCAGCCGTTATAGCTGCAGTCATGAGGACAGTTGAGTGTGTGTCTGATCTTTAACCCCTACTCTCAACATGGTTAATGGGAAGTATGTAGTCTCTACCAAGCTATCTAAGGGGGTCATCCGGAACCATTTCCAGACCATTTGGAGCAGGGATCCATTCGACACCATCGACCGACGACTTCTTTTTTTCTTTTTCTCATAGAACCTGACGTCAATGTAGTGTGACTCGAAGAGCTCGAAAGGGGCCTTGTCAGCATGCAATGTCTCACTTTTTCCATTGATACAATACTTGGTACACTGGTGGTAGGATGAAGAAATGACCATGTGCTTATGAAGCCACGACCTTCCCAATAGTGCATTGAATGTTGTGTTCTGCCAAACCACCATAAATTACGAATAGGCCATAAGGTCGCCAAAATGGGCTTTTTAGATTGATTTGTCCCATTGGCTTCTGTTCACTCTTATCATAACTTAACAGAGTTGTGGCTGAAGGTACTAGGTCATTCTCATTGTAGCCCAGCTTACAGAGTGTCCGTAGGGGAAGGAGGTTAACTCCAGAGCTGTTGTCAATAAAGACTTTATAGATCTCAACATCATTTAGTGTGCTGGACACATATAGTGGTTTGATATGTCCTTGCATGATGGCATTATCGTCCTGATCGGTGAAGGAAATCACCGCATTGCATTCTGTCGGGCCAGTCTCTGTTCGATAAATATCAGCGGCAGCTACCTTGGCTTGAAACTCTTGGGGGTTGAGAAAGGATTCTATAAGTGCCTCCCTGAGATTTCCTGACAAACTCAGGGCATCCAGGATTGACAGTTTGGCTGGTACTGACACCGGCTGCTTGAGTATGTCGTATTTCTGTTCCAGCGGCCGACGCTTCTTCATTGGCGGGAGAGTTTTAGCGGGTAGCTTGGGAGTTGGAATACGTGAAGAGGAAGGACTGGTTGTGGGGTCAGATGCCGATGATGTCCCCCAGTTCTGGGGACTCGGCCCGACCGGTCTATTCTTGCGCACTAGGTGGCTAGACACTTGTTCCTCCTCTAATGGGTACCATAGAATAACGGGGGGCAGAGTGGCCACTTGTGGAGGTGGAGGGAAATTCTTTCTCCTGTTGAGTTCGTTTAAGGTCTCTCCCATGGGTTTCAACGATGTTAACAGTTTGGGCTGGGGTAAAACCATAGGGTTGGTTTTGGCCACGACTGCATCTCCCCTGGTATCCCCTGCTTCTATGATTCCCCCTCTCGGTCCCTTGTATTGGGAACTCGGGTTCGTAGCCATACCCTTCATCGGGGAATGATTCCATTAGATGAATGAAGTTGATGGAACCAAATATTGGATCCTCATCCTCGGACAGGTCAACCTAGTCGGTTGTCTTTGATAGTACCGTTTGGTGGGTTGGTGCCCTTGGAGCCAAGTTTGGGGGCATAAAATCCAACAGTGTCAGGGCCAACTTCGGCCTCGTTACAGACTGATCCTCTTGCGCTTGTCGCCTCCCTTTTCTATTACGCCTGGATGACCGGATCGTGGTGGGTTATGAGGCCGATATTGTTGGTTGTGCGGTATTAGAGGATTTTGGTGGCAACACCGGCTGCTGTAGTTGAGCTCGGAGTATGCCCTGGGCTTGGTTGAAAGTCTTCCGAGTCATCCAGTTATCAAATTTCTGTCCCTTCTTGCTGATGACTTCCTTTTTCTCCTCCCCTTTGTTGGAGTTGGTGGTAGAAATATACGTCACATGTACTGGGGGTGGTCCTAGTTCGACCTACCTGGAGTCTACCATCCTTTGCAGAAGGTCTTTAAAGATGAAGCATTCTGGAATATTGTGTCCCAACATTCGATGGTAGGGACAGTAATCTGGCCTATCATCACGACCGACTTCTTCAGGTTTCCTTGGCTCCGGGAGGTGGAGCAAGTTTCAATTCATGGCGGCAATGAAGTAGCCACGAACTTGGTCTTCCCGAAATGAGTATACCTTGTGTCTCTATTCCTCGAACTGGTTTCGCTTCGACCCTCTCTGATCATCCTGCTTAGGCGGAGGCGGCCGCTGATATACAGGGGTCCCTTGACGATATTGTGGAGGCCTGAGTGGTGGAGCAGGCGCATAGGCTAGTTTGAGCGTGACAGAGGATGCTTCAGCTCTAGCTGCTCGCTTTGCAGGAGCCTGTGTGGCTATTCAGGACTTCATATTGGTATGTTGTAGGGAGTGTTCAATCCTTTGGGCAATTTCCGAGAGATGGCGGAAGCCAGTGGTGCACTCCACTGGTATAAGCGGTGTTCGCAGCTCATCTCAAAGATTATCGATGCATATGGAAAGCATCTCATCTTGGGGCATTGGCCTGTTCAGAGAGTAGGTCAAACCCTTCCATCTAGCGATGAAGTCCGAGACCCTCTCGTTTTCCCTCTGCATGCAATTCATGAGGTCGCTGACTGTTGTCTTAGACAACATTGAGCTGAAGTGGAACAGGAACTGCTGCCGAAGGTCTTCCCAGCTTTTTATTGACTGGGCTCGTAGAATCATATACCAGATAAAGGAAGATCCTTGCAAGGTCCATACGAAGCATCTGAGTTTCACTACTTCTTGTTGTTCTAGAGTTCCCATCATAGGGTCACAATAAGACGCGTAGTGCATCAAGTGCTGTTCTAGATCGCCTGATCCATTGAAGATAGGAAATACAGGGCTCTCAAAATTGGGTGGAGGAGGCGTGTTTCTCACTCAATCTGGGTAGGGCTTCTGTTCTGGATGTATCGGAGCACGTCGACCTTCCATCGCTTCCAATCGATCTGTCAGTGCCTCTATGGTGTTGGTGAGACCCTGGTTTACATCCTGTTGGGCCCGGTCTTGGGCAGGTGCAGCCCAAGGCATTGCTTGAGGATCCGGCTCGGCCAGCACCAAGGGTCCATATTCCATTTGGGATACCTTCAGAGGGTTCAAACGTACTTTCTTCGGTTGCTTCCTGAGTGGAGGGAAGTCTTGGTATTCACCCGAATCTAAATTCAGGTAGTTGGATGGACCGGGTGCCTCATTGGGCGGGGTAAACCTGGGTCTTTGAGTTGCACTTACTCAGAGTGCAAGGTGTGGCTCTTCTTGGGAAGCGCTTTCAATAAGATGGTTCCTCTAGAGTATCTTGGCATTAATCCACCTCAATTCTTTCATTTCCTCTTCCTGTCGAGCGAATCTCTCTTCGAGCGTGAGTGGCTCGTTTTTATCGAGAGAAGGGGACATGTTAAGGGTAATCGTTCCTTTGTTCTTATCCTTGTTGGAATCTCACAGGTTAAGTAGAGGGAGGTTAGCTGAAGGGGAAACCATATTTAGCGTGATCCTCTGGTTTTGGGTGTGCACACCTGGTGGTTCGTTGTGAGTCACAGCCTGGCTGGAACCATAGTCTACTGATCCATCCGGATTTGCATCATCTCTGGTATCAACTGTGGGGTTAGCCTCTATGGCATTGATGGATACATATCGCGGTGCGGAGAAGATGTCATCTTACAAATAGAAATAGGATCTCCCGCATCTTTTACTGGTCTTCCCTTTCATGTCCAGGATCGCTTTTTGACTCCTTGACGAAGGGTGACGTGGAGAGTTCTTTGATGTGTCTTTATGGTACGCCTCCCTCTTGAAGGGGATTGTGATTCAAAAGATGGGATAGGGCAGGAACATCCTCTTATGACTATCCTCCCTAGGCTAGAAAATACTGATTCTCGTGGGGGAGGTTGTTGTTGAAGTGGTAAAAATGCCCCCAACCCTGAGGGTTGGGGTTGGCTCCGTTCCCTGGACATTGAGTCTCGTCCCATTTTTATGTGTCTTACGGGGGCATTTGTCATTAAAAATGCCCCCATCCCTGCAGGCTGGGGTTGACCCTAGATTGTGGCAGTGGCTGCTGCTATCGCTACCTGCCTGACCTTGCGTGCCCCCATTCAAGGGTGAACTGGGTTTGGTGTCGAGTTCTTTTGTGAATCAATCCCTTCTGGGGAGGCAGGCAATGATCACTGATTGGCCTCTCTTAGGCGAGAGGTCTGTTGTATGCTCTCGGTGGCCTGATTCAGGAGTTCTTGAATGGCTTGTTCCCATCGGGCCTGACGCTTCTGGGACTTACTCGAGGCCTGTCTTTGCTGGGTGTGTCACCTTTCCTGAACAGGGAAACCACTCAATTTCTGTCTTGACGTGATGACGTTGCAGGACACCATGCCAAACGGGTTCTTCTTGGTGGGGAGAGGAGTGAAATGCAGCGCTCCATGTTCTCCCCATCCTCTGATATGGACTCCCATATGGGTGTCACCAATAAGGCGATGCAACTAATGCAGTGCATGGAGGCAGGCTAACTCAGGGTTCCCTTTACGCCTCTCAGGTCGCGGTTTCCACGCTGAAGGAAAAGCTTCCAGGTCGATGCGACACAGGAGGTATATGATGTTATTAATATTTTCATGACATATTATATAATCCCTTTACTTATTTCATATTAAATGTGCATAATTTGTGTGAAATATTAATGTTTTAATACTAAATATAATTTTTGAGCATTTTTAGAAGTAGTCCAATTGAGTCAGTTTACTATTTTTTTTATAACTCTAACCCTACTAATTAAAATTGTGTGGTTCTTGTTTTTTATGATTCCTTATTCAATTTCTCACATATCTTTAGATGGAAGTATGGGCCAATTCTGCAATTTTAAGGCTCATATGGACCACACAAAATGACCCATGAATTTGTGAAGAATCTGGACCAATCATGATGATTGAGTTACTGGTCTCACTCCCAAAGCCCATATTTTGTGAAACTCCACCATGTGTTCGTGATTATCCAAACGAATCATGGGTAAATATTTCAAGTCCCAGCTTTAAGAACAAGGGGCCCAAATGAATCTTTGAAATCCATCCCACCATTCTGACTGGGAATTAAAATCAGCATAGTATTCATGACATATCTCATGATGTAAGAATCAAAGCGAGCTGAGATTTTGCAGTGTGAAAGAGGAGATATAGGAGGCCGACATTATTGAATAAATAATTCATCTTTGAAGGCATCTTCCTATTCAAAAACCCTTTCACATTTTGGAATTTGAAAATACTGAATTGAAATAGACAGATTAAAATTGTTTAATAAACTGACCATAACTTTGGATACATAGTTCCATATTCCTCCAAATTTTGGGAGTAGTCAGAAAAAGTTATTATCTACAACTTTGAAAGAGGATATTTCTCAAGATTCGGATTTCTTAATAGCCAACGTGGCGATGAAAGTGGAGGGATAGATTGAGAATGCAAACAGTCCACTCCATGGGCTATAAATACTCTACCCTTCTCTCCTTGAGAGGGGTTGGCATTTCAGAAGAGAGTAAATCATATTAGAACGACCAAAGATTTTCAAAATGATTGGGAGTACCTTCCATACTCAAGTTTCCACTTGAAAGACCTTTCCTCCTCTCTCTGTTTTCATTTACTTTTATGTTCTTCATTGTTGTAATTTTGTAAGTCATTTCTTTTGTAATTCTGTTTCAATGCAAGTTTCTTCTTCAATATCACTTATTCTCATCCACCTTATGTAGATTAATATTAATGTTCTTAAAATAGTTTAAATACAGTTGAATCCCCTTCCCTTCTTTTTCTTCCACATTCAATCAAAAATTAGTTTTTAATTATCATCATTGTTCGTGTGTGTGTGTTCGATGCACCACTCTTTTCTTATCCATTTATTTTTCTTCACTTATTAAATTATAATCATAATAATTATAACCAGATTATTAAACACCCAAATTTCTGAGTAAATCTCTCATTGGGGTGAGTTATAATTTAGGTATGTTAAGTGATTGAGAGCTTTTGCTCGATGAATATTCTTTGAATTAACATTGTGTATGTTGGACTTAACATGTCACAGATTAATGACTTGTTTTGTTTCACATGTGGTTTCCATGGATTATTGGAACCATAAATACACCACCATCAATAATCTATGATTGAGATTAGAAACTTAAGTTAAGTTAAGTCTTGGATTAAAGCCTTAACACTTAGGAATTCTAATCAACGTCATCTTGTGACATGGGTGTTAATTTAATGCAATATAAAGCAAAGCACAAGGATATCACAAGCTTAACTACCTAATAATGAACTCACCCCAATCTTTATCAACTTTTTAAATAAAAAATCATCCCTAAATTATTTCATAAGCTTTGCAAACAAACCCCCCAATCAGAATAAAATCAACTAAAAACAAATGATTATTACAAAGTATCATCGCTGAGGATTCGACCCGAGTGCTACTATACACATTAGCAGAGCACCAGAACTTTGACCTGTTGATAGGCGACAATCGGCCACGCATTTCAAATGGCACTGTTTCTAGGGATGGTTCTTTAAGTAGTAATTAGTTTCCGGTTATTGTAAAAAAAGAAAAAAAACACAATTTGAAAAAAAAAAATGAAAAAAAAACACAAAGAAAAACCCGCCTTCTCATAAAAATCATAAACTGAAAAAAAAAACACAAAAAATAACTATCTTCATCTTTCTTCCAAATCTTTCTGAATGCCCCGTAGCCACCCAAACAATCCCTTGGATTTTTTTGACTTTGAAATTGTGAGAACACTTCGCCAACTTAGGAGGAACATAAGAGATAATCAAATAATTCAAGAACCAGTCCTTGTCCAACCAATTGAATTAGATATGGACAATCCTAGGGAACAAACAGTTAAAAAACTTACTGCCCCTAATATTAATTACCAACCTATTGGTATTCAATATCCAAACATATAATCTGACTTCAAACTCAAATTGGGTTTGATTCATCTTCTTCCTCATTTCCATGGGCTAGCCGGTGAGGATCCACATCTCCACCTTAAAGAGTTCCAAGTGGTGTGCTCTACAATGAAGCCTCAAGGGGTTTCTGAGGAACAAATCAAACTTCGAGCATTCCATTTCTCCCTAGATGAAACTGCCAAGTCATGGCTTTACTACCTACCTCCTGGTTCTATAACCACATGGAATGACATGAAGCGACTTTTCTTAGATAAATTCTTTCCTACTTCTCGTACTACTTCTATCCGAAAGAAAATAAGTGGTATCCATCTGTTCCCAAGTGAATCACTCCATGAGTACTGGGAGGGATTCAAAAGGCATGTTGCAACCTGACCACACCACTAAATCCCTGACCAACTCTTGATTCAATACTTCTATGAGGGGTTATTATCAATGGATAGAACTTTCATTGATGCCGCAAGTGGCGATGCTCTTGTTGATAAAACTCCTACAGCAACAAGAGATCTCATAAGTAACATGGCTGCAAACACACAACAATTCCATACTCGAGCACATGCTTAAGTAAAACAAGCCCAAGATAATCAATCAATTGAGCCGAAAAAGATGACTTAGTGGATGAGTGAACTTATAGGTCTTGTGCGACAACTAGTTGTGGCATCCAAATCCCCAACCTCTTCTTCTCCGAAATCAATGTTTCTTGGACCTGTCAAAAACTGTGGAATCTGCAACTCTCCATCTCATCCAACTGACACATGTCCACAACTTCAAGAGGATCAATCTGATTCATCTGGACTAATGGAGCTCAATTCAGCATATGCTCAGCAGAACACCAACCCTCAACTATCAGGTCAGTTTGTTAGAAACTTCAACCAACCCCACTCTGAGACCTTCTCTTCTCCCTATAACTCTAACTTGAGATATGGGAATACCATTTCTCATCCTCCTCAATTACATCCTCAAAACCCAAACCAATTCCAATATGGTCTAAGAGTTGGTAACTTCCAACAACCTTATCCTTTTCTTCCTCAACCTCAAAGGAACAATCCTCCTCCTGGATTCCATTATCCTAGTGAGCCTTCTCAATTCCAAAACCAATACAATCGCTTTCCCAAGAACCAAAATCAAGGTAATCCCAATTCGAGACAAGCCTATTCTTCTAAGAAACCATGGGAAAGTGCAGTGGAAGATCTTGCCTCTTTCACCCGTTCTAGCCTCAAGAACATTGAAACCCAAATTGGTAAACTGGCATCCCACCTTAGTCAGCAGCAACCATCTAATTCTTCCCAAATTCCAGCTCAACCATTACCCAACCCCAAGGGTAATGTAAATGAAATTGCACTTAGATCAGAAAAGCAAATTTCTATGCCTCAAGATAAGTCCTCCAACCCCCTTTAAATGTTGACCTAGAAAATGAAAATAAAAAGAAACTTGAAAAGGAAACTGAATCCATTCCCTCACCTCCTTCTATTCCACTTAGGAACCCAATTCCTTTTCCTCAAGATATTTCTAAGCCAAATAAGTCCTTTGAACCTGATCCTGAAATGGCCGACATGTTTAGACGTGTTGAAGTCAACATTTCCCTCTTAGATGCCATAAAAAAATTCCTAAGTATGCCAAGTTTCTCAAGGATTTGTGTACCCACAAGAAGAAACTTAGGACCTTAGAAAATTTTGCAACCCAAGAGTCCATACCCATTAAGTGAAAACATCCAGGGACCTTTATAGTTCCATGACAAATTGGAAGTTCCAACTTTGATGATGCACTCATAGACCTAGGAGCCTCAATTAATGTCATGCCCAAATCCATATTCTCCAACCTTGGTCTAGGTCCCTTACATCCAACAGGTGTTGTCATTCAGTTAGCCAATCAAAGCACTTCCAGTCCTAAGGGAATAATTGAGGATGTCCTTGTCCGAGTCAATGATCTTATCTTCCCTGCTGATTTCTATGTCCTTGACATGGAAGGTGAGACAAACTCTTCTCGATCTCCCCTAATTTTAGGAAGACCATTTCTTATGACTGCGAGAAATACTATTGATGTCCACTTAGGCATATTATCCATGGAATTCGGTGACCAATAGGTCAAGTTCAACATTTTCCAAGCCATGTGATATCCATCTGAGGATCACTCTGCATTCTTAATCCATGCTTCTGATTACACTTCTAAGAATCAATCAAACCCCAATCCATCATGTTCATCCTGTTCTGATGATAAAGGATCTTGTGGAATCTACACCATGATTAACAAAGTCATAAATGGTGAAGTTGATGTGGACCTTTCATTCATAGACTCTATCAATCTAGAGGATCTTGAAAACTCTCTTGAATCCCACATCAACTCTGATCTCTACTGCTCCACCTTGGACAATATTAAGGAAAATGAATTTGAAGAAACTGAAGTCCCTTCTTTCACTCATGAGTTGTCTAGCCCAAAATTGAAAGATGAGACTAATCTAAAACCTCTTCCTACACACCTGAAATATGCATTCCTTTTCCATGATCACTTATATCCTGTCATTATCTCTTCTTCACTAACCAAAATTGAGGAGTTCAAACTTGTTCTGGTGTAAGAGGAAAACAAAAAGGCCCTAGGTTGGACTGTAGATAACATACAGGGAATCAACCCAGCTCTTTGCATGCATCACATCCATCTTGAGGAATCATCCAAACCAATTAGACAACCACAAAAAATACTTAATCCACTCATA
The DNA here is from genome assembly GCA_963277665.1 of Viscum album. NCBI lineage: Eukaryota > Viridiplantae > Streptophyta > Magnoliopsida > Santalales > Viscaceae > Viscum > Viscum album. Next base: position 1,206,400,822 of record OY728127.1, on the reverse strand, counting down.
CTTGAGGTAGTTAGGGAAGAGATCACCAAGCTTCTTCAAGCTGGTATTATCTACCCAATTTCTGATAGTGAATGGGTTAGTCCAAATCAAGCTGTACCTAAGAAGGGTGGGATAACTATTGTCACAAATGAACATTGTAACGACCCGAAATTTTGAATAAATCTTGTTTCCTGATTTCATGTGTTATTTTATTTTTTATACTCAATAAAAATGTTTTATTTGATAACATGAGTATAATTAAAATGAGACAGTTGGGTTTAGATGGTTATATGACCATTGGTCAATATGACCACTGGAAACTAAACGTTTTGATTATTGCCTCTAAATACAAGTAATCTCGGTTAATATTTATAGAAAGAAGATTCGATGGCCTCACCCAGTAGTCTTGGACCGATCGAAGCCCATCTAACAGAACTTGGGAAGGAGGTAGCACCACTGGGCTTTACTCTGGACCAAACCCAAGATGAACTTCATCGTGTGAAGCTAGAACGGAATCGCCTTTGCGAGAAGTTCAAACTAATAGAAATTACTACTCGTGCGATGTTAGCCGAGCCTCCCTCAGATTCTCTCACCTTAGCACACCTTACACTTAGGTCATATGCTGGTGTGATAAGGGGCTATGTAAGGAGACCGTAACTCCCTTGTGTAATCCTTTTTTTTAAATAAAAATTGGGATTTCTTCTTATGATGAAGTTTATGAATTTTCAAATGACCGGATAAATATAGTATGCATATTTTTGATGAATTTTAGAAAAAGGATATTTTAAAAATGGTTGTGTAAACCTTAAATAATTAAAAATGTGTAATGATTTTTGAAAAATGGTCTTCTACAATTATGTTTAGTATGAAATTTAGAGTCTAATAAGATCAACTTAATTTTTTTGATGAATAGTAAATTATGAATAGTGATTTTATGATTAGGATTAGTAATGTGTCCAAATGGAGTATTAATCTCACTTAAATAAAGTATTAATATAATCTAGGCACCTTGATTAAGTAATGTGATTCAATAAAATGGTTAAATAACGGTTTCATAAATTATTATTCAAGTATTAGTTTTTTCTGATGAATAGTGTTTTTTAATTAAAAATTTAATTAAAAATATTTAGATAATTATTTTTATAAAATGGATTTCATTTTTGAACTCAGAGCACCGATATTATGCTATGATAATTTTTGGGGTTTTTTCTGAAAAAAATGAATTTTCGGTGAATAGTGTTTTTATTTAAAAATTAAATTAAAATTTTTTAGAAAATTATTTTTATAAAATGGAGTTCATATTTGTAATCAGAGCGTTGATATTTGGTTAAGGTGAAATTTTGGGATTATTCTGAGAAAGTTGAATTTTCGATGAATAGTGAAAATATAGTTTTTAAGTTACGGGTGTTTAATGACATCATTAAATGATGTATTAAGTTTGTAATCAACATGTTAGAATTATGAATAGTGAGATAAGGTATGAGGTGTCCCAAGTGGCCAATACCATGGGCAAATACCATGGGCAAGTCCATGGTTTTTCCAAAACCACTAATGAGGTGTCCCTTTGCCATTAATGCCTTGTCCCCTCACTTTCCCTATAAATACCAAGTCATCCTCTCATCCATTCGACTCCCCACTCTCCCCCAACGAAGTTCTGGTCTCATTACCTCACAAGGAGTCCTCCCATGGTGCCCCCAAGCCCTCAATGTCCCAACCTTTGAGTTTTAAGAGTTATGTTTTAAGGTAAGGGATCCGACCTCTTTCCTTCTTTTCATGTAATCTCTTTTATGTCATTCCTTTTATGCTCCATTTTATTATGTGAGAGGATGTTATTTTATATTCCTATTACTGCCCTTTAATGTTTATATTATGAGAGATCCCCTCTTACTCTCATCATTTAGTTTTATGAAAGTTTAAGGGACGCCGTTAGGCTGCCGAATTTTTTAAGTGATTCTTTCACCCTTCTCATTTTTCAAGTTCAATTTTCATGTCAAATCTTTCAAGTTACTTTTTATTATGTTGGGGTATGATCTCCATATCTATCATACTGATCTCTTATGATCATATGATGAGAGACCCTATTTGATCTTGTCAAATCATTTTTTTATTGAAGTTAAGTGATGCCGTTAGGCTGCCGAATTTTCATTAGAGAAATCTTGTTTTGTCTCACTTCCATTTTTTTCATTTCATATGGTATATCTTTCAAATTTCATTACCATGTTCTTAAATACCTTATATTCTGTCCCCCTAATGTTTTATGGATCATTTATGAGTGGGTGACCCATGTCCCCTCTCTTTTCAATGTTTTCTAAAACCTTGTAACATAGCCGTTATGCTACAGAATTTTCGTCTCAAAATGCCTCTCTCTTTTCTCAAAATTATTTTATATTATAAAGTGAATACTCAAAGCTCTTATTTATAAAAGGGTTTTCACATATATATCAAAATTTTATATTTTAAATTCTGGGATTTACATACATGAGACCCGCTTTCCCTTTCCGTGGGTTTAAAGTAACGTAAAGATCATGTCCTTAAAGCAGTTTTTAAAACGTTATGATTATGAAATGAAACCCATTTATTTTATTCTATATGGGTTATTTATGAAATGTTTGATGATGATATATGTGTCTCACATGATAATAAAGGCAAATTTAAGGGTGCGCCCTGATAGCGCTCCAATGCATTGGGTAATGATGTAACCGCTAGAGATTACAATTTTCACGATACCTTGGTGAATAACCTTGGTAATTTTCAAATGACACCTTGGGGATGGACCTTGGTGATATGTTCATGATTGTCTATGTTAAATTATGTAGCCACATTTTCAGGTTATGAAAAATTTTATTTTTATTATGAAATGACTCATGATTTCTTTCTCATGCCTTAAAGTTCTTTTTCATGACCTTATTGAAGTATCTCAAGTTCACATGTAAAATGTTTCTCTTGTTTCCCTTACTGGGATTTTTGCTCACCCTTTCTTTTGATGTATGCTCCCAGGTTATGTGATGCAGTAATGAACCTAGGATGAACATGAGGAGAAGCCTTTCAAGTGTTTTAGAAGAATGTTTTATGTTTTCATGTTTAAAGTTCATAGTTTCCAAGACACTAAACCTTAAAGATCCTCGGTTTTGTAAAATGTAATGAAAGTTTTTATGATAAAGAGGCGGGATGCTATAGTTGGTATCAAAGGATGGTTTAGTTATTTGTGGAAATTAGGATATGAAAAATCTATGAAGAACCCTATAGAAAAGTTTAAATATAGGAAATCTTCCTGGTATTTTGGTGAGTATTGAGTAAGGGGTTTCCAAGAAAATACATCCCTGTCTGGATACGAGCAGGTAGAGGTGGCTCTGGCACAGATATACATAGGGGTAAAACCTGAAAACACCGCTTTGAGCTAGACTCGAACGGGAACTAGTACACGACAACGAGCCTTGCTACACTCTTGGTTACGACACTCCCGGGGGATATTCTTTGGTAAATTCATAAGCTTAGTATGAACCATTATTAAAGGAACAAGGATAAAACAAAATAAAGATTCACATAAGAATATATGATCATGGATAACCTAGATTGGAACCTAGGGGATCACAAGTTAGGATATACTTTTATTCTACATGTTTATCCTTTTATGCTTAAATTTTCCTTTTCATGATTATTAGCTAAGTAAATAAGCCCCTAATTATAGTTTCTTTTCTTAGTTAATGGCGGGAAATGGAAGAACATGCCCCAAAAACAATGTGATTGGAAATGAGACGATTGTCATATTAATATGACAGAGATGATTAGGGGGTTAAAAATGATTATTATTTTGGAATATGTTCACTATTTTGGGGACCCTATATGATCGAGGTAAATATATTACTAAGGTATTTTCATTGAGGAGTAAGGTTGACTTATATTTTGAAGAATCGATGAATTTATGGTGGACTTATAGTAATTTAGGTTACTTATGGGAATGATTAACCTATCTTGGGTAAAATATGTTTAGTTTAGATAATTTTGTTATAAGATGTTAGGAGTGGTTGATGTTGTTTGGAGATGAACAATGAAGTTTATTTTGGAAGACTATGTTATCAAATCCTTCTTGTATTTGGGTTTCAATCTTAGTTTGGTTTATTTTGAGGAATTTTAAGGACCGTTATTTAGGGGATAATCTATGATGAACTTTGGGTATTACCATGGAACATTGAAGATTTAAAATTAGTTTCCATTCCTATGGGATTCTTCCTTTTTGAAGAATTGTTTAACCTTACCCTTTCTGTTTTTGGGATAATGTTTAAAGATAGAAGAAATAGATAGTTAATCTTTTGTGGATTATGTGATTCTCTAGAAGATGATTCTTGTGTTTTGATGAGACCAATTAGTTTTGAATGCTCATCGTTTGAGAGAAAAGATTAGTTTTGGTAGAAACTTATTAAAGGGTGAAACTCTACATGAAGGTAGATATATTTCCTTATGTTTTTGTTCTATGTTGTAAATGAATTCCTCAAAATTATGAAAAGGAATGTAAAACAAAAACGTTGTTGGTTTACGTTTACTACTAGGTAATCACAGATCGTTTACACACATCATAAGTTTGGGATTTTCTTATGGTTAACTTTCTCTTAATCATATTTTCTATCACTCTCCTTTAGAACGTGACCCTTTGTTTTCTCCTCCGTGTCCATGTTTCCTACATGGAATCCTAGTATGAGTAAACTCGGGTGGCCTTTGTACTTCCTTTTCTTTCTTTTAAAGTAATAGTGTTACTGACTCTTTTTCCGATGTGGGACTTTCAATGAAATTTCAAAACCCAATTTTTAAAAATTTCGAGGACGCAATTTCTTAAGGGGGGAAGATTGTAACGACCCGAAATTTTGAATAAATCTTGTTTCCTAATTTCATGTGTTATTTTATTTTTTATACTCAATAAAAATGTTTTATTTGATAACATGAGTATAATTAAAATGAGACAGTTGGGTTCAGACGGTTATATGACCATTGATCAATATGACCGCTGGAAACTAAAAGTTTTGATTATTGCCTCTAAATACAAGTAATCTTGGTTAATATTTATAGAAAGAAGATTCGATGGCCTCACCCAGTAGTCTTGGACCGATCGAAGCCCATCTAACAGAACTTGGGAAGGAGGTAGCACCACTGGGGTTTGCTCTGGACCAAACCCAAGATGAACTTCATCGTGTGAAGCTAGAACGGAATCGCCTTTGCGAGAAGTTCAAACTAATAGAAATTACTACTCGTGCGATGTTAGCCGAGCCTCCCTCATATTCTCTCACCTTAGCACACCTTACACTTAGGTCATATGCTGGTGTGATAAGGGGATATGTAAGGAGACCATAACTGCCTTGTGTAATCCTTTGTTTTAAATAAAAATTGGGATTTCTTCTTATGATGAAGTTTATGAATTTTCAAATGACCGGATAAATATAGTATGCATATTTTTGATGAATTTTAGAAAAAGGATATTTTAAAAATGGTTGTGTAAACCTTAAATAATTAAAAATGTGTAATGATTTTCGAAAAATGGTCTTCTACAATTATGTTCAGTACGAAATTTAGAGTCTAATAAGATCAAGTTAATTTTTTTGATGAATAGTAAATTATGAATAGTGATTTTATGATTAGGATTAGTAATGTGTCCAAATGGATTAGTAATCTCACTTAAAGAAAGTATTAATATAATCTAGGCACCTTGATTAAGTAATGTGATTCAATAAAATGGTTAAATAACGGTTTCATAAATTATTATTCAAGTATTAGTTTTTTCAGGTGAATAGTGTTTTTTAATTAAAAATTTAATTAAAAATATTTAGATAATTATTTTTATAAAACAGATTTCATTTTTGAACTAAGAGCACCGATATTATGATATGGTAATTTTTGGGGTTTTTTCTGAAAAAAATGAATTTTCGGTGAATAGTGTTTTTATTTAAAAATTAAATTAAAAATATTTAGAAAATTATTTTTATAAACTGGAGTTCATATTTGTAATCAGAGCGTTGATATTTGGTTAAGGTGAAATTTTGGGATTATTCTGAGAAAGTTGAATTTTCGATGAATAGTGAAAATACAGTTTTTAAGTTACGGGTGTTTAATGACATCATTAAATGATGTATTAAGTTTGTAATCAATATGTTTGAATTATGAATAGTGAGATAAGGTATGAGGTGTCCCAAGTAGCCAATACCATGGGAAAATACCATGGGCAAGCCCATGGTTTTGCCAAAACCACTAATGAGGTGTCCCTTTGCCATTAATGCCTTGTCCCCTCACTTTCCCTATAAATACCAAGCCATCCTCTCATCCATTCGACTCCCCACTCCCCCCCAACGAAGTTCTGGTCTCATTACCTCCCAAGGAGTCCTCCCATGGTGCCCCCAAGGCCTCAAGGTCCCAACCTTTGAGTTTTAAGAGTTATGTTTTAAGGTAAGGGATCCGACCTCTTTCCTTCTTTTCATGTAATCTCTTTTATGTCATTCCTTTTATGCTCCATGTTATTATGTGAGAGGATGTTCTTTTATATTACTATTACTGACATTTCATTTTTATATGATGAGAGATCCCCTCTTACTCTCATCATTTCATTTTATGAAAGTTTAAGTGACACCGTTAGGCTGCCGAATTTTTTAAGTGATTCTTTCACCCTTCTCATTTTTCAAGTTCGATTTCATGTCAAATCTTTCAAGTTACTTTTTATTATGTTTGGGTATTATCTCCATATCTATCATACTGATCTCTTATGATCATATGATGCGAGACCCTATTTGATCTTGTCAAATCATTTTTTATTGAAGTTAAGTGACGCCGTTAGGCTGCCGAATTTTCATAAGAGAAATCTTGTTTTGTCTCACTTCCATGTTTTTCATTTCATATGGTATATCTTTCAAATTTCATTACCATGTTCTTAAATCCATTATATTCTGTCCCCCTACTGTTTTATGGATCATTTATGTGTGGGTGACCCATGTCCCCTCTCTTTTCAATGTTTTCTAAAACCTTGTAACATAGCCGTTATGCTGCAGAATTTTCGTCTCAAAATGCCTCTCTCTTTTCTCAAAATTATTTTATGTTATAAAGTGAATATTCAAAACTCTTATTTCTAAAAGGTTATTCAAATATATATCAAAATTTTCTATTTTAAATTCTGGTATTTACATACATGATACCCGCTTTCCCTTTCCGTGGGTTTAAAGTAACGTAAAGATCATGTCCTTAAAGCAGTTTTTAAAACATTATGATTATGAAATGAAACACATTTATTTTATGCTATATGGGTTATTTATGAAATGTTTGATGATGATATATGTGGATCACATGATAATAAAGGCAAATTTAAGGGTGCTCCCTGATAGCGCTCCAATGCATTGGGTAATGATGTAACCGCTTGAGATTACAATTTTCACGATACCTTGGTGAATAACCTTGGTAATTTTAAAATGACACCTTGGGGATGGACCTTGGTGATATGTTCATGATTGTCTATGTTAAATGATGTAGCCACATTTTCAAGTTATGAAAAATTTTATTTTTATTAGGAAATGACTCATGATTTCTTTCTCATGCCTTAAAATTCTTTTTCATGACCTTATTGAAGTATCTCAAGTTCACATGTAAAATGTTTCTCTTGTTTCCCTTGCTGGGCTTTTTTCTCACCCTTTCTTTTGATGTATGCTCCCAGGTTATGTGATGCAGTAATGAACCTAGGATGAACATGAGGATAAGCCTTTCAAGTGTTTTAGAAGAATGTTTTATGTTTTCATGTTTAGAGTTCCTGGTTTCCAAGACACTAAACCTTAAAGATCCTCGGTTTTTTAAAATGTAACGAAAGTTTATGTGATAAAGAGGAGGGATGCTATAGTTGGTATCAAAGGATGGTTTAGTTATTTGTGGAAATTAGGATATAAAAAATCTAGGAAGAACCCTATAGAAAAGTTTAAATATAGGAAATCTTCCTGGTATTTTGGTGAGTATTGAGTAAGGGGTTTCCAAGCAAATACATCCATGTCTGGATACGAGCAGGTAGAGGTGGCTCTGGCACAGATATACATAGGGGTAAAACCAGAAAACACCGCTTTGAGCTAGACTCGAACGGGAACTGGTACACGACAACGGGCCTTGATGCACTCTTGGTTACGACACTCCCGGGGGATATGCTTTGGTAAATTAATAAGCTTAGTATGAACCATTATTAAAGGAACAAGGATAAAACAAAATAAAGATTCACATAAGAATATATGATCATGGATAACCTAGATTGGAACCTAGGGTATCACAAGTTAGGATATATGTTTATTCTACATGTTTATCCTTTTATGCTTAAAGTTTCCTTTTCATGATTATTAGCTAAGTAAATAAGCCCCTAATTATAGTTTCTTTTCTTAGTTAATGGAGGGAAATGGAAGAACATGTCCCAAAAACCAATGTGATAGGAAATGCGATGATTGTCGTATTAATATGACAGAGATGATTAGGGGGTTAAAAAATGATTATTATTTTGGAATATGTTCACTATTTTGGGGACCCTATATGATCGAGGTAAATATATTACTACGGTATTTTCATTGAGGAGTAAGGTTGACTTATATTTTGAAGAATCGATGAATTTATGGTGGACTTATAGTAATTTAGGTTACTTATGGGAATGATTAACCTATCTTGGGTAAAATATGTTTAGTTTAGATAATTTTGTTATAATATGTTAGGAGTGGTTGATGTTGTTTGGAGATGAACAATGAAGTTTATTTTGGAATACTATGTTATCAAATCCTTCTTGTATTTGGGTTTCAATCTTAGTTTGGTTTATTTTGAGGAATTTTAAGGACCGTTATTTATGGGATGATCTATGATGAACTTTGGGTATTACCATGGAACATTGAATATTTAAAATTAGTTTCCATTCCTATGGGATTCTTCCTTTTTGAAGAGTTGTTTAACCTTACCCTTTCTGTTTTTGGGATAATGTTTAAAGATAGAAGAAATAGATAGTTAATATTTTGTGGATTATGTGATTCTCTAGAAGATGATTCTTGTGTTTTGATGAGACCAAGTAGTTTTGAATTCTCATCGTTTGGGAGAAAAGATTAGTTTTGGTAGAAACTTATTAAAGGGTGAAACTCTACATGAAGGTAGATATATTTCCTTACGTTTTTGTTCTATGTTGTAAATGAATTCCTCAAAATTATGAAAAGGAATGTAAAACAAAAACGTTGTTGGTTTACGTTTCCTACTAGGTAATCAAATATCGTTTACACACATCATAAGTTTGGGATTTTCTTGTGGTTAACTTTCTCCTAATCATATTTTCTATCACTCTCCTTTAGAACGTGACCCTTTGTTTTCTCCTCCATGTCCATGTTTCCTACATGGAATCCTAGTATGAGTAAACTCGGGTGGCCTTTGTACTTCCTTTTCTTTCTTTTAAAGTAATAGTGTTACTGACTCTTTTTTCGATGTGGGACTTTCAATGAAATTTCAAAACCCAATTTTTAAAAATTGCGAGGACGCAATTTCTTAAGGGGGGAAGATTGTAACGACCCGAAATTTTGAATAAATCTTGTTTCCGAATTTCATGTGTTATTTTATTTTTTATACTCAACAAAAATGTTTTATTTGATAACATGAGTATAATTAAAATGAGACAGTTGGGTTTAGACGTTTATATGACCATTGGTCAATATGACCGCTGGAAACTAAACGTTTTGATTATTGCCTCTAAATACAAGTAATCTTGGTTAATATTTATAGAAAGAAGATTCGATGGCCTCACCCAGTAGTCTTGGACCGATCGAAGCCCATCTAACAGAACTTGGGAAGGAGGTAGCACCACTGGGCTTTGCTCTGGACCAAACCCAAGCTGAACTTCATCGTGTGAAGCAAGAACGGAATCGCCTTTGCGAGAAGTTCAAACTAATAGAAATTACTACTCGTGCGATGTTAGCCGAGCCTCCCTCAGATTCTCTCACCTTAGCACACCTTACACTTAGGTCATATGCTGGTGTGATAAGGGGTTATGTAAGGAGACCGTAACTGCCTTGTGTAATCCTTTGTTTTAAATAAAAATTGGGATTTCTTCTTATGATGAAGTTTATGAATTTTTAAATGACCGGATAAATATAGTATGCATATTTTTGATGAATTTTAGAAAAAGGATATTTTAAAAATGGTTGTGTAAACCTTAAATAATTAAAAATGTGTAATGATTTTCGAAAAATGGTCTTCTACAATTATGTTCAGTACGAAATTTAGAGTCTAATAAGATCAAATTAATTTTTTTTGATGAATAGTAAATTATGAATTGTGATTTTATGATTAGTATTAGTAATGTGTCCAAATGGATTAGTAATCTCACTTAAAGAAAGTATTAATATAATCTAGGCACCTTGATTAAGTAATGTGATTCAATAAAATGGTTAAATAACGGTTTCATAAATTATTATTCAAGTATTAGTTTTTCAGGTGAATAGTGTTTTTTAATTAAAAATTTAATTAAAAATATTTAGATAATTATTTTTATAAAACGGATTTCATTTTTGAACTCAGAGCACCGATATTATGCTATGGTAATTTTTGGGGTTTTTTTTTGAAAAAAATGAATTTTTGGTGAATAGTGTTTTTATTTAAAAATTAAATTAAAAATATTTAGAAAAATATTTTTATAAAATGTAGTTCATATTTTTAATCAGAGAGTTGATATTTGGTTAAGGTGAAATTTTGGGATTATTCTGAGAAAGTTGAATTTTCGATGAATAGTGAAAATACAGTTTTTAAGTTACGAGTGTTTAATGACATCATTAAATGATGTATTAAGTTTGTAATCAATATGTTCTAATTATGAATAGTGAGATAAGGTATGAGGTGTCCCAAGTGTCCAATACCATGGGCAAATATCATGGGAAAGCCCATGGTTTTGCCAAAACCACTAATGAGGTGCCCCTTTGCCATTAATGCCTTGTCCCCTCACTTTCCCTATAAATACCAAGCCATCCTCTCATCCATTCGACTCCCCACTCTCCCCCAACGAAGTTCTGGTCTCATTACCTCCCAAGGACTCCTCCCATGGTGCCCCCAAGCCCTCAAGGTCCCAACCTTTGAGTTTTAAGAGTTATGTTTTAAGGTAAGGGATCCGACCTCTTTCCTTCTTTTCATGTAATCTCTTTTATGTCATTCCTTTTATGATCCATGTTATTATGTGAGAGGATGTTCTTTTATATTAATCTTACTACCCTTTCATGTTTATATTATGAGAGATCCCCTCTTACTCTCATCATTTCGTTTTATGAAAGTTTAAGTGACGCTGTTAGGCTGCCGAATTTTTTAAGTGATTCTTTCACCCTTCTCATTTTTCAAGTTCCATTTTCATGTCAAATCTTTCAAATTACTTTTTATTATGTTGGGGTATGATCTACATATCTATCATACTTATCTCTTATGATCATATGATGAGAGACCCTATTTGATCTTGTCAGATCATTTTTTTTATTGAAGTTAAGTGACGCCGTTAGGCTGCCGAATTTTCATAAGAGAAATCTTGTTTTGTCTCACTTCCATGTTTTTCATTTCATATGGTATATCTTTAAAATTTCATTAAAATGTTCTTAAATCCCTTATATTCTGTCCCCCTACTGTTTTATGGATAATTTATGAGTGGGTGACCCATGTCCCCTCTCTTTTCAATGTTTTCTAAAACCTTGTAACATAGCTGTTATGCTGCAGAATTTTCGTCTCAAAATGCCTCTCTCTTTTCTCAAAATTATTTTATGTTATAAAGTGAATACTCAAAGATCTTATTTATAAAATGTTATTCACATATATATCAAAATGTTCTATTTTAAATTCTGGGATTTACATACATGATACCCTCTTTCCCTTTCCGTGGGTTTAAAGTAACGTAAAGATCATGTCCTTAAAGCAGTTTTTAAAACGTTATGATTATGAAATGAAACCCATTTATTTTATGCTATATGGGTTATTTATGAAATGTTTGATGATGATATATGTGTATCACATGATAATAAAGGAAAATTTAAGGGTGCGCCCTGATAGCGCTCCAATGCATTGGGTAATGATGTAACCGCTAGAGATTACAATTTTCACGATACCTTGGTGAATAACCTTGGTAATTTTCAAATGACACCTTGGGGATGGAACTTGGTGATATGTTCATGATTGTCTATGTTAAATTATGTAGCCACATTTTCAAGTTATGAAAAATTTTATTTTTATTATGAAATGACTCATGATTTCTGTCTCATCCCTTAAAGTTCTTTTTCATGACCTTATTGAAGTATCTCAAGTTCACATGTAAAATGTTTCTCTTGTTTCCCTTACTGGGCTTTTTGCTCACCCTTTCTTTTGATGTATGCTCCCAGGTTATGTGATGCAGTAATGAACCTAGGATGAACATGAGGAGAATCCTTTCAAGTGTTTTAGAAGAATGTTTTATGTTTTCATGTTTAAAGTTCCTAGTTTCCAAGACACTAAACCTTAAAGATCCTTGGTTTTGTAAAATGTAATGAAAGTTTATGTGATAAAGAGGTGGGATGCTATAAACATGGAGAGGTAGTCACAACTCGAGTGAAGAACAAATGGCTTGTGTGCATCGACTATAGGAAATTGAATGTTGAAACAAGAAATGATCACTACCCTCTTCCATTCCTTGATCAAATGCTGGAACGATTAGCCGGGAAGTCACACTATTGCTTTCTTGATGGATACACCGACTACTTACAAATCCCAATCGCACCTCAGGACCAAGAAACGACTACTTTCACATACCCCTTTGGAACATATGGATGTAGAAGAATGCCTTTTGTCCATTGCAATTCTCCTACAACATTCAAGAGGTGTATGATGAGTATCGTTTCAGAATTCATTGAACACTGCATGGAAGTTTTCATGGATGACTTCACCATTTATGGTGAGTCATTTGAATCTTGTTTGAATTCACTCTCTCTAGTCCTTGAAAAGTTTTTCAAGTGTATCCATGTGTTAAATTTTGAAAAATTTCACTTCATGGTTGCAATTGGGATTGTTCTAGGGCACATAGTTTCAAAAGATGGTATTGAAGTTGATCCTGCCAAAATTGAAGTAATCCAATCACTTCCTCAACCCAAATCTGTTCGATACATCCTTTCATTCCTCAGTTATGCTGGTTTCTATCGGCGATTCATTTATAACTTCAGTAAAATTTCCCTCCCACTCACTCGGTTGCTCCGAAATGATGTCCCTTTCCATTTCGATGAGGTTTGCAAGAGAGACTTTGTTGAACTCAAAATTGCTCTAACATCCGCCCCAATAATCTAACCCCCAGATTGGTCCTTACCCTTTGAGTTGATGTGTGATGCTTCTGATAGAGCCATTAGGGCTGTTCTTGGTCAAAGAAGAGAAAAGATTTCTAATGTCATCTATTATGCCTCAAAAACACTGAATAAACTCAATCTCACTACACTGTCACTGAAAAGGAACTTTTAGCAATGGTTTTTACCTTAGATAAATTCCGGCCCTATCTCTTAGGTGCCAAAACATCATCTTCACAGACCATTCTACTATAAAGTTCTTACTCACAAAAAGTGATTCCAAACCGAGGCTAATAAGATGGATTCTAATGCTCCAAGAGTTTGACATTGAAATCAAAGATAGACCAGGAAAAGAAAACCCTGTGGCTGATCACTTGAGTAAAATTTCTAATTCTTCTCATTATGAAATCATCGATCCTGAATTCCCCACTAAGCACCTTTCATCTCTCACTCCAAAAATACAATGGTATGCCCCAATTGGAAATTACTTGGTTTCTGGTATTTTTCCCAAATTTTTTTCAAAAGAACAAAAAATGAAGTTGAAAAGTAATTCAAAATACTATTTTTGGGAAGAAAATAAACTTTGTAAAACCAGGGCTGACATGGTAATAAGGAGATGTGTCGATGAAAATGAACATTCTTTCATATTAGAATTCTATCACTCACTTCCCGGAGGTGGCCACTTTGGACCACAAAGGACCTCCCGAAAGGTCCTAGACTCTGGATTCTTCTATCATTCACTCTTCAAGGACTCACATGAGTTCTTTCAATCATGTCCCACTTGCCAAAAGTTTGGCACAATTTCAAAGAGAAATGAAATTCCCCCCAAACCATTAATTTTCTGTGAGATATTTGATGTTTGGGGTATTGATTTCATGGGACCATTCCCCCTTCCAAAGGATTCTCATACATTCTTATTGCGGTTTATTATGCTTCTAGGTGGGTCGAGGACAAACCCACTAGAAAGGATGATTCACATACTGTTAGTGAGTTCCTAAAGTCACACATCTTCCACTGATTTGGCACACCTCGTGCCTTGATAAGTGACATAAGAACCCATTTTTGTAATAAAACCATGGAATCTCTTTTGAAAAATAATGGGGTTGTACATAAAACTTCAACTTCATATCACCCCCAAACAAATGGAACAGATGAACTTTCTAATAAAGAAGGGAAAAGAGTTCTAGAGAGAATTGTAAAACCCACCAGAAAAGACTGGCCTGAAAGACTTGGTGAAGAACATTGGGCTTATCGAACTACCTATAAAACACCCATTGGGATGTCTCCTTTTAGGCTAGTTTTTGGTAAAGCATGTCATTTTACAGTTGAAATACAACATAATTCATTTTGTCCAGTGAAAACTTGTAATTTTGATCTTGAAAAATCGGGTGAAGAAAGATTGTTGTAATTGGATGAACTGGAGGAGCTTCGACATGATTCTTATGATAATTATAATATCTACAAAGAAAAATCCAAAGCACTCCATGATAAAAACATCCTGAGAAAGGTATTTCATGAAGGTGAAAAGGTAATGCTCTTCAATTCTAAATTTCAGCTTCACCCAGGTAAGCTTAATTCTCGTTGGGAAGGTCCTTTTTGTTATTACTAATGTTTACCCATTTGGTGCAGTGCAAGTCCAAGACCCCTCTTCCAAAAGGACATTCACAGTTAATGGACATAGGTTAAAGCATCACCATGAGAGGACGCACAATCCTAGATCATCATCAACTTCCATTGGATCCCCAACTTCTCCAGCCGACCTACCACTAGATAGAGACGGCGACTCTCCAAATCCAAACCAGGGGGCACCTCTTTCCCTTTAACTCTCTCTCTATCTCTTCCTATCTCTACCTCTTTCTTATTCTTCCTCTCTCTTTCATTTTTACCACTTTATTTATCAAAACCTTTTTTTCACTTTCTCTTTTGTGTGGGTGTATATTTATAAAAAAAAATAAAAACCTAAAAAACTAAAAATCCAAAAAAACAATCACTTAAAAAAAATACAAAAAAATAAAGAGTCATGCTTACTCACCATCGAGTTTTGAAATTTTGTCCAACCATTTTGGGGAGTTAACAGACATGTTTTCATCTCAATTTTTTTTATTTTCATCATAACTTTGGATAAAGAATTTTGTGTCAAAATTAACAAATTTTGAATGCTCAATTTTTGATTTGGATAATGATTTTACCAAACTGTGAGGAACGAAATTTTCATTCATTCCAAGGCCACCTATGGCCAACTTTTCAAAATGTGTGTTTTCACCCCCATTTGTGAGTCTTGAGTTTGTGGACCTTTGAGCTGAATTTCCTACTTTAGTGTTCATTAATATGATAGAGGCATTTTCTGAACCACATGAATATCACAATAGCCAAATAGCCTCCCATTTCCCTTACATTAATCCTCCTTTTGAAATCCCCTTCGAGCCTATGAAAACATTTTCCTTGATATCCACATTAAAATCCCAATACCTCTTCCCACCCAATATCAACATGGATTTTCATTGCATAATTTTTTAAAATTTAAGTTTGGGGGGAATGGATTTCATTGTTTGGGTACCCTATTATTGATTTTCAACGAGTTATCATCTGCTTGAGGGCAAGCATCTATTTCAGTGTGGGGGATAGGTTGTCATTCAGCGTGTTTTGGGGAATGTAATGTACTTCCATTTATGTAATTTTGTAAATGTTATTGACAAGTGTTCAAAAAAAATAAAAAATGATGAAGAAAAATAAAAATAAAAATGAAAAAATGGGTTGTGTCTTGGGTAGGTCAAAAAGAACTTTTCCTCAAACTTTGGTCTTGTTATAACTATTACAATTAGTGTCATGAGGAGATAAATCATGGGTTAGGATATGAGTGTGAGATCTTTTCCAAGTTCAACTTTCGATAAAAGAGAAAAAAAGAAAAAAAAATAACACTTGCATTATATTATTATGTCATTTGGGAGAAGTTTTGTGTTTTGTAAATATTCCATCTTTTCATTACCTTCATATATTCTTCCTTAATTGTTCCTTTCTTCACACAATCATTCCCTTGTAAATATGTGTTTTCATTTTCTTCCATGTTTTATTTCAAAAAAATGTGCATTTCTTTTTCTATATTGGTGTTTTAACCATCTTCTTCTATCTCTTGGAAATTATATTCCTACCATCCCATAGCCATAGAAAAACCCCTTAAAAATACCTCTTGATTCTTTTGCACTTTGGATAGGTATTGGAAGCTGAGATCTCTTTCAATCTCTAAGATTTTCACTTTTGTTTAGTGAAAGAGTGAACCTCAACAAATGAATTTTATCATCTTGAGAGGTGTGAGTTTTGAGTATCCACATTTTCCATTTCTAAATTTTAGCATGAAAAAATGAATTAGTTTTGGAACATTTTTTTTGTAACAACTTGTGGTGGAATTCAAAATTAATGATTTAAATAGTCTAAACCTCCCCTGATTGGAGAAAACAAAATTTTAATATCTGTTGGTGAGTGAAAATGATTTTGTTATGTTTTTATATTTTTTGCACATGAGGGAATGAACAAGACTAAGTATGGGGGATTTGATGTTATTAATATTTTCATGACTTATTATATACTCCATTTACTTATTTTATATGAAATGTGCATAATTTGTGTGAAATATTAATGTTTTAATACTAAGTATAATTTTTGAGCATTTTTAGAAGTAGTCCAATTGAGTCAGTTTACTATTTTATTTATAACTCTCACCCTACTGATTAAAATTGTGTGGTTCTTGTTTTATAGGATTCCTTATTCAATTTATCACATATCATTAGAAGGAAGAATGGGCCAATTCTGCCATTTGAAGGCTTATATGGACAACACAAAATGACCCATGAATTTGTGAAGAATCTGGACCAGCCATGATGATTGAGTTACTGGTATCACTCCCAAAGCCCATATTTTGTGAAACTCCACCATGTGTTCTTTATTATCCAAAATCATCATGGGTAAAAATTTCAAGGCCCAAATATAAGAACAAGAGGCCCAAATGAAGCTTTGAAATCCATCCCACTATTTTGGCCGGGAATTAAAATCAGTATATTATTCATAACATATCTCATGATGTAAGAATCAAAGAGATCTGAGATTTTGTGGTGTGAAATAGGAAATATATGAAGCCGACATTGTTGAAGAAATAATTTGTCTTTGAAGGAATATTTCTATTCAAAAACCCTTTCACATTTTGGACTTCGAAAAGACTGAATTGAAATGGACAGATTAAAATTGTTTAATCAGACGACCATAACTTTGGCTACATAGGTCCAAATTCCTCCAATTTTTGAGAGTAGTCGGCCAACTTCATTATCTAAAACTTTGAAGGAGGAAATTTTTTGAGATTCAGCTGTCTTAATAGCCAAAATTGTGATATAAGTGGAGGGATATATTGGGAATGCAAACAGTCCACTCCTTGGGCTATAAATACTCTCTCATTCTCTCCTTGAGAGGGGTTGGCATTTCAGAAGAGAGGAAATCATATTGGCATGAAAAAAAAATTTCCAAAGCTTGGGAGGACCTACCATACTAAAGTTTCCACTTGAGAGACCTTTCCTCCTCTCTTTGTTTTTATTTACTTTTATGTTCTTCATTGTTGTAATTTTGTAAGTCATTTCTTTTGTAATTCTGTTTCAATGCAAGTTTCTTCTTCAATATCTGTTATTCTCATCCAACTTCTGTAGATTAATATTAATTCTCTTAAAATAGTTTAAATACAGTTGAATCCCCTTCCCTTCTTTTTCTTCCTCATTCAATCGAAAATCCGTTTTTAATTATCATCATTGTTCATGTGTGTGTGTTCGATGCACCACTCTTTTCTTATCCCTTTCCTTTTATTCTCTTCTTAAATTATAATCATAATCATTATAACCAGATTATTAAACACTCAAATGGATGAGTAAATCTTTCATTGGGGTGAGTTATAATTTAGGTATGTTAAGTGATTGAGATCTTTTGCTCGATGAATATTCTTTGAATTAACATTTTGTATGTTGGACTTAACATGTCATGGATTAATGACTTGTTTTGTTTAACATATTGTTTCCATGGATTATTGGAACCATAAATACACCACCATCAATAAGCTCTGATTAATATTAGAACCTTAAGTTAAGTTAAGGCTTGGATTAAATCCTTAACACTTAGGAATTCTAATCAACGTCATCTTGTGACATGGGTGTTAATTTAATGAAATATAAATCAAAGATCAAAGATATCACAAGATTAGCTACCTAATGATGAACTCACCCCAATATTTATCAACTTTTTAAATAAAACATCATCCATAAATTATTTCATAAGCTATGAAAATAAACCCCCCAATCAGAATACAATCAACTAAAAACAAACGACTATTACAAAGTATCATCACCGATGATTCGACCCGAGTGATGCTATACACATTAGCAGAGCACCAGAACTTTGACCAGTCAATAGGTAACAATCGACTGCACGTTTCAGTCTCCTATTATCCTAATGTGGTCTACATAACCATCGTAGGGTAGGAAGCTTGATTTTAGCCGGTGGAGGGTTGTCTATATATTGGGGCGGATGTCATGCATGCATTCCTCTGACAACTTTCTGGGTATGTCGAATTAAGAGGTGGTCGTGGGCCAAAACATAACTGGTATATCATCCCTGGCCAGTCGTTTCCTCAGGTGCAACATATCAACATACTCCTCTTCTAGTGATTCCTCTACATGGTTAGCCCAACTGAGATGCTCACTGATAGTGTGGTCGGAGGCAGTGGGACCGGTAGGTATCGAATTATCATGTGGGCCATTCCGAGGTGGTTCAGAAGATGAACGTGGCTTCGGAACGTCTCCCGATTGGAGAAGGGGGTCGTTGGAAACTAGCTGGGAATCTGACATTCTTGATCCCATCCTTCTGAGTGCCTCAACATACGAGGGCTTTTCTGTTCTTGATTCAGCAAGGGGAGGACCTTCCTGTCGATATGATATGTCATTGTGGGGAAGACCTTCACAATGGCGGCCGTGATGGAAAGAGATACCATCATAGTTGGATGCCTCACTACATAATGAAATTTTTCAGTGCATACCCTGGGGAGGACCTCCAAGGCATGTCGCAGCAAGGGGAGGACCTTCTGGCTGCGTAGCGTTGTTACGGGGAGGGCCTTCACAATAACTTCCATCATGGTGAGGATGAACATCATGGTTTGATGTTCGATGTGTATCCTGGAGAGGACCTTCAAGACACACTGCGACAAGGGGAGGACCTTCTTGTTGATTGGGGCCACTGCGGGGAGGACCTTCGCAATGGCGGTCGTGGTGGCGAGGACTACCATCACAGCTACTGCAATGGAGAGGACTACCATTACAGCTACTTTAAAGAGAATATCTGCGGGGGTACACCCTGGGGAGGGCCTTTAGAATGTACCACAATGAGGGGTGGGCCTTCTTGTTGCTTGACGTCTCTATGGGGAGGACCTCTGTTATCAGGGTGGCGAGGACTACCACTGTGATCTAATGCCCGACTGTGCGGAGTGTCATTGCAACGTAACCCCTGGGGAGGACCTTCAGGGCAAGCCATGACAAGGGGAGGGACTTATTGTCAAGATGAGACGTCACTGCAGGGAGGGCCTTCGCAGTTGCGACTATGATAGCGAGGACTACTATCATAATCTGTAGTCCCACTGCATGGAGAGTGCTTGTAGTGTATACCCTGGGAAGGACCTTCAGGGTGGACCACAGCAAGTGCCGGGCCTTCTTGCTGCTCAGTATTCTGGTCACGTGGAGGGCTTCCGTGACTCACATCAAAAGAGAAGCTCTCGTGATCGATCGTTATATGCCTGTGGGGGAGGCCCCCGCAGGTGCTCTAGGGAGGACCTTCAGAGCTACTGGTAGCGACATTGTGGGGATAAACTTCACAACTACTACTGCCACTCCCATAATATGGTAATGGGTGGGAAGGGTTCTGAGCCTTTGGTACGTGTTTAGTGGCATCGGGAACCCCAACTTCCAGCAGAGTGGAGTCATGAACCCGCTCTTTATTTTCCGGCTGCCTTCGACACGTTCAGGGTGCTTTTTTGTGGGAAGTGGGGATCGTCTACTATTGAAAATGGCCTTCACCTTTGGGTCCCTTTCTAATTGGGTCCCTTGATGCTGCCGGGATATGCCAACGAACATCTTGACTTTTAGCAGGGATATATGCCTGCTCTGGAGCATCCACAGTGATGGAAGGGTGTCCCCCAGTTGGAACAAGTAAAGCTTCTCGATCCAGTTGCCCTTGCATCGTGGAATATGGCCGATGACCCTCCTTGGTGGAAGCAGGGATGCAGATCTACACCGTGGCGGATATCTCATCTCCTAGATGAGTCGCCTCAATTGGGGAGACAGGCTCATGGGCCCGAGTCCTTGTTGTTGCTGCTGACGTAATTACATTCTGGAAAGTTTGCAAGATATGATTTGGGATCGATACCTGCTCCTCCATCATTACCAGGATATGAAAATAAACATCTTTGGATGGAACGGGTATGAAGGTCCATTCCGTTATTGGAGTAGGAATATCCTACTCCAGTCCTCCGGTGGTCAGTGGGTACTGACAATTATCCTATGTCGGGGTAGGTGAACGAATCTAACCCTATGCCGGGATATGCCAGTTTATCTCTCTATTTGCCGCCACATCGGGATAGCAGACTTTTCTTGCATCCACAGGGAGTTGGCCATTCATATGTTGGTTTCCCACCGTATCGAGTTGGTGGCCTTTGTTGACAGGGAGACGTGCCCGCCTATTAATTTCCACCACATATGGATGGCAGAATTTATTGATCTCCACCATGCTGGGATGATAGGCGTCAAGAGAATCTGCTAGGAGATGGTCCTACAGGCGCTGGGTCACCACCACGTCGGGTTGGTGGGCTTCATGACCCTGGGCAGGGAGAGGTGTCTGCCAGGCAGGTGCCGTCTTGTGAAAGTGATGGGCTTGATGGAGCTCGACGGGGATGCGTGCCTGCTCGTATGATGCCTCTATGTCTGGATGGCGGACTTTGGAGGATCGGGAAGGTATATGTGCCTGCTCAGGATACATCTCTGTGACTGGGCAGCGGAGCTCCTCCTCAGGGACTAGGGTGATGACCGGTCCCTGGTTGCATGTTTTCCACCCTCCTCGGGCAATCCGACGGGCCGGAGCTCGGGGAGCGTGGGCCTGGATCCTTGGGGTGATGTCCTCCTTGGCGAGAGGATATTGAGTCGCGGCGTAACTGTGACGACATCTTCTGGCGGTGGCCTTGGAGCAGAACCCCCATTCAATGGGGATGAGGTCCTCAGCATCGACCTCATCTGCCTCCCTAAGATATGGGAGGTACACGTTGTCCCATTCCAGGGATAGAATCCTGAAACGGTTTGAGACGACAACATGATCCGTCTGGATCTGCTTTCGCGGTCGCTGTTGGGCGGGCGACCGGTGGGTCTTGGCAGATTAGAGGGTGTGCAGGGCCTCCTCCACCATCGGGAGAGTACCGTTCACGTGGTACTCTCGGATCAACGCATCTGAGACCCAGCATTGAAGACGCTGAGTTATTGACAGGGTCTTTTGTTGGAGAGGAAGTTCGGTCATTGCATACCTTGAAGCATGCACCAGCGAGTTCCTCCGTGATGCCATTGGATCGAAGGGAGTTCTGAGTGGTACCTGTAATTTTTTTTAACAAATACTAATAGAAATCCCATCAAAGCAGCATCTCATGACCCCATGTGTAGTTAATGACCTTTATTTTCCCTCCTTTTGAGTATAAAGGGGGCACCAGGTGGGAGGTTAAATCCGTCATGCTTGGTTAAAGATTCACGTCGGGTTTACCATTTTTTGTCTCGTGGTGCACGATGGGATCGTGGGGGAGAAACATGCTCTACCTAATGGTTGATTAGAGAAGATTGGGTTGTGCTTAATCACTCATATCAGGTGCACCGTTTTCGCCTCAAAACGCCCAACGGTTCCATATCCAGCAATGTGTGGGCCTGCTTTTCAAAGGCAAGCGTTCATTGGGTGGTTTGACCAGTGATGCTTAAGAACTCACATTGGTCGAGAGTATGGGATGTCAGGATCATCGCACCGTTTTGGGGGGAATTATTTCCTGTTCCAGGACTCTCTAATAGATTTAAGACGTTTTCATATGTTCATGAATCTTTGGTTTATACCCAAGCATAGTATCCACGAATTACCCCTGGTGGGAAATGGTCAGTTGAACGCAAGGATTCAGAATCATTTAGGCCCGAAGTTTACCATCCCTCATTGGGGTTAATGACTCCGAGGAATTTGGACTCATTGAGATGGCGACAACTTGAAGCCTCATAACTGGGCGCTCTGGAGTTTATTGTCTTCTAGGGGGGATAGATAATGACTTAAGCGTTTGATCGAACCCATGGTGCGAGCCTCCTACATATCCCTGCAAAAGGAATCATAATTTAAGTAGTTTAGTTTGGTATGGGGCTTATACTCCATCTGCCTAGGGTTTGTGCGGTGAACCGGCGTGAAGATGGTCGGATCGACCGGGTGTTGGGCTTGAACTTCGTGGAGGCTTCCTATGTACCCTGCCTAGGAGACAGGGATCAAAGTTCACGTAGTTCAAATTGGGATGGGGATTACACTCTAAGGCGGCCCGAGCTGTGGGTAGACCGACGTAAAAGGGGTCGGAATGACCGATTGATGGGCTTGAACCTCGGGGAGGCTTCCTATGTACCCTACCCAGGAGATAGGGATCAAAGTCCACATAGTTCGAATGGGAGTGTCAGAGAACCGATGTGAATGTAGACCTGGGGGTCTGATGGTGATCGGGCTTGAACCTCTTAGAGGATTCCTACGTATCCCTATGGTGGGGAATCAAAGTCCACATTGTTTTAATTGGCATGAGGATTACACTCTGAGACAGCCCAAGAGAGGATATCATGGTCGATGCTTACTCTAAGCCCACATGAGTCATGCTCAGTGTGAGAAACAAGAGGAAGCAAGGACCAGACGATCACGTCGCGAAAGGTGCGTCTATGGGAAGTGCGATGAGGCTTACGTGCGGGGGCGACCCAAAAAGTCGGGGCTTACTCCGAGATGGATGCCCATGGTGATAAAGCCCAGCGGGAAAGGGAATTTTCCCCAAACAAGGATGGAGCATCACCCTTTATCACTACGCCCTTCCTTGGGCATGGCCGTGGGGAAGCACAGAGGTGCATGGGGGATTCCTTCTAATGGGTAGTCCACCACTCCCCATGGAGGGGAGAAGTTCCCAAGTCCAAACAAGTGGAGGGGTAGAAAGGTGGTCTCTCGGGCTCGAACTCTGCATTACCATGGGAATGTGAACCTAGGAATCCTTCGGGAATCCACTCAGGGGACAGATCAACCCCTTCGCCCTCACTTACCGTGGGTATGTGAACTCAAAACGGCACACTGATGCACCTGTAGGTTACATCGCACGGGTCCTGTGGCTCTGGTGGAGGCCTCGGCTCGGGGCCGATGGATGGGCCAATGAGGGGGGTGTGAAAGATCAGGTCGGATTGGAAGAATTTTATCTGGATCGAGGAATGATAACTCTGAAGGATTTGGCGGGCCACATAGATGTATGAGGGGTGGATCCCTTCGTGTAGGGAGGTGCTACGTGGCTGGAGAGGCCATCTGCGAACCAGGGTGGTCCACGGACTGATGGGAATCCCGCGAACCAGGGTGGTTCACAGCTTCGGGTTCGGCTAGTGTACCAGATTAGTATGCGGAGGGGTCCACGCGAGCAGCGACAGCCGAGGGAGGCACCATTCGGAGGTTCGATGGTCGTGGCTTTGCCCGCATAGGAGGGTGCTACACGGTGCCAGAGATCGGAAAAGGGGCATAAACTTTTCTGGTTAGTGGGGAGTGCATCCGCGGAGGGGCCATGGTTTGCTATTTTATTTTCTTTGTTATTTTAAGTTCATGGTTTACCAAGTTGTTATGCGTTTTCTGGTTCCTTTTTAATTCGTTTCCAGCTTCATACCTGTTCTGGTTTTCGAACTGGAACTTCTCTATTTGTGAAATCCTAAGATCCTTCCTCCAAAATCCTTCCACCCGAATCTGATTGATCTCCATTTTCCTCTCCCCCTCGATCTGCTTTTATAGAGGGGGGAGAGAGGTGTATCTGTGGCCATGCGGCACGTTTTGCAGAGGCCCATAACCGGAGACCCGGTTTACGGATGACTTGTTCAATTCTCAATTTTCGGGGGGCATTGAATGCACCTCCGCCGCGAACCAAATTAGCTCAGGGAGTGCTTCACGGCCGCGCAGGGTTCGGCCTCCATTCCGCAAATGACGGTGGACACATTCTAGGCTGGTTGATGTGGTTCGCGGCTGGGGAAGTTCGTGACGGTGGACCGGCTTGGCGCCCTTCCGGCTTCGCGCCCGCAGAGGATCCCCACCTTTGTTCCGTGAAAGACTGCGGATGCACGGAGGGGGGTGTTTCATGGAACCGGCTGCGTGCCGCTATTATTGGACCGGTCTACAGACCGGTTCGTCTTGTGCCATCCTTTATGTATTCTCCACACTTTTCCCCAATTCTTTGGGAGGAAATTGGGTAGAATCTTCCTCAGATTAAAGGTGATTCTCATTCTCCTTTATGGGTTTTTCAGGATCCTATAACCACATATCCATGGTAAGTGGTCTTTTTGGTTATTTATTTCCATTGGTCATGAAAGGGATGTTGGATGTGTTTGTTTCTCTAATTCATGATCGATATGTGTTTTCTATTGATTATTTATAGTTTCTTTTAATGGCTTGTCTTTCGAATTCTAATTTATGGTTTTTTATTATCTTGTAATGAGGATATTTAGTATTCAATCATTCTTGAGGTAGGTGCTTCTATACAAGAGTTTCTAATTATTAAATTGCTATATATTCTTGTTGACCCCTTTAGAGTTTTCATTAAAATGGATTTTCATTGTTGAGAAAGGGTTTTATTTAAATTTGAGCATGGTTTTGGAAATGGTTTTGAACAAACATGGTACATTGGGAACATTGGGTGTGTGAGGAAATAGACATTAGTGATCCTAGTATATGTGGAACCACTAAGGTTACATTTACGATATCTATAGACTATAGAAGTGATATATATACATTGGATCCATCTTATTTCTGGTTTATGATTCATTTTTGTCCTATAAATATTCTCTTAGTCTAAGGTCAAAATGGTGTACATTTTCTTTTATACTTGGTTTATCACATGATGGTTTATTTTATGGATATTACCTCACTTGTTAAATTTACCTATTTTTATTTTATAACTGATATATTCTTGGATTTGGTGAATATGTTATGAATTTATCAAAGACAAAGGTAATGTTTACAAATGGTTTTATTTATGAAAATTATTTATAAACTATGTTTTGTTTTAAAGCTCGAACTTATGTATTCTTGAAATTATAACTTTTATAGATCCACTGGTGGTATCGTACTAGGCTATGTTCTCACATACTACTTTTTTTCTTTGGGTGGTTATAGACATTGTTTTTAAATACTTTGGGAATGTAATGGGAATCATATAGCATGAGAGGTTCTCTTGTCATCTATTTCCTATGTAGCAGGATGGTTTAGTGGAGAAATATGGTTGTATGAAGACTTATTGGTCTTGTCTATTCATAATTTTATAGTTTAGTTTATTTTTATTGGATTGTATGGATCTTGTTTCACCTATTTATTATGTATAGTACCATAGTTGTAGGTATTTTTTCATTATATTTAAGACTTGTTTCCATTATCTTTTTTATACCTCACTATGTGGATGACCATCTTTTGTGACTTGTCTAGTTTACTCGAGATTGTTCATTAAAAATTTGTATTAGAGGTATTATCATCTAGAAGCATGTTAACAATTAATGTGTTTGGTTCAGTGTCTTGGGTAGACATGAGATCAGACTATCGGAATGTAGTAAGTGTGGGAAGGGGCATGAACAACTCACTTTTGTGTCTAAACTAATGTTAACATGGATGGTTTAAAAGTTATTACTAGGTTTTAGTCATAATTGTTTAGGTCATTTTAATGAACTTTATTTAAATTATGCTATTTATTTTTATAAAGTGTCATATTTCCTTCACAAAGTGTATAATTGATTTAAATTAATATTATTTAAAAGCATGAATATTGATACCTAAAGTTGTTCCTATGATTTTGGAATCTATTCATGATTGGTTGGTTTTTTTGTCTTGTGATTGTTAGATAATTCCTCAAGAGATCTTCCAAATCAGAGTGAGGAAACTATAAGATAGGTTCTGTAGGAAAACCCTCTGATGAACCCTTATTTGGTAGATGCCATAATCTATGAATTTCAGACTATTTGTTAAGAAGATGTTGGTAACCAAGGTTGAGTAGTGGATCATTTCTCAAAGTTTATAAAGAATCATCCATCTACCTTCAATGGAGTCAAAGGTCAACAATAATACGGAGAATGAATTGAGTGGATTGAGGTGATCTTCAACTTTATAATGTCCCCATAAGTACTCTAAGGTGGGTTTTTAATATATATTCTTGAAGGACTAGTAAGGAGATGGTGGGACTCAATTATAAAAGCTATTTTTCATGAGGATTTTACTGGGGATACTTTTAAGAAAATATGCAACCAACAATTTTATCTAGAAACTTTACATGGGGAAAATACCTGGGAGTTTTATCCTTAGAGTAGGGAGAGAGTACGAATATGTAGTATTCCACACATTCTACTGAGTTGGTGCACTGGGTACCTGATCTAATCAACAATGATTACCTGAAGTCTTAGAAGTTTTATTTGGGGTTAAGGGATGATATTCAAAATATGTTTATATTCATGTTTGTTCCAACCATTGAAGAGGTAGTTTCTAAGGATTCTTCAACAGAGGTTGACATAGCTCAAAAAACAAGTTCTGGAGGAGCTTTAGTTGGTGGTGACATTAGATATGGTGTATCTTATGGATAGAAAATGACACACAAAGGTATTTATTTTTCTTCAAGATCTTTTTTAGGAGCATAATTTAGACAACAAAAGGTTTTTTCTATCAGTGTGGGTGGTCTAGTCATAGAAAGAATAAGTATTTAGAGTCTTTAAAGATATTACATCATTATGGGTGATCTGGATATCTAAAACATTTTTAGTATTGGATGTCCCAATGTAGTAAGTCTATATCAACATTTATGAAGGGATTTCTAGTTTGTATTAATGATCCCAAGGGTGGTGGGTATTATCCTTAGGTTAAGGGGTATGTTCTTTTTCCTATGAAACTTTAAGTAGAAGTTGATAACAAATGTCTTTATATAGTAGAGTATGAAGCAAAGCAATCAAATAAATGGCCTGTCACAATTAGAGGTATGGTGTTTATTTCATATTTTACGGTTCTAGATTTTTTGATATAGGTGCTATTCATTAATTTATATCTTCATAGCTAGTTGATGTGTTGGGCATGTGTTTAGATCTTATTCCATTTTTGTTGTAACCTTCCATGCCTTTAGAAAATATGTTTGAAAAAGGTTTCATGTGCCCAAAAGGTCGAGTGATGGCAGCCAACCATGAGGTGGAGTAGGACTTCTTTTTTCTCGATCATGACATCTTTGATATGATTGTTGGCATGGATTGGATTATCAATGTTAAGGAACATAAAGTCTCTTATCACTATTGAGTTTATTTCATATCTTCTGATAAGGTCACACATGTTTTTCATGGTGAGTAAGAGCCTAGACTAGGAAGGGAAGGGAATGTTACTTCTTATGTAGGGGTAATATCATGCTAATTTTACAAGATATTTCTTTATTATTTTTAACAATTTTTTGTAAAGTCAGCTACTTTCAGTTGTGTTTGTGTAAATTGAGTTATTTTTGAATGATATATCTAGTTTGCTGCTAAAAGGGAAGGATGAGTTTACTATGGAATCACTACCATGAATGACGCCCATTTCAAATCCATTTTAATATATGGTTCTAGATAAGTTAGTAGTGATTATGGTCCATCTAGTGGATCATGAGGATAAGGAATTTGTTGATCCAAGATTGTCTTAGTGGGCTTCACCAGCCCTCTCTTATAATAAGGATGACGAGAGGCTCATTATTTGAATTGACTATCAGAAGTAATATTCAATGACCATAAAGAACAAATATCCCTTACCCAGGATTGAAAATTTGTTTGATCTTCATATAGGGAATTGTTGTATTTCAAAGAATAACATGTGATCAGGGTTCCAATAGTTGAGAGTTTGAGAAGAGGATATACCAAAGATAGTTATTAACAAGATATATGGGCATTTCAAGTTTTGGGTTGTTCCATTTGGACTAAATAATGCTTATATGATTTTTATGGAATTGATGAACCAAACCGTTCATCAGTTTGTGGTCTATTTTTATATGTTCTTCATGGATTATATTTTGGTTTACTAAAAGTCAGAGGAGGAAAATAGATACCATTTGGATATCATTCTTATAACTTTGAGGGAACATCATTTGTATTGTAATCATTCATAATCGTTATTTTGGATTCAATAAGTAATGTTTCTAGGGATTTCTGATTTAAGAAGGGTATGTCATTGGATCCAAAAAAGGAACATGTAGTTATTTCCATGAGTAGTGAAAAACTTTTTTTGACATAAAAAAGGTTCTTGGGATTGGATGTTTATTACAGGTGGTTTATTCGAGAAATATCTATTGTTGAATCTATGATGATATATTTAACCCCTAAGAGTTTAATTTTTGAGTGGGATGACAAGTGTAAAATATATTTTATAGGTATATATGTTTACATTGACTTCATCTCTAGTTTTGATTCTTCTAGAACCAGGTTTGGGATATGATGTTTTCTACAATGCTTTAGGCACATATCTGGGGTGTGTTTTGATATAATAGATACAAATGGTTTCTTATAGGTCTAAATAGTTACACCCTCATGAGAAGAACTACCCTACCCATGATCTTGATTTTCCAATGGTTATTCTTTCACTCAAAATATTCCATCACTACCAATTTGAGGAATGGTTTAAGGTATAATCTAATCATAAGATCTTAAACCATATTTTCACTTAGAGATATATGAACTTGTGATAAAGGTTATTGTTGGTGTATCTCAATACAATTGATTTTGATATTTCTTACACTTCTAGAAAAAGGAATATAGTTGATGATGTGATGAAAAGGAAATTATAGACACAAGCATTTAAAGAATCAGTAGAATAATGGTATTTAATGAGTTTTTTTTGTAGATATGATATTGGGAATGAAATAAGTTGGTGGGAGGGTATGCCTAAATTCAGTGAAGGCTGACTCATCATTTGATGAACAGGTTCAGATCAAGTAGATATCTGACCTCAACTACTAGATCTTCAGTAAAATCCTTTATGTTAGGGATACCCTGAGTGATTGGTCTTAGTATACCAATGGTGCATTGTGTTTTCAAAATAGGTTGGTAGATCCTTTTCCCCTAAGGTAAGAGTTGATGGATAGTGGATATAATTCTTACTTGTCTGTACACCTAGGTATGACCAAGATGCTTCATTATTTGAGATGTCAGTATTGGTGGCCATTGTTGAGACCATCAATTGAATATTTTTTATAGTGGTGCCTTAATTTATAGATAACTAAGTTAGAACAACAGTGACCTATGTGTTTGTTCCATCCCTTACATATTCTGGTATGGAAGTGAGATGATATTTTCATGGATTTCATTAATTGTTTACCACATACTCCTAGTGAGAAATATTAGATTTGAGTGATCATTGATAGACCCTTGAAATTGCACAATTTACTACTTTTTAAGGAGAAAATTAATGTAGAACATCTTGGGGACTTTATATAAAAGATATTGTGAGACTTCATGGACTAATATCTTTAGATTTTTTTGTTAGGGACAAGAGGTTCACATCTATTTTTTTGAAAGATTTATAAGAGGTGATGGGTTACTAGTTGAAATTGATAACATAATATCATCCACAGATGGATGGATAGATAGAGAGAGCTATCTATGTTCTTGAGGATATGCTCAGGGCTTGTGTTCTTGTCTTTGATGGTTCTTGGGAAATGAATTTTCATTTAGCCGAGTTTTCCTCTAACAATAGTTATCAAGCCTCAATAAAAATAAAACCCTATAATAATTTTTATGGGAATCCATGTATATATCCCTTGTTCTGGGGAGATATGGGGGAGAGGTCCTTGGTTGATTCGAGTACTATTCAGGAGATAATGGAGAGGGTGCAGTTGATAATGAAGAGAATGATCATGGAACCAAGTCATCATAAATCACATGTGAACTTTCATCACTGACCACTGATGTTTGAGGTTGGTGATCATGTATTTATTAGATTATCACCTCACTTGGGACTTCATCAGTTGGGTAAACATGGTAAGATGACATCAAAGTTTTTGGGACCCTTTGGGATCATTTTTGACTAAGAAATATGTCATATTGTCTAGACTTACCATCTTATTTTACTTCCATCCAGGAAGTGTTTCAAGTTTCCTAGGTAAAGAGGTATCAACTGGATCCTTATCATGTGGTTGAATTAGAGGATGTCGATCTTGAGCCTGACATCACTATGGTTGAGCAACCAGTTTAGATTATAGATCATAGGGAGAAGGTACTATACACTAAAATGATTCCTTTGGTCTGTGTACTATGGAAGTATATATGGTATAACCATGAGATATGGGAGAATAAATTGATGATGTGGTAGAAGTGGCCTTAATTTTTTATGAATCAAGGATCTTGATGACATTATAGTGACATACAGAATTTATGGTTGAGAGATTGTAACACCCCACTACTTTCTTTTAGGTATTCTTTCACTTTTATACCTGTTTCATCACATGATGGTTTATTTCATATATATTAGATGACATGTTTAATTTACCTATTTTTTATTTATGCTAGATATATTATTTAATTTTTTGAATATGGTATGAATTTATGGAAAAAAAGTGAATGCTTACAAATGGTTTTATTTATGAAAATGTTTTATAAACTGAATTTTGTTTTAAAGCCCGAACTTGTGCATTCTTGATATTAGAACCTGTATATATTCTATAGTGGTATCCTACGGGGATCTATTATCACACCCTAATGTTTCATTTGTGTAGCCTTAGACCTTGTTTTATAGGACTTCGGTAAATGGAAGGTCATCATGTAACATTATAGATTTTCTTATCTTATGTTTCCTTTATATCAGGATAGTTTGGTTGTAATGGATGGTCACATGGAGACTTATTGATATTGTATATTAATAATTTTCTAGTTTAGAATGTTTGGAATGTGTTATATTCATCTTGTTGTTCCTATTTATTCTGCATAGTACTCAGGTCATATGTATTGTTTTGGTTATATTTAAGGCATGTATATTTCATCATTATTATACATCACCAAGTGGTGAACCATCTCGGGTGAATTTTCTTGTTTACCCGAGTTGGTTTGTTACAGCTAATCATAGGTGCATAGATCTTGTGGTGGACTAGGATAGAATATAGAGGACCTGATGTTTATTTATATAATTTATCTACTTCTTTTTACACTTTACAAGGTCTCCACTTTGGAATCCATTTATTTGTATTCCAAGTTTAGTTCACATTCCACATGTACCCTGATTATGTATATTATATTGTTTATTTTTAAACATTTGCTGTTTATTTATCATAAGTACTCTAATTGAGGGTATAACCCCCCCATGATTCTACTTGAGACCATAACTACTACTTGGAAGCCTCTTGAATATGGGGAGGTTTTCATTAGGTCATGTGGCATTCCGTCTTGGAGCTTGTTATTTCGGTTGAGATATTACAAAATGGTATCATAATAATAGAATTAAATAAATTATTCATCTATTTTCCTTTGAATAGGACAAGATAGAAAGGTTATAGGATTGTTGTGACTCAGGCATGGGAACTATGACATTTTCATTCCAATATTGTATAGTATACCTTCAAGTTTCCATAAAGCGGGGGAAATTATTTTTCGTTGTTACTGTTGAATAAATTCACTTTCAATGATGAAAATGATTTTGATATGTGATTAATGAGATTTTAGGTGTGTTCATGTTTCATGAATAGACTTGTAGTTTCACATTGAAAATATATACCTATTTATGTGTTTCATGATAGTTCCTTAATTAAAGGACTTTATTTGTGCTATCTATTCAAGATAGTTTCTCTACTCTGTGACATATATGTAAATTGTGATATATATTTGTTGGAATTTATTAATTGAATTGAGAATTCAATAGTGTTTTTATTCATATGATAATTTTTTCAAAATTTCAAGGATGAAGACCATATTTTGTTCTAGGAGGGTTATACATTTGATTAAGGTTAGACTCCTAAGAGAACCTTGTGTGATTCCAAAGACGGGATATGTGTCTGATGTTAAATATTTTTAACCTGAGTTGTTCAAGAGAGAATTATAGAGTTTATTTTCAAGGATGAGAAGTTTTCATAGGGGAAGAATTGAAACATCCTCAATTTTTTAATGATAATAGATCCATATTTTTAATAAATTTTGAGTATTTTTATGTCAAAATGTAATTTTTTAATAAATACAACTTTATAAAAAAATTAATGTATTTATGTAATACTAAAATCTCTATTGACATTTTAAAAAATTATATGGAATTTTTTTTTGTGTCATTCCCTAAGTTAGCATAGGATCCTGTGGCCTGTAGAGAACCAGTATTAATATAATAAATATATTTAATATATTATATCATTCACACATTTCTTTTATAAAATAATGAAATATATCCCAAATGATTTATTAGATAGAGAATATGATACTACCATTAAATATGGAAATTGGGTTTTACCCTAGGAGTGACATAAGATCTGTGGACATCAGGTGTTTGGTTACATCACACATAAGAGTAAAAATAATTATATTTTTATTACAATTTATGTTGAATAAAAAACAGGGATTATATTTGTAATTGAACTTAATTAATTGATGGGTGATGCTTTTCCATGGGTTTATATTTTAGGGTGGTTAGGTAATAAAGGTGATATTATTACCTTATGCCACATAAATAAAATTCTGTGATTAATAAAAATATATTTATTATTATCATCATTTAAATCATTATTGTATTTAAAATGTTAATGGTGAAAAAGTTGTGAGATATTTAATAATAACAATTATTATTATTATTATTATTATTATTAAATTGTAAAAATAATATTTCTGTGGGCATTATTAAATTGTGTATATAAATGGGATAAATACATATGAATACGTATACATGTGCGGGTGTATATATGAATCAGTATAAATATATATACACATATATATATTGATGGATTTAAGATATATATATTTAATGAATTATTTAATTTGTTTAAATGGGAAAATAACAAAGACATGTAAGAGTAATATGGTGTAGCACATGGGTGTAAAATGAAAGAAAATGAAAAAGAAAAAAAATTAAGTAATGAGTTAATTATATAATTAATTAAAATAAATGAAGGAAAAAAATAATAATGATGGAAATGGGAGACGCTTAGGGAAAAAATTCTTAGAAGGAATTCCCCTCAGACCCCTCACACCTCTCTCTTCCCTTCTCACATATATTCTTATTTTATTTTATTCTTCAAAAATTATCGCTTAAATATATATTTCTATATTGATCACATTAAATCCTCATCACTACCATTGGGTTCATCTCGATGATTATAATTTTAATCCTTTTTTTGAATACTGAGAGTAATTTATTTAGATTTAATTTAATCCTTCCTTTCCAGGTTTCAAAATATCAATGATTATAATAATTCTAAATCATGTTGTATTGGGAACGATAATTGGATTTAGTGGTGTAATTGAACATGGACTTAAACCCTTTTCATGAAATCATTGTTTCACATAAGATAAGAAGTTCCTTACCTGTTGGAATATTTTTTACACATGTTTCAATGATATATTTTTATGTGTTGGAATAATTGATATTCATGCTTGATTATGATCGCATATGGATGTGTGTGTTTCCCATGAGACCCATTGTGATTTTATGAATGATATTAGTGTATCCTTTTCCATGTTTTATTGTTATCACATGATGTTATGTTTTATTATTTATTTCACGGTAGGGTATATAATTCTATGACTGCTTGTGTGCTCACCTTTTATGTATGTTATCATTCCTTGGTGGTTGTTAGTGGTACTTGAGATAGGTGGACTGTTGTAAGATATTTATCCCTTAGTGGTGGAGTATGCATGACTTCTAAGGGTGGAGATGATGGACCTAAGAATAGGGTGGAAATATGATGATACCATTAAGATATTGTGAGGATGAACTCAGAGAACTAGAATCCATGTACTAGCTTTCATGATGTACAATCCGTTTAAGAGTAGTGCACTTGACAACTAGTTGACCTATGAGTAGTATGCTTTATGCCTAGTTGATTTCCGAGTGACACACTTGGTGCCTAGATGTCAATAATCATTCCATACATGTTTCCCAAGGTGAACCAGGTCACATGTTTAAGAGATTCCATGAGTTTTTTTGACAGAAAAATCAACATCCTAGTTGGAATTTTGGTTTCTTTTGATATATTACGATCCTTCTAGCATGGAGATGAAGTAAGTATGACTGAGGGCATGTAAAAGATTAATTTGTGCACAACCACTTGGTTTTGATTTTTATATTTATTTTCTTATCGTATATTTATTATTATTATAGAATAAAATTGTTTACTTTAACACACATGGTAAAAGACACATTGGTGGTGTCCTACCGAGTCTTATACTAACACTATACTCAGACAGTTCAGTGTTCTTGTTGATTTCAAGAGAGGTTGGGTGAAGGGAAAAGGCCTCATGGTATACTAATGAGAAGAGGAGAATGAATCTAGTATTAGACTAATATAGAATCTAGAGGACTCCTTATTTATTTATTTATTTTATCTACTACTTTGAACACTGTACATTCTTTCCACTATGGAAGACATTTTTTTACTTAAGCACACTTGGTTGTGGATGAATTGGTGATTTTCTAATGAGTCATGAACTCATATTCTACTCAAGAATTTTGTAGGGTCTATAGATTTCATGAGGGATGCATTGAAGGGAATGATCCTCATGGTGAACAACTGAGGAGAGGAGCACTAATCTAGCAATGGACCGAGATGGGCTCTAGAGGACATGTTGTTTATTTTTTTTATCTACTAATTTGTACAATGGAAAATAATTCCATTTTAGTATCAATTTATTTATATTCCATGTTTATTTTAATTACCTCATGTAATCTGATTAAGTTTATTATATTTTTTATTGTCATACTTTGATTATTTATTTCTTCAACGTACTTTGACCGAAGTTAAAATCTCTCCATGGTTCCACTTGAGACCCTCTCTTCTAGTTGGAAATATCTTTTATATGAGTTGGATCACATGAGGGCATGTTACATTCTAGTTCAAACCTATTAGTTTAGGTTGGGATATTATATATGGCTAAAAAATTCATGTATTCAACTTATAATGTTAAATGTTGTATTTTACCATATTTCACTATTCACCAAAAGTTCAACAATTTTAGAAAAATACAAAAAATTCACCCTTAACATTTTTTACATGTATATTGTGAATATTTAATCCATTTTGTTAAAATAATTTTATAAATATTATAAATTTAATGTTGAAATAAAATCCTCATTTATTAAAAAAATACCAATTTTAATATTATGATCGATTTTATGACCCTTTGAAAAATTATATATGGTCTCATAAAATTATCTTATCATTAAAATAAAACATAATATTAATTTATAAACCCATTTTATGGAAATTAAAATTATTTTAAATCATTAATTTTATTATAAAAGTGTAATTAATTCATTTCTATTTTACAAAAAACCAACACCTAATGTATCATTTCTAACAATTTTTTTACTTTTAATATGGTTTAAATATATTAAATTTTATTTTTTATATGATAAATAAATATTATGTTTTCACTTCCATAGGTGGTTTTACTAATCTAATTGTTAGGTTACTATTCCTAATGGTCAGATTACTATTCCAACTACCATATTTGTTTTTGCAATCATATGGGTTCAATACCTTCTATAAATACATTATATTTCATTAATTATTCATTCCCATGTATTTCTCTCAAGGTAATATATTTTCATTTTAAAATTTCATATTTAATTACTAACATTTTGTTTCATTTATACAATGTTATTTGTGAGGGAATATATTCTCATTGATCTAGAAGATTCGGATTTTCATATTTTAGTTATCTTATTTTATACTTTTCATACAATTGTAATAATTTCAATTCTTATACCCATTTTTATTCTCTAAATGTAATGTTCAAATTAAAATAATATATATTCTTTGTTTTTATCACTAGGTTCATGTGATTTATTCTACATGACATAATTATAAGAAGAGAAATTCTATTGATAATATTTTGGGTCTTTACAAAGGGTCTTGTATAGGGAACATTGTTGTTATAATACCAATTGAAGTTCCCCTGACTATGATAAAAAATGATGAAAGGGGGGTTGTACCAGTAATGATCATTTATAATCTATTCTCATGTGAAATTAACCCCTACAACTTCTTAGAGTTTCTTTCATTTAAATCGGTTTAAAACTCAACCACACTTTGTATAAAATGTTATTAAAGTAGAGAACACAATATTTACATGTTTCTACCCTAGTGTGGACGATTATATCCTTTTAATGGAGTCTCCCATAATTCCACTGAAATTCACTATAATACGAAGTGAATAAAATTTAGGCTAACTTCTTTTAGAATCCTTACATCTCCTGATATGTTATTATACTGACTCACATTAGTTACATTGTTTTATTACTCAACTAAAGAAAAATGGTATGAAAATATTATGAACAAATTATAGAATTTTTATATGGGAATTCTCCATTCGATAATACTTCATTTGTTGTTCCTTCCACATTATTCTGGTAAAACTCCATTTAGGGCACTATAGACCACTACACCTATGATCTGTGCCTTTGTCTAATAAAAAAACACTACACCACACAATAACTGTCTAGTACCTCTTTCTAGAAACCATGACTGCTAAACCACTTCTCGATTGCTTCTTCATTCACAAAGAGATTACTTGGTTTTATACCCATGATGAACTTAATACTCAACTATTTTTCTCTATATTTTATATCTATAATCTATTACACTCCTATAACACTTCATCTCTCCTTTTTCATGTATGAATAGTGTACTTAAATTTTGTACATAAACCCTTTCATAGAGGCATGTATTTGGGAGAAAATGTGGGAACTCAAAAGTTTCTCCCACTTAAATAAAATTAGAATTATGAAACTCCCACTCAAATAAACTTGACTAAATGCTTCTCATACAACCTATAACCTTCATGAAACTTCTTAAAAACTTTTTTCCAACATTATTTCACCAAATTTAATTAAACATGATGTTAATTAAATTCTTCAAACTTCCTTTAACTTGGATAGTTTTGATAAAATTGAATGAAAAAATTATCATTATCATTGTTACATGATTTAAAATGTTAATTTAATTATTTTAATAACTAAATACCTCAAATATTTATCTGATTTATTCATAAGAACATTTCACATGGTGAAGTGTTTATCTATTTGGTGAATCTGAAATTTCTCTGACTGGTGATCTGGTCTATTTAAGTCCCTTATGTCCGATCATGTTTGGTTGATTAACTCAATCCAGTCAACTCATAATATCTTTATCTAGTACTCTTCACATGAAACCTCTAATTGATGTACACCACATAAGTTCATATAAAAATATCTATTTGATTATTTTTAGTGCTTTCCTCCATCGAGTTCTTTATCTTGGGGTTTGTAAATGTTTTACCTATGATGTTGCAACACTCCAAAAACATATTTAATAAATCACTATTTGATAACATGAAAACATTCATATGGACACCATCATAGAAACTTCACTTTAATTAGTTGAATATATTCTATTTTTTTGGTGTATCATTGTACCTATTCATATAGTGATATGATAAACACGACTTTGGTTGGAGTGAAAATAATTCTCACCAATGAAACTCAGTATGATGGATATTTGATAAATAAATTTAATTTGATATCATTATTACTATAGTTTCCTCATTCAATTTATGACTTCAAATAATTGATAACTTGTGACAAAAAAATAACACCTTGTACTTTATACAAACTATCTATCTAGAAACTTCATCTGTTTCAATCCAATATACTCAATTCGTTGTCCTTTATACATGTCTATATGGTAATAATTATTCAATGACTTCAGCTTTTTCTTTGTACTACCACTTGAACATTGACTTCTGACACTTTTTAGTTCTTCAACATTGAAAATATTTCAATTTGAAAAAAATAATATACAATTAATAGTGATCATGATTATCTTCATTATTTTTGGGACATTTAGATCAATATTCCATCTCTTAATTTAAGGATGGTTTATAAAGCACTGTAAGAAAACATTATTATACTACTAAAGAAAAAATTAATAATAACTCTAGAAAAATTTTATTACCTGAAACAAAAAAACATTAACAAAATATATTTAGAAAAAGATACATAATATGTTAGAAAAAATACCAAATTTTCTTCAATATTAAATCTTTTAATTAATTTATTTCAATTACATATTTATTTACATAATCGGTTAAGTCCACCTTGTGTGTTTTCAAGAAGTTCAATTCATAATTTCAAAATGAGTTTTGTAGGGTGAAGATGGGAAAAGGATTCACTAGTCCATAATATCAAGAATAATAATCATGATATAATTATCATAATATTATTTTAGATACACTTATGAAAACTGGTCCTGAAAAACAAAATAGGTCGGCTCATGAGGTTGTAGTCCGCAA
The DNA here is from genome assembly GCA_963277665.1 of Viscum album. NCBI lineage: Eukaryota > Viridiplantae > Streptophyta > Magnoliopsida > Santalales > Viscaceae > Viscum > Viscum album. The sequence continues at coordinate 1,206,361,755 of OY728127.1, read as the reverse complement.
ATACCAACATGTAATGTTTGAACTATTTATATTGGATAAAAAAATCACATAAAATAAAATATTATAATCATAAAAAACAATATAATGTTATAAAAATAAAAAAAAATCATTAAATCTATCCCCATTTCCATCCCTATGTGGTGGTTATTGAGAAAACATAGTACATCACCATGCAGATAAGGTAGTTTGTATGTATGCAAGTGCAATGATTCCATTTTTTGTGATTTGAATTTTATGAAGATAGATGATATAATATATTTATAAAATCCTGATTATGTCATGAATATAATATATATATATATACATGTGTGTATGAAATTCTTTAAAATAACCATCCTTGAATGATAGTGATGAGAAATAGAATTCATTGGTTCATGAGGTGAAAATTTGAATGTACGCTTTAATGATTGTTTTATTTCCCATTTGATGGAAAAGGATACGAATAAGGGTATTAAAATAAAATAATAACATATATTATAAGGGATATAATTTTTTTAATATATTGGACTGGTTAGGAAATAATTTAAGGAGGTTGAAGAAGAAGTTAAATGAAGACGCTCGGTTAAGTCGATTATCTCCTATTTGAAGAACCTCATTTGGAACCCTCCTTAAGTTACCTCGGGATGAAAATTTAATAATATCAACAAATATGTAATGTATATAATTAATTTAAGATGTTTTTATAGGTATTGGTCAATCTAAGTGGCTCAATATGTTTTTGGAAGAGGGGGGTGTCCTTATATAAGAGAGGAGAGGGTAACCCTTGAAATTATATAAAGTATTAAATTAATATAAATTAATTTTCAAGTTCAAGTGGTAATAAATTTATATCTTTAGAATATAGGATGCAGGTTAGTATAAATACAAAAATCTAATAAACTTTAAACTCACTTAGGCGAGGTTTTATCCATTATCAATTAGTTTTAACACCCCCCTTAACCATTTTGTTGATTACCTTGGTATCAAAGTTCATTAATATTTAACGGTAAAGAAAGTTACAATATAAGTATAAGTGACTAAAAAATTTAAATTTTTTGATATTATAGACCATAAAATGTTAACATATACAAATAGAATATTTTTAAAAAATTTAAATCATTTAACAAAATATTATTTAACATAAAATTCCATTAAAGTATTTTTCTAGACTATTAATATATTTTTTCTTCAAAAAAATATATGTAGTAATTTAAATTATAATATAAATTTTAAAAAATAAAAAATAAACAATATTTATAGAAAAAATTGTGGTTAAAGAATAAATTATATAAAAATCATTACATTTAGAGTTATTAAAATAACTTACTTTATTTTTCTATAGCTTGCACAAGGACTGTTTTAGAACTGCATAAGAATTTTATGTTATTCTGTCAACAAAAAAAATTTAAAATAAATTAATAACATAATAAAAATTTATATTTATTCAAAATAAACTCTTTTAACCATTCATAAGTGGTTTTTATCCCTATAAAAAATTATTATAGTTATAAAAATCCCAAAAGCACCATTTTAAAATCTTCATTTACTCAAAAAATATAAAGGTATTTATCGATGAAAAATGGAACCAAATGAAATATTTTAAAGTATATAATGGTTTCTGTAGAATTAAAACCATCCAATGAAATATAATAATGTTTATGTATGATTTTGAGACCTTATTCTATATATTTAACCTTATTTATCCCATTTTACCCTATATTGAGGTGATTTATTTTACCATGATTACTACTAATTATTAACATAAATATTGAAATATTTTAAAAATTTGTAAACTGTGATTCCAAATATAGAATCAATTTTATCAAATTAGATACCTCTATGTGAGAAAAATTACATTTAATATAATCCTATAAAATATGATGAAATGTGGCTTTCCAGGAAAATCTATTTTTAAGTATACAAATTTTGTTATAAAATATTAAACATAATTTTAATTACAGGGAAATTAATTTGATTATTTATAATTATAATGAACTAACTAAGTTTTAAATTAAATACAAAAAATGGTACTTTGTAAAAATTGAATTTAAAATATAGTTTTCTATAAAACCGATATTTGTTCAGAATTCATTGAAAAATTAGTCATTTTGAAAAAATAAAAATATTTTACCATAAGTTAATTTTGATATTATAACATAACAAATTATATAATTTTTATTAAATACATTTTATAAATATTTCATAAATTAATTATAGTATTCTCTATTAAAAATAATAAAAACCATCATTGAAGGAAAAAATAACAATTAATAACTGAGTGCTTATTTTATAAGAATGGATAAATACATTAGAATTGGGACCATTATACAAATAATTAATATTTAATTTAACCCTATTCATACCCACTAATCCAATGGCTATGTTATAATGGTCATAATTAAATAATAATATTTCATTGTTTGTTTAAACTTGGTGTTGCAAATTTTATATTCTATAAAACAAAGAATTCTTTTAAAATATTGTGTATTACAAATTCCAACACTCATATGGAATAAAAAGAAGAATAATTGTGGGTTCAATATTAAAAAGAAGTTTTCATGACCCATCCCCCAGGTCCTGTGCCATGACTAACCCAAGCCCGCCTTCCATAGGCCCGGGGCTGGTGACTTACACCGAAAAGGTGTATCCCTATAACGGGAAGGAATTGACTTTAAACCTATACAAACACACAATCCAAGAACACAACAAGAAGCAAACACAATGTAAAATGTTGTAGTAAAAAGTGTACTGAAAGTAAAGTGCTGGAATACATGCCCAACTAGAAATTACAAGTACAACTGAAAGGGGAAAAAACTCCTGGAACATCCACTAAGGATCCTACCTGAAGGGTAGGTATAGGTCACGATCAGTAGTCCTTGCGTCACATCATGCCAAATGGTCCAAATCAGAGTACAGTCCATTCCTGGCTCCCTCGGCCTTAATCAATGTTGTTCGTTGTCTGCAAAAGACACAACAAGGTGTGGTCTTAGCCTGTGTAGGGGTGAGTATAACGATACTCAGTAGGGACCCCAAGACCCCCCGTAGGTCTCCTAGAGTTCCTCGAAGGAAAGACCAAAAAGAAAGACTTCAACTCTACTTAGGTATATGCCCATACATATACCTAAGTTATCAAGATATACTCATCTCATACACGAGGAAATAATTCCACAAGGTAACACCACGAAGGTAGAAATACCACATAGGTAACACCACTGAGATAGAAGTACCATACATGTAACACCACAAAGACAACTACACAAAGGTAGAAGTACCATATAGGTAACACCACTAAGACAAAACCACAAAGGTATAAGTACCACACAGGTAACACCATGAAGCTATAAGTACCACACAGGTAACACCAAGAAGTTAGAAGTACCACACATGTAACACCATGAAGATAAAAGGACAACACAGGTAGAAGTACTACATAGGTAACACCACTAAGACCACACCACAAAGGTAGAAGTACCACACAGGTACCACCACGAAGATAGGAGTACCACATAGGTAACACCATGAAGATAGAAGAGTCTCAGCTCACAATCAGGTATAACTTAAGTACAAAAGTACAGATTATTATTCGTCAGCTAGATCATCTTATTCTATTAAGAAGCACTGCTTCTGACCAACCAAAGATTGATAGGTACTAACCCCCACTGACCCACAAAGGATCTGACCCACACAGGATTAGTATGCACTGACCCACACAGGATAGCTGAATGCTAACCCACATAATATTTGATAGAAGATAACCCACACAGGATCGAAAGATGCTGACCCACACAGGATCAATGTTCTTTCTTCACATTACAGCCTGCCATAGGATTCCTCCATCCCGGTGCGCTCGAGTTCCATAGAATCATCCTCTCGAGATATCGGTCATAACTCGAACACAACTAAGCTCCACAAAGGAGTAACCCAAAGGACATCCATGTCGTAAGGGTTCCAACATGACTGACAGTGCGTCAATAGAACGCCCGGTCTGTGAGTTATAAGCATTTTAGTTCCGAGGGCCTGGTTGGATTCGGGTTTGATCCGACCCAGTCATACTCTAAATTTTTCCAAAACTCAGGTGGAGTATACTGAAAGAATTGTCTCGATCCAAGGATCCCAACACCATAGGTATTTCGTCAAATGGATGTCCGGTTCTCAATATATGGCCATTAAAGTGTTTTTGAGTCCGGTTCGACCCCGTTCGGGTCAACCCAACCCGATTCGGGTCCGACCCGGCTGGGCTGGGCCACGACGGGCTTGGCTGGGCCTGCCAGGGGGCGCATACTGTATCGACCCACAAAGGAGCAGCCTGACCCACAATGGGGCGTGGCCCTGCCTGCAAGGGGGCTGCCCGACCTGCAAGGGGGCCGCCCGACCCACAAGGGGGTGGCCCAACCCACAAGGGGGCGCAACCCGCCAGTCCTGCCTGTGGTGGTATCCTCCCTAGCCAGAATGAGAGCAGAGCATCCCCCCATTTGGAATGTGAAGCAGAAACACCTAATTAAGGGAACTTCTAAGTCACCGCGGGATCCACTACGGGTCCCGCCACTATGGCGTCTAAGTCGTGGCTCCTCCGGCAACACGCCAGTCACGCCTCCCTCCACTTCCGCAGTCGACCGGTGTGCCGACCACCTCTTTTGACCACTGTGGTTGACGATCCGTGACCAGTTCCTTTGTCACCGTGGGTGCGCCGCCTCCTACCTCATGGTCGGTCAGTGCCAGCTGCTGCCATGGCCCCCGCCGACACCGGTTGCCGGTATCGCCACTCATACGGCCTTCCACTGGTCACCGGGTGAACTCTGGTGGCCCGTTATTCATTCCAAAGGCGTCGTTGAACTTCATGGGACATCACCGTCACTTCAATCCCATCAAAATTGGGTTTCTTTCATCCCGTAGATTTTATCGAGAGGAACACACTAAATTCCAACAAGGGAGAAAGGTCCAGGCCTTGTTTGTTTGGCTCGCACCCTCCGTATTAGCTCGATAACAAGAGGGTGGGGTTCAACAATCATTTTTTATTATAACAAAATAAATTCCAACTATAAGAATGATGGAGAGTGCCTGCGATTGTGGAAGTGGGTTGGTGTTTGTTTTACCTACAACAAGACGCCAAGGTTTCCACTCAAGTGTCATCCTTCGGTTCATGATTCAGCGTCACCCTTCACTGCCCGCTGGAATCGGCTCCGTCCTCTAAGGGTTTGGCATCGTGGCACTTTACCAGCACTTCGTTTTTAGTGAAGCAGTGCCAAAACCTCTCCCCAAGCTCTATATAAATAGAAGAGGGGGAGGGTGTCTAACGCTCATAGAATTCATGAGGTTTCAGTAATAGGAACCTTCTTAAATTCTAACGATGTAGTTACATAGGATTTGAAGGGTCAAGCCAATTAATGGCATGACACATCGCTGGTCCCACATTTCTGCTTGTCCGTTGGAGAAAAAAAAAAGAAATAAATAAAATAACAATGTTATTTTATTTATTCCTTAAAAAAGTCCCAAAAATCTAACTTTTATCCAGACCTACTAAGGATGAAGTGAAGCCTCCCTAAAGCGAATCCTGGTGCTGCAGATTCAATGGTGCCCTCATATTTTTAATCCGAGCACCGGTTAAAAAGTTAGAAAATACCACTCGCGCGTTTAGAGGACATACCAAAAAAAAGTTCAATTCCGGGAACACCGGATCTCGGAATCACACTCCATCAAATTTTGTGGTCTCAAAATAATTCCATATAATTAAAAAAAATTATTTGGAAAATCAGAGATATTAAAGAAGTGAACTAATCCATGAATTCCCAAATATTAATTTCCAATTCATCAATTATAGAATAATAGAAGAGAGATAAATCCCTTACCACAGTGATTGTTGAAAATTCATGATGATCAATGATGATCTAGAAAATAATTCTAAATTCCACAACTTATATATATGAAAATAAATTAGATCATATAAAAAACTTATTTATATAATACATATTCTCTATATAATTTTCCATTAATGAATAAAAGATAATATCTAGAATGATAATGAAGAATGATGAATAATTGGACCATATGACAAAATTCATAGATCTGACACTCCTAGATCTAAAAAATTCACACTATGTAAAGAAAGGAATACTCAAAATATGTAAATAGAGGAACATAGGTTGAGAGACTAATTCACATGAAGAAGAATGAGGAAAATTAGAAGAGTTTTAGGCCTTAAAAAAATGGATAAATTAATTATTATTGAACGGTATGAATGTATGGTTGTGAAAACCATGCACCAACCGTGCACCCCTTTTCGAGTTACTGGTGGAGCTACATGGTTTGGATACATAGTTTTGAAAAATTATGAGCCATCCATGAAAAGACCCTTTTCCCTTTCTTAATAGTTTAAAGATAATTCCACACAGTTTGACCTAATTGTGTGCCTAACCATGAACCCTCCTCTTAGAATCTAATAAAAGCTGCACTATTTCATGGAGATGGTGAAAATTTTCCTATAATATTTTTCTTACTATTAACCACCCAAATATTCTAAAATATTTGGTAATAGAACTTGGAAGTATAGAGAATTAAGAGAGACCCCAAAATACATAAAACAATAGAGTTATCCAAGAACTAGATGTGCCAATTCTCCCTACCATAAGACTTTCTTTCCCTAAAAAGTATCAAGGAAAATTGTCGATCAAAAGGAAAGATAAAATAAAAAATAAAGAGTAAAATATAACAAGAGACATTACTGAACCTGAAAAAAAAATAATCTCCAAATATTCATCCTTTTTAGAAATCAAATAAAAGATACTCCAAACTATACCAATAAAGTAACCCAGGTCATTAGTTTTAGAAACACTATAAAAAAAATTCAGAAAATGACCAGCCCTTATATACCATATGATAGATCCTATAATTCTCAACAATTGATGCACAAAACCTCAAATATCCTAAGGCAACCTAAAAATCAAAACATATAAGTCTTACACATGAAATTGGAATAAGAAGATGAAATAGATTACCTCAAGAAAATCCATCAACGAAGATCACATAAGAGAATAATGGTGAAAAGATAGAAATTCCTAAAAATAAATCATGAATCAACATGAAATACATAGTCTGAACATAGGTCAAGAAAGGTTAACCAAGGATAATTTTTCCAGAAAAAAACTTCGGGTGAATAAAAAAAGCATCTAACCATAACCAAAACTAGCTCTCGGTTTTCCCAATACCAACCCATGATTTTTATGTATAACTATTCAAATGCAATGCATTGACACAAGGCCAATAATGAATTGATCAGAGATAATGACATTAATAAGCGAGTTATGAGAATTCAAAACACAAATAACATTACAAATGGTATAAGATAAGTGAAATGTGAGAAAACCATGCAAATGAAATATCTCATAGTTTTCCCATATCATGAGAGTTCTATTTCTTCCTAAATCCTAAACAAAAAAAACCACATCGATTTAATTGTAGAAATCCACTAGACATTTAAAACACACATATTTCTATCTCCCCACCATATTAGGACTTTCATCAAATTTAAAATCTTCCAAATAAATCCATCAAAATCAAGGAATTCAATAAAAGAGAAATATCACATTAAAATCCATATAAATTGAATTCTTGTTTCAACAATATACAATCCATTAATGAGATTGGTAATATAAAAAAATAACCATATAAATCATATTATAACAAAGAAAAACCACTCTTGACTTAATGAGGCCAAATAGAGAAACAAACTCTATCAATGAAAACTCAAATGATTTTAATACTAACATCATGATCAATGAGTTGAAACATAATTTTTTCAGAAGTGTTTATCTTCCCTCCACATTTCATTCCAAAAAATCCTTTTCAAAACATTTTAAAATGAACCAAAAATATAAAATAATGAAATACCATAGGAGTCCCCTAACAAGATTGTTTCTTTTTTCCCCTTCCACAGTGAATGATAACCAGGTGTCTATTTACAAAAGAATCTAGTGATAAGAAATAACATGGTCTATTTATACACACACATTCCATGTTTATCTTAACAATATTTTTACCTTGATAAATCTTCCTCCCCAACACTTGGGAATAAGGGAAACCTCCAATTCCTCTGTTGTTCCTACTAAGTCCACTTAAACATTGGTAGATTTCTTCAACATTTCTTAATATGGAACATGGATAAGAGAAGATAACACCCATGATATATTTGGATGAATGGATTCCTCAAAACAAAAATCCATTAAAGAATCATACATGGATATATAAGGAAGATAAAAAACTAACTTGATAATAAAACATACATACTCCAACACTATTTTATCTCCTTATTGGATACTGTGAAATTCCATATATTTTGAAACCTTCATCAAATTAGAGAATAATTAATGAATGAACCACTCCTTTAAAGCTTACCAATAATGGTCCTTATATGGAATAGTCTGGTTGATATATTTCAACCATTTCCAACCTGAAAACTATAGCATAAATGTTAAAAACATAACCTAAACATATTATAGAAGATCAAGCATGATAGAAATGTCAAAAACCTTCTTCATCCATGTAAATTAATCTAGAGAACCATTTTTTCTGGAATAAATGAGGTGGATTCATGTTTTTGAACACTCGAATGAAAAATTTACTCTAGCGAATGAGAGGAAGAACATAGATACCCATGGATGTAGCTCATGAAAAAAACATCTCAAGAGAATCTTCATCAACCAAAGAGTCCATCAAATCTGAATTGGGGTGTATTGTATAAAACAATGAGTATAAAAAACATCCAAATAAACTCAATTAGACAAAAAAATCAATAATAACCTCAACACACAATTTAAAAAATTTTAAATTCAAACATCAAAAAAATACGAAAACTAAAAATAAAAATAGTTTCTATTTAAATAAGATAATGAAAAATTCACCTCTTTGGACTAATAGGGTTTTATAAAAACATATTTGAAAAATAATATCGATTAATTAAACTAATATTTAAACATTCTTGTAAACTCTTAATAAAAAAATATTTAACACAAAAATATTTTAAAATATATATATTTAAAATATTTCAAACATTATCTCTTAAAAATATTCTTATTAATATTTCTAGACATCACGTCAAAATATTGATAATAAGTAACACTATAACATTTACCCAATTCACCAATATGTTTTCCAAAAAACTATCCTAGTTTAAAATTCAAAATATTTCAAAATAATTACAGAAAAAAATAATTTCTAAATTGAAATCATTTAAAAATAATAATTATCAGTCCCCATTTTGCATTATCTTTGAAATCACATGATAAATTTTCTTTGAAAAAATCTAGGTAATTTATAACTCCTATTTAAAAAACCAATGATTTTAATTTAAGACATCAAACATGAATAAGAAAAAACATCATTTAAATTCCAAAAATATACTCCAAATTAACCTATACCAATAATATGATAAAGAAAAATAAATATAATAGACAGATAATGAAAATATCTAAAATTTAAATGAAATATCACTTGAGAATAGTTACTCTTTATGGTTTGTAAGGCCTTACGATTTTCATGATATGTCAACTCGAGTTGGTTACCTATCATATGAAAAATTTTATAAACCATGTATATTAATTAAGTACCCTCTTAATTCCCTCCAAAATCCCAAAAAAAAATAGAGCTTCTTAAAATAGATCGTTATTTCTCAAAGACACAAATTGATACTCAAATAAAAATTAAAGTTCTCAAAACATCTGATAACCAGTCATGAATTAGATATATGCCCATATCAAAACCCTAGTTAACTCTAGTTTAATCTTTAATAGTTAGTTATCAAGCACTATTTTTTGACCAATGAATGAAATTCCAAAGATCCTACTAGCAAAATACAATACATGACTGAAAAATAAGGAAAAAACATCCTTTGATACCAATTTTTCAGGAACCAATTTTTATCCCCAGACGAGGTACCTGAGCTAACTATGGCAAGGCCCAAAGGGATTTACCAATCCCTAGAGATAAGAGGAAAGTACCTCTGTAATAGAAATAATGAAATGGTAATGATTTCTCTTAAATAATACGCATTATAAATAAATATCTAAAATAAAATCCAATGACGGCATAATCTGAGACATCCACTAAATAAAGAATCAAAAGAAAATACAACAAGCCAGATAAATTTGGCCAATGGAAGTATAATTGAAAATAAGAAAAATGATACAACAAACCACCCACACCTCCAACACCACATGCACCTCCAATATTACTCGAACCCAAATATTTAAGAACACCCACTACACCAAGAAATCATCTAAACCTATTATATATATAGGCATGAGGTAAAAATCATAGTTATTCTCCACCCACTGACCAAATGACTAGTTATTTAAAATAAAATCTATTTCTTGGAAGTTTAAAAATTATAATTAAAAATTATATTTTCTAGATTTTTTCTCAAAAATAATTATAAAATGTATTTCCTTAAAAACAGCTGTTTTTTTCAAAAATCTTGGAATTTATCAATATAAAACAAAATTTTACATTATTATAAAAAAATTATAAATTACTACTAAATATTATTTTGGAAAAAATATAAAGAAAAGTAGGATGTAATTTCACAACATACCAAACAACCTCACATTGGAAAATTCATATATATCACAATCATGGAATCCAAGGTTCTAATGGGAAACATTACAGAATAGAGATAACATGGTCATAAATTATGAAATTTATGTGCAACAAAAAATAACTACACATTAATAGACCTCAGAATAGACACCTAGAAATACCCTTCCTAGGATAACTGAGGGGAAATATCCCAGAAGTCAACCTAAGTCTCACATAGTTCTACTGGATAAAGAATGATTCTAAACTAGTGAACATGTGTTCCTAGAATTACCACCAATTCATAAAGGTATCATAATGACATATAATAAGTAGGTGAGGATTATAATGTATAATAATTCCAAATAATCATATCAGGAAATAACCATGCAAACATTAATTTCTCCCACAACTCAAAACACCCATATAAGAACATTTCCTTTTTTCAAATCAAAACAACATGAAGAAACTTCCCTCAATGATAAAATTTATCACTAATATTTAATCCCAGAAAATATCCTTTAAAGATAAAATGTATTGGCGTATGGGTTTTAATTTTCCAAACAATCCATTAAAATTACATCTAGTCTTTTTTATCATTCTATAAGGGTTAATAAATTAAAATCACATCATAAAAATAAGAACACACTTCATCATTTAAATGCCTCTATAGATATGAGTTTCCAATGAATTTATAAATAGGTTCAAACAAACCAAATCTTTATAAAACATTACATTTCCCATCATTTCTGAAATTAACGTCATGAAAATTTTCATGGAAAATTTTCTAAAGGTAACCGAGTATAAAAATTTCAAAAATAAAATCGTATTTCTTAATAACACTTTTCATATCATATAATATGAAAAAAATTTCCCAATTTTATGAAAAGTTATATATATTATCCTTTTTTGTTATAGATAATAGATATAATAATAAAAAATTAGAAGATATTTAAAACCCATGATGAAACCATATGCAATCACAGATTCAATTTTAAAGATCCATAAATAGGACAGCTACCTATTTTTTTAATTCCAACACTCCCATGAGATCTTTAAGACAAGAAGAACTGAGGGTGAAAAATAAAAAGGAAAAAACCTAATCCATAAACTCCAAAATAATCATATCTAATCAGTAAATTCTAGGATAATATATGAGAGAAAAATCATTCACTAAAATGATTTTTGAAGAACCCTTAATGACCAATGATGATTCGAGTAATAATTCCAAATTCCATGAGGGATTTATAAGAAAATCAATTAGATCATGTCACAACCCAAATATTTATAATAAAAAATCCTTATATGAGGATTCATTTAATTAGAAAATATCATAAAATAAAAATTAATAATTATAAGGGGCGAGTACATACAATAAAATTTATATATCTAAAACACTTATATCTGATCAATTTTTTACTTTGGAAGGAAAGGAATTCTCAAAGTATCCAAGTTGATTTTTCTTGGTCGAGAGCCTAACTCACTAATAGAAGGTTGAGTCTAAAGAAATTATTTTTGTTTCTTATAAATAAAATTCATATTAATTAATTATCATTGCATCATATGGACTCAAAATTTGGAAAATCGTGTTCTAACCAAGCACCCTTTTCTAGACTACTTGAGGAGCCACATAGTTTTCCCACACAATTTGACACACTATTAACCAACCATTAAATATATCACTATCCCATGCTATAAAATTTAATTATAAGGAATACAGTTTGAAATAGTCATGTGACAAACCAGGCTTCCTCCCCTACCACTCTAACAGATGCTGTACATTTTAATAGAGATAGTGCATAGTTTACCATAACTATGTCCCAACTATACTCAACCAAAATAATATATAATTTCTAGAAATTGAATAGGATAGGAGAGAGAAAAAATAGAAATCCATAAACAATTAAAATAATATAGTTATAAAAGGTTAGGATATGATAATTTTCCCCACCATAAGGATTTATTATCCCAAAATCCTCAAGGGCATTGTCCAATCAAGAGGAGAGAGCAATTAGAAACTCTATGGGGAAAAACCAAGGATAAACTAGTTTACCCAAAATCAAAGTGAATTCGAATATTAAATCTACTTAAATGGAATAAAAAATAGATTTTGAACTAGATGAAGGAAGTAACTGACATCAATAAAAAATAACTCTATTGGTTTGATCTATGAAACTAGTATTCTAAAGAATACCAAAGAATTGGTTTAGGGAAGAACAAGAAACACTCAAAATACATTTCAAAAAATGATATGTCCATATCTTCTAGATGAAAGATATATTAATACTCTATCGACGATGAACCCAACCATACATATCCCAAGAAAACTTCAAAAAATGATACAAAAAGTATTTAGACATTAAACTGAAACAAAATCCCTGAAAAGATTACCATATCTTGAAAATCCTTTGATGAAGATAAAATAATAAAATAATACAAAACATTTGAAAATGTATGATAGGAAATCATAACTCAATAAGAGAAACATATTTTAGACTTTTACGATGTAATGGTAACCCCTAATTGTTCTTTTACAACCCCAATTCATAGTGAACCAGTATGAAATTAAATCAAAACTTTCTCTGGATCTCGGTTCCCCTAATACCTACCAAATATTTCCAATATACAATCATTCAAAATAAACAGACCAACATAAGGACCTCCTTTAATGAATTGAATAAAAATAAAAAAATCACTATGAAGTGACAATTAAAAATACAAAAAACATCCCATAAGGGACAAATGAATCGAAATAAAAGAAAAAAACTACATAGGAAAAACCTCAAAGGCCTCTAAAATCTTTAGAATTATATCCCTTACAAGAATCCAAAATTGAAAAATCCCTCATTGATTCATAAAGATACAACCATTGAATATGTAAAGCTTACTGATGGTGGTCTCTCTACCATTTTAGGACTTCCCTAAAATTCAAACTCTTCTAACTCAGTTCATTAAATAATGGGAATTCAAGAAAAAAATATCACTTGAGAATCCATATAAATTGAATTCTTTCATAACTAGTATAAAATAAAACAATGAGACTAAAAAACTCAAATAATCATCACAAAAATTCTAGGATAACCAGAAAAAGAAACTTCCGACATCATGTCGTCAACAAGAGAAATAAACTACATAAAAAAATCTCAAATAGTTTTAATATCGTCATCAGGATCAATGAGTTGAACGAGAGGATTTTTAGATGGGTTAAGCTTCACTAAACCTTTATTTCAAATATATCCTCTATAGAACCATTGTAAATGAACCAAATGTATATAATCATGATAGATATCTAGAGTCGTCTATCAAGATGGTTTATTATTTCCCACCCTTCCATAATAATAAGAAACAAAGTGTTTATTTCTAGAATAATCTGATGAGAAGAATCAATAAGGTGTCTTGATACTACTAAATAAACATTCTAACATAAAGAAATTCTTTTTTACTTTTATATATATTCCTTCCCCACACTTGGGAATAGAATAAACCCTTAATGACTATAGTGTTCCTATTAATTTCACGTCAACCTTAATAGGTTTCTTCACCATTTCATCTTATGAGTTAAGGCCATGAGAAGAAAAAAACAATTATAGATCTAGGGAAAGACCTTACTCGAAACAATAATCCATTAATGAATCATCTGAGGCTATATGAGGAATATACGACACCAACACAATAAAATGAAATGTATATTCCAACACTATATTATCTCCTTGCAAGAGACCATGATATTCTATAGCATTATAATCCTTGAATGAATTCTAGAATAATTACAAAATGAACCAAACCTTGAAATATTACCAATAATGGTCCTTTTGTGGATTGTTATATAAGATAGATTTCCAGAACTCCAACCCGGTCCCTTTGGCATGAAGGTTGAAAACATAACCTTGAAAGATTTACGATGCTGGAGATGGAAAAAACCTAATCAACATTATTCAACCATGTTACTATTTTACGATAACCATATCTACCAAATAAATTTGGAGGACTCAGGTTTTAGACCTCTTGAATTAAAACCTCACTCCGAGTAATGAGAGGAAGAATACTAATACCTATGACTAGAGATAATAAAATATCTATATAAAGAAAATATTCAGGAAAAAAATGAGTCCATTACATTATAATGTGGGTGTCTCTAAAAACTAGGAGTATAAAAACTAGAAAAAATCTCCATAAGAAAAAACATAAATCAATAATGACCTCAAAATACTATTTAAAAAATATTGAAATAAAACACTAAACAAATTATAAACCAACATAAATAAATATTTTTTATTTAAATATGTGAAATAAAAATCCACCTTTCTAACCCAAGAGGGTTTTATAAAAACTGACTTCAAAAAGAATATCCCTTCTTTAAAAAAACATTAAAAATTTCTAAGAATATCTTAATAGAAAAGTCCATAATAATGAAATAAGTTAAAACTGCTTATTTTATAAAATTTTACACATAAACTCTTTAAAATATTCCCATTAAGATTTCTTAGAATCACATGAAATCCGGGAAAATAATTAACACTATACATTTTACTCAAAGCACAATTCTCATTCAAATAACCTATCATCATTTTAAATTAAAAATATTTTTGAAACATTTCTAAAACCAAACATTATTTTTCATTCAAAACATTTCAATAAAAAATATATCACAATAACCATTTAAATTTATCTCTAAAATCAAGTTTTTTAAAAATATATATATATAATTTCCTAAACTTCTTCAAAAAACCCACAATTTTAAATAAATATTAGAACATGAAAAACCAAAAAAATTATTTTAATTCCAAACAAAACACTCTAAATCAACCTAAAACTATAATAATAAAATGAAGATGAAATAAAATAAATAAATAATGAAAATATAAAAAATTATAATGAAATATTTTCTCAGCCCAATTTTTTCACATAGTTTGGCAGTCTCTAAGCCTACCAAGAGAAGTTCATTAGAAGTCAAGTAGAGTTGGCTTCAAGGATTATAAATAGTTTTCCAAACCATGTATAATAAGTGTTAAACCAATTAATTCCCTCTAATATCAACTCCAAAACATTCAAACAATAAATATATATTATGAATTATAAATTCCTCAAAGAAACACATAAATAAAAACCAAATGTGTTAATACATCTGAGAGTTGATATAAAATTATAGACATACTCATCCTAGATAACTGGGGTAACAAAAGAGACATCTCAAATTGGTGGTGATTAAGAACCCTTCTTTGAATAATGACTAAAATTTCAATATTAATACCTCCAAACTACCAGATGTCCTTGAAAAATATGGAAAACTTTTCCTTTGATATCATTTTTTCATGAATCATCTAGATCATCTATAAATAGTACACCTTATCCAGCAATAGTGAGATAGAAAGGTAATTTATGATACCCATAGGCTATAAATAAGGAATTGGGTATAAGTAAAAATAAAATGGGAGTGATTTTAACTGAAAAAATAGACATAAAAATATAAACAGAAAAATGATAATCAAAACAAGGCACAATTTAAGATATCCAATAAAAAATAATCATAAAGAAATATAAGAAACTGGAAAATATATGTTGATGTCTAGTAGAACTAAAAATAATGAGAAAAATAATACAATCCATGTAAACCCCCCATGTGAAAGTAAGGCAACACCACACACACCTCAAATAAATCTAAAACCCAAAGATATAAGAACATACACTTTATAAAGAAACCTACTAAAAATGTAAGATATATAGGCATGAGCTTAAAATCATAGCAGGTATCCACCTTCAATCCCATAGAAAACAAATTATAAGAAAATTTATCTCATATATATTTTAAAATTGGTATACAAATTTTTGTGTGTGTTCTCTTTCATAAACAATTATAAACAACATTCCTTATAAATACCCATTTTTTAAAAATCCGAGCCTTATTCAAAATAAAAAACAATTTTTATCAAAAAAAATCCTAAATTATTGAAAAAATAGTTTTAAATGAAAAATATGATGGATAGAAAAATGTAATATCACAACTTACCAAAAGTCAACACTTTGAAAATTATACATATATAATCATCTTAGAATCTAATGTTTAAAAGGAAATTGTCTTGAACATAGATAAAAATTTCATCAATAAAAAAATCCAAAACACTAGAAAACTTCTACACATCAATTGACCCCTAACCAATCACCCAATACTACCCTTCCTGTACTTACCACGGGGTTACATCCCATGGGTTGACCTAAGTATTAAATTTGGACACTATAGAGAGAATAATTCTAAAATAGTACCCATGTGTGTCTAGACTTCCCACTAGAGAAATCATGTTTTCCAATGAAATATAAAATGGGATGTGATAATTTCAATGTATAAGAATTCCATATAATATTATTAAAAAAACCTCTTAGATATTATTTTGTGCACATCTCCAAACACCCACAAAGGAATATACCCTTTATCCAAGCATAACAATGTGAATCAACTTTCCTAAATGGGGACATTTTTCTCCAACAATAAATCTTACATAATTTTTATTATGTAAAAAAGATCATTTCATTTTGGTTTTCATTTTATAAATAAACCATTAAAATAACAACCCTATAACACCCCAATGCGAGTTACCTAGAGTCGGTGCATTATTACATAACATTGGCATGATTACAAGGAATCTTGTCTTGAAGGACCGATCAGTTTATCAGTTTGGAAAATAGATTACATACATGAAATTTACATTACAATTTCTAACATAAAATACAACATAGATAATCCTGTGATAATTCCATTATTCTACTAGCTTAAACCTGAATATAAATCAAAATACACTTCTTGGAATCCTGGAAAAATAAAACATAGGAAAGGGGTGAGCTCAGATGTTCAGTAAGGATAAACAATATAGCTACACCAATCATAAATTATCATAAATTTTATGGCAAGGTATAAAATTGAAACAAACGACCATTAAACATAAACTTTAGTATAATATGGAAAAGATAAATTAAATAATGTAATTTACTTATTCACATGGATATTATACTAGTCTAATAATCACATGTAACATCATTAACAGATCTAATAATGATGGAATTCATAATTCTGGACATCTTAACCACAAAGTCATGGCCTCGTGAAAAGACCCTAAAAATAGATTTTATAAAGGCCTTGTGTCAAGACACTAGTTTGTCTCATGAGACCTACTGATGTATCGACGGGATATATCAGGCCCCACCCATCACTTACTATGTCCAATGCATTTCTCATATGAAAAGGGAGAAAAATAATAGAAACATTCGTATTAATACTAACATAAAAAATTTCAATTCTTTAACCACAAACCATGTATGGTATAAAAATAGCACATCCACAATAAAAAAACTCATTAAATACAGTATGTAAGATTTTATTATAATAAATCAACCTCAATCAAGAATAATATCCAATAAAGGATGTTTACATAGATGAAAATAATCAGTAAAATTATTTGAGAGAAATATCCCCTTTTTCTTGAAAACATTTAAAAGTCTCAATATGTATCAAATAAGTCATTTAGAAGAGATTTTTGAATCAAAGTGTCCCATAACACTTTGAAACTTTTTAAAGAATTTTTAATTTTAAAACATTCAAGTCAATAAAAATAAATCCTTAAAACTATTTTTAAAACATGAACATTAATGAGAATGATTTAGAAGAATAATTATTCAAAACATTTAAAATGATATTTTAGTTAACGAGTTCCTAACCAAATAAATGATTATTGAAGACAACTAATTGAGAAATAAAACTAATCAAAAAATTATAATATCATGAGAATAAAGGGATTCATGATATAATATGTCAAAGAACAATATATACACCATACAAAACTGAATTGGTGCATAACAACAAAGAAGTCTCAATGGAATATAAATTGAGACAAAATACCTTATAAAGACCATATCCTTAGATTATGGATAAATCAATAACTTAATTTTGTGGAAAAAATATAAATAAACTCAATATGATTTGATATTTAGTGTAAATAAATCAAAGGACATTCACACATAGTCTTGTAAAAACAAAACCAATGACTTGGATCTTTAATTCAATGAATGGAAATTGAGTTAAGATTACCCTTATCAATTCATACCAATGACATGAGAATTTATAAATTGAGTGATTATGTGTATCAAAGGTATATCCACATAACGGGGAGTGTTAATTACTACATAAATAAATAAATAGTGATTTCACACAAAATCTTGGAGTAAAATAATCAATGAAATGTGTGTAAAACCCAATGAATTGAAATTGAAATTAGAAGTTTCCTTACCAATTTGGTAACTTACAAAACATACACCCCATGAAAGAAGGATCATACAATGAATAATTAAATACCCATAAATTAAATTATATTACACAAAGAATACAATCATGGTAAGTAAATACACCACACAAAATGATGTAGTTCCACATATAGCATGAATCTAATGGGAATAAAAAGTGAGATGAAAACCCCTTACCTTGTATTTTTAATTAGTAAAGGGTTGGTTAACCTCTTTTATAATGGTTAAATCATTTCTATTAAATTATACAATAACCAACTACATAAATATGATATCATATATGATCCTCAAATATTTCTTTGTTAATAATATTTCAGTTGTATCATTGTTTCAGGTGTTAACTGATTCATTTTCCTTTATATGTTTTTGTTATGTAAGTAATGTTTCTTTTAGAAAGTATGTATTTTATTAATATCCATAATGATATTAAGTTCTTAACATTATTTTAAATCATCAAATGAAAATTATTCTTGAATGGTTACGATTGGGAATGTCATCTCATCACCTCGTGGAGATGGTAAGTCGTACGTACGCACGAGCAACAATATCATTCTATTGATAGTGAATTCATATGTATTTGGATGATATATTATATATAAATAATAATTAACATGTTATATTTATTATTTACATTAATTATATTCATTATTATACCAATCCAAATAATGATGTGTTGAATAACGAACTGCACCACAACGTGGAGATGGTAAGCCGTACGTATGCATTCATTGTGACATTATCATTCATAGGATGGATAGAATAATGAATATGGTTGTAAGATTTTTATAATAACTTCACATTATGTAGAAGTTAAATGATTTATTATTTTGGTATGGAAGCAAGAAAGAAATAGGAAGTGGAAGAAGAAATGAACTTTGGAAGAGGTGATGAAAAAATTTCCTCTTCTTCGGGTGCTTCTATTTGATTTGAACAAAAGGGATACTTAGGTTGGATTTATGATCTATGTAATGACACTAGGATTAAGTTAGGGTATTTGGGAGAATATTTGATTAGGGTTTGGCCAATACAAATGGCTTTGGATGAGTGAATTTGAGAGAAGGAGAAGTACCCTTTTATAAGAGAGGTGAGGGGCACTTTAGGAAAAGCTGGAAATATTAATTTATTATAAAATAATTTTCGGTTTTGAATAGATACAAATTGATTTATTTCTAGGATAAGGTGATTTTGGGTTGAAATAATCTCAACCAATAGGTTTTAGATAAGTTTATGTCACCATATTAACCTTATCTTTTTGATTTAACTATTGGTTAAATAGTTTAACATTTACCATGTCTTCTTGTATTTTTATATAACATGGTTTGTAAACATACTATAAAAATCCAAGAGAACCTTAAGTTGTTTTATAATGACATATCTAACCTTATATAAGTACTTTGGACCAATCTTAGATTTTTAGGTGTATTATATAATTTAATAAAATAGTATTTTTTTTAAACTCAATTATGTCAATTTTGGGACTATTTAGTATTTGGTTTTTGTGAAAGTCATAAAAACTTTATTTCTTAGAAAAAAAATAACTTTAATCAACCATAACATGTCATATTCAACTAGAAAATTTGTGTATGGCCTCAAATGTTCGAATTTACATTTATTTTAATATTTCTAACATCAATTATTTTAATCTTTCATTAATAAGGTAATTACTGCATCATCATTATGTCATTAATAAACATTAATTATTTAATGTATAAAAATTAAAAATAAAATAGAATGATGTATTAAATATTTTTATCTTTATGATTAATATTTATGGTTTAATTTATCTAATGCATAACCCTATATTAAAAATGGTTTAGTTATTAAAATTTGAATTTAACACTTTTAACTATTCTTTAAATAAAATATAATAAATGTCCTAATCTAATCCTAGTAGATAAAAAAGGACCATATTTTTGTCCTAATGTTTTTTGGGTCAAAATATAGTTATCCAATATAATTAGGACATGTGTTGGGGCAATTATAATATCATTTTTACCTTTAATTACCCCATTTACTTTTAATCGTGGTAAATAAAATTCAAAAGTTACTATTCACCAAAAATTATTTTCATCCTATTGAACAACATTTTAATTACTGATGACAACCATGTATGTTATATTTTTGAACTTAAATTCATAGAAATGGTAAAAATTTGTTTTATGCTAATTTGCTAATGTGCCTAGTAGGTGGGTAAAAGACGTTAAAAAGTTCAATAAAATATTATATATCTAATCTTATTATAAAATGACTCAAATGACTTATACTGAACTTATATATATTATGTATCTATTTTTACTTTAAGATAAATTATAATTAAAAATAACTATTTAAATGAAAAAGTTTATTTTTATATACTATGTAGTATTTTACACTATTCATCAAAAATTGAAAGTTTTTAGAAAAATACCAAAAATTCACCATAAGATAATTTTGATATTCCTAATCCAAAAATGAAGTATATTTTACCAAATTTAACTGTTAGGAGTGTCTAATATTAATTTTATTATTTTTCACAAAGGGACATAAAAAAGTAGTTCTTTTAAAAAAAATAGTTTTTCTAAATATATAACTATTTTAACAAAACAAATATATTTAATTATAAATATATTTTATTTATGTCAAAAAATTATAAATAACATTTAAAATTTATTTGTTACTATTCATATAACAATATGTAATTGATAAATATATATATTTTGTTTAAATAATTATAATACTAATGTGTTGTCTGACAGAAAATCAATCTTTCACAAGACAAGTCAGTGTTGCGTGCAATATAAATATTGAATTACTTTAAAGATATAACTTACTATAAAATCTTGGGTTGTTACATTCTTCCACACCTTTTGAAATTTCATCCTCTCAATTTTAAAATTGTGCTTGGAAACTTCATTGAAAGTCACACATCATTAAAAGAGTCAATAAAACTATCACTTTAAAAGAAAGAAATATAAGTACAAAGGTTACCAAGGACAACCCATACTAAGGTTACATGTATGAAAACATGGATATGGAAGAGAAAAAAACAATCAAGTTCTGATGGAGAGTGATAGGAAACATGATCAGGAGAAAGTTAACTACCAGAAAACCAAAAACTTGTGATGGATTAAACAATCTTTGATTACCTAGTAGAATGTGTAAACATACGAAGTTTTTGTTTTATGTTCCTTTTCATAATGTTGAGGAATTTATTTATGAGATTGAATAATAACATAAGGAGATATACTTACTTTTCAAGTAGAGTTTCATCCTTTAATAAATTTCTTCCACAAACTTATCTTTTCTCCAAACGATGAGTTTTCAAGATGAATTGGTCACACCTGAAGCACTAGAATCAACTTTTAGAGAATAACATAATACAAAAAAGATAAACTAAATATTTCCCTTGTCTTTATACATTAACCAAAACAAAAACGATTAGTACAAGATTAGATGATCCCCAAAAAGGATAATCCTTTAAAGAAAGAAATACTACTCTTAATCTCCATAATTAAACAAACAATACCCAAAGTTCAACAAAAACCATTTAATAGACAATTGTCCTTAAAATTCTTCGAAATAATCTAAACTAAGTTTGAAACCCAAAATTCATATGGATTTGATCACATAGTCTTCCACAATAAATCTTAACATTTATATTGAAATTACATCGACTAATCTTAATGTCACATACTTAAAAGTAATTAACCTAATCAAATATTCCCTATGATCGGTGAATCATTTCCATAAATAACCCAAATCTCTATAAGTTCACAATAAAAAAATGTATTCATCCAAAATAAAAATCCACCATTACTCCTCAAATGAAATCCCATAGTATTCTATTTTCCTTATGCATATTGTGTCCCCAAAAGAGCGGACAACTTCCAAAATAACATTTATTACTTAATCACCAAATCATTTTACATTAATAAGGATATCCATTTGACAAATATTAGGTTCCCAAAATCAATATATTCTGGATACATAAAATTATTTAACTAAAAATAATTAGTCATACTAACCAGGGACTTCACGTAGTCTAGTGGTAGGAAATAAGTCCCAGTCACACATTAGTTGTGGGTTCGATTCTCGCAGCTTTGTCCGATGTGATGGGTTGTCACACGGTTTGCATGTTTTCCTTTTTCAAAAAAAAAAATAATAATTTTATAACATTCCCAAAATGAGTTAAATTACTCAAAAATAACCATAACACATTTTAATCACAAATGTTATCACATACCTCACATTTCATCCCAAAAAGTAATAACATGTAATTGCCTCAAATTCAAGGATCATATAAACCCAAATGGTTCTTTATAACTATATTCACAAAAGAAAATATAATTCTTTGTCAAATAACAAGCTTCAAGGTTACACTTACAAGAGAAAAGTCTTCCAAAGTATTCCCATAAACAAAGAGTATTAATAATTTTAAATATTACACCATCCATTTATTTCAAAATAGGTTCTTCCTTGAAATAATAGTTATCCTATTGAATAGGGAATTGACTCTGGTAATTCCCAGGTCCCCTACATCTATGGAAAATGAATATAAATGGATTATTCAGATCATTTTTATTTTCTTCCATAGTACTCTTCATTTTTCCTCAACAATTCCTTAATTTATGTACTTCTTTCCCAGGCATAAAGCATTTCTTTGTTCCATTGAGATACTTTCCTTGGTGTATCCTTACACATTTAATACATGATGGAAATTGAGCTTTCTTTTTTCCATGGTGTCTACTGCTGGAGCTCTTATAATTCCCCGCCTATCCCTTCTTTATTGAGTTTGGGAGTTGGTTAATGTATATGTTATTGATAATATTTTTGGAAACCTGATTCAGTATGAACATGATATATTTTATGCCTACCAACCTTCCATTTAGTTGCTCATAACCACCATTGTGCCCAACTTGTACATCATGTTCAATGTTACTATGAATTTTTTGGAATCCATCCATTGACTAAAACCAAAAAACATATTTTGAGTAACAATAGTCATAAAATAATTTAGAGAATATCATGACACATTATTTTCAATAAAAAATACCATAGGATTAACCAAGGATATTCATTCTCATCTTATATTAAAATCCTTCAAATTAGTTTATAAAGAAAATGTGAATTATCCTAAGAATATCCCCTGAGAGTGTCAAACCAGGTGCGCAGTAAGACTCATTGTTGTGTACCAGGATACCCCAGGTCAAGCCCGAAACTCCTTGTTAGAGTTTTCACTCATAGGTACATCTGTGTGAGAACCATGTCCACTTATAGTATCCCGACAGGGATGTATTTCTTGGAAAACTCAAAAAATCTTTAAATTACCAAAAATATTGGAATTTCTTCTATACTAATCCTCAAATTCTATCTTAGGGTAATGTTTCCCAATCAAAATTTATCTAAATCTAGTTTCCACGGTCTGTACTAAACTTCCTCTGTTACCAACTGTAATTCCATGACCCTAGTTACCCAGAGTCGACGCATTATTACATAACATTGGCATGATTACAAGGAATAAATTCATGAAGGACTGAGTAGTTTAGTAGTCTTGGAAAATAGATTATATACATGAATATCACATTACAATTTCTAATATAAAATAAAAAATATATAATACTTTGACAATTCTATTATTCTTTTAGAATAAACCTGTATATAAATCATAATACTCTTCTTGGCATCCAGGGAAAATAAATCATATGAAAGGGGTGAGCCCAGATGATTATTAAGGATAAACAATATAGAAGAAGCTATCATAAATAATCATAAAATTTTATTGAAAGGTATAAAATTGAAACAAAAGACCTTTAAATAAAAACTTCAGCATAATATGGAAAAGATAAATTAAATAACGCCTTTTATATATTCACATGGATATTCTACTAGTCGAATAATCAGATGTAACATCAATAACTAATCTCATAATGATGGAATGCATAATTCTAGACAGCTTAACCACAAAGTCAATGCCTCGTGCAAAGGCTCTAAATATAAATTTAATCAATTCATTGTTCCAAGACATTAGTTTGTCTCATGAGACCTAACGATGCATCGAGGGGCAATAGCGGGCCCCAACCATCACTTACTAAGTCCAATGATTTCATCATATGAAAAGGGTGAAACATAATCTAAACATTCATATTAAAATTAGCATATGAAATATCAATACTTTAACCAAAAACCATGAATGTTATAAAAATTTCACATCCATAGTCAAAAATAACTCATTAAATACAATATGAAAGGCTGTATTATAATAAATCAACCTCAATCAAGAATAATATCTAATAAATGATGTTTACATAGATGAAAATAATCAGTAAAACTATTTGAGAGAAATATCCCCTTTTTCTTGAAAACATTTAAAATCCGCACTATGCATCAAAGAAGTCATTTAGAATAATTTTTTGAATCAATGTGTACCATACCACTTTGAAACTTTTGAAAGTAATTTTAATTTTAAAACATTAATGTCCATATAAATAAATCCTTAAAACTATTTTTAAAACATGAACATTAATGATAAATATTTATAAGAATAAATCATTAAAACATTTAAAATGATATTTTAGTTAAAGAGTTCCTAACCAAATGAAAGATTCTTGAATAATAATAATTGAGAAATAACATTAATAAAAACATTATAATATTGTAATAATAAGGGGATTCATGATATAATATGTCAAAAGACAGTAAATACACCTTATAAAAGTGAATTTGCACATAACAACAAAGAATTCTCAAAGGAATGTAAATTAAGACAAAATCCCTTATAAAGACCGTATACTTAGATTAACGATAAATCAATGACATAATTATGTGAGACAAATATAAACACACTCAATATGATTGGAAATTCAGTGTAAATCAATTATTGGACATTCACACATATTCTTGTAAAAAAAACCAATGACATGTATGTTTAACTCAATGAATGAAAATTGAGTTAAGATTACCCTTATCAAGCTTGTATAAATGACTTGAGAATTTATAAATGGAGTGATTATGTGTATCAAAAGTATATACACACAAAGAAGAGTGGAAATTACTACATAAAGAAATAAATAGTGATTTCAGACATAATCTTGGAGTAAAATAATTAATAAGATGTGCGTAAAACCTAATGAGTTGAAATTGAAATTAGAAGTTCCCTTACCGATTTGGTAACTTACGAAACATACACCCCATGAAATAAGGATCATAAAATGAATATGTATATACCCATAAATTAAAGTATATTACACAATTAATACAATCATGGGCAGTATATACACTACATAAAAAGAAGTAGTGGAAAATATAGCATGAATGTCACGGGAATAAAAAGTGAGATGAAAACACCTTACCTTGTACTTTTCCTTAGTCAAGAGTAGGTTAACCTCCATTATAGTGGTTAAATCACTATTATTAAATTATAAAAGAAACACATACATAAATATGATATAATATATGGTCCTATAATATTTCTTTGTTAATAATATTTCAGTAGTATCATTGTTTCAGGTGTTAACTGATTCATTTTCCTTTTTAGGTTTCATTACGTAAGTCATGTTTTTTATGAATAGGATGTATTTTATTCATATAAATAATGATATTAAGTTCTTAAAAATTATTTTTAATCATGAAATTAAAATTATTCTGGAATGGTTATGATGGGGAATTAAATCTCATTGCATCGTGGAGACGATAAGCCGTACGGACGCACGAGTGACAATATCATTATATTGATAGTGAAATCATATGTAGTTGGATGGTATATTATATTTTAATTATAATTAACATGTTATATTTATTATTTAAATCAATTATATTCATTATCATATCCATCCAAATAATGAAGTGTTGAATAACAAACAACACCATGACGTGGAGACCGTAAGCCGTACGTATGGATGTATGGTGACTTTGTCATTCATAGGATGGATAAAATAATGACTTTGGTTGTACCTTATATATAATAAAATAAAATTATGTATAAGGTATTGGATTTATTATTTTGTATTGGAAAAAAAAGAAAGAGGAAGTGGAAGAAGAAAAGAACTTTGAAAGAGGTGATGAAATAATTACCTCTTCTTCAGGTGCTTCCTTTTGATTTGAAAAAAAGGGATCCTTATGTTGGATTTTTGATAGAAGTAAGAACTCTAGGATGAAGTGAGGGTAGTTGGGAGGATATTTTATTATGAGTTGGCCAAGACAAATGGCTTTGGAGGTGTGAATTTGAGAGAAGGTTTAGTACCATTTTATAAGAGAGGTGAGAGGCACTTTAAGAAAATCTTGAAATATTAATTTATTATAAAATCATTTTTAGTTTATAATTGATCCAAATAGATTTTTTAGAGGTTAAGGTGGGGATTGGTTGAAATAATCTCAACTAATAGGTTTTATACAAGTTTAGGTCACTATATTAACCATATCTTTTAGATTTAACTCTTGGTTAAATAGTTTAACATTTACCATATCTTCTTGTATTTTTATATTACATGGCTAATAAACGTACTATAAAATTACAAGAGAAACTCAAGTGGTTCATTGATGACATATATATACTTATCTAAGTACTTTTTCTGAATCTTAGACTTTTATAAGTATTATATCATTTAACAAATTAGTATATGTTTTAAAAATTCATTTATGTCAATTTTGACACTATTTAGTATTTCGTTTTTTTGAATGTCATAAAAACTTTATTACTTAAAAAAAATACATTTAATCAACCCTAACATATCATAATCAACTAGAAAATTAGTCTATGGCATCAAAAGTTTCAATTTACATTTATTTTAATATTTATAGCACCAATTGTTTTAATCATTTGTTATTAAGGTAATTACTGCATCATCATTGTGTCATAAATAAATTTTAATTATTTAATTTTTAAAAATTATAAATAAAAAAATTATGTAAGAAATATTTTTATATTTATAATGAATATTTATAGTCTAATTTATCTTATGTATAACAATATATTAACAATGGTTTACTTATTAAAATTTGAATTTAACACTTTAACTCTTCTTTAAATAAAATATAATAAATGTCCTACTCCAATACAAGTCGATAAAAAAGGATCATAATTTTGTAATAAGGTTGATTTTGGTCAAAATACACTTATAAAATTGAATTAGGACATGTGTTGGGGAAATTATAATATCATTTTTACCTTTAATTACCCTATTTACTTTTAATTGTGGTAAGTAAATTTCAAATGATAATATTCACCAAAAAATGTTTTTATCCTATTAAAATTCATTTTACTTAAGGATGAAAACTATGTATGTCATATTTTTGAAATTCAATTCACAGAAGCGGTAAAATTACATTTTAAGCAAATTTGTTAATGTGCCTAGAAGGTGGGTAAAAGACGTTAAGAAGTTCAATAACATTTTATATATCTAATATTATTATAAAATGACTAAAATGACATATATTGGACTAATATATGTATTATGTATCAATTTTTATTACTTTAAGATAAATTTTAGTTAAAAATAATTATTTAAATGAAAAGTCGATTTTTATGTACTATGCAGTATTTTTCACTACTCATCAAAAATTGGACGTTTTTAGAAAAATACCAAAAATTCACCCTAAGATAATTTTGATATTTCAAATCCAAAAATGAAGTCTATTTTACAAAATTTAATTGTTAGGAGTGTTTGATTTTAATTTTATTATTGTTCACAAAGAGATATAAAAAGTACTTCTTTTAAGAAAATAGTTTTTTTAAATATATAACTATTTTAACAAAACAAATAAATTTCACTATAAATATGTTTTATTTATGTGAAAAAATTATAAATAACATTTAAAATTTATTTTTTACAATTCATATTACTATATTTAATTGATAAATAAATAAATAAATAAATATATAAATATATTAAATAATTATAATACTAATGTGTTGTCTCGCAGAAACTCAATCTTGCGCAAGAAAGGTTAGTGTTTTGTGCATTATAAGCTATTTAATTACTTTAAATATATAACTTACTATGAAATCATGGGGTTTTAAAAACCGATAATTGGAATAATTATTTAATTATAAATCCAAAAAAATCCCACTGTAAAACCTCACACAGAATTCATTATTTAAATACCTCAACAAAATGAGATTTCAATGAATTCGTATAGAAAGGGAAAAACACCAGATATTTCGAAAAAAATACATTTTCCATCATTTCGAAAATCAATACTATAATCAATTTCATGAAAAATTATCTATATCCAATAAGACTTGTAAATTTCCAAAATGAATGCTTATTCCATAAAAATAGTTTTCATATCAAATCATATGAAAGACCCCATTTTCCTATATTTATTATAGTCTCAAGAAAACATCAATATTTTATATATCTACCAAATATATTTGGGAAACATTATATAACACTAAATACAAATGATGAAATCATTCGACATCATAAATTCAATTTTAAAGAGAGATGAGTGGGACATATATCTGAAAAAATTAAAATTCCCAATCTCACATGGGATCCAAAAGAAAAGAATAACCATTGGTTCAATAAGACAAGGATGAATCCAAAGAAAAGAATTCCGAAATAAGAGTCCCCTATTAATCACTTATATAACACTAGAGTAGATAGAGATCACTTACCATAATGATTCCCAAATAACAGTAAACAATTAATGAATATCTAGACCATATTTCAAAATTCTAGGCATGTTCTCTAAAAACCCTAATTACATCATGTGGCAACCCTTAGATCAAGTTTATATATCCTCGATCTGAGGTTCCAATCAATATGAAAAGAGACAATCTATAATAAAAATAAACAATGATGATGAATATGAATATACCATCATATTCATAAGTTTGATTCTCTTAGATCCTATCGATTCTAACTTTGTAATGAAAGGATTTATCAAAATATCTAATTAGAGTCTTGTAGGTTGTGATCCAAATTAACTTGAAGAAGAATGAGGCAAATTGGGGGAGTTCATAGTATTAAAAATAAAATTTGGATTAATTGGTTATCATTGCGTGGTCTGGATGTATGGTATGAAAATCCAGGAATGAATTGTGCACCACTTTTTTAGGATACTACATGAGACTCAATATTTGAAAAAATTGTATAAAAAATTGTGTTCCAAATATAAATAAAAAACATCTATCCCGTTATGCATAGTTTTAGTATAAGATCATAAGGGTGGACCTAACCATCTGCCTAATCATGAACCCTCCTCTGAAACTCCAACACAAGTTGAACAGTTTCCCTTAACCACATACCAATTGTGAATAACCCAAACACAATTAAATGATAGATAATGGCACAAAAAGGAGAGGGAAATAATAGAGACCAAAGAAAACATAAAATAATAAACATAGCTAAGACCAATAGGTGATAACTCCAACTTTGTGTTAAATAGATCATATACGGAATGCTACTAGACCATATAAAGACTTAAATGACTCATATGTTAAATCAAATGACTCATACACATATCCAAATGACTCATATGAAGTTTAAATTTAATCATACAGAACTAAAAATGATTCATTCAAATCCATTCATGACTCACAAACATTCATTACTTGGCCATTGTTTGGTGCCACCAGTGATTAAATGAATCATCCAAAGTCAGAATTGATAAAATGAATAATTACATAGAAAAATTTCATCTTCTAACAAGAATTATAGATTCACTTAATATGATTACCAAAACTATTAAAACTTTGTTAAAGCTTCCCAAAACATATCAAATCTTTCATAGTATATTCATTAATATTTTATCATCCACCGATGATTATTTATTAAATTATAACAAAAAAGAAAAACCTTCAACAAATCCATAAGAATATTTAATCCCCCTTATTGAATTTGTTGTCTACTCCAAATAAATCTTTTCAATGGTTTCATATTAAATTATTAACTGAATTTATAATATTCAATTCTCTTAAGAATCATAAAATCATTAAATTTAACTAATGAAAAGTTTCTCAACACCATACTCTTATATGAGGTAAATTTTTAGAGATGTCAAAATCTTTGGAAATTATGGCTAAGATACATAGATGATATACTAATAAAGACACACTAAAAAATATCATTATTCCCTATTTAGACACAAATTAATATAAAAAATATATATTTAAATATATATAAACTCTTCCTTTTAAAAAAGAAACACCCCTTCCATATAGAAGAGTATAATATATGTTTCATAATATTTTTACACTTTCTCTCCCCCTTTTACAACATAATCCTAATCTTTTTGGGGATCAAACTTTTCACAAATCTTATTGGTAGAGGGTAGGTTCGAACATGTAGGTTTAGCCTCAATTATTAAAACCAATAGCTTTTTATTGTCTTGGAAAAAATATATTCAATTTTATATTTGATGAAAATGTATTACTATTTCACTTCACTATATTCCTGTTTCACTTTTATGAAATGAAATGCGATCTAAATGTTCTTGATTCGTGAATATTGAACTTCATTTTTTTATGATTAATTGAATTTTTATTATCAAAAGTAATTTTCAGTGGCTCATAAACCTCAAATATAAAACATTCTAGTTGTACGTGGATCCATATCATCTGAATATAAGAATATATAGATGATTTGTATTTGGATTCATCTATTCTTAATGCTATTGAATTTTTCCTCTTGTTATTTCATAAAACACAACATTTACCTAGAAAGAAATATTCACTAGTAGTGGACTTATGGTTAGTGTAATCTCTGACCAAGTCATCATCTGTATATCCCTGTAATAGATAATCATATATCTATTTCATATTGAAGTATGATATACATTTTCCTTTAGACATATCTCAATATTATTTGAATAGAAATCCGATGAGATTATTTTAGATCACTCTGAAATATATCAAAAAGATTCAAAATATAAAAAAGTTATAGTCTCAAAATTTTCAAATAGGGAAGGATACCAATTATTTCTCTATATTCATTTCGATCAACATAGAAACTATAACAACCCGATATTTTAGATCTATTAAATTAATATCATCTTTAATAGTATTTTCCACTCGCAACATCAAACTAAAACAAAACTACAATATATTTAGAGCAATAATACATAGACATTGAATTAGTGTGTATGGATTGGAGTAACATAATTACGAACTATATATATATATATAAATATATCAATTAATTTATATAAAGTAACTTATTTCATAATTTTTTAAGAATAAATATTTTGATACATTTTACTTTTTACTATTGAAAATTATGTATATTATTGTTAAAATTTTATTTAAATGAAATGTAATATTTATTGATTGATTAAAAATTATTATTATTTTATCAAAATTAAGAATAAGACCAACTAGTATTTTTAAAAGTTATTTCCCTATAAATCAGTTTCTCAATTATATTATAATTTTAAATAAAAGGTAAAATATATAATTCTAGAAATTAAATTTGAAAAAATAGACTTCAGTTTTTTAATTATAATGTTGTTATTAGTTTATTATGAATTTCGAGGTTTTTTCTAGAAGTATTTATTTTTCATGAATAGTAAAAATATTGTTTTTATAAATAATATGATGTCTATGACATTATTAATATATAATTATGTATTTTAAATTATGAAAAAAATTCACAAGACCAAATATGTATTTTATAAGTGACTTCATAATTTTTATTTAGAAAAAATGTTTTTAATTTACAAACCTATATTTTACATTTTTGAACATAAGTTATGTTTTTCATAAAAATTGTTTTTTCATTTAAATAAATTATATCAAAAAATAATTTTCATCCCTTATATATGTTGAATATAATAAAAATAATTCCATTTTTTTATTTATCTTTTTAAAATGAAATTATAATTAATTGATTGTATTTATTCTAAGACTATTTATTTTTAGATGAATTATGAAAAATATATTTTTTTTTGAAAACAATGACTATTATTACATTATAGAAATATAAGAAATACTTTTTTTTTATAAAACCTTTATAATGATAAAATATTTATTTGGAGAAAAATCTTATTCAAGTTAATGATTTTTTATAACCTATGTTAAACTAAATAATATAAAAGTAATATTTTTTATAGTAATAAAATGCTATTTTGGTCTTTATATTTAATTAAACATTATTTTATTAATTTTTTTTGAATTCATTTGAAACCCAAATAAATTTTCAAATAAAATAAAAACAAATTTATGAATTTAGACTAAAAAACATTGATAATCTTATCCCACACCTAAATATTATACTCAAAATATTATTTCTCTATGAAATAGTTTTTACACTTTATGTGCACTAATAATAAAAATAATTTCACTAACTCTAAGAAATTTTATTTTTAAAAAATAATAATATATTTAAAATTAGCATATTAAAATTATTAAATTTTTTCAATTTAAATTTTGTTCATTTAAATTAGTTTACAGTGGTGAAAGAGGAGTTATTGTGATAAAAGTAAATTTAGGTAAAACTGGTTTAAAATTTGTGATGGTGGATAGAAGATGTGAAAAATTGAATAATATTTAATGGAGGATCTACTGGGCTTGAATAATTTTATTATATCCTTGAAAAATAATTATTTTTTAAAATGGTTTCCTTTTCACCAATTATAAAGAGATGGCACCTCTTCCCCATTTATATACCAATTCCAAACACTTGGTTAAACCAAAAATCTCACCTAGTCACTCTTGAACACACTCCTTAGGCTTTTTATGCTTTGGTATTATAAAAAGTCCTTGATAGAGAGACTTATGAGATAGCCTAATGAAGAACATCCAAGGTAAAGGTAATACTCACAACCACCCTTTATATGTTCATTTCTTCTTCTACACGACTCATGTACCCTCTATCCCTGAATGTTGGATAGAAAAAGAAATTTTACTATGCCAAAATGATATTATACTAATGGAATATTCATTTTATAGTTTTTACTATAATCATTATGAAAAAGGAAAATATCATGATGTGTATGCGCCAACTACCACCTCAATGAACGACATGGTCAATTTTCCATCATTGACTTAAATGGTGGGTTAAAAATGATTATATAATTAAATAATATAATATTTTTATATAATTAAAATTATTTAATTATAATCAGATGTAGTAAATATAATTTCCAGAAATGGAATTATCAAGGTAGCTTTATTAAGATGTATCAATTTTTAGATAACCTTAGAAACTATATAAGTATTATTTTAATGGAATAATAATGTACATAAAACTCCACAATTTTTCATATTATTTCATAACACATTTTGTCATGGTCAAAAAACCAAAAGTGTTATGAAAAATTAACCGAATAACCACAAGGGACCCACATAAATGAAAAATATATTAAAAATAAGAACCAAATGACAATAGGTGTAGTTTAGAAAACATAATATGGATAAATAATGTTATTTTTTAAATATATAATGAACCTAATTTAATTATTTAGGATGTTATGTACATGTTTATAGAACTTTCTGACATAGTTATGGGTTTTCGGCTCAATTTCTATTCATTGAGACATGTTTTAATGTTATGCCACAATTTAATTTTATATAGTGTATATACTATCGAATAATGTATTTTGGAATATTAAATGATTTAATTCCTTATATTTATTGAACCATATGATTTTAAATATTCAATTATATTTTGATTAAAAAATTGCTAAATTCGTAAGGTTTTCATCTCAATATTTCTTTATTTAATACACATTTTCTTTTATGAACCTATTTTCATTTAAATAGTATGTATATTACCAATTGACTTTATAATATCATGAATTATCTTTATTCATGTAATTTTATCTGATTATTAATTCTATTCCTCTTTCAAGGGGTTTTTATTATAATTCTTTTCAAGTCATAAAGGTTTTTACTCAATCACCATTCATTTTGGAATGCATTGATATCACACACCAATATTCAATTTTATGGTGTATCTACTACCCACATGACATATAATATCATAAATTATTATTGAATATAGAAAAATTCACTTCATTACATTCTTTTCCTATCTATGGGATATGCTTGATTTCTTCTCTAAAATTTTAGGTTCCTTTTTAACTCAATATGTTTCCTTGAGTTATAATATTTTTCCTTAAATTTTATCTTTCATTACATATGGTGTACCCTATTTCTACCCCAGGAGATCAATTTTGATGAAAATATTATTTATTTGATAGTTTTAATCCTTTTTTAAAATGAAAGTAAAATTAAAATAATTCCCATCCATTTAGATGATAGTTTCCCCTCCTTGTCCATAATTTCTCTTCCTGAAAATGTTTTCCATTTTAATTAGAAACATCATTTAGTTTTACCTATTTAAAAATCATTTTTACCATCATTTAATTTTATAATAAAGTTTTATTATATTATTTTATGATGTGTATTTCAATAAAAGTGTTTTTAATACTAAAACAGATCCTCTATACCCCCTTCATGACATTCAAATTACACATTCCCAATATTTGTACCATTTTAGTCCATATTATTATCATGTACCTATTATATATTTTTTATATATGTCTCTTATATATATATCTAGTTGAATATATTTTTCATTTATGGGGTTATATATGTTTTGGTCTCCTTTTAAATCCCTCATTTAAGTAAACCCATTTTCAGGGAACTTTTCATCTCTTGTATCTGGTGAAGCATCACCCCCATTAAATATAATTAAATCACATATAGCTTTTAAAAACCACCATTATTTTATTGATAAAAAATTTGGATAAATTATATATTTATTCAAAAAATTATGTATGAAAACCCATATTGTTAGTTCACCATATTTCATGATATATTACACAATGGAACACATTATACAAACCCATATGATCATGAAGAATGGTGTCATTGGGAAATTAAATATATATATATATATATATATCCTAAATACTTGAAATAGAAATAATTTTTTTTTAAAACTTCCTTAACGTTCTCCTAAAATTCCATCATTCTTTTAAAAGATCACGAGATAACATGGGGACATACATAAAAAATGACTGAGCTATAAATACAAATAAAGGAATAAAAAAGGAATAGAATAAGGTAAAAAAGTACATATGATATGAGAGGCATATCAATGTAACATAAAAGGGGCGATAATCATATTCATGAATAATGAAACATGATATAACTTGATAGCATAAAGGAATCATAAAAATGTGGAAATAAAATAAAACATTAAATCATATACATAAGTCAACTATAACCATAAATAAATTATAACATAGTGTTCTTGTGAGAAAATATATTTCAAAATACATAGAATATGATGATATAAATATATTAACCAATTTATTGGAAGGATATATATTTTTGGAACCACCCATCACTTTAATATCATTTACATGAATAAGTGTGCCGCATATATTCTAAAACATAATGATTTCTTTTTTCAACTATAATCCCATTATTATATAGTGTGAGATACATACATGTATGTCACCAATAAATTAAGGATAAATTTATCTAGGTTAATACCATTTAGTGGAAATGGGAATGTGTGTTCTATACAAAAACGTTTTTCATGAAAAATCACAGGGTGATTTCGACAACATAATGGGGGAACATGAAGTTTAATGTAAGGGTTAAATGATAGTTAAAGGGATCTATAATCACTTTTAAATAGTAAGGATATTATTACAGATGTGTGAAAATATATCGCAACATGAACACCTATAAAACAAAAGTAATAATTTATATATGATTTTTTAATTAAATGGAGAAGGAGAGGATCTCTTACCTTTAGAGAGAGATTCTTATTTCTTAGGAGGATATTCTTATGAAAATGGGGGAACATTGGCAATGATATAAAGAGTTAAAAGTAGTTTAATTTAATTATACAAGGGTTTTGAGTTAAGATGATTGGGAGGTGGGGTGGGTTTATATAGAAAAAAAAGAAGAGAATTGTTTATTAATTTCCAAACTGATATTTTTGGATTTATATAATAATGTAAAAAAACCACAAAAAATCCCTTGGTTTTCCCATGTTTTCTACCAAATATGTTTCATTTTATTTATTTTAAAAGTCTAATAATTGAGAAAATTAAAATAATTCCCTTGGTGATGTGGAAGTGAGTCTTCTTTATAAAGAATTGATTTTAAAATCATTAAATATAATATAGGTTTGGTATGATTCATTAAGGATTTGTAAATTTAAGAAAATAAACTAAAAAACATCATATTAAAGAGGAAATATATATTTTTTCCTAAATACCTGTTATGAAATTCATTATATCATTATTTAGTCATTTTTATGGAATAATACATATCATATATTTATACCATTTTTAATTTTTACTGAAAATTTCGATTGTCTTGGAAAATTATGAATAATTAAATATATGATAATTTTCACATGGCGATTTAAAATAAAATATTTTATAAAAATAATTCTATAAATATAATAATTTACACAATTATATCAAAATCCCAATTTACTGAAAATTATTGTATTTTTGACAATAATAGTTTTTTGACCCTTATAAAAATTAAATTTAACTCCATGAAATTATATTGCCATCTATATTTAATTAAAATAATTTAATAAAAATATATTATTAAAATAAAATTTATTTAAAAAATTATTGAATTCATCAAAAGGAGTGTCTTTATTGAATATATATATTTCCAAAAATAAAATTTTTATTTCATCATATCAAAATATAAATTTTATCAAAATCATTATTTAATCATTAAAAAAGTAATATAAAAATAAATAAATATAATAATATAATTATTAAAAATAAATATATAAAAAATCATATTGTTTGGGTTTATATACATAGCTTTTTATTACACTAGTGAATTCCCTAAGGGTTGGGTGTGTGATGTTGTGATTTTCAAGGGGTGGTTCAAAGAACATAGTTCATGCCGTGATCTTGATGAGCATGAAATTATCTTGTAAAAATTATTTTTGATGATTTAGTTAATGAATCAAAACTTTGTATTTGTTAAAGTAAAATCTCAGTTATTATATATCCCCTAGAAGCTCTAATAAATGGAATTCATAGGGTATGATCTTACTGGTTGAATCTATCACTTCCTTTGTCCATGTTAATTTGAATTTAGTATAACCATTAATATATAATAATCATAAGATAATTGTTTAGTGGATACAATATCAATTTTTACGATGATTAAGGATCTTTTAAATCAGATAGACAATATAGCAATCCATAATAACCAATGTAGTGCTTGTGATTTCATGAATTCCATTTATTAATAGGGCATTCACTAATTTAAAAAGGAAATTTTATTTATATAATTTCAGGTTGTTACATTCTTCCACACATTATAAATTTTTCCCTCTGATTTTTAATTTCACACCCTAAAATAGGTTAGGGTAATTCAATTTCATCACCTCTTTTGTTTCCCATATAACTTCCACAAACTAGTGGTTTCACCATAACACTTTAACTGGGTGAGTTTCCCGGTTTCATAGAAACTTGTCTGTACTATCTAATATCTTCAATGTATTCTCATCATATGAAAAACCATTCTCCAATCATAAAACCTTGGGATGTAGTACATCTGAGGTTTCTAGTATGTACTTCCTCAAGAGGGTATATAGAAAACATCACGTTCTTGAGATATGGTAGGTGGGAATGCTAGTCGATATGACACTACTCTGATGCCATCAAGGATCTCAAAGGGGATGATTTATCTTAGATTATGATTCCCTTTTCACCAAACCACATTACATTCTTCCATGGGGATATATAAAACAACACTTTATATCATACCTGAAAATCTAGGTCTCATCAATGATTGTCTGGATAGATTTTTTGTCTAATTTGTGAAACTTTTATATACTACCAAATGGTTGGAACCTCATCTTTCATTTATTGGTGTATATCATGTCCCATTAGCTTCTTCTCTCCAACTTTATTATAGTATGATGGAGTTCCACCTCTACCCATACATAGAATTATAAGGTCCCATTTTAATGAAAAAATAGAAATTATTGTTTTAAAAAACTCTACTAGAGGATGGTGTTGATCCCAATATTATTGGAAGTCCATTAAACATTTTCTCATCATATCATCTTAAACTTGAATGGTTGTTTTAGACTAAAAATCTATTTGAGGTATATAATTAGTGATGAAGCTTAATTATTTATCTAATGATTGCACATGTATTCTTTAAAACCTGGAGGTAATAAAAGATATTGATAAGCTACAATAGAGAGTGGATGTCCATGAAGTATTTCCACTTCCCTTATGCATATCTTGTTTTATTGGTCAATAGAGAAATATTCCTTGATAGAAATGAAATGTACTAGCTTTGTAAGGCGATCGACTACCTCCTAGATGGTGTTATTCCCTTTAGGTTTCCCAGGGATTCCTATGATGAAATAAATGGATATGATTTCCCATTTCCATACTGGTATGTGAAATGGTTTCATCATACCATTATAATTCTACCATTCTGACTTGACTTGTTGGAATACCAAGCATTAGGATAAAAACTCTGCAATATCTCTCTTCATGTTATCCCACTATAGGTTTTGCTTAAAATATCTATATATCTTAGTGTTTCCTAGATAAATAGTTAAGGATAATCTATTCTCATCATCTAGAAGTTCTCTTTTTGTTCTAGTTTCTATAGGATTCATATCTATATTATAAACATTATAAATTCATCTCCATCATAGTTAAAATCTAAAATATTTGATACCTTCTTCTATAGATACTAATCATCTTTCTAGCCCCCTTGATTGATTCAAGAATAAAGGGATGATTAGTTTTTTGATAATGGTATGATAAATTCCCATTTATTATCCCCATATCCATCCTTTTAATTTCCAAGAAAATTAGATCCATTTCAATCCCCACCAGGGATTGAGTTATTGGATCCTTTATACTCAGATCATCTTCCGCTTTGTTTTTTTCACAGGATGGAAATGAAATGAATAATCATAATCCTTAGTCAGATCTAATCGACTTCATTGTATTATATTATTATCATTTTGTGTGAAAATATACTTTATGATTTTATGGTATATATATGTGTCACAACTCTTTCCATAGACAATGTTTCAAAATTTTCAATGTGAAAATCACTTCAACCAATTA
Organism: Viscum album; assembly: GCA_963277665.1. NCBI lineage: Eukaryota > Viridiplantae > Streptophyta > Magnoliopsida > Santalales > Viscaceae > Viscum > Viscum album. The sequence continues at coordinate 1,206,321,906 of OY728127.1, read as the reverse complement.
TAGATCATGAATTGGATAGTTATACTTATAGATCACTAATTGGATTGAGGAATAATCTATAAATGTTTCATCATTCATGAGTACACAACCCAATCCCTTAATGGATGCATCGTTGTAGATCAAAAAGCCTTCCCCACTAGGGGTAATGTAAGAACATGGGAAGTGTTGACCTCTTCTTAAACTCTTTATTACTAACTTAACATTCAACTGTCCGAAAAAAAATTAAACTATTATGATTTATCCTGGTTAGTGGGAATCCAAATTGTGAGAATATTCTCACAAATCATTTATAATACCCTTCCAATACAAGGAAACTTTATATTTCCACTAGATATATTGTTATTAGTCCTTCAATTTCCAATGTTTTTAATGTATTGAAAAATAACCCTTTATTTGTGATAACATTCCCCAATAAGGGAAATTTATTCTAAGAAAAAGTAAAAGTTACGATACTTTTCATAGAACTTCCTTCCACAAAATCTTCAGTATGTTATTTAAATTATCCTCATGTTCCTCCTTACTTTTAGACTGGATAAGAATATCATCTATAATGACTACCATAGATCTGTAGAGGTAATACCAAAAGTATCTATTCATTAAGTCCATATAGAATGATGGATATTTAATTATTCCAAATAAAATATCTGTGAACTTATAGTTCCCATACCATATAGAAAATGAAGTCTTTGGGATATACTCCCTTTTCACCGTTACTTTGATAATATCCCGACCAAAGATCCACCTTAGAGATATACTGGGATCCATATAGCAGATCTAATATGTAATAAATCCATGGAAGATGACACTTTTTCCTCATCATGATCTTTTTTTGCTCATGTTAATCAATATAGAGGAATATTGACCCATAATTCTTCTCAATGAAGGGGACCGATGCACCCCATAGGGAATCACTTTAGTATATAAACCATTTTTCAATATTCTACTATAGAGTATTCTTTATCTCCTAATGTTTGACAATTTCTATTCTATATAGATTCTTAGATATTAGAAAAGATCCAAGAATGGGCTTGATTGGGAACTTAACATCTCAACTATGAGGATGACCACAAAATTCTTCAAGAAACACAATAAAAAATTCTTTTACAAATAGAGATATCATCAATGAAAATATTTTCTTTACTCTAAATCATTTGGTATAAATACACTTTCTCATTGGGAAATAATAAACATGATTGAGTTGAAGGTACCAAAGAGGATTCATCCTCCTCCCTGTTCTTATATAAAATCAGATAGTGATTTTCAACACAGAGGGTGATTTCTTTCTCTTGGAAATTTATATTTGATCTATATAAGGAAAAGTAATCCATGAATATAATAGAGTAGAAATACACTAAGGGTAGTATAACATGGTTTTATATGAAATTATGCCCAAAAAAAATTATAGGGGATGCATTACATGATTGGGATACAACAATTTACCCAATTTGTATCATCAATGAAAATTCCATGTTTTGATACGGTGTTTGAATTATTATACTAAAAATTCATGATATTAAAAAATTCATAGAACCAGAATAAAAATAACATTCAATTATATTTAATGAATAAATAGTGTCACTATCACCACTTCATTTTCAGGATCCACCTGAACAATTATGATTGAAATTATCTATGGGGCTTGATGGTTTTTGTAACCAGTTAACACTGAAAACCCTTCTCTAAGGAAATTGATTCACATATTGTCTATATTACTTATACTTGAATCATTGGGTGGAAAGATGAGTGTTGAATAATGAATTCCATTCTTCCATCAAATTATTTGGTTTCTCCCATTGGAATTATCTAGAAACGTGACCATCCTTCCAACACATAAAGCATTTCCTTGTCCCATTCGGGAAATTATTGGAATTCTTCTTCCCACAATTTTGACATGTGTGATAATAGAATTTCATACCACCATGAGATTTGTGAATCATATTACCAAAATTAAAATCCATTCTCCTCCTCTTATCTCCTAAACCATGAGACACTTGAGATTCTCTGATATCCATATCAACATTGGGGGAATATCGGTCAATTTCCTCATAATAATCAATGTCCCGAATCACTAAGGCTTTTCATCTATTTTGGATTATCCCCCTAATGAAGTGGTAAAATATAATTTTATGGGAAATTTAAAATAGGGAGGCTTATTATGAAAATATTTTGATGTATTCCTCATATTTTCCGATGGATTCATCATCCTTTTTCTTAAGGCTAAGGAGGCCCCTATCCATTTTTAGTCTGAGAGTGTGTGGAAAATATTTATCAATGAACATTTTATGGAATTCCATCCACTATATCACTTTGATTTACTACTCAGGATTCATATTTTTTGACCAATGAAAAAAAATTAATGGAATCTCCCTCCATACAGTAAACAACCCACATGAAATTCTCTTACTTAGAGAATTGAAGGAAGGAGAATACATTTTCAATGGAGTTTATCATTTGATCTTAGATTAATTGATAATAATATACACTAAAATTCAAAGGCCTCTATCATGTAAATGTATCAATTTCAACATGATCTTTCTCTTTTGGGATTCATGAACTCATCTTAAATAATTTTTTGATTTAAAACATGAGTTAGTTGGGAAATTATTTTAATGATGTTCATGATTCCTACTCCCATATGGCTGGGAAATTCATTTGGGATGTCATTAAATTGTTCATTACATCATTTTTTGTAATGTCCCGAACCAGGTGCCACAGACTAGTGCCTCGATCCGATTGGTCAGATGAACTCAAGCACACCACCCCGTACACTAGAGGCTATCGAGTAGTAGTGAAGGTCTGATAAGTCGATCATGGGGAGAATATACCCTCTTTTATTAGACCAAAAATTAGCAGAAATAAATAATCAATAGTTTAATCATATATTACCATACAAATACCAGCAAGTCATGATAATCAAAGTAGTTAATGCAACATCTAACCAAAAAAAACATGTCATGTTAATGTATGTGTCAAGTGTATAAAATGCATCTCAAAGATAAATACACCGATAACTCCCATGCAGGTCCTGAACCACATCTGGTTCCCTCATCTTATCCCCATCCTAACTCATCTATCTTACTTATGGTCTTTTCCCTTAACCTGTCAAGAAAACACAAAGTTTATTTGGGTACCAATCAGGTAGCTTGAGTAGGGTGTTAGTACAACTTAGTAGGCCACAACCAATGATGTATAAAACAAATCCAATCAATAAACCTGTATATTTAGTTGTATAAAAAAATAATTAAAATTCATAAGTAAAAAATTACCACATTATCAATTAATCATTATTAAACCACATAGGCCACTCGGTTCTAGAGGACACCCATACCTCAATAGATACTTTAACCCACACTGGGACTGGACCATGTTACACAATCAATTCACATTTCATTATTATGTCTACTTGGAATCACTATCCAATGACAATGTCCTTGAGGATTAAAATTCCATGTCTAGCACCCCATTTATCAATCATGCATATATATATCCTTGGCATATAACGTCATTTATAGAACCCCATTTATCAACAATGCACATATATCATTGGCATATATCATCAGGTATAACACCCCATCTATCAATCCTATATATCTATATCATCGGTATAGATCTTCATGTCTAGCACCCCATTTATCAACCATTCATGCATATCATTGGCATAGATCATCATGTCTTGTGCCCCATTTATAAACCATACATATCTAAATATCATTATCATAAATCATCTTGTCTAGCTACCCATTTATCAACTATTAATATCTATATCATAACACATCACAATATTACATGTTTTTAGATTTCCACATCATCCAAGATTAATCAAAATTAATCCTCTTATCACAATTGTCCACCAAAACATCCATTAATTAATTTATAAAGTAATTAATCCAATTAAATTACTTAATTCAACAATTAATTGATAATATAAATTTAATTTAATTAATTAAAAAAATTAATTAACCACATCCTTCCCATTAACTAATTCCCAAGTTAATTAATGACTATTTTTCTATTATTCAATTCAACAATTAATTAACCATTTCAAAAAATCTACATCTAATAATTAATTCACCAATTATTTATCCTCAAATTACAATTAAAAAATTCATAATTTACTCTAATTTAAAATTTCCCTAAATTCCCAATTCAATACTTCGATAACTAATTCATTAATTAATTATCCATATTTCAAAAATTCCATTACTCAACCAAATCCCCAAATCCCCAATTAATTAGTTGACAACATTAATTAATTTAGTTTGGAACTCCAATTTATAAACAACTCTATAAATTATACAATCATATAAACATAATTCATAATAAGACTATGGGATTTGAATAATATACCACCTAACTTGATTTGTTGACAAATTATTTACCAACAAAAATCCCCATCGACATAATGATGTAGATCGAAATCTAATTCTAAAAACCTAAATCAAGATTAACTAAAACAAGATATCCTAATTCTAGATCTATATCCACAATCCTAGATCTACACTAACCAAATCTAGATCTAGATATAGGAAAATAGAAGGTAACTTCCTACTAAAAGAATGAAATAAGGACATAGGATGAATGAAAATTAAATAGGATAAGTTCCACCTATTGGGAGAGACGCTAACCTTCAATACAAGATTTTTTTCATGAGGAATGGAGGTTGGGAGTGCTTGGAATTCTTCCAGAGAGATCCAAAAATATTGAATGACCTCATAGGGTCAAAATGTATCAATTTTGGGGGTTTGGGAAATTTTGAAATATTTTTTCAGTTGACTTTAATTACCATGAGTGGATTCCTTCATAAGGGCGCGTGGTTTTCCCTAAACATTCACAAACCATGTGTGTTATTTTTGGAGTGCACAGTTTCTCCTTTTTGGGCACACGGTATGAAAAACCCTGTTCCAGATGTGTGAACCCCCATTATCCAGGGTTTTATATTTTTCTATGCTACGGTGAACAATTTTCTCTTACCACGATCCAACTATGAACATATCCATTTTCTTCCATTTTTTCTCAAAATTCACCAAAAAAACTACAAATTAAAACTAAAATGAAAATTAATCAAAAAAGAAAGAAAACAAAAGAGTAAATATAAACGAGCTTGAGACAACTCTAAAAAAGGTCAGGGTCTTACAATATCCCCACCTTATAAAATCTGGTCGTTGAGATGCACTCCAATGATTCTCTAAGATATCGAGTCAAAAATATTGGGCCACTAAGCCCTTATATATTCTTTTCTCTCCCATGTTTCCTCTTATACACATTCATATTTCTATAAAACACCAAATATCATCACGATATTCCCCTAAAATGCATTCTCACTATGATAAAACTAATGTATCAGATGCTCCTCAAAATTTATATTTATCTCAATCTCATAATCATACAAATCCATCACATGAGAAGGGTCAGGGTGATACTTCCTTATTTGTGACACATGGAAATCATAATGCATAGAACTGTATTTCTATGGAAGATCCAATCGATATACTACCAGCCCGCTTCTCTCCACCACCTCAAATGGTCCAATGAACCTATGTGATAGCTTTCTCTCTCTTCGTATCCTATAGTGAGCCAACCTAGACGATGCCCAAAGAAACACATGATCAAACACTGTAAACTCTATGGGTCATCATCATCTATCATCATACAAATTCTTTCTACTCTCAGTCGTAGCCTTACATTTCTGAATAAACTACACCTCATCCGATGTCTCCTACATGAGACTCAGTCCCAACAACTCTGAATCACCAACCTTCATCCAATACAACAGTGATATGCATGACCCACAATAAACATACTTATATGGTGTCATCTGAAATGATTCCTGATAACTATTATTATAGGAAATATCTTCTCAATCCAAGTGCTTCTCCCAAGATACACAAAATTCAAGAACACATGCCCGCAACATAGCCTCAAGTACCAGTATAGTATACTCTTAATTCCCATCATTACATTGATAGAAAGTCATACCCAATAATACCTACATACTGAGAACCTTCTGCAAGACCTACCATAATCATAAAGTAAAGCATCATCACTATCTTAATCTATGGTCAGTGGAACCCTATGCAGATAGACTATCTTCAGAACATATAGTTCCCCCAACATCTCTACTGATATGGTTTCCCGTATTGGAAAGAAATGTTCTTTTTTTTTTTTCAGTTTATCTAAAAAAATCTAGATAGAATCATTCTTCCTAAAAATATTCATAATATATACAAAAAATCCATGGTCCTATCATCCCACTTCTATTTTAGAATGGGAAATGACTATAGGAAACAACCAGGTTGTTGATGCTCTGCCTTAAACTACTAACATGTGTAGTATCGTTTCATGAATCCTAATATTTACTTTTTCATGAATGGAAAATAAAACTGTAGCTAAAGGTCATGGTACATTTTGGTCATAGATAGATGTACCACCCACTTTGAGGCATGGAATTACTACATTATCTCTTCTCTCTTTCTCATAGACATAAAAACCAGCATCCTAAAATAGATAATCTCAATCTCAAATATTGTCCAATTTGAAGGTGTATTTCCACCTTCAAGGCTTTTCCTAAAGGTAAAAATTCTAGATCCTCATACTATCTATCCTTGATCCATCTAAAATGTGTCGACTACACTAAAACCGATATGTGGTTCATCTGATCCTGACAATCTTGAACCACCACATGCATTTCATCCAACAATTTCATCATCTTTCACTCAACACTAGAATAATTAACCTCTTGAGTTTAATTTTTCCTACTCAAATCATCAACAACACTTTTTCCCTTCCTGGGAATATATGCTAGCTCATATTCGAAATAATGCATATAATCAACCCATATCTACTTTTGAAGACTCAAATATCATTGAATAAAGATATACCTTAAGCTCTTGTGATCTATATAAAATATAAATTTGTCTCCTAATAGGTAATTTCAACATCAATTCAAATCATAAAACATTTTTGCAAACTCGAGGTCATGCGTTGGCTAGTTCTAGTTAGGTGGCCTCAACTACCAAGACCCATACACCACAATTCAATCCTCCTATATCAACACTGCTCCAAGTATGATCCTAGAAGCATCACAATACACCATTTACTCCACTCCTAGCTCAGTTTGGATCAAGATCATTGTTGATGTAAAATTCTTCTTCAGCTCTTGGAAATCATTCTTACAAGATTCCAACCCATCAAACATTATCCTCATTTTAGTCAAGGTTAGAAGTGGAGCTTCCAAATGGGAAAAATCCTGGATGAACCTCCAATAATATCCATACAATCCTAAAAATCTACAGATATCAAATACATTATTTGGATTCTCCCATAAAACCACTGCCTAATCCTTCCCTACATTCACTGACACACCTTCCTCTAAGATGAAGTGTCCCAAAAAGTGTACCTGATCAATCCAAAATTATAACTTATATTTCTTGGAATGTATCACATTCTCTCTATGTGTACTCGGAAAAATGTGAAGATGTTTGGAATTATTGTCATGAGTCTTAAAGTACACCAAGATGTCATCTATGAATACTAAAAAAATGTTCTAGGTATGGATGTAAGATTATATTCATTAAGTCCATAAACACTGTTGGTGAATTTTTCCACCAAACAGGTATTATGAAAAACTCATATAGTCCATATATTCTTTTGAAAGAAGTTCTCAGTATATCATAAGTTTGAACTCTTAGATAATGATACCCCTATCTCAAGTCAATATTTGAGAACACACAAGCTCCACTCAACTGGTCAAAAAGATCATTGATACATAGATGAGGATATTGGTTCTTTACAATCATCTTTTTCAACTTCCAGTAATCGGAACATAAGCAGAAACTTCCATTATCCTTATTTTAAAACAACACAGGTGATCCCCAAGGTGACATACTGGGATGGATAAGTCCCTTATCCTCCAAACTCCTCCAAATGAGCCTTGAGCTTTGTATTCTTTGTCGGTGCCATTCTGTACAGTGGAATAGATACTGGATTAACCACCAACATGATATAAATATTGAATTCCACATCTCTCTAAGGTGGAATCACTAATAGGTCTTTAGGAAAGACATCCTAAAACTGTTCCACCACTGGTGGAAAGATGTCATGTTTTACATCTCCTTCATCCAAAAGAAGACAAGAAACCTGGGTTGTGAGATCTGCCAGTTTCTATGTAATTGGACCTTCTTGGCCTTCTTAGATATCCAACTCTCCATGGTGAATGTAATGGTCACCTTTAGGAGACATAAAAATTACTCTCCAATATTAATAATCAACGTGTTCTCAGTATGAAACTAGATAGTATATAAACATTATTAGGTTGAATCCTGTCATGTTAAGAATATAGATATCTTAGAGAAAATGATACACCCTGATCTCAATTGAACATCCCTTGGATATACAAATGTATCTAGACTGCACTCTCAATGGTGCTTTTGTAGTTATAACCCCACTCAAAAATTACACCACTAATATCTAATGATTAACAACATTTTTAGATATAAAGGAATGCGAGTAAATATTATAAAATAAGGAACTAGATAATGTAGAATCTACAAGAATAGTACATATCACTATTGATGGTCCAACCTTGCTATCCACAAGTGTAGGATGCACCATATGAAATTTCCCAACCTATCTTCCCTGTGATGTTGTTTGAGGTACCTAACTTTATCCACTCTATAGATGTGGGAGCCCTTTCCCATATGCACTACAACCACTGCCTCTACTTTTTTTTCCAATAGAACTCCAGCTTCTAGACTGACATGGTGAAGAAGATACCCTTCCCACACCCTGGTTTGGTCTATCTCCTCCATCACTAACCATCTTCCATGGGTTTGTACATAACCTATGTAGATGAATCATATTTCTATAAGATTGGCACTCCAATGGTGGTGAGGGACAATGTTTCGGAAAGTGTCCCAACATACCAAACTGGTGGAAAAGAACTTGGGTAATATCCCATGAAACTGATTTCCCTGACTAGCCACTCTGCTTCCCACTTCTCTAGCTAATGTTATCATAAGTACACTTCCTAATCTTGGAATTTTTCCCCCAAATAGTCTTGAACAAATTTACCATCCTTCATTGGAATCCTATATCAGGTTCCCTTCAACTATGAGATCCAGATCACCATCTCATAAAACTTCTTTAATCAAAAGAGGTTATAATGGTAATTAATCTCACCCTTAAGTCTATCTTGGAAATGCCTTGTTGTTTCTATCTCATTCTTGTCAATGCTAGAGAAAACCACTACATATCTATAAATCATTCTACATAGTCTATCATAGACATTCTCTCCTAAGTCAACTATATGAACTCATCTACAATTTCCTACCTCAGTGTCTCTGGATATAAGTTCTCTTGGAACTTCTCCACAAAGTTATTCCATAGAATACTATTGGCCTATACAATTCATGCATGAATGTCCCACTAATGATTCATTTATCCTCACAAAATATATGCAGCCAACTTGACCCTCCTCTCATCAGGGGTCTCTATAAGGTCAAGTATCATCTTGATGGACTTAACCCAAAACTCAACTCCCTAAGGTCCACCCTCTCCTGTTAAATTATGAGGGTTCTATAACCAAAACTCCCTCTCTAGGTTAGACATACTCTTTTAAACCTACCATGTTCCTCCTTCCATAAATTTCATGAATGAAGCGATGTTCTCTAGGAAATACTTCCATTCTTCTTCAACCAACATTATCAGTTAATCAGGTTCCACCACTGGAGGATCATCCACCCTCTTGTCCTTTAGTCATCCTCTCAACAAGCTTAGTCATGGAATCATAACTCTTCAATTCCAAACACACACCTTATAACGACCCATACTTTACATACATTGTTAATACTTCAAAATTGAAGCACACTTATTACAACATATGACAAAACCACAAAGGACTGTATAGGTATAGTGTCTTTAGAAACTGGGAAACATAAACAACTGGTTCATAAATCTTCTATAGTGTATCCCATTTATTTCATCATATCTAGGGTCCCTTTTATCATATTCTACTTAATATCCATCTTCCTGACCTGGGGAAAAGAAAACATACAAAAAGGGTGAGCTCAAATGCTCAGCAAGGGAAAATAAAGGAAATAAAAATCATATCATATCTTTTTGAAAATCATAACCTGCAAAAGAGATCATAATATCTTAACATGGAATAAATCATAGAAGTGAAAATGAGATCCCCATAATCATAACATAAAACTTGAAACTTTGTGGCATGCACACATAATCATGGAAAATCATTTCTTGTTAGTCATGACTCATTGCCAAGACTATCTTAGCAGACAAAGTCCATTTCTGAACCGAGTTCACTCCTCGTTTCAGTCCTGTATCACTAAACCGAAATAACCTTCCGTTCCAGCCATGTCTATCTCATGAGATATAAATATTTACCCAATGAATTGGAGGGAGATATAGGTTCCACCCATCTTATAATGAATCCTTTCTTATGTGTGCCACATAATCATAAATCATACATCATCGCATAACACATGTAACAAAAAATGGGATTCTTGAAACATCATGACATCATAAAAAAAATCATATAAGGTAAATGACTTCATAAAAATAATTCCCTCACAACATAATCAACTCAATGTAATAATAGGGATAAAAGAAGAACCCTATATTATCATAGATGGAAAATACTTTTGATAAAACATTTGAACTCCATTCTTGAGGAAAATATCCTTTCTACTTCAAAAACACTTTTCTTTTCTTAACATGTCATACAATTATAAACTAAAAGAAGTTGATTAAAAATAAACATGAAAACTTATAAAGGAAGATTCTTGGAAATAATGTTTTAAAAATCCGTTTTTTACCACGGTTAATAGTAAATTGGGTAACTAAGGGTAAATATGATATTACTATTACCCTAACACATGTCCTAATTCTATTGGATAAGTGTAATTCGACCCTTTTAGCATATTCTACTTAATATCCATCTTCCTGACCTGGGGAAAAGAAAACATACAAAAAGGGTGAGCTCAAATGCTCAGCAAGGGAAAATAAAGGAAATAAAAATCATATCATATCTTTTTGAAAATCATAACCTGCAAAAGAGATCATAATAGCTTAACATGGAATAAATCATAGAAGTGAAAATGAGATCCCCATAATCATAACATAAAACTTGAAACTTTGTGTCATGCACACATAATCATGGAAAATCATTTCTTGTTAGTCATGACTCATTGCCAAGACTATCTTAGCGGACAAAGTCCATTTCTGAACCGAGTTCACTACTCGTTTCAGTCCTGTATCACTGAACCGAAATAACCTTCTGTTCCAGCCATGTCTATCTCATGAGATATAAATCTTTACCCAATTCATTGGAGGGAGATATAGGTCCCACCCATCTTATAATGAATCCTTTCTTATGTGTGCCACATAATCATAAATCATACATCATCGCATAACACATGTAACAAAAATGGGATTCTTGAAACATCATGAAATAATAAAACAAATCATATAAGGTAAATGACTTCATAAAAATAATTCCCTCACAACATAATCAACTCAATGTAATAATAGGGATAAAAGAAGAACCCTATATTATCTTAGATGGAAAATACTTTTGATAAAACATTTGAACTCCATTCTTGAGGAAAATATCCTTTCTACTTCAAAAACACTTTTCTTTTCTTAACATGTCATACAATTATAAACTAAAAGAAGTTGATTAAAAATAAACATGAAAACTTATAAAGGAAGATTCTTGGAAATAATGTTTTAAAAATCCATTCTTGCCGTATAAGTTAAAAAAACATTCTTCGTACTTTTGTCGGAAAAGTCAAAAAGTACCTCGTACGAAAAACGACAAAATATTCCTTTCATATTCTTTACTAAAAACTCACCGAAGGGTAAAATTGGTTTTAAAAATTTTTAGGTGGATGGAAATAATATTTCATATTCAGGAAACATGTATGTGGATGATAAAATACACCCCAGTAAATACTAAAGTATAAACAATCTCGGATAAAAATGAGATTGTGATATTTCCCTTACCTTAGGTCCGATTTGCTTTGTACGTGTCCGAAGATCCTGTATAATGGTTTAAATAATGTTATTTAATTATTCCAGAATCATACATATTGATATGATATCATATATGGTCATATTATTAGCTTCTTATTAGTAATATTTCATTGTTACTTGTTACTCGGGTCTTTATTGCCTTTTGTTCTTATGCATGTTTTTCCGAATAAATTCTTATTCTTCTTTTAAGGTTATAGATACCTTATATCAGAATGGTATTAGTGTAACATATATCATATTTATTCATTCAATTAATTTATATAATTACTATGTAATGATGATCATGTAGAACGAGTCGCATCACATCGTGGAGACGGTATTTCGTACATACGCATGAGCGATGATATTGTTCCCATGATCGTGGAATTGTATTTAAGTGTATTTATACTATTTCAGTATCAATATCACTTTATAATAATCATATATAGTTACTCATTACACCATTATACCCATCCTTGTAAGGTGATGGTGGAAAATAGATTACACCACGGCGTGGAGACGGTATTCCGTACGCACGCACGCGCAGTGATTTCATTTTTCCGTAGGATGGATAGAAGGTGAATTAGGGTTGTTTCATATTTATAATAACATATCAGTATTTAAGTAATACTTATGTTATTACATTATCATGAAACAACTAAAGAAGAAGAAGTTGAAGAAGAAAGAAATTGAAAAGATCGGTAATGGATATTACCTCTTCTTTGAAATGCCTCCTTGAATCCTCCACTTAGGGAACTAAGATTGGTCTTTGAAGAAGACCAGGACCTCTAGAATTATTCTAGGGAAGTAGAGAAGGGATTTTGGTAGGGGTTGGCCGAGATTGAGTGCTCAAATTGGTGTGAGGATATAAGGCCCCAGCCTTAAACCTTACTTAATCTTGAGTTATTACAAGATTACACATTGAGGATCTTTTCAGGTTTAGAGTTTTAGAGAATTAGATCATGAAACTTGCATTACATTCCACATTTAAAAAAAGTGGTTACATAAAAGACAGTATTCATTCTTCCCATCAACGGAAACATATTTAATATAAAACATGGATTCTTTCTTGACACATCCTTGACACTATCATCACATCATGTACCTTTCCCTCGACCTGTGAAAAACATTTCAAAAACTTGGGATGAGCCTAAAAAGCTCAGTAAGAGTTATAAAAATATGGAAAGGAAACATGAATTCATATATACATTAGAATGAAATCACACTTTACCCATAAAACATAGGCATATCAAATCATGAATAAATCATAGAAAACATAAGACATAAAGGTAACTTGAGGCATTCATAACATTCTTACGTAGGGAGTAAACCTCTTGGTTACGTTTGGAATACCCATCACAGTATATTCCCTAAATCTCTTCGGAGAAACCTTAACGTTTCACTCCTTCGCGTTACCCAATGCATTGGAGAGCTATATCGGGCTCACCCGCCCTTAGTTTATCACGGAACCACCCGTTTTCATAACAATACCCAAGAACCATAACATAAATGTATCACATAAAACACGCATAAAGGAAATATAACATTTCCACATTTCAATCACAATATAACATTTTAGGATATTGAAATAATGAATCCATTAAAAAAACCATTTTCAAAACCATTTAAAACATTTAATAAAGATATTTTTGAATCAAAGTGTCCCATACCACCTTGAAGCTTTTAAAATTTTAAACCATTAATATCCATATAAATAAATCCTTAAAACCATTTTGAAAACATTTATATTAATAAGAAAAAATAATTAAAACATTTAAAGCGATATTTTGGTTAAAGGGGTTTTACCAAAATTAGAGACACTTGAATACAATAATTGAGGAATAACATTTAGTCAGAACTTTATAATATCATGAGAATAAATGGATTCATGATATAATACTCCAAAGGACAGTATATACACCATATAAGTGTGAACTGGTGCATAACAACAATGAACCCTCAATAGAAATGTCAAATGTGATGAAATCCCTTATAAAGAAGGTATCCTTAAATTAAGGACAAATAAATCTCAAAAATATGTGTGACAAATATAAATACACCCAATATAATTTTATATTAAGTGTAAAACAATAAAAGGTCATTCACACATATTCAATGGATGACATATTCAATGACTACATGTTGAACCCAAAGAAATCGAAATTGGGTTAAAAAGTTCCCTTGACAGCCTAACGACATCACATCAAAATGAGTTGGTGAGAGATAAAAAGTGTATCTCATCACTTGGACATAAAATTTACATCAATAAGGATATATGAGAACATATCCCAACATAACAATATGTAAATTAAAAGACCCAACAAAAGAAGTCTTTTAAAAAAGAGGAGGGTGAAAGGTTCCCTTACCGACTTGGGTATCTTTCAAGACATACACCCCATGAAAGAAGGACAATAGATCATTGTTTTAAATAATCATAAACGAAATTATATTACACAAAGAGTAGAATAATGGGAATTACATACACCACCCAATGTAATTTGTGTCAAATGTAGCATAAATCTTACGGGAATAAAAGTGAGATGAAAATCCCTTACGAAAACTCGGCAGCCTAACGACGCCACTCAAAACGTCCAAAATGGATTGATGAGAGAGAATAGGGTCTCTCATCACATGAACATAAAAATTACAGTAAGTTTAATATAAAATATCATCCCAATAACAAGAAATATGAGCTTTAAAAGGAATGACATAAAAGTGTGTACTTAAAAAGAAAGAGAGGAGTAGGATCCCTTACCTTGGGTCCGACTTGACTCGATCATTCTTTAACGTCCTGAATAATAAACTTGAGTTAATCTCTACTTTCTAAAGAACATTTTTCAAGTTCATTATTCCTTTTACACCATGTTATAAACATCATGTAATAATTTAAGTTAATAATTTTCATTTTGTCGGTATTTGGTTCTTAAGTCGAAAGTGGACTTCTTACAATTACATGTTGTTCGTGTGGCCAAATGTTTATTATATCCAGAATTGTATTCATGATGTAGATATCATATATGTCATATATATCCAGTACATGAATTCATTTATAACATTACATAATCATTTAGAGGTAAGAAATGAAATGCACCGTTCATGGAGACGGTAAGCCGTACGTACGCATGAACGCTACTTTCATTTCTATCTCATATTAATGGAATTAAAACTAAATTAGAGGTATGTATATTTTAATTACAGAATTATATTCATAATTTAGATGTATCATTCATCATATATATCCATTATATACATGTACTTATAATAGTACATTACATTTGGGGATAAGAAATGAAATGCACTGCTCATGGAGACGGTAAGCCGTACGTACGCATGAACGCTACTTTCATTTCTATCTCATACTTTAATGGAAAGAAATAATAATGATATAGAGGTATATAATAATTAAAGTATAAAATCATATATAATAACATTAAATCCATCCTTTATACGTCCCACATATGGCATTAACGAATCACATCACTTTGAGGGGGCGGTAGTCCGCACTTCCTAAAATGAAGATATCGCGTATACCCATAATGGAAGCCATAAAGGTAAGAAACAAATGAAAAATACAGAAGCATAAGTAAAACATAAACATATAATATATCATATATGAATATAGTGACATCTTAATGGCCACCTTTGAAGGTGTTAAGAGAATGTTGAACAATCATCGTTTCGGGAGGCAGAAATTCGCCATCCACGGAAACCGTATGTTCTTTAACCATTTGATGTAGTTGTGTGAGAGTGTAGCTAGAATAAATCTTATAACAACATCCTAGTATATTTAAGATACTGGTGTTGTTACAAAAGAAGTAAATAAAAAGAGTTTAGGGGGTTGGAGAAGCAAAATAAAGCAAATGAACATGAGAGAATGAATTACCTTTAAAAGTGTAACTCCTTTTGATTTGAGCCTAAAGGATTCCTTTGAAAGGATTATGCCTAAAGGGAATCCTCTAGGATGAGTATATGGATATGGAGAGAGTAAATGGGTAGGGGTTGGCCGAGCCAAAGGCTTGAGGAGTGTGTGAAATGAGGTAGAGGTGGGGGCCTTTTATAAGAGGAGAGGAGGGGCACTTTTGGAAAGTAAGAAATATTACTTTATTTGAAAATGTGTTTCGGTTTTAAAAGTCCCCACATTGATATAATTCATGGATAAGGTGATAAGGCTTCTAATTACACTCATCTAATAAGTTTTGGACATGTGTAGTTCATAGATTTTACATTATCTTTCCATTTTATTTAAATCGTCAGATAATGATGTCATCGCTGCATCATTATGATGTCATAAATAATTTAATTTATTTAATGTCTAAAAATTATAAAAAAACTACTATGATGTATGAAATCTTTTTATCTTTCCAATGACTATTTATAACAAAAAATATGACTTGTATAACCCAACTTAAAAATTGTTTTAGTAAAACATATCATATTTGTGTCATTTTTACTTTTACATTAAATAAAAAGTTATTTATGTCATTTCCCAACCAAAGTGGATCCATGGGGTCCCCAAGTTGACCCATGGCTTGTCTTGGTCGGCCATGACACAACCAATGAGGGTAAGACATGTGTCAAGCTCATCTCATTTTATTAAAGCATTATTTTTACCTTAAACTACATTAGTTACCACTAATCGCGATTAAAAACTTAATAAGTTACTATTCACCAATTTTTTTTTTAATCTCATTGAACCACATTTTACTTCTTAATGACAACCATGTATGTCAGATTTTTGAAAATCAAAACACAATGATGGAAAAATTTCATTTAAATGGAAAATCAGTTTTTATAAGTACCACTTAGTGGTTTCACTATTCATCAAAAATTGAAGTTTTTCAGAAAAATCCCAAAAATTCACCCTAAGCTATATTTGATATTCTGAATTCAAAAATGAATTCCGTTTTACAAAATTCAAAACATATAAGTCACATTAATTAATTTAATAACTAATTCCCGCTGTCATGACAAATAGCGTGTTTTTATGAAACAATAAGTATCAAAAGATTGACACTAGTTTAAGTCCGATTTCAAAGTGAAATTAATTCCAACGACCACTATTGGATATAATGGTAAAAATATTTTCTAATTTCACTTTAAAACAAATTAAAAAGATAATCTAATCATATAAATAAATTATATTAAAAAGTGGTTTTGAATTAAAATACAACATTTTACACTATTCATTAAAAAAATGAACTTTATCGGAAAGATACAAAAAATTTACACAAAGTAAATTTTGATGTCCCAATTCTTAATAAGAGTTTTATTTGGTCCAAAATAATGTTTAAGAGTGAAAAAAACTATATTTAATGACGGTTCAACATCAAAAGGTGATAAGTGAACCTTTAGTGAAAACTAGGGCATAAACGCCTAAAATTGAATTCTTTCCGTATTTTAATCCTCTATCCTTTATTGGATAAATGTAAAAACATTTAAAAACATATATAATCATATTTTAGTTATTTCTATACATTCCCGCCATTGAAACGGCTACATGTTAACTACCATTTAAAATAATAATATTTTATTATTAGAGTGCAACGTAAGATTCCCAAGAAACTCGTTGTTGCGTGTTGGGTACGCCATCGAGCATAGCATCCCCTTTAAAGTCATATCAATATTGTATTCACAAATATGGATAAATATGAAAATGTCATATTCTTTATTTACCTGGGGTGTTACAGAGGAGGAGGGGGAGGAGGTCCCCTTTTATAAGGGAGGAGAGGGGCACCTTAGGAATATCTCAAAATATTATTTTATATTAAAGTCAAAATTGGTTTATAATGGTTCCAAAGGGTCTTATTTAGAAGGTAAAGTGGGGATGGGTCGAAATCCTATCAACCAATAGGATTTAGACAAGTTTAGGTTATTATTTTAACCTTATCAATTAGATTTAACTCTAAGTTAAATAATTTAACTTTTACTGTGTCTTTTTGTTTTCTTACACTATATGGTTAATACACTTACTATAACATGCAAAAAGAACCCCAAATTGTTTATTATTAATATATATATCCTTATCTAAGTCATTTGGCCGAACCTTAGATTTTTAGGAATAAAATAACAATTAATAATATAATATTTGATTTAAAAACTATTTTGTGTCAATTTTGACACTATTTGATATATGATTTTTTTGAAAGTCATAACATAATTATATGTTCGAACCAAGTTGATTAAATCAACACTAATATATCATAGTAACCTATAAAATTAGTGGAATTCATAAAAAGTCTCAAATTACATTTATTTGAGCATTTATAACATCAATTATGTTAACATTTCCTTAAAAGGGTAATTACTGCATCATCGTTGTGTCATAAATAAATTAATTTATTTAAAGTCTAAAAATTATAAATAAAATATCATTATGTAGGAAATATTTTTCTCTTTCTAATGAATATTTATAATCGAATTTATATTATGTATAAACCCATATTAAAAATGTTTTAGTTATTAAACTTTGATTTTAACTATTTTAACAATTCATTAAATAAAATAATATTAAATGTCATAATCGAATCCAAGTGGACCTAAATGGTCATATTATATTCATAAGGTTGTTTTTGGTCGAATTACACTTATCAAATAGAATTAGGACACGTGTTAGGGTAATAGTAATATCATATTTACCCTTAGTTACCCAATTTACTATTAACCGCGGTAAAAAAAGTAAAAAGTTACTATTCACCAAAAAATTATTTTCATCTCATTGAACCACATTTTACTTACTGATATCAACTATGTCTGTCGTATTTTCGAAATTCCATTCACAGAAGCGGTAAAATTAAGTTTTATGCAAAATTCAGTTTTTAACCTACCACTTAGTGGTTTCACTATTCATCAAAAATTGAAAGTTTTCAGAAAAATACCAAAATTTCACCCTAGGCTAATTTCGGTATTCCGAATCCAAAAATGATTTCCATTTTGAAAAATAAAATTCACAAAATGTGATTATTACTATTCATAACAGCTAGTTTTAATAATATTTTAATAGTATATTGTTGTTTAGTGAAACTCGGTATTGCGTACGACGCAAGCTATCGAGGAAGGTCGCGATTGCGTGTAAATTAATTCAAGCTAGTGTGTAGTGAAAGATTCCTTTGATGATATATATATAACATAAAAACAAAATATTACTCATAAAAATCTCGGGTGTTACACACCTTAAGATATGTTTAACCACATTAACATGTTTACATAATAGGGAAAACACAATAAGTAACAAACAATATTTTCCCCAAAACCTCACTACAAAATAAAAAATGAGGCGCTATCACTACCCAAAAACATCCCAAACCGAGGTCTTAGTTAACAAGGGTAAACACATTCCCATATAAAGTTTCTCATTTACACACCCATTTATTTTCATCATTTCATCATTTTACAATTTTTTCAATTTCACATTAGGGACTTTTTTTATTCAATTTTATAGGAAAATCAAAACAGTAAATGTTTAACAACTTACCCATAACCAGTTTTTCATTGTGTGCCTAAAATGATAATTTCAACAAAATAATCATGAGTTCCTAGAATAATGAATGTAGACTCAACTCTCATTCTATCCTAGGCCATGATTTAGTTTTTAGAAAATATCATTTTTTTCATGTGACATAACAAGTGCATCACCCAAGGTGAAATAATATTCAACTGTAATAGAAAATAAAAATATTAACAATCCCACATTGAGTACATGTGTTTCCCCCTATACATGGGTTTAAAACTATGATTCATGAGCACATAACCAATACCCCACTCTTCCTTGTCTTCTATATACCTTTCCCAAATAGTAATACAAATTAAAAAGAAAAGAAAAATTGGATCTAATAGTACTTTGTAACATCCTGACCCAGGTGCCACACATCAGTACCCTGATCCGGTCAGTGAAATGACCTCAAACGCGTCTCTCCATATGCCAGAGTCTTCCAATTAGGAGAGATGGTCTTATAAATCGATCATGGGGAGACTATACCATCTTTTATTAAATTAAACACCAATAGAAATAAATAATCAATATAAGAAGCATATATTACCATAAACAATACCAACAACTCAGGATAATCAAAGCTTGTAATACAATATCCAACTAAAACAGAAAACATGCCATGCTAATGTATGTGTCAAGTGTCTAAAATAAAACTGAAGGATATAGACACCAACGACTCCCATAAGGGTCCCAAACCACATCTAGTTCCATCATCCAAGATCCATTCCAACTCATAAATATAACTCATGTCCATTTCTCTTAACCTTCTAAGAAATTTTTTTCCTATTTGGGTACTAATCATATAGACCTAATAGGGTGTGAGTACAACTCATTAGGCCACCAAAAATAGTGTCTCAAACATATAAAGTAAAAAACAGGTGTATATAGTTTTATAATGGAATAATTACAATAATTAAGTAAAAAATTATCAAATTATCAATTAATCATTATTAATCCACATAGACCACCAGGTTCCCGAGGACAACCATACCTTAATATCTTATTCAGGCCACTCTAGGTCTAAAACATGTTATACAAACAATAAAAATTTTATTATTATATCCACCTAGAACCACTATCCAATACCAATGTCCATAGGGTTTATAATTCCATGTCTAGTACCCCGTTCATCAATTATTCCAATATATATATATATATCATGGGAATAGAATATCATTGGTGTAGGTCACCATGTCTATCACCCCATTTATCAATCATGTATATCCGTATCTTCAGAACATATCATCATATCTATCACCCCATTTATCAACCATGCATTTATAACATTGGCATAGCTCATCATGTATAGAACCCCATTTATAAACCATGCATATCTACATATCATTGGCATATATCATCATGTTCAAAAATCCATTTATCAATAATGAATATTTATATCACAAAACATCATAATATCACATGTTTTCACATTTCCATGTCAACCTAGATTGAAAAACATTAATCATCTTATCAAAATTTACCACCAAAACTTCCATTAATTAATTCAGAAATTAATTACTCCAAGTCCATCAATTAATTTGATGATTAATTAATAATATAATGTTTTCTTTAATTAGTTCATCAATTAATTAACCATAACCTTACTATTAATTAATTCAAAAACTAGTTAATCACAGATTTTCAGTTAATCAATTCAATAATTAATTACCCATTTCACAATCTCAAAATCTAATAATTAATTCACCAATTAATTATTCTCAATTTTCAATTCATCAATCCATAATTGACTCAATAATTAATTATCCCCAAATTAATAATTCAATACTTTGATAATTATTTAATCAATTAATTATACTTATTTAATAATTTCCCTTATTCAACCAAATCCCTAATCCCCTAATTAATTAATTGGACACATTAATTAATTTAGTTCGGAACTACAATCATTAAACAACTATAGAAATTATATAAACTCATAAAAATAATTAATAAGAATAATATGGTATTTGAATAATAGACCACCTACCTCAATTCATTGACCAATGATCACTCAAAATAAATCCCCAAAATTGAGCAGAACAATGACGTAGATTGGAATTGAGATCTAAAACCCTAAATCAAGATTAACCAAAACAAGATATCTTAATTATAGATTTAGATTAATATTCATTGATATAGATTAACCAAATATAGATCTAGATCTATCTAAACATTAGGTAACTTCCAACTAAAATAATAAGAGAAGGATAGAGTATGAATGAGAAATCCACAGGATAAGATCCACTTACTGAGAGAAGAGCAGACCTTCGATTTGGGCTTCAATTCATGAATAAAATATGTCAGGAGTTCTTGGAATTCATCAAAAGAGCTCCAAAATTATTAAATACCACATAGGGTCAAATGTGAGTCAAAATATCTGATTTAATTAGGTTCTAGGAATTTTGAAATAAATTTTTACTAGGCTTTAATTCCCATGCATGATTTCTTCTACAGGGGCGCACAATTTTCCCTAACCATGAGACAACCGTGCACCTATTATTTTTGGGGTTCATAGTTTCTCATTTTTGGGCACACAGTTTAATGAACCATTACCCAGCTATAAAAACCCCCACTATCTAGAGTTTCATAGTTTTCTGGGCTAGGGTGACAGGTTCTCTCTAACCACGCACCAACCGTACACAAGACCTTTTTCTTCCATTTTTCTCAAAATTCACCCAAACACACCACCAAGTAAAATGAAAACAAAAGTAATAAAAAACAAAAGATTACCTATAATCAAGGATGAGAGAACTCCAAAAAATGTCAGGATCTTATAGTTGTTGATTCGATTCCCCATATTTCCATCCATTGTCAAAAAAAAATAGAAAATTGAGGGATGACAATTTTTTTTAAACAATTAATTAAAAAAATAAGAAACCATGAACATTAAAGGTATTACTCACAAAATATATTTATTCATTAACTTATGAATTTATAATATTCAATATATGTTATACATGATCAATTTCCTAACATAAAATATTAATGGATTTTTTATTCTCTTAATACCTTTTTAAGGATCTCATGAATTTTACAAAGCATATCACCTGGAAGTGTCAAAATAGGTTTGCAGTAAGACACATTTATGTGCACCAAGTGATGTTCAAGTCTATCTCAATGAGCACTTTTTGGGGTCATTACCCCAATATACATCTATTCCAGAGCCAAATTCACTAGTAGTATCCAAATAGGAATGTATTTTTTTTGGAAACCACTTAATGTATACATTAAAAAAATTTATGGATGTTTTACTGTGTCTTTTTATTAACCTTAAGAATTTTCACAAGAGTTTTCTTATCCTAATCCCAAAAAATAAAGAAACTAATATTTAATACAACTATGAAAACACATATATTTAATAAACCTTAATTAATGATTTATTATATAAAGGAACATATTATACATACCTAGATGATCATGAAGCCTAGTGTATTTTGGAAATAATGTATATAGCATAACAACATTCAATGGAAATACAATGAAATTATTAAATTTAAAGTGATCCTAAAATTCTATCATTCTTCTAAAACTATACGAGATAAACTGGGGATGTATATAAGAATGGGTTGAGATATAAATCCCAAAAAGGGAATAAAAAGAATATAATAAGGTAAAATTGTACATTTTATCAAAGAGTCACATAACAATAACATAAGATAATTGATAATAATAATCATAAACATTGAGGCATGATATAACATGATAGCATAAAGGCAATATAGGAATCTAGAAACAACATAAAACATGACATCATAAACATAATTCAAGGATAACAACCACAAAATAATAATATATTGTGATTAATATAACTTCTTATTCACTATACATGGAATATTATGAGAAAAAAACATTACCTAATTCATTTTAGGGTTATATAATTCTGGTCCTAACCATCAATTTTTTATCTTTCACATGAATAAGTGTACCACATAGATCATACAACTTAAGGATGCATTTCATATATTATAATCCCATGACTAAGTAGTGTGAGATACATACATAGAATTACCCAATTAATTAAGGATAGTTACACCTAGGTGAATACCTTTGAGTGGATATTGGAATGTGTAGTCACTACAAAAATGTTTAGCATGGAAAATCTTTGGATTATTTTAGAAGCATAATAGGGGTATATAAAGATTTATGGAATGAATATATGAGAGTTAAATGAGTGTCCTATCACTTGGAAATCATAAGTAACGTAAGAGGGAAGTGTGAAAACATTTTCCAATATGATCCATTTGAATATAAAATTCATAATTTATAGAATTTTATTGAATAAAGAGGAGAAGGAGATGATCTATTACTTTGAGAGGTCCCTTCTTAAAGATTAGGATGAGATTATATGATATTGGGATCACCATGGGAGGTATATAGATATGGAAATTAAGATTAATTTTTTTCTCCAAGGGTTTTTATTTAAGAGTAATATAAGGTTGGGGGTTTATATTGCAATATAGAGGAGAAATGTTCCTAAATTTTAAAACATTGGTTTTGGACTCTATATGATATAGTAATAAAAATAACAAACCATACCATTGTTTTTATTATTTTTTTACCAAATAAGAGTGGGTTTAAATATTGTATAAGTAAAATAAATGAAAACATTAAAATAATTCCCTTGATGATGTGGAAGTGAGTCATTTTTATAAAGAATTTATATTAAAACCTTAAAATATTATATTGGGTTTAGGGGATTCATTAAGGATTTATAATATTAATCAAATTATGTAAAAAAATATTATTTTAAAGGGGAAGTATATATTTTCACATGGATACCAGTAATGAATTAAATTATATCATTTTGGGTCATTATTATGTCATAATACATATTATATATTTACACCGTATTTAATTATTACCCAGAAATTAGGCTATCTCAAAAAATTATAAAAAATTTATAATTGTATAATTTCGATCTTTTAATTTCAAAAGTAATATTAATTTTATCAAAATTATTCTTTAAATATTATAATTTACACTTTAAATTCAAAATCTTCATTTACTAGAAATACTTTTTTTTCAAATAACAGTTCTTATGACCCTTATAAAATTACATTTGATTTCATAAAATTTTATTATCAATTATATTTTATAAAATATTATTTAATAATTATATTTTATTTAAAAAACAATTATATAACTAATTTATGAATTCATCAATAGGAGTTTCTTTTTTGAAACTATATATTATAAAAAAATACAATTTGTGTTTCATCATATCAAAGTAAATATATTTTATCAAACTCATTATATATTCAATTAAAAAGTAATATTAAAAAGTGATAAATATAATCATTTATTTTTTTAAAATAATAATACAAAAATTCATTCTCTTAGGGTCTAGATATATAACCCTTTATTACATTATAAAATAACTTATGGGTTTGGTGTGTGATGGTGAGATTTTTATGGGGTGGTTCGGTGAACATGGTTTGAGACTTGATATCATAGAGCATGAATTTATCTCATAAATGGTTTCCATTATTGTTTTTTATTTAATATTGTCTTGTTATTAGTCAAGGAAAAATCCAAGTGATTCTACCTCCCATGAAGCTCTGATAAATGGTCTTTATAGGGTACGATTATATTGGTCAAATGCATCACTTACTTTATCTGTGTTAATTAGACTTTATTAGAAGTCATAATATATAAAAATAATAAGATCACTATATAATGGATTTAAAATCAAGGTATATGATGCTTAATGATTTTTTAAATCTAACATACCATATTACGGTCCAAGATAAGCAAATTAGTGCAGTCTTTTTCTATAATTCCATTTCTTAATAAGCAATTCACTCAATTAAGAAGGGAATTTTATTTATTCAAGTTCATGTCTTTACAAAAATCTCTATCCATCTTTAAAAATATTATTTACATATTTCATAACGCTTCTACCAAGGGGTTTGTTGGAGTTGGTGTCCTGGGAATAACTATTTATACTTTGATTACATGTATATTTGATGTATTAAATATTAATAAATCTTATTATTCCATTATTCATTGTTCTACATGAATCTTAGGTAATAATTTCTTAGAGTATATTTGATATTGGTAAGGACATACTAGTTCCCCATTATGATGAGAACCTTGATGTACTATGATGATATTCTTAAATAATGTTATGTTATTGGATAACATACTATGATAGGACACATAATACATAGAATGTAAGGTGTGAGTGATCATAAGAATATAATGATTATTCTCATAAAGATTTCAGTTGGTAATATCCATGATGGGGTATTATTATAATAGTCCTATCAATAGAAGTTCCCCATGTTTTGGTGTCATCAAATATTCTTATATTTGAACATGTGTGATGTTCCTTAGACATTAAGATAATTATTAATACATATTAAAACTCACATACTCAGGTGTATTTAATAAACCAAGAATAAAATATTTCATGTAAATGTATGATATGTGGGGTGTGTGATGAGTGAAATGTCATTAATGGATAATCCATGGAAATATTTTTCCCTTATATATTTATGAAATATGATATCTCTGCTCTTTGATTGGAATAGAACGGTCACATTGAATTCCATTTCCATGGTGTAATGACAAGTTTCTTTTATATAATCAATTAAATACATATCGATCATATAGGTAGGTGACAAAAATGTACAATCTTCTTGATGTGATATTGTGATAAATGGATTATATGACACATTATGTGTTTGTATTCGGTTATCGTTGTTGCGATATTAAGTTGTTTATCTTAGGTGACTTGACCCATTTATAGATATTATTATTGGAATTTAGTTAATCCAACATAATTCCAATGAGAAATAATCCTATATGGTCACACACTAATTATTTCAGATGATCTAGATTAAATTCAACTTGAATTTAATTGATGGAATAAATATTATTCTCAATAACGAGGAATAATTTTATCAAGTTTCATTGATTTATAATATTCACAAGGTAAAAATAAATTATTTGTTTATTAATAAATATTTTATTTTATTACATAAACATATATAAAATATTTATTTTTTATTATGATTAAAATATTTATTTTATTTATTAAATTTTTAATAAATTTTATTCACTATATTGTGAATGAAATATTTATTTATGAGTAAAAGATTTTTTCGGGTGTTCAATAAATTCTAGAGAAGTTTGAATAGAAGAATACTCTGTCTGGTAAAAAATATTAATTAAAATACCTTTATATAGTATTTTTTATTATGCATGTTGGTGTGCACCACAAAATAATAATAATGATATTATTTTTATATGACGTGATTACTATTAAAGATTTTAAATATCAGTAAATGGATGGAATTTAAATAAATAACATTTTAACATAAAATGTATCTCTATAAATAGATGGTTATGTCTATTATATAGGATATCAAAAATTTAAAAGAAATAATTATTGCGAATAATGAATTTTATTTTGAATCCTCTCTTCCTCTTACTCAAGAACAAGAATGCAAGAGAGATTTCTCAAGGACTAAAGAATGAGGGATATAGAAAAAATATCATAAGATATTCGATTCAATGAGCTTGCACCTAGAGATCTAATAGAGTTTCTTGGAGATCATTGTAGCCCTTGTGGATCACTACTAGAGAAACGTTACCCTTGTATCCTTATAAGAACAAAAAAGGAAATCGAAATGGGTCTTTTCAGATGAGTGAGTTCATAAAAAAACAATGGTTCCAAATCCCTGGAATCATTTCTTATGATATTAAATAAATTAATTAAAAATTGGATGTACAAGATCCTTTCTCTAGGTTTGAGACATTGAAATATTAAAAATAAATTTTAATATATTTCCCACCACCACATGATTTTGCTTCGTCTAGAATCATCAATTGGTATCATAGTGGCCTAATTTAAATTTATAATTATTTATTTGATTATAGATCTATGGGGAATTGTGGTTAGATATTCATTTCATATTATTCATTAATTAATATGATTTCAATTAACATCTTATTGAAATATTAATCATGTTCGTTTAGTGTTTCATTTTATTAAATGTTTAATAATAGATGAATAACAATAGAATATTCCATTGGGAAGTAGAAAATCATTCACCAGTAAATTTGATTTTCACAACATGTAGCGATAGTACATGTTGTGCACCTATGTGCATTGTACATGGATGCACCAAAGAGTTAATTACACATGGTGCATTTTTTTGCACACCACATATTTACTGGGACAATATGGCCCACAAAAAGTGGATAAAGGGTGCATATCTAGTATGTACATGCCATGTAGTCCGGACGAGTTAGTACACCGAAGCCCCATGCATGTTACTCGAATACACAACAACTGAGGTATGTGACATGCAAATAGATTGTGCATGCTGTGTAGACTCCCAATTAATGTAATAATTAAATTACCTTAAATTAACCATTGCATCATTAAAACATTAATTTATTGATTGAAAAAATACTATGTGTTTGAAGATATAAAAATGCATTTAAATATTTATAAATTCACAATTAATTTAATGTAATAAATATTTTATTATTGGATATAGTCTATATTTTCCATAAATGATGGGTATCTCCAATTATGTTTGGATGATCAGTAAGATAAAATTGAATTATTTAATTAAATAAATAATTAATTAATGAAAGATCCTTTTTTAATAATAAAGAAAAAAAATAAATGAATGAATGCTATCTGGTTACTTTTGCATATTTGTTGCATGTATGACCAGTCATGATCTTGACCAAGACCTATGTATATGTTGACATTTATTTAATTTCATTTATTGGATGGGTTTGAAATTATTTATTATTAAATAAAATGATGTCCTATAGTCATACCTTCCTCCATAAGTATGTAGTGCCTGTGTGTACAAAGATATTTATGTAATCACATTTAACAAATCCCTTGGTTCCCATCACCTATGTGGGAGTAATAAATACTTATAATTAATGGATCATAACTTGGTGCATGGAGGAGGTTCAAGATAGAACCATGATGAGGATGAATCATTGATACAAATACATATAGGTGGAATGTAGTAACTCATGCCATGGATAGAAAATGGGGTTATTCCCTTTGGGTAAAGGTTTATTTATTGTCTGCTCATTAAAAAAACCATTAGATAAACTCATGATTGGGTTATTTACTTTATTTTTTTTGATTTATTTATATGCATTATTTATTTTATATATACAAGACCATAGTCACATAAAAAAATTAATTTATATGCAAAGATGTAAACTAATTAAATAAACAATGTATAAATATTTTATCCAAAATGGTTAATTAATTTATTAATATTCACTTAAAATTAACAAGACATCTAAAGGATAGAACAAGGTAAAATTTATGAATAAATTAACTAAAATCCCTCAACATAATATTAAGTCAGATTAAGCCTTCCACTAATTGATTGGGAAATAAACCATAGAACTGAGTTTAGTACATGGCCAAAGTCTAGAAATATACTATTTGAGGGAGTTCTCATGAGAGGTTTCTGTTTACTTAAATAAACTTATATTGAGTTTAATGAAAAAATTATATTGAATAAAAATCTAGTGGAAATTGTTGAGGAAATCCATGTTAGGATATTAGGATAGAAGAATAAACTCAATAGATCAAGGAGATAGATAAATTCAATTGGAAAGAAAACCTACCTAATTACTTTTTTATGGTTTTCATGAAAAAAGTGTAGATCATGAGGGAAAGTAATGGGGATTCTTACAAAATAATTTCATAGAAACTATAAATTACATGTTCAATGGTTAGGGCTATTGGGACTTGAAAAATATTTGGATATTCAATAAAAATCAATTAATTTATTATTTATCAACAAATTTGTAATCAAGAAAACTACAATGATATTATTTTTTATATTTTATAATTAAATAAAAATTTCATCATTCTCAATATCCCTATGATAAATATTGGTGAAAAAACATACTAACTCATTGTAAATTCCAGGAATGGTTTAGAAAAGTTATGGTTATTCTACACCACGAACAAAAATCTTACATTCTAGAATCCTCAATGCCTAATCTTCCTACTAAGGGGGAAAATGATGAAGAGTTCCATGACTATGAAAACCATTTGAGAATATCGGTTGATGTTCAATGTTTGATGCTTTCATTAATCTCTCATGAACTCATGAAGTATCATGAAAACATGAATGTGTAAAACATGCTTGATCACCTCGATGGTCTTTATTGGGAGAAAGTTATATATAAATGGTTTGAGATATATAAGGCACTATAACTGAGAAATTGGGGAGAAGGTCCCCCTAATGGGACTCATGTAGTTAATCTCAATGGATATATTGAGCACCTAGAGGTTAATGGGTTTATACTTCCCAATGAACTAGGCACCAATCTCATTCTATAATCACTCACCTATAGCCTCTCTATGATTTTTGTAAATTTTTATATGAACTACATTGAGAAGTCTCTGGAAGATATTCTTACTCTCCTTCACCAAGTAGATAAGGATACAAAGAATAAAAATACTCCCACACTTATGGTGAACAAATGGAAAGGGAAAGAGAATAGATTCAAGAAAAAATATTCTTCACACCCTTGAATTAAGGTGAATATTTATGGGAAAGAAAGAAAATAAGATTCTTTCTATTTCAAATGTTTCAAGAAGGGACATTGGAAGAAAACCAACATCCAAACAAAGAAGCAAGGGGAGGATTTAGGTGTGTATATCATCGAGTGAAATTTATATGTTTCTAAAAACTTTGTATTGGATATAGATTTTTCTTTTCAAATATGTATTAAAATATTGTAAAAAAGTATATTTCAAAAGACTGATCGAGAGGATTTAGATCTAGGAGCATCCAACAGAGCTAAACTTTTTATTGTAGTTATTGGGGACTACCACCTCACGTTGCCGACTAGAATGATCTTGGTCTAGAAATGTAGTTATTATTTTCCATCTCTAACCAAAAACATTATTTCTATATCCGAACTTGATACAGATGGAATTATATTCAAATTTGGGAATAAATGTTTCTTATTTTATAAAGATAGAATTTATTATGGTAAGACACATTTAAATAATTGTCTTTTTTTTTCATTGGATTACATGAACCAAGTAATGGAAATCTATAATGAAGTTACTTCACATGACCCATACCACACCCAATTGTGGCATCACTGGCTAGGTTATGTAAATAAAAAAATATTTACTAAATTACTACAAGTATAATATTTTTATTGTTTTTTACTAAAGACACTTGGTGTATGTCATGTAAGTTTATAAGGGAAAATGAACAATGATCAATTTTGTGGGAAAGGTGAATAGGCTAAAGAGCTTATTGAATTAGTTCATACTAATGTGTATGTACCATTTCTTATGGAAGCAAGGCGTGGGTACTCATACCTCATAACTTCTACTGATGATTTTAGTAGATATGGATATGTATACATAATGACTTATAAGTTATATTCTTTTAATAAATTCATGGAATACAATAATTATTTTGAGAATATTATTTTAAAGAATATTAAGAAACTTTTTTCATACTGAGGTAGAGAATATCTTAATAAATAAATCATTGATTATGTATGTGAGTATTGGATCTTATCCCAAATCACTCGTCCTTACAATTCTCAGTGTAATGGGGAAAGAAAAATGGGGAACTAAACCTTATTTGACATGGTGAGATCAATGACGAGTCACACGATTCTTCTATTATCCATTTGGGGATAGAAATTACAAAAAATAGAATACATACTAAACTGAGGTCCATATAAAGAAACAGGAAATACACAATACCAATTACGTAATAGAATGAAACCTGTGTTTTCTTACTTACATATGTGGGGTTGTGAAGCATTTGTTAAGGCATATTTTGGTAAAAAACTTTCACATTGAGAAAAAACATGTATCTTTATTGGATTCCCCAAATAAATGAAGGGATATTACCTATAAAATCCTTCTAACAAAAAGGTTTTTATTGATAGATCTACCAAATTTCTCTAGGAGGATCGTATCTCTAAAAGAGATATTGGGAGTGTGATAGGATTTGGTGATGTCTATTCTCAAGATACATAAGAGTTGGCATAGGGACTAATTCCACAAATACCCATAGAAGAATAAATTATTCCCAAGACACAATTATTATATAATATTAATTGGGAGGTTATATATTCAAAATGGTATGGATTTCTAGTCACCAAGGATTGTGACTCATTATTTGTTGATAATAATGATCACCTATCCTGCAAGGAAGAAGTATGTAGAATCGATGTCTCTAACTGGAAAAAGGCCATGAAATCTGAAATGGATTTCATGTACTAAAACCATGTCTGGATTTTGGTAGAACCACTAGTAGATATAAAGCCTTTTGGTTGTAAATGGGTTTTCAAGAATAAATTGGACATAGTAGGACAAATAAATGCGTATAAGGTGAAACTGGTTGCAAAAGGGTTTAAACAATGTCAAGACATTGACTGTGAAGAAACCATTTCACTAGTTTCAATCCTATAATCCCTTAGAGTTGTAAATTCCTTTTTGGATTTCCATGACTATGATATTATGAAAATGGATGTCAAAAAAATATTCCCTAATGGGAACCTTTAGAAAGATGTTTATATAAAGAAATGAGAAGGGTTTGTGACTCCAAAGTATTTCAATATGATATGAAAGTTAAAATGAAACATTTATGGATTGAGTTAAGCATCTTGATCATGGAAAAATCATTTTGATGAGGCCATGAAAAAAATTTGTTTCATAAAGAACAAATGTGAGTCGTGTGTCTATAATCATTTTAGTGGGAGTGTAGTTGATTTCTTAATAGTATATGTTAATGAAATATTAATCATGGGAAATGAAATACTAGTCTTACTAAATGATATTGCATGTTTGAATTAATGATTATATATGAAGGACTTGGGATAGGTAGCATATATTCTTGGGATCAAAATATATAGTTATAGATTAAAGAGGTTTATTAGCCTATGATAAAGTACACACATTGATAAGACACTAAAGGGATAAAATATTGAAAAAACTAAGAGGAGATTTTTTCCCACATCACATGGAATTCATATATCTAGGAAAAGGTGTCCTCAGACACACGAGGAATGAAAAATAATTGTAATTATTCTATTTTCCTTAGATATTGGGTTAGTCATGTATGTTATTCTATGTACTAAGATAGATGTCATATACCCATTATGTGTGGTAAGAAGAAAACAAGATGATCCCGGTGACTGATCTTGGATAGAAGTCAAGGATATCCTTAAGAATTTGAGGAGTACTAAGGGTATGTTCTTGGTTTATGCAGAATATGAAGAACTATTCATCAAAGGATATATAAATTCATGTTTCCAAACTCATCAAGATGACATGAAGTCACCAATGAAATACATATTTACATTGAATAGAGGTACTATGAGTTGGAAGAGATCATAGAAGGATGTGGAAAAATATTATACTGCAGAGTATGAGTATAATGTGGAATATGAGGTTTCTAAAAAATTAATATGGATGAAAAAAATCATCCAAGTACATTTTGGGGTACTTAGTATTAAGGATACTACCACACTATATTGGGATAATACTACAATGTTTGCTCTTGGAAAAGATCCAAGGTCACATCTATAGATAAAGAACATAATATGAAAGTATTATCTCTCGAGGGATTTTTCTCAGAGAGTTGAATTTAATTTAGTAGTATTTCCCTGGAATAAAATGTGGTAGACCCATTGAAAAAGTATATGACTTAGAAGAAACATGAACATCATGTTGATAAGAAAAAATTATATACACATTTCAGAACCATTTTATTAAATATTATCCATGCTTCATTCTACAATTCACTAGGTATGTGTTGATTATTATAGGAAATAAGATTCTAATGTTTCAAAGTAAATGATGGATAAAAGTAAAAAAATACTCATTACACATTGTAAATTTACATGACACGATGTGTAGTCAACATTCACAACAAATAACAAGTCATGAAGAATGTCATGAATTAATTAAAATTCAGGGAGAAATTACTTGATGTGATTCACTAATAAATGTCGTGTAAAGTTTGAATTTTAACTCCGAATTTGAAGATCTAGAATGAAGGAAGATATATTTCATGAAGATCTATTGCATGTAGTGAAAGGAGTCAACTTAAAAATATCAAAGATTTAGGATGAGATTCATGTGGGATTCACAGTTGACTCAAAATATGAAGAGAAAATATTGGATCATAATTACATGATGTGAATACACATTAAACATCATGTAATATCCCAATTATTTACCTCTAGCAGGCACACAATGGATATAAGGATAGATACCTTTGATTATTCTCTCATTATTCTATATTTCTATCCCAATTATTTTTTCTTACTCTCGTCACACAACTTAAACTTATATTAATTCCTTTATTTGTTTTACATATATTCAAACATCATGGGTTAAACTTGCATGCATTCTTAATTCATTTACATTTCCATGCTGAGCGACGTGCATTCACCATATCAATCACTGATCGACAATGATACCCTTGTTTCATTCTTACTTGTTCTTGTTTCAAGTATTCTTTTTTGTTGAAGTTGTGATTGGTTAAAATTTAAACTTTATTATTATTGAAATCATGATATTAAATTTCTTGATCTGAATTGTTTTTTGTATGTTGAGTATGTTTTTAATCCTTTACTTACTCTTGATAAATTCTACCATGAATGTATAAACCACCATGGGTTGGGGTAGATATTAGGGGTGTCTAAATTTAATGAATCCTTAATTCTCATCTTATTAACCCTAAGGATAGAAATCAGGTTTAACAAGAATTGTTTATCTAATTCTTTTAAGATAAGCTGACCATGGGAAGTTTAAATGAACGACCTTGACCTTATTGGAGTGGAATAGGTTATGAACAATAGCCTATGATACATTCTTCCTTAGAATCTATGAATGATGCATCTAGGTTGTAGCTATCTCTATATCAAGGAATATTTTCATCTTAGATAGATATAGTTGGTTTGACCATAGTCAAATAGTGACCTTCTCTTGATTCACCACCTAATCCTCATGATCATACAAAGTTATGATTAAGAATAGCCTTTTTCCTAAATCTTAAAATTTATCATGATCCATTATCACTATTTGATCTTAAAACACAATTATATTAGAATTAGTTATTACAAAACCCAATAAACATGTGAGGAATCCTACACATAGGGTTCAGAGACTTAGTTCCTACTATCCAATTCTATCCTCCTGGGATTGACCTCGTACTATCACTATACTACATCCTATTATCAAGTGTAGTTTCAGAAATAATAAATCTAATCTGTCCATAGACCATGAGAATTAGAAATGCATCCAAGCACATCATATTTTGGTTATATTTTAAGGAATTATAATGGTTTGATTTACATAGTAGAACTATGGTAAGAATCTAAGATTACCTCACACATTCCCCCTTTTCTTTTCAATTTTATTTCTTCTTTTCCATTCAGATGCCACTACATCCTTATCCTTGTGGCTTAGTGAATGCATCAGGACCCTTTGATTCCTTCAAAGAGCCTTGATTCCCAAGAAAATCTTTCCTTGGATCTAAAAATTGAAAGGTACATTTTTTCACACCGATGTTCGATAATAGTATTCCGTAATAATCTTGTAGTTCCCAACCCACAAAATATTCAAAATATTCAATCTATGCTACATGGAGAGGAGCCAATGAAACAAGAAAACACCATTATTGATTGTAGATTTAGATTAATCCAAGGTGATACACCCATAATTATACACACTTATGTTCAGGAACACACATTTGAGAACAAACTCGGAATCATTCATATGATCTAGATTATTGGTCAGTTTAGTGGAATTCAACATGAAGATCCCCATGAACATATCATAAGTTTTTTGGATGTTTGTGATACCTTTCACAACCAGGGAGTATCTTCTAATTCTAAAAGATAATGTTTATTTACATTATCCATGTGAGACCAAAAAAATTGATTAGATCAGAAGTCAAGATCCTAAGTCCATCAAAACTTGAGATGATTTAGCAGAAAAATTCTTGGACAGGTAATTTCCTTTTATTCAAACATGGAAATTAAGGAATTACGTTGAGAATTTTAATCTAACTAATAGAGAGTTATCATGGTAATAATGGGATTGTTTCAAGGAATACACACATAACTACCTGCATCACAGTCTTGATATGTGTATACAACTCTAAACATTTTATCAAGGCCTCCAACCAGCTGCTCACATAGTTGTTGATTCCACCACTGATGGAGGTATGATGTTTAAAATACCTGAGGCATGAAAAGACATTTTAGATGTAGTATCTCATAATTCCAGTATGTGTAAGAGTGATCATGGACCACCTCGGTGTAGAATCTAGCAAGTTGAAGAACATACTCAACTAGATACACAAGTAGAAGTCATAAAAAGGATGCTAGAATCCATTCAGAAAATTAGTGCACCACCTCCCCCTCTTACTTCTATCATGGAGATAGAATACTTCACAATGTATGGTGGACATCACCTATTCAGTACTTCATATTTGGTGTTTGAGAACAAAAAATCCAGGATTTTAATTATATTAATTACAATCAATAAAATCAACAATTTTAAAAACCACATCAATATTTTCAACTAAGGCTAGTTCAATAGCCACATAAAAAAAACCAAGGGTACTTCCATCAAAGAAGTTTTCATGAAAAATTCAGAAACCAAGGACCACCATAATATCCACCAATGGATCCTAGTCATTGACCACCGTAATAGGAAACCTAGAAAACTTTCCATCCTAGTGCATGACAAAAATTTCAACTAGCTTTATTAAGAGCTCCACAACCAGCCATTCCTCTTCAAGAAAAGCTATAAAATAAAATTTCAACATTTATTCAAAAGGAAGATCATAGGATGATAACCCAAGTGACTAAAATGAAGAATAAAAGGGATACTCTTTATAATCTTGAGAATAAAATGGGTTAGATCTCAAAGACTCCATCAGAGAGATTTTTCAAGTACTCTACCAGGTAATATAGAGACATACCTAAGGGAAGAGGGGAAGGAGGTAGTATTGAGGAGTAGAAAAGTTCTAGAATTTCTACAACCATATGTAGGAGAAGAAAGAAAATCTCTAGAAACAAAAAAACATTCAATGGTCATTGAAGAAAATAATGATGAAAAAACAATTGAAATTGCTTAAGAGATAACTCGAGAGGAACCACCTTTGGTAAAATCTCCCATTCAAGAAATAATTAAATGAGATTTATATATTATTACACCACCTTATAAACCACCTCTCCCTTTTTCATAAAGGATGAGGTAAGTAAGGATTGAAATGAAATACAAGAATTTTTTAAAAATGTTAATGAAATATCTCATAAACATTACTTTTGCTGAAGCAATATATTAAATTCTTTCATATGTAAAATTTCTCAAGGAACCAATTTCCAACAAAAAATGGATGTCCTAGGGGCCATCTCAGTAAATGTAAAGTGTTACACTATTTTTTAGTAGAAAATTTCATCTAAAATGAGATATCCTGTAAGTTTCTCAACTATGTGCACCATCAAAGAATGTAACTTTAGAATAGACTTATTATATTTATGAGCCAACATCAACATCATGCTGATGAGTTTATTTTGTAATATGGGACTCAAGGAGATCAAACCAACTAGAGTAGAACTCCAGTTAGCTAATTGATCAGTAAAGTATCCCTGATGACTTTTGGAGGATATCCTAGCCAAAAACAACAAGTTAGTTTTTTCAGTAAAGTTCATTGTTTTGGATATGGAAGAGGAAGAAAATGTTGAAATCATCTTAGGCCGACCATTCCTAGCCACTTGGAAAAAATTTATTGTTGTTAATCAATGAATTGTAATATTCCTATTAGGTTTCAAACAAGATATGTTTGACATAGAGAAATAAGGAAAACAAATAGATGATTCTTTTGAATCCCAAGCTATCTCCCTCAATGACAAAAGAGATGGATGCTTAGACATTGAAGAAGAGAATGATGAAATA
The DNA here is from genome assembly GCA_963277665.1 of Viscum album. Taxonomy (NCBI): domain Eukaryota; kingdom Viridiplantae; phylum Streptophyta; class Magnoliopsida; order Santalales; family Viscaceae; genus Viscum; species Viscum album. The sequence continues at coordinate 1,206,284,428 of OY728127.1, read as the reverse complement.
CCCCTATTGAGGATAAGGGATATCAATTTGATAATATAAACTATATAGAACATCTTATAATGGAAAACATCCTACCATTCATACCCTCAGTCATTTATCCACCAAAATTGTAACTAAAACCCATCCCCAGTACACTCAATTAATTTTTTCTATAGAATTCTACTGCACTACCATTCAACATTAACACATAAATGAAAAATTCAAAATATGAAAAATTAATTGAAGTTCTAGAAAGAAATATGAAAACAATTACCTAGAGGGTGGATGAAATCAAAGGGATCAATCCTTCTTTATGCACGCACAAGATCGTACAAGAGGAAGGTGAAAAACCTAAAATGAAACCCTAGAGGAAACTCACCCACACTGAAGGAGGTTTTTATGAAAGAATTACTGAATCTTCTGTATGTTTGATTAATTTTTTCAATCTATTATAGTGATTGGGTGAGCCCACTATAGGTCATTCCAAAAAAATTTGGTCTCATAGTTAAGAAAAATGACGAAGATGAAATGATCTCGACTTGTACCATCACTAGATAGTGAGTACGTGTTGACTACCAAATCCCAAATAAAAAACCCGTAAAGATCATTTACCCTTGACCTTCATGGATAAAATATTGGAGATACTAGTTGGACATTATTTCTACTATTTTTTTTATAGATATTTTGGATACAATTAGAGTGCAATAAACCTAAAGAATTACTCTGAAACAACATTCACATGTACATTTGGTACCTTCATCTATAGGTGCGTGTCTTTTGGAATGTGTAATTCACCAATGACCTTTAAAAGGTGAATTAAACATATATTCCATGATATGGAATATGAATTCTTAGAAATTTTCATTTATGAAATTTCAATTTATGGAATCTCGTTTGAGGTCTTCCAATGAAATCATGAGTTAATCTTGCAATGCTTTGAAGAGAAGTGTCTTTTTTTAAACTGTAAAAAACTAAACATTTTAGTTCAAGGAGGCAAATTCATTGTACAAAAAATATAAAATAATGCTAGGTAAACTAAAAGTTATCAATGATCTACCAGATCCCTCGATAATCAAAAGAATAAAGAGTTTTATAGGCCATACTGGATTCTATCAGTGATTTTTGAAATATTTTTTTAAAGTTACCTACCTTATGAAACACCTATTATCAAAGGAAACTCAATTTTAATTCACTGAATAATGTTGGTGAGAATTAAAAACATTAAAGAAAATATTTTTAGAATCTCCTGTTATTATTTCACCAGATTTGGAAAAGGAGTTTGAATTATTGTACAATGCCAATGACATCACTATTGGTATTATCCTAGGACATTGATTTAGTCATATATTCCTCCCACTATATTCTACTAGTCACAAATTTAATGAAGCACATGGTAACTATAAAACAAAATAGAATTATCTCTTAGTAATTGTCTTTTCTTTAGATAAATTTCACTTCTATCTGGTTTAGTAAAAAGTCATTATGTATACTGACCATAAAGCCCCACAATATTTGATGAATAATGAGGACTCCAATCTAATACTAATATAGTAGATCCTATTTATAAAATATTTTGAAATCATCATCAAGGATACCAAATAAATAGAAAATTTTTTCTCTGACCATTTATCCTAACTTCCACTGCCACTTAAAATGGATGATGGAAATCTTAACATCGAGGTCAACCTATCTAATGAAAAAATATTCAGAATAAGAGAAAAAACACTACTTTTAGATATTTCAAACTATCTCACCTTATGATTTTTATACACAGAACTCTTTTACCAGTAAAGAAAAATATTTTTAGTTGATTCTCTAGACTACTATTGGGATGAACTACTACTTTTTAAGCACTATGGTGATGACTTATTATGATGTTTCATCACAAAGGAAGAAATACCAAGTGTGTTAGAAATTTTCATACATCACTAAATAGAGGAAATAATGGATTAAAACACACATTAGAAAAAATTATGTTGAGTGGAATTTTCTATCCCACACTTCACAAATATGCAATGGAATGTTGTCAAAGTTGGAATTTGTGCCAACGAACTGACACCATTAGAAAAAGGAATGAAATGCCAAAAAACCCAATCATGGAAGTTGAAATATTTCATGTGTGTGGAATAGGTTTCATGGGTCTATTTACCAATTCACAGGGTCTGTCCTATATCCTTATTGGAATAGACAACATTTAAAAATAGATAGAATTTGAAGCTACATTTCCTTACAAAAAAAATGTGGTCATGAATTTCTTAAGAAAAATGTGTTTTAAATATCCTATAATATTCATTAGTGATTGGGAACAATGAACCTTGATTTATATAAATTTTTATTACTTCATAATTGAAGCATACTTAATACAACATATAACAAAACCATGATTGGACCGTATAGGTATAGTGTCTTTAGAAACTGGGAAACAAAAACAACTAGTTCATAAAGCATCTACATTGTCTCTTATTTATTTCATCATATCTAGAGTCCCTTTTGGAATATCCTACTTAATACCCTTCTTCCTGACTTGGGAAAAAGAAAACATACCAAAGGGTGAGCTCAAATGCTCAGTAAGGGAAAACAAAGGAAATATCAATCATATCATATTCATAAGAACATAACATTTTGAAAATCTTAACCTGAAAATGAGATCATAATATAATATCATGGGTTAAATCATCGTAGTGAAAATGCAATCCCAATAACCATAACATAAAACATGAAACTTTTTGGCATACACACATAATCATAGAAAATCATTTCTTATTAGTCAAGACTTATTCCCAAGAATATCTTAGCGGACAAAGTCCATTTTTGAACCGAGTTCACTCCTCGTTCCAGTCCTATATCACGGAACCTGTTTTAACTTTCCATTCTAGCCATGTCTATCACATGAGATATAAATCTTTACACAATGCATTGGAGTAAGATATAGGTCCCACCCATCTCACAATGAAACCATTCTTATGTGTGCCACAAAATCATAAATCATACATCATAGCATAACCATGCAATAAAAATAGGATTCTTAAACATCATGTCATCATAAAACAATCCTTATAAGATAAAGGACTTCATAAAAATAATTCCATCATAACATAATCAAATAAATGTAATAATAGGGATAGAAACAGAAACCTATATTGTCTTAGATGGAAAATAATTTTGATAAAACATTTGAACTCCATTCTTGATGAAAATATCCTTTCTACTTCAAAAACATTTTTCCTTTATTAACATGTCATATAATTTTAAACTAAAAGAAGTTAATTAAAAAAATTGAAAACTTGTAAAGGATGCTTCATGGAAATAATGTTTTATGAAATCATAAATATCCATTCATGTAGTATAAGTTAAAAAAACATTCTTCTCGTACTTTGGCTGGAAAAGTCAAAAAGTATCTCATACTGAAAACAAAAAAAGATTCCTTTCATATCTTTTAATAAAAAATCACAAATAGGTAAAATTGGATTTAAACAATTGTAGGAGGATAGAAATAATATTACATATTGAGGAAACATGGATGTGGATGATAAATATGCCCCAGTAAATTCTGAAGTATAAACAATCTCGAATAAAAATGAGATTGTGAGATTTTCCCTTACCTTAGGTCCAATATGCTTTGTGCGTATCCGAACCTCCTGTATAATCATTTCAATATTGTCATTGACTTTTTACAGAATCATATTCATTGTTATAATATCATATATGATCATATTCTTATCTTCTTATTAGTAATATTTCATTCCTACTTGTTATTCAGGTGTTTATTGCTTTATGTTCTTATCCATATTTTGTCGAATAAATTCTTAATACTCTTTTTAGGTTATAGATTCCTTATTTATAGAATGGTATTAGTGTAATATATATCATATTTATTCATTAAATTCATTTATATAAGCATTATTCAATTAAGATCATGTAGAATGAGTCGCACCACATCGTGGAGACGGTAGACCGTACGTACGCACAAGCGATGATATCATTCCCATAATTATTGGATGGTATTGGAGTGGATGATGGAATGTATTAGAATTAATATCATGTTAAAATAATTATATATAGGTATTTTTTTCACCATTATACCATCCATGTAAGGTGGTGTTGGGAAAACAGATTACACCACGACGTGGAGACGATATTTCGTACGTACGCACGCGCGGTGATTTCATTTTACAAAGGATGGATAGAAGGTGAAATGTATTTGTTTCATATTTATAATAAAATATAAGTATATTAGTGATACTGATGTTATTACTTTATAGTTAAACAACTGAAGAAGAAAAAGCTGAAGAAGAAAGAAACTTGAAAGAATCGGCAGAAGAGATTACCTCTTCTTCGATGCACCTCTTTTAATCTTCCTCTTAAGGCACTAGAGTTGGTCTTTCGAGGAGACTAGAACCTCTATAATGTTTATATGGAAGTTGATAAGGTAAATGGGCAGGGTTTTTCCGAGCTTGAAGGCTCAAAATTGAGTAAAGAGAATAGGTAGGAGGTTCCCTTTTATAAGAGGGGTGAGGGGAAGCTTAGGAAAATCTTAAAATTTTATTTTATAATAAAGTCATATTAGGTTTATAATAGCTAAAAATTAATTTATTTCTAATATAAAGTAGGTATGGGTATAAATACTCTCAACCAATACATTTTAGACAAGTTTAGGTCACCATTTTAACCTTATCATTTAGATTTAACTCTAAGTTAAATAATTTAACTTTTACCGTGTCTTCTTGTTTTCTTACACTATATGGTTAATAAACTTACTATAACAAGACAAACTAACCCCAAGTGGTTCATTATTAATATATATAACATTATATAAGTCATTTGTCCGAACCTTAGATTTTTAGGAATATAATATCAATTAATAATATAATAAGTGTTTTAAAATCTATTTTATGTCAATTTTGACACTATTTGGTAATTGATTTTTGTGAAAATCATAACATCATGATTAGTTCGAAAAAAGTTAATTTAATAAATACTAACATGTCATATTAACCTATAAAATTAGTGTAATTCATAAAAAGTCTCAAATTACATTTATTTGGGTATTTATAACACCAATTTTGTTAATATTTTATTAATAAGGTAATTACTGCATCATCATTGTGTCATAAATAAATTAAATTATTTAATTTCTAAAAATTATAAATAAAATACCATTACGTAGGAATTTATTTTATCCTTATAATGAATATTTATAGTCGAATTTATCTTATGTATAACCATATATTAAAAATGTTTTAGTTATTAAACTTTGATTTTAACTCTTTTAACTCTTCTTTGAATTAAATAATAATAAATGTCCTAATCTAATCCAAGTGGACCTAAATGATAATATTATATTCCTAAGGTTGTTTTTGGTCGAATTACACTTATCCAATAGAATTTGGACATGTTTTAAGGTAATAATAATATCATTTTTACCATTAATTACCTTATTTACTTTTAACCGTGGTAAATTAAAGTAAAAAGTTACTATTCACCAAAAATTATTTTCATCTCATTGAACCACATTTGACTTACTGATATCAACATTGTCTCTCAGATTTTTGAAATTCCACTCATAGAAGCGGTAAAATTATGTTTTATGTAAATTTGCAAATTCTCCTAGAAGGTGGGTAAAAGAGGGTGAAAAGTTCAATAAAATGTTTATATATCTAAAATTATTATAAAATGACTCCAATGAATTACATTGAAAATATATAGGTATTATGTATCTATTTTGACCTAAAATAAATTTAAATAAAATAAATAATTATTTAAATAAAAAGTCGGTTTTTAAATAGTAACCTAGTGTTTTCACTATTCATAAAAAATTGAACGTTTTAAGAAAAATACCAAAAATTCACCTAGGATAAATTCCATATTCCGAATCCAAAAATGAAGTCCATTTTGAAATATAAAATTTATAAGATTTTAAAAAGTGGGTATTACTATTCATAATGGCTAGTTTATATAATATTTTAATAACATACCATTGTTTAGTGAAACTTGTTATTGCGTACAACGCAAGCTATCGAGGAAGGTTTCTCTAGCGTGTAACACAAGCCAAGACAGTGTTGTGTGTAGTGAAAGAATCCTTTGCGTTTAACATAATTCATAAATACAAAATATTTCTCACAAAATCTAAGGGTGTTACATTCTACCCCCCATTAAAAAGAATTTCACCCTCAAAATTCGTCACTTCATAACAAACAAATGAGGATACCTCTCCCTCATCATATCCTCAAGTTCCCATGTAGCTTTTTTTAATTGGTGGTTCATCCATAAAACTTTAACCAAGTGAGTGGTCTTGTTTCATAGTGCTTTTTCACTACGATCCAGAATCTCTATTGGCCATTCTTCATAAGAGAGATCTTGCTTCAGCGGTACAACTTCTGAGCTTAGTACATGTGAAGGATCGGGTATGTACTTTCTTAGGAGAGATACATGGAACACATCATGAACTTGAGAGAGATTCGGTGGAAGCGCCAATCGGTAAGCTACCTTCCCAACATGATCCAGTATTTCAAAAGGACCGATATACCTAGGGCTCAACTTTCCCTTCTTTCCAAATCTCATTACTCTCTTCCAAAGAGATATTCGTAAGAACACTTTTTCACCCACTTCAAACTCTAGGTCTTTTCTTCAGTTGTCGGCATAAATTTTTTGTCGAATCTGAGTTTTTGTTATGTGTTGTTGAATAGATATTACCTTTTTTACCATCTCACCAACAAGATTAGGTCCTAATAGCTTTCTTTCCCCAACTTCATCCCAGCAAGTTGGAGCTCTGCATTTATTTCCATAGAGAGCTTCATAAGGATCCATCTGAATACTGGAGTGAAAGATACTATTGTAAGAAAATTCCACCAATGGTATGTGTTGATCCCAACAACCTTTGAAATCCATATAGAAAGATCTCAATATATCTTCTAGAGTTTGAATAGTCCTATCATACTGACCGTCTGTCCGAGGATGATAAGTAGTGCTAAAACTCAACTCTGTATCTAGAGTATGCTGAAGACTTCGCCAAAACTTCAAGGTAAACCTCAAATCCCGATCAGATATAATGGAAAGTGGTACTCCATGCAATATTACCACTTCCTTCACATATATTCTGTCAAGCTGATTAAGAGGCAAATCCTCTCTAATAGCAATGAAGTGTTCCGACTTCATAAGATGATCTACTATAACCCAGATAAGATTATTTCCTTTGGATGTTTTAGGAAGTTCGGTGTCAAAGTCCATAGTGATGTTTTCCCATTTCCATTCTGGTATGGGTAATGGTTGTAACATCCCCTCAGACTTCTGTCTCTAAGATTTAACTTGCTGACAAACCAAGCATTGAGAGACATATTCAGCAACATCTCTTTTCATGCCATCCCACCAGATTTACTCCTTCAGGTCCCTATATATCTTCGTGCTTCCAGGGTGGATAAAGAATGAAGAACTATGAGATTCACCCAATATTTCCTTCTTTAATTATGGTATGGGAGGAATGCAACCCGATTCCTGAACCTTATTATTTCATCACAATCCATGTAGAATTCAGGAACATTTCTCACCTTCTTTTGTAACTCTACATCGTCTTTTTGTGCCTCTTTAATCATCACATGTATAGATGGTTGAACATTTATTTGTGAAAGATAAGATTTTTCCCTTCCATTATAATTCCAAGATCCATCCTTTGTAAATCCATAAATATTGGATCTTTTTTGATCCTCATCATGGATAAGCTAGAATGGTCTTGTCGACTTAATGTTTCGGCCATCTTGTTTGCTTTCCCAGGGTGGTAATGAATTGAGCAGTCGTAATACTTAATTAGCTCCAACCATCTTCTTTGGCACATATTCAGCTCCTTTTGTGTGAAAATATACTTTAAACATTTATGATCAGTATAAATATCACACCTTTCACCATAATGATAATGCCTCCAAATCTTTAAAGAAAAGATTACCGCAGCTAATTCCAAATCTTGAGTTGGGTAATTTTTCTCGTGGATTTTCAACTGTCGTGAGGCATAAGCTACCACCATATCGTTTTTTCATGAGAACACACCCCAATCACCTCTTGGATTGTAGATCACAAATCTTTCTCCACTAGAAGGCAGTGTGAGCACAGGTGCACTAGATAACCTTCTTTTTAACTCCTTGAAATTATCTTCACACTCCTCCATCCAAACGAACTTAACTCCTTTTAAAGTCAAACTTGTTAGTGGATTAGATAATCATGAAAAATACTTCAGAAAACATCGATAATATCCAGCCAAACCAAGAAAACATCAGATCTCAGTTATTTTTGTTGGTTTTGACCATTTTTTGATAACCTATGTTTTTGCTGGATCCACAGATATACCCTCTTTTGAGATTATGTGACCCAAAAATGAAACTTTTTGAATCCAAAATTCACACTTGGTAAATTTGGCATAAAGCTTCTCTTTTCTTAGGGTCTTTAGTAAAATTCTCAAGTGATCTTCATGTTCTTCCTTTCTCTTTGAATATAAAAGAATATCATCTATAAAGACTACAACAAACTAATCAAGATAGTCTCTAAAGAGTCTATTCATCAGATCCATGAGGATAGCAGGGGAATTAATAAGACCAAATGGAATCACTATAAATTCATAGTGTCCATAACTTGTAAGAAAAGCCGTATTTGGTATATCCTCCCTCTTGACCCTTAATTGATGATACTCGCAATGAAGATCAATCTTGGAAAAGTATTGAGCTCCGCATAGTTGGTCAAATAAGTCATTATTGTGTGGGAGAGGATATTTGTTCTTGATAGTGATCTTGTTAAGTTCTCGATAATCAATGTAGAGTCTCATTGATCCATCTTTCTTCTAAATAAACATAACAGGTGCTCCCCAAGGTGATGCACTAGGGTGTATGAATCCCTTATCATGATTCTCTTGGAGTTGCTTCTTCAATTCCAGAAAATCAATTGGGGCCATTCTACAAGGTGTCTTTGAAATGGGCATAACACCCGGTATGAGTTCTATTGAAAACTCAACTTCACAATTTTGTGGAAGACCTGTCAATTCCTCTGGAAAGACGTCATAAAAATCCCATACAATGGGAATATTCTTAATCGTGAGTTTCTCTCCAACCATTAAAAATAATAACCTTCATTCATTGGAATCAAGACCCATAAGATGGATGAAATTTCCACTGGAAGGTTATATTCATCCTTACATCGATAAGTGATCATAGATTGATCATGAATATGAAATTTTACTTCCCTTCTTTGACAATCGATATGAGATCCATATAAGGAAATCCACTCCATGCCAAGAATCACATCAAATTCCACTATAGGAAGGATAACACGATTTGCAGGAATCACTTTCCCACAAACATCAATTGCAGAAGAATTATAAACTTTTGATGAAACAGTTGTGCCATTAGGAGTTGTCACAACTAACTCAACATCTAATTATAGATTTAGTACGGCTATAACCTTAGAAAAATCTTCATAAATAAAAGAGTGGGTGGATCCCGAATCAAATAAAACATTTTCTACTTTAGAGTGGATGGTAAGTGTACCTTTCACCACTTCGTTATCGTACTCTACATCGCCGATTGAAATTGCATGCGACTTTCCTTTGTCTTTGGCCTTAAGAGTTTGTTGATGTCGATCATCATCTACAACCCTTGGATTAGGGAATTGATTAGCATAATGCCCCATTTCCTTGCACTTGTAACATTAAAGTGTAAGAGGTGCATTCTATGTAGCCTTTTCTTTGTTCGCATCACTAGACTTCTTTTTCCCATCATTACAGCATTCAAATGCCCGATGACCTTCTTTTCCACATTTGAAACAATTACTTGTCCCTTTAAGACAATTTCCTCCATGTTTATTTCCACACTTTGATCATAATGGAAAAATCATCTTCTTTTCAGTGTGGTCTTTATATTTCCCTTTGAATTCTATTTTCCTCTTCTTATCAAACCCGTATGACTGATGGGTTACTCCAATCTCCATCTCAACCTTGAGAGCACATCGAACAATTTCTTCATAGCTATTGAAGTCCCTTATGGCTAACGCCCTTTGAAGAATTGGTTTTAAGACACTAAATAATCGACCGATCATACTCTCAGGTTGGATAATAATTCCAGAAGCACACCTTGAAAGTCTAGTAAAATTTGCTTCCTAAGTACCGACAGATTCATCATCCTTTTGCTTTAGTTCAAGAAACTCCTTCTCCATCTTTTTTCGAAGAATACGAGGGAAGTACTTATTGAAAAATATATTCTTGAACTCATACCATTCTATGGAATCAATTTCATGTCTTTTCCTTGTATTCTTGATATAATTACACTATTGATCAGCTTCACCTTCCAAACGATATACTGCTAAGATGACTTTATCATGTTCATAACATTGAATAACTGAAAATATCTTTTCAGTGGTACTGATCCATTGTTTAGAAACTAATGGATTAGTAGATCCACTGAATGAGGGTGGACGCTACCTCATGAAGGATCCAACATAATGTTGATCCTTCCTTTAATAATTTGGAAGTCCTGCATGATTCATAGCTTGAGAAAGTTGTGTGAGGATGACTACAAGATTTTTCATTCCAGCTCCCATAATGTTTGGTTGGTCAGGGGTACAATCATTGCATTTCCCGTCGCATTCATCATTAACATGGTTCCTTCGGGTTCCAGCCATTGACTAAAACCAATAAGCATAGTGTGAGAAACACTAATAATAATAGAAAAACCACATATTCATGAATAAAATTTCACACTTAAGGTCTTATCATAGGTTATTCAGGGCCATTTCTAAAACACTAATATTGTGTTCTATGCTTAGACATATCCTTAGGGTTCTTACTAAGGCTTTCACATCCTAGTTTCCAATGGTTGACTATACCTTTCCTCTGATACCAACTATAAGGAACCTTACTTTACATGCATTTTTATTACTTCATAATTGAAGCATACTTAATACAACATATAACAAAACCATGATAGGACCGTATAGGTATAGTTTCTTTAGAAACTGGGAAACATAAAAAACTAGTTCATAAAGCATCTACATTGCCTCCCATTTATTTCACCATATCTAGAGTCACTTTTGGCATATACTACTTAATACCATTCTTCCTGAACTGGGGAAAAGAAAACATACAAAAGGGTGATCTCAAATGCTCAGTAAGGGTAAACAAAGGAAATATCAATCATATCATATTCATAAGAACATAACATTTTGAAAATCTTAACCTACAAAAGAGATCATAAAATCATAACATGGGATAAATCATAGTAGTGAAAATGCAATCCCAATAATCATAACATAAAACATGAAACTTTGTGGCATACACACATAATCATAGAATATCATTTCTTATTAGTCAAGACTCATTTCCCTGACTATCTTAGCGGATAAAATCCATTTCTGAACCGAGTTCATTCCTCGTTCCAGTCCTGTATCACTGAACCGGTTTCAACTTTCCGTTCCAGCCATGTATATCTCATGAGATATAAATCATTACCCAATGCATTCGAGGGAGATATAGGTCCCACCCATCTCATAATGAATCCATTCTTATGTGTGCCCCAAAATCATAAATCATACATCATAGCATAACCATGCAATAAAAATGGAATTTTTAAACATCATGTCATCATAAAATAATCCATATAAGATAAAGAACTTCATAAAAATAATTCTATCATAACATAACCAAATCAATGTAATAATAGGGATAGAAACAGGACCCTATATTGTCTTAGATGGAATTTTTTTTTGATAAAACATTTGAACTCCATTCTTGAGGAAAATATCCTTTCTACTTAATTTTTTTTTCCTTTCTTAACATGTCATATAATTTTAAACTAAAAGAAGTTAATTAAAAATAAACTTTAAAAATTTTAAAGGATGAATCATGGAAATAATGTTTTATGAAATCATAAATATCCATTCAAGCCATATAAGTTAAAAAAACATTCTTCTCATACTTTGGCCAGAAAGGTCAAAATGTATCTTGTATTGAAAACGACAAAAGATTCCTTTCATATATTTTACTAAAAATTCACCAATATGTAGAATTGGATTTAAAAAATTTTAGGAGGAATGAAATAATAATACATATTGAGGAAACATGTATGTGGATGATAAATATTCCACAGTAAATTCTGAAGTATAAACAATCTCGGATAAAAATGAGATTGTGAGATTTTCCCTTACCTTAGGTCCAATATGATTTGTACGTATCCGAACCTCCTGTATAATCATTTAAATAATGTCATTGACTTATTCCAGAATCATATTCATTGTTATGATATCATATATGGTCATATTCTTATCTTCTTATTAGTAATATTTCACTGCAACTTGTTATTTGGGTGTTTATTACTTTATGTTCTTATGCATGTTTTGTCAAATAAATTCTTATTCATATTTTTAGGTAATAGATATCTTATTTACAGAATGGTATTATTGTAATATATATCATATTTATTAATTAAATTCATTTATATAAGCATTATTCAATGAAGATCATGTAGAACGAGTCTCATCACATCGTGGAGACGGTAGGCTGTACGTACGCACGAGCGATGATATCGTTCGCATAATTATTGAATGGTATTGGAGTGGATGATGGAATGTATCAGAATTAATATAAGGTTATAATAATCATATATTTTTATTCTTTTCATCATTATACCCATCCAAGTAAGGTGGTGTTGGAAAAACAGATTACACCACAGCGTGGAGACGGTATTCCGTACGTACACACGCGCGGTGATTTCGTTTTCCAAAGGATGGATACAAGGTTAAATGGAGTTGTTTCAAATTTATAATAAAATATAAGTATATTAGTGATACAGATGTTATTAATTTATAATTAAACCACTAAAGAAGAAGAAATTGAAGAAGAAAGAAACTTGAAAGAATCGGTATAAGATATTACCTCTTCTTCGACACACCTCTTTTAAGCTTCCTCTTAATGCACTAGAGTTGGTCTTTTAAGGAGACCATTACCTCTATAATTTTTATATTGAAGTTGATAAGTGAAATGGGCAGGGGTTGGTAGAGCTTGAATGCTCAAAATTATGTAAAAAGAAGAGGGAGGAGGAGACCTTTTATAAGAGGGGTGAGGGGAACCTTAAGAAAAACTTAAAATATTATTTTATAATAAAGTAATATTCAGTTTATAATAGCTCCAAATTGATTTATTTCTAATATAAAGTGGGGAAGGGTATAAATAATCTCAACCAATAGATTTTAGACAAGTTTAGGTTACTATTTTAACCTTATCATTTAGATTTAACTCTAAGTTAAATAATTTAACTTTTACCCTGTCTTCTTGTTTTCTTACACAATATGGTTAATAAACTTACTATAAAAAGCAAAAAGAACCCCAAGTGGTTCATTATTAATATATATAACCTTATATAAGTCATTTTTCCGAACCTTAGATTTTTAGGAATAGAATATCAATTAATAATATAAGATTTTTTTTAAAAACTATTTTATGTCAATTTTGACACTATTTGGTAATTGATTTTTTATGAAAATCATAACAGTATGATTATTTAGAAAAACATTAATTTAATAAATATTAACATGTCATATTAACCTATAAAATTAGTGGAATTTATAAAAAGTCTCAAATTACATTTATTTGGGTATTTATAACACCAATTATGTTAATATTTTATCAATAAGGTAATTACGACATCATCATTGTGTCATAAATAAATTAAACTATTTAATGTCTAAAAATTATAAATAAAATACCATTATGTAGGAATTATTTTTAACTTTCTAATGAATATTTATAGTTGAATATATCTTATGTATTACCATACATTAAAAATGTTTTCGTTATTAAACATTGATTTTAACTCTTCTTTGAATTAAATAATAATAAATGTCCTAATCTAATTCAAGTGGACCTAAATTATAATATTATATTCCTAAGGTTGTTTTTGGTAGAATTAAACTTATCCAATAGAATTTGGACATTTTTTAAGGTAATAATAATATCATTTTTACCCTTAATTACCTTATTTACTTTTAACCATGGTAAATAAAAGTAAAAGGTTACTATTCACCAAAAATTATTTTCATCTCATTACTGATATCAACCATGTTTCTCGGATTTTTGAAATTCCACTCACAGAAGCGGTAAAATTATGTTTTATATAAATTTGCAAATTCTCCTAGGGGTGGGTAAAAGACGGTGAAAAGTTCAATAAAATTTTTATATATCTAAAATTATTATTAAATGACTCCAATGAATTACATTGAACTTATATAGGTATTATATATCTATTTTGACTTAAATAAATTTAAATAAAATAATTAATTATTTAAATAAAAATTTTGTTTTTAAATAGTAACTGAGTGTTTTCACTATTCATCAAAAATTGAAAGTTTTCTGAAAAATACCAAAAATTTACCCTAGGTTAAATTTGATATTCAGAATCCAAAAATGAAGTCTATTTTGAAAGATAAAATTTATAAAATTTCAAAAAGTGGGTACTACTATTCATAACGACTAGTTTGTATACTATTTTAATAACATATCATTGTTTAGTGAAACTCGGTATTGCGTACAACGCAAGCTATCAAGGAAGGTTGCTCTAGCGTGTAATGCAAGCCAAGACAGTGTTGTGTGTAGTTAAAGATTCCTTTGCTTATAACATAATTCATAAAAAAAAATATTTCTCATAAAATCTTAGGGTGTTACATTGGGGATTACATTTTACTAAACATGTTGTTAATTTAATTCTAGAGAAATATGGAATCAGGTATAATAAAGGAACTCCCTACCATCTGCAAATTGGTGGAAAAGTTGAATCGTCAAACAGGGAAATCAAACAAATCCTTGAAATGAACATAAATAAAAATCTAAAGGATTAGAGTTTGAAGTTGGATAATGTATTATGGGAATATTTAAATACATAAAATACACCCATTGGTACCATCAGTTCCAATTATAGTTTGGAAAAAATTTCCATTTTCTAATAGAATTAGAGAATCCCACATATTAGGTAATTAAGAAGCTCAAACAAGATTTTTAAAAGGATGGGGAAGCTAAGATGATACAATTGTATGAATTAGAAGAAATAAGAAATGATTATTATGAAAATTCCAAGATGTATAAAGAAAAAGAAAATAAATTGCATCATCAATGCATTAAAAGACACATTTTAATCCTACAGATACGGTATTATCATTTAACTCAGGATTAAAATTGTTTTTTGGGATGTTAAAATCTAGATGGTCAAAACCATTTGTGGTCAACCAAGTATTTCCTTATGGGACCATCGATATTCAATAGTAATGTAGACTACCATTCAAGGTCAATGGTTAATGATTTAAAATCTATCAAGAACCTTACCATGAGGTATATGTCATCTTCTTGAAATTAATCTGAGCATCCAAGAGTCATGGTCTCAATGTTACACGAAGGGCTGACAAGAAAGAATCCCAGGTCAGTTAAACATGGTCTAGAATAAGTTAGAATAATCTTTGGGATATCATGGGTCATTTATAGAGAAAAATCATGGGATCTAGGATAGAATTAGGAAAAAGAAGCACTTACATATCATGTAACCATCATTAACAATGTGTACGTTTCACTGAATGAAATAATTTAAAATCCAAAATTACATGTCCTGTATCATTGTTACACTTCATGTAATTTCTTAGTTTTTTTAATATGTGAACCTAGGGATCACAACTTGCGTAGAATCCCCCTCTCACCACTCGTACCTGACCCCTCACACTACCTCCCCCTCTCATCGATTGCACCCCACACCTACCGTACCTCCATTTCATTTCTTGAGATCCCCCTTCCTCCCCTATCCTCCCTCATCAGTACCTCCTACATCTGAACATACCCTGAAATGGAATACATGAATACCATACACACTCCTCCTATTGATCATATTCTTGAATGAGATGATCCACCATTGGTGAAGCATTGACGAGTTTCCGCACCTCGAAAACCCCATGCATCATCATCCTTTACCATAACTGTAGTCCCTGAAGAGCTTGCTATTCCAAAGGAGTCCCAATCCAACTCCAGTGTGTCTTATGAGGATGATCACCCACACCTACACCCCATCATGAAATTATCAGACCCCAAGAACCATGTTGTACTCTATAGGCTGTTGGAAAAACCAATGATGACCAACAAAACCATATATATGTCCACACTTTCATTCCTAGGTATCAGCCAAGAGACCCTCCACCTCCTGGAACACTTGAAAATATCCTCAATCGTATATGTGCATGAGGAGATATATCGAGAGTTGTTTCTTATGTTTCTATCTAGTTTTGATATTGTAATTAATATCCTCCACTTCTAATTTTGTGGATGACCCCATGATATTTCATTTACATATTTCAGCATAAGCCTCAAGATTTATACAAATGAATTTTTCACATCTGAGGTATTTCCAAAATACCATCTTGATCCTTTCACATCAGATTCTAAAAGGCTCTGGAGGATGATTACATGAGATGGTCAAACTGAGAACAATCCTAGGATTACAATATCCACCCATCACTAAGGTTTAGTTCTTTTCATCATTCATAGGGAATTGACAGATTCCTGGTACACACATGCCAAGTCTCATAGAAGTCTTATCTTGATGGACTACATCATCCTCAATACATCACTTGGCGAACCATCCACAAATATGGCCTCTTTGTTTGATTTCTATTACTAAGAACATACACAACGGATGTGAGGAATATTGATGGGTAGATCTTCTATCACCCATTTAGCCCATCATCTCGTTATATTTGCACAAATATTCAAATAACCTCCCTCATCCTATGTCATCCATTGAATTCCTACCGCTTCACAAGATGAAGCTAATTACCAAGGGTAGTGAAACCTACTAATGGATTCAAAGAGTCTTAAAGGATACTTACAAGTCACCCAGCTTGCGTACAACTGACCAAGAACCAGCTCCATCCACCACTACTGGATTATCCCCTATATCTTTCATCCCCACCCATGACTCCACCCATATCCTAAAATTCACCACCACCACCACCTACCATACTAATCAACCCACCCCATCATATCCAACAGATCTCTGGGCTATGCACCAATGCATCCTAGAGAATATGAATCGAATCTTAGCACCTGCATATCCCTTTTGCAGATTTATCTAATTTCACTACCCTTAAACCACCATTATCCATGGAATATTCTTATAAACCACTGACCCAAACCTTCCCCTCATCATCTACCAACCATAACCTATCCACCACCTTGGCCAAACATCCATCAGAGCTAAAAAACCCTGTTGTTCTATAGGAGTATCTGGAATAATAGGCCCAGAGGGGAAAGGGACCAACACTCACCCCATCCACTGACGTTCCCTTCATCGATCTATCTATTAGATATATTTCAACACTATGTATTGGTACCTCCTCACCTCCCATGATTGATATAGCTACTAGTATCGAGGAACCATCTTCCACAAAAAATTATCCAACCCCTTCTACCATTACAACCATTCACTATGTAGGGAAGTTATATCCACACTCTGTTTGAGAGCAGACTGTGGAACATATGCTTGATGATGTTGACTTCTCTTAGTCTACCCCAACCCTCCTTTATTTTTATATACTACTTGGGTGGTATTTATTTTACTATATGTATTCCCTTTAATTTTTGTATCATTTCACATCATATATATATGGGATAATGTTTTTTAATATTTATTTGGATTATTTTTCAATTTATTACACCGTTATTAAAGCCATGTCTATCTCATATTTTTCTTATATGGTCGTCGATGTGCCTATACTGCCACCATCTACCCTTATTCTATGGATGACTCAATATATGGCTGATATCAAGTGCTAGATTTAGGAGAAATCACTAGAGATCTGTGCTCAGTAGCCATCACCACCACAGGCATGAATAACATTACTACCATATAAGATTCATGATTTTTATGCTCATGAAGTGACCAATCCTACAAAATAACCATGAGAGCTAGAGGAAACCACCACCAATATCTACATATGACAGAAGAGAGTTGATCACATGGATGATACTGACCGATACACTAATATATCTTTTTAGAAGACAATTTCATTTTTAGCACTTTATGAGAGGAAACCCATATTTCATTTATTTTCCTCTAATTTTTTACTTATGATTTAATTTTAGTATTAATTTTTTAGCATTATATTTTTAGTTTTTAGTCACTATGAGCATTAATGTATACATATACATTCATTTATAAAAATGTAATTAATTTTCCTTCATAATGTTCACCGAATTATTTTCTATTTATAAAATGTTTAAACCGTATGGAATAATTCTTTATCTAGTGTAGGATTTGTATTTATCACCAATAAGGTAGGTATCCAAAATAAAAAATCTTGTTTTCCCATGTTTTCCCATGGAATTCACTCATTATAAAGAGTTCTGGATTCCATAACATCACTTTTCAAAAATTTCTACTTCCATAATATAAACTTTATTTGTTATACACCTCCTACGGTAATTTTACAAATAATGAAGATGCACTCTCATTTTAAGTGTGGGGGAGTCCTTATTGAATTTCAATTTTGATACACAAGAATTTTTTTATTTTTCTCATTTATCTTGGATACACATTTCATTTGAAATCATGCTATAAACCAAAAAATAATTAGACCCATTTAAATAAAATTAAAAGTTGAGGTGGCATTTGTTGGAAATATATGTGTTAATCATGTTTATATTTTTTTAGTATTTCTATGTTTAGTAAACTAATTCAAATTAATTTTTTAAAAATTAATTTCAATTAAATTACTACACGATTTTATACCATTAGTGATTACCAGTTTTCAATATTTACTTCCATTCGTGAGAGGATTCTGAGCCTATGATTGCATATTCATTTCGGGGAATATTTATTGAGTGAAACCTTGGATATATGAACCTATCAGAACTATCGTTGAAATCTTATTTGGTATATGACTGAACAAATACCATTTTTATATGATTGAGGCAATAGATTTTGAACTACATTTTTTAAATACCCTCTTTACATCGTTACTTCATTTATCCCATAGTTTCCATGAATTATCTTAGTAGGCAGATGCTATTACAAGGTGATTATCCATTCCAACTCCGCTCGTTTTATTATGCATGTATTTACATTGAACAAGTGTGGTGGAGTTTTTTAGACAATGGACATGGGATGATATTACTGAGGAGATGTATTATAGTGCTTACAAGAATATTTTACTATAAGGACCTGGCCTTAAAACATTACATAATCTTGGGTTTTATTCAAAAATTTAATTTATTTCACATTGATGATCTTTTCAGATTTATATCTTTATAGAACTATTACTTAATACATTCATAACATCACAAATTTATAAAGAGTGAAAACTACTAAAATATTATCCATTTATTCTAAAGTATAAAACATTTCAAAATAAAAACTAATTAAATTGAAAAATACTTATAAAATTTAATTAGACTTCATTATTTCTATTACACATCCTTATAACCTATGAAAAACCTTAAAAACATGGGATGAGTAAAAAAAGCTTATCAAGGGACATGAATAATGAATAAGCATTAGTCAGTGAAAGTATGAAAACCCATTAAAACCCTTTTCCTAAAAACTCATAATCTTGCATTAAAAAATCATGTAGTTTCCATGGTACATAATTAACATATCACTCTTACATTCAAACTTAAAAATGTAATAACCATTAGGTCTACTTCCATCTCCGGAGTACCTAATGCATTAGGGAGCTATAATGGGGATCACCCGTCATATCTTGAGCTATAATACGATCAAAACAACATATATTGAGATTTAATAGGGATAAACCCAACATATATAGATATATAATGTGATAAATACATAATAAACAATGTTCAAGGAATATATAATGAATAAACATCTTGATAACTCATTTAAACGCAAGAATAAAACACTTTCAGATATCAAAATACCCTATTACTCTTAAAACACACTTTTAAAATATAAAATATGTGCACATAGTAATAAAATAATATTATTCAATAATAAAATTAGGAACATATAAATAAAACATTAAATTAATAAGTAATTTGGAAATCATAAAGAATTACCCATACCATATATATATATAATCCTTTTAGTTTTTTGGAAAATAGACATTTGGAAGGAGTTCAAAATAAAGTCCCTTACATCGGGTTAGAATTCCATAAAATGTGTTCAGAACTCCTTTATTATGATTTTAATAGTTTTATTAGTTTATTATAGAACAAAAAACATGTTTATAATACCTTATATAATCTTCTTACAACATTTTCCACCCGTTTATTAACAACATTTTATTAATACCATTGTTTCAGGTGCGTTCTTTTCATGGTTTCCAAGATCGCTCTATTTTGTACATACTTGGAATAAAATAAATAATACTATAGAAGTGAAAAAATATATATATTTAGGTAATTTTAAAATATTATAAGAGAATTAAAACTTCTCATGATTGTAATAAAGGGAAACAAAACTCATCGTCCACGAAGGTGGTGAATTGACACACCACAGATAACGATTTTGTTTTATAAGAATAAAATGAGAAGATAAGGGATTTTACAATTAATATAACATAAAAAAATAAAATTACAATACATATATGATAATTTAGTTTTCATGAATCATTAGATAAGATATGTGGGTAACGTAGAAATGAAAAAAATTAAAAGAGATGAAAAAGGAATCTTACCACTTGAAAATATCTCCTTGAGAACCTCTTTTAGTATATTTGAAGTGGTATTTTTGTGATACCAATAGTAATATAATGTAGAAAGTGATAAAGAGAAGGAAATTTGGTAGATTATAGTTTAACAAGAATTCTCAAGGTGATGAATATTTGTGAAAGAACGAGCCCCCTTTTATAAGTGAGGTAAGGGGTAACTTAGGAATTAAACAAAATTTTAATTTATCAAAAATATTTTATTGGGTTTAAGACTTAAAAAAGGCTTAAAAGATAAATGGGATTACATTGTAGACACAATATTATCCCATAAAGCCTTATTTAATATTTTTTGGATTTTAAAATAACTTAATAAAATATTTTATTCATGAAAAATAATTTAGGTTAAAATAAAAACTATTCAAAATTATGACTTCAAACACATCAAAAAAAGACTCAAAGTCAAATAATTTTTTTAATATATCATATACACATCATAACATTATATGGAATTCGTTAATTAAAATAAATATATCAAATTATATTTATTTTGTTATTTTTAATACCATTAGTTTTATCTCTTCATTTATTAAATAATTTCTATATCTTAAATGTTCAAGCCATTCAAGTGTTCATTTATTAGCTAAAAATAAAAAATAAAATTTAATGAGGAATATAATTTTTTTATATTTTCAAAGACTATTCCTTTTTTAAAAACACTTTTGGAAAACCTCACACAACTAGAAAATAGCTCTATACCCACACATCTATACCCATGGTTTAAAACCCCATGGGTATAAATGGAATGTTTTGACCTATACCCATGGTTTTGTTAAAACCATGGTCATACTATCACCAATTTGAAGTTTTTATCAGGTTCCTCTTCCCAATTCCTTATTTCCTCCCCCACATCTCCCCCGAGTCCTAGCCTCTCCACCCTCTCCTCCCCTTCACGACCTCGACCTACAATGCTCTCCTCTGCCTCTCGACCTACACCTCCCCCCCCTCCACCATCTTTCCTCCACAGGCACTTCTGCCTCCACCCATCAACCCTAGAAATATCCCCATGACACTCGACTCCTCCTCCATAGCAGCCTCCACCTCTACCTCCTCTCGACCACGTCCGCCTCTGCCTTTGCTTCCCATCCCTCACCTTCACCTCCCGACCCTCACCTCCACCTTTGCGGTAGCTTCCACCTGCACCTCCTACTGGCCACAACCTCCTCCACCCCCTCTTTATTATATCTAGTTATAAATGTTTTTTCAGTTTCATATTAAATATTCAAAATGTGTTTATATAGAAATTGTGTTTTATTTTATTTTAAAATTATTTTTCCAGTGCTTTGAACTGTGTGGGTTTATAAAATTAATTTCTTTATTTGGTACTTTAAAAGAGTTAACAATGATTTGTTGGAACTTTACATAAGTGTTTTGGATCATACCATGATTATTTATTTTTTATGTTTAACGTTTGAATGAAACATAGATTATCCTGTAAGGGATAACTCATAGAGAAAGTGAGTTGGTTTATTATAAGTTCTTGATTCTTTATGTGATTTATCTCGTGTTTTTGTATTCTCATAACAACATAGTTGGTTAGGGGAACTTGGGAACTTGGATTAGGTAACCTAAAACCAACTAGGTTCTTTTAACTCATCCCGTGTGTCTCTCTGACTAGTAGAAAAGTATAAATAGTACCACCATCAGACTAGTGATGTATTTTTATATCCATTATTTTAGTTGAGGTTTTCTCCCAATATAGTGAAGTCATTTAAATTTGTAACCACAACTTTAGTTTTCCTACATCCACTCGTACGAAGTTATCTAATTTTAGTTATTTATTTTATGTATTATACATTATTTATATTGAGTTCCTTCTCCATATTTAGTGAATGATTTCACTATATTTGTTCAATAATTTATTCAATATTACTTATTATAATTATAATTGATTATTTACATCTAATATCATTAGTATCATTACTTTTTTTAAATGTGTGATAACCAAGTTATGAAATATTGTCAAATTAAATTAGTCAAAAAATGTTTTTTTAAATCATGTTGTTGATATTCATTGATTTTTAATGATATTTTGATGTTTTCCATAAAGAGGTAACTACTTGAGTTTCTCTAGAAAATTAATGGTGTTTCATAAATAATTTAGTTTAATTATAGAATGTAAAATATAGATTTTAATTAGGTTTTTTAGTATTCTTACATGATAAAATGACCATAATTTCATAAAATTTATTTTAAACTTTCATAAATGGGTTTTATTATTAATGAATATGTATAGGGTGTAGGGAGGGTACCTCTTGAGAATTATTATGCTAATTCCTATATAAATTTTAGGTTCTTCTCATATGCTAGAGGATTTCTACCTATATAATACATTTCTATTAGATTCATCTAGTATGGGTATAGTGTGGAGGCATGATGGTTACCATGGGTTATGTAGAATTTTTTTTTGGTGTTGGCCCCTTTTTGTTTATTTTGTACTGTATATGTATTAGTCACTTTGTCCTTCTTATATCTCAAGAAAATCCTCTTGTTTATCTCATCTCTTTTATGTTAGAAATTTTATAAATGTTTATATATATGGTTGTGAGTTGTTTCTTATGTTTCATATTTTTAAACTATTTATTTTGTTTGAATGAACATTCAAATTTCAGAAGGGTTATGCCAGATTCTCATTATATTTAAATTTTATATTTTATTAATATAATTATGTGAAACCATTTCTACAAGCATATATTTAATGCCTCAATGATTTTATATGGACCAGGGTGAACGAGAACATGCTTCAGATTATGTCACATATAGGCTCTAGTTCCAGTTTGAAAGGTCTTCTAGGTTGATTCATGAAAGATATCATTTGTGTCCATCAGTGTGATATATGTTGACTATAAAGAATATATATAAGATAACTGTTGTAGTTTCCAAATTTTATCATTATTTACTTCAGCATGGACCTAGTCAACTATTTTCCCATAGTATACGATTACAAATTTGAAATAAAACATGTTAATTTTTATAATGTGAAGCATTTTTATTTTTTATATAGATCAAACTTTACAGGTTTTTCTTTAGGTTGATTTTTGATGTTTAGGGCTCTTGGGTCTGATTTTCCTTTATAATAAAATTTTTCCATGTAGAATGAAAAAACAAAACAAAACAAATCCAAACTTATACCTCTCAAAATAGAATTGAAATTCATAAACCCATGCTAACCCAACATGACCCAAGTAGAACCAAAATTTATTGAATTGAATCAATTCGAATCAACGTAACTAGATCCCTAATGGATAGAATAAAACCAAATAAAAAATAGAATTAAATGTTAAAAAAACATTCACAAACTAACCGAACCATACTAGAATAAATGTAAATTAGATTAACCAATATAGATATGAATGATTGAAATAAAAAGAATATAATTCAAATAGAAAAAAACTGAATGAACTAAATTGGACCAATTAAAACTTATCTGACTTGAACTAATCTGATAGTAAAAATGATGAATCAAATTGGACCAAATATAATGAATTGAAACCAATATGACCACAACTGACACGTACTAAACAAAACTAAACCAAACTAATATGAAAAAATGTAATCAAATTGAGTCGATTATAACCCAAATGAATGAAATTATCCTAGTTAATATAAATAAAAAAATATAAAATTAATCAAATGAAAATTTACCAAATAAACTTGTATAAAAAAATCGAACTAAGATGAAACTTGAGCCAAACTGATTATATAACATTAATAAAAAGTTTAATTATTAATTAATAAGAATATACTATTCGAAAATATCATTTTTAAACATGGATCTATTTCCCCTTTCTTATAGGATCATTATTGGACCCATGGGGCATTGTGGTTCTTATATTTTCGCTGATAACTTGTTTAATCACAAGAGATATGTAAGTTGTAGTTTTATTGTTATTTTATTTTCGTTATTGCATCGGCCACTTATCCCTTTTACCAATTTCTATATATGGAGGTTATTTATATCATTTTAAGGGGGCCAGAAGGGCATTGGAGGCACCTACAATGTTTTTTTATAGGGGAGAGAGATCGGGGTAGTTGAGGGATTAATAACGTGTTTCATTTTTATTCTACTTTTACTATGTTTCTTATTTTTATTTTATTTTTCTTCTTCATCGATGTATGAAATAAGGATGGGTCATGATTAAATTTTAATTATTTTTTATTTTTTATTAATTTTTTGTGGGTGAAATCATTCCTAATATGTGATTCGCAAACATGATCTCCTGATAGATTCCAAAAGAAAACTAACCCTAAATGATCAAACCATCTTCCAAATTCATGGGTCTAAACCACTACACCCAAAAACCCTTCCATTAATTATTATATGAATTATCAAAACATATTAAGTAAAATGGATGACCACATGTTCCCCCAAGTTATGGGATTCACCTCTTAAAATTTCTTCACTGTAGTGTGATCAGAAGTAGACTCATTTGTTACATTTGCCACATATTTTTTCGTGAAAATGGGGGAATCAAGCATAGAGAATAAATTTTCCCCCTCAACAGCTGAAGAAATTTACCACAAGATGTTGGGATGCACAAAGAATGAACTAAATCCTCTAATTTTGATCTAGATTTGAGTAATGAGGTTCTTCATATCCATAAGATTAAAAAAGAGGATCCCTAACTTGAATTCTAAGAATATCAAGCTTTAGACTAACAAATCCTCCAGTTTATCCTCTCCCATGTCTATGTAATCGTATACTATCTATATTTAATCTCACTGGATTAGGTAAAAATTACCAAAACAAAAGTCACTCACTATCCACATGCCTAATATCAACTTCATTTGTTCGAGATAATTCCCCTCAAATGTTCTAAAAATATTAGGCTTCAACTCACTGATTATTTTAATTATCAAAATAGTAATCAAAATGTAACAAATGTCTAAAATAATTATAATGAAACACCTCTAATGAAATAAATTATGGTAGAATAAATGTTAATAATTTCTAGGGGAAAACTCTATCTCTTTCATTAAATCTATGAAATTTTATTCCACTCTCTAGGAACATTCATTGAACCGTAATGGATCTAGTTGATCCTACACACAATATCCAAGTTATAATGATCTATAAAATAATATTTTATATAATTATAATATAGAAAATCCCATTAGATTTTTTTCCCTTGAACTCATTTTCTTTTTCTCTACTTTTTTTGTATGTGGGTGTCAACCAAAATCTCATTATTCATTTTTATGAAAAAACAATTATCACTTATGAAATGATAGAATTTCCCATATAATTTTCTCTCCCATGTTTGATTATTTAAAGATCATCTAGATACTTCTCGCATGCCTCATGATTCTTATATTCATTCTAAAAATATTTCCACTGAAATATGAAAAATATCATTCTTATAAAACTACATGAAGATAATATAGTTTCACACTTTAAAGTTAGATTTTCATCAAACCTATATAAATTTATCTTGAATATGTAAGTATAATATATCATCCCATCTTACTCTCCAACAGCCCGAAGGCCTTCATATTTTTTTATTATATGATAAAGCCCCCTTGTAAGGGATGAAGGGGGTGGAAACCCAATGACATCATGGACATAGGACAATCACACGTGAAGGAAGAAAGAGTAAAACCAGGATGACATCATAAAATTGCTCCTCCCCTGCATTTGAACTTAAAAAAGCTCTTCACCATTGCAAGGTAATTCTGTAAGCTTGTGTCCTGAGTCAAAGCTCAGGCCCGATCCGATGGTAGGCGCCATACCCTCTCAGACAACCAAATCCAAAAAACACAGCAAAGATGAATTTCCAGCTCTGAAACCTCCTCTGGAGTCAATTCATGAAGTCGAGTCGGGATCACAAACTTCCCACCTTAGAGAACCAAACCATTCAAGAAAACACATACCACCATTCCAAATCAACCGAGAAAACCAAAAACCGATTCAATTCACGATGTCAGCAATTCAGGGGATGAAAACTGTCACTGAAGGCTTCACAGATGCCAGATGATGCCAGGATGCTACTCCGTCACAAAACAAACCAGTCCAGTGCTGTAGAGCCCGTCGCCGCCACCAAACCCACTCAAGAAGTTCATTTCAATCCACCCAAAGCACTCCAGCATACATATACCGAGGCAACAACCCAATTGACCGCGGAAGGAAGGAACTCGAACACCGAGCCACCATAAAATGACCGAGCCCACAAACCATCGACAAACCTCGACGCCACAAATGAAAAAGAACCGCACCCACCACCGCATAGAACACCTAAAGGAATGACTAGAATCCACAGGGAAGGGGAAGCAAAACCTTACCGCTGAGGCATGAAGCAGCACAACTGAGCCGAGAGAAGACCACCGAGGACGATCCATGGAACAACCCAACCCGAAGGCTACCATCAAGGTCTTACCGTCGAACCAAGAAAGAGACAGAGAAACGAAGAAGGTTGGAGCTCTAGAGGGCATAGAACGGAGATGGAAACGAGACCTCCACCGAGACATGAACCAAAGAGAAATCAGAACTGGAATTCAAACCCTCCATGTCACCATAGGTGGAGGAGTTATGCACCACGATCACTCCATGAAGAATCACCGAAGGAAGGATCTGCGGCCAACCTGGGAAGGGGGAGAGGATAACAGTGATAGGGGAAACCCTAGCTCTGTTACGCCCCTTACAGGATCATCCTGTTATCCATTTTGAAAATTCATCTCATCTTACTATTCTTCATATATATTCAAATTTAGTCACATATCATTTGTGATATCTTGATCAATTTAACACTAGTATCATCTTTACTTAATTTTAACTTCTAAATTTAATTAATATGTAATTTTAGAATCATAATAAATAATATCATATGAATTCATACTAAAAATGATCTCTTTTATATTAAACTAAAATATCTTCTTCTCTCCCAAACAATCTTGGTTCACACTTTATTTTTTGATTTATTTTTCAATAAGATTCAACACTTTCATCATAATATTTAATTTTTAGAGGAATAAAATAATTATAGAAACTCAATTTTTAGACTAGAAAAGTCTCTAAAACATATCTTGCTTTGATCTTATATTTTATCAATTTAAATATCATATTCTCATAATTCAATGATTTTATCACATTTAATATATGATGTTTTGATCCAAGAAAATTAGTACAAGAATTATCCCAATCAATTTCTCCCTAGAATAAAAATTTATGAAATTATCATAATTTTTTCACATAGATGGAATGATAAGAGGTGACTAAACCTTAATAGGAATTAGAAAAAACCTTAGAAGGACATGACTGAACCTTATTAGTGCATGTCTCAACCTTACACTATATTTTCCCCAACCTTATGGGGTCCCATCATAAGGTTCATTATAACTTCGATGTATTTCCCAACCTTACATCGATGGTTGTATCAACCTTATAGTGGATTGTCTAAACCTTACATGTTGTTTGTCCTGACCTTATGACCAATATTTCTCAACCTTATGACAATGGTTTTCTCATCCTTATGAGTTCTATACTTTTCCATATTTTTCACTTTGCACATAATCACTTCCAGACATCCTCAAACTATCTCAGAACCTCTTCTACACTTTAAATAAAAATAAAAACATTAGTAATATGTACAACCATATTAGACTTCTCATTACAGTTTCTAAGGTATTGTAGTATATTAAATATCCAAGATATCCGAACTACACTTCATTTACAACTTTAAATCAGGTATCTCAATCCTATATCCAAATTCTATTTACCACTAAATATTGAATCCAACATTCCTAGTAACACCAAGATGGGTTACTTCACATATAATCATTTAGATCTCCTCATTTGAGTTGTATTATAAATTTATAATGCACAACATTGTTATTTTTCTATTAGTCAGTGTCCAGAAACACTTCTAATATCCATCTTATCTAGCTTTACTCATCCTTTATTAACAATTTGTAGATAGTGTTATAATAAGCATCAACAACTGACTTTGACCTAATTTCCATATCTTTAATCATCTAAATTTAGGTATTCTTTCCAAAATTACATTAAGATCTACTCATTTACCCATAATGCATGGGCATGTTCTCAAACTTCTTCTAAGGCTGGATTCCCACTACAAAACCAATTACTCTAAACACATCAACTTTCACATTTTCAAAGAATTTACTAACAAAAAATATAACCATCATCTTCTAAATCAATTTGGGTACCTCAAACCCCCCTTTGGATTTGTTGTTAATACCCAATATGCTTCCAATTTCAATGTAACACTTCTCCCTCTAATTGAAAATAACTAAAAAGAGGAATATTTTTTATCCTCATTATTGATCCCATCATTATAATAGAAAAATATATCCCCCAATAATATTTCTTAAACTAAATAACATATTCTCCCATTATTGTACATTTATTTTCAAGAGAGAAGTATGGTACTGCAATATTTATAACAATGAGCCCAAATCAAGTTAACTCAAATCTATATGGGTTATCCCCATGTAGAAAATAAGAGTAAAATTATGAAAGAATAAATTTTTATCAAGTATATCACTCAGTGTGATACTAACTCTGAATTCACTTTATTAGGGTTGTATAGAAATATTTTCAAAATGTTTTATAAGTTTTTAATTAACTTCAAAAAACATATAAAAACTTTTAAGTGGAAAAAAATTTGTACAATTTTTTATAAAAGTAATCCCCCATGATAAAATGAGTAAGCATAATCAAAATAGTAATTTTGAGAGTGAAATCATAACTTATATGTTGATATTTCAGAAGTTGTTCAGATTATAAATTTAACTAAAACTGATAACCTACGTTATCCTGCACTATTTTGGTAGCTTCCCCTTAAGAAATTCTCTCCATACCCCTTCACTATAGCAATTTTCTTTCAAAAAATATTCTTTAAGAATTTTTTATACTAGTTGTTTCTCAATAATAGTTTAAATATATCAAGTAATATGATATAATAAGAAATCAATATACCAACTGAAATTATATCCATGCCGATTGATTTATTTAACTATATAGATATTAAGTCCTTCTAAAGATTCTCCATTTCTTGATTCACTTTCAGTCCCCTTTTTTCTAGATGTAAAATTGATAACATATGAGAATATGGTGGGTCTTTCATAAGTTCATTAGTTGTAGCAGTAGTTTTGAGGATTTTTTATCTACCAAATCATTATTTTCGTTGTAACTTCTAAGTGACTGGTATTCTTCATTATTTCTTCCTTCTTAATTCTAAAGATCTATTCGGGTTTTGGTCAGTATGGTTTTCTTTTTATTTTTATCTTCATTTTTAGATAGAGTTGGTCATTTTATTTAATAATAAAGGCAATTTAATTCCTTTATACTTGTTCCTTCTATTTAGATTTTTCCAACCAATCATGACATAAAATCAAAAATTCTATTTTCTCATGTTAATTCTTCTTCTTAGGTGTGGACTCCTTCTTTGTAGCATAATTTTTGACATTTAGATTCAATGGTATATTCCTTTTTTCACTTTTCATCCCATTAATTTTAGTATTCTTAACATTGTGAATTTTTTGGGCATTCATTAATCTATTATAAGAAAATAGTGAAAATGAATTTCATACCACTCCACTCTTTTCCACCACCTAGTAGTAATCAATAATTTTATCTATGGTTGTGATCCTTATGATAGTAAAATTTTCAGGTCTTATACACCAAATATTTTTATCATGATTCCATACTCCTTGATAATTATATTTCTTTATGCCCAAAAACAATGTTATATATTTTACACCTTCTAGTAATTACCCAAGATATATCAGCACTTCAAGTATAATGTGGTCTCTAGATCTTCTAGAACATCAATATTGTTGAGATGCCTATCCAGTTAAATCATAGATTCCGATGACACTTTTCTGTCAACCAAGATTTCATCTATGATCAGGTCGTTCATATGAACTCATCAT
Source organism: Viscum album (assembly GCA_963277665.1). NCBI lineage: Eukaryota > Viridiplantae > Streptophyta > Magnoliopsida > Santalales > Viscaceae > Viscum > Viscum album. The sequence continues at coordinate 1,206,253,837 of OY728127.1, read as the reverse complement.
TAAATATTAAATTTTGACTTTTGAATTTTGAATTATGATTACCTTATCAGAGTTAGTTTCCTAGAGTCAAAATACAAATTCTTTGTCACTATATTCAGAAATGTAAAATGCTGAAAACATATACTCCATTATGTCTCACTCCTTGTAATCATTATATATATAGGTAAATGCACTAAAAATATTTACGTGGATGAAGTAAATACTCCTTCTATAGAAATAGTTCAGATAATGTCATTGGCCAATTTGTGATGAGAGACTCTTATGGATTATGTTAGCCCCATTATTCACTAATTCAACCCAAAACAACTTATATAACCCCTCTTGAATCCACATTATTATTTCCTTCTCCGTTAGTATCCAGTTCACCATTTCTACAATTTTATCATGTTCAAGTGTCTATGGAATGACCATTTAAAAACTAATCCAATTTCTCCAGCATAGCCTCTATTGCCATTTTCTTAATACTCCCAAAATTTTATAACCATAAGCATCTTCCATCACATTTGACCTCTTTTTCTATGATGTACCTTTACAATACGATGAATTCACTAAACTTATATTTTTTCCTAATGATTTTCACCCAAAACATTGCATGTGGAATCATTAATAAAGGATACATATAAGAGTGATCATCCATAATAATGCACCAGATCTATCCTAAATAATTTTTTGTGAACCAAATGTAACTTATCATTAATTTGTGAACTATAGTTGTCTAATTTTATTTGGATTGGTGTAGCTTAATCCGATTTAGATGATGTTTGGGATGAATTCTTATGGACCATACTGTGCACCAGACCGTAAATTTCATAGGTTGAGCTCCGCAGTGAGCCTTTTGGGGGTTTCAGGGGGAAACATGCCCTTGCTTTGGGGTCCCCAAAAAAATTTCAGGTTACTATAGAAAACTTGTAATGTGGTTTGTATTTATTTTTACAGGTCAAGGATGGTAGGAAGGCTGTATTTATTTTACAGGTCAAGGATCTATACCCATAGTTATTGAACCGTGGGTATATTATGTTTGGTGTGATAATATATACCCCTAATTTTGTAAAATGTGGGTATATATGTATTCCCATGATGTAAATGAAACTGTGGTTATTATAGAAATCTCTAGTGCTATAATCATAGTTTTTATAAATCCATGGGTATAGCCCTATACAAAAGCCTTAGTAGCCCATGGTTTATAGAACAATGGGTATAGCCTATACCCATGGTTTTAGTGGATATAACCACTGTTCCAAACCATGAGTACAAGTAATTTTTCCAGTAGTGTCATATTAAAATGTTATACAAACTAAAGTTTAGAGTGTGAACACTTTGACTTACTTTTGAATAAAATATCATAAAGTTATTAATCTAATTTTTGTGGGTCCAGAATGTCCCAAATTCGAATCAAAACATGATTATAGATGAAAATCTATCATATAAAAATATTTAGCCATATTTTGGGTCATTAAATAATTATTATAATTTTAATTAAAAAAATTATTTATTATTTTTTTATGATTGCAGAAGCACTGCATCAGCGTTGAATAAGAATTAATGTTAATTATATAATATATAAAGTTAAATTAAATTACTATCATAAAAATTAATAAATTAGGTTAAAAATAAAATTCTATTTTTGATCAATATATATATTCACTCATAGAAATGTCAATAAAACTTCTTAAATTTTTTTTTGGTTTTTTATTTCCCTGTACAATTATTACACAAGAATTTGAGTAAGATTAATGTTATATGACTCTAAAATTTGAAATTGACAACCAAAAATATCAATTAAACATAATTATTAATAAAAAATTCTTGATGGATCTTCCCATCGTTTTCCTCCTTTCACCAACCCGGAGTCTCTCCCCACCTTCCCAGGTATCGCGTTTTCCCCAAAGTTTCCTGGTTTTTCTCATGGAGGTCCATCATTCCCGATTTCCCCCACGGAATTATCAGATGCTTTATCCTTACACAAGCTCACCTTGGTTGCCCGCTTCGGTCGCCAGAGGCCTTCTGTTGATGTTGTCGATAGGCACATCAACTCTCAGTGGGGTCTTCGTCAACAAGCGGTGGAAGGATTGATCGATTCTTGGAAAATGATGATTCGCTTCTCTTCTGAAGAAGACCTGGCTCTTGCTTGGTCTATTGGCTCGCGCTTGGTCAACCATTTTCGTTTTATCCTCCATAGATGGTCCTTTTCTCTGCGCATGAATCAGAATCCAGAGACCTCCGCAATTTGGATCCGCCTTCTAGGTTTTCCTCTCACTTTCTAAAATCATTAAATTTTTCAGATGATAGGAAATCTCGTCGGTCGCTTCTTGTTTACGGATCACAGAACCCAAGAAGTCTCCCATCCCATTGAACCGCGGATATGTGTTGAGGTTGATGTATCAAAACCTCCTTTGGAATTCATTTGGATCGAGATTGATGGAGAGTACAAATACAAAGATCCGATTATGTTTGAGTCATGGACTCTCTATTGATCCTCCTGCTTCTTCCAAGGACATTCAACACTAAGATGTCGCTGTGGGGGAGAAGCTATGCTTAAATCAAATCCGCTGAATGAGGATTTCACTCACTAGAAAGAGGCTTCCAATGGAAAGGGGTTGGTGGTTTTAGAGAGCAATGAACAAGAGAGAAATGAACGATGTGATGTCAATCCTCCTTCTTATGTGGAAGCTGTGACACAATCGCTCCCCTCGTCTATGAGACTAGGAGCCAATTCGAATGAGACTAGACCTGAAAGGTCAGAAAAATTTATTCATTTGGCCGACTTGAGTTTTTCTGATGGCAAGGATAGGGGAAACAAGGGCCTGTCCAATTTGAAGATGGGCATGGGCCAATCCTGCAAGCAGATCAAGGGAAGTAGATGTAACCTGAACAGGTTTGTGATATTGGGTGATTGCGACCTAATTCCATTTGAAGGAGGGAAATGTGAGGATGTAAGAAATTAAGGGGTTAGTTCTCAGGGAGGGAAGAAGGATGGATTTGAAGTTGAGATGGATTTTGACACTTGTACATGGTCAACCGAGAGTAAGGAAGTGGAACAAGAGGAAGTGTTCATTAGGTCCTCTGCCAGGAAGGGCAAGAAGACCATAATGGACTCAGAGGGCTGCACCAAACATGTGAGGATGTCGCATCCTTAGAAAGAGTACTCTAATTTACTAAAACCATCGGTTAACAGATCTATTAGTAAAGAATATCTCATGAAAAAGAAATCTCTCGATGACATGAATACATTTGCGAAAAGTGGAATAGAAAAAGTCTGTCTGCTTTGAAATAGGAACAAGTTTCTCCTCCTAGTGAAGAGGTTGTGGGATCTCAGGCCGACGTAGATTCCGATCAGAAGCTAGAGCCTATGTTTGCTCTGTTTTCAAAGTGTCTCGAGAGGCAATCCGCACTTGTTCCTTCTCCTTTTTCTATGCAATTGGGTTCAAAGGCTCAGGAGAAAAAGAATAAACGACAAGACCCAACTTCCCTTCAAATGGATTCTTCTGAGGTCCTAGTGCAGGCTCATAAACAAGTTCAGGTGACCCCTAAAAGCCTGGATTTAAGCCTCTTCTCCTTCCCCCCCACTTCTCTGATTTGATGAAGAAGGATTTTATTACACATGATTTGGAATGGAAATATAGATGGGCTCCCTTAGGATAGTGGAAAACTTTGTTCTTTGTTGTGTAAGGGATTGGAGGTTGTGCAGGTTTACTCTTTCTTGTTCTGCTTTTGTTTTCTAGTTTCCTTGTCTTTGGGTGGTATGTTTTGATTGGTGTCCTGTTTTCTTGATGATTTTCTATATGGTTCCAACTCCCCCATGAAGTGGGTTCGTCTTGAAAATAAAAAAAAGGGATTTGAGATTTAACATTGCCAATACTACACAAACACTACGTCCACATTGACAAAATATTTTATACTGATCATGAAATAAATTATAATATACATGGTCTAAATTATTTCTATAAAATATTACTCTTATTAAATCATATTTTTTTAATTCAATAAATTTAATAAATTTTACATCATAATTATGTCTTCATGACATCACATAAAATACCCTATTTTATAAAAATACAGTATTTTTACTATTCCCCAAAAAAGTAATCTTTTTTCCAAAAATTGTAAAAAATTAATAATAAGATAATTTTAACATTTTAAATTAAAAAAAATGAAACCATTTTTTTCAAATAAAAATTATCTAAACGATTAATTAATGTTTTAAATAAATAAATATATAATAAATTATTTATTTTTAGAATAACTGTTTAAATAAAAAATAATAAAAAATATAAAAACAATTTATTTTATGAATATATGGGTTTTTACCTTCTCCATCCCTTTGAAATTGTTTCCTCTCAATTTTTATTCACTTAATAAAAAAATGGGGATACTTTTCCATGATAGCATTTTCAGATTCCCATGTTTCTTCTTCAACCATGTGGTTTCTCCACAAAACCTTAACTTGGTGAATTACCTTATTCTGAAATACTTCTTCTCTATGATCAAAAATCTAAACAAATTTCTATTCATAAGAAATGTTCTCTTCTAACAGAACTACTTATGGTCTCAAAACACGAGATGGATCTGGCACATAGATTCTTAACATAAAAATGTGAAAAACATTGTTCACTAGAGATAAACACGGAGGAAAGAATACTCGGCAGGAAACTGGGACAACTATCTCTAGAATTTTATATGGTAAAATGAAATGTGAACTTAACATTCCTTTCTTACCAAAACACATAACACTTTTCAATGGAGTGATTTTAAGGAAAACAAGATCAACTTCCTCAAAAGATTTGTCTTTCCTCCCTTTATCTAGATAACATTTTTGTCTCCTATGAGCTATCCTCATGTGTCACTAAATGAATTGAAATTAATTGGACACTTACTCTACTAAATCTTATCCCATAAACTCACTTTCCACAACTTCATCCCAAAATTATAGAGTTTAGAACCTCTTTCTATATAATGCTTTAAAAGGTTCCATCTATTTACTAGAATGAAAACTATTATTATAAGAAAAATCAAATAACAAAAGATGATGATCCAAACATCCCTAATAATCCACTGAACAATCTCAAAGCATATCCTATAATGTATAAATGGTACACTCTGACTATCCATCACATTAAGGATGAAAGGTTTTTCTGAAATTTAATTTAGTTCCCAACGACTTCTGATGGAATTTATAAAAAGTTTGAAGTGAACCTGGGATCACATCCATGTGACCTCAATATCTATTTTAGATACAAGTGAGAAAGTTTATCTAGAGAGGGGGTGTCTCGATTAGGAAGAATATGAGAAGATTTAGTCAGTCTATCAATAATAACTTAGATTACATTGTTACATCAACAAGCCTTCGGTAGTCCAACAACGAAGTCCATAGATATATTTTCCTATTTCCTCTCTAGTACTAGAAGAGACTGTAGCATCCCCTTTAGTAACTTATGTTCTTATTTAACCTCTTGGAATTTCAATCATTTCATGGTAAAATCAGCAATATATCTTTTCATTACATGCCACCAGTAATACTCATGATGTTCTCTATATATCTTGGTGGTTCTGGGATGAACTAAAAATAGAGAACTATTATCTTCACATAACTACTCTTTCTTAAAATCTGAGTCACAAGGCATAATAATCTCTTCCTAATTTTAAAAACACAATATTTATCATAGTTAAATTCAGTTAACAAACCCTTTTTAACCAATTATACATTTTTTTGCAACTCACGATCTTCTTTCACCACTTTATTAATTCTGTATAAGAGAGATGACTGCACTAACATCGAAAACAAAATAGATAAATTTCCTACACCAACAACTTATATCCAAAATTCATCAAATCTTTAACCAAGGGGTCATCTTCCAAATGCATCATGGTTAATGTACCATTATTTTTCAGACTCAAAGCATCAACCTCTCTATTTTCTTTTTCCAAGAAGGTAATTAATCATGGAATCATAATCATTGATTAGTTCTATCCATCTTTTCCATCTCATGTTCAATTCTTTCTATGTGAACATATACTTGAAACTTTTATGATCATTATATATTTTAAATTTTACACCATAAAAATGATTCCTCGAAATTTTTAATGAAAAAACAACCTTATCTATTTCAAAATCATGTGTAGGGTAATTTAACTCATGTGGTTTCAACTGACGTGAAGAATAAGAAATTACTTGATCATTATGCATTAGGACACAACCAAGTCCTTTCAATGAAGCATCACTGTAGATGAAAAATTCACCATTTCAGTAAGATAAGGAAAAAACTGAAGCATTCAACAATCTTCATTTCAATTCCTGAAAAAAATCATCGCAATATTTCTTCCAGATGAAATTATCACCTTTTGAGTTAACATAGTCTTTGGGTTAGATAACCATGATAATTTTTCAGCAAACCTCTAGTAATAGCCTGCTAAACAAAGAAAACTACAAACCTCGTTTATATTTATGGGTTTTGTCCAATCTTTAAATTTTTTTGTTTTAGTAGGATGAATAGTTATTCCATCTTTATAAACAATAGAACCAATGAAAGAAATTTTTTGCAACCAAAATTCTCACTTTCTGAATTTTCCATATAGTTTATTTTCTTTTAATGTTTTCAAAAAAACCTTTAGAGGTCCTTTATTATCTTATTTAATTTTATAATATAACCAAATGTCATCAATAAACCCAATAACAAAATTATCCAAGAAATCATTAAATATTATACTCATAAGATCAATGAATATAACAAGTACATTAGTTAATCGAAATGGCATAACTACAAATATATAATACCCATATATAGTAAGAAGCATAGTATTTAAAATATATGCTTCATTTTCTTTCAACTGATGGTACCCTAACTTCAGATTAACCTTTGAAAAATACTGCTCTTCCTAGAGATGATAAAACAAATCATAAATATGAGAAAAAGGTAATTTTTTAACAGTGATGTTATTTAAGGCTCTATAATCAAGGGAATGTCTCATTCAACTATCTTCTTTTTTAATAAACAAGACATGAGAACCCCATAGTGATGTTCTAGGACAAATGAATATTTTATATAATAATTACTACTACTACTTTTTGAATTATATAAGTTCTACTTGAGGAATTCAATAATGGGACTTTGAAATTGGATTAGAATCAGAAACTAAGTCAATAGTAAACTCAAATTCTTGATTTGGAACAACACAAAGAAAATTATCAAGAAAAACAACAAGATACTAATTTACCATTAGAACATAATTAATCTAAACATTTCCTTTATTTTAAATAATATATGCAAGATAAATTTCATTTCCATCCTTTAACTTTTTTTTAGCTTCTTGATATGTTATCAATGATATGGTTTTATTCTTGTACACAAACTGAAACTATTTTTGAGAAGAAACTTCTTTATCTCTATAATAAATCTTAGCATGGTAACCATAAATCCAATCCATACCCAGGATAACATCAAACTATACTAAAGGAAAACACCAAGGTTTTCTGGTAAAATCTTTCTACAGACAATGATGCAGAGATTCATATAATTTTTTTCCAAAATATTTCCCCTGTGTGTTTTCAACATAATTTATTAATTCATATCTTGAGGTGGAGTTTCACAATTACCTGAAAATTTCTTAGAAATGAATGAACATGTAGAACCTGAATCAAACAACACATTTTCATATTCTATAAAACACAAGAAATGTAACAGATACCAATTCGTTTAATCGATCAACATCTTCTGATGTAATTGCAAAGGATTTTTTCACACCCTTATGTTTCTAATCAGGTAGATTTCCCACCCAAGTGACTAGATGTGGACACAAATTAGAATATTAAACCAAATCATTATAGCTAAATCATCTTACCATCATCTACTCATTATTATTATGATCATTTTCCTTTCACTCACGAGACATGTTTCTAAACATTCCCAATCGGTAGCACTTCTAATAATTTAAAATACATTCTTCACGATTGTTTTTATCACACTTTTCATAAAAAGAGAAATTTAGTTTTTTACCTCTATGTTTCTTTGACGAATTCCTCCACAAATACTACCAACTTGAAAATTTGTTATTCAGGTCATCTCAAGGCATGTATGTGTTAAAAAACTCCATTTTAACCTTTTGAGAACAATGTGAAACTTTTTCATAGATTTTAAATTATTATACAACCAAAAATATTGGTAAACCTGGTTTCAATGCTGAGTAAAAAACATTTTTTTCTATTAGTTTTCTGAACAAAAGCTAGCACATACATGGACTATCATGTGAATATTTCATTATATGCAGCTTTAAAATATTCATATTTTCCCTCAATTACAGAAATTATTTTTCCATTCAGAGTAAAACAATATTTGGAAAATATTTCTCAAGGAAAATATTCTTGACAATTTCCTATTCCATGGAATCAAAAATTTCTTTCTCACTAGTATTTTTAACCGAAGACCGCCATCGATCAGCTTAACCTTCAAAATGATTAATATGAATGGTTACCTTTTGATCTTCACAAAATTCCATGATGTAAAATATCTTTTCTAGAGCATTCAACCATCCTACTACTACCACCATATCAGTTTATCAACTGAAAGATGGGGATGTTGCCTCATGAAATTATCTAAAAAAGACAAGTTCCTTTATGGTTCATCAGGTTTTTACTGAGAATGAACAAAACCACCATTTATCACATGAGTCAACTGATCCATTACCGTAAGAAATTTCTCAATTAAAATTCCAACTATTCCATACTCCAGATTCTGAAAGACATCAGCCTCACTGTGCCTTCATACTTTAGATTCCCTGTTTCTTCTGTGGAAAACCATTCTGCATAGACATATCTTAGATTAATAAATATGGTAATCTTCAAATTATATTTCATTTTAAATTAACCATAATGTAAAAACTCATTTATGGTATTTTCTTAACATCAACCTATCCCATAATTTCTATCCAAACCATCCAATGATACCAACTATAAGGACCTAGCCATAAAACCTTAAATAATCTCAATTTTTAGTTAAAATTTTATTTTCATACACATTGAGGATAATTTCATATTTATATATTTAGAGAATTAGGACATGAAATATACATAACATCCCATATTTATATAGAATGGATACTACTAAAACTGTATCCATTTCTTCCAAAGTATAAAACTTTAAAAATCAATAATGATTTCATTGAAAAATATTCATAATATTTAAGCTAACTTCCTTCATTATCTAATAAATCCTTATTACTTGTGAAAAACATTTAAAAACATGGTATGAACACAAAAATCTCATTAAGGGATATAAATAAAGATAAACCGTTAGTCCAGTGAAAACATGAAAACCCATTAAAAACCCCTTTCTATAAAACTCATAAGAATGCATAAAAGAATAATGTTGTTACCTTGGGAAATAATTAACATATAACTCTTACATTGACACATACAAATGGAATAAACTTTCAATCTGCTTCTATCTCCGGAGTACCCAATGCATTGGAAAGCTATAAAGGGGCTCACCTGTCATATGTTGATCTATAATGGGCTAAACCCAACATATGTTGAGCTATAATGGGTCTCAACACATAATATATTGAGATTTAATAATCTAAACCCATAATAAAAAGTATACTAGGAAAATATCGTGAATAAAAGTATTTATAATTCATTGAAACACATGAGTAAAAACACTTTTGGATAACTAAATACCCTATTCCTATAAAAAATAACGATTAAAATATAAAAGTCACACATGTTATAAAGAAATAATAATATTAAAAAATTAATTTTAAATCATATAAAAAAATCATTAAAGTAACAAGGCATGATTAAAGTGGGAGAAATCACCCATACTATATATATATATATTTGAATTTCATAAAAGAGACATTTAAAAGGATTTCAAAAGAAAGTCCCTTACCTTGGGTTTTAATTCCTTCAAATGTGCGAGAAACTAAAGTATACTTGTTTTAATAGAGTTATTAATTTATTATAGAACTAAACTCTTGTTTATAATACCTTACATAGTCTTCTGATAACATTTTCACCCATTTATTAACACCATTTTGTTATTTCCATTGTTTTAGGTGCTTTCTTTTCATGGTTTCCAAGGTCGTTTTATTATGAAATTCCTTTTCAAAAATAAATAATACTGTAGAATTGATACTATATATAAAGGTAATTTTAAATTATTACAAGATAATCAAAACTTCCCATGAATTTAGAAAAGGGAAACAAAACTCATCATCCACGAAGGCAGTGAATTGACCAACCCCGATGATGATTTTGTTATTTATGAATAAAAGGAGAAGATGAGGGATTTTATGATTAATATACCATAAAAAAAATATTACAGTATATATATGATACTTTAGTTTTCCTGAATCATTGGATAGTATTTGAGGATAAGGTATAAATGAAAAGGAATTTAAAAAAGAAGAAAATGGAATCTTACCTCTTGAAAATCTTTCCTTGAGATCCTCATTAAGGCTCTTGTAAGTGGGATTTTTGTGATACAAGGAGAAATATAATGTGGAATTAGAAGAGGAGAAGAAAATTTGGAATAGTATTGATGAGTAATAAGGATCAAGGTGATTGATATTTGTGAATGAAGGAGCCTCCTTTTATAATGAGGTGGCGGGTAACTTAGGAAGAACTCAAATTATTAAAATATAATAAATATATTATAGGGTTGAAGACTTCCAAAATGGGATAAAAACTAAATGGTATTACATTTTATACAAAATATTATCCCATTTTTCCTTATTAAATATTTTCTATATTATGAAATAATTAAAAAAAGTATTTTATTCATGAAAAATATTTTTTTCAAAATAATATTTATTCATATTTATGACATTAAACACATAAAAAAATCTTTAAATTAGAATAAAATATATTATTATATCATATAAACATCATAATAATATAGATAATTCTTTAATTAACTTAACAATGTAATATTATATTATATTATATTATTTTTAATAACATTAATTTGATTTGTTCATTAATTAAATAATTACCGTATCACAAATGTTCTAGCTATTAAAGTATTCATTTTTCCCTAAAAATTAAAAATAAAATTTAATGAATAATATAATTTTATTATCTTTGAAAATAAAATTATTTTTTGGAAAATCATGTCTTGAAAACATAATATTAAAATGTTATACAAACCCAAGTTTATAGTGTGAACACATTTACTTATTTTTGAATAAAATACCATAAAGGTCATAATGTGATTATTTTGGGTCCAAAATGTCCCAAATTCAACTCAAAAAATGATAATGGCTGAAAATTGATCATATAATAAGATTTATCCATAATTTGGGTCATTAAATAAATCCTATAATTTTAATTAAAAACATTTTACTTATTTTTATTATTCTTTCACAAGCATTCCATTAGTGTTGTATAAGCATTAATGTCAATTATTTCATATATAAAAATAAAAAATAAATTAATATCATAAAAATAAATTAATTAGTTTCAAAATAAAAAAAAATATTAATTCAATATATATATTCACTCAATTCATGTCAAGAAAACTTTTTAAATTTTTTATTTTGTATTTTCTAGCCCTGCATAATTATAGCACATACATGTGGGTAATATTAATGTTATATGACTCTAAGATTTAAAATAAATAGCCCAGAACATCATTTATACATAATAATTAATAAAAAAGTAATGAAAATATCTTTTTTCACTCAATTATTATTTATAAGGAACCAAATTTGACATTTCCAACGATGCAGAGACACTACGTCGACACTGACAATAATTTTTACACTTATCATGAAATAAATTATATCATACTAATTTTGAATTTTTTATATACAATATAACTCTTATAAAATAATAATTTAGTTATTAAATAAATTTAATAAATTTTATATCATTATTATGTCTTCATGAAATTATAAAAAATACTGTATTTTATAAAAAGAATGTATTTTTACTATTCACCCAAAAATTAACCTTTTTCAGAAAAATCTAAAAAATTCACAATAAGTTAATTTTAACATTATGAATTCAAAAATTATTTTTTCAAATTTAAATTATATAATTGAAAAATATTATTTTAAATAAATAACAATATAATAAATTATTTATTTTATGAATTACTATTTAAATAAAAAATTATAGTAAATATAAAAAAATTATTCTATAAATATCTGGGTTGTTACATTTATTATGATCCATGTATAGTTTCTAGTATTTCACACCTATCTTATTCCTTTGAAAAATATAAATTAAAAAAGAAGATATTTTGGGTTGTGTATTAAGAAAGTCCAAAATCACCATTTCCAGACCAATGAATCCCCCCCCAAGAATGATATGTGGTTAGGGGATGGATGTGAGATCTGGCCTAGACAAGAATTTTGAAAAATAAAATCACAAGAAAAGAAACATAATGGAACATGATACCCTATGTAGTCACATTATATATTCATGGATCCACCTTGATCTACTTGGGGAATGGACATCATTTATTGTGGGAGGCATTATTTCATTACACTGTTCAGGAAATTCATGCATTATAATTCAGATCTTAACATCTTTTTTGAGTATATTCTTTTCACTGTCTACCCACCTGACTATAGCCTAAGAGCCATTTGAACCTTTTTTATGAAGCCCTCAGGATTGATTTTGATTTTATCTTTACAAAGCGGAGATGATAGAACCAATGCAAGCCTATAATAAAAACATGTACTCAGGGTATGAGTATAAATGCATGTTAATTTTACCCTGAGTGTTGAGAAAAAATCATTGTTAGGAAAATTGAAAAATGGGTGTTGAATTTAAGGAACTATTAATAAATTATAACCCAAAGATTAATAATTTCTTTAAATAAATAAACTATTAGGAATGACTTATTTTCTATGCATGGATGATTTTAGTGACTGAATTTTTCCTTATTAGAGTTAGTTTTTTTTCTTGGTTGTAAATTTTTTCTTATTTTAAAAATTGTTTAGTTTGAAATCCCTATTGAGGAGTGTTTTTGCTTGAGGACAAGGAATTGTTCAAGTGTGTGGGAAATTAATAAGTTGGAATTGTATACACATTTCACAATAATTTTGTTAAATATTATCCATGTTTTATTCAATAATTCACAAGGTATGTGTTGAACATTATAGGAAATATGTTTCAAATGTTTCAATGGAGATTCTATAGAAAAAGGAGAAAAATGCTCATTACACATCATGAAAGTCCATTACAAGAACTGTAGTCATCTTTCAAAGCATGTAACAAGTCATGAAGCAAGTTGTGAAAGAATTAAAAACCATGAAGTAATTATATGAGGTGATTTAACAATAAACCTTTTGAAACATTCAGATTTCAATTCCCACTTTTAATATCCAGATCGAAGGAAGATACACGTCCTGAAGATCCATTACTCATCATGAAATTAGTCAACTTAAAAATCATGAAGATCCAGGATAAGATTCATGTGAGATTCACAATAGATTCAAAAATTGTAGAGAAAATATTTTTTATTAATTACATGACCCAAAGACCCTTTAACCATCATATAATATCCCTATTACATAATTCTAGGAGGCACACATTAGACAGAAGGCTGGACATTTTTTACTCTTCTCTCATTTTTCTCTATTTCACTCTGCATTATTTCTTCTTCCCTTATCTGTCAACTAAATCTTGTAGCAATTAATTTCATTATTTTACATCTATTTAGGAACAATGGATGAAACTTTCAAGTTTTCGTCATTACTTTACATTGCCAAGACGAGTTACATGCATTATCTGTCTCAATCACCGATTGAAAATGAAACACTTACTACATTCTTCCCTGTTCATATTTCAAGTAAGTGTTTGGATGAAGTTGTGATTGATTCATGTTTTAACATTATTATTCTTGAATATATGATAATTAATTTCTTGATCTAAATTTTTATTGGTATGTTTATTATGTTTTCAATGCTTTACTCACTCTTGATCAATTCTACCATGAGTGGCTAAACCAGCTAGGGTCAAGGTCAAGAGTAGGGGTGTCTAAATTTAATGAATCTTTAATTCTCTACTTTATTACCCTATGTATTGTAATTAGTTTAATTTTTTTATCTAATTAATTTAAGCATCCCTTAACTAAAGATGTTTGAATTAACAAACTTGACATAATTGGAGTGGAATGAGTTATCACCAATAGCCTATAATACTTTCTTTGTTAGAAAATGGGATGAATTCGGGTTTTAACTATCACTAGATCAAGGAATAATCACATCATATATTTATCTAGTTGTACTTACCATTGTTAACTAGTGACCTTTACCTGCTTCACAACCTAATCCTTAGGTCCATACCAAGGTATATTTAAGATTATAATTTTTCCTAAACCTTGAAATTGATCATGATTCCTTCTCCATCTCTGATCTTTAACCCAAATTCCCACACTGTTAGTCATTCCAAAACCCAGTAAACATGGGAGGACTCCCACACATAGGGTTCAAATACTTATTTAATTCTATCCAATTTGGTCCTCATGGGACAGACCCCGTAATATCACTATACTAAACCATAGTAGAAAGTGTAGTTTGATAAATAATAAATCTAATTTGACTGAAACCTACATAAAATAAACAATGCGTGCGAGAGCATTACATGTGAGGTCTAGAGGACTAATTTTTATAAGAAGTTAGATCTTGTCTAAGTGGTATTGTTTTAGAGTTGGTGTTCTAGGACCAACTATGTAAAATTTTATTACATTTATATTCATTGTATTAAATAATAATAAGACTTATTATTACATATTGTTCATTTTTTTCTATTAATCTAATGTAATAATGTACTAGAGAATATGTCACATTGATAATGTTATAACTATTTCATTATATAATGATAACTATGATGTTTTATGATGATATTCTTAAATAATGTTCTGTGGTTGGATAACATACTATGATAGGACATATAGTACATAGACTGTCATGTGTGAGTACTCATAAGCAGATGAGGCTTCTTCCAATAATGATCATACATGGTAATCTCCAATATGGGATATTATAAAAACAAACCTGCAAGTAGGAATTTAATTTTTTTTTTCATCATATATTCCTATTTACGAGCACATGTGATGATCCTTTTACTTTTTGATTATTATTAATTAATGTTACAACTCGCATACATAGGCGTATTTCATAAACCATGATGATAACAGTTCATGGTAATGTTTGATAAATTAGTTGAGTAATGTGTGACATGCTATTAATAGATTAGTAGATGAAAATTTTTCCCGCATATCTTTATTGAAGCTGATATCTTAACCCTATGATTGGAATAAAACCATTGCATTAAATTCTAAGGCCATGGTGTAACGATGTGTTTATTTCAGATAGTCAAAGAAATACATATCAAGAATATAGGTTGGTGATATGGATGTGAAACCTTGTTGATGATATATTGTGTCATATGGATTATATTACACAACCAGCATTCATATGTAGTTATCATCATTGAGATGTTTGGTTCTTTCACTAGGTTTACTTGATCCATTTCTAGAAAGTAATATTGGAAATTAGGCAATACCACCTAATTCCAATGAGAGAAAATCCTATAAGGTCACATAGTAAGTGTTTCAGATAATTTTGATTAAATTCAATTTGAATTTAATTATTGGAATAAATATTATTCTCATGACTGAGGAATGATTTTATTTAAGTTTTTTTAATCTATAATATTAACAAAGAAATAAATATTTTCTTTGTTTATTAATAAATAATTTATTTTATTAAATGAATATATATAAAATATTTATTCACTAGATTGCGTATAAAGTATTTATATTATTTATTAAATATTTTAATAAATATTTATTCACTATATTTTCAATAAAATATTTATTATAGAATAAAATATTTATTCGTGTGTTTAATAAATGATAGAGGAGTTTGAATAGACTATGATAGAGTCCACTGACAAATATTAATTTACAAGACCATTAAATAATATTTTTTATTGTGTAAGTTGATTGGTGCCACAAAATAATAATAATTATATTATTATTATCTATGAGGATTATTAATGTTTTAAAATGTGATTTAATGGATAATTAATAATGAAATAATTTTTAACCTAAAACCTATCTATATAAATAGAAAATTATGTTTTTTGTATATGATATCAAATATCGAAAACAGATAATTGTTACACAAAATGAATTCTATTTTCAATCCTCCATCTCTCTCCCTCTCAAGAACGGGAATAGAATAGATATTTATTCAAGACCTAAGAATGAGGAATCAAAAAAGAACAACATAAGAAATTGGATTCACCATTCTAGATCCTGAAGACCAAATTGAATTTTTTTTGGAGATCATTGGAGCATAAGGTTATCTCTATTAGTAAAATTCTACCCTTTGATCCTCATAAGCACAATAGAGGAAATCTAAAAGGATATTTTCAAATGATCGACATCATCAATGAAGAATGGTTCATAAGACAAGGTAATAATTTCTTCCAATATTAAATAAATTAATTAAAAATTTTATGTGAAAGATACTCCCTATTTTTTTCTGGCATTGAAATGATAAAAAGAAATTTTAATATGTCACCCACCACCACATTCTTCTGCTTATATCAAAACCATCATAGTTAACTTTCATCATTCTTCACAATATCATTCTCATGAATTTTATAAATTGGTTTTATATGTTTAAGAACTATATTCCTTATATAATTATGAATGTTCAAAATGGTTTAATTCATTCTTCTCATGTAAATCATTAAGATATAACCTTTGGTTATTCTATTGAATAGGATTTTGAAACCCACTTTCTTCTCATTGGTTTTATCATGATTATGATTTATATAAGGCTTTTTTTTCTTTTTTTGGAACACATATGACAATACATATTATGCTAGAGATTATCCTATGAAAACTATGATACGACGATGGTTAGATCGAGCATATAATTATTTTGATGGATATTTGATGAAGTATACAGGGATTATCATGGATGTTATCATATATTATGTTTTTTTATAGTTATCCTTTACATATTCTTCTAAGGTCACGATTTTAATGTTTCACATATATATGATTCCATGATATAATGTTTTAATTTCCTTATTCCATATTTTCATGCTAATGATCATCCCTATTTTGATATCACGTTATGACCGTTGACTATCATATTATTCCTTATTTCCATTTTTATTCCCTTACATGGATTTATAGAGGACCCTTTTCTTCATATATTTTCCTCAAGGTATCCTAATCTATTTCATATGTTATATTAGATTTAAGAGAACTATGTAGAGTTTAAATAGAGATGTTGTTTTTATGTTTTATGATGTTGTATTTATGTATTTTATCATCCAAAATAACTAGAATTCTAAATCCTTGGCTTGTATTATTGGGAATGTATGATATAAATTGATTATTTAACATTGTTTAAGGCTTGTATCACTATAATTTGTATCAGATTATGGTCTAGTTATTTTTTGATATTTGGATGAGAGAACATTAGTGAAAACCCTAAGGAGAATTATAAGGGTTAAGCTTAAGTATAGGACAACATCATTAGTTTTTGATAATATAGAGGATGTGTGGATTTCCTAAAAAATTAATCACTTTATAGTTATTGGAATGAGGATTTGGGCTCTGTAATTCTTATATCTAGGTGTAAAAACCCCAAATAAGGAATTTTTGGTATTTACTAAAGAGTGACTTAATACATGAAAAAGAGAAATAACTGCACACTACTCTAGAAACCATATCGTATATTCATTGGTCAATCACCCTCTCTTTATAAACCATTATGATGTACTTATTTCTAAATTACATTAAGGGATTAGGTTAAAATGTTTGATAGAAAAAAAATACTAAATTAAACTTGGTAAAACCAAGAGATTTGTAGGATTTACTATGTATGACATAGTTGGAATGAATGTATCATTGGATGAAATGATGGAATCATTGGATATGTTATCATATTATTGATATTTCATAATTATATACTTTGATTATATTGTATATTATTACGACCATTTTAGTTTTAGTATTTAGTTAAAACATGATCACAAGGATAAATATGATAAATGTATGTATCCAAAAAACACTATTTCTTACTACTCAATAAGGGAGAATACATAAATGGTTTAGAATCATTGTATATTCCTATTATTATAGTAAAGGTGAGTTACCTATTGTTTCTTAAGTAAGTGAAGTTGATTTCATAATAAAAATTATTATTTTTTAATCATAGCTATTTTCATTAGTGTGTGATACTTATCGATGGTATTTTGGTATTTTATAAAACGTATAAGGTTTATATGAAACATCTAAGGATTCATCTTCAGTAGTTATTATTTAATGGTTTTGAAACATATATTAAAAAAAATTAACAAACTTAAAAATTGATTTAATAAAATTTTATAAATTTTGGGATAACTATTAGGGACCACATGAATTAGGTATAAATAACCCTTAGGACTAATATAATATTGATACTGAGGTAATAAATAGTTGTGTAATCTTTATAAAAGTGAGTTCAATACTATTATTTTTCTTAGAAATGATTATTGGAAAAAGTTCATGATATATTTGGTTAATTTTTTCCCATTTTTGGGAATATGACATATATTTAATAGTTAGTAATATTATCAATTCATGGATAATACCTTTTTTGGATTGAGAAAAGAATGATTTTTTTGAAGAATATGTGCTTTCACTATGGTTTTATGTTTTGGATACTTATAAGGTTTTGACAAAGGTACACAATAAAGAATAAATGCTTAAGGTATAATCAATAAATATTGTTTTATGAAAGATTAGTATGTTGATCTAGATTTGGATACTAAGGTATATGAAAAATAGTAATAAAAAAAATATATATTTTAAGAATACCTGCACCTACATTCATTAGTGGGTTATAATTAAAATTTCAATGACATAATTTCTTTAATGGGGTAGAATTTTAAAAACTGAGATTTTGGATCCATTAAATTAATATAATCTTAAATGGCCTCTTCCACATGCAATGCCAAATAAAAAAAATATATGACATGTTTAGACCATTAAAACCTACTCAGTGAATTATTTAGTATGAATATGAGAAAATGAATTATGAAATATATTAATATATATATATATATATAGGTTAATTTATATAAATTTACTCAATTCATTATAGTTTTTAATATTCTATATTTTTATGAGATACCTTTTTTATTAATAAAAACTTAGTTTATTATTTTTAAATGATGATATTAATAAAATATAATATTCATTGATGATATCATTATTAGTTTTTTTATAAAAACTGTGAATAACAAGTTGTATTTTAAAAATTTATTTTCTTATAAAAACTATTCTCATATTAATTTATAATTATAATTAAAAGCTAAAAAATAAAATTTTATAAATTGAATTTGAAAAAATAAACCACAATTTTAGATTTATAATGTCAATAATAGTTTAAAATTATTTTTTTGGGATTTTTCTAAAAAATATGGTTTTTAAGTAAATAGTGAAAAATACCATTCTTATAAGTAACATGATTTTTATAAAATTGTTAATATATCAGTATTAATATTAAATTGATAAAACATTTTTTGAATAATGTTTTTTATTTTATATTCTCCTTTATATATATTTTATTTTTTTTTAAATTTCAAACCCATATTTGACATTTTAAAATATAAGTTTTATTTTTCAAAATAAGTGTTTTCATTTCCTTTTAAGAACTAATATCTAAAAATAAATTTTAATAGTTATAAAAGTTTAATATGATAAAATTATTTATATATTCAGATAAATCATTTGAAAATGATCATAGGAATATTTTTTGGGAGTTTTTAAAAAAATCATTTTTTGATGAATAGTGAATATAGAGTTTCTCCCAATAAAGCGATTTTTATTACTTTATCATAAAATAAAAAGAATTAGATATTTATAAACCCTTTTTAATATATCTAATATTTTTTATGGACCAATTTTATTAATGTTAAATACATATTTAAAACCTGTATTCAATTTTATAAAATAAAATAAAATTGATTATATATAATAAGAAATTATTTTTTATCTTTTAATTTAAGTAAACTATATTTGGGTAAAATTAGGATTTTAATTTATTTTAAATTCACTTAACAATTAATTATTTTATAGTAATTCAATATAAGTATTGAAAATAAAAAATATTGATAATGTTATCCCCCACTTAAATTTTAAGCTAAAAATGAAGTTTTTCTATGAAATAGATTCTCCTATTATGTGCACTAATAATAAAATTAATATCTCTACCAATTGGAATTTTTTTAAATATTTTGAAATAGAAAATTTTAATTATTAAATAATTTCAATTTAAATGTTTTCCACTAAAATTCGATTCAAAGGGTAAAAGTGGAGTTACCGTAGTAAGGGTAAATTAGAGTAAAAAAGGTTTAATCCATGTTGAAGTGGGCATATCATGTTAAAAAAATGTATAATATTAAATTATGGATATATGATCTACCTTAAAACTATCCCTATTCAATTATTTTCCATTTTTAGAGCCTTTTTTCCATGAATAATGGTGAAATATCATTTAGAGATAGAATTTTTTTTACAAAAGTGCCTTTTTTCATCACTTATAAAAGGAGACCCCCTTCATCCAATTTCTCCACCAATTAGAAATACATGGATCTGAAAACAATATGCCCTAGTATCTACTAAACACCCTCTACAAACCTTTCAATCATTGGTCCCATCAAGATACCATGATAAATAGTCTTTAGAAGTAAGGTAAGCAACAAGATCCAAGGGAAAGGTAATACTTACTACCCCACTTTTCTAAGTTATTTTATTCTTCTACACCACTAAATTAAACTATATAATTTAATGTATGAATACATCATAAATGTTAATATGATGAAAATTTCTTATTCCAAAGGAATATTTATTAATTACATTACTCTAAAATCATTATGAAAAATGAAAACATCTTCATGTTTGTGCGTGAAGTATCGCTTCCTTGAATGACAAGTTCAATTTTCTATAACAACATTAAATAGTCAATTTAAAATGGTTGTTTAATTAAATAATATTATATTCATCAAAAAATTAATATTATTTAATTATAATATATAACTATACTTACATAAACAAAATAATAATTAGTTATAGTTACTTTAACCACTTTAAATGGACATATCAATGTACCTTTTTTAATTTGAATCAATTTTGGTATTAAATTTGTAAATATAGACTTATCATTGAAATGGAATAATACATGACATAAATTTAAACAATTTTTGGTATCATGTTGTAATTTTATAACACCTTTTATGATGGTTAATGAACCAAAATAGCTATGATGAAATTAACAAAACAAACCCGAGTAACCCACATAAGTAGAAATCATATAAAAAATATTTTCCAACTGAAAATAGATGAACCTCATAAAATTAAATATGTATTAATAAGTTTATATAGTATATATGTAATGAACTTAATTTAATTATTCAGGAAGTTATGCCCAAGTGAATAGAACTTTCAAACATAGGTAATGGTTTTCGTCTCAATTTCTCTTCACTAAAGCGTGTTTTAATGTTATGCACCGATTTCATACTTCTATGGTGTATATAATATACATTAACATATTTTATTATAATCTTTTATTTAATGCATTGAATTTATAGAAAAATATTTTTTCAAGATTCCAATTACTATTGATTGAAAAATTATTAAAGGTGCAAGGGTTTCATCTCAAAATTTCATTATTTGAGATAGGATATATTTTATGCACCTATTTTACATTAAATGTAAGATATTCTACTAATTATAATGATAATGGTGTGGATTATCTTTATTCATGGTATTATAACATCAAATTCAAAATCTATATCATTTAAGGGGTTTTATTTAGAATTCTTCTTATGGCATATGGGTTCCATCTCAATAACCATTTATTGATTTATGATTTGATATTATTCATAGATATTTATTTTTATAGAGTATCTACTTCCCCCATAACATATATTTTCTTAAATTGTTCTATAAATTTTATAAATTCACCTCTATTCACACTCTTCCTTATTGTGGGAAATAATTTATGTCTTCCCTAAAAATATAAGGGTTTTTATAATTCAATAATATTTTTTGAGTTATTATGTTTCTACTTGAATTTATTTTTTCGTTTCCTACTGTATACCGTATTTATATCATTGGATATCAACTTTATTTCTAATTATTCATTACTAGTGAGTTCCAATCTTGTTTGAAAATTTAGATATGTTTAGAATAAATCCCATCCCTTTAAATGATGGGTTCCCCTCCTTGTCCATAATTTCACATCCCACTATTGTTCATAATTTTAATTTGAATCCTCATTAAGTGTTTTATCATGTTAACATAATATTTTCATTCTATAATTTTCAAAATAAATATTTATTATCTTATTTTATGATGTGTAATTTCATAATATGAATTTCAAAACAAAAATGGTACTTTTGTACCTCCTTAATGACTTACCGGTTACACGTCACCATTCATTTTCTCCCATTTATACCATATTATTCTAATCCAACTCTTCCATTTTTGTAGATATATATCTTAAATATATACATAGTTGAATATATTTTTCATTTCTGGGGTTATACATGTTTTTGGTTCCATTTGAACTTACAACTTTTATGTAAACCCTTTTTAAGGGAACATTCTATTTCATGTATCATGTCATGAATAACCCCATAACATGTTTTTAGACCATTTATAGCTTTCAAAGACCATAATTATTGTTTCAGGAATACAACAGTTCATTTTTATAGTAATATAAAATAATATTCTCTTTCCTTCTTTAAAAATAACATATAATTATTCCATAATGATTCTCCCATGAGGTTAATTTCAATCTTTATTTAACAGATCATTCAAATGAATATTATAAATTTCAACCCCATGTTAAATACTAAAATTAATTTTGAAACATCAAATGTTCCAAATTATTTAATTCCTTCTCCTATTAGAAATCCACAGGACATATCATTTGATTATGCATTAATAAAATATTGTGAAACACATTTTCTAATCATGGGTTTTATCATGGATATTATTTATATATGGAATATACTTTCTCTTGTGGAACACATATGATTGTATATAATAAGATATCAGATTTCTTATGTTTTCAAATTTTGGTCTGTTATATCCCTCTAATGCATAGGGTAATGTTAATATCTTATGAGATACCATGTATTGATCACTAGAGGCCAACCTAAGAACACAATACCTGGTACACATGTGGTTTCCAACATAACACATTTTTATAATTATAGTTATTGGGAACATTCCATAATTATGATAGAAGTTACCCAAGTCATACAATAATTATGATTTCTGTTAGGCTATATTTTTTCTTGGTGGTTAGCCTTTACATATACTCACGATGACCTTATTTATGAAGTTTCCATATTTTTATTATTATATGATATTATGACTTTATTTACTTATTCATGTTTACATTCTTATAGTCATTCTATTTATGATATCACTTCATGTATCTTGACTCTCATGTTATAATTTATTTCTATGTGTATTCCCTTATTAGGATTTCTATAACACCGTATTCCTTATGTATTATCTAGAGGGTATCTTATGCAGTTTAAAATGATATAGGAGAGTTAGTTGCACTAAGTGTTGTTTTAAATAATTATATTGTTTTTATGTTTAAGATGTTTTATTTATTTTTCTAATTCATCAAGAACACTATACCACTATATCTTTGGAATTTTTTTTTAGTAAAGTATCTTATAAATCATGAATTCTTGTCTATTTAGGGATTGATTCACTAAATCTTTGAACCCCATCCTTCATTAATTTATTTTTCTGGTAGCTTTGGGTGTAGATAATTAATTGAAATATTCCATTATAATCCTCTTAAAAATATACTTGGTATATTTTTCTTAAGATAAGAAAATATGAACATCCCTATGAAATTTTTTTAAACCTATAGAACAAGTATTCTCTCCCAATATTGAAATCTCAAAATTTATTTTCATCCCTATAGAAAATTCATCACAAAGATACCCATTATCACCCATAAAAATAATATCATCAACTTATGAACTGACTATAATCAAACATGTGGGTGAATATTTCACATAAAGGATGCTATTAACCCTTCCATTTGATAATTCTGTGAATTTCACTCACTCATAGAGCATGAAATACCTGGATTTAGGGACCTATATTTTCATGATTATAGTATCTCCAATATTGTGTACAGAATAAATACTATCATGGATCGATGGATTTTTTTATTTATAGAGTTCAGTTCACCGTAAAAACATTATTTTTCTTCATGATTTTTATTTTGAACTCCACTCCCTTTTTCATTATAGGTTGTATTGGAAAATTATCCATACATTTCTTATTACAATTCCCTTCCTATTAACCTCTACTGTAATGACCTGTCGTGGGGCTCATGCGACGACTCCCCAAGCCTGCCTCTAATAGGACAGGGTCTGGTGACTATCATTGAGTAGGAATATGAATAACATGAGAGGCATTGCCTAAGTACCTATACACACACACATATCCCAACCCACAAATCCTGAAATGTAAAAAAACCACAAAGGAATAAAATACGTGCATACAAATAAACCCAACCAAAAGATTACAAAAAAAAGTAATGTGCGGAAAGTAAATTGTGATAGAGTATAATCCCACCAAATGAAAGAGTCTGAAAACTACAAATTCTAACCTATATGTAAGAAAATAGGTACTGGGACTGTGCCTTGGGCCTACGGGTCATGTACGGGTTCCCCTTCAACCCATAAAAGGGGGATTATCCATAATAAAATAAAAAAGAAGGCCTTCGGTCCATTCGGGGAAGTAAGAAAATAGGTACTAGGACTGCTTCTTATAGCCGTATGAACACCTCAGACAGTATGGAAGCTCAAAAATCATTGTCCAGTTTTGTTCCACCCTAGACTCTATCAAAATTACACTTTTCTACACATGGCATGACACTTTCAGGAAAAGATCGTGTAGGGGTGAGTATAAAAATACTCAATAGGGGACTCTAAAAACATAAAAGCAATAAAAAAATTAAATGTATAGTCAGTGATACATAGTATATGTCTACAAAACATATAACAAGAGAATCATATCCAGATATACACTAACCCTAGACCCATAATCTAGAGGAAAGTCACAACGAACACACACCCATGCTTAGGATTTAGTTCAAATATTCCATTAAGCAGTCATCTAGGAGAACTCACTCCACAAGTCATATGGCTCAGATGAAGTCCGTATGAGAAGTACATTTGTCCGGAAGTGTCACGAGAGAGATAGAAGCACTGATAGATTTGAATACAGGAAAAAAATACACTCATTCTTGGAGAACTCGCTCCTGAGTGGGAAAAGATCATGATACACAGACGAGGATCACTGCCAAGGCCATGAAATATATTGTAACTCATCCTAATTCACCTCTTAAGTAGAGAATAAAAATCCTATATTAGTGGCCAAGTTGATACCTGACTCTACATAGGGTCAAGAATGGGTAAAGGATCTCACTCTGGGCCTCTTGGAGGGAGTCTAACTCTATCTATAAGGTCCTACTTAAGGGATCATACTCCTATGGATGGAAATGATACCTCACCTTTAGGGGAATGAGAAAAGGGGGCACTAACCCAAGTGAAACCTATCCAAGGAACGATTGAAATGAATATCAATCCATGTATAGAAATGTATAAATCGTGTAGAACAGTCACACACCGTGTCCTATGACTTTGAGTACTGCCTGTGTACAATGACCCGTGTCGAAGAGAATGTCATATAGAAAGAGGTATATGTGGAATATAAGAGCATGACATGCCGTGTCCTACTATCTAGGGTCCACTAAATTTATGCTATCGATGTGTTCATACATGAAATCAAACCCTGTTTTCCAACCCATGTACTGGTACACAGGGTGACCACGTAACCAATTTAGTCTGGCCATGTGGTGGAGCACACACCATGTACTCTTCATCTCATGTCCATGTATTATCTGAGATACATTCCAAATATTGTGTAAAGAATCATATTCTTTGTAAAAATTTTCAGACACCGTGTCATCACTTCCTACATCGCGTAGCCCTATCCACCATTTAGTCGGCCATATGCGTCGTGTAGTCCAAACAACACTTTGTGTTCATCATGATTTTCCAGAATAATAGTTCTTCGCTTGTGTGCCTCGGGTGATTCTACAACCCTCTATTAAGTTTTTTATTCACCTCAAAACTCGAGATCCATGGTCGCCCCACCATAATAATTTCATCTCTGTAAGTTTCAGGCCTTTTATTAGCTTCAAAAACTCGTTTTTATCATCCACACAAAGAAAAATAAATGAATGATTTAACCCAAACCGAGTTGATTCATCTACTACTATCACCACCACACGTTTTCTTGGTCTTCACAATGTTGGATCTATGATTTTGGATTGTTTTTTTGTGAAACAGATGCTCAACGATCCATTGTTCATAACCCCAAGAAGAACACAAAGAACACAAGGTAAAAAGGGGAAGAATAAATCCACCCAATGAATTTTAGGAACAAAGATCTGCCTTCATTTTCCATAGCATTGATCCAATACCATTATAAAGATCAAACATAAAAAAATCAAATTAATTCAAATTAACCATGGATCAATTCCCCAAAATAGATTTGATAAAAGACCCTCCCGCAAGAATGAACAATCTGAGGTTAACCTATTCGTGGGTTAATCCGCGTTTGTCATTTAAATCCATGAATGGGGAAGAACAAAACTAAAATAAAATCCCCTACCTCAGTTTTCAAGGAAGTGGAAGAGTGTTCTTTAATTGGGATTTGATCTCACTACACAACAATACATGCATCGTTGTTTGATTCTATTCATTGAGAATTATCCAAGGGTGGCTCCTCTCCAAATCACTAGAGGATTCCAGTGTGTTTTCCAAGGTTATGTGACTAACCCTAGGCTCCATATTATTTAAAAAAAATTAACACATTGCTGTGTTATAGAAGCATTTAAAATAAAATAAATTATTAATTTAATTTATTTCCTTTAAAATATCAAGAAATTATCTTTTGCAGATGAACCATTCTGGTCGATGTTAGGCCCTGACTAAGGCAAAGTCACTACTTTGAATGTAAATATTCCCTTGGATTTTTGATATGGGTACCCACTTAAATGTTATTTCACTTTTTCAGGAAAGCAGTTTTCACGTGCTATTTAAAAGTTTAATTTATTACAAACATTTATTCCGAGTACTTCGGGCCTCTGAATCGCAGGTTGTCACAAAGGACGGTCTCATAAAAATTATAGAAAATATTTTAAAAATAATACAACGAAAATATAGAACATTACATTACCCCCACCTTAGGGATTTTACACCAGTAGAAAACCAAAACAAAAGGCTACTCAAAGAGATGTGGGTAATGGGCATGAATTTTAGCCTCCCACCCCCACGTGCTCTCTTAATGGTTTCTGTGCTCCCATCGAACACACACCAAGGGAATTTCTCACCCATTATGGATCATCTTATATCAATCTTCAAGCTCAACTGGTTACTCTGTTAAGGTTTCTCCATCCTTGATGTCCAGATCTCCCAAATTTATGACGTGCGATGGGTCATGAATGTACCTCCTCAACTACGACGCATGGAATACACCATGTACCCGATGAAACTTTGGCAGTGGAGCTAAGAGGTATTCCACCTCTCCAAATCATCACCGTATCTAAAAAGGACCGATTAAACTTAGAGAGAAAACTTTCTTCCCTTTCCAAATCTCCACAACCCACATCAAGGTGAGACCTAAAGGAAGACATGGTCTCCCTCTTGGAACTCCCAAGAATTCCACCATCTGTCAGCATAAGAATTCAATTAGCTCTATGTAGTCTTCATCCATTACTAGATGATCTACACCATCTCGATTTTAGATCATACCAACTCTAGACCTAGGAGTGCGGACTCTCTAGGGTCATTCTAGAAAAGCAGTGACCAGAAGTGTCACCCTTATATAGCCTCGAACAGTGCCATAAAGATGGTGGAGTGGTAGATATTGTTTTATTAAAACTCCAGCAGTGGTAGGTGGTCATCTCAACTGTTACCAAAGACCAAGATATAGGCCCACAACATATCCTCCAGAACCTAATTGTTTTTTATCCATTTGACCATCTGTCTAGGGATGGAACGCTATTCTCAAGCATAGTTGGGTACCATACATTGCCTTCAATCCCTTCCACAATTAAGACTATCACGAAGTCCATCGATATTCCATACCACTTCCACCTTGCTCTTCTAGGGGGTGAGATTACCCTACCAGAACTTTGCGCTCAGCCTTCACCTACAAGCATGTAAGGCATTGGGAAACAAACTCTGCTACTTCCTTCATCATACCTATCCACCAGATTTGGCACCAGTGGTCATGGTATATTTTTTCCACTCTAGGATGTACCACCAAGGGGGGTGTATGAGACTTCCTTTAAACCTTTTCATATAATGCCACTATCAAAACTATGCATCATATGAAAAGGATTACGTGCTCCCCACCTCTTGAATATCCACCATGTTCTTTTCCGGTGGATAAATGAGCACATAAAATCTCACAGTCGACATCACCTAGGTATGCCTCCCTAACTCTCCATAAGAGAGGAGGGGTGAAAACCATTTACTAGAGATAAGATACATCATATCCATCTATGAAGGATAACTATAGTAAGGATAACTACTCCGACACCTCGCTTAGTAGCTGCAAACTCAATCTATTACTGAGAGAATCTACCACAAGGTTCCCCTTCCCAAGAGTATAGATGATCTCGAAGACATAATCCTAGAGGAACTCTAGACATAATCTATACATCATATTCAAATCCTTTTGCAAGATGATATATTTGAGGATATTTTGGTCAGATTAGAAGATAAACTTTTCACCCATCTGGTGGTGTTATCATATCTTCAACGCGAAGACTACTGCTGCCATCTCAAGATGACGGGTCACGTAGTTATGCTCATGAGAACTTAGCTGGTGCAAACCATATGAAATCACTTCCCACCTCTACATCAGGACACAACCAATCCTAGTCCCAGATTCGTCATAGAAAACTACTTACTCGACACCCTCTTCTGTAAATCACAAGATCAGTGCACTCATCAAACATTGCCTCAACACCTGGAAATCCTGGTGGAACTTCTTCGTCAATACAAAAGGATACCCCTTCTAGGTCAAGGATGTTATCAGTGATGATATCTAGGAGAAATTAGGGATTAATCTATGGTATTATCCCACTTTCCCAAGGATGCTCCGAACCTCTATCACACTCCACGATGGATCCCATGATAAAATCACCTAGACCTTGGCTGGGTCCCCTGCTACTCCATCTACTGAGATAACATGTCCTAGAAGGTGAACCTATTATATCTAGAAATAGAACTTATAGATATTTCCATAAATCTGGTGCTCTCTATGTACATCTAGAACCATCTGCAGGTGTCTTGAGTGATCCTCCTCTAATGCTGAGTACACAAGGATGTCGTCTATGGAGACAACTACAAACCGGTCTAAGTACGATTGGAAGATCTGGTTTATAATTCCAATGAAAACTGTAGGGGAGTTCATCACGCTGAAAGGAATCACCATGTATTCATAGTTACCTTAGTAACATCGGAAATCCACATTCGATATATCCTCATTTCGTACTCGTAACTAGTTGTAACAAGATCGACAGTCAACATTTGAGAACCATCATGCCCTGGCAGCTGACCGAAGAGGCCATCGATCCTCATAAGTGGATACTTGTTCTTCACTATTAAAACATTCAGGCACTGATAATCCACATACAACCTCAAACTCTCTTCTTCCTTCTTTTCATACAAAATTGGGCCCAACCCTGGTGAAACACTGGGTCTTACGAGCCTTTTTTTTGAAAATCCTCCAACTACATCCTCAGCTTGAGAAGTTCTATAGAAGCCATCTGATACGCTGATGAGAAAATCAGTTCCATCCCAGGGTGTAAGTCGATGTAGAAGTTGATCTCCCGGTGGGGAGGTAGTCCTAGAACATCTTGTAAAAGGACGTACTCATAATCTGCTACTACCTCTTGAAACTGAAAGCTCACAACATCTTCTGCGCCAAGGGAAAGGCTAGCCAACTCATGAGTGATCAACTGCAGCCTCTTATGAAAGATACTATTAGGCGATTCTTGGGTTTTCTTTTCACCAATAATGGAAAACCTCATTCCATTACTATGGAAACACCACACTCTTCTCCTAAAACAATCAATCTGGTCATGGACTAAAGTTAACCAATCCATACCGAGAATGATATTGTAAGGCCTTGACACTGCCACCAAAACTCTCACCTCCAAGGGTAAGATCAAACTATCGACGAGGATGTGTGATCATCAAGTCTCCTCCCGTATGTGTCTCCAAGTGTAAGGTTCGGGTCAATGACTCTACTAGAATATCAAGGTTTTACACAATATATGTGGAGAGGAATGAATTAATGAAACCTATGCTTATAAGCATGACAAATAAGGTATAAAAGACATAGATTATACATAGGATCATCTTTGGATTCCCTGGGTTATATGCCTCAACCAAATTTAGCTACCCCTCCCCTTCCCCCCCAGCTCTCTAAGCCTGTTGTGGACCTCTGAGGGGTGGTGGTGGAAGTAGGTCAAAGCATCTTCCACCTCTCATAGCTCTCCCGACTCCTCTGTGGTGGGACCACTTTGTATGAAGTTTTTATTTGTTGTCAATGGGTCTCATTAGATGTCAAAGATGATCAAAATGATGATAGGAACTCTCCTATGTGAAATGAAGAATGGAATTTAGATGATTGCGGCACTGACCCTAAGTGTTAATTGGAATAAGTAAAAGAAAAGAAGAAGAATAGGGTGTGGGAGTCTTGGAATTGAAAGTGTCCATGAATTTCAATGAATAATTAGTTTTCTATTAATTATTTTTATTAGACTTACCTAAAAAATAGGGTCATCAACTAGCCATCCAGCCAGCCTCAACCCGAGGCTCATGCCAGACCACTGGGGTCGACAACACCCAAGAGGAAGCCAGCCCGACCAGGCCGTAAGAGGTTCATAGGGGCCATGTATAAGTACCAGGGTATGCATAGTGGGCACTAGAAGTGTTCATGAGGAGGTAGAGTGGGTGCAAGGAGTGTGCCCGAGGAGAACTGATGTAGGGAAGAACCGGAGTTGGGAGAGGAGTAATCTAGCGCAAAGACCATATGAATTTATGGATAAACTATGGCTCTTCTGAATCTCATTTTTGATGTGGGATGAATATTTTAATGAACAATATAATATAATACGTCCATCTGATCCCACATGTGATCTTGGACACACATCGCATCCCGTGTTCAACAATATAATTTGAGTCGTTCTTTTTCCCAGCACATCATATGATTCAACCAGCGTCATTCGATCTCCTCCACTGAGGTTGTCTTCAACATCTAGACACCCACCTGCTCCTACGAACCAGTGCTTAAGCCGAAAGATGATCTCACCACTCTAGGAATTGATTGATCTCAGTTCAAGCCCATAGTGATTGTTTGGATGCAACAAACACACGCATGAAATTACATTTGGATGCATGGAAATGAAATAAAGAACAAGAAATTGGATGAGGAAAAAGAAGTTTCCAAGGCCATGTAGATTCAAGAAGGTATTCAAAAAGTGATACATGCCATATTGAATACATGAACGATCAGTGAGAAGGCAGTGATATTGAAAAAGTAAACATCCAAGATATTCAACATATCTCCACGCGGTTTTAAAGATATTGAAGAACTGAAGATCTCAGTTATTCAAGCCAGAATCTTGAATAACATATCATGTGGATTTTGGATGCAGAAAATATCTGATCTCTACTTATAAAAAGAGACCCACCAATTCCAGAAGAAGATGCTACTCCCAAGGTTTTGAGGGCTCCTATTTTGAGAAAAAGAGTCTCTCTGATCCTCCAGTTCACAAGGGGAAAGCAAGATCCGTGAACTGTTCTAGGTTCATGAAGAGTAAACGGAGAACCACTCTGGTTCTATGAAGAGAAGGATTTCCACGTACCTCTAAGGTTCTAGGAGCAAGGAACCATGTACCACTTAGGTATGCGAGATAGGAGAGCTTCGAACCATTATTGGTTCGTGAAGAGAGTCCCACAAACCATTCTAGGTTCATGAAGAAACAGTACCACGTACATTTCTTGATCTACAAATAGGAGGTACCCCAAAACAATAGAACATCGTACTACATGGTATGAAAAAGATTTCCACACTTCTTGTGTGAAGTAATCTCATGCATCCCTTATGTATGGAGGGACCACGAATCATCCTAGTTCGTAGAGGAGACAAGAACACTTGTGTATAATAGAGCTCTATATCCTTGGTGTGTAAGAGGAGAAAAAGAACACCATTTAATACCGAAATAAACACATTGATGTATGAATAAAATGACATACTTATAAATATAAACAAATCAAAGTGGACAGTGTGTGTTGAGGAAGGGAGAAGGAATATTTTTCTTGGTGATGAGAAGTATGTGAATGCATTCATATGCGTGATATGAATAAGAACACAATTAAATCTCAAGAATATACAAATCAAGTGCTATGGAAAGGATAAAGGAGGCTGCGTGTGTTCTTAAAGGAACCATATCCATTTGTGCCTTCACACATGAAAGTAGAAGAGTAAGTGCATGCATTCAGGAATGCACATGCATACGCGAATACTTTGAAGAGAAGCATCCTAAACCGAGGGTGTACATGTGTAAATAAGTGGAGTGGAAGAACATATCTAAATTTTCACATGCATGGTCACATGCACACATAAAATAAGAAGGGATGATTTTGATGGTGCCTAGTGTGATGTTTTTTAGTGATTAAATAATCACAAAAGAATTTGTGATTCAGGCCAAGAAGAACAAGAAGTCTTAGTACATATGGTTGTTGAACTGGTGAAGAGATTAAAATTTAAATAGAATCGACTCTAGACATCGATGCAAGAAAAGTATCATGCTAAAAAGAAGACAAAGACTTTCATGCCTATCCATTGAAGAAACCTTCAAGTCGATAAACTGAGTGAAGAACTCTCTTAGGCAGTAAGCTAAGTGGTGTCTATGGAAGTGATATGAGGGAAGAAGCGAACTATCCCTAAACCTTTTTAAAGGTAGTGGTCCTGGGATAGAGTGACTATACCAGAACCCTATAATCTAAAACTAGTGATGAATAGTGTAATTAGGTACGACCGACAATTTTTCAGCGTATGCTCCTTGAACATAGACCTCAATGGTGAGCCAAGTAAAAGTGTTGTGTCATACTTATTCATTTTAATGATTCCATTAATACACATATCCATCATACAGGTTTAATTATGTTCTTACCAACATGGGAACAAGATTCAATAAACAGAAGAAAAATTTGACACCCTGATTCACCCCCTCTCAGGGTGACCTATGGTCCTTCAATTGGTATGAGAGTGAGGTTTATATATGTTGGATACTCCTTAGTAATTGTTTTCAGAAGAGTATTTGAGTTTTATTTCTTGATTCAATGATGAAGAGAAATCTTGATGAAATCTCAGTTATCCCTAAACAGAAGTCTCTACCCAACAAGACCATGAAGAAAAAGAAAAATAAATATAAGAAGTAGTTGAAGAAGTACCTCATTCCTAAATAATAATCAATATAATGTTCTCTATGCATTATTAATAATGAATAAATATTAGGATTGGAGAGTAAGAAGCAGGTGGCTCAGGTTTCCACCAAAAGCAAGGATTCCAACACATGTGGTGATGATAATAAAACCATTACTTCAAGTGAGCTGACAATGGAGAAATTAAGAACCTATCTGCATGATATTACTAAATAATTAATTGCTGGTGTTTTTAGAATATTTCAATGTACTTTGTTTGAGATCACCTGACAGGAATGAGAAGCATATAATGTGGAAAAGGGATTGGAAGAAAAAATTCAGGAATGTTTGAGGCTCTCTAGAACGATTGAAGAATTTGAATAAAAAGAAGGAGTCAATAATAATTTGGAAGAAAAGATCCATGCATTTAAATATGAGTTGAAAATGAGGACTGAAGTCAAGGTTCTAAATTTGGAAGAAACTTTGATGAAGAACAAAGAGCATGACTCTTTGTTAAAAAGCAAATTTAAGATGCATGAAGATGAGGTTGAATGATTGAAAAATCCTTGTGATGAAAAGATGATCATGATTGAAGATTAAAAAACCATCCTCATTATGGAATGTCTAAAATTGGAAGCCCAGTTGACCAATCTTGAGAATACACATATTGAGACTTCACAAAAGAATGAAACAGTTGCTACTAGTACTCAATGCTCACTAGAGGATTATAAATCTAAAATACCTCCAAAATGTGATAAGAATATCATGAATTCACTCATTGATCTCTCTCAAGTTGCTGATAAAGTGAAGTTACCATCTATACCAACTTGTACTATTGTTTCTAAATATATTTCTACTAAAAGTGCTAGTTGGAAAAAAATTCTAAACAAGTATGGATGAGGAAAGGTGAGGATAAGAAAAATACCACCATGGCTAGGATGGATTGGAAGATGAAGCTGGATGATGGTTCCCCAGATAGAGAACAATACCTTAAAAGGATGGACCAACAACCTTATATTGAAGATATCAAGAAGACAAGATTTGTGGGTCAATGTTGGTGCGACAACAGATTTGGGCATTGTGCACTGGATTGTTGTTACAATCCTTTAAATGAAAAATCACAAGGAATGCCTATGTCAAAAGGGATAAAATTAGAGATGAAAAAACCACATCAATAGATCTATAAGAATATATATACCACAAACAGGTTTGGAATGCTAGACAACATCTATGATGTATGCAAAGGGAGTGGTAACTAGAATGGGGAATGCTTATCTCAACATATGTCTAGAGCTAATAAGAATAGAAGATCAAAGTAGAAAACAAAGAAAGAAGAAGCTACCATGGGAGGAAATCAGAAGAATGTTGAAAAAGAAAATTCTACCAAGAAGACTCCAAGAAATAAAGGTGAGAAGTCCTTGCATTCAAAATCCAAGTTGTTGAATAGTTGTACATCCAAAAGAATCCCTAAAAATGACGACACTCT
Source organism: Viscum album (assembly GCA_963277665.1). Taxonomy (NCBI): domain Eukaryota; kingdom Viridiplantae; phylum Streptophyta; class Magnoliopsida; order Santalales; family Viscaceae; genus Viscum; species Viscum album. The sequence goes on along the minus strand of OY728127.1, from coordinate 1,206,218,774 downwards.
AAAGAGTCCCTATGTAAAATCTCAACATACTACCATTTTTCCCAAAGACATACTAGTTTTCTAGCTTGAAGATTATAAAATTATGAGAATGAATGGAGATGCACAGGATAAGGCTAATGCTATAGGAAATAAGAAGATTCCACAAGAATATAGATATGCCTTGTGTGTGAGGTTCAATAGGGATGGTCACACTGTTAATAATTATAGTGCATTTATTATAGCCCAAGAAAAATTCCTCAGGAAGAAGAAAGTTTCTCCAGGAGATTCTAGTGCATTGAAAGCTCTTGAAGAAAGAAGACTCACACATAAATAGATGAAAGAAATATTGAGAAACACACAACCAAAGTCAGAACTGATAGTCAAATGTGAAAGTGTGAGAAGTTGAGAAAACAGAGTACCTTGGTTGAGAAAAAATATCTCATCCTTCCAACTCATATCGAAGAAGCAAAGGGGATCCACCATATTCCATTAACACTTTGTGTATTGAAATAATTTTACAAGGAATTGAAGGTGGTGAAAGAACTCATGGGTAGAACCTAAGAAGTATTTTCTTGAGGGGGAGACACATAAATAAGCTACCAGTGCTATTATTTCAATTAGTATTAGCTTCAGTTGGTATCAAATTCAATTACTCTGAAGATTGTCTAAAGATCATGTCAATAGAAAAAAAATTTCATTTCTCAATCTCGCATCCTCGGTTACTCAAAATATAAAATTATTTTATAAAGGGGGAGTAACTATATCAATCAGTGAAAAAAGAAAATTTGAAAGGCCCTTGAAGACAAGTACATGAGTTCTCATCACAATGAAGTATCGTGGTCATGGGATAATGGAAAACTTTGTTGTCTACATAAATCCCCTTGTTTTCTATAATGATCATTGCTCAAGTAGACTTAGAGTGAAATTATTTATTGCACAATTTCATAAGTATGTATTGATACCCTCTCAACCAAAAACCTTATATTTCTTGTCAATAAGGGGGAGATAAATTGAAATTAAACTTGAAATGTGAAAGGGAGAAAGCAGATAGATGACTCTCATTTTGACATTGAAATTCTCATTTTAGAGAACATTGAATTATTGATAACAAACAAAAAGGGGGAGATTGTTGTGACCACTTTGTGTATGAAGTCTATATTTGTTGTCAATGGGTGTCAATGGATGCCAATGATGATCGACCTGAAGAAAGGAACTCTCCTAGATGAAATAAAGAATGGAATTCAGATAATTTATGCACTGTTCCTAAGTGTAATTTGGAATAATTAAAAGAAAAGGAGAAGAAGAGGGTGTGAGGAGGCTTTGAATTGAATGTTTCCATGAATTCAAATTCATACTTAGTTTTCTACTAAGTATTTTTATCATCCTTACCTAAAAAATAGGGCCAGCCCACCAACCAACTAGCTAGCCTCAACTCAAGCCTCATGCGGGACCATAGGGGTCGACCGCGACCATGGAAAAGCTAGCATGGCCAGCCCACAAGAGGTGTATGGGGGCTGTGAATTAGCCCCAGGGTTTTCATAGTGGGCAATAGGATCACAATAGAGGAGAACCGATGCGGGGAGGCATCGAAGTGGGTAGAGGAGTAATCTATCTCTAAGACCGTGTGGATTGACTGATAAACTATTGGTCTTCCAAATATCTATTCCGATTTGGGAAAAATATTTTAATGAATAATCTAATTTATGTCGTCCATCTGACCCCACATACGATCTTGGCCGCACGTCACATCTTATGTCCAATGATATAATCTATGTCGTTCTTTTTCCCCACGCCATGTATGATTCAACCAGTGCCATGCGATCTCCATCACCGAGGTTTTCTTCAACCTTCAGACACCTTCATGAACCCACAAACTAGTGCTCAAGACGAATAAAAATCTCACCACTTTGGGCATCAATTGAGATCAGTTCAAGACCATAGTGATCATCTAGATGCTACGAACATATGCATGCGATTACATTTTCTTGCATGCGAATGAGACAAATAACAATCAATTGGCTGAGGAAAACGATGTTTCCATGGCCATATGGATTCAAGCATGGATTTAAAAATTGATACATTCCATCTTGAATACATTAATTATTAGTGAGAAGGATGTGAGTTTGAAAAAGGAAACATCCAAGATATACAACATATCTCCACGCATGTTTGAAGATTTTAAAGAACCGAAGATCTTGATTATTCAAGGTAGAATATTTAAGAGAGTATCGTGTGGAATTTGGATGTGGAAAAAAATCTGATCTCTACTTATAAAAAGAGACCCACCATTTTGAGAAGAGGCTACTGCTCCTATGGTTTCGAGGGCTCCTGTTTCGAGAAATAGAGTCTCTCTAATCTTACAGTTCACAAGGGGAAATAAATATCCATGAACTATTCTAGGTTTGTGAAGAGTAAACCACGGACCACTTTGGTTCTGTGAATAGGAGTTTGAAATACCTCTTGGGTTTGCGAAGCAAGGAACCGCGTACCAGTTAGGTATGCGATGCAGGAAAGCTGAGAACTATTCTTGGTTTGAGAATAGAGTCTCACAAACCATTCTAGGTTCATGGGGAAATGGTACCCCATACCATTCTGGTTTTGGAAAGAGGAGGTCTTACAAACTAACAGAACCACATACCACGTGGTACGCGAAGGAGGTCTGAACTTCTTGTGTGAAGGAAGACTGCACATCCCTTGAGCAAGGAGAGGATGTGAATCATCCTAGTTTGCGGAGGAGACAATAAAACTTATGAATAAGAGATATTTGTATCATTTGTGTGTATATTGAGAACAAGAACACCATTCCATTACCAAATACACACATTGATGTTTGAATAAAATCACATATTTATATATATAATCAAATCAAAGTTGAAAGTGTGTGTTGAGGAAGGGAGAAGGAAGATTGTGAATGGTAATGGGAAGTAAGTTCATGAATTCAAATGCATGATTTGAAGAAGAACACAATTAAAGCCCAAGAATATATGAATCAAGTGCTATGAAAAGGATAAAGGAGGTCGCGTGTGTGCTTAAAAGAACCACATCCATTTGGGTATTCACAAAAGAAAGTAGAAGAGGAAGTGCATGCATTCCAGCATGGACATGTATAAATGAATAAATTAAAGAGAAGCATCCTAATCCAAGGGTGCACATGTGTAAAGAACTGAAGAGGAAGATCATATATAAACTGTCACATGCATGGTCTTAGGCACCCATGGAAGAAGAAGGTTTTATTTTGATGATGCCTAGTGCGGTGTTTTTTCAGTGTTTGAATAATCACAAAACAATTTGTGATTCTGGATAAGAAGAACAAGAAGTCTTAGTACATCTAGTTGTTGAATGGGAGAAGATATTGAACATTAAAGAGAATAAACTCTGGACCTCAATGCATGAAAATTCTCATGATAAACAACAGACAAAGACTTTCATTAATATCCATTGAAGCGACTTTCAAGTCGATAAACTGAGTGAAGACCTCTCCATGGTAGTAAGCCAGGAGGAGTCTACAGAAGTGATCTGGGGGATTTAGTGAGCTATCCCTGAACCTTTGTAAAGGAAGTGTGCCTAGGACAAAGTGATTGTACCCGAACCTTGTAATCCACAACTAATGAAGAATAGTGGAATTAGGTATGACCAAAAATTTTTCAGCGTATGCTCCTTGGACGCAACCCTTAGTGGTGAACCAAGTAAAAGTGTTGTGTTGTCCTTTTGAATGGGAATTTTTTAATTACTGAACATATCCATCATACAGGTTTAATTTTGTTCCTACCAATGTGGGGATAAAGTTCCAATAAATGGGAGAAAAAGTTGAACCCCTAATTCACCCCTATCTTTGGGTGACCTAGGGTCTTTCACTCTACGATGTCAGATGCTTAGCAGGTTTGCCTGATCCACCCTCTACTCTACCTCGGTGGTCCATCCACAACCTCCCTATCACTAGCTCGATGGGTTGGATAATATCTAGTGAAATGACCAATACTATCGCACGAGTAGCATCGTCTCTCCCTAGGATGATTGGACCCAGCCTGAGATCCCTGGACTGCAAGTCCTCTATGTTGGGTCCTCCTGTGATGTCTCCTAGGTCCCAATCCCTGTGCCTGATGTCAGCTCCCTGCTTCCGAGGTCTCTACACCAATCTTCCTACTGCTGACTATCACTAGCTATCTCTCCTCACCGAAGAATCTCTTGACCACAAAATCTCACTCAAGCACTCCTGCATAAGTCCAAACGAAAATGGGTATGACACCATCTCGGATGTCCTATCGTAGACCTCGCTTGAAGGTATGTGATCTGATATACTAATCTCTGACCATATCCATTGAGTACCTGGCGAGGTTGGTGAACCTTGATTAATAGTCAGCGACCGTTAAACTGCCCTGTTGAACCTGAATAAGCTCTTAGATATGTACTGCCCTCAATTTAACTGAAGAGAACACCTCCCTAAAGAGCCTCTCAAACTCTATCCATGAAAGATTATCCTTGAAGTGAGTCTTCATAGTCAAACTCAACCATCGTCCCATTGAACCATGAAGAAGGCTCACTCCTAGGATCACCATCTGGTCTGCTGGTGTTCTCAATAGACAGAAAAATCTAGTCACCTCCTCAAGCTAATTCTCTACCACCTAAGGGTCAGGATTTCATTGAAACCTGATTGGTTTCAATATTTGAAATTCAAGGAGAAAGATCAACCTACACTCCTCATTTATTAGTACTGCGGGTACCATGTGATGCTCCATTGGTGGGGGTATAGGTGGTACCCCACCCGAAGATAACTCCTGGGGAACTGGTCCTTGAAACAAATCCTCATCAATGAGGGGGTCATCCTTGTGATTGAGCTGCTGAATCCTAGTGGGTATGCATCACAGAGGAATCCTATAAAGGAAAAAATATGTGCCATGATCAAAGAGTATATCTGGATAACTGAAAAAAGAAAATAGAAAATGTAACCCATTCTTATATGATGCTACCATTATTTTGATTCCCTGTAACTAGTGTTCTCATGTATCGAGCCGAAAAGAATGTTATCAAAATTTTGATATATGGATATATCATCCTACCACACCAACACTAGAATCCTTGGCTTGTAATCTGGTCTCGAAACAATTAACACTATTTCCCTAGACCAATCTCCCAAACTCATGGTATTAAGGTAGAACCAACCACCTCTAATACCACTCTTTCATGACCCGTCCCAATGGGGATCATTTCGTGACTCCCCAATCCCACCTCCAATAGTCCAAGGGCTGGTTACTAGCACCCAGTAGGCATATCACTAACATGAGAGGAATTTCCTAAGTTCTTATAAACACACACAAAAATAGATATCCTAGCTCACTAATGCTGAAATGTAAGAAAACCTCTAAGGAAAAAAATTCATTCATACAACTAAATCCAACCAACAAAGTACCATAGAATGTAAAGTGAAGAATGTAAATTGGGATAGGATAAATGCCCACCAAAATAAAGATCTAAAAACTACAAATTCAAACATGTAAGAAAGAAAATAGGCACTGGGACTATTGCTCATAGTTATAGGAAGACCCCAACCTATAATGAAGCTCACAAAGCTCTGTTTGGTCTGGGTCCACCCTAGACACTGTCAAAATGCCACTCATCTGCAAAAGACACGACACGTGCAAGGAAAGCCCATGCATGGGTAAGTATAACAATACTCAGTAGGGGAAACTGAAAACCACAAAGAAATAAAAAAAGTAAAGGTATAGTAAGCTATAAATTGTATATGTCTAAAGAACATATAACAAGGGAAACATATCCATATATAATCAAAAATCAAACCCGTAGTCTATAGGTAACTCACAACGACATCACACCCACACTTGAGATTCAGTTCGAAGATTCCACAATGAACTCATTCAGGGGAACTCACTCTACAATTATGATGGCTCAAATGATGTCCATATGAGATGTACATTCTTCAGGATGTGTCATGAGAGAGATAGATGCACTGATAAATCTAAAGAGATTAAAAAAATACACTCCTTCTAGAATAACTCACTTCTGATTGGGGAAAGATCACGATACATGGATGAGGATCACTGCCAGCGCCTTGGAGTATACCAAAACTCATCTGGATTCACCTGATAAGTATAGGATCGACATCCTGTAGGATTGGTGTTGTTGATACTTAACTCTTACATGAGTCAATAATGGGTAGAGGATCCCACTTCAGGCCTCTTGGAGGGATTCTAACTCAATCTAGAATGTCCTGCTGAAGGGATGATACTCCTGCGGGTGGAAAAAATACTTGACCTTTAGGGGAATGAGAAACGGGGGAACTTACATAAGAAAAACCTATCCAATGAATGGTGGAAAATAAGATCAATCCATGTATAGAAAGGTATATGGTCTGTAGAAAGGCAACACGCCTTAACCTATGTACTCAGGTGCTTCCCGTGTACAACAACCCATGTTGAAGAGCCTGTCATGTAGAAATTGATATACAAGGTGTGTAAGAGCGTGACATGTTGTGTCCTACTATCCATGGGATGATCTGTGTACACTGGCCATGTGCCCGTAGATGAATTCAACCCATGTTTTCCAACTTGTGTACTGGTACATAGGGTGACTTGCGTAACTAGTTAGGTCTGGCCGTGTGGTAGAGTATATACCGTGTACTCCATCCCATGTCCATGTATCATTTGAGATACAAGCCATGTTCTGCGTAAGGACCCACAAGCTATGTGATAGTTGTCACACACTATGTCATACCTCTATTTTTTTCCTGATCACCCTAAAAATGAAGATCCAAGGTTTCCCCACAATAAAAATACTGATCCAGTAAGTTCCAAGACTTTGATCGGCTCTAGAAACTCATTTTGATCATCCGTGCGAAGAATGGTCGAAGAAGGATTTCTCCCGAACCGAGTCAATTCATTTTCCACCATCGTCGTCTTACCTCCTCTAGGTCATCAAGATGCTGGATCTACAATTTTTGATTGTTGCATTGGGAAATGGATGAAAAATGATCCGTTGTTCATAACCCTGCAGAGAACACAAATAACATAGGGTAAAATGGGGAAGAAGTAATTGAAAAAATGAATTTTAGGAACGAACCTCCACCATAGTTCATCATAGTGTTGATCAGATCCCATTATAAGGATCAACCAGAGAAAATAAAATTTATTCAAATTAACAGTGGACCAGTTTCACAAAATAAACCCAATAAAAGACCCTCTCGTAAGAATGAACAGTACACATGTCAACCATTTCATGGGATGATCTACATTCATCATTTAAATCATAGAAAATGGAAGAACACAATCAAATAACAACCCCCACCTCGATCATTGATGAAGAGGAAGAGTGGTCATCGGTCGAGATTTGATCTTGTTACGCAATGATCCATGCATTGTTGTTCTTTTCCGTTTATTGAGAATTCTCCAAGGGTGGATCCTCTCTAATGAACCAGAGGATTCCATGGAGTTTTCCAGGGTTATGATCCTAACACTAGGCCCCTGATTATTTAAATAAAAGTAATGTTTCTCTTTGTTATAGAAACGTTTAAAATAAAATTAATTATTAATTTATTTTATTTTCTTTTAAAATGTTCAAAAATTAACTTTATTAGACGACCGACACTTGTCGATGATAGGAATTACCTATGGTAAAGTTGCTTCTCTAAATGCAACAGTGCCCTCAGATTTCTTATCTAGGAACTGGTTTAAATGTTATTCCACTTTATCAGGAAAACTACATGTGTGTTCTATTTAAAAGTTTAATTTATTTCAAACTTTTATTTCGGGAAATCTGGGCATCAGAATTGCAATCCGTCATGAATCCTAGTCTCATAATAATTAAATATAATATTTAAAAAATAATACATAGAAATTATGGGACATTACATCTGCCACATATTTCCACAGATAATTTTAATATATTTTTTATGGAATGATTTGGTGTGTCATTTTTCAAAGATTTAATTCTTTGATTATAGTTTCTATTATTCTTAGAGATGTTTCCCCTTGATTTGATCATTCTTACAGGTAAGGACATTTCATGCCAAAAAGTGTATGTTTTTTATAAAAACATACCACAACACCAAAAATACCCAATAAATCTATATATTTTTGAGTAATTAGATTTTTTTATGGAAACATATTGTCTATAATTATTAATTTTCAATACAGTTTTTCTAGAGATGTTTTATTTAGAATAGATTCACTTCCTTTTGTTATTATTATGTTGTTAGAGATTGTTTCTAACTATTCTTCCATGCTTAAGATTTTCATGATTTTGAATTAAAACACGAATGATTAATTAAATTATATTTATATCCATATTTTTTATGTATAGATTAACCTGATGTTTTTATGGTTTATTCCATGACTAAAATAAATGTTTCAGCTTTAACTTCAAAATTATTTTTTGAAGTATTATTTCATATTTTTCAATTTAGATTTTGTTACAGCATAATTTGACTATAACATTTTCAATTCATTATCCTTCATAATTAGTTTTCAGAATGTTCATTCATGATCTTCCCATTCTAAATATCTTTTAGATTAGATTTTATGAGTTCTTTAGTTGAAAAAATTTATCTTTTTAGAAACTATTAATTAGGATCAAATTTATTTCCATATCTCCTTTTTTAACATGATTTACTTATGGGGGATTCTATTATACTCAAGAAAAGATTCCAATTTAGATTTTATTATACGCTTCATATCTATATCTTCACTAACATCCTCACTAATACTATAGAAACATTTATGATTCTCACATGTGCCATAATGTTAGTAAAATTTTCAAGAAATTGATCATTTTATTGGCTTCTAGCAGAAGAATCTCCCACTTTATATTTACTTTTCAAACTTATACTTCTTATTCTATGGAATATCTTCATACTGTAATTAGATATAACATCTACTTTTAACATTTTAATCCATTTTATCTTTTTATGTATTTAATTTTGATCATCATTCTCAAATTCCTAAATTTTCATATTTGGAAATTTGACTACAAAATGTACAAAACCTTCACATTTATATCATTTCAAGAGAATATTTAACTTTTATTTTATGAAAGTTTTTATAAATAAGAGACATGATTCTATTAATATCACCATTTACTTCATCATCATCCTCAAACTCACTAAATTCTTCAAATTCATCCAATTTTTAATTGAGCATCCATATGTATTTAAAATCCATCTCAATTTCACCTTCATTTTAAATGCATGTTTTATCCACTTTTTATATGTAATGAGAATAATTTGTTTATAATATATTGAGAGATACTCTCTATACTCTAATGCTAATATTTTTAGATCAAACCTATTCGGGAAATTTCTCACAAGATTCTTCAAAATACTGAAATCTTCAATATTTTCTCTATATCCTCTAATATTTCATACAATATGATTGATATTGGAAAAATAATTTTCAAAAGTTTCTTATTCACAAATTTTAATATCCTAAAAAATTATTTTACAAATTTGAAACATATCATATCACACTATTTTATTACATTTATAAAATCTATTATGTTTATCCCAAACTTCTTTGTTATTTTTTAGTCCACTGAATTTATGAAAAATATTTCAGAATGGGATATGAGAATGGAATTGTTGGCTTTAACATCAACCTAGAGATATCTTTTTTTTTTAAAATAAAAATGTTTAACCCTTTGAATAGTTAGAAAAACCATAATAGTTTCATCCGACACTTGAATACCAAGATACAAAACATATGAAAACATTATGTTTTTCAAGGAATTAAAATTCATTCCATTGATTATAGAAACACCCATACAATTCAGTAAATTGGTGTTATCCATCTTTAATATATAGTGGATCTAACGGTGGGATATTATTTCTAATATCACTTTAGGGTGACCCAAGAAGGATTTCACCACTAATAAGGGGGTGATGAATTAGTGGTACATTAATGTATTTTACAATTTATTCATGATAAACTAACCTCTCAATCTGGTTAAGAGATGATTTGTTCAAGATAAAAGGCTAATCCTTGCATGATTAAAGTGTAATATAAATAAAAAAAGGAATTCATGATTTTTTATGAGGTTCTGTCTTAATGTGAGAGAATATTATATACTAGAGCTAATTTTAATCCCGGTATATTGATTTTACACAATAATCAGTAGGAAAAATAAAATTTGGTAGGGATATCTTATCCTTCACCTATAATTTAGAACTTATATCTGGTTAAAAAAAATTTATATTGGATCTAGTTAGTTATAGTGAAAAAATTATAACCAATTGAGAATGATCTCCAATAGATTTTAGGTTACCAAAACAATAAATGATAATTTAAATTATTCAAGAATTTAGAAATATCCTGAAAAGATATAACTCTTTTACATGATAAAATCAACATAAAAAGATACTAGTTAAGGGAATATGAAATCCCATTCAGTCCTTTATCTCATCATGACGATACTAAACGGTGTTCTTCTTATTGGGGCTAAAATATCATAAACACATAATTTCAAATCTCTATAGCCTCTTTACATTAGCCTCAACATCTTTTTCTTCAAATAGAGTCACATAGTTCATCATGATATATTCTCTATTTTTCAATCTCAAAATTATCTGTCATTGATACAATTTTTTTATATAGGAGGCCATATAAAATTTCATTTTATTTCTAATATACCTGAAAGTGTATCTTAGAAGATATCTTAAGCATACCAACATAATTCATAAGGATAAAATAAGTATTTTCAAAACCCAAAATCTTATGTAAAAATATCCTCCAAACCCATCAGGAGGATAAGACTCCCACATCCTCATATAATTTCCAAAAATTCGTATCTCTATATTATATATTATTAATAAATATACTTGGATAACCCCATTATAAATAACTATACAAAAAATAAAAAAAATATTTATGAATTTCAAAAAAAACTAGTAGTTATTTACTCTTTATTTTAACAATATCAAACTTAGTTCCCAGTTTCATCATGTTTATTATGGCATAAAATGACACAAAATATTAGTATCTTGAAAAATTCAACACTTTAAATACTAATAATATATCATTGTATTTTTTTCATTTTTTAGGGAACTTAGGATCATTAAATCAGCATAACACATTAAAATTTAGAATCATTTATTTTGAATTTATTATCATTTTAAATTGAAATAATTTCTCAAAATAAATCAATTTTTTATCTCACTTTGTAAATTATATTTCAACTTATTCCATCATGTATTTATTCTAATTAAAGTTATTGAATCACAAATTGAATTCTGATGTTAAATCCACTGGTGGTCCATTTTAGCATTAGTAATTTTAATATTATACATAATATATAATCCCAAATATATTGATTATATCAGAATTTATAAAACTCAAAATTATCAAAAGGGAATGACACATATGAAGACAAAATCACTCAAACAAGAATTAATGACTAATACTTTGAATCCAACAACTCATGTGTTGAATGAACATGACTCACATGGAGTCTAAAATGAATTATACATTGAGTCAAATTACTCATATATAGCTCCAAATGGCTAGTATGAAGTTTTAATTGACTTATATAGAAATTTTAATGACTCATAAGTATCCCATAATAATGCACACATATTCATTCGTTGGTCATTTTTAGTTCTCATTCTGATGAAATAAATCATACAAAGTCATAATGACTCCTACAAAGAAATAATTTTCCAAATTTAAGCTTCTTCCCAGAATTATAGATTCTATTTGAATGATCACCTAAAATATTAAAAAATTTCAAATATCTTGTCAAAAAATATCAACATAATTCATAAAAGATTCATTAACATCTGAGTGATCTCTGATGATTATATTTTAAATGTGGACAATAAAAACATTAGAAAAAAAATTAGGCACTTGAAAAATGTCAATTCACATTGATATGATATCTTAAAGATAAAATTTCCATGATATCATAAAAATATTTCAATACATACTTTGAAATTGAAATGGATACAACATTTTAAATGTTAGAAGAAATTTAAAATAGGGAGAAAAAGGACCCACACTTCTATTTAAATTCTTAGCCTAAATCTAGACCACTAAATTTACCAAACTAATCAATATTAAAGATAGAAATATGGGAGATAATCCTTGAGATATCAATGAATAGATAAAATTGATTTTTTATGGGAGAAATGAGATTATGGGTGTGTATTTATTAGTGCAGTGAGTATAATTTCCTGGAATAATGTGTTGGATATTTTATTTTTTCAATTATTTTTTATGATCCACCAGCCCCCCCCCCCCCACATAGTGCCCCATTTACTCCTATAATGATCCATTATAATGGGTATTTCAAAAATTAAGAAAATTGAACCACTTTCACTAAGTTGATTAATTATTACATAGACATGTTGTCATATATTTGGTATTTCACCACATTTACCTTATTTTACGATTTTTACAAAAACACAAAAATTTATCCCCAAGAAATATTAAAATCATAATTCTGAATTTGTAATCCATTTTATAAAATCCTTAACTATATTATGTAAATTTAACTTTTAAATAGATGTGATGCATTTAATAAAAATTTGGTATCTTAGTAAACAACTTTTCATTTCTAAAATAAGTTACACTTTAATAATATTTATCCCCTAGATACACATTCTTTTATCACAACATAATCCTTATGATTAATATTTGAAATGGCGGTATGTTCACTAGAAAGTTCAATAATTATTGGGCTTGTGGTGATTTCCTCTAACATGAACTTCTCCCGCAAATTATTTTTGTGAAACCTCAATTATTGTTTTCCATCTTGACATTGGTCGAGGGAAATCCCTTCTGATTATACATCCTTAAAGCTCTGATAATTGTGATTCGTAATGGATGTTACTACTACTTATTCAAATGGATTATTCCTTTTATACGAATTAGGCCTCAAAATTTACTTTAACATACATGAATTTTAAAATTCACTTTATAAAATTCATATTACCATTGGCCATAATGCCTAGTAGTCATGTAATGACCATATTTATTTTTTTACTTCCTAAAAATTCATTCAAACCAATCCATAAATAATATTTTACAATTTTAGTTCTACCAATATGTCAATTATGGGGCATGCATTTTGTATTTTTCTTGTTATAACTATGATATTTATTCAACAATATGAGCTAGGAGATATCAATATTGTACATGATTTTTTTTCAAATTGTCCATTCTTAGATAAAGAGTTATTAATAAGTTTGTATTTTGGATTTACAATATAACCTTTTAACATAATTTATTTATTTAGTTCTATAATTTATCAGGTATTACAAAAATTTTAGTCCAATTAACCAAAAAAACAAGGAGAATAATACCACATGCTTGTAACCAAAAAAAATTACTTAGCTAATGTGATATCAATTACTTAAAAAATTAGAATAAGTATAACATAAGTATAGATCAATCATCCCATAACTAAAATTCCATGAGTAAGGTAATATCATCCATGATCAGAATCCCAAATTTACATAATTGAGTAGTCCACACTAAGAGTAAAAATATTATTCAACACCTCTATATTAATCATGGGGTGGGCCCATAATCAAATGTAAAAAATTCATGAAACCATGGTTCCTTGATCCTAGAACCTTAATTCCATGAAGAAAATTACAAAGAGGGAAACCCATATGCAATATATCTCACCCATATCAATCATTGAGTAGTCAATAATATGATTATTAACTCCCTATGACCCCTCTTCCACAACCATATAGTAACACACTCTCAAAAGAGACAATGAAATAAAGATATAGTACCATAACACTCCCTCTTCAAAAACATAAGGAAATCATCCAATGGAATATTTTTATATAGAAACCCACATATCCTACACAATTAATCCCCTTTTAATGACATGCCTATAAACAAAAAAAAAATAAATGTACTGGATAAGGCATAAATTCTAAAATGTACAAAATTTAAAAACCATAATATTACATCGATGCATGACCCACCTCATATCTAGTCATAACAAACTAAACATACTAATATTATAACTAAATCAAAAATTTAATGAGACAAAATCTACATATGAATACACAATCTACATAAAACATAATCAATATCCCATTCATTATATGAGTTATCACATGAGTCTCATTATAGAATACACTACACAAGAAAAAAACTATTATCATTGATAAAACCAAAATATATATCCATTTTGAGGATTATATACCATTAATATATAACATTTAACTCTTATACATGTATAAAACCAATATCTAATATTTTAGGAATGCATATTATTCAAAAAACAAATATTATGAAACTTAAATTACATAATTTCAAAATCTTTCAACATATCATTACAATAATCAATGCCTAAAATCCCAAAAACAGTATGATTTCATTGAACCAAAAATCTTTAAATTAAAAAAATATCCTAAATCATGAAATTACTATAAAATTATTCATTGATGAAAAATTCCCCCAATTCACATTCATTACTCCTCTAACAAAGTCTGAAAAACCATTATATTTCTATAACATGTTAATTTTAAACAACATAACAATATAAAACCATATCATCAAGATATAACACAAAATTCTCAATCTGAAGGCCTAAATTATCTAAATAAATCCATCACTCTCCAAATTAATTGATTAGATAGTAAAACATGAATAATTATATACCAAAAAATATCAGATGACAACAAAAACCACTATACTCACACTTGAGTATTTTTGACCACCCAAAGATCTAATACTAAAATCAAATTCAAAAGAATTTACCAAATAAATTAAATGTTTGAAGGAAAAGTCATCTACACTAGCCACAATTCATATTCACTATTTTTTCCTATTCATCAACTAAAATAAAAAAACCAAACACAAAAACCAAATTATAATAAATAGATACAAAAATAAATCCCCCTCTAACTCAGTGTTTTGTAGAAAAAATTATATTAATCATTAACCAAATTTTTTTTCAAAAATGTTAAACAATATTCAAATATACGTTAGAAACCATACACACCATTATTTTATAAAATTATTCAAATAGAAAACAAATTGAATAATAAATTCCATTTCCATTTTAAAAGGTAAAGATAAACAAAATAGTCATTATAATCACCCCAACCATTATGTTTCAAAAATGTTTTAGAGACCGAATCAATTAAATCAAAACCAAAATTTAGAAAAAAATTCACCCAATCATGAAATATATTCAAATGAATAGATTGATGATTTTTGAAATAAAGGTCTCTAAAATATTTCATAATTCAAGGTTATATATTTTTATAAAAAATGATTAATTTAGAAAAAAATTACATTTATCCCTTTATCAGAAATTCTCATTCATAATAAAGGACATGGACCTCTTATAATTCATATAAATCATATTCATGTATCTTAAACTTCACAATATTCATATGACATCATCCTAATCAAAATTCACTATTTACATCAATATAAAACCCCAAAAAACAAAAATATACCAAAAATAGATCAAATTAATAGATACTAATCATGTAGCACTAGAAAATAATTTATTTTTTCAAAAGTGTATATCTATGTGAAAAGGTGTGTTTTTGTTGTTGTAAAACATTTAACCAAAAAAATTTCATATCACAAGTTTTTGGTAAAACCTCTATTACTAAATGTTATTGTGACTGATTAAATAGTTTTGTATCAATTATTATAATACCAACTAATAATCAATATGTTGGTTAAAATATTTAGCAACAGATTCATATAACATATTTATCTATTGATAATATTATTACCATTTTTTGTTTCCTTTAGTAATATTATTAAAAAAATTACAAGAAATACCTACAATTAATATCTATTTGGAAATTATTTTTAAATAAAATATAGTCTATGGGTATTCAAATATTCATCACTAAAATATTTATTTAAATTTATTAATATATCTATATAAAATATATTAATTATTTTTATTAAATAATAATTATAAAATCAAATTATATGCAAATCAAATAAGCCAAGGGTTAATTTGAAAAAAATGTTAATTTTTTTAAAACATATTCAATTGTGATTTATTTATTTCATACATTGGGTGTCTCTTTACTAGTTCACACTAGTGATGTGATCCATTCTTGTAAGAATGTCCAATTTCTTATGAGTCCATTTTCTTTCACTTCACTACTAGAAAAAATGGCATTTGCGACGGGGCATTTGCGATGGGATCCCATCGGTAATAGGCTTTTGCGACGGGGGTCCGTCGCAAATAGCCCGTTGCGGAAAACAGCGTCGCAACAACAAATATTTGCGACGGGAATACTTCCCGTCGCAAATATTAGTCAGTGTATTTAAAAAGTCTTTTAAAAACATAATTGCGACGGGCCCTCCGCAAATAGTAATTGCGACGGACCCGTTACAAATATTAATTGCGACGGGCCCGTCGCAATTATGCTTTTAAAAAAATTTAAAAAAAATTTTAATAATTTTTTTTAATTAATATAAAAATAAAAGTATTTGTGATGGGCATAGTATCCCGTCGCAAAGAGTGTGAAAAAATAAAAAAAAATAAATTATTAATAAATTATTTTAATTAATATAATAATAATCCAATTATAATTCAAAAATAAAAAAATATTAATAAATGATTTTAATTAATATAATATTAGAATTATAATTCACAAATAAAAATAATAAATTATTAATAAATTATTTTAATTAGTATAATAATAATAGAATTATAATTCAAAAATAAAAAATAATAAAATACTAATAAATGATTTTAATTAATATAATAATATTAGAATTATAATTCATAAATAAAAAATAGTAATAAGTTATTTTAATTAATATAAAAATAATAAAATTATATTACATTCAAATATTAAAATAATTCAAATATTACAAAAAAATATAATTAAATTATAATATTATAAAATTTTAATATATATAAGTAATTTAATATTGTAAAATATAAATATTATTATTATTCATATTAATATTTTTATTTCAAAATATAATATTATTTATATTTTATAATGAGACAGAAACTACGAATAGAAAAAAATTCATATTTTGATTTAACAAACTTTATAACATAAAAACAAACTCTAATCTGAAGGAGGGGGGGAGGGGGGGATCTGCAGATTCTGGTGGAGGAAACTTCATCCCTAAAGCACGAGTGAGTCAGCGCACGTACTCCATCCGCTCCTCCTGCTACTGCTGCCACCGACTCATCTGCTCCTCGTGCAGCTACTGTTGGCGTCGACGCTCCTCCTCATGCTGCTGCTGCTGCTGACACATCTGCTCCTGCTCCTGTCGGAGACTCTCTATCAGTGCAGTCTGAAATCGTAACTGATCCTCATACTGTGTAGCAGAAGAAGATGCACGAGCTCCTCTCGAGCTGGACGCCGACATCGCAGCACTGCCATAATAATCTCCGGGAGTCAGTCGAGAGCTGATACCAACTACCCGACCCTTCTCGAAGGCATACTGGGTGGCCTTCATCCATGCCGCCTCATCAAACTGACGACCAGTGGTCTGATCTGATGACTCTGCCTGACTCTCAGGTCGGGTCTGTGACGCTACGGCCTCATATGACTCCTGCAGTTGCAATTTAAAATTAAAATTGTGAATATATTATATGCAGTTAATTTTTAAACTTGAAAACAGATAATACTAACCACGATGTGACGCTGACGATCACCTCTGAGCTCCCCAGTAGCAAGATCACTATACATCTTCTGATATACGTCGTACTCTATAATATCAGGGTGCTCGACAGCCTATAAGAATAATAAATAAACTGTTAATATTTATAGTTATATAAAATATTTATAAATAATGTACGTACCAGATGCTGTCTATGAGTACTGAAAGTACGACTCCCAGCTCGATGAGTCACCTCCTGTCTCCCCCGATTCTGCCTCCCCACTGATGATCTCCTCTGAAAGGCATCACTCAACCAGTGCACACATAATCCATCCCATACATGGGATGAAATGTACTGTGGTCGCTGCGCTCTATAGGAGTCATCAAAAACGGATACTCCTGCTTTCTTCATGGCCGCTCTCCTCGAGTTGTGCAAAAACTTACAAAAGCGATCACGCATGACCACCTCCCATGCCTCGTGGATGGCGTCACACATGGTATCCTCGATCAGATACTATAAACCCTACAAATAAATCAAAATATCAAGTTAGAAATGAAATAATTTTCAAAATAAAAATTATTTATTTACGTACGTACCAACCAATGGCCGAACATGGCCTGCTGCACATCAATGGGAATCTGCTCCCATGTAGTCCAAGGATGAGAGAAATAGTTGCTCAAAATAGCGCTGCCCTATCCGACTGCTATATGAGGAAAACTATAAAAATAATAAACATTTATTATGTGAATGGATTAATGAAATCTTAGTCAAATCCATATGTTATCACACAGGTTATCACACCTACGTGTGTGTGGATCAAACCCAAGACGTGGACGTCGCTCGGGGACGGGGTCAGGAATCATCAATCATGCAGGACCGCGCCCCCTCCGCGTACTCCTTGAAGCGCCTGCAGGCTGAGGGTCATCTGCAGGCTGAGGGTCATCTGCCAGCAACTCATCCGCATCGAAAGACAGGTCAGTATCCGTCAACTCATGAAATGTGTCGTCATCCATCTGAAACATAAAATGTTAATGTTATCAAATAATTGATAATTACTATTATATATACATATATATTAGTTATGATTATATATAACTACCACTTAATTGTATCAATGTTCAGCTTCATCATCATCTTCATATCTGTGAATGTCATCTTCATATTCCTCCTCAATATCATCGATATCCATTTGAGTTCCAGTTTCTTCATATCTTACCTTTTCAAATTCATTTGTGACACCATTAACATCATCATCATCACTACTGGCTCTTAATTGAGGGTTGTCATCATCGATACTCATGTATCTTTGTAACAAAGATCGATTTTGAGTACTCTCTTGAAAAACTTCATTTCCTTGCACATCAGTGAAATCACATTCACTTTGACTAAACTAATTGTCTCGAATTTTGATTTTTATTATACTCCACCAATCAGTCAAGTCTCTTGACATAGCACAGTACTTTGCGTAATAAACATGATGTGCCTGTTGAGCCAATAAGAATGGTTCATTTACTACGAGAACACTTTTACATTTAATATCGATGATTCCATGAGTCGAATGAACACACACGCCTCTCTCTGTATCTAACCACCGACATTTGAACATTGTTATGTAATGTTGTCCAAGATAACAGAGTTCAATGATTTCATCAAGTATGCCATAAAAGTCAACTTCATTTTCTCGATGATGAGATCCTCTCAAGCTAAATCCACTGTTCATTGTTTTTTTTGATTCCTCATATGCATGTGTATGAAATCTAAATCAATTCACCACATATGCATTATAAGTTTTAACAAGTTTGGAAGGTGGGTCACTCAATATACATAGCTGTTTGTCAATTTTATCAGCATGTCGAGACACCTGAAAATTTGTGAAATAATTATCAATATAGTAAACTATACATTGAATGAGTTTCTAAAAGATAAAGAATTTATGTTACCAGTTTTTGAAACCACTGAGAGAAATTTTTCTGTCGGCGTTCTTTGAGAGCAGCTGCTGTAATTTGTGGAATTTGTTTCTTGATATGATTATCATACAACCTATAAAAAACAAAGTTATTTACTATAACAAAAATGATAGAATAAGTGATATAAACACTTACAGTACAACTGATGTCATCTCTTCACAGTTGAGCAGAATATACGTATGAGCTTTGTGATGTTCATCATCCGAAAGCCAGCGTTCATGAACTCCACCAAAACCAAGCTCTGGCTGGTTGAAAACAGATAATTGATTATCAATTTCATCAATATTTCTTTCGTTCCATCCCATTCGGTTGTGTTTTGAAGGATACTCATATTCAAAATAGTGGGAGCAGAAAAAAGATATTTCCTCTTGCAAATAAGCTTCTGTAATAGATCCTTCAACAGATGCTTTGTTACATACTTTTCTTTTCAAATTTTGCATGCATCTTTCGAATGGGTACATCCATCGAAACTGTACTGGACCTCCACATTTGGCTTCATATGGAAAATGTAATATAAAATGTTCTATTGAGTCGAAGAAAGACGGCAGAAATATTTTTTCCAGTTTACATATAATTAAAAAAACATCTTCTTCAAGTTTTCATAGAGAATCATAATCTTCTGTAGCCGCACAAATGTCCTGAAAAAAATAAGACATGTCTGTTATGGAATCCCAAATCACAGAATTCAACAAACCTCTTAATCCAATGGGTAGAAGTCTTTCCATTATAACATGACAATCATGACTTTTTAATCCAGTAATATGACCATTCTTTACACATCTACCCAAATTGGAAGCACAACCATCTGGAAGTCTCAAATATGAAATCCACTGACAAAATAATAAACAGTTTTCTTTAGACAGTGTATAAGCTGCTTTTGGTTTCAGTAACCTTTCTGTTCGGACATTCTCAAACAGTTCCAGTTCTGGACGCCTGAAAAATTGGGCAAGATCTAAACGTGCATTTACATTGTCTTTACTCTTTCCTGGCGTATCCAAAACTTTATGAAACAAATTATCAAAACAGTTCGTCTCAATATGCATGACATCCAACATGTGGTGGACCAACGAATCAGACCAATATGGAAAATCCCAAAATATGCTAGGTTTAATCCAATTGTGTTCTTTCCCAAAACCAGAAATTTTATGTTGGTTTATTGTGGGACCAAAAGTGATGGGAGGTAATGAAAATACAACTAATTTTAACTCTGAACCTGATAGCATTTTTGGTGGTCCATCCCTTTCAACTGTTCCTTTTCTGAAACGAGATCTGTTTCTGCGAAAAGGATGATCAGCTGGAAGAAATCTGCGATGATAGTCAAAATAACAAGGTTTCTTTCCATGAATGAGAATAAATGCTTTGTTCTCTCCCATACAGTAAGGACATAATTTCTGACCATGTGTACTCCAGCCAGATAACATCCCATAAGCCAGGAAGTCACTAATTGTCCACATCAATGGTGCTCTCAGTATGAAATTCTGTTTCGTAGCAACATCATATGTACTAACACCAGTACTCCACAATAAACTTAATTCATCAATCAACAGTTTCAAATAAACATCAATATTCTTCTTCAGATGTCCTGGAATTAGTAACGTCAAAAAGATATGTGGCTCCTTCATCAACATCCATGGAGGTAAATTGTACGGAGTTAAAAAAACAGGCCAACATGAATACTGACTACCGTAAGATCCGAACGGACAGAAACCATCAGTGGAAAGGCCCAGTCAAACATTTCTAGCTTCTAAAGCAAAATATGGATGCACTCTATCAAAATGTTTCCATGAATCACCATCGGCTGGATGATTCAAGCTTTTATCGGTTGAAATATTCACTTTATGCCATGACATCATTGTCGCTGTATTCTTAGACATGAATAAACACTGAAGTCTGGATGTAAGTGGAAAATATCTCAACTGTTTTACAGGAATCAAACCAGACTTCCCATGTTGCCCTTCTTTATATCTCGGTTACCCACATGTGGGACAACTATCCAATGACTCATTTTCCCCAGAATATAAAATGCAGTCATTTGAACATGAATGAATCTTATAACAAGTAAGTCCCAAATTTCTAACCAGCCTCTTACACTCATAGTAATTTTTAGGCAAAACATTTCCTTCGGGTAACAGTGTTTTAAGCAAAGAAAATATCTGGTCAAAACAGGTGTTTGACATTCCGTTATCTAATTTGATAGACATAAATTTTGCAACTGCTTCTAAATTTCTAATCTTGTATCCAGGATATAATGCATCCTCAACAGACCTCAATAACTCATAAAATTCAGACGATGCCAACTCAGGATTTGAAGCTATATCAGCCGGAGTTTCTGTATGTTGAGCAGATGAACCTGCAACATCATGTACTAAATCTTGAAACCGATATGGATCTGAAATCAAGTTGGTATCACCTACTCTGGAATTGCGTTCACCGTGTTGATACCAAAAAACATAATCTGGTTGAAAACCAAAACGCAAGAGATGTCCCCCCACTTTGTCAAACGTGTCAAACGTTCTCAATGCACATTTTCTACAAGGGCATTTTATTTTTCCTTCTAAAACAAATTCTGGATTTGATGCTGCAAATGATAAAAAATTCTCCACACCCTCTATATATACTGGATTTAAACCAGAACCGTTTGGATTTCTACGTTGATTTATCCACATGCGGTCATCTAATAGTGACTGTTGACGACCTCGTTGTTCCATATTTTTCTATAAAATATAAAATCATTACTAGTTTTGAATAATTTGTTACAAAAAACACTCAAGCAAGGATAATTATAGAGTTTACATCAGACACGACTAACACACAATTTTTATTGGGATATACCTAAAAATTGACCCTTTAAGAATTGAAAATGTTGAGAATAAAGCGAAACCTGTTACAAATATTGATAATTTTAATATTATATAAATTTTATATTATTTTAATAATACTAATATTATTTTTTCATAAATATTAAATATATAATAATAATATTATAACATTATTATTATATTTTATTATTAATATTAAAATAATATAGTTTTCTATATTATATACAATTCTCCTTTCATCTGTGTGTTTAACATTCTATCTCCACATGTAATATTTGCATTCACTTTCACCTCTCCATTGGTGAGTAAGTTGATAATTTTGAAAAAGAATGCAAATATTACATATGGAGACATATGTTTTCTTAAAACCAATACAGAGATGAAAAGATAATTGAGAAAGATAATGATCACGCTAGTTTTTTCCAATTAGCTAATTATTGGTAATTATTACTAATTATTGGTAATTATTACTAATTATTGGTAATTATTCCTAATTATTGGTAATTATTCCTAATTATTGGTAATTATTCAAAATTATTGGTTAATATTGACAATTATTGGAAATTATTCCTAATTATTGGTAACTATTGACAATTATTGGCAATTATTAGTAAATATTAACAACTATTGGTAAATATTGGTAAATATTGGTAATTATTACTAATTATTGGTAATTATTTTTAATTATTACTAATTATTGTTAATTATTATTAAGTATTGGTAATTATTATTAATTATTGGTAATTATTAGTAATTATTAATAATTATTGGTAATTATTGGTAATTATTACTAATTATTCCTGATTATTGGTAAATCTTGACAATTATTGGTAATTATTCATAATTATTGGTAATTATTCCTGATTATTGGTAAATATTGACAATTATTGGAAATTATTGGTAAATATTGGGAAATATTGTGAAATATTGGTAATTATTACTAATTATTGATAATTATTGTTAATTATTACTAATAATTGGTAATTATTGCTATTTTTTTACTAATTATTGTTAATTATTGGTAATTATTCCAAAATATTGGTAAGTGTTGGTAATTATTGGTAATTATCGGTAATTATTGGTAATTATCAGTAATTATTGGTAATTATTCGTAATTATTGGTAATTATTGGTAATTATTGGTAATTGTTGGTAATTATTGGTAATTATCGATAATTATTGGTAATTATCGGTAATTATTGGTAATTATTCGTAATTATTGGTAATTAATGGTAATTATTGGTAATTATTCGTAATTATTGGTAATTATTGGTAATTATTGGTAATTATTCCTAATTATTGGTAATTATTCGTAATTATTGTTAATTATTCCTAATTATTGGTAATTATTGGTAATTATTGTTAATTATTCCTAATTATTGGTAATTATTGGTAATTATTCATAATTATTGGTAATTATTTGTAATTATTGGTAATTATTGGTAATTATTGGTAATTATTGGTAATTATTGGTAATTATTGGAAATTATTGGTAATTATTGGTAATTATTGGTAATTATTCCTAATTGTTGGTAATTATTCCTAATTATTGGTAATTATTCCTAATTATTGGCAATTATTCCTAATTAATGGTAATTATTCCTAATTATTGGTAATTATTCCTAATTATTGTTAATTATTCCTAATTATTAGTAATTATTCCTAATTATTGGTAATTATTCCTAATTATTGGTAATTATTCCTAATTATTGACAATTATTGGTAATTATTGGTAATTATTGGTAATTATTACTAATTATTGGTAATTATTCCTATTTATTCATAATTATTGGTAATTATTCCTAATTATTGGTAATTATTGGTAATTATTCCTAATTATTGGTAATTATTGGTAATTATTACTAATTATTACTAATTATTGGTAATTATTGGTAATTATTACAAATTATTGGTAATTATTGGTAATTATTATTAAATATTAATACTTATTCCTAATTATTGGTAATTATTCCTAATTATTGGTTATTATTGGTAATTATTATTAATTATGACTAATTATTCCTAAATATTGGTAATTATTGGTAATTATTGTTAATTATCACTAATTATTGGTAATTATCGGTAATTATCGGTAATTATTCTTAATTATGGGTAATTATTCCTAATTATTGGTAATTATTGGTAATTATTACTAATTATTACTAATTATTGGTAATTATTCCTAATTGTTGGTAATTATTCTTAATTATTGGTAATTATTATTAATTATTGGTAATTATTTTTAATTATTACTAATTATTGGTAATTATTGGTAATTATTACTAATTATTGGTAATTATTGGTAGTTATTGCTAATTATTGGTAATTATTGGTAATTATTAGTAATTATTATTAATTATTCCTAATTATTGGTAATTATTCCTAATTATTGGTAATTATTGGTAATTATTATTAATTATTACTAATTATTCCTAATTATTGGTAATTATTGTTAATTATTGTTAATTATTCCTAATTATTGGCAATTATTGGTAATTATTACTAATTATTGGTAATTATTGGTAATTATTGGTAATTATTGGTAATTATTGGTAATTATTCCTAATTATTGGTAATTATTCCTAATTATTGGTAATTATTCCTAATTATTGGTAATTATTCCTAATTATTGGTAATTAATCCTAATTATTGGTAATTATTCCTAATTATTGGTAAATATTGCCAATTATTGGTAATTATTGGTAATTATTGGTAATTATTAGTAATTATTGGTAATTATTGGTAATTATTGGTAATTATTGGTAATTATTGGTAATTATTGGTAATTATTGGTAATTAGTAATAATTATTGGTAATTATTCCTAATTATTGGTAATTATTGTTAATTATTACTAATTATTGGTAATTATTACTAATTATTGGTAATTATTGGTAATTATTGTTATTTTTCCTAATTATTGATAATTATTCCAAATTATTGATAATTATTGTTAATTATTCCTAATTATTGATAATTATTGGTAATTATTCCTAATTATTTGTAATTATTGGTAATTATTCCTAATTATTGGTAATTATTCTTAATTATTACTATTTATTCCTAATTATTAGTATTTATTACTAATTGTTAGTATTTATTCTTAATTATGACTAATTATTAATAATTATTCCTAATTATGACTAATTAGTATTAATTATTCCTATTTATTTTTAATTATTTTTAATTATTATTAATTATTCCTAATTACTATTAACTGTGAACAATGAATACTAATAATTTAAATTTATTAAATAACAGAACAATCTAAACATAATTAAATTACAACTAATTAAGAATAATTAAAAGTAATAAAAAATTTAAAATAATTATTAAATTAAAATGAACATAAATACCTTTAAAATGGATCTAAGGTTGATCTCTGATAGTTGTTGAAGACTTCAATGTCAACTCCGGAAAAAAAAATGAAACTTAAAAAAACTGTGAAGTCTAAAAATAGAGTTTTGAGAGAAGTAGAAGATAGAGTTTGAGAATGAATGAAAAAAACGGATGAGGGTATTTATAGGTTAGCTTATTTGCGACGAGACTATTTGCGACGGGACTCCCGTCGCAAATACGTTACCCGCATTTATAACGGTCAACAGTTAAATAGTTTTTTGCGACGGGCCATCGCAAATAACCCGGAGAAAATAGGTTATTTGCGACGGGTCCCGTCGCCAATACCCCCTGCCGACAGGTTATTTGCGACGGGATCCCCCTCCCGTCGCAAATAACCTGTTACCGTCGCCGGTTATTTGCGACGGTATTAAGATCCCGTCACAAATAACTTTGGCGCGAAATCATTTGCGACGGGTGAGAATATCCCGTCGCAAATACCGTCGCCAAAAATTTCGCGCGGTTTGGCGCGCAATCGCGCCAAAAACATTTTTTACGGGTGTGAAAATCCCGTCACAAATAACTACTTATTTGCGACGGGAAAAAATCCCGTCGCAAATACCTAGATCACGAGGACTATTTGTGACGGGATTATATCCTGTCGCAAATACCCCGTCGCAAATGCCCATTTTTCCCATAGTGCTTGTATTTTTGGTTGGATGTAGGCATCAGTGGGAAGGTTGTCATTGTCATGGGTCACTAAGAAGATCCCTTTTTATTAAGATTGTTTCAGGTCCCCTTTTTTCACATGTACTTGTGGAAAAAAATAAATGTCTTTGAGATGGTTATAAATGTCATAGTTTTCCAATAACGTATGAAATTATCCTTTCATACACTTAGAGAGAACATTATTTTGTATATTATATAACACTATAAACAAAAAGAATATGGGAATAATTCATCAAATAGTCAACTAATGACTATTTTTTAATAAATTAATATATAAATTTTAAATATGTTCTACATAATTTTTATAGATACAATTATTAATCATTGATATCTTAATGAGATCAAAAAAATTGTGTTTATTAGTATAACCTAGTTTACTTATTTAGGTACATTTCAAATTTGATTTTTTATATAATGGAGATAAATGAAACATGGGAGGAAGAAAAAAACTACCTACAATGTTTTAGTGAAATTGTCATGGGAGCTTTCTATTTTTTTGGATAGAGACAGAATCATCTCCCATCCATGCGATCTAGGTTAGTTTTCTTGTGTTTATGTGATCCATCATACATAATTTTTGATACGAACAACACTGATAATGACTTTAGGAGGGTCCTAGACAACCACAGTCTCTTTCTGGCACAACATTTAGTCTATCTCTGATATGAGGTCAACCTAGCTACAAAAAAAAATACTATCCACTTCACCTCCCAAAATGAGATGAAAAATTATATATCTTCAGTTTTGGAAGAGGCTTCATAGAGATTCACTTTTAAGATGTAATGAACTAGAAAATGGTCATACCTTACCTTTATATAAACACGATCCTTAATGGGTGGATCATTTTTGAATAAATGGGTGAACCTAGAAGTCCATTAATATGATAATAATGGTTCACACATATTAGAAACAATTTACCAAAAAAAATCTTTTATGGTAAGAGTAAGACCCATAAATTCAATTAACCATAGAATGATAAAACCTAAACTAGTAACACAAAATAATTTTTTTCTCAAAAACTTTTGAGACCTAAAAATAGTTCACTGACGTACAATTCATGTTGGAAACCCAGAAGGATACACTCCAAAATACAACCCAATAACCACCATAATAGGAACATGTATCTAATGGAAAAAACAATCATAAGATAATATAACTAGAGACCACAAAAACCAAATATTATCCATAAATTAACCATAAAAAGAATATATATTCATTGAAAACACCATCTTACAAAACACATGATGTTAAAATAAACCATGAGCATGATAATTACTAAATGACTAGAAGAACTATTGACTAGATTCTTATTTTTACAATTTATCACAATAACAGAAGTTAACCAGTGATCACAACGAATGAAAATAATAACAAATGATATGAAAATAATAATAATAATATATATCACATGACTAATAACCATTGAGATTTATAGTAATTTATATTAAGAGTGACAGATAGCTCAAAATTATATAATTCTATAATAATACATTAAATTATATAGTATAGTAATGTTTCTTTAATTTTATAATGATACCTTTTTTCATTTGATAATGAAACCTAATTCAATGGATGAAAACCCACTTAGTGAAATTGAAAACCTAAGGCATTAAGTATAGTGTTACAAAAATGTTCTTAAAGGAAAATTTCAAATTGTATGAATAAAACATGGATCTCACTAATGATATATTTTTTACTTTATTGTCTTATATTTTTAATTATATTAATGGGGAGGAGTTCACCTACACCTATTAAGAAAAAAATTTTATAGAGGGAGAAATGGATCATATAACAATAATGTTACAAGAATAGAATTTCTTATTACTGAAAAAAAGAGTTGGATAACAAATCATGTGTATATAATCCTTTATAATTGTAAACAAACCACATGTTAGGGATAAATTATTTTTATTTATCACATTTATATCTTTATCGACATATAGTTCTCATTCATGGTTTGTGTGTGTGTAATATTATTGAATAATTTCTAGAGGTAATGATGTATATATAGGATGAGATAGTTTCAGTTGGTTTGAAGGGATCTTGGTTCTTTAATTCCCAATCTCATGGAATTTTATCATTGAATCACATGCCATGTATTTTTTCAACGTGTCTATGATTTACATGTTTTAAGGAAAAATAATACGATGTGTATATCATAACATATTAGTTGGTGTTTAATACTATATCCATAATAGTTATACATGAATGGTGATCAATTATAGAGATAAGATAATACTTACACAGTTGTCCATATTTCTTAGAATCTTCTTACAATAAATCATATCTGGGGTTTTCTTCTAGGTTAGAACTATTCCAACCTTGATATATGGATTTGAGATAACTTTTCAGTTATATACAACATATTTTTATGTAGTTTTTTCTTATAGAGAATAAATATTATCTAGTACTCTTTATATATAACTCAAAATGAAGTTGGACTAGTTAAAAATATTAGGTAGAATTCAAAGGCTCTGGTGAATATGACCCATTATGATGAGATTGATATTGAAAATAAAGGGATAGTTGATCCTCTTAATATAACTATTGATGATTAGAATTCTCTAGGATGCCTCAATATTTGAGATAAGTAGTATATAAATCCAAAAGATAATAACATTGTGGCTTCTCATGTTTAATATTTACAAATGGATTTATGTGTTGATGAGTTAAAGGATTGTAATGACTATTTTATTAAAATGGATTTATATAGTCATCAAGTTGGGAGTATAATTAGTTTAAAACAAAATATTTATATTTTATTTTATTAAGGGAAAATGATTTCACTTAGCCAGGTTGAATATTGATGAAACCAACATAGGACGTGCCTTCAGTTTCTTAGAAAAGTGTAGGGTATCTATCAAATCAGTTGAGTGGAGTATAGAACTGGGTAATGTGGGGAACCCGTTTTTAAGTGGCATTTATCCACTACATGAGCATGATTTGATAACTATTCTATACCAAATAAATGTCATAATGTCGTTATAGTATTTACATGAATTATATAGATAATTTATTATATAAATTTATAATACTATGAATATTGTTATAAGAAACCACAATTTTAGGTACCCTAAAATGGTATCCTAGAACCTAATTTATACAAACCACATTTATTCTATTATAGATCATTTTTTATCGTGATCTATTAGGGTGTAAAATGTATCCATACAAAACATGATATATTTTATTTCATCTTATTATCCATTTTTGTGGAATTACATCATTGAATCATTCTAAAGATATGGTTAAACCTACAAAGTGATAATTTGATGAATCAAATTTTGGGTGGAACCTGAAGGTATCAAAAATTAGTAGCGATATCCTAAAAATGATTCCCATTCACTATTTATTGAAGAATAAATCAACAAAAACCAACTATTAAAGAACCACCACTTCTGAATGACGATTCACTATCTGTAAACCCACATTAATACCCTAAGAAACATCACAAAAGAATATAAAATTATTTTTTTAATAAAAAAATAACAACACCTATGAAAGAAACCACTAATAATAAATAGCTAAAATAAGCCCCCATAGCTTCATTTCCAAGAACATTTCAGGATTGAAAGAGTTCCATAATTTTTTTCATATTATTTATTTATTTTAACATCAATGCACATGTAAATTCATTTTTTTTATCTTTTATAGAATGATTTTTTATATATATAATTAAAAAATCATTCATTCTCTAAACAATTTTACATTTAAATTATGTTAAATAAAGAAAGAAATAAAAAAATTGAAATTGAAATATTATATGCGTCTAACTACAGAAAATATAAAAATTATGTGACAACATAGTATCCTAAAACATGAACATTATATGTATTGAATTATAGAATAATATAGTTAACAATTCTTTAAAATATTATAAAATGAACTATATATTCTATTAAATAAATGATATTTTAACCATCATAATAGTCATTTAGTTCTTATTCATTTAATGTTTAGAAACTATCATAAAATATGATTGCTCCATCTAGAATGATAGGGAAGTGAATAGGAAAGATAAAAAAACAAGAAAAAAAATCACCCAGCCTACAACCCCACACTTTTACGTCATGAAGTAATGAAATAAAATTAATGATTCATACTAGTCATCCATATATTTAGATAATAATGTAATAAATTTAATAAATATTAATAATTTTTTAAAAGAAAAAAATTCATGGAATGTAATGAAAACGTCAAATTTCTCAATGTGTTTTAAAAATATTGGATATACTGGAAAAGTAAAGGGAATCTTTGTTTTCATTTACTTCATGAAAAAAAATTAATGTTTCTAACTTCAAAATAAATTTTCTCAACATTAAATAAGATTCGATTTGTATACAATCTTTGAAAATAAATATCATATTAATAATAAAATTTACTCAACAAAGAGTTGATAAATTCTAGCCTGGATTAGGTTAATTAAAATAAACATGTCTAGAAAGTAAATGTTAAAAAATAATTACAAGATAAAATAATCCCACATACATGAAATCCTTGTTCATTATAATAACTATTACTAAATTTTATAAACGTGATATTTCTGCAACAACATCATCAAGTAGTTTTTAAATTTTCTCATCTTTTTACTCAATATTAATCCTTCTATTTCACTCTTCCATTAATCCCAATATCTTTTAGTGACCAAATGGAAACTTATCACCCCAACTAAAAGTTTTTTAAATGGAAAATTTATCTTCTCCTATAATTATTTTTGAAAATATCTTTTTTCTTCAATATTGGAGGTCATTTATGGTGTGGAAAATAACACATCTCATGTTAATGTAAGAAAAAAATTTAAACCATTTAGAAAAAAATACAATATTAAATATACATAATATTTATTAAGGTGATAAATAATCCCAAAATTACATTAAATAATAGAGAAACACTCTTGGGTTTTGAATTATTTTTTAGGTTAATAGGTTCTAATCCATATATGAATATTATCTACCTATTTAATTTTTTTGCCAAAAAATGTGATAATATAAAATTAATAATATAATAAAATAAAACAATTTAAAAGAGTTGATAAAATATTAATACATTAATTTCATTAATTATATGTAAAAAAATCTTCGTCCCAATATAATGCAACATTTTCATATGTTAATGATTTTTTTATAGCAATATTATTTATTAACTAAAAAATTTTTAAATTATATTTTGATGAAACAAATATTTTAATCTTGGATAATGATTATCCATGACCTAGAATATATAATAGTGATTGAATATGGTTTAAATAATCAAATTATTGATAAAAAGATTACTTGTCTAGCTAAATATTCCCAAAACTACACAAACGTTTTCCATGTTTCATCAAGAATGTGTTTTTTAATTTTTTCCATAGCCTCTTTGTTCATTTTATTATCAAAATAAGAAAACATTAATTCATATTTTTATGTTTAAAAAATAACAAAAAACTTCTCTATTCCCAAATGATAAGATTCATTTCCTTTAGAGAAGTCATATGATAACTAAAACATAGTAAAATAAAACTACATTTATAAAAATTATATAATAATAATAATAATAATAATAATAATAATAATAACTAAATATGTACCATAATTTCATCCCACACTCTTTCCTTTTTTGTATTTACTAGTCTCCAATCATAACAATATAATGATAATGTTTTTGGTTTACAATATAAACAACCAATGAGGGAAGATAATTTTATTGTTGAATATCTAGCGGGTTGAAGAAAGTCATTGATATCTAAAAAAACATGATGTGAAATTTTTTTATACTTTCTAAATCCATGAAACTTTTTCATTTTATATGTGACATGTCTGAGCTATCCTTCTGCTAATAGTTTCATTTTAAAGAATATTTGATTAATGAGTCACTATTAGATGGTATTTCTTCAGTATTCTAAATTGATGAGTGAATTATGTGATTATTTTTCTAATATTATTCATGATGACATTTTATCCCTTCAAATAAAATAAAAAAGTTAAAATATTTTTAAACAAAAAAACCAGAATAAGAAAATTAATATATTTAATGAAATGAAAATCTACTTATCAAAAATATAATTTTCTTATCTTCAATAGTCCGAAAAATAATTTAAAATAATTATTTTATAATTAAATTAATAATATAAAAAATTTCATTGACTTAAACATTGTGGTAAGTAACATGCACCACTTATTCAAGGATATATCTTCAAAATATTTCTTATATTTTATTTTCTCCTGCACTATGTAAAATTAATAAAGGAAATAAAAAAATATAATTTATCTAAAGGTAAGGTTAAATAATTTCATATTAATCTTATTAGAAAAATAAAATAAAAATTTAAGTTGAATAATTCAATTCTTGTTTAACTAACAATTAAATTGGCTATTTTTTCAATGGAAATAAAAGGGTTCACTGTTGGAAATAAAATAATGTTTCAATGGGTTATTTGATGTCCCTTGTGTGTTTTTTAAAAACACGACGTTAAAAATTTCTACAAGGAAATAAGAAAATTTTACCTAAAAAAATTAAAAATGAAAAAAATTTAGAGAAGTTTAAATTTAAAAGAATCATTAATTAATACCATTATTTAATATCGTGAAATAAGATTTCATTTGATTAAAGTGTTCTCAATAGATTTAATCTCAAAGCATACAATATATGAAATAAAATAACTAAAATACCATATTAAAATACAAAAGATTAAAATATAATGATAAAGTTTATACACAAATCAAATAATTTTTTTTAAAAATTAATACTAAATAAATTATTAAGTATTAACAAAAAACATTACAATTAAAATCATGAATCATGATCATATTCACAAGCAGCACCTTATTGTATTTTCATTATCAATAATTCATGGATTCATGCCACCCATAAATGAAATCATGTGAAAGATCATCAATTGAAACTGCTTCCTTATCCTATATGGAAAAATTTTCCACATCAACACCTATTGAAATTTTTTTATATAATCTGTAGACTTTAGGTATAATATATTCCTCTATTTTTAACAATTCTATTATTTTAGTGATGTTCAAAACATAATTTTTTTTCATTTTAGACTCAGTTATATAAAAAATTTATAAGTCTTGATATGAAACTAAAAAGGGATTATTATTTTTAATAATCCTCCTTAGGTTTATGAGAGTGAATCCTAATTATCTCTTTTGAGACTTGCAATAGGATTTTCCCAATCACACCAAAGTAAAATAAAACTCTTTATAAATAGATATGTGAACTCAATAATTTATTCCAATACACCAAAAATGATAGATTTCTTGTATTCTAGGCCACACTCATAAGAAAACCACAATATTTCTTTGTCACAATCCTCTTATCAAATGATTTCACACACAAATAATAACCATTTCAAGTG
The DNA here is from genome assembly GCA_963277665.1 of Viscum album. Taxonomy (NCBI): domain Eukaryota; kingdom Viridiplantae; phylum Streptophyta; class Magnoliopsida; order Santalales; family Viscaceae; genus Viscum; species Viscum album. Next base: position 1,206,185,028 of record OY728127.1, on the reverse strand, counting down.
ACTTTGGGCATCTTTTTATCCAAATGTTATGGGAAAATATAAATGTGTCAAATATATTTATATATAAGTGTCTAGATTTATTAAATTTGAATCATCAATAATTAATGAAAAATAAGAATATTAGAAACCAAAAAAAATTTAAATTCAATGTATGATATAAATCACACATTTTTATAAATCCATTCATAAAATTCATTTATATTGATTTTATTAATTATCTATAGTGTGTGATGAAATTTTATTTGGAAAATTTAAAAGTGTTAATTGGAAAACAATAATAAGATTAGCATTTAAAAAAAAATGCAATGTATAACAAAATTTATTAGTGTGTAACTTATGAAACATATAGTTGAACTTCATCAATTTTTTCAAGTACATAATTATGTTCTTCAAATATCATTTAAAATCCTAGTTGTATATCTTTATTTCGGAAAATTTATAAAATTTTAGAGAGAATATGGATAAACATTTTTGTGATTCACCACATCTACAGTCATTGATTTTTAAAGGCCTATTGTCTCCCTTTTGAATTTAATGAAAATATATTTAAAAAAAATTCATATACACCTCAAAAATATATTATCATGTAATTTATCATTATGGGTAATTTTTTTATGAACATTTATTTTCAAAATATATAAAATAATATAATAAATCAATATAAATATTTTAATTAAATTTCTAAAAAATATATAAAATGAAAATATATTTTTTGTACCACTCAATTTATTGCATAAAATGATAATAAATCGGACATGGAGTCATTTATTAATGTTCTTAATTATTTTAAAAGTGAACCATGATGTAAAAAAAGGAATTTTGGAAGATATTCCCCAAATAAAAAATTATGTATGTACTATGACTTTCTAACCTCTAAAAATATTTATATGTTTAAACTTTTGAGCATAATCCCTTGAAAAATTTACTCAAATGAATCAAGATATAACTTAACTTTTTATTTTCATTTTCCTTTTATCTAAAGGTAACAAATGATTCTTTAATACATAGTGGGTATGAATTTTTAAAACCAAAATTCCCCATAAATAATTTTCTTATTATTGTTTGAAGAATAACCATCTTGAACTTTGATAGAGGAAAGTACAATTATCATTTTAAATTTTTCATTTTTCTATTAATGTAAATAATGGTACAGGTAGATATATTCGACCATAATCCTCTCATGGGTTAATATCATGTCTTAAATTTAAATCGACCATTTTAATACAAGATTGTGAAGTATCTTTAGATTTCCTATAAATTCCAAAAAGTATGAAAATCAAACATTCAAAGATATTTTTTTCTACATGGATAAAATCCAAATTACGGTGTAGAATAATATTATCCCTATAAGGTAGTTGAAATAAAATGAATTTAGTTTTAAAAGTGACATCACCATATCTCTTTCATTTATTTTGTCTTTGAGCCTTGATATTTGTTTTTCCAAACACAACATCAAACCATTTAATTTTATCTAATGATTCAAATAAACCATGAGATTTATGTTGCATCCATTTTTGTATATCCCTATTAAATTAATTTTTATTTAAATGAAATTTTTTTACTTTGATACAAGAAGAATAGATGACCCATGTAACATATTTTTATTAAATTTTATCAAGTGTAATGAACATGTTTCAAAATTCAAACAAGGACATGAAAATTTACCCTTGGTCTTCAAACCTGATTAATATCCATATATGGGAAAGTCACTAATTTTAGACATTAAGGATTCATTTAATACAAAAAATTATATTTTTCTTATAATGTTTCTATACCAAACTTCCTTAACTCATTAAACTCATAAATTAGAGGTCCTATAAATACATCAATATAATTTCTAGCTGCCTTATGGAAACTTATCAGTAATTCAATAACACACTATGAAAAATTCATACATAACCATGGAGGAAAATTATAAATCTTAAAATTAATAGGTCACATGATATATTGATATAACATCATTCCTAATGTATTATGACCATAAATTTATAAGATTAACCTAAAATTTCATGGATCAGTTGTAACTTATGATAATTATCATTAAATTTTTTCCAATTATATGAATCTATTAGGTTCCTTAACATAAAATCATTTAGTCACTCATGCTCATGACACATCATGAGAGGAGCAGTATCAGAAGAAATGAATATAATTTTAAGCCTATGTATCAAGGTGATGTGATGGAAAAAATTTATGGGTAATTTTTTACCATATGTTATTTTTATAATAATTATATCATCTGCAGTTTTGAACCTAAAAGGAAAAAAATTTAACAATTATCAAGGAAAAATCATTCATTATGAAAAAGAAAACTATAATTTGGTTATACATCAATCATATTATAATAAAGTCCAAGTTTCATGATTTTCCCTTTTAAAATTTTAATTTATTCAGGTAATACTAAATCATTGGGAAGTGATCTCTTAAATAGTTTTTATGTGCATCAATTTATATGACACTGATCCATTGTAAACATTTTAGATGATACATTTCAATAATAAAAAATAATTTAGTAAATTATTCACATCCAAGTTATGCATGTTTCATAACATCTTTAATCAATTTGAAAAATGTATTATCATAATTTGAAAAAAATCATTGGGTGTTGGATGGTTTCTAAAATTTGAAGGTGTCCCCTAGCATGTTAAGCATACCATCATGATATAAATTATGAGGTTAAAAACTAAAAACGTTATCATTATCATTGAACATAAAATCCTCATGAAAATTAAAAATACATTTGTGATAATCTGTGTCTATTTCAATGATAAATATATTAGAGTTCACAACATCCCAAAGAAAATAACTTCAAATCGAATATATTATAGATGGATAAGAAATAATGTTATCCCATGATTTGGTTGAAAAAGAAATATCAAGGAATAAAAGTGAAACCCTTAAATAATCTTGGGAATTTCTCCTTAACTTCACCAACACTTATAATTAAATATAATCATTATGTATGTTCATATATTTAAATTATTTTTTGTGAAATCAAACACAAAAAACAAACACGTTTTTCCTAAATCATAGTAATATTTAATATATATAAGAAAATTTATTTACATGGAAACTAAATCAAGAAACAACTAACTATAAATGAAAATAAACTATAATTGAATATTGGCTTGTAATTTATTTCAATATCTTTTTAGGGAAACAAAATAAAATAATATCTCAATTTTTTTACCTATTATGAAATAATAGATGTGATGAGTGGTGGGGGGGGGATAGAGGAATATTTCTAGAAATGAATAAGAGATTATGAAATAAATGAAATAATATTCAAATCCTAGGAAACGTGTAGTGGCTACCACACAATATAAAGTAGTGAGTTTATGGTTTTCATAGTACTATATTAGAAAATAAAATGGATTGTCTCGTAGGAACACCCTCCTTGATGATTGGTGGAAATTGGAGATTTCTCCTACATGAGGTGAATTTACCTATTGGATTGCAGTAGGGAGGTGAATCAGGGTTGAAAATCTTACAGTGATGATTTAATAACACAATTGATCTAGCATGTATGTGGGTGAAATGAAGAGCAATAATGAATCTTTGGAAAGAACATGGATCAGAGTTGATATATTGATCCTAAGGATGGAATAAATACTTACAATAGACCGATCGGGGGAAAATCTTGGTGTGAAAAAATTTTTTGCGTGGAAAAATAAAATAAATAAATATAAATATAAATATAAATATAAATTTATTATTTTATATGATAAGTATTATATTTATATTTTTACATAGGAAAAATATTAATTTTTTTAAAATTAAATAAATAAAATATATCATAATAAATTATAAAAAATATCAATTTGTACGTACTTATTTACAATTACATAATTTAATATTATAAATCATTATAAATTTTTATAAAAATTCATAATTGTTTTTATAATATTAAATAAATTTTCAATATGTGAATATCAATTATTAATTTTATCAATTAACATTTTTTACTTTTTCTGTTTATTAAATTCAAATATTGTAATGATTTCGATTTTTTTAAAAAATTATTTCTAATTTTATTATATGAAAAACATTTTAAAATATAAAAATTATTTTGAGATATTTTTATTAATAACCCTAAAAGTGAATATTAACTTTTATCATAAAAATAAAAATATATATAAGAAATTTGGTTTCTTGTAATTGGTTATTATCATTGAATGGTTTATTATATATGATCTTATTGTTCATAAAATATATTTTGGTAATAGTAACAATTAGTTATAGATTCAAGTGTTTGTAAAAAATGTTTGTATTAATATGATAAATAATTGACATAACTATTATCAGAAGATTTGTTATTGTTAAAAAAATAATACCTATATACATATCATTTGGTAAAAATACACTTGGGTTTTTAAAATAAATAAAAATACAAGTGAATGACTATTTTTGTTTATCACTTTAACCAAAAAATCTATTATCATTCAATAACTCTTTATAAGTATATGGTATTTTATAGAGTTAAGTAATGTAATTGTGAGAATAAATCATCCAATGATGTTCATTTACCTCTTCCAGGGATACTATATTTATACCAATTGATAATAATTTTCCTTATCAAGCACCGTTAAAGTTGTTGATAAAGTGATTATTGGTTTTCATTAGTCTTCAACAAGATTGAAGAGGTTGTTAAGCATGATGCTTGTTTTTGATATTATTATTGGTGGTTCATGATTATTCTAAAGTATTTATATGACAACTTTCATAAATATAGATTTTTTGGTTTAGTCATGTTGTCAACTAGTTACTCATATGTTATATTGTACACTTTATAAAAAATAGAGAATTTTTTGTGATATCAATTGAGTTTTTTTGTGCATTCGATCAAATAGTCATATAGTTGATCAGTCATACAAGTAGTAGATATGATACTAGTATATTAGATTAAGTACTCTTATATTAAAAATTATAATGGCCAGTTGATCTTTTTGTATGGTTAAACAGACAACCATTGAGTCAATTGAAATGTGGGTACGGTCACATAGACACTTCATGTGGTCGACTGGATTCCATGTGTCATCTGTTTATGCACAAAATTACTCATTATGTGATTGATATAGTATACAATTAAATGGATAGGATTACCATGAAGTTAATCGTTTTTAATATATTTAAAATCCATATGGTCGATCCTAGAAGTGTGGTAGCTTTATATGTTTTATCTGCCTCACATTTGATCCCATAATTTGAGAATTTTTAAGTGTGTTTTCTTTGTGAAAATGAGAGTTTCCAGGATTTATTTTCTGAAGAAAAAAACCCAATTATAACACAACCAATCTTTATAGGGTAAAACCCCATATTAGAACTTTATTCAAGTTGTTTCATGTGATATTTCATTTATATATATTAATATTAACATTTTTTTAGGGTTTGGGGTGATTTATTAAAAATATTCTATTATACATACAACTTTTTCTATTTAATTAATAATATATAGATGTTAAATAGAGGATGTGAATGTGATGATTTTTTATTGTTATTTAGTTAAATAAATACCTATATCAGATTATCTAGTGCTTCTAGATGAATTTGGAAGGAATGAATATCTAAGATACTAAGACATTGTTTTAAATGAAATAGTTTATATATTTAATGGGATGATGAAACTTCAATTCATTATTGTTTCAGAAAGAAGATTGATGGTGGGTATACTTGCAATTGAAAAATTAACAATTTTTGAATATTTATCATCTTGATAATGATTTATGAAGCTTGTGGTATTCATTTTCATTGAGTAAATGAGAGACATAAATTTTAGATGGGATATTTTCTTGTATATATCTAGTTAGTAAAATGGAAGATTATTAAGAAGGTCGTGGTGCATGTTTGTGAGGATAACCAAATATGGTAATAAAGTAGATCTTGTTATATGATTATATGCACATGAGCCTCAGCCAAGTTGGTGAGGACTGATTAAGTGCATCCAGGAGACCTGAGATCAAATCTAGGTGGAGGATAATTTCTGGGGCACTATAGCATGTACTGTAGTAGTACTGTAGCAGGTTATATGCAGAACTGTAGCTAGTAATGTACTGGGAGCTGTAGCAGGCACTATTTTGCACTATAGAATCCGAGAATATTCCCCCCATTTTGGCCTTAGGACCACCGATTTGGTCCCTGAGTCCTTTAAGGCATTTAGGACACCCAGGCCTTCAGGTCAGTAAGGTCTTCGGGCCACCTCAAGGCCTTAGGGCCACCTTAAGTGAATATGCAAACCAGAAAACCTACAAGGAAAAAACTTTAGAATGAGGAGAATCAAGGATATTTCACTATAGTAGATGCTAAATGGATTTCAAGAATGAAACGGTATGGAACCTACCATCGGGACAAGCCTATAAATGCATGGGAAAGCCTTGCTGAACAACAATTTGAAGGTGGAGAGCTGATTTCACGATGAAGATGTTGGGGAGGAGCAGTTCCAAGTAGTTAGTCTAGGTTGTATGTAATGTTTGAATCCTACGGGAAATGAATTCCTCTAAGGCCTATGGGCCATGTAATACACATGACTATGGTATTTTTAAGGGTTCCACCTCACCACTTGAAAGGTGGATTATCAAAATCCATAAAAAATGAAGGCCTTTGGGCCATTGGAGGAGTTAGAAGATTCTATTATGAGATGAATCAAGAATGATGACTTGGAAAATAATTAAATGGAATTAAATTAATTCATGTAATGTTGAGTAGTAAAAATATTGTGGTTTTACAAAAAAATAAGTTTCTTATTCTTGTATATCAAAGGAGGTAAGAAAAAGGAGAGGAAAAGAGATATGGAGAGTCTAAAGCTGATGATCTATGATCATCATCTTTATTGGTGTCACTCGATTATTCAGTGAGATCATATAATAATGAGAATCCATTATACATTATATCTGAACAAATAGAATAGTTGTTCTAGGAAAATCTTGAAGGCTCATTAAGGGAGATATAGTTTTATAGTTGCTAAAGTAACCAAGATTTTTTGAGAATCTATCTTATATTGGTTATGTATTTTGTATGAAGGTAGTGTAAAACTAAATTGTCTTCTGTGTCTATGGATTGGGATTGTAAGGACATATTTCTTCTCAAGTATTATATAATAAACTATTCTTATAATGACTAATATGTTTTTGGGCGGAGTAACTAATTAGGGAAATGATTAGTTTACACTTCAAGGGGATGTACCTTCTTTAAATCCTCTTATTTTTTGCCTTTTTTTCTATATACATGGGAGAGTTTGAGACTCTATATATGAGTTAACTGATAGTAACTTATTACATTGGTTTATTAAGAAAAGAATAAATTGATAAAATGACCTCACTGATTCATCCTCTACTCTCAGTGGAGTAATCTAATCTAATACTATTTAATTATTTCCATAAATAGTTCATATATTTAATTTAATCAACTAATTATAATGGATATTCATGTTCTGGGAAATGAAATATTGTTCCTTGTTTTGATAGAGAAAACTATCACTATTTGAGTATGATTATGTTTTCATATGTTATATCACATGTATTGAAAGTTAGATATTTTTTGTCTTTGGCTTTCCACTAATTTAAGGGAATTATCTAATGAAAATGTAATATAATTAAAATATGGAGAATGAGGGAAAAGAAAAAAATCTATTTTTATTTCGTTTATAAAAATGGTTTACCCAAAATATAAGGGACTTCAAACAGCTAAAAAAATATGAGAGAAGATGGAGAGTATCTATGAAGGGAATGTGAAAGACAAGGAGGATAAATTAAAAATATGGATAAGTAAGTATGATGACAATATGATGTCCAAAGAAGGGAATATTATCGAAAATTTCACCTATGTAAATAAATTATTTATTAATATTATGGTATTTTGTGAATAAATGAATAATATACAATTTTTATGAATCTTTTGAAGAATTCTCTAGATAGGTTTAACCAAAAAATATTAATTATAAAAGATATAGAGGATATTTTTATGGATGAATTTAATAACATTATGATATATTATGAAATTATAAAAATTCTATCCTACAAAAATATGGTAAAACATGAAATGGATCTTGAATCCATGAGAAATTTTAAAGTTAATGAACATTTTGATAATTTAAATTCAAGAGACTCGAAAAATTCTATGGATGAAGGATACTATCATAGAATAAATTTTATTATTTAAAATATTTTCAAAAAGGGAAATAAAATGGTAAAAGAAAATTATCCTATAAAATGCAACATAATAAATGGAATTGGGAAATATTTCATTTAATATCCTAGGAATAATGAACCATATTCTGAATATGATGATGATAATAATCATTACAAAAAGAAGTGGAATAATATTTTTAAAGTTTTATATAAATATAGAAGAAGAAAGAATAAATTTTAATGAGGAATGCGAAAACATTTAATTAATAAACTAGAAGGAACTAGAAACTCATCCAGTAGTGAATCTAAAAGGGAGTCTATTGAGAAATTTAGAAATCTCATGTCTCATGTTGAAGAAGTCTTTGACACCTTATGAAGTGAAAAATATGATTTATAACCATCTGAGACAAAACTCATATTGAAGGATTAAAATGAATCTTGTATTGAGAATAATATTTTCAGGGATGGACGGACACCCCTTGGGCTCTTGCTTACATCATTATGAGGTGTGCCTTAAAGACCAACCGTGGTCGGCTCATGCTTCATAGTTGGAGGGAGGGAAATTTTGTTGTGGATACGCTTTCAAAGATTGGAAGTCCTAGGGATGAGGTTGTTATTTATGGTAGTTTGGGCACTCTTCCTATTAACTGTAGGGATTTTGTGATTGAGGATGATTTATGTTTACATTACTTCTAGCCTCCTTGAGTGTTTGGGTTGTATGTTTATGAGCCTAGCCCTTTTTCCTTTTGATAAAATAAAAAAAGCAATTGATAGTTAGTATTGACAATAATATTATTCTCTGGGAATAGAATAATTTTGTGGTGAAGTATTAAAAAAATACTAATTATTGAAAATAATGAGTTTGAAAATAATGAATTAACCATTGTAAATGAGTTTAAACAATTCTGGTTAAAAGCTAAAAAATATTAGAATATGATAAAATACATTGAAGACATATTTTATTTGAATGAATAAGTGCTATATAAGACATATTATATGTGTATTTAATCATTAAATGAGTAATATATTTTAAATTATGTTTTCAAAAATTATTTTGAGTTGTAAGATTAATCATCTAAATTAGTTGAGTGAACTTCCAAGAAATATATGTTAGAATATATACCTAAATAATCATTTTCAAACTATTATTACACTAAAAATATTGGGTTTAACATAAAATATGGTCATGGTTGGATTAAGAGAAGTGTGTAGAAATATTCTTCCACTTATGTTGATGAAAATTTGTTCTTGGGAATTTTTTTTATATTTTTAATAATAAAAAATATATACTAAAAATATTCGAAAATAAAATTCTTGAATTTGATAATGGAATTTTTTTTATGAAATATGAATATTTAGGTTTAAAGGGTAATACTAGTTCTATGAAGTGTTAGGATCCAATTCCAATACATGATTTTATAGTAGGTTATTTTTTAGGCTGAAACATGAAGTTAGGAGAAGTAATCTAGAGGAAGGAATCCCATAACTAAAATAATGACAGATGGTAAGTCAAAATTTTCAGATGTGAAGACATAGAATAGATTTTACTATATTGAAGATTTATATTGAATTTGTGTGAAGAAATTTCACTATATAGAAATATTAATGACAATCCTACCTTGATATAAAACTTATGCTATGAATGGTAAGATAATTAAAAAATCTAGAAGTTGATTACATGCCTTATTGAGGTTTCATTATAGGATGATAGAAAAAATTATAGATTCTTGGCAATGGGTGATCCTACCACCTTACTAGTGATAATATATTTTTTAACAATGTTGAAAAATATGAAGATGGAGTAGTGAGTTTTGGTATTTATTTCTCTTTAAAAAATGGTATTGGCTCAGTTGATATTGAACCCGAAAATAAGAAATTAAGTGATTATTTTTGTGTATAAGGGTAGAATATTAATTTTTTGAGTGTTAGTGATCATTGTGATGTTTCCCATGATATTACCTTTAATAAACATACTTGTTTCTTTAAAATAATAGAGGATGTAAGGATCATTTATCATGGATGAATAATGAATGAAAATATTTTTTGATAGGTTTTTCTACAAATTCCATCAACATAAGTATAAAAGATAAATGTTTATTAGGGAATACTGGGGTTTTCCCGTTGGTATAAAAAATTTTATGTATAATTTTGAAGGGTGAAGTTTTGATTGATCTTCTTAAGATGGATAGATAACTTGTTGATGTGTGTGAAACATTCTAAAAGGTAAAGATTACCCTGTTGGATCAGATTATACCAAATATATACATAGGGGGGGGGGGAGAATTCTGTATTTTAAAAATTCTTCACGAGATCATGTTCTACCCTTTATATTTAATCATATGGATTAATGGAGAAAAAATTTAAATAACAGGGACACACGATGCATAGTGGTTCGCAGAACAGAAGACCCATAGTCCACTTCACCAATGCTCTATTCCACAAGCTTGGTGATTTTCACTATCTGGTCCTCTTGTCAACAAACTGTTACACAACTGAGTATAGTCAGTTGAAACCTTTACAATCTAAGGATAAACAGAGCCTTCTGGTTTAAACACAGAACCTAATACACAACTTAGAATGAGAAGCTGATCACTCAAGATAAAAGTGTATTTGATCATTGAAAATTATTTCCTTATTGTTCTTCACAATTGTAATAGAATGAAACCGAAAGTAAATGGATCGTTTTCTACAGAAATAATGATCTTCAAGTAAGAGTCATTCTGAGTCGATCCGGTTGAAATAGATATAGAAATATAATTCGCAACTTCTGTCGTGTTTCTTTTTATTATATAAACAGAGCTTTGACGCTCTTCGTAATCAGCAGATCTATAGATCTGGATAGCCTCTATTTTTAAACATTTTATATTCTTCATTTTTCTTCAGCAGTTCTTGTATATAGAATCCCTGTGTATATCACATATATTTTTAGAAATATATAAATAATAACAACAAGCACTTATTCTGCAAATTTAGATAAAAAAAGTCACCTTCAGACTCACGATATTCAACCATTTGAATTAATAGAGGAGTCACAACTCTTCTTGAAATTCAGCATGAAAAGTTCCTTTTAAATTGATCCTTTTAATCATAGATAAATCAACTTTGAATCAGTCAAAGAAATTTTTTAAAAACATCTTTTAATTTGGATTAAAATCAGCCTAATAATCCACTTGTAGACCATTGCATAATAATATCGCCTTTAACTTTCCAACGCCAAACGTAAAGTTGAGCTGAATAGCATGCATCTTCTGAATGTAAGGTAGATCACAAAATTAAGGTTAATGATGCATCTTTTATATGCTTCCAAGCATAAAGTACATGATCTATACTTTTTATGAAACGTAAGGTTGTTTACAAAAGTAAGGTTGATGAACCATAGTTTTGAGAAACAAACGTAACATTTAAAACTTACGTATGGTTCTTCTCCCATACTTTTCAATATCCCAAATGTAGGGTTCCTTCCTAACATAGGGTTCCTCTTTCATACTTTTCCAATGAATACTTGAATACTCTTCCAAAAATAAAAATATATAAAATATTTAATTCCGGAAATATACTTAAAGAAAAATCATTAGAAAACAATTAAGGGTATTTGTGAGCCTCAAAATCATCATAAAGAAATAGAGTATTGTTCTCAACAATGTTCCCCTTATTAATAATAAAATTATGTATTGCTGAAAAAAACACTTGCTCAACAATATCCTCCTTTATGATGATCACAAAAACCATAAAATACCCAATTAAATCAACTTACAAAATTAATTACATATAGTTCTAAATTTTTCAATGGTAAATACAATATTAGAATTAACTTAATTTCTCCCCCATAAAGGATTAAGATAATGCTTAATATTTCTCCCCAAATAAAGAGTAGAATAAAATAAATTAAAACAGTTAAAGTATAATGTGAAATAGTTAAAATAAAATGTTGTGTTTAACCAAATTTATCCTCCTTTTTGTGACATCAAAAAGAATGATAGAAGATGGAATAGAACACATTTTAATGTAGCACTGTACTGAAGTAAATTATTTTATGAACTGTTTTCTAATAAATGAATCTGGATTACTAGAATATCTAAACAAAGACTGTAAAACATATAAAAACAGAAAAATATAGAATGAAATAACAGTTCATTAAGAAATATGTAACAGTCCCAAATATGATGAACACAAGAATCAAGGTGTGGTAAGGGTATGAAAGAGGGTCTATCTCTTCTAAACTACTGCCTTGATTTTTTTCAACTACTCTCTCAGCCATCTCATCATTCCATCTCCTAGTTTGATAATAAGATCTCTATTATCCTGAGTCATATGAATATCTTCAATCAAATTTAATCTGAAAAACACATGTAACATCTCTTTCTTCTCCATAAATAGATTTAACTTCTCTATGAACTGATACAGTACAATTCTAATACTTGGTTCACTTGAGGTTAACTATTCAACTAGAAACTTCTGATTATCTAACAGTATTGACAAAGGGGAAATAATACATTGAAGGTCCTATAATCATGTATTCATATTCTCGATGATGACTATAATAGCCTGAAATATTCTGATTAAATCAGGTGAAGTACCAGATGTACTGGCCTCACTGGGGTTGATAGATTCAAATTGTTTCTCCATGAAAGATCTAAATTTCAGTAAATATATCTTCATAAACATCTCTAATTTCAACTTTGTAACTACATTTAACTTTTACTTCATAAACACTTAAACTTCTAGTCTAGAAACAATACTTGCTTTCAGTCTCTGAAAAGTCAACTGTTCTTTCTCTAAGGCTCTATTCAGAGAAACATTTTCAGTTTCCAAACTTGAAACATTCTTATACAACTCTTCTACTTCCCCATTCACTAAATCAGAGGCACCCCATGCTTTATTCTCATCCTCATCTTGTACATGATGTAGAAACACTATAGGTAATGACTCTGCATCAGATTTTTCCTTACCTTCCTTTTGAGAAGGTTTTTCAACAGAATTTTTCTCCGAGTTTTCCCAAACTCATCCACAGAAAAATTCTCATTCACTACTTCAATATGAATCTCATAAGTGTTCTCTTCTTGTATGGAAAGTGCTAGAGGTTTTTCCTCTTGAGCATCATCTTCATGGTCTTCCTCTATCAATGGATTTTCCAAAACAAGATTTTCTAGATCAACCTGGACTTGATCAATTGGAGTTTGATCCACTACTTCTCCTTCACTAGGAATTGTCTTAGTTATAGTTTTCATTAGAGATTATTTTTCAGTCACTTCCTGAGCCAAATTTTTTTTCAATACTAGAGGAGTCACATTATTTTGAGCCACTTCTCCCTGTAATATTTCATCAATTGTAGTTTCTCTCACAAACGTATAACTTATGAGATCACCAGATGTGAAAACATATGAAGTTACTATAGGCTCTTCAACATGATTAAGAATTCTAGTCCTTTTGAACTGAAGTCCTTCCTGACTTCTTTCTTCAGATACTTAAAGAGCCTCAAACCTAAGTCTTCTTGATACAACACTGATTCTTGATTCATCTTATCTTTCTTGTGATTTTGCTGGTTGTTCCTAAGAACTTTCTTTATCTTCTTCATCTCCTACAGGCAATACATTTCTTTTAATTGTGCTCTAGAAATATCCAATATTTCTCAATGTACGAGTATTGAAGATCTTACTATGGTGGAATCTCACTTGAGTATCCATTAATCTTATCATATCTGCCTTAAACAGAATTTTTGTGATGAACCGTCCCAAAGGATAAAAGGTCATCCTTACCTCTGGTTGCAAACAGTAATTGAGATATATTACCATGTATCTTGGAAAGTTAAATTTGATATCACTCAGTAGTAAAATCATTATGTACATATCTGGATAAATTATCTTTTCCATCTCAGACATTCTAGGAGCAATACCAGTTTGTACAAACTTAAGAAAAATTTTCTGATCCGGTTCAAAATCCTTCACAAACATTTTTTTAATAGATTTACTTCCAATTAAAAATCACATAATATCTTATGAATTATGCACAGAATCACAAATATTCCTTAAATAAAAATGTAAAACTCCTTCATGAGGGCAGTTAAGAATTTGAGCAATTTCTATAGATGAGATTGAAAAATCTCGATCCTCAATCTTAGCAATAATAGAATCCTTATCTGTTCCCAGACTAAACTACACTGACTTAAAGAAATTATGAAGTTATACCTCATATAGAAACTATGTATGATATCCATTAAATATATGTTCAAGGTTTTGAAAAGAAAGAGCTTGCTTCAGCAATAGGATCGTCTGATATAACCATTCCAGATCTATGAACTTTCCTTGCAAAAATTTCCTTCCTGCCGAGCGCTGCCTCTTGGCAGTGCTGGTCTCAGCCTCATCAATTATTTTTGGTTTTTTCCATTTCTATCGTGAATCAATGAAGGTTCGAAAAAGGATTAGGGTTTCAAAGGTTTAGGTTCGGATTGACAAAGAGCAGTAAAGTTCGCGGGTTCGAAAGTGTTTTTTTGGTAGAAAGGAAACAATTTAGAATTTGAAATCTTTCTAACAGCCTTGATTCCCATTTCATCAATAATCATTAAATAAAATTAAAAAAATTGTACACTTTTAATAACAGATCTAATAAAATAAAAAATTCTTTTGGAAAAAAATAACTATGTTATTTTAAACATTATAAATAGAAATTGTATAATCAATCGAATAAAATAAAACTTTAATTAAAATTAAATAATCCTAGATCCCCCTTAATAAAATCAAACCTTGCAGTGGGTAGTGGTTTAGTAAAAATATCAGCTAATTGAATTTCATTACTTACAAATTCTAAGAATATATCCCTTTTAAGAACATTTTCTCTTCAAAAATTATGTATGATAAAAATATGCTTAGTCCTAGAATGATTAATAGGATTTTTTGAAATATATATAACACTAGTATTATCACATAAAATAGGTGTACTATTAAAACTTAGTCCAAAATCTATAAGAGTGTTTTTCATCCAAAAAACTTGTGCACAAAAACTCCCAACAGATATAAATTCTGTGTCAGCTATTGACAGGGAAACTGAGTGTTGTTTCTTACTTGACCATGACACTAAGGAATTTCCTAAAATGTGACAAGTTATAGAGGTGCTTTTTCTTGATAATCTAAAACATCCAAAGTCAGCATCTGAATATGAAATTAAATTAAAATCAGACATTTAGGGATAAAGAAGATATTGAAAAATAGTTCATTTTAAATAACTAAAAATTATTTTAATAGTAGTTAAAAGGGATTCTTTAGGGTTTTATTGAAACATTACACAAAGAAATACCGAATAAATTATATCTGGTCTGCTAGCAGTAAGATATAATAAACTACCAATCATACCTCTATATAAATTGTTGTCAACTGATTTTCCAGTTTCATCCAAATCATGTTTTATATTAGCTCACATAGGAGTTGTATATGTCTTAATTTTTTCAAATCCAAATTTATTTAGTAAATCAGTAATTTATTTGCTTTGATTCAAAACATTTCAAAAATCATTTTGAAAAATTTTTAGTCCTAAAAAGAAATTTAATTCTCCCATCATACTCTTTTCAAATTCTTTTTGCAATAGATTTAAAAACTCATGACAAAGAGATTTATTTATTGATCAAACAATTACATCATCAACATAAATTTGAACCAATAAAACATTATAATTTACAGTTTTCTTAAATAGTGTTGTATCTACCATTCCAACAGTAAAATCATTTTTCAAAAGAAAAGAGCTTAATCTCTCATACCTAGCTCTTGTTTCTTGTTTAAGGATATAAAAAGCTTTAGTAATTTTAAAAACAAAATCTAGTTTTTTGTGAATTTTACGAAACCAGGAGGTTTCTCAACATAAAATTTCTCCATTAAATAACCATTTAAAAAGGCAGACCTAACATCCATATGAAATTATTTAATGTTCATATAAGATGAATAGGCTAAAAGTATACTAATGGCTTCTAATCTAGCTACAAGTGAAAAGGTCTCATAATAATCTATACCTTCTTCCGGATTATATCCTTTATCTACTTGTCTTGCTTTATTCCTAGTTATTATTCCTTAATCATTTTGTTTATTTCTAAATACCCATTTCGTTCCTATAACTGGATAATTCTGTGGTCTTTCAACTAATTTCCAAGCTTCATTTCTTTGGAACTGTTTTAGTTTTTCTTGCATTTTTATCATCCAACTTTCATTATCTAATGATTCTTCTATAAACTTGGGTTCTAATTTGGATAGAAAGGCAGAAAACTCATCAATATTTCCTATGTTCTTTCTAGTTTTTATTTTTGTTTCTAAGTCTCCTATTATAGTTTCTAAAAGGATGATTCTTTATGGCCCTTGACTATCTAGGTAGTACACTTATAGGTTCCTTAGTGTCATGTTCTTCTAGACTGGACTGAATTTTATTTATATCTTTTTCAAAATCATTTTTTAGGTTCTCAAGTCTCATGTTATCATTAGAGTCAGAATCATCAATTTGATCTGTCCTTTTCTTAAAGGGATCAGATTCATCAAATTTCACTTGAACTGATTCTTCAAAAATCATTGACTTTTTATTAAAAACTCTATAAGCTTTTGATGTAGAAAAATACCCTAAGAAAATGCCCTCATCAGATTTTGGATCAAACATACCAAGATTGTCCATGGTGTTTAAGGTGTAAACATTGCATCCAAAAACATTGAAGAAATTTACTTTAGGTTTTCTGTTATTTCAGAGTTCATAGAGTGTCTTTTTCAAAATTGGTCTAATTAAAACTCTATTACTTATATAGTAGGCTATACTTATAGCTTCTTCCCAAAAATAGGTAGGAATACTGTATTAATTTAACATATTCCTAGACATTTATTGAATAGTTCTATTTCTTCTTTAAATAATTCCATTTTTTGAGGGGTTCTTGGTTTATAGAAGGTGTGTTTAATACCCATATTTGAGAAAAAGGTACTAATTTCCATATTCTCAAATTCTCCACCATGATCACTTCTTAATGAAATTATTTTAATTTTTTTTCATTTTGAACAGCTTTGAAAAAACTTTCAAATAATTTAAAATCTTAATTGTTAAATTTTAAAAATAAAATCCATGTAAATCTAGAATAGTCATCAACCAAAACATATATAGATATATAATTTACCAGCCAAGCTTGCTACTTTTGAAGGTCCAAAAAAGTCCATATGAATAAGTTCTAGGGGTTTAGATGTAGCAATTTTGTTAACAGTTTTGAAGGATGATTTGTGTTGCTTTCCAAGTTGACATGCATCACAAAATCTATCACTTTCAAACTTGAGAGTAGGAAAATCAGAAACTAATTGTTTCTTGGTGTAAAGAATATATATTAAAATGTCCAAGTCTTCTATGCCAGATCCAGGATTCATTTATCTCAGCAGTTAAGTGGTTTACTTGTTGTTTACACAAAGAATTTAAGTCCAGGGTATACACATTATCAGTTTTAGGTGCTCTAAATTTAAGCAATTTATTTTTTAAAATAGAACAAAAATTGTTAGATAAATCAACAGTATTAACATCATCACAGAGTTGAGAGATACTTATCGGATTGTGTTTCAATCATTGTACATAAATTACTTTACTGATTGAGATAGATTTTGGATCTCTAACTATTCCAATTCCAATTATCTTTCCTTTGGAAATATCACCAAAAGTGACTATTCCACCATCTTTTTGAGTTAGTGTTCTGAAATTTGATGGGTTTCTACTCATATGCCTTGAGTATCAATTGTCTATATACCATATATCCTTTTCTTCTTCTATGAAATGGTTCTTGCAAAGGCATTTAAATAGATTGTTTTGGTACCCATATTCTATTGGGTCTAGTTGTGTTAGCCATCAAAGATCGGGGAATCTAGACTTTATCTGTTTTTCTAAAATCAATATAATCATATAAATTGTTTGAGACAATAGATTTCTTTATTCCACTTATTTGGGGTTTACTTAAGTAACAATTCTTAGACAAATGACCTTTTTCACCACCATAGTTACAGATTACCTTTCTAGTACATGGAACAAAGTAATTTTTGTATAGTTTAGGCTTTTCCCCTTTTCTTCCTATACCATATCTTCCCTTTTTAATCACATTCTTTCCAAGAATTTTATTTAGTGTATTTTCTCCTTTTGTAAAAATAAGAGCTGCACTTTTATATTTTTTTACTTCATTTTGCAGAGTTTTTACCTTTGATTTATAATCTGTATAGTTAGTGTTAATTGAATTATACTTATCAGTTAACTCCTTAAGTTGTTTTATTATTTTATCTCTTTCATTTGAAATAGCCTTGTGAATATTCTTTAAAGACTTATGTTTCTTAAAAAGAGAATCATATTTTTCTTCAAGCATGTTGTAGTACGCTGCAAGTTTTTCATTAGAATAGATTGTTTAAAAACTAGAGTTTGCATTAGAATTAGAAGAATAGTGTTATTGAACCTCATCTGTTTCTTCCATAAAGCACATGTTGGATTTCATATTTACTTCTTCCTTTTCTAATTCTGATTCTAAAGGGATACTGGAGTCTTCTGATGCGCCCCATTTTCTTGCACTCATAACATCTGACTTCCTTTTCATCCTTTTTGAATGTTTTTCTGAATCCATTTCTCTTTCTATAGAATTTACTAAACATTCTGGCTAGCTGAGCCAATTCTAAATCAGAATTTTAGGAATCAGAACATTCTTACTTCACCTTTACTTATTTTTTTTATTTATCTTTTTTCTTTTTCCTTGATATGATACTTTTAATGTAGTGTCTTCTCTCTTGATTAGAACCTTATGCTTATTTTCTTCATCTTGAAATTCAGCTTCATACATCATAAGTGTTCCAATCAGATCTCACATGGTAAAGTCTTTGACAGGTGTTGATTGTCTGATTGTAGCAGAGATTCCATTCCATTTAGTAGGTAGTACTCTCAGTACATTCAAGGCTTGATCAACATTTTTGATTGGGTCTCCCAAACTAGTTATATTGAAGAAAATTTCTATCAATATTCAATTCATATTTGTAATGTTTTCACCTTCAAACATTCCAAATGTATCAAATTTAAGCTTAGCAGTAGCATATCTCATTTGCCTGACATTTTCAATTCCTTCATAAGAAACATCAATAGTTTGCCACATCTCAGATGCTATCAGGAGTTGAGATAATCTGTTTAATTCATCAGGTCCTAGACCACATATAATTGTATTCATTGCCTTCGAGTTCATATCATATTCTACTTCAGTGGTTGCACTCCATGTCTCAGGTTTTTCAGGTATTTCATATGGAGTTAGAAACATAGAATATACTATGTATCCAAGGTTTTTCATATAAATTATCATTCGAAATTTGCAGCATACATAATTTTCTCCATTGAAGTATGCTGCTCTAACCATAGATATTCCCTCTCTTGTATCAGTAATCATGCTCAGTGTATAATCAGTTTTATCCTGTTAAGGCTTTATCAGAAAAGCTCCTTTTGATACTAATTGTTGGATTAGATTATACCAAATATACCCAAGGGGGGGGGGGTGAATTGTCTCTTTTACAAATTCTTCACGAGATCATGTTCTGCCATTTAACTTTAATCAGTTCGATTAATGCAGCCTAAATTTAAATAGCAGGGACACACGGTTTATAGTGGTTCGGGGAACAAAAAGCCCCTGGTCTACTCTACCAATGCTCTACTCCACGATCTTTGTGATTTTCACTATCTGGTCCTCTTGTCAATAGACCATTCAACAAATGAGTACAGGAAGTTGACACCTTTACAATCTAAGGAAAAATAGAGCCTTCTGGTTCAAACACAGAACCTAATACACTACTTAGAATGAGAAGTAGACCAGTCAAAATAAAAGAGTATTTGATCGTTGAAAATTCATTCCTTGTTGTTCTTCATAATTAAAACAGAATAAAACTAACAGTAAATGGATCATCATATTTAGAAATAATGATCTTTATGTAAGAGTAATTCTGAGTTGATCTGGTTGTAATAGATAAAGAAATATAATTCAAAACTTTTTTCATGTTTCTTCTTCTTTAATAAATAGATCTTTGATGTTCTTCGTAATCAGCTGATATGTAGATCTTGATAGTCTCTATTTTTCACCTTTTTATATTCTTCATTTTTGTTCAGCAGTTCTTGTATATGAAATCTCTATGTATATCAAATACATATTTTAAAATATATAAATAATAATGACACACACTTATTCTACAAATTTAGATCCAAAAAGTCACTTTCTGACTCGCGATATTCAAACATTTGAATTAACAGAGCAGCCGTAACTCCCCTTGAAATTAGACATGAAATGATCCTTTTAAATTTATCCTTTGAATTGTAGATAAAAAGTCTTTGAATCACTCAAAGACATGTTTTGAAAAATAGATTTTAATTTGGCATAAAATCAGCATAATAGTCCACATGTAGACCGTTGCATAATAATATTGTCTTTAAGTTTCCGATGCCAGACGTAAGGTTCAACTGAATAGAATGCATCTTCTAAATTTAAGGTAGATAAAAAATGTAAGGTTGATGAAAAATCTTTTATATGCTTCCAAACATAAGGTACATGATCCATACTTTTGATGAAACATAAGGTTGTTTACAAAATTAAGGTTGATGAACCATACTTTTGAGAAACAAACGTAACGTTTAAAACTTACGTACGATACTTATCCCATACTTTTCAATATCCCAAACATAGGGTTCCTTCCTAACGTATAGTTCCTCTTCCATACTTTTCTGATAATTTATGTTCGATTAACCATACTTTCCTAATATCTCTTTAGAGTATACATCGCATTCCATCCTTACTCTATGCTTCTCCACGCAGGGTATGACCAGTGTTTCTAGAACACGTTGAATTGATTTCCAAACTCTTTAACACTTGTTTAATGCTGTATAAATACTTGAATACTCTTCTAAAAATAATAATATATAAAATATTTAATTTCTGAAATATATTTTAAGTAAAATAATTAGAAAAAAATTAAGGGTATTTGTGGGACTCAAAATCATCATAAAGAAATAGAGTATGGTTCTTGACAGTCTCCCCCTTATTAATAATAAAATAGTGTATTGATGAAAACAATACTTTCTTAATAGACCCAAATAACTTATACGAAGATATAAATTCTCTCAACCAAGACAATAGAACCAATACACAATAATATATTTTTTCTCATTAGAAGAAAATTCAAAAAGAGGTGATTTATTTTACATAACATTTACTGATGATTTTTCCTGAATTTCCAATGTTATGTTTCAAAAGAAAAAATCAGATGTAGTTTATATGTTCAAATAAATATGATGAAAAATAGAAAAATATATGAGGATTCACATTAATAATGAGATATATGATATTGGGAAATACCAAAAAAGAGATGAGTTTGAAGTTTTTATTTATAAACATGCAATCATGCATAAGTTTAGCACTCTATATACCCCCTAAAATGGGATTCTAGAATGAAATAATAGATTGTTTTTGAGATGGGCATGAAAATATTTTCTAAAAATAAAATTTCAAATTATTTTTTGAGATAGGATGTTTGTACTTATCTACACATACAAAAAATATATCATTTGAGGTGCATGAAACATTTCAAACCTTTTTTAATGTATAATAAATATAATACAGTTCTAAATAACCTTATGGTGTTTTAAAGTATATGATTTATAAATATAAAAGGTAAAAATTTGAGAAAATAATATGAGAAATATGATAGAGGGATATTTATAGTGTTATTATCCGATGGTTGTGGGTATAGGTGAAAATAAAAGTTTTTGATTTTTTTTTGAATTATTAAGATGATATGATTTTTTTAAACTAGTGTGAGTTGGATAGGTATTTTAAATATGTTAAAGAGATTTAAAATAATAAAACAATGAATATATTTGATCTTATGGTAGAAAAATAAATTTATATTAGAAAAAATATTAATGATTTTGATTAAGAATGTACTGATGATTAAGAAGTTGATGTGATTAACGACATGAAGCAGCTGTTGAGGTTAAAAAGATATGTTAATGTTGATAAAATTATTGATGAACAATTATCCCCTACAAGGAAAATGATATTGATGATAATGTCAAATCACACAAAACTCATATCACATGTTAATCAATGAAAAGTTATAGATAATGATGAATAGGTTTAAGATATGAATAATGAATTAAATTTGATTGAAAAAAATATAACTTCGAAGATTTTCCAAATACAAGAAGTTACAAATCCCATTGGCATTAAATATGAATTTATAAATAAATTAAAATATAATGGGGAAGTAATAAGGAATAAATATAAAGTTTTTTTGTAAAGAATATACTTCAAAAATAACATTTTCTCTAATAGAAGGGATTGAACATTTTGTGATGTTTTTAGCTATGACTGTAAAAAATATTACGGTTTTTATCAAGTAGATGTTAAATCATTATCTTTGAATAGATACTATGATGAATAATAATTTATTGAACAACTAGATGATTTTATTCTTGATTATTTTGATATCATGGTGTGCAAACTATGAAAGGAATTATATGGCTTGAAATAGGTTAATAGATCTTGGTACTAAAAACATGATGTGTGATTAATGGAAATTGGTTTCACCAAAGGAAAATATCACTAAATTATGTTTCTATGAAATTTATCCACCTGAACCTTACTTTTAATAATTTATTTTACTAACATAATATTAACTAGTGACCAAGAGTTCTCTTGATATAATTTTCTATACAAAATAATGAACATTTTGAGATATCTTCATAGGATAAATGAATTATTTTTTATGATTAATGATTGTGTATAAGCTCAAATTTATATTTTTTCTCAAGAATAATATACCAAAGTGCTGTTGAAAAATGTTGAAATAAAATAATCAGGAGTAATTTCATGACCAAGTTCATTTGGAACCAAATTTTGTAATGATTAAAATAGTGTAAAGGTTGACCAAAAGATGTTTAGAAGACTTATTAAAAGTCTATTATATTTTAAAACATCATTAATGGGAAAATATTTTACTATGAAACATTGTGATAGATTTCAATGTGACCGTTTTGAGTCACACATACTACAAGAAAGTATGATACTAAGATATGAAAAGGGAATAATAAATTATGACATAGTTTGAAAATTCAGTATGTATTTGATGCTTCTTTAATACATTGATTTAGATTATACATGTTATTATAACAAAATGAAATCCATATTATATGGTATATTCCTCATTGTCAAGGGATGTGTGATCTGGTATATTAATAATAAGAAGCCAGTGACCCTTAGAATAACCATGGAAAACTATATGACCTTTAATCAACCATAGAAACATTTATTATAGATTATTTTATAGTTAGATGAATTTAAAGATGAAAATGAGAATCCATTTAGGCAAAACACCAGGTTTATCCTACCCATATCACTAAATGATATTAGTAACTGAACACCCACTTTAGATTTATATTGTGTTGATAATGGGGGGAAAAGCATCATAACACTATTTTTATGGGGGAAGACAATTCTAGATAAAAGGAGGATTGATAAATACATTGAAATCCAAATCTAGGGATGATATTGAATATGAGAGTTTTTTGTTAGTGATATTTCATGTATGAATTGAAGAGGATTTCTTATCTGTATCAGTTAGACAATTTACAAATTTTCATGACAATGAGGGATCTAATTCTTTGAAAACATAACGTTATCCAATTGTGTGGTGTAATAAATTTATCATATTAGATAGGATGGGATGTGATTATTCTCATATAGCTTGTGGAATTGTGAACATATGCATGTTTTTATTTGAAGAGTTGATATATATTTCCAAAAAATTCTAGAGGGAAATATTTAACTACCATTGGATTTTTTGTTGAAGGGATTATTGGTTTTCAATTTTTTCAATATGAATGAAGAGGTTTCTGAGGTTGATGAATGTTTTTAGATGATTATAATTTGTTCAAGATTATTATGAAGTAAATATATTACTATATTGATGATTATATAATTTTCTTGAGTTTATTCACGAGGTCAATCAATTATTCATATGGTTGATATGGCACTTTTCAAAAATATTCACTATTCATTATGCAGTTAGTAGAGTTTTGTTGTATGATCCACCAAATAGTCATATGATTGATTGGTAAACTATTTATTCAATTAAATAGTATTTTGATAGATTAAGTACCCAAAAAGTTAATCCTCTAAATGTCAACTGAGTTAGAACAAAAAATCAATTAAATAGTTGTGCAAATTATTAAAATGAGAGTGTGGTCTCTTTAACTCTTTGTGGTGTTGATTTACTTATACATACAATTAGTTGTTATGAAAAATTACTCAATTCATGGTTGATTGATTATAAATTACAGTTCATGACATAATAATTTAATCCATCAATTAAATTGTTTATCATATGCTTATTATCTATCCCAAGAGTTCGGTATATTTGTATGGTTTATCAAACTCATGGTCTTCCCCTTACATTAGAAATTTTCCCGTGAGTTTTCTAGGGGAAAATGAGAGTTTCTAGGATTGGTTTTTCTGATAAAAAAAATACCTGCAGATGTTACATATGATATTTATGGAGTAAAATATCACATATAAAATGTGATTAAAACAATTTCATATGATATTTTTTTTAATTAACATTATTAATAATAATATTTTTGATGTTTTAGGAAGGTTTATTGAAATGATTATTTGGTGGATGAAGAATTTTTATTTAACGATGAATCTATTTATATTAAATATGTAATGTAAATGTGATGATGATGCATTATTATTAAGTTCAATTAAACATATAAAAATTATTATGATGTGTTTCTTTCTTGGATTCATATAAAAGAAGATCTGAGATACTACATAATTTTTTTTAAATATTTATTTGTTAGTATCTTCAGGATGAAGAGACTTTAGTTTGAAATTGTTTTAGAAACAGGATAGATTATATCTATTATTGGATCTCATAAATTCACTATTTGTGAATTATTATATTTTTAATTGATATTTAATAATATTTTAGAACATATTTTCATTTAGATATCGATTAACAAGATATTTATTAGTAGTATTTCACATTAGAAATGAAATTATTAAAAGTGAATAATATTTAAGAGATAATGGTGCATGCTTATTATCTTAATTTAATAAGTAAATAAATGGGATCATGATGTAATATTCCATTTTTATATTAATTTATAATTTTGATCTTGAAAATTATTTTCTAGAATTACATTAATTGTTTCAAGTATGAGTATCCCTAATATTGAGTTTTATTAATAATAAAGTTTGTGATTTCTATATATCGAAGAAGGTAAAAAGATGGGAAGATGGAGAGAGAGAGATAGATAGATTATGAAGTTGATTCTCTATGATCATCATCCTCATCTTGTGGAAATTGTGAATTAATTGATATAATATTATGTTGAGAAAAAATTCTGCATCATATATTAATGAAGGGATTAGTTACTGAGGAATATTCTTGAAAGGTTATTAAGGGTTATCTACTTCTATAGTTTCTGAAGAAACCACACTTTCAATAAGATCTAAATCATCTTGATTACATACTCTATACGAAGGTAGTGTAAAATTTTATTATCTTGTGTGAATTTGTATAGGTATAGTGATACTTTATTTCATCAATAAAATCTTGTAATTAGTTTTTATTATAGTAATGAATCCATGGTTCGGGGGGGGGGGTGAGCATAAAACCATGTAAAGGAGTGGGTTACCTAAAAATGGGACAAAACTTATAAAAATAATCATATTCATTGTCTCTATATTTTATTCTTATATGAGTGAGGTTGAGACTTTATAATTAATAAAATCAAATCATAATAGGTTATACAATATTATTTAATTAAGAATAAATTATAAGAATTAGTGTTTAACAATTAATCCTCCATTTTCAGTGGAGTAATACCATCCTATACACTTCACCAAAAATTGAAATTATCTGATCTTTGTTGGAAGAACAAATTAATGTACTTAGAATAATGTAAGGATGACTCTAAAATTTTATAATAAAGATGATGAATAAGTGAGAAAAATAGATCCATGTCTTTTCCATATAGCTAGAAGAATAACAATACATATTTGATCTATGGTGGACATGAATCCAAGGATATCAATGGGAGTGATATATTTTTACTTATTGAAGTAGAAAAGTGAGAAAATGAATAGATAAAAAGTGAAATCCTAAAAATAATGCGTTTTTTAATAATGACATTTTTTTATCATTATATAATAATGGTGTATAAAAATGTGTAAAACCCACCAACCAAATCATGGAAAATAACATAGTTAACATGACTATTTTCTAAATTTTGTGTCCAAAACAAGTATATCCACTACATTATCCTTATTTCCATGAATGATTTATTGAAATTGAAACTTCCAATGAACAGATCTAAAACACTCATTTATAAAAAATTCACTTACTTAAATCACTGAACACATCCCTAATTCCATAATGTACAATCTCAATTCTATTTTTAGATTTTATAAATACCAAAAAAACATTAATATTATGATCCTCATCTCATAAACTCAATCATAAAAAAATCCATCTCAGATTCTCTAACTCACATCCCTTTAAAATAAAAAATATTTTTCAAAATGGTTACATGAAAAGGTGAGTTTTACAATTATGGAAACTATAAATTTTTTGTACCCTAAAAAATCCTGTCTAATATATTCATATGATATCCCCATTCATATCTAGCCACATGCACAATTCCATGTATTACAATCCCTATTATAAAAATAACATAATCCTCATGGTGTGATCATTCTAAATAAATTCCACCATGTAAAGGACATAAGTTATGTATATCTTAACTAATTTTTTTGAGGGTCTACTCAATATAAGTACTAAACCACATAATTACATAACTCCACTATTATAATATAACTTACCATCCCCTTGGGTATTATTCTGATTACTACCCACTCAGTATCTAATACCATCTAAATAATCTACTAGATCAATCATGAGTCATTCTTCACATAATCTATTACATGTAACCCATTAGTAATTCATATAAATCGCTACACATGAACCTCAATCATGGATAATTTTTTAAATAATATTAAAATCACATATCCAACAATTAATATCATAGTCCATAGAATTTATCACTTAAAAACCTCATGTTTATCTCAAATAATCAAATGAAACATGGTTTAAAAAACCAAATCAAACTAAATTTCAAATTATTTTATAAGACATGGAAAAATTTATAAATCCATTAACGTGAAATATAATCCATGATTTATAACTAGAAATGAAATTCATAATATTTCACACACCTCTAAAACCAATCTATGGGTTCTTGAAATAACATTTAATCCCATATGTTATGATGAAAATAACACTCCATTAATATTTTCCAATCGATTGTACATAAATTTAAAATATATAACCATGCTTTATAATTTTTTAAAATCCATTTTTCCATGTTATACAAATCCTCAAAATTTAAAATCCCATTTTTCAAAAGATATTATTCTACCTAACCATCAATGTAAATTTCATTAAAAACCCATTTTTAGTTTTTATTTAAAATTGACAATAAAAACAAAATCCCATTTTCTATTTTATTTTTAAAAAGTATATAAAATTTATGATTAAATAACTTAAATTATTGTTTTACAAAAACATGAATCATCACACATGATATATCTAATTTTAAATATGTATAAAAGGTTAAAAATTAATGATTTGAAAGACTAAAAATATTTCCTAACCTTGAAAAATATTTATAAACATATACCAAAATGTCCAATTACCACTATATTCCACTAAATTATACAAGAAACCTATATAAAAACATAATCATTCCTAATATTTTGTGTAAAGCATCAATCCTTTCAACCCACTTCTTTGTGAGATTTTAGGTGATGTAGGTGTCTAGGTGATATACTGAGAGAATCATGGAGGAGATGGAGGAGTTACAAATGATATTTCAAATGGTAAAGATTCTATAGGTTGGGCATTTGTACTACCCTGTAAAGGGAGTCACTATTTTATAGAGAGAACAACAATGGTGAAGAGCCTTGGATGTTGTGTTTTGATGGATCTTCCATGTTCAAGGTAGCTAAGCTGTAGGGAGGGGTTGTATCATGGACATATTAATGGTGGTTGAGACCAATGGTGTGGTGGGTCCTCTTGAGTAACTTTACCTTTTACTATGTTTTATGATTTATAACATGGACCATGACATGTTTCTCAAACACAGGTTTGATGAGCCCGACTGTGACCCTTCTCTTACATCACAATATTATACATTGCCAGATTGTTTGAGTCGTATTGTGGGGTGTTTTACAATATTATCCAATTATCTTATATAACTATAAATTCCTATTCCCCCGAGACCTATATTCCTTCATTATATTATATTATATATCAAGTGGATCCTAATTGATAGAGGGATGCCTTTCAACCTCTCTTATCGATCTTTGAAACTTGGTATGAGGAGATCAATCACAGGATATTCTAATGTAATTAACCTATATTATTTATTTTTTTCTCCAAAGATCCTTTTTATGTAAAACCTTTTTTTATGGATTATTGATGGTTTGGGTAATTTTGATCAAGGTGTTTGTTTTCATTGTGGTGCATGGTGGTCAACTTCCACTTACTCCAACAATGAACACAATTTTGGAAATATTTTTTTTGAGATAGGGATACTTCATTTCCATTCCTTTAGTTGTAAATGTGGGGGGATCATGTTTTTTAGGAGATGTTATTAACCATTTAATAATGATAATTAATCTATTTAATTTAAATTTTTGGGTAAAGGGGAAATTTTCTCGACGATTACATATTCTGGTGTTTTACCTTTATATTTTGGGAATTCTAGTTATTCTTTACCAAATAAATATTATGATTTGGGTATATATATTGTTTTGGTTTTTTATTTTAGTATTATAATGTTTTACTAGTTTCATGATACCACTAGACCTTAAAATGGTTAAGAACATATACCTGAATAATAATTTTTTTGCACATCGAATCTCATCTTGTGAGAGAATTCCATTGAAATTTTTGAATAAAATATGATGAAATCCACCTTGAAATAATATGGACTAAGATATGTGATTTCATTTTGTGGTAGAATAAAAGAGGAGTGGTTGTGATTTTTTGTGGAAGAGGAAAGTTACATATGTGATGTGCGGTTGCGATGGAATATAGTTGAGATGAGGTGTGGTTGTGATATATGGTGTTTGAAAAATTGGGATTGTTGATATGAGAGAGTCCTAATTCTTGTGTTTGAGTTATGTTGTGCAAGTTTTTCAGTAGTTATGGAATTAAATATCAATAACAAAACTGAAATGGTATGAGTTGAGATGGATATTTAAATATTTAATTAAAATTAGAAGTGTGGTTAAATCAGTTATTTTAGAGTATATGATTAATGGTATTGCAAAATAAAGATGGATAGTATTTGGAAATGGACTATCCTATAAAGGAAAGATATAATGTGGCATGTGGTTATGGATTTCATATGTGGTGTAATTCATTTATAGGTGGATGCTAAAGTGGTGGAGGTTGTGGGGTCTTCTAGTATGTTATGATTTATAATAGTTCAATTACTCTGATCCCATAGGTTGGTATTTTTTGTGTTACTATTATATATATATATTAAATTAATTGTGATTTCTATATTCACCCCACCCATGTCAAGTAGTATGTGTTGACACCCAAATGTAGGGGAGATGTCTATCCCAATATCCATGATGGAGATGAAAGATGAAAAACTATCCCTTATTCTCTGCCCTCTCTTTTAGGAGAGGTTCTTATGAATGAGCTATAAAAGAAAATATGTAAAAAGTTTACTAGAGGATAGAATTGTGATATGATGAGGTGGTTACGGGTAGAGATCATGCATTGTAGGAGGAGGGCATGACGTTGATGTAATTTATGTTCAATATACCCAGCAAATATGGTTATGTTAGTGATTTTTATAGGATATGGATGAGATGGAAAATTTTAAGTGGGGTTCTTAGTATTATGTGGCTACTCAGTTGTCTTTATGTGGGATGAGGTGGATCGTTTAATTTAGGTGGTTTGGTGTGATATAGTGACCCAAATTACTTTGAATAATATTCTATGGAAGGGATTGGATCACCATTACAACATTGGATCGTTATAATGAAAGAATAAATTGTACCATGTTTTAGGTTACCCCTTATCGATATTAATATTATTATGTTAGTATACTTGAATGTTTTATTTATTAAGAGTTCCTTAGAGAGGATATTATTGATTAGTTAACCATCTTAGGTGTTATTGGTTGTATTTTTTCTCATGGGTTCATTAGTATGAACTTTTCACATGTGCATAGTGGGTTTTGGTATGATCCTACAAATTATATATGTTATACTAATCCCACATATATTAAAAATTATTTTTCAATATTCTAAGAGAAATTCATGGACCGTGAAAGACATTACTATCCCAAAGATTAGTTATTTTGCTGAGTCCCTACATTTTGATCATTATTTTCGTTATTTATTTAGAGAATATAAGAAATTATTTACTTTATACATGCATTATTGGAAATTTTTTGTTTTTTTATATTTTTTTTCGGGGAGTTTATTGTTGGATGATATCATATCACATGATCCTAATATAAATGTTGAGAGAAATTCCATTCATATGTGGTATTTTTATACTATCGATGCTAGTAATTAACTCGGGGATTACTAAAGGTGGGACATAGAGGTCATTATCTCTCTTACTTCATTTTCAATATAAAAGTGGGACCATTGGATAGAGGAGTTCAAGGTAGAGTTGTATCAAATAATTGTTTGGGGGATTAGATTGAGTTTTGAGTTAGAAACAATGAATATTTAATGGGTTAGTATGGAAACTATTCTAATCAATCATCGTGTGTGATTTAGGCTAAGGTATCGGTTATGAAAAAATATTTTACCCCCAATGATCTAAAGTAAGGACTCTAAGTCTATTGAATAACCATGTGATGTGGAGTTTCTTACAGTGTAGACACCATAGAGAAGTTCATGAATATTGATTTATTGTGTTCTTATCAAAACATGTATTGTTTGGGAAGTCAAAATAAATTAAATCAAATTTAATTAAATTCAAAAATATAAGTATTAGGGAATATTTTACCTCTTTTAGTAATGCATCCTGGATAGAATTCATGTGTGGTTAAGGATAGAGATGTTTAACTAATTAACTTGGTTGACCATTAGAGGGTTGATTTGGTTTAGAAAGAAGATTAGGGGAAATGACATTGAGTACCTTTTAGCAGCAATATTTGGTGATGTATGAGGGAAATTTATCTTATTCATAGAAAGAGAACTAGATTTAGGAGGTTGAGATCACCATCAATCTAATTCATGCCTAATTAGAGTTCTAGGACCCTATTTTAGTCAGTCAGATGATGGGTGAAACATCTTAGTGGTGGACACTATATCTTATTTAAAAAAGAGGCATATGTTTTAGGGGAATAATTTCAGAATGAGATCCAATAAGAGATCAAATAATTGGCCATGATGGATGTAAAGAGGTTAGAGATTCTTGTTTTGAGGTGGTACTCCACCCATATATCCAGTATGCAATTATTTCTTTTACGTAGCCCATATATTTAAAGATTCCAAATAAGGTAGAGGAGATAAAGTGTATATACTCGTGATAAGGGTCATTGTGAGAGGGGAAAAAATAAGGTTCCTTAAGGAACATTTTTAAGAGTAGATTATTTCTAGATTTAGTTCCTTTGAGGTTTTGGAAAGTAGGGAGTCATCCTCAGTTCCTTATTTTTTAGTCTTCTAGGGAAAGTGGGTTTGACCATTTTCCTAGGTTCTTTAGACCAATGTGCTTCATCAGTAGGGGTTGAAGTCATCTTCAAAATTAGTTTCTAGTGGTTCTCACAGATTATCAGAGTGGTGGTGGATAGAGTCATGTCATCCTTAATAGAAGACACCAACGAGCCTATTTTAGTGGCAATGATAGTAGAATTATGTTTTTCATAGAGGAGTTGTGGAAGTCCTGGGTTGAACAGAGGTTGTTTCTCATCCTCGGAGACCACTACCTGAGCATGATCATGGAGGTTGATGTCATAAGTTAGTTAAGAGATCTTGGGATTGAAAGTTTAATGCTATGGATGTTCTGGTACCTAAGGGAATTTAGGTATTTAATGGTATGATATAATTTTATATAACATTTTTTGTGAATTATTTTATTTTGGTAACTCACACTCATTTGTTACACTAACTTTAGTCCATTTTTTACTAAAATTTTAGAGGAGATCATGATCTTAGAGATGATTGTGCTATTAAAAAGTCACGATAACTTGTATGATGTGTGATGAGGTTGTATAATAATGATGGGGAAGCATCAGTCATGCATGGACCATTTATTTATAAAAATACTACTATACATTTTCATCATTAGAATTTATTGGTTATATTACATGTGTTAAATTATCAACTTCTTATAGATTATGGTCACATTCTCAAACTCATATTCTTATCAATGAGTTTTCATTAATGAATTGGGTTTGTCTACTAGGAAGTAGGTGTGTGGATCTGCATATCTATTTTATAGTAGAGTTGTCAGTGAAGTTAGTGGGATCTAGAATGGTGTATACTCCTAGTGTTTTTATGGAATTTTAGGATTTTTTCCCATGGTTGTTGTGATGCTACTCCCTTGACACGATATTGAGTTTGAGATATATTTTTCATATTTCTATTATAAAAATTTGATGAACCTTATCGAATTTCACCCAATGAGTTGTGAGAGTTGGGGACTCATATAGATAATTTGATGTAGATGGATCTCATATGGCCTAGTGTGTCATTGCACGGTGCTCTAGGGATATTCTCAAAAAGGGTGAATGGTATTCTGAGTCCATACATAGACTACTAGAGTTTGAATCAGGTAAGGATCAAGAAAAGTTTACCTCTTTCAAGGATTAGTGTTATTTTTTTCAAATTAAGTGGAGCCTCTAATTTTTATAAGGTCAATCGACGATCTAGATATCACCATTCTAGGGTAAATGAGGAATATATCCATAAGATAACCTTTTGATGAAGGTATGATAACTTCATTTTTTTCATGTTATTAGATGTTAAAAACACATTTTTTGTGTTCATTGGTCTTAGGAAAATTGTGCTCCATGATTTCGTACACTATTTTGTAGTCATGTTCATTGAATTTTTTTGGATTTATAAAATATAGGGGGATCATACCGATCAGTTTGTTGTCATGGATGGTATTATAATTTTTTACTATTTTTCAACTAAATTATAACATGATTAGATGATGTATTAAATTGATTCCATTGTTTATTAAATATTTTTTAATATTTTTTAATATTTTAAACTCATTATATTCAATGGAACTTATAATTATACTAAAATCATAAATATTTTTAGCTTAAAAATATGTTTTTTCAAACATTAAGTTTTTACACACAATGTGTGATAACATTATGATTAATTTCCCAGTAGATAGATTGTAAATTTTATAAAGTGATAATTATATTTCAAATAAATTTTTTATTCTATTTTATATATAAAATTTATTTTTAGTTTTAAGATTTATATTTTTATAATTAAAGGGTATTACTACAATAGTTATGAAAAAAATATTTTAAAAATATTTTTTTATCAATAAGAAGAAATTTATATCAAATAAATTTAATTTAAATACTTTAAAAAATGAACGTAATATGATTTATAACCACATAAATAAATATATTAATAATAATTTAATAGTTAATCCATATTAAATTACATTAAGAATCAATAACGGTGAAAATGTTGTTTTTTTCATAAAACCATTTTTCCACACACTATATCTTTTAATTTAAAAGATAGATTTATATTTTTTTTAGTTTTAAATGGATTACATTTATGTAAAATTTAGTTCCATCACACATAAATTTTGTTATATTTGTTATTTTATATTTTTAATAAAACATAACATTTAATAATAAAAAAAACTAGTTACCCAGTATAAATGTAAATAAGTAAAATATAAAAACATAATAGTCCAAGCATAATAACATGTTTAAAACATTTGTGTAAAGATATTTTTGAGTATTTTTAAACCCAAATACACCCCACACTCAATAATTTATAATTCAATTATCTATTGAATGTTGAATATTGTTATAGAATTATTAAAATATAAGGGGTGTTTTAGAAAGTGTCCTTTTCCTCTATTATAAATGGGGATCACTTGAAACCTTTAAAAAAACACACCTAAAACTATAAATTTCCTAGAAAATATACCCAAATATAATATCCTTGAAGTCCCACACACATTAAAAATTCCATGGTCTCACTATGTCAGCCTATTCCCTTCAATTTCAAAGTGTTTTAAAAGGAATGATACAGTCTCCAACATAAGTATTATATCGTTCAAAAATTGTTCATCATAGTCTTACTCTTCCAAATATATTATATTGATAAAAAATAATTACTTATATATAATTAGTATACTAATATGTTATTATATTAATTTAAAAACCATTATTTATTTATCTCCATCCACTAAGAAGAAAAAATCATCGTTTGTGCATTGCAAGGACTACCACCACTGGAAAAAATCGTCTTCCATTTTTTTCAACACCATAAATTAATGAAAAAATGATATTATTGATGAATAAATATAATATTTATAATATAATTTCAATTATTAAATTGTAATTTAATATTCTTATTCACCCCTCTGTTGTGTTGAGAAACAATAATGATAATCGTGTCTACATGCAGATTACTACCTTTAGGGCGAAGCATTTTTTTTCATATAGATTTTAATAAGTTATATAAACACCCTCAGATATGGTTCACCATCATAAAAATTTAAATTAGTATCATCATTAGTCTATTATTATGATATTATTTCAAAATAAACACCTCCTTAACCATACTCACAAATCGAGTTAAAGTAACTTCATGTTTTGGTCGGTTTGACTACCTACAAGAACTATAAAATAAAACACTATTATGAATAACTATTAGAAAATAAAAACTATTAATATTATAATAAACTAAAAAAACATCAATTTTTATATGCCTATGGAAATATTATATTAAGTATTTAAATTTTTATTAAAGTAACATGTTTATATGCTAAAATTACCAGAATAAGACAGTATCAATTCGATTTTCACATAATGTGATAAAAAAACACGAGGGATGAAACCATAACATTTTAAATACATATAAGAAATTTATTATATAATATTAAAATATATATAAATAGAAAACTTGGTATGAAATTTTGGGAAATTATATCATAATTATTAAATATGCTCAAAATAATTAAAGTTATTAAAACATGATTGTCACAATACACTATGACTAATTAATGTACTCATGATAAACAATTATAATAAGGACCCTAAAGGGTAATACTTAGGATTATTATAATTAAATAGATAAAAATTTTATATATTTATATTTTATAGGAGGTTAGTGTGTCATTAACTAAATAATGAATAAAGGTTAGGGTTTGTTGTCTCACATTCACTTTCGTTGAGGCATGATTTCATTTTTTCATATATTAATATTTGATAAGGTATATATACTTACAAAATTAATTAATTAATAATAAATCAACATTTTTAAATAGATATAAATGTTTATTTCACAATATCAGCCACATGTTCTTTCAATCCGTTCACTTCTCGAGTTGTAAGGTTATTTCATAACCAAATTTCTGTTCTTTGAGTTATAATGTTTATTCATGAACCCCGTTATTTAAGGAAGAATTGATCAATCCTATGATTGAAGGAAATAAATTTTACACTTCCATTTCTATATATTTGAATTTCAGTACCATGAATTCCATTATAGAGTATCATTAATTCACTCTTTATGATATTTGTAAGGATTTCTTTGTATCAAATTTTAATCCCATCAGAAGTGATTAAACAATAAACCATATTTCCTTTCCAAAGGAATAAATACTTAAATATTAAATTTCTTTGTCAGGATTCTCTTATATTTCATGATTTTCAATTTTCTTGTTAATGGTATACATCTCATGGGGTTTTAGTTCAAATGTTACAAAGGCTGTAATGGATTTTCATGACTCAAATCATTTCCCTATGTCATAATCACCCTTCAATTGAGTATATTATTTCATTATTTATCTATTACAACCAATGATAATTTTATGTTGTATCTCCACTTTACTTTAATGTGAAATCATTATGCAACCCAAAGTATTATTAATTGATGATCTATTGTTTCATTAAAAAGAATTTTTATTAAGAATAATTCCCATTTGTTTTAATTGATTTTTCATCCATGTATATGTTTTTAGGTCCATAAAATTGTTCTCCTCTCCATATTGGAAATTAAAATGGTTTTTATCTTCAATTATATTTTTATTCCACTTTATTCATATTAAAACAATGTTTTCCATATTTTTAATGAGTTATTTTTTGAACAAGGTCCCTTCAAAATGATAAAAATGTTTTTCCATCCTTTCAAAATAAAAATGTTCTATCACATAGTCAATAATTTATTTTGATGAAAATTATGTATTTCGTTAAGGTTATATTATAAAATATTATTTATAAAACCTTATAATATGGGTTTCAATGGATTTTATTTTTCATTATGTTTTATTAAAGTAGTTTATACATTAATCCTCTAATAGGTTTTGTGAAAATGCTTTTTATTTTCAAAAATATTTAACCTACAATGATTATATTTCATGAGTTGATGTTTTTGTCAGCCGATATATATGTTATAATGATATGATTACTTTTGAAAAATGATTTTTGTTATATCATATGATTTATTAATTTCATGTAATGTGATTTTATTGAATGATTTATGAAACCTAATTTTTTCCATTGGTTCTTTATAAGGTGATGAATGTTTTATTTTCAAGTGGCTTACAAATGTTTAGATTATGAGATGGGTGGGAACTATATATCCCTCTAATTAATTATGTAAAGAATTATATCTCATGAGATAGAAATGTTATGAGAATGGATCAGTAATTTTAAAAATGGTGGGTGTGATAAAGTTTAGATCTACTCACAATTTTTTTGAGTGAACGAGTTGGATGGTATCTAGGTTCACAATGATAAGAAATCCTATTTTTACTATTATGAAAAATATTCACGTTTTTATCAAGATATTTTCTATTTTGATGATTTCACTATATTTTAATGTATTTCACACTTTTATGTCATGTTAACATGTTTTGTTTTTTTGATATTTATTTTTTTCATGGTATATGTTTTATGATTCATTAAAAAACTTTTTATATTCATACGTATCTTTACCATGTTTTCTGATTATCTAATATGGTATTATTGTTCTATTTTATGAAATTAAATACTTTCCCTTGTTCTCCATAATTTTTTATGATCTGACACTTTATAATGTTTTTTCCCTTACTGGGCATCGAAGATCACCCTTTTCTAATGATTCAAATCCCCTTGTTATAAAGAGGATTTTATCATATAATAATTACTTAAAGGGACTAGAGGTGAAATATTCACAAATTTAGTAAAATAATATGTTCATGTAGCTAATATCCACGATACTAGTCCTTTTATTATTTAGTTTATGTGACTGTTGTGAGATGTGTTACCGAAATCATGAGATTATTATATAATTTTAAGTTATGTTCTGATAGGGTCACATCATGGATTCCCATAATCTATATGCTTTAGTGGTAGATGATGAGGGTTCTTATTTCAGATGATAGTATAGTATTCCTTAATGTAGTGGGGGTAACTGTCTCAGTGGGGAGACTCAATGGAGGAGGTGACGCATGAAAATGTTTTACATGGTGACTCTAAATAGGTGTAGTGAAAGGATCATTAGAATTTGATGTTGTTTCAATGTAAGTTATTTGTTCCAAATAAAATGAATATGGAAGTCCTATATGAGTTTTTCAGCTCAACATTGTTGGTGAACCCATGAATATCCAAGAGGTACCACGGTTTTAGGATTCTGATTTGAAGCCCCATGATGAAACAAGTCAGGGATATTATGCTAATGATTTTATATGTAATTCAATTGAATAAAAATTTTATGTATTGAATATTTTTACCTATAGGAAACTGTGAGTATAAATATAACATGATATAGTAAACTGTTTTAAACTATCTATTAAATTAGAATATATGAATATAAATAATCAATTTATGAAAAATATTTATAACAATTTTTATTAGTAAAAAATTATTTTCTCTTATTCATAATAAATTTGTACTCAAATTTCATTATATTCATTTAACACTTCAAAAATATGTTGCTTCAAAAATGGATTTTATCACATTTAACATTCAATATTTATAATTAATTTTGACCATATTTGGAAAATTTGATTAATGAAATGAATATAATTTTTTAAATCAATATGCCAAAATTAGTTTAGGATTAATTTTTAGCATTATTCTAAAAAGATTTATTTTTTAGTGAATAGTAAAAATATAAATTTTGTAAAAAATATCATTTTTGAAGTAAATATATGATTTTGTTTTAAATTCAATATTAATGTACTCTAATTATCCTTTTATTAGAAATAATCTAATTAAATATAAATTATTTTGTAATAAGTTTGTTTTTATGCTTAAAACCCTATTTTTTTAAATACTATTTTTATGTATGAAATGCGTTTCTATCTTAATAATGTAATTTATTCTATATTTATTAATTTTTTTAATGAAATTTATATATTTTATATTCAATATAATATTTTAACATTAATTTTATTATTTTTATAAGGAATTTAATGGAATTGATTTATGTTTTACACTTAAATATTCTTTTTTTGAAAATATGTTTTCATTGATGTTTTCACACATAATTAAAATTAAATTCTTCCAATTATAGAAATTGAATTTGTTAAAATGGTTCCATGTGTGTCCCACCCATCACATATAAATGGGAACCTATAATCCTCCATTATTCACACCACTTTATCATTATGTCTTGGAAAATACTATCCCCCAAACCATCATATAACCATTCAATTCATCATATATCTTCTTATCTTCCCTTAAGAAAGAACCTTCAAAGAATAAAGAGTAAGCCGAAGGAGGTATCTCAGAGAATATGTATAGATCATAACCAAGAACTATAAATTTTATTTATTCTTATAATTCTTATAAACATATTGTATCCATAAAAAATGATTTATCTTATATTATCAATATAATAAGAGGTTAATATGATTATTTAACAACCACTTACTTCTTCTTCTCAATCCAATAAGAGATAAAAGTATCACTCATGCATATATGCAGACTAATGCCTCCAAATAAGTATATGAATTATTTTCCACACCCATCATTCCTGGTTGGTTATTATGATACATTAATTTTTATTTATGATATTTATTTTATAATAACTATTTTGTAAAGATGAATTAATAATTACATATTGTTATCCATCCATCAAATAATGAAAACGTCACTCTAATGTAGGTATGGTCTACCATCTCTAGGTAGTGATGGAATTAAAATTTTTAAATGATTTCTAGGAATGGATATGGAGTTTTATACATTGGATATATAATACATATATCATGATTAAAATTATTTAGATTAAGGAACTATGATCAATGTGAAAAGACCTTAACAATCGAACCAAAACATATTTGAAAAATTAGATGGTTAACAACAAAAATGATAGTGGTAGCAAACGATCATTGTGAAATTTGTTATAATATTTTATAATTAAAAAAAATTATTTTATTATTTGAATTTTTATTGTTATATTATATAATTAAAGTAAATTTAATTTTATTATATAGTAGATCAGAGCGCTTACGAAGAATGTCGATCTTGAGATAAGGATTTTATGTTATAATCTCATTTTTACTAAGATTATTTTTTAATCAATTTTATGATGATGGAATTATATGATGTTTCTCAAATACATATTACATATTTTATCCCATTATTTCTATTTTTGAATATTCCATGTTTTCCTGTCATTTTTATCCATTTAAGTAATGAATAGACACAAAAAATGATTTTATGAAAAATTGGCCATGTTTTCCCTTCAATCGAGAATCTTTTATTCTATTTCCATATATTATTTAAAATATTATCATGAATTTTTATAATATTTTATAAATATTTATTACTGTTATTAATACCCATGATTTAATTTCTATAAAACATTTTTCGAGGAATATTCTTATCATTTTCCGAACAAGGTTATTCTGACTTTTTTCCAACAATGTTAATGATATTTATGTTTTAACGTTCACCAAAAGACCATTTCATTCATCCATAATATTAAATAATATCATTGAATCCACATAAATAAGTTTCCTTCATTATTTTCAAAGTAAATTTTTTCCTTAATATTTTAAAAATTTTCAGATTCTAAAAAAAGTCATTTCAAATAAAATGGGTATTTTTCTTAAGAAATATTATAGTGTTATTTTAAAGGTATTTCTACCTATAAAAACATCCTTTGGTATTTTTTAAGACTCACTAAGAATATAATTCAATTATTCCACCATTATTATGTCTCAATATGATTTTTTTATGATGATGATGTTTTTATGAAACTCATCTCCTCTCCTCATGTTATGATATGATTACATGATGAATGTATTATAATCTCATGGAAAAGATTTTAATGGTTTTAATTATATAATGAGTGGCATTGAGATTATATATCCCAAAATTACATTGGGAAAAGAAGGATATCTCATTAAAAAATTAGGACTCGAATGGATAGTTATCCTAGTTCAGTATGGGACTTTCTCCAATAATACAATCATAAGAGTGAACCTTAACAAATAAATTATGAAATTGTTAGTGAACCTAATCAACTATGATAGTCTTGGTAGTAGTCCATGACCATGGAAATGATTTTATTTTAGTATTTACATGTCCCAACCTTATTCCATATGTTTAAGATATGTTTTCAAGGATCATTATTCATTATTGAAGATTCCTCACTCTTATGTCTTATTTAATATTAAAAAAACCCATACGTCATGTTTCATGATTAATGATCTTTGACTGATTGGGTATGATTATTATTATTATTGATCATGTTATCATACATGTTTTATTATATTATGTTCAATTATGATTATGGATTAATATATGTTATTTTTACCATTACTGATCATTAGAGATCACCCTTTAATATTTTTCCCTTCCCCAGGTTATGAATAATATTTTTAGGTATTATCTATCTAATAAGGGTACTAGTTGTGAAAAATCTATTTCGAAATGATGTAGACCATTTAGGTAATTATTTTTTTACAAATCCATGTCCTTAAATAAACTAATGATATACAACCCTTTGATGTGCTTTATTGTGAAATGTATTGATTGATTATATAAAATGATGTAATATTTATGTACAAAAAGTATGGGTCTATATAGTTTTTATCAAAGGCATGGATTATTATATTTTGGAATCTAGGATGAGGAAACATTATTGATAAACATTAGGGTAATAATAAGAATATAAAAAAAATTATGTTATGTTAAAGAGAGGAGTTAGGTTTGTCTAATTAAATCCATCCTTGTCAATATACTACAACCTGACATGGTTTTGGTACATAAGCATCAAGGGGTAAGAACACTAAAAAATTGTTGTTCGAGTATACCTTGATAATAATTCTTGTACATAATGAATGGGACATAACTAAACACCTAGTTTCACACTATCAAGGGATATGAAAAGGTAATTCACATTTTCATCTAGAGAAATTATGACAAATTAGAATACATAATGGCCATTTATGACCAAGGTTAATCATATGGTGTCATATATTAATAAGAATGTAACGACTAAAACATTTATTAATGAAATTTTCTATTAAACTAATTAAATTAATTATTATGTAAGATGCTTATATAACATATGCACTTCCTTGGTTTTATGTTTTGAGATTTCCAAATTCCATTAAGAATTTTTACCATTTCTAATATATCTGTTGAACAGTGATCACATGATTAGTATAAAAAGAGGACTTTAACCAATCCAATTTATTTAGACATAGGATGTGATGGAATCATCTAGTAGACTTTCCCCCATACAAAGCCCATTTTTCGGATCTCATAAAGGAGGTGGCATAATGGGGATTCACTCTTGACTAAGCCCAAGACAAGCTTCAGTATGTTAAGCTCGAACGGAACCGCCCATGGGAGAAGTGGATGTTGATAGAGATTACCACCCGAGTGATGTTATCCAAGCCACCCTAAGAGTCTGTCACTATATCACACCTTACCATTTGGTCTTACACAACTGTTATAAGGGATTACGTAAGAAGACCCTATAACTATGATTATATACATTATTTTTGAATAGATAATATACATTCATTTTATTATTTTTAGTTTGTAAATATTTTTTAAAGGGAAAAAAGAATTATTAGTAAATATTTAATTAAGATATATATTTTGATGAATTAATGGATTTCTTTTAATTAAATATTATTTTAATAAAAT
The DNA here is from genome assembly GCA_963277665.1 of Viscum album. NCBI lineage: Eukaryota > Viridiplantae > Streptophyta > Magnoliopsida > Santalales > Viscaceae > Viscum > Viscum album. The sequence goes on along the minus strand of OY728127.1, from coordinate 1,206,142,501 downwards.
ATTATTACTAAATTACTTTTTGTTAAATATAAATGATCGTATAATTTTTATAAAAACAATTGTAATTTTTATTCTGATTTGAAAGTTGTTTTTGATAAAACTAATGAATTTTTGATAAATATTGGTTTTTATTTTAAAAGTAAAAATACACATATTTAGGAAATTATTTAGATAAAATTAATATTATTTTTATAATCAGGACGTTGATATTATCCAATGGTGAATTTTTTATAATTTTCTATGATAGCTGAATTTTTGGGTTAAAAATAAATACCATTTTAATATATAATGTGATTTATGACATCATAATGTCTAAATAGTGATGTAATAAAATACTATAAAAGGTTTTTTCAGCCAATATACATTTTAAATTTATAATAATGTGATTTTTGGTGTGTTTGATTTATTTTACAATGCTTAAGTGGACCCTCCAAGACTTATAAAACATTTTAACTTTTAAAATTAATTTTTATGACAGTGCGACTCACCTCCAAATAAGAAAGCTTAATATTTTAAGAAGTTCAGACATTTTCCTTATAAAATATTGTTTTCCACTCCCCTATGGAAAAATTATGGGCAAAAACCATGAGATTTTTTGGGTTTTTGATTAGTTTAATGTGTAGGGACTAAAACCTAAATAATAAATAATTCCCTCTATTTTCCTATATATACCCCCACGCTGTCAATTCCTCTTCACTAAAGGCCGTTGGAGATGAAATAAACTCTTCTCTCCTTTCTCTATAATCCTCCCAAGGCTCCTCATTCTCCTAAGAAGCATCTCTCAATCCCCTCCAAAGCCTTTGGTGTCACACATCCAAGTAAGGGATTTCTTCTTCCTTATTTATTTCCATGTTTTCTTATAATGTTATACTCTTTTATATTAAACTACAAGTTTTGGGGTATGATTTCACACCTCCCCATACTGACCTCCTTATATTTTAATGATGATATACCCCTTTCTCTCCCATTAATTCCTTCCATGTACACTTGTTACCATGCTGAAATTCCATAAGAGATTCCTTCCTTTATTATTTTTATCCAAGTTTCTTTTTGTTGTAATACCCTTTTACATTTAATTAAAAATTATGGGTTATGATGTCTCACTTCCCTTATATTTCTCTACATATGTTTCAAATGATGATAGACCTCTTTCTCTCCAATTAATTTACCCAATGTATACCTGTAACCATGCTGAAATTCCTTAAGGAATTTCTCTCTTCTCATTCACATTCAAGCAATTGTTTTGTATTATGAATATAAATTACATTAAATTTGATAGAACATGTATAAATATGAACCTATTATTGTTTATTTCATGTACATATTATGATAAACCCCTTTCTCTCTCATTAATTTTTTTTTCTTATGTCACACCATTAGGCTGTTGAAATTGGACCATGATTTTCCAAGACAATGTCATTGTGTAGTGAATACCATGCCCATTTCTCTATCAAGGGTGTTCACATTTTATGCAAGTTTACATACTGATTATATAGTTTAATGTATTAATTCAACATTCCTTTATTGTAAAATAAATGATGATGTTTAATGATTCAATGTTATATGATCCATGGGGCACACATATGCATGAAATGAAATGATTTAGAAGGGTGCGCCATGAAAGCACTCCAATGCATTGTGTAAATATTAGTATCATGATAAATTAAGTGAAATGAGTTTTTAATCATTATAATTCAAGTGTAACAAGGGTTTACTTATTCTCCATGTTCAATGAGCCTTGTCTCATGGTAATACCATGTTAAGTGTTGTTTCCACATTTCCATGTTATGATAATCATGCTATATCATGACTTTATGTTCATGTTTCTTTTTTTCTCCATTCATATTCCTATTTTCTATCATGTATTTTATTCTTCATGTTATGAATTATTTACTCCCTTACTGGGCTTTATAGATCACCCCTTTCTTATGCATTTCTTTAGGTTATCCCATGCAATACCAAGTATGAGGGAATGTAGTGGTCATGTAAAGGATATTTTCAATAAAGATGTTGTGTTTCATGTTTTAAGTCATTATGAAATATTCCTAAGCCTTAAAGATACTATAACTCTCAATATTCTATGTTGTATCTAGTGAATATTTTATGTAATAAGTCATGTTTAAATGTGTAATAAAAATCAGGGTTGTTATAGTTGGTATCAGAGGATAGGTTTAGTTATTTTTTGGATTAGGATTAGAAAACCCTAGTGAAAGACTTCGAAATAAGACTAAGTTTAATAAAAACATCTCTTAAATTTGGTGAATATTGAGTAAGTGGTTTATCAAGAAGATACATCCCTATCTGGATACGAGCAGGTAGAGGCAGCTCTAGCACAAATGTACTTAGGATTGATAACTCTGATAAGGAGTTTTAGGCTTGACCCTGGGTATCCTGGTACATGACAATAGGCCTTGATGCACTCTTGGTTATGACACTACTAGGGGATATACTTCGGTAAATTCACAAGATTAGTATGAACCATTTTTATGGGAATAAAAAAATTCCCCTAAGAATAGATGTTGGGATGTAGATCTTGGATTACATAGATTGAAGCCTATAATTTCATAAGATAATGAAATTAGAGTTATTTATAAGTCATTGTTTTTGTCCTTGGATTACTCTTTATGTGTTACCCCTAACATTCCTTTTATTTTAGGCAAAGGTCGGTAATATGAGGACCCGGGCTAACAACCAATGCGAAGATCAATGTGATGATTTTTTTAATGAGATGCCCAATCCAATGAGAGCCGAAATCGCAAACTTTGTCACGATAATCTCTAAGTTAACTCAAGATTTGAATAGAAACATGGGTCAAAAGGAATGTTCAACCCCCTAAGAAAGAACAAGTCACAATCGAGAGCTTCCTAGGACAAAGGCCTCCTACTTATAATGGATCACATGATCCCTCAATTGTTGAAAAATGGATCAACTCCATTGAAAATAAATTCCCTATCTTTCAATGTTCTGAATAATAGAAGGTTCTTCTGGATGCTTATCAGATTGTGGGTGAAGCCGATAAATGGTGGACGTTGATCCAAAATATTAAGCCTGAGGAGGATATTGAGGCATTGGAAGGGAAGGAATTTTGGAAAATGTTTTTTGGAAAATATTTTCCTCGCACCCTCCGAATTAATATGGAAAGGTACGACCTTGCCCTGAAGAAAAAAAGAAGAATAATCCATTGAAGCGTATGAGGAAAACACCACAAGGATTGCATGATATGCCTACATATTTGTTATTACCCCCAAATGAAAGGTTGACTGCTTCTTTGGTGTGCTAAAACCTAGCCTAAGAAAAGCCCTAGTGATCCGTGACTTCAAGAGCTATGAGGAAATTGTTCGATGTTCCCTCAAAGTCAAAACAGAGATCAGGGAATCTAAGTGGTATAATAGGGATATGAATTGTAAGGTGGACTTCAATTCTTGTAGTCTGATGGATAAATCCAATGGTGATAAGAAAATCCACCACCCCACTTTCCAAAGTTATGGAAAGAAGCACCCTGGAAATTTTGTGAAGAGGATGAGGAAATGATTTAGGTGTTGAAGAGAAGGGAACCAAGCTATTAACTTCCGACAAGAAAAACCCGCAGCTGAGATATAGGAGAGGGATGGTCTGTTTTACCCTCAACATGTTGTTCATTACTTCATCTACAAAGAACCAGGGCACCTTGCAAACTAGTGCCCTAAGATAAGGGTTTTTGGAGGTAGCCAAAAACCTCCAAGGGAGAAAGGGCAAACTTTTTCCATCACTACAACCAAAGTGAACCCAAAAAATGAAGTGGTTAAATGTATTATATTTATTAATTAAATAATTGAGAACATACATTTTTATTCTGGTTCTACACATTATTATATATCCCAAAAGTTTAGTAGAACAATCCCAACACCCCAAAAATCATGAACGTAAAGATGACTATGAGAACGGTAAATGAGAAAATTATTTCATCCCAGGAATATAACTCCTCCATGTTCATAATCTGTGGATTGATGTTTCCGAAAAACCTCATCACACTCCCTTTGGTGGAATTTTATGCAATTCTTGGCATGGATTGGCTTTCCTTATATAGAGCCAACATAATTTTTTTTGAGAGGGAAATCACACTCAATATGAAGAATCAACCCCCGATTCTATACATGTGAAAGGAGGAAGATGAATCTTCCTTAACACCATCATCTCAAGTGTTGATATTACTTCCCTATGAGCACATGTATTTGGATCAGATTATTGGGTCAAAGAATGCAACAATCCTTAAAGGCATGCTTATTGTGAGGGAATTCACTAAAGTGTTTTCTAAGGAATTTCTTGGTCTTCCTCTTAGAAGAGATGTCGAATTCTCAATTGATCTTATACCTGGGGAATTGAAAATATCCAATACTCTATATATAATGGATATTATGGAGCTAGAGGAGATGAAAAAAACTATAGGAGAATCTGGATAAAGGGTTTATAAGCCCAGGTGCTTCACCATGGGGTACACCAGTCCTCTTCATCAAGAAGAAGGATGAGACAATGAACCTTTGCATTGATTATCGTGAGCACAAAAAAATAACGATAAAGAACAATTATTCTTTACCCCAAATTGATGACTTGTTCAATCAAATACATGGAGCACAATACTTTTCCAAGTTAGTTTCATGGTCGAGATATTACCATGTAAGGGTGAAGAAGGAGGATATCCCTAAGACTACTTTTCATACAGGGTACATGAACTATTAATTCATAGTAATGCCTTTAGGACTCACTAATGCACCCAAAATCTTAATGGACTTGATTAATAGAGTATTTAGACATTACCTTGACAAATTTGTGGTAGTCTTTATAGATGATTTTCTAATATTCTCCAAAACCAAGGAGGATCATGAAGAGTATCTAAGAACAGTACTAGAGACCTTGCGATAGGAGAAGATCTATGAAAAGTACATCACATATGAGTTCTAGTTGAAATAGGTCTCATTATTGGGCCATATTATCACAAGGAATGAGATATCTATGGATCCCTCCAAGACAGCTGCAATTGAGGGATGTCCAAGGCCAACATTGGTAACAGATATCTGTAGCTTGGTTGAGTTAGCTGGATATTATCACCGATTTGTGAGAAATTTCTCTCAATTTTCCAACCCTCTTACCAAGCTAACTCGGAAGGGAGTAATGTTTTCTTAGAGTGATGAATGATAATATAGCTTCAAGGAGTCAAAAATTAGGCTTATCACTACCTCCATTCTCACTTTACCCACAAGTGGAAAACATTTAGCAGTATTTAGTAATGCATTGATGAAGGGACTAGGTAGTGTGTTGATGAAAAATGACAAATTCATTGCCTATGCTTTAAGGAAATTGAAAGATCATGAGAAAAACTATCCAACACATGATTTAGAGTGGGATGTGATGATATTTTCTTTAAAAATTTGGCAGCATTACCTCTTTGGGGAGAAGTGTGAAATATATAAAACCTCAAAAGCCTCAAGTATATATTCACACAGAAAGAGTTGAACATGCACCAATGAAGATGGTTAGTGTTGATAAAAAACTATAACTGCTCAATCCATTACCACCCTGGGGAAGCGAACAAGGTGGTAGATTCTCTATGTAGAAATGACATAGCGATTATATCATTGATGAGAATTGAAAATGATCCAATCTTCTTAGATTTTATGAATATGTACACGAGAATCATAAAGAAAGGAACATCATAAATTATTTCACAAATGATTGCTCAACCGTCTCTTTTGGAAAGGTTAAAGGATGCTCAAAAGGATGATGTGGGAATTCATAAGAAGGTGGAAAATATGAGGAAATATAAATCCTCGGATATCAATGTCAATGAAGAAGGAACTGTGAGATTTGGGTCAAGAATATATGTTTCAACAAATCTGGAGTTAAAGAATGAACTTTTGGATAATACAAAGTGTTCAATTTTCTCCATTCACCTCGGAAACAAAAATATGTATAGAGATCTTTGAGAGCATTATTGGTGGGATAACATGATGAAGGAGATTGCTGAGTATACATTAAAGTGTCTGGTATGTTAGCATGTGAAGCTTGAGAGGAATAAGTCTAAGAAAATTATGAAACCATTACCCATACCATCATAAAAATGGGTGAACATCACCATAGACTTTGTCATCAGTCTTATAAAGACATACAAATGAAACAATGATATCTGGGGTTTTGTGGATCATCTTACGAAGACTACACACTTCATTGGAATTCGAGAGGATTTCTCACTGGATCAACTAGCACAGATATACTTCGAAGATGTGGTAAGGCTGTATAGAGTAACACTATCGATTGTATCTGATCGAGATCCAAGATTCATTTCTATGTTTTGTTAGAGTATTCAACATGATCTAAACACTGAGATGAGCTTCATTATGGCTTATTATCCTCAAACTGATCTCCAATCAGAACGGACTATCCAAACACTTTAGGACATGTTGAGATCATGCTCAACAGACTTCAAAGGAGAATGATATCAACATCTCTCTCTAGTTGAGTTTCTTAAAACAATAGTTTCCACTCAAGTATCTAAATGGAATCTTATAAAGCCCTTTATTAGAAGAGGTGAAGAACAACGACATGTTTGGATGAAGTTGGGGAGCGAAAAATCTTAGTTCAAGAGATGGTCGAAGAAATGGTGTTGAAGATTAAGACCATCTAACAACACATTAATGTTGCTCAGAGTTAACAAAATAACTATGTAGATAACTATCAAAGAGACCTAGAGTTTGATGTCGGAGACATGGTATTACATAGGATATCACTATGGAAGAGATTTATGAGATTTGGGAAGAAGGGAAAGCTTAGTCCAAGGTACATCGACCCTTTTGAGATCCTTAATGACATTGGAGCAGTGGCCTATCGACAAGAACTTCCACTAAACCTATCTCAGGTACATGATGTATTCTATATATCACTCTTGAGAAGTACATACCTAACCCATCACATGTACTCAATCTAGAGGTGGTTCAATTAGAGAATGGCCTCTCCTATAAAGAGAAACCGATGATGATATTAGATCATAGGGAAAAATTTCTACGAATTAAGAAAATTCCCCTTGTCAAGGTGTTATGGAGAAACCAAATGTTTTAAGAAGTAACATGTGAATCGAAGGAAGTGATGAAGCAGAGTCACCTGCATTTATTTTAGGATGGGAAATGGAAATTTTGAGGGCCAAATTTCTAAAGGGGGGAAGATTATAACGACCCAAACATTCATTAATGAAAATTCATCTTGATCTAATTATATGTCTAATTATGTAAGAAGGTTATATAACATATAAACTTCTATGGTTTTATGTTTTTGGATTTAAAAATGCCGTTAAGAATTGTTACCATTTCCAATATAGCCATTGAATTGTGATCAAATGATTAGTATAAATATAGGGATATAACAAATCCAATTTACTCAGTTAAAGGAAGAGATGGCCTCATCCACTAGACTTTCCCCGTATGAAGCCAATTTGTTAAAGATTGGAAAGAAGGTAGCATAATTGGGCTTTTCTCTTGAGCATGCCCAAGGTGAGCTTCAACATGTTATGTTTGAACAGAACTTCCTACAGGAGAAGTGGATGTTGATAGAGATTACCACTAGAGCGATGTTTTCCGAGCAACCCCAAGAGTCTATCACCATCACACACCTTACCCTTCGGTCTTATGCAGGTGTTATAAGGGGTTATGTAATAAGAACCTAGGATTATTATTATGTAAAATATTTTTTTATAGAGAATATACATTCATTTTATTATTGTTACTTTGTAAATAGTTTTTAAAATAAAAAATAGAATTTTTAGTAAATATTAAATTAAGAAATCTATTTTGATGAAATAGTGGATTTTTTAGAATTAAATTATATTTTAATAAAATATCATTACTAAATTAATTATTATTAAATATAAATGACCATATAATATTTATGAAAACAATTTTAATTTTTATTGTGGTTTGAAAGTAGTTTTTGACAAAACCCATGAATTTTTGATAATTGTCAGGTTTTATTTTAAATGAAACAAATCACATATTTATAAAATTATTTAGATAAAATGAATAATATTTTTGGAATCAGGATGTTGAAATTATCTAATGATGATTTTTTAAAATTTTCTGAGATAGTTGAATTTTTGGGTAAAAATTAAATACCATTTTAATATATAATGTGTTTTATGACATCATAATGGCCAAACAGTAATGTAATAAAGTACTATAAATTTCTTATTCAGCCAATATATGTTTTAACTGTATAATAATATGATTTTAGGTTTTTTTTATTTATTTTACCAAGATTTAGTAGCCTCTCTTTTCCTATATAAACCCACCAAAGATCCCATTTTATCTTTACTAAAATCCCATTGAGATCCACCTACCTCTTCCCACATCTCACTATAATCATCTCAATGTTCCCCAGGCTCCCATGAAGCGTCTCTCAGTCCCCTCCCAAGCCTTTGGAATCACACTTCCATGTAAGGGATTTCTTCTTTCCATTTTTACGTCCAAGTTTTCATATAATGTTATACCCTTTTATTTTCAATTACAAATTTTGGGGTATAATTTAACACCTACCTTATACATACCTCCTTATGTTTGAATTATTTGATACCCCATTCCCTCTATTAGTGCCTCCTATGTACACCCGTTTTCATGCTGAAATTCCTTAAGGGACACCTTCCTTTCTTATTTTTATCCATGTATTTTTTTGTAATACCCTTTTAATTTCAATTTAAAATGCAGGGGTATTATTTATCAACTCCCTTATATTCCCCTACATATGTTTGAAATGATTAGAGACCTATTTCTCTCTCATTAATGCCTCCCATGTATACCAATCACCATGCTGAAATTTCGTAAGGAATTTATCTCTTCTCATTCCCATTCAAGAAATTGTTTTGTATTATAAATATAAACTCAATTAAATATGTTGGAACATGTTTTTATATAACCCACATACTATCCATTTCATGTAAATATTATGAGACACCCCTTTCTCTCTAATCAACCATTTTTTCTTATGTCACATCATTATGCAGTCGAAATTGCGCCATAATTTTCAAAGCAAAAGTCATTGTGTAGTGAATACCACGCCCAAATCTCTATCAAGGGTATTCAGATTTATGCACATTTACATATTGATTATAAAGTTTCATGTATGAATCAAACATTCCTTTATTGTGAAATAAATGATTTTGTTTAATGATTCGATGTTATATGATCCATGTGGCACACTTATGAATGAAATGAAATGTTTAAGAAGGGTGCACCCTAATTGCACTCCAATGCATTGGGTAAAGATTAGTTTCATGATACATCAAGTGAAATTAAGGTTTAATCATTCTAAATAAATTGCAATTAGGTATTACTCATGCTCTATGTGCAATGATCCTTGGATCATGCTAATACCTTATTAAGGGTGGCTGCAACATTTTCTTGTTATGATGCAATATCATGAATTTATGTTCATATTTCTTTTATGCTCAATTGATATTCCAATTGCCTAAAATTTATTTTATTCTTCATTTTATTCCTTTTTTACTCCTTTATAGTGATTTATAGCTCACCATTTTCTTATGAATTTCCTCAGGTTATCCCATGAAATTATAAGTACGAGGGAATGTAGTGGTCATGTAAAAGAAGTTTTCAATAAAGATGTTGTGTTTCATGTTTTAAGTTGTGTAATTTTCCAATTCCCCAACAACACTAGACCTCTCAATATTCTATATTGTATAAAGTGAATATTTTTTGCAATAATTCATGTTTAAATGTGTAGTAAAAACTAGGGTTGTTATAAAGAAGGTGTCATGATATTGAAATACTAAAAATTATTTTCATGATTAAAAAATTCATTAATATGATAATTCATAATCATACAATGCATTTTGTTTTCTGTTAACAGGTGTAACTAGAATTATCAATGTTAATTTTAAATGTGATGATAAATAAATTGAGTTACCCCTGGGAAACATAATATAATAAGAGCATGAATGAAAAATATTTTTTCTATGTTTATGAATATTTCACAATCCATGAATCACGTTGAGTTCCAAATTAGCAATGTAAGGGAAAAAATACTTTTGGGACTTTCTATATAAATTTCCAGGTTATTTAAGTGGGTCCAATGATTTATCAATTTATAAGGAATGAATCAGTACCACTAAAAAGATATTTTCTATTATCCTGTGCATGGAACATGAAAATTATATCTTATATATTAAACATTTGGATGGTGAAGACGATCAATGACAGATTCTTACCATGAATATAAGGAAATACGATGTAATCTACTCCAATGACTGGGATTATTTTAAGACATTAATTAAAAATATTTAGTTCCTCATATTTATCACATGCATATGGAGAGGGAATTAAATGAGATTACATAGAAGGATGATGAATCATTTGGTACATATGAGGAATTTTTTACAAGACTTATGAAGAATGATTCTGGTATTATTGTTGAACCATTAATTAGGATTGATTGATTCTTCAGTAGCTTAAAACAATGTATTCTACGGGAGTTATCCATAAGATACCATAGTTTATATGATGAAATAATTCAATGTTCTAGCACAGTGGATGTAGATATTTTAGTCACCATCAATATCATGGTTTTTATTAGAATAAAAATATTTAAATGAGATGGAATTATAATAATGAAAACCATAGAGGGAAGCCAATGAATTTTCCTTTATTCCAAGACTGTGAAAATAATCTTATAGTCCATTATCTTAAGGGGAACTATAAATTATATTAGAATGGAAAAAAAGGCCATATAAAAATTGAATGCTAAAATAATAGAAAGAAGTTATATGATGATGAAAATGGATAGAAATATATAGAGAATAAACCATCCACACTATAATTCTATAATTATAAAGAGTATGGATTTTTTTGGACAATGCTCAAATATGAGGGTTAATGATGATGATTGAAGTTAGAAACCTCTTTTTCACAAAGACAATGAAAAATATCATGTGATAATTATTCCTGATGTGGGGTGTGATAATGAAGTAGTGAAAGGTACACTTACTATCCACTATAGAAATGATAATATCTAGATCTACATAATATTTTATATCTATAAAATTTATTAAGGGAATAAAATTTCCAACTCCATGATAATATTTTAAAATAGAAATAAAAACTTCTAATGGTAATATGTTCACATATAAAGTATATGAATCATATAAAATTGATGTATATTGGAATGTGCTTCCAGAAAATCTTGTTCATCTTCCCCTAGTTGAATTTGATGTGATTTTGGGAACCTATTAACTTTCACTACATTAAATTACATATAACGTTCTAAAGTAGAGATTTCACATTTTTTTATTTCCAACCAACCTATGATTTTCTATTTATTCGAAGATAAATTTTACCTTTGAATAAAAATTAAATCCATTTAATGGGTTTTTATTCATCTAAAAGTTGGTATTTATCTGAGATTGGGGTGGGGGGCATCATTGATATCCCTATTATACCTGAGTCCGTTGACTTATTTTTAGAATAGTAACTTTGTGTTTATCCCAATCACATAGTTTTGTTTTCAATAGAAATCAATCATGGTGCTGCACCTATTTCAAAGTATCCATATAGAATATCCATGATTGATTTTTAGGAATTGAAGACAAAACTCTTGAAGAATCTTGATAAAGGATTTATTTGGCAATTTTAATCAACATGGGGTGAACCCATTATTTTTCTTAAGAAGAAATATGGATCAAAGGGACTCTAACTTGATTATCTTTAAATTAATAAGATCATGATCATGAATACAAAACGTTTTTCCCTATTTTGTTTTATTTTATGATTATGAAGAATTAAATATCTTTACAAGATTTATTTTCGATCGGGATATTATTGGTTGAGGTTAAAAAGTAAAGACATACTCATGATAGTGTTTAGATCAATTTATGGTAACTATGAATTTATAGTCATTCCATTTGGTCTTATTAGTTATCTTCATTATCTTAATTTATTTAATGAATAATGTGTCTCGATATTACCTTGATCAGTTTTTGGTAGTCATTATATATAATATTCTTATAAATTCCAAGAGAATGTTTGATCTTGAAAATCACTTGAGGATTGCTCTGAAGACCCTATGGAAGGGGAAAAATTATAAAAAAAATATCATGTGTGAAATTTTGTTATAAAATGTATCATTTTTCTATTATATAATCTCAATCAAGTGTATATTAAGGGATCCATCATAGATGAATATAATTATCCTTTGTCCTAGACCAAATATGGTGATAGAGATCTATAATGTTATTGGATTTGATATATATTATTGACGCTTTGTGAATGATTTATTCAAAATATACAATCCAATAACAATGTTATCTCGTAAGGGAGATATGATAATTTAGAAAAATGAATGTGTTGAAAATTTCAACAAACTGAATAGAAGCTTGGTTAGTATACCTATACTCACATGACCATGAAAGTTGAGAAGTGTTTTTGATTTATAGTATATGATCCCAACCTTTTCTTGAAATGACCCAGGATTGAAATTTTGGTAATTTTATTAAGTACCTTTTAGTTTTTTTTACCTTGGGGAGTGTTTTATTGAAAATTAATAACAATAGAAGAAAAAGGGGTTGTGAATATATGGTCCCTGGTTAGAGAAAATGGTGGCCCTAACCCATGAAATCATGAAACCATAAACAATAATGGTTTTCATGGTTGGTTGATGGGTTTTCAAACTGTTCACCCTAAAAATACAAATTGTGCACCCCAAAAATAATTGGCACATGGATGGCACACTGTTAGGAGAAACCATGTGCCTCAGCCTAGGAAATCGTACGCGGGAATTCAATTAGAAAAAAAATTATTTGAATATTTCTTTGAACTCCTGAGACTCACCTATTTCAATCCATACTTGACCCTAGGTCCTATTCCACGTTTTTTGATCTCTCTTGACAAATTCCAATCCTTCCCAATGTTTTTTCTTCATGATCTGATGCCCAAATCAAAGATATCCTCCTCTCACAGTAAATGGATTCTATTCCATTGATTATCCTATTCATCCTCTCTTCGCCATTCATTCTTTTGGTGAAAATTATTATCTTCTTTTCTAGATCTAGATCTATTTTTGGAGAATATAGATATAGCCTTATGGGACATGATCTATAATTAATGATATCTTGATTTTGGAATCTTGGTTCATGGTTTTAGATCTAGAACCTAATCTATGTCGCTATGCTACTTGATTATTGGGACTTCCATTAGGTAAGCGTTCATCATGAAAATGAGGTAAGTGTTCTAAAAATTCAATTCCCATAGTTTTTATTTTTATAACATATAATATTTTTTAAAATTTCTTGAGTTATTTAGCAATGGAAATCTCTAATTCAATTAATTAATGTAATTAATTAATTAATTAAGATAGTTATGAAATTGTGAGATTTTGGATTGATGAAGAAGAAAATTAATTATAGAATTATATATGATATTCTAGAAATTGTGGAATCAAGATAATTAGTTGGTGAATTAATTATCATTGTATTTGATTGAATATTTTGAATTATGGAATCAATATTATTAAATGATGAATTAATTATCAAGGCATGAATTGAGGATTTTGGGAATCAATTTAATATTAGGAATTATGGAGATGAGATAATTTATTAGTAAATTAAATATAAAAGTATTAAATTGAGAATTGAATGATAATTAATTTTTAAATTAAATTTTTAATTGATTAAATTTTAAATTTAGAATAATTAATTGGTGAATTAATTATTAAATGTTGATTTTATGAAAGGATAATTAATTATTTAATTTATTATAATATTTATTGATTTATAAATTTCAAATAATTAATTGGTGAATTAATTATTAAATGTTGATTATGTGAATGGATAATTAATTTTCTAATTAATCATCTAATTGATTGAATTTTAATTAAGAATAATTAATTGGTGATCTAATAATTAGATTCTAAGAATGTGATTGGTTAATTAATTATTGATTTGATTAAAATAAAATAGATTTGATTAATTAATTATCGAATTAATTACTTGTCTTGGATTAACTAATTTATTAATTAATTAATGGTTGATAAATGGGGTGATAGACATGATGATATATGATGATGATGATGTACATGCATTATTATTAAATGGGGGCTAGGCAAGGCGATATATGCGAATTAAAGGTCTATCGGTATGGTAGACAAATGTGGTGCTAAAAAAGATGATCTACACCAATGATTTGCATGCACAATTGAGAATTGGGGTGCTAGACATGATGTTCTACACCAATGGTATATATGAAAGTATGAGAATTGTGATACCAGACGTGACATTCTAGGCCTATAAAAGATTTATAGATATATGCATATTTGGAAATCAGGGTATTAGACATGGAATTTCAATACCCAAAATCTTGGAAATGGAATATGAGGATAAGATTCCAAAATAATGAAATATGAATTCATTATGTTATATGTATTACACTTTAGCAATTGCTGAAGTAGGTATTGAGTTTTGAGTGTCCATGGGAACTCTAGGGTTTATGTTGTAAAACAAGGATTAATTGATAATGTGATAAATATTTATTTATACATTATAATTACTTATTTGTACAACTACATACACTATTATTTGAATGGATTTGTATTAGAATTTTTTTTTGGTCTACTGAGTCATACTCACACCCAACTCTAGCTGCCAGATCAATAACATAATAGAATTTATTATTCTAGTACTAGTTAAGGGAAACAACCTTGTGCGAGATGGATGAATTGGGTTGGATCTTAGAGGAGGGATCCAGATGTATTCTGAGACACGTTTGGTAGTTGTTAGTGTCATTATTTCTTATATTCATTTTAGGCATTTGACACATACATTGCATCTAATGTTTCCTTCTTCAGTTAGATATTTTATTTCTTGCTTTGTTATTATGAGATATTGGTGTTGTTTATTGATATATATTTCTTCCACTATTTTTTATTTATTTGTGATGTTGTTTTAATTTGATAAAAGATTGTATAGTATCCCCATGATTAACTTATTAGACCCACACATGTAGTCAGCAGCCTTTGAACTATATGGAAGTGCGCTTGATGTCATGTGAACTACTAGATCAGGGCACCGGTATGTGGCACCTGGGCCGGGATGTTACAAATTGGTATCAATGGTTTTGTTCTATATTATTTTTCCTTTGACTTTCTATTTTGTAATGTTATAAATAGTACTATGAATATTTGGGGTCATGGTAATAAGTTCATGCATTGGAGTCGAAAAACCCATGTTTGTGGGAAACCCAAGTACTCAGGGTGGGATTTGTTGGGAAAAAATCCCTCAAGGTATCATTGAAGCATTTTTAAGGTGATTGTGTTTGTTGACAAAGTGAAAATCTAAGTGGTGATTGTTGACAATGGAAACCAATGACATACAAATTTGTTGACAAAGGGGATTTCAAAGCAAAATGTCGAGTTCAAGAGCTGAGGTCGTCGATCTTTGATTGATTCAAGAACGTCGACAAAGAGATGGATGATCTGGAAGCGGTACAAAAAGAACAGATACAAGGTGGTGCCGTTCTCCAGTGTTTGCCAAATATTTGGGCCTGAAAATCGCCAAATGGAGAAAAGTGGTTTTTGGCAAAAGGGACTTGTGCGCCGTACAGTATATGGATCAGGAACTTGCGCGCCATATGTTTTTGGGGATCAAAACATCAAAATATGGCAAAGGAACAAGAATCGTGCAAGTATTGAGTTGGTCGCTCAAGTGACTTGCGCGCCGTGAAGGGACTTGTGTGCCAGTGCCATGGAAGTGTCATAACTTGTGCGCCTATGGTATTTTCAGATCAGAAGATCAAAATATTGAAAAGGAAGGTGGGTCGCGCAAGTGTTGTTATGGTTGCGCAGGTATTGGTCAGTCGTGCAAGTGTAGCGTGGCAGAGGCGCGACAGAGGCGCGGCAGAGGGACTTGCGTGCCAGGACTTGCGCGCCGGAGGAGGACTTGCACGACCGTCGCGCAGGTGGATCAAATTTCTATAAATACTGGACCACCCCTCCTCATTCTTTATCGGAGTTCATCACATTGAAGATTTAGAGCTCCCGTCTCGCAGGTGTAGACGTCGCACAAGTATAGTGTGGTCGCGCAAGTGGGGACTTGAGCGCCAAATTTGAAGAAGGGCGACAGTTGTTGGTTGTGCGCCTATGGTGGTTTAGGATGCAAAGGAAGTGAGTCGCGCAAGTATAGAAGAGATTAAGCTTGTGTCGCGTAGGTGTCAAAAAATACCTGCGCGCCTATGGTGACTTGCGCGCCGCAGTTGACCTGTGCGCCAAGTAAGGGTGAGTTCCCGGCCTGTTTTTCGGGCCGCGTGGAAGCTGGAAGTTTGCCTGATACCTTCGGTGCAAAGAGAGATTCATCTTCAGGTGAAATCTGAGCTTAAATAGAGCATCTATCTATAGTTGAAGATGCATTCCTTCATTCAAATGAAGAGACCTACATGTCTATAAACTGTGAGTGGATTCCTTCCAGAGTAGTGAGCAAAGGAAGAGGAAGAAGGTGATCCTCTCCAGCGGCAGTGAGCCAGAGAGAGAGAAATAGGGAGTGACCCTTGGAAAGCAGTGAGCTGTCCCTAAACCTTGTAAAGGCAGTGAGCCTGGGACAGAGTGCCTGTACCCAAATTTTGTATCCACAGCTAGTGAAGTTTAGTGAAATTTGGTATGACCGAAAACTTGTCGGTGTATGCTCCTTGGACGTAGCCAAGTGAGGGTGAACCAAGTAAAAGTCGCCGTGTCCTGTGCATGCTTTAATTTCTATTTATATTGTGCAACGGGAAAGAGAGAGAAGAGAGTTGTTCTTAACAGCAAAACAAGATTAGAACAGGCTTTTATTTTAAATTAGTCATACCCTGATTCACCCCCCCTCTCAGGGTATTCAGCCTTGTGGACCTAACATGATTTCTATTATTGATTGTTGCTGTTACAGTTGAATATTATTTCACCTTGAGTGATGCAATTTTTGTGTGAATTGATAATTATTGTTGATGTTTTTTAATAATTGATTCATATTTTAGAATGTAATGAGAGTTGAGTCTTCATGAATCATTCAAGGCACTTCGAATTATTTTGTGACATGCATCATTTTAGGATAACAATTTTTGGGTAATTTTTGAATGTGAAATGTTTTCTGTCCTTGTGAAATTTAATTGAAAATGGTTCCTAAAATTATTGTGAGAATGGTAAAATGGTGAAAATTGAGAATAAATGGGTGACTAAATGAGGAACTTGAATAATGAGAATTTTTTTACCCTTGTTAACTAGGACCTAGGTGTAGGATGGTAAAGGGTAGTAGTAGCGCCTCTATAATGTCTTATATTTTCCGTCTATTATTTTTAAATATTATATGGAATTATTAAGAGACCAGAAATAGAGATGGAACATCATTCTGATGCCCAGTGATCCTGGAATGGTGGTTTGAACTTTGTTTTAAGTTAAGTGAGTCGGCATATGTGTGTGGTTGTGGTAGTTTCCAAACAGATGCCCTGATTAAAATTCTAAGGGCACCGCTGCGTCCAGAACGATGACTTTACCTAAGTAAAAGTCTAACCTTGATCGACGTAGGTCAAGGGAAGAAGTTAATTTTTGGGTGTTTTTAGTAAAATAAAAAAAAATTCACAAAGTTTATTTTTTTTATTGGGAAACATCCGCTACAGCGCAGCGATGAGGCATCTGTTTCATTAATTAATGCCATGCCATAATCACTCTAAAACAGCAATTCTAACTCATTAATACCAAAGCGTGATGGAATTACGAGACATGTTTCCCCTTTTTAATGAGTTCATCTTATGTTTCTCATTAGAAAAAGTTGAGAGAATGCACTGGTGGAATCTTGGAACCTTGGAGAGAACTCTCAGTGATGGTCGACGACGAATCAAAGCTATGAATTGCTGCGCCAACCAAGTTGAAGGATCTTGACGATGACGGTAGGACATCCCCTTCTTCAGTGATCGATCCCTTCTTGAGGTAGGGGTTGTTATTTTGATTCTCCTTTCCCGTTTCTGAATTTAAACGACCAACGTGGATCAACCACAAACAAGTTAATCCATGAATTCGTGTGTTCCTGCAGGAGGGTTTCATTGGGTTGTTCTCGGGGAATTAATCAATTTTAAATTATTTATTGATTTATAATCAATTTGATCATACTAATGGAAGCAGATCAATTCCGTGAAAAATGAATATAGAGGTTCGTTCCGTGATTTGCTATTGGGTATCTTTCCCCTTTCTTTTCTCATGCGTTCTTCATGTTCTTCATGGGGGTGACGAACAGTGGATCGTTGCACACCCATCTTGTAATGCAGTGATCCAAAACTAGAGATCCATCATCCAAATGACCCTATGGAGGTGCAACAACCATGGTGGATGACGAATTGTCTCGGATCGGAAGAGACCATTCTTTGAGCGTTCCTCACCCAGGAGGATCAAAACGCGTTTTCAGGGCCGATCGGAGGCCCGAAAACAATGGATACAACTTCGGGACATTGGGGCGACCTAGATTTTGGAGTTTCATAGTGATCAGATTGTCATAACAAAGATCGAAGCATCACAGGAGGCGTTCCGACAATAAGCGTCGATTATAGAAAATTATGGAATACATGGCGTGTACTTCTGAAGAACACGTTGTGTAGTACTAGTGGTGGAGTCTAGGGTTTCAAGGATCATATAGGTATCACACAACATGTGAGACCTGTCACACGACGTGTTGGACCTTCCCTGAAGCTTGGAGTTTATTATGGGAAATACACGTACACATGATGGACTACACTGGTTCACAAAACGGTTTGTTGACCCTACACGACATGGTAGAGGAAACTACGCTGGACTCGGCATGTATCTTGGGGATACAATGATATGGGATGGAGTACACAATCGTGTACTCTACCACATGGCTAGGTGAGTCCAATAACGCGGGTCACCATGTGTACCGATTACACGGGTAGGCATACATGGGTTGAGGCCATGTACGGGCACATGGCCAGCGTACCTGGAGCCGACCCCATTTACTTGGACACGACGTGTAACTCCATACTACATGTCGTGTACTGGTTTTTTCTACACGACTAGCCTTATGAAACAGGCCGTTGTACACAGGGTGTACCCGAGGTCAGAAGACACAGCGTGTGACTTTTCTACACTCCGTGTATATAGAGACCCGAGCCTTTTTCATAAAACATTTCATGATTTTAAACATAATTAATCATCAGAGTATAAGTCAAGGATTGTTAAGTCTAGTGTCTTTCAAGACTAGGTAAATATAATATAAAACAAGGGGCTAAAAAAAACCTCTTTATTTAATCTCCATAATGACCTCCTAACTTCCTTTGAGCCCTTACATCTGCATAGGGTATCCTGGGGAACACATGAACAAAGAGATTATCCAAAAATGCCCAGTAAGGGAATGAACATAAGGATACACTTCAAGAACATGAGTTAAGATGAATGACATAATGATATCCAAATCATGAATCTTATGAGATCTTTTAATATAAGCATGGGATCATATAAACATGGAATCATATAAATGTGGCAGAACCATAAATCATATCTTTAGTATGGGTCATGGCTAACCGCCAATCCGGTTTCCCATTTTAGTATGGGTTAAGGCTAACCGCCAATCCCGTTTCACATCGCATCTCATGAGACTTAACCTTACCCAATGAATTGGAGCGCTATCTAGGCGCACCCAACTCAACATTTTCATGTATATTCTTTCCGCCTAAATATTTTTACCACATATACAATCATACATAATCAACCATACATAAACATAAGGGAACCCATGAAAAGAATTGGGTACCACAATCATGACATGAAACATATCCAATAGGTATATCAGGGATGTGTCCATGATAAGAAAGGATTATAACATACATGGAAGTTCATAGTGTAAAATAGGAATATAACATGGTATGTGGTGTCAAATAGAAGTGAAAACATATTATAAATGTATTTTAGAAAATTAGCCTAAAATCATTTTTGTGCGGTTTTAAGGAACACACTCTAGAGCTTTTCAAATAGAAAAGAAAACATTATTTTATACAATACCAGAATTTAAACAAGAATGTTTTCATAATAAAAATAATTATTTTATAAATACAATGGTGTTTTAAAAAAATAGGATAGAAAGAACTTGAAATTTGGGTTAAAATTTGGGAAGTCTCCTTAAAACAGGTTTGCTTATCGGTAAGTTCAATAAAGGGAATCTTTCAAAAACATGTATATACCCGAAAGAAAGTGATGATAGGGTCTTGATATTAGAATATTTTAAAACTATATAGAATTCATAAGATTCACATAAATAGATATGATAACATCATTTTCAATTAAAGAAAAGGCAACCTGAAAGAATGAAGAATGTTTGGGTAGAATTCGTTATGATTTTACTGGCATGGTGTTGGGTGTACCTAAAAGGGATTGACGAGAGAGAGAAGTGGTTTCTCATTGCTTATAAAACATTAGATAAGTATGGGGAAGGTGCATAATCATACCCCATCATTTGGTATTACACAAAAAAAGGCATATCATAGAGAACAATCTTGATTAAGAGTGAAAAGGGGAGGATCCCTTACCTTAAATCTGTTGGTGTTATCCACCTTTTATTAAAGACATGAATAAACAAATTAGGATTATTAATTAATAATTAAATAAACTATTATATATGTAATATATTTATTATAACCTTTTTTAGTTCATTAAAATACTTTTTGAGTAGTTATAAGGTTCAATTTCATTGTTTGGACTCGTTTGTTTACTTGGCTTTAAAAGACCGGTTCACTAATATTCAAGTTTGGATTATATGATAGATGAAAGTGGTTTTCCAGAATTGAAGTTATATTATTTAGTTAATATCCATGATATTACATGGTTTTAATTTTAATTAGGTTACTTAGAGTGAAGTTGAATTATTATACATATATAACCATAGTGATAACCGTTTTTGTTGATCGGTGGATTGCTTACAAAGAATGTGTTTTGATTTATAACTTAATTCCATTTGTACCAAAGTATTATAGAACAAAAAATAGGATATGTTACATATATAATAATCTGGTTCAACCATAACACAAATGGTTTCATGACCAGAATTAATTATAATAATAGAAATTGATAAACTGTTGTCCTTGAATGTGCTAAATTAGCACATCTCAAACTGTGCTTTTATTTCTTTAAAATAAAAGGGTGGGGAAAGGGGAGAAGATAATGAAATATACCACTAGTATGAAGAAATTAAATTAAATATATGTTACTAGATTTATCATACTATTATGGTGAAGGGAGGTGAGGAAAAAATACAAAAGACAAGAACATAAAAGAAAAGAAGAAATTTGGGAAGAAGAATTTACCTCTTGAGACTTCCTTCTTTGAGAAACTCTTAAGGGGAGTGGTTTTGGTATTTTGAGAAGTCTAAGAGCTTTTGTACGTGGGGGAGGACCTTGGGGAGATATTTGGGTAGCATTTAGAGAAGGATTAGAGCTTGAGAGGAGTGGAGAGAAGATGGAGTGAAGGGGGTTTTTATAGTGGAGGATATGAGGGATTTCATAATATAATAATAATTAATTTATTATTTCTTCCAAAGACAAGGAAATGTAAGTATTCCATGACCAAGAAGAGTTATTTTATAATGTCATCCCGAACCAAGTGGTCTTACATCAGCAGAACATCATCGATGACTCAATTAATCCATTATTTAGCATTTATTGTGAATTATCAGATTCTACTATTCATAAAAAAATTCAAGTATTTTAGAAAAATCTCAAAAATTCATCCTAACCACTTTTCAACATGTAGAATCCAAAAATGAATTCCATTTTTCAGAAATAATTTTCTAAATATGATTATTTTAATATTTAATTAAAATAATATATTATTATCAAAACTAGTTTTAAAACATTCATTAACTCATTCTAAACTATAGGTATATCGTACTTCCAACATGAATATTATTTTTATACCACCATAGGTGATGTTACTATTAATTAGGGTATATCACTATTCATAAGGTTATGTTACTATTCATTAGGGTAGATTACTATTCACCGAAAATTATTTTTGTTTTATTAGACTCCAAAAAACATCTTGAACACAACCGTGTATGTTAGATTTTCAAAATTCCAAACACAGAAGTGAAAAACCTATGTTTAAAGGTCACTTATCACTTAGTAGTTCTTTATTATGTGATTTTACGACATATTTATAGGAATGGAAATTCCATTAAAAACATTGGGTCATTACATTCTTCCCCCCTTAAGAAATTTTTCCCTCGAAATTTCATTTTACATTCTAGGCCAAAAACAGATGTGGGTAATTTTCCTTCATTGATTCCTCCAGTTCCCATGTTGTTTCCACAAACTTATGGTTCCTCCACAAAACTTTGACAATATTGGTCGTCTTGTTGTGTAGAACCTTATCTCTCCGATCCATAATCTTTACTGGCTGCTCCTCATAGGAGAGATCACTTCTTGCTGCACCACCTCTGAGTTTAGTACATGTGAGGGATCAGGTATGTACTTCCTCAAGAGTGATACGTGGAAAACATAATGAACTTGAGCCATATTTGATGGAAGTTCAAGCCGATAGGCCATGGATCCTATGCGGTCAAAGACCTCAAAGAGGCCAATATAACTTGGGCTTAGCTCCCCTTTCTTCATGAATCCTTGACTCTCTTCAATGGAGATATTCGAAGGAAGAATTTATCTCCAACGTCGAGCTCCAAGTCCCTTCCACAGTCATTAGCATAACTCTTTTTCCGACTTTGACCAGCTTTGATGTGTTTTTGTATGACTTGAACCTTCTATGTCATCTCTTGAACAAGATCGGGTCCAAGTACCTTTCTTTCTCCAACTTCATCCCAACATGTTGGAGTTCTACATCGCTTTCCATATAGAGCTTCATATGGAGCCATCTGAATACTCGAGTGGAAGCTATTTTTGTATGAGAACTCAACCAATGAGAGATGATAATCCCATCCACATTTTAATTATAGATAGCAGGCTTTAAGCATATCTTCAAGCATCTGAATAGTTCTTTCAGACTGGACATCAGTTTGGGGGTGATAGGCCATGCTGGAATTTAATTCAGTACCCAAAGAATGTTGAAGGCTCCTCCAGAATATAGATGTGAACCTTGGATCATGGTCAGAGACAATTGAGAGTGGAAAACCGTGTAGTCTCACAACATCCTTCACATATTAATTTGAAAGTTGATCAAGCGAGAGATATTCCCGAATAGCAATGAAATGGGATGTCTTGGTGAGTCGGTCAACCACAACCCATATCTCATTATTTCCCTTTGACATCTTCGGGAGACCCGTGACAAAGTCCATAGTATCATTTTCTCATTTCCACATGGATATAGGCAATGGATGCATCATACCTTAGGACTTTTGTAACTCAGCTTTAACTCGCTAAAATACCAAGCACCCTGATATATATTTCGCAATCTTCTTCTTCATGTCACCCCACAAGAAGTGTTCTCAGATATCATGGTACATTTTGGTACTCCCAGGATAGACAGGGAAGGTCGAGCTATGTGCATCATTCAATAGATCCTTCTTTATATCTGGATCATATGGTACACAAAATTGTGTCCCAAATATTACAACTTCTTCCTCATCAATTTTGAAATCGGAGGATTTCCCATTTTTAACAGCTTCCACCCTTTTCTAAATTTCCACATCATTTCTTTGAGCAACCTTTATTTTATCCATGAGGGATGGTTGAGCAATAATTTGAGAAAGGATTGATGATGTTCCTACCTTAATGATTCTGATGTCCTTCCTTTGCAAATACAAGAAGATCAGATCCTTTTCAATTCTCATCATTGATAAAGATCACTACTGGAAAATAGGTCTATACCCACGGTTTTGCAAAAAACCTTGGGTATAGGGTAACCCTATACCCACAGTTTTCCATAACTGTGGGTATAGGGATAGTATGTGAACCTATACCCACGGTTGTTCGAAAAACCGTGGTTATAGTTTTCTTTAAAGACCTATACCCATGGTTTTGGAGAAAAACATGGGTATAGGGTATTTTTCGAAGAGTTATACCGACGGTTCATCAAAACCATGGGTATTGGGAATTTTTTTAAGACCTATACCCACGGTTCTCCAGAACCATGGGTATAGGTTTCCCGCGTTATGGTGGGGAGAGAAAATTCGGTGGGACATGAAAGAAATTTGGCGGGAAGAAATTTTTTCATGATTTATATTAATATATTTACATAAATATAAATATATGATCCCAAAAATTATTTAGCACGGTTGGTAAACATAGTTCCGCTGGTGCTGTGTGACACAGGTTCGAATCCCTCTGCCCGCGTTTTTGAATTTAAATTTCTCATCTAAATCATATTAATATATATACGGTGATATATGTTTATATAACAATAAAAAATCGCAGGTCGGTTGATCCCTTAGTGTGGCGCGCCCGTGAGGTTCTGCGTGAAGTGGGGGTTTGAATCCCTCTGCCCGCATTTTTGAATTTAAATTTCTCACGCAAATCATATTAATATATATACGGTGATATATGTGTATATAACAATAATAATTCACAGGTCGGTTGGTCCCTTGGTGCGGTGCCCCCATGAGCTGCTGCATGAAGCGCAGGTTCGAATCCCTCCAACAGCGACATTTTTTATTTTAACAAATACCCCATAGTTTCAAAACCATGGGTCTGTTTTGTGCCATGATGGAATAGGTGTTCCACACATTGACTCTCCTATACCCACGATTCTCCTAAACCGTGGGTATAGACTAAGACCACTATACCGACGTCTTTCCAGCCCACGGTTCCCAAAACCGCGGGTATAGCCTATACCCACGATTTTGGGGGCTATAACCACGGTTTTGAACCGTGGGTATAGGTAGTTTTTCCAGTAGTGGATGCAAGATCATTTCTACACAGAGAATCTGCCACCTTGTTTGACTTACCGAGATGGTAGGGTATTGAGCAGTCATAATCCTTGATGAGCTCTATTCATCTTCACTGGCGCATATTAAGTTCTTTCTGTGTGAATATATATTTGAGACTCTTATGGTCAGTATATATCTCACATTTTTCCCCATAGAGGTAATGCCGCCAGATTTTCAACGCAAAGATCAATGCCGCCAACTCCAGATCATGTGTGGGATAGTTTTGATAATGGATTTTCAGCTGCCTTAAGGCATAGGCTATCACTTTATCATTTTTCATTAGTACACATCCTAAGCCTTTCTTAGAAGCATAACTATACACCACAAAGAGTTCGCCACTTAAAGGGAGTGTGAGTACCAGCATAGTGATAAGACTCTTTTTCAAAACCTTGAAACAGTCTTCACATTCCTGTGTCCAGACGAACTTTACTCCCTTTCGTGTCAGCTTGTCCATTGGGTTTGACAATCGTGAAAAGTTCTTCATGAATCGTCGATAATACCCAGCTAGACCTAAAAAGTTACGGATCTCCATTATAGAAGTTGGAATCATCCAATCATCAATTGCCTTCGTCTTGGAAGGGTCCAGAGATATCCCTTTCCTGGTGATAACATGCCCCAAGAATGATACTTTCTCCATCCAAAACTCACATTTACTGTACATTGCATACAAGTTCTCCCGTCACAAAGTTTTTAACACAGTTTTCAAATTCTCATCTTGTTCCTCCTTTCTCTTGGAGTATATCAGAATATCATTAATAAAGACCACAAAAAATTTGTCGAGGTAATCTCTAAAGACTCTATTCATTAAATCCATGAAAATTTCTAGAGCATTAGGGAGTCCAAAGGGCATCAATATGAACTCATAGTGTCCATACCTCGTTCGGAAGGCAGTCTTGGGAATATCTTCCTTCCTCACATTTAGTTGGTGATATCCCAACCAAAGGTCCACCTTAGAGAAATAATTTTCCCCAAAAAGCTGATCAAACAAGTCATCTATCTGTGGAAGGGGATACTTGTTCTTTATAGTGATTTTATTGAGCTCACAATAATAAATGTAGAGGAACATTGATCAATCCTTATTTTTGATGAAGAGGACTAAAGCACCCCATGGTGAAGCACTCAGGCATATAAAACCCTTCCCCATATTCTCTTGTAACTTCTTCTTCGGCTCTTCCAGCTCTACGGTGGGCATTTTGTAAGGTGTCTTTTAGATTGGTAGAGATCTATGGATATGTTCAATTGAAAACTCAACCTCTCGGTCAGGAGGAAGACCAGACAACTCTTTGAGGAATACATCAGTGTAATCCCTCACGATAGGAATGTCTTCAAGCATGATTATCTCCTTTTTCTGAATCATTTGAGCTAGAAATGCATGCTCACAAGGAATCAATATCCACACTTTAGACGATGCTTCTAAAAGAGACTCATCTTCCTCCTTGCACTTGTAAAGAATCAGAGGATGCTTTGAGATGTGAAGTGTAATATACCTTTCAGGACAATTGATATTGGCCTTGTACTAAGATAGCCAATCCATGCCCAAGATAGCATCGAACTCCACTAAAAGAAGTATGACAAGATTTGATGGGAGGTTCAGTCCACAAAAATTAACCAGGGAGGAGTTATAAACCATGGATGCAATAATTTCCCCATTCTCTGTTCTCATAGATAACTTTTCCTTAAAATTTTGAGGTGGTAATTAAATAGTTCTACTAAACTTGCAAGATATGAAAGAATGCGTAGAACCAGAATCAAATAGTATGTTTTTTATTATTGAATTAATAAAAAGCATAACTATCACCACATTGTTTTCCGGATCCACCTCAACAGTAGTGATAGCATAATCCATTCCTTGTTGCCTTGGAGGTTATTGCTGATTGCCTCTGACATCCCTCGACTTAGGGCAATTGTTCGCATAATTCCCAAGCTCCTTGCAGTTAAAACACTGCACTTGAGGCTGAGTGTTGATCTGAACCTTCCTTTCTTCTTCAACATTAGCGGGATTTTTCATATCACTTCGGCAGTTCTTGTCCAGATGACCAAACTTTCCACATTTTAAGAAATTCTTGGTTCCCTTGAGATAGTCACCAAGATGCTTCTTCCCACTATTCTTGAAAAGGGGAAAGTGAGGCTACTTTCCATCATGGGATTTGACTGATGAACCACCCATGTTGTTCTCCATTTTTTGCTACATATCACTAGGCCTATGAGACCACTGAGAGTCTCCAATCTCCATTTCAACCTTGAGGGCACAACGGAAAATCTCCTCATAGCTGTCGAAGTCTCGAATCACTAACACTTTTTGTAGACTCAGCTTTAGTCCGGTAAAGAAGCGATCCACCTTGCTTTCGGTGTTCATGACAAAGCTAGAGGTGTACCTTGAAAGCCTTGTAAAGTTCTATTTATACGTCCCGATGGACTCATCTTCTTTCTGCTCGAGTCCAAGGAACTCTCTTTCCATATTTAGACGGAGGGTTCGAGGAAAATATTTTTTGAAAAAAATCCTCTTGAATTCCTCCAAATCTATGGAATCAATTTCCTCTTGGGACTTTGTAATCTTTATCAGTGTCCACCATTGATCAGATTCCCTATCAAAATGATAGACTTTTAGTACAACTTTCTCTTCTTCCAAGCATTGAAGGATAGAGAAAATCTTTTCAATGGAGTTAATCCATTGTTCGGCGAGGAGGGGATCAAAAGACCCGCTAAACATGGTAGGCCTTTTCCGCATGAAGGATTCTATAGAAACTTTCTCTTTCCTTGGAGGAGGGGGACCTTCCGCCTAATTCAAGTTATTATTCATAACTCGAGCCAGCTGAGCAAGTACTGCCATGATGTTTCGAGCACCCGCTTCCATCACATCAGGCATGTCATTAGGGAAATCATTACATTGCCAATAAAATTGGTTTTTGGAATGAGTTCTTCTATTTCCCACCATTAACTAAGAAAAATAACGTATAATTAAAGGTCTTTAAAACTTATCTATTGAGCATAAAAAGGAAACATTGAACATTAAAGGATAAAATTATAAAGAATAAGTACATCATAACTTTTTATTCCTTAGGTTTATATCTTGGTTATCCTTGATCTATTTCTTAACTTATATTCTTATGGGAATTTTTGTCCCTTAATACAGGTTTTTACTAAGCTCGTGAATCTACCGAAGCATATCCCCCAGGAGTATCGTAACCAAGAGTGCAGAAATTCCCGTTATCGTGCACCAGTTCCCGTTCGTGTCTAGCTCAAAGAGGTGTTTTCAGGTTTTACCCCTAAATACATCTGTGCTAGAGACACCTCTACCTGATCGTATCCTGACAGGGATGTATTTTCTTGATAAACCACTTACTCTATACTCACCAAAATTTAGTATTGTTTTCTTATATTTAGTCTCATCCTTAAGGTCCTCACTAAGGTTCTCTATTACTAGTCTCCAAAAATAAATAGACCATCCTCTGATACCAACTATAGCGACCCAAGCCTTTTTCATAAAACATTTCATGATTTTAAGCATAACTAATCATTAGAGTACAAGCTAAGGATAGTTAAGTCTAGGGTCTTGTAAGACTAGGTACATATAACATAAAAAATGGGGATAAAAAAACTTCTTTATTTAATCTCCATAATGAGCTCTTAACTTCCTTTTAGCCCTTACATCTGCATAGGGTACCCTAGGGAACACATGAACAAAGGGATGAGCTAAAAATTCCCAGTAAGGGAATGAAAATATGGATACACCTCAAGCACATGAGTTAAGAAGCATGACATAATGATATCCCAAGCATGAAACTTATGAAATATTTTAATATAATCATGGGATCATATAAACATAGAGTCATATAAATGTGGCAGAATCATAAATCATATCTTTAGTACCGGTCAAGGCTAACCGCCAATCACATTTCCCATTTTAGTACGGGTCAAGGCTAACCGTCAATCCCATTTCACATCGCATCTCATGAGACTTAACCTTACCCAATACATTGGAGCGCTATCTAGGCACACCCATCTCAAAATTTTCTTGTATATTTTTGCCACATAAATATTCTTACCACATATACAATCATATATAATCAACCATACATAAACATAAGGGCACCCATGGAAAGAATTGGCTACCACACTCATGACATAAAACATATCCAATGGGTATATCATGGAAGTTTCCATGAAAGGAAAGGATTAGAACATAAATGGATGTTCATAGGGTAAAATAGGCATATAACATGGTAAGTGGTGTCAAATATAAGTGAGAACATATTATAAATGTATTTTAGAAACATTAGCAATAAAACATTTTTGTACGGTTTTAAGGAAAACACTCTAGAGCTTTTCAAATAAAAAAGAGGACATTCTTTTATATAAAACCTGAATTGAACCAATAAGGTTTTAAAAATAAAAATACTGATTTTATAAATAAAATTGTTTCTTAAAAAAGAGGATAGAGGGAACTTGAAATTTGGGTAAAAATTTGGGAAGTCCCCTTAAAACAGGTTTGCTTATTGGTAAGTTCTATGGAGGGAATCTTTCAAAAACATGTATATCCCCAAAATAAAGTGATGATAGGGTCTTGATATTAGAATATTTTAGAACTATACATAATTCATAATATTCACATAAATATATATGATAACATCATTTTCAAAGAAAGATAAGGCAACCCAAAAGAACAAAGAAGGTTTGGGTAGAATTCTTTACGATTTTACCGGCATGGTGTCGGGTGTACCTAAGAGGGCTTGATGAGAGAGAGAAGGGGTTTATAATAACTTATAAGAAATTAGGTCATTATGGGGAAGGTTTATAAACATACCCCATCACTTTGTATTACACAAAAAAGGCATAGCATAGAGAAAAATCATGATTAAGAGCGAAAAGGGGAGGATCCCTTACCTTAAATCCGTTGGTGTTCTCCAATTTTTATTAATGACCTGAATAAACAAATTAGGATTATTAATTAATAATTCCAGAACCTCTTATACATGTAATTTATTTATTATAAACCTTTTTATTTCATTCAAATTCTTTTTGATTAGTTATAAGGTTCGATTTCATTGTTCGGGCTCGTTTGTTTACTTGGCTTTAAAAGATCGGTTCACTAATATTCAAGTTTGGATTATATGCAAGATAAAAGTGGTTGTATAGAATTAAATTTGTATTCTTTATTTGATATCCTGGATATTACATGGTTTTAATTTTAATTAGGTTACTTGAAGTGAAGTTGAATTATTATACATATATAACCATAGTGATAACCGTTTTTGTTGATCGGTGGATTGCTTACAAAGAATGTGTTTTGATTTATAAATTAATTCCATTTGTACCAAAGAATTACAGAACCAAAAATAGGATATATTACATATATAATAATATGGTTCAACCATAACACAAATGGTTTCATTACCATAATTAAAGATAATAAAATAAATTGATAAACTGTTGTCCTGGAATTGCTAAATTAGCACATCTCAAACGGTGCTTTTATTTCTTTCAAATAAAAGGGTGGGGAAAGGGGAGAAGATAATGAAATATACGACTAGAATGAAAACATTCCAGTACATGTATGTTACTGGATTTATCATACTATTATGGTGAAGGGAGGTGAGGAATGAAATAAAAAAGAAAAGAACTTAAAAGAAAAGAAGAAATTTGGGAAGAGGAATTTACCTCTTGAGACTTCCTCCTTTGAGAACTTCTTAAGGGGAGAGGTTTTGGTATTTTGAGTAGGCTGAGAGCTTTTGGACGTGGGGGAGGAACTTGGGGAGAAATTTTGGCAGAATTTAGAGAAGGCTTGGAGCTTGAGAGGAGCGGAGAGAAGAGGGAGTGAAGGGGGTTTTTATAGTGGAGTAGAGGAAGGATTTCCTAATATAATAATCATTAATTTATTATTTCTTCCCAATACAAGGAATAGTAAGTATTACATGACCAAGAATAGTGATTTTATCATGTGATACCGAACCAAGTGGGCCTACATCAGAAGAACATCATCGATGACTCAATTAATCCATTATTTAGCATTTATTGTGAATTATCAGATTCTACTATTCATCAAAAATCCAAGTATTTTAGAAAAATCCCAAAAATTTAACCTAACAATTTTTTGACGTGTAGAATCCAAAAATGAAGTCCATTTTCAATTTTTTTTTTCTAATTATGATTATTTTAATATTTAATTAAAATAATAAATTATTATCAAAACCAGTTTTAGAACATTCATTAACTCATTTTAAACTATAGGTATATCGTTCTTACAACATAATTATTATTTTTATACCACCATAGGTGAGGTTACAATTCATTAGGTTATATCACTATTCATAAGGGTATGTTACTATTCATTAGGGTATGTTACTATTGACTAAAAATTATTTTTGTTTTATTAGACTCCAAAGAACATCTTGAACACAATCATGTATGTCAGATTTTCCAAATTACAAACACAGAAGTGACAAACCTATGTTTAATGGTCACTTATCACTTAGTAGTTCATTATTATGTGATTTTATGAAATATTTATAGGAAGGGAATTTCCATTAAAAACATTGGGTCGTTACAGTGTACTTTTTGGAAAATGGCTTGGTCCTGTTGTCCACCATATCTTGGACATGTTTCATTTGGGTTAACCCTTCTTCTCGTTCCCCAGATGGTCTGGCATCGTTTCCTTCTACAAGAGTATGATCCCTTCAGTAAGACTTTCTTTGATAGAGTAGGAATACCTCAAAGTGGCCCAGAGCGAGATCCTCTATCAATTATTGAACCTAGGTAGAGTCAGGCATCGATGTGACCAACTCTACTGGGCCTTGATCCTATACCTAGCTGGTGAATCCGAATGAGTCACAGAATCTGCCTTCGCCCTAGCAATGATCCTCATATGTGTATCTTGATTTTTCCCACTCCAAAGTGTGTTCTCCTATAATGAGTGTATCTATCGGTCATGATCTTTCCCACTCAAGAGTGTGTTCTCCTATAATGTGTGTATCTACCTATCATGGATTTTCCAAACAGACGATACTTCTAGGACAGACGTAATCAGAGCTATCAGACTCATGGAGTGAGTTATCCCAAAATTATTGTTTCGTGGAATCTTTGAACTGAATCCCTAGTGGGGGTGTGTGGTTGTGTGGCTTGACTCTAGACCACAGGTCTGGGTTTTGGGTATATCTGGATTGTTTTTTCCTATTATATGTTTAGTATACATATACTATGTAGATATGACTGTGCATTTCCTTTGTGTACAACTTTTTGCTATTCGGGGTCCCCTACTGAGTATTGTTATACTCACCCCTGCATAGGATTTTCTTGCACGTGTCGTGTCTTGTGCAGACGAGAATCCTTTTTGACAGAGTTCGGGGTGGACCGAGACAAGAACGAGCTTTCTAAGATCCCTATAGGCCGAGGCGTTCCTACGGATACAAGCATCAGTCCCAGTACGTCATTCTGTTTACAGGTTGGACATTGTAGTTTTCAGACTCTTGTTTTTGGCGGGCTTATATTCTATCCCAGTTTACTTTCAATCCATTACTTTCTGATGTACTCTGTTGGATGGGTTTAGTTGTATGCATGTATTTTCTTCTATAGTGGTCTTTTCATTTTATAATTTGTGGGCTCGGAGATGTGTGCGTATGTACATGTTCTTAGGCAATACCTCCCATTTTAGTAATATGCCTACTTGGTGCTAGTCACCAGACCCTAGCCTATTGGAGGCGGGCTTGGGGAGTCACTGCACGGGCCCCACTAGGATGGGTAATTATAGAGTGCTATCAGAGGTGTTCAATTCTACCTTAGGACCAAGAGTCTGTGAGATTGGTTTGGAGAAATAGTGTTCAGTGTTTCGAGCTTGGATTTCAGGTCAGAGACTCCAGTGTTGGTGTGGAGACCAACGTATCCATACACTATATCTCTGATAACCTGCTTTTTGACTCGGTACATGAAAACACTAGTTACGGGGAAATAAAATAATGTTACATCCACCATATAGAAATGGGTTGTGTTTTCCATGTCCTTGTGTAAGTTATCCAGATATACTCTTGACCTTGTAAATCTTGTTTTCTTACAGATTGCCTCCGTGACACATACCCACTAGGATTCAGCAGCACGATCATTAGGATAACCCCCTCAGTGACGAGGCTTCGATAAAGGGACCAGTTCCCCAAGAGTTGGCACTAGATGGTGCACCAGCTGTACCACCACTAGTGGAGTAGCCCGTGGTACCTGCAGTACCGACCGACGAGGTGAACAGGCTGAGCACTCACCATGAGTTCCTGAGATAGAGACCCCTCAGGTTCTGAGGTGAGCCCAACCTTCAGGAAACTAAGGATTGGCTTGAAGTGGTTACCAGAGTTTTCTATCTAGTGAGGACACCAGTGGACCAGATGGTGATCCTAAGAGCGAGCCTTCTTCAAGGTTCGGTGGGATGATGGTGGAGTCTGACCACACAGACTCACAATGAAGAGAATCTTTCATTGACGGAGTTTGAGCAACTCTTTAGGGAGGAGTTCTCTCTGGTTATGATGAGAGTAGTTCACATCTATGAGCTTCTTCAGATCCAGTAGGACAGTT
Source organism: Viscum album (assembly GCA_963277665.1). NCBI lineage: Eukaryota > Viridiplantae > Streptophyta > Magnoliopsida > Santalales > Viscaceae > Viscum > Viscum album. Next base: position 1,206,109,035 of record OY728127.1, on the reverse strand, counting down.
TGACGGTAGATGAATATTCATTAAGGTTCACCAACCTCACCTGGTACTCGATGGATATGGTCAGTGATGAGTACTTCAATTCTTGGACCTTCGAGCATGGTCTACAATGAGACATTCGAGCTACTATCAAGCCTCTATTCATTTCAACTTTTGATAGAGTGCTCGAGTAGGTCTTGGTGATTGAGAGATTCTTGGCAGAACAGAGGCTGATGACGACTGTGAGCAGTAGGAAGACAGTTGTGGAGACCTCAGAAGTAGGGATCTGATGTTAGGAACAAGGATCTGGACTTGGAAAACGTCATAGGAGGACCCAAGACCAAGGATAGACAGTCCAGGGCTCTCAGGATGGATCCAGTCAGCCCAGGGAGAAGCGATGCTACACGTGTGATGGTAGGGGACATCTCTCTAGAGATATTCTGACCTGTCGAGCTGCTGATAGGGAGGCGGTGGATGGAACACTGAGGTAGAGGCAGATAATGGAGCAGGAAAACCTGCCAGGCAGTGGATGTGGTAGAGAAGCAAGGAGATCTGCAGGTGGTGGCAGATGTTTTGATCTACTTCCACCACCACCCCTAGGTGGTTGGCACTAGTCTCAGGGAGCTGGGGGACAGATGTAGGGAAAGCTGCATGCGGTTGAGGCTTATGACCCAGGGACTCCAAGGATGATCCGAGGTATTATCTGTGTCTTATCTACTATATTTTCCATACTTATAGACATAGTTTCCAGTTATTCCTTCCTCACCATATGTCTTGTGTGAAACCTAGATATTCTAGAAGATCCATTGACTCAATCCTTATGCTTGGAGACTTCTACGAGAAGATACATGATGATCAAACACCTTTGCAGACAGTGTGATCTTACCCTTAGAGATGAGAGTTTTGGTTGGAACCTCATGGTGGTAGCGTCGAGGCCTTATGATGTCATTCTCGGTATGGAATGGTTATCTTCAGTCAATGCCCAGATTGACTATTTTAGGCGAAGAGTGCGGTGTGTCCTCCATGATGGGAAGTGGTTTTACATTTTCGGAGAAAAGGACACCCAAGAAACACAGAATAGGCTCAAGCATGGGGGGGGGGTGCAGCCAATCACTCCTGAGATGGCTAGCCATACCCTTAGAGTAGTAGATGTTGTGAGATCTTAGTTCCCAGTAGTAGTGGAGGAGTACGAGGACGTCTTTCCCAAAGATATTCCAGGATTACCTCCCCGTCAGGAAATCGACTTCTGCATTGACTTACACCCTAGGAAGACACCTATTTCCTCCCCAGTATATCTGATGGCTCCCGCAGAGCTTCGCGAGCTGAGGGTGCAGTTGGATGATGTTTAGAACAAGGGTTTCGTGAGACCTAGCATTTCACCTGGGGCGGCCCCAGTCTTGTTTTCCAAGAAGATGGGAGTTTGAGGTTGTGCGTGGATTACCGGCACCTGAATCTGGTAATTATGAAGAACAAATATATGCTGCCGAGAAATTATGACCTCTTTGATCAACTAAGAGGAGAACAGTGGTTCTCAAAAGTTTACATTCAATCAAGTTATCACCAATTATAAGTATGGGATGAGTATATACCGAAGATAGATTTCTAGTGCCGTTATTGTAACTATTAGTACATGGTGATGCCTTTCGGTGTGAAAAATGCCTCTGTAGTGTTCATGGGACAGATGAACCGGATCTTCCAGCCGTACCTGGACCGGTTCGTAGTGGTCTTTATCGATGACAATCTTGTATACTCAGCGTCAGAGGAGGGGCATGCGATACACCTACGGATGGTTGTAGACATACTCCAGGAGCCACAACTTTATGGGAAGCTCTCAAAGTGATTGTTTTGAATTCAAGAGGTCCACTTTCTCAGACATGTCATCTCAGCAGATGGTGTATCTGTGGACCCAGCCAAGGTGGAGGAAGTGCTTGCCTGGTGGCCACCTCAGAGCGTGACAAAGGTGTGAAGCTTCCTTGGGATGGAAGTATATTACCAAAAGTTCATTCCTGATTTCTCCCAAATATCAGCACTGATAACAAACTTGACTAGGATGGGGAAATCCTTCATGTGGAAAGAGAAGTGCCTACTGGATTTTGAGTGGTTAAGACAGAACTTGACGAGCTCCCCAATCTAGAGATTACTTGAGGAGGGTGTCCAGTACGTAGTTTTCTACGATGCATCAGGGACTGGGCTTGGCTGTGTCATGATGCAGAGAGAGGCAGTGATTGCTTATGGTTTGTGCAATCTTAGGCCACATGAGCAGAACTATGAGACCCATGATCTCGAGTTGGCAGTGGTAGTCTTCGCGTGGAATATGTGGTGAAACTACCTTATGTGCGTGCAGTTTATCGTCTACTCTTACCACAAGAGCCTCAAGTACATCTTTTCGCAGAAGGATCTAAATCGTAGGTAGAGGCATTGGATAGAGTTCCTCTAGGATTATGATTTTGTTATCATCTGTACTCTTGGGAAGGAAAACAAGGTGGTGTATTCTCTTAGAAGAAGGTCAAACTTGCTGTTGTTGAGTGAGGCGATAGAGCATTTATCCGTTTTGAAGTTATCCTTCATTGACAGAGAGGATACATCTTACCTACAGTTGATGGCTATCGCCCCTCCACTATTATAGAAAGTTAGGGAGGCACAGTTAGGGGATGTCAACTATGTGGATTTACATGCTCAGTTATCCATAGGACATGCTTCATATGGATATTCTCAAGGTGGGGAGAAAATACTTCTTTTCTGAGGATGAAAAATTATACCAATGGTGTTGAAGGAAGAGGTCCTGAGGAAGTATCATACATCCCCCTTGCCAGTACATCTAACAGTGGAAAAGATGTACTCAGATCTTCGATGGATGTTCTGGTGGTTAGGCATGAAGAAGGAAGTAGCAGAGTTCATTTCTTGATGCCTTACATGCTAGTAAGTGAAGGCTGAGCACCAGGTTCTAGTGGGATTAGCTCAACCCTAGAAGTTCCAGAGTGGAAGTGGGATGGAATATCAATGGACTTCGTGACAATATTACCACAAATTCCCAAGGGGAACGATTCCATTTAGGTGGTTATTGACTTACTCACCAAGTCAGATCACTTCTTAGCTATTAGAGAGAAGAGATCCATAGAGAGATTGGGACGCCTCTACATGCAGGAGATAGTTCGGCTTCATAGCGTCAATTCAATAATTGTTTGAGACTGAGATGACCCTTTCACATCCTAGTTGTGGAAGGGATTGCAGGAGGCTTTCAGGACTCATCTATGCTTGAGCACAATGCTTCATCCCCAGATAGATGGTTAGAAAGAGAGGACCATACAGGTTCTGAAGGATTTGTTGCGGGCCTATATCATGGAATTTGGTCATAGTTGGGAGGACCGCCTATCTCTGGTGGAGTTTGCTTATAATAAGAGCTACCACTCCACCATTGGTATGGCTCTGTTCGAGGCTTTGTATGAGAGAACCTACTGGTCACCACTTTACTGGTCCAACCCCAGAGAGTCCGCACTCATGGGTCCAAAGTTGGTACGAGCTACCATTGAGAAGGTGTAGGTCATCCGGGAGTGGATGAAGACAACACCGAGCTGGAAAAAGTCTTATGCTAAGAGACGATGGAGACTTCTAGAGTTTGAGAAGGGAGACCACATCCTTCTTCAGGTCTCACATCGACGAGGGTTGCAGATATTTGGCCGGGGTGGCAAGTTATCTCCGAGGTTCATTGGACCTTTTCAGATACTACGCAGAGTAGGCGAGGTGGCGTACGACCAAGATCTACCGCCGCAGTTGCAACATGTACATGATGTCTTTCACATGTCACAGATGTAGAGGTACATGCATGACCCATCGCACGTCATCAACTAGGGAGAGTTGGGCATTGAGGATGGGGAAACCTTTGTCGAGTACCTGGTGGAGATCTAGGATCAGCAGGAGAGGATCCTTCATGGGTGATCAATTCCCTTGGTGCACATTCGGTTTCAAAATGAGAATTTTTAGGAGAGCACGTGGGAGCAGGAGGCTCAGATTCCTGCCCAATACCCGCATCTTTTTGAGTAGTATTTGTTTTGGCTTTTTGGGGACGCAAATCCCCTAGGTGGGGAGAATGTAATGTCTCAGATTTTCCATTTATTATTTTTAAATATTATACGGAATTATTATGAGACCAGATGTAGAGACAACACATCATTCTGAGGCCCAATGATCATAGAATGGTAGTTTGAACTTTTTTTTATGTTAAGTGAGTGGGCATATGTGCGCGGTTGTGGCGGTTTCCAAACGGATGCCCGAATTAAAAATATGAGGGCACCATTGCGTATGGAATGATGAATTTACCTACGAATGAGTCTAACATCGATCAACGTGGGTTGAGGGAAAAAGTTAATTTTCGGACATTTTTAGTAAACTAAAATAAAATCCCAAAGATTATTTTATTTTATTGGGAAACATCCACTGTAGCACAGCGACGAGGCATCTGTTTCATTAATTAATGCCATTCCATAATAACTCTGATATAGCAACGTAGACTCATTAGTAACACAATGTGATGGAATTCCAAAACGCGTTTCCCCTTTTTAATGGTTTAATCGTATGTCGCTCATTGGAAATGGTTGAGAGAAAACTCAGGTGGAATCATGGAACCTTGGAGAGAACTATGAGCGATGATCGATGACAAATTAAAGATTTTAATTGCTGCGCGAACAAAGATGAAGGATATTGACGACAACAGCATCACGACCCATTCTTCAGTGATCAATCCCTTCTTGAGGTAGGGGTTGTTATTTTGATTCTCCTTTCCCATTTCTTAATTTAAACAATGAACACGGATCAACAAAAAACAAGTTGATCTGTGGATTCATGCATTCTTGCAGGAGGGTTTCATCAGGGTTGATCTCCGGGAATTAATCCATGTTAAATTATTGTTCAATTTATTTTCCGTTTGATCCTACTAATGGGAGCAGATCAATGTCGTGATGAATGACGGTGGAGGTTCGTTCCTCGATTTTCTATTGGGTTTTCCCCCTATTTTTCTCATGCATTCTTCATGTTCTTCATGGGGAAAAAAAAGAATCAATGTGAACCTGTCTTGTAATGAAATGATCCCAAAAATGGATATCCAGCATTGTAATGAACCTATAGTGGTGTGACGACCATTACAGACGATGAATTGGCTTAGATTGGAATAGACCGTTCTTTGAGCGTTCTTCACACAAGAGGATCAAAACACATTTTCAGGGCTGATTGGAGGCCCAAAAACAACATAGACAACTTTGGGACGTCAGGGAAACCTATATTCTAGAGTTTAGTGGCAATAAAACCATCAGAACAAAGATCGAAGAATCACGGGAGGCGCGCCGGCGAGAAGCGTCGATTCTGGAAAATTCCTGAATACACGACATGTACTTCCAAGGAAGATGCCATGTGGTACCTGCGATAGTGGCTAGGGTTTTATGGGTTAGATAGGTATCATAAGACATGTGACCCAGGTCAAACAGCCTATTCGACCTTCCCCAAAGCACGGCGTGTATTTTGGGAAATACACGGACACAAGATGGACTACATGGCTTCACAACATGGCGTGTAGACCCTACACGGCATGGTAGAGGAAACTACATAGGACTCCGCATGTATCCAGGGGATACACCGACATGGTATGGAGTATAGGACCGTGTGCTCCACCACACGATCATGCGAGTCCAGTAATGAGGGTCACCCCGTGTACCCAGTAAACGGGTTGACGTACAAGGGTTGAAGGCACATGGCCAGTGTACACGAATCCTACCCTAGTTACTCGAACACGACATGTACTCCAGACTACACGCTGTGTACTATATTTTTCTACATGACCATCCTTACGATATGAGCCATTGTACATGGGAATTACTTGGAGTTAGAAGACATGACATGTGACTTTTTTACATGTCGTGTACTTTTTGGAAAATGGCTTGGTCCTCTTGTCCATCGTATCTTGGACTTTTTTCCTTTGGGTTAGTTCCCCTTCTTCTTGTTCCCCGGAAGGTCAGGCATCGTTTCCTTCTATAGGAGTATGACCCCTTCAATAGGACATTCTGTGATAGATTCGTCTTCCCTCTGAGAGGCCCAGAGTGAGATCCCCTATCCATTCTTGACCTTAGGTAAGATCAGGAATAGACATGACTTACTCTACTAGGCATTGACCATCTACCGAGCGGGTGAATATGAATGAGTCGCAGAATCCACCATATCCCTGGTAGTGATCCTCATCTGTGTATCTTCATCCTTGCCACTCAAGAGTGTGTTCTCTCATAATGAGTGTATCTATCTATTGTGATCTTTCCCACTAAGGAGTGTGTTCTCCTGTAATGAGTGAATCTACCTCTCATGGATTTTCCCGATTGGTAGTACTTCTGAGACAGAGGCCATCAGATCTATCAGACTTTTGTAGTGTGTTCTCCCAGAACGAGTGCTTCATGGAATCTTCGAACTGAATCCCTAGAGGGGGTGTGTAGTTGTGTGACTTGTCTCTACACCACAGCTCTTGGTTTCTGGTATATCTAGATTGTGTTCTCTTATTATATGTTCAGTAGACAAATACTATGTAAAGATGATTGTGCCTTTCCATTCTGTATTGCTTTGTGTTTTTCGGGGTCCTCTACTGAGTATTGTTATACTCACCCCTGCACGGGATTTTCCCGCACATGTCATGTCTTGTGCAGATGAGCAGTCTTTTTGACATAGTCTAAGGTGGACCGGGACAGGACCAAGCTTTCTGAGATCCCTATAGGCCGAGGCATTCCTATGGCTATGAGCAGTAGTCCCAGTACCTCTTTGTGTTTACATGTTGGACATTTCAGTTTTCAGACTCTCATTTTTGGTGGGCTTGTATTCTGGGCCTATTTACTTTCAGTAAATTACTTTCTGACGTACTCTGGTTGTTGGGTTTAGTTCCATTCCCTCATTTTGTTCCTTAGTGGTTTTTACATTTCATCATTTGTGGGCTTGTAGATGTGTGTGTGTGTACAGGTTCTTAGGCATCCCTCCCATGTTAGTAACAAGCCTACTCGATGCTAGTCACCAGCTCCTGGCCTATTGGAGGTGGGATTAGGGAGTCATGGCATGGGCCCCACTAGGACGGGTCGTGACAAACTCAATTTTGACTGTGTTTCAGGACTTGAAGAAAATACTTATTATGACTTGATATGATTTTAATCATACATAAATGCGATAAAGTTGTGTTATGATCACTTAGATGTGTGTTGGGAATTGTATATATATTCCTCTATGATTATGTTTGTTGAGAGGATGACTGGAGGACACAAATGTGGATGATCCTCTAGTTGTAGAACCTAGTGCACCGATTGTGCTTGGTGAGGATTTAGGGGATTAGTTATGAGATAACTTTTCTCACTTCATGAAATTTATGGAATGAGGCCTAGGGATAGTTTTGAAGAGTATATATGACCTGAAGAGGGTGTTTCAGTTGTCGCACACTCTGAATATTAATGAATAGGATAGTCTGAAGGAAGCTGAGTTCTGGGTCGAGTTGATCAAGAAGACACATAAAATTTTTTATACATTTACTAAAAAGAGGATCCAGTTGGATACATATATGCTAAGAGGCTCAACAAAGTACTAGTGTGACATTAAAGCATGGACTATATAGATCAGTGGTATGATATGGAAGGAATTATTAGTGAAGTTCTTAGAGAACTTCTACCCAGAGAAGATGAGGGAGGAGAGACCAGCTGAGTTAATGAGATTGACTCTTGGGAACATGTCTGTGATGAACTATTCTTGATGCTTTATATATTTTTAGGGTTTTCTTCAGGATTGGATGTGGATTAGACTACTTCAATAAAAATATTTCAGGATAGAATTAGGTGTGATATTAAGTCCTAGGTGATTATATTCAGACTCGAGAAGTTCTCAGAAGTGCTGGATCATGATCTCATTTTAAAGGGGAACTTGAAGGAGTCTTCTAGTAGCAGACATGTGGTTTCTACTAGACGATCATGAGGTGTTTCTTTTGAGATAAGGAATCACCATTTTGAGAACTTTAGCCGGAGTAGTGGGAAGAAAAGTGGGAAGTATTGAGGGTCATTAACACAAGATATTATCTAAGTGATTTTTCACTAGTCTTGTAAGATGGGACAATATCATAAACATTTTCCTTTACCAACAGCTGAGTGTTGAGCCTATGAAAAGATGGGACATTAACATAGGTTCTATAAGAACCTGATACTGATGGTCAGTGATGGAGAAACTAGACAAAGTCAGATTGTGGGAAGGTGATCTTTTATACTTTATCAGACTGGATGCTAGAGTTAAATTGGCTGAGGCAATAGGGGTAGTTGATATGGTTCTTTTTGGAAAGAGTTCCCATATCAGTAGTGTGGTTACACTCAAGGGAGTTAAAAAACATCATAGGGAATATGGGTAGGAATGTTACATGATATAAAGCCAAAACATGTGGATAACGAGTTTGGATCATCGATAATGAGATGTACTGTCTTAGTATATTATACTTTATATAGTGAATTATTTGATAACAATGTTTCTCAGTACTTTATATTTAGAAAACTTGTTAATAGTTTGTTCCTGGTGGTAGAGTACATTACCAAAATAATGAAAATAGATACACCATTGGGAGTATGGTCTTAAGACATCTATTTGTTAAAAGTATGTTCTCTCATGATTGGAGAGTATCATTTTCTATGGGATCTCTATATTTTTGACATATCAGGATTTGACCTAATTATGGGTATGGAATGGCTAGTCTCATAATTATTCCACATTGATTGTTATCGGAGGAGAGATACATTTTTGTCTCCAAAGGGTGATCGGTACATTCACCGTTGGGATTGGGATATCTAGGAAGGCCGAGAAGGGCCAAGTACTCAATAATTAAGAGATATCAGAGACAAAGTTTATATTCTTTTTTTGGATGATGGATGATTAAATAATGATATCTTTCAACTGGTGGTGTAACAATTTCAAAATGTGTTTCTTGAAGACTTCTCAGGGATAACGCCTGAGAGCAATGAAAAATCAATCAGTAAGATAATGTTGGTGGTTGAGGAATTATCTATTCCACCATACAGAGTGGCACTGATAGAGATTTAAGAGCTAAATAATTATCTAAAGGAGTAGGATGATAAATGGTTTATCTGTCTGAGTGTGTGGGCTTGGGGTTCACCTATGTTTTTTTAAATAAGGTGGACATGATCTTACACTTGTGCATTGATTAGAGGAAGTTGAACATGATTAATATGAAGAATCAACATCTTATTTCACATATCGATGATATTTTTGACTAGTTTATAGGATCATATGTGTTCTTAAATATCAACTTGAGATCCAGGTATCATCTACTGAGTGTTTGGACTTCTGATATACTGAGTACTACTTTCAGAAGAAGGTATGGCCTATATGAGTTTGCCGTAAGGATGTTTGGGTTGATAAACACACAAGTAGTGTTTATGTCATTGATGAAAAGAATTTTACATCCAAACCTAGTATAGTTTGTTAAAGTATTTGTGGAAAACAACTTAGTGTACTCCAACAATCATGGCGATCATTCCCAACATCTTAAAATCATCCGAGTATTCTGAGAGAGAATCGACTATATGCCAATAAATCAATGTTTCTTGTTTGAATTGATCAGTTACACTTCTTGGGATACATCATCTTGGAGTAAGTTATGTTAGGGGACCCAGATAAGGTACATGTAGTGGTATCATTGGAGTATACAAAGAATTTTTTTGTAATACGTATCTTTTTGGGGTTAGCAGGATGTTAGCAAAGATTCAACCCAAACATTTCCCATTTTGTAGTGTCACTTTCGAGATAGAAAAAAAATGGGATAAATATTGAATGGTAAGATGTCTGTGAGAGTGATTACCAAGATTTGGATATGCTCTTGACATCAAAACTGATATTTATCCTTCCAGAGCTAGGTTAGGAGTACAAGTTGTAATGTGATTCTTTTGGGATTAGACTCAGAGCAGTGCTGATGTTGGGAGATTGATTTATGGTGCATGGGTCTAGGTAGCTGGGGCCACATGAATGAAACTACCCTATGAATTCCATCTAATTGGAAGTAGTGATTTAGGCTATAAAGTGTTGGAGGCACTATTTGTTGTGAGAGTAGTCTATACTGTTTTAAAATCAATGATCTTGAGATACATCATTTCACAGAGAAACTTGAATACTTGTTAGTGGACATGGTTTGAGTATATGAAACCCTTTTATTTTGAGATAGCATATAAAACTAGGAAAGGAAACAGTGTGGATGATGATTTGAGTAAGAAGACTCAGACACAAGTTGTTCTAGAATCTAGTGCTATGTGGAAAATGATGACCTTGTTTGCTGAGATGTGTATGGTGATGCAGAAGATTCTGGAGCAGATGACTCTTATATTAGTTGTAGTGGAGTCTACACTTTTGATATGGATTTGAGACAATCTATACGAGGATCCAAAGTGTTTTTCTATGTGGGAAAGACTTGATGGTGTATAGTCACCATCCTATTAGAAAATAGATGAGGATGAGATCCATTATGTTAGGAATCAGGTTTTTTTACCTATGAGAATACAAAAAAGAGATCATTTTGAAATTTCATTCTTTGAAATGGGTGGTACATTTAGGGGTAAAAAAATGTACCAGACCTATGAAGATTGTTTTGGTGTCTAGGAATGATGAATGAGATAGTAGTGTTTGGGACATGATGCTTCACCTATAAGAAGTTGAAGGTAAAGAATAGATGACCTAAAGGTGTTCTGGAGATATTAACTATTCTAGAGTGGATGTGGGATTACAATACTATGGAATATTTAGTGGGTCTTTAGAAGATTCCATGTAAGAATGATGATATCTGGTATGATTTGGATCAACTGACAAAAGTAGTTCATTTAATGCTTATATAAGATACTTTCTTAGAAGAGAAGTTGGAATAAATATTTTTTTCAAAGATATCCCGTCTATAGAGGGTTACATGGACTATAGTTTCAGATCCCAACTCATGCTTCAATTCATGATTCTAGAAGGGATTACAGAATGTGCATAGAATGAAGGTATTATTAAGTATGTCCTTCCACTGACAGATGTATTGGTAGTCAGATCATACTATATAGGTGCTTGAGGAATGCTGAAAGCATGTATTCTTGACTTTGGTTGGTCTTTGGAGAAGCACTTGGATTTAGTAGAGTTTTCCGATAACAACAGATATCAGGAAAATATATAGATGGAACCATATGAGGATGTTTATGGAAGGCCATGAAGATTACCTTGATGCTTGATAGAGGTAGGTGAGTCCAATTTTCTAGGACCTAGTATCATATAGGATAAGTCATTGTAGGTTTAGATAATTTTTAAATATAAGGATACAACATAGAGTAGTAGAAATTGTATGCTGGCAGATGGATATGACCCCTAGAGTTTAGAGAGGGTAATCGTGTATTCCTCTATGTGTCACCTAGGATGGGTCACCATATGACACATAGACATTGAAAGTTGGCGCCCAAGATTGTTAGACCATTTTATATTGTGGAGAGAATCAGACTGGGGGCTTACAGATTGGATAATTCACAAAAAATCATCACAATGTATGACATTTTCCATTTCTCACAGTAATGATGGTATCACAACAACCCTTTTCATGTGAAATATGAAGATGATTTGGATCTTTATATAGATTAATCCTTTGAGGAGCATCCAATATGTGTGTTTGATCATAGTGAGAAACTGTTGAGGGGAAAGACAATTCCAATAGTTCATGTATTATTGAAACATGGTCATGTGTAGGAGGAAACTTGGAAAAGGGAAGTAGATAAAAGGGCTTAATGTACAGATATTTGTTGCTCTAAATCCTAGATAATCTTGTGTCTATAGCTCAAGGATGATCTTTTATAAGGTGGGGAGATTGTAACATCCTGACCATTTCTGGAGTTGATTTGGGCTTGAAATTTAGTTATGTTTTGTTTTTATTTAAGTAACATTAAATTGGGTTTTACATTGAGGAGTTTTTGGGTGGAAATTATGTTTTTTTTGAAAAAGAGTCTATTCGTGGTTGGTTCATGGTTAGGGAAAGCCATACACCCATCCTAGGAAACCATAAATCCCTCAACAATGTGGGTTCAAATTTTCGGTGCACGGTTTTTCAAAATGTGCACCCCAAAAATAAATGGCACATGGTTGGCACAGGGTTAGGAGAAACCATGTGACTCAACCCAGGAAACAATTTACATGATTTAAATTAGAACAAAATTTATTTTAAAATTTCCAGGAATTCCTAGGACTCACATATTTTGACCCCACTCGACCCTAGGTCCACTTTCATGATTTTGGAGCTCTCTCAACGAATTCTGAGCCATCCCAACATCATTTCGTCATGATACAAATCTCATATCGAAGATATCCTCCTCTTTTAGTATGTGTATTATATCGTTTTTATTATCTTATTCATCCCCTCTTATTCTTTCATTCGTTTGGTGAAAATTATTCTCTTTTTTGATAGATCTAGGTCTAGATTTGGTGAATCTTGATCTATTATTATCGGAAAAGATTTATAACTAATGAGATATTGATTTTTGAATTTAGTTTTAGGATTTTAGATCTATAATCCCATCTATGATGTTGTGATTCTTGATTTTGGGGATTTCCATAGGGCAATCATCCATCAGAAAATCGAGGTTCGTGGTTTAAAAATTCAATTCTCATTGTGTTGATTTTGACTACATATATGAAATTTGTAGAATTTCCAGTTTCTTTATAAATTGTAATATATAATTGAAATAATTAATATAGTCAATTAATTAATTGATATGGTTGCGAAATAGGAAATTTTGTATTGATGAACGATATAATTAATTAGATAAATAATTATGTGATTCTCGTAATTTTTGAATTAGTATTATTAATTATTGAATCAATTATCAATGGATTTTACAGAATATTGGGAATTTTAGAATTATGATAATTAATTGATGAATTAATTATCAAGGCAAGGATTGAGGATATTTGGATAAAATTGAATATTTCTAATTTTGGAGCTACAATTATTAATTGGTAAATAAGTTATCAAAGTATTGAATTGAGAATTTTGGGATAATTAATGTTGAATTAATTAGTAAATTGATTGAATTGTAAACTGATAATAATTAATTGGTGAATTAATTATTAAATATTGATTATGTGAATGGAAAATTAATTATTGTGTTAATTATCGAATTGATTGAATTTTAAATTGAGAATAATTAATTGGTGATTTAATTATTCAATGATTATTATGTTAATGGATAATTAATTGTTAAGTTAATTATCAAATTTTTTGAATTTTAATTGAGAATAATTAATAGGTGAATTAATTATTAGATGTTAAAAATGTGATTGGTTAATTAATTGTTAAATTGATTAACGAAAAAGATAAGTGATTAATTAATAGTCATATTAATTAATGGGATTGGAATAATTAATTTATGAGTAAATTAATTGTTGATAAATGGGGTGCTAGTCATGATAATCTAGGCCAATAATGATGTGCATGCATAGTTGTTAAATTGGGGATATATATGATGATATATGCCAATGATAGATCTACCAGTATGGTTGATAAATTGGGTTCCAGACATGATGATCTATACTAATGATATGTGCACACAATTGAGAATTGGGGTACTAGACATGATGATCTACACCAATTTTATATATTCATTTTTATGAATTGGGATGCTATACATGATTTTCTAGGCCCATAATAGATGTATAAACATATGAATGTTTGCTAAGTGGGTTATTAGACATGGATTTTCAATACTCAAAACAATTTTTCATCATTTTAATGTGTATAAAGTGGTTGGGAAATATTGGGGAGAGTTGGAAAGGTTTTTGAGAAGGTTTTAGGGATTTTATAAGGGTGAACAGTTTGAGAATGGTATGTGAAAACATTGCCGAATCTCGAGGAAACCATTCAAGCTGAGGCAGAGGGAAATGGGATTGAGCATGGAAAAGGTGCATAGTTTACAAACCATGCAACCATCCATGGTAAAACATGTAACTAGTGATAGTAGAATTTCACCTGGTCAGAACATGATTTTTCTAACCGTGCAGAGACCCCTTTGGCATAGTAGAAGTCACACGATTAGTGCACAGTTTGTCAAACCATGTGAGCTAAACTTATGGAACATTAAAAAGGGGATTTAAAAAAAATGAATTAGGCTTGTTATTAAACCTAGATACCCCATTTATATTCCCTTACAACCCCAAATTGGTATTTCTTCAACTTAGGGGTTTGGGAGGATCTCTCACTCATTTTACAACAGAATCAAAGGGTTTTGAAGGTACTTTGAAGGCAATTTGTACACAGTAAGACTCCTCTCTTGGTTGTTTCAATGTATTCCTTAGGTATACTACCCTCTCTCTCCTGTTTTCCTTGATCTACTTCTTTCACATGTAAATCTAGTGTTTTTTTTCCTATAATGGTATGATTTTTTATTTTTCATGTTATGGAAAGGGATCTAAGGTGATTTTGTAGATGTTTCAATCAGATTTAGGGTGTGGTTGTGTGGTGGTTTGATTTCTCTAAACCCTAATGTAGGTGGATCAACTCTTGACTCCATTTTTCTAGAACTATAGGATTAGTTTCAAATTAATTGATTTTTCTTGAAATTTTTTATAATGTGATGTGAGAAGCTTTATTGATATCCATTGTTTGATGATTTGTTGAATTTATAGAAAATGGGTTGTTATGGTGAAATTTTATTTTTTGTTGGATCTTAAAATGTCAATTTTGAAATCATTTTCTTGGTTTGGTTTATGAAAAAAAGTTTTTTAAAATATTTTTTAATAAAATGTTTTTTTTTCATTGAAGTGTGTTTTGGCATAGAAAATGTCTTAATGGCGGTTTCAATAATTGGGTGATTTATTGAAGTGGTTTTGGCATTTTGTAGGAATCATTTATTTTCTTAAGGGATTGTTTGGTTAGGAAATTTTTGGTTAGTATATACTAACATAGGTTGGTTGATATGATCTTGGTTAATATTTATTTTCATGATGTTGTGATTTTGAAAAATGCTATTGGCTTAATTTTTTTTTCTAATGTGGTTAAGCATAGATGTGAATGGATGGATAGTGGTCATGAAGGACCACAATAAAAAGTGGATTGATAGTTTATATGAAGGAACACCATCAAGTATAAGTTGTAATGAAGTTTCAATATAATGGAAGAGGGGTGGATGAGCTTGGACTTGAAGCTCCACCGTCATGGGTACACCATGTTTGGGGGTGCTGAAGTAGTGAATATGGATTAAATATACATGTTGTCATGTAAGGTGAAGTGATTTATTTAAATATGTGTTTGTAAAATTGTTGATGGTCTATTTGGTTTGATTAATTAGTTTGGTTTTAATTTGGGTAAAATTGATTGGAATGGTGGTTTTTGGGTTACTGGAAATTTTTTCATTTTTTCATGGTTTTATATAATTTTTTATATAAATGTGCTAACAGGTTCAATCCTAGTGGCATGTGTAGTTAATCCATTTAGAGAAATCCTAGTGAGTATTATTACACAACCCCTATTTTAGAAATTTTGTGCTTTCCAGATGTCATATTATAGAAAACAGGTAATGCTAAGTCACCTCATTTCCTTAGTGGTTCATCGTGATACTTGGGAGGATTTGCAGTGCTTGGTGTATAGAGCTTGGTGTGGATCTATAGAGATGTGTCATGGATTCTTTTTGTTTTTTCATTTAGTCTTCCTCTTGGTAATACAAGTTTGTTATTGTGATGGTTTTTTATTTTTTGGTCTTTGTGAAATGTTAAATTTTAATACATTTTTGACATGAATCATGTAGTTGTTTTGGTATTGGGACATTTGGCAGGTTTTTTTCATTTCAAATGGAAAGTCATCCCCCATAATTAAAGAAGACCTCAACATATTTTTACAACATTTGGTGACTTGTGGATTCCACCTAAGGCTAAGTATCACTTCTGCCTTGACTCATTATAATGAGGAGGGGCATGATGTTCAATGTGGTATCAATTTTTTCAGTCCTTAACATTCATGTGAATGTAGTTTTGTTCGATTCATTATCGTTAATTTTTGGTGTTGATGTTGATACTCATTCTTGTTTTATTCCTCGAGTTGGGAGGTATGTAAGGTGTAGGAATGTCAGAACCTAAAATTTACATAATAAAAGGATGTACCTAACCCTTTTATGGTGAAATTCATGTTACTAGGGAGTTGGGTACATAAGTGTTTTGGAGACACTTATAGGATAATGATCTCATTGTTTTGGGTGTATCCAATGAGATGAGCATGGAATCCATGGTATGAATGACTTTCCACTAGGATTGCATATTTTATTGGATGTAATTATTGATGTTGAGGTAAAAATGTGTTGATATTTGAGAAATATTGAAATTGTTTTCAATTGTTTTTTTTGAAAAGAGAATTCTTGTGGTATTTGGAAAATGGGTTTATTTTCAAAACACAGTGGATTTTTCCAAAATGGTTGAGCACAAAAAATGATTTTTTTTGAAATAATGGTTGTGATAGATGGAATGTGATATAATTTGAAATTTTAAGCCTTTATTTTATAGAGAGTGAGACTTATGATTGTTATTGTGTTGATAGAAATGGAACTGGGTAGGCGTCATTAAGACCAAACAGAGGAAGCTATAGAAAATGTTGTTTCAAATAATCCCTAGGTGAACTAGCATCTAGTAAAAAGAATATTGCAAGATTTAGAAGCCCTAGAATGTGGTAATAGAATGTATGATCTGAATTAGGTGAATCACTCGGTTCACTTTCTGATGTAGAATCCACCCTTCATTAGAGGGGATTCAGAACAAGAAAGGTTGATATAATTATTTAATAGGATGAATAAAATCTTCAATATCTTGGGCACTCTATTGGAATTGAAGGACAAGATTAAATAGTATATGTTGGAAGATATGTCTAGTAATTGGTGGGAGTTAGTGGGCCAAGCAAAAGGGGACCAAAGTATGGCATGAGAGGATTTTGAGGAATTTTTTAACAAACAATTCAATCCGCATATATTCATAACTCATTGAATAGTAAATTTATTATTTTTGATGAAAGATAACCTCTTGGTAAAATAATATGCAGTGATGTTAATGAAATTTGTCCGATTAGTGCCCGAGGTTGCGATGAGTGCATCCTTGAAGGTTCATATCTCTGAATTAGTATTAAGTTATGAAATTAATTCCAAAATTGTGATTCTCTATATAAAGTATTATATAGAGATGGTAAATAAAGAAATAGTGGATGAAATGGATATCTCAAGGTCTATATGCGGGGGAAGCATGTTGGTACCCACATGAAATGGTGGGAACTATAACACGTGGATCAATAAGAAGAGGGAAACTTATATCCATGGTGGGAGTATGGCTCATAATCCAAAGGGAGGATTGGTGAACATTCCTATAAAGCCTCAGAGTAAGATAGTAAGTTTCTCTGTGGTTCTATATGCCACATAATATAAGGACCCAAGATTAAGCTACCAGACTCATCACATTTAAATACTATGTAATTATTTTTATAAAAAGAAACTGAGTAATTATACAACATATTACACAAATGAGTAACTTTTACTGGTATAGGTTCTAGAGAATAGCCAAAACTTACACTTTTTACAGAGCTGTACAAGAGTAAAATAAAACTAATAGATAGACATTACATTTTCTAACATTTTGATCTAAGTGAATGCCACCAGAAACTCTACTAATCTAGTGAAAAATAATTTAAAGAAAGGGGTGAGAATTAAATTTTCCTAATAAGGGGTTTAAAAACCATTGATATATCCTTATATCATATTATTTTGAAAATAAATTTTTAGAAACATTTAGAAATACCCTTTTTGAAATATTATTTGAGATTAAATAAGCCTAAAAAATACTATATCACTTTAGAAAATACTTACATTTATAAATTTATTTAAACATATTCTAGTGATTTTTAAAAAATATTAATTGAGCTATTGAAAATAAAACACATGATGTGACTAGATACATTGAAGGTTGTCTGGGTCTACACACTTTCTTAAGGGATATGCTAACTCCCCACTCCATATCATGTTTACCATGTTCATGTGCCATTTTTATTAAAAATATTTTCATCATGCCAAATATATATATATATATATATATTCATTTTACACTGGAGTTTTTATTTTAAAAAGTGAATTAATATTAAAATAAAAAACGCCTGCATTTATATCTAAATGTATAATTGTAAACCATCGCAGAAATGGAATTGTTAGACTTACAAAAAAATACTATTATATTTGAATTTCCATATTCTCATGGATGATTAATTAGAATTCATGATCTTATAAATTTCATTCATAAATTCATAATAATCCATTTTTTAAGGTGGTTCTGATAAAGAATAATTTATTCAATGCTCATGCATATATTCATATTCATACAAATACATACTCATATATTAAATTAAGAACTATCCTAAAAAATCATTGATATATGGATACAATAAAAAAATTTATATGACATGTAAATAACATGATAATATAATGATATTATTTTTTAATTAATTATAAATATTTAATTTAAGAAGAGTTATAAACTTTTAAAATAATACTTTTATGCATATTCTTGGAAAAACATGAAGCATGGAAATAATCATTCTTGTATAATCTTGACATTTAGTATTTAGAGTAGAAATATATATATATATATATATATATGTATATATGTATATATATATATGTATGTATGAATATATTTCAATACCTAAAAATATAACATCCATTAAATTAATCCTTACTTGAATTTGAAGTAATGAACAATGGATTATGAAAAATTATTACTAAAATATATATATAAAAAACATTACAATCCCAAATTAATATTATAATTTGGAGAACAAATTTGTATAAAACATATAATTTAAAATACTTATTTAATGTAAATTAACCTTGAAATGTTACTTGATCATAAAATAGATAATTCATGTTTATGATAGTAAATAATTTCTTACATGATAATATTTCTGAAATACTTTGATAAAAATGAGTAAACTCCCTTGAACAATTATAATTTCATATTTAAAAAAATTTTGATTGGAAAATATTTTTAATCCCTTATAATAACTATAAATTTGGAATAATATAAATATATAATCCATTTTAGAATTTAGAATATATATATGCTATATATAAATCCAACTCAAACTGACCAATAAACTAAACTATTAAAAAATGAATTCGAAAATAAAAAATAAATGATCATAATATCACCATTACAAAGAAATATTTGTGTAATATTAATCCACTTACCACATGAATTTTAATCAGTAGAACTTCTACATGACACTCAGGTACACCAAAAGTATGAAAATAATATAAGTGATATAGAAATAAAAAACAAAGCAATATAGAGACCATTTGTGTTCAATAGGGGAACTTCCATTTTCAACTCAACTTGAATGTTTATTTATATAAATATTTCACAGAAGTGTGTTAGAGAAGCTTAAAGAATAAAATAAATAGAATACCGGTTGAGATTTGGTCTACACTAAAAAACAGAAGTGTCCCATTTCTTTAAATCATAATATATTATATAGGTATTACATCCTGAAAGTTGTAAATTCTATCAGAGAATCAAAATTTCAAAATATAAAATGGAAAAATTCATGGAAATTATAAAAAAAGATTCTATTTAATATCATATCCAAACATAGTCTTGAACACAGACCAAAATGATTTATAAAGATCTCCAAAAAAGGACAAAAAATCGTTTTCAAATAATACTATATAAAATAGTGATGTATTTTAAAAAGAAAATTTTATGCTAATAATATTCACATATGAAAAAACCGAATGATAGTAAAAGGTAATGCTGACACTGAAATCAAAAGATGTCTAAGGAACATTTCTAATGTAGATTAAAAACATTCCAACATCAAACTAAAAAACACCTACCATGTTAGGTTGAATAAAATAGAAATAGAAACATCAATGCTTCCTCAATTTATGCTTAGTAACCTACAATCTACACATATCATAAATGTCAACAATTGAAATCCCTAACTACAGACTAAAACCCGATGACATTACTCTGTCCTTCTTCGATTGTGCCTCGCAAATGTGACAAGATATCCAACAACACTCATCCAACTACATCGACCATAATGGCTTTGATCGAAATCCCCAACATAATCCTCGACCTTGATGATAGCTCCTCCTGGTTGTGCGAAAGAGTGCGAGAAAACATTGTTGCTTGAAAAAATCTCCTATGAACCCTATGCGTGGTCGACATCACGGACCGAAAAACCTTAAACTCAATTTTTCAATATTATTATTGTTATATTTTTTATTCATTTCTCATTATAATGGTTTACTATTATTATCATTTATTTAATTAAACATAATTCCCAGACACACACACACACACATATTCAATTTGATTTGTAAATTGAATAATAAGTATTTATTATTTATCTATTCATTTAAAATATCTATAGTTAAGATAAATAAATTCATGCATATAAAAACAATTTTAATAATTTATAATTTCAATATTTCAAAAAAATATTTTATAGATCAAAATAATAAGCATTTATAAATTTTTATAAATGAAATAGACTTTAATTATTATTAAATTTTTTATCCATGTTTTAAAATGTTTTATATGTTTAAAATTATAATTATAATGTCACCTAATAAAAAATTAAATTTTAGTAATTAATGTGAAATTAAATTTTTTAAAATAAAATATTATTTCATGTCAATAATTTAATAATAAATGAAATGAGTTTTATTGAAACAAATTTTAACAGTTGTTAAATAATCTTTTGATTAAATAAATAAAGTATAATTTTAAACCAAGAAGTACAATATATTTTTTAATTTAAAATAGATTTTTTAACTATAAATAATAAGTATATAAGTATTAACTTATAATTGATTTAATTAAAACATTTAATTGAAATTATTTTTTTAATGGAAAATATCTCAAAAATATAATTTCTTTGTTCTAATTTTAATTTAATCCATTTAATAAAATATTATTACAATATTACTATGTTATCATTTTTTGGATGTTACATTATTCCTCCCTCAAAATAATTCTGTCTTTGTAATTTGTTGTTGGACTATTTTCATCTATAGAAATAAGAGACACTTGAACCGCTAAACTTCTAGACTCTATAGAAACATCTAATCCCCAAAGTTATCTAGACCATTTCTCTAATACCAATTATACGGACCTAAACTTGAGCTTTCAGACTCATCACATTTAAATTCGATGTAATTGTTTCTATAAAAATGAAACTGAATAATTACACAACATATTACACAAATGAGGACCTTTTTACCAGTCTTGGTATTCGAGAATAGACACAACTTACACTTTTATCAGAGTTATAAAAGAATAAAATAAAACTAATAGAAGTACACTAAATGCGCTAACTCTATGATTGATGTGAACTCCATAAAAAACTCTAATAATCCTATGAAAAATAATTTAATGAAAGGGGTGAGGATTAAATTTGCCAAGTAAGGGGTTTAAAAACATTTGATAAATCCTTATAAAATATTCTTTTGAAAATAATTTTGTAAATACATTTAGAAATACCCTTTTTAAAATATTATTTAGATTACATAAGCTTTACAAATACTATACCAATTCAGAAAATAATTACGTTCAAAAATTTGTTTTTCAATATTCTAGTGATTTTTGAAAAATATTAATAAAGATCATGAAAACAAAGAACATGATGTGACTTGATACACTAAAGTCAATCTGGGCCTACCCACATTCCTGAGTGATGGGTTAACTCCCTACTCCCAATCATGTTTACCATGTTCAGGTGCCATTTTTTGTAAAAAAACATTTTAGGTTGTCTTATATATATGTGTGTGTGTATATGTTTTCCATTGAAGTTTTTATTTCAAAACATGAAAGAATATTAAAAAAAATACGATTGTATTTTAATCTATGTGTATAATTTCAAACCTTCATAGAAGTGCACTTGTTGGGCTTACATAAACAAAACTCTTATACTAGACATTGAATATTCTCATGTAAGGTTAATTAGCACTCATGAACATATAAATTTCATTCATAACCTCATAAGAATCCTTTCCAAATGTGGTTCTAATAAAGAAAATTATATTAAATACTTATGCATATATGCATATTCATATAAATATGTATGCATATATTACAGTAATAAGGGTTATGAAAAATAATCGATTTATGTTCATAATAATAATTTTAATATAACATGAATATAAAATGTTAAGATAATGATATTATTAATTTTCAATTAATCACAAATAATTAATTTATGAAGAGTTTTAGACATTGAAAATAATACTTTTATTCAAATACTAAAAATAACTTCAATCCTGTACATAATCTTTCTTTTATAATATTGACATTTAGTATTTTGTGTGTATATATATATTTTCATGTATATATTTAAATACATAAAATTATTACATCCATAAAATTAATGCATACATGATTTTTAAGTAAAAAATAATAGAGTATGATGAAATATATTTAAAATATATACATGTCCATCATTACAATCATAAATTGATATTATAATTTTGAGATCAAATTTTCATAAAAAATAGAATTTTAAATACTTCTGTAAATTAAAATCACCTTGAAAATATACTTGAACATAAAATAGATAAATCATGTCTAAATAATTAAAAAACTCATACATGGTAATATTTATAAAATAATTTCCTAAAAATAGCATAAACTCCCTTACACAACTATAATTTCATATTTTACAAAATTTTGGTTAAAGAATAATTTTAATCCCTTATAATAACTATAAATTATGAATAATTCAAATAAATAAATCTATTAGAGAATTGAGAATATATACATGCTATTTGTAAATATATCTCGAACATACCAAAAAATTAAACAATTAAAAATGAATTCGAAAATAAAAAATAAATGATCATAATATAAAACTTACACAAAAATATTTTTGTAATATTAATCCCATTACCTCATGAATTTGAAGGAGCATAACTTTTACATGACACCCAAGCATACTAGATAAATGAAAACCATGCAAGTGGTGCAGAACTCAAACGCAATGCTGTAGAGTGACCATTTGTGTTCAACAGAGGAATGTTCATTTTTAACTCAACATAAAACTTTATTTATATAAATCTTTGATAAAAGTGTGTTTGATAAGCTTAACACATAAAAAAATAGAATAGATTTTGAGGTTTGGTCTACACCAAAAATCATATTTCCCCCTTTTAAATCAAAACAGATTATATATGTTTTATATTATACAAGTTAGAAATTCAATCAGAGAATTTTAATTTGAAAACATAAATAGGAAAAAGTTATGGAAATTATAAAACACAGTTTGATTGAATATCATATCCAAACATACTGTAAAAGCTCGACCAAAATGATTTATAAAGATCACGAAACAATGTCACAAAATTGGTTTCATATAATACTATATAAATAAGTGATGTTTTTGGAAAAGTAGATTCGATGAAAGTAATATTCACATAATAACAAAACAATAATGATAGCAAAAAGGTAATACTAGCACCGATATCAAAATAGATCCAACGAACACGACTAAAGTAGAAAAATGAGACACAAAAAAATACCTTCCTTGATCGGATTAAGAAAATCAAAATCAAAGTCATAATACTACCTCGATCCACTATTAATGATTTCCAATCTACATAGATCATAACCACTAGTTATTGAAATCCCAAACTGTGGATTTAATCATGACAACATCACTTGGTCCTTCTTTGATCTTGCCTAATGAAATGAGACATTATCTCCACCCACACTTGGCCACATACATTAACCACCATGGTAGTGATAGAAACCCACCTACATTAGCCTCTACCTCGATGTTGACTTCTCCCAGGGGTGTGAAAGAACACGACACATCCTACTAATCGATTCTGTCACCTAAGAAATCAATGCTTGGTCGACTTCATAGACTAAAAAACCTTAAACCCTATTTACCACTTTTTATTATTTTTCATTTCTCATTTTAATGGTTTACTATTATTATAATTTATTTAATTAAACATAATTCATATATATATATATATATACACAGATATATATACATATTTATATATATACATATATATATATATGTATTCAATTTGATTTATAAATTTAATTATATGTTTTTATTATTTATCTATTTTTTTAAAATATATATAATTTGGCTTAATAATGTAACACCTTTCAACATAATTTTAATAAATTTTAAATTCAATATTTCATAAATAAAATTTATAGATCAAAATGACAATCATTTATACATTTTTATAAATAAAATCAACTTTAATTATTCTTATTGTTGTATCAACGTTTAAATTTTTTTTATAAGTGTAAAATTAAAAAAAAATATGTTACTTAAAAAATAAAGTTTAGTAATTAATGAGAAATTATAATTCTAATAATTAAATATTATATCATGTCAATA
The DNA here is from genome assembly GCA_963277665.1 of Viscum album. Lineage (NCBI taxonomy): Eukaryota > Viridiplantae > Streptophyta > Magnoliopsida > Santalales > Viscaceae > Viscum > Viscum album. Next base: position 1,206,084,611 of record OY728127.1, on the reverse strand, counting down.
ATTTAATAATTAAAGAAATTCATTTTATTGAAACAGATTTTAACCGTTGTTAAATAAACTTTAAATTAAAAAAATAAATTATTCTTTTAAACCAAGAAAAAAACAAAAGTTTTTAATTTAAAATTTATTTTAAAACTATAAATAATAAGTATATAAGTATTAAATTATAATATATTTAATTAAAATAGTTAATTTCAAATATTATTTTTAAAGGAAAATATTTCAAAAATATTATTTGTTTTTATAAATGTAATTTAATCCACTTAATAATTTTTTTTTACAATAATACTTTGTTTATCATTTTTTGGACTGTTACACATAAAGCAGGATTGTACGAAACAACCTCGATCATGTCATAACTGTAACAAGATGGGGGATCTTTAACATTATTATCACAGTGCTTTAAGGTCAATCATTCGTGAAACTCATCGGGGGTCACATACATCCTATGACTTGATTGGATGGGGGAAACCATATACCCCTCATTAGTTGAGTAGAGTTAGTCATGGTGATTCTTGGAATACCATGACTCAATATTAGGGGAAGTTTTAATAGGGTAATAAAGAGAAGAGTGTGAAAGAAAAGATTCTATTTACATCCGAGCAGATTATGGTGGACGATCAATCGAGACCATACATGGTGCGATGCATGATTCATTTGAATTATACCATTATGAAAGTGTTGTTCGATACATGTACGTCTCATTATTTCATTACTTCACGTGCTGTTTAGTTGTTGGGTTTAAATGTGGAAATGATGCATTTGTGATTAAAAATTCAAACTCTACTAGGTCAAAGAGAGTATTGAGCCTTTCTGTGTAGATTATGTGGTATAAATTCTTATGGGGTTGAGTTGACATGGGACTTCTCAGTGCTTGAGATGAATTTTTATGATATAATCATGGTCGTGGATTGGTTGATGATGTATTGGGCCCACATAGACTATTATGCATTATAATTTGTTTCATGTTCCGTGATGGAATTTAACATATATTTAGAGGAGAGAATAAAGTAAAGGTGGGTGAAATGGTGTTTTTTGAACCATAGGTTGGGACCATATCTTACTATTATTGGGATTTGTCATTGGCATCGATGGATGAAATCTAGATGAGCATTTTTACATCTGTTATTGATCTATTTTTGGATGTCTTTCCAGAAAAATTCTCAGGTTTCCACTCACAAGATAAGTGGAGTTTTTGATTGACCTCCTTATAAGGACCGATCTTATATCACTTCCATCTTATCATATGGAACCTATAGAACTGAGGGAATTGAAAGTACAGTTAATGGTTCTCGAAAAAAGGGTTCTTCTATCAATTTACATATTCGTGGGAAGCACTAGTTTTTTTTGTTAAAAAGGAATATTGATCTCTTTGGTTGTATGTTAATTATCATAAGCTTAACCATGTTATGATAATGAATAAATTTCCTCTCCCATGAATTTATGATCTGCTCGATTAGTTGACGGGAGATCAGTGGTACTCCAAAATTCATTTGCAATCTGGATATCATCAGTTGTGGGAAACAAAGGTGGATATTATGAAAATATATTATGGAAGTAGATATGGACATTACAAGTATGTGGTTATGCCCATTGGTAATAAAAATTCACTATCGGCCTTCATGTAATTGATGAATCAAATATTTCAAAGATATCTAGATTCTTTCATGGTGGTGTTTTACTGATGATATATTTGTGTATTATAGTACAAGGGTCGGGAATGGGAAACAATTGGTGATAGTTTTGGGAATCTTGAGAGATTATCGGTTGTATAACAAATTATGGAAATGTGATTTTTGGATATAGGAGGTTCTTTTTTTTGGCTTGGTTATTTTGTAGAGAGGGGTTTCAGTAGATTTAGAAAAGAGAGTGGTTTTTATCTCTTAGAAACTTCCAAAGAATACCTTTGAGATATAGTGCTTCCTTTGTCTTGATGGGTATTACTGATGTTTTGATTTTTATTTCTCACAACTATCTTCACCAATAACTTATTTGACAAATAATAATGTTCCATTTCAATGGAACAACCAGTGTCAGATATTTTTTTCAAGCACTTAAGAGTCTCCTTAAATCAACAAAAATCATAGTTTTTCTATAACTAGAGAAAGGGTATGTGGTGTATTGTGATGTGTTGGGATTATGGATCGGGTGTGTTATCATGCAATGGGATCTTGTGGTTTCATATGGTTCACGAACATTGAGGTTTCATGGGAAGAACTACCCAACACATGATTTGGAGTTAGTGACTGTGGTGATTGATTTGAAAACATGGTGTCATTATCATTGATGAGAAATTCATAGTGTTTACCAATCATAAGATATTGAATCATATTTTATCATATAGAGATTTGAGTTCAAGGAAAAGTTATGGATGAAGTATCTCCTTATTTATGAATTTTACTTGATGTACACATCGGGTAAGAGAAATTCAGTGGTAGATGCATTTAGTAGAAAGTGATATGGTCAGGTGGGGAAACATGCATCAGATCAGTTGACGTAGATGTCAGTTATAGCTGAAATAAGTTTTGAATGTGAATACTTGGTAAATGTATAGGTTTTATTTCTAGTTTTATTGGTTTCAGACATGGTTGGTTTAGTGAGAGAAGCATAGATGTCTGATTTAGAGTGTGTGGATATGAGGTCAAAACTCAATGGTTGGTATACTATTAAGGCTAAAATTTGGATGGGATCTCATTGTTTTACTTTTTTTTGCATTGGATTTTTGTACCAGTGGATTATCAACATAAACTTATCGGTTCTTATCTTTATTATTGATGCAATATCCATCCTAGAATTAAAAAAATGTAAAAATCATTGAAAGCCCGATTCTAGTGGATGGGTATGAAAAATAACATATTCATGTTTTTTTGAGATTCTTGACTTGAAATCAATTTAAGGTATATCATAAGTTTATGACATGTATGTTTCCATCATTATCTATCCCTATGTTGTTGTGGGAACTAATAGAAATAGTTTTTTTACAGGTCTCCCATGAACGATTATGAAACACCATGCCATATGGGTGATTTTGGATCATCTCACAAGGTTGGATCATTTCATCTATATTTTTGAATATAATTTGGTGGAGGATCTATCCAAAATCTATATCCCTTAGGTGGTAAAGAGGCATGGTGTACTAGTTTTGATTGTATCAGATTGAGATCCGAGGTTCATGTATCATTTTTGGAAATCCATGTAGCAAGCCCTTAGAATTCAGTTAATGATGAGTACGAAATATCTCTAACGGATGGGAAATATGAGAGGATAATAAAAACATTGGAAGACATTTAGCATGCTTTTGTCATTGATTTTGGTGCCTTATAAGAGGACCACTTACTATTGGTGGAGTAATATTATAATAAAAACTATTAGGTCTCCATACATATGGCTTTGTTTAAATCATTATATGGGAATCAATTTCATTCTCCACTCTGTTGGGTGGATATGGGTGAGACATAGGTTGTTGGACTAATCATTTTTTAGGAGTCTACAAAGAATATTAAGTTGAGTAGGAAGATAATAGAGTTGATGCAGAGTCGTCAAAAATCATACATGGATTATCATCGATGATCATTGTCATTTGAGGTGGGTAATCATGTGTTCTTGAGAATCTCTCATAAGATTAGAAATCATCATTTTGGGAAGAATGGAAATTTATATCAGTGGTATATTAAAAAATTTCACATACTTGAGTAGTTTGGAGAGGTGGAATGCTGGTTGGATTTTTCATCACGATTCAGTGTGGGGCAGGATCTGTTTCCTATTTCCCAGTTGAATTAGTATCTCTAGAATCCTAACCATGTGATTCATTGGGATCTTGTTGAGATAGAGACATATGCTTCATCGGTGCATTTTCCCGTGTATATTTTGGGTAGGAAAGAGAATTTCTTCTATGTTAAAAGAATCATTCTAGTTCTGGTTTTTTGGAAACACTCTCGAATTTTGGAGGAGACCTGGGAACTTGAGAAAGAGATGACTGAGAAATGGACTAAGCTCTTTTGACAAAGTGATGGTTCTATAATTTCTGAGGACATAAATTCCAATGGTGGGTAGAATTTATCACCCCTCATATTGAATTATTTTACATTTTTTATTCTTTTTAGGTATATAAAGATGTTGGGAAATGTTTGAGAGAGTTTGAATGGTTTTTAAAGGTTTTGTTGATTTTATAATGGCGCACGGTTTGAGCATAGTGAATGAAAACTATGCAGAATCTCTTGGAAACTATGATAGCTATGGTAGAGGGATATAGAATGGAACACTTTTAAGGGACACAGTTTAAAAACCATGAAGATACCCCTGGTAAATCTTGCAACTTCAGATAGTGGGATTTCGCACAGTCAGCACTCGGTTTGTCTAACAGTGTTGGCCAACCATGCAAGGAACCCTTTGGGACAGTATCAGTCACACGATTAGTGCATGATATGTATAACTGTGTGGTCTAACCATGCACAAAATTAGAAATGGGTTTTAAAAAATGATGGTGGCTCTATATTATCCCTATACACCACATTTATCATCCCATTGGAACCCAAATTGGGATTTATCAAACTCATAGGTTAGGGAGGATCTTCCACTCATTTTTGAATTGCATCAAAGGGGTTTCAAGGTAAGTTAAAGGATATTATTACTCGGTAGGTCTCTTATCTTGGCTATTTCACGGTTTCACATAGATTTGGGGTTCGGTGGGTTGATTTCTCCAAACCCTAAGGTAGGTGGATTATCTATCAACACAATTTTTCTATAACTATAGGAATTAATGTCACGACCCGACCTCGGGGCCCGTGCCGTGACTACCCCAAGCCCGCCTTCCATAGGCCAGGGGCTGGCGACTAGCACCAAGGCGTAAAATCCCAGTAAACAGGGAAGGCATTGCCTTTATAAGTAACAACCACACAGAGTCAGCAAGCGGAAAGTAAAGTGCAGAAAAGTAAAGGGGGCCGGAAATACAAGCCCAACTGTAAAGTACAACTGAAAAGTAAAGTACAACAACTGAAGAAAAGACGGCGGCCTCGTGTCGTCCACTGGCAATCCCACCTGAAGGGTGGGTACAGATAGCCTCCAGGCTCCTCGGGTCCCACGTCCGCTCCGAGCACGTCCCGCCCAGTGGTCCACCTCCAGGTACCGTCCTGCTCCACGCCCCAACTGTGATCAGCGTTGTCCGTCGTCTGCAACCAACACAACAAGGTGCGGGCATAGCCCGTGCAGGGGTGAGTAAAACTACTCAGTAAGGACCCCGAGACCCCCGAAGGTCTCCCGAAATCCACAAAGGATATAGCACAAAAGAAAGATGCAATCACGAAGTAACATCTGACTCGACTTAGGTATATGCCCATACATATACCTAAGTCCCCATTTCTAGCTCTCCTCACGAGCTCAAGAACAACTCAATCCACAAAGGAAAGCAAGACTCAAATCCACAGGGAGAGTAAACAGTAAATCCACATAGGATAGTTCAACACAATCCACAAAGGAGAGTAACATAAGATTCAGCTCAACCAGGTATACTTTTTCAGATGACGTCAAAGATGATCACTGATCCATCTAAGTCGTCGGACCCACGAAGGATCGATAGGTACTAACCCCCGCAAAAGACCCACACAGGATCGGGCTCACACAGAACCTGTAGGCAGTGGCTCACACAGAACCGGTAGTAAGGACCCACAAAGGATCGGGCTCACACAGAACCTGAAGGCAGTGGCTCACACAGAACCAGTAACACTGATCCACGTAGGATCGCTGAGTGCAGTAGTCGACGCAGTCCACTGAGGATCTCTGCACAATCGTCGTCGCAGTCCACGGAGGATCTCTGCTCTGCCGTCGTCGCAGTCCACGGAGGATCTCTGCTCTGCCGTCGTCGCAGTCCACGGAGGATCTCTGCTCTGTCGTCGAAGTCACAGCCAGCACTAGGGTTCCCGCACACAGCGAGCTCGTTTAGGAGGGTCCGCTCCACGAGCCGAGAGGCTGATACATCAACTGACACGTAGTCCGAAGTTGATGTATCCAAAAGTTCCGTATCGACAACAGGATCTCAACGCAACAGACGGCGCGTCAATCGGACGCCCGGTCTGAGAGTTATTGGCAATTTCGTCCCAGGGGTCCGGTTGGTTTTTAGGGCAAAACCAACCCGACCGTACTCCGCCTGTATCCGATCCTCGGGCGGAGTATGCCAAAAGTTCCGTCTCACTTAGAGGAAACTACCACAGCTGACGGTACGTCGTTCGGACGTCCGTAGCTCAAGTTATGAGCGTTTCTGCTCCGAGGGCCCGGTTGGTTTCGTGTACGAACCAACCCGGCCGAACCCAAAGTCTTCCGAAACCTTGATTATAATATACCTAAATGACCGTCTCGATCCAAGGATCACGTAGCCGCTGACGGTTCGTCAATCGGAGGTCCCAGGCCCAAGATATGGGCGAAAGACCGAAGAGGGCCCGAAACGGGGTTCTGGGCCCGGGGCGACCCGGCCCGAACCCCCCCTGGGGTCGGCCGAACCGGGTCGGCCCGACCCGGCCCGAACCGGCGAGGCCGGGTCCGGTCCGGCCTGGGCGCGGCCCGGCCGGCCGGACCGGCCGGCTCGGCTTCGGCCGAGCGGCCGAAGGAGCCGCCGCCGCGGGGTTGACCCGCGGCTTTGAAGGAGACGCGGCCCCGCGGGGGGCCGCCTGTCACGCGGACGCGGCCGGGCCGCCGCGTCCCTTCCCGGTTCCGCGCGGCCGCGGAACCGGCCGCCGCCGCCGCGGCTTCAGCCGCGGCGGATCTTCTCCACGGCGGCGCGCCGGGCGCCGCCGCCTCCGGTCGCCGGCGCCGCCTTGCCGGCGACCCGCGCCGCCGCCGCCTTCCGCGGGCCGCCGGAGTTGCTCCGGTGGCCCGTTTTGCCTCCCGTCTGCGCCATGATTCCTCCCGGGACGCGTCCTTCACTGCGGAATCAACAATTGGCCCTTGCGTCGTGCTTTTGCCGTCGCCCGCCAAATCCGCACAAAAAGGAAGATCGACGGAGGGTTGCCGGGTCTTGTTCGTTAGACCCGCACCCTCCGCGTTAGTTATAAAATCATCGGGAGGAAAAGAATTAACCAAATCAACAATTTTAAATAAATTAAAATTGTTCCGATCAGGTTCTTTATTTGAAAAGAATAAACACGGGAAAAGAAATAAAATATTCCAATCAACCCTTACTTTGTCGTCGTCGTCGGACGAGAGGTCGTCGCGGAAGAAGGGGGGATCGTCGCGTCGTCGCGGTATCCGGCGTCGCGTCGCCAATCTCCGGATCAAGATCAAACGGATTTAATTAGTTTAAATCCGTTGATATTGAAATTAAAAAGGGAGAATAAATGATCCGATTCTCACCTTAGTTGCCGAACGAGGATCGGTCGCGGAAGAAGAGGCGTCGCCGAAGAACGTCGCGGGTAAGGCTCGTCGACGTCGCAGATCACGGTGTGCGTCGTCGAATTCCGGTCGCCGGCGTTCTTCGCGTTCTTCGCGTTCTTCGCGTTCTTCGCGTTTTTCGCGGGGAGGGTGGAGGTTCAGAGGAATTGCACAACGATAGCAATCCTCCAAAATAGACAAGTTGTCTATTTTATTATTTTGCCAACAAACGCAAAACGCGTAAGTAACGACCCATTTAATTCGTTGAATTAATTCAATGAATAAAATAGTCCATTTAATTCACGAAAGAAACAGCCCATTTAATTCACGAAATAAACCGCCCAATTAAATGGTCTGTTAAGAATTAAAGAAAACGCGTCGGTTGACTTTTCAGTTTCTTTGACGGGTTTTCGCGGGTGCGTTACTTAGCGAAAGAAACGGCGGGGCTCGTGCGGGCCCTGCCTCACAAATATCCTACCAAGGGGATAGGATATTTCTGGATAGCATCCTATCCAGTTAAACTCAGTTCAAGCCTCCTTTAAGTGGCTTCAAGTGGCTTCCAAGCAGCTTAAGTGAAATAAAATAAAGTTGTCGCACAAACTTTATTTTATTTCTGACTTAAAGCCGCAAAATTTAAAAACCACGTCTGAGCAAACGCAACTCCGGAAGAGGCGTTTCTAAGCAAATACCAGCGCTGCGATTTCATCGGTGCCCTCAGAATTTGATTCCGGGCACCGGTTCAAAAGATAGAAAAACCCGCTCGTCCGTTCACTGAACGTACCCGAGCCAAACTTCGGAAATTGATTCCGGGCACACCGGGCCTCGGAATCAGGTGCCGTCTGAAGCTGCGCTCTTGTAAAATTCCAAATAAAAATTAAGAAAAAAATTTCCCTGAAATTTGCGGGTCTTTACATTACTCCCACCTCAGGGATTTACGTCCCCGTAAAGATACATCAAAAACTAGGGGAACAAATGGGGGTACTGAGCACGCATCTGAGCCTCCCGCTCCCAAGTGCTCTCCTGGAGGTTCCTGTGCTGCCATCTGACGCGCACAAGAGGAATCGAACGCCCACGTAGGACCCGCTCCTGTCGATCCTCGATCTCCACTGGGATCTCCGCAAAAGTCGCCCCATCGTCCACGTCCAGCTCCCCAAAGTCGATGATGTGCGTCGGGTCGTGCACGTATCTCCTCAGCTGAGACACGTGAAAGACGTCGTGCACCCGGTGCAACTGAGGTGGTAGAGCCTGGCGATAAGCCACCTCTCCTATCCTGTTGAGGACCTGGAAATGCCCGATGAAGCGTGGAGACAACTTGCCGCCTCGGCCAAATCTCCGTAAACCACGTCGAGGTGAGACACGCAAAAAGACGTGGTCGCCATCCTCGAACTCGAGTGGCCTCCGCCTCCTGTCAGCATATGACTTCTGCCGGCTCTGAGCTGTCCTCATCCTCTCCTGGATGATCTGGACCTTCTCTGTCGTGGCTCGGACCATCTCTGGTCCCACGAGTGCTGACTCCCCAGGGTCTGTCCAGCACAACGGTGATCTGCAGGGTCTGCCGTACAACGCCTCGTATGGTGCCATCCCGATGGTGGAGTGGTAGCTGTTGTTGTACGCGAACTCCACCAAGGGTAGGTGGTCCTCCCAGCTGCGACCAAAGTCGAGAACACATGCACGGAGCATGTCCTCGAGTGTCTGTATGGTCCTCTCCGTCTGACCATCCGTCTGAGGGTGGAAGGCTGTGCTCAGATGGAGCCGCGTCCCGAACGCCTCCTGCAACCCCTTCCAAAGCCGGGAAGTGAAACGAGCATCTCGATCGGAAACGATAGAAGATGGCACACCGTGAAGCCGTACGATCTCCTGGACGTAAAGACGTCCCAAGCTCTCCACTGAGCCCTGCTCTCTGATGGGTAAGAAGTGTGCCGACTTGGTGAGTCGGTCGACAATCACCCAAATGGAGTCGTGAACTCTGGAAGTGCGTGGAAGTCCAGTCACGAAGTCCATAGATATGCCGTCCCACTTCCACTCCGGGACCTCCAAGGGCTGTACCAAGCCTGCTGGTACCTGATGCTCTGCCTTCACCTGCTGGCAGGTGAGGCATCGTGAAACGAACTCTGCCACAGCTTTCTTCATGCCCGGCCACCAGTGCTGTCGTCTGAGATCCTGGTACATCTTCGCCACTCCGGGATGCACCGCCAAGGGAGAAGTGTGAAACTCTCTCAGCACCTCCTCTCGCAAAGCGACTGGTACGAAGGTACGTCCTCTGAAAAGGATGTCGTGCTCTTCTCCAAGGGAGAAGCCATCAGGCGCCTGACCTGAGGATATCAGTGCACGCCGGGTCTCACAGTCAGCGTCCTCACGCTGAGCCTCTCTGACCCGCTGTAGAAGTGGAGGAGAGACTGTGAGAGACTGAAGAAAGGCTGCTCCGTCTCTATCCACGAAGGATATCTGTAAGGAGGCTAGCTGCTCCGTCGCCTCCTCAAGTAGCTGTATGCCCGTCCTCCTGCTGAGGGCATCGGCTACCACGTTCCCCTTCCCAGGAGTATAGACTATCTCAAAGTCATAGTCCTGGAGGAACTCAAGCCATCTCCGCTGTCTCAAGTTCAGGTCCTTCTGAGAGAAGATATACCTGAGACTCTGGTGGTCAGAAAAGACTGTGAAGCGCTCGCCCATCAGATAGTGCCGCCAAGTCTTCAGAGCGAAGACCACTACTGCTAACTCCAGGTCATGAGTGGCGTAGTTCTGCTCATGCGGCCTCAACTGTCGTGATCCGTAGGCGATCACGGCCCGCTCCTGCATCAGGACGCACCCGAGTCCAGTCCCTGATGCGTCGCAGTAAACTACGTACCCAACTCCCTCCTCAGGCAACCTCAAGATAGGTGCGCTGGTCAATCTCTGTCTCAGCTCCTGGAAGCTCTGCTGACATCTGTCTGACCACACGAAGGGTTTCCCCTTCTTCGTCAACGCTGAGAGTGGTGCCGCAACTCTGGAGAAGTCTGGCACGAATCTCCGATAGTATCCCGCTAGGCCCAAGAAGCTCCGCACCTCCGTCACGCTCCTGGGTGGCTCCCAAGCTAGCACTGCCTCGATCTTCGCGGGGTCCAATGCAACTCCCGCCTCAGAAATGACGTGCCCCAAGAAATGGACCTCACGTAACCAGAACTGGAACTTTGAGAGCTTGCCATAAAGCTGGTGCTCTCGGAGTGTGTCTAGCACAACTCGCAGGTGGTAGGCATGCTCCTCCTCAGTCGTCGAGTATACCAAAATGTTGTCAATGAAGACCACGACAAATCGGTCGAGGTATGGCTGGAAGATCCTGTTCATGAGGCTCATGAACACTGCTAGAGCATTGGTTACGCCGAACGGCATAACCAAGAACTCATAATGGCCATACCGACACCTGAAGGCCGTCTTCTGCACGTCCTCGTCTCGAACTCTGAGCTGATGATAGCCTGACCGGAGGTCTATCTTCGAGAACCACCGCGCTCCCTTGAGCTGATCGAAGAGGTCATCAATCCGTGGCAGCGGATACTTGTTTCTCACTGTCACCTGGTTCAGGCGACGATAGTCGACACATAGTCGCAAGCTCCCGTCCGCCTTCTTGGCGAACAAAATCGGGGAAGCCCAGGGTGAAACACTGGGTCGGATAAACCCCTTGCTCTGCAAGTCCTCCAACTGTACCCGCAGCTCCCGAAGCTCGGCGGGGGCCATCCGATATGCTGGAGTAGATATCGGGGCTGTCCCGGGGTACAAGTCGATGTAAAAGTCTACCTCTCTACGAGGAGGTAGCCCTGGAACGTCGTCGGGAAAGACGTCCACGTACTGGTCCACCACTGCAGGAAAAGCCGGACTCCGCACGTCCACTGCTCCTAGGATGAGGCTAGCCAACTGATGAGAGATAGGTTGCACTCTCCTCCGCGGAAGTCCATCCTGTGCTGCAAAGGTTCCCTTCCCGCCGGTGAAGGTAAACCTGCTCCCGTCGGTACGAACACATCGCACCTTGCGCCTAAAACAGTTGATCTGGGCATGAACCGTGGATAGCCAATCCATGCCCAAGATGACGTCGTAAGGCCTCGACGCCGCTACAAGGAGATCCCAGCCGAAGCTCTCGCCTCCTAGAGTAAGCTCACACTGCCGGCACCAGTGCGTAATCGTCGAGTCTGCTCCCGTAGGAGTCTCTAGCCGTAAGGATCGAGCCAACGGCTCAGTCGGAATCTCCGAGCTCCGAACAAGGGCAGAGGCTATGAAAGAGTGACTCGCTCCTGTGTCTATAAGTACTGCAGCAAGGGTGGAATAGACACAGATCGTACCTCGAATCATCTCTGGCATGTCGGGGTCGTAGGCCTCCACTGCCTGGAGCTGGGCCTGCCCCTGCCCACCAGCTCCCTGTGGTCGAGGTGGCCCTCCTGGTGGTGGTGGGGGTAAAGCCTGGAAGCGTCGCCCACCACCCGCTGCTCGGCCAGCTCCTCTGCCTCGTCCGCCTCCTCCCCGCGGACCGCCACGGTCGACCCTCTGCCTCTGCCTGGGTGGCCCCTCCACCGTCTGCTGCTCCTCTGGTCGGCGAGTCGGGCAGTCACGAGCCATGTGACCCTGCCCGCCGCAGGTGTAGCACAACCTGCCTCTCGGAAGGCTGGCACTCCGCTGTGTGCCCTGCACTGCTGAGCCAGTGTCCCGGGGTCGCCTGCCGGAAGGTCTGGTCCGCCTGGAACCCTGGGTCATCCGTCGGCTACCTGCTGCCGAAGACTCAGCTACCTGCCGCCCTGCGCTAGGTCTCGCCGCTGAAGAAGGCTCTGCCAGGAAGCTCTCGATCAGGAGGGCTCGCTCCAGCACTCCCGCCTGGGTCGGAATGCTGAGGGAGATCAGCGACGCCCGAATCTCCTGTCGCAAGCCCTGCTCGAAGGTCCGGGCCCGGAAGAAGGGGTCCCGTACCATGTCGGTCGAGTAGCGAGATAGGTCAGTGAACCTCGCCGCGTACTGAGCGACCGTCATGCTGCCCTGGCGCAGCTGGAGAAGCTCCTGGATGCGCACCGCTCGGAGGGTGGCCGGGACGAACTCAGAGCGGAAGAGGCTCTCGAAGTCCGTCCAGAGCAAGGATGCCTCATCGTGAACCTGGAGCATCAGGCTCCACCATCGTCCTGCCGCCACCTGCAGGAGGCTCGCTGCGAGAATCACCATGAGATCCGCTGGTGTCCTCACTAGCCTAAAGATCCGTACCACCGCCTCTAGCCAGTCCTCGGCGGCCTGGGGGTCCGCCTCACCGCGAAACCTGGGCGGTCGCTGGCTCTGAAACTCATGCAGTGCCCTGAGGCGACGTGCATCGTCAGCGTCTGGTACTGGTAGCATCGGTGGCTCGGCGGGTAAGGCTACCGCCGGTGCCACTGCTGGAAAAGGGCCCTACACCGAGGCCTCGTCGCTCGGTGGGCTGCCGTCGCGTCCTACACTCGGAACCCTAGCTGGCTGTCATCGCGGGGCCATCCTGAAAAGGAGAGCAAGAGCACCACAGTCAGAACAGTATACCTGGTGAGCTGGCACAAGTAATCACAAGGAAAACTTGAGACTTTCATAAAGCAGATCAGTATACCCGGTGAGCTGACACAAGTAATCACAAAGAAAACTTGAAACACACACGCAAACAATGTTTTCATGCATTAAGTGGGAAATCAGGAGTCAGGGTCCTGGTGTACGGATACGTCGGCCGCCGCACCAACACTGGGCTCCCTGAACTGATAACCACACTCAATACACTAAACACTATTGCTTCATATAGAAAGAAAGGACGATCAGAGTCTGCGGTAGAACCGACCACCTCTGATACCAATTTGTCACGACCCGACCTCGGGGCCCGTGCCGTGACTACCCCAAGCCCGCCTTCCATAGGCCAGGGGCTGGCGACTAGCACCAAGGCGTAAAATCCCAGTAAACAGGGAAGGTATTGCCTTTATAAGTAACAACCACACAGAGTCAGCAAGCGGAAAGTAAAGTGCAGAAAAGTAAAGGGGGCCGGAAATACAAGCCCAACTGTAAAGTACAACTGAAAAGTAAAGTACAGCAACTGAAGAAAAGACGGCGGCCTCGTGTCGTCCACTGGCAATCCCACCTGAAGGGTGGGTACAGATAGCCTCCAGGCTCCTCGGGTCCCACGTCCGCTCCGAGCACGTCCCGCCCAGTGGTCCACCTCCAGGTACCGTCCTGCTCCACGCCCCAACCGTGATCAGCGCTGTCCGTCGTCTGCAACCAACACAACAAGGTGCGGGCATAGCCCGTGCAGGGGTGAGTACAACTACTCAGTAAGGACCCCGAGACCCCCGAAGGTCTCCCGAAATCCACAAAGGATATAGCACAAAAGAAAGATGCAATCACGAAGTAACATCTGACTCGACTTAGGTATATGCCCATACATATACCTAAGTCCCCATTTCTAGCTCTGCTCACGAGCTCAAGAACAACTCAATCCACAAAGGAAAGCAAGACTCAAATCCACAGGGAGAGTAAACAGTAAATCCACATAGGATAGTTCAACACAATCCACAAAGGAGAGTAACATAAGATTCAGCTCAACCAGGTATACTTTTTCAGATGACGTCAAAGATGATCACTGATCCATCTAAGTCGTCGGACCCACGAAGGATCGATAGGTACTAACCCCCGCAAAAGACCCACACAGGATCGGGCTCACACAGAACCTGTAGGCAGTGGCTCACACAGAACCGGTAGTAAGGACCCACAAAGAATCGGGCTCACACAGAACCTGAAGGCAGTGGCTCACACAGAACCAGTAGCACTAATCCACGTAGGATCGTTGAGTGCAGTAGTCGACGCAGTCCACTGAGGATCTCTGCACAGTCGTCGTCGCAGTCCACGGAGGATCTCTGCTCTGCCGTCGTCGCAGTCCACGGAGGATCTCTGCTCTGCCGTCGTCGCAGTCCACGGAGGATCTCTGCTCTGTCGTCGAAGTCACAGCCAGCACTAGGGTTCCCGCACACAGCAAGCTCGTTTAGGAGGGTCCGCTCCACGAGCCGAGAGGCTGATACATCAACTGACACGTAGTCCGAAGTTGATGTATCCAAAAGTTCCGTATCGACAACAGGATCTCAACGCAACAGACGGCGCGTCAATCGGACGCCCGGTCTGAGAGTTATTGGCAATTTCGTCCTAGGGGCCCGGTTGGTTTTTAGGGCAAAACCAACCCGACCGTACTCCGCCTGTATCCGATACTCGGGCGGAGTATGCCAAAAGTTCCATCTCACTTAGAGGAAACTACCACAGCTGACGGTACGTCGTTCGGACGTCCGTAGCTCAAGTTATGAGCGTTTCTGCTCCGAGGGCCCGGTTGGTTTCGTGTACGAACCAACCCGGACGAACCCAAAGTCTTCTGAAACCTTGAGTATAATATACCGAAATGACCGGCTCGATCCAAGGATCGCGTAGCCGCTGACGGTTCGTCAATCGGAGGTCCCAGGCCCAAGATATGGGCGAAAGACCGAAGAGGGCCCGAAACGGGGTTCTGGGCCCGGGGCGACCCGGCCCGAACCCCCCCTGGGGTCGGCCGAACTGGGTCGGCCCGAACCGGCTAGGCCAGGTCCGGTCCGGCCTGGGCGCGGCCCGGCCGGCCGGACCGGCCGGCTCGGCTTCGGCCGAGCGGCCGAAGGAGCCGCCGCCGCGGGGTTGACCCGCGGCTTTGAAGGAGACGCGGCCCCGCGGGGGGCCGCCTGTCACGCGGACGCGGCCGGGCCACCGCGTCCCTTCCCGGTTCCGCGCGGCCGCGGAACCGGCCGCCGCCGCCGCGGCTTCAGCCGCGACGGATCTTCTCCACGGCGGCGCGCCGGGCGCCGCTGCCTCCGGTCGCCGGCGCCGCCTTGCCGGCGACCCGCGCCACCGCCGCCTTCCGCGGGCCACCGGAGTTGCTCCGGTGGCCCTTTTTGCCTCCCGTCTGCGCCATGATTCCTCCCGGGACGCGTCCTTCACTGCGGAATCAACAATTGGCCCTTGCGTCGTGCTTTTGCCGTCGCCCGCCAAATCCGCACAAAAAGGAAGATCGGCGGAGGGTTGCCGGGTCTTGTTCGTTAGACCCGCACCCTCCGCGTTAGTTATAAAATCATCGGGAGGAAAAGAATTAACCAAATCAACAATTTTAAATAAATTAAAATTGTTCCGATCAGGTTCTTTATTTGAAAAGAATAAACACGGGAAAAGAAATAAAATATTCCAATCAACCCTTACTTTGTCGTCGTCGCCGGACGAGAGGTCGTCGCGGAAGAAGGGGGGATCGTCGCGTCGTCGCGGTATCCGGCGTCGCGTCGCCAATCTCCGGATCAAGATCAAACGGATTTAATTAGTTTAAATCTGTTGATATTGAAATTAAAAAGGGAGAAGAAATGATCCGATTCTCACCTTATTTGTCGAACGAGGATCGGCCGCGGAAGAAGAGGCGTCGCCGAAGAACGTCGCGGGTAAGGCTCGTCGACGTCGCAGATCACGGTGTGCGTCGTCGAATTCCGGTCGCCGGCGTTCTTCGCGTTCTTCACGTTCTTCGCGTTCTTCGCGTTCTTCGCGTTCTTCGCGGGGAGGGTGGAGGTTCAGAGGAATTGCACAACGATAGCAATCCTCCAAAATAGACAAGTTGTCTATTTTATTATTTTGCCAACAAACGCAAAACGCGTAAGTAACGACCCATTTAATTCGTTGAATTAATTCAACGAATAAAACAGCCCATTTAATTCACGAAAGAAACATCCCATTTAATTCACGAAATAAACCGCCCAATTAAATGGTCTGTTAAGAATTAAAGAAAACGCGTCGGTTGACTTTTCAGTTTCTTTGACGGGTTTTCGCGGGTGCGTTACTTAGCGAAAGAAACGGCGGGGCTCGTGCGGGCCCTGCCTCACAAATATCCTACCAAGGGGATAGGATATTTCTGGATAGCATCCTATCCAGTTCAACTCAGTTCAAGCCGCCTTTAAGTGGCTTCAAGTGGCTTCCAAGCAGCTTAAGTGAAATAAAATAAAGTTGTCGCACAAACTTTATTTTATTTCTGACTTAAAGCCGCAAAATTTAAAAACCACGTCTGAGCAAACGCAACTCCGGAAGAGGCGTTTCTAAGCAAATACCGGCGCTGCGATTTCATCGGTGCCCTCAGAATTTGATTCCAGGCACCGGTTCAAAAGATAGAAAAACCCGCTCGTCCGTTCACTGAACGTACCCGAGCCAAACTTCGGAAATTGATTCCGGGCACACCGGGCCTCGGAATCAGGTGCCGTCTGAAGCTGCGCTCTTGTAAAATTCCAAAGAAAAATTAAGAAAAAAATTTCCTTGAAATTTGCGGGTCTTTACAATTAATTTCAAATTAATAGGGTTTTATTGAAATTGATTGTGAATGTGATGTGAGAATATTGATTGAAACCCATTGTGTAATGATTTCTGGATTTTTGGGGAAAATGGGTTATTATGGTGAAATGTTATTTTTTGTTGGATCTAAAAAAGTTGATATTAATTATTTTTCTTGGGTTGGATTATGGAAATGATTTGAAAATGGTTGTCAATAAAAATAATATATTATTGAAGTGTTATTTGGCATGGACAATGGCTTAAGTGTGTTTTCAATAATTGGGTGATTTATTGAAGTGGTTTTGGAATGTTTTTGGAAGATATTATTGGATGAAGGGATTTTTTTTTGGAATTGTGGGGTAGTATGGATTAACATGCATTGGTTGATATGATTTTGGTGATTGTTAATTTTAATGACATTGTGATTTTGGTAAATTATATTGGATTTATTGTTGGATTAAGTGTATAATAATGGGTGTGAATAGAAGGATAATTGTTGTTATGGAAGAATATATAAAGTGGATGGATAATGGACCTAAAGACAACCATAAAGGATAAGTGGGTGTGAAGTACCACTATAATGGAAGATGGGTGGATGGGATTGGATGTGAAGCTCCACCTTCCTGGGTACATCGAGTTTGGAGGTGTGGAACTTGTGAATATGGTTGGAATATACTTGCGAACACTCAATAAGAGATTGGTTATGCCAATATGAGTTTAAAAAATGGTTGAAAATGTGTTTGGTTTAATTACTTATTGTTTTTTTTCTTTGGGTAAAATGGTTTGGTAAGGGGGTGTTTGTCTTTCTGGAAATAGTTTCCTTGTTTCATGGTTTTATATAAATTGTTTATATAAATGTGCTAACTGGTTCTATACTAGTGGTGTATGTAGGGAATTCATTTGGGGAAAGCCTATTGAATATTATTACTGAAACCATGATTTTTCAATTTTGTGATTTTTCAGATGTCATATTCCGGGACACATGTAATGGTAATGCATCTCATTTCCTTAGTGGTTCATCCTGATGTTTAGGCTGACTTGTGGTGCTTAGATCATGGAACATGGTGAAGAGTTATGGAGTTGTGTCATGGGTTCTCTGGATTTTTTCATTTACTATTCCACGTCGTACTCTGATTTTGGTATTATGATGGTTTTGGATTTTTTATTTGGGAATTGTTGAATTGTAATACATTGTTGACATGAATCATGTAGTTGTTTTGGTATTGGCAAATTTGTTTGGTTGTTTTCAATTCAAAGGGAAAATAGTCCCCCACCATTCATGAAGCCCTTTGCATTTATTTCCAGCTTTTGGAACCATGGGGATATATCCTAAGGCCATTTAGCATTTGTGCCTCAAATTAAGATGATTTGGAGGGATATGTTGTTACATGATAAATGGTCAAAATAACGAAATATGAATTGATTATGTTATATGGACCAGACTCCAAAAATTTATGATGTTGGAATTGATTTTTAGGTATCCATCTGAACCCGAGGGTTTATAAAGTTAAATAAACATAAATTTATATTGTGATAACTATATATCTATAATAGTAATAATTTTTTATATAGCTGTATATAATTTTATTTTAATGGATTTGTTTTAGACACCATTATTGGTGGCCTTCTATATTGTATTGGCACCCTACTCGGGCAACATGATTAGCACCTGAATAGAATTTATTATTGTAGGAAAGGTTAAGGGAAAAGGCACAGTGTTAGATAGATGAGTTGGGTTGGATCTTGGAGGAGGGATCTAGATGTGGTTCATGACCTAGTTGGGATTTGTTAGTTTCTTAATATCATGTTTTTATTTTAGACACGTGACACTTACATTGCCTGTCAGGATTCCTGCTTCAATTGGATATTATATTTACTACTTTGTTACTATGAGATATTGGTGTTTTTAATTGATATATATTTATTTCTTTTTTGTTTATTATTGATAATGGTGTTTTAATCTAATAATATACATTATAGTCTCCCATGATCGACTTATCAGACCCTCGCTTATAACCAATAGCCTTTAAAGTATGGGGAGGCTCACTTGAGGTCATGTGACTGGTCGGCTCGGGGCACCGGTATGTGGAACCAAAGTTTAGACATTACATATAGTGATTCATCAAATAAGTGGATGGTTTATGTGATTTTTAAATATTATATGGTGATATCTTATGTGACTTTCTAGTTGATTGTTTATGAAAAAAATTATACGACTCATGATTTGGAGTTTTTCGTTGTGATCATTGAATTAAAGATATAAAGGATTTATCAATATGGAGAAAGGTGTAACATATATATTGATCCAAATATTTTAAAGTATATATTAACAAAAATTCTAAATATGTTCTATAGAACATGGTTGATGTTGATTAAATATTATGACTTCTCAATACACTACCATCATAGGGAAAAAAAGAAGGTGGTTGATTCTATGAGTCGAAAGGATCGTGATATCTTATCTATGATGAGGATCATTGAAGATTCAATATTAATGTCATTTAAATGGATAGACCTTGAAATCAAAATTGAATAGGAGAAATATTATCTTTCTCAATTGAGTGTTCAAGTATCTATCACTCAAAATATTAAAGAGGCTCAAAATGGGGATGTGGAGCTATAGAAGAAGGTTATAAATGTCTCCTTGTTCTACCTTGATTGTTACATAATGATAAGGTATAATAATCAAGTATTTTTACCATAAATACCAGACATGAATAAGGGACTATTAGAATAATCTCTTATGTAAAAATTAATTATTCGTTCTAGATGTATAAATATGTATAGAGAAACAAAATAGTATATCTTGTAAGATAAAAAGAATAGAGATATTGTTATGTTTTATTCCTACTGTTTTTTATTTTATAAATTTAAGGTTGATAGATATAATTATAAGTATATTTTAAAACAATTAACCATACTAGAATGGAAATTCTAAGAAATAAAAAATGATTTTATTATTAGACTCCACAAAATATCTAAAGGATACAAATAAGTGTGGGTTGTACTCAATTACCTTATAAAGTTAGTGAAATTAATTATTATTAAAGAACATTTCCTTCTTGTCTAGTTTTATAGGATATACATTAAATAGGTGGTAAGGTTTCATGGGGAACCACATTCTACGATATATAATCAGGATTAGAGGTTTACCTCAATGTTTGGATAAGTATTCAAAAAACAATTGATATCACGTTGTATTTCAAAACTAATAATCATTATAAAACTATTAGATAAACATTAAAAATTTATAGGATATTTTGAGATTCTATTATAGAGTTTTCAAAGGTTTTTGGGATCAACACCTTCCTCTAGTCAAGTTTCCTAAAAAAAATTCATTCATTTGGTCATTTAGATAGTGCTTTATGAATCCTAATATAATAGAATGATGTTAGGGAAAGGAAGGTGTTAAAAACTGATATACCTAATTAAATGGTATAGATGGTTAGATCCATTGAAGAATACATAATGGTAGCTTAGAGATGATAGAAGAGTTATGCTGGCAATCATTTATGAGATCCACAATTCGATTTTTTGGTGAAGGTTTTCCTATGAATTTATCTATCGAAAAAGGTTTGGAGATTTTGTTAGAAGGGAAAGATAATCCCTAGTTATATTAGTCCCTTTTATATTATTATTTGAGTATGGGTTTCTAATTATTTCTTGTCCCTCCCACTAAAACTCTATTTGGTTTACAATGTGTTCCTTGTTTATCTCACGAGAGGAGGTACATACCTAATCCTTAACATGTTCTAAAATTGGAGGTTTCACTATTATATCATGTAATTTTTTATGATGAAAAATATGTATAAATCTTGGATCAAATAGATAATTCTCTATAGAATAAGATACCTCAAAAGGATAATGTTATTTAAAGGGAAAACCTATGAAGAAACACCATGGGGACTTATGGATGTGATAAAGCAGAGATATCCGCATTTTTTGTAAAAGAGTGAATAAATTTCAAGGTAGAAATTTATTTAAATGGGGATATAATTTAAAAACCAACAATTTTATAAGTTTTTCAAAATAAAACTTGTAGTATTCGATAAATTGCATTACACACAACCCCAAGTCTCTAAGAACTGTGATATAGTAAATAACAATAACCCAACCATTAAATATGATGGGTTTAATAGTAAAAAACAATTTATAAAAAATTGGTATAAATGTTTTTATTAAGTTATATATATTTATTAATTCATACTAAATATGTAATCAATTTTCAATAAAGTGATTCTATGCTTCATAAATATATTTTCATCAAAAAAGCTATTTTCAAAAATTTTCATGTATAATTTATTATTAGTTTAAACCATAGTTATAAAATTTAATTTAAGAAATTAATTTAATTTTAAAAATTCTCAGGTAAATATTTCTTTAGGGTTCATATTTAGGATTTATCTAAAAAGATTTATTTTTCAGTGAATAGTGAAAATTATATATTTTTATAAAAATTTATATTTTTTGACAATTAAATATCACATTATGTTTTGAATTTTATCTTAAGTTATCCTAAGTATTATTTAATTATAAATAATATAATTAATTATGTTGTAATGTTTGTTATGATTTATTTTTTGTACATGTCAATTTCTCTCTCTTAAAAACAGACTTTTCTAAATGATTATTTTTATGTGATCAATATGTTTTTATATTAAAAAATTAATTTAATAATTATTTATATATAGTTTTATTGAAATTTATATATTATATATTAAATATAATATTTTAACATTTATTTTATGGTTTTCACAAGGCAATGAATGGATGTGAATTACATTTTACACATAAAAATTCGTTTATCAAAAAAGGGTTTTCATTGCTGTTTATGGGATTAATTAAAATTAAATTAAACCACTTATATAAATTGAATTTTCTAAAATAGATTCAATATTTTTAATAATTACAATTAATATAGTTAAATACGTTTAGTTTTTTTGTAGTTAATAATAAAAACTATGAAATTCTGTTATGATGTTTATCGTTAAAAGAGGCTTACCATATGTGGCATTTAATCACTTGGACATGGTTAGTATTTCTAGACCAAACTATAAAAATATTATTGGTATAATAAATTTAAACATTATCTTATCATACCATCAAATAACTAGCCATTAATATCCACTTTCTACTGAATGCGACCTTAAATAATTTAAATCATTAAAGAAATTCCATGTGTGTCCCTCCCTTCATTTATAAAATGGAACCTATTATCGTCCATTATTTACTGAATTTGATCCTTATATATAAATAAATACCAAATTGAAAAACTTCCTACATTACTTACCCTAAATCTATATTTTTTTTTCTTCTCCTATGATCAATACTTCGAGGCTTATGTAGTAAGCCAAAGGCTATCTCACAAAGAACAGGTATAAATCTTAACTAAGATCATTCAATTTTATTTCTTCTTTTAAATCCTATAAATTATTTATATAAAAAAAACTTGTTGAACACAATATCAAAAATATTAAATTAATTAATTATGATGAATTCATATCCATTTAACACCTCCTCCCATTCCAATAGAAGAAGAATGCATCACTCAGGCGTATATGTGGAGTACTTCTTCAATGTAGCGATACGACTCAATTTCCTCCAGAATAAATAATGATTAGTAATTATGATAGATTTAATGTTTATATACAATATTTATTTAATAATAATTATTCCTGAATGATAAATTAATATTAAACTTTTTTTTCTTCCTTCCATCACAAAATGGAAACGTCACTCGTGCATACATGTGGACTACTTTCTCCACAGAGTGATGAAATTAACATTTAATCACTGAATTATATGAATCATTATAAACATGAAAATAATGAATATTTATGATATTTTTAATGGTTAAAATTCTAAATATGAATGAATAATGGTCAATGGGCATGTACCTTTACCACTGGAACAAAGAATACCTGAAAAACGAAGCTGTTAATACAGAAAATGGTGATCATAATGAAATATTATTAATGAAAGTGTGATAAAATGTTATAAGTAAATATTTTTTGAAACTATTGGTATAATTATTTTTATGGTATAAAATTATAATAAATTTAATTTCTTTATACGTGATTTTATTGTTCTTATGAAGCCAGAAAAACTTGATGTAAGGTTGGAATGTTAAAATTTATTTTTATAAGGATTGTTTGTAATTAAATTTTAAAATGATGAAATTATATAATTTATATAATACATGTAATATTTATTTTATTATAATACGATTATTTCTTTATATTTCATGGTTTTAATACATTTTACCTCTTTAAAAATTCATGAGAATGAAATAATATTTTTTAGGAAAACTGACTAGGTTTTTCTCTTTGTTCAAAAATATTTTCTTCCATGTCTATATTTTCATTAGAAAGATTTATATAACATTTTAACTACTATCATATTATTTATTAATTTAATTATTAAATATTTTTTAAATTATATAATATCTTTTAAAGGAATATTCTTATAACTTTTTGAACAAGTTTCTTCTAAATTCTTACTGACAATGTGAAAGTAATTTTTTTAATGTAAAATGTCAGAAAATATTTCTACAAAGTCATGAATTATATTTTATTTGAATTTTAATTTATTATTTTCCATGTTAAGATTAAAATAATATGTTTTCATTGAGGTTATTTTTATATTCAAAATAAGTGATTTCACATAAATTTTTTACTTTTCTCAGTAAATGTTCTTGTTATCTTTTATTGTTGTTTTTATAATAACATCCATTGATGATTTTTATGATTTACTATAGATAAGATTCAATTTTACCATATTTATTATTTTAATTAATGGTTTATGATTATGATGATGAAATTTTATTGAAACTTATATCCTTTCTGTGGGTTATGATATCATGTTTTGATGAATTGTTTATGATCTTAGGGCACATAGATGCATGGTTTTCATTATTTGAAGGGTTGGTGCCAAATTATATGACCTTATAATCCAATGAGAATATAAGGTTATCTAATGAGACAATAAATAACAATTTGGGTTTTGAACACCATTCATAAAGGGTATTATTCTAATAATATAGTATTATGAGTGAACCTTGACTAAGGAAATGATGGAATGGGAAGTGATCCTATTCCACTTTAATAGCATTTCATGCGAGACCTGAATTTGGAAATAATATTGTATACCTATTTCCCTTAATAAAAATATGTATTATTCTTATGATATGTTTTCATGGACCATGATTTATTATTTCTGATTCAACACTCTTATTTATTATGACATTTTTTTTGACAAAACCTTAAGCCATGTTTTGTGATTAAAGATCATTAACTAATTGGTTAAGATTATTATATGCGTTGATCATGTTATCATAACAAATTATTATATCATACTCACTTATGATAATTGATTGACATGTTTTATTTATACCCTTACTAAGTACCCGAGCTCACCCTTTTTATTTTTTCCTTCTGCATGTTATGAATAAGAGTTTTAAATATGATATGTCTCAGAGGGGTTCTAGTTGTGTTGAACTTAATCATTAATGATATAGATATTTTATTTAAATATTGTTTATATATCCATGATTCAGATACACTAAGATTCTATGTTCCTCAGGGATGTGTTATTGGGAAATGTATTGTATATTCATAATAAATGATGTAATATTTATGAATGAAAAGTTTGGGTTCCTATAGTGGAAGTGTTCAGGGTTTTTTGTATGTTTCTACAGCTAGGGATGGGATATCATCATGTATTTGGATGTTTTTTGAATCCCTTTAATTTTTCTATGTATAAGCGGATGAAATCACGATAGACATCATCATGTAATTACTCATATCTCATGATGGATGTGATGCCCTCTATGAAATCATAGACAGGTTGATGATGTTAAAAAAATTATTAGCAATAGATGAAATAATTTTCATTGAAGTTTCAGAGAGGAGGTATAAAGAATAAGTTGTTGAGATATATGAAGTTATGAGGTCTAGTAGAATGAATCAGGGTTTCCATTTTTTACCTTGAGAGTCGGGAGGTGATTGGGATTCACATGTAGTACTATGTTATTCCTCAACACTGATTTCCACCATAAAAATATGGAAAGATAGAGTTGAACATCTAGATGCATAAGGGTATATGTAGATCATGCATCTTGGACTTTAGTGGGTCTTGTGTAAATAAAATTACATTGTTTTAGTTGAATTATAATAATATATAAAATTGATCTATTAACATTTTCACAATTGACGCTTTGAATAGGAGGTCATTTCATTATACATTATGATAGTCTAAGGATGAAGAGTTATAATTTCTTAGCGAAAATGTGGGGTGGAGAATAAAAAAAAGGTTCCAGTAGTTTGTGAGAGGATGAGGTTCATAGAGGACTGACATAGTTCTTATGTCTATAGGAGGGGGAGGCCATTGGAGTTTTTAGTGGGAGACCATGTTTTCATGATGGTATATCCCTTTTCAAGGGAAGTGGAGGGTTAGTCAAGGGAGAAATCCATCGTGATGGTTTTATGGTCTCTTAGAAGTATTGGAGAATGTTTGAATGGTGGATTATTGGTTGGTGATCTAGAATGTATAGATAGGATCCATGACATCTTCTGTGTGGCTATTATTTTTCTGTATCTTCATGATTAATTCCATTTCATTGACTGTGGAAAGTTGTATATTAATGATGAAATAATGTTCATGGATAGGGAAATAGAGATCTAGGATCATTAGGAGAATGTACTACATGGAAACACCATTCCTTTGGTTTGCATGATCCAGAGGCATGATGGTTTAGAGGTGAGTACATGGAAGCATAACATATAGATGTGCTCCCAGTATCTAGATCTATTGTGAGTTTTTCATGTTTATTTTCTTTAATGGTGTGATCCTTGAATCTATTTAGTTTATGAAATGTTCTTTTTCCCTTAATGATGATGTGTTTTTTGGAAACATATATATTAATAGGGTAATAAACCATCCAAATCAAGATGTGTTATATTAAGACATGTTTTGAAACCATAGAGGTGAGTTAGTTGTACCTAAATTCATTAATAATTAAATACGGAAGGTTGATTTCCTAGAATTTTGTTCTTAGGGATGTTCTATGTGATTTTTGAGGTATTGTTTTTCTGGGGATGTGTGGATGGTGTAACAGTGGAACAAATATTTGTGTGTAGAATAGGTGGATTGAGGTTGGTGTGAGATAGTAGCATTGTTTCAGTTGTAATAAGATCTTTGAGTGATATCTCGGGGGACAGTAGTCAAGAACCTTCCCTTCCTTTCTATTCTATGGGTTCTATTTGATTCTTATAGATAGTAATATTGGGATATGTATATTTTTTAATGGTATGATCCTTCTAGACAATCACCTTTAGAGAATTAAGGGTATGGAGAGATCCGTGAGAAGTACCTAGGGAGTTGGGGAGTAGATAGTGGATCTATAGCTTAAATTTTAGAAGGGAATGATTTTTTTTCTGTTGATTTGTACTATGTGGAAAATGGAGTAAATAATATGTGGAGAGACCATCTATAGTGTAGATCATTGGGGTGAAGGTATGCTGGTTCTTCTATTTTTTGAGTAGCTATACCATATTGTTGGGTTGTGTTGTGGCCTTATTTTTTGTGATTGAGTTCTATGGAATGGTCATTTCTCTTGAACCATGGTCAATTTCCTAGATTTTTATGAATATACATCATGGACCTCATAATTTTTATTAGACATAGGTTTGACTATCCTCACTTATGTGTGATCATTTCTCTTATGTCATAATCTTTTCCATTATTAGTACTCTTGTTCCATAGTGAGGGGTGTATCACTGTGGTATTTAGTTTTCCCATCTTCCTATAGGTTATTAAACACCATTAACGACTCCATTGTTTTAGTCCTTTCTATCAGATATTGGGAATATCGTAGAATATTCTATGGGGAGAATCACCATCCCCATTTGGGAATTGACTCTTCACATTTGGAGATCAATCCATAGAAATTAAAAATTAATTACCTTAACTACCTTATATTTTTCCACAATTATTCCTTGTTCTAGAAAATGTATTATCTTTGGGATATGGTTGGTTTAGGTGGTGTTATGAATGGGGATTGATGGGGTAGATTTATTCTAGGTTGATCATGGTGTGTCATTTCATTTCTTTTATTTGAGGATGACTTACCCTTGTTCCATCCTTGTGCACCCGTTTAGAAATATCTGTGTGTTGTAGGGGATCCATAATCTATTATCCTTTAGTTTTAAAAAAGGGAGAATCATGCTTATGTTTTACATTAGGGGGATGGTATATACCAGTTTAATAAAGGCAATTAATCTGTTTAATTCAAATTGAAGGGAAAAGGGATAAATCAAATTATATTTACTTATTCTTAAGTTTTACTGATATGTTTTATTAGGATAGTTCTTCTTTCATGAATATGGATTTTGTTATGGGTTTCTTTGTTTTTTTCTTGTGATTTTGGTAAGACATTATTGTACTTATTTCATGAACTTACCACACATTAAACTGATGAAGAATGCAAACTAAACTAATAAATAAAATGCACAAAGAATATTGTATTCTAATATAATTCCCATGAAAATTTTCAACTGAATTAGATAAAATAACCCTTGAATTAATATTATGTAAGATGTGTAAATTTGTTATGAATTGGATGAAAATAAGAGTGGTTGTGATTCATGGTGTTAGAAATGGGAAATAACTATTATATATGGGTTTGATAGAATTTGGTGGAGATGATATATAAGGACCCGACCTTAAAACATTACATAATCTTGAATTAAACGAATAATTCACATTGGGTATCTTTCTAGGTTTAGAGTTTTAGACAATTAGGCCATAGCTATTACACAACAACATGAAAATTACATATAGACACTACTTGTAAAGACCCATAAATTTCAAGGAATTTTTTTTCTTAAATTCTTTGTGATTTTATGAGTATGCAGTTTCTGAAGGCACCTGATTCCGAGGCCCGGTGTGCCCGGAATCAATTTCAAAAGTTTAGCTCGGGTTCGTTCAGTGAACGAATGGGCGGGCTTTTCTAACTTTTGAATCGATGCTCGGAATCGAAATCCAAGGGCATTGTTGAAACTGCAACACCGGTAATTTCTTAAGAAGACTATTTCTGGAGTTGCGTTTTCTTGGGAAGAATTGTTTAAAAATGTGGATTAAATAGGAAATGAAATGAAGATTGTGTGACAATTTTTATTTCTTTTCTAGGTGGTTTTAACCTAAGTATGGGAGTTGGGGTGGGACCCACTAAATCCTAACTTCTCTAGTTAGGATATCTGTGAGGTGGGGCCCACACGATCCCCACCCCTCAAATTCCCTAACACCTCTAAATCCCCCACATGAGTTATGTAACTCTTACACATTAATGCATGCCATCTATTCACCTAATTAATTTTGACAACACAAGAATAATTAATTAAGGGTTTTCAACTATTGAAATTTTAAAAGTATTGGAAAAAGTAATTAAATAAGGCAAGAGCCTTATTTTCTTTTCTTGTTGATTAGTTGTGTGGAGATTTGGAAGAGAATACTCAATGTCTTGAAGAACATCATCTTCTACGTTAAAGAACGTCGAGACATCGACAAAGAGCATTGTCACACCGTTCTAACTCTTCTCCGCGTCGAAGAAAGGGAGACACCACTTCCTCCACGTATGATCTCCATTGATGTATAAGGAGCCTCACCCCACGATGCCATATTCCGCAACGCAGGCTTCCGCGAACTTCTATGAGGTAGGGGTTGTTTTCACGTTCATGAATTTTTTGACGTTCTTCGTTAAATTGTTGGCCGCCTGTTATCAATATAACGGGAGGAGGTTGGACCGCAAGAACAGGGCCGAACCTCCTCCCTATTTGTTGTTGTTCACCGTCGTTGTTTTGAACGGAGGAGGCGAAGTGCAATGGAACCACGCGGGAATGAAGAAAACCATGGCAAAGGAGCGCGGTGCCGTCGGGCCGCGCCAGTTAAGCCGAAGGAAGCCGCGACCAAGGGCGGGCCGCGGCGGAGTGGCACGGCGTTGGCGCGCCGCACCGGTCGGACAAGGGCTATGGCCTAAGGCCGCGACGGTGCAGAGGAGGGCGGCCAGAATCCACCGGATGCCAGCGCAATAGAAGACGGGACCCGTGGGGGTCCCGCTGCGACACACCGGCAGGCCACTAAGTCCAGCCATTTTCTTCGGAAAGCCTGGGGGTCGAAACCCCCGACAGGTGGCAAGGGAAGGCCCCCCCACATGGGGGCCGCTGTTTCAATCAAGGCGGCCCACGCCCCCCCCTTCTGCGTCCGCCGCGCCGGGCCGGGCTGCCTGCACCGGGCCGAGCCGCTCGTGCTAGGCCTAACCCCCGCATCGGGCCTGAACCCTGCGCCGGGCTAGACCCCCGCGTCGGGACTGACCCCCGCGCCGGGCCGGACCCCCGCGGCAGGCTAGGCCATGCTGGCTGGGCCGGCCCAGGCCGCGCCCAAACGGGCCGGACCCGGACCCGGGACGGGTCGACCCAGTTCGGGCTGACCTAGGGGGTATTGGGCCGGGTCGGACCGGGCCCAAACCCCCCATTTTTCGGACATATCTGTTTAAATGCCCATAACATGGGCTACGGACCACCGATTGATGCACCGTCTATTGAGTTGGGATCCTTGGATCGAGACGGTCGTTTCGGTATATTACACTCAAGGTTTCGGAGAACTTTGGGTACATCCGGGTTGGATCGAACACGAAACCAACCGGGCCCTCGGAGCGGAAACACTTATAACTTGAGTTTCGGACATCCGATTGACGTGCCGTCGACTTTTTTGGATTTCTCTTAGTGAGATGGTCCCTATGTCTTACTATGACCAATGTTTGGATGTAGTTGGAGTGAAGTTGGGTTTGTTTTAGCTTAAAAACCTACCAGGACCCTGGGACGAAAAGGCCAATAACTCTCAGACCAGGCGTCCGATTGACGCGCCGTCTATCGCGTTGAGTTCCTTTTGATGATACAGAACACTATGATACATCAACTCTGGACTTCGTGACAGTTGATTTATCGACCCCTAGGCTCGTGGAGTGAACCCTCATGGATACGAGCGTGCTGTGTGCGGGAAACCTAGAGCTGGCTGCGACTGTGACGACGATGACAGCTGTACTTGGATCCTACCTGGGTTCGGTAGTGAGGAAGACTGTACTTGGATCCTCTGTGGGTTCGGAAACGATTACGACTGTACTTGGATCCTACGTGGGTTCAGCCGGAATGGTTACTGTACTTGGATCCTATGTGGGTTCGGCATCGACGACATCTGTACTTGGATCCTACGTGGGTTTGACAAAGGAGATGATTCTGAGGCTACATCAATCATCTCCACCCCTCTTCGAGATTAGTATACCTATGTGAGTTGAGTCTTGAATTTCAACCATTATCTTCAATATGATTGACTTGATTTCTTGTGTGGATTAGGACGTACAATCCTATGTGGATTGAGTTGTGCTTTCCTCTGTGGATTGAGTTATACTTTCCTATGTGGACTAGGTTGTACTTGAGCTCGTGTGTTGGAAAAGAACTGGAATTTATGACTTAGGTATATGTATGGGAATATACCTAAGTAGTGTTGGTTGATACTTGTATTCATATATTTCCTTTGTGGTTTATCCTTTGAGGATTCTGGGAGACTTTCGGGAGTCTGGGGGTCCCTACTGAGTATCATATACTCACCCCTGTACGGGCTTCGCCTGTAATACATTGTGTTGGTTGCAGACGATGGAAAACGATTATCGTGGTTGAGGCATGAGGAGTGGGACGGTACCCAGAGGTGGTCTATCAGGTGGGACGTACACGGAGAGGACGACCGGACTCAAGGAGCCGATGAGACTAACGGTACTCACCCTTTAGGTGGGAGTTCCCAGCGAACGAACTAGTGGTTTCTGCTGGTATTTCAGTTGTTGTACTTTACTTTTTAGTTGTACTGCACTTCATTTGGGTTTGTATACTGGGCCATTTACTTTCCATCACTACTTTTACTTTTAGTTTACTTAGTGTTTACTTTAGTTTGCATACTCTCCGGTGTTTGTTTTCTTTTATAAAGGCAATGCCTTCCCTTTTTATTGGGATTTACGCCTTTGGTGCTAGTCGCCAACCCCTGGCCTTTGGGAGGTGGGATTGGGGTAGTCATGGCAGGGGCCCTGAGGACAGGTCGTGACAAATTGGTATCAGAGGAGTTCAGTTCTAACACAGAACTCAGGACTCTGATCTCTCTTCTATGTGAAGTAATAGTGTCAAGGGTGTTGAGTGTGGTTATAAGTTTAGGTAGTCCGGTGTTGGTGCGGTGGCCGACGTATCCATACAGGACCCTGACTCCTGATTTCCGACTCAGTGCACGAAAACATTGATTGCATGTGTGTTTTAATGTTTTCATTGTGATTACTTGTGTTAGCTCACCAGGTATACTTTATTGACTATGGAACACCTGTTTCTTTTCAGGATGTCCCCATGATGGCAGCCAGGTAAGGTTCATAGTGTTGTACGAGATGGCAGCCCACCGAGCGACGAGGCCTCGCTGTAGGGCCCCATTACAGTAGAGGTACCAGCGGTTCCTCTACCCGTCGAGCCACCGATGCCCCCAGCCCCTGCAGCTAAGAGTGCACGTCGCCATAGTGCACTGCACGAGTTTCAGCGTCAGAGACCACCCAGGTTCTGTGGAGAGACGGACCCTCAGGCAGCCGAGTATTGGCTGGAGGCTGTTGTTCGAGTTTTTAGATTATTAGGGACACCAGCTGACCTCATGGTGATCCTTGTAGAGAGTCTCCTTCATGCATCAGCTGGTAGATGGTGGAGCATGATGCTCCAAGTGCAAGGCGAGGCATCACTACTTTGGACGGACTTCGAGAGCCTCTTCCGCTCGGAGTTTGTTCCAGCCACCCTCCGTGCGGTGCGCATTCAGGAGCTACTACAGTTGCGGTAGGGTAGCATGACTGTAGCCCAGTACTCGGTGAGATTTGCCAATATCTCGCGCTACTCCACAAACATGGTACGAGACCCATTCTTTCAGGCCCGGACCTTCGAGCAGGGATTGAGGTATGAGAGAAGGGCTTCGATGATCTCCCTTAGCATACTGATGTTGGCAAGAGTACTAGAGTGAGCCCTTCTTGTAGAGAGCTTTCTTTCTGAGCCTACACCAGTAGCGAGACCTACCACAGGGTGGAACGTAGCAGAGTCTTCCACAGCAGGTAGTCGACGGATGTCACAGGGGTCCAAGAGGACTAGAGCATCAGGTGGACGACCTTAGGATACTGGCTCGGAGGTGCGGGGTGCACACAGCAGAGCCAATCATACGAGAGGCAGACAATGTTATGCATGCAGCAGGCAGGGCCACATGGCTCGTGACTACCCGACCTGCCATGCAGAGGAGCAGCAGACTGTTGAGGGACCACCCAAGCAGAGGAAGAGGTTCGACCGTGGCAGTCTGTAGGGAGTAAGCGGACGAGGTAGAGGTGCTGGCCGAGCGGCAGGTGGTGGATGACATTTTGAGGCTCTACCACCACCACCACCAGGAGGTCTACCCTGACCAAAGGGAGCTGGTGGACAGAGTCAGGATCAGCTTCTGGTAGTGGAGGCCTACGACCACGGCGCACCTGAGATGATTCGAGGTACCATCTGTGTCTACTCCACCCTTTCTGCAGTTCTTATAGACACATGAGCAAGTCATTCTTTCATTTCCGCTGCCCTTGTTTGGAGCTCGGAGATTCCGACAGAGCCGTTGGCTCGATCCTTATGGCTAGAGACTCCTACGGGAGTAGACTCGATGATTACACACTGGTTCTGGTAGTGTGAGCTTACTCTAGGAGGCGAGATCTTCGAATAGGATCTTCTTGTAGTGGCGTTGAGGCCTTACGATGTCATCCTGGGAATGGATTGGTTATGTACGGTCCATTCTCAGATCGACTGTATTAGGCACAAGGTGCGGTGTGTCCGCACCGATGGGAGCAGGTTCACCTTCAACAGTGAGAAGGGATCCTTTGCAGCATAGGATCGACTCACGCATTGGAGGGGACAACCGATCACTCATCAGTTGGATAGCCTCATCCTAGGTGCAGTGGACATTCAGAGTCTGAGTTTTCCTGTTGTGGTGGATCAGTATGCGGACGTTTTTCATCACGACAGTCCAGGAATACCTCCTCACAGAGAGGTAGAATTCTATATTGACCTGTACCCCGGGACAACACTGATATCTACACTAGCATATCAGATGGCTCCTTATGAGCTTCATGAGCAATGGGTACAGCTGGAGGACTTGCAGGGCAAGGGATTCATTCGACCCAGTGGTTCACCCTAGGATTTTCCGATTTTGTTCGCCAAAAAGGCGGACAGGATCTTACGACTATGTGTTGATTACCGTCACCAGAACCAGGTGACTGTGAAGAACAAGTATCCGCAACCGAGGATTGACGACCTCTTCGATCAGCTTAAGGGAGCATGGTGGTTCTCAAAGATAGACCTCATGTCAGGCTATCATCAGCTCAGAGTTCGAGATGAGGATGTGCAGAAGACGGCCTTCAGATGTCGGTATGGCCACTGTGAGTTCGTGGTTTTAACTTTCAGCGTAACCAACACTCCAGAAGTGTTCATGAGTCTCATTAATAGGATCTTCCAGCCTTACCTCGATCGATTTGTCGTAGTCTTCATCGACGACATATTGATCTACTCGACTACTGAGGAGGAGCATGCTTACCACTTGCAGGTTGTACTAGACACACTCCGAGAGCATCAGCTTTATAGTAAGATCTCGAAGTGTCATTTCTAGATACGTGAGGCCAACTTCTTGGGACACATCATCTATGAGGTGGGAGTTGTGGTGGATCTTGTGAAGATCGAGGCAGTGCTAGCTTGGGAGTCTCCCAGGAGCGTGACAGAGGTGCATAGTTTTCTAGGACTAGTTGGGTACTACTAGAGGTTTGTTCCGGACTTCTATAAAGTTAAAACACCACTATCAGCTTTGATGAAGAAGGGGAAACCCTTTGTGTGGTCGGATAGATGTTAGAAGAGCTTCTAGGAGCTGAGATAGAGATTGACTAGTGAACCCATCTTGAGGCTACCGAAAGAGGGGGTAGGGTACGTAGTTTACTACG
The DNA here is from genome assembly GCA_963277665.1 of Viscum album. Taxonomy (NCBI): domain Eukaryota; kingdom Viridiplantae; phylum Streptophyta; class Magnoliopsida; order Santalales; family Viscaceae; genus Viscum; species Viscum album. The sequence goes on along the minus strand of OY728127.1, from coordinate 1,206,050,860 downwards.
ATGCATCAAGGATCAGACTCGGGTGTGTCCTGATATAGGAGCAGGCAGTGATCGCTTACAGATCACGACAGCTGAGGTAGCATGAGCAGAACTACACTACCCATGACCTAGAATTAGCAGAAGTGGTCTTTGCTCTGAAGATGTGGTGACACTATTTGATGGGCAATTGCTCTACAGTCTACTCTGACCACCTGAGTCTCAGGTACATCTTCTAGCAGAAGGATCTGAACCTGTGATAGCAGTGATGGCTCGAGTTCCTCCAGGACTATGACTTTGAGATAGTCTATACTTCTGGGAAGGGGAACGTATTAAATGATGCTCTCAGCAGGAGGACGGGCATTCAACTACATGGAGAGGCGACAAAGCATTTAGCTTCTTTACAGATAACCTTAGTGGATAGGGATATAGCATACTTTCTACAGTCACTCACAGTCACTCCACCACTACTTCAGCGAGTCAGAGAGGCACACCATGGGGATGTTGACTATGAGACGCGGTGTGCACAGATTTCCACAGGACAAGCACCTGATGGATTTAATCTAAGAGGATAGCATGTCATCCTTTTCAGAGGACGTACCATGGTACCATCTGTGTTACAAGAGGGGATGCTAAGAGAGTTTCACACTTCCCCTTTGGCGGTACATCCAGGAGTAGTGAAGATGTACCAAGATCTCAGAAGACGACACTGGTGTCCTGGTATGAAGAAGGCTGTGGAAGAGTTCGTTTCACTATGCCTCACCTGCCAGCTGGTGAAGGCGGAGCACCAGGTACCAGTAGGCTTGGTACAGCCCTTGGAGGTCCCAGAGTGGAAGTGGGATAGGATATCTATGGATTTCGTGACTGGACTTCCACGTACTTCCAGAGGAAACGACTCCATTTGGGTGATTGTAGACTGACTCACCAAGTCAGCTCACTTCTTACCTATCAGAGAGCAGGGCTCAGTGGAGATCTTGGGACTCCTCTACATTCAAAAGATCATACTACTTCATGGTGTACCATTATCTATCATCTCCGATAGAGATTCTCGCTTTACTTCCTGGCTTTGGAAGGGGTTGCAGGAGGCTTTTGGGACGCAGCTACGTCTGAGCACCACCTTTCACCCTTAGACAGATGGTCAGATGGAGAGGACCATTCAGACTCTCGAGGACATGCTCCATGCATGTGTCATCGACTTTGGCCACAGCTGGGAGGATCACCTAACTTTGGTGGAGTTTGCGTACAACAAGAGCTACCACTCCACCATTGGGATGGCACCATACGAAGCATTGTACGACTGACCGTGTAGATCACCTCTGTGCTGGACAGACCCTGGGGTGTCAGCACTTGTTGGACAAGAAATGGTCCAGGCCACGACAGAGATGGTCCAGGTCATCCAAAAGCGGATGAGGACATCTCAGAGCTGACAGAAGTCTTATGATGACAAGAGGCGGATACCACTAGAGTTCGAGGATGGAGACCACATTTTCTTACGAGTCTCACCTTGGCATGGATTACGAATATTTGGCCAGGGCGACATGTTATCTTCGCTCTTAATCGGACAATAACAGGTTCTCAATAGGATAGGCGAGGTGGCTTATCGCCTGGCTCTACCACCTCAGTTGAACCGAGTGCACGACGTCTTCCATGTATCTCAGCTGAGGAGATACGTGCACGACCCGACACATATCATCGACCATGGGAAGCTGGACATCGATGAAGGGGCGACATTTTCGGAGGTCCCAGTGGAGATTGAGGATCGACAGGAGTGGATCCTACGTGGGCGGTCGATTCCTCTTGTGCGCATCAGGTGGCATCACGGGAACCTCCAGGAGAGCACTTGGAGGCAGGAGGCTCAGATGCGTGCACAATAACCTCATTTGTTCCCCTAGTTTGTGATGTATCATTACGGGGATGTAAAGCCCTGAGATGGGAGTAATGTAAAGACCCGTAAATTTCAAAGAATTTTTTTCTTAAATTCTTTTGGATTTTACGAGTACGCAGTTTCTGACGGCACCTGATTCCAAGGCCGGGTGTGCTCGGAATCAATTTCCGAAGTTTAGCTCAGGTACGTTCAGTGAACGAATGAGCGAGTTTTTTCTAACTTTTGAACCGATGCTCGGAATCGAAATCCGAGGGCACCGTTGAAACTGCAATGCTGTTAATTGCTTATGAAGACTATTTCTGGAGTTTCGTTTGCTCGAGAAGAATTGTTTAAAAATGTGGATTAAATGGAAAATGAAGTAAAGATTGTGTGACAATTTTTATTTCTTTTCTAGGTGGTTTTAACCTATGTATGGGAGTTGGGGTGGGACCCAGTAAATCCTAACTTTTCTAGTTAGGATATTTGTGAGGTGGGGCCCACACGAGCCCCACCACTTCAAATTCCCTAACACCTCTAACTCCCCCACCTGAGTTATGTATCTCTTACACATTAATGCATGCCATCTATTCACCTAATTAATTTTGACAACACAATAATAGTTAATTAATGGTTTTCAACTTTTGAAATTTTAAAAGTATTGAAAAAAAATAAAATAATGCAAGAGCCTTATTTTATTTCTTGTTGTTTCATTGTGTGGAGATTTGGAAGAGAATAATCAAAGTATTGAAGAGCTTCATCTTCTACGTTGAAGAACACTGAGACTTTGATGAAGAACGCCGTCACGCCATTTCATCTCCTCTCCGCGTCGAAGAAAGAGAGATGCCGCTTCCTCCACGGACAATCTCCATTGATGTATACGGAGCCTCACCCCGTGACACCGTCTTCCACAATGCAAGCTTCCACGAACTTTTTCAAGGTAGGGTTTGTTTTCACGTTCATGAATTTTATGACGTTCTTCGTTAAATTGTTGGCCTCTTGTAATCAATATAACGGGGGGAGGTCGGACCACACAAACATGGCCGAACCTCCTCCCTTTTTGTTGTTGTTCACCGTCATGGTTTGGAACGGAGGTGGCGCGGTGCAACGACACCACGTGAGAACGAGGAAAACTGCGGCGAAGGAGCGTGGTGCCATCGCGCCGCGCCAGAACATCATGGAGGGTCGCGACCGGGGTGGGTCGCGACAGAGGGGCGCGATGTCGTCGCGCCGCCCCGGTCGGACAAGGGCCGCGGCGGTGCAGAGGAGGGTGGCCGGACTCCGCCGGCTGCCAGTGCAATGGAAGGCAGGATCTGCGGGGTCCCACGACAGCACACCGGCCGACCACTACGACTGACCGTTTTCTTCGGAAAGCCCGGGGGTCGAAACCCCTGGCAGGCCGCAAGGGCGGGCCCCCCCCACGTGGGGGCTACTATTTCAATAAAGATGGGCCACCCACCCCCCCCCCCTTCTGTGTCCGCCGCGCAGGGTCGACTTCCCGCGCTGGGTCGGACCACCCGCGCTGGGCCGGGCCACACCCAAATGGGCCGGATCCGGACTCGGGCCGGGTCGACCTGGTTCGGGCCGATGCAGGGGGTATTGGGCCCAGTCAGACCGGGCCCAAACCCCCCGTTTTCAGACAGATTTGTTTAAACGCCCATAACATGGGCTACAGACCTCCGATTGACGCACCATCTATTGCGTTGGGATCCTTGGATCAAGATGGTAGTTTCAGTTTATTACACTTATGGTTTCAAAGATCTTTGTGTATGGCCGGGTTGGTTCGAACACGAAACCAACTGGGCCCTCAGAGAGGAAAAACTTATAACTTGAGCTTCAGATGTATGATTGACGTGCCGTCGACTTTGTTGGATTTCTCTTAGTGAGACGGTCACTATGGCTTACTCCGCTCGAGGTTTGGATGCAGCTGGAGTGTGGTCAGGTTGGTTTTAGCTTAAAAGCCAACCGGTCCCCTAGGATGAAAAAACCAATAACTCTCAGACCAGGTGTCCGATTGACGCGCCGTCTGTCACATTGAGTTCCTTTTGATGAGACGGAACTTTGTGATACATCAACTTTGGACTTCATGACAGTTGATTTATCGACCCCTAGGCTCGTGGAGCAGACCCTCCTGGATACGAGCGTGCTGTGTTCGGGTACCCTAGAGCTGGCTGCGACTGCGAAGACGATGACGACTGTACTAGGATCCCACGTGGGTTCGACAGTGAGGCTGACTGTACTTGGATCCTCCGTGGGTTTGGCAGCGATGATGACTGTACATGGATCCTACGTGTGTTCAACAGCAATGGTTACTGTTCTTTGATCCTATGTGGGTTCAGCAGCGACGACATCTATACTGGGATCCTACGTGGGTTCGGTAGAGGAGATGATTCTGTGGCTACATCAACCATCTCCACCCCTCTTCGAGATTAGTATACCTGTGTGAGCTGAGTCTTGACTTTCAATCATTATCTTTGATATGATTGACTTGCTTTCCTGTATGAATTGGGACGTACCATCCTATGTGGATTGAGTTGTGCTTTCCTGTGTGGATTGAGTTATACTTTCCTATGTGGACTAGGTTGTACTTGAGCTCATGTGTTGGAGCAGAACTGGAATTGACGACTTAGGTATATGTATGGGCATATACCTAAGTAGTGTTAATTGATACTTTTATTCGTATCTTTCCTTTTTGGTTTATCCTTTGTGGATTCTGGGATACCTTTGGGAGTCTGGGGGTCCTTACTGAGTATCATATACTCACCTCTTCATGGGCTTCGCCCGCACTACGTTGTGTTGGTTGCAGACGACAGACAACGCTGATCGTGGTTGAGGCTTGAGGAGTGGGACGGTACCCAGATGTGGTCTATCAGGTGGGATGTACACGGAGAGGACGACCGGACTCAAGGAGCCGACGAGACTGGCGGTACTCACCCTTCAGGTGGGAGTTCCCAGCGGACGAACTGGTGGTTGCTGCTTGTCTTTCAGTTGTTGTACTTTACTTTTCAGTTGTACTGCACTTCAGTTGAGTTTGTATACTGGTCCATTTACTTTCCAGCACTACTTATACTTTCAGTTTACTTAGTGTTTACATCAGTTTGTGTACTCTGCAGTGTTTTTTTCCTTTATAAAGGCAATGCATTCCCTTTTTATCGGGATTTACACCTTTGGTGCTAGTCGCCAGCCCCTGACCTATGGGAGGCGGGCTTGGGGTAGTCACGACATGGGCCCTGAGGATGGGTCGTGACACTACTTCTCAGTATCCATTTTTTTCATAAAATAAAAACTATTAAAAATAAACATGTCTAGTTCCATGTTTTAGACAAGATGACTTTTCCATGATCCCATCCTTATCCCTATTCATTTTTATGTACTGTGGAAAAAATTTCAAAAATTTTGGATGAGCATAAAAATTTTATTAAGGGTTATAAAATAAGGAATGAAAACATTGACCCATCAATAAATACAAATTAACGAAACCATACATTTCGATCATAGCATTCCTCAGGAAATCATAAGATTTATGAATTACACATAGAAATCATAAATCATCAATGTAACTTGTATTATAAATAACATAATTACATTGTAGCTATAACAGCTACATAGGGAGTTACGTTGGAATACCATCATAGTATATTTCCAAAAATTTCTTAGGAGAAACATTAACGTTTACCTCCGCCACGTTACCCATTGCATTGGAGATCTATCTCGGGCTCACCCACCCGAGGTTTATTAGGGAACCACCCATATACAGGAACAATTCCCAAGAACCATAACGTATTCATAACTCTTAACAATAGAAAATAGGAAAGATAAAATTTCCACATTTCAATCACAACATATCATTTCAAGATATAGACATAATAAATGCTTTATCAAACCATTTTAAAACCCATTTAAAACATTTAATAAATAGATTTATGAATCAACGTGTCCCATAAAACTTTGAATATTTTAAAGGAATTAGCATTTGACATTAATATCCATATAAATATATTCATAAAACCAATTTTAAAACATGTACAGTAATGAAAAATATTTATAAGATTAAAATTTTAAAACATTTAAAACAATATTTTAGTTAAGGAGTTCCTAACCACATAAGATATGGTTGAATACAAATAATTGTGGAATAACATTAATAAAAACATTATAATATCCTGAAAATAAAGGGATTCATGATATAATATTCCAATGGACAGTATTAACACCATATTAATGTGACATGGTTCATAACAACAACAAAGTATCAATTGAATATAAATTGAGACAAAATATATTATAAAAACCATATCCTTAGATCAAGGATAAATCAATTACATAATAATGTGTGAAAAATATAAATACACTCACTACGATTGGATATTCAGTATAAATCAATCATAGGACATTCTCAAATTTTCTTTTTAAAACAAAACAAAATACTTGGATGTTTAACTCAATGAATAGAAATTGAGTTAAGATTACCCTTATCAAGTTCATATCAATGACTTGAGAATTTATCAAAGGAGTGGTTATGTGTATCAAAAGTATATCCAAACAAAGGGGAGTGGAAATTACAACATAAATAAATAAATAGTGATTCCACACATAATCATATCATGACATAATTAAAAATTAGATGATTAACCCAAGGAATAGAAATTGGTTTAAAAAGTTCCTTTACTGATTTGGTAACTTATGAAACATACACCACATAAAAGAAGGAACATACAATGAAGATGTAAATACCCATAAATTAAATTATATTGCACAAATAATACAATCATGGGTAGTACATACACCACAAAAATGAAATAGTGGAAAATTTTACATAAATCTCATAGGAATAAAAAGTGAGATGAAAACCCATTACCACGTCATAATCAGTAGAGTTGTATGACCAAAAGTTAATAACCAAAAAATGAATCCCAGAATACCATGAATATAAATAGAATCATGATAATATATATCAAATGGTTTTAATCAATACACCACATGTTGGAAATATGTGGCGAACAATGGTAATCTCACAAAATTAAAAGTGAGATAAGAAACACCTTACCCTGTTTTAATCTATTGAGTCCTATGAAAAAAAGTTAATAACCACAAAATTAATAATATAATAACATGAATATAAATAGAATCATGATTATATATATCATATGGTATTACAAAAGTCACCAAATGCAATAAATAAGTGGTGAACATTGGAATTCTCAAGAAATTAAAAGTGAGATAAGAAATCCCTTACATCATGTACGACTTGACTCGATCGTTATTTAATCTCCAAAATAAAAAAATAATTTTAATTTAAACTTTTTTAAGAACTTTTTTCAATTTAATTATTATTTTTATATCAATTATTACCTTTATATAACAATTAGTTAAATATTTGAGTTCATATCGGACATTTTGTCGATGTTCGGAAATTGAGTTAAAATGAACTTGTTATAATTATAAATTGTCCGTGTGGTTGAAATTTCACTATCTCCAGAATTATATTAATGATTTATATATCATATATATCATATATATATATATAATATATATATATGTATTTATAATAGTACATAACATTTGGAGATAAGAAATGAAATGCACCGTTCATGGAGACGGTAAGCCGTACATACGCATGAATGCTACTTTCATTTCTATTTCATATTTAATGGAATGATAATGTTATAATAAATAATTATATTATAATTACAATATAATATCATATATAATTTAATAATATATTTCCTTTATACATTCATGTATGGCATGAACAAGTCATATCACATTGAGGGGGCAGTAGTCGGCACTTTCTCAATTTAAATTATCGTATTTACCCACTATAGAAACCATAAAGATATTATATAAACAAATAAAGAATAATAGAAATAATATATATATACTATATATCACATATAAATAAAGTTCCATCTTAATGTCAACCATAATTGGTTGTAGGAGAAGATTGAACAATCATCATTTCGTGAGGCAGTAGTTCGCCGTCCCCAGAAACTGTATGTTTTTTACCCATTAGATGGAGGTGTGTTTAATTGTAGTTATAATATTCCCATAAAAACTAATTATTATATTTAGGATACTGGTGTTTTTATAAAAAAAGTAATAAATATATTTTATGTGGTTGGAGACATAAAATAAAACAAAAGAACTTAAGAGAAGACATTACCTTTAAATCGAGTATCTCACTTTTGTTTGTACCAAAAGGTTTAATTAAATTTCCTTATGAATATGGGAAGGCTACTAGGAGGAGGATAGGGATATATGGAGAATAATTGGGATGAAGATGGATGATAAAAAGGGCTTGAGTAGAGTGAGTAATGGGTCAGAAGTGGGGGCTTTTTATAAGGGGGAGGAGGGGCTCTTTAGGAAAGCTGGAAAATATTATTTTATTTTATAATGATTCTCAGTTTCTAAAGATCCTAAACTCATTAAAGTAGAAGAGAAGATGACTCATGTTCGAAATAAAATCATTCAATAATAATTGGATAGGTTTTGGATATTGTTTTAATCTTTATTATCTAATTTATTTAAATCATTCATTAATGAGGTAAACACTACATCATTATTGTGTCATAAATATTATTATTTATTTGACATCTAAAAATTATAAAAAAATGTCATGATGTAGGAAATATTTTTATATTTAAAATTAATATTTATATTCTAAGAGATAACTTAAATAACACCATATAAAAATTGATTTACTAAAAGATATATGTTTATGTTATTTTTGACTTTTCTTTAAATTAATTAATATAAAGTGTCATTATCTCACCCATGTGGCTCCATGGGGTCCCAAAATCAACCAAAGTATGAAAATGATCGGAAATGTATTAACCAATAAGATTAGAGCACATGTTAGTGTAATTTTATATTATTATAATAATATTTTCTTACCCTTATTTACCTGATTGTCCCTTTAACCATGGAAAATAAATTTTTTAATGAAGTAAATATTCATATTGTCTAAAAATAAAAGTTACCTATTTACACAATTAATAACTATGGATAAAAAATATGGAATCCATTTTTAAAAATTCAAAACACATAAGTGTTAGAAATTAATTTAAAATTTATTTTTGTTGTCAAAACAAAAAGCGTGTTTTTAAGAAATCATAACTATCAAAAATTGGCACTTATTTATGTCCAATTTCAAAGTGATATTACTTCCAATGACAAAAATTGAATTAAATTGTAAAAGGATAATATAATTAAACTTTAAAACCAATTAAAAACATAATCTATCATTATAAATATTTTAGATTAAAAGGCAGTTTTGAATTAAAATACAGTATTTTTCACTATTCATTTAAAAATTATTTTTATCAGAAAAAACCAAAAATATACTAAAAGTAAATTATGATTTCCCAATTATAAAGAAGAATTTTATTTTTTCAAATAGAACTTATAAAAGTGAAAAAAACTATATTTAAAGAGGGTTCACCATCAAAAGGTGGTAAATCGTCCTTTTAATGAGTAATAGAGTATATATGCTTAAAATAAGATTCTTTCTTATTTTAAGTCTCTAAAATTTATTAGATAAATGTAAAAACATTTAAGAAACATATTTAATCATAATATGGTTATTTTTGTTCATTCCAACCAATACAACGGCTATGCGTTAACTGCCACTCAAAATAATAATATTATATTATTTTTTTCACTATAACTCAAAGTTGTGTGCAACATAAGGTTTCAATGAAATCATTTGTTGCGTATTAGGTATGATATCAAACATATCATCCCCCTTAAAGTAAAATTAATATTTAATTCATAAATTTTAATAAATATAAAAAAGTTATATTCTTTATTTACCTGGGATATTACATCCTTCCCCCATTTTGTGAATTGCGTCCTTGTAATTTTAAAATTGGGCTTGAAAACTTAATTGAAATTTCCACATCGTAAAAAGAGTCAATAAAAATATCATATTAAAATAAATAAAAATAAATACAAAGGTCACTGATATATCCCAATCTAGGATTCTATGTAGGAAAATATAGATATGGAAGAGAAACAATCCATCAGGGTTTGATGGAGAGTGGTAGAAAACATGATTAGGAGAAAGTTAACCACCAGAATTCACAAACTTGTGATGAGTTAAACGGTCCTTGATTCCAAAGTATGAAAAGATATTGGAAAATGTTTTTTTATGTTACTTTTCAATATTTTGAGGATTTTTTTTAAATCTTGAAAAATAACATAAAGAAACACGCTTAATTTTCATTTAAACTTTTATCCATTACTAAACTTCTACTACAAACTCATATTTTCTCCAAATTATGAGTATTGAAGATGACTTGTTCACATTAAAATCACTATAATCAACTTATAGAGAATCACATAACCCAAAAAAGATAAAATATATTTTTCCCATGCTTTTAAACATTAATCAAAACCAAAAATGGTTAGTATAAGATCAGATAATCCCCAAAAAAGATAATCTTTTACAAAAATAAAACTACTCCTAATATCAAAATTTTTTCAAACAATACCCAAATTTCAACAAAGACCATTCAATAAAAAAATTCCCATAAAATTCGTCAAATTAATCCAAAATAAAATTTAAACACAAATCACAATAGGATTTACTCACATAGTCATCCAAGATAAATCTTAACTTTTATCTCCAAATAACATTAGTTACTCTTAAAGTCTCATACTGAAAAGTAATTAACCTAATCGTATATTTTCCATGATAAGTTAATCATTTCTATAAATAGTCCAAATCTTCATATGACTATAATAAAAACATAATTTATTCCCAAAAAAATTTTCAACCATTACTCTACAAATGAGACCCCATAGTATTCTATTTCACTTAAACATTTATTGTTTCCAAAAGAGAAAACATCTTCCAAAATAATTTTTATCACTTAATCACCAAATCATTTTCCTATATTAAGGATATACATTTGATAAAACTTATGTTCCCAAAATCAACTTATTCTTGATCCATAAAATCATTTAACTTAAAAGAATAAGTCATAATAACCAGGGACTTCACATAGGACAATGTTAGGCGATGTGCCCTTATCTCCCTTCAGCTGTGGGATTGATTCCTATGAAATTTCTAGATGCGACTAGTTGTCACCAATCTTACGGGTTTTCCTTTTTATAAAACTCAAAAATAAATCTAACATGTTTTAACCTCAAAGGTTTTCTTAGACCTTTAATTTTCATCCTAATACATTAAGACCTCAACATCTTATATATTGTCAAATTTTCCACCTCTATATGATAAAATAAAACTATTGCCAATAAAAAGAACATCACTCATTGATCATGGTGTCCATATGGTTTCATCATCATCTTGTTCACGTAGGTAGAAGGTCCATGCATTGCAGCAATGATTTAGAGATCCTTCAAAATATTTTGCTTCCATCATCCAAATACACCTTGTACAACTTGAGTCATATGAGTGTTCGCAGAAAAAAAGTTTCAGAAAATAATCATGTATGACATATAATTTCAAAACATCTAATAAAACATGATTTTTTATAAAATAGTCGGACCAAATTTGAGTTGAAACATCTAATCAATTTTCCTTTTAAAATACAATAAGTATGTCCTGATAGACTATATTGTAAAAGAAAATATAAATAGGTTGCCCAAGGGTCTCCTTCTTTAGCACCTTTTTCTAAATCATAATATGCTTCAAAATATTTTGATAAGGTAAAATATTTGAAAATTCCTTGATAATATTTACCTTTCTTAAAAATATGAGAATATTGAGAAAATATGATTTGATTACATACAACCCATAATCCAGGATGATATCGATGTATAGTGGAGGTGTTTGCTATCTCAAAAAACTACTTGAAAGTGAGTTGTATGATAGAAAAGGTTTCACCATCATCTGAACATGACTTTGCAATAATTATTGTAAGCATATAATTAAGAAAAGATAGTAATGTCATTTGAGATCCTTCTATTTCCATTTGTAACAAACATTCCTTGATCTAAAAAATTATAAAATAAGTATTTAACTGAGATAAAACACATAGGGACTAACCAAGTGTTTAAGGAAATGTCTTAATCCCTAAAGTTGTCTAAAGTGACCTCTGATAACAACTATAAGGACCCGACCTTAAAACATTACATAATCTTGAATTAAATGAATAATTTACATCGAAGATATTTTCAGGTTTAGAGTTTTATAGAATTAGGCCATAACTATTAAATATCAACTTGAAAATTACATGTAGACACTACTACTTAGTATCCATTTTTTTCATAAAATAAAGACTCTTAAAAAGAAATATGTCTAGTTCTATGTTTTAGACAACATGAATTTTCCTTGATGCCATCCTTGACCCTATTCTTTATTAAGTATTGTAGAAAACATTTCCAAAACATAGGATGAATATAAAAATCTCAGTAAGGGTTATAAAATATTTAAAGGAAACATTGACCCATCAGTAAATACAAATCAATGAAACCATACTTTTTGATCATAGCATACCTCATGAAGACCTACGATTTATGAATAACACATATAAATCATAAATCATAAAGGTTACTCCTAGAATACATAACATAATTACATTGTAGCTATCACAACTATATAGGGAGTTATATTGAAATACCCATCACAATATATTCCCTAAATATATTAGGAGAAACCATAACATTTACCATCGTCGCGTTGCCCAATGAATTGGAGAGCTATCTCAGGCTCTCCCGCCCTAGGTTTATCACAGAACCACCCATATACGCGAAAAATTTCCAAGAACCATAACATATATATAACATTTAAAACAAGACTAAAATAAAGGTAAAATTTTCACATTGCAATCACAACATATCATTTCAATATATAGACATAATTATCACATTATCAATCCATTTTAAAAAACCATTTAAAACATTTAATAAGGATATTTTTTAATAAAAGTTTCCCATACCACTTTGAATATTTTAATGGAATTAAAATTTCAAAACATTAATGTTCATATAAATAAATCCTTAAAACCAATTTTAAATCATGGAAATTAATGAAAAATATTTAGAAGAATAAATCTAAAAAACATTTAAAACAATATTTTATTTAAAAAAGTTCCTAACCAAATGAGAGAGGGTTTAATAGCAATAATTGAGGAATAAAATTAATCAAAACATTATAATATCATGAAAATAAAGGGATTTAAGATATAATATTCCAAAGAATAGTATTAACACCATATAAAAGTTAATTGGTTCATAACAACAATGAAGTCCCGATGGAATGTAAATTGAGATGAAATCCCTTATAAAAATTGTATCCTTAGATTAAGGATAACTCAATTACATAATAATGTGTGAAAAATATAAATACACTCAATATGATTGGATATTCAGTGTAAATCAATTAGAGAACATTTACACAAGTTGTTTTTTAAAACAAAACCAATGACTTGGATGTTTAACTCAATGAATGAAAATTGAGTTATGATTACCCTTATCAAGTTCATATCAATGACATGAGAATTTATCAATGGAGTGATTATGTGTATCAAAAGAATATCCACACAAAGGGGAGTGGAAATTAAAACATAAATAAATAAATAGTGATTGCACACATAATCATAGCAAGACATAATTATGAATTATAAGATTAACCCAAGGAATGGAAATTGGGTTAAAAATTTCCCTTACTAATTTCGTAACTAATGAAACATACACCACATGAAAGAAAGAACATATAATGAAGATTTAAATACCCATAAATTTAATTATATTGCACAAATAATACAATCATGGGTAGTAAATACACCACAAAAAATCAAATAGTGGAAAATATAACATTAATCTCTCATGAATTAAAAGTGAGATGAAAAACCCTTACCACATTGTAATCAATCGAGCCGTATGACCAAAATTTAATAACCACAAAATGAATCATAGAATACCATGATTATAAAAAATAATGATGATAATATATATCAAATGGTAGTAAAAAATACACCACATGTAAGAAATAAGTGGAGAACAATGGAAATCTCACAGAATTAAAGGTGAGATAAGAAACCACATACCACATTGTAATCAATTGATTTATATGACCAAAATTTAATAACCCTCAAATTAATCACAGATTACAATGAATATAAATATAATCATGATAATATATATCAAATAGCAGTACACAATAAACCACATGCAATAAATAAGCGGTGAACAATGGAATTCACATGAAATTAAAAGTGATATAAGAAATCCCTTACCTCGTGTCCGACTTGACTCGATCGTTATTTAATCTCTTGAATAAAAAATATAGTTAAATTATACATTCCTAAGAATATTTTTGAAGTTTATTACTCATTTTATATCAATTATTACCATGATATAACACTTAGTTAACTATTTGTGTTCATATTGGAAATTTTTTCGATGTTCGGAACATGAGTTAAAAATGAACTTGTTAGAATTAAAAATTGTCCATGTGGTCAAAATTTCATTATCTCTAGAATGATATACTTGATTTATATATCATATATATCATATATATCTAGTATATATATATATATATATATATATTTTTATAATATTACATAAAATTTGGAGATAAGTAGTGAAATTCACCTTTCATGGAGACGGTAAGCCGTACATACGCATGAACACTAATTTCATTTATATTTCATATATAGTGGAATGAAAATGAATTGATAAATAGGTATATTATAATTCTAGTATAATATTATATATAATTTAATAATCTCTATCCTTTATACGTATTTACCCACTATGAAAACCATAAAGGTATTTTATAAATTAAAAATACATAAGCCTAGAAACAATATAAATAAAATATATATCACATATCAATATATTTCCATCTTATGGGCACCATAATAGGTGGTTGGAGAAGATTGAACAATCATCGTTTCGTGAGGCATTAGTTTTTCATCCACAGAAATTGTATGTTATTTAACCATTAGATGGAGGTGTGTGTAAGTTTAGTTCGAATAATTATCATAACAAAAACCTAGTATATTTAGGATACTGGTGTTGTTATAAAAGAAAGGAATAAAAAGTGATTAGGGTGTTGGAGAATTAAAATAAAACAAAAGAACATAAAAGAAGACGTCACCTTTAAATCGAGTATCTCCCTTTGGTTTGAACCAAAATGTTTAATTGATTTTTTTTATACCTAGGGGAAGTCTTCTAGGAGGAGGGAAGGGATTTAGGGAGATTAATTGGGTAGATTATGGATGAGATAAGGTAATTGAGAGGTCTGAGTAATGGGTCAGAAGTGAGGGATTTTTATAAGGAGGAGGGGAACTTTTGGAATGCTTGAAAATATCATTTTAGTATATAATTATTTTTAGTTTATAAAGGTCCTAAACTCATTAAAGTAGAATATAAGATGACTCATGATCTTAATAAAATCATATAATAATAATTGGACTGGTTTTGGATATTTTTTAATCTTTATAATCTTATTTATTTAAATCATTCATTAATGAGGTAACCACTGCATCATTATTGGGTCATAAATATTTTTATTTATTTGATATCAAAAAATTATAAAAAACTATCATTATGTTGGAACTATTTTTATCTTTCAAAAGAATATTTATAGAGGAGGAGATAACTCATATAACCCCATTTGAAAATTTACTTACTAAAATATATATGTTTATGCCATTTTTGTCATTACTTTAAATTAATTAATATAAAGTGTCCTTATCACTCCCAAGTGGCACTATAAGGTCCCAAAATCAACCCAAGGATACCCATGGTTGGAAACATATTAACCAATAGGATTAAGAAACATTTTAGAAAAATTTTTATATAATAATAATAATATTTACATACTCTTATTTACTAGATTTACCCATTAACCATGGTAAATAAAATTTTTAAGGATGTAAATATTCATATTGTGTTAAAATAAAAGTCACCTATGTACACAATTTGGACGTCATGATTCAAAATATGGAATCGATTTTTAAAAATTCAAAACACAGAAGCCACAAAAATTAATTTAAAATTAATTTTCTCTGTCAAAACAAAAAGCGTGTTTTTAAGAAATAATAACTATCAAATTATTAACACTTATTTATATCCAATTTCAAAGTGAAATTACATCCAATGACCAAAATTGGGTTAAATGGTAAAAAAATAATATAATTACACATTAAAAAAATTAAAAAGATAATATACCCTTATAAATATATTATATTATAAGTCAATTTGGAATTAAAAATACAGTATTTTTCACAATTCATAAAAAATGAATTTTATCAGAAAAATACCAAAAATTTACCCAAATTAAATTTTGATCTCCCAATTCGAAAAAATAATTTAATTTTATCAAATATAATATATAAAAGTGAACAAAACTATATTTAAAGATACTTCACCATCAAAAGGTGGTAAATCGACATTTTAATGAATATTAGAGTATTTATGCTTAAAATCAGACTCTTTCTTATTTTAAGCCTCTAAAATTTATTGGATAAATGTAAAAACATTTAAGAAACATATTTATCATAATATGGTTAGTTTTGTTCATTCTCAGCAATACAATGACTATGCATTAACTACCATTTAAAATAATAATATTATATTAATATTTTTCAGTATAACTTAACATTGAGTGCAACGATATTTTTTTAATGAAACCAATTGTTGCATATTAGGTATTTCATCAAAAATAGATTCCCCTTTAAGGTAAAAATAATATTTAAATAAATTTTTTTAGTAAATATAAAAAAATTATATTCTTTATTTACCTAGGATGTTAAATGATAAGTGATTGTGATAGGTTGTATTTGACATATGAGGCTTGGTGATATGAGGGAGAATTATAACTTGGGTTTGTTTTTGTGTTGTTATATTTTTCTAGTAGTGATTTAATGAATTATCAATGATAATACTATAATGTTATGGGTTGATATAGCCATTTAAATCATGAATTGAAATGGTAGGTGTGGTTATAGTGGTTGTTTTATAATATAAAATGAATATGATTGATAAATAAAGGTGGTCAGTAATTTGAAAATCTAGACATGGATTAAGATATAATTGATTATAGGAATGTGGCTTGTTTATTTTCCTTTATTGTGTGTTTTAATAAATGTATACTAGGTTCAGAAAGTGGAAGAGGTTGTGAGTTCATGTTGAATGCTTTGAGTTGTAAAAATTATCTTCTTGTGAACCCATTGGTTAGGATTATAGAGGCCCAAAATTCTCATACATAGATATGAAATATTAATAAATGAATTTTAATTACATTTAAAAAATACATGTCAATAGAACATAATGTTATAATACCTTATAAACAAGGTTACACAGTATTATTATTTAGTGATTGATGTTCTACATCTCCCCTAATGATCTTCCCTTTTTTTCTCTTAAAAACATACCCGGTATAAAACCTCTCTTCTTAAAATAGGAATGAAAACATAAGAAAGGGCGATATTAGATGTTCAATGGGGGTAAAAAAGATAAATAATTAAACATAATGTGATATTAATGGTATGAGAACATGATAATAACATATGAAAACCACACCCTACAAATCAATGATTAAAATTTGGTGTCATGGCATAAATATTAGAAGTTCCTAAAAAATGAATCATAATGGAATAAAAAAATGATACATGAGAACATAAAATTGGTATAAGACATAGATTTTTGGTATACACATATGATTATAACAATGTGAACAAATATAAATTTAAATAGATTCACTCATAAGTTTAAGGAAAACAATTCAATCCATCACATAATCTTATGGGCATGGAAATGTGTCCACAAAGAGTGTTATGGACATGAAAATCAGGTCAATTCATAACACTCTGAACATGTAATCAAGTTTATTCATAAAATTTTGGACATATTATCAGGTTCAAAGATTATATTATGAGCATATAATTAGGTTAATGGATAGCATATTCAGTCATGAGTTATGAATCTTTATCCAATGCAATGGAGGGTGATATTGGTCTCAATCATCTCATACTCCATTAATATTTCTGAAAAAATAACCTAAAACATTCATTATATCATAACATCATAAACCGTGTAAATGAAATGTGTTTCATAAAAATTTCATCAATTGTCTATAACATAACCCATGAAAAATAAATGGGTTTCATAAACATAGATATTATCCATTCAGATAAATACGAAGCATATAGTCATTTAATATTATCCCCAATAAGTCATAAGTAACATATAAGGATGTCATTATAGATTGAAAGTGATTTTTAATGATCACTTAGGACATTTCATGAGTGAAATATCCTTTCCACTTTAATAAACACTTTTTAAAACCAATTTGTTTTTTAAAAATACTTTTATTTTAATATAACCTTGAATAATTTTAAATTAAACTTGAATGAAAATAATTTTAATGAAAACGGTAAATTATATTCATGACATACACATTAAAGAAATTATTTCTTTCACTTTATTTGTAAAATCCAATCATGAATAGTTTGGAAAAAAATATGAATATTACATTCAATTTTTTTGTAAAACATTAACCATTAGTAAAACTGTATTTAATTAATAATTTATAGAATTTTGATCTTTTTTTGAAAACATGTTTATAAAATATTATTTTTGAAGAAAAATGATTTTCAACAAAAGAGTGAATTAAAATCAATTTTCTTTAATAAAATTCTTTTAAACATGTTAGAAAATAGAGAGATGAAAATAAAGGAAAAAATGTATTCTAATGACATAACTAGAGTATAGGAGAATTAATTTTTTTCATTAATGATATATCATAATATTTTATCATCGAAATCATAATCCTAATTAAATCAGAAAAATAATGAGACTATAACATCAAACCCTTACCAATTTTTCATATTTTGAATTGTAAGACCCTTTAATGAATAAAATAAAATGAAATATAAAATATAATTAATAGAAAGATATTAATGATATATCATTTCACAATTTAGTATATACACCTTGAAAATGAAGATAGGTTCATTACATAACATGTGTCTCAATGAATGAAAATTATGACAAAAACCTCTTACCTATTTGGTAACATTTGAACTTTAAACCCCATGAATGAGAAATCATTAAATAGAACATTAAACCCAAATAATTTTCAAAAGAAAAATCATAAAATCCATTAATTTAAAGTATATACACCACATTAAATAAATAGGTGGTTAATATAGAATTCATCTAACAGATAATAAAAGTGAGATGAAAATCCTTACCATAAGTCTTGTCACCCTTCATACACCTTAGAGCCACCTATATAATAATTATAAGCTCATTATACATCTATTTTAGAACCACCCACACACACACATAATAACATATATGATTTAATTATGAAATTTTATTTGAAAGTGATTCCATAATGTAAATAATGATAAAAATTATATAAATATAATATATATTTATTATATATGTATTTATAGTAAACCAAAAAAACATAGATTTAGAAAATGAAATACACTGTTCATGGAGACAGTATGTCGTACGTAAGGATGATATATGATTCTATTTTTTCAATAGATGAAATGAAATAATTTAAAATAATATATTGAAATTTAAAAGTAATTTCCATTTAATATTTATCCCATATATTAATTAAATTTACCCTAATTACCTTCCATGTAAAGCATTAGTGAAAAAATAATCACATTTCTTCACGAGATAGTAGTTCACCATATACAAGAATGTCGTAATTGTATCCCCCGTGGAAAGGAATGTAAGAAGGAATATTTGATATAATTATTTAAGAAGTATAATTATTTTAAAAATAAAATATATATTCAATTAATACATCCTTATTAAACTCCTTTTAATATAATAATGAAAACAATAACGCATCAGTTCGTGAAGAGGTTGTCTGCCGAACACACGAGAGACTTTATGGTTTTCCAACATGTTTTGAGGTAAGAAGTTAGATGTGGTATTAAATTACCTAAGGAATAATAATATCATAAATATAATATATATACAAAATATATTCATTATTATATCTAGCTGTGAGAGGTGGTGTTGGAAACTGAATAACATCGGTTCGTGAGGCTATAGTCCCCCGTGCACATGAATGATAATTGTTTTCAAATTTGAAGGAAGAGAAGTATTATTTAGGTTATTAAATTAAAAAAATAATATCACAATATATGGAAGATACTAATATTATTATATCATCATAGTTTAATATTAATTGAAGGAGTTTTGGGAATAAATAAAATAACATTCTCGTTTAGGGACATTATAACTTTTTCAGAAAACTACATTTAGTTTGAACCAATATTCTTATAAAGATGGATTTCTAAAAAAAATAAGGACTTTAGGATGATATTAGAAAATTAAAAAATTTATTTTGGTAGGTATTGTATTAAATGATGGGTTTTGGATGTCACATGTAGAGATTAGTGGGGGTGGCATTTTATAATTGAGGTGAGTTCCACACATGTAATTTTTGAAAACCTTGAAATGATATAACAATATTCTTAAAAAAATTCTATGGTTGGATGAAATACTATGATAGGACACATAGTATACAGATCGTCGTGTGCAAGTACTCGTAAGAAGGCAAGACTCTCTCTCATAGAGTCTGCACTTGGTATTCTACAAGATGGGAGATTATGAGAACAGACCCGCCAGTAGTAATTCCGCATGTCTTGGTGTCATCAGACATTACTATCTAGGAGTGTGTGTAATGGTCCTTAGACTGGAAGATTATCATTAACTCATGTCATGACTCGCACATTTAGATTTACTGACGAAAACCATCATGCAGACAGTTGGCGGGAAGTAGGGTACGTTGGGTGTGTCACGAGTGACATGTTGTTAATGGATAAGACAAGGAAGGATTTGTCCCATCCATTTATGGAAGTTGATATCTCGGCCCTTTGATTGAAATAGAACTGTCGCATTAAATTCCATGTCTATGGTGTAAATGACGAGTTTATTTCAGGTAGTCAAAGAATGAAAGATCAAGCATATAGGTTTATGACACTGTCATGAAACCTGCTTGATGAGATATGGAGACAACGGGATTAAATTACACAGTAACCGTTCGTATGAGGTGATACGTCAATAAAGCGTCAACTTCTTTCTCTTGGGTGCCTTGACCCGTTGCTATACAGTAATCTTGGACATTAGGCAAGACCGCCTAATGCCAATGGGAAAGAGTCCTAGAGGGTCACACACTAAGTGTATTCAAGTATCTCAAGTAGAATAAACATTATTCTCGTACATGGATTAATAATTATTCAAGAAAGTCTAAATCGTTTTAATTTTGGAGGAAGAATAAAATAAACCATGTACACGCCGTGTATCAATGATTACATGCCGTGTAGTTTTATTTTGAAAACAAGTAAACACCATGTATTATTAAATATACACACCATGTAGTTTTCATTTTGGAAAGGAAATGAATAAATGAAAACAAGATATACACGCCGTGTACATTGAATGTACACGCCGTGTAGCTTTCAATGAAAAACAAGTACACGCTGGGTTTTTATTAATACATGCTATGTAGTTATTCCAGTCAAGATTTTGTGGAAATATTGTTTTATTAAATTATATTTATTATAATCAACGTGATCACATGCCAAGGAATTAATGACTCGACATGGGGTTTTCAAAAGGGAGGTAATGAAATAAATAAAACGCGTAACGCGTTTATTTATTGTCATAACTCAACAACCTCAAACCTGATTATAAATATCCTCACAACCACAACTCTTTTCTTTACACAAGAGAATCGTTGTGCCCAAAAATTCTAGAGAATTCTTTCATGGCCGAAAGAACCTCTTCCTCCAAGAACGCTCTCAAGACTGAGAGAGATCCTCTTTAATCGGATCAAGACGATCTAAGGTGGACAATTCATGCAAAGGTTTATCCAGGATAGCACCCGGAGACTCCTTTGGCGACGTCCTGAGATACGAGGTACACGTGTGGATCATCGCTAGAGGAAGTCTACACTTGGCTTCTGCGACACAATGATGAATCACATCGGTACATGATCAAGAACATCAACAAAAAAAGAACACCAAAAAGGTATTTCATTTAAATTGATTAAATTAATAATAATCAACCAGTAATAATCCTACTTTGTGGTTCCCAGAATTTCTATTTCTGTTGTTTATTTCTGTGATTCGATCAGTGGAGACATGCATTTATCGTCGTATTGATCCCGGATTGTTCATTCCTAATGACAAAAAGCCAAGTGGGAACATCTACCCACGCGCTTCCGCTGCGCCTGGAACCTTCATTCCACACATGTATTTTTTGGAAATAAAAATATGTACCAATGTTTTATATTTTAAAAAGGTTAAAACAATTCTAAATAAAAGAAGAGATAAATTCTAAATATATTAATTAAATTGTTTTTAACATTTTGGTGTAATTTTTACCCCTTATCTTTTAAGTTTAACCCCTGGTAAATCCATTATTACAATAACCAATGTAAATATTTTTTTTGTTTTTTATATTAATTACAGTAAATAATTAATTTTATATTATTATATAACAAAACATTTACTTGTAAAAATATTAAATCCATTTTTACAAATTTATGTCTCAAAAGTGGAAGAATTTAATTTAAAATTAAAACCGCAAATGTAACACCCCGAGATTTTATGAAAAATATTCTTTTAATTTCATTAATTTCTTGTGCTGTATGCTACACCATGATTACCATGCGCTATACGCAACACCGTATTAGCTTGCAGTATATGAAACACCATTCTTGGATCATGTTACACACAATTTTGATAATAGTTATTCTACGCAACATTGAGTATATATATATATATATTCAATGTATAGATGAAATATGGTTGGATTATGTTATACGAAACAACGAAGGATTCTTGCACAACACGCAACCCTGACTTGGCTTGCATTACACGCAATCACGACCTTCCTCGATAGCGTGTGTTGTACGCAATACTGGGTTTTACTAAACAACGATATATTATTATAATATTATTATGAACTAGCTGTTATGAATAGTATTAACTGAATTTTTAATTTTATGACATTATTATTCATCTTACACATTTTCTAGAACATGGTATAAGAACAAAATAAATTTTTTCGGGTAAAATAAGTATTTTTCAAAAAATGCAGTTTTGCCGCCATTTGATGGCACACCCACTTTAAATCTAGTTTTTGACATGTTTATAAGTTTAATTTGAAAAAATCAAATTCTTCTTTGGAATCATGAAATAAAAATTTACTTTGGATAATTTTTTCACATTATTCTGGTAACTTTCATATTTTGATGAATAGTAAAAACACGATATATTTTAATTAAGAACAAATTTTTTTATCGCAATAATTTATATGGTTAAATTATAATATAAAATGATTTTAAAGTATAAATAGAATATATTTTTACCATTTAATATAATGTATGTTATTATCATTGATTCTACCTTGAATTCGTAGGATAAATCAATTCAATCTTTTGCAATGTTTTAAAGAAAAACCCGTTTTCTTTCGACAACGGGATTAATTTTAATTTAATTTCTGAAACTTTTTTGTACTTAATTTGGAAAAATGGATTCCATATTTGGAATCAGTGGATCCAAATTATGTTAATAATCTACTTTTTATTTTTGGGAATTATGAATAGTAACTACGATAAATTTTATTTACCATAGTTAAAGGTAAATTAGGTAATTAAGGGTAAATATAATAATATAAAATTACCCTAACACATGTCAAAATCCTATTGGATGACTAAAAGTCGACCCATATCACTTAAGGGTCGGATTATATTCATTTAATGGACTTTTATTCATGAAAATAATTTAATTATTATTAAAACCAAAGAATGTGACAACATGTCACTTTCTTAAATCTTATAAGTATAATAATTTTAATTTAGTGATAAACTTCATGAAACTTCATACATGAATAGTATACAGAAATACAATACAATTATATACATCAAAGGAATTTATTTATAATTTTTAAGGATTAAATAATTATCATTTATTATGAAACAAAGATGATGCAGTAATTATCTGATTAATAAAATATTGACATAATTGATGTTATAAATACCCAAATAAATGTAATTTAAGACTTTTTATGAATTAAAATAATTTTATAGGTTAATATGACATGTTAGTATTGATTTAATTAATTTTTTTATAACTAATAATTCTGTTATGATTTTCACAAAAATAAATTTCTAGATAGTGTAAAAATTGACAAAAAATAGTTTTTAAAACAAATATTATATTATTAATTGTTATTTTATTCCTAAAAATCTAAGGTTCGGCCAAATGACTTAGATAAGGTTATATATATTAATATTAAACAACTTGGGGGTTCGTTTGGATTTTTATAGTAAGTTTATTAACCTTATATATTAATAGTACAAGAAGACACGGTAAAAGTAAAATTATTTAACTTAATGTTAAATCTAAATGATAAGGTTAAAATAGGAACCTAAACTTGTCTAAATTCTATTAGATGAGATTATTTCTACCCATCCCCACCTTACCTTCAAAATAAATCAATTTGGAGCTATTTAAAACCGAATTTGGATTTATAATAAAATAATAGTTTTAGTTATTCCAAAGGTACCCCTCTCCTCCCTTATAAAAGGGCACCTCCTCCCTCTCCTCCTCACACCAATTTGAGCATTCAAGATCGGCCAACCCCTGAAAAATTCCCTTCTCCACTTCCCTAGAAACATCCTAGAGGTTCTGGCCTTCCTCAAAGACCAATTTTAGTGCCCTAAAAGGAGATCTCAAAGAGGCGCTTCAAAAAAGAGGTAATGTCCGTTACCGATTCTTTCATATTTATTTCTTCTTCCACTTCTTCTTATTAGGTTGTTTAATTATGAAGTAATAACATAAGAATCACTTATATGCTTATTTGTTATTATAATTATGAAACAACCTTATTTCACCATCTATCCATCCTACGGAAAACGAAATCACCGCGCGTGCGTACGTACGGACTACCATCTCCACGACGCGATGAGATTCATTCTCCACGTTAACCGTTCATGAATGATTATAAAGTATATATAATAATTAATAAGGAAATTTATGACATAATAATGATTCTGGATTTATGTGTATATATATGTATGTCATCTACTTAATTCCATTCAACTCAATAAGGAAAAGAAAACAGCGTTCATGCGTACGTACGGTCTACCATCTCCATGAACAGTGTATTTCTTTCCATTTAATGATTTATTATATATATGTATATTCTGAATATATATTAGATATAAATAATGTTTTATATTCTGGAATTAAGTAATCATGATCTATGTAATCATATGAATAATTACAAGTCAAAACACGGACGACAAATGAAACGATTTTACCCAAAACGCTCTTTAACATGGAATTTACAAAAGAACAGGTAATATAAATCCATAAGTGAACCATATATGATATCATAACAATGAGTATGATTCTATAAGTCAATGACATTATTTAAATCATTATACAGGAGGTTCAGACACATATGAAGCAAATCAGACCTAAGGTAATGGAAATATCACAATCTCATTTTTATCCGAGATTGTTTATACTTTGGTATTTATTGGGGTGTATTTTATCATCCACATCCATGTTTCCCCAATATGTAATATTGTTTCCATCCACCTACAACTGTTTAAATCCAATTTTACCCTTCGGGGAGTTTTTAGTAAATGATATGAAAGGAATATTTTGTTGTTTTTCGTACGAGGTACTTTTTGACTTTTCTGACAAAAGTACGAGAAGAATGTTTTTTTAACTTATACGACATGAATGGATTTTTAAAACATTATTTACAAGAAGATTCCTTTTCAAAGTTTTCAAGTTTATTTTTAATCAACTTCTTTTAGTTTAAAATTTTATGACATGTTTAGAAAGGAAAAATGTTTTTGAAGGAAAAAGGATATTTTCCTCAAGAATGGAGTTCAAGAGTTTTATCAAAATCATTTTCCATCTAAGATAATAAAGGGTTCTGCCTCTATCCCTATTATTACATTGATTTGATTATGTTGTGATGGAAATATTTTTATGAATTCCTTTATCTTATATGAATTGTTTTATGATGTCCTGATGTTTAAGATTCCCATTTTTATTACATGGGTTATACAATGATGTATGATTTATGATTTTGTGGCACACATAAGAATGGTATCATTATGAGATGGGTGGGACCTATATCTCTCTCCAATTCATTGGGTAAAGATTTTATATCTCATGAGATAGACATGGCTGGAACGGTAGGTTATACCGGTTCAGTGAAACAGGACTGAAACGAGGAGTGAACTCGGTTCAGAAAGGGACTTTGTCCACTAAGATAGTCTTGGAAATGAGTCTTGACTAATAAGAAATGATACTATATGATTATGTGTGTATGAAACAAAGTTTCATGTTTTATGTTATGATTATTGGGATTTCATTTCACTACTATGATTTATCCCATGTTATGAAATTATGCTCTCTTTTACAGGTTAAGATTTCCAAAATGTTATGTTCTTATGATGTGATTGATATTTCTTTTGTTTACCCTTACTGAGAATTTGAGCTCACCCTTTTATGTTTAATTTTACCTAGGATATAAAGAAAGGTTTTAGGTAAAAAAAGGAAGATCTTTATGGGAGATGTTGAAGATCTTTCACCACGATTAGAAGATTATATTCTGAGTTTCCAAAGACACTAAACTATTATGATCCTTGAGTGTGTGTTTTTGTTATGTACTAAGTATTCTGCAAAAGTAATGTAATGTCCATGTACGTCAGGCTTTGGGTCTCTACAGTTGGTATCAGAGGAAAGGTTTAGTCAACCTTTGGAAACTAGGATGCGAAAACGTTAGTGAGATCCCTAGAGATATTTCTAAGGTATGTCTAGGGATGTACCTAAGGATAAGAATACGTATAGGATACAGTCCTAGAACTACAGTAACGATATTAGAATTTAACCTAAGATGTTAGATATTGTGGATTCTCCCCCTTTACTATGTTGTTTTCCCTAGCATGATTTTTTGCTTCTCACACTATTCTTTTTGGGTTTTAGAAAATGGCTGGAAACAGGAAGATTCATGATAATGGAGGATATAGAAGACAATGGAATGATATTCTTCATGAGAAACCAAATGAAACTGGATTTGGAAGTCCAAACATCATTATTATGCCGAATCAGTAATCTCATAATATGATCAATAAACTCAAATTTTGTAAGTTTCCTGACTCGGCTAATAAGAGAAAGATGGAGTTTCATGATGATCATAGAGGAAAGAAAGTTCAATTTCCCCTATGTAAGTCATGTGGGAAGAGGCATCAAGGAGAATATTTAAAAGGAACTGAAAGATGATTTGGGTGTGGAAAAGAAGGACATAAATCCAACAAGTGCAAAGGAAAAGGTTCAGTTAACACCATGGATGAGGATAATGGTATTGCTACGACATCAACAATGGTTAAATGTTTTAAATGTGGAATGTACGGGCATTATGAAAACCAATGCCCTAAGGGAAAGTCTCACGAAGAGAATCAGTATGGTCGTATGGGTAGTATTTATGTTGATGATGATGAAGAGACTACAAATGATATGTGAGATGAAAGAATTGTTGAAGCTCGGTCAATGGTTTAAAAAGGTAGTGGATTGATTACATGTTTATCAAGTGTAATGTATAAGTAATCTCATGGTACAATGGAATAAAGAGAAATCTAAGGATCGTTACATTGTTTTCTTTCCTTGAGTTTTGAAAGTGTATGATTAATGCTACCAGTATCCATGAAAGGTTATTCAGATATTTTTAGAATATAGAGGATATATGCATAATGAAGGGATAAGGAGAAAATTAAATGTTTGATAGTATTCATGATCTCATGACTGATATAAGGAGAAGGTTATATCATGGTTTGAGTATATAGAATTTTTGGATTTTGGTATGCGGAAAGAGTTAACTTTTGACAGCATTCATGTTTTCACTAAGGGTTAATGGGTATTCATTTTTCAAGAGAATACATGATTAAGGTATTCACATGATTGGAATGTGACCAACAAGATATATGGGGGATAAATGATGGTATTCACATGCTTGGTTGATGACATTTCAAGTAATAATTTTATTTATACTATGAGCTTGGATCGAAGTATTTTAGATAAGCCTAAAGATTGGAATGGATTATGTTGGACATAAGTTAGTATTGTTTAAGGATGAATTTTTTTTGATATTATTGATGGGATGTTATATTAATGTAGTTTTAGAAAAAGGACAACCTGCAGGACGGGCGACAGCCCATCGCGTCAGACAAGGATGTGGGAATCAAACCCACAATCGAAGTGCGACTGGCCTTTATCGCCTACCACTGGCCTACATGAAGTTCATATTTAGTAGAAACTAGTTTTATTATATTAAGTAGTATGATATATGAAGTATAAGTCCATTTTAGGAACCATATATGATTAATCTCACTATATATGGACTTATGTATTTTTGATAACTTTTCTAACCTTTTGTTTGAAACAGATGGAATGACCCATCATTCTATCACATGATCTATTAACACTTCACGAATAACAAATTCAACTTCATTTCTTTAAGAGATGAAGTGGAAATTGTTCAAAGCACGAACAACAGTGAGATTGTACCAAAATAAAGTAAGTATTTATTCTAATTCAAAATCTTCAACTTTAAGGAAATGATCTTGAAAACCTGAAAAAATGTTGTCCTAGTGCCCTTATATCCGATGAATCAGATGGTACCCTAGATCATCACAAATTTATGGCTTTGTGATTGCTGGCTTTTCCATAGCCATGTTCTCTACCACTCTCCATCAGTACTTGATGGTTACATTTTTCTTCCATATATATATTTTCACCTATGTTCTCCTACATGGAAACCCAGTGATGAGTTAATTTGGGTAACCGTTACATTTCATACTTTAGTTTTTAAAGCCATGTTTTGGTATTCCTTTTTACGATGTGGGTTTCTAATAAACAAACTTTTGAGTAGTAAACCATTTATAACCCTGACGAATTTCGAGGGAGAAATTCATTTTAAGGGGGGTAGAATGTAACACCCTGAGATTTTATGAAAAATATTCTTTTAATTTTATTAATGTCTTGTGTTGTCTGCTACACCAAGATTACCTGGCACTATACGCAACACCGTATTAGCTTGCAGTATACGCAACACTATTCTTGGATCATGTTACACACAATTTTGATAATAGTTATTATACGCAACATTGAGTATATATATATATATATATATTCAATTTATAGATGAAATATGGTTGGATTATGTTATACAAAACAACGAAGGATTCTTTCACAACACGCAACCCTGACTTGGCTTGCATTACACGCAATCACGACCTTCCTCGATAGCGTGTGTTGTACGCAATACCGGGTTTTACTAAACAACGATATATTATTATAATATTATTATGAACTAGCCGTTATGAATATTATTAACTGAATTTTGAATTTTATGACATTATTATTCATCTTACACATTTTCTAGAACACGGTATAAGAAAAAAATAAAATTTTTCGGGTAAAATAAGTATTTTTCAAAAAATGCAGTTTTGCCGCCTTTTGATGGCGCACCCACTTTAAATCTAGTTTTTGACATGTTTATAAGTTCAATTTTACAAAATAAAATTCTTCTTTGGAATCATGAAATTAAAATTTACTTTGGATAAATTTTTCATATTATTCTGGTAACTTTCATATTTTGATGAATAGTAAAAACACGATATATTTTAATTAAAAACAAATTTTTTTATCGCAGTAATTTATATGGTTAAAATATAATATTGAATGGTTTTAAATTATAAATAGAATATATTTTTACCATTTAATATAATGTATGTCATTAGCATTGATTCTACATTGAATTCGTAGGATAAATCAATTCAATCTTTTGCAATGTTTTAAAAAAAACCTGTTTTCTTTCGACAACAGGAATAATTTTAATTTAATTTATGCAA
The DNA here is from genome assembly GCA_963277665.1 of Viscum album. Lineage (NCBI taxonomy): Eukaryota > Viridiplantae > Streptophyta > Magnoliopsida > Santalales > Viscaceae > Viscum > Viscum album. The sequence goes on along the minus strand of OY728127.1, from coordinate 1,206,021,128 downwards.
CTTTTGTGTATTGAATTTGGAAAAATGGATTCCATATTTGGAATCAGTGGATCCAAATTATGTTAATAAGCTACTTTTTATTTTTGGGAATTATGAATAGTAACTACGGTAAAATTTATTTACCATAGTTAAAGGTAAATCAGGTAATTAAGGGTAAATATAATATTATAAAATTACCCTAACACATGTCAAAATCTTATTGGATGACTAAAAGTCGACCCATATCACATAAGTGTCGGATTAGATTCATTTAATGGACTTTTGTTCATGAAAATAATTTAATTATTATTAAAACCAAAGAATGTGACAACATGTCACTTTCTTAAATATTATAAGTATAATAATTTTATTTTAGTGATAAAACTCATGAAAATTAGATCATGAATAGTATAAAGAAATCTAATACAATTATATACATCATAGGAATTTATTTTGAATTTTTAGGGATTAAATAATTATCATTTATTATGAAACAAATATGATGCAGTAATTATCTTATTAATGAAATATTGACATAATTGATGTTATAAATACCCAAATAAATGTAATTTAAGACTTTTTATGAATTAAAATAATTTTATAGGTTAATATGAAATGTTAGTATTGATTTAATTAATTTTTTAGAACTAATCATTCTGTTATGATTTTCACAAAAATCAATTACTAAATAGTGTCAAAATTGACAAAAAATAGTTTTTAAAAAAATATTATATTATTAATTGTTATTTTATTCCTAAAAATCTAAGTTTCGGCCAAATGACTTATATAAGGTTATATATATTAATATTAAACAACTTGGGGGTTCTTTTTTCTTCTTATAGTAAGTTTATTAACCTTATAGTATAATAATACAAGAAGACACAATAAAAGTAAAATTATTTAACTTAATGTTAAATATAAATGATAAGGTTAAAATAGAAACCTAAACTTGTCTAAATTCTATTGGATTAGAGGATTTAGACCCATCCCCACCTTAGCTTCTAAATAAATCAATTTGGAGCTATTTAAAACCGAATTTGGATTTATAATAAAATAATAGTTTTAGTTATTCCAAAGGTACCCCTCTCCTCCCTTATAAAAGGGCACCTCCTCCCTCTCCTCCTCACACCAATTTGAGAATTCAATCTCGTCCAACCCATGACAAATTCCCTTCTACACTTCCATAGAAACATCCTAGTGGTTCTGGTCTTCCTCAAAGACCAATTTTAGTGCCCTAAAAGGAGATCTAAAAGAGGCGCTTCAAAAAAGAGTTAATGTCCGTTACCGATTCTTTCATCTTTATTTCTTCTTCCACTTTTCTTCTTAGGTTGTTTCATTATGAAGTAATAACATAAATATCACTTTTATACTGATATGTTATTATAATTATGAAACAACCTTATTTCACCATCTATCCATCCTACGGAAAATGAAATTACCGCGTGTGCGTACGTACGGACTACCGTCTCCACGACGCGATGAGATTCATTCTCCACGTTAACCGTTCATGAATGATTATAAAGTATATATAATAATTAATAAGGAAATATATGACATAATAATGATTCTGGATTTATGTGAATATATATGTATATCATCTACTTAATTCCATTCAACTCAATAAGGAAAATAAAACAGCATTCATGCGTACGTACGGTCTACCGTCTCCATGAACGATGTATTTCTTTCCATTTACTGATTTATTATATATATGTATATTCTGAATATATATTTGATATAAATCATGTTTTATATTCTATAATTAAGTAATAATGATCTAAGTAATCATATGAATAATTACAAGTCAATACACGGACGACAAATGAAATGATTTTACCCAAAACGCTCTTTAACATGGAATTTACAAAAGAACGGGTAATATAAAGCCATAAGTGAACCATATATGATATCATAAAAATGAGTATGATTCTGGAAAAAGTCAATGACATTATTTAAATCATTATACAGGAGGTTCAGACACATACGAAGCAAATCAGACCTAAGGTAAGGGAAATATCACAATCTCATTTTTATCCGAGATTGTTTATACTTTGGTATTTATTGGGGTGTATTTTATCATCCACGTCCATGTTTCCTCAATATGTAATATTGTTTCCATCCACCTAAAACTATTTAAATCCAATTTTACCCTTCGGTGAGTTTTTAGTAATAGATATGAAAGGAATCTTTTTTCGATTTTCGTACGAGGTACTTTTTGACTTTTCCGAAAAAAGTACGAGAATAATGTTTTTTTAACTTATACGGCATGAATGGATTTTTAAAACATTATTTACAAGAATATTCCTTTTCAAAGTTTTCATGTTTATTTTTAATCAACTTCTTTTAGTTTAAAATTGTATGAAATGATAAGAAAGGAAAAATGTTTTTGAAGTAAAATGGATATTTTCCTCAAGAATGGAGTTCAAGAGTTTTATCAAATTCATTTTCCATCTAAGATAATAAAGGGTTCTGTCTCTATCCCTATTATTACATTGATTTGATTATGTTGTGATGGAAATATTTTTATGAATTCCTTTATCTTATATGAATTGTTTTATGATGTCCCGATGTTTAAGATTCCCATTTTTATTACATGGGTTATGGAATGATGTATGATTTATGATTTTGTGGCACACATAAGAATGGTATCATTATGAGATGGGTGAGACCTATATCTCCCTCCAATGAATTGGGTAAATATTTTTATATCTCATGAGATAGACATGGCTGGAACGGTAGGTTATACCGGTTCAGTGAAACAGGACTGAAACGAGGAGTGAACTCGGTTCAGAAAGGGACTTTGTCCACTAAGATAGTATTGGCAATGAGTCTTGACTAATAAGAAATGATTCTCTATGATTATGTGTGTATGCCACAAAGTTTCATGTTTTAAGTTATGATTATTGGGATTTCATTTCACTACTATGATTTATCCCATGTTATGAAATTATGCTCTCTTTTACAGGTTAAGATTTCCAAAATGTTATGTTCTTATGATGTGATTGATATTTCTTTTGTTTACCCTTACTGAGCATTCGATCTCACCCTTTTATGTTTTATTTTCCCCAGGATATAAAGAAAGGTTTTAGGTAAAATAAAGGAAGATCTTTATGGGAGATGTTGAAGATCTTTCACCATGATTAGAAGATTATATTCTGAGTTTCCAAAGACACTAAACTATTACGATCCTTGTGTGTGTGTTTTTGTTATGTAATAAGTATTCTGCAAAAGTAATGTAATGTCCATGTACGTCAGGCTTTGGGTCTCTACAGAAAATGCGACGAGAGGACGAGTTTTCAATGTGAAAAGTTTCAAAAGTGAAGACTGTTTTAATACAAATATTCAATATTAAATCAACTTCAATGACATAAATTGGATTAATACATATAAAATAAAACTAATTTTACATTTAAAATCATATACAAATAATTTTTAAAATTTTAAATGCTTCAATAGAAATGATAACTCTAAATAAAAACCAATATTTTTTTCACTATTAAAAAAACTGTACATTTTCCGTAAATTCTCAACAATTCATCCTATGAAAGTTTATAATTTTAGATTTAAAAAATAATTTTTTAATTAAATAATTTATCTAAAAGGGGAAAAAATTTATAATTAGCATACAATAAGCCACCAAATGTTTTTTTTGAAAATTATTGTTTTTAGGAGTAAAATTGGATTTATTCTTATATCTTCTCTAAAAATAAATATAATGAATGTTAAATTCCATATTTAATATATAATTTTTTAATATTATTAAAATCATTAATGAAAATTAATTTATTTAAAATTTTAAGGTAAAACACATTTACATGTATAAAAATAAATTTTCATAAAACAATTACTTGATTTTCTAATGGTTTTTTATTTATAATTAATGTTTCACCAAATAATTAATTATGTGTACGTGTGTAAAAATATATTTTGATAATTTAGTCAATAATAATCATACCATATACTCTAATGGTTAGATGATAACTATCATATTAAACAATAATATTTCAATAGTATGTTGTGTTTCGTTAAAACTCACCATTTTGTGGAATGCAATCTAAACATACTATTTAGTGTTAGAAAAACTAAACTCTGTGTTTCATGTAATTAATGATAGAATCAACTTTTTTTTTCAAGGAAATATATACTTAGTGTTGTGTGTAATTTATAATATAAAAAATAATAAATTAATTTGAAAAAAATATTTAACAAAATCTTGTGGTTTTACCTTATAGCCCCCATAAATTGAATTTATCCCTAAAAATTCATCACATTGGTACCAGAAAATGAGGATACTTATACCTTTGTAAATCCTTAGGTTCCCATGTAAGGTTATCATGATGGTTTTTTTCCACAAAACATTGAAAAAGTTATTGGTATTATTTTTTAAAACATCCTTTTTACGATTTAGAATCTCTAATAGTTTTTCTATATAAGAAAGATCATACTCTAGTAGTCCAACCTTGTGTTTTGAACATGTGATTAATATAGTGTCTAGTTACACAAGGGAGATACATGTAACACATAAAAAACCTAAGATATGTTCAGTTGATGTGACTAGTGATAATCTAAGTTCTCGATATAATCAATAATTTCAAAGGGACTAATATGTGGTGGGATTAGATTACCCTTCTTTCATCCACAAAAATATAGTTGAAATACCTTCTCACAAATTTCAAATTCCAGATCGCTTTGACGACTATCAGAAGAACATTTTTGTCAGTATTATGATAAACATACATGTTGTTGAAATTATCTAAAAATCACTGCACTTTAACAATCCAGCTCAGGTCCCTATAGCTTTATTTCCAAAAACTTCATTCTAGTACATTTGAGTTCAACACATATTTCCATAAAATATGTAACACCTTTAGATTTTCTGAATTATTATTTTTGAATTAATTTAACCTTTTTGATATTTTTCAATTCACGTAACACTAAAAATAGAAAATTTTTTATTAGAGAAATATGTTTGGATTGCTTTATATGAAACAAAAAGTTAATCACGCACTACAAATATAATAAATATTATATTTCTATACACGTAACATTGACTTGGAGTATGTTACATGCTACATTGATTTTCTAGGAAACATATTTTTATTTTTATAATTATTTAAATGACATAATTATAATCTAGCCATTAAACATAGAAATATGAAAAGTTGAAACTAAAATTTAAATATTTTTTATAATTTTTCTATATAAATAAAAAATATTTATAATGAAAGATATATTTTTTGGTAAATTCCTGGAATGTTTAAAAATATTATTTTCTCAAATAAACTAATTTTCAGGTCCTTCTATGAGAAATAATAAATTTAAATTTTAGTAACAATTATAAATATAATTTTATAAAATTTAATGAATATTTTTATTTATGATTTCTAAATTATTGTTGAGTGAGTTTTTGGGATTTTTATGAGATACTTCATTTTGGATGAATAGTGAAAATTCTCGATTTTAATTTAAAACTTCATTTTCATCTAATTTATTTATAATGTTAAATTATATTTTAATTTGGTTTCCATGTTAAATTATATTATATTTTTATAAATTAATCTAATTTTAGACATTGGAAATTTTTTCACTTTGAAATTTGTTTAAAAAACTTAGCCAATGTTTAGATGTTTTTACTTTAAACCCTGTAACGTCGTCCCTTCTAATGGGTTAATTTTAAATTAATTTCTTCCAATTATGTAATTATAATTTGTAAAAATGGATTAAATATTTTTAAAAATCATAATTTATAATTTCTGATATGTTTAAATTTGTTTTTGAAAAACAATATTTGTGAAATTGATTAACATTAAGTATAATGGTTAAGAGAAAAATAAGGTTGATAAACTACCAAACCTGAAATTTAAGACCATAAACGACCAAAAAATATGTCCCAAACCCAATTTATATCCCCGATTCATCCATGAAACTTCCATTAATTAGATTGGTTTATTTTTTATGACTTTATTTAGGTAAAAATGTGGGTACACCAAACATGCTTTCAAAAATGCCTTGTGTGTCATTTCCCTTACCTATAAAGGACACCACATATTCCTCTCTTAAAACCTCTAAAACAACATAGGATCGAATAATATCTCTCCAATAGAATTATATAAATCCCTAATTTCATTCTTGAATCCTCACCTTGAAAATAAATACTTCAATGTAATCCCTTTGGTGTAAACCAAAATGAGTTACCAGATTTAGAGGTAACACGCTCCATCAAACTCATAACTTTTATTTTCTTAATAAACTCCCTAAAATCTTCTTATTCATTGATTTTATAAAAAAACAATATATTTAATAGAATATGATATTTTTATTCTATTGGTTTTACCTAAACATACCTACACATCTATCTAATGTGTAATGAACATATTATTGATGTGTACGATGAACTACCACCTCACTAAACGACGATTGTTCATATTTCCTTTACCTTAAATAATGGTGGAAATTATTATTTAAAAATTGTTTATACATATAATAATTTATATTTTTTTATGTATTTAAGCTTATTTATTACTTTACAAAACATTTATTTTTTTACTTTCAATTTGGTGTAAGTACAATAATTTCGTTTGAGGAAGTGTGGACTACCACCCCCTCAAAGATATGTGATTCGTTTAACAACAATATGGAATGTATTATGTTTTTGTTTAGGTAACATATATGATATATATAATAAAAATCATTCTACTGGAATAATTATATACATAAATATATATACATATATTTCATGTACTTAATTTCATTCAATACAATAATATAAAATAAAACATCAATCATGCATACATATGACTTACCGTCACCATGAATAGTATTCTCCATTTCATACTTCACTATTATATAAATTATTATAGTAAACATATAATTAATATAAATTATATTTATATCATGATTTAAATTATAAAAATCATGATATAAATATAAAGACCAAATATATAAAAAATTAAGACGCACATGAAGAACAAAGTAAATATTACCCGAAGTGAAACCTTAACATTGGATTATTAACAAGTGAGTAGTATAAGGTCATAATAAAAAATATATGGTGTTATATATAATAATATGGTTCTGTAAAAGATTTATAATAAATTTATATTTATTATATAGGTGGTTTGAATGAGTTTGGTGAGAATCAAGGCATAAGGTTAAGGAGTTTCGTCTCACTTTTCATTTCCATGTGATACTTGCTTTACTCACAACCAATCTCTTTTGTGTGGTGTTTATACTTCCCATGGATGCATTATATTATTATTATAACTAAATTTATGTGTATTTACATATCCATTTGATTATATTTATTTCATGAGGACTATGTTTCAACAGATACCAGTCGGTAAAATGATTTTGTCTCAAATTTCCTTCATTGAGACACATGCCATGTTATGCACCTATATTTTTCCATGAGGTGTAAATACTTACATTGAAATGTTATATAATGAATGTATTTATATTTATTATATTTTATGAATCATTTAATATAATATTCTTAAATGTGTAGTATGGTTCAAAGTTACTAAGTGGTAATAGTTTATTGAAACAATCTCATCGCTTATAGATATTGTTTATGATTATGCTTATTTTGATGAAATAATATGATCCATATCTCAAGAAATCTCATTAAATATCTTATTATATTTTTATTCATTCTATATTCATGTATTGGTACAATTTTTCCACTCTTTGGTACATAAAATAGTAAATAATGTTTTTTTAAGAATGTCTGAATTTACAACTCTCATTAGTCGAAAATATATGTTCCATCCAAACCATGTTTTCTGAAAAGGGTGTCCAATAATACTCCCCTATTACCCTATAATATTTAAATTAAACTTTCACACTTTTTTGTATTTTACCAATGTGTTCAAAGGAATCTTCTTTATCGCTTTCCGAACTGGGCTTTTCTATACCCTTTTTACCGGGAAAAAAGAATGTTCTTTATACCTCATACGTCATTTATAGATTAACCCATGATAATTTATGTCATTCATCATTTTCAGGATTAAATGAATAATTTTCAAGATTTTATTTAAAAGTATTTTCAAATAAATGGTCTTAAAAACTTTTTCATAATTCTTCTTCTATTTTTCAAGGAAAATGGTTTTCATAATGTTTTCAAGCCTTATTTATATGTTTTAAAAGTATTTTCAATGAAATTTATTTCAAAACATTTTCAATATTATATATATAATTTTAATGTATAAATTTTTTTGAAAACATTTTCTTTCTTTTTTTATAACTATAACATGTGTTTTCAATGAAATAAGTTTTTAAAATTTTTGAATCTTATTTTATATTTTTTCAAGGAAAAATGTTTTCAATATTCTTTTACATGTTTTCAAGGAACATGGTTTTCAAAATGATGTAAAGCCTTATTTCTATTTTTTAAAATTATTTTCAATGAAAATGTATTTCAAAAAGGTTTTATACTTTTAAAATACTTTTTCAAAGAAGGAAAAATATTTTCCTAATGAAATGTTTTCCAAATATCATTCCAAGTTATTTTCCCTCTAAGATGACATCCGTTGATGTTAATTAATACCCTCTTGGAAATTATACAAAGGTCAAATTGATATTATTTTTTGAATGGTTTATGTTTTTATGGAATAATTATTATGAAAACCATTTCACATCCATAGGTTATAGACTTTTCAAACCCACTTTTTATCATGGGCTTTTCTTTGATGAAATATTTATGAAACCTATTAATTTTCTATAGGTTATGATGTGATGAAATGTTCATGATACCGATTTCATTTCATGTTTTCTAATTTTATTTTCATAAAACCCATCTCTTTTCATGGGTTATGATATGATAAATGTTTTTGGCACAATCATGTATGATTTCATTATGAGATGGGTGGGATCTATATCTCCCACCAATTAATTGGGTAATGATAAATTTTTTATGAGATCAAAGCGTACAAGAGAGGGCATCCCAATCTCTGAATAAAAGGGTATACATGAGGGAATACAAAGACTTAAATAATATTGTATACAAGAGTACATCACATGACCAAAACTAGAAGGTATATGGGACAACATCCAAATCCAAAAAACTAGAGGGAAACCATGAGGATATACCAAGCCCAAAACAATAGGGTAACCATGATGAAATACCAATCCCAAATCTAGAGGGTACATGGGAGGATATGCCAATCCTAAAATAAGAGGGTATATGAGAGTGAATCCCCAGACCAAAGTTGTTACATGGGTGATTAACCTAATCATAACATGTTACAAAGGCCTTTTTAGGACTCCTTGACATAGGGTTTTTATATGATTATGTATTTTCCACAATTCCATGTTTTATTCCTATGTTATGATTTCATGAGTTATGTTATTTATTTACCATGTATTGTTTTCTTATGAACTACCAATCTTCATTATGTTCTCTAATATTTTGGATAGGATCTTTAAATATTATTTCAAGTTCTATATGCTTTTTTCATGTTACACATAAAAATTTCCATTATTTACCCCTACTGAGTATTTGAGATGACTTCTTTATTATGAGTCCTTTACCCATGTAATGAAAATACGTTTTAGGTAGAATTAATAAAGGTAGAAATATTTATAAGAGATATTAAAGATCTTTAACTAGGATATAAGATTTTATTTCCAAGTTTCAAAATTCACCAAACTATTATGGTCCCCGGACATGTATTTTTCTAATGTACAAATTATTCATCTAAAATGATGTAATAGATCTTTATGTCAAGAAATGTCACTATAGTTGGTATCAAAGGAAAGGTTTAGTGAAAATTTAGAAACTTGTATGATAAAATTATAGTGAGATCCCATGATATATTTCTAAGAATTTTCCTTTAGATGCCTCATTGGATAGGTATAAAGATGAGTTGACATTTATGAAAATGTATTATAATTTTGGTAAGGAATTGAATGATTAGATTGATAGAAATAAATACCTGCATAGATAATACAAGTGTATGTATCTCAAGAACTGATGTACGTAGGGGAAAAAACTTTTATACGATGTTCTGAGCCTGATTCGGGGTAATCTGGTACATGAAAATAGGCCTTGCTACACACCTAGTTTGACTATCTAGGGGATATTATTTGGGAATTCCAAAAACGTTCACAAGCCAATATGATTTCTTTAAATATAATTTATCTATGAATAACCTTGGATTATCCTATTGTAATATATATTAAGGATGTTTTCATGATTTAGACATCCTATCATTAATTATTTTCAGTACTCCGTGGTTACAAGCTTTAATAAGAAATGCTCACACTATGATTCTAGTTTTAGTCAATAAAGGGAACAGCAATGAACTGGATTAAAATTTAATGTGATGGAATATTTGATAGGGATTAGTCAAGTGGGATGATCATTAGAGTAAAATATGTTACGATCATGCTTAATAAGTTTTTTACAGAACATGATTACCAACATGTACCTTAACAAACTCTTAGACTCCCCAAGGAAGAGAAATAAGGAGTTCATTGAGAGTTTAGGTATTGGAGAACATGGATAAAAGAGGGTTCAGTTTCCATTATGTCAATAATGAGAAAATAATCAACTATGTGAATGTCATATAAGTATAAGAAGACGTTTCATCTATATAAAATGAGGACCAAAATCAAGTGACTGTAAGGGAAAAATGGAGATATCTGTTAATGAAATGGATGGGAATATTGTCATCCCTAAGACATAATCTATGTTTAAGTGTTTTAAGTTGGGAATAATTTTTAATTATGAAATTCAATGTCCCAAGATGAAATATCTTGAAGATAATATGAAAGGTGGTGTGATTAATGATTACATTCCTAACAATAAATAAACGACAGATGAAATGTAAGAGGAAAGAATTGTTATGTAATAGAATGAGGTGGCCTTCTAAATGGAATAAGGATGAAGTGGAATAATAGAGGATTTTAGTCAAGAATTATTAATGGTGAAATATATAAGGATTTTAAAGTTTATGTTTTTTTCTAAGGATTTTCAAAAAGATGTCAAATGGTTCTGATGGAAAAGAAAAGTGATTTAATGGAAATGTGATGTCCATGTAAAACACATGATTAAAAAAAATATAAACCATAATATATTCCTCATTTTATGATAATGTTGATTAGATAATGATATGTGGGATATAAAGAATTGAATTGGAAGGTACATATTACCTTGGAACTAATTTAGGAATTGTTGAAAGGGGTTTTGTGATATCATTGAAAAAATTGAAAACATTTTAGGATTTATGGAATAAATGAAATATAAATTGAATAAATAATAAATCATGATTTAATTAAGTATTTATAGTAATTCAGGTTATTAACATGTTTTAAGAGAATATATGATGATGGTATTCACATGTTTGGTCTGTGACAAACAACACCTACTTTGTGATATATGGGGAAATCAATATTAAGCTAATTTCATGAATTTATTTTTAATGTTCTGGATTTTAATATTCTAGAGGGGTATAAGGGTAACAATTCATGAAGGTTTTAAGTTAATATTTAAAGGAAGTATTTTTTTATTAATATTTCATTAGAAACCTTGGATCCAAGTCTATTTAGTTGTTAACCTTTTTTCAACATTGTCTATCATATTTTGGAAATTATATTAGTATGGTTTTAGAAAAGGAAATCACGTATGGTGGGTGACAACCAATCATGTTTTACAAGGCCTAGAGTATTGAACCCATGACCAAAGGATGACAAGGGTTTCACACCGACTATTGGCCAACACGTTTTCCTAGTTAATGTATAATTATTTTTTCTGAATAATTATTTATTATCAAAATATTGTGTTACTTTTTATGTGTAGATATTAATGTAGTAAGAATATTTTTTTAAGGATTTTTATAGATTATTATTTATAATTTTTATTCTTTTTTGGGTCTTAAGATCTGCTAAAAGTGTATATTATCACTTCAGGCATCGAAGTTAATTTCTGGATATCCATTACATGACATAAGGGATTAATTAGAGATTGATGAAAACAAAACTAAATAATGATTTTTTATACGAATATATAATGTAAGTATATTTACTTATACTATTGGTAAATAAAATAACTAATCAATGATATTTATCAAAAGAAAATGTATTGTTCTAAAACATGATTTTTTGAACTGATGGACTTCTAAATCATCCCAAAATTTTGACTTTGGGGCCCTCAAATTTTAATTTATTGCTCAATTTTTTTGTGATTGATAACCTCAATCACTCTTTATAAATATTCACTCTTTTCCTCTATGTCCAATATTCACTCCAATCCGATGTTCTTCTATGTGAAAACATAGTTATGTGTTACTTTGGGTAACCATTATTGTTCAAACATTCCATTTTAAGGGTAGTTTTAGTATCCATTCATAAAATGTGGGTTTCTTTGAATGAAAAATTCAATTATAAAATCTCTGAAAACCTAGATTAATTTCATGGGAAAAATTCAATTTATGGTGGGTTGAATGTAACACCCTGATATTTTTTGTGAATTCTTATTTTTCGAATTAATTTAACCATGTGATATTTTTCATTGCACGTAACAATGAAAACAATTAATTTTATATCAAAGTACTATGTTTGGATTGAATTATACCCAACACAAATTTAATCATGCGGTACACACAATATAAATAGTAGATTTCTCTACATGAAACACTGACTTGGCGTACGTTACACACAATACTGAGTTTCTACCAAACAACTTTTTTTATTATATTAATTTAAAGGATATACTTATAATATAACCATTAAATTTAGTAATATGAAGACTAAAAATAATTTTCAACTATTTTTATGTTGGTTATATATAAATAAAACATACTGATGATGAAAGATATAATTTTTGGTAAAGTCCTTATATGTATAAAAATAATATTCTCTCAAATAAACTACTTTTCATGTCCATATGTGAAAAAATACAATTATTTTTTAGACACATATAGAAATTTAATTTGACAAAACAATCATCATTTTTGAATTTATAATTATTAAATTAGCTTCGGGTGAATTTTTGGGATTTTTCTGAGAAACATCATTTTTAGATAAATAGTGAAAAATATCGGATTTTAATTTAACATGTACTTACTGTATAATTTATTTATAAGGATAAATTATATTTTAATTTGGTTTAAAATTTTAATTATATCATATTTTTATCAATTAATTTAGTTGATGTCATTGGAATAAATTTCACTTTGAAATTGGGTATTAAAGCATAGAAAAAGTTGGGATGTTTTTGCTTTAAAAACCCACAGTGTCGTCCCATCAGTGGGAGTAATTTTTAATTATTTTCTTCCAATTATTCAATTATAATTTTCAAAAATGGATTATATATTTTTTATCATCATAATTTATAAATTATAATATGTTCATAAATTTTATTACAAAAAATATTAGTGAAAGTGATCAAAATTAATTACAACTCTTATAATGAAATTTAAGTTGATAAAGTACCAATCAAAAAATGTAAGAACCAAAATAACCTATTAACTTTTAGGACAAACATTTTATGTAAATTATTAGTCCATTAACATTAAATTAGTGTGTTTTTTATTTTGGCATGACTTTTTTAGGTAAAAGTATTGGTACACCTAACTTGTTTTAAAAAATTCTATTTCTGTCATTTCCCTTCCCTATAAAAAGCCACCACATTTAACTCTTCTTAAAACTTATAAAAACAATTAGGCTTAGACAGGTTCTACAAAATATATTTTTAAATGTATATAATTTCTTAATTTAGGCACCCCTTTGGGCATAAATCCTTCTTTGGAATCCCTTTGGTTCAAACCAAAAGGAGTTACCCGATTGAGAGGTAACACCCTTCCTCAAAATCATTTCATTTATTTTCTCTATTCACTCCCTAAAATCATCTTATTCCTTGATTGTATAACAACAAAAGTATCCTCAAAATAATTTTATGTTGTTATGATAAGTCTTTGACCTACAATTACACACTCTTCCAACTAATGGGTAATAAAAATACTGTTTATGTGTACAACGAACTACCACCTCACTAAATGTTGATTGTTCATTTTTCCTTTGCTATCTATCATGGTGGAAGTTATGATGGAAAAAATATTTATATCTATCACAAATTTTATTTTTTATATCTTTAATCTTCTTCATTCCTTTTTAATCACATATATTTTTTGTACATTCCATTTGGTGTAAGTACGATAATTTCATTCAAGGATTTGAGGACTACCTCCCCCACAATGCGATGTGATTCATTCACACACTACATTAAATGTATTAATAATGGGTTTAGTGAAATTATATTATATATATATATATATAATATTTTAATTATACTGGAATAATGATATATATACATATATATACAAATATGCCATGTACTTTCATTCAATATGATAATAAAAACGGAAATAACATTCATGCGTACATGCAGCTTACCATCTCGATGTATGATGTACTCAAGATCACACTTAAATATTATATTATTTTTTATAATAAAAATATAAAAAATATAAATTATATTTATATCATTATCTGAATTCTTTAAATCAGTATATACATATAAGGAACAAAGATATAACAAATTAAGATACATGCGAAGAACAATGCGAATATTACCTGAAGTGAAACCTTAACATTAGATAGTTAACAATCAGATCATATAAGGTTATAATAAAATCACATATGGTATTATATATAACAATATTTATATGTAAAATATTTATAAAAAAATTATATTTATTATACATGTGATTTTAATGAGTACGATGAGAGTTAAGACATAAGGTAAGCGAGTTTCATCTCACTTTTTATTTCCGTGAGATTCATGCTTCACCCACCACCCATTCCTTTTATGTGGTGTGTATACTATCCATGGATGTATTCTATTATTTTTATACATAAATTTATGGGTATTTACATATCCATTTGATTATATTTCTGTTATGGTAAATATGTTTAAAAACATAAAAAATCGGTAAAATGTTTTTGTCTCAATTTTACATCATTGAGACATATCCTAGGTTATCCAGCTATATTTTTTCCATGAGGTGTATATAATCCCTTAAAAATGTTATATAACGAATATATTTATATTCATGATATTTTAATCTTAGTGTTATTTTATTTTTGGAAATGATGATTATGGTTTAATGTTACCATGTGGTAAGAGTTTATTGAAACAATCTCCTCGCTTATCGAGGATGTTAATGATTATGCTTAAATTGATGAAATATTATGATACTTATCTCAAGAACACTCATAAAATTTATTATCTTCTGGTTATTAATGATATATTTATCTATTGGTAACATTTCTCTACTCTTTGGTAAATGAAAATGCTAATAAAGTTCTTTTAAGAATGTATGAATTTATCATTCTCATCGGTCAAAAATCTATGTTCCTTCAAAATAATGTTTTCTAAAAAGTGTTTTGAAGAATATAATACTATTATACTATAATATTAATAATAAAATTTACATATTTTTTACTTTTAACAATTTTTTTAAATAAATATTTTTGTCACTTTCTGAACAGAGAATTTTTTACCATTTTACCGTGAAAAAAGTATGTTCTTTTTACCTCGTATGAAATGTACGGATTAACCCACCATACTTTCTATGAATATTATTTGGAATGTTTACATGATTAATTTTTTAGAATTTGTTTTTAAATGTTTTTCAAGGAAATTGGTTTCAAAATGTCTTCATGATTATGTTATATGTTTTCTAGAATAATAGTTTTTAAAATGTTTTTACAACTTATTTATAAGTTTTCAATGTATTTTAAAAGAAATGTATTTCCAAATATTCACAATAATTTAGCATGATTTTTCAAGTAAAATGTTTTTTAAAACATATTCATGAATTATTTATAATATTAGAACACGTTTCAATGAAAAAGTTTTTAAAAATGTTTTGAATCTTATTTTATATGTTTTCAAGGGAAAAGGTTTTCAAAATGTTTTAAAACTTATTTTACGCATTTTCAAGTAAAAATATTTCAAAATTATTTAAGGTATTATTTATATGTTTTCAAATTATTTTCAATGAAAATGGATTTCAAAATGGTTTTATGCATTAAAAATAATTTTTCAAAGAATGAAGGATATTTTACTCAGGAAATTTTTTCAAAATATCTTTCTATGTTATTTTACATCTCAGAGGACATCCATTGATTTTGATCAATAAGTTATAAGATATTATCCAAAGGTTACATTAATATTCTTTCATGAATGGTTTATGTTCTGATAGAATAATTATTGTGACACCAGTTTCACTTCCATGGGTTATTTACTTTTGAAACTTGCTTCTCCTCATTGGTTATGTTGTGATGAAATTATTGTGAAACCTATAACTTTTCCATAGGATATGATGTGATGAAATGTTAATGATACCCATTTCATTTCATGTGTTATGAATTTATTTTTATAGAACCCATCTCTATTCATGGGCCATGTGATGATGAATGTTTTTTTGAACAAGAATGAATGATTTCATTATATTTGGGGTGGGATCTATATCTACCTCCAATGAATTGGATAATGATAAATGTTTTATAAGATAAAGGGGTTAATAGAAGGGCATCCCAAGAAAGAAAAAAGAGAGTATACAAAAGGAAATAACAAGACCGAATCAAGAGGGTATGTGAGAGGACATCCCATGACCGAAAAAAGAGTGTATAAAGGAGGAAATCCCATGTCTGAAACAAGAGGTTAAACATGATGACATCCCATGAACAATATAAGAGGGTAAAATAGAGGATATACCAAAATATAAATAATAGGGAACACATGGAGAAATCTAAAGCCAGAAATAAGAGGGTATGCGGGAGGGCATCCAAAGCTCGAAGTAGGTACACGAGTGATTAAACCAGGCCTAAAATGTTACAAAGGCCTTAGTATGCCACTTTGACATAGGGTTTTTATATGATTATGTTTTTTCCATTCTTCCATGTTGTATTCATATATTTTAATTTCATGGATTATGTTGTTTATTTCATTATGATTCATTTCATATTAACTACTAATCTTTATTATGATCTTTAATATGCATGGTATCGTCTTAAATTTTATTCTCAAGTTCCATACACTTTTTTTCAAGTTATGCATACACATTTCATTTATTTAACATTTCTGAGTATCTGATCTCACACCTTTCTTATGTTTACTTCCCCCAGGTTATAAAGAAAGTTTATATATAGAAATAATGAAGGATGAGATATTTATGGGTGATGTTGAAGATCTTTCACCATGATAGATGTTTTTTTCTTCCATGTTTTAAAAGTCACCAAACTATTACAGTCCTTGGGAATATATATTTTTAAATTACTAAATATTCATATGAAATGATGTAATATAAATGTATGTTAAGCATGGGTCACTATAAAGGAAATCATACAGAGACATATGAATTCTCTAGTGAATGATATTATTGTAAGAAAACTAAAATAGAGGAAGGTTTTGATATAATTATCCTTCGAATTAAATAGAACAATATCTTCTCATTGACCTTAAGGTTTTAATTTTTATCAGATATTGAGCATTTGTAAAAGGATGATATATAGTGTGGAAATACATCTCCATATCAAGATCATGCTATATAATTAATCAAAATGTTGAGGTAAAATTTAGATCTCAATAAGATATAATTGAATGTGTCACTCCATGAAACATTACAAATTCCATAATAAATATTAGGTAAATATATCTAGAGAGAAATCATCTATGATATAAACTATGTGTTTTGAATTTTTAAGTAGATTAAATAAAACTCATATATACCTCAAAATAAAAGATAAGACAAACCCAAAAGGCTTCCAGTACCTATAATCATATTTCCTTAATGTGTAAAGTATTTTCTCCTCAAAGATCATTTCCCCTAAATCATAAACAAAACCAATGTGTTGTTTCACCATAAATGTCTCTTAAAATAACATTAATCATGTTAAAATACCATCACATAAAACCTCAAAAGGTGTGTCAATGACTTAAAACTTATGATCAAACATAAAATCAAAAATCTATTATGGTTTCCATAACTATAAAGTCAATATTACATGGAAACATATAAAATTACAAAAATTTAATTCCCAAATTATTCCTTATATAAGATATTATCTTAAAAAAAAATTAAATAAAAGATTGGGTCAGCCCTTGTTACAATAGAATATAAAATGTGATTTCATTAGTCAAGAATCAATTTATAGGGAGATAATCACATTTAATTTATGAAAAGGATAAAAAATATGATTTTCATAGGTCTCATTTATACAAAACCAAGAATAAAATTCCTAACTAACTGGGGCATAAGTGTTCCCTATAATCATGATTCACTTTATCAATTTTGATTGCATAAGATTTCAATTTTTTCCATTGTCTACAAAGTTTTTTCCAGATTATATTACACATTAGCCCATGTATTAGGTAATTGATTCACACAATTCCCAAAAAATTTTAACATGAAGCACTGGAGTGTTAGTTGTGAATTCTATTGGGATCTATCTCCATTAATTTACATAGCTGGAAACTTCACATCCTATCTACAACTCTTTTCTTAATTGATTGGCTTCCCATACTTGTAACTACATCATATTCTTTACATGAATTCACCTGAGTGATTATTCCCATACTTATATCATATAGGTGACTTAAATTTCTTTCCACATATGACCTATTCATGTTCTCATGAAACTCAATATTTATTTTCATATAAGAATTAGGGGAATAGTAGAAATTTCCAATTTCCACTTCTACCATTTGTGAACATTGATTGAATTATTTGTAGCTACTAAAGTATCTTATATCCAATTACCTTCTAATACATTCTATTAAGTCACAATATAATCAATCAATTATTATTTTTGATCTAATGATTATACCAGAAGTGTACCTTTCATATCTTGTAAAATCAGTTTTTTATTTAATAATATGTTCACCATCCTTCTATTGGAGCATGAGAAATTCCTTATCTATCATTGTTCATAGAATATTATTGAAGTACATAATAATAAAAATCTTCTTAAAATCATCAATTTCCATGAGGTCAATTACATCCTCTAGAATATATTCTTAATAAGGTTTCACCATTTATCTTATTCACCTTTAAAATGATATAAAACTATAATAAATTTTTCATGAATTGAAAATTGGATAATGTAAAATATATTTTCAGTGGTGCTAATATATTGCTCAGAAATTAGTGGAATAGTGTACCCACTAAAAGATCTTAGACATTTTCTCATAAAGGACTCAACAAAACATTTCACCCACCTTTTCTCATTTTGAATTTCAGTATGATTCATATCTTTTCAATTAGTTTGATCTTAGAAAAGAGGTTTTTCATTATAGATCCAATATCATTTCATTAATCAAGAATACAATTGTTTCATTTCTATTAGATTTAGTATTAACATTATTCCTTTAGGTTCTATCGATTTACTGAAACCAGAAATTATAGTGTGAGAAACACTATTCATTGTAGAAGACCACATAATCATGAAGAATAAATTATAGTCTATCTAAATAATTAAACATTATTTTCAATAAATGAAACCATAGGGTTTAACTTGTTTATCCTTGGTCATTTTTTAAATCCTTCATGATGTTTCAAAATTATTTTGTGGATTTCCAAAGCATACCCCAAGGAGTGTCAAACTAGGTGTGTAATAAGTCCCATTTTCATGCACCATGTGACGATCAAGTCTACCTCAATGCACACTTTTCATAGTTATTACCCATTATTAGATCTTTTCTAGAGTCTCATACTTTTATAGAATACTAGATGTTATTTAATTTATAAGAAACTAATTTCTCTTTCCCTTATAGAAATTCTATTTCATTTTCATATACTATGACTCTTCATTTGACTTATCCAAAGATATATCCCCAGATATATCCATAGAAATATCCTTAGGGATCTCACCAATGTCTTGTCATCCATATTTAAGAAGTTTTAATAAACCACCATATGATACCAACATTAGAGAACCAAACTTCTCATACATAGATAAAAAAATATTTATATGTGATTATTCATTACATTTCACAAATTCACACCCATGGACCATAATAGATTAGGTCTTTGGTGACTAGGTACACAATCTTATTTTTTAGTGAAAGTTCTTCAATATCTACCATAACGATCTTCCCCAATTGTACTCTTCAAAAAATACCCTACATAAAACCTCTCTTCATAACCTGAGAAAGGAATCATAAGAAGTGGCGGTCTCAGATTCTCATTAATGGTTATTAGGTGAAATAATTGAATATAACATGAGAATAATGGTTTGTGAACATGAGAATAACATAATAAAACCATAAACTTCATATAAAAGATTAAAATATTATCTCATGGTATAAATATTAGAAGTTCATGAGGCATGAATCATAATGGAATCAAATAACATTACCGATAAAAACATAACATTGGCATACCACTTTTTTTCTTGCCTACACATAAGATTATAACATTGTGGACATGTAAGATTAGACAAATGATCACTAATTAGTTTAAGTACATGAAATAAATCCCCCACATAAACATATAGACATGGAAATAGGTCCACACATAACATTATAGACATGAAATCTTAGCCCATGCATAACAATGTGAACATATAATTAGGTTCACATGTAATATTGTGAACATGTCATCAGGTTCACGAATAAAATTGTGAACTTATAATCATAATAAGGCATATCCTATTTACTCACTCGTTATAGATCATTACCACATCCATTAGAAAGATATATAGGACCCACCCATCACATAATCCACATATCAATGTTCTACAATATCACAATAAATTAATCTTATCATATTATCATAAAACATGTAAAGAAAACATGTTTCATAAACATTTCATCAATACACCATGGAATAACAATTGAAAAATAAATTTGTTTCATACACATTACATAAATATATAAATTAACCATCCAAAAATATAAGCATCATCATTCAACATTTAATTTAAAATATATAAAGTAATATTCAATGAAAATATTTCTCATGATGACAATAAATTGTATTCATGTTATACAGGTTGAAACAAAGATTCCATTCAATTTTTTAGTAAAATTCAAACATGAAATGAATGAAAAGAAAAATCAAGAATAACTTTCTTATTTTTTTTGTAAAAAGTTAAAAATGGGTAAAAATTTATTTAGTAGATAATTTTTTGAATTTATTTTTTTAAATCAATTTTAGGAAAAAATATTTTTTAAGAAAAAAGGATTTTTTTTCAAAGAGATTAATTAAGTATGTTTTCATGAAATACATCTTTTGAACTCTTTAGTATATAAACAGTGGAAAATGAAGGGAAAAATTTATTCTTAAAAAATAAATAGAGGAGAATAAAAAAATGAATATGTTGAAAAATATATCACAACATTTCATGATCGAAAGCATAATCATAAACAATCCTGATAAACAATGAGATCATAGGATAAAATCTTTACCACTTTGGTATCTTTTGAATCAAAAGTCCTAATAAGGAATAAAATAAAATTAAACATTAAATAGAATGAATATAAGTATGTTCATTATATAATATCTCAATGGGTCATTATATACACATATTAAGGTAATATTTGTGCATAAAATAACTTATATCTCAAAGAAGGAAGATTGAGATTAAAATACACCCTGCTTTGTTAATTTTTGAACTATAAAACCCATGAAATAAAGATACTAAAATGGATATGTAAATAAAAATAATATTTAGGAGGATATTCATAAAAAAAATTCAAGGTAATTATATACAATACATAAAATAAATAGGTGGTGAATATGGGATGTGTCTCACATGAAAAAAGTGAGACCAAATCCCTTACCTTAAGTCTTGACTTCCTTTATACAAATTAGTAAATATAGTATAATAAATATAATATTATTATAAATATATTTTAGAACTTTACTTATGTATATTATACCATATATGAATTACTTATGACATTTTATCATCGATTTATTAACAATTATTTTCTAAAATCACGTTTTGACTAATAACCACATTGTTTTTCATGTATGTTTTGATTCTTTTTGTTTGGTAATCTTAATTTTATCATCATTATATCATCTATAGAATGATAAATTTGACTTTAATATCATATATATTCAATATATAGGTACTTATAGTAATCTATAGTGGATAGATATAGAAAATGGAATACACAGTTTATGGAGACGGTTGGCCTTACATACAAATGAAATTTGTCACCATTTTATTTATGGATGAATTGAAAGAAAGGTAAATTATATATTACCATTAAAAAATAAATTTAATTTCATATTTATCACATATATTCTTTAAAAATACAATAATTACATCCCATGAAAATTGTAAGTGAAAAATTATTCACATCACTTCATGAGATCATAGTCCACCGTACACACGAATGATGTTATCATATCCCCCATAGAATGGAAAGTTAGAAGGTGTATGTGATATAATTATTCCATAAGTATATTTATTTTAAAAATATAATATATATTAATTTAATATTTTCTTATTACCATCCAATTAAATTAGAAATTAAAAACACATCACATCAGTTCACCAGACGGTAGCCCGCCATACCCACATGCGACATTATTATTTTCCAAAGGGTTTTTAGAAAAGAAGTTACATGACTTATTAATATTTAAATTATATAATAATATAATAATATAATATATAATCATTACATCTATCATTAAATCTAGATTTTAATGGTGGTGATAGAAAATAAATAACATCGGTTGCAGAGGTTGTTGTCTTCCATACAGACTAATGATGATTTCACATACCATTTTATGGAAGAGGATAAAGATTTAAGTTATTATATTTACAATATAATCCATTTCTATATGATATATTTAGTTTATTATGAAATATTTTTTCAATAATAATTCAAATAGGTGGAGTATTAAATGAAATTTAACGCTAGGTAAAAAGCATTACCTCTTATTAAGGAAAAATTATTTAGTTATCACCAAAAGAAATAATTGGATGGATTTATTATTAAATTAAGGCCAAAAATATTATATTAAGGATGTAAATAAGTTATTTTGGAAGTTCATTTCCAATAAAAATGGTTATGGGGGTGCGAATAAGAGAAGAAATGGGTTGGGATTTTATATGTGAGGTGAGTGGAACAGCTGTAATTTTTGAAAATACAAAATTGTTACCACGTTCTACAAATAAAAAAAGGATAAAAAATGGTCTATTATATATCCAATATTATATAAGGTCAAAATATTTTCCGAAAATCTTTTTTTGGACATTTTAATGTCATTTTTAACCCTTATATTTTCAGTTTACCACCTTTTAAACCCATTTTTCCTTAATCGTAGTAATTTTTTTCTTCTCTTTAAATCCATTACTTTAAAATATTAATTTTAAATGTTTAGATAATAGAAATTAATATGATTCAAAATTTATAATCCATTTTTCCAAATTCAACTCATTTAATTGGTATAGTTGAATTTAAAATTAAACTCGCAGATTCGATGAGAGAGTGGGGTTTCAAAGAGAAAATTTTCTAAAGGGGAGAATGTTTTAATATCTAAATTCAATATGAAAATGATTAAAATGACTTAAATTATATTAATAGATATATAATTAAACAAATTTTACTTTTATTATCATCTTAATTTTTATAATATTTTTATATGCTTTAATTGAAATGAAAATTTGTAATAGAAACCAGAAATTTTGGCTATTCATTGAAAATTTTATATTTTCAAAAAAAATTCAAAAATTTACCATAATATATTTTGGAATTTATATTTCAAATATAAATTTATTTTTTTCAAATATAATTTCAAAATGTTTTAAAAATTAATTTTAAAATAATCAATAAAAAGGTGAAAGTATTTGTTTTTAGTAAAATACAATTTTTAACTGTAATATTAGATTTTTCATAAAAGGATTCCCATTATTTTAAATAATATTTTATTTTTATTTATAATGATTATTTTATAAAATATTTCATTATATAAACATTTATAAACATTTATTTCTATAATTTAGATAATCATATTCATATCTATTATTCAAAGGGTTAGATGATAACTATAATATGGAATAATGATATTTTAACAGTATATCATGTTTTTTAAACTTCAATGTTGCATGTAACACAAAATAAAATCTATGTTTCATGAAATAAAATCTAAGCTCATAAGTTCATTAAATGAAAGAAAACTCAGTGTTGTCTGTAATGAAAAATATCAAAATTATTAAATTCATTTGAAAAAATATATATTTCAAAAAATATTCAAGTGTAATAGGGATTATGTGTGTGAATATTGTTAACACACACACATATATATATATTAAATTATTTGTGATTTTTTATGTATACCACTTGTGTGAATCCCAATGTAATGAAATCTTATTGTTTTTCGGGTCTCTTTCACAATATCATGATGGTGAATGTGGATGGCTATCTACCCACATTTCTCTAATCTCTCTTCAAAGAGAGGATCTTATACACTAAAGGTAATGGCAATGAGTCAAAATTTAAATATATTTAATTATTAATGAGAGGTTAAGGTGGTTCTAAGTGGGGGTCATGAATGGTAAGTGGAGGGAAGGAGGTTGATTTGCTTTATGTTCATGATACCCTACTAACTTTATGGTGGTAATGGTTATGAGAATATGTGGATGACAGGGACAATTGCATGTGGGGTGCTTAATTTGATGTGGTATATAGGTTTATATGGGTGGGATGTGATAAATAGTTGAATTTAGGGTTATTAGTGTGATGTATACAACAATGTTTCATTAGGAATGATTCTACATATGTTGTGGGAGCACCCAGACGTACGACGTTGGGGTGTGTGTATAGAAAATCAGTGAGGAGGTGTGGGGTACCGTTCATCGATATTATTCATATTATGTTACTATAGATGGATGGGTTATTTAATGAGCATGCCTTGGTGAGGATGAGATACATAAGTTGACCTGAATATGTGTAACTCGTTCTGATGTCTACAAATAGGTGAATTACATTGATATTTTCACATATTTATGAGAGACATTGGATATTAACCTATTGAGTATACATGTTATTATCACTCCACATATATAAAAACCATTTTTAGGTTTCTAGAGGAAATTTGGGGACTGATATGGACATTAATTTCTTGGAAATTGGATTTTTATAACAAATCATTGACTTATGGTATTTCTTATTGTGTATTTATTTGGAGACACTTTTTATTTTTTTATATTATAGATGCATTATGGGATGGTTTTGGATACCTTTATTTTATATTTCATCATGGAGTTTCTGAGTGGATGATATCTTATCTCCCAATAATATTATAACTATTGAGTGTAATTCCTTCTATATGTGAGAATTTTTGTATCCTTGGTGAAAATCACTAACCCAAGGCTTACTCAATGCTGGACTCGAGGGGTCATTATCTCTCTTCCTTCATTGCTGGATAAGGATGAGTAACATTGGAAGGAGGGGGTCATGAAATATAGAATGAACATTGAGAATTTTTCAATCCCATATGTAATATTTTTAGAATAATATATCACCCAAAATAGAGTGCCTTCTTATAACAATTGACATCCCTGGTGCGATAGGCTTCCATTGTGGCTATGCTGGGCTTACATGAATATTTTATAACTTATTGGTTTTGAAAAATATCTCTACCTCAAACTAACTCCTACCACAAAACAAAAACTGATCAAATACCATTTTATAATTTTGAAACAAATGATACATTTTTATGTATCAAGATATAGAAAACACAAAACATAAGAACACCTCCTAATATACTGATGTTATCCAATAGAATGTAAGGGATATTGACGTCCTTTAGATAAATATGCCCTCAAAAAATACATCAAAGAATTTTGTAATGATGCAAATCAAAACATTGGAATGAATCACTAGTATATTCAAAATCAACATAAAATAAAATATTCATATAAATTAACACATGAGTCCCCATTAAACTCCATAAGCTAAATATGAAGTGTAGGGCCAATGAAATTATATTTATGAAATTCATACATATGTAGTTATAAATATAAAATAAAAAAACTTTATAAATGTAAATAAATAAATGAGGCCTATCAAGATGTATATAACTCAAAATTAAAGGCACAACCTCTATCCCAATGAACTACTTCCTACCAAATCCTTAGATACCACAAAACATTTACTAATACATAACGCCACTAACCAAGAGTCATGAATTATAACTAAATGGAAAAATAATCATTCCATCCATGCTTGGAGACATAGTAGGTGGATGAGTAGGGGTAGGTATAATGAATCTATTGGATTTTCCATCAGTGATCAACATGAATAATTTTTATTTCTATTTAATGTATTACTGTTTTTTATATTTTGAAATTTATTTGTATTTTTTATATTTAATATTGAATTAATTTAATAGGGATAATGATATTTTGAGTTTTAAAAGTATTATACTGTTTTTGGTTTTCATTTATAGCCACTAAGAACATTATGGGCATCAATATAAATCTTGCGAGTCAACCAAAGAAACTATATATGTCGAGTTCCACTATAAGTATTGTAATAAGCCTCCAAGAATCTAGTAATAATCCATTTGGAATATGATGTTTTGGAAATATGATGCCCAATTTATATCTTCCAAATCATTATTTTCCAAAAGAAGAAACATTTGAACTTTTTGTGAAACCATTTCTAAATAAAATACGTGAATCCTAGTTCAAGAATATGTAGACCAATCATTCAGAAAACACAAATCAGTGTTTTTAAGGAATATTTTTCCCTTCAGAATGAAATTTATTGTTGACAGTCCCATACTATACTTGTTCATTGGAGTTCAAATATCAGATGGTCATGGAACCAGATGACCTTGAACGACCATATTTAAAAAGTTGGTTGGGGGTAGGGGGGTCACATTCTTGATAGGCTTGTAAAACTATGTTGTTAAACATATTTCTAATTTTTCATTATCTTATTGATAAAAAATTAGTATTTCCCCTCTTTAAATAAAAATATGTATGAACCAAATAAATTCACATATTACCATTTTTAGTGTGTGTGAGTATATTTTCATGTATTTTGTATTCCATTCTATAATTTGGGTATAATATATAAATGTGTTCTAATGTGAGACTTTGGAAAATAATTTATTTACCTTGTTTTTGAACATTAGTTTTTTCAACTATGAAACTTTTAAACTTTTTTTGAAAGTTGATGTCTAGATGGACATTCTAAATAAATTTTGGAATTTGACACAACAAGCGGTATCAGAGTAGTATATATACATTAAATTGGTTTCATAGAAATTATTCAATTCCATTTCATTGAGATTTATATTTTGGATGGTTGGAATTGGGTTAAATCAAGTTTTTTATCTAAATAGTTTTACGGATCTTCCACTAGAATCTAGAGAATACATGTTGGGGATTACATGTACAATAAAGATCATGATATTCCATTAAAGAGGGTAATGTTGGAAGAAATGGAAAAAGTATAATGGAAGATACATCAATAAAAATTATTTAGGAATTTTCAAATTGTTTCCACCAAAAATATATTCTACAACATCCTCAAGGATAAAACTACTAATACCTTAATGATTACTCTCACAGACATGCTTGAGTAGCATAAAACTATGAAAAGATTTTTCTAAATTGGAGACTCTTCCTCTTAATTATGATATATGTTAAGTAATTCATTGATTTTTTTAATAGATTTAACTTTATATGGAGATATATAGAATTTATAGGTGTAAATGTCATTAGGCTAGTGTGGACATTTATTCTTCCTTCATCAGTTCCAAAATCATGGGACTTGATTGTTTCTATGGTGAGAAATTCAAGTAATACCATGAAATTAATTTTTGGGGACATCCATAATGTAATTCTTAATTAAGAGATTTTAAAAAATAAAATCATTGAATCTATAATAAATAATCTCAACACATATGGTATAGGAAGTTTCCCTTAATGGAAAATTCATAATAAGAGTTCTTGAAGATGTAGTGTTAGAATGAGTAGAACCTCAAGGTTGTTTGATCTAGTCTACTAAGGTTAAAAAAGAAATTAAATATTTTAAAATTTGGGTTCAATATTATATTATTATATATAGTATAGAATCCCTAATCTTATAAGGGGAACTAAGGTTTAGAGATTCAAAATGATTGGTGTTTGAAATGAAGGAAGTGATAGAATCCTTAAAATTAAATGGAACATGATAGCTAATAGAGCATCCACTGGGGAATATGTAACTGAATAATAAATTATTCTAATGGTTTAAAGAATAATTTAATGATATAAAATGTAATAATTCATGTTTATTTTTGAAAATAATTTAACAAATAATTTTTTGGATTTTAGTGAAATATGTTTTCTTGTTTTTTAGAAAACACCAATTAGAATGGATCATAAAATATTTATAGATGGAGGTTGATAGGTTGAATAATTTGATATAAAAATTCATTTTATTCAGATAGATTTAGAGGGAAAAAATATTCATAGAGAATTTAATAGAACTCAATGAATGAAAAATAAATCATGTGCAGAAGAACAAATAGAACTTGAATGTACTAAAGAAATCACCCATATGATGGAATCAAAAGGTTAATAACTTTATGGAAGAATAAAATTTGAACATCAGAAATAAATATCACTATTACTTCTTAAATGAATGGTGATTGAATCCCCATCAAACTTATCGTAGGAATCAATGATATTCTATATGAAAAGGAAATGACATTTTTAGGAGGTCAATTTTTTTCCCTAAATGGATTGAGATGAAGAAGAACTGTGAAGCCCAAAAAATATCGAGGATAAGAATTGAGAGGGATTGAAAGACTTAAACATTTATATTTTCTTAATTATATTATATACATATGATATTCTATTGATTTGATATATTCATATCTATGCATTTAACTACCCCATTCTCTAAATATTTCATGTTATATAAAGTGAATGACCCAAAAATGAAATATTAGTCTAAGTATATATAAAATATTCTGTATGAGTTATTGGTCATAAGATTGATGTAATTCATTGTATTTGTAGAGTCATACATTTCATATATTGTGGTTGTTTTTAGTTATTTTATAAAAAATAAAGGGAAAAGAAAATATGAGGCTATGAAGTGGATCATCTAGTATCTTAATTGTATGTAATAACACTGTTTGTGAATTATAATGTATGATCCATTATAGGGTTATATTAAAGAAGTATTTTGAGAAGACACAAACACATGAAAGAGTCTGATTGGTATTTTTCTTACTAATGGAGGAACATCCATTCTTTGGATGTCTGTACTGAAACTGACTGTTTCACTTTCAACAATGGATGCATATTATATTTTAGCAATCAAGTTTGGAAAGAAGTTGAACTTAATAAGTGGTTTTTTAGTGAAAATTAAATGGAAATAGGGGGACAAAATATGTTTTGACACTTAGTTTTTATGCATCTTGAATAGAATCTAGGGTTTTATTCATGAAAGAAACATATTCAGTTGATGTATAACATCATTTTGAAGCATATGTTTGATGGAGTGATGGATCATTGGAAGGTGACTAATAATGAAAATCTAGAAGATATGCTAAAAATATATTAGTATTGGAATGTATAGGATAGTTTTGTGCCTTAGTGGGACTTGTGTGATAGAATTAAGGATTATTGGAACCATGAAATACTAAAAAAATTTAAATAATGAAAGAATGTTACATGGGAATAAGAATTAAAGTGTCATGTGGAAGACATAAAATTAGTCTTCAGGTGGGAGTTTTTAGAAAATTTGAAGCCTACATTTTTCCTTTCAAGAGTTCTTGATCATAAATTGAAACTTCAAAAACATTAAAAGAACTAGTTCAAGGTTAAAACTATGAAACCCAGTAAAATCTAATGTAACTCATCCGTCAATAAAATTCAAGGTTTGAAAACAAAGGATCTATGTTTTCATAGAAGAACACCCTTTATAAAAAACATAGCCTTTTACATATAACATTACACGATTTTAAGCATAATTATACATCAGAGTATAAGCAAAGGATCGTCAAGTCTACTGTCTTGGAAGACAAGGTACATAATACATAAACACAAGATTAAAAAAAACTTCATTATTTAATCTTAATAATGAGATCCAAAATTCCTTTGAGCCCTTACATCTGCATAGGATAAACTACGGATGACATAAAGAAAGGGATGAGCTAAAAATCTTAGTATGGAAATGATCATAAGAAAGATGCTATAGCCCATGAGTTAGGAGGCATGACATAAAGATAAAAAAATCATGGAACATATGAAATCATAACATATAACCATGGGATTATATAAACATGGAATCATATAAATGTGGAAGAAACATAAAACATGTATTTATAATGAGTCAAGGCTCATTGCCAATCTTGTTTACCATAGTAGTACGAGTCAAGGCTTACCGCCAATCTAGTTTCCCATAGCAGCACAAGCCAATGGTAACTGCCAAGACCATTGCATATAGAATCTCAGGAGCCATAAGTTTAACCAATGCATTTGAGAGCTATCTAGGTGAAACCATCCTAATTTTCATGATTATTTTTTCCACATAAATAATCATACAACATAAATCTTACATAAACATAAGGGTTACCCATGGAAAGAATTGGGTATCACAATAATGACATAAAACATAACCAATTAGCATATTATGAAAGTGTCCATGAAATAAAGGAGTTAGAAGATAAATGGAAGTTCACAAGGAAAATTACGCATATATCATGGTATGTGATGTCAAAAAAAAGTGACAACATGTAAGAAATGTATTTTATAAATTTTATCATTAAAACATTTTTGTGCGGTTTTAACGAAAATACCATAGAGATTTTAAAATAGACAAGAGGATAATCTTTTATATAAAACTAAAAGTGAAACAAAAATATTTTCATGATAAAAAAGAGTGATTTAATATATTAAATGGTGGATTAAAACATAGGATAGAGTATACTTGTTATTGGGTAAAATTTGGTATGTTCACTTTAAACGAGTTTTCTTATTGTGAAGTATTGAGGTGGGATTCATTTAAAAGAATTTATATCCCCGAAAGAGAATGAGAGATGGATACAAAAACATGAATTTGGATCATATAAACAGAATGTATAATTTTTACATAAAAATAAAAGAAAACTTCATTTGGGTAAAATAAATATAGAGAAACCCGAAGGAATTAAGGATGTTCGGGTAGAATTCATTACGAATTATAAGTATGGTATCGGGTGTACCTAAAAGGGATTGATGAGAGAGAAAAGGAGTTTATAATCACTTATACTTGAATAGGGATGTATGGGGGATGTTTGAAATTATACCCCATCATTTGGTATTACACATAAAAATGCATATCGTAGAGGACAATCTTGCTTAAGGGTGAAATGGGGAGGATCCCTTACTTTAATTTGCACTTAATTTCGTCTATTCTGCGCCTCCTGAATAATAATTTATGTTTATTAAAAAAATGTTATAAAGTGAATTATTGTAATTTTATAAAATTATTTATCAATTATATTAATTTAATTATATATCATAATTTTTTTTGATGAAAATAAAGCATTTTGATATCATATTTTACTTAAAAATATTCTATCTTACGATGATTTCACTTTTTATTAAATGTAATTTGTAAATTAGTATAAATTTTCCCAAAATCATATAATACATGTAATTTGATATTAATATATTTTATATAATTTATATTGTCCTTACATGAAGTTGTTTATAAAAATTATATTGGCAACGTCTCCGTAGATGGTTAATCAACCTTTAAAGGGACGTTGTCGATAGTGCTGGAAAAGGAAGTATGATATTTATATTTTTAATTTATATGGTAATTAAGATAAGTTAAAATCATTAATATAATTTTAAAATAAAAAATAAACAATTTTTAGCATAAGTGTTTGAAAGGGATAGGGTAAAATAAAAAAAGGAATAAAAGAGAGGGGTTATTTATACTTGGGGAGGGGGTGTTTTTTGAATAAAATATTAAATGAAATAATATATCAAATGTTACACTTGTAATAGTAGTTTTTTTAAAACATAAATATTATATTAATATAGTATAACTCGTTTTATAATTTAAATCATCTTTATAATTCTAATTTACTAATTTATTAAAAGGAAAGTGAAAAAAAAGAGAAAATGATTTTTAAGGAATCACTTTTTGACTTTATGTTTTGGAAAGTTCTTTTTTGGTTGGGAAATTTGGTTTATTGTATTTTAAGGAACCACTCATGAAATTAAATAAAACATGGTTGAATATAATTTTCTAGAAAGTTTATGTCATCATTAAATCATGAATGATGCAATTTAAGATATACTGGTTATGTGAAAAACTCTATTTCTACTATTCACCCAAAAATTAAAGTGTTTTAGAAAAATACAAAAATTAACCCTAACCATTTTTCAATGTGTAGAATCAAAAAATGAATTCCATTTTTCAAAAATAATTTTCCAAATATGACTAATTTAATTTTTAATTGAAATTTTTATTTACTTGAAAATTACAGTTTTTTAAAATTAAAACTGAGTTTTTAATGATTTCAAAATTTTCCTAAGGTCTTATAAAATAATATTCAAACAATAAGACATAAAATTGTTAATTTATGAAAATACTTTAGGAAAATACTTTTTTTAATAAAATAATTAATTATAATTAATTATTTATGACTTAAAAAATACCAATACTTTTACTACAGTCAAATTGCCACGTATAATATTCCTTAATTTTATTTAATCATTCATGGGTAAGGTTAATATTATTTTGTATGATTTACTATTTATAATGGTCATATTACTATTCACAAAATATTAGGTTTTTTCTTGTCGGACACGAAACATCTTACTGATCACCACCGTGTTTATCAGATTTTCGAAATACAATACATAGAAGTGAAAAAATTATGTTTATTGGTCACAAAGTATTTACTATCGTTATATGTCATTGTGATTCCTAATTATATAAGGCATAATTATAAGAAGGGAATTCCATTGATAAAATTTTGGGTCATTACATTCTTCCCCCCTTATGAAATTTCACCCTCGAAATTTTGGTTTACAAAAACAGGTGAGGGTACTTCTCCTTCATCGCCTCCTCCGGTTCCGAAGATACTTCTTCAAATTTATGGTTCCTCCACTACAATTTGACAAGGTTGGTTCTCTTGTTGTGTAGAAACATATCTCTCTAGTCCAGAATCATTACTGGCTGCTCCTCATAGGAGAGATCGTCTACCAGCTGTACCACCTCTGAGATTAGTACATGTGAGAGAACTGGTACGTACTTTATCAAGAGTGATACGTGAAATACATCATGAACTTGAGCCATATTCAGTGGAAGTGACAAATAATAGATCATGACTCCTATGTGGTCATGGATATCAAAGGGGCCAATGTACCTTGGTCTTAGCTTTCCATTATTTTCATACCGCATGACTCTCTTCCATGGTGATATTAGAAGGATGATTTTATCCACAACATCAAACTGCAATTCCCTTCGAAGGTTGTGAGCATAGATCTTTTTCCAACTATGAGAAGCTTTGATATGTTTCTAGATGACATGAACCTTTTCTATCAACTCTTGTAGAAGATCATGTCCATGTATCTTTCTTTCTACTACTTCATCCCAACAGGTTTGAGTTCTATATCGCTTTCCATACAGAGATTCATATAGATACATCTGAATACTTTATGGGATTATATTGTTGTATGTGAACTCAACCACTGGGAGATGCTGATTCCATCCCACTACTACAAAAATGGGCAAGGTAAGTGCCACCTTTTATCAGCTCTAAGAAAAAAGTGCTGATAAAGGTAATTCTTTATTAGAACTAATTAAAAGTGATGATAAAGGCTCCCTTATCATTGTTATTCTCACATTGATAAAGAAGTCCTTTATTAGATCCAAAATTTAGCACTGATAAATGGTGCCTTTATTAGCACCAAAAAAGCACCGATAAAGGGTCCTTTATCAGCGCTAAAATTTTAGTGTTGATAAATTGTGTTCTTTATCAGCACTTTTCTAGTGATAACAAAACCATAGTCTCATTCTATAAAATGGGGTTCACAATGCCCTCTATTTATCACGCCTTCAAGCTCTTGTGGTACTGTACCCCTGCGACAACTCCCCTCCCCCCCGATCTTCTTTTTGTCAGACCTCCTCCGCTAGCCCTACTTCTCTGTGAACCCTACTCCTTATCCTTCCCATCAAACCCCTTCCATGGATCTTCCTCCTATAAAACCCTACTACTCCATTTCTCAATAGTTTGTGGCTCCTCCCATGCACTCCCCCTCTAGTGGCTGTGCCTTCCCCTCTCGACGTAGCATATAAGGCTCCATGAATACTCGACACTTCTTCTCCCCCTCAATCATGGGTGCGATCTCCTCTAGGTAAGTCTCTATCTTCTCCATTTAGGTTTATCTTTTCCAGAGGGTAGGTTCCACTGATAGGATTTTTTCTTGGGATTTAGGGTTTAATCATAATATTTTTGGGAAAATATTTCCTTGCTAGGTTTTCTTTGGGGTGCGGTTGAGGGGCTATTGGTGTTCCACATTGGATTTAAGCAATTTCTTCACCCAATGTCAGTGGTTCCATGATCTAAAATTTCTAGATGTTTCTAATATGTTTTTATACATTTATTATTGTTCTAAAAATTAATTTTGTGGTATGAATTGTTTATTCAATTAATTTTTCATGCCTATGTGTTTGAAATGAATTTTAATAAAATAAATGGTTATGTTTTGTGTGTGTTGTAATTTAATACTTTTTAGAAAGGGTATTATGGGTTTTTTTAAAGGTGTAAAATATGTTTTCAAAGGCAATAGAGGACCGAATAGGTTTGGGAGTAGGGTTTTAAAAGGAAACATAATAATTTATCATGTTTGGATTGTTGTGAATTTTTAAATATGAGTTGTAAGTTGTTCAAATAATTAAAGGCATGTTTTGAAATTATTCATGGTTTATGTTTGATTTTGTAAGGGGGCTCGACCCATGATATTGTTTTATTAACTGTATACTTATCTTGTGTTTCATAGAAATGGAATTTATCAAATTTGGGGGTAATGGAAAATGTTTTGGAAAGGGGTTCTGGTGTGAGTAAAAATATAAAATGGGTTTTTATATAAAATTGAGTATTCTTTGAAATTATAGGCATTATGTTGTGGAGTATTATGGTTCATGGATCCTTCTATGGATTGTTTCATATTTCAGTGAGAAAGGAAAATTATTTAAATGATTTCTTTGAAATAATTTGATGGTGTGATTGTGATTCTAATAAACTTTTAATTTATATTATGTGAGGATTTATGAAGTGTGAACTGGATTTGAATTCTATTCTAGTATTTATAGTAAATGTCTTGATTACACTTTATATTGTGTATCTTTTAAATCTTGTTTTTCCCTCCTAATTTACCCTTGAACAATTCGCCCCTTTGTGAAGAATGTTTTATCACTATTTCACACTTTTATTTCCTCATGTGTGAGTTTTTTAACACTAAGGTATTGTATTTTATCCCTAATTATGAGAATGTTCTTTTTTATAGAATGGATGTTAGACATGTCTGTGGATATTAGTTACAAGTTTGGGGAATGTGAGGTAGTGTTATTACATATCCTTTAGAGGTTCATGAAATAATTTATGTTCAAAAAAATCAATTTTCTATTTATTATATTAATTTGTGTAACAAAACCTATGATATTCCATAGTAATATTTGATAAACCTATGTTATTTAACTCCACCGTCAACCCCTTTGTGTTAGGAAATGTATCTACTCTTTTAGTTTTCTCATCAAAATTGTATCCTTGTTTTCATTTTATTTGAGTTTGGTCACTAGTTTTGGGTTGTTTAATGTGATTATTTAATTATGAATGAGGTGTCTAGTATGGGTGGTTAAAAGGATGTCTAATGTTTTCTTGCATGGGTGGTGGGTTCTAGAACTATTGGAAAGGGAGCTGGAAAGTGTGTTGATTTTGAGGGGGACTATCTTAGTTCTGTTGATTTTCAAATATTTATAGGAAATGGTTAGGCTCTATTAATCTCTATTTTTATAAGAAATTGGTTGTCTTCTACTATATTTGGATGTCTTGTTTTGTTTATTTGAATCATAAATTATAATATTTGAGATTCAAATAGGATGGAGATGAATAATGATTGGATGGATTCTAATCATTTTACAATAGAGTTTGAGAAGAGAGTGAAAGAGTTCATCATGTTTGCGAAGGATCATGAAAAGGATCCTTCTAAAATATTTTTTCCATGTTTAAATTGTTGTTATTATAGACTAATTACTCCAGAGGATTTGGAAGAACATTTTACATGTCATGGAATAGATTGATGTTATAAATGTTGGAATAAACACGAAGAAAAAGTGAATGTAACTACTGGCTGGGATAAAACTGTGTTTATGGATCATCAGATTTGATTACAAGTATGGATAATGAAGAAGACCGTATGGAGGATATGTTCGAGATTTCAATGATGTTGATGATTTTATTGAAGAAATGAAAAGGACAGTTGAAGATGAACTCCATGATTGCCCAAAATTGTTTGAAAAGTTAAAGAGTTGTGCAAAGACACCATTGTATGCTGGTTGCAATAAATATATAGAATTGACAGTTGTATAAATTGAAAGCAAACAATGAGTGGAGTAATTTTAGTTTTATGGAACTGATTTCTATCTTGGATGACATGATGCTAGATGATAATGAGCTCCCAAGCAATACATATGAAGTTAAACGAATTCTATGCTCGATGGGTATGATTTTTGAAAGAATACACACCTACCCAAAAGACTGTATATTGTTTCACATGGAGAAAAAATCACTTACATAATTCCTAAAGTGTGGTGCTTCTTGATATAGGAAAGATGCATCCAGTCGTACAAAAGTTGTATGGTACTTTCCAATCATTCCAAGGTTTATGCGTCTATATGGAAGTGAAGAAACTACAAGACAATTGTCGTGGCATGCAGATAAAAGAAATAAAGATGGAAAATTACATCACCTGGATGACTCTCCTCAATGGAAGTGAATTTATCATGTGTATCCAGAATTTGGAAATGATCCGATAAACCTTCGTCTTGCCTTATCTACAGATGGAGTGAATCCTTTTGGTTTTCAAACCAACACTCACAGTACATGTCCTGTGATGTTGGTAAATTATAACATTCCACCCTGCTTATGCATGAAGCAAAATTTTTTCATGTTATCTATGCTTATATTAGGACTAAATCAACCAGTAATAATATTGATGTTTATTTGGCTCCTTTGATCGAGGATTTGATATTATTATGGGATTCAGGTGTTATGTTATATGATGCTTATAAAAGTGAATACATCACGTTGAGAGTGATGTTGTATGGGAAAATAAATCATTTCCCCACGTATGTAAATTTCTCAGGCTAGAGCATTAATGGAACTTAATGGTGTCCCTTGTGTGAAGCAGATATAGAATCAATTAGGTTGAAACATTCAACTAAATATATGTTTCTAGGACATCGTAGATTTATTCCCCATCGACATATGTACCAATCTTGGATGACATCATTCAATTGAATTTCTGAACAACACACAACAATGTCTCCACTTACAGGTGATTAGCTATTTGATAAAGTAAAATATGTGAACACTATTTTTGGTAAACCATTTTCGAAAAACCTTATGAAAATCGGTTTGAAAAAGAGATCAGTTTTATTTGAATCACCATACTAGAATTTTCTGTACCTCAGAAATTTTCTTGATGTGATGCATGTTGAAAAAAAAATATGTGATAGTGTTATCAAAATATTGCTAAATTCCCCTAGTAAAACAAATGATAGAATTAAGGCAAGGTTGGGAATGGTTGACTTGGGAATACGATAAGAGTTGGATCGCGTGAAGGGTGAAAATTGAATGTTTCTTCCTCCAACAGCTTACACTCTTTCAAGAGAGGAGAGTTATCAGTTTTGAAACATTTTCAAGGATGTAAAGGTTCTAGAGGGGTATTCATCATATATCATGAACATTGTGACAATGAATTATTTGAATTTAAAAGGTTTGAAATCACATGACTTACATGTTTTGATGCCAGATTTAATTCCTATATCATTACATTGTATTTTTTCCAAGAATGTTTTTCATACATTAACCAATTTTTTTTTCTTTTTCAGAGCTATATGAAATAATTTTTTAGACCTGCAAAAATTTCAGGCTATGAAAAGAGAAATTTTACTCATATTATGTGAATTAGAAATTTTCTTCCCACCAACATTCTTTGATATGATGGTTCACTTGGTGACAGAGATTCGACTTTGTGGTCGTGTGCACAATAGATGGATGTACGTCGTTGAACAGTATATGAATATTTTGAAAGGGTATGTCAAAAATTGAATACATCCATAGAGATGTATTATGGAGCAATATATTGTTGAGGAAGCCATTGAAATCTGTACCCAATACCAATTTGAAGGGTCCGATGAAAATTCAATTGAGGATGATCCTTTCAGTGGTACATCAAAATCATTTTTCAGTGGTCCCAATGTAGATAAAATTTTGTATGTTAGAGGAGACCACAGCGAAGAGATTTGGATAATCGATAGAGGTTTCAAGTCCCTTCAGCCTTTGAATAAAATAAATAGTGTTCAATAAATAGGTTATATTTTTTTTGTAATATATATCTTTTTATCTCATGTAATTATCTTATCATTACTAAATTTATGTAATCTAAATTAATTTTTCAACCACTTTTTAAAATAATTACTCTAGAACATTCTGTTTCTCCTATCCTCGAGGCTGAACAAGTCTCTGATGCTGCTGCTGCTACTGCTACTTCTCACAGTGCAGAGCAACAACAAGTTTCTAAGCTCGTTGCTCCTCCAAGTGTTATTGTCCAACAACCATCAGCACATGACCTTTCTACCATTTCAGATGAACATATTGATGATGTTGATATCGATGAAATGTTCAGGGATGAAGGACCAACATTGCAAAAAACATAGGTGCGTCGTAGTTGGCAGTGATACCCAACGTTATTAAGGAAAAACGAAAAGGAATCAAATTTTATATCCGATGGAATGCATGAGGCCTACATGTGAATTCCAACAAGGCTATGTTTAGTAGTTACATTGGAATTGTCACTTGGCAACACGTGTCAATTGGCATAGATTTATGGCACCATGTTGTGTCCAGGATAAAGGTTGTGATTTGGGAAGAAATTACAGTAAAATTATGATATTATTTCTTTAATTTACTATCATATAAAAGAATGAAACATTGTCTTACTCTTCTCAATCCCTTAAAGAGTACATTTATAGTAGATGATTCCCATAATAATTATGTACTAATTCTTGTAGGAAGTATTCATCTAGGTTTTCACACTATTATAACAAAATATCACTTGAAAGATTCCAAAGGTAAAATAAGCCCGAACCAACCCCTTATCTACACACACATGATATCCCAAGAATCATGGGATTCATTTATTTGACACTGTTCGAATGAGAAGTTTTAGTTGCATTGTGGATGATAATATGCTGTTTGAGGATACTTGTATTCATCACTTTGATTGTCAATATTTCATTTATGAAACAACAACTCAATAGGGAAAATAAGGAACATGCATCAAAACCAACATACCCCTATCGTAAAGTAAGGATGGGGTATACTTCAGTAGAAAAGAAAATTTTATGGATTTTAAATTTACATTAATATTGTTATGTTCCAAAAAACAACATCATAATTATCTTTCTATATTTATATGTCGATTTATGAGTCTAAATATAAAGACACTTTCATCCCACGTCATGTGCTATGGAAGGAGGCACGTGTGAATAAGGAAGGAAAGATAGTAGATGAAAACACACAAAAAGTGTGGGAAATATGGGTATGTATGACACAATATAAAGTTTTGATTTAAATTTATATTACATAATAATTAGTCATTTTCCTATATCCGACAGTCACAGGAATCAACTACTGTTGTAGAAGATGAAGACCTATTATCAATGGGTTTAAAGAGGCCAGAACAATACAGTTGTGTCAGAGGTGTGGGGTTTAGGGTGACACCCCTGGTATATTTTGAGAAAAACAAACCAACAGATGATCTAAATGATGAAATGAATCAAATGAGAGAAATACTAGAAACTCTTGAAGAATGATTTCATTGTCAGGGAGAGTTGGTAGAAACTTTTATGTGTTAGAAGCAAGGAGAAGACACAATGCAAGAACAACCAGCTGGTGAAGATCCTGCCCCACCCCCACTAGCTTTGAGGTGACCTATTCCCCTCGAAGAGCTGTCTTAGCCATGGTAATAAATATTCTAATAATTGTTCCCATGAAATGTGAATCAGACAAACACTAATTCTTTTATTCTACTGATCATCTACATAGTGATAATGACTGTAATTTATATCTTTCAACACCCACATATCACCTTGTATCGAGGGATGCGGTGTTCAGCATCCGAGAGGACAAGATGAATAATAAACCACTTCCAATAGATCTTCTAAAAGTGACAATTAATATAACTCATGATCCAAATGCAGAGCTACCTATTCCACTTGATGAAGATGATATTCATATGGATGAAAAGCCTATTTTGAAATTCATTTCATGTCCGTCAAAAATTGTAAGAGTATATATGAAAAATGAAGAATTTATTTCCATTTTCATTCAAGATAATCCTTTAAAAATTATTGAAAAATTTTTCCGAATCAATGAATGTTATTATATATGAAGAAAGGGAAGTGGGTGACAAGAAATGTGGACTCAAAAGAATTTAAAGGATCGACCATCCGATCCAAAAGATCCTATAAAGTCACAATTACATCGCCGTTTCTCTATCCACATTTACAATTATTGAAGAATCATGTGGATATGAAGCTAAAATGTGGTAGTAGTCATGTAGTTTTTTTATGAAAATAATATATACGGAGTAGAAATTGAAGATTTAATTGTTGCTAAAAATGTAAATGACATCCTTGAATATGATTGGCTAGGCGTCACGGTTGTAAATTTTTATATGTGGTATGTTTTCATGAATTGATTTTCTAAAAACTTATATAATGTGCTAATTGTGACTAAATGAATTTTATATTATTGGAAGATGTATATATGAAAAACAGTTAAAGGGATTTTATTAACCAAGATTCGGACTCGTTAGTCCTCATACCACATCTACACAACTAACGAAATTAGATCCATCAATAAGGGATGAAATAGTGAAAGGCTTGCTGAAAAAATTTAAAAGCAAGATTACAGATGACATACTCTTATTAATTCCAACCATGTAGGGGTAAAACTCGACGTTTAAATCATATAAATTATATTTTCGCATCATTCATTACTTATTGATTATTTTTGTTTTTAGGAATCATTGTATGCTAATTACGGTGAACTTGGATACTCCAAAGAATTATTTTCTGGATTCAATGCAAGGATATCCAACAAACCGACCACTCCTGATGAAGTTTGTGAATCTGTAAGACACTAAATCCTACTTTGTAGGTCTAAACATCAAGTTATATAATATATATTATTTTTACTGAGGATTATGTTTTGATAGGGTGGTGTATCAATATCATCTAAAAAAAGGAATGAGGAGAGGGGCTAAGCATAAGGTGGTGAGCAAGTACAGTGTCTAGACAAGTATTAGGGTATATAAAATAAAATTTCACTATCCAAACACATATCAAAACAAGTTACTTATTCTCTTAATGAACAAAGTTTTTGCAGTGTCCAAAAAAATGGAAAATATTGGGGTTATTATGTTTGTTAATTTATGAGAAAGATCGTTTTCCATAAAAAAACTAGAATCCCAAAAGTGGTATTTTCAAAAGCAACTAATGATTCATTTAAATTATTTTTTAATTTATTATTTATATATTTTTCAGTAGTAATCCAAGTGTTGAAAAGACTTAAATTAAAAAGACGATATATATTTGTTCAGAAATGAGTGGGCTGTATACCTGATAGAATATTGTACACAAATAGAATAAAGATCTAACTTGGGGATGTGTACAATTGGCAGACATTTTTTAGAGTGGTTCACAGAGATCAAAAGATGAAACGTCATTGTATGTAAATTTTAGTAGGAAAATTGTAATTGTTATTAAATAAAAAATCCTTTCTCCAAGGAGTCATTTTTCAATTTTAACAGTTGAAATGCACCAGTAACATACAAGAATAATGACCCACCTTTTTTTGGGATTTGGATAAGAAGAACCAGAAAAATCTCCAAAATAATTTCATATCACGCATTCCCACACACATTAAAATAAAATATGATTAAACATATCCACCCTAAATTGATTGCAGCATGAACATTGAGATTCCAAATGGATTCCCATGCGCTGAACATTTTCATTGGTAGAAATTTTATGTTTTTTGATTATCCATAATAAGAAAATGAACATTATTAGAACCTCCTTCCTCTACAGGGTCTCCCCCCCCCCAAATTCATGGTTTCAATTTATTATAACGATCCATGGGTCATATTTGATGTGTATGAGTCAACCCCTCGTCAATCCTAGGCACGGTGTAGCTGATATCATTCAAAGACTCTCTTTTGTTTAAAATGGACACAATTTTAAGTGAAAACAACAAATGATGTACATAAAAACAAAAAAACACTTTCAGATTGTGTTGATACTTTAGGAGAACGATCCATGGGTCATTTTTGATGCATATGAGTAAACTCTGCCTCAATTCGAGGAACGATGTGACCGGTATCACTCAAAGTGTCTCTCTTTTGTTTAAAATGAACAAAATTTAAATTGAAAGCAACAAATGACATATGAAAAACCAACCAAACACAATCATATTGTGTTTATAATTAAATATAATGTTCCATGGGTCATTTATGATGTGTATGAGTCAACCCCGCCTCAATCTGAGAAATAGTGTGATCGGTATCAATCAAAGTGTCTCTCTTTTGTTTAAAATGGATAGAATTTTAAGTGAAAACCACAACTGACTTACAGAAAACCATCCAAAGGCATTAATATTGTGTTGATAATTTAGTATAATGATCCATGAGTCATTTATGATGTGTAAGAGTCAACTACGCCTCAATTAGAGGCCCGATGTGACTGGTATCACTCAAAGTGTCTCTCTTTTGTTTAAAAAAGACAAAATTTTATGTGAAAACAACAACTGGCGTACCGAAAATAGAACAATGCATTCCGATTGTTTTTATAATTTAGGAAAATGATCCATGGTTCATATGTGATTCGTAAGAGTCAACCCTGTCTCAATATGCGGTTTGGTGAGGACGGTATCATTCAAAGTGTCTCTCTTTTGCTTAAAATGGAGAGAGTTTTTTTGTGAAAACAACAACTGACATACAAAAAACTGACAAAAAACATTTAGATAGTGTTGATACATTAGGAGAATGATCCATGGTTCATTTTTAACATGTAAGAGTCAACCCCACCTCAATCTGGGGAATGGTGTTGCTGGTGTCAATCAATGTTCCCTTTTTTGTTTAAAATGGGAAGAATTTTAAAGGAAAACAACAACATTATTACGGAAAACTGACCGAACGCCTTTGGATTGTGTTGATACTTTACAAGAACGATCCATGGGTCATTTTGGATGAGTAAGAGTAAACCCCACCTCAATCTGAGGCATGGTGTGACTGGTATCACTCAAATTGTCTCTTTTGATTAAAATTGACAAAATTTTAAGTAAAAACAACTATTGACGTGCGAAAAACCAACCAAACGCATTTGGATTGTGATGTTGCTTAAGAAAAATGATCCATGGGTCATAAATGATTTGTAAGAGTCAATTATACCTCAATTCAAGGAACGGTGTGGACGGTATCACTCAAAGTGTCACTCTTTTGTTTAAAATGGACATAATTTTAAGTGGAAACAACAACTGACGTACGAAAAACGGACAAAATGCAGTTGGATTGTGTTGATACCTTAGGAGAATGATCCATGAATAATTTTTTATGTGTTTGATTCAATCCCAACTCAATATGAGGCATGGTTGGACGGGTATCACTCAAATTGTCTCTCTTTTGTTTAAAATTGATAGAATTTTAAGTGAAAACTACAAATGACATACGAGAAACCAACGAAACAGATTCATATTGTTTTGATTCATTTGGAGTACTATCCATTTTTCGTTTTTTACATGTAAAAGTCAACCCTGACTCCATATGAGGCACGGTGTGACCAATATCACTCAAATTGTATCTTTTCTATTTAAATGGGACAACATTTTAATTGAAAACAACAATTGCCATAAATAAAACTGACCAAACGCATTTGACATGCGTTGATACTTTTTTAAAACAATACATGGGACATATATGATGTGTACGAGTCAACCCAAACTCAATCCGAGGCACGGTGTGGGTGGTATCACTCAAAGTGTCTCTCTTTTGTTTAAAATGGATAGAATTTTTAGTTAAAACAACAACTGGCATAAGGAAAATATACCAAACGCATTCGGATTGGGTTTATTCTTTAGTATAAAGATTCATGGTTCATTTTTAAAATGAAAGATTCAACCCCTCTTCAATACAAGGCATGGTGTGACCGGTATCCCTCAAATTGTCTATCTTTTGTATAAAATGGACAGAATTTTAACTCAAAACAACAACTAACATATGGAAAATTGACATAATGCATTCAGATTTTGTGGATACATTAGTATAATGATCTATGGGTCATTTTTGATGTGTATGAGTCAACCCATCATCAACCCGAGCCACAGTGTGACCGATATCACTCAAATTGTCTCTCTTTTGTTTAAAATGGACATAATTTTATGTGAAAAGAACCAATGACGTACATAAAACTGACCAAACACATTTTTATTGTATTGATACTTTAGAAAAACGATCCATAGGTCCTATATGATGTGTAAGATTCGGCCTTTCCTCAATCTGAGTCATGGTGTAGCCGGTATCACTCAAAGTGTCTCCCTTTTGTTTTAAAATGGGCAGAATTTTAAGTGAAAACATAATTGACATACGGAAAACTGACCAAAAGAATTAATATTGTGTTGATACAT
Source organism: Viscum album (assembly GCA_963277665.1). Classification (NCBI taxonomy): domain Eukaryota; kingdom Viridiplantae; phylum Streptophyta; class Magnoliopsida; order Santalales; family Viscaceae; genus Viscum; species Viscum album. The sequence continues at coordinate 1,205,976,207 of OY728127.1, read as the reverse complement.
TAGGATAATGATCTATGGGTCATTTTTGATGTGTACAGGTCAACTTTTACTCAATCCGAGGCATGGTGTGACCAGCATCACTCAAAGTGCCTCTCTTTTGTTTAAAATTGACAGAATTTTAAGTGAAAAGAACAACTAATGTATGGAAAAATAACCAAATGATTTAGGATTGTGATTATAAATCATGAAAAAGATCCATGGGTCATATGTTATGTGTACAAGTCAACTTCACCACAATCGGAGGCACAGTGTGGCCGGTATCCCTCAAACTGTCTCTCTTTTGTTCAAAATGGACATAATTTTATGTGAAAACAACAACTAACATATAGAAAACTGACCAAAAACATTCATGTTGTGTTGATAATTTAGAATAACGATCCATGGGTAATTTTTGAGATGTAAGAGTCAACCCCGCCTCAATCCAAGGTATGGTGTTTCCGGTATCACTCAAAGTTATCCCATTAGTTTACAATGGATAGAATTTTAAGTGAAAACAACAACTGACATACGGAAAACTGACCAAATGCTTTTGGATTGCGTTGATACTTTTGGAGAATGATCCACGAGTCATGTGTGACGTGTAAAGTTCAGTTTTGCCTCAATATGAGGCACAATGTTACCAATATCACTCAAAGTGTCTCTCTTTTGTTTAAAATGGACAAAATTTTAAGTGAAAACAACAACTAACACACAGAAAACTGACCAAATGCCTTCGGATGGTGTTGATAATTTATCCCAATGATCCATCGGTCATCTGTGATGTGTAAGAATTAACCCTGCCTCAATATGAGGCACGGTGTGGCCGATATCACTCAAAGAGTCTTTCTATTGTTTAAAATGGACAAAATTTTAAGTGAAAACAACAACTGACATACGAAAAACTGAACAAACACATTTAGATTTTCTTGATACATTAATAGAAGGATCCATGAATAATTTTTGATGTGTAAAAGTAAAACTCGCCTTAATCTGAGACGCAATGTGACCGGTATCCCACAAAGAGTCTCTTTTTTCTTAAAAATGGACATAATTTTTAAGTGAATACAACAACTAACGTATGAAAAACAATCCAAAAGTCGTTACCTAGGAAATAATACACTTAGACCATCCACATAGAGTCCTATGTTGTACTTATACAATAAAACCCCATTAATAATTCATCACACACCCTAAACATAAACCATTATCCATAGAGTTCAGGGTGAGGGATGAAGAAAAAGTAGAAAGGGAGAGGGAGAAGAACGAAAGGAGAAGAAAAAAGAATAGAGGAATTAAATTGGATAAATTTTCAAGATAAGGGGCTATTAGACTATGTTTTGGGAAGGGGATGTGAGGAAATAGGTTGAAATCATTTAAATTATGTCAAATCATTGGCAACTTTCATGGTCTATTTGGGCAGTTTTCAAAACTATTCACCATCTTTTTGGGAGCCATTGGATACGAAACCCTTTTCTGCATAGTTTGGACAAATAGTTAAATAACAGTGTTTCAATCATTCAAAATTATTTTGTTAAACAATAGATCTATACCACATGGTTTCTCCTAACTATTTCCTAACAACTCACTCAAAAAGTTAAGTAGCATGGATTTTACTTGGAGTCATACAACCCATCCTTTTCTTATGTAACTCCCTGACCCTAGTTACACAGAGTCGGTGCATTATTACATAACATTGGCATAATAAAAAAAGATCATGTCTCGAAAGACTGATTAGTTTAGTAGCCATGGAAATACTAGATATATTCATAAGTTTTACACTACATCATAAAATGAAAAACTACAACAACATCTTGTCTCCATAGACCACACTCATATCCCCTCATACTATCCCTCTAGTTCATTCATAAAATACTTCTTCATATCCTGGGAAACATAAAACATAGAAAGGGGTGAGCTTAAATGCCTAGTAAGGATAACAACATAGCAGAAACTTTCATAAATAAGAATAAAAATTTAAGGAAATGTATAACTAAAAAAAGATTTTTAAACTTGAACATCAGCATAACATGGAAAAGTTAAAATGAAATAATTCCATTTACTTATTCACACAGATATTCCTCCGGTCGAATAATCACATGCAATATCAATAACCACTTTCATAATGATGGAATGCATAATTCCATACTATCATAACCACATAGTAAAGGCCTTGTGCCAAGACTACAAATATGATTTTGTCAAGGCCTTGTGCCAAGACACTAGTTTGTCTCATGAGACCTACCGATGTATCAAGGAGCTATAGTGGGCTCCAATTGTCACTTATTAAGTCCAATGCATTCCTCATATGAACAGGTTTAAACTTAACATAAACATTCATATTAAAAATATCATATGAAATGTAAATACTTTCTCTATAAACCATGAATGGTATAAAAATAACACATCCATAGTCAAACATATCACAAAACCTTCAATACAATACGAATGTTTTTTATTATAATAAATCAACTTCGAATAAGCTTAAAATCCATCAAAGGATGTTGACATAGTTGAAATCAAAACTATTTGATAGAAATATCTCTTTTTTTTGAAATAATTTAAAAGACATGTTATTATAAAAGAAAACATTTAATTTGAAAATATTCTTATAATATTTTAAGGGAAGATTCGAAAATTTTAGAATGGATGAAAATAGCCGTACCCTCCATATAAGTTAAAAAAACATTCTTACCTTAATTCTGTCAAAAAGGTTAAAAAGGACCTTGTTTGGAAAATGACGGAAAGATTCCTTTATAAAAAGTCAAACAAGGGTATAAATTAAATTAACCCATATTCTATAAAATAGTAATACTGCTTTTAAATACATTTTTAAGAAACATGGATGTTGATGATAAAGAGGTCCCAGTAGATAATTATGTATAAACAACCTTGAATAATGAAGAGGTTGTAGAATTAACCCTTACCCTCTACTTTTCCTTGGTTGGGGGTAGTTTAACCTCCTATATAATGGTGAAATAATTGTTATTAAATTATACAATAATCATATACATTAATATTATATCATATATGATCTTTTAACATTTTTTTATTAATAATATCTTAGTATTATCGTCGTTTCAGGTGTTAACTTACTCTTTTTATTTTATATGTTTTGCTACATAAGCCGTGTTTGTTATGGATAGGTTGTATCCTACTCATATAAATAATGATATAAAGTCCTTAAACATTATTTTTAATCATCAAATGAGAATTAGACTTGAATGGATACAATAGAGAATGAATCTCATCGCGTTCATGGAGACGGTAGTCCGTACGTACACACGAGCGATAATATCAATCTTTTGATATTAAAATATTATATAATGTGATGTTATATAATATATATAGAATTATTATCATGTTATATTTATTATTTACAACTATTACACATCATTATCATACCCATCCAAATAATAATGTTTTGAATAACAATTACACCATGACGTGGAGACGGTAGGTCGTACGTACGCATGTATGGTGAAATGTAATTCAAAGGATGGATAGAATACTGAATATTGTTGTACCATATTTATAATAACATCACAGTATATATAATATACTAGAATTATTATTTTAGAATGGAAAAAACAAAGAAAGAAAAAGTTGAAGAAGAAAGGAACTTAAAAGAGGGTGGTGAAAACATTATCTCTTCTTCGAGTTCTTCCTATTGATTTGATCAAAAGGGAACCTTAGGTTGGCTTTATGATCACAATAAGGCCTATAGGTTGAAGTGAGGGAAGTTGGGAGGATATTTGGGCAGGTTTTGCCAATCCAAAAGGCATTGAAGGTTTGAATTAGAGAGAAGTGGGAGTGACATTTTATAAGAGGGGTGAGGGGCTCCTTTGGAAAAGCTAGAAATATTATTTTATAATAAATCCATATTCTGTTTCTAATGGATCAAAAGTGGATTATTTAAAGGTTAAAGTGGGGATGGGTCTAAATCCTTTCAACCAATAGATTTTAGATAGGTTTGGGTCACTATATTAACCTTATCATCTATATTTAACTCTTAGTTAAATAGTTTGACATTTACCTTGTCTCTTTGTATTTTTATATTATATGGTTAATAAACTTACTATATTCATCAAAGAGACCCCCCAAGTGGTCAATTAATGATACACCTATCATGATATAAGTCCTTTGGCCGAACCTTATATTTTTAGGAATAGAATATCAATTATTAATATAATATTTCTTTGAAACACTCTTTAATGTCAATTTTGACACTATTGGGTATTTTGTTTTTCATAAATTCATGACAACATTATTACTTAGAAAAAATTCCTATAACCAATCATAATATGAAATATTTACCTATAAATTATTTTAATTCATAAAAAGTCTCAAATTACATTTATTTTGATATTTTTAATATCAATTATTTTATTATTTCAATAATTAGGTAATTAGTGCATCACCATTGTGTCATAAATATATTAAATATTTTGAATTTCTAAAAATTATAAATAAAATACCATTATAGAGAAAATCGATTTATCTTTCTAATAAATATTTACAATCGAATTTATCTTATTTATAACTCTATTTTAAATTTTTTTAGTAAATAAACATTGAATTTAACTCTTTTAACTCTTCTTTGAATTAAATAAAATAAATGTCCTAATCTAATCTAAGTGGAACTAAATGATAATATCTTATTCCTAAGGTTGTTTTTTGTCGAGATACACTTGTCCAATAGAATTAGGACATGTGTTAGGGTAATATTAATATCATTTTTACCCTTAATTACCCTATTTACTTTTAACCGTGGGAAATAAAAGTAAAAAGTTACTATTCATTAAAAATTATTTTCATCTTATTGAACCAAATTTTACTTACTGATATCATCTGTGTCTCTCTAATTTTTGAAATTTCACTCACAGAAGCGGTAAAATTATGTTTTATGTGAATTTGTAAATTCTCTTAGGAGATGGGTAAATGGCGTTGAAAAGTTCTAAGAAATATTTATATATATAAAACTTATTATAAACTGACTACAATGAATTACATTGAACTTATATAGGTATTAAGTGTCTATATTGATCTAAAATAAAAAATAAAATAGATCATTATTTAAATAAAAAATTCATTTTTAAACTATAACTTAGTGTTTTTCACTATTCATTAAAAATTGAACGTTTTCAGAAAAATACCAAAAATTCACCATAAGCTAATTTCACAATTCCGAATCCAAAAATGATGTCCATTTCAAAATATAAAATTTATAAAATTTTGAAAATTGGGTATTACTATTCATAACGGCTATTTTGATTGGTTGAGGTGTGTGTTAGAACTCGAAGTTGCGTACAACACACGCTACTGTATTATTCAAAGAGAAGTGTATGGTGGATGCTTGGGGTGTTACACTCTCCCCTACTTCAATAAATTGCGTCCTCGCAATTTGAAATTGTTTTTCGAAAATAAAAGGTTGAAAATAGAAAAATACTTTTTGGAAAACCCACATCGGAAATTGGGCTCATAAAATTTAGTCTTAATAAGAGGAAAAGAGAAATGAAAGGGTCACCACCAAATTATGATCTAGATTAGGAGAACATTGGTGGATATTAGAGGCATATAATTGGAGGAAAAACGTAAATGTTTATAGGTTGTGATTGAGGTCATCAATCACAAACAAGTGTAAAATTGAGGGCCTTAAATTCATCATTCTATGATGATTTAAAATACCATCGGTTCAACAAAACATAAGGTATTAGGAAAACACATTTTTTGTTTTAAGATCCCTTAAATAAATTATAAGAATTAATTTCTTCATAGAATAAGAGAAGAAGCAAAATATATACTTGACAGGTAGAGTTCCATCTTTTAACTAATTTTTACCACAAACTCATCTTTCACTCTAAAAGATAATAAAACTTAAAAATATATTCTATTTATCCTTTTCGTATGGGGTTCAAAAAAAAATTTATAATTCATCTACCAAAAATTTTAAAAAACTATATTATTTAATCCAGGACATCACCTTGGCTAGTGGTAGGTGATACACCCTTGTCGCCCTTCGGCTGCGGGTTCAAGTCTCGCGGCCTTATCAGTCGCTACGAGTTGCCACCTGACCTCTGGGTTGTCCTTTATGGCATATAAAAAATAATCTCAAACTAGAGTTATCCAATTTTTTTTTTACAAACTCACTGTCCTAAATTTTTAAGGAAGGTAAACAAAATGAAGATCCTTTTTTCCACGTAATAACATGTGACCACCTTCATCATGTATTCCTTTAAAACACCGCACATCGTGAATTACCACAAAACCTTATTTATTAAATTCATTCTCCTTTATTCCTTATAGAATACTGGATATACTCCTTCTATCCAAAAATGTTGTAAACTCTAACAATGATGGGATATAGAAATCATTAATCAGTTTCAAGGTAGTCAAGAATATCGAGTATAATTTATTCAAATCAACCATCTCTTATTCCAAAATCACTACCTCATTATCATGACCATATTAAGGATTACCTTTCCTTAAACCGTGTATTTTAAAAAAAGTTTATCTTATTATTGAGTCACTTTTCTTAGAACCATATAATCTCAAATCCACAATAAAATAGTACTGCAGTACATTCCTTATATATATCATATTATTCTTATAACCAGAATATATTTCTTGAATCCAAAAACACAAATACAATAATTATTCAACTTCAACTATAGTAACAACATAAGCTTTGCCTTGCTCCCTTGTCCTTTTCTGAGGTAAGTTTACTTGGAACTAAGGAAACTCATTTGCATAATTCCCCATTTCTCTACAATTATCTCATTCAATGTTGACAACAACTTTCTTCCCTTTCAATCATGAGCTAGGTGTCCACTTTCACCACACTTGTAACAGACTCTCATTCCTTTTAGGAAAGTACCGGGGTGTTTCTTCCCACAATTATCACATAATGAAAAACTCTTCTTTCCCTTTTTTCCATTACCCATCTCTTTCTCCACCGTTATCTTCTTATCTTGATTTACATTATTTTCATAAGATTTAGAGAATTCCTTTTCTGTCTTGATAGCACATGAGACAATGTCTTCGTATGATGAGAAGTATTTCAATACTAAAGCTCGACGAAGAAATGGTTTTAACCAATCAAATAAATGATCAATCTTACTACTTGGGTTACATATATAATATTCAGCATACCTCTTTAACCTTGTAAAGTTAGCCTCATAATTTGAGACATTATCATCCTATTTTTGCCTCAGACTCGGAAATTGCCTTTCCATATCTGCTCGATGGCCATGAGGAAAGTATTTTTTCTAACAATAGCTCTTTGAACTCCCTCCATTCCATATTTTAAACTTCATCATCTTCCTTCGTGTTTTGAATCAATGACCACCATTGATCAGCATCTCCAGTGAGGCGTTAAACTTTCATGATAAATTTTTCCCTTTCACTACTACCCAAGGCATGAAATATTTTCCCTAAAGAATTTATCCATTTCACAGATACTAATGGATTTGTACTCCCATTTAATTTTTGTGGTTGTTTCCTCATGAAGCGATCTAACAATGATCCTCCACGGTATTGATCTGGGTGCTCCATACGAGTAAGGTTATTATTCATAACCTAAGTTAGTTTTCCCAATATGGTGATAAGCTGATTAGCACCAGTTGTATCACCAGCTCCACAATAATTTTTTTGAGTAGGAGGTAAATCTCTACATGGAGTACGTGAATTGATACAATTTCCATTCTTTCTATTAGGTTCCATTTCTAAACAATGGCATAAAATAGATTAGTTTATGAATGAAAATACATAATTCCAAACTTGTAAAATACCTAACGTAAATTGAGCACTTTATGGATATAATCCATAATCATAAAAAATATTTCATTGAGGAAGTTTATACTCATAAAATCTTCATAATGTTTTGTAATGAAAATTTGAATTATCCTAAGCATATCCTCTAGGAGTGTCGTAACCAACAGTGCAGCAAGGCCCGTTGTCATGCACCGGTTCCCGTTCAAGTCTAGATCAAAGTAGTTTTTTCGCGTTTTACCCTTAGGTACATCTGTGCCAGAGCTTCCTCTACCTTCTCATATCTTGACAGGGATTTATTGCTCAGAAAACTCACAAAATCTCTACAATATCAAAATTCTAGAAAGTTCTTCTATACTAATCCTCAAAGTCTGTCTTAGGGCTATGTGCTCTAATCAGAGTTTATCTAAATCTAGATTCCAAGGTTTGTACTAAACTTCCTATGATACCAACTGTAATGCCCTGAACCCAGTTACCCAGAGTCGGTAAATTATTACATAACATTAGCATGATCACAAAAGATCATTTCTCGAAAGACCGATTAGTTTAGTAGCCTTGGAAACACTAGATATATTCATAAGTTTTACATTACATCATAAAATGAAAAACTAAAAAAACATCTTGTCTCCATAGACAACACTCATATCCTCTCATATTATCCCTATAGGTCATTCATAAAATACTTCTTCATAACTTGGGAAAAATAAAATATAGAAAGGGGTGATCTCAGATTCTCAGTAAGGATGAAAATATAGCGGAAACTTTCATAAATAAGAAAAAAAATTAAGGAAATGTATAACTAAAACAAAAGCCTTCTAAACATGAACTTCAACATAACATGAAAAAGATAAAATGAAATAATTCCATTTACTTATTCACATGGATATTCTACTAGTCGAATAATCACATGCAATATCAATAACCACTTTCATAATGATGGAATGCATAATGCCAGACTATCATAACCACATAGTCAAGGCCTTGTGCCAAGACTACATATATGATTTTACCAAGGCCTTGTGACAAGACACTAGTTTGTCTCATGAGACCTACCGATTCATTGAGGAGCTATATCGGGCTCCACCCGTCACTTATTAAGTCCAATTCATTCCACATATGAACATGTTTAAACATAACATAAACATTCATATTAAAACTAGAATACAGAATGTCAATACTTTCTCCATAAACCATGAATGGTATAAAAATAACACATTAACAGTCAAACATATCACAAAACCTTTAATAAAATATAGATGTTTTGTATCATAATAAATCAACTTCAAATAATCTTAAAATCCATCAAAGGATATTGACATAGATGAAATCAATACTATTTGAGAGAAATATCTCTTTTTTTGAAATCATTTAAAAGAAAAATTATTATAAAAAAATTTAATTTGAAAATATTCTAATATGATTTTAAGGGAATCTTTGAATCTTTTAGAATGGTGGAAAATAGCCGCACCCACCGTATAAGTTAATAAAACATTCTTACCTTAATTCTGTCGAAAAGGTTTAAAAAAACCTTGTTTGGAAAACAAAGGAAATATTCCTTTATAAAAAGTCAAACAAGGGTATAAATGACTTTTACCCATATTCTATAAAATAGTAAGAATTATTTTAAATACATTTTTAAGAAACTTGGATGTGGATGATAATGAGGTCCGAGTAGATAATTATGTATAAACAACCTTGAATAATTAAGAGGTTGTAGAATTAACACTTACCTTGTACTTTTCCATGGTCAGGGGTAGGTTAACCTCCTTTATAATGGTGAAATAATTTTTATTAAATTATAAAAGAATCATATACATTAATATGATATCATATATGATCTTTTAACATTGTTTTGTTAAAAATATCTTAGTATTATCATCATTTCGGGTGTTATCTTAATCGTTTTATTTTATATGTTTTGTTACATAAGCTATGTTTGTTATGTATAGGTTGTATCTTGTTAATATCCATAATTAAATAATGTCCTTAAACCTTATTTTTAATCATAAAATGATAATTAGACTTGAATGGATACGATGGGGAATGAATCTCATCGCGTTCGTGGAGACAGTAGTCCGTACGTACGCACGCGCAATAATATCATTATTTGGAAATTAAAATATTATATAATTGGATGGTATATCATATATACAGAATAATTAACATGTTATATTTATTATTTACATCAATTAAACATCATTATCAAAACAATCCAAATAATAATGTTTTGAATAACAATTACACCACGACGTGGAGACGGTAGGCCGTACGTACACACATATGGTGACATGTCATTGAAAGGATGGATAGAATACAGAATATGGTTGTACCATACTTATAATAACATCACAGTATATATAAGATACATGATTTATTATTTTATAAGGGAAATAACAAAGAAAGTCGAAGTTGAAGAAGAAAGGAACTTGAAAGAGGGTGGTGAAAGCATTACCTCTTCTTCGGGTTCTTCATTTTGTTTTGATCAAAAGGTCTTCTTAGGTTGGCTTTTTGATCAAACAAAGGCCTATAGGTTTAAGTGAGGGAAGTTGGGAGGATATTTAGTTAGGGGTTGGCCGATCCAAAAGGCTTTGAAGGTGTGAATTAGTGAGAAGGGGGAGTGTCCTTTTATAAGATGGGTGAGGGGCTCCTTTGGAAAAGCTAGAAATATTATTTTATAATAAATTCATATTCGGTTTATAATGGCTCCAATGTGGATTATTTAAAGTTTAATGTTGGTATGGGTAGAAATCCTTTCAACCAATAGATTTTAGACAGGTTTGTGTCACTATATTAACCTTATCATTTATATTTAACTCTTAGTTAAATAGTTTGACATTTACCATGTCTCTTTGTATTTTTATATTATATGGTTAATAAACTTACTACATACATCTAAAAGACCCCCAAGTGGTCCATTAATGATACACCTATCCTGATATAAGTCCTTTGGCCAAACCTTATATTTTTAGGAATATAATATCAATTAATAATATAATATTTGTTTTAAAAACTATGTTATGACAATTTTTACACTATTGGGTATTTTGTTTTTGATAAATTCATAACAAAATTATTACTTCGAAAAAATTCATATAACCAATCCTATTATGTCATATTAACCAAGAAAATTATTGGAATTCATAAAAAGTCTCAAATTATATTTATTATTATATTTATAATATCAATTATTTTAATATTTCATTAATTAGGTAATTACTGCTTCGCCATTGTGTCATAAATAAATTAAATTATTTAATTTATAAAAATTATAAATAAACTATCATTATGTAGGAAATAATTTATCTTTATAATGAATATTTACAATCAAATTTATCTTATGTATAACCCTATATTAAAAATGTTTTAGTAATTAAACTTTGATTTTATTTCTTTTAACTCTTCTTTGAATTAAATAATAATAAATGTCATAATATAATCCAAGTGGAAATAAATTATAATATTTTATTCCTAAGGTTGTTTTTGGTAGATATACACTTTTCCAATAGAATTAGGACCTGTTTTAGGGTAATATTAATATCATTTTTACCCTTAATTACCCTATTTACTTATAACCATGGTAAATAAAAGTAAAAAGTTACTATTCACCAAAAATTATTTTCATCTCATTGAACCACATTTTAATTTCTGATATCATCCATTTCTCTCAGATTTTTGAAAATACACCCACAAAAGCGGTAAAATTATGTTTTATGTGAATTTGCAAATTCTGTTAGGAGATGGGTAAAAGATGGAGAAAAGTTCTAAGAAATTTTTATATATCTAAAATTATTATAAACTGACACTAATGAATTATATTGAACTTATATAGGTATTATGTGTCTATTTTGACCTAAAATAAAAAATAAAATAAATAATAGTTTAAATAAAAAATTCAGTTTTAAACTATAACTGAATGTTTTTCAGTATTCATTAAAAATTGAACGTTTTCTGAAAAATACAAAAAGTTCACCCTGAGCTAATTTTGATATTTCGAATCAAAAAATGAAGTCCATTTCGAAAGATAAAATTTATAAAATTTCTAAAAGTGGGTATTACTATTCATAACAGCTAGTTTGATTGGTTGAGGTGTGTGTTAGAACTCGAAGATGTGTACAAGACACGATTCTGTATTATTCAAAGAGAAGTGTTACATGGAAGCTTGGGGTGTTACATCTTATGTATATAAATAAATAAAAGGTCAATATGAATAGGACACTTCCCGATTAATGTTTAACCACATAGATTCTTCTAAATTGTGTCCCTCAATAAAATCACTACATGACTACTAATCAGGAGTGTAGGATGGACAATGAAAAAGAATATATCTCCCCACCATTTATAAATTCTATAAATGGAATGAAAAGAACACAACACACCATAAGATAAAGGCATCAACCACAAGAACACATTTCTTTATGTGTCCCAAGAATCACCCAAATCCATGTACCATGAAAAATCTATAGGGGAAACACTTTAAGTCCTAAGGAAATATATCCCAAAAGAAACTCAAAATCTATAAAAAAATTATATATCCAAGCATGATAGGAATCTTAACCACAAAAAACATGAAGAATAACTTTCATGCATTTATTAATCAAATTTTCCTTAAGGTTCTGACATTTAAATCTCTCTATATATTTTATCTAAGGCAATGTAAGATATCATTTGGAGGAGATATTATTTAATGGTACGTTTTTATAATAATAATGAATAATTATTACGTCACATTATGTATGGTTTTTTTTTCTATAGTTTGATTCCAAATTGACTACTGTTGCATATTTTATTTGTGTGAAATTCTTTTTTGATATGCTGATTTTTTACATGTCTTTTTTGGGTGTGCTACAGCAGAATTTCATGTTACTGCAGGTAGGGCATTTATTAGCACTAAAAAAAGAACTGATAAAGGGATCCTTTATCAGCACTAAAAATCACTGATAAAGGCTCCCTTTATCAACGCTGAGCTTTACAACACTTTTTCGCACTGTTAAATGATGTTTTGAGCGCAGATAAAGCCCATTTTTGTTGTAGTGTCCACCTCTGAATTTCCAAGAGAAGGCTCTTAGAATTTCTTCAAGCGTATGAATAGACCTTTCAGATTGACGATTAGTTTGGTGGTGATAGGCCATGTTGAAATTTAATGTAGTACTCAAAGCATGTTGAATACTCATCCATAATTTAGATGTGAACCTTGGATCACGATCAGAGACAATCAAGTGTGGAGCACCATGCAGTCTCACCACTTCCTTCACATATATCTTAGAAAGTGGTTAAAGTGAGAGATCATCTTGAATAGTGATAAAATGGAATGTCTTGGTGAGTCGATCAACCACAACCCCTATCACATTACTTCTCATGGATATCTTTCGGAGACCCATGACAACATCTATAGTGACATTCTCCCATTTCCACATGGGTATGGGCAATGGATGCATCATCCCTTTGGATGTTTTTCGCTCTTCTTTAACTTGCTGACATACCTAGAACCTTGATATATATTCTGAAATATCCTTCTTCATGTTATCCCACTAGAAGTGTTCCTAGATATCACGCTACATCTTGGTACTACCATGATGGATAGAGAATGTTGAGCTATGTAAATTATCAAATATATCATTCTTTATCCCAGGGGATGAAGGCAGACAAAGTCACATTCCAAACCGAATTAGACCATCAACATTGATATGGAACTCATAAAACTTCCCATACTTTACTACATTAAACTTCTTTTCTAACTCAAGATCGCCCCTTTGTTCTTCCTTAATCTTCTCTTGGATAGATGGTTGCACAATCATTTGGGAAAGGTAGGATGTATCCCCTACCCTCATGATTTACAAATCCATCCTTTTCATATCCAAGAATATAGGGTATTTCATAATTCGTAACATGGATAGAGTATCTGGTTCTTTTCTTCTTATATAATAAGCCACCTTTCTCACCTTTCCAAGATGATAGTGAATAGAGAAATTGTAATCCTTGATTATCTCTAACCATATCCTTTAACTCATGTTGAGCTCCTTTTGTGTTAATATATACTTTAAACTCTTGTGGTCAGTATATATGTTACACATATCACCATAAAGGTAGTGCCACAAGATTTTCATGGAAAAAATCATGGTTTCTAGCTCTAGATCAGGTTTCAGGTTGATCTTTTCATGGATCTTCAACTTTCGTGAGCCGTAGGATATCACATTATCAATTTTCATGAGTATGAAACCCAATTCATTCTTTGAAGAATCACTATATATAACAAAATTTTCTTTACTTTTCAGTAGTGTGAGTACATGTGTAGTGACCAACCTTCTCTTTTTCTCCTTTAAGCTTCCCTGCCATTCTTTCATCCTGACATACTTTACTACTTTCCTTGGTAACTTAGTTATCTGGCTGGACAATCGTGGGAAATTTCTCACAAAACGTCGACAGTACCCAGTTAATCCAAGAAAACTAGGGATTTCTATGACACTAGAGGGTCTAGACCATTCCTCAATCACCTTTTTTGAAGGGTCCATATGAATTTCCTCACTTGTGATCACATGTCCCAAAAACAAGACTTACTTCATCAAAAAGTCACACTTTCTGATCTTGGTGTACAACTTCTCCTTTCTCAAAGTCTCCATCACAAGTCTTAGATGTTCTTTGTGTTGCTCCTTGATCATGATGTATATGAGAATATCATCAACAAAAACTACCAAAAATAATTTCAAGGTAATGTCTAAATACTCTATTAATCAAATCCATAAATATTTCAGGGGCATTAGTAAGTCCAAAGGGCATCACCAGAAACTCATAGTTCCCATACCTTTTACGGAAGGCAGTCTTCTGAATATCTTCCTTCTTCACCTTTAGCTGATGATATCTAGAATGAAGATCTACATTTGATAAGTATTGAGCTCCTCTTAATTGATCGAATATGTCATCAATCCTTGGAGGTGGATACTTGTTCTTTATGGTGATCTTGTTAAGTTCCTGATAATCGATACACAACCTCATTATTCCATCCTTTATTATAAAGAGCACTGTCTCACCAAAAGGTGATTCTCTCGGGCGTATGAGACCTTTGTCCAAATTCTCTAGAAACTTCTTCTTTAACTCCTCTAGTTTGATATGATCTATCTTATATGGATTCTTTGAGATAGGAATAGCTCCGGGTTTGAGTTCTATTGAGAACACTACCTCACGATCTGAGGGAAGTCCGAGAAACTCATCAAGAAATACAACACATTATTCCCTCATGATGGGCATGTCCTCATGCATGATTCTCTCTTTCATCTTAATCAATTGAGCTAGAAATTCTTTCTCATAAGGTATTAATATCCACAGTTGAGACAATGATTCCAAAGGAGATTCATCTTCCTCCTTACATTTGTAATGATTTTGAGTATTTTTTGGGATGTGAAGGTTGATCTCACTTTCCGCACAGTTGATTTTGTATTAGTATAAAGATAGATAATCCATGCATATGATAGAAACAATATCTAATAAAAGAATTATGAAAAGATTTTCTAGGAGGTTTAGTCTACAAACATTAACTGGGGAGGAGCTATAAACCATGGAGGAAAAAATTTCCAAATTTTCTATTTTCATAGATAACTTTTCCTCCCAATATTGAGGTGGTGTTTGAATAGTTGTAACACCCCAAGCTTCCACGATACGCTTCTCATTCAATAATGCAATAGCTTGCATTGTACACAACTTCGAGTTCTAACACACCAAGACTAATCAAAGTAGCCGTTAAGAATAGTAATACCCACTTTTTAAAATTATAGAAATTTTATATGGACTTCATTTTTGTATTCGTAATATCGAAATTATCCTAAGTTGAATTCTTTTGTAATTTTCTGAGAACTTCCATTTTTTTATGAATAGTGAAAAATACTTAAAACAATTTTTTTGATCAAAATAATTTATAGTGATAAATTATACTATTGAGTGGTTTTAAAGTATAATTAGAATATATTTTTACCATTTTATCCAATGGTGTTCATTAGAATTAATTTCACTTTGAAATTGGACATAAAAAATTGTCAATCTTTTGATATATATTGTTTCTCAAAAACACGCTATTTTTTGTGACAGCGGGAATTAATTATGAAATTAATTAATGAAACTTATATGTTTGGAATTTTTTAAAATAGACATCATTTTTGAATTCGGAATATCAATTATATCTTAGGGTGAAATTTTGGCATTGTTCTGAAAAACTTCAATTTTTGATGAATAGTGAAACCACTAAGTTGTAGTTAAAAAACTGATTTTTCGTTTAAATGAAATATTACCACTTATATGATTTGATTTTCAAAAATCCTACATACGTGGTTGTCATTAGGAAGTAAAATGTGGTTCAATGGGATTAAAATAATTTTTTGGTGAATAGTAACTATTAAGTTTAATTAATCGCGATTAGAGGTAATTAGTGAAATTTAAGGTAAAAATGATATTATAAAAATATGGAATGACCTTTAAACTTATCCAACCACTATTGGATATGTCATGCCCGACCAAGAAAATCCATGGGTCAAATTGGGGACCCCATATAGCCACTTTGGTAGGAAAATGACATAAATAACTTTTTATTTAATGTTAAAATAAAATGGGCACAAACAAGAGTTGTTTTACTAAAACAATTTTTAAATGGGGTTATACAAGTCATATTTTTGACTATAAATATTCATTAGAAATATAAAACTATTTCCTACATCATGATAGTTTTTTTATAATTTTTAGACATTAAATAAATTAAATTATTTATGACACCATGATGATGCAACGATTACCTCATTAATTAATGATTTAAATAAAATGAAAAGATAAGGTAAAATACAAGGCTTAAACTTGTCCAAAGCCTATTGGATGGGTATATGTCGAACCCTTATCACCTTAGCCTCGAATTATAGAAGTGTGGGACCTTTAGAATCAGAAAATCATTGTATAATAAAGTAATATTTCATTACTTTCCAAGAGTGCCCCTCCTCTCCTCTTATAAAAGGCCCCCACCACTACCACCTTACTCACACTTTCAAAGCCTTTTGGCTCGGAAAACCTCTGCCCAAATACTCTCCCAACTTCCCTCCCTTACTCCTAGAAGCCTCAAGTTGATCAGAATTCTTCCCAAGGAAGCCTTTGGCTCAAATCAAAAAGAGTTACCCGATTTTTAGGTAATGTCTTCTCTAATGTTGTTTTGTTTTATTTAGCTTCTCCAACCCCTTAAAATCTTTTTATAAATTTCATTTGTAAAAACACCAGTATCCTAAATATACTAGGATGTTGTTATAAGAATTATTTGATCTACAGTTACACACACTTACATCTAATGGTTAAAGAACAAACTGTTTCTGTGGAAGGCGAATTTCTACGTCACAAAACGATGACTATTCAATATTCTTTTAACACCTCTAATGGTGGCCATTTTGATGAAAATATCTACATATATGATATATATATTATGTTTAGGTTTTCCTTATAATTCTGTATTTTTCATTTATGGCATACCTTTATTGTTTCCATTATGGGTAAACGCGATATTTTCATTTTAGGAAGTGTAGACTACCGCCCCCTCAAAGTGATTTGAATCGTTAATGCCATATGTGGGATGTATAAAGGATGGAGTAAATGATATTATATATGATATTATACTGGAATTATAATATACCTTTATATCATTATGATTTCATTCCATTAAATATGAAATAGAAATGAAAGTAGCGTTCATGCGTACGTACGGCTTACCGTCTCCATGAATGGTGCATTTCATTTCTTACCTCTAAATGTCATGTAATATTATGAATGAATGTATTTACTGGACATATATGATATATATGATATCTATATATTGAATATAATTCTGGATATAATGGATATTTCACCACATGAACAACTTGTAATTATAAGAAGTCTATTTTTGACTCAAGTACCAAAGATCGACAAAACGACCTTTATTAACTTAAATAATTACATAATGTTCATAACATGGTTATAAGTGTTATTAAAGGAATAAGAAACTTGAAAAGGTTCTTAAGAAACTATAAATTAACTCTAGTTTATTATTCAAGAGGTTAAAGAACGGTCGAGTCAAGACATGACGCAAGGTAAGGGAATTTCTTAACCCAATTTCCATTATTTGGGTTAATCTCCTACTTTCAAATTATGTCATGATGTTATTATGTCATATATTGTATTTGTACTTTATTTATGTGTACTTATAATGAATACACATAATAGATCTATTTTATTTTAAAAATGATCTTTGTAAGGACTTCGTCTCATTCTCCTTTCATTGAGGCATATTTGGTTTTATACACAACTTTCATTTATATGGTGTATAAACCCCTTTGACTTTTAATTTTATTCAAAAGGAATATTTTTATATGAAGAGTTTTTACTAAACGACAAAAGGGAATGTTTTTATTTCCGTACATATGCGGCGACAATGACTTCTCCGCCGCCGTGACCATTATTTGAGTTTCAGCTTCCTCTACAAGCCATAACTTTTTTTAATGAAAAATAAATACAAAGTTTTAACTTTCTTTTATTTTGGTATTGAAAATGGTTTTGAAAGTGTTTTTATTATATCAATGTGTTGTATTGATATCTTGTGATTGAAATGTGGAAATGTTATGTTTCCTTTATGCATGTTTTATGTGATACGATTATGTTATGGTTTATGATATGTTTAAACCTATTCATATGAGGAATGCATTGGACTTAATAAGTGACGGGTGGAGCCTTCTACAGATCCTCGATGCATCGGTAGGTCTCATGAGACAAACTAGTGTCTTGGCACGAGGCCTTGACAAAATCTTATTGGTGGTCTTGGAACGAGGCCTTGGCTACGTGGTTATGATAGTCTGGCATTATGTATTCCATCATTATGAAAGTGGTTATTGATATTGCATGTGATTATTACACTAGTAGAATATCCATGCGAGTAAGTAAATGGAATTATTTAATTTATTTTTGCCATATTATGCTGAAGTTAAAGTTTAAAAGGCTTTTGTTTTAGTTATACATTGCCTTAAATGTTAATGTTTATTTACGAAAGCTTCCACTATATTGTTATCCTTACTGAGCATCTAAGCTCACCCCTTTCAATGTTTTAATATTTTCCAGGATGTGAAGAAGTATTTTATGAATGACTTGCAGGGATAGTCAGAAGAGAATATGAGTGTGGACTATGGATACTATTTTATTGTAGTTTTTCACTTTATGATGTAATGTAACATTTATGAATGTATCTAGTGTTTCCAAGGCTACTAAACTAATTGGTCTTTCGAGACTTGATCTTTTGTGATCATGCCAATGTTACGAAGTAATGCACCGACTCTGGGTAACTGGGGTCGGTGCGTTACAGTTGGTATCAGAGGCAGTTTAGTACTAACCTTGGAAGCTAGATTTAGATAATCTCTGATTAGAGGACATATCCCAACGATAGAATTTGAGGATTAGTATAGAAGAACTTCCTAGAATTTTGGTATTATAGACATTTTGTGAGTTTTCCGAGCAATACATCCCTGTCTGGATACGAGCAGGTAGAGGTGGATCTGGCACAGATGTACCTAGGGGTAAAACCCGAAAACACCGCTTTGAGCTAGACTCGAACGGGAACTGGTGCACGACAAGGGGCCTTGCTGCACTCTTGGTTACGACACTCCTGGGGGATATGCTTAGGATAATTCTCATTTTCTTTACAAACCACTATAAAGGTTTATAAGTATATACTTCCTCAAAGAAAACTTTTTTTTATGATTATGGATTATATCCATAAATTGTTCAATTAGTGTTAAGTGTTTTACAAGTATGGAATTATGTATTTTAATTCATAAACTAATCTAGTTTATGCCATTGTTTAGAAATGGCGCTTAGTGGAAGGAATGGAAATTGTATCAATGCACGCACTCAGTGTAGGGATTTCCCTCCTGCTCAAGATAATTATTGTGGATCTGGAGATACAACTGGTGCTGATCAACTTGTTACCATACTGGGACAGATCACTCAGGTTATGAATAATAACCTTACTCGTATAGAGCACCCTGATCCGCAACGTGGAGGATCAATGTTAGACCGCTTCATGAGGCAACAACCGCCAACATTTAATGGGGGTACAAATTTATTAGTAGCCGAGCAATGGATAAACTCCTTAGAGAAAATATTCCACGCCATGGGGAGTAGCGAAAGGGAGAAGGTTATCATGGAAGTTTACCACCTCACTGGAGATGCCGATCAATGGTGGTCATTGATTCAAAATACATAGGAAGATGAAGAAGTATCAAGTATGGAATGGAGAGATTTCAAAGATATTTTCTTAGAAAAATACTTTCCACATGACCATCGAGCAGACATGGAAAGACAATTTCTGAGTCTGAGACAAAAGGAGGATGAGAATGTCGCAAAGTATGAGGCTAACTTTACAAGGTTAGCGAGGCATACAGCAGATTATATATGTAACCCATGAAGCAAGATTGATCGTTTCTTTGATGGGATAAAACCATTTCTCCATCGAGCTTTAGTATCACAATCCTTCTCATCGTACGAAGATATTGTCTCGTGTGCTATCAAGATAGAAAAGGAATTCTCTAAGTCTTATGACAACAAAGTAAAGCAAGAGAAGAAGAGAACGTTGGAACAAGAGATGGATAAAGGGAAAAAGGGAAAGAAGGATTTTCCATTATGTGGTAATTGTGGGAAGAATCACCCTGGTACTTGCCTAAAAGGAATGGGAGTTTGTTACAAATGTGGAGAAAAAGGTCACCAGGCTCGTGATTGCAAAGGAAAGAAAGAGGTTATCAATGTTGAATGCTATAATTGTAGAGAAATGGGGCATTATGCAAATGAATGTCCTAAGCGTCAGGAAAACATACCTCAGAAAAGGCCAAGGGATCAAGGACAATATGATGCTGTTACTACAGTTGAAGTGGAATAATTAATGTATTGGTGCTTTTGGACTCATGGATTATATTCTGGTTATTAAAATAATGTGATATATATATATATATAAGGATTGTACTGAAGTACTTGTTTATTTCATTAAGGTTTTAATATGATTAAGGTAATCATATTTTTGTATGTGACAATAAGAGAAACTTTACCTTGTTTGAGGAATCTGATGATACAATGGATTTTGGAATTTAGAGACCTTTTAGAGAAATTCTGGACGGAGGTATTTTGGATAACTATAAAGGTTGGAATGGATTAAGTTGAACTTTGGATAATAATATTTAAGATTAAAACATTTATGAAGATTATTTTTGGAATATTATAATACTATAGTTTTAGGAAAAGGACAACCTGCAGGGTGGGGCATAAATTGTTGCGTCGGACAAAGCTGCAGGAATCGAACCCACAACCATAGTGCGACAAGCCTTTATTACCTACCACTAGCCTACAGGAAGTCCCTGGTTATTACAAAATAGTTTTACTAATCTAAATGGTATGTGTTAATATTTGGAACCTTATAAAATTAGGACAAATAGAATATTTTTGAGTTCTATTACCTTTTAGAGTGAAAGATGGGTTTGTGGTAAAAATTTATTAAAGAATGAAAGCCTACAAGACAAGTAAGTATATTTCCTTATGTTCTTAGTAAATCTCTTAAATAAATTCCTCAACTCTATGAAAGGTAACTTAAAACAAAAATGTTGTCGGTTAACTTTTCCAGCTGGGGATTCAATGACCGTTTAACCAATCACAAGTTTGTGATTTTATTAGGGTTAATTTTATCCTAATCCTGTTTTCTACAACTCTCCATCAGACCTTGATGGTTTGTTTCTCCTCCATATCCATATTTTCATAGAATTCAAGTATGGTCTATCTCGGGTGACCTTTGTATGTCTCTTTCTTTCTTTTAATGTTATATTTTTATTAACCTTATTTCCGATGTGGGTTTTCCACAAAGGTATTTTCTATTTTCAACCTTTTATTTTCAAAGAAAAATTTCAAATTGTGAGGATGAAATTTATTGAAGGAGGGGAGAATGTAACACCCCGAGCTTCCACGATACGCTTCTCATTCAATAATGCAATAGCTTGCATTGTACGCAACTTTGAGTTCTAACACACCACGACTAATCAAAGTAGCCGTTAAGAATAGTAATACCCACTTTTTAAAATTATAGAAATTTTATATGGACTTCATTTTTGTATTCATAATATCGAAATTATCCTAAGTTTATTTTTTTTGTAATTTTCTGAGAACTTCCATTTTTTTATAAATAGTGAAAAATACTTAAAACAAATTTTATGAGGAAAAAAATTTATAGTGATAAATTATACTATTGAGTGGTTTTAATGTATAATTAGAATATATTTTTACCATTTTATCCAATGGTTTTCATTAAAATTAATTTCACTTTGAAATTGGACATAAACAATTGTCAATCTTTTGATATATACTGTTTCTTAAAAACACGCTATTTGTTGTGACAGCGGGAATTACATATGAAATTAATTAATTCAAGTTATATATTTGGAATTTTGTAAAATAGACATCATTTTTGAATTCAGAATATCAATTATAGCTTAGGGAGAAATTTTGGCATTGTTCTGAAAAACATCAATTTTTGATGAAGAGTGAAACCACTAAGTGGTAGTTAAAAACTGATTTTTCGTTTAAATGAAATATTACCACTTATATGATTTGATTTTAAAAAATCATAGATACATGGTTTTCATTAGTAAGTAAAATGTGGTTCAATGGGATTAAAATAATTTCTTGGTGAATAGTAACTTTTAAGTTTAATTAATCGCGATTAGAGTTAATTAGTGAAATTTAAGGTAAAAATGATATTATAAAAATATGGAATAACCTTTACACTTGTCCAACCACTATTGGATGTGTCATGTCCTACCAAGACAATACATGGGTCAACTTGGGGACCCCGTGGAGCCACTTTGGTAGGAAAAGGGCATAAATAACTTTTTATTTAATGTTAAAATAAAATGGTCACAAACAAGAGTTGTTTTACTAAAACAATTTTTAAATGGGGTTATAAAAGTCATATTTTTGACTATAAATATTCATTATAAAGATAAAAATATTTCATACATCATTATATTTTTTATATAATTTTTAGACATTAAATAAATTAAATTATTTATGACACCATGATGATGCAGCGATTACCTCATTAATTAACGATTTAAATAAAATGAAAAGATAAGGTAAAATCCAAGGCTTACACTTGTCCAAAGCCTATTTTATGGGTAGATTTAGAACCCTTATCACCTTATCCTAGAATTATAGAAGTGTGGGACCTTTAGAATCCGAAAAGCATTGTATAATAAAGTAATATTTCATTACATTCCAAGAGTGCCCCTCCTCTCCTCTTATAAAAGGCCTCCACCACTACCACCTTACTCACACTTTCAAAGCCTTTTGGCTCGGCCAACCTCTGACCAAATACTCTCCCAACTTCCCTCCCTTACTCCTAGTATCCTCACTTTGGGCAGAATTCTTCCCAAGGAAGCCTTTGGCTCAAATCAAAAAGAGTTACCCAATTTTTAGGTAATGTCTTCTCTAATGTTGTTTTGTTTTATTTAGCTTATCCAACCCCTTAAACTCTTTTTATTCATTTATTTTTAACAACACCAGTATCCTCAATATACGAGGATGTTTTTATAAGAATTATTTGAGGTACACTTACACACACTTATATCTAATGGTTAAAGAACATACTGTTTCTGTGGATGGCGAATTTCTGCCTCACGAAACGATGATTGTTCAATATTCTTTTAACACCTCTAATGGTGGCCATTTTGATGACACTATCTTCATATATGATATATATATTATGTTTATTTTTTCTCTTATGATTTTTTATTTTTCATTTATGGAATACCTTTATTGTTTTCATTATGGGTAAACGCGATATTTTCATTTTAGGAAGTGCGGACTACCGCCCCCTCAAAGTGATTTGAATCGTTAATGACATATGTGGGATGTATAAAGGATGGAGTAAATTATTTTATATATGATATTATACTGGAATTATAATATAACTTTCTATCATTATGATTTCATTCCATTAAATATGAAATATAAATGAAAGTAGCGTTTATGCGTACGTACGGCTTACCCTATCCATGAACGGTGCATTTCATTTCTTACCTCTAAATGTCATGTAATATTATGAATAAATGTATATAATAGATATATATGAGATATATGATATCTATATCATGAATATAATTTTGGATATAATGGATATTTCACCACATGAAGAACTTGTAATTATAAGAAGTCTATTTTTGACTCAAGTACCAAAGATCGACAAAACGACCGTTATTAACTTAAATAATTACATAATGTTAATAACATGGTTATAAGTGATATTAAAGGAATAAGAAACTTGAAAAGGTTCTTAAGAAACTATAAATTAACTCTAGTTTATTATTCAGGAGGTTAAAGAACGGTCGAGTCAAGACAGGACGCAAGGTAAGGGAATTTCTTAACCCAATTTCCATTCTTTGGGTTAATCTCCTACTTTCATATTATGTCATGATGTTATTATGTCATATCTTGTATTTGTAATTTATTTATGTGTACTTATAATGAATACACATAATAGATCTATTTTATTTTAAAAATGATCTTTGTAAGGACTTCGTCTCAATCTCCTTTCATTGAGGCATGTTTGTTTTTATACACAACATTCATTTATACGGTGTATAAACCCCTTTGACTTTTAATTTTATTCAAAAGGAATCTTTTTTTACGAAGGGTTTTTACTAAACGACAAAAGGGAATGTTTTTCTTTCCATACATATTCAGCGACACTGACTTCTCCGCCGCCGTGACCATTATTTTAGTTTCGGCTTCCTCTACAAGCCATAACCTTTTTTAATGAAAAATAAATACAAAGTTTTAACTTTCTTTTATTTTGGTATTGAAAATGGTTTTGAAAGTGTTTTTATTATATCAATGTGTTGTATTGATATCTTGTGATTGAAATGTGGAAATGTTATGTTTCCTTTATGCATGTTTTATGTGATACGATTATGTTATGGTTTATGATATGTTTAAACCTATTCATATGAGGAATGCATTGGACTTAATAAGTGATGGGTGGAGCCCACTACAACTCCTCGATGCATCGGTAGGTCTCATGAGACAAACTAGTGTCTTGGCACGAGGCCTTGACAAAATCTTATTGGTGGTCTTGGCACAAGGCCTTGGCTACGTGGTTATGATAGTCTGGCATTATGCATTCCATCATTATGAAAGTGGTTATTGATATTGCATGTGATTATTCCACTAGTAGAATATCCATGCGTGTAAGTAAATGACATTATTTAATTTATTTTTTCCATATTATGCTGAAGTTAATGTTTAAAAGGCTTTTGTTTTAGTTATACATTGCCTTAAATGTTAATATTTATTTACGAAAGATTCCGCTATATTGTTATCCTCACTGAGCATCTGAGCTCACCCCTTTAAATGTTTTAATATTTTCCAGGATGTGAAGAAGTATTTTATGAATGACCTGCAGGGATAGTCAGAAGAGGATGTGAGTGTGGACTATGGATACTATTTTATTGTAGTTTTTCACTTTATGATGTAATGTAACATTTATGAATGTATCTAGTGTTTCCAAGGCTACTAAACTAATCGGTCTTTCAAGACTTGATCTTTTGTGATCATTCCAATGTTACGAAGTAATGCACCGACTCTGGGTAACTGGGGTCGGGGCGTTACAATAGTTATACTAATCTTTCAAGATATGAATGAATGTTTTGAACTAGAATCAAATAGTATGTTCTCTATTCTTGAATGAATAATTAGCATACCTATTACGACATCATTGTCCGGCTCTACCTTAGAAGTAGTAATAGAATATGAACTACCATATTGCCTTAGAGGTTGTTTTTTATTTCCTTCACCAACCCTTGGATTAGGGAATTTTTTTGCTTAATTCCCATGCTTCTTGTAGTTGTGACACTGCACTATTGGATGAGAGTTGATCTGAAACTTCATTTATTCTTCAAAATTAGTGGGATTTTTCATATCACTTTGGGTTTTCTTGGCCAGATGACCAAAAATTCCACATTTGAAGCAATTCTTGGTTCCCTTTAAACAGATCCTAGGATGATTCTTCCCAAAAATTTTACAAGTGGGTTATTATGGCTTATTATATCATGTGATCTCTGTGCTGAATCACCCATATTTTTCTCCATTTTCCGCTTCTTATTTCCAGGTCCACGAGATCACCGAGAGTCTCCAATCTCCATTTAAACCTCGAGGGGACAACATACAATCTCCTCATAACTTCTGAAGTCTCAAATCACCAATTATTTTAGTAGACTCGGCTTTAGTCCTTTAAATAAGTGATCCACATTACTTTTGGTGTTCATGAGAAGGCCAGAGTCATTCCTTGCAAGCCTTGTAAAATTTTCTTCATACACCCCGATGGACTCATCTTAATTTTGCTTGAGTCCGAGAAACTGTCTATCCATTTTGAGATGGAGGGTTTCAGGAAAATATTTATTGAAAAACATCCTCTTGAATTACTTCAAATCTATGGAACCAATTTCCACCAGGGGATACATATTCTTGATCAGTTTCCACCACTGATTAGCTTCCCCATCAAAACAATAGACTGCCAGCACAACATTATCTTCTTCTGAGGAGTGGAGGAAAAAGAATATCATTTCTATGGAGTTAATCCATTGTTCTATAAGGACGGGATCATAAGATCTGATAAACATGCGAGACCTTTGCCGCATTAAATATACTATGGAAACATGCTCTTTCCTTGGAGTAGGATGGTGTTCCACATGATTCAAGTTATTATTCATAATATGAGCCTACTTAGGAAGTACTATCATGAAGTTTTGAGCACCCATTCACGTCATATTAGGCATATCATTAGGTAAATCTTTACATTGCCTATCACATTGGTTTTTGATCATGTTTTTCAATTTCATGACATTAACCATAAAAAAATGTACAATTATAGGGATTTAATACTTATCTATTGAGCATAAAAAAAGAAACTTTGAACATAATAGGATAAAATTGTAAAGGAGAAGTATATCCTAACTTTCTATTACCTATATTTAAATCCATGTTATCCTTGATCTATTGATTAAATTATATTCTTATGGTATTTTTTTCATTAAAAATTGATTTTACTAAGATCATGATCTCAGCAAAGCATATCCCCAAGGAGTTTCACAAAAAAGAGTGCAACAAGGCCTGTTGTTTTGCACCTTTTCCCGTTCAAGTCCACCTCAATGTGGGGTTTTTGGGTTTTACACTAGATACATCTATACTAGAGCCGCCTCTACCTACTCGTATCTAGACAAGGATATATTTTCTTGATAAACCAATTACTCAATACTCACCCAAATATAGGGATATTTTCTTATACTTAGTCTCATCCATAAGGTTATCACTAAGGTTCTCTATTATTAATCTTGAAAAATAACTAGGAAATCCTCTGATACCAACTATAGTGACCATAGCCTTTTACATATAACATTACATGATTTTAAGAAAAATTATAAATCAGAGTACAATACAAGGATCTTTAAGTCTAGTGTCTTATAAGACTAGGTACATAATACATAAACATGGGATTAAAAAAATTCATTATTTAATCTTAATAAAGAGATCCTAACATTCATTGAGTCCTTAAATCTGCATAGGATAACCTGGGGATAACATGAAGAAAGGGAAGAGCTAAAAATCCTAGTAAGGGAGTGAACATAAAAAAGAATCTTAAGAACATGAGTTAGGAGGCATGGAAAATAAATACCAAAAGCATGAAACCTAAGATAACATAACATATAGAAATGGGACCATAAAACATGTAATCATGTAAATGTGGAAGAGACATAAAAAATTACATTAGTATGAGTCAAGGATAACATACAATCTCGTTCCCCATAGTATTACGGGTTAAGGCTAACCACCAATCTCGTTTCCCATAGTAGCACAATCCAAGGCTAACCGCAAAGAATGTTTCACATAACATCTCATGAGACTTAACTTTACCCAATGCATTGGAGTGCTATCTGGGTGCACCGATTTTTCTTTTCATGAACATGTTTTCCACATAAATAATCATACTTAATCAATATTACATAAACATAAGGGTTATCCATGGAAAGAATTGGGTACCACAATCATGACATAAAACATAACCAATGGGTTCATCATGAAAGTGTCCATGAAAGAAAAAAATTAGAAAATACATGGACTTTCATAAGATAAAAGAGGCACATATCATTGTAAGTTATGTCAATCCTAATTGACAACATTTATGAAATGTATTTGAGAAATTTTAGCATTAAAACATTTTTGTGTGGTTTTATAGAAAATACCATAAAGCATTTAAAATAGAAAAGAAGAAAATATTTTATATAAAACCAGAAGTGAAAAAGAATATTTTCATGATAAAAAATAATTATTTTATAAAGACAATGGTGTCTTAAAATAAAGGATAGAGTGTACTTGAAGTTTGGTAAAATTTGGGAAGTTCCCTTAAAACGAGTTTTCTTATTGGGAAGTATCGAAAAGGGATTCACTTAAAATCTTGTATATCCATAATAGAGAATGAGAGATAGATATTGAAACATGATTTTGGAGCATATAACAATCATTTAGAAGTTTTACATAAAAATAAAAGACAACTTTATTTGAGTAAAAGAAAGATAGAGCAACCCGAAGGAATAAATGAGGTTCAGGTAGAATTCATTATGGATTATCTGCATGGTATTAGGTGTACCTAAAAGGGATTTATGAGGGAGAAAAGGGGGGGTTCTAATCACTTATAAATAAAGTGTAAAGTATGTGGAGGTTCGAAATTATATCCTATCATTTGGGAATACACATAAAAACACATATCATAGAGAACAATATTGATTTAGGGTGTAATGGGGAGGACCCTTACCTTAATTTCTGATTAATTTCGTCTCTTCTGCGCCTCCTAAATAATACATATTAGTTTATTAAAACAATGATCTAAAAGTTAATTATATTAATTTTATAAAAATAATTATCAATTATATTCATTGTATTTTGTTTCATAATTTTCATTGATGAAAATGAAGCATTTTGATATCAGATTTTACTTAAAAATATCTTGTCTTGAGATAATTTCACTTTTTATTAAATGTAATTTATTAATTAGTATAATTAGTTCCAGAAGAATAGAATACATGTAATTTTATATTAATATATTTTATATAATTTATATTGTCCATGAATGAAGGTGTTTATAATAATTATCTGGGAAACGAGTCTGTAGATGGTTAATCGATCTTTAATGGGATGTTGTAGATAGTGTAGGAAAGGGAAGTATGCCATTTATATTTTTCATTAATATGATAAATAAAGTATTGTAAATTAATTAATATAATGTTAAATTACTACATAATCAATTTTTCATATATTTTTTTTTGAAAGGGATAGGGTAAAAGTAAAAAATGAATAATAGATAGAAGATTTAATTGGGTCTTACTTTCTCCTCGATGTAGCTCCTCTTGCACGAAACAATAACACCCATTGTGAATGGAGTTGGAGGGATCTAGAACGTTTCTAAGTATTATAAGAGTCTTTAAAGGGTGAATTTGGCTATATATTAGGCTTAGTAGAGAATGAGTGGAGTAGTTTTCAAAGGGAAGAGACAAAGTTTATTTATACTTGAGGAGAGGAGTGTTTTTTGAATAAAATATTAAATAAAATAATATAACAAATGTTAGACTTGTTAAGGTAATGTTTTGACAACATAAATCATATATTAATATAATATAATTTGTTTTATACTTTAAATCAACTTTATAATTCGAATTTATTAATTTATTAAAAGGAAAATGAAAAGAAAGAGAAAATGATTCTTAAGAAATCACTTTTTGACTTTAGGTTTTGGGAAGTTATTTTTAGGATTGCAAATTGTTTTTATTGTATTTTATGGAATAGTTTATGAAATTAAATATTACATGGACGAATAAAATGTTCTATAAAATTTATGTCAACATTATATCATGAATTATACAATTTTGGATATACCGGTTATGTGAAAAACTGTATTTTTACTATTCACCAAAAAATTAATGTATTTCAGAAAAATCACAAAATTCAATCTAACTATTTTTTGACATGTAGAATCCAAAAATAAAGTCAATTTTTCAAAATAATTTTCTAAATATGATTATTTTAATTTTTAATTAAATTCATATTTTACATGACAAATTCAGTTTTTTTAGAATTAAAACAGACTTTATAATGCCTTCAAAAATTACATAAGATCATATAAAATTATCTTAAAACTAGAAGACATAAAATTGTTAATTCATGAGAAAATTTTAGGGGAAAAAATTTCTTATAAATTAATTAATTATAATTAATTATTTTTGACTTACAAAAAAAACTAATACTTTTACGACGGTCAAATTGCCACTTATAAGATTCTTAAATTTTATTTACTCATTCATGGGTAAGGTTATAATTAGTTTGTATGATTTAATTTTACTAAGGGTTATATTTCAATTCATAATGGTAGTTTACTATTAATAAGGGTTGGATACTATTAACCAAATATTAAGTATGTTTTATTGGACTCCAAATATCTTACTGATTGCAACCGTGTATGTCAGATTTTCAAAATACAAAAAATTGAAGTAGAAAAATTATGTTTGATTGTCACATAGAATTTATTATCATTATATGTCAATGTGATTTCTAATTCTATAAGGCATAATTATAAGAAGGTAATTCCATTGATAAAATTTTGGGTCATTACACACTTTTAAGGTGAAGGGAATTTCCTGTTGACAGTCACCTAATAATGTTTTTATTATACTAAAAACATCAAATAATAGCAGAACCTACTATTTATATGAAGAAAAATTTCAATATATGGGTTGGTAACTTGTTTAATATTATGGAAAAACTATTCCATTTTCATTTTGCTTCTCTTATTCTTAGCTTCTTAATAAATAAAGAAGTGTTTTATCCCATGGAGTATGTCAAAGTTTGTAAGATGTAAATTATTATTTTATTTTTATGAGAGTGTGTGAGTTTATTATTCTATATTATGAAGCTCCTTATATAATTTGTGATGAGGATATCATGGAGATTTAGTATGCAACATCAGATCATGGTTTTATTTTCCAGATGTTTAACTCAGATATCACTAGTTTCAAGACTTCCTTCTTTGTTCTATAAATTTAGGATAAGTAGATTTTTCTTGATAATGGAAGGATTCAAAATTTCTTTTTATTGAAAAACATTTTAATTGTGCTAGTATTTTAATTCATGAGATGATAGTTTTTATTTAACCCAACTAAATCTACTATTGATAAACTGTAGTTCAAAATATTTTTCTATATTTTCTATTTTTCCTAGTTCTCTTATAAACATCTTATTCATCAATTAAATCATTATTCATAGAGTGTGTTGTAATCATTGAATTGATAAAAACATAATTGATTTTATTTTATATGTTATTCATTTTATTTTACAACTTATTCTCATAATTCTTTCTATGTTGAATTTAATTTGATGATATTTTTTATTTTAGGAGATTTTCTAGGAATTGAACCACTATTAATTATATGAGACATAAATTAATATCTATATAGGTGACATAAAAAATATTCTCGGATTTTGTTAGCTTTTATTTGTTTATATTTTTTTAATTATATAGGAATTTATGTTCAAGTTATATAGATGATAGAAATGAAAAATCAAATATAAATGGATTTGTTATTATATACTAAAATATATAATATTAATCTAACATATTTTCTAAATTGAATATATGTCATATTTAATGATGTGATGATATTTATGGGATATAAAATACGGTGATTAAATTATTTTAAATGAATTAAATAATTTTAAATATATATAATTAATATATAATGACTTAAACATAATGTGATTTATCTATCACAATTTGTTTGAGTGAAACCAATTGACTTGTTAATATTATAATATTTTTCTTATATTTATAATATTTTTGAATAATTAAATGAAAATATTAATTTGAAATTTCTAATGTTTTTTTATTATAAGTTGTGATATACATAAAATACAAGAATGTGTTTTAACTTATCTTCTTTTACACCTTGGTCTGACATGTGATATAAAAAGGGGTTTCACCTAGTGTTATGTTACACCTTAGCCTGATATATAATGATAAATGGGGGTTTTCCTTAGGATATATTATTCTGTGCTTGTAAATGTGATGAGAAATGTGGTACAACCCTATGGTATGTTTAGAATTAGTTAGATATTAGATGTGAAATGGGGTTTCACCTTGTACGATACTACAACTTGATCAAAGACTTGTGTTTTTATTGTATGGTTTGTTCATCCATGATGACCAATTCATGTAAAATGTAATATTCTAGTGTCTTGGTAAGAACACAAATGTATTGATTATATATTATTTTCTAATATTATATATTATTGTATTCACTATTTTACAAACTATTATACACATTATATCACACTACACCATATGAAAAGTCTATGGATTATGGAAACATCCAGATTACTTTATCCTCACACCCTATATTTACACATTTTATATATTTTAAAACATTAGTCATCATGATATAGGAAAGGGAATAGGCTATATATTGATGTGATATAGATGAAGAAGTCCTAGAGTTTTAATCATGAATTTTTAGAGATATTAAAGATAAGTTTTTTTACTACTTCACATTGGTTTATCTAATTTCATTAGTTATAGATAATTTTATTCAATATTTAGGTCAGCTTTTGTGTAGTATAGTAAAATTCATATTCTTAATATGGATCATCTAGGATTTTATATGATTTTTATTTATTCAGTTTCAACTATGTTTAGAGGTTAAATTTATTATTTATGATTTATCATATAATGAACCATTAGTGGGTAAATCATTCTATACATTAAGAATCCCTGAATGCAAGTTTATAATGATTTTTTATCAAAGAGTGAACATTAGGTCTTGTTAAATATGGTCATAATGGAATGAACATGTATGGGTGGGATGAATCAAAATGATATCATTAAAGAATTATTTTTATTATTGGATCTTGATACTTAGGAGTAAAAGTAGAAATGTAATATGGAGTTCAAAACTTGAAATGAAGGATGTGTAAATTTTATTTTCCATAACATTCATGGTGTATGTTTAATTTTTCATGGATATAAAATATTGGAGTTATTATTTTTATGGATTATATTTTAATTCATTACCAAGAAATAAATTTTCATGGGCTATTAATTTATTTTTGAATGGGAAGAGGGGGTATTCATGGATCATTTTTAGCATATAGGAACATGGAATTTTTATTATTTCATGTGATAAATATTTTAATATTATTAATTTGATCAAATGGATATTATTAAATAATCTATTCAGTAATAATTTAATATGTTTTTTAATGATAAAATTATTAGTTAAAAACTAGTTAACTTAAACCAATGAGATGAGTATGGCTACATCATTGATTTTGGTGGTTTATTATCATGTATATGTGTCGTTAATGATAAATGAAGTGATTGTTTGGGATGAAATTATTATTTAATTGTTAATACAATATGTTTGATATTACAGAGACATGAAACCTAAGAGATGTGTTTGGTGAAATCAATGGGATAAAGTCAACCAAGTATTACACATTGAGAAGAATCAAGAGGAATATTCATATCATAATAAAAATATTGACTCTCCTAAATATCAAAATGACTTTAAACATTTTAGTGATCCTTTATCAATTACAATAGTCTTTGGAGATAGTTTGATCATGTATAGAAGAAAATATGACAACACACCTCACTTTATATTTACAAGCATGACACCCTTCTTCTTTTAATGGTGATGTTGGATGTTATGGAACTGTGGAGTGACATGATAGGATCAGTCAAATTTCTGTATTGATTGATGATCTAGAATATTAGAATGTGAAATTTATTAGATATATGTTTTAAGGGATGACACGACATTGATGATATATTCTAATAGTGAAAAGTATGATTGATGAATTTATTTATGATGGATTCAAATGATTTTTAGGAGATGATTTATCCTAAGAAATTGTGGATAGATAAATATTATTAATTTATTTAGTTGATGTATAGGACTATGTAGATTATAGAATATATGGATTAGTTCACTAATATACAATGTTATATAAAACATTTTTGAGGAAAATATGATATAAAGGATAAAATAAATGATATTGAATTGAGAATTATACATTATTCCAAAATATTATTTTTATGTTTAACCACATATACTGATTTAGAAGAAAAGGTGTAAATATTTGAGAATTATTTGAGAGAGATTAGCAAGAATTGTTTGTGTGATATAATAAGATATTAAAAGAGTACATCATTAGTTAAAAAAAGGAGGTTAAAATACTCTATCTAGGGGAATTCTTATTATAAAATCTTAGGTATGTAATCTTCTTCTTCAAATTCTTGGGAAAGTACTTTTTTGAGTTCTTAAAAAATGTCCAAGTTGGTTATACCCAAGTGATTTGTTAGTTTGAGATGAAGGGATGACACTCTTTCTATGATTCCATAGATCCAAAATTTTTGATCTGGTACTATAAATATATATAATTTACACATTATAAGAACATTTATTACATTAAAATATTCATAGATTATGTATTATAGGGTCACAAGAAACTATGTACATATTATATCATCTCTCTATATAATAATATAAATATTTTCCTAAATATTTCATCATAGAGCTACAATATGTTAATTGAACCCTTACTGATACATAATATCTAATTTAAAATTGATCATAATATTTTTAACACATATAATCACATGGGTAAATATGTCAAGGAATAACCGAGTCAAACTTCCTTGTAAGCGGATGAACAATGAGAATGGAATGGATAAATCAATTGATATTTATAAATGAATGATTATAATAGTCATAACATTAAAATGTGATCATAATATAAGAATATAAAGATAATATTAATTTGGAATATTATCTCACACAAATATAATAATGATATTAATAAAAATTAAAATTGTTAAAATAAGTTACGTATTACCTCCATGAAAATATAAATTTTTTGGGATTGGTTCTATACCGATGCCGAAAAAATAGTTTCTCATGAGATAACTGATTTAATAAATGCATTGTAGGGCAATATAACTCTATTCTCACGCATTACATCATAATTTGTTCAAACTAATGTGTTCCTAAACAAAATGATAAAATTATCATATATAAAATTTTACATATAACATGGATAACATAAAGTGAGAGAGAATAAATATTCATAAAAATATCACATCAAATAGTACAAAGATAATAAATAGTAGGTACATATAATTAAATAAAATCAGTGATGAAAAATAGAGGAAACCAAATTAATAAGGAAAAGTTATATGCCTTCAAAATTATCATTGAGAAGAGAGATATGATCAAAATCAATGGTACTAAAAAATAGACTGGAGAAGAGATTTTTTGAAGATTATATTTAACATAATTATAACATTCAACGATAGAATAATGAATGGAAGATATAAAATTTATTCCAATACATAAAGTAGAATTAAAAATAGAATATATTTTGGATGTTAAATAAAGAATATATATAAAAAATATAAGGGGAGGTATGGATAAGGGGAGAAAATATTTCAAATAGAGTAAGAGTGAGGTTTTCTTATACAATTATTTCCAATAGAAATGGGATATTGATAAAGTAAAAAATTTAACAAAGATATGTTGTTATTATAACTATACCTTGCTAACCTACATAAGTACATCCTCTTTCATGTAATTCCTTTGGGTTAGGCCCCACTATGCACTCCCAGTTTCCCTATTGACATGTGTTTTTCTATACGTCAGCCCTCCATAATTCTTGATTAATCACTTATCGAACTAAAAAAACACTATAGGGGAACACATCTTATTTCATTATGATTTTTTACTTACTCACACACACTCCAGTTTTCACCCTTCTTTTAACAACTCTAATATAAAAATCCTTAAATATTAATTTCTAATAAATTATCCCCATCCTAAAGAAAACTACAGCTTTTTAAAATAGGTAGTACTGATTACCCTTTTATAGAACTCATTTCAACCACTATAAAGATTCATTTATTAAATAAAGTCATCAAGAAATTAAAAAATGTGAAAACAAGATCTAAACTCTAATTTCTTGTCAATTTATTATTATAAGGAATCCATGATATTATATCATCTCAAATTTTATAACTTTTCATCCCTGAAGATAAATTAAACCATAATATCCCTTTTACAAAATTTCATTCTTACCTACAAAATTAAAATTTATAAAATATAAAATAATAATTGTATTTATATCAATAATTGTGTGGAAAACATCATCATGGAAAAGTAGAATGTTGATATCCATAAAAATAATTTCTTTTAGCTTATGCGAAATATATATCAACATATAAAAACACCCCAAATGGAATATCGTAAATATTTATTACTTAAATTAAAATCCTATTCCAAAAATTCATTAGAAATGGAACACCAATTTTCTATAAATAATGTGTGAAACTATTTTTTTATTAATTTAAATCCCATCCATGTTGGTACACCCAACTATTGATTTTAAAATGAAACAAAAATATTTTTTCAATTCCAAAAGTGGTTATTCCAAAAAAAATTTAAAAACTTATTTGAAACAATTAAAAACCATGGATCAAGGATTAAATAAACTAAATACATATAAAATGTAGTCATATATCCCCCAACATCATGAAATTATCAACAATATATTTGAATAAATTTTGAATTCCATTCTATATTTAATATAACCCTTGATATTAATGATCAACTATCTAAAGTTTAAGAATGATTATTCTCAATAATAATTAAATATATGTACTAATAAATCAACTTTCTAAAACCATAACATTGTCATGGAAGAAACATTATTAATATAATATGTTTAAAAATTCTATACCATATCCAAAATATTAACGGTTGACTTACTAACCCTAGATAACCTCATACCTCAACCAACCACATAATAGATAATGTAAAAGATACAAATACACCAACATAAAGTTCAATAAAAATAATAAAATCATCAAGAACCATGATACATATTAAAAATTGTAAAAATACTACTAATTAAAGTTTTGTAACATTATCAAAATTTCTTTCCATAGATTTTAAAATTCAGCTATGTATATCTATGAAATGAACATTTACCTCCCCGGTATTTAGAAAACCACATCAGGTGTTTCACTGAATAATATTTAATCATTTTAAATATCATAAATAAAAACTTAACAATACGAAAATATATAAATCTATCATTAAAACAACTATATGGAGTCTCAAATACCCAATATCATTAAAAACCATAGAGTAAAAACTCAAAAATATGGAAACATATAAATATTCATCCATATATTTGAGTAAACTAAAAACTAGTTGAAAATATTAAATATAAAAAATAATTAATCATAAAGTATATTTATATTTAAAACATCACCTACATCCCTTATCTTCTCCCATGGTTCCCAATTAAAAGTAATTTACTTTGTAAAAAAATATATATCAAATTTCATTATAAGAATAACATTTAACCAATAATGATTGTATTGTTGGTAATTTTATTTATATTGATAATAATTATATAAGGATTGTTTACAAAATCTTGAATCACATATGAGGATTTTTTTAGCTAATCACTTTGATGGTATCATAGCTTCCTCTTTACCTCACTAGTTTAATCTACAACTAGTTAAACAAACATGAAATTATTACTCATATGTTATTAAAATCTAGGCATTCATCCCTAAAAATGATAATATT
The DNA here is from genome assembly GCA_963277665.1 of Viscum album. NCBI lineage: Eukaryota > Viridiplantae > Streptophyta > Magnoliopsida > Santalales > Viscaceae > Viscum > Viscum album. The sequence continues at coordinate 1,205,938,693 of OY728127.1, read as the reverse complement.
GCCCTATATCAGAGGGTTTTATATACCCCAATAACATTACTATCATCTAATAGAGACACTAGGTTAATGACACATTTATATCACATAATGAATGATTTATTTATAATTCAACCATATATCATAATAATAACAATAAAAATGAATTATTTTGACATATTTTATGCATTATATATCATTTAAAAATTAAATACTAACCTTTATCAACCATGATTTCAACAATATCCATAATATGTCTTGACACTATCATCATTTCTCTACTATTGATGCTACTATAAATTTGATTTTTTTTATCTGAAATCATAATCCACCTTCATTTAACAATTGTAAAAAATGGTTAATAATCTGTCAAAAATCCATACCACAACAATTATAGTAGATAGTCCAAAATAAATACATATGAAAATTCTAGTTTTCTTTTAGAACATATAATCACACCGAAAAATCAGGGCTGACTATATTATGAATGAAATAATCACATATACCACCCACTTTAATTCAACTAGAACTACATACTTGTTGTTTTATTAATAAAATAAAATAAACTAGGATCCATCAATAAATCTCCTTATTAGGTTACCATAAGATCTTAGGACTCAATCTCCTATATCAGACTCTACTTTAACATTGATATCTATATTATGATATTTCAAACATTACATCATAATCAACAATTCACTTTTATTAACACTTTAATGAGGTGAATTTATTTAGAAATCTCATAGTGGCATCTAAATGAGATGTAAAATTCCAATTTATTATCCAATTCACTTCTAATAAACTGATATATGTATAGATAAGTAATTACAAGTATTACCACTTGTATCCTTTTGAAAATCACACCATATATGGTAGTATATTCTCAATAACAACACTAAAAAATAAATAAACATTTAAGGCTTGAATGAGAAACGTCATTTAACAACTTATATTGTGTCCCCTCATATGGAGAATTGTGAATAAATTTTTTGGTTATTTTATCTTTCATAAGTTTCCACTAATCTATTATAAAAAAATCTATCTCCTGAAGAAAATAATTCTAAAAAAATGTATGTTTCACTACATAAAATGCTTCCCTCATAACCTCATTAAGATAACAAATATATTATATCACCAAATATATAATTATTTTATTAATTGAAAAATATATTAAATTTAAAATAAAACTAATAATTATTAGATTTCCACATCTCAATAATGATAAAAATAGTTAGAATGGTCTCAATTGGAAGTTATGCACAATTAAATCAAAATATACTCCTCATGTCATGAACAATCACAAATGGAGTTATAATAGGAGGAAAATATTGGTCTTAAATATTTATTTATCATATAGTTATTTTATTTAAAATATCATATAATAAATAATTTCAAATTTCACTCAATCCATTGTATGTAGGAATGAAATTGAGATGATTTGGTTGAATTTATCATTCTTCCACCTAAAATCAGAATCTAAAATGAACTAATAATTCTACATTAGTATCATTTTGGTTGTTTTTTGAATCTCCATCTATAAAACCACATCAGAGATACATCATAATATCCCATAATTTATATCATTATCATCTCACTGTGTCCCAACCACCGAGACATAATATAACTTCCCAATCTCCGTTAACACTTGCCACTTTCTCCATGAAAATAGATTTACCTCCAATGTAATTTTAATTCCTTAATAATATAAAATTTTAATCTCATATAATATTATATATAAATTGATAAATATTTTAGTATATAATATAAGACATTAAATATTTAATTCATTCAAATTATGAACTTACAAAATCATCACATGAATCTATACAATTCTTGTTTCCCTCCTTTAAACCCAAAGATTCATAATTAATGATTTCCTAGTCAAGATTCATAAATAATAGTATTTAAATATAAAATATTGGTTATTAACATACTCTATAAATCCATTTATTTTAACTAAATTATCTAGATCAGTAACACCCTGTGTTTTTAGGAATTAATTTATTTCGAAAAAATTAAATTTCATGGATGTCTTGAATTGCACACTACACCAAGTTAAGATTTCATTATAAGAAACACAAAGTTAATATTTACATATACACAATACGTATAATATATTTAAGATCACCCAAAATAATTTTGGGATACTATTACAAACAATTCTTAGTTCCTTCTATAACTTGTGTTACTTGTAAGCCAGAGTTTTTCCGCACTACAACGTACTATTTATATTGTTATTAAAATATTGTTATAGAAATTACCTAGATATTTTTATAGAAGGTATGAAAGATATTAAATAAATTATGAAACTATGTTTTATAAATTTTTATAAAATTAAATATTTGGTAATGAATTAAATAGAAATGAGAGTAGGAACTATTTGAAAATAGATAATTACCCTTTATGAAAAATGATTTTCAATGCCCCGAAATGATTTTTATCAATAAGTAAATAAAAATTATTGATTAGTAAAATTAATTTAATTTATATATTATATATTCAATAAACTATTGAACATTCATGTTATGTATTTTCTATAAAAGAGATAAGAATACATCCGATTTTATGTATAAAAGGATGTATTTTTCCAAGAGAAAGTTTTACAACCTTTTAATGGACTACTTGTTTTATAATTTTTTTTTGAAACTTTTATAATTTATATTTTAAAAAATAAAATTCATTTTAGATATATTTAAGTCAAAATTAACTTTGGGTATATTTAGGGAACTTTTCTGAGAAGTTTTATTTTTTGTTGAACATTGAAAAACAACGAATTTTAATTGAAAACTGCATTTTCTTCATATTTTTTTATATTATACAATTATATTTTAGAATATGTTTAAAATATTATTATACCAAATATATATATATATATTAATAAAATTCTGGTTTTGGAATAAATTTCACATTGAAATTTTATATAAAAACATTTCATACTTTTGAATTTTTTCATATTAAAAACCCCTTGTCTTATCCCGTTTGTGGGAAATGTTTTAATTTTTTTTATCAAATTATATATTTAGAAATTGGAAAAATTTACCCATTCTTTTTAATAATCATAATTTATAATTTATACTAAGTATAACTTTATTTTTGAACAAAATTATTTGTGAAAATAGTTAAAATCAATTACAGTGATTAAGTGAAAAATGAGTTTATAAAGGGACTACACTTAATCATAAAAGGATACATGACCTAGAAACTTGTAGAAATCCCAATTTACTTATATATTTACATAATATAACCTATTTAATAAAATATAGACCATTATTATAAGAGAATATGTAATTGAGACGTCTCCATAGTGTTTACCTTTTGGTATTTATAAGATTTCCACTCCTCCTCTACTATAAAACGGAAATCACCCCCTGACTTATTCACACCATTCAATAACTTTTTATTTTAAAAAAACTAACCGAATAAGATAAAAAAATAACTATTCTCATCCAAGAATCCTCATTTTTTGAGGAATGGTAGCCAAGGTGGACCTTTGGTGAAAACCAAAAGGAGTTACCCAAAGTAGAGGTACAGTTCTTCAAAAATGCATTTTGTTTTAAATCATTCTACATCTCTTAAATTATTAATACATAAATATAATAAAACATTATCAGTATCAAAAATAAAGTATTATTTTTTTATATTATGGTTATGAACTACACCTTCACACACTTCCATCATGCGATACCAAATCATAATTTAGGTGTATGGTGGACTACGACCTCGTGAATCAATATCATTCATTCTTCCATTACCAACTATTATGGTTAGGCATTGTAATGGGAGTAATATTTTTATAAGATATATATGATATTTATGATTTATTTATTATTATTTAATTATTATATTACATATATGTTCATGATTATCATTTTTTTGGGAACACGATAACATTATTTGTGGACGTGTGGAATACCACCTCCTCAATGCGACGTGATTTGTTCATTCATTAATGAAATGAATTAAGAATTATTTCAAAAAATATATGACTTATATATGAATTTATAATTATAATATATATATATATATCATTTAATTTTATCTCTTTCAATACAAAAAGAAATGAAAATAGATTTCATGTGTTCATACGACCTACCATCTCCATGAATGATGTATTTAAATTTATATTCCATTCAATTAAATATTATTATAAATATATATAAACTTAATATATATGATATTTATATCATGTTTTACATTATGGAAATATGGAAATCATGATCTATATATGGGGACCAAGAATAAAAAGTGAAAACACGTATGACAAACAAAGCGATTATCTCCCGAAACGTAACATTAACATGGAATTATTAGAAACTCAAATTTATAAGTAAATAATATTTGTAATTATATATATTAATATTATTATGTAAAAAATTATAATATAAATATATTTATTATATGAAAGGGCTATATGTAAATGAAGGAATTCATGACTTAAGTTAAGGGGATTTATAGTCTCACATTTATTTCTACAAGACTTATTCCATATTCACTACTCATTTATTTTGTGTGGTGTCTATAAAAAAACATGACATGTTATATCATAAATTTAATTAATTTAATGATATTAATAGTTTCAATTTATGTTAATATTTCATGGATCTCATGATTCAATTATTTTCCATGTAGTAAGGTATTTCAATCTCACTTTTATTTTCCGTGTGACACATGCCATGCTCACAACTTATTTCATGTATCTGGTGTGTATAATCCCCAATGACTAATTTATTATTATCTTAATTAGAATTATTTGTATTTACATATACTTTTTATAATATATTTTTCATGGGGTTTATTGTTAAAATGTTTCCAAATTGGTAATATATTTTTGTCTGATTTTTTATTCTTGGAGAACCATGCAATGTTATACACCTATATTATTTTACAAGGTGAATATAATTCCCATTTGACATGTTATATTAGGAGTTTACTTATTTTAATGATATTTTAATTTTCATGTAATTTTATTTTCTCTTGAGGATTAGGATTCAATGATAACAAAGTGGTATGAGTTTATTTCTACAATTGCATCATATTACAATATTATTTATTAAAAAAATCTCAATTCCATTGGGGAATGAAATCATAATACCAATTAAAAGAATAAAAAATAATGTAAGTATAATGTTTTAACCTTGACTTTGTAGGATTCTCTAAATGCTTGATTATATAAATAATATCCTTAAGCCATGAATAAGCATTATGTGGTCTGTCATCCCCCAAAAAGGTGCGAGGATGTGTTGCTTGGCCTCCCAAGTCAACTCTTCCACACTCATGACATGTTAATAAACCCCTATAATATTATAAAACATATGTATAAATCCCAATATAAAAAGGAGGTCAGTGCCCATATCAGTATTATGAAGAGGTTCCTTAGGTCGAACTACAGGAGGAATCATCGATGGCTCAGTGCCCACCACCTCAGTTTCATGGTTGTCAACACCATTAGGGCATACAACAAGGGGACATCATAGAGGCATTATACTATAATAACAAATGCATTACTTATAATTGATATAAACAATTGAAAGGATTGTAGATATAAAACTAGAACATGTTCATATCCTTCATATAGAAAGATCATACCCATCTTCCTGATTCTAAAACCAGCAGTGGGAAATAGAGAAATACCACAATAGGCCATAAAAATATAAGAAACACTATCTACCCACTACTAACGATGATTTAGGGTCTTGGTGCCTGTTTTAAAAGTATAATATGGTCTATTTCACATTAAAGGATATATTGATTTTATATTTTCTCAAATATAAATATTTAAATATAATTAAAAGGTTGAATTAGATAGATCAAAATTTTTAATATGCATTTTACCATACTCATTAAGAATGGAAATATTGTTTCAACATAACCCATTCTAGAACACATTCCATACCATGTATCCAATGATCCATGGGTCATCCTTCAATAACAAACTACTTACAGTGTCTGCTTTAACCTATTCTAGAAGGCCTTGTAAGGTTAAGGAATTCACTTTAAGTGTAAATTATGTTTTTTCAGTCCTATAAAGAAATCAAAAACATTTCTATATAAAAAATAAGGCAGCAATAATATGAAACAAAAAAATTCACACTGAAAGTAGATGTGATATGAAAAAATGAATGGTTTATTAGTCATATTATGCCTATTATGATTCATGAGTAGATGAAACACCAAAATTTCATCGATCCTAGGTGAAAGAAATATAATTTTAATCATATTAGTAATAATAACATCACAAGATTTGTGAATTAACCAATGGTGAATTTGTATCAACCATAACAGGAAAAAACCATAAATTGTAATTACCCATCCTAGGTAATTTGGGTTTCTCCTATAATTGGGATAGCTATATCCAGGTGGAGGTTCAAACTCCAAATTCCTTGAACTCGTAGTCTCTTATATAATAAAAAATAGTAATATAAAGGGAAAATGATATAATTAAACTTTATAACATCCCAACCCGAGATCCACTTAACCCATGTGCCACGTCGGTGGGCCACATGACCTCAAGCGTGCCTCCCCATACGCCAAAGGGTGATGAATATCTCTATGGTTGTAAAAGGGGTAAAATGGGGAGACTATAACCTCTTATAAAAGTGAAAAATTAGATAAATTATCATTATATTATAGATAATATCAGAATAACAAGATAAAAAACACTAAATACTCGACTAGTAAACTACATTGCATACAACCTAATATAATAGATATAGTGAAAAAGTGCGAAAGAGTAAATAACTGCACAATATAATTAAAATATAAAAATTCACTAAGAAATTTCATATACATGAATTCATATCATGGTGAAGTAAAAAAATGATACTGTGGATAGAAATATACCATATGATATACAAAAAGTATAAAAAGAAAAAAAATATTCTCCACTAACATCTCTTGAATATTCTATGTCCTTTTCTCCTATTATCACTTTATATGTAAAGCATTTAAAATATACATAGCAGAGCACATTACCTTATACATTATTGTATATAATTAATCCACTTAGGATCCAAAGGTGGATCGAGTAGTGTGTGAGAGAAAATCCCAGTAGGTCACTAACGATGTATTTATGTAATCCATGTGGTGTACATTGAAACAACAGAGTGCATGAGTAAATGAAAAAATCGGAAATTCATAATAAATAAATACCAACTTTCTTAAGTTCCTAAAGGATACTTTGTTGCTCCACCAGCTTCAGCTCATGGTCGGAATGGGTGTATGATGAGTAACTATATACGTTATAATATATATATATATATATAGTATATCTATATATCATGTAAACCTATATATACTAAGTATGTGTAGATGTATGTTTCCATATTCCTAAAATAATAGGTGTTGGCTGGACCGTGGTGTAACTCAAACATCCATAACCGGTTAAAATGAGCCGAAGTGCTCCAAGAGAAGGTACAAGCCATACATATCATAATGAGTGGGAGACATCATGATGGTCACTTGATATGGTGGGGTTTTAATCATATAAAAACCCAAATAAAGTGATTTGGTGTGTCTTTCCTATATTTAGAATAGTATCAATGGTGTGAGATGTCATTATCAACACCCATTATAAGGGATCATGCATCATCATGCCCAAAAAAACCCTTACCATCATTTCAAATCCCATATCAAATGAGTAATTATATTTAGCTAAAATTCCATGAGAAATTTCATCTAATTCATTTTATTAGCTATGTCTATATACAAGAATGGAATCACAATTCATCAAGATTATTTAATAAATATGTAAATGACTGGAGTGGGATTTCCACACGTTATAAGTCATTATAATTAGGCCATTTAATTCACTTAATGAAGAAAAACCACCATGAAAAATCTATTCAATTTAATCAATCCATTTAATTAAACAAAACATGGAAATTCCATTTATAAGGCTTAATGAGGAACTTAAATGGTGACATAGTCATTTAGTAAACTACATACATGGGGAATTCCTTATATAAGTTAGTCCAAGAACATAGGAGGTGTCTTGGGTTTAATGAACAATTATATAAGGGAGGAAATTATATTTATAATATATGATGAATGTTTATAAGGAATTTGATGTAGTTAATCATTTAATTATAAATTTTAAATTAAAGACAACACACCCCAGGGGGTCCATGTTCGAGGATGGAATATTCAAATTTCTAAACTGTGATCCTTGAGAGTATAATAAGGTGTGTATAACAATTTGGAGTGATGAAATAAATATTAAGGTGATACATTGTGAAGGTGGAACACTACAAAATGGTAAGCCTTTGATAAATCCACAACTTTTAGGGAAAATTATGAGACCACCTTCTGTAGGAATGTTGATGACTCCAAATATGATTGAGGCATTATTTTCAAAGTATATAGAGAGAAATTGGACAATGAGTCAAAATACCTAAAAATAGGGAAAAAGATATTGCACCAAAATAATTTAAAATTTATGAAGATAAAAATATATCGATAGGAAGAGGTGTTGAAAAAATACCTATGTCCATCTAATTCCTTCAGCAAATTGTGATTTGAAATTCAGATCAAGAAGTTATGTCAATACATAATAGGATAATCTTAGGAGCTCAACAAGAGAGGGAACAGTTCATACAATTTTCAAATGAATTATAGAAGAAAGGGAATTACAATTTTTATTTATTTAATATAACTCAAAATCAAAACTTGGTGTGAATGGTTTTGGCTCACGGTTTGTCCTAATGGTGAGAAATACTTCTCCTCCTATTGTAAAAGGGAAGACCCCACACGATTAAGGTGCATGGTTTCTCTAAGCATGTACAAACCATAAAAAATCCCCTATCATGAATAGAATATAGACCACCTTGGAATGCACATTAGGTCACACAATTTAAAAAAAACCCTGGGGCTCTATACTACTCAAAGGGACCCCACAAGTTATTATTAACCGTATAATAATCATGATACCTACCTTTTTTTACATTTTATAGAACTATGAGACCATAAAAATCCTCAAATTCTCGTAGAACCATCCATATTTCATAGTGAATATTCACTGAGAGTAAACCAAGGATTATAATTGGAAAATGAATGCTCAATACCGTTGTGAAAATTTGGGTCATTACACTTATTTTTTATGTGTTTCTTAATATCTGCCTTATTTAACCTTAATGAGCATATGAAATTACCATTTCATATTTTTTTCTTCCCCCAGGTTTTGAAGAATGGATTTATGTAGGAGTAATGAAGGGGATCTCCATTAATAGATATCTAGAATGTCCTTCACAAAATTAAAGGAATATGTTCCTAGATTCAAAATAAACTAAATAATTGTAGTCCTCGGGCATAAATTTTTTTAGTTTTCTATATATTAATAAATAATGATGTCATATAAATGTATGTTAATCATGTGTATCTATATTAGGTATGAATTAAAAGGTTTAATAAATATTTGGAAACTAGGATGATATAACATCAGGGAGATCCATTGGTACATTTTTAAAGATATGTCTAGGGATGTCTCAAAGTATAAGTCAAAGAATGAGCCAAGAATAAGAAAAACACTAAGAATTTTCTTAAAGGGTTGAGTGAGTGGTTTCCATGAAATTAAATTACATTTTAGATACTGTAATAGGAAGTATTATATGATCCCTAAAATGTTTTGACTAAGGTAATGTAGTATAAAAAAAAGTAACTTCAATAGGAAAATAAAAAAAAGTTTACATAATGGATGAGAATAATGGTATCACAAAGGTAGTATCAATAGTTTATTTTTTATGTGGGGAAAATATGGGTATTATGAAAATAAATATCTTAGGGGGAATATTCATTAATTAATTATACAAGGATTTATTATTAATGATTTTATGATGATGATATAGAGACCAAAAATGACATATGAAGGGTATGTGTTGTTCTAATAATATTGTTTATAAGAATGATTAAATTTATTTTGATTAATTATAATATAGGATTCATATTTCATTTATTATAAAATGAGTATTACGAAATAATACAATGAATCTTAGTTACTTTTTTGAGAATGATGTGGGATGATTAAAGTGTATATGCATCGGAATTCAAGAATTAAGTTACATGATTCATGAAGTATATGTTTATCATTAAGTATTTGAAAAAATATATCGAATGTTGATTATAACCTAAATAATTAATTAAATAGAAATGTGATATTTTGATTAAGGATTGGTAACCCTTAATGTCTTCCAACTGTTGAGAAAATTCGGTTTATATTGGATAAAGAGATGATTTATATGGATTATAAAAATGGGAAGTTATCGATGACCTCAAAACTAGTAAAGGATTTTTTGACAATGTCCTTAATTGTATAATTCATGGAGTTAAGAGAATATTTTTATATAAAGAATATATCCAATAATCTCTATCTATGTAATTAATTAAAGAGATTTTATGTTTTCAAAAATGTTTTCTGGTAATTTATTTTTTTACATTGATTCAAGAGAATACATGATGAAGGTATTAACATGTTGGTATGTTACAACCAAGATATACTCTATGGTATATTGGGATTAATTATAAGTTCATTTTTTAAATTCAGGATCTTTATTTCTAACATTGGAAATATTAATATTTTAGAAGGGTTAAAAGGTTAACAATTTATGAAATGGTTTATGTTGAACTTTGATTATGGTTTTCAAGATAATAATATTATATTTTATAAAAATATATACATTTGAAATCCATTTTTCTTTTATGACAGCTAATGATAGATTGAATGACTTATCTGCTTACTTATGGATCTTATGATCCATTAGTGATTCATGGAAAAAAAATCACCTTCATTTTTTGAAGTAAGAGATGAAGTGGAAAATGATCAATGCTAAACCAAATGGTTAGATTGTGGATATTAAAAGAAATTAAATAAATTAAGTATATATCCTTATAAATAATAATAAACATTAAGAAAAGGATATTGAAACAAATGTCATCCTTTTAACATCATTTTTATGAAATTAATAACCTATTCGTAAATAATTTGGTTATGGTTTTATTATTACTAACCTTCTTAAGATCACTCAAATTCATGTGATCAGTAATATTTATCACCCTCTATAATTTTTTATTTTCTTATTCTCTATTCACGTTTTCCCTTGCCACCTATTCTCTCCTACGTGGGAACTTAGTTATGGGTTATTTGGGTAGCCATTAAGTTTGAAACATTCCATTTTTAATGTATTTTTTATTATTCATTTTTACATTGTCTGTTTATATAAAGGGAACATTAAAGTATTAAACCATTGATGAACTAGGAATATTTGGATTTAAATATTCATTTTATGGGTGGTAGAATACAACAACATGAGTGTAACAGAATTAGTTTTTTTTAATATATTTAATTTCATTGATGGCTTGCATCACATGTTATACCATGTTAATCATTATTTATATGGAAACCCCAGTTAATAATCTACTATAAAAAACACTTATATTATATTTTGTACAAAAAAAACTATTTTTGGATTGTGTTGAAAACAATTTTGAGTTCCTTTAATAGCATGTGTTACATGCATGATCGAGTTTTACCAGACTACAATATACTATTTATATTATTATAGAAATATTAGTATATTTATCACATAGCTATTAGGATAGAAGGTAGGAAATAGATTAATTAAATTATGAAAATATATTTTATTTATATTTTTAAAATGAATTCATTGGTAATGAATTAATTAGATATGAGAGTAAGAACTATTTCCAAATTAAAAAATTACATTTTTTAAAATCAATTTTCATTATACTAACATGTTTTATCTCAAAAAATAAAACCAACAAATTTTGATGAGTTATTTTAATGAAATTTATATATTATATATTAAATCAACTATTTAATATTAGTGCAAATTATATTTTAGATAATAAATAAGAATAAAACAATTTTATGAAAAAATGATGTATTTTTATAAAGGATATTTTACCACCTTTTAATGAAAGGCTTGTTTTAAATATATATATATTTTTAATTTATATTTTAAAAGATTATATTTTTTTGAAATAATAATATCAAAATTTACTGTGGTTAAATTTTAGGTACATTTATGAGAAGTTTGATTTTTCTGATGAATACAGAAAAACACTGAATTTTAAGTGAAAACTTCATTTTCATAATTCTTAAGTCAATATTTAAATTATATTAAATTTTTTTTATGTATATAGAGATTAATTATAAATATATTACTCTAATTTTGGTCATTGGAGTCAAATTAACATTGAAATTGGATATAAAAACATTTCACACTTCTGAACATTTTCACATTAAAAACTCATTGTCTTGTCCTATCTATGGAATAAATATTAAATTAATTTCTACCAATTAATTTATTGTAATTTGTGAAAATGGATTCCAAATTTTTAATAACCATAATTTTTAATTTTTAATATGTGAAACGTAATTTTTTTACAAAATTATTAGTGAAAAAAATTAAAATTAATTATAGTGATTAAGAGAGAAACAAGTTTACCAATGGACTAATCTTTAACAGAATGGGCCAAATTTCCTAGAAACTTGTCTAAAACCCATTTTACATCCATATTTCGACCATACCCCATATTTTATAGAATATTGTCTATTTTTTGTTGAACATTATAAAAGGGAGGCTTCTCAATATTGCATACCTCTTGGTATTTTCAAGAATTTCACCTCACATCCTCTATAAAAGGGCAGTCACCCCCAAACATAGTCAGACCAATAAAGCCATTTGGCTGAGAAAAAACTTACAAATATATTGTCCCAATATCTCTCATCTCATCCTCAATACCTCATCTTGGTCATAAATATAAACAAGGTTATCCTTTGGTGAAAACTAAAAGAAGCTACATGAAGAATATGCAATGTTCTTCAAGGAACACATCAGTTTTATTTCATTGTCAATCCACTCAATTATTATCATATAAAGATTATATGATAACTTAATTATAATAAATATACTGAGATGTTATTGTGTTATACGTATGCCCAACACCTCCACACACTTCTATCGAATGGGATATATAATCATCGTTCTTTTTTAGGGAAGACTACCGCCTTGTGAACTGATGTCATTGATTCTTCCATTACCACCTATAAAGCTTGGGAATAATGATGTGAATACTATTTTTATATGATATAAATGATATATTTATGCTTTTATTATTATTATATAACACATTACTTCATGGTTTCCATTTTTTGGGAACATGATAACATCGTTTGTGGATGTGTGGACTACAACGTCTTCAAATTGATGTGATTCTTCCATGATTTACATTGAATATATTAAGGATTATATTATTAAAAATAAGTGTTATATATGAAATAATAATTCTAATGTAATGATAATATATATATATATATATATATATATATAATTTAATTTTCTTTTTTTTAAAGATGATATGAAATGGAAAAAGTGTTCATCCGTACGTATGACTTAATGTCTCCATGAATGGTGTATTTAATTTTTATATTCATATCATTTATAGAATATTATAAATACATATATTGTAACACCCTGAAATTTTATGAGAAATATTTTGTTTTTATGAATTATGTTATACGCAAAGGAATATTTCACTACACACAACACTGTCTTGGCTTGCGTTACATGCTAGAGAAACCTTCCTCGATAGCTTGCGTTGTACACAATACCGAGTTTCACTAAACAACGATATGTTATTAAAATATTATATAAACTAGCCATTATGAATAATAATACCCAATTTTTGAAATTTTATAAATTTTAACTTTCAAAATGGACTTGGTTTTTGGATTGGGAATATCGAATTTATCCTAGGGTGAATTTTTGGTATTTTTCTGAAAACATTCAATTTTTGATGAATAGTGAAAACACTGGGTTACTATTTAAGAACCGACTTTTTATTTAAATAATAATATATTTTATTTAAATTTATTTTAGGTCAAAATAGATACATAATACCTATATAAGTTCATTGTAATTCGTTGGAGTCATTTTATAACAATTTTAGATATATAAAAATTTTATTGAACTTTTCACCGTCTTTTACCCACCTCCTGGGAGAATTTTCAAATTTACATAAAACTTAATTTTACCGCTTCTGTGAGGGGAATTTCAAAAATCCAAGAGACACGGTTGATATCAGAATGTAAAATGAGGTTCAATTATATGAAAATAATTTTTGGTGAATAGTGACTTTTTACTTTTATTTAACACGGTTAAAAATAAATAGGGTAATTAAGGGTTAAAATGATATTATTATTATAGTAACACATGTTCTAATTCTATTGGATAAGTTTAATAAGACCAAAAAAACCTTAGGAATATAATATTATCATTTAGGACCACTTGGATTAGATTAGGACATTTATTATTATTTAATTTAAAGAAGAGTTAAAAGAGTTAAAATCAATTTTTAATAACTAAAACATTTTTAATAGATAGTTATACTTAAGATAAATTCGACTATAAATATTCATTAGAAAGATAAAATGAATTCCTACATAATGGTATTTTATTTATAAATTTTAGACATTAAATAATTTAATTTATTTATGAAACAATGATGATGTAGTAATTATCTTATTAATGAAATATTAACATAATTGGTGTTATAAATACTCAAATAAATGTAATTTGATACTTTTTATGAATTAAACTAATTTTCTATGTTAATATGACATTTTATTATTGATTAAATCAACTTTTTTCGAACTAATCATGCTTTTATGATTTTCACAAAAATCAATTACCAAATAGTGTCAAAATTGACATAAAATAGTTTTTAAAACAAATATTATATTATTAATTGATATTCTATTTTTAAAAATCAAATGATAGGAAAAATGAATTATATATGGTTATATATATTAATAATGAACCACTTGGGGTTCGTTTGGCTGGTTATAGTATGTTTATTAACCATATAGTGTAAGAAAATAATAAGACCCAGTAAAAGTTAAATTATTTAACTTAGAGTTAAATATAAATGATAGGGTTAAAATAGTAACCTAAACTTGTCTAAAATATATTAGTTTAGAGTATTTCTACCCATCCCAACTTTATATTCTAAATAAATAAATTTGTAGCTACTATAAACCTAATAAGACTTTATTATAAAATAATATTTTAAGTTTTTCCTATGGTGCCCCTCACACCTCTTAATAAAGGGCACCTCATCACTCTTCTCTTTACACAATTTTGCTTTCAAGATCGAAAAAACCCAACTCATTTCCCTTATAAAATTCCATAGAAACATTATAGAGGTTCTAGTATCCTCAAAATACGAACTCTAGTGCCTTAAGTGGAAGCTTAAAAGAGGTGTGTCGAAGAAGAGGTAATCTCTTCTACTCATTCTTTCAAGTTTCTTTCTTCTTCAATTTCATCTTCTTTAGTTGTTTCGTTATAAAGTAATAACATCAGTATCACTAATATACTAATATGTTATTATAAATATTAAACAACCCCATTTCACCATCTATCCATCCTTCGAAAAACGAAATCATCGCGCGTGCGTACGTACGGAATACCGTCTCCACGCCATTGTGTAATTTATTTTTCCAACACCACCTTACTTGGATGGGTATAATGGTGTAAATATTTATTATATATGATTATTATAAATTTTATTAATTCTGTGACATTCCATCATCCACTCCAATACCATTCAATAATTATGGGAATGATATCATCCCTCGTGCGTACGTACGACCTACTGTCTCCACGATGTGATGAGACTCTTTCTACATGATCTTCATTGAATAATGCTTATATAAATGAATTAAACGAATAAATATGATATATATTACACTAATAACATTCTATAAATAACTTATCTATAACATAAAAAGATATATAAGAATTTATTCAACAAAACATGCATAAGAACATAAAGCAATAAACACTTGAATAACAAGTAGCAATGAAATATTACTAATAAAAAGATAAGAATATGATCATATATTATATCATAACCATGAATATGATTCTAGAATAAGTCAATGGAACTATTTAAATTATTATACATGAGGTTTGGATACATACAAAGCATATCAGACCTAAGGTAAGGGAAAATCTCACAATCTCATTTTTATCCGAGATTGTTTATACATCAGAATTTTATAGGGCATATATATCATCCACATACATGTTTACTCAATATTTAATATTATTTCTATCCTCCTATAATTTTTTAAATCCAATTTTACCTGTTGGTGAATTTTTAGTAAAATATATGAAAGGAATCTTTTGTCATTTTCAGTACGAGATACTTTTTGACTTTTCTGTCCAAAGTACGAGAAGAATGTTTTTTATCTTATACGACATGCATGAATATTTAAAATTTAATAAAAAATTATTTCCATGAAGCATCCTTTATAGGTTTTAAAGTTTATTTTTAATTAACTTCTTTTAGTTTAATATTATATGACATGTTAAGGAAGGAAAAAAATTTTGAAGTAAAAAGGATATTTTCCTCAAGAATGGAGATCAAATGTTTTATCAAAATTATTTTCCATCTAAGAAAATATAGTGTTCTGTTTCTATCCATATTATTACGTTGATCTGATTATGTTATGATGGAATTAGTTTTATGAAGTCATTTATCTTATATGGATTGTTTTATGATGACATGATGTTTAATAATCCCATTTTTATTGCATGGTTTTGCTATGATGTATGATTTATGATTTTGTGGCACACATAATAATGGTTTCATTATGAGATGGTTGGGACCTATATCTCCCTCCAAATCATTGGGTAAAGATTTATATCTCATGAGATAGACATGGCTGGAATGGAAAGTTAAAACTGGTTCAGGGATACAGGACTGGAACAAGTAGTGAACTCAGTTCAGAAATGGACTTTGTCTGCTAAGATAGTCTTGGCAATGAGTATTGAATAATAAGAAATGATTTTCTATGATTCTGTGTGTATGCCACAAAATTTCATGTTTTATGTTATGATTATTGGGATTGCATTTTCAGTACTATGATTTATCCCATGTTATGATATTATGATCTCATTTTCAGGTTAAGATTTTCAAAATGTTATCTTCTAATGAATATGATATGATTGATATTTCCTTTTTTTACCCTTACTGAGCATTTGAGATCGTCCTTTTGTATGTTTTATTTTCCCCAGGTCAGGAAGAAGGCTATTAAGTAGGATATTCCAAAAGGGACTCTAGATATGATGAAATAAATGGGAGACTATATAGATGCTTTATGAACCAGTTTTTATGTTTCCCAGTTTCTAAAGACACTATACCCTTACGGTCTTATCATGGTTTTGTTATATGTTGTTTTATGTATGCTTCAATTATGAAGTAATAAATTTTTATGTAAAGGGTCATTATAGTTGGTATCAGAGGAAATGTATAGTCAACCTTTAGAAACTCGGATGTGAAAGCCTTAGTAAGTACCATAAGGATATGTCTAAGAATAGAACACAATATTAGTGTTTTAAAAATGGCCATGAATATCCTATGATAAGACCTTAAGTGTGAATTTTTTTTCTTGAATATGTGGTTTTCCTATTATTATTAGTGTTTCTCACACTATTATTATTGGTTTTAATCAGTGGCTAGAACCTGAAAAAATCGTGTTAACGCTGAATGCAATGGGCAACGCAATGATTGTCCCCCTGAGCAACCAAATGTTTTGGGAGCTAGAATGAAAAATTTTGTAGCCATTCTCACACAACTTTCTCAAGCTATGAATCATGCATGACTTCCAAAAGAGAAATAGAAGGAGAAACATTCTATTGAATCCTTCATGAGGCAGCGTCAACCATCATTCAGTGGATCTACTAATACATTAGTTTCGGAACAATGTATCAGTACCACTGAAAATATATTTTCAGTTATTCAATGTTCTGAACATGATAAAGACATCTTAGCAGAATATCGTTTGGAAGGTGAAGCTGATCAATGGTGGAATCTTATCAAGAATACAAGGCAAAGAGAAGAAATTGAGTCCATGGAATGGGAAGAGTTCAAGAACATATTTTTCAATAAGTACTTCCCTCGTATTCTTCGAACAATGATGGAGAAGGAGTTTCTTGAACTAAAGCAAAAGTATGATGAATCTGTTGGTACCTACGAAGCAACTTTTACATGACTTTCAAGGTATGCTTCCAGAATTATTATACAACCTGGGAGTAATATCGATCGATTCTTTAGTGGATTAAAACCAAGTCTTTGAAGGGTGTTAGCCATAAGGGACTTCAATAGCTACAAAGAAATTTTTCGATGTGATCTCAAGGTTGAGATGGAGATTGGAGTAACCCATCAGTCATACGGGTTTGATAATAAAAGGAAAATTGAATTCAAAGGAAAATCTAAAGACCACACTGAAAAGAAGATGAGTTTTCCCTTATGCTCAAAGTGTGGAAAGAAACATGGAGAAAATTGTCTTAAAGAGACAAGAAAAAGCTTCAAATGTAGAAAAGAAGGTCATCGGGCATTTGAATGCTGTAATGATGGGAAAAAGATGTCTAGTGATGTGAACAAAGAAAAGGCTACACAGAATGCACTTCCAACACTTCAATGTTACAAGTGCAAGGAAATGGGGAATTATTCTAATCAATTCCCTAATCCAATGGTTATAGATGATGATTGATATCAACAAACTCTTAAGGCCAAAGACAAAGGAAAGTCACATGCAATTTCTATCGGCGATTTGGAGTATGATAACGAAGTGGTGAAAGGTATACTTACCATCCACTCTAAAGTAGAAAATGTTTTATTTGTTTCTGGATACACCCACTCTTTTATTTTTTAAGAATTTTCTAAGGGTATCACCGTACTACCTCAACAATTAGATGTTGAGTTAGCTGTGACAACTCCTGATGGCACAACAGATGCTTCATAAGTTTATAATTCTTCTCCAATTGGCATTTGTGGGAAAGTGCTTCCTGAAAATATTGTGATCCTACTTATATAATAATTTGATGTGATTCTTGGCATGGATTGGCTATCCTTATATGGATCTCATATCGATTTTCAAAGAAGGGAAGTCAAATGTCAAATTCCTGATCAATCTATGATCACCTATCGATGAAACGATGAATATAACCTTCCAGTGGAAATTTCATCCATCTTATGTGTCTTGATTATAATAAATTAAGGTTCTTTATCTCAAATGGTTGGAGAGAAACTCACGATTAAGAATATGGCTATTGTATGGGATTTTTATGATGTATTTCCAGAGGAATTTCCAGGTCTTCCACCAAATCGTGAAGTTGAGTTTTCAATAGAACACATACTGGGTGCTATGCACATTTCAAAGACACCTTATAGAATGGCACAAATTGTGTTGCAGGAATTGAAGAACCAACTCCAAGAGAATCTTTATAAGGGATTCATACACCCTAGTGCATCACCCTGGGGAGCACCTATTCTATTTTTTAAGAAGAAAGATAAAACAATGAGACTCTGTATTTATTATCGAGAACTTAACAAGATCACTATCAAGAACAAATATCCTCTCCCACACATTGATGACTTATTTGACCAACTACACGGAGCTCAATACTTTTCCATGATTGATATTCATTCCGGTTATCGTCAATTAAGGGTCCAAAGGGAGGATATACCAAAGATGGCTTTTCGTACAAGGTATGGAAAATATGAATTTATAGTGATGCCATTTGGTCGTTCTAATGCCCCTGCTATCTTCATGGATCTGATGAATAGAGTCTTTAGAGACTATCTTGATCAGTTTGTGGTAGTATTTATAGACGATATTCTTGTCTCTTCAAAGATCAAGGAAGAACATGAAGATCACTTGAGAATTGTATTAAAGACCCTAAGAAATGAGAATCTTTATGCCAAATTTACCAAGTGTGAATTTTGGCTTAAAAAGATTCATTTTTGGGTCACATAATCTCACAAGAGGGGATATCTGTGGATCCAGCAAAAACAGAGGTTATTGAAAAATGGTCGAGGCCAACAACAGTAACTAAGATCCAAATATTTCTTGGTTTGGCTGGATATTAGTGACGTTTCGTGAAGTATTTTTCACAATTTTATAATCCACACACCAGGTTGACTCGAAAAGGAGTTAAGTTCATTTGGATGGAGGAGTGTGAAGAGAATTTCATGGAGTTAAAATGATGGTTATCCAGTGCACCTGTTCTAACACTACCTTATAGTGGAGAAAGGTTTGTGATCTATAGTGATGAATCCAATAAGGGGTTGTGATTTTTTCTCATGAAAAACGATATGGTGGTAGCTTATGCCTCATGATAGTTGAAAATACATGAGAAAAATTACCCAACTCATGATTTGGAATTAGCTGCGGTAATCTTTGCATTAATGATTTGCAAGAATTATCTTTATGATGAAAGGTGTGATATTTGTACTGATCATAAAAGTTTAAAGTATATTTTCACACAAAAGGAGCTTAATATGCACCAAAGAATATGCTTGGAGCTGATTAAGGATTACGACTTCTCAATTCATTACCACCCTGGGAAAGCAAACAAGGTGGAAGACACATTAAGTCGACAATACCATGCTAGCTTATCCATGATGAGGATCACAAAAGATCCAATATTTATGGATTTACAAAGGATGGTTCTTGTAATTATAATGGAAGGGAAAAATTATTATATTTCTCATATAAATGTTCCACCATCTATACATGTGAATATTAAAGAGGCACAAAAAGAAGATGTAGAGTTACAAAAAGAGGTGAGAAATGTTCCTGAATTCCACATGTATTGTGATGAAATAATAAGGTTCAGGAATCTGGTTTGTGTTCCTCCCATTACAAAATTAAAGAAGGAAATATTGGATGAATCTCATAGTTCTTCATTCCCTATCCAACCTGGAACCACGAATATGTATAGGGACCTGAAGGAGTACTTCTGGTGGGATGGCATGAAAAGAGATGTTGCAGAATATGTCTCTCGATGCTTGGTTTGTCAGCAAGTTAAAGATGAGAGACAGAAGTCTAAGGGGATGTTACAACCATTACCCATACCAGAATGAAAATGGGAAAACATCACTATCGACTTTTTCACCGGACTTTATAAAACATCCAAAGGCAATAATTCTATCTGGGTTGTAGTTGATCGTCTAACAAAGTCGGCACACTTCATTGCTATTAGGGAGGATTTCTCTCTTGATCAGCTTGCTAGAATATATGAGAATGAAGTGGTAAGATTGAATGGAGTACCACTTTCCATTATATCTGATCGAGATACAAGGTTTACCTCAATGTTTTGGTGAAGTCTTCAGCATACTCTAGATACAGAGTTCAGTTTCAGCACTGCTTATCATCCTCAGACAGACGGTCAGTCTGAGAGGACAATTCAAACACTAGAAGATATGTTGAGATCTTGAACTATGGATTTCAAAGGTGGTTGGGATCAACACCCACCTTTGGTGGAATTTTCTTATAATAATAGATTTCACTCCAATATTCAGATGGCTCCTTGTGAAGCTATCTATGGAAAGAAATGCAGAGCTCCAACTTGCTGGGATAAAGTTGGGGAAAAAAGCTATTAGGACTTGATCTTGTTGATGAGATGGCAGAAAAGGTAAGATCTATTCAACAACACATAAGGGCAGCTCAGAGTAGACAAAAATGTTATGCCGACAACTGAATAAAAGACCTTGAGTTTTAAGTGGGTGATAAAGTGTTCTTATTAATATCTCCTTGGAAGAGAGTAATGATATTTGGAAAGAAGGGAAAGCTGAGACCTAGGTATATCGGTCCTTTTGAAATACTGGATCGTGTTGGGAAGGTAGCTTACCGATTGGCGCTTCCCCCAAATATCTCTCATGTTCATGACGTGTTCCATGTATCTCTCCTAAGAATGTACATACCCGATCCCTCACATGTACTAAGCTCAGAAGTTGTACCACTGGAGAAGATCTCTCTTACGATGAATAACCAATAGAGATTCTGGATCGTAGTGAAACAGTTCTACGAAAGAAGACCACTATCTTGGTTAATGTTTTATGGAGGAACCCCCAATTAGAAGAATCTACAATGGAACTTGAGTATATAATGAGGGAGAGTTATCCTCATTTGTTTGTTACGAAGTGACGAATTTCGAGGGTGAAATTCTTTTTAAGGGGGGTAGAATGTAACTCCCTGGGATTTTATGAGAAATATTTTGTTGTTATGAATTATGTTATACGCAAAGGAATCTTTCACTACACAGAACAATGTCTTGGCTTGCATTACATGCTAGAGCAACCTTCCTCGATAGCTTGCATTGTACGCAATACCGAGTTTCACTAAACAATAATATGCTAATAAAATATTATATAAACTATCTTTTATGAATAGTAATACCCACTTTTTGAAATTTTATAAATTTTATCATTCAAAATGGACTTCATTTTTGGATTTGGAATATCGAATTTAGCATAGGGTAAATTTTTGGTATTTTTCTGAAAACTTTCAATTTTTGATGAATAGTGAAAACACTCAGTTACTATTTAAAAATTGAATTTTTATTTAAATAATTATTTATTTTATTTAAATTTATTTTACATAAAAATAGATAAATAATACCTATATAAGTTCAATGTAATTCATTGGATCCATTTTATAATAGTTTTAAATATATAAAAAATTTTATTGAACTTTTCACCATCTTTTACCGACCTCCTAAGAGAATTTGTAAATTTACATAAAACTTAATTTTACCGCTTCTGTGAGTGGAATTTAAAAAATCCTAGAGACACAGTTGATATCAGTAAGTAAAATGTGGTTCAATGAGATGAAAATAATTTTTGGGGAATATTAACCTTTTACTTTTATTTACCACAGTTAAAAGTAAATAGGGTAATTAAGGGTAAAAATGATATTATTATTACCTTAAAACATGTCCTAATTCTATTAGATAAGTGTAATTCGACCAAAAACAACCTTATGAATATAATATTATCATTTATTCCACTTGGATTAGATTAGTACATTTATAATTATTTAATTCAAAGAAGAGTTAAAAGAGTTAAAATCAATGTTTAATAACTAAAACATTTTTAATATATGTTTATACATAATATAAATTAGACTATAAATATTCATCAGAAAGATAAAAATAATTACAAAAAAATGGTATTTTATTTATAATTTTTAGTCATTAAATAATTTAATTTATTTATAACACAATAATGAGGCAGTAATTACATTATTAATGAAATATTAACGTAATAGGTGTTATAAATACCCAAATAAATGTAATTTTATACTTTTTATGAATTCCACTAATTTTATAGATTAACATGACATGTAATTATTGATTAAATTAAATTTTTTGGAACTAATAATGCTGTTATAATTTTCACAAAAATCAATTACCAAATAGTGGCAAAATTACATTAAATAGTTTTTAAAACAAATATTATATTATGAATTGATATTATATTCCTAAAAATCTAAGGTTAGGACAAATGAATTAGATAAGGTTATATATATTAATAATGAACCACTTGGGGTTATTTTTGCTTGTTATAGTATGTTTATTAACCATATAGTGTAAGAAAACAAGAAGACGCGGTAAAAGTTAAATTATGTAACTTAGTGTTAAATCTAAATTATATGGTTATAATAGTATCCTAAACTTTTCTAAAATCTATTGGTTAAGATTATTTAGACCCATTCCCACTTTATCTTCGAAATAAATCTATTTGGAGCTATTATAAACCGAATATGACTTTATTATAAAATAATATTTTAAGTTTTTCCTAAGGTGCCCCTCACCCCTCTTATAAAAGGGCACCTCCTTCCTCTTCTCTTTACACATTTTTGTGCCTTTAAGATCAGCAAAACCCTGCCAATTTCCCTTATCAACATCCATAGAAACATTATTAATGTTATGGTCTCCTCAAAAGACAAACTCTAGTGCCTTAAGAGGTAGCTTAAAAGAGGTGCGTCGAAGAAGAGGTAATCTCTTCTACCGATTCTTTAAAGTTTCTTTCTTCTTCAATTTCATCTTCTTTAGTTGTTTAAGTATAAAGTAATAACATCAGTATCAATAATATAATGATATGTTGTTATAAACATGAAACAACCCCATTTAATTATCTATCCATCCTTCGGAAAACAAAATCACCGCGCGTGAGTATGTACAGAATATCGTATCCACGTCGTGGTGTAATCTGTTTTTCCAACACCACCTTACTTGGATGGGTATAATGGTTTAAATAATAACTATATATGATTATTATAACATGATATTAATTCTGAGACATTCCATAATCCACTCCAATACCATTCAATAATAATGGGAATGTTATCATCGCTCGTGCGTACATACGGCCTACCGTCTCCACGATGTGATGCGACTCGTTCTACATGATCTTCATTGAATAGTGATTATATAAATGAATTTAATGAATAAATATGATATATATTACACTAATACCATTCTGTAAATAAGGAATCTATAACCTAAAAAGAGTAATAATAATTTATTCGACAAAACAAGCATAAGAACATAAAGCAATACACACCCGAATAACAAGTAACAATGAAATATTACTAATAAGAAGATAAGAATATGACCATATATGATATCATAACAATGAATATGATTCTAGAATAAGTCAATGACATTATTTAAATGAATATACAGAAGGTTCGGATACGTACAAAGCATATCAGACCAAAGGTAAGGGAAATTCTCACAATCTCATTTTAATCCGAGATTGTTTATACTTCAGAATTTACTGGGGTATATTTATCATCCACATCCATGTTTCCTATGTAATATTATTCATATCCTCCTAAAATTGTTTAAATCCAATTTTAACTATTTGTGAATTTTTATTAAATGATATTAAAGTAATCTTTTGTCATTTTAAGTACGAGATAATTTTTGACATTTTCGGCCAAAGTACGAGAATAATGTTTTTATAACTTATATGACATGAATTGATATTTATGATTTCATAAAACATTATGTCCATGAAGAATACTTTACATGTTTTCATGTTTATTTTTTATTAACTTCTCTTAGTTTAAAATTATATGACATATTAAGAAATGAAAAAATGTTTTTGAAGTAGAAATGATATTTTCCTCAAGAATGGAGTTCAAATGTTTTATCAAAATTATTTTCCAACTAAGACAATATAGGGTTCTGTTTCTATCCCTATTATTACATTGATTTGATTATGTTATGATGAAATTATTTTTATAAAGTCCTTTATCTTATATTTATTGTTTTATGATGACATGATGTTTAAGAATCCCATGTTTATTGCATGGTTATGCTATGATGTATGATTTATGATTTTGTGGCACACATAAGAATGGTTTCATTATGAGATGGGTGGGACCTATATCTCCCTCCAATGCATTGGGTAAAGATTTATATCTCATGAGATAGACATGAATGTAATGACAAGTTAAAACCAGTTCAGTGATACAGGACTGGAACGAGGAGTGAACTTGGTTCAGAAATAGACTTTTTCCACTAAGATAGTCTTGACAATGAATCTTTACTAATAAGAAATGATTTTCTATGATTATGTGTGTTTGCCACAATGTTTCATGTTTTATGTTATGATTATTGGGATTGCATTTTCACTACTATGATTTATCCCACATTATGATATTATGATCTCATTTGCAGGATATGATTTTCAAAATGTTATTTTCTTATGAATATGATATGATTGATATTTAATTTGATTATCCTTACTGAGCATTTGAGCTCACCCTTTTGTATGATTTATTTCACCCAGGTCAGGAATAAGGGTATTAAGTATGATATGCCAAGATGGACTCTAGATATGACTAAATAAATGGGAGACAATGTAGATTCTTTATGAATCACTTGTTTATGTTTCCTAGTTTCTGAAGACACTATACCTATATAGTTCTGTCATGGTTTTGTTATATGTTGTATTAAGTATACTTCAATTATGAAGTAATAAAAATGTATGTAAAGTAAGGGTCATTATATATATAATGAATATATATATATATATATATATATCATTTTTTACATTATTTAAATAATTAAGTCATGATCTATGTAGTAGGACTGAGAATAAAAATTCAAAACGTGTACAAAATAATTAAGTAGTTATCACCTGAAACGTAAGTATACCCTAAAATTATTAATAAATGAGTAACATAAAGTAATAAGTATAATACATGTAATTATATATTTGAATTTTATTCTATTATATATTTATAATAATGATATATTTTTTATATAGATGGTTTTAATATAAACGAATGAAGTCATGACTTAAGGTAAGATTATTTCTAGTCTCACTTTTATTTGGGCGGGACTTATGCCATATTCAATAAATGTTTCTTTTGTGTTTTTTATATACTTACTAATTCAATTTTATATCATTAATTTAATTTCTTTCAGGATGTTAAATGTTTCTATTTATTTTATTCTTTTAGAGATCTCATGTTTCAAATGTTACTCATGTAGTAATGGATTTCCGTCTCACTTTATTTTTTTATGAGACAAAAGAAATGTTCATAAACAATTTCATGTATGTGATTCATATAAATTCCATGGATATATTTAATGATTCTTCTAATGAGAATTATTTTTATTTATATATTCATTTTTGGATCTCTCTTTCATAAGAATTAATATAATATTTTTCTAAATCATTACTGTTTTTTCTTAATTTTTCATTCATTGAGACACATTCTATGTTACATACCAATATTATTTTACAACGTGCATATACTTACCATTTGAAATGTTATGTCATGAATATCATTCTTTTAATGATATTTTAGTCCTTATGTATTGTTATTCTATATTAGTGATTAGAATTCAATGTTAAAAAAGTGGTAAGAGTTTATTGCAACAATCTCAACATTTATCAGGATTGTTTATGATTATGATTCCATTGATGAAATATTATGATCCATATCTTAAGAATACATACATAATCAAATGTATTATGGAAGAAACTATGGTTCACTATTATCTTAATTAACCCCTCTTAATCCATAAATACATCAAAATTATGGTTCAATTACATATGTGTCTGCACAAATATGTAGATACTTCTATTAATTTTATTCACCAAGCCATCATTACATTTATCCATGAAACCATTTGGATACTTCAAATACATTATATTCTCCAATATTATATGAATAAATTCCAATATTACATTTATTTTATCTTGGTAAATTTTGTCAAATTCTACATTTCTCATCATTTTCTCGATGGTAGTGTAGCTTACTAAAATTACAATTATTTTAATGAAATCTATCCCATATTATTTTATAAAACCACTTCAACACCAATATTTAATTTTAATATTTCTTTCGATGTGATACTTATTTAAATTGGATGATTAGTTTTTTCTATAGTTCCTTCATTCCCAATGGTAATTTAACTTTATCAAAAGTATTATTTTCATTTATGAATTTTAACTCATAATTTATCATCCACTACAAAATTCAAGAATTGATGAGTCCTATCACCTCATCCATTCTATTAGGATAATCACCATATAGTAAAAGAATAAAATTAATGGATATATCCAAACTTCTGAACTGTTTTTTACTTATTTTGATAATAAGAATGCCATATTGTTCTTATTTGTTTGTAGAAAAAAATATTCAAGGTTATCCACTTTTGGTTCTATGAATCAAGCCCTAGTAGACCATTATCTCTCACGTACATCATTTACTAGACTATCTAAGAAAGCTACTATACTAAAATTTAAATAATCTTGAACATATTTCTATATATTGTTACCATTATTATCAACTTTAACATGTTTAGATCATTACTTCCCTTAAAAATATTTCTCTAAAATTTTCTAGTATTTATATATATAACGTCCCAGTTATAGGTGCCGCCCAAATTTTCCTTGTACCTGGTTGCTCACATGACCTCAAACACATTTCCCCAAACTCTAGAGGCTTCCGACTAGTAGCGATGGATAATGTCTAATAATGGGGAAACTATTCCCTCTTTGATAGAGTATAAACAATGGAATAAAAAATAGTAAACAATAGCAAAAGTAGTAATACCATACAACAAAGGTAAACATCATAAGGTTGATAGTAATATAACTAATAGAGCATATATAAATGATGCATGTCAAATTTTTTATGAAATCAGCCAAAAAATTCACAATTCTGGAAACACAATACTGAAAAGAAAATTACAGAGAAGTAGAAAACTCTAATAGCATCACGAGATTCAGCTTGGTTCCTTTCTCTTTATCTCGAACAACAATCAAGTACATGATGAAGAATGATGATTTACCTTATCTATACCTACATCCACATAATCTCTTTCAGGCCAAAATCATGACCCAAATAGTATTTGATAGGAATCCTAGAGGGCACCAACCAAAATATTAATGCCTAACTGCCAGTGAGTATTTATAGCAGGGAATATCCAGAAATGAAAAAATAAACTAGGAAGTACTAAATAGTAAAAAATATTATAGATTTAATTTACATTTATTTAATATTCATTATTCATTAATTGAATAATTTGAAACTTGGGATCTAGCTTGAGCTCTGTATCCCCTGTGTAATAGTAACAACAGACGTCTCAGAAGACTATCTAAAGAAGCAAGTAAGAATGAATGAAGGCTTGTGTTTTGTCTTAGTAGACTAGTCAAAATTATTCAATTATTTAATTATGACCCTCTGGGATAGTTCTCAATATCTAATATCCCTAGTCTAACCTAAAAACAATCATTTAACAAGGAACCTTTGGAAATCTCTCACAGTCTAACCCCTCTGGTCTAACTCCTTTGGTCTAAATTTGTAATATCATTTAAAAATTACCACCTGGGTTGCTCTCACAGTCATTAAAACTTGTTAAATATATCATGAATGAATTATAAATGACCACATGGGAATATCTCATGATCTAAACTCTCTAGTTGATAACCACATAGTAGCTCTCACAGTCAATACCCCAGGGTTAGCATAATGGAAAGACATACATAAATGACCATACCTCGGGAAGCTCTCCCTGTAAAATTCCACTTGGTCAAACATTCCCAATTCATATCACATGCATATCATATAAACAATAACTCCATCTTAACAACACAATACATGAAAAAAGGCAATCCTAATAGGCATTCTATACGAAACGACCATAATCAATCGAATAAGGGAATCACAACAACACGGTGTCCCATAAACAAGGTATTTAACCTCTTGCATATTCAACTACACATTATCAATATACCAAACGACAATAGTTAATAAACAAGTTCTAATTCAAACAACGTAATAACAAAAACGTGGGTATATGACATTTTTAGAATATAAAATCCAAATACAATAAATATAAGGCACAAACCTCTTACCTTGATGTTGTAAAATTGATATCCTTGAACACCGGCCCTTGAATCAGCATAAAGTGGCATAGATATAAAAAAATATTAGCAACACCAGACCTTTAATAACTCAAAAGGGACGAAGAATCAAGAAGAAAAGCTCTATGGGTTTTGATAACTCACCAATGGGATTCTAACGAACCCGGAAACATCTCAATCAAAGATTGAATAGAAAAAAGAGGGGTTCAATGTTCTTCTTCCCTTTCATCACACTCCTGTATGATCCACTACAAGAAGAAGATGTTTATGAGGATGAGAAATAAACACACTATGATTTATCAATTAAAAAGAAAAATACATCACATGTTCATTTAATATAAATGCCGCGTATTATCCTTAATCGGATCCTGTCTTAATCGGGTCAGCCAGGTCATCACATGGCCATGTACTTAGCCATTACATGGCTTCACGTGGCACTTGGGTACACCAAATGTACTCATATGTACATGGAGTGTACTTAAAAAATTCATATTTCTTCTTTTTTCCTAAAAACAACCCAGATTCAAGATCCATACATGATATGAAGATCTGAGTTCTTACAAACATCCCCCTTTAATGAAATTTGTCTTTGAATTTCCTTTCCAAGGGTGGTGAAGGAGAAAATTCAAACAACACTAGCCACTAGGATTGTACGTTGGCTTCCCTCTCCCAGTCCTATCTTGTAATCACCTGTGCTTCCATAGCACCTGTACCAAAGGAATAGACTGGCCACATAGAACCATCATGCTATGATCTAAAATCCAAATAGGGTGCTGCTTGAAGGATACGTCCACCTCCAACTTATCCTCGTAAAGTTGAAAAACATGAGATGGGTTTGAAAAGTAACATTGTAGCTGAGAAACATGATAGAGGTTGTCACATAAATATATTATTTTAAATGTATTTTTATTTTAATTTCCATTAATTCTTTGTTTTGGGGGCTTCCAAAGGTTTTATGGAGAATATGTGAGTTTTCATGAATTGGGCCAAATCGTGAACCCAATTCCAGATTTAAAAATAAATTTTATTTCTTTTATAACATTTTCATTTTTTAATATTGTTTACTCATTCCAACTCCAAAATTTCCTCCCCTGATATATTAACACCACAATTAAAATTTGGAGCCTTTTGAAATTCATAACCAAGGTTTATGTTGGTTTTTATTTAAGGTATTGGGCCTGCCCGAAAGCCCAATTCCAGTTTTAAAAATAAAATTTGATTAATTAATAACATATTCATTTTTACGTATTTTTCAGTGATTCAAATCCTCAAATGTGCCCCCTGAATCCAGACGCGCTCCCAAGATCTCTCTCCCCTCTTTGGGGCTCTTCTTTATCGCGATTTAGTACTGAACTTATTAGGGTTTCTAAAATCGGGTAGATTTGGAGAGATAAATTGATCCTTTCATAACTCCTTAATTTTTCATCCTTTTTCCCCCATTTCAGTCCCCACATGACCTAATATGAATCCTTAGAACCTCCATACTAGTTTTGGGTACTTGGTGATTCATTATTTGGTGGATTGGGGCAGATTCCTTCAAGATATTTCAAGTAAGGGAATCCCTTCTTGGTTCCTTCCATCCTCTTTTAGTTTTATTTCCTTTTTCTTGAAGTTCCTCATGTCCAATAGTTGGGGTTAGATACTAATGTCTGATGTGGTGTCTTTTGGGTAAATTATTGTGGTTTAGGTCTGGATTTATATTCCTTTTGGTGCAACGGTGGTGTGCTTAAGGTTTCGCACCAAGTTTTGAGGGTTTCGACTCAAAAGGGTAGGTGATTCCAAGTGTAGCCATTTTATTATGAGTTAGCATGCATGGATTATTAATTTAGCATGTTTATAATCTGTTTTATGTGCTGTGAAAACAGTTTTGATGGATTTGGTTAAACATTTAATTTTTAGTTGCATTATAGCTTGAAATTGGGTACTTTTCATGTGTGACTCTTGGGGTAATGTTGGGGTTTAGTTTATAACATATGAAAGTGATTTATTAGTCTTGAAAAGTAATGCCAATTCTGGTTTGTTAATTCCTTATTGTCATGTTGGCCTTGAAAGTATGTTTTTTTAATGAGTTTATGGTGTAAAAACCTATTGTACTTCTTGAAGGTGATTTATGAAAACATGTGTTTTTCATGTGTATCTTTGTGGTCTTATTTGATATATTTTTATAACATTTGGGGGTGGTTTAATAATTTTTTTGGGCTGAAAAATTCTGTTTTGGATTGGTATTGGTATGATTTTCCTTTTAAATGAGGGTTTTGAAATGGGTTTAGTGTTTAAACAATGGTTATACCTCTTGGGTTTGTTTTATAAAAATTGCCATTGTTTTATTTGGTTAAACAAAGTTGGGAAAGGGTGTATATGTACTGTTTGGGTGAGTGTGTTCACCTAATGTGGGTTTTTGAATGGTAAAGTGGTGATTTGAGATGTTAAACATTTTTAGAATTTTTTATAAATTGTTGAAATGTTTTACTAAATTGTGTTTTGTGTGCGAAACACGGGTGTGGGATATTTCATGTGAGTTTATTTATAAAATGAATTGTGAAGGTGAGAAGGGTATTGTGTGACATGTGTGTGGGATGTTATGTGAGTTTAATATCTTGTAATGGTTTTATAAATTTTTTTAATGGATTTGTGGAAGTGTTAAAGAAATGTGAAATGTGTTGTAGGCAATTTGGAGTGAGTTTGATTTCAAAATGCATTTGAATGAAAAGTGGATTTTTTGACTTGTGTGATGTACATGGGGTTGTTTGGTTAATTTGTGATGTGGAAGTGATATTTTCATGTGAAAACTATACTTCTTGGATTTATGAACTTGATTGAGCACAAAGGGAAAACCCGGGTATCTAGGTGGGTGGACGTGTACTAGTATGCTAGTGAATCCGTGGGGTTTGGCCTCAGTTTCACTTAGAAAGATTGACGCTTACAACTCTAACTAAACTATGATGATGATGATTGGGGACCACAAGGTTATGGGTATGTTCCCTACTAGTGGCTCGTGCATGAGAATGGATATTTGTGATGGTTACTCTCACCGTGATACGAGGTACCTGGGACCCACAGCTAGCTAGTGCCTAGGGGTTATTTCCCATTGATTGTGATCACTGGATACTTTGTTCTTACCGTCGGTATACAGTATGAGAGGATGTAAAATTCATTAGCTATGGTATTTATTTTAAATGTTTTTATTCTTTAAATTAGCCCACCTAAAAACTGTTTTTATTTAATGTTGCATCTTTTAGAAATTTTAACTAGCATCTCATGTCTTTGAAAACTTGCATGATTTTCGCCATTAAATGTTTATCACATGGAATCTATTAGTGGTGTTATCCTACTGGGCTTTCTCTCACACCCTTCTTACACCTTTGGGTGTAAGTATATTTTCTTATTTTATGTCACAGGTTTGGGTACATGATTAATGCCATTGGTTCAGGTTTTTAGTTGTCCATTGGGATGCAGTGTTGTGGAGATAGCTTGAGGGCGGTGCCTCTTTCCTTGTGAAGGTTCTTGGGCTGTCCTTATTTGGTTATGTACCATTTTAATGGTCTTTAAACATAGTTTTAACTTATGTATTTCAGTTCTGAAATTTTGTAAAAGACAGTTTTAGTTGAAAAATCCATATTTTTTTGGACTCTTTTGTCGTTTTAAGTTTATAAACTTGGGTAAATCGTTCCCAATTATCATTTTATGATACCCAGGTACTTTTGACAGCCCGTGGGGATCGGGAAAGCCCTTCGGGTCTTCCCATGGACCAGGTCAGGTGCCGATTTTGAAGGCGACCAGATTCGGTTCGTGACAAAATGGTATCAGAGGAGGTTCGCTCCAATTGAGTCATGTTATTTGGGAAATAGTCGGGATAATATAGAGTTATGATTGCTGGGACATGGAATTCTGGTTATGGGTAGTGTGCTTGATCACTACACCTCATTTCAGGATTCATGTCGCCAGGGGAAGTTGGGATTTGTCTATGTCTTTTGGTTTTCTTGGTTTGATGATGATTAGGGGAAATGAAAAGAGAGTTGGGTTAATGGTCTCAATGAGCTCGCAGGGTCTGGAAAGCCATGTGGAGCTGGGGATATTCCCTAGAACACTCTATGTGACAGTGAAGTGATTGGAATATGGCCGCCAACCATATGTCCAAGTCACCCACTGAAACTAGTTTCCTCTCGCAAAGTCTTGAGTTCTTTAGTTTTGAAATCTTGGAACTTTGGTTTTAAAGTGTCTTGGCTTTAAGAAGTGTAATGTTTTTGTGAAATGATTTTCAAATAAAGATGGAATGGTATGATTTATGAAATTTTGGAACTGAATATTCAGAATTATTTTGAAATAGAAAATGGTGTGATTACACCTCTTTTGAAGGCAGAAACTATATTGAAGTTGGTTTTGAAAAGTGTTTCCAATAGAGTTTTCTAAACAATCAGAGTGTGTTTTAATGGGATGAGATGTTTTGAAATTGATGTGAATATCATGAATGTGAGTTATTTTCTAAATGGTTGTGACTTTCTGAAAATTTTTGTAAGATGTGAGTTGGGATTTTGATCTCATGGTTAGTGGTTATGAGAAACAAAAAGGATGCATTGGTTGACCGTTTTGGTTTTGAAAAGTGGAAAGAATTTTTGTTTTAACCTTTGGTATTTCCATTAGTGACCACATGCATGGGGTTATATGGGATGATGGATGGTTGATGGAACGACTGGATGAGTGCCGGGACGGATATGAGGAGGGTGTCTGGTGTGGCACAAAAACATGCATGTGTGAGGCCCATGGGGTACCATTGGTCGATACTCTTACCGCTAAACCGCTTGTTTTCAAAGAAATTGTTTTAAAGAAAAACATGATGTATTGATTAATAGTTTTGGGATGGTTCGTATTATGGGTCTTTGAAGATGTTGTTTTTGTGGGATGTTTTTTTAGTCCAATAACCCCTCCTATTTGAACTGTGTTTTGGGATTATGTTTGGTCGGTAAGCTAGGTAGAAGGACCGGTTAGTAGTCTCCTCTGAGATATGTTTCGGGACACCTTTATGGTGGTTACCTTCATGTGTTTGGATCTGGTTTATGGTTTTTTTACAAATGGACCATCTTGGTTGGGTTCTTGGGTTCTCCCGTTGGATAAGGTACGCCCCCATTTAGGGTTAGTGCACAACTGAAGTGCAACCTGTATTGTTTCTCCATTGGAAAATCCTCCATTTGATCAATATAAGGAATATTTATAGATCATTGTTGATTGAGTCTACAACCATTTATTTAGTTGATTTGTAGATCCTCTTGTAGTGGGATAGTTCTTGTGGAAGGTTGAAAGAGGCCTTGGTTTATTAAGTCTCATGATTCATTGAAGGTGGAAGTGTTCTTTGGTTGTTAGTGTGGATGAGTGTCATGATGGTGTCTAAGAGGGCCTCTGGGTTCTTCATAGTTTCCTTGAAGCAAGAGTTATTATTAAACCACCAATTTTGAGATTTTGGTCCTGATAGGATATTGTGTCCACTTTTTGGACTTGTTTGTTTTTTAAGGACTTGGAATATGGTCATGTTCCATGTATTGTTTCTATCAATCACAAGGGTCATGTTCGGTGACGCATTGTGATGTTGTGTGCTCTTTTGACTGTAAAGGTCAAGGTCACACAATCCTCTTAGGTTCTCTGTTATATTGGGAGTATGTATCCCTTGGTAAAAACATAAAATCCACTATCTTAGAGGACGGTGTTTATACATGTCCTACCCTTCTGTTGTTTCTCACCCAAAGAAACAAGGTGCGATGTGTGTGCTTATTCTGATCCCTTGTTTCAGTGAAATGTCTGGTTTTGGTAAAGTGAGTTATGGAGTGTGTTATGTCTTGATGAACCCATCAGGGTATGCGGTGTAGTTGTTTGTGGCACCGAAAGAAGAAGTTCCATATAGGGGTTTCAACAGCCAAACTACGTGGAAGAAGATGCTTCAATATTTTGAGCTCCAGCCATAGGTCCCGGAGAGAAGCTGGCGCGTAGTCAGGGGAAACCCCAGTGTCGTTTAAACCCTTGTACAAAGTCCTATCCTCAGTATGAAAGATAGGAAGAGTTTAAACCTATGGTGTCACCATATTTCTTTTGTTGTTCCCGTTTGGTGGAAATAGGTGGAGGGTCTTGTACCCATGCCATCACACAATGTTATTACCTCCCCCTTTGGTTTCCATTGAGTCTTTGGAGAATGGTTGGAAATTTGGTTAGACAAGTTGAGAACAAAGTTTTCACATGGTTAGTTCTAACCATGAACAAAAAAAATAACCATGCAGATATAAGGATCCACATAGTTATCGCACAGTTTCTCAAACTGTGCAGACTAACCATGTGACCGTCCCAACTCTTTAATTTTGGGGTCTTTTCGTGTCGGCCCACGCCGGTCGGTTAAGATGGTTGGTTCTTATGGTGGGAAGACCCAACATGGTTATCGTGCATATTATTTTGTAAATTTCTAATGGATGTATACCCCTTGTACTAGGGAGTCTGTTTGGGCCTTCCCCTATTAGTGTCTTGATTCTGTCTCGGAAAAAAATTTAAGTTGTCTCTTATGGTGGGGATCCCATTTGTGTCTCTTCATACAAGTAACTCATGTTTTTCATTTGTATTTTATGGGAAGTAGGTAATATAATTTGGATATATCTAACTACTTACATCTTCCTTGGGTAAAATTTGGGACTGGAGAGTGCCCAATGTATTAGTTAAAGTAAGGTAAGTGTAACCTTGTTCAATGCTATTGTTCATTTGGGCGAATTGCTTGAGTCTTGTTCGAATAGTGTTTGAGGAGTTTTATTTTGGGATCAATTATGAATGTGATTGATTATTTCAGGAAAGTGGTGTATTTTTTGTTTGTGAGAGTAATCCTTCATTAATTGATCACTGGAGGTGTTTTGGCCTTTGGGGGAGAAACCTGACAAGGGAGTACATCTTGGTTTCTCAGTTGGGTTTGGTTGTTACTTTGGCCTTGCTGTGACTTTCCGTGGCGGAAAGTTTTCATGGTGGGTAGAATTGTCATATACATAGATTATTTTAAATTTATTTATATTTTAATTTCCATTAATTTTTTGTTTTGGGGGTTTCTAAAGGTTTTATGGAGAATATGTGAGTTTTCATGAATTGGGCTAAACCGTGAACCCAATTCCAGATTTAAAAATAAATTTTATTTATTTTATAACTTTTTAATTTTTTAATATTTTTCACTCATTCCAACTCCTAAATGTCCTCCCATGATATATTAACACCAAAATTAAAATTTGGAGCCTTTGGAAATCCATAACCAAGGTTTATGTTGGTTTTTATTTAAGGTATTGGGCCTTCCCGAAATCCCAATTCCAGTTTTAAAAATAAAATTTGATTAATTAATAATGAATTAAGTTTTAAGTATTTTTCGGTGATTCAAAGCCTCAAATGCGCCCCTTGAACCCAGCCGTGCGCCCACGCTCTCTCTCCCCTATTTGGATCTCTTCTTCATCGAGATTTAGTACTGAACTTATTATGGTTTCTAAAATCGGGCATATTTGGAGAGGTAAATTGATCCTTTCATAACTCCTTCATTTTTCATCATTTTTCCCCCATTTCAGTCCCCACATGACCTAATAGGAATCATTAGAACCTCCATACCAGTTTTGGGTACTTGGTGATTCATTATTTGGTGGATTGGGGCCGATTTCTTCAAGATATTTCAAGTAAGGGAATTCCTTCTTGGTTCCTTCCATCCTCTTTTAGTTTTATTTCCTTTTTCTTGAAGTTCCTCATGTCCAAAAGTTGGGGTTCGATCCTAATGTCTGATTTGGTGTCTTTTGGGTAAATTATTGTGGTCTAGGTCTGGATTTATATTCCTTTTGGTGCAACGGTGGTGCGCTTAAGGTTTCGCACCAAGTTTTGAGGGTTTCGACTCAAAAGGGTAGGTGATTCCATGTATAGCCATTTTATGATGATTTATTATGCATGGATTATTAATTTAGTATGTTTATAATCTGTTTTATGTGCTTTGAAAACAGTTTTGATGGATTTGGTTAAACATTTAATTTTTAGTTGCATTATAGCTTGAAATTGGGTACTTTTCAAGTGTGACTCTTGGGGTAATGTTTGGGTTTAGTTTATAACATATGAAAGTGATTTATTAGTCTTGAAAGGGGATGCCAATTATGGTTTCTTAATTCCTTTTTGTCATGTTGGCCTTGAAAGTAGGTTTTTTAATGAGTTTAAGGTATAAAAACCTGTTGTACTTCTTGAAGGTGATTTATGAAAACGTGTGTTTTTCATGTGTATCTTTGTGGTATTATTTGATGTATTTTTATAACATTTGGGGGTGGTTTCATAATTGTTTTAGGGAGGAAAAATTCTATTTTGGATTGGTATTGGTATGATTTTGCTTTTAAATGAGGGTTTTGAAATGGGTTTAGTGTGCAAACAATGGTTATACCTCTTGGGTTTGTTTTATAAAAATTGCCAATGTTTTATTTGGTTAAACAAAGTTGGGAAAGGGTGTATATGTACTGTTTCGGTGAGTGTGTTCACCTAATGTAGGTTTTTGAATGGTAAAGTGGTGATTTGAGATGTTAAACAATTTTAGAATTTTTTATAAATTGTCGAAATGTTTTACTAAATTGTGTTTTGTGTGTGAAACACGGGTGTGGGATATTTCATGTGAGTTTATTTATAAAATGAATTGTGAAGGTGAGAAGGGTATTGTGTGACATGTGTGTGGGATGTTATGTGAGTTGAATATCATGTAATGGTTTTATAAATTTTTTAATGGATTTGTGGAAGTGTTAAAGAAATGTGAAAAGTGTTGTAGGCAATTTGGAGTGAGTTTGATTTCAAAATGCATTTGAATGAAAAGTGGAATTTTTGACTTGCGTGATGTACATGGGGCTGTTTGGTTAATTTGTGATGTGGAAGTGATATTTTCATGTTAAAACCATACTTCTTGGATTGCTGAACTTGTTTGATCACAAAGGGAAAACCCGGGTATCTAGGTGGGTGGACTTGTACTAGTATGCTAGTGAATCCGTGGTGTTTGGCCTCAGTTTCACTTAGCAATATTGACACATAAAACTCTAACTAAACTATGATGATGATGATTGGGGACCACTAGGTTATGGGTATGTTCCCTACTAGTGGCTCGTGCACGAGAATGGATATTTGTGATGGTTACTCTCACTGAGATATGAGGTACCTGGGACCCACAGCTAGCTAGTGCCTAGGGGTTATTTCCCATTGATTGTGCTCACTGGATACTTTGTTCTTACCGTCGGTATACGGTATGAGAGGCTGGAAAATTCAGTAGCTATGGTATTTATTTTAAATGTTTTTATTCTTTAAATTAGCCCACCTGAAAACTGTTTTTATTTAATGTTGCATCTTTTAAAAATTTTAACTAGAATCTCATGTCTTTGAAAACTTGGATGCTTCTCGCCATTAAATGTTTATCACATGGAATATATTAGTGGTGGTATCCTACTGGGATTTCTCTCACACCCTACTTACACCTTTGGGTGTAAGTAGATTTTCTTATTTTATGTCACAGGTTTGGGTACAGGATTTATGCCATTGGTTCAGGTTTTTAGTTGTCCATTGGGATGCAGTGTCATGCAGATAGCTTGAGGTTGGTGCCTCTTTCCTTGTGGAGGTTCTTGGGCTGTCCTTATTTGGTTATGTACCATTTTAATGATCTTTAAACATAGTTTTAACTTATGTATTTCAGTTCTGAAATTTTGTAAAAGAAGGTTTTAGTTGAAAAATCCAGATTTTTTTGGACTCTTTTGTCGTTTTATGTTTATAAACTTGGGTAAATTGTTCCCAATTATCATTTTATGATACCCAGGAACTTGTGCCAGCCCGTGGGGATCGGGAACGCCCTTCGAGTCTTTCCATGGATAGGGTCGGGTGCCGATTTTGAAGGCGACCAGATTCGGTTCGTGACAGAGGTTTTGAATATCCCGGTACCTCTGAGGTAATTGCAACCAATAGGCAACCAACCTAACTATTCCCAAAAATCTCAAATGGCTTGATGTATCTCTGTAAAAGATTCCCATGTCTCCTAATCATCCTATGTCCCAACCTCAGTGTGACATGTAAGAAATATTTATCTCCATCCTCGAACCCTACAGGTCATCTCTGTCTGTCGTCATAATATTTATGGTGAGATTGTGCAGTATCCATCCTCTTCCGAATCAACTCCATCTGCTCCGTTGTCTCCTGGAAAAGATGAGGTCCAAAAATAGTTGTCTCTCCTGCCTCCAACCAATATAGGGGAGATCGGTATGGCCTTCCGTAAAAATCCTTATATGGTTCCATCTGAAACATTTCTTGAAAATTATTATTGTAGGAAAACTCCACTAGGGGTATGTGTATCTCCCAAGAGCCCCTGAAATCCAGAACACATGATCAAAGAACATCCTCCAAAACCTGAATCATGCATTTGGACATACCATATGTCTAAGGATGGTAATTTGTACTTAGAAGTACCTGTGTACCCATAGACCTCTATAGTGCCTGCCAAACATGAGATGTAAACCAGGTGTCCCTGTCAGAAATGATAGATTGAGGTACCCCCTGAAAATGTAAAATATCTCAGATGTACAACTTTTCAAGATCATCAACACTGATGGATTCCTTGATTGGAAGGAAATGTGTAACCTTCATGATTTTGTAAAAAAACATATACAATATCATTTCCTCATGGAGAACTCGGTAAACCCATCATGAAATCCATGGCGACATCATACCACTTCCACTTGGGAATGGGTAACTGTGGTAAAATCCCAGTAATTCACTGATGTTTCTCCTTCACCAGTTAATATGTGGGACATCTCATAATAGAACCAGCAACATCCCTCTTTATTCCTGGCCTCTAATAACAATGGTGTAGATCTTGATACATCTTGGTGACACCAGGATGAACTTCCCATGCTGAGGCATGAAAATCTTGCAAAATCTCCTCACCTATGTCTTCTGACTCCCATACACATCCACAAAAATGAAAAACCCCATCCATGCCTATGGTCCACCAAAGAGTAGGGTCCTCACCTAACACACTCTCTCTTAGGGATAAGCCTTAAAAATCTAATAACTTCCTCATTCTCACTCGATCTATTTGAGTAGAGGTAACCGATTTACAATAAAGAAATTTCTTCCCCGTATCTATCGTGCACCTCCAAATGCATCTCATAGAATAGAGCCATAAGCCACCACTCATTGTTGGCCTCCTGAACTTCCTATATCTGATCCCTCTTACTCAATACATCAACAACTGTGTTGCCTTTCCCATGAGTGTAGGCAAGCTCAATGTCAAAGGACTGAAGGTACTCAAACCACCTTCAATATCTCAAATTCAGATCACACTAAGTAATGATATACATGAGTCTTTTCATGTAACTGGGCACCGCAAAATTCTCACCCGAAACATAATGTCTCCAATAGTACAAGCATGAACAACTTTATCAAAATTGAGATCATGTTTAAGGTAGTTCCTCTTGTGTGGCTTCAACTACCGAGACCTGTACGCAACGTATCCACCCCCAACTTAAGCACTTCCCCGAACCCGATACATTATGCATCATAGTAAATGGTATAAATATTTCTCGACTCCGTGAAAATAAATATCAGTGCTGAAGTCAATCATTATTTCATCTATTAAAAGGATTAATCACATGAATCTATCTATAAGTACATTACACCCTTCTTAGTCAGGCCTGTTAGTGGCCCTATTTAGCATGAAAAGTCTAGAATAATGTGTCTATAGTAACCAGCCAACCCCAGAAAGCTACATACCTCAAAGACATTCTTCAACTGCTCCCAAAATAACAACAGCTCTCACTTTCTCTAAATTAACTAAAACTCATTTCTTTGAGATTACATGACCCAAGAAGTGAATATAGTCCATCCAAAAGTAGAATTTTGAGAGAATATCATATAAACGATGCTCTATTAGTGTACTCAATATGATTTCAAGATGGATGACATGGTCGTGTCGAGTGTGAGAGTAAACCAAGATATCATCCAAAAAGACAATCACAATAGAATCCGTGTAAGGATGGAACAATAAGTTCATCAGTGCCATGAAAACTACCAGCACATTCGTGAGACCAAACAACATAACCAAATACTCTTATTAACCATACCAGCTCTGAAAGGCATAAAGATCTATATATGAGGGTCTAAAGAGCAAAATATGATAACTAGATCTCAACTCAATCTTCATGAACACTTGGGTTCCTCGAAGCTGATCAAAGAGATCATTAATCCTCGACAAGGGGTATCAGTTCTTGACCATAAATTCGTTCAGATTTTGATAATACACACAATGTCTGGGGGTAACATCCAACTTATTTGAAAAATGGATAGGTGAACCCCTAAGAGAAGTACTGGGTATGATGAAACCTTCGTCTACAACTCCTCTAACTACCTCTTAAGCTTCTGTAACTATGGTGTAGCCATACTATAAGGAGGAATGGACACCAGTGCCTCTCCTGACACAAGATCTATAGAGAAATCCACATCTCGCTCTATAGGTAAACCTGAAAATTCATCTAGAAAGATATAGCTAAAACAATCCACCACTAGAAGAAATTACATCTAAGAATTCCACATTTCATCCATATATAAACTAGAAATCTATGCTGAAATTTCTCCCAACCCATGATGTTTGGGTCTAGCTCCTCTATCCTGTTCATCCCATTTGCCCTTGTGTAGAAAAGACCCACCCTTCAAGGATGTGAAACTCACCCTGCGTTGATAGCAGTCAATAAATTCATGAAAGAAGACTAACCAGTCCATTATAAGAATGACATCGTAGACTATCATATCTAAGACATAGAGGTCCGACAAGAAGTGACACCCACCACCCTCAAGAGGAAACTCCTTTCAATAATGTACACTAGCCAAAATAATCTCCAATAGAGTTTCTAGCATCATAATATCATTATATGTAATGATACAGAGCCCATGGATATCGATAACGACAACCAATATAGACTATGGGAATCCCCTGTATCGAAAAAAGCATAAGCTAAAACTGAGGAAACTTGAATCGTACCTCTAACTATAGAGGTCCTGGAATTTTTTTCTTAATGGGTCTATTATATTGAAAACGTCTGACATATACTGCGGCCTTGCGACCCTGAGCTGATCCACCCTGCTGTCACAGAAAGCCAACTGTCTAGCTATTATGGTCACAACATCCTATTTGGCATGAATGGCATGATGAACTCTAGTTCCCTGTCTGATGAGAACATGGTTGTCCTGATCCTGAACCTGGATTCAGAAGAGATCCCCTATCACTCACTTCTAGTGAGAACATCAAGAAAAATGCTGAACATGACCCATCTTGCTACAAGATCAGCACTCGACTAGGTTTTTCGGGAAATGTGGTCTTGTATTCCAACATTTCCCGCACTGGTAACATACCACCTGGATACCTGAATAAAAAATGCATGAAATCTCCCTATGGCTCTTACTGATCTTTGTCGAAGGAGTATTAGCACAAAATGCTGAACCGCCTTGGCTCATAGCTCCCAACGCCCTCAAATTGTGCTCAATAATCTATGCCTGTTTTACTATAGCTGTCACCAAATTCATCTGGAAGACATTCCCCTACGATCGGATTACATACACGAGACCATACTTGAATTAACTAGCCAAAGCTAACTCGTCACCTCCAAAAATAGGTGTGATGCAGTGAAGCTATGTAAAACAAGATGAGTAATCTATCACTGAAAGAGCGCCCTGCTCGAAATGCATGAACTCCTAGGGTTGATCGGACCACAATATCTTGGGGTAGAAGTAGTCGTAGAAGGTCCTCTGAAACTCTTCCCAAGTCATATCCTGATGAAGTACCACCAGTGAGATAACATCCCGTCATCTCTTGGAAGATTCAAATAGAATATATGTTTTGAGATTCACCCCCCTCTCTGGTGCTGTGTCTATATGCTCGAAGAGAGAAATCATGTCCTCCAACCATGACTCTGCAGCCTGTGGTCATCCA
This sequence comes from Viscum album, assembly GCA_963277665.1. Lineage (NCBI taxonomy): Eukaryota > Viridiplantae > Streptophyta > Magnoliopsida > Santalales > Viscaceae > Viscum > Viscum album. The sequence continues at coordinate 1,205,895,480 of OY728127.1, read as the reverse complement.
TCCCCTGAAAAAGTTGGAGTTTGCTGCTGTTGAAAGGCCCTATTCAACTCTTCTATAGTTGGGATAGGATGTGGTGATCCCTAAACGATCTACATCAACCTCATAAATCCTTCGCTGAACTGTGCTTCCGCACCTCCATCTGGTATAATAGATGGTTCCAAGACAGGTATGTTAGGAGGATCTGCTGGTAGTCCCTGATCTACCATTTCTAGTGTCTGATCATCACCCTTTACCTAGCATACAACCGGAGGATGTCTTGGTGGCATGACTCGACTAGGCCAAGAACACACCTTAGTACACAATTATCAAGGATAGAAACATAGAAGTGAAATAACGGAACATGATAAGGAAATTATTCATGTTTTACAAAAGTGGGTCACACGGTGTGTAGAACCAGTACATGACCTATACCATAAAGCTTTAAAATGGGCGTATACCTCTTCCAACATGGTCATGTAAGTCTCCATACAAAGGGTGGGTTCCTCATCAGACACAATTTGTACTTGAATATTCCCTATAGCCCAAATACTTCTACATGACACAAACTACAGGGTTCTGCTGGTGTAAGACTAAACAACATGCTCAACATAGACACAATGTGTACTACATATGTACCATCCACCCATGTCATTAGTCACATGGCTAGATACATTTTCTATTTACACAGGACGTGTACAATCTAGACGTGGCATGTACCACCCAAATTTCATCCACTCATGTTGTTAGTCACACAACCGAATATATGTTATCTTACATCATGATGTGTACTCCCAGTATACGGTGTGTTCGGCCAAACATTTATCAACTGAGTGTCTCTACCCACATATTCAGTCACACCATCAAGAATTAAATTTCATGTACATACTGTACATGGAGCGTACTTAAGAAAATCTGTTTCTTCCATAATAGAAGAATATGTGGCGCGGGTTCATAACATCACACGTCATGTTGTTTGGGTTTCTTGAAATTAAGCCTCTAAAACATCTCTAAAACCCTTAAAAAATGAAAATTTGACAAAGGGATTCCAATTTCCGATCCATGAGGGCCCATACTCTCTACGAATCAATGTTTGGAATCCTTATTGATGTCCTATCTTAACAGAATCCAAATAAAGTTCAACATGGTTCACCAAATTCTGATCCAAGAGGGACAATAAAACCTAAGGGACCAAAGCATGGTGTCTATCCAAATGAAACTTTACATATTAAAATTACCTATAAAAATATCATGTATTAATATCATTTCTTCTCTCACAACAACATGCATATATAGCAAGACATCTATCACAATAGCTTGCAATCAATAATGCATCCTAAATGGCATGACAAGAATGCATGACATGTGATCTCGTGAAAGTGACTATATGATGCATGATATGGCATAACATCATCTCATTCGGTTCAAATATAAATAAAACCACAATGATATAAATAAAAACTACACAAAACAAGTGAATCAGCCAATTGTGAAATCAAATCAACTGTAACTATTGAAAAACAAGAAAAAATTGAAATATTTTAGGTAACATGGAATTTTCCTACACACAGGTTAGCTACTCCTATGCACAACTTATCACTAACTACCTATTCCTTCATATCCCAGTCTATAGGCTCCAAATAGTAAGTAAAAATAGAAAATAACCTCCTCTGATACCACTTTGTATCATCCGAGTTCCAGGTGCCGCCCAAAGGTTCCCCATACCTGGTTGGTCACATGAACTCAAGTGCATTTCCCTAAACACCAGAGGCTGTCAAGTAGCAGCAAGGGCCATGGTATGATAATGGGAAAACTTTTCCCTCATTGGGAGAGTATACATAGTGGAATAACAAAATGTAAACAATAGTGGAAGCTGTAATACAATACAACAAAATTAAATAGTAGAAGACAAAATGTAATATAATAACTAGAGAATATATAAATGATGCATGCCACATTTTCCTAGGAAATTAGCCAAAAAAGTCACATTGTTGGGAACACGATATTGATAACCAAAGTACATAGAAGTAGTAAACTCCAACAACATCACATGCTTCAACATGGCCTGATGATCTCCAGCTCTAACAACAATCAAGTACCTGATGAAGATGGTTGCTTGCCCTTATATATACCTACATTCATATAATCTATTTTGGTCCAAAAGTGTGACCCAAATAGGGTGTGAGAAAAATCCCAGTAGGCAACCACCAAAATATTTATTCCTAACTATCAGTGAATATATGTACCAAGGAATACGAAAAAAATGAAGCAATAAAAAAGGAATTACTCAAGAGTAAACAATCCTATAGTTTGCAATTACATCCATTTAACATTCATTACTCATCCTTTTATTCATGTTAACCTTAGGATCTAGCCTAAGCTCTATATCCCATGTGTAATAGTAACAACAAATATCTCAAAAGACCATCTAAACAATCATGTAAAATCAAGTCGAAGTTTGTGCTTTGGCTTGACAGACTCATCACCATCTTTCAATTATTCAGTCACAACCCTTTGGGAATGTTTTGATAGTTTAATCCCCCTAGTCTAACATAAAAACAATAATATAATAATGACCCTTTGGGATGCTCTCAATGTCTAGACCTATTGATCTATCTTAGAAATATCATTTACAAATTATAACCTGGGCAACCCTCATGGTCAATACTCCTTGGTCAACATAGAATAATCAAATTATGAATGAAAACCTGGGAAACTCTTACAGTCTAAACCCAACGAGTTGTTGACCATCTGGCATGCCTCAAATTCAATACCCCTGGGACTGCATAACAAAAAAACATACATAAATGACCCTACCTTGTGAAGCCCTCACTGTCAAGTTCCCCTTTGTCAAACATTCACCATGCAGATGACAAGCATCTCTTATAATTAATAACTCCATCCTAAAAACACATGGAATGAAAAAAAGGAAAGCCTAATAGGCATTCTAGACCAAACAACCATAATCAATCGAACATAGGAACCACACCCATGGGGTGTCCCATAAAAAATTTATCTAACCTCATGCATATGAAACAACCCTTTATCAATCAACAAAACCATAACCAGTAATAAACAAGGTCTAATTCAAAACACGCAATACCCTAAACGTGGGTATATGACACCTTTAACATATATAATCTAATGATAATAAATAAAAGGGACAATCCACATACCTTGATATTGTACAATCGATATCCTCAAACCTCAGCCCCTGAATCGTACTAAAACGGTGTAGATCTTGAAAAAGATAAAAAATGAAAAATGTTGAATAACTCATGAGAGAGGAAGAATCAGGAAGAGAGGCTCTAGGGGTTTTGAGACCCCATCAGTTGGATTCCAATGCACCCAATGATGTCTCAATCAGATCTCGAATGAAGAAACATGACGTGTTCTAGGTTTTTCGACCCTTTCTTCATGCCCCTATACAAACCACTTTCATAAGAATATGTTTCTAAGGATGAGACAAAACCCGGATCCAATTTTTCAATTAAAAAGAAAATTACATAGCATGTCATTTTAATGTACACATCGTGTATTAGCCTCAACTAATTAGTTTCTTAAGCGGGTCATATAGGTCAGCACACAACCATGTACATGGCCATTACATAGCCAGTACACAGCTATACGCAGTATTCGAGTACACGACGTGTACTAATAATTACACCGGTACACATAGAGAATTATAATTTCTTCATTTTACCAAAAAAAAACACTACGAATTCAAGATCCATACCTGAAATGATGATCTTGGTTCATACAATACAAGACCTTCTCTTTAAAGAGAATATTTATTGAATTTTTTCTTATCACCATCCAAATGAAAAATTCAAATTCATTTAGATCCATATCCTATTGAAAAAAATATTAACTTGGTGTATTCCTTGAGTATATCTTGATCATTAGAATCCTCAAACAAATATGAAGGACTATAAACAAATTTAGATGGTTAAGTTCAATTATCTTATCAAACCATTGTACTTCTATAATTTACTATCCCATTGGTGCAGATGCAATTGTATAAACTACGTGTACTTCATAGTTGACCTCTCCCAATAAGGTTTCCTCACACATTCCTAATTAAATCCTCATTCTTACATAATTTTTATTTAAAATTATATTCAATTTTTAACCATGAAATTAAACTTCAGAATCCAATTAATAGTCTTCTCAAGTCTTATACCTCTATAGATAGATGTACTGGAATCTCCTTCCACTATAATCACTACCATTGATTTATATTTAAAAGTTTATCTTAATTTTCTTATCATTATATCCCATTTAATTACACTATATATTCACTTCAAATTATTCTAATTTTAATTTAATAATTTAAAACCATACCTTCCTTATTTAGCCATCAATTATTGTCACAATGTATTGTGACCCTCTATGAGATCGATCATTGGGAGCTCCCAATGAATCAATGTGAAAAACTTATAGTTTATAGGGTGTCTTTCATTTAATATTGAATGAAACCTTCCATTATTTCATATGTATGAAACTATAACTAATTTTACTTTTAAAATGATCTAACTACACAATTAATTTTATTTGTTTAACCTCCCTATTATTCTAAAAAAGGTCCCTATGTTAACAATTCAATAATTATGAGATCTCAAATATTATTGCTCCAGTAGTTATCACTTCATATAATCCACCAACAATATATAGTATTCTATCCTTTATCCCCCTATTTACAAATACTAATCCCTAATTTATCTTCCATACTTTGTTGGAAAATCGTGTGGCAATCACCACTTCATTCAACTATCACATGGGAAATAAAGTTTTCCACAAATTGATTATTTGACAAACATCTCTGAGATTAAGGTAAATTCTATTATTTTATCATGGCCATAACATCATAATTACCCACAATTAATAGATCTTGATCATTGGATACATTCCCCTTGTAAAAAATCCTAAAAATATAATTATTGATGCATCTATTCTCTACTATGGAGTGGAATGATTCTTCGAAATCAATGATCCATGATTCCATCATAAAATTCATTCATAATAGAAAACTACTTCTACTTTCAGCTACAAAAAATATATATAACATGTAGTTAAAAATCATTACCATAATTAATTTATTCTTCTTTAATTATAGCCTTTGTTGGGATAAACTCTCTTACTACAGTTCTAACAAGTTGTACTAAGACAAGTAGATTTAACTTGGATTATTTAACATGAATTAGAAAATGTTTTCCTTTTAATTATTTGACATAAATACCTCCCTCATTCAGTTTCATTGAGTGATCAATTTTATGGTGTTTTAATTTACCTTTTGATGGATATTTATTCAGGATAATTGTTTAATCATCCTTTGATAACATGTCGGATTTCATTCAAGTGATTCTCATGATAGTTAACATCGCTTCCCAACATTTTGGAAGGGTGATAATTGGAATAGTTCCAATATATCTTTTATGAAGGTGAACATAAAATATTTGATCATACATTGATTCATATTAAAATCATTATCATGAGCATCAATATATCTATCATCTAAAAATATCTTGTCGAACAATCTCCAAATCATGAACACCTTTCTCATACCTATAGATTACATACATGTCTTTTAGAGTCTTACCCAACCCTATTTAAGTCTTCAAATCCAATATGTTAATGAATATATTTTGAGATAACTCCATCTAAATGGGACTATGTTCCTCTCTATCCATACTCTCGTATTCATTATTTTCTAAATTATCGAAGTTAACTACAATTAATAGAACATCCATATATTTTTGAATGAGATAAAATTCCATATTTATTTTATAGAAGAAAAAGTATTTCCTATAAAACTTTTCTTACATGACATTACATTTATATGATGTCATACCATCCAATATAAACAAACTCACAATGAATTTAGAAATATATAGGAAAATAGAATATAACCTGTGTTTTTTGTTGATTGTATTATAATGAGCTCTAGAATAACTTTTTATCCGATATGTTAGAAATCCCACAGAAGATTTTATATCAACAATAATTTAAAAATGTAGAACCAAAAATCTAATGAGATCTACTCTCGATCTTGGTGTACCGGAAGATATAAAGGATTTGTACCCGCATCACCATCCCATGTTAGTTTTTTCATCTATATAAAAAAAAATTCAAAGTAATCATAAAACATTAATTTGAAACCATACGAAGGAAAAATAATGGTGATGAAATGGACATTTAATTTTACATGGTTTATAAAATAAGTCAAATATCTGTGGGAGGAAAATAATAACACTTTTTTAAAGATAGAAATTTCAACGATGTTATGCTTAATTGATAATTCCCACCGATAATATTTTACTTTTTTCATGTAACAATTCAATACCATATACATGTAGTCCCACCTCCACTATATAGAAGGGGGTTACCTGGTTAAGTAATTGCATCACCATCCAAAGATCATGGATGAACCACTATTGAAGCTTGTGATTGTCGATGACTAATATAAATTGGTGGATGACCATTGATGTATCATGAATAGTAAAAGAATTATCAATTCCATGATCACAAAATATATTTAATGAACTAGTAACTCTTAAAAAACATTCTCCAATTAAATTGACCATTGTGAATTCCCCTTAGATGGTACCATCATTAGATAAACCTGTCATCCACTAAATATTCTTACTACCACTTATTTATCACTAAGATTGATCTATCATCTGGTTCTTTTACTCCCTATTGATTTACTCCAATTTTTAAACTAAATTTACTACCCAATAACTAATACATTTCTAAATAAGAGTTGATATTGAGGGAAATAGTTTATTTCCAATGAATCACTCGATTTTTTGAGGTAGTGTATTTCATAAAAATTATTGTTTCAGTGATGAGAATGTGTAGATTGGAAAAGGAATTTAATAGAATTCATCTATAATGTTAAATAAGAGTAATAATTTTATACATTAGGGTTAAATAACTAGATCTATTATACATTTCAATATTCACTTGAAAGACTAATAGAGGTGATGTATTCCATTGAATGAGTGGTGGGATACCCGATAAGACTACATATGGGTGGATGTCCCTCTAAAAAGAACAGATGGTAGTGTAATTGGATGTTACTGACTAAAATTTATAGAGGAATGGTTTTGGTTGGAAACATCTTTATGTGAATGAGAAATTTCAATAAGGTTTACTTGTAGTGGTTCAAAAAATATTATTGTTGAGAGGGGGTGGATTTCATTTAATCAAATCCCTTTCTATCACACATGAGTCATGTTTTTGACTCTCGTGTTCTCAACTCTCAATTTCATAAAAGGCGAGTATGAGTATTGCTTTTAAAAAGCTTCAGTGTGGAATCACACATTATTATTTGAGAAGTGATGGTTTTATATAGACATGGGATATATGAATGGAATGTTTAATGGTCTTGAACAATCAAAATATGACTCAAATGAAAATTTGAGAGAAATGTATAATGAGTTGTGTGGTAGGGGATATTGGTTGAGATAAAGTGTTTAAAGATAATCATTGTTTGTCAATAAATATTACCTGAAGAATCATTGAATGGTAGAAGAAAAAAACTCCAAAATATGGAGGTTATGGTATAGATATCTCATTCACATGATAATGGGAGTTGAACATGTTTTTTGTGAGAACCATTTTTTAGTTAAGTATTGGGATTTCTATAAGGTATGTCTTCAGAAGATACACATGGAAGATCTATGGGGATAAATATTCAATGTAATTATGGATATCCAAACCCTAATTAATAGAAGGTTTTTTCTGGATATATGCCAATAGAATTAGCTTCCTAGAATCAGATTAGAAGAAGGATATATTTTGAATCTCATTAGTTCTGATGACTGTGTTAGGATGTGGGAATGTGGAAGGAGAAACACTAAGATTAATATAATTAGAAATAAACCATATTGTAGAGGATAAAGTGGTTTATACATAAGGATTATCTTCTATAGGTAGAACATGGGATTTAATAAAAGTGGACGTTGGAATAAATTGTGTCCAGGATATAAGAATGTGCATAGACATAAAGGAATTCTGTTAGATTTATTTATATGTATAAATTACAGACTTTTGGAGGATATTTAAGGATAAAATATCTAGAGTTTCCAAAACTATGAACTTTTCACATGAAAAACTATTTGAAGTGGTGGTTCCCATTGAAAAAGTGGAAGGATTCTCGAGAAGATTGAATTTTGATATAATTCCATCCATAGAGATCAGAAAGGTGTGAAAGAAGTTATTGAATACCAACATCAAAGTATATATATAAATATTTTTTTTTATTGCACATGTTTTTGAGAACTAAAGTGTGGGGTTTTATGATAGAGAATATAGCTCAAAAGGAGGAGGACTGGATAATGTATGTCTCCAAAGAGAGACTTCTTTATGGAGTTCCTATAGATAGAAGAAGTTTCTAAGGAAACTTAGATAGTTATTTGATTTGGGATTCTAGATTATATTTTATCCAGATGGAGTCCCTTATACCATGGGAGCAGTAGGGTTATAGAATTATTGGTTTCTGTTATTACTCGGTTTTTACATCAATGAAGATATAGTTTGTTCATTCATAGAGTATGAATATCATCTAAACCTTGTTACATTAATGTAGTGAGACTTTTAATTAATGGTATGTGTTATTCCTTCTTGTTCAATGTTTATGAAATTTCTTATATTTACTATTTGGGGAGTAATTTAGGGAGGTTACATAGGTGTGAATTCACATCAATGATTCGATACATAAGATTCATGTTTTCATTCTTATCTTGAATGATCCAAACATGTTTTCTATTATATGTTATAGAGGTTAAATTCTATTGATTGGAGGTACTTTAGTCTCATCACTATGATTTTATTATAAATAATGTAATGGATAGTGTTTGAATAACTTTATATTTATGTTTTCAGATTTTAATTAATTTATTTACAAATATCATTTAATTTATTCATCATCATTTTTTGTATTTTATGATAAAAATACATAATTAATTAAACATGTTTTTCTAAAAACTTTATGGATTAAATATTCTTGAATATGATATTCTATTTTATGCTTTATAATCCTATAAATTATTTTATACAAGAATAAAAAAAGTAAATAATTATAAATGATAAAATATATCTTATAAAAATTATTTTATTAAACAAAATCATACTGTAAAAATTATTTCTATAATTTTATCATTCTAAATTGAGAAAATAAATAAATCAACCATGAATCATATAAATTAATAAATAATCATGCATCTATAAATAAAATAATAATGTGAAGTTTTTGATGATATTAAATTGTTGGTTGGTTTATCGAGTGGGGATAAACCAACCTAGAACCTAAGATAAATTAATCCATCAGCCATAAATTGTATCATGTTATAGTATCCACCATTACCTTGTGCATTTAATTTTTTGGATTCATATTCTCTTAGGAGAGGAATTGTAACCTTTTTCTAGGATCTCTATCCTTCACAAAGGTACATCCCACTACACCCCTTTGGATTGAGTCAAGGGGTAAGCACTTCTTTGCCTTAAGCTATATCCCCATGGTGCTAAAGGATGGAAATAAATACTGAGTGCTTCATGAATGGTGGGGGTAATTTTACCTTTTAAATAAAAACAAATAACCAAACATGAAGATACCAAAAATATCAACATTATGCATGTCAACAACATATTACAATTCAACCTCATACCAAAAAAAATAAAAAAATAAAAAACCATAACAATACCAAATTAGAGTACCAATCAGTAGACTAAAACAAAAAAAGATGAAATGCTCCAAGTCATAACTCCCAAGCTCCACACTAAGCTCCACGCTAGAACACCACAAGACTTCCCAAGCATCATGATGCACCACTAAAGGAATTAGATGACCTACTTTTTCTTGTGTCTTAGAATTCAACATATAAAAAATCACCAACATGCAAAAGAGGGGGGGGGGGGGAGTAATAATACTTATAAGGATTTCCCCAAATTACTTTTGTACTCATGCCACTAGGACAAAACATGTTATACCATTTATATAAAACAAATAATATATAAAAATTAATAAAAATCAATATCTTCCAACAATCCAATCACATATTTACCAAACCAATTCTTCCAATCAATACATTTCCAAGTAATGAAACAAAAAATTTCATCACGAATTTCCCCAATGCATTTTTTCATAACCCATTCCATCTTTCATGACTGCATGCATATTACGACCATACACCCAATTCCACCAGATGTGCTCGGTGTTACCAATGATGGTGGAACTTCACATCTAACCTCATCACCTTTTTATAGTGGTAATTCACTCCACATTATAATCCTTTTATGGAGGTCCTTCATACCCACTATCCATCACATCCAACCCATTCTTATACCACTTAAACAAATAATCATTCCAATAAACATTTACCAAAACCATATCAACCATTAATTTCTAAAACCAAATCAACAAATTATTCCCCCACAACATTTCAAAAAAAAAACATGTCAATACCATTTCAATAAAATCATCCAAATTTCAAAAACATTTTAATGAAACATCCAGTCCAACATCATTTCTACAAAACTACAATTTTATTGAAATAAATTTTCACCAACTATTTCCATAAATCCAACCAATTTATTGATTTTAAAATCCCCAATTTAAAATCCAATAGCATATCACATTGAAAAAAAATCAAATTACCCCTAAAAACAATATATCAACAACCAAGGGAATTCACATAGTAATTGCACATCAATTTCATAACCAATTTCAAGAAAAACCAAAAATTTTAAATTAATACTTGTTGTTCTATCAAGAGGAATTGATAGTGAAGTCACATACCATTCAGGTTTCTATGAAAATGACCAATGGAAAAAAACTCTCACCAATCCATGTGAAAACTCAAAAAAACCACCTTCTAACCATTCCCCTAACATCAAAAAGACCAAAATCACCATTATTGTAAAAAAACCATTGATCTATCTATAGTGTAAGTAGAGATCAGAAATTTTGAGAGAGAGAGAGAGAAGAAAATCTAAGAAAAAAATAAACTACTAAGAAAAGAGACATACCAAGGGAGATAAACCTTACATGTACCATGAAAATCCTTCAAATTTATTCCAAATTGAGTGGGATAGGTTCCCTAACCTTTAAGAATAAGAAATTTAGAGTTAGGATTGCATTGGAGAAAAATTGGGGTGTTTGGGGAAAATCTTGACCAAGCCTCATTTTTTCAAAACACACTTTTTAAGATGTGAAACATTAGCCACATGGTTAGGAAAGTTGTGCACTGACCATGTACTTTATACTGCCCAATAGGGAACTTGCACAGTTGTCCCACATGGATAGACAAACATTGCACCAACTGTGAAAAAGTTCACTGTCTCATATTGCACGATTTACATGGGGAGGATGCACAGTTTGGAAAAATACACACTTCAACCCTGATCCATCTCCCATTCCTCTCTCTCAACATGAATGGTTTACTAAAATTGTTTCATGGTTAACACTTATCGTGCTCAAACCATGAACCATTTGAAAAACAAAAAAACCATCCCAACACTCCCAACTTTCCTCATAGAAAATGTCATCAATAATGAGTTATATACCTTAAATTGGGGGTGCTTCATTCTTCACACCATTGTCCTTTCCACTCATGGGAAGTTGAAAACAATCACTATCATTAAAGTTCTCAATCCATTTATCAACAATTTCATTCTCACATTCCCAAGTCTCCTCCTCACTCCGAACATGTTGCCATAAAACCTGTACTAGAATGATACTTTTCCAATGTAAGGGATTCTCTTTCCTGTCTACAATCCACATTGGCATGTGTAACAATCAACAATTAGGATCTAGTTAAACTTGACCCCATGAAACATCATGGTCATGATCTAGCTAATACTTATTTAACAAAGAATCAAGAAACATATGGTGTACGTCACTATACCATGGAGGAAAATAAAACTGATTTCCCACCTCTCAAACCCAATAAATTATATCAAAATGCCCAATATACCATATAGATAACATGACTTGATTTCCAAAATGATGATGTCCAAGAAAAAGAGGGATTCTCAAAAACACATGATCACTCACCTTGAACAACAATGGCTAGCGACCATGATCCACATATGATTTACAAAGACTCTGAGCCATATACATTCTCCTCCTGATTAGCTTCATTATCTCTGTCATTTCCTCGAAACATCTTGGCCCAACCATCAGTGTATCATATATCTCAACACAACAAAGTGATGAATTACACGGACTCCAATACAATACATCAAATTGAGGCTTATTTATCGAGCCTGATAACTATTATTATATGCGAACTTCTCCGTGGGAATGTTCTCCTACCATGATCCACAAAATTCCATCACACAAGCCAACAATATGTCTTACAATGATTGTATCATCCTCTCATATTTCTCATCCGTCTAAGGACGATATTCCATACTCATCATCAAACGAGTCCCAAGGGACTATTGTAAGGATTTCCATAAATGAGACAAGAACCACATATCTCTATCTAATAAAATCAGAACCAGTAAACCATGATTCTTAACCACCTTACAGATATTATGTTTTTATTGATCCTCCACTGAATGAGTTTTACGAATTGGGATAAATTGGTCCAACATTGTGAGCTAATCCACAGTCACCCATATAGAATCATGTTTCCAGACTATTTTATGGAGACATGTAAAAAAACACCTAGATATATGATCCCATTTAAAATAGGGATAGGTATAGACTACAAAATTCATACGGGTCGCTGATGATCTTCCTTAACATATTGAAAAATTAGGAATCTTGATACAAACCCAGACACGTTCCTTTTTATACCCACCCACCAGAATTAAGATTTCAATCCTTTAATATTTTTATGAATTCAATGGTGTAAATCTCATATGAACTGATTGTATTACCTAAGAAGTTGTTCTTAAAAATCCAATGGTATAACCATTCGATTCCAAAACCACCAAACTGAACTCTCATGTGGTTTTCAGCCCTCAATGGTCTCTCCAGCATTTAGATTCAACCTCATAGCAACATATTTTTGGATCAGATGTCTGTACATCTTTAACCAATCCAAAAAAATTAGGAACCAATAAAACTAGAAAGAAATAAACTATATCAGTATGTTCTTCACAATCCAAATGCACATCATCTACAACCAACATCAACTGCTAATGATCTTTCGATTATTTTTCTAGTTAACCATATGACATTCAACTTAAGGCATCTGCCACCGAATTGCCTTTACCTAGTGAATAATTAATTTCTAATTAAAACAGACGGAGATACTTGATCCATATCTATTTCATCAGATTCAAATATCTTTGTGATAAAATATGATTTAGACTCTTATGATTGGTGAAAATTATGAATTTCTCACCGAAGAGATAATAACACCATGTTTTCAAAGCATGCACCACTACCGCTAACTCCAAATCATGATTTGGGTTTTTATTCTCATGAAACCTCAACTAATGTGATACATACAAGAAAACATGATCCCCATTCATGAGAATTCATGCCAACCATAATCCTGACGCATCACAATAAACAATGTAACTTTTACATGGTTTTGGGGAAACATAGATTGACACTGATGTAAGGAAACACTTAAGCTCATTAAAAGACTTATAACATTTCTCATTCCATTTAAATGGGATATTCTTCCTTGTAAAATCTATCATCAGTGATTCTAATCATGAAATTTCAAGAACAATGCACTGGTAATACTAAGCTGGACAAAAGAATCTCCATATCTCAAAGACATTCATGAGTAGTTTCCATGATATAACAACTTCTATCGTTTCTGGATCCACTGTGTCACATTTCTCAAAAATAACATGGCCATGTAAATGAACCTATTATATCCAAAAATGAAATTTGATAATTTGGAATAAAACCAGTGATCTATCAAGATTCTCAACACTATTTCCATACGTTCCACATGCTAAACACTTTTCCTTGAATACACCAACATAACATTAACAAACACCACAATGAAATAATCCTGATATCACTAAAATATTTGATTCATCAATTACATAAAGACATTTGGTGAATTAATTATACTGAAGTTCATAACCACATACTCATAATGGCCATATCTACTTTTAAAATCTGTTTTTGGGATATACTCCTTCTGCACTTGCAATTGACGACATCATGATCACAAGTCAATTTTTGTGAACCACTAAGCCCACCTAACTAATTGAAAAGTTCATAAATGTGAGGGAGTGGATACTGACTCTTAATCATAATGTGGTTATTCTTATGATAATCAATGTGTTTCAAAAGGGTTCCATACACCTTTTTAACCAAAAACACTTGTACTAACCATGGAGACATTATAGATTGGATGAACCTTTTTTAACTCCTCAAACAATATATTCATTTCCATAAACTCTATAGGTTCCATCTGGTAAGATGGAAGTGAGGTAGGACAGGTCCCTGAAATGAGATCAATCATAAACTACACTTAATTTATGGGTGGAAACCATGATATATCATCAGGAATGAAGTAAAAAAATCTAATCAACAACTCAAATAAAACAACCCTTATTGATAAATTCCATTGATGAAAATGATAAATCCACCAACTAGTATGAGATCATCACAACTACTGGTGCCGACAATCCCATTGCACCCACCATTACATTATTCTCTCCTCTAAAGAGATGCTCAATGCCATCATCTATTATTAAACTGACCGTTCACGTATAACAGTTGATGTGGGCCTTAAACATCATCGTCCAATCCATACCAAGGATTATATCATAAAAATATATCTAAAGCATTGGGAATTATGTTATCAACTCATCCCCATCAAAGACTATACAACATTATCAACACATAAAGGCTTGACACTCTCTTTGAACTAGATGAGTTTGATGTTTTAATATAGAAGGCATAATTTACACTTGTAAACCCAATAAATGACCAACATTATAAGAAATGAAAGAAAGAGACAAACCTGTATCAAACAATTCTTTCATAAGGATAGAATTAAAAATAATCATACATCGAACATTGGATGGTCTAGGTTAGTCATCCCTAACAACCTATTCATCTATATACTACTGGTTACCTACTACACATTGTTTTTTATCAACCTACCAAAATTTACCTTGCAGAAATTTCATTGTATTCCTAGAATCACCACGTGTCATTTTTCTCTATTGATGAGGGATATTCTTCTTCCCTCATCCCATCAAAGCATAATATACTTGTGACCCATGATAAGTGTCCCGAACACCGAATTGCAGAGTGTTGTGACAATAGAACTGTGGATTCATGATCTAGTTTAAATTGAGGTATGATATAGATGGTGCTATACATTCTCACTTCTTTTGTCTTAGAGAGATATATTGAAAATATCCTGACATTCTCCGAGTCATCAGAAGAAGACTCACCAATCTTGATGTCAGATTCTGATCCGTAATCCCACATTGGAAATAAGTGTCCCTATTCTTCTTTCCCCTCAGGTGAGATTTCCCACCATTTTTCAAAGGTATCACAATAGATCCTTCACTAATACCCAATGTGATGTCTCTTCTATCCACTGTTTCTCTATTCAAAATCTATGTATCATTCTTCCTAAAGAGCACCTCATTTTTTGGATGGATTTCTACCTAATCCCCAAAACAAAAATACATTTCTTCGATGATGTATTCATAGAAAACATAGGTAAAAACTGAAATAAATTCATGAATTTACCTATATAATCCATCACTAAAAGGTTTTTCTATTTCATGAAAAATAAATACTTCATTCGCTAAATACTGAATGTGTGAGGATATAATTTTTTGATAAAAAATTCATCAAAATCCTAATGTGATATACATTGGTCCACATTATCATGGACCACTAAATCCCACCACTGACATGAAATATCTTACAAAAATTATGCTATTTACTTGAATTTAAGCTCTTCTAGGGTGCCTAGGAAATTTAAGATTGAATTCATCCAATTCATCCACACTTCCACCTTTTCTGGTTCTGAATCACGTCGAAAAATGGGTGGATTATTCTTCATAATCAAAACTAAATGGTCTACATATCCTAGTTGATCACTTATATTACTACTATCCATAGCCTAAATTTCTTGAACATTTCCCTAAACTATAAATTGGTTCACTTGGGGTTTAGGTGAAATGATATTTTAAGCAGATTTCTCCAGTCGGTCTATACAACACCATCTCAGTGCCATTTCATTCAACACAATAACCACCATAAGTTTCAATCTCTAGAAAATCTTGGCATAAAAAATTTAAATTATATCATATTTTAAATATCAAACCATTCTCTACGATGTTTAACATTTCCCATGTTCATTCATCTTTGAAAAAAACCACCATTTTTTTGAAAACCAACCCGTTTCCAAAATGCCCAACCAATCCCATATCAAAATCTCACATTTGAAATCAATTTTTATATTTTTCAAAAATTAAGAAATTCACACTCAGAACATAAATTATTGCTCCAAATGAAATATGAAATCCTAGTGTGAAGTCATTACTACCCTACATTCCATGCTCTTATCATTGGCTAAACACATGACAATGAGATTTCAATCCATATAAGTGTTTCCAAAACACTTATAAACCCAACTATGTTGTAACTAGAAGTTGAACATAAAAATTTAGCTAAATATTTTTATACTATACCTTTCAATGCCCAACAATCCTACTCCTTGTTGTCATCCCAACTCAAGGAATTAAAAAAATCAATGCTAACTCCAAGACAAAAAATTGATACCACATGTAACATCCCAACACTCTTCATTGGATTGAGGTAAGGAATAATATCTACTTGGCCTTAAGTGACATCCCAAGGGTGCTAAAGGTTGGAAATAAATTCCATGGGCTTTAGGAATAGTGGGGGGAATATTTTAACTTTTAAAGAAAAATAACCAACCAAATGTGCCTTTACCAAAAACATCAACATTTTTTATGTCATCAATGCATTAAAATTAACCCTCATACCAATAATAACAATAGTAATAAAAACCATACCCAAACAAAATCAGAGTACCAAGAGGAGGAATAAAATAGAAAATATCAAAGTCACCAAAACACATAACCCAAGTGCTACACCAAGCTCCAATATCCAACACAACAAGACCATCCAAGAATCACGATGCACCACAAAAAGAATGAGATTATATACCTTTATATGTGTCTCTCGAAACAACATCAATTGAAAAAACAACAGACCAATGTAGGGGGAGAGTAATAAAACTAGGTAGGAGTACCCCAAATTAGTTCCCTACTAATTCCACAAGGATAGAACAAGTTAAAACATTTATTAAAAACTATTTATATTAAAACATTAATACAAATCATCAATTTATAACAATCCAAATACATCATTTCCAAAATAAATTACCCAGTCAACACATTCATAGGGAATGAAACCAAAAATTTCCTCAAACATTTTCCCCATTCCAAATTTGAATATCATTTACCATCTTTGTGTTACCGCACATATATTCCAACCACATATAAAATTCCACCACACGAGCTCCCTGTTAGAATTGATTGTTTAACTTCACATCCAACTCAACCCCATTTTTATAGTGGTAATTCATGAAACATTCAAATCCTTTGATGGTGGTCCTTAAGTCCCACTATCCATCCCATCCAACCCATGAATACACCACATAAACCAACAATCATGGTAATCAAAATTTACCAAAACCATATCAACCAAAAAATTGTGAAATCCAATCAACCAATCATTTCCATCAACATTTCAACAAAACATGCCAAACCCATTTCAATAAACTAAATTGATTATTAAAAAACTCCATAAATCCACATCTATGCCAAAATAATTTCAATAAAATAACATTTTTATTAAAATCCATTTCCACAAACCATTTCCACAAATACAACAATGAAATCATTTTTAAAATTGCAAATTTAAAATCCATTGATAAAGAAAAATGTACAACAACATCAAATTTACCCCCAAAACACATAAATAACCACCCAAGGGGGTTCAAAAAAGAATAACACATCAATTTAAAAACATATTTCAAGTAAAAAAATTAATTTGAAGTTAATAATTCTAGTTATAACAAGTGGAATTGAGTGTGAAGTTACATACCTTTTGGGTTTTAGGTAAAAACGACCAAAGGAACAAAAATGTCAACAATCGAGGTGAAAACTAAAAAAACCTTAGATCCCTTCCCCTAACACCAACAAGGACATGAATGACTATTATTGGAAACAAAAATTCATTATATATCCACAATGGACGTATATCTATGAATTTGGGAGGGAAAGAGAAGTAGATCTATGTAAAACCACGAAACCACCAAGAAAAGAGACTTACCAAGGGATATTCGCCTTCAATATATCATGAAAACCATTTGTAGCACTTCAAAAAATGAGTGGGAGAGGTACCATAAACATTGAAAAGAGGAAATACTATGTTAGAACAATATATGGGTAAAAATGGGGTATTTTGAAAAAATACCGATCAAAACCCCTTTTTAAAAACCCACATTTTAAACTGTTCATGGTTAGCCGCATGGTTAAGAAGACCATGTGCTAACTGTGCACCTACTACTACCTCATAGGGAACCTTGCATGGTTGGCCCAGATGGTTAGAAAAACCATGTTCTAAACATGGAAAATACAATGTCTCATATTGCATGATTCACCCATGGTCACCGTACAGTTTGGAAAGCCATTAGACTTAACTATGCACCATATCCCTTCCTTATCTCCCAACATTCATAGTTTCATTCAAGTGTTTCATGGTTTTCACTAATCGCTCTCAAACCATTGACTCTTTGAAAAGCCCCAAAATCTTCCAAAAAACCTTCATAAATCTCCCAAAACATACCCAACAACTTTCCACAAATACAAATCTTTAAATAAAGGGTTACATTCCACAAACTGGGGGTGATACAAAATATCTATACTAACTTCAATGTGATGGTTATCATGGGTTTAGGGTTATATTATATAATCATTTGATACATAGACATATATATATATATATAAAAGGAAGGAGGGATGATTCATATATCATCAGATTTAATTTGATAATAATTAATACATAATAAACTATGAAATAAATAATTCATTTAAATTAATAAATCCAACACATATAAAATTTTATTAATGTGGTGATTATTAAAAAAATGCAATAATAACCGCCATAAGTATTTAAATCATTCATCATGGCTATTTATTTTTAAGATTAATTTTCTTAAATTAATAACATAATAAAAAATTAAATAATTAATTACATATTTTATATTCTGTCTAATTTTTTGGGGTTACACATCATGTTATTAGCTACTGCATATCTTTTAGTTCCGATCTACACATATACTATATGACCTTGCTTTTTCTTACATTATTAATACGTCACATTAATGATAAACTACATAAATGAATAACATGACCCATATCCAAAGGATTTCTATCTTGGGAAAATTAAGACATATATAACTTTAAAAAAAATACAAAAATAAACCTTTATTTAATTTCTTCTTCTCTAGCTTCTTAATTTCTCTAGAATTGTTCCTAGTACAAGTAATCACCTGAGGATATACTTTAAAACATGGTGGGATAAAATCCCAATAATAGTATAGATAAGAACATGATACAATATAACAAGTGGTGATCAAAATAATTATCATCCTAATATAGGTTTGGGATCATAATCATTATAGTAAGTATTAAGAAAAGGCTTGGAATGTGGTAATGCATAAAAATGAAACATAATGTCAAAGTGGTAAACTACCACACATAGTTGTGAAAAATATTTTCTCATTTTTACACATATTTCAATTTATTCCATTAGATTCATCACATCACCAAATGAATTGGGGATCTATATAATATTATGTGCACTTGTGACATCAGAACATTTACATTGTGTCATATAATTCCATACACACCTGTTACATCATAACATTTACATTATCATGCATTCCACGTAGAACCTATATCAATATTGAATATAAAATAATCCATGGAAATGAATATTATTAATTTCCTAAATAAAAAATTCATAAAAATTGGGTTACCAAATTAAAGAGGTAATACCACACTTTATATAAAAATAATCAACATTGAGTGAAGAAGAAACAATATCGAGATGTAAAAGGTGTGTTTTTTTGAAAGAAGGGGTTTTTTGAAAAAATATACGTTTTCCATAAAATAGAGTAGAAAAAATGTATATACCTGAATGTGTAAGATTATGATTATAAAATATTATTTAAGGATTATCCATAAATAAAATTGGATGAAAGAGGGAAAACCTAAAGAAAGAGAGTTGGGTTCGTCAATTCCCCTTACCTTGTGTCTAAAATATTCCTTCTTGTTAATATCCTATATAATCACATTAGATTAATTAATTAACATATAAATAACCTTTTACGCATGAGTTTTATTCATTTAGGTTTTATTAATTTCATTTATGGTATTTTCATTGAGTTATATTGTTTAATTTCATAGTTTAGGAGACTTTATTTTCATGGTTTTCAGAATCAGTTCAATTTTATACATGAATGGATGTTCGTGTGAAACATGGTTAAATATATAGAATTGTTATTATAATTTATTAATGATATTAAGATGTTTAAATGAAATTATGAAGAATTGTTTTATATGGTATCAGATTAATCATTAGATAAATGTAAATGATGATCGTTTTAGGTAAATTTTTGCAGTTTTTTGAACACAACAAACTCATTTTGTTTTATCATTTGGTATTATGTATATTAATTAGATATAGAACATAAATAGGGATGTATAATAAAATTTTAAAACTTTTTTCAACTATTTAATGGTTTTATTAACATCCTTGAAGGTGTTAATGTAAAATTAAAGTGCACACCCATGATGTCGATAAATTGACACATGAGGGGATAAAATTTCTTTTCTAGAATAAAAGAGAGAGCGGGATAATTTTCATGATAGATATTACATTAACATGATATCATTAATTTATATCAAACAAACTATAGTTATCAATCTATTTGGATAATAGATGGAGAGGAGAAGAGAAGAAATTAAATGAAATTGAAAAGAAATTAAATGACAAAGGAAGAGGATTTTACCTATTGGATCTATCCTCATGTAGAACCTTCTTAGAGAAAAGGTTTTGATTTTTGATGAGACCAAAAGATCATGTACATGGGAGAGGGTCTTGGGAAGTGGTTTCAGACTAATTTTTACATGACACAAATCTTTAGAGGTGTGAGGAGAAGAGGGGGTGACAGGTAGTATTTATAGTGGAGGAGAGGGATGTTTTCCCATTATTTAATTCATTAGGTAATTATTTTCTAAAGATAAGAAATAGTGTGGATTCTTGACACTTAATATTGTTTTTAAATTATGTGAGTGTGAAACAAATTTTCTTAAATCCATGATGACTCAATGAATAGTGTATTTAACTTATATGGTATATATAACGTAAATTACTATATTTAACTATTCCCCAAAAATTATAGTTTTTCAGAAAAAATACAAAACAATAACCATAAAAATTATTATATGTGTAAACATAAAAATTAAACTTCATTTTATGAAAATAATTATCAAAATATGTGTTATTTAATTTTTAATTATAATAATTATTTACTTGGAAAATATAGATTTTAAAATTATAAATGATTTTATAACAATTTAAAAAAATCTTAATGTTATAATTAAATTATATTAAAATAATTAGACACAAAAATATTAATTTATGGGGACATTTTATGAAAATAAATTTACTTTTAAACAATTACATTAATAAAAAAATTGTAATTACATATTTATGACCTACAAAAATTCCTACACTTAATAAATAATATTGAAAACAATTTATTTACCTTGAACGAGTCATAATTATACCATAATTTAATTTATGATTTGCCTAAAATATATATACACATTAATGGGCATGGTTACTATTCATTTGGCTATTTTACTTTTTATAAGTGTCATAACACCATTCCTAATGTCAAGTTACTATTTCATCGGTATTAGTTAATTATCTTCAAGAAATAATTCTTATTTCATTAATTCTTAATTTATAATGTTTTTATTATGGTCTATAAATGATTTTATGTGATTTATACTATGTGAAATTACTATAATAAGGCTGAAATTCCATTGATAAAAGACTGGGTCATTACACATACAATGCTGGAAGTTAATACATGGTGTGTAATGATGTCACATATAGAATCATATGATGTTATATGAATTATATAGGGTGTTCCTTATTTTTTTTTTTAAGGGGGTAAAAGGCATTTTATTGATAAGAAAAAAAGTTACAAGAGGCGGAAGGATGGAATTCTTTTACAATCTCTATCAAGCAAAGATGAGAACTCCGCAGGTAAAGAGGTCAGCCAAGTCAAGGACTGATGAATGCCTTTGTTGGCAAGAGCATCTGCAACATAGTTCGCTTCCCGATAGGTGTGAGTGGCTATGTAGTCTATCCCTTGGAGAGCGTTGAGACAATTCGTCCAAAGAGAGGTGAGAGACCAAGCCAGATGAAGGGTACCGTTCCAGATGGCCCGAATGATAGTAGTAGAGTCACTTTCAATCCAGAGTTTTTTCCAGCCTCTTTGAAGGGCAAAATCAACGGCGTGAATGACACCCAGCATTTCAGCTTCCAGGGAAGAGGAATGGGCACAGCCAGCGTAGAAGCATCCCTGACAAAGACCAGCCGAGTCGCGAAATATAGCACCACAACCAGCCGGGCCTGGATTACCCTTGGAGGCACCGTCAACATTCACTTTGATCCAACCTGACATCGGTGATTGCCAGAAAACTTCGAAAGATCGTTTGGTTCGAGGATAGACGCCGGGCACACGAAGGTGACGAAGGATCTCAAAATCGCCCACTGAATTGGTGCAACATTCTTTTTGAATTGACGCCGCTTCATGTATCGCAATAAGAATTCGAGATTTACCTGCAATTAAACTAAATGAGCGCTTATTATGCATAATGTCATTTCTAGCATACCATATCACATGAAGCAGTTCTGCCACCGCCGTAAGCAGCAGATTTTTAACCTGAGGAGAGAAAACATAACTAGTGCACTTGTTAAGGAATAAAGAAATAGTATCAGAAAAGGACCATCTGCAATTAAAAAGGTCAAAAACATAATTCCATAAAGCAGAAGCCGTCGCACACGACAAAAAAAGGTGATTCGCATCTTCCCTGTGTTGATTACACAAGCGACAAATGGAGCAAAGTTGAATGCTAAAGGATTGTAGACAAGCTTCAGTGGGTAATCTATTATGGGCAATTCGCCAAATGAGATTAAGTCTAGAGGGTTTGATCCACGGCTTATCAAAATGGCTCACCCAGTGTAGAATAGAATCACTTTTAGTGGGATAATATATGTTCTGATGATGAATAATATCAATCTTTTATAGAAATTTCATTAATATATTATTAAAAAAATTAGAGGTATTTATAATAAGTAGAATAATATTATGATCATTGGGCAACATGATTATTGGTAATTATGACCATTTAGTATTATGAAGACTGAGCATAATTGAAATTGCGTGTTATGACTAATGGTAATTTAGATGTTATAAGGTGACTATTAGAATATTTTTAAAATAAAATTAATTTAGATAAATAATTGATTCATAAGGGAGAAACAATGGACACACCCAATAGAATCATACCTTATGAATCTCATTTATCAAATATTTTAAAGGAGGTAGTATCACTCTGGTTCACAATCAAAAAATCCCAAGAATAATTTCAACAAGTGAGGCTCGAGAAAAACCACCTATGGGAAAATCTAAAGTTAGTAGAAATAAAATATATATCAATGTTTTCTAAGCCACCACATGAAATTTCTACTACTACATAAGTTTTTGTTAGGGCCTATGCCACTAAAATAAGGTGTTATATATCTTGAAATTAATATTATAAGGGTCATAATGTTGTTTATTCTAAATATTTTTCAATAAATAGTGATTTTAATTTAAAATACTTAACTATCATATTTAGAATTTTTTTTTATAAAATGATTTTTTTTAAATAAGAATTTAAAATTAGTAAATAGTGAATTTTATTTTATTATCCATGTTAGTAAATTTTTTTGGTAAAAATTAAACATGGTATGAATATATAATGTATATTATGACATCATAATGGCCCAATATATTATTCAATAAATACTATAGCGGGATTGAGGACTAAAATAACGATTTTTATTAAAATAATGTTTTTTAAATGTAAGAATAAAAAATCTACAAAATAAAATAATGAATGTTCCAAATCCTTTAATATATTTTAAGGTCTTAAAATCAATTATTTGTAAAAATAATCCCTTCTACCTCTAAGAGAACTACTATTTAAATATGTTCAACCCATTAAAAATTAAAATACATAATTCCCCTTCCTTTTATCAAAAACTATTGATTGAAATCATTAGAGATAAAATGGTTTTAAATAATTTATAACGTATAATCCAAAAAACTCTACTTGGAAATTTATAAACAATCCCATTCATTTTCAGAAAATAACCTCAAATTCTATTGTATCATCCCATTACTATATTTTATGTATTTCTACTATCTTTTCTAGTTTTCCTCTTTAATTGGATGTATCATGGAAATCCAAAGATAGAATTTTTTTAGAAAATTGATCTAATTTATAGGGATGTATGTTTTTTGAATTAATGGATTCCAGGTATAAATGTGTTAATGGCTTGGAGGGGTTATCCTTGAGATTAGGGAACACCTGAGTTAGTTTCAGTTTTTATATAATAATTTATAGTATCCCTATCTGAAGGATTTTTACAAGTTGTGTATGGAATACATGTTATATAATGCTCTCCAGGATCAAGTCATGAGATTTATACACATCATGAAAGACTACGTAATGTGTAATGTTAAAAGATCTATTTTTAATAAAAAGGAAATGGGGTTTTAAGAATATATAGAACCCTTAGATTACAAGATGTGTAAAGGGATTAGATGCCATGTAAATGTCATTAACATAGATTTTAGGGAATTCCATCGGCAAAATATCATTTCATTCTTCCAAAAATCTGTATCCTCTCAACATAGAAGCTCTCTTTGGTGATTCTGGGGACCTCCAAACCTTATATATCATTTCATTCAATAGTTGATCATCATTGTAATTGTGTCATGTTTTTTCGAGTGGCTAATCATTTGTGATTTTTATTACCTTTTATTGATGATTCACATTTGGATTGTGTTATCAGATACATTAATTCGTGGCAATTTTTTTCGTGTTTCATTTCTTAATCCATTGTGCTGTCTAATTATGGGGGTTTAATCCTTACAGTTTGTGATGCTAAGGGTGTGTGTCATTGAACTATGTTTTGATATTTACTCTTCACCAAACATTTTGGTTAAATCAAAACAATCGTAATCAATTAATTTAATCAAGGGTCTATTGTTTTTTTCTTCAAGTAGGTAGATCTACATTACGGGAATGTGCTATCCATGTTTTAGGTAGGTGGATCCATATATAGTCTTTTTTGGTGAGCTATATTTCTAGTGTTTTTTAATAAATTCTTTTATTAAATTAAATGTGACGATTTACTGATTTGTTTTGGGTGTGTAATAGCGGTTTTGATAAAATATAGGTTTTCCTTGTTGTGGAAAATTGAAAGGGGATTCAATGAATTGTGAAATTATTTTTTGAAATGGTTTTAACAGATGAAATGATGAGAGGGTTTGATGAAATGGTTTTGAAACAAGCGTATATGGGAATACATGGGTACATTGGTAGAAGGTGTATTAATAATACTCATCCAATTTAGGGGGGTTTGCCATTGGGTTTTCCTCTACTCCCAAGTCCCTTGATTATAGGGACTTGTTATACCTATTAGGCGTTCAATTTTTGGGGTTTTACTCTACCCTCTAGACTTTATTCATATGTCTAGAGGCTTGATGCCTGTGCAATTGCCTGTATTTATGAATGGGTGACCTAGCTATCCTGACCGAATGTGATCTATGGCATGTTGTTACATGATATTCTTGACTGATTTGGGCTCCTTTTGGATTATAACATTTGGACTATAATACCAAGGATGTGATATAATATGAGATTCATGATTTGTATTACATGATATATCAGTTTTGATATATTTATAGGAAATTATTTGAAACAAATTTACCTTTTTTATTTGAAAATTTAAAAAAATGTGAATGTAAACATTTTTATATGTTTTTTAGAAAATTTACTTAACTATATAGCATGCCCTGTTTTCATTAAAGATGAGAATTCATGGATTATTATTGTAAAACATGATATGGAACACATGGGTGAGACCCTATAGATTCTATTATCTCACATCCTTCAAACCTCATCGATGGTGCACAGACCTGGTTACATATCTTAATGTAAGGAATGGAAAGGTCCCACAATGAGGCCGTGAGATTTTTGTCAGTTGGTATTGGGTAGCTAGATGGTGACATGGTGTGTTTTTTCCCACACTATCATACTGAGACAGTTGACATAGCTTTTTTAGTTTTTTCAATTTTTTTATTGGAATTATATCCTAGAGATTGTTTTTCAACCATTTCTAATTTAATACTTCGACTGTTCTCTTTTCATTATGAAACACACACACACATATATATTCATTTTTATTCTATTAAATATTTATATAAATTTTTTGTCATGTTGTCTTCTTTTGATTGGGTGAAATCATATACTATATTTGTTATTGTTTCCTAGGTGCTAGATGCCCACTTGTGGGGACTCAGAACACATATTTGGTATATGGAGGATTTTTTTAGCAACTAGTTCAAGAGGGTATTTAGGTCGGGTTCACCATATTTTGGTATCATATGATGTTTTTCCTAAATTTTACTTATCATGGGACAATAGGTATACTAGAGATAGGGATTTTGGGACATGAGATGTATATTGTGGTGAGTTCCTAACCAACTCTTTTCATGATGACCCTCATGTTACGATGGGATGTTGGGATGTGTGTCTTATGTACTTAGTTCATGATATAAATATCATTTTTTTATTATGGGGATTCTGGTTTGAATTGAGATTATTAGGTTCTATAATTGTTTCTTCTATTTTAGTGTGCTACAATATGGCTCTGAGACATGTTCCTCAAGTTCATTAGGAGGGTGTGACTGATGCTCTTTAAGGGAGTCCTCCTATGGATCTGAATATTAATAATGAGATCAAGAACATAGTTCATGATTTAAAGAAAAATATACCTCAATCTTAGAAAATAGTTTTTGAGGGACAACCACGAGTTTTAGGAGACATATATCGATCATGAGAGTTCTTGATTGGGAAGACACCTTCCATAAAATGTATAAATGATCATTAAGATTTGCAGGACAATATTGACAATATTTTTACAATTTTAAACTTATTAGATATACCTAATAGCATTAATTTAATGTGAATAGAATTAAATCATGGTTTTCCCAGCTTGTGATGGTGAGATTCCATGGAACATGATGATTGACACATGGGATTGGACTAGAAGGGTTTCAGAACTCTTTTTTACTGGTAGTTTTTTCCGGAGTCTTTGAAGATAAGGAAGTCTATAGAGTTCCTCTATTTATATTAGGGAGATAATTTGGTGTTGGAATAAACCAATATCTTTAATGAACTAGTTCATTTTTACACTGGATGTTATAAAGAATGAAAAGTCGAAAGATCATAAGTAACATCATGGTTTATGATCAGAGATCAAATCCCAAGAATTTATGATATATCTTTAAATCATTGCAGAGAAAATGGATAGGGATATTATGTTAGACAAAAATATTGTTGGAATGTATGGATATTATTTCCCTTCTCTCCACTGAGTGGTAGATTTAGTGGAACTCTTGAGAAAAAGAGAAGTGAAAGGAATATCATTAGAGTGGTTGATGTGGTTCATGGTAGAAAGTATCTTCAGCATGTGCATTTATTGCTAGTGGTGTGACTGTGACTTTCTATAAGTGTGGCATGATTACACTCACATGTTGATAATTTACCTTAACAACAAAGATATGTAACTTGTGTATACATTATGGTCATCTGTATCATTACTGTCAGTCTATGTATACACCTTGTTATAGTATGGGATTATTACATCTAAAGGAAACATTGGCATTGTCAGATGAATCATTTAATATAATCATCTAGTCACATAACATAGGAGTGAATCACCTTTTTGATGTGTATGATTATCCAATAGAGGTAGACACAGGTCTAGGGATAGTTAGAGGTATTATATTTCTTTCATCTTACATAATTATTTTCTTATTTGATACTGGTTCTACCCACTCATTTCTACCTGGATTTTTTTATTGTTTACCTTCTAATGAATATCATGTCAATTTTATGGATTTAGAAACACCTCTTGGGAAGATGAAAAGGTTGGGGTTTCATTGTACATCTTGGATTTGTCAATATATGATATAGATTTAGTCTGTTTTTTTTTCAATTTCTTGAACTATATTTGTTTGATGTCATCATCTGGATGGATATGATTTTTGATTATCCTGATGAGGCTGATTGTTATCATCATCTTGTTTTGTTTCTTGTGGGAAATGGGATCTCAATGGTATTTCATGGAGAGTTGGATATGTGGTCTGGACCTAAAGTAAATTCCTCACCAATGGTTTGGAGTTTGTTCTCTTATATTACAATTTTGCATGATGAAATTTCTTCTATTGTTTATGTTCCTTCTATTATTCTGATTTTCCAAAACTTTCCTTGCTTATTTCTCCATGATTCATCTTGTGAGGGAGGTTGAGTTTACATTTGACCTGGAGCCATGCACGTAGATTATTTCAATACTTTCATATCATATGGATATAATAGAGTTGAAATTCAGTTCGATTACCTGATAAAAAAGGGTTTTGTTCTCTGTAGTGTTTCAACTTGGAAACCCAGTGCTCTTAGCTAGGAAAATATATAGTTCACTCTGATTTTTTTATACTATCAGAGGGTGAACTCGATAAAATTGAAAAAAATTTATCTTATTCTTTATATGGATGATTTTTTTACTAGTAATAAGGTGAAAAGTGGTTTTCAAATATTGATCTTCGGTTGAGTTATCATCAGCTCAGGGTTTAGGAGTTTTATATACCAAATAAAGCATTCAAGAGCATGTATGTCAATTATGGATATCTGGTGATGTCACTTGTTCTAAAAAAACTGATATAGTTTTTACGGATTTGATGAATCATATATTACATTAGTATCTCATCACATTAAATGTAATTTTCATGGATGATCTTCTTGTTTAATCGTGATCCAAGCATGAGAACTAGAAAACAAGAGTTTTGTTTTGGAAATCATAAGGTGTCATAATTTTTATGGAATTTTTTCAAAATGATATTTCTAGATTCATGATGTGATGTTATTTGGGAAACTAATTTCAGAGAAAGGATTATAATTTGATCCTAAAAAGGTAAAGGTTGTCTTCTCATGGAGAAAACCACCAAATTTCATTGCAATTTGGGAATTCCATAGTCATACCAGATATTATCAGTAGTTATTTAAGGATTTATGAATGATGATGGAATCACCTTTGAATTATCTTACTAGGAATGGGGTGAAATTCATATGGGTTAAAAAGTGTCTTTATTCTTTTGTTATGTTGAAAGGGCTTCTATCATCAGCTTTGATTCTGATCATACTTGAGCCTGGTGATCAGTATATGGTTTTGAATGATGATTATAGAACTGAGTTGGGTTGTGAGCTTATTAATGATGATCAAGTGGTAGATTATATCAATCTTTATATTCAACCACATTAGAATAGTTAACCCAAACATGATTTAGAGCCTTACATCATTTTTCATACACTTTATTATTAGAGGAACTATAATTTTATGGAGATGGCCATAGTATTTATTGACAGTAAGAGTTTGAGATATATCTTTTCTAAAAAATACATGAATATCATATATATACATTGGTTAGAATACCTTTATATGTTTTACTTAAATATAATTTACACCCCAGGGAAGGGGAATGTCGTTACAAATGATCCTAGTAGTAAAGTTCCATCCAATGATATTTATGAATTGAAGGAAGAGTGAAACCTTATGGTAATTTTTACTCAGTTATCTCTAGATTCGTAGGAGGATGCTTTAGTTTTGGTTTTATCCAATTTGTATTAATCATTTTTTATGCTTGTGTCTATTCTATAATTTCACGAACCAGATGATGTGTTTAGAAAAATTATAGAAACCCTATATTGTGGGGAGAGAATTTTGTGTTAGTGTCTCTCTTTAGATAGTATTCTCAATTTTGGGGTTGCTTTGCCTTCCCAACATATGTGAGGTGTTCTATTTTTTTTGATTAACATTGTTATTTTTGTACTTTTTTTATAACGAAGGATGTATTGGGAAATGAGACGAGGATTATGGTGGCCAGAAATAAATCTTGACATTGTAGATTATGTTTCTTCTGTTATACCATCCAAACAATAAAGGAATATTATATTAAACATTGTATATTTCTCAAGATTATTCAACATTTAGTCTTTAAATGGGACAAAGTATCCTGGGAATTTGTTATTGGACAACCATGGACTCCCTATGGAAATAATTCTATCTGGGTGGTGATTGATCAATTGAAAAATTCAGCTCATTTCATTTTGATTAGGGACACTACTAAAGTTAAAGATATGAGTATGATCCATGTGTAGTAAATTTTGATGTTACATGGAGTTTTTTATTATTTCATTTCAGAAATAGATCATAGGTTTACTCTGATGTTCTAAAATAGTCTCCATGAGGTGATGGGGAATCAGGTCAGATAGAGTATTGCTTATCATCCATATACACATGGTCAGATAGAGCATACTATTTAGATCATGGGGGATAACCTATTTTCATGTCTCTTTTACTTTGATGGATCATGGGACAACCAATTGAGTTTGGTTGAGTTTACAAAGAACAAAAATAATTCTTTTTTGGATTTTAAGGTTCACCCATATAAATCACCAATTTGTGGGGAGGATGTGGTAAAAGATTCATTCATGGGACCAAGTTTGGTTCATGAGACATTCACAATGATATTGGACATAATTAATCATTTGGATACATATTAGATCAAACATAAATATTATGTTGATCAACAGAGTAATATTTTTTATTTTTGCTCAGGTGACCATATTTTCTTGGATGTTTCTCATAAGTTGGGTCACCACATGCTTGAAAACCAAGGAATGTTAGCTCCAATATATATTGGACTATTTGATGCCACTGAGAAGCTTTCATATTTTTCATATTATTTTTCATGACCAGTTCAATTAATATCCATTAATGATGTTTTCCACATATTTTAGATCATTAAATACCATCCTGATTCCTCTAGTGTTCTAATATAGGATGTGATTTAGTTAGAGATAGATGTTTTTGTGTTGAGAATCTAGTAGGGATCTTTGACTCTCAAGTGAAAGTATTGTGAGGGATATTGATTATGTTTTTCAGAGTGTTATAGAAGAACATATCAGATTCTCATGAGAAGTTGGAGTGTGTGTTTTTGATGATTGAGTAGTGTCCTCCCCGATTTACCAAACATCATACTTCAATAATACATTATAGGGATAAAATATCTTTTATTGGATAGTTTGTAACATCTCATTACCCAATTTCAGGTATTTTCCTTCTCTTTACTAGTTTTTCTCTTTAATTGGGCCTATCATGGGAATTCTAAGGATGGAAAAAAAATTCTGAGATAAATGACCTAAAGGTCAGGGATGTATGTTTGTTAGAATAAATGGAGTCTGAGTATAAATATTTTAATGTCTTGGAGTATTTCTCCTTGAGTTCACAGAACAATCGAGGTTGTTTGGGTTTTAATATATGAATATGAAGTGTCTCTATCTATAGGAACTTTATATTATGTTTAAGGATTACACAATGTGTAATTCTCTCCATGCTCAACTCATGAGCTAAGTACACATATTGAAAATTACAAACTTTGTAAGGGTTAAATTCCATGTAATTTTTAAATATCATTTTTTATAATAATGTGATGTGTTTTCTATGTATATTGACCCAATTGATTACAAGATGTTTAAAGGGATTATACACCAGGTAAATGTCATGAATAGTAATTTTAAGGCACTCCAATAGCTGAATATAATTTAATTCGTCCATAGCCCCCTCCCATCACATCTCCAATGCATTGTATTACTACTTTAGTGACATCTAATCCTTCCACATCATATTTTAGTGAGGGATCATCAATTGAGTTTTTGTGAGTTATTACAACTAAATAATTAAAATTTATTCTTCATTTCCATGGATCGTAGTGGTTCCACTTTGTTGTGTTATCAGACCCATTGATCAATAGTGATGTTATTCTTATTTTTCTTATAGATCTATTAGCTGATATTGTTTTGGGGGGATAATTACTTGTTTTTTGTGGTGTGGCGGGTGGGAGTTCTTAAGGTATGTTGTTATCTTTCCTCTTCGCTGACCCTTTTTGTCAAATTGAATCAATCCATATGTGTATTTTGATTTCAAGGCCTCTGTTTTCACAGTTTTGTAGTTCCTATCTGTGGATCCCATTATGGACATGTGTGAATCGAGTTTTGAGGTAGGTGGTTCCATCTCTATCCTGTGCCGGTAAACTAATATTTTTTGGTTTTTTTATAAATTTCATTATTAAATGAAATATAATCTTTGACTTATTTTTGTGTGTGTGAGGAACTAGATTTTTAATAAAATAGGGTTTTACCCTATTTTTGGTAAATGGAATGGGTTTTCAAGGAATTTTGAAATGAATTTATTAAATGGGTTTCAAATAATGAAATGTTAAAATGTTTTTATGAAATGGTTTTGAAAATGGAGTACATGGGAAGCCTTGTGTACATTCGTGGAAGGTGTTTTAATATGAATATTCCATTTTTGGGCATTTCGTCAAGGGTATTTTCTATGATCCCTAGGCCAATTGTTCTAGGTAATTTTTAGACATGTTGGGGGTTCACTTTTTATTGTGTTCCAATGATTTATATACTTGATTCATATTCCCAATGGCTTCATGCATTCACAATTATCAATTTTTAGGAATAAGGGTCCTAGCTATCCAAACCTAGTGTAATCTCTAGCATGTTTTTACATATGATTATTGGAAAATTTTGGATGATTTTTAATTTTACTATTTTGATTATACTACCATAGTTTTGAAATGATATGTGATGAGTTATTTGGTTTGAAATGATATATCTGATTTGATATATTTATATGAAATAATAAGAAAATGATTTAACTTATTTAATTAGAAATTAGTAAAAATGTGAAATTAATTTTTTTCAATGATTCTGTTAAAAAATGCTAAACTATATACCAGGCTTTGTTTTCAATAAATTTTATAATGATTTTATTTTTGTTCAGACACATGATATGGAAAATCTGGGTGAGAACCTATTGATCCTATTAGCTTACACATTTTGTATCCCTTCAGTGGTTTATAGAACATGTTATGTATTTTGATCTAGGAAAAGGCATGGTTCCACTATTGGGCTACAAGATCTTCTATTAGCTAGGTTTGGGTACCTAGATGGTGTGGTGATGCAAGTTTTCCCACACTATCTTATAATAGTAGTAGTTTTATTTTTTCATCCACTTTTGTTGGAGTTTACTCTTTTGGATTGTTTTTATATCATTTCAGTTATATCACTTCCACGATTCTCTTTGTATTATGAAATATTTATAATTATTTTTTCTTCAAATATTTCTTTATTTACATGTGGATATATGTCATGTTGTCTACTTCTGGTAGGGTGAAATAGTTCCCACTATTTTTTTTTGTTTATGGGGTTGCAGACACCATCATTTGGGGATCTAGAATACGATTCATGTGCGTGTTTGGGTTCATCATATCTCCTACTACTTTTCACTCAAAAGACTTAAAGAAATAATTTACTCTAACTTTACTTCTCTTAATTCATTTTAAGTAGTTATCATGTTTTTAAGGAGGTCCTCCTAATATTTTAGAAGAAACCACTTATGATAATGGCTTCTCTATCTTCTTTTCCATTCAAGAACTTTATTCTTATATTCCATTATATTCCCAATTACTAATGATGAATTTTCATTATATGCATTCATATAGAATCTATATGATTCCAAAATAATTATATAATACATTTATCTCTCATTAATATCTTCCATGATCATTTATGTACAGTCATAATGCTACTTAAATTATCCCATGATTTCCCTTCCAAATTCTTTTATTGCAAATACCAATCAATGATTTCATTTAAGGGTATTGGACATGATATAATAAGAATTCATTTAATGGTGACACTCATGTATGAAACACACATTTTTTAATTATGGTATTAAAATTATGAAATATGTCATTATTTTATAAAATGGACATGGAACACATAATGTTAGATAATATAAAGGGTTCACTTAGATAACATTCCAATACATTTCGAAATATTTTCATCTCATGAGATACCATTCATAGGACACAAGTGGATAACCTAATGAAAAACTATGGTATGATTTCTTGGAAGTCACCCTGAATTTATACTTATTACCTCACATCTTATTTTGTTGTCACATTCTATGATACTATGATTTTATGATTCCTTTTTCTCATTCTGCGCCTCCATGTGAGCATTTTTGATATTTAACTAATCATGTTATCCTTATATAACTATATAATAATATGTATTATTTATCATCATTATATACATTTATGATTCCCTTAATGAGTGTTATAGATCACCCCTCCTTTTCTATGTCCCCATGTTACCTTGTATAGAATTAAGAGTTCAATGAAAATTAGGAGCATATTATGTAGTATTAAATAATGGCGATGTAATTTATTTTATATTAATTAATATTGTATGTAATTTCCAAAATACACCACCAATATAAATTTTCAAAATTTATTGTATGGTTATTTATGTTAAAAATAAAGAAATAATAATTCTTTAGAGATATCAGTTATTATATTTGGTATTAGGGAACATTTTAGTTTTTATGGATGTAGATTAAAAAATAATTAGAAATATTTGTAGGTTTATATCAATGTGTTGTAAAAAAACATATTTTTTGTAAATAATAGAGTATGTTGATTCTATAAAATGAAATCATTATCTAGATACTAAAAGTGGATCAGGATTAGGGACATATATACCTAAGATTAATTATCCTAAGTGGTATTTTTTGAGTAAAAACTCAGTGTATACCTGCTGCATGATAAATATTTATTTCTTCACAAATAGTTTGAATCTCATTGGGGATATTATTAGTTAAATTCAAAATCTAATTATAAATCGTTTTTAAATACATAAATATATGCTTAGATTTAGAAACATAGTAGGAAAAGTTCAATGGAACACCTAGTTAGAATCCCCTTGGAATATAAGTTATGATATAAATGTAATTTATAAGTTATTTTTCCAATGTTCATAGTTTCTATTTTCATTATTAGTTTATTTATTTTCATAAAAAAATAAATAATATTAAATAAAATTTTGGGAATTATGATGAATCTTTTCAAAAACATATGTGATGGGAAGTGTGATGATTTTCCCAATAGAAGTCAAAATATTTTAAGAGATCGATTTAAGAAATTTCTTGAAGCACTAGAAAAAATGACTTAATTAAGAAGTTATATCATCAATAACATTGAATTAATTCTACCTTAAAAGAAAGATAAAGTCATGGTTGAGTTTATTATGAAATAATATCTCGGAATTTTAGTGGATATTTTGATCCCTCAATTGAATATTAATGGATTTATTCAACTGGGAAGCTATTCTTTAACCTCAAATTCCAAGATCATGAAAAATTAATTCTAGATATATATCTTTTTTGGGGAGAATATAATACCCAAATAGACCGAAGGCCTTCTTCTTTTTATTGATTTTTGATAAACCCCCTTTTAAGGGATGAGGGGGAACCCTTACAAGGCCCGTAGATTTAGAGATTACATGACTTGTAGGCCTTAAAAATTATACAGAATCTACTTGGAACTCCACCTCCCAGATTCTTCATCATGATATCACCTCTCCACCTTTAACAGGTCTATTCGGATAGTCTTCCCATTCATTCACAGGCTGGTCCCGATGGAATTGCATACCCTCTCTTTCTTACAATCCTTTTAGCTTCTACTATGTTGAATGCGCCTGCTCTGATCCCCATCTAGAGTTTCTTCCTTGTAGAGTCTGTCTGATCATTAAGTACAAATTTTAGGTGGCACATAGGAATTGAGGTGGCTTGAAGGCATTGAGGTGGCCTGAAATCCTTACTATCCCGATGGTCTTGGGTGACCTGAAGGCCTTAAAAGACCAGAGTCCCAAACCAGTGGCCCGAAGGCCCAAACATATAAATAGTTCTGGCTGCTAAAATACTGAATAGTGTCTGCTACAGGACCTACTATAGTACCTTCTATAGTACAACTATAGTACCCCAAAAATATGTCTCCACCCAGTTTTTCACTTGGGTCTCTTGGGAGCACCCGTCGAGTCCTCTCCAACTGGGCTGAGGCACTTGTGCTGGAGGGAGAATCTAATTAGTGGTGGATAATAATCGCAAATATGAACCCAATAAAAGACACATAATAAATTTATTTGGATGGATTCATGATTATATTTTTCAATAAATAATTTTCCTCAACACCCCATCCTAAAATGGAGAAGGAATGACATATATGGAAGAAAAAGTAGGATGAATTTATTGAATATTATGAAGAAAAAATAGCATGTATTGAATGATATGCCTCTAATTTTCCAAGGTATTCTAATCATAAGGTATACCACTTGTTCATAGGGTTAATTTGAAGTCTTCAAAATGCATTAGTGATTAAATATTTTAACCAATATAATTTTTTTATTTAACCCATTAAAATTGGGAAATTTTTTATTCTCCATAGTCACATGGGAATGGATATATTAATTAGAGAAAAATGTTTAACTCGATATGATATTTAGAACATTGTAATTATATTAAGAGAATCAAACATCTCAAATGTCTCAAATGTGAGATGAATCATCCTAGAAACTACCTCAATTGAACAAATAGGTGTTTAGATTTTGTAATGAAAGAAAATAAAGGTATTTAATGGAAGAAGAAGATGAAAAATAAAACAATTACAATGGATAAAAAATGATTCAGATTAGTCTACTGGTCATAGTGGAAAAATAATGGAGGGGGGGGGGGGGGGGGGTGGGTTAATTGTTTTTTCCAAGAAAATGTTTTTCAAAAACATTCATATCATAAATCCCCTAGTTTAATAAAAATTCATATTTAGATAAAATATTAAAACTATATAATTTTATATTTCAAAACGTTTCTTAGAAGTTTCATCCAAACTCTTTTTAAAAAAGGGGTTTCACTCCCTTAACATTGAAATTTTTTTTACATAAAATAAAAATCATATAAAAACATGTTAATGCAAACTATCATAGTATTTTTTTTGGATAATTTATCATGTAGGTACTAGTTTGATTTGAAATAGAGAAAAAGAATAAATTCAAGTAAAACATGTCATGTGAAACTATATTTTTGACAATGGGATTAGTCTCAATATGTGAAATAATCTCTTCAACATAGAAGTCACCCACTTCAAGGAAGTTTATTATTTAATAAACTAATACATAGATGGTTTCATGTTTTATAGACAATATCTCCCAAGGCAATCCAGGCATAGAGCCTCTTGAAGGACCCCAAAAAACCCTGAGAGGGGAGGGGTGAATCAATATGTCATCTTTTTATTTTAAACTGATGGATCATGTTCCAATGACTATAGGGACCTATTAAACCTGTTTGAAGAGGAAGTATAGAAAATAAACCATCACATGAAAAGCAATGACATAAAAATCTTACATGGTTGACCATTGAGGGATAAATCCAATGAGAATACGATGATAGTGTGTCATTTTCACCAAAGCCACTAATCTTCACATGTTGTGGATTACAAGTGTTTATCATAGTCACTATTTTATAGGAGCACTACCTCTATAAATTTTTATGGAAGAAAAACTGCATCATATAGATCACTTGTGCTAAATCCCCCTTGCTCACTGCGTTGAATGAATCATCACTAAGTTTATTGAATTGAAGGTCACTTAAATGGTTTATCATTAATTCATGCATCCTAATCTATAAATGGATTTTCTATTGAAGTACCATTATCAACCAAAGATTTAATTTAATTTCCCTCACTCTGAAAGGTTGTGTTAATTAATTCCACGAACAAATTTGGTTAATTTTCAAGCCTCCTATGGTGTTCCATGTACCAGTTTACCTCTTATGTGTACTGAGTAACAGGTATGGTTCGTAGATCACCTCCTAGACATACCAATGTTGTTTCCTCATACCATCTAGCTCCTTCATGAACAACACTTCTCTATGTACATCCTTACTCTACATAATACTCATCTTCTCTATGTACCTCTCCTCTCTACTAACTGCCCTGCTCCGCTGCATACATCAAGTGCTTCCTCCACAAACTACACTCTCTTCTGGGGACTATTTTCCATATGTGGATGGTTCTATCTGCATATCATATTTTCCTCCAAAAACCACTCTAGACAACACCAAATTTCATTCCTAAATTTTATTATCCAATACAACTTCTTTATTAAGGAGATTACTACTCCATAAATAGGCACACAAATCAAAAAATTTCTCTCATCCAGTTTACCCAATTTTCAATGTGGGACAATATTCACCTCATAATAAACTCCATAAACATACTATAAGACTCCACCACATATCTCTCCTATATCATAAATCACAGAAATTCCACAAAAATCCAACCTTCGACAAACCACACACCTCCCTTTCCATACCTTTCATACGAACATATTTTTGTTCTATGTGCTATTCTCATTGTTCCGTATGCAGTCCACAAACCGTTCCCGAGCATGGTACATGATCTATGTTCATTTCCACATGGTTCTCTCCATTTTTTGAATTACTTCACCATTATTAAGTCCATATGTTCCTATAAATAGATTCTCAATTTTGACACCCAAATTTTTTTCAAACACTGGGAAACTACACCACCTTCAATACTACTTTCAGACTCAAACGTATGACCACATTCCATGAAAAATCCCTAATCATCGTTGTGAAGATTGGAAAAAAATAGAAACCATAATCCATTAATATCGACAAGCATCCTTGATTCCAACACCATTACCATAGTTATATATGTGACAAAATAAGCCTATGTAACACATGACCTCTTCTATATTTGTATGTGTGAATAAAAATGAAACAATTTAAATGTGATTTTTAATAACTCACTATTTTAGTTACATATAATATTTTTTAAATAAATATATTAATATAAAAAACAACTCAAAAATAAAAAATAAAAAATAAAAAGAGATTAGAGATGCGAAGATGAGATGCAACTTAATCTGAATATATTCAGTCATCAAACAGTACTTCAATTATATTTTCAATGGAGCTTTAATAAGTTTCATAGAATGTAATAGAAAATTTAGTTTCATGTACCGTTCTAAAAATTTCTTCTGTATATAACATGTTAATATATAAGATCCTCTATTATTTCTTATAAAATCATCTATCCAACCAGTTTGAACATGATTGATTTATGATCCTAAAAAGCACCCTATCAAAAAGTGGTCATTAGAGACTAATTAATGTATCATTAAATCCACTAACGCATCAATTGTGATTCAAAACTAGAAATTTTATATTTAAAAATTCAACCCTATTATGTTATACATATTTTTATTTATTCACATAAAATTTGGTCAGTTGAGCTCACGGTTGGTTGGAAAGGTCAGTAGATGCAACAACTTGTCACAGTTAATTCATTCCATTATATAGTTAGTCTATTTAACAATGCATTTGGTTAATGATTTCAGGTTGTAGGTATGCTTCTTCATGGTCTAACTACAATAATATATGCATTAAGCACACTAAATTGTGAAATGTTTTCTTACAAAGGAAAGGTAACCTGATTCCATTATGTGATAGGTAGTTTCCTACATATAGTCACTTCACTGATTCACATGGTAGTTTCAATACATCACACAACTGGTTATTTTTTACAAACCATAGGTATATCTCATCATGCAGCAATAGTAAATACAAGAACACATGGTTAGTATAAGATATAAGAAAAAATTGACCTACCTATCCCTTGGTATGTAGGTTGGTCATGTTGTATGAAAATTTTCAATGTATGATATGTTTTTAACACATGGTTGGTAGATTTCAACTCTTGGTCTATTCATGACATAGAAAAGATTATCAAAATGATGCATAATAAGTAGTCTTGATATGATTTTAGGTGAATTATAACATGCAGTAGGATCCAAAAAGTCACATGAACTTCATAACTAGGTCAAATTCTTCACAATGTAAACACATTAAATATGTTATAGGTTATAATGGTAAGACCATTCATAGAAAAATTTGAATTTGTTTTTAGGAAATCATTTGCTAACATAAAATTGAAAATCATTAAAAAACATTATAAAAATGATTTTGGATCATTAAAATAAGGTTGTTCTAGTCTATTCTAATAATCTCCCCTATTGATAAAAAAAATCCTGAAATTAAAAATTAAATGAATTGAATAAAAAAAAGTATATTTTTAGATGATTTGAATAAGATATTTAATTATTAAAGTATTACCAACTAATTAAATTGATTTATCACACTTGATCTCACATTTTAGATTGTGAACATGTTAATTAGAGTGAAAATAAGGAAATTAAAAGCAACAATTATAATGAAAAATGAGAATAAAAATATAATTTTCATTTAAATAACATAACATATTAGAAAAAGGGTTACATAAGGTCTCTATTAGAGATTCTTGGCCAAATATGAGTCTGAAACACCCCTCATATCTAAATGAAATATATAATCCTTTCCATTACTCATAGAAGTAAAGGAAGAGGTTGTATACAGTACAGTGGAGGATGCAGGATCAGTAATGACTACACACTTAGGCATGGGAATAACGCAACGGAGGGATTCTCGAGTAGTTAAGACAAAACGATTGAGGGAAGATGAGGTAGAGGTTGGAGAAAGAGACAAATGAATTCATAGAGGGTATATCATTGTATTATTATTAGTGTATTAAAAGGGTTATATAAATATAGAAAAAATAACTTACTACCTTAAAACCTTTACCTAAACACTAAATAAAATCTTCTTCATAATCTAGGACAACTTCCAAAATTACAGTCCAAAAATTGAGCATTTAACTTTTTGCTTGAATTCTTGGTTCAAAGGGGGAATCTCTAGATCCATGTATTGGGTTCTAAACAACCCCACTAATTCAAACTTTATAATGATTTTGGTAAGGTAGTAATCAATACCCCTATTTATGATTTCTCATTCCAAACCATCATGATTGGAATGTTCCACAACCACTACCAGGGTCTTGGGTGCCTGTGTTCAATATCATCAAGAACAAATTACATATTTTGTTTGGAATCCTTATACATAGCCTTAAACATTTCCTTTTTGAGTTGTGTCATCTTATATTTATCAAAAAGTAACTAAATATGATGAGTAAGAGAAAGTATAGGAATAGGTGTAGGATGAAACATTGCATTCAGGAATATCAGATCTAACTACAAAACTATTTCGGAAAGGTCATCTTATAGAGAACCCAAAAATGCCTTCCGATATTAAATATATTTTTACCTAGAAAATTTATATAATGATAAAACATAGGATTATGATTATTAATAACTAACATTAGAGTCTTTTTAATGTCTTATTATCTAGCAGGAACAAAATAATTTACAAAACCATGAAATGTTTCTTTAAACACACCCATCAGATCAGATTTCAAATATTTCAAATCAAACTTAATAACATATGATATTGAATTAATTGAAGTACATGAAGAACAATATGGATCATAAGAATGTCTCCTACCAACTATCTTAGGTACAAACCCAATTGATTTCACTCTATATTGATGATTTAAAACTCTTACATCAGTATCCAGTTCAAACTTATGAAAAATAGATTTTAAATCCCCATCATCATTAATCGGAGATGTAAATTAATCAAATTCATTGGTGGGAGTAGTACCAAAACTCTCATGACGTGTCAATTCAACTAATTCCATTATAGGAGATGCCTCCAGCCTCTCTTGAGAATCTATAAGAGTGATTAGAGTTCCCTACAACACTCGTTGAGCATATGAGATGGCATTTACTTCATTTAAATTTGAAATTATCCATTATAATCATCACAATTTGGATAATAAACCCCAAATTAATAGTTCTATGGGATTTTCCCTATTATAAGGTGCTTTTAGTACAATCCTTATAGGAGTAATTCCAACAGTTGGAGATCCACCGGAACAAACTGCATAAAATTCAGTAGACTCCTCTCTCTTTGACCCATTTGTAATGAAAAATACATATTTTACAACCAGATCCTATGAAGGATAATATAAATTGTGTAATGGTAATGATAGAGACGTTGGAGGTCTAAAGGACAAGGGAAGATAGGATTTCTTGATATCCTCTTGAGCATATCATGCTTCCTTCTCCAAATCAGCAATATTATCCTCTTATTCATTTTTATCTTCTTCTTATGCTTTATATACTTCCAATTATTCAATTACAACAACTAATAACTCATTATTATACTGAACCACCACATTAGGTTCAAGACATTGATATAAAAGATCCATCGAATAAACAGAAATCTCAATAGATCAATATTGTCATACAACTTTTATAGGTCATCATCCCAATATATTTTCTAAGGGTTCCAATTAATATTCAGTTGCAGAAAAATTTTATATGTAAGGAAAAGACCATATGGTAGATTTTTACATTCCACCAACTGAGTAACTAAGCCATTAGACTCTGAAAAGTATAAAATTACCATTGTATTGGGTGAAGAACAAATATTTAAGGTAGGATTAAATGAATTATATAAATGTACCATAAAATATCTACATAGATCAATATGACAACAATTTTTCATAAAAAATATGAATAATTGATCCTGGTACCTTAGAAAGCTGATATATCCATTTCATAGACAAACTATGTGATTGATAAATATTACCAGCAATCTGAATTCTCTACTCAGCTCAACAACCAATGTTCATAAGGGGGATCCATTTATAGTTAGCTCATTTGAGGCACATTGACACTCTAAGAGATTATGATCTATTTGAATATGATATTTTGTAATCATAAAGTTCTCATTTTTGAAAAACACCTATGCAAATTTT
Organism: Viscum album; assembly: GCA_963277665.1. Classification (NCBI taxonomy): domain Eukaryota; kingdom Viridiplantae; phylum Streptophyta; class Magnoliopsida; order Santalales; family Viscaceae; genus Viscum; species Viscum album. The sequence goes on along the minus strand of OY728127.1, from coordinate 1,205,852,353 downwards.
CCATCATTTCAACATGAATTCGAGAATGTATTAACTAGTAATTTCCATAATAAAACCCGTTTTCCATATAAGAAGAAATTTGAGGTGAAAATAGAATTCCTTAACATGATTTGGAAATCATGGATTACAATTTTATGTAAAATAAACGGTCCATAAATGATAAAAAATAAAATCCTAAACTAGAAATTTACATGATGGAAATCACTATGCATTGACTTCCTTTTCAACAAAAAACTGTAAGTTCGATGAGGTCAGGACTCAATGGGCTGACTATTGAGCATGATATGGATTCTAATTTCTTCAACATATTTTATGGAGGATAGTGAATAAGAAATGTGTATTCCCATAGATTCTTCACCCTCATAATTGTCATTTCGATTATGTTTTCATAAAGATTCAAGTTCGTGAGAGTGGTACAAAATATAAGGTTCAGTTTTAAGAGAGAGAGATATATATAGAGTACTTGAGACATCTAGATTTTGATTTACATGCATTGATTTGAAATAAATATATAAATTCGGGGGAAGAATTAGGTGCTGATTTATATTCTAATTAAAATTCAAATTTAATCATTTAAAGACCGAAGTAACAGTAAAAAAACTGAAATCTTGCAAATTTTTTTTTATGAAAAATTCAATTTATGGAAATAGTCATGGTTGGTCAGCTGGGCATGGATCTAAGAAAAAAATCACGATAGACATATTAAAAATGGCCCCATGATATGTATAATAACTATATGAATAAAATATTCATTGACGGTTTGTAGTGAGAGTGTGAAGGAATACTCATGGTAAATAGAGTGATAGTTTGAGTAAATGTTCATGGATGGTATACCAACCATTTGAAAAAAAAATCATGGTCATTATATTGAATGTGTGAACCATACATTCTAGTTACTTCAAAATTAAACATAGAATATCAGTATTTCCAAAAATAACTTAAACAAAACCATTGGAATAAAACTAAATGGAAATAATTTGACATAATTTATCATACCCCATTGTTTTCCCAAATAATTGATTTTGTCAGCATGAAAATTATTTATAAATATAAATTAAAGATGAATTTTAGTAATAAGGATTTCAAGAGTTATGACAACTTTTTAAAAATGATCTATCAAAATGTTATGTCTTATATCAATTTATTTTGTTCTATAATGGGAAAGTAGATTTTTGGAAATATTTATCAAATGTGTATTATAAAAATTTATTAGGACTTGTCAAATTGACATCCACAGTCTAGTAATTATTTATTTCATCCAAAAAACATGTCCCCAATTACATAGTTAAATTATGAACATATCATTAGAAGTAGGTAACAAAATAAAGTTTTGTTCGTTACTAATCCATGAAACTAGATACTTTACCAATATGATATTGTTTCTAGATGTTTTTTTTGTCTTATATATATTATAACCATAAAAAACAAAAGAAAAAATAACTAAAACATAATCCTATACTATGGAATAAAATAATTCAAAGTTGGTTTTATTTTTTAGGTATAAGAAAATTCATTTCACTATAAGTAGATGAAACTATTTTTCGGTTTCATTAAAATAGGGATACATACACTAATTAAACATTAAATCAGGATGACTATAATTTATGTATAGAAAACATCCAATCATATCTCTTTATATGGTGGGATCAGCTGGTTTCTTAGTTTCATCATAATCTAGTATATATATTTCACTCATGGGAGTATCACTACAATTAGTTCTATCTAATCCAAAATGTATTAAATGGTATTCAATGTACTTTTTACTTTTTTTAATATAATTAATTCTTTATTTTTAAAAATCTAAAAACCTAGAAACATTGTAAGTTCACCGATCAAACTATTGGTAAATTCCTTTTAAATCATTTTTTAATTTTTTTCACCTAAATAATATCATGATGATCAAAAGAAAATATCACTAACACATATTTGTACTTAAAAAACATATTATCAATTTAATTTAATAAATAAATTAGGGTCATATATTCATTTAGTGAAGCCCTTTTATATCAGATATTACTTGAGAAAATCATAACATGTTCTAGGAGCTCGTTTTAAACAATAGTGATTGTCTAATTTAAAAACCTAATTTGGAAAGTGAGGATTTTGAATCATAAGGGGTTGTTCCAAAAACAATCCCACAAAATTAAGACCATTTAAGAATTTACTCCTGAAATTCAGTTTATATTATATGAAATCTAAATGTGTTGTATAGGAATTTAAAATTCTAATGAAATCATCTTCACAAAATTATACAAAAGTTTCCAAATAGATAATACCCTTTTCTTGAATATATCATTGTGAAACTAATCTAGATTTATTTCATATTATAGTGTCTATCTTATCATCCTTTTTTCTAAATAACCTTTTAGTGTTTATATTCATGATTTCCTTAGGTATTCCAACTAGTTCTCGGAATCTTTTTCCTTCAAATCGATTTAATTCTTATAATATTAACTTTATTCAAAATTCACCTTCAATTTCTCCTTTGATGTTATTAGGTTTGTGATGTGAAAAAAACATTATGTTTAACTTAGATTCTAATAGATGTTCTTGTCTTAATCCTTTTATCTTGGTATTATACACTATCATCAAAATAATGATATCTATGAATCCTAATAGATTTATGAATATAATTATTTTATACTTCATTCTCATCTATTGGTTTCATTTTAAATTATTACCCATAAATGAGAAGTGTTTTATAGTTTTGACAGAAATATCACTTGATTTAGCATTTCTATCTTGATTGGAAGGATCACCCTCAAGACAATATAAAGGTTTATTAGTTTCATGTTTATCTGTCTCATAAAACATGACATATATAGATTTATCCAAAGTATTTTTCCTTCTTTAAAACATGCAATAAGATTTACTAGATATATAATATCCCTGGAAAATTACATTATCTCTTTTGGATGAAAATGTATCAATGTTCTCTTTTGTATTAAGTGTGAATAATTTACATTAAAAAATATAAAGTAATTAAATTTTGGTTTTCATCAATTTCATAATTCATATGGGGTTTTATTTAAAATAGATCCAACAAAAACTCTATTAAAAAATATCAAATACTTCAATGAATCCCTTTAAGAAAGGCTCACCTGGAACCTATTTCACAATACTTCTGAATCTATTACCTTTATCAAAAATAGGTTTCATGACATACATAAAACAGGAAATTCAAATTTCATTAATTCTTCAATATTTCCTTCCATTAAATACTCCTTTACTATTATTATGAATAATTCTAGATGGATGGTCTCTAAAGAGTCCTCCATGAAATTTTCTTTGGGTAACTGGACGGGTGCACCTTAAATTTCCTTGATATCTCCCGATCAAGATCCTGATAATACAAAAATTTCTATTAGAGACATTTTAAACTCGATTCGTGATCACCTCCCAGATACTATTTTGCAAATCATTAAAAACTACTATTCCTCTCCAAATAATTATTTCTTAACTTGGGAACTTTCTCGCAATGGTGTGCATAACTCAAAAAAGTTCTAGAATCATTATTTTTTGTAACTCTGAGAGAGACTACAGCTTGTTAAAACACTTCAAAAAACCATAGATAAAACCTTATAGAATCAGTATCATCTGGAGTCTTTCTTAAAATAGAGTTACCACTGAAATTTGCTTCCAAAATTTTCTAATCGAACTCTTTTCTAAGTGAAAAATTTATAATCAACACAGAGAAGATGCTAAAAACCACTTTCTCTATTGTTCTATTGATTCTTCTATTTGGAACTATATTCATGAAATTTTGACTATATGGTTGATTCTTTATTGCGTCAATGCTCAACTAAAAAATGTGCAGAAATGGAAGGCTCTCATCAAATTAGGAACCTCTTCCTTACTACAGTGGCTGAGCTCCACCATGCAATCTGGTATAATCGGAATACTATGATTCATAATAATTACTCAGTCATTCAAAATTTAGGTCATATGAAGATCCTCAGTACCATACATGAAGCTTCTTTGATAAAAAATGGACATTTCCACAACACCATGCATGAATTTGGGATTCTGTAATATCTAAGGATTAACGACAATTTCTGTCAGCCACATTTCACTATAGAGGCGTTTTGGAGAACCCGCTACCTGGATGGATCAAAATCAATATTGATGGCACCTCCAAGGAAAATCCAGGGCTTGCGAGATATGGTGCTATCTTTAAGAATCACCTCTGTTAGATTCTAGGATGCTTCATTAGTAAATTTGGAATTGACACTCCCTTGAAGCTGTGAAGCCGAGATGCTGAGTTTTATACATGCTAATGCCTTGGAAAAGCTCTTTGGTTGGAATAACCTATGGATTTAAAGTTACTCAATGACTATCATACAAGTGATTTGAAATGGCGTAACACATCTTACATGGGAAATTACTACCCGTTGGATGGAATGCACCCATTCTCTTATTGATCTTAACTATATCATCACACATGTTTATCAAGAAGCAATATTTTTTAGATTGTCTAGCCAACTTGGGATTAAATCTAGACATTACCTAGTTCAAAGACCTTCTTGATGCACAAATTTCCTTTCATGAAAAATATTGTAATATAATCCTGTATTTTAGACTCTTGTAATATTTATTTTAATAATATATGTTCTTTTTTCATTTTGGGATAAGGAATCGCCTTTTTTGAAAAAAAATATAACAAATTTCATTCATAGATTCTTCCCAAAAATGAATGGGTATACAATACTCATTGATCATGGTCAGGTAAATTTCTTGAATGGTTTTATTTAGACTATATACTAAACCACTGTACCAAGGAGTCATAAATGCATAAAATTTGTGACAATATCCATGTTGTGAGAATAACGATTCAAAATCGTGATTTTCAAACTCATGGGAATGATCACTTATTTGTTTCTTAATTATAAGTTAACTACAATTCTCAATAAATCTATAATATTTATTAAAGTAGGAATGAGCATCAATTTTTTGAGTAAGGAAAAATACCCATGTATATAATGAAGAATCATCATTTGTAATAATGGAATAATATTTTCTTACTAAACTATAAACTCAAAATGGTTTAATGAATTAAATTTATACCAAATCAAAATGCTGAGAAGTTGAATCTTATTTTTTTCATTAAAAGTGATTTTTTATTTCTTCACTTTCTTGATATGGATTACAGAATCTCCTTGTTGGGAATTTTAGTTTGGAAAAATAATTAACTAGAAATTATTAGTGAACTTTATAAATGAGTGTATATTTCAAAATCCTAGTCTCATATTCAAAATCCACGATCTTCATGAGAGGCACTTAAAAAAATTATGATAAAACAATAAATCTAAATCAATGTAAAATACATTGTCATTTCACATAGTAGTAAATAATAAATAATGTTTAGAGTCAAATAATTTTCAAGAGTTGTTTTCAAACATAACATGATATCTATCATTAGAAAATTTCTAAATGGTAAATAGATTTTAATAAAATCCATCCACATATAATATTTTTAAAAATCGAATTATTTAGCATAACCCATTTAATATAATCCTATTATTCTTCCATTTGAGTTTTAAACAAAAGTGAAATATACACTATCAACTATGATAAGCTCCTTCAAGATTGAGTATCCATCAGTCATATGTCTAGAACATCCACTTTCCAGATACCACATGTTTTTATTAGACATTTGAAGTAGGTTTCTAAAAAAAGTAACCAGAAATGAGTTTGGTGACTATATATTATTGGATCCATAAAAGTTACTAATATTTCGATTATGAATCCAGAATTATTTTAATAGTTTCTTATAAGTAGATCTTATACGTTCATAAATAAAAAACATTATAATGTTCATAGTAGAAAAATGTGTTAATAGGTTTGGTAGAACTATAACTTTGGTAAAATTTATTTTTATAACCCTTTTTTTCTAGGATCTTAACTAATTCATGTGGTTTATTTGGATGTGAGTTTCTTTTAAACAATTATAGTGAAATTTTCTCTACCATTTTTGATTCTCTCTATATTATTCATTATTTTTATTATTATATAATCTAATCTCATTAATCTCTTTTACATGTTGATAATTCTAATCAATCTCTACATAAATATAAGTCTTAAGTCAATAGAAAAATAATCGAATGACATTATTATTTTTATTTATATGTAATTTAATAGATAATACATTGAAAATACTATAGTATTTGATTAGATCAATGGTAGATATATTTTCATCATTAATTTCATTAATAGAATTGGATATAATACGTATTGGAGACACTGGAATCATTTTTGATACCTTAGATGTGTTTATCAAGAAACAAATATTGGCTCTATCACTTTTTTCTTCAATAATCTAGTGTGTATCACTTAGAACTGGATTATGAGGCACTCTAGTTAGATTTCATAGACATTATATACATTATGCATTTTTCCTCATAACTTTTCTTATATTTTAACTTGGGAAAGTGTACTTTAATTTATCCCTTTTTTCTTACTCATAGTAGGAAATTTCATTTGGGTTGTCATGCTTCTTTTTCAATTTTCCTGAATTTATATTGTTATCATACATACATATAGAATTTTATTTACTTAATCTAACTATATAATTTCTGGAACCATCTATATTTTTGACTCATTTCTTCATCACTGTACTATGGTGATTTATCTTCACTTGAAATTTCATCATTGATATTCACTTTTAGCTTTGATTTAGAAGTATTTAAAGCTACTGAATTTCTATTTAGTGAAAATTACTCTTTATTCACTTTCAGTTCTTTCTCAACATCACATGATTAACAATTATTTATTTCATTGGTCACTTAATTTTGTCACATAATTTCTTGTTGGAAATGCATGTTCATATAAATATTTCTACTTAAAATCTAAAAAGTCACATGTCACGACCCTTATGTGTAACTTGATTTCCATGTGTATGCTTGGTGCCTATAATCTTATTAATCCTAAGATACATATTAGAAATGAATTAATCAAGATTCATTTTTAATGTTTCATATGAAATCATTTATGTTCTAAAATTATTTTCATTAACATTGAATGTTTTTTCATGTTAAAGAACCAATGTATCTAAAATTTAAAATTAAGTAGCACAAAAGGACATTATATTGAACTCATCCTCAACTAAATAACAAAAAAAAATGATTTCATAACATTAAAATTATAATCATAGGTATGATTTACAGTTAAGAACCCTATTTTTATTTTAGTGTTGGGTATTTTATATTTGTCTACAATTGTAGACTAGATATCAAAACCCAAGATTTGAATATGGATTATCCTCTTAATCATCCATTGAGTATAATTATTTCCATTAAAATAAGGAGGCCAATTAGTGGAAGCCCCCTCAAGGATAGTATTACCAATATAGAATTAAATTTATAAATAATATAAACTAATTATCCAGAAAACAACATGATCACAATCAATTTTTTTTGAAATTCTCTGATACCGAATGCATGTCCCAATTGACAACTCAAGAGGGTGGTGAATTTTATTTCAAATAAAATTTCTGTAATAATTTTTAAAAATTTAGTCCGACAATTTTAGAAAATCACTTTTAGCTAAAATAGTTGAATTTTATTATATGATAATGATAAAAGATTCATATATTTTTATATCACAACCCAATTAATAAAAATTTGAGCACTATATAAACATTTGAAATAATTTTTAATGAAAAAAACATCATATATAGAACAAAGTTTGAACAAAATTATTATAGTTATGGTTTTTGATAATTGAAAAAATAGATTCTGAAATGATTTAAACTAAATTAAAAAACATTTAATGAAAAACTAATAAGGCATATTGAAATTCTAAATAGGCGGTTTAGTCTCAACCAAAGACTTCATCCCCTCAAAATGGAAATCACCTTATAACAAGTAGTATATTATTAAATAAATTGATCCAACACTTATATCATATTTTACAAAAAAAATATATATCACTAGGATGTAAGCTCACAGATCTTTTCCATAGTTATTGATTGGGTGAATCAAGTATAGATCACACATGATTTCGTATATTATTTTAAATTGGAATAAAAATGAGAACACTTGAAATGGAGTGTCGGTAAAACTCCAATATATTATAATATATTGTGTTTTATAGATAAATTGTGTAATAAAAAACAGAACTAAAATGTAATGTATAAACATAAATTGAAAGATATTAGATATGTGTAGATGACCTTCAACTCAATCTGAATACATTAAAATTTCAAATAGACCTCGTTTTTTCATTGTAAAAGGATCGAACAAGTTTCACTGTATGTCCATTAATATAGAGTGTCTTGAAAATTTATGAATGAGTCTTATATTTAGCACAAGTTCACACATACGTTCCTTATTTATTCTCATATATAGAATATGTTCATACTATTTTTAATAGATCTAATTTTATTCTTAAAATATCTCAATCCAAAAGTATCTATTTGATAACAATCAATGCTACCTTAAATAGACTACTATTTAAATTAACACTTCAACACTATATATTGGATATATTAAAATTATACACTTCTATGTTGGAAATAGTTGGATTTATTCACATAAAACATGGTTAGTTGAGTTTAGGTTGGTTGGAACGGTCAGTTGACATGAAAAATTCACATGGCCAATTCATTCGTTCACACAATCATACCATTTTCTTCGGTAGTAGGTTGATGACATCATGTTGTATTCATGATTAATAATGTGGTCAATAAAATGATACATGAAGTCATTACATTACCTGGTGAAGTATTTTATTGTCTAGGAAAGATAACATGATTCTATATTGTGGTTTATAGTTTCCTTCCGGCATTTACTTAACTGATTCACAAGGTATATTAATTACATAATATAATCACTTCTTTGGTACTCATGTTATGTGCATCTCATAAAATGGTAACAACGAATACTGACACACACAGTCAGTAAAATACATAAGAAAGAAATTAACTTATCTATCACAAGGTAGGTTCATTGTTAATCTAGTAAATTGAACATTAATTCATGGTGAGTTTGGGTTCAACTCATGCTCATTTTTTAATTAGATAGAAATTAAAAATGTGATACATGGTAGGTAGTTTTTACATGTGGTTAGGTGACGTATAACTTGTGGTAGGTTCCAAATTATTACACGAACATCATTGTCATTTAAAATTCATCACATTGTAATCCCATTGTAGATGATGTTGGTTTTGATGGTAAGTTCAATACATAGAAAATTTTAAAATTTTGGACAAAAAATATGTTACTAATAAAAAAGTGTATTTCAATAATACCATTATAAAAAAACTTGGATCATTAAAATAAGTAGGTATTGGTTTAATCTAAAAATATCCTTATCCATTTTTACATTGTTTAAACTACATGTTACATGAAAACCATGTGATCCAATACCATAATATAAGGGTTTTTAATGATATCCTAAGAAAATAACATCCATCACCAATTGATAATGGTAATGCATGTGTTATCACTATAGCTAAGATGGATCTGAATAATTATGTTGTGATAGTTTCATAATTAATTAATTTTAAAATAGAAAATGTATTATTTGATTCTAGTTCACCAAATTATTTCGTGTAGTTAGTTTTTAGTAGAACTATTGAAACACCTCCTCAAAACCAGGAGGATGAGTTATGACTGAAAATTGAAATTGAGTAAATCATATAATTTGATTCATAAAACTCCTCCATAGTTAATTTTTGTTGGATGATTATCTTAGAAAACCTTATCAAACACCCATTAGTGTAATTAAATACTATATTGGGAATGTATTGGTTGTCATTTTATAAATCCAATATCAATTTTTATTAGAAGAATTCACATTCTATATTCTAAAACCTCCTACGATTCTATATAAGAGCAACGAGGTTGATGAATCTCTTTTGGAAATTTCTTCTCAAGAATTGATCATGTTTCCTAATAAGAAATAATATATTGTTCAACTACTTTAGATAATCGAGTGGATAAATATCGAAGATATTAACATTTTAAGGGAATATGATGATGTATTCTCTAAAGAGTTTCCTAACCATCACCCTAATTAAAACACTGATATCTAAATTCAATATGTATTAGATGCACAACCAAAAATGAAAGAGTCTCTATTAAATATCCCATCTATCCAGATGAAATAAACGATATATCTTCAATGGAATTTGGAAAAGGAAATAATATTCCAAAGTGCTTCACATTGGGGTACTCTAGTTCTTATGGTTATGAATAAGGATGGGTCAATGAATTTATGCATTGATTAACATCATCTCAATAAGATTAAGACGAAGAATAAGCATCCCCTTACAAGGATCTATGACTTGGTGGTCTGCTACATGGGGCCTGATACAACTCTATAATGGACCTTCTTTTGAGATATCATAAATTAATGGTAAATAATGAGGATATTCCAATGATAACATTTCTCATAAGTAACAGGAACAATGAGTTCATTGTCAGTCCATTTGGAAAGACTAATTTAGAATACATATTCAAGGAATTTATCAAAATAGTATTTTTATATTTCCTTGATAAATGTGAGGTAGAATTTATAGATTATATTATCATATAATATGAAATTAAAGTGGAACATTAGAAAAATATATATACTATAATAATAAATCAAAGAATGGAGAAATTATATACAAAGTATAGTAAATATATTGATTTATAAATCTTTGGTTATGTTATCAAAATAATGGGGACAAATATGCATACTTCGAAGACAATGGTGGTAAATAAATATGAAACAGTAAAATATAAACTCAGGAACTGTAATTTCATTAGATTAGCTGAGAACTATTTTTAACCTTCCCCATTTTTCAATGCCACTATCTATGAGAAATCAGATGTGAGTGATGTTTTTATGGCCTGATTAATGTGAATAAGGAGTCCGAAAGTTTATGAAGAGGATAATAAACACACTATTACTCAAAATACCCACTTGATGGGATGGGTTTTTGATCCATAATTATGTGTAAAAAAGGTCTCTATATTTCTTTAATGAAAATTATGAATTTATTGCTTATGTATATTCACAGTTGATGGTGCATGAGAAAAATAATCATATTCCATATATGAAGTTGGATAAATCAATCTTATCTTTATTCATTTGGAGTCCTTGTCTCCAAGGAGTAAGGTTTGACTAATATATGGATCTTAAGCTCCTCAAGAATATATTAAAAAATAAAGATCCATATGCACCAATAAGAGTACAAATAACTGATGAAGGATTATGATAGATCAACCCATTACCCTCATGGGAAGTTGAATGATGTGTTAGATTCCTTGATTAGAAATGATCATGAAATCTTAAACATTATGAGGATTGAGAAGGATCCAATATTTTTGTACTTATAGTGGAAGGACATGTGAATCATAAATGAATGATCATAATCTTACCATAATCAAATGACTGCTCAACCATCCATTCCATAGAATAATAAAGACGTTAAAAGGGATTATATAGAGATAATTATGAAATATTTTGTTTCATGAAATAGGAAATGATTAGAATCTATTTTTTAAAAAATAGTTTTTTGAGAATCAACAATCAACTATGCATAACATAAAATCCTATGATAATGAAGGATCCGTTGAATGATTCTCAACACTTAACATTATCTATCCAATCATGGATCACAATGATTTATATTGATATCTGATAACACCATTAGTGAGACAACATGAAGACGGATATTGTAGAATATACATCAAAGATCCAGTTATGCTAAAACATGAAGGAAGAAAGGAAAATATCATAACTGATGATAAAACCATTACCCATTCCTAATTGGAAATAAAATATCATCACTATGTATTTTTTAAGAGTCATCCATTGATAATAAAAGGAAACAGTTCTAGATAGGATGTGGTGGAACATCTTAAAAATACTTCTTATTTAATTAACATTTGAGGGGAATTTTCAGTTGATCAAAATTACAAGGATATAAATTTATGAACTGATGAGAATGAATGGAACACAATTATCAATTATATCCGATAGAAATATTAGATTCACCTCAAAATTATGGAAATACATCCAAAATGATTTTAACATAGAGTGGATCTTCAGTACAACATGTCATCCTCAAATTTACATCTATTCTAAAATGAAAATCCATACACTATATTATATTCTGATAGATTAATCATGTAATAATAAAGGAGGATAATATAAATATACTCCTTTGGTTGAGTTCTCATAAAAAACTATCTCACTCACGAATTTATATGGATCCTTATAAATAACTCATTAAAAATAAATCTATAACTCCAACATGTTCGGATGAAGTTTCAGAATAGATGTTTTTTGTACCAAAATCGGTAGATGAAATGGTCGATATGTTTAGGGCCATTTATCAACATATCATGAAATAAAATATTTATATAAGTGTTATTATGATAACCTCTAGGGAGACCTAGTGTTTGTGGTTAAAGATAAATTGATTCTTTTTATATCTTTTTGGAAAAGATTAATGAATTTTGTGAATAAAAGAAAACTATGTCCAATTTTTATTACCCCGTTGATATTATCGATTACATCAGAGTTGTGGACTATTTAATTTCACTTGAACCAAACATGTTTCATTTCATGAAATTTTTCATGTATCTATATGGAGTATGTAAATACCATATCAACCACATTTAAAAAATCAAGAAGTGATATATTTTTATAATGATCTCTTTTACTAGGAGATACATGTGAAAATCATGGACCTCAATGACAAAGTTCTATGACATAAGACAAATCATATAAAAAATGTTAATTGGTAGAACCATAAATATTAATTGGAAACACTGGAACAAGTAAACGTTATAAAATATAAGTACCATCCTTTTTTTCACCATAGAGTATAAAATGAAATTTAAAGAGTGAAATATATTATGGGGGGATGAATTTAATGACAAAAAAATTTATATAATTTTTTTCTTTTATATATTTATGTAGGATATATTGATTAATTTTCTATTGAATAAATCACAATAAGAAAAAAATCTAATTAATTGAGAACATAAAATTTAATAATAAATTATACTATGAAAATTCATAAATTTTTAATAGTAAATTTAACCAAAAAAATACTATTATATTAAGAAAATTTGTATCATATCCCTCTTCTAGGATTATGACACTCATGAACAACACTATAAAAAGTAAAATATATTTATTAATGTAATATTTATTTTAAAAACTGAAAATATCAACCATTCATATAAATTAAGGTAATATATAGATAAATAAAAATAATTTGTATTTATAGGAATTAGAAAAGAAAATGACCATTGGGTATTATGAATGTTGGGCATAATAATCATTGGTAATGTAGTTGTAATAATTTGATAATTAGAATCAATTTATATCAAGGGTAATTTAGAGAAATAAATGATAAAGAAGAGATAAATTATGTAATCTTGTTGTATAATCATGCCTTGTGATGCTTATTTATCAAATATTGGGAAGGAGGTAACATCATTATGGTTCCAAATAAAACAATCCCAAGTAGTGTTTCAATAAACAATCCTTAAGTAGAACCACCTTTAGTAAAATTTTATTTTAGTAGAAATCAACACTATATCGATGTTAACTATGACACCCCATGAATGTACCTCTATATCACATCATACCCTTATGGATATTGCCGATGAAATAAAAGTTTTATATCTAGGCCATGGTATTATAAGGCTCAGAATATTTTTTGTGTCATAAAACCATTATTTTATAATAAATATGGGGTTTTAAAATATTAAATAATCATATTTAGAAAATTATTGTAATAAAATAAGTATAATTTTTCAAATTAGGAAATCATAATTAGTCAATGAATCATTTATCAAAAATTTTCGCAGTAGTTGAGTTTTTAGGTAAAAGATAAATACGTCATAAATATACCTGAGGTATTTTGAAAATATAACATCCCAAAAAGTGATTTAATAAATACCATTGAGAAATTATGAACAAAAAATTGGTCATACATTAAAAAATTTTGTTATTAAATTAATAATATAAATTTTACAAACCTATATTGATTCTTCTGAAACCTACAATATATTTTATATTTTAGGAATTTTTTTTAAAAAGAATACCTTCCACCACCATGAGATCTATTTCCTAAATAATTTCATTCCATTACTCATTATTATTCATAAAAATTATTACCATTAATATATAATCAAGGGTTAAATCATGGAACATAATATGGTTTTGAATATTTTATAACATATAGTCAAAATCTATATTTTATAATTTAATAAATAATAATCTATATTTTATTATTAATAAAAACCCATTATCGCTCTAATTTCCTCATTAAATCATTGAAGTGAGAATATAAAATAATTTTCCATCCATAATGTCCTCCAAAGTAGTTCCCATGTTCTTATGTAGTTCCTCCCTTGCTATAAAAAAACAACCTTCCAATGCAAGGGTTTCTCTCACTCTCTTCTTTTCCATTCGTGAACATTTATTCCACTGAACCTTTTTATTCCAAATTATCTATGTAGAATCTTGCATAGGGGTATTAATTTAAATTATATATAATTTTAGGGAAAATGAGCGACCTCCTTTCCTTCTCATCAATCCTTTCCAAAAAAATTTATGTTCATCTTTTTTACTCTTGAAACTACACCATGATTTTCCATACCAATATTTTAGGCTGTAAATACCCTAACATAATTTAATACAATGGAACTAAAGTATATGTAAAAATAATTAATTGAATGGGTAATATAATTTATAAAATCCACATACCATAATCATTGGATTAAAATGAATAAATATTTCCTTAAGTTAAACGATCGACATAGAATTCATAATATTAGAAAATATGATGGGTGTACTTTGATAGAGCTACAATCAAATGGGTAATGTTTTATTATCATTATATAAACTGTATGTTGAATGGTTTGTTACCATAACCACAATTTTTTATGATGTATTTTGGTAATCCTTAATATATTATTTTGATATCACTTATTTTTGTTTCCCAATATCATTTGATATAATGATTTTATGATGTTTTTTCTCAAGACATACCTTCATGTATGTATAAATGATTTATTCATATTTATTTTTTCAACATATTTATATTAAAATAATTTATCATTTATCATAATTATTTTCTATAATTATTTATGTACTGGTATTTACATCTCACCCCTACCTTTTGTATGCACATGAGTTATCTTGTTTAGTATTAAGAGATATTATGTTTTAAATAATGAAGTGGCATACAGTTTTATATAAATGGTTTATGTATCTAATTTCACAAAGACACTAGGACTATTTATTTTATGGGAATTTTTTATATAGATAATTATATTAATAATTAATAAATAAAAATTTATTAGAAATATGGGGTTTTTATCCCTCTTAACACAACGAATCATGATATAAATCTAAATATGAATAATAAATAACCAATGTCTGAAATTGATCAAATAAATTGAAGGTTATAGTTTGAAATTAAATAATTAGGTGGGAGATAAATTTTCTATTTTCATTTAAATAATTAGATAAATCTAAAAATTTGGATAAACATTCCTAGAATCTCATAGAGGGATCATGCACATTTAATTTATAAATAATTTAAAATTTTAATTATATCGACTATAGAATTTTATGATCAATTTATTTAATATCAATTTTTTATATTGAAATTACTTTGAAGTATCAAATCGTGGATACCTATATAAGTATAAATTTATAATCAATTAAAATATGAGTAGTTCTCTTGAGACGTCATGTTATAGTGAGAGATGATCCTGTGTGTTGAATCATTCACCTAGATCATAGAAATGGATCTCTTTTATTATATCAATAATCATGATATAGATAGGTAATATTATACCAAATATAATTCCTAGAACATGAGAATATAAATAACTTTAAATTTATATTCTTAGAAAACTCATGTCTATGAAAATAAATTACATTTTTTTAAATTTGGTTTATAATAAAAGGATAAATATATACTAATTTAATTTGACCCTAATTTAATATTTTTGGATCACACAAAGTGTGATAAAAACTATGAGGGGAGATGATCCTAGTTATATACCAAATGTGAAACCCTTCCCCTATTTTAATTTTTCAGAACCGCTCTAAAGATAATCATTGATGTAGAAAAATAGAATGACACAAAATTTTTGGTAATGCAGTTTTCTTCATAGAATATGAATACATCATCAGTGACATGTGGTAATTATCCCATGTAAAAAAACCCTTATTTTTAATTTATGGAACTCAATAAATTGTTTTACCATGAACATAAACAATCTACATGCACCAACCTGTTACAATCTCACAAAAATTGAGCCTTATTGACTCCTTTTGAAGAGTGATCAGGGGTGAGCGTATTTATTACCAGATAGACTCCTAATAATGATCTACCTATTCCTTGAATTGAAATATCCAAATGTGATTATAAATTATTCTTTTCACCTCCGATATAATAGAAAAATAACTCATCTTCTCCACATACTATATTAATTCATTTACTGCTATTTAAATTACCCAAATCATATTTGAATTCAATTTCCATATTAATTTTTGAAAAACCACCCTTGAATTATATTAGTTTGGAATTAATCCTTGAAATTTATAATAATTAGGTAAAAGGTTATTTAAAAACGTTCTAAAAGTTTTCTTCAAGACTCGGGTAACACATATGTGATATAATTGAATAATCATAGACTTTCTCTAAATTCAAATTTTCCATGAAGTCTCTTTTTTTTGTTCTGATGTTATTTCTACATTTGTATGGTGATTTCAAATCTCATTTAACATTGTGGAACACATATCATCACCCCAATATTATCATGTAGTTGTAAGTCTTTTAATTTTAGTAATAATCATTTTCATTATTTGATCATGAAATATTATAAATGAATAACATTGTAATTGTAATATCTGAATTAATTCAGTATTTTATTTCGTTAGAATATAATTTTGGGAGGATCTATTTTCATTTAGCAGAAAATGAAAAAATTTTATATTTGTTGAAGTATTAAAATCATCTTAAAGGCTCACATTGATGTCATACATTCAGTGTAAATGATTATGTTAAACGAAATGATTATTCATGAATTATTAAACTTACCAAAAAATATTTGTTCATCCATTTATCAGTATTGCAGTTGAATCCTAATGTCATCCCCAAAATTAATGTATTATGATAAACCATTACAATCCATGGGTAATAACATATGAACATTCCTTTTTCATTTTTCTTACCTCTACAAAAAGTCATCTAGTCACTTAGATATTTTTGTTGAATCAATACATTCTTGATCAAAGAAGTATGATCAGTGCATTTTTAATTTTTCCCGTTTTAGATACATGTAGAAGACATTGTTCAAATGACATATTTTATCCTTTTAAGAGACTGAAACCCTTCTGAATCACATCAAAACATCTCCTAAGTAATATCTATAGTTTACATTGAGAAAAAACACCATGGATGGATATTTGATAGCTTTAACTCTTCCATCTTCTATTAATATGTGTTTTCAAAATTACAACCAAAATCTAATTAACTAGTAAATTAAACTTTTTTCAAGATGATTAAATATTTCTTCCTTATCTAAAAAATATGTCATATCTCCATGATGATCAGTGCTTCAATCATAACACTACTTTTTTTATTTAAAACAAATAAATCAGTATACCACATGGTTTAATAATCCCTCACTTGGGTCTATTTTCAATTCCAACCTTATCCCATATCTATTGAAAATAAAACCAAAGATAGAGATTGTACAAGATTATATTAAACATACATTAGATATAGAATATTTAATTTACCATATCTAACTCTACATGAGAAATGCCATAGTAAAAAAATGTTTCATTAAATAAATTGTAGGTTCCAGGTGTAGTGGAAGCACAGGATATGCATGTCCCCATGTTTAAAAATTTTCATTATTAATGATTAATCTATCATAAATAGGATGATAAACACTAGTATCAATGAAATTGAATCAAAGTTAAAAGAAAAAGGAGAGAACTCGAAACCAAGAAGAGTGGATCAAAATATTTTTTTATTGTTAATTCAATTAAATTAAAGAATTACCTCTATGGTGATTCCTTCTTCATTTATGCGTTCGACCACGAGTATGAGGTGAGTCTTTGTTGAGATCTAGAATCCAAGGATAAGATTCCTATAGCAGTCATCAAAACATTCCCCACGTGTCTCCAGAAATTCTTGATGGAGTCTTCAGGTGAAAGCATGGAATATCCTTTCTCTGGCATTGTCTGCCTTTGTTCACCCTGAGAATCACTTCCAAAGACTTCTTCTAGATATGGTTGAGGAGGATATCTCTCATTCTTTAGAGCGTTCTTGGAGAGGTAAAAGTTATCTAGGTTTGAGAGCTTTTATCAAAGTATTTTTGGAACACAACCATTGGTTAGTCGGTGGAATGACCCCGTGGATAATTAGAGAATAATAACATAATGGGGAATTTTACTCAAAAGGTAATAATAAAAAATTAGTACATGTGTCATTACTTATTTTATTATTCCATGTGACAACCCATGTCAAATAATAATAGAAATGATATTATTTCCATGACATTTTAATAACATACATGTTCTATTGAAATATTATTTAACAAAATAATATTTAATATTATTTCTCATTGGACCCAAAACATGGTCTACCAATCCTACTCAATATTTTCTGAGCCTTGAATATCTAATATTTATTTATGAATATATATAACATCATTACCACCAATAAATAATTATTTGAGTCTCAATATATTATCATGAATAACTAGTGATGTAATATATGAAATAAGGCATACTTTAATATTTAATAATCCAAAACCAAGAATAATTTTTATTCAACTTGTTAAATAAATAATGAGTTATTTAATTGGGATATTGGATACACAGGGTGTGTGACCCACTTGGCCTCTTACTCGTGGGCATTAGGTGGGTGGCCTAAAGCCCAAGGTAACTGTCTAGAAACATGTCAAGGAACCCAAGATAAAGAAATTAATGTCATAATGACATGTCTTCTTATATGAAATATTACCATGTAATATAATCCATTTTTCCAGATATCTCCAATCTAGAGGGTTGCATGAAAGTTCCATCAACCCATCAACTCGATTTCCCATTCATTGACTTCCCGAAATGGAAATTTCTAAGAGAAAAACATGTCCATTGATTTAATTACTCTTTATTCACTTTTAGTTATTGCTCAACATCATATGATTAACAATATGTTATTTCATTGGTCACTTAATTTTGTCACATAATTTCTTGTTGGAAATGGATATTCATATAAATATTTCTACTTAAAATCTAAAAAGTCACATGTCACGACCCTTATGTGTAACTTTATTTCCATGTATATGCTTGGTGCCTATAATCTTATTAATCCTAAGATACATATTAGAAATGAATTAATCAAGATTCATTTTTAATGTTTCATATGAAATCATTTATGTTCTAAAATTCATTTCATTAACATTGAATGTTTTTTCATGTTAAAGCACCAATGTATCTAAAATTTAAAATTAAGTAGCACAAAAGGACATTATATTGAACTCATCCTCAACTAGATAACAAAAAAATGCTTTCATAACATTAAAATTATAATCATAGGTATGATTTACAGTTACAAACCCTATTTTTATTTTAGTGTGGGGTATTTTATATTTGTCTACAATTGTAGACTAGATATCAAAACACAGGATTTGAATATGGATTATCCCCTTAATCTTCCATTGAGTATAATTATTTCCATTAAAATAAAGAGGCCAATTAGTAGAATCCCCCTCAAGGATAGTATTACCAATATAGAATTAAATTTATAAATAATATAAACTAATTATCCAAAAAACAACATGATCACAATAATTTTTTTTTGAAATTATCTGATACCAAATTCATGTCCCAATTGACGACATAAGAAGGTGTTGAATTTTATTTCAAATAAAATTTCTGTAATTATTTTTAAAAATTTAGTCCGATAATTTTAAAAAATCACTTTTAGCTAAAATAGTTGAATTTTATTATATGATAATGATAAATAATTCTTATATTTTTATATCACAACATAATTAATAAAAATTTGAACACTATATAAACATTTGAAATAATTTTTAACGAAAAAAACATCATATATAGAACAAATTTTGAAAAAAATTATTATATTTATGGTTTTTGATAATTGAAAAAATAGAGTCTGTAATGATTTAAACTAAATTAGAAAACATTTAATGTAAAAATAATAAGGAATATTGAAATTCTAAATAGGCGGTTCAGTCTCAAGCAAAGACTTCATCCCCCCAAAATGGAAATCACCTTATAACAAGTATTATATTATTAAATAAATTGATCAAAAACTTATATCATATTTTACAAAAAAAATATATCACCAGGGTGTAGGCTCACAAATATTTTCCATAGTTATTGATTGGGTGAATCAAGTATAGGTCACACATGATTTCGTATATTATTTTAAATGGGAATAAAAATGAGAACACTTGAAATGGAGTGTCGATAAAACTCCAATATATTATAATATATTGTGTTTTATAGATAAATTGTGTAATAAAAAACAGAACTAAAATGTAATGTATAAACATAAATTGAAAGATATTAGATATGTGTAGATGACCTTCAACTCAATCTGAATACATTCAATTTTGAAATAGATGTCGTTTTTTCATTGTAAAAGGATCGAACAAGATTCACTGTATGTCCATTAATATAGAGTGTCACGAAAAGTTATGAATGAGTCTTATATTTAGCACAAGTTCACATATACATTCCTTAATTATTCTCAAATATAGAATATGTTCATACTATTTTTAATAGATCGAATTTTCTTATTAAAATATCTCAATCCAAAAGTATCCATTTGATAACAATCAATGCTACCTGAAATAGACTACTATTTAAATTAATACTTCAACACTAGATATCAGATATATTAAAATTATACACTTATATGTTCGAAATAGTTGTATTTATTCACATAAAACATGGTTAGTTGAGTTTTGGTTGGTTGGAATGGTCAGTTGACATAAAACATTCACATGGCCAATTCATTCGTTCACACAATAATACCATTTTCTTAGGAAGTAGGTTGATGACATCATGTTGTATTCATGATTAATCATATGGTCAATAAAATGATACATGATGTCACTACATTACTGGGTGATGTATTTTATCGTCTAGGAATGATAACATGATTCTATATTGTGGTTTGTAGTTTCCTTCTGGAATTTACTTAACTGATTCACAAGGTATATTAATTACATAAGATAATCACTTCTTTGGTACTGATGTTATGTACATCTCTTAAAATGGTAACAACGAATACGGACACACACAGTCAGTAAAATACATAAGAAAGAAATTAACTTATCTATCACAAGGTAGGTTCATTGTTCATCTGGTAAATTTAACATTAATTCATGGTGAGCTTGGGTTTAACTCATACTCATTTTTTAATTAGATAGAAATTAAAAATGTGATGCATGGTAGGTAGTTTTTACATGTGGTTTGGTGACGTATAACTTGTGGTAGGTTCCAAATTATTACACTTGTCATTTAAAATTCATCACATTGTAATCCCATTGTAGATGATGTTGGTTTTGATGGTAAGTTCAATACATAGATAATTTTAAAATTTTGGACAAAAAATATGTTACTAATAAAAAAATTTATTTCAATAATACCATCATAAAAAAATTTGGATCATTAAAATATGTAGGTATTGGTTTAATCTAAAAATATCCTTAACCATTTTTCCATTGATTAAACTACATGTTACATGAAAACTATGTGATTCAATACTATAATATAAGGGTTTTCAATGATATCCTAAGAAAATAACATCCATCACCAATTGAGAATGGTAATGGATGTGTTATCACTATAGCTATGGTGGATCCAAATAATTATGTAGTGATAGTTTCATAAGTAATTAATTTTAAAATAGAAAATTTATTATTTGATTCTGGTTCACCAAATTATTTCATGTAGTTAGTTTTTAGTAGAACTATTGAAACACCTCCTCATAACCTGGAGGATGAGTTATGACTGAAAATAGAAAGTGATTAAATCATATAATTTGATTAATAAAACTCCTCTAAAGTTAATTTTTGTTGGATGATTGTCCTAGAAAAACTTATCAAACACCCATTAGTGTAATTAAATACTATACTGGGAATGTATTGGTTGTCATTTTATAGATCCAATATCAATTATTATGATAAGAAGTCACATTTTATATTCTAAAACCACTTACAATTCTATATAAGAGCAAGGAGGTTGATGAATCTCATTTGGAAATTTCTTCTCAAGAGTTGATAATGCTTCCTTATAAGAATGAATATATTGTTCAACTACTTTAGATAACCGAGTAGTTAAATATCGAAGATATTACCATTTTAAGGGAATATGATGATGTATTCCCTAAAGAGTTTCCTAAACATCACCCTAATTAAAACACTAATATCTAAATTCAATATGTATCAGAAGCACAACCAAAAATGAATGAATCTCTATTAAATATCCCATCTATCCAGATGAAATAAACGATATATCTTCAATGGAATTTGGAGAAGGAAATAATATTCCAAAGTGCTTCACCTTGGGGAACTCTAGTTCTTATGGTGATGAATAAGGATGGGTAAATGAATTTATGCATTGATTACCATCATCTCAATAAGATTAAGATGAAGAATAAGAATCCCCTTACAAGGATCTATGACTTGGTGGTCTGCTACATGGGGCCTGATACATCTCTATAGTGGACCTTCTATTGAGATATCATAAATTAATTGTAAATAATGAAGATATTCCAATGATAACATTTCTCATAAGTAACAGGAACTATGAGTTCATTGTCAGTCCATTTGGAAAGACTAATTTAGAAAACATATTAAAGGAAATTTAAAAATAGTATTTTTATATTTCCTTGATAAATGTGAGGTAGTATTTATAGATTATATTATCATATAATATGAAATTAAAGTGGAACATTAGAAAAATATATATACTTCAATAATAAATCAATGAATTGAGAAATTATATACAAAGTATAGTAAATATATTGATTTATAAATCATTGGTTATGTTATCAAAATGATGGGGACATATATTCATACTTAGAAGACAATGGTGGTAAATAAATACGAAACAGTAAAATATATACTCTAGAACTATAATTTCATTAGATTAGCTGAGAACTATTTTTAACCTTCCACATTTTTCAATGCCACTATCTATGAAAAATCAGACATGAGTGATGTTTTTATGGCCTGATTAATGCGAATAGGGAGTCAAAAAGTTTGAGAAGAGGATAATAAATACACTATTACTCAAACTACCCACTTACTGTGATGGGTTTTTGATCCATAATTATGTGTAAAAATGGTCTCTGTATTTTTTTTAATGAAAATTATGAATTTATTGCTTATGTTTCTTCACAGTTGATGGTGCATGAGAAAAATAATCATATTCCTGATATGAAGTTGGATAAATAAATATTAGATTTATTAATTTGGAGTCCTTTTCTCCAAGGAGTAAGGTGTGACTAATATATGGATCTTAAGATACTCAAGAATATATTAAAAAAATAGAGATCCACATGCACCAATAACATTAAAAATAACTAATGAAGGATTATGATAGAGCAACCCATTACCCTCATGGGAAGTTGAATGATGTGTTAGATTCTTTGATTAGAAATGATCATGAAACCTTATACATTATGAGGATTGAGAAGGATCCAATATTTTTGTACTTAAAATGGAAGGACATGTGAATCATAAATGAATGATCATAATCTTACCATAATCAAATTACTGCTCAACCATCCATTCCAGAGAAGAATAAGGAAGTTAAAAGGGATTATATAGAGATAATTATGAAATATTCTGTTTCATGAATTGGAAAATGATTAGAATCTATTTTTTAAAAAATAGTTTTTTTGAGAATCCACACTCGACTATACATAACATAAAATCCTATGATAATGAAGGATCGGTTGAATGATGCTCAACACTTAACATTATCTATCCACTCATGGATCACAATGATTTATAATGATATCTGATAACATCATTAGTGAGACAACATGAAGAGGGATATTGTACAATATACATCAATGATCCAGGTATTCTAAAACATGAAGGAAGAAAGGAAAATATCATAACTGATGATAAAAAAATTACCCATACCTAATTGGAAATAAAATAACATCACTATAGATTTTTTAAGAGTCGTCCATTTATAATGAAAGGAAATAGTTCTAGATAGGATCTAGTGGAACATCTTAGAAATACTTCTTATTTAATTGACATTTGAGGGGAATTATCACTTGATCAAAATTACAAGGATATAAATTTAAGAAATGATGAGAATGACTGGAACACAATTATCAATTATATCTGATAGAAATATGAGATTCATCTCAAAATTATTTAAATACATCCAACATGATTTGAACATAGAGTGGATCTTCAGTACAACCTGTCATCCTCAAATTCACATCTATTCTAAAAAGAAAATTTATACACTGTATTATATTCTGATAGATTAATCAAGTAATAATAAAGGAGGATAAGATAAATATATTCCTTTGGTTGTGTTCTCATAAAAAACTATCTCACTCAAGAATTTATATGGATTCTTATAAATAACTCTTTAAAAATAAATCTATAACTCCAACATGTTGGGATGGAGTTTCAGAATAGATGTTATTTGTACCAAAATCGGTAGATGAAATGGTCGATATGTTTGGGGTCATTTATCAACATATCATGAAAAAAAATATTTATTGAAGTGTTAATATGATAACCTATAGGGAGACCTAGTGTTAGTGGTTAAAGATAAATTGATTCTTTTTATATCTTTTTGGAAAAGATTAATGAATTTTTTGAATAAGAGAAAACTATGTCCAATTTTTATTACCCCTTTGAGATTATCAATTACATCAGAGTTGTGGACTATTTAATTTCACTTGAACCAAACATGTTTCATTTCATGAAATTTTTCATGTATCTATACGGAGGATGTAAATACCATATCTACCACATTTAATAAATCGAGAGGTGATATATTTTTATAATCATCTCTTTTACTAGGAGATACAAGTGAAAATCATGGACCGCAATGACAATGTTCTATGACATAAGACAAATCATATAAAAAATGTAAATTGGTAGAACTATAAATATTAATTGGAAACACTGGAACAAGAAAACGTTATAAAATATAAGTACCATCATTTTTTCACCATAGAGTATAAAATGATATTTAAAGAGTGAAATATATTATGGGGGGGATGAATTTAATGACAAAAAATTTATATAATTTTTTTCTTTTATATATTTATGTAGAATATATTGATTAATTTTCTATTGAATAAATCACAATAAGAAAAAAATTATCTAATTAATTGAGAACATAAAATTTAATAAAAAATTATACTATGAAAATTCATAAAATTTTAATAATAAATTTAACCGAAAAAATACTATTATATTAAGAAAATTTGTATCATATCCCTCTTATAGGATTATGACACTCATGAACAACACTATAAAAAGTAAAATATATTTATTAATGTAATATTTATTTTAAAAATTAGAAATACCCATCATTGATATAAATTAAGCTAATATTGGGATAAATAAAAATAATAGGTATTTATAGGAAGTAGAAAAGAAAATGACCACTGGGTATTATGAATGTTTGGAATAATAAACATTGGTAATGTAGTCGTAATAATTTTATAATTAGAATCATTTTATATCGAGGTTAATTTAGAGAACTAAATGATAAAGAAGAGATAAATTATTTAATCTTTTTGTATAATCATACCTTGTGATGCTTATTTATCAAATATTGGGAAGGAGGTAACCTCATTGTGGTTCCAACTAAAACAATCCCAAGTAGAGTTTCAATAATCAAGGCTTAAGTATAACAACCTTTAGGAAAATTTCATTTTAGTAGAAATGAACACTATATCGATGTTAACTATGACACCCCATGAATGTACCTTTATATCACATCATACCCTTAAGGCTATTTCCGATGTAATAAAAGGTTTATATCTAGGCCATGGTATTATAAGGCTCAGAATATTTTTTGTGTCATAAAAACATTATTTTATAATAAATATGGGGTTTTAGAATATTAAATTATCATATTTTAAAAATTATTGTAATAAAATAAATATCATTTTTCAAATTAGGACATCTTAATTAGTCAATGAATCATTTATCAAAAAATTTCACAGTAGTTGAATTTTTAGGTAAAACATAAATACGTCATAAATATACCTAAGGTATTTTGAAAATATAACATCCCAAAAAGTGATTTAATAAATACCATTGAGAAATTATGAACAAAAAATTGGTCTTACATTAAAAAATTTTGTTATTGAAGTAATAATATAAATTTTACAAAACCAATATTGATTCTTCTAAAACCTATAATATATTTTATATTTTAAGAAATTTATTTTTAAAAAGAATACCTTCCACCCCCATGTGATATATTACCTAAATAATTTCATTCCATTACTCATTAATATTCATAAAACTTATTACCATTAATATAGAATCAAGGGTTAATCATGGTACATAAAATGGTTTTGAATATTTTATAACATATAGTCAAAATCTATATTTTATAATTTAATAAATAATAATATATATTTTACAATTAATAAAAACCCATTATCACTCTAATGTACTTTTTAAATTATTGAAGTGATAATATGAAATAATTTTCCATCAATAATGTCCTCCAAAGGAGTTACCATGTTCTTATGTAGTTCCTCCTTTGCTTTAAGAAACAAACTTCCAATGCATGGGTTTCTCTCAATCTCTTCTTTTCCATTCATGAACATTTATTCCACTAACCCTTTTGATTCCAAATTATATATGTTGAATCTTTCTTAGGGGTATTAGTTTAAATTATATATGATTTTAGGGAAAATGAGCGACCTCCTTTCCTTCTCATCAATCCTTTCCAAAAAAATCTATGTTCATCTTTTTTACTCTTGAAACTATACCATGATTTTCCATACCAATATTTTAGGTTGTAAATACCCTAACCTAATTTAATAGAATGGAACTCAAGTATATGTAAAAATAATTAATTTAATGGGTAATCTCATTTATAAAATCCAAATACCATAATCATTGGATTAAAATGAATAAATATTTCTTTAAGTTAAACGATCGATATAGAATTCATAACATTAGACAATATGATGGGTGTACTTTGATAGAGCTACAATCTAATGGGTAATGTTTTAATATCATTATATAACCTGTATAGTGAATGGTTTGTTACCATAAGCACAATGTTTTATGATGTATTTTGTTAATCCTTAATATATTATTTTGATATCACTTATTTGTGTTTCCCAATATCATTTGATATAATGATTTTATGATGTTTTTTCTCAAGACATACCTTCATGTATGTATATATGATTCATTCATCCTTATTTTTTCATCATATTTATATTAAAATAATTTATCAATTATCATAATCATTTTCTATAATTGTTTCTGTACCGGGATTTACATCTCACCCCTACCTTTTGTATTTACATGAGTTATCTTGTTTAATATTAAGAGATGTTAAGTTTTAAATAATGAAGTGGCATACAGTTTTATATAAATGGTTTATGTATATAATTTCACAAAGACTCTAGGACTATTTATTTTATGGGAATTTTTTATATAGATAATTATATTAATAATTAATAAATAAAAATTTATTAGAAATATGGGGTTTTTATCCCTCTTAACATAATGAATCATAATATAAATCTAAATAGGAATAATAAAAAACCAATGAATGAAATTGATCAAATAAATTGAAGTTTCTAGTGTGAAATTAAATAATTAGGTGGGAGATATATTTTCTGTTTTCATTTAAATAATTAGATAAATCTAAAAATTTGGATAAACATTCCTAGAATCTCATAGAGGGATCGTGCACATTTAATTTATAAATAATTTAAAATTTTAATTATATCGACTATAGAATTTTATGATCAATTTATTTAATCTCAATTTTTTATATTGAAATTCCATTGAAGTATCAAATCATGGATACCTATATAAGTATAAATTTATAATCAATTAAAATATGAGTAGTTCTCTTGAGATGTCATGTTATAGTGAGAGATGATCCTGTGTGTTGAATCATTCACCTAGATCATAGAAATGGATCTCTTTTATTATATCAATAATCTTGTTAGGGATAGATAATATTATACCAAATTTAATTCCTAGAAAAAGAGATTATAAATAACTTTAAATTTATATTCTTAGGAAAACTCATGTCCATGACAATAAATTGCTTTTTTTTAAATTGGTTTTTTAATAAAAAGATAAATATATACTAATTTAATTTGACCCTAATTTAATATTTTTGGATCGCACAAAGTGTGATAAAAACTATGAGGGGAGATGATCCTGGTTATATACCAAATGTGAAACCCTTCCCCTATTTTAATTTTTTAGAACCGATCTAAAGATAATCATTTATGTAAAAAAATAGAATGACACAACATTTTTGGTAATGCAGTTTTCTTCATAGAAGATGAATACATCATTAGTGACATGCGGTAATTATCCCATGTATACAAACCCTTATTTTGAATTTATGGAACTCAATAAATTGTTTTACCATGAACATAAAAAATCTACAGGCACCAACCTGTTACAATCTCACAAAAATTGAGCCCTATTGACTCCTTTTGAAGAGTGATCAGGGGTGAGCGTATTTCCTACCAGATAGACTCATAATGATGATCTAACTCTTCCTTGAATAGAAATATCCAAATTTTATTCTACATTGTTATTTTCACCTCTTATATAATAGAAACATAACTCATCTTCTCCACATACTATATTAATTCATTTACTGCTATTTAAATTACACAAATCATATTTGAATTCAATTTCCATATTAATTTTGGAAAAACAAACATTGAATTTTATTAGTTTGGAATTAATCCTTGACATTTATAATCATTAGGTAAAAGGTTATTTAAAAAAGTTCTAAAAGTTTTCTTCAAGACTCGGGTAACACATATGTGATATAATTGAATAATCACAGACTTTCTCTAAATTCAAATTTTCCATGAAGTCTATTTTTTTGTTCTTTTTTTATTTCCACATTTGTATGGTGATTTCAAATATCATTCAACATTGTTGAAAACATATCATCCCCCCAATATTATCATGTAGTTCTAAGTCCTTTGATTTTAGTAATAATCATTTTCATTGTTTGATCATGAAATATTATAAATGAATAACATTGTAATTGTAATATCTGAATTAATTCAGTATTTTATTTCATTAGAATATAAATTTGGAAGGATCTATTTTCATTTAGCAGAAAACGAAAAAATTATATATTTGTTGAAGTATTAAAATCATCTTAAAGTCTAACACTGATTTCATACATTCAGTGTAAATGATTATGTTAAATGAAATGATTATGCATGAATTATTACAATTACAAAAAAATATTTTGTTCATCCATTTATCAGTATTGCAGTTGAATCCTAATGTCATCCCCAAAATTGAAGTTTTATGATGAACCATTACAATCCATGGGTAATAACTTATGAACATTCCTTTTTCGTTTTTCTTACCTCTACAAAAAGTCTTCTGGTCACTTAGATATTTTTGTTGAATCAATACATTCCTGATGAAAGAATTATGGTCAGGGACTTTTTCATTTTTCTCGTTTTAGATACATGTAGAAGACATTGTTAACATGAAATATTTTCTCCTTTTAAGAGACTACAACCCTTCTGAATCACATAAAAACATCTTCTAAGGAATCTCTATAGTTTACTTTGTGAAAAAAAACCATGGATGGATATTTGATAGCTTTAACTCTTCCATCTTCCATTAATATGTGTTTTCAAAATTACAACCACAATCTAATTAAGTAGTAAATTAAACTCCTTTTAAGATGATTAAATATTTCTTCCTTATCTAAAAAATATGTCATATCTCCATGATGATCAGTGCTTCGATCATAACACTACTTTTTTTATTTAAAACAAATAAATCAGTATACCACATGGTTTAATAATCCCTAGCTTTGGACTATTTTCAATACCATCCTTATCCCATATCTCTTGAAAATAAAACCGAAGAGAGTGATTGTACAAGATTAGCATAAACACACATTAGATATGGAATATTTAATTAACCATATCTAACTCTACATGAGAAATATCACAGTAAAAAAAGTTTCATTAAATAAATTGTAGGTTCCAGGTGCAGTGGAAGCATATGATATGCATGTCCCCATGTTTAAAAATTTCCATGATTGATGATTAATCTATCATAAATAAGACGATAAACACTAGTTTCAATGAAATTGAATCAAAGTTAAAAGAAAAAGGAGAGAACTCAAAACCAATAATAGTGGATCAAAATATTTTTTTATTGTTAATTTAATTAAATTAAAGAATTACCTCCTAGGTGATTCCTTCTTCATTGATGTGTTCGACCACAAGTATGAGGTGAGTCTTTGTTGCGATGTATAATCCAAGGATAAGATTCCTCTAGCGGCCATCAACACATTCCCCAAGTATCGCCAGACATTGTTGATGGATTCTTCTAGTGAAAGCATGGAATATCCTTTCTCTGACATTTTCTACCTTTGATCACCCTGAGAATCACTTCTAAATCCATCTCCTAGATCCGGTTGAGGAGGATATCTCTCATTATTTAGAGTGTTCGTGGAGAGGTAAAAGTTATCTAGGTTTGAGAGCTTCTATCAAAGGATTTTGGGAACACAACCATTGGTTAGTCAGTGGAATGACCCCTTGGATAATTAGAGAATAATAACATAATGGGGAATTTACCTCACAAGGTAATAATAAATAATTAGCACATGTTTCAATACTTATTTTATTATTCCATGTGATACCCCATGTCAAATAATAATAGAAATGATATTATTTCCATGACATTTTATTAACATACATGTTCTTTTGAAATATTATTTAACAAAATAATATTTAATATTATTTCTCATTGGACCCAAAACATGGTCTACCAATCCTCCTCAATATTTTCTGAGCCTTGAATATTGAATATTTCTTTATGAATATATATAACATCATTATCACCAATAAATAATTATTTCAGTCTCAATATATTATTAGGAATAACTATTGATGAAATATATGAAATCAGGGATACTTTAATACATAATAAACCCAAACCCAGAGTAATTTTTATTCAACTAGTTAAATAAATAATGATTTATTTAATTGAGATATTGGATACACATGCTGTGTTACCCACTTGGCCTCTTTCTCGTTGGCATTAGGTGGGTGGCCAAAAGCCCAAGGTAACTGTCTAGAAACATGTCAAGGAACCCAAGATAAAGAACTTAATGTCATAATTACATGTCTCCTTATACGAAATCTTACCATGTAATATAATCCATTTTTTCAGATATCTCCAATCTAGAGGGTTGCATGAAAGTTCCATCAACCCATTAACTCGATTTCCCATTCATTGACTTCCCGAAATGGAAATTTCCAAGAGAAGAACATGTCCATTGATTTAATTAGTCTATATAATTTTCATCAAAGGACATGAGATATATTCTTCCATAGAAGAGAAAAATCCTTTATCTCATTATTCATTAATGCAGTATAACTCGCGATGCACCCAATATATCCTACCTCGATGTTGACATGTATCATCACATTTTTAATCAATACATCTAGGATTGAGAGTCATAAAACCCATTAATAATAATCCTATAGTCTAAGGACTAATACACATGCCTATAGATAAGAATATCCTCTAATTCTTATGAATGTGGATTTCCAACTAGTGAGTCTCTGTTCTCATAATACCCTCCTAGATATTACCAAGGGAACACACCATGAGAAGGTGCCTAAAATTTAATGAGTCCCTGCCACTTATATCCTATACCATTTGTGTTCCATCAAATGATATCATCTAACCATAGAACATATATTCAATAATAGTGTCCTCGCACTTATGGACACTCATCATAGTAGGGATCGACTATGACCATTTAACGTGACAGCTATTCTTATGCCATTATCACATATAACGTGACACATGGGGTTTTACACATTCTATTCCATGGACACTCTATTCACTACCACATCACCCCTCTGATAGAAATTCATCAAGAGGTGATACTTTTAGAGTATGTTCTTTTTCTGTTGATATGACCTTCACTCCTCTATAAGAGACACCACTGAAATATAATCAAAAAATAATGTAATGGAATTCTTACTGCTAGGAACCACATCATGCTCCTAGAAAAATTTCCAAATCCCAATGGCTTCCTTGGTTGCATAGGAAGCTATTATATATTAAGAATCCTATGTAGAATCAACGACAACTAGATTCTTTGATATTTTCTAGCTCATAGCTCCTTCGTTGAGACAGAAAACTAATCCTGATTGTGACTTTAAATCATTATTATCTATCTAAAAACAATCATTAGAATACCCTCTTATTAAAATATCATTGTCTCCTCATTACACTAGGAACTTATCCTTAGTTTTTCTCAGATACATAAGGATAGTCTTGATAGTAGTCTAATGTTGTTCTCTTGGATCTTCTTGGTATCTGCCTACCATGCTCCGTGAAAAGGCAACAATAATTCGGGTACATAACATGAAATATATGATATATCCTATCACTGAAGTGCATGGAATCTTACTAATCTTATATTTCTCAAGTTGGGTTTGGGGACATGTTTTATTTGAAATATGTATACCATGAGACATTGGAACCAATCCCCTCATAGAGTGTTCCCTACTAAATCAATTTAACATATTTTCAATGTATGTACTTCTAATTAGACGAAAAAGCCTCTTGGATCTGTCATGAATGATCTTGATCCCTAGAATGTAGGCTACATCACCTAATTCATTCATAGAGAAGCAATTTTTCAGCCAGTCCATGTAACATCCTAGGTAAATGAAGAATAAGACATATTTCATATTTATTAATATTTATGAATTAAATATTAATTTTAGTTTAAAATGGTTGCTATGTTCGATAGTGTACCCAATACGCAACAATGGGTTTCTTTGGAACCTTACGTTGCAAACTAATAATATAATATTATTATTTTAAATGGTCGTTAACTTCTAGCCATTGTATTGGCGGGACTGATCCAGACTAACTAAAATATGATTATACATGTATTTATTTTTATCCAATGAAAGTTAGAGGCTTAAAATGTGAATGAATCTAATTTTAAGCATAATTTACATTTAAAGGCTGATTTACTGCCTTTTAATGGAGAACCCTCTTTAAATATATTTTTGGTAACTTTAAAACATTATATATGACCAAATAAAATCCTTCTTTATAATGGGGACATCAAAATTTACATTGGGTAATGTTTTGGTATTTTTCTGATAAAGTTCATTTTTTATGAATAGTGAAAAATATTGTATTTTAATTCAAAAGTGACATTTAATATAATTTATTTATATGGTTATATTATATTTTTAATTTGTTTTAATGTAAAATTGAAATATATTTTAACTATTTAATCCAATTTTGGTCATTGTAATTAATTACACTTTGAAATTAGACAGAAACAAGTATCAATCTTTTGATAGTTATTGTTTCTTAAAAACACGCTATTTGTTTTGATAACGGGAATTAATTTTAAAATTAAATAATGCCACTTTTATATTTTGAATTTTGTAAAATGAACATCATTTTTTAATTTGGAATAACAAATATATCTTAGGCTGAATTTTTGGTATTTTTTGAAAAACTTCAATTTTGGATGAATAGTGAAACCACTTAGTGGTAGTTAACAAAATTGAATTTTTCATCTAAATGAGATTTTACCACTTCTGTGAATTTAATTTCAAAAATCCTACATACATGGTTGTTATTAGTTATTAAAATTTGGTTCAATAAGATGAAACTAATTTTTAGTAAATAGTATCTTTTGACTTTTATTTACCGCGGTTAAAGGTAAATAGGGTAATTCAAGGTTAAAAGAATATTATAATAATTAAAAACTACCTTAACACTTGTCCAAACTTATTGGTTGAGTCATTTACGACCATGGGCATCTTTTGGTCGATTTTGGGACCCCATTGATCCACTTGGGAGTGAAAATGACATTTTGGATTAATTAATTTAATGTGAAGGAAAAATTGACAATAACAAAAATCATTTAGTAATTAATTTTTTTATGGTGTTTTATAAGTCCAATTTTCGACTATAAATATTAATTGCAAAGATAAATATATTTCCTACATCATGGTATTAGTTTATAATTTTTATACATAAAATAAAATAAATTATATATGACAAAATAACATTGTAGTGTTTACCTCATTAATAAATAATTTGAATAAATAAGATTATAATGATTAAAATATTATGCAAAACCTGTCCAATTCATATTGGTTGATTATGTTTTGACCATGAGTCATCTTAGCTTCGACTATAATGATTTTTGGACCATTTGAAACCGAATATAATTATATTATAAAATAATATGTTCACTCTTTCCGAGCCCCTTCTCTCCCCTATAAAAAGAGACCACTTCTATGAAACTCCACACACCTCTCAAGCCATTAGGCTCATACAAAATCTACCCAAATAAGATTCCAACATCCCTATACTCCTCTTTGAAGCCTCAACTTATGCAGAAGTCACTTTAAGAAGTCCTTTTGTTAAAACCAAAGTGAGTTACCCAAGTCAAAGGTAACGATTTCTTTTAGATTGTTTTCTTTTATTTTGCTTCTCCACCCCCTAAAATCTTTTCTATTCCTTTATTTTGTAACAACACCAGTATAACAAATATACTAGGATGTTGTTATAATAATGTTTCGAACTACACTTAAACACACCTCCATCTAATGGATGAATACCATAATGTTTCTATGGATGGAAAACTAACGCCTCACGAAACAATGATTGTTCAATTACATATTACCGCCTCTCATGGTGGCCATTATGATGGCACTGTATTTATATATGATATATATTATGTTTATTAGTTCCTTATTCTTCTGTACTTCCCAATTATATCAAGCCTTAATGGATTCCATAGTGGGTAAATACGATAATCTCATTAGAGGAAGTGCGGACTCCGCCCCCTCAAAGTGATGTGATTTGTTAATGCCCTATGTGGGATGTATAAAGGATAGAGTTAATTATATTATAAATGATAATATACTCGAATTATAATATACCTATGTATCATTATTTTTTAATTCCATTAAAGTAGGAAATAGAAATGAAAGTAGCGTTCATGCCTACGTACGGCTTACCGTCTCCATGAACGGTGCATTTCATTTCTTTCCTCTAAATGTTATGTACTATTATAAATTAATGTATATACTGGATATATATGATATATATTATATCTAAATCATGAATAAAATTCTGGATATAATGGATTATTGACCACATGGACAACATTTAATTATAAGAAGTCCATTTTTGACTCAAAGTAACAAATATCAACAAAACAAACATTATTAATGATTACATGATGTTTATAAC
The DNA here is from genome assembly GCA_963277665.1 of Viscum album. Classification (NCBI taxonomy): domain Eukaryota; kingdom Viridiplantae; phylum Streptophyta; class Magnoliopsida; order Santalales; family Viscaceae; genus Viscum; species Viscum album. The sequence goes on along the minus strand of OY728127.1, from coordinate 1,205,816,822 downwards.
ATGGTAATAAGTGATATAAAAAGGAATAATAAATTTGAAAGAGGTTCTTAATCAATTAGAAATTAACTTTAGTTTATTATTCAGGAGATTAAAGAACGATCGAGTCATGTCGGACATGAGGTAAGGGATCTGACCACTCTCTTTCTTTTCAAGTACCCTCTTTTATGTCATCTATTTTATGATCCATGTTCTGATGTTGGAGAATGTTATTTTTTATTCACCTTACTGAAATTTTTATTTTAGTATGATGATAGACCCCCTCATACTCTATTGAATTAATTTTATGAATTTTTAAGTGGCGTTGTTAGGCTGGTGAATTTTCGTAAGGGATTTCTTATCTCACTTTCAATTCCATGAGATTTCCATTGTTCGCCACTTATTTATTTCATGTGGTATATGTACTTCCCATGAATGTATTCCCTGTATAATACACTTTAATTTATGGGTAATTACATCTTCATTTTTTGAACCTTCTTTCATGTGTTGTATGTTTCGAAAGTTACCAAATCGGTAAGGGAACCTTTCACCCTCCTCTTTTTAAAAGACTTATTTTTGTGATGTCTTTTAATTTACATCTTCTTATGTTGGGATATGTTCTTCTATATCCTTATTGATGTAAATTTTATGTCCATGTGATGAGATACCCTTTTTATCTAATCAACTCGTTTTCTGAATTTTAAAGTGACACCATTAGGCTATCGAATTTTTGTAAACGGACTTCTTAACCCAATTTCAATTATTTGGGTTAAACATCTACTTGTTGAATATGTCGGGTTATAAATATGTGTGAATGACCTCTGATTGTTTTACACATAATATCCAATTATATTGGGTGTATTTTTATTTTTCACACATAAATTATGTCATTGATTTATCCTTAATCTAAGGATACTGTCTTTATAAGGGATTGCGTCTCAATTTACATTCCATTGCGACTTCATTATTTTTATGCACAAATTCACTCTAATTTGGTGTATATAATGTCCTTTGACATATTTTATCATGAATCATTTCATTCTCATGATATTACAAAGTTATTATTAAATGTTATTCCTCAATTATTTGTATTAAAGCGTCTCTCATTTTGTTAAAAACTCTTTAACTAAAATATCATTTTAAATGTTTTAAAGATTTATTCTTCTAAATAACTATCTTCAATGTCCATGTTTTCAAAATGGTTTTGGGATTTATCTTTATGGACATTAATGTTTTAAAATGTTAATTTCTTTAAAATCTTCAAAGTGCTATGGGACACTTTGATTTCAAAATCTATTTATTAAATGTTTTAAATGGTTATGAAAATGGTTTGATAAAGCATTGTTTATTTCAATATCATGATATGATATATTGTGATTGGAATGTGGAAATGTTATCTTTCCTTTATGCTTGTTTTATGGTTATTGGGCATTGTTTACGTATACGAGTGGTTCCGTGATAAACCTTGGGCGGGTGAGCCCGAGATAGCTCTCCAATGCATTGGGTAACGTGACAGAGGTAAATGTGAATGTTTCTCCTAAGATATTTAGGGAATATACTGTGATGGGTATTCCAATTGTGACTCCCTATGTAGATGTGAAATATACAATGTAAGTTTGATATGGATGCCATAAGTAACCTTTATGATATATGATTTCTATGTGTTATTCATAAATCTTATGATTTTGTATGGTATGTTATGATTGAAAAGTATTGCTTTCATTGATTTGTATTTATTGATGGGCTAATGTTTTCCTTCCTTATTTTATAACCCTTAGTGATCTTTTTATACTCAGACCAAGTTTTTGAAATGTTTTCCACAGGACTTAAAGATGAATAGGTTCAAGGACGGGATCAAGGAAAAGTCATGCTGTCTAAAAACATGGAACTAGACATGTGTATTTTTATGAGTTTTTATTTTGTGAAAAAAATGGATACTGAGTAGTAGTGTCTACTTGTAATATTCAAGTTGTTATGTAATAGTTATGGCCTAATTCTATAAAACTCTAATCCTGAAAAGATCCTCAATGTGAATTATTTATTTAATTAAATATTAAGCAAGGTTTAAGGTCGGGTCCTTATAGTTGGTATCAGAGGTCGGTTTAAATAACTTTAGAGGTTAGGGAACAATTTAAGCATAAGTGACATTACCATAATGGTTAGGATTTTAGAAACTGTCATAGTTATATTTATAAAGTGGATGAGTTTTAGATAATAGAAATAAGTATATCTTAGTGTTTACCCTCCTCATAATATATTATATGATTATTTTATTGATATACTCACACTGACATTTTTGGTTTTAGTAAATGGATGGATCTAGGAGGCACCAAAGTAAAAGTGAAAGTGAAGAAAACTGTGACGGTTTTCTGAATGAGAAACTGGATGATATGGAACTGCAATAAGAACACTTGTGGTTATTCTCAACCAACTATCTAGAGTCATGATTGACCACATGAAGCTTAGTGATCTTTATAAGGCATCATATATGCGAGAAACAAATCCCTACGGGTGTTCAGGTAATAATCATAAAGGTAAGTACGTTAAAAAATACTTGTGTCAAGGATGTGGAATGAAACACCTAGGAAAATGCTTCAAAGGGACGAGAAGATGCTATAGATGTGGGAATGAAGGTCATAAAGCATGAACCTTCCATAGAAAAAGGAAGCATCCGGTTAACTCTAGAAAAGGGAAAGATGTTATTTATGAAGGATCAATTGAATGTTTAAATTTGGTATGCATGGTCATTATGAAAACACATGTCCTACAAAGATGTTTTGGGAATGGGATCACCAAGATCGAACAAATATTCGTTTACCAATACCTAATGTCATTCCAATTGAGGATGAAGAAACTGACAATGACCAATGAATGGTATGGATTACTTCTTAACATATGTTTTGATATTATTGAATCCTAGGATATAATTCATGATTCCGTTTGTAGGAAAGAATTATTTCAGAATATGTTTAAAAGGAATGGTTAATGGATCATGAAGAATGTTGAATGAGTAAGAAGTCAACATATAAGCGATTCAAGAGTTATGGTATATTTTAGGATGGTGAAACACTTAAAAGTATTAAGGCTCTTCTAATGATTGGATTACATTAGAAGACTTTTTATAGTATGTGTAACCATGATGTTTGATATATGAAAATTTTATTCAAGGAATAATTATCTTCTCTTTTGTGGATATAGTTATAAAGAACCATTTGGGTTTATATGATCTTTGAATTTGAGGCAATTACCGATTAATACATTTTTGGATGAAAAATGAAAGTTATTAGATAACCTTTGTGGTTAAAATATGTTTGGGTTATTTTTGATGAATTTATCTTTTTTTGGGAATGTTATAAGATTATGTAGTTTTCGAAAAGGGACAACACACAAACCGTGTGACAACCCATCGCGTCAGACGAAGCTGTGGGAATCAAACCCACAACCAAAGTGCAACTGGTATTTATCACCTACCACTGGACTACGTGAATTCCCTGGTTAGTATGACTAATTTTTTTTAGTTAGATGATCTTATAAATCAGGAATAAGTTGATTTTGGGTTGTATATGGAAATGATTAACTTATAATGGAGGATATGTGATTAGGTTAATTACTTTTCAGTATGAGACTTTAAGAGTAACTTATTTTATTTGGAGATAAATGTTATGATTTTCCTTGGAAGACTATGTGATTAAATCCTTATGAGATTTAGGTTACAATGCAAGTTTCGATTACTTTTGAAGAATTTTAGGGACAATTGTTTATCGAATGGTCATTGTTGAACTTTGGGTTTTTTTGGACAAATTTTGGAGATTAAGAATAGATTTTTTTAAGGATTATCTATTTTGGGTATTATATGATCTTGTACTAACCTTTTTGGTTTCTATTTTGGTTAATGTCTAAAGACATGGAAAATATATAGTTCTCTTTTGGGGGTTAGGTGATTCTCAAGAAGTTGATTATAGTACCCTTAATGTGAACAAGTCTTCCTAAATACTAAACTTTTGGTGAAAATATGAGTTTGAAATCAAGTAAAAGTTGAAAGTCAATATGACAAGTAAGTATGTTTCCTTACATTTTAGTTAATCTCATAAATAAATTCTCAATGAAAAGTAACTTAAAACAAAAAAAATGATGTCTGTTAACATTTCCTACTGGGGAATCAAATAACGTTTAACCCATCACAAATTTTTGATTTTCATGTGGTTAACTTTAACCTAGACATGTCTTCTATCACTGTCCCTAAAAACATGACCGTTTGTTTTTATCTTCCATATCCATGTTTTCTTATATGGGATCCTAGTATGGGTTATCTCGGGTGACCTTTGTACATCACTTTATTTCTTTTAGAGTGATAGTTTTATTGATCCTTTTTCCTATGTTGGATTTTCAATGAAGATTCCGAGCCTTTTTTTGAAACAAATTGCGAGGACGCAATTTCCAAAAGGGGGGAAGGATGTAACATCCTAGGTAAATGAAGAATAAGACATATTTCATATTTATTAATATTTGTGAATTAAATATTAATTTTAATTTAAAAGGGTTGCTATGATTGATAGTGTACCCAATACGCAACAACGAGTTTCTTTGGAACCTTACATTGCACACTAATAATATAATATTATTATTTTAAATGGTCGTTAACTTCTAGCCGTTTTATTGGAGGGACTGAACCAAACTAACTACAATATGATTATACATGTATTTATTTTTATCCAATAAAAGTTAGAGGCTTAAAATGTAAATGAATCTAATTTTAAGCATAATTTACATTTAAAGGCCGATTTACCGCCTTTTAATGGAGAACCCTCTTTAAATATAGTTTTGGTCACATTAATACATTATATATGACTAAATAAAATCCTTCTTTATAATGGGGACATCAAAATTTACTTTGGGTAATTTTTTGGTATTTTTCTGATAAAGTTCATTTTTTATGAATAGTGAAAAATATTGTATTTTAATTCAAAAGTGAAAGTTAATATAATTTATTTGTATGGTTAGATTATATTTTTAATTGTTTTTAAAGTGAAATTGAAATATATTTTTACTATTTAATCCAATTTCGGTAATTGGAATTAATTGCACTTTGAAATTAGACAGAAACAAGTATCAATCTTTTGATAGTTATTGTTTCTTAAAAACACGCTATTTGTTTTGATAACAGGAATTAATTTTAAAATTAATTAATTCCACTTTTATGTTTTGAATTTGGTAAAATGAAAATAATTTTTGAATTTGGAATATCAAATATAGATTACGCTGAATTTTTGATATTTTTCTGAAAAACATCAATTTTTGATGAATAGTGAAACCACTTAGTAGTAGTTAAAAAATTGAATTTTTCATCTAAATGAGATTTTACCAGTTATGTGAATTGAATTTCAAAAATCATACCTACATGGTTGTTATTAGTTAGTAAAATTTGGTTCAATAAGATGCAAATAATTTTTTAGGAATAGTAACTTTTGACTTTTATTTACCGCGATTAAGGGTAAATAGGGTAATTCAAGGTTAAAATAATATTATAATAAATCAAAACTACCTTAAAACAGGTCAAAACCTTATTGGTTGAGTAATTTACGACAATGGGAATCTTTGGGTTTATTTTTGGACCACTTTGATCCACATGGGAGTGAAAATGACATTTTAGATTAATTAATTTAATGTGAAGACAAAATTGACATTAACAAAAATCATTTAGTAATTGATTTTTTATGGTGTTATATAAGTCCAATTTTCGACTATAAATATTCATTGGAAATCTAAAAAGATTTCCTACATCATGGTATTTTGTTCATAATTTTTAGACATCAAATAAATTAAATTATTGATGACACAATAATGATGTAGTGTTTACCCCATTAATAAATGATTTAAATAAATAAGATTATAATGATTAAAATATTATCCGAAAACTGTCCAATTCTTATTGGTTGATTATATTTAGACCATGAGTCATATTATATTCTTCTATAATGATTTTTGGACCATTTTAAACTGAATAGCATTATATTATAAAATAATATTTTCACTCTTTCCTAAAGATCCCCATCTCTCCCTTATAAAAAAAGACCACTTCTATGAAACTCCACACACCTCTCAAGCCATTTTTCTCATCCAAACTCTGACCAAATAATCTCCCTACGTCCCTATCCTCCTCTTTTAAGCCTCCCCTTAGGAATAAGTCACTTTAAGAAGTCCTTTGGTTCAAACAAATGTGAGTTACCCAAATCAAAGGTAACGATTTCTCTTAAATTGTTTTCTTTTATTTTGCTTCTCCAACCCCTAAACTCTTTTCTATTATTTTATTTTGTAACAACACCAATATACTCAATAAACTAGGATGTTGTTATAATAAATATTCTAACTACACTAACACACACCTCCATCTAATGGATGAAGAACATAATGTTTCTGTGGATGGCAAACTAACGCCTCACGAAACGATGATTGTTCAATTACATCTTACCGCCTCTCATGGTGGACATTAGGATGGAAATGTATTTATATATGATATATATTATGTTTATGATTTCCTTATGCTTCTGTACTTCCCAATTACATCAAGACTTTATGGTTTCCATAGTGGGTAAATATGATAATCTCATTAGAGGAAGTGCGGACTACCGCCCCCTCAAAGTGATGTGATTCGTTAATGCCCTATGTGGGATGTATAAAGGGTAGAGTTAATTATATTATATATGACTTTATACTGAAATTATAATATACCTATTTATCATTATTTCTTAATTCCATTAATGTATGAAATAGGAATGAAAGTAGCATTCATGCGTACGTACGGCTTACCGTCTCCATGAACGGTGCATTTCATTTCTTACCTCTAAATGTTATATACTATTATAAATACATGTATATACTGGATATATATGATATATATGATATCTAAATCATGAATCCCATTCTGGATATATTGGATTATTGACCACATGGACAACATGTAATTATAAGAAGTCCATTTTTGACTCAAAGTACCAAATATCAACAAAACAAACATTATTAATGATTACATGATGTTTATAACATGGTAATAAGTGATATAAAAAGAAATAATAAACTTGGAAAAGGTTATTAATCAATTAGAAATTAAATTTAGTTTATTATTCATGATATTAAATAACGATCGAGTCAAGTTGGACACGAGGTAAGGGATCCGACCACTCTTTTTTTTTTCAAGTACCCTCTTTTATGTCATCTATTTTATGCTCCATGTTCTGATGTTGGAGAATGCTATTTTATTTTCACCATACTGAAATTTGTATTTTCAAATGATGAGAGACCCTCACTTACTCTCATGAATTCATTTTAATAATTTTTAAGTGGCGTCGTTGGGAAACCGAATTTTTGTAATGGATTTCTTGTCTCACTTTCAATTCCATGAGATTTCTATTGTTCACCACTTATTTATTGAATGTGGTGTATGTACTGCCCGTGAATTTATTCCATGTATAATACACTTTAATTTATGGGTAATTACATCTTCATTTTGTGATCCTTCTTTCATGGGTTGTATGTTTCGAAAGTTACCAAATCGGTAAAGGAACCTTTCACCCTCCTCTTTTAAAAGACTTCTTTTTGTTATGTCTTTTAATTTACATATTCTTATGTTGGGATATGTTCTTATATATAGTTATTGATTTAAATTTTATGTCCATGTTATGAGATACCCTTTTTATCTCATCAACCCGTTTTCTGAATTTTAAAGTGACGCCATTAGGCTATCAAATTTTTGTAAAGGGACTTCTTAACCCAATTTCAATTCTTTGGGTTAAACATCTACTTGTTGAATATGTCGGGTTATAAATATGTGTGAATTACATATGATTATTTTACACTTAATATCCACTTATATTGGGTGTATTTTTATTTTTCACTCATAAATTATGTCATTGATTTATCCTTAATCTAAGGATACGTCTTTATAAGGGATTGCGTCTCAATTTACATTCCATTGCGACTTCATTATTTTTATGCACCAATTCACTCTTATTTTGTGTATATACTGTCCTTTGACATATTATATCATGAATCCTTTTATTCTCATGATATTATAAAGTTATGATTAAATGTTATTCCTCAATTATTTGTATTCAAGCGTCTCTCATTTTGTTAAAAACTCTTTAACTAAAATATCATTTTAAATGTTTCAAAGATTTATTCTTCTAAATATCTATCATCAATGTACATGTTTTCAAAATGGTTTTGGGATTTATTTATATGGAAATTAATGTTTTAAAATTTTAATTTCTTTAAAATCTTCAAAGTGGTATGGGACACATTGATTTCAAAATCTATTTATTAAATGTTTTAAATGGTTATGAAAATGGTTTGATAAAGAATTGTTTATTTCAATATCTTGATATGATATATTGTGATTAGAATGTGGAATTGTTATCTTTCCTTTATGCTTGTTTTATGGTTATTGGTCATTGTTTACGTATACGGGTGGTTCCGTGATAAACCTAGGGTGGGTGAGCCCGAGATAGCTCTCCAATGCATTCGGTAACGTGACGGAGGTAAACGTGAATGTTTCTCCTAAGAGATTTAGGGAATATACTGTGATGGGTATTCCAAATGTGACTCCCTATGTAGCTATGATAGCTACAGTGTAAGTTTGATATGGATGCCATAAGTAACTTTTATTATTTATGATTTCTATGTGTTATTCATAAATCTTATGATTTTGTAAGGTATGTTATGATTGAAAAGTATTGATTTCATTGATTTGTATTTATTGATGGGATAATGTTTTCCTTCCTTATTTTTTAACCCTTACTGAGCTTTTTATGCTCATCCCATGTTTTTGAAATGGTTTCCACATGACTTAAAGATGAATAGGTTCAAGGATGTGATCAAGGAAAAGTCATGCTGTCTAAAAACATGGTACTAGACATGTGTCTTTTTATGAGTTTTTATTTTGTGTAAAAATGGATACTGAGTAGTAGTGTCTACTTGTAATATTCAAGTTGTTATGTAATAGTTATGGCCAAATTCTCTAAAACTCTAAACCTTAAAAGATCCTCAATGTGAATTATTCATTTAATTCAATATTAAGCAAGGTTTAAGGCCGGGTCCTTATAGTCCATGACGGACTTCAAGACTGGTATGCCATTTCAAATTAGAAATATGTTGTCAATATACACAATTAGTATAATGACCAAATTACCATCAATCCACTTGAATAAATATGTCTCACATACATTCTTAATGAAACCAAATTCTCTTTTGGATTCATCTAATTGAATACTCCATGATGTAGATTATTTATTTAATACCTAAATGGATTTCTGCAACTTGCATACCCTTTAAGAGTCACATGGTGTCACAAATCCTTTTGTTTGTGTCATATAGACATCTTACTGAATGTTCCCATTTAGGAATGCTGTTTTGAATTCCTGCTACCAAATCTCATAGTTAAGGAAAGCTATTATGGCATGTATTATTCATATGGATTAAAACATGGAAAATGGAAAAAAATGTTTCATTATAGTGAATTCCATGTTGTTGTTTAAACCCTTTATCCACAAGCCCTGATTTATAGGTACTAACTCAACTTTCCATGTCTAGTATCTTCTTGAATATCCATTTACACCAAACCTACTTTATATCAAATGGCGCATTGACCAGAACCCAAACATGGTTCTAATACATGGAATCCAACTTAGAATTAATAGCTTCTTCCCATCTTGCAGCTTCTGAGCTATCTACTACTTCCCTGTAGGAGATATGTTCATCGTTATCCAATAATAATGAGTCACCATACTTGGTGACAAGGAAACCATCTCTCTCTCATTCTATCATCTCTTGTACTCCTATACAGTACTTGTGTTTCTGGAACTACATCATCCATGGGGACCTATGGAACTTGTTACTATAACAACTTTTGTGTATCTTGAGCATCCACTTAATCGATTTCAATCATGATCCCACTATCCTTTTTAGGATGTTTTCCCTCAAACGAAAGATGGTCTGTCTAGAAACAATTACATTCTAGTCTAAGGGGTTGTATAGAAATTATCCCATTGTTTCCTTTGGATACCCTATAATGATACACTTCGTTCTCCGATGTTCTATTTTTTTTCTTGAGAAAGTTGTAACAAACACCTTGCATCCCCATACACATGTATGCGACAAGGTGAGTTTCGTTACACTCTATATATCTAAGGTAATTCCATTTTCTTCCTTAGTTGGTACGTGATTTAATGTGTATGCTATATTTTTCAATGCATCTCCCCAAAATGAAAATGAATGATATGCATGACTCATCATCAACCTTACCATGTCCAACAAGGTACAATTCCTCATTTCACTAACACCATTCCACTATGGTTTATAAGGAGGATTTTCTTGAGATAGAATCCCAAAATCCCATAAAAGGGTGATGAACTCTTGGTTAAGGTATTCTCCACCTCGATCTGATCGAAGATTCATTATCTTCTTACAAGGATGATTCTCTACATCATTCTTGAAATCCTAGAATTTCTCATAGGACTCAGACTTTTAACTCATTAAGTAGACATAACCATATATATTCAAGTCATCCATAAAAGTAATGAATTAAGAATATCCACCTCTAGATTCTACTGGAAATGGTCCACACACATTAGTGTGTACCAATCCTAGAAGCACTTTGGCTCTTTCTACCTATCCATCAAATGGTTGTTTGGGCATTTTACCTTGTAAAAAAGGGTGACATCTATCAATTGGTTTTAGATCGTAAGATTCTAAAATACCATCTTGATAGAGAGTTGTGAGTCACTTCTCATTTACATGAGAAAGGAGGAAATGCCACAACTATGTGTTGTATGAGTCACGTAAACTTGGTTCTTTATCAATTTCCATCACATGGTTCTTGTAATTTAGTACATACTAACCATTATTTAATTGTTCCATACCATAAAATAGGTTGTCCTTATAAAGGTCACAATATTTATTTCTGAACATGAAAATAAATCCATATATATCTAATATCAAAACATAAATTCTGTTCTTGGTGACACTAGGTTTCTAATAATTGCTATGTAAAAGAAAAACCAGGCCCTCGACAATGTGAGGTGGTAGTCACCAATGGAAGGAGCAGCCAACCTCACACCATTGATAGCTCGCATATCCACCTTTCATATTGAGATTTTATAAAATCTATTTGGTTCCTATATTTGAATATAGAAGTGAGAACCACAAGTTTATCTACTACCCAATGTGTTGAAATGTAAATATTACACTCGATAATGAACACAATGTTGTATTCCCCATTCCTTTGGGTGAAGTTCTTCTTCAAGTGGCTTGACATGATTCATGGAATGTAAGATTCCTCCTTTTCCTTGACCTTCCTTTGGATCTTATTCTTCTTGGTTAGATATTCCTTGGGAGATTTAGACTCTTTATATATCATAGAACCCTTTTCCTTGTCCTTAATCTTCCTATTTACCATAAGGACTGCAAGTTTTCCACACCCCATGTCCTTATCAACTTGGAGAATTAGGGTCATATGTTCTGATAAGATCTTATCATTATTTCTCATATTACAATTCACAATAAAACTAGAGAAGGCCTTGGGAAGTGATGATAATATGTGATCTATACACAACTCATCTATCAATTTAATCCCTAAGATGTCCATACACTCAATGTACCCAATAATATCGACTAAATGTGGTCTAGATGGTGTATATTCTCTAAGTTTAGTAGTGAAAAAATATTTGGAGGTCTCATAACTCACATATCTCTCCTTCTCTTGATAGAGATCCGGATTTCAGGACATCATGATATAAGCATCAATTTCCTCATGTTGTTTCAAGATCTTATTGGCCATGGATGATAACATGAGGCCCTGAAAATCCGTTGAATCATTCAGATGTTTCTCATACACAAAGGGTTCCTCATCACTCACCTCATTTTCAAGATCAACTGTTAAAGGATCTCCTAGCACATAATGTTTTCTCATATGGCATAGGATAACCCGAAGGTGCATTTTCCACTCTTGGAAATTAGTGCTGGTGAGAAGGTTTTCCTTCTTGAGTATGGATAACAATGATATGTTTGATTTCATTTTTATGTTCATTCTAAAAATAATATGAACAAGGTTTTAGTACATTATCTTGATAAATATACACCAAAAAATTAATTAATATCAATTAGTCTCCCACTATTTCTTGGAAACCCAATAGACCTCACCATTGGCTTCAGAATAACTTGTTTTATGTACATTAATGTGAAAAAGAACCATATTAGCCTTATCATTACCAAAAATAGGGTTGGTCAACCAACTTCAAAGGTTTTAGGTAGGAATTTAAAATTCCAACTCCGTTAACTCACAGCTCCTTGATCCGTTGAGTGGACTCCCCAATCCTAAAATCCTTAATTTTGGATTTCCAAAACCTTTTTCCTCACAGTTAAACCAAGTCCAATTAGGGAAGTCAAATCTTGATGTAAACTAAGTTATGTCAGCCCAAAACATAAAATTAGAATTACCCTATAATTTAAATCACCCCAACTAGTGTTAGTAAACCACTTTGAACTATATATTGATTCTAAAATAAGGAATTAAAGGTTATACCAACTTAATATTAAATTGAGGGATATTATTCCTTCTGCATTAATTTCCACTTATTATCTTTTCACATGCTTGTAAATATTAATTGGTATATAATTAAATGATTAAACATGTATAGATAATGTTTATGCATAAGCCATTTTATTATAGTTCCATATAGTATTCTTGTTAGTAAATTAATTATGTGATCACATCAAACTTCCATAATGAAAAACCATACAACTGATATAAATAAATAAAGGGTATGATCAGGAGATTTATTATTGGTTAGTTTATCTTGTGGATGATAAAATAACACTCACCTATGGGAGAAAAACATTGAATCATTTATGGTTTGTGTTTACATCTTTCAACCTATCCACCATAGTATCTCTTGGATTAGTTTCTACCCAACTCCTAACCTGAAACACCTACACTAGCTTGGAAGCTCCATCTATTACATATGCTTTTTAACTCACCTGTATGTGAGGGGTGAAATGGGATTTACATAAAAGAAACCATGGGCATGCCAGCCCTACATATAATAAAGAGAAGGCACCTAAGAAAACAATTTGAATTTAATAAATAAAATAAAAGAGAACCAATCACATACCAAGGTCTGGTCTAACTCATGATCATCCATATAGACGTAATGAATTACGCATTTAATAAAACAAACATTAAATTATTTAATCGTTTTTATTAAGATAAATTATTCTCCAATCAATTAATCCTTATCATTAATTAATTAATCATTTTTATCTTAATCTGTTTCTGAATTTCCTTGAGATTGTCATACACGTCCTTGTACATAACATGTAACTTGGAGGAAACCATATGAATACCCATCATGTATTCTAATTTTGTACACTTTATTCTTTGCGACATGTATCATGCATGAAAAATTATAATTTTAATACAACTGATACATGATGTGCAGATCTTTAAACATTACGAAGATGTTAATTATATATATATATATATAAACTATCACATGTTGTGTCCCAGCATTATTCCAACCTGAAGGTACATGTCTCTAGGGTCACTCAAGAAAATAATAAATATTTAAATATACTAAATCTGGAAAAAGTACACAACATGTAGACCCAACTACATGGAGTGTACCCTCCTCACCATCCATACGAAGTACATGCTTAGGGAAACATCCTGTGATGTGTACTTTAGAAATCGTTAGAGCACACAACATTCCAATTGTGCCACATGCCATGTCAACTCCACATTACACAGTCACTGTCCAGGAAAGCCATGTATGGGTGATTGGACTTTACCCTAACCCTAAAAGACTACACACCATGTATAGTGGTCCACACGACATGTTTTACGGCTCACAGTGTGCCAGTATGTCCTGTTCAACATGTGGTGTAAGAATTAAATACACCACGTGTCATTAATGCAAATGGCTTGAGTAATTTCCAAAACACTCCCGTTGTTGTGAACATAACTACCCAGTGTGTGCTCTGGATTATATGGAGTTAATGGAAGATGACACGGTGTGTAACTCAGAATACACGAAATGTGTTGTCTTTTTACCTGGATAGAATTGTCAGTGCCTCCTAATGAGATCCTTGATTTAATATTAATTATAAAATTATTCATTTTAGTTAGATCTGAGAGAAATTAAAGAGGAAGAATAGATCTCAAAATTCTGATTATAAGAATGAATAAAAATGAATTGAAGAACTAAATTATTAAATTTTAATTCATCAACGGATTATTTAAATAATTATAAATAAAAATATAACATCCTTCTGATACCACTTGTTTGTTCTAGGCATAGTGGAAGTGATGGATGGCCGTGTACAAAACATTGCAAATTGCCATGATCGATGATTAATTTGGGATCAATACGAAGATAAACACCAGTATCTAGATTATTGAATCAATGAAAAAAGACAAAGAAGAGAACCCAAAACCAAGAAGAGAGGATAGAAGTATTTTTTTATAATTAATTTAATTAAATTAATGAATTATCTCCAAGGTGAATCTTTATTCATTTATGAGTTTGACAACGGGTTTGTGTTTTGGTTTCATTATGATTTAGAATCCAAGGATAAGATTCATCTTGATGTGATCCACAGGTGCTCCACGTATATACAGACAACCCCAAAGGTGTCTTCGGGTGAAAGAATGAACGATCCTTTTTTTGTGGTGTCTGCTTTTGATCGCCTTGAGAATCTCTCCCAAAGCATTATTCTATATCAGGTAGAGGAGGACCTCTCTCATTCTTGAAATCATTCAAGGAGAGAGAAAAATTATCTAGGCTTGAGTGATTTTCTCTTGGGATCTTGTACACAGAAATTTTGTTTTTCCAGTGGAATGAACCCTTGGCTAATATGTGAATAATAAACTCACATGGAATTTAATTCACCTGGTAATAATAAATAATTAGCACAAGTTCTATTAATTATTTTATTATTCCATGTGAAACCAGATTTCAAATAATAATATCAATGTAATTATTTCCATGACATGTGCTTAAATTGAATGTTATATTTAAACAATATTTAACCAAATAATATTTAATATTATTTCTCACTAGAACCATTACTTGGTCCGCTAATCCTCCTCAATATTTAACGGGCCATGAATAATGACTAATTATTTATTAAATAAATATAAAATCATTATTCACTAATAAAAAAATATTTTTTTCGCAATATATTCACTCAAATAACTACGGATGAAATAAATGCTATCATACATACTTGAATAATTATTAAATCACAACCTGGAATAATATTTATTCAACTTCTCAAAAAATAATGTATTATTTAATTGAGATACTGGATACACATAGTGTATGACCCTCTATTCCTTTTTCAGATTGGCATTAGGCTGACATGCCTATAGTCCCAGATTAATATCTAGAAACGGGTCAAGGCACCCAAAAAAATAAGTTAATTTCACAAAAACATACAACCTCATACGAATGCTTACTGTGTAATATAATCCCTTTGTCCTGATATCTCTAATGAAGCAGGTTTCATGAAAGTGCCATTAACTCATGTGCTCGATTTCTCATTCTTTGACTTCCCAGAATTGAACATTCTTAGAGAACACAATAGCCATGGATTTAGTTAGGCTATAACACTTCTATTAAAGGCCATGTGATATCTTCTTCCATAGAACTAACAAATCCTTTATCACATTATTCATAAATGAAGTCTTACTCATGAAGAACCAAATACATCTAACCATAACGTGAACATTTATCGTCACAATTTTTATCAACACATCTAAGAACGTGAGTTATAATACCCATTGATAATAATCATAAAGTATAAGGACCAATACAAACTTCTGTAGATAGGAACATCCAATGACACTTATGAATGTGGATTTCCTACTAGTGGGTATTGATTCACATAATATCTTCTTGGATATTACCAAAGGTGCTCAATATGAGAAGGTGACTCAATATTTCATGAGTCCCTACCGATGATAGCCTATACTAGTTGTGTCCCTATAAATGATATCATCCGACTATACAACACATATTCAAGAATAGTCTTACTGAACTTATGGGTTTTCATTTTTGAAGGGATTCACTATGAACTTTTAGTGAGACGACTATTCCTAGGACATTATCACAATCTATATCCAAAATAAGAAAAATCATGATGTGATAAGTAGTTTATTAATATTCATTCAATGTATAAAAGTTTATCATAAAAAGAAATGAATTTGGTTTCTAGGGAACCAACTCTAATATAAATTACCAATGTAATCTATAAAAAACTCAACATAACCCTATCAGATCATTATGTAAACAAAAATATGATTTCATAGGTTCTTACCTAAACAACTCAACACACATTTAAAAAGAAATTTCTTGGTGAGTCTACTTTACTCATAGGAATAAAATTTTACTAATGGAATTAATGGAGTAGGGAACTAATTTTTTTTCTCAAAGATAGGGAGTTGGCTTCACTCCCATTCACATCATATTCTGCTTGAACTATTTAGTTGTGATGAGTTTTTAGGAATACCATCAAACCATTATTTAGAAGGGATAAAATATAGTTTGATAATTAATTACCCAACTTTATTATTTTTAAAATCACAAAAAATGTCAATTTTTTTACTATAAGTGATGTACAAGATTATTGGAAAAATAAATAAAACTTTTCATATTAGAACTGATGATTAGGGAATAACCTAACTCAATATTTAAGTCATATAGTTTTGTCTTCATTAATATCATTTTTGTCACTTCTGGTGATGAAACAATGTAATTAAAATCAATATAGCTTAGTGCAACTTATGTTTTATTTTTTTATTTCATTGAATCACAACCTTGGTCATTTAATAATTTTCCACCGAATGTTGATATTATATTATCTACATCTTTTACCCATTCCACATTAGTATTCCCTCCTAGATCCATCTCACCGGTCATTTTATACCTCATCCCATAGTTGATTGTATTGAAAAAGTTTCTCAAGATCCTATTTGATTTCAATAGATGTGATTCATTTGGATTGGATTGTACCATAGCATTAAATGTGACAACATAAAATATATATGATATAACAGTTTTCATATACATGGGAGCACCGAAAAATATTATAATTATATCGTTATAATTAGTTAATATTTCATAATCATTTTTCAATGTTGTACCCACTTGAATTTGTATGGACACCTCCCCATATTCTTATATTCCAGTCCTCTTTATGTGTTTTTTAGAATATTTTCCTTAGGAAGAAAAATTAGAATCTAATGCTTGAGAAATTTTTAATCACAGGAAAAATAATATTTTTCTAATCATTGAGACATCAATTGTTTTTTTCATCTTTCCCAATAATTACCCAAAAAACATTGTTCATTTATATAAATTATTATATCATTAATATACATAATCACAAAAATTGATGTGGTTCCGAGATTCTTTTCATACTAGTAGATATATACATTCCCCTTCATAAAACACATGCTTTAATGATAAATTATATATCCTAAAATACAATGATCTTGGATCCATCTTCAATAATAATATATATTTCCACTTATGTAATGTTGTACTACCATCTCAATTTAGAATAAATCCTTCAGGATTTTATTAATACAATACCTTATCTAGATAAAAATTAAGAAAATATAATTTAATATACATTTAAAATACCTTATGTATTATTTATGAATGTATGGAAAATAATTTCATTATGGACATTAGTCTGACCAATGGAGATTAAATTTCATAAAATACAAACCCATTAATTTATGATTATCCCTTGTATAAAAGTTCTTATTTGATTATATATATATCAACAGAATCATAAAACATATTTTTTTAAACCCATTTTATATTGTCACATTATTTTTTTTGTTGGTCTGGAAATAATTTCCAATGATTTATTATTTTCAATATATTCATGTTCATGATTTGTGGAATAAATCCAAACCTTATGTTCTCATGATTCTTTTAAGGACATGGGTTCAATTTTGATAGAATACTTGTATAACTTGTTCCTATGATAATCCTTCTTTTCTCCACACCTGGATTATGATCTCTAATGATGTTATTAGAGTTAAAAAATTATATTACCCTTGTATTTATATATTTAGAATATACATATCTATATCCATCCCTGGGAATTATTGAATCTGAATCCTCATTTAAAACCTGTCTATTTTCTATATTGTTTTAGTTGTATTTTAATTAAAAATATCATCCTTGTAATTATTAATGATTATATTTATCATTTATTCATCATTAAAGAAATAATTTGGTTCATATCTATCAGTAATAATTTCATATATCTTGTTGTATAACCTCCTAGATTTTGTATAGTTTGTATACCCATTAAATGTTACACCCCAAGATTTCATAGTACGTTATTTCTTCAAAGTAATTCAATAACTTTCACTACATGCAACACCGTGTTCAAGCGCATCACGACTTACCAAACTAGGCATTCAAAAGAGCTTATGAATAGTATTATCTAAATTTTAAACATTATATAATCTTTATAATTTTAAAATCCATAGTATGAGTTTCTTAGATATAATTAAAAAAACTGATTCATTTTTCTGATAAAAGAAGTATTTTTAAAAAAAATGCAATTTTACCACCTTTTAATGGCGAAACATTTTAAAATCCAATATTTGAAACTTTTATATATTCAATTTGACAAAATAAACATCTTTTTTAGAATCGGGACATAAGAATTTAGTTTGAATAATTTTTTGGTGTTTTTCTGATAACATTCATATTTGGGTAAATAGTGAAAAATACTATATTTTAAGTGAAAACAACTTTTTTAAGTAAAATAATTTGTAGTGTTAAATTATAAATTTTAATGGTTTGGAAGTATAATTATATTATATTTTTACCATTTAAACCAATTTTATTCATTGGAAATAATTTCACTTTGAAATTTAACATAAACAAGTATCAATCTTGGGTTAGTTATTATTTCTTAAAAACATGCTTTTCGGTTTTGACAACAGGAAGTAAATTTAAATTAATAAATGAAACTTATATGATTTTAATTTAGTAAAATAGACTTATTTTTTGAATTTAGAATATCAAAATTAGCTTATGGTGAAATTTTGGTGTTTTTCTGAAAACTTTCAATTTATGAAGAATAGTAAAAAGCACTAAGTTATAGTTTAAAATAGAATTTTTATTTAAATTTGTTTTAGGTCAAAATATATACATAATTAATATATAAGTTCAATGTAATATATTGGAGTCAATTTATAATAATTTTAGATATATAAAAATTTTATTGAACTTTTTACTGTCTTTTACCCACCTCCTAGGAGCATTCACAAATTTACATAAAAAATAATTTTACCACTTCTATGAGTTGAATTTCAAAAATATTAGAGACATAGTTGATATCAGTAAGTAAAATGTCATTCAATAAGTTGAAAATAATTTTTTATGAATAGTTACTTTTTTACTTTTATTTACCACGATTAAAAGTAAATAGAGTAATTAAGGGTAAAAATGACATTATTATTACCCTAAAACATGTCCTAATTCTATTGGATAAGTTTAATTCGACCAAAAACAACCTTTGGAATAAAATATGATCCTTTAGGTCTACATGGATTAGATTAGGACATTTATTATTATTTAATTCAAAGAAGAGTTAAATGTCTTAAATTCAAAGTTTAATAATTAATCCATTTTAAATATAAAGTTATAAATAAGATAAATTAGACTATAAATATTCATTAGAATGCTTAAAAGATTTCCTACATAATGGTCCTACATAATGGTTCTTTATTTCCCACTAGGCGCCGCCACCTAGCCCGATCGGATAGCCACGCGGCCAACCGCGGGGGCCGCGCTGGCCGGGCCGGGCCACGCCAACCGGGCCAGGCCGCGCCCAACCGGGCCAGACCCGGACCCGGGTCGGGTAGAACTAGGTGGTATTGGGCCGGGTCAGACTGGGCCCGAACCCCCTATTTTTGGACCAGGTTCGTTCAAACGCCGATATCATTGTCTACAGACCTCCAATCAACACATCGTCAGTTGCGTAAGGGTCCTTGGATCGAGATGGTGGATTCAGTATATTACACGCAATGTATAGGTGAAGTTTGAGTACCACTGGGTTGGTTCGAACCCGAATCCAACCTAGCCCTCGGAGCAGAAACACTTATAACATGAGCTCCAGACGTCCTATTGACGTGCCGTCGACTTTGTTGGATTCCTCTTGATAATATGGTTCTTTTGGTATACTTCACATGAGGTTTGGACATCGTTGGTGTACGACCGGGTTGGATTGTACCCAAAATCCAACCGAGCCCCTCGAACGAAAATATTAATAACTCACAGACCAGATGTCTGTTTGACCAACCGTCAGCGGCATTGGTAATCACGTTGAGAAATGGTTCCTTTGAGTATACCCCATGAGATTTTCAGGGTATAGTTGAGATACGTTCGGGATGTTTTGTACACAAAACCAACAGGGGCCCCGGGACTAAAAGTCTATTAACTCACAGACTGGGCATTCGATTGACACGCCTTCTATTGCGTTGAGACCCCTTTGACGAGGCGTTCCTTTGAGATACTTCTTCGTTGTAATTCTTGATAGTGGATGTATCGACACCTTTGCTCGGGGAGTGGACCCACTCGGAATCGAGCGTGTTGTGTGCAGGAACCCTAGAGCTTGCTGCGACTGCGACGACGATGACGACTATACATGGATCCTCCATGGGTTCGGAAGCGATGAAGACTGTACTTGGATCCTCTGTGGGTTCTGCAGTGATGACGATTGTACTTGGATCCTATGTGGGTTCGGCAGTGATGGTTACTGTAATGGAATCCTCCTTGGGTTCGACAACGATGGCTACTGTTCTTGTATCCTATGTGGGTCTGGTAGTATTGACCTATGTACTTGTATCCTGTGAGGGTCGGGCAGAGTGGCTAGTCTTGTATCCTGTGTGTATCCGGCAGCTTGGCTGGTCTTGTATCCTGTGTGGGTCCAACTGCCTAGACGAATCAGTGGCTACATCTGATCATCTCTATCGCTATATGAAAGATGTATACCAGTGTGAGCTGAGTCTTGACTTTCAATCTTTATCATCGATGTGATTGACGTGATTTCCTCTTAGGACTGGGTTGTGTTTTTCTGTGTGGATTGGGCTATGATATCCTATGTGGACTCGGTTGTGCCTTCCTGTGTGGACTGGGCTGTGATTTCCTGTGTGGACTGGGTTGTGGATTCTTGTGTGGGAAGGACTATGATTTCCTATGTGTACTGGGCTTTGCTTTCCTATGTGGACTGGGCTGTGATATCATGTGTGGACTCTGGTGTGCTTTCCTATGTGGAGTGGGTTTTGTTTTCTTGTGTGGACTCGGTTGTATTTTCCTGTGTGGACTGGGTTGTGTTTTCCTGTGTGGACTGGGTTGTGTTTTCCTGTGTGGACAGGGTTGTGTTTTCCTGTGTGGACTGGGTTGCATTTTCCTGTGTGGACTGGGTTGTGTTTTCCTGTGTGGACTAAGTTGTGATTTCTTACGTGGACTGGGTTGTGCTTTCTTGTGTGGACTGGGTTGTATTTGAGCTCGTGAGTTAGAGTCGAACTGGAATTGATGACTTAGGTATATGTACGGGCATAAACCTAAGTAGATTTTGTTGGTACTATGTGTTTGTATCTTTTCTTTGTGGTTATACTTGTTGGATTTAATGAGACCTTGAGGGTCTCAGGGTCCTTACTGAGTGTCGTTATACTCACCCTTGCACGGGCTATGCTCGTACCTCGTTGTGTTGGATGCAGACGATGGATGGCGCTGACAGAGATCGAGTGTACAAGGACTGAACGGAACTCGAAGGTGGACCTCACGACAAGTCAGTAACCGGAGGTGGACTTCATGACGAGACGGTACTCGAAGGAGGGTGGCAGGCGAGATCATTGAGGAGGCTATCTATATCTACCCTTTAGGTAGGATCCAAGGTGGATGACCCAGGAGTTGTTTCTATCTTCCAGCTGTTTGTCTTTTCTGTTGTACATTACTTTTCTCAATTGTACTGTACTTTCAGTTGGGTTTGTATACTGATCCATTTAAATTCCATCACTTACTTTTGTACTTAGTTTACTTAGTGTTTACTTCATCTTGCATACTCTGTTGTGTTTGTTTACTTATATAAAGGCAATGCCTTCCCTGTTATCGGGATTTATGCCTTTGGTGCTAGTCACCAGCCCCTGGCCTATGGAAGGCGGGCTTGGGATAGTCACGTCATGGGCCCCGAGGACGGGTCATGATAGAGATCATAATTTGGTGGTGACCTTTTCATTCCCCGTTTTCCTCTTATTAAGACTAAATTTTATTAACCCAATTTGCGATGTGGGTCTTCCCATAATGTTATTTTCTATTTTCATCCTTTTATTTTAGAAGATCAATTTCAAATTGTGAGGATTAAATTTATTGATGGAGGGAATAATTTAACACCCTAATATTTCATAGTACATTATTTCTTCAATGTAATTCAATAACTTCCTCTACAAACAACACCATTTTCAAGCGCACCACGACTTACCAAACTAGCTATTCAAAAGAGGTTACAAATAGTATTAACTAAATTTTTAAATTTTTATAATATTTATAATTTTATAATCTATATTATGAGTTTCTTATACATAATGATAAAATCAAATTCATTATTTCTAATAAAAGTTGTATTTTTTAAAAAATGAAATTTTTCCACCTTTTAATGGCGAACCATTTTTAAATCCAATATTTGAAACTTTTATATATTAAATTTGGAAAGATAAACTTCTTCTTTATAATTGGGACACAAAAATTCAGTTTCAATAAATTTTTGGTGCTTTTCTGATAACTTTCATATTTGGGTGAATAGTAAACAATACTATATTTTAACTGAAAATAACATTTTTAATCAAAATAATTTGTAGTGTTAAATTATTATTTTTAATGGTTTATAAGTATAAATAGAATATATTTTAACCATTTAATTTAATTTTATTAATCGGGAATAATTTCACGTCGAAATTTAACATAAACAAGTATCAATCTTTTGATAGTTATTATTTTTTAAAAACATGCTTTTTGGTTTCGACAACAGGATGTAAATTTAAATTAATAAATTAAATTTCTATGTTTTTAATTTTGTAAAATAGGTTTATCTATTGAATTCATAATATCAAAATTATCTTAGGGTGAAATATTGGTGGTTTTATGAAAACTTTCAATTTTTGATGAATAGTGAAAAACACTGAGTTATTGCTTAAAATAGAATTTTTATTTAAATAATTATTTATTTTATTTAAATTTGTTTTAGGTAAAAATAGATACATAATACCTATATAATTTCAATTTATTTCAATGGAGTCAGTTTATAATAAGTTTAGATATATAAATTTTTTTAAACTTTTTACCTTCTTTTACCCACCTCCTAGGAGAATTTGCAAATTTACCTAAAACATAATTTTACCACTTCTGTGAGTTGAATTTCAAAAATATGAGAGACACAGCTGATACCAGTATGTAAAATGTGGTTCAATAAGATGAAAATATTTTTTGGTGAATAGTAACTTTCTACTTTTATTTACCACGATTAAAAGTAAACAGGGTAATTAAGGGTAAAAATGACATTATTATTATGCTAACACATGACCTAATTCTATTGGATAAGTGTAATTCGACCTAAAACAAACTTAGGAATAAAATATTATCCTTTAGGTCCACTTGGATAAGATTAGGTCATTTATTATTATTTAATTCAAAGAAGAGTTAAAAGTGTTAAATTCAATGTTTAATAAATATTACATTTTTAATATAGGGTTATAAATAAGATAAATTATACTATAAATATAAATTAGAAGACTAAAAGGATTTCCTACATAATGGTATTTTATTTATATTTTTTAGACATTAAATAATTAAATTTATTTATGACACAATGATGATGTAGTAATTACCGTATTAATGAAAGATTAAAATAACTGATATTATAAATATCAAAATAAATGTAATTTGTGACTTTTTTAAGTATTAAAATAATTTACTAGGTTAATTTGACATATTAGGGTTGGTTAGATGAATTGTTTCAAAGTAATAATGCTGTTATAAATTTAGAAAAAACAAAATAACAAACAATGTCTAAATTGACATAAAAGAGTTTTTCAAACAAATATTATAATATTAATTCATATTCTATTCTTAAAAATCTATGGATCCACCAAAAGACATATATAATGATAGGTGTATAATTTAAGAACCACTTGGTGTTCTTTTAGTAGTATATAGTACATTTATTAACCATATAATATAAAAATACAAAGAGACATGGTAAATGTCAAACTATTTTACTAAGAGTTAAATATAAATGATAAGGTTAACATAGTGACACAAACCTATATAAAACCTATTAGTTGAGTGTTTTCAAACCCATACCCACCATATCCATTATATAATTCATTTTTTATCTATTAAAAACTGAAAATGATTTTATTATAAAATAATATTTCTGGCTTTTCCTAAGGTGCCCCTCACCTCTCTTATTAAAGGGCACTCCCCCATATCTCTAATTCACACCTTCAAAGCCATTTGGATCTGCCAAAAACTACCCAAATACACTCTCAACTGTCCTACCTTTATTATAGAGGCCTTAATTTAGTCCTAAATCCATCTTATGGATCTCTTTTTACCAAATCAAAAGGAAGAAGCCGAAGAAGAGGTAAAATATTTCTTCACCTCTTTCATGTTCCTTTCTTCATCCACTTCCTCTTTTTTTGTTGTTTCCATGTTAAAATAATAACTCTTTTATATTCTATATATTGTGATGTTATTATAAATATGGTACAACCATATTCATTATTCTATCCATCCTTTAATTGACATGTCACCATACGTGCGTACATCAGTTTACCATCTCCACTTCGTGGTGTAATTGTTATTCAATTCATTATTATTTGGATGGGTATAATAATGATGTTTAATTAATCTAAATAATAAATATATCATGGTAATGATTCTATAAATATGATATAAAATCCAATTATATATTTTTTTAATATCAAAATAATGATATTGTCGCTCGTGCATACGTACGGATTACCGTCTCGACGAACGCGATGAGATTCATTCCCCATCGCAATACATTCAAGACTAATTTTAATTATATGATTAAAAATAACATCTAAATACTAAATATAATTCTGAATATGAATAATATACATCCTATCAATAACAAACATTACTTACGTAACATATCATATAAAGTAAAACGTATCAGTTAACACC
The DNA here is from genome assembly GCA_963277665.1 of Viscum album. Classification (NCBI taxonomy): domain Eukaryota; kingdom Viridiplantae; phylum Streptophyta; class Magnoliopsida; order Santalales; family Viscaceae; genus Viscum; species Viscum album. The sequence goes on along the minus strand of OY728127.1, from coordinate 1,205,791,554 downwards.
TGAAACGATGATAATACTAAGATATTATTAAAAATGCAATGTTAAAAGATCATATATGATATCATATTAATGTATATGATTCTAATATAATTTAATAACAATTATTTCATCATTATAAAGGTGGTTAACCAACCCTATATCAATGAAATTTACATTTTAAGGGTTAATTTTACATTTTTTATTATCTGAGGTTGTTTTTAAGTAAGTATCTACTGGGACCTCTTTATCATCTGCATCTGTGTTTTCTTAAAAATGTATGTGAAAACATTTTTACTATATACTAGACTATGGGATAAAGTCATTTATACCATTGTTTTAATTTTTATAATATGTTTTTAAAATTAATCTATCCGTCATTTTCCAATCAATGTACTTTATAACCTTTTCGAGAAAACTAAGGTTATAATGTCTTTTTTTATCTTATATGGTCGATGAAAATATTTTCCACCTTTATAACATCATAAAAGCTTCCCTTAAAAGCTTGTAAGAATATTTCAAAAATAAATGTTTTCTTTTATGATTATATGAATTTTAAAAGACTTCAAAATATTAAGAGATATTTCTCTATAAAAAGGTTTTGATTTCATCTATGTCAACATCCTTTGATAGATTTTAACCTTATTTGAAGTTGATTTATTATGTTACAAAACTTCCATATTGTATTGAAGTTTTTGTGATATTTTTTACTATTGATGTGTTATTTTTTTGATGTAATGTAAAATTTATGAATGTATTTAGTAATTCAAGGCTACTAAACTAATCGGTCTTTCGAGACATGATCTTTTCTGATCATGCCAATGATACATAATAATTCACTGACTCTTGGCTTCTGGGGTTTGGGTGTTACATTAAATATTCAACATTAATCCTTATCATAAGATATTCTTCCACTTCTTTCCTTTTTTATTTATCAATAATTTAATTACAAATACCTTACAAGTTTTATAATTTGGAATCATTTTAAAAAAAAATCACCTAGAGATTCATGTTCATGTTTGTAATTAAGAGAAATTTGTTTTTAATTAATCTATAATTTATGATCTTCTGTAACTATTAACACCATGATGTTTCATTTGATACTAGAAATATTCTATAAATATCAAATGGACTTCTATAATTAATTTTATCCACTCCATTTTTTGAAGTTTATATAGAGAATAATATTCATGTCTGACGTCATGTTTGTTAATTTACTCTATGAACAATCAATTTAAATAATCAATTCCATTTTATGATCTCAACCTCTATATATAAAATACAATATGTTTTCTCTTTATGTATTCTAAATATATTTAATCTATCCAAGTCCTATAATTTACGTGGAAATGAATATAATGGATTTCAACCTTGTCAAATAATCAGTAAAATAAAATAAATATATTTCTCTATTTACTAACTTCAATTTCATAAGGCCACATATATCAGAGTGAATCAGTTTAAGAGGCTTATAAGATTGAATTTAAACTCATTCATATATATTTTTCAAAAAATAAATTCTTGTAAATATTTTAAAAATAGTGATTTTACCTTATTTTAGTTAGGAATGAATCCTCACAGATTCATTGTGGATCAATTTCTTCAAATTATTTGGGCCAATGTGACTAATCCTTCTATGGAATAAATTATATTTGGATTTTTTTTCATAAGTAAAAAGCTATAATTTCTTCCCTAATTTGACACAAAATTTCATGGGTTTGTTATTCCCCTTGTAATAATATCCCCATATATCATTATTTTTACTATGAATCCATTTATTCTAAATATGAACTTATTTTAACATCACTAAATCATTAAATGATCAAAATTTTATTCATAAGTTCATCGACGAACAACACAATATCTAAAATAATTGTATTCTTAATAATGTTTCTTGACACAATAAATTTAATTTTTATTGAATTATAATTTATAATGAGAAAAAATACTCTATCATATTTCACTAAATTTTTAGTATTTTCCAAATCTCTAGTAATGTGAGACAGACACCAAATATCAATGATTCATGTATTTTCAGATTCAAAAGCTTTAAATCGAATGTTAACCACATATTCATGTTTCCATAATTATAATTGATTCATGTTTTTATCTAGATTATGATAAATATTTAGTTGTGTTGGGATAAAATAAACACATACATCTAATGTGTTCTATTCTTGATCACATATTTCATAGTCTTCTAGAAATGTTCTAACGTGTTTCTCATTTCAACTATAACTTTAAATTTTTGATTCCTTAATCAAATTATAACATATTATTTCTATCCCCCAATTGATTATTATTGTATTATAAGTCTAGGAAGATACATCTTGTACTAGTAGTTATAAGACTTATTTCTAATCATGACATAACATTAGAAGTATCCTTGAAATCTTCTATCGGGAAAAAATTCTACTATTGAATATGTTTTTTCCATACTCTATTTTTATCCCATGAATGTATATATATCTCAATTTCATAATGAGGAGTTATTAATTGGATATTTAAAATTTATGAAGGATAAATTTTTGAGTTTGATTCCTTGCAAAATTGATTTGATTTTAGTATTTTTAGAGTATTTAAATATTACAAATTGTAATATATAATGTGTCTATTTCATAGAAGTAGTCCTCCTCTTCCCTAAAACATAGGATTTTTTTTCATTTTTTATACCTAGAATATTTTCTTTAGTATACATTTTCTATAGGTGTCATAACAAATTCAACTCAATCCCTAATATCCCAGTTCTTGATGTAATTAATTTTCATATCCTTATTCTTGGTGCCATCATTCTAACTTCTGTGTTTATCAATTTCTTCATCCCTAAAATTGAACGGGATTGTTATGTTTTCAATTATATTTCCTTTCTTTGAAATTTAATTATTTATTATCTCTTAATCTATAATTAGACCATATTATTCCTCGAGATGTTTATTTTTTTAATCATATCCTCTCTTTAGAGAGGTGTTTTATTCTTTCAACCTTATAATATCTTTTAAGCATATATTGTTCTCCATTCTCATGGTATATTCCTTTGAAGATTATCCTTCCATTAGGGTATAATCATCATTTTTTATACTATGATGGATTAAAATATTCGTCCCATTTATCCATAACAACACATTGAGTGAAATAAATATTATCTTCCACATTAACACATTCTTCACGATCAGATACACCATATTCAACTAAGACAAAATACTTTCTGACGAGACTATGTGTAAAATTATTCTTTCTTTTTGATTGATCATTAGATGGTTTTTAGAGGTGGTATTCATGGATTCATATTAAAAATAATTTTCTTTTCTAAATTTCAATGTTCTTCTAGTAGAAAATGAGAACACTTTTATCAATTAAAACATTTAAAATATATTTTTCCTCTATACTTTTCTGTTAAACAAATTAATATGTCTCACATCCTGAGAGATAATTTTAGGATTTTTTTAGTTTTTCTCCTAAATCTAAATAATATTATTTTTCTATAATCATGTAATCATTCATTTATTTGATTTAAATTTCATCTTACTTATTTCTATTTAATTTAAGATTTAGACATTTTCACATTTCAAAGTTAATGACAGTATTGTGGAGTTCATAAATTGTGGATCCATCATGATATCTATGTTCTTTGGATAATATCATCATATCAAAATTTTCTTCCTAGGTTCTCATCAGTCCTCTCCAAATATTATAGACTTTATGATTTCTTCCATATCATCTAATAGATATCACAATCAGTATTATTATAGATTAGAATTCATCAATTGTTTCATCCTCATACATCATGATTTCTTCAAACTATTGTCAGCAATTTTTTATATTTTCATAGTTCAACATTTCATTTCCTATATGAATGATATAAAGTTTCTTCCAAAAATCATTAATAGATATGTATCCCATGAATGCAGTTAATTACTATAAAAACCATGAACTTTTTAATTGTATTTACTATTATGAATATATAATTTGGTCATATTTAGTAATATAATATTAAATAAGACACACACACAACCTGATAGAACCATCTAAATTTAATTATAACTGGAAAATTAATTTTATAGAAAAATTTGAAATATGAATTAAATGTATTATAATTTTAAAATATAAAATATAAGACAATAGTAACTGTAAAATTTTGATCTGGTCGACCCCCCTGAATAGTCACACTCACGAAAAAAACTATAGAAATGAAGTAGAATATTTGTAATGAAATATGAATTTTAGAAATGGGAATATATATATATATATAACCTTGATAGAAAAGATATTTTAATTATAAATTAATTAAATATGAAGTATTTGTATAATGTAAGGTTACAATATGACTATAGGAATAGTAATACGTCTATTGTAATATAAACTTGAATATTGGAATTTTAATATGATCTTTTGGAAAAGTTAAATGACTTTTTGAATAGTATCCTCACCTATGGAAGTATAAAAAAATATTAATTTATGTTATAAAAAAAATATGGAAACATTATTTCTTGATAAAAGTTAATAAATGTTTTAAAAATTATGAAATATGTGTTTTTAATTATGAAAAACAGTTTTTTATTTTCATTTTTATAAAAAAAATAAATATTTTAAATAATGTTTGTTTTCATAATTTTTGTTAATAATTTAATATTATCAAGTATTATAATTTTAATATAATTTTATGACACATTATGAAATCATTTAAAAGGATAAAAAATTACCGTAACATTAATGATGATATTTACAAAAAAAAATAGGGGTTTCATTTAAAAATTAAATTTATAAAATTTATAAAATTATTTTTACAAGAATGAATTAAATTTTATAATCTATATATTGGGATAATATTTGGATGATTTTTTTATATTTTTCTAAAATTGTTGAAATTTTTTCTTGGTTTGAAATATTTCAAAAATAAAATATTCAAAATTACAGGTTAAATGCATTATTTTCTTAGTCATGGATGATGTAAGAAGACATTATTTTGAACTCAAAAGAACCATTTAATTTATATATTTTAATGACTTCTCAATATTTTAACTCTTTATATAAAACAATAAACTCGTGAATAGAATATTCAAGACACCCCCTAATCCTTTTATATATACCAACCCTCACCAGCCCTTCTCCTCACAAATTCTATGACATTGATTATAATAAATTTCTTCTCAATTCCAAAACCAATCCTATTACCCACATTCTAGTTCTATTTGTTATCACCAAAATTCAATTTCATGGTTCCTTAAGGGTTATCCTATTAGGGGACAACCAAAGGAAGAGGTTAGATTCTCGACTAATAACATTCAATTATATTCTTCTTCTACCACCCGCATATATTCTCCCAACATGTAAACATAATAACAAAATTGTCTGAAATATATTGATATGTTCTTATTCTGGTGGAATATTCATCTTCTATACTCACATATTTTGTTTCTTAAATGAAAGTGTTGTTAATAATAGGGTTGGTCCACCACCTCTATAAACAACACAATTTATTATTTCACCACCACCATTATGGATGGTTATAAAAATATTATAACAGTTAATACATACTCTAATAAGTATGTTATAACTTATTTCAGGTTTTTTAATGTTTCAATGTTCATTTAATTAAATAAAAAAATCTAGTTTGGGAAGGTCAGTACAACATAAAAAATGAACAAACCACATAATGTTAACTTTTTTACAAAGTCAACCATCCCTATATCTGAAAAAAAAGTATAATAAAGAAAATTTAAATATCTATAAGAACATGAATATAATTTCATTTCACTTCAATATTTCTAATCCAATTTTTCAAGAACATTAATACTTATACATAAGTGACCTAACATTGAAACCATGAAATGAACGCTCTTGGAAAAATGAAATTAGTGTTTATGTATCAATGAAATATTTATAAGTGGTCATGTTTAAATTATAATAAAGAAATTATAAATGAAAGAGGTATTGAATTAATTAATTTATTTATTTTAATTTATTATATATAATATTATATAAAAGTAAATAATGTTTATAGAACATAAGTTAAGGGATCCCTCAGAACAACCCTTTTTATTTTTGTTATGATATTATGAACTCTCTCTGATTTTTTGAAATTATTATAAATTTTATACGTATAACTCTTAAATATAAAATAAATTATTCCCCCTTTATTTTATTGTGAAAAACATTACTTGTGTTCTTTTATCCATGTCTTACTTTAAAATCTAACCAGATCAAGTAGAGATTTTCTATCTCTTAATCAATTTTTGTGAAAAATATTTAATTTAATTATTCCCATTCATTATTTCTATAAATAAAAAAATATTTTATGTATAACCATTCAGGTTTAACTCTATTTTTTAATCAAAATTTCATACATATTATTCTTAAAAATATCATTAACTGAATCCTTAAAACACCATTTTGAAAGATCATTTACATACCCCGAACTCTATCCTCTCTCATGATGTTTATTAGTGACCCAAAAATCTCACACATAGATATTAAATATCATTGGATGATTATTCTTTACATTACACAAACAAACCCCATAGGATAATAAAGGAATACTACCTTTGTATACATTGATACATAAAAAACTTTCTTATAAGTGAACAACATCATCCTCCACTATGTGTTTAATAACTAGAACCATGCTTAGAATTTTAATAAATAATAACATTCTTCATCACCCAGTTAAATGAATAAATATAAAGGGATATATTAGATGTTTAGTTAGGGTAAATAGTGGGGATATAAATATAAAATGAGGATAAAGGAAAGAGAATATGAGAAAAAAATTTCAATATCACACCCTACATATCATAGATCATAGATTTGAGTCATCACGTAAATCGTTGTAGTTCATAATAAATGAATCATAATGCAATGAAATAATATTATTCATGGGATTATAATTTTTTAAGAATACATATATTTTTAGAAAACACATAATCATAAATAACTATATGTCAAGGATACCCACCAATATGTTCATAACATGATAGTCTTGGGATAACCACATGATTACCTGATCTGGTATTGAGGTAACCTCGTGTGTACCCTCATTTTTGGAATGTGCTGACCACCCATGTACCCTCATTCAAGACTGGGATAACATCACATGTACCCTGTTTTGGGCTTGGTATAGCCACTTGTATACCTTAAGTTGGGATTTAGATTACATCTCATGTACCATTTTAGCTCATATAACATAAATCATTACCCAATGAATTGGGGAGATATATAGGCCTCACCCAACACATAATACATACATTTTTATGACACAATATCATAACAAAATCACAATATCCAGAACCATGAAAATAAATGGGGTTCATAAATATTTCATTATAGCATAACTTGTGGTAATGAAATATAATTCATCATCATTTCTTCCTTTCATTAAAACATTACAGAAAAAAATGAATGGTTTTCGTAAATATATTGGCATTGTAAACATAAAACAATTGAATAAATAATAAGAATGGTATCCTTGTATCATATCCCTTTTAAAGCACAAGTTAACTCAAAAGATGTTATTATGATTGAAAATGAATTTGAAAATTCTATTAAATAATTTATCAAAAAAATAACCTTTCCAATTTGAAAAAAGAAACTTTTTAAATAATAAAAAAATTTCAATTTAATTTTCTTTGAAAATAACATTGGAAACATATTATGGAATATTTAAAGTTCATTAAAAAAATTATTGTGGAGAATAACTATTTCACATTGAAAAAATATTTTTCAAACATAAAATATTTTCAAAGTAATTTTATTTGAAAATAAACTTTGAAAATTATAAATGATTATTTAAAAAAATTCATGTGGTAAATAAAAATTTCACTATAAAGACATATTTTATAACCTAAAAATGTTTCAAAAAACATTTATTTATAATAAAATTTAAAACATGTAAAAGAATATTTAAAAAATAGTTCCATTGGAAAAAACATTTTCAGATTGGAAGAAACTTTTTAAAACATCAAATATTTTCAAAATTCATTTCATTGTAAACAACTTTATAAACTAGTAATGGATTATTTTAAAAAATATTTCTTATAGAAAATAACCTTTTTTTCTTTGGAAAAAAACATTTTGAAACATATAACATTTTCAAAACTTTTTTATTTGAAAAAACCTTCTAATATTATAAGGGAACATTTAATGATTATTTCAATCTTTTCTTGTTGAAAATGACATTTTCAAATTGAAAATATCCTATTAAAACTAAAATTACAAAATAAATTGCAAAAAAATATTTTATTTTATTTTTTTGAAGAAATATAAATTAATATCCAATAAAAATAATCATAATGATGACATAAAATTCAATTACATTTTTACATGTCAAAAAAATGATTCCTTTCACATATTTATTAATTTCCAAACAAGACTTGTTTTTAAAAAAAGATGAATAATTGAATAATTATTTTTTTTAAAAGTAAAAAATGGGTAAAAATGTCATTAATAATTTATATGGAGAATTCAAAAACATTTTTTAAAAAATTTTAAAAAAAATTTATGGATGGAAAAAGGTTTTTTACCTACCTGAGAAATATATATGATTTTACCTAAAAACATTATTTTTTACACTTGAGTATATAAAGAGAGTATAATGAAGGTTATGAATTTATTGTTAGGATGTAACCATAGTATATGAAAATTAATGAGTTTTTGAGAGATAGATCATAATATTTCATCATTAGATGCATAAATATAAACAATTTGATAAATGAAGAGATTGTGTCAAAAAACCCTAACTACTTGGGATACATTAAATCATGAGAACCCTGATAAAATAAGATTAAATGAAACATAAAATATATTGATAATAAATAAATTCTTGATATTACATTTGAATGTGTTTTTATATGCACCAAATAAAAGTAGTTTGGTGCATACTATATAGTGTGTCCCTAAGAAGAAAAATTGAGATAAATATGTGATAGCATCTGTGTCAAAATCCTTTATACATTGTTTAACCTACTATATAATAATTATAATTTTATTTTATATTTATTAATTAAAATTTATTATATATATCATAAAATAGGTGATTTAATTTGCAGTTTTTTTATTTATTTATCAATGATTCATTGTTAAAATATTGTTTTAGGCAATAAATGTTTTTTCAGGTATGATTCAATTTATATATTTTATTATATTAATTTTAGCATGGTTCCATCATATAAATAATATTTTCCATGTTATAAATATTATATATATATATATATATATTCCAAATATAGTTTTTTAGAGTAATCGAATGAAGTTAGAGATAAAAATTGAATTACTCCATTAATAGAGAAGGTAGGTCATATTTATGCAAGAATATTGAATCCCTTTTCTCAATGGATGAAATGAAATAATGGAAAATAATATATTATATTTATATAACAATTATATATATATATATATATAAATTATATTAATTTAATTTAACCAAATTACCTTAGATGGATAATGTTGGGGAAAAAAGATTCGCATTGCTTTGTGAGGTGGTATTTTTCCATACACACAAACATATTTATCATACCCACACAAAATAGATATTCATAAGGTATATGTAGTATAATAATAAATACATATAATTATATTGAAAACATATTACATATTTATTTAATCTATCCTTATTTGCATCCATGTAAAACAGAAATGAAAAACACATTAGATCAGTTCACGAGGTGGTAGACTGCAATTTAAATGAGTCATGTTATTGTTTTCCAAAGGGTTTGGAGGTAATAATATATATATATATAGAATTAAAATTAAATAGGTCTAATAATATCATAGAAATAATATATAAACATTAAATCAATTATTATATAAATTTTAAATAGGTAGTGATGGAAAATGAATAACATTGGTTCATGAGGTAGGAGTCCTCCATACACAAGAATGATGATTTCATATCCAATTTGATGAAAGATGAGTTAATATAGGTTATTTCATTAAGATAATTACATGTCAATATATGTGATAAAAGTGTGTTATTTTATTAGAATAATTAAATATTATTTTAATGAGTTATAAGAATAAAAAAAATAAACATAGTTGAAAACATTACCTCTTCATAAGAAAACCTCTTTAGGTTGAGCCTAAAGCATTAGTAGATTATCATAATGACATGAAAACGGTCTCTTGTATATTTTTACGGAATTAAATTACAATTTTCAGTTGGTCTTGGTCAAACCAAAGGATTTTGGAAGCGTAAAGTGGTGAGGTGTGTGAGTGACCATTCCTAAGTGGGGGAGAGGACACACATGGGATTTTTGGAAAGAATAATATGTACCCATGTTTTTCACATGACCCAAGGCTCAAAATAATGAGTAATTATAGAATATTATAGGTTATAATTTAATAACATGGAATGAAAATGGGCGTGTTACTTGTTTCTAGTTTCTTTTTTCCATTATCATTTTAGTTGAACCCATGGGAAGCCTGTTTTAAACTTAACAGCAATAATTAATTATTAATATTTTTTCTATATATTTTGAATGAATATTATGTTGACCACATTATATAATATAAGTCATCCTGATTAAAAATATGGAATACTTATTTTACACATTCCTTACATTTAACTTCCAAAATTACAATTAATATACCTCTCACATACTTGATGAAAAAGAAGTTTTGATAGTAGAATATTTTTAAGATATTAAACTTTTTTTGTAACGTCCTAGATCCAGGTGCCACTCAACGGGTGACCTGAACCCGGTTCTCCACATGACCTCAAGCGCATTTCTCCAAACACCAGAGGCTGCTGACTAGCAGCAAGGGCCCAGGTCTAATAGCGGGGAAACTATGCCCCCATTTGTCAAAGTGTAGCGCATCGGAATATAATCAAACATAAAACAATAGAGAAAGAAATAAACCATGCATAAGTTAAATAAAACTGCAGTAAACAATATCTAACCAGGTATATAAATATGATGCAACATGTCTCAAGTTCAATGAAAATATCCAAAACATGTTATACATCAGTACAACAATACAATACAGAGTAAAGCAAGACAAAAACAAAACAGCTGGCAGCATCGCGATCCTAAGCCCGGTCCCATGCTCCCTTACTCCTTAGTAGCAATCAAGTACCTATATAGGGACACTTTCCCATATCTACACCTGCAGCAACGTAATCTGTTTGGGCCGAAAAGCATGACCCAAACAGGGTGTGAGAAATATATCTTAGTAGACACCCACCAAAGTCCCGTGCTCAACTGTGTGTAAAACATGCAACAACAGCGTGCAGTAGTAAAATGGAATAATGTAAGTAGTACTAAGAAATAACTAACTTAACTAGTTATATTACCATTTTAATATCCATTTAATCATTTAATTTAAAATATCTCCACAGTGCATATTTTAAGTAAACAGATGATGTCCTTGGACATGTAAACCCCTACCCTCAGGTAAATAGTATTCAACACAAGATTTTTCCCTCAGGAATAACATAATTTTCCCTCATGCATAGGTAGTGTCTCCATCAGGCACAAAGTCTATTACCCTCAGGCGCAGAAGAAGTTTCCCTCAGGCCCAAATAACCACTCCCCTCTGGCTAAAGGAAACACCGCCATCAGGCTAATCACAACATTTCCCTTAGGCTACACTGGTAACCGAGCCATGCCCAACATGTAAATATGCAGTAAATAAGCAATTCCTCTCAAGTAAATTCTACAATTACTACTTTAAAGTCATACCCTCGGGTATCCTGGCCATACGGCTAAATAGAGGAACGCACCCCAGGGTGGTCCTGGATCCAAGCAACGATCCCACACAGTAGTATTACAATTTTATTTAATTACCTATAAAGTTCTAGGTAGTTAAAATTGCCACAGACTCAGCCACACGACACCCCAATATTGGTTCGTGGCACAAAAAACGCACAAAATGCACAACAGTTGGAAAAGTAAACATCAAGCCACCTACCATATACACCAATAAGCGATATACCCAAACGTCGATTCCAGAAACGCCCAAGAACGACGTAGACCTGATGAAGAAGAAAAACCTCTTAACCTCAAATATCTCCCTCTTGGAGAAGAATTGGTAAGCAACACTCCAGGAGAAGAGAGGGCTTACCCCTGCGGCTCCAACGAGACTGTCCGAAGCAAAATCGGATTCCAGACGTGCGCCCGACGGATCTCTGAAAGTCCGGCCTCCCTCTCCCGCTCCTCCTTCTCGTTCTTAGCCTCCCCTATGAACAGGGGAGGCTACTTCCCATTTTAAGAGAAAAAACAAAGTACACAGCGTGTACATCTAAGTACACGGTGTGTACTTTCCATTTTTAAACTGTTCACCTGGCGGCTTCCTACCAGTGTGAAACTGTTCATCTACCGACATGACTACACGGTGTGTCTCCACGAGTACACGGTGTGTGTTGTCGTACAACTGGCCACCTCTTTACTATTCGCCTGCCGACTGACTACACGACGTGTAAAGGACCACTACACGACATGTAGTCGGTTCATACACCCTTCATCGCTGACATGGCCACAAGCCCTATGTACTCATTCAACACGGCCAATAGTACACGACGTGTGGAAAAAGTACAAGGTGTGTAGTTCTAAAATTTAAAAGTTTTCCCATTTTCCTTATTTTTCTCAAAAACACTTAAGTAAAAGAGAAAGGAAGAAACCTGTACCTCAAAACTAAGAACCGGGTTCTTACAAACTTCCCCCCTTAAAGCAATTCATCTCCGAATTTCCCTTTCAATGGTTGTGAAGATAATGCCGTGAACAACTTTGGCCACTGAGCACGTACGTCGGTCTCCCGCTCCCAGGTTTCGTCCTGCACTCGGCCATACTGCCATAGCACCCATTCGAGAGGAACTGACTGGCCTCAGAGAACCTTCGTGCTCCTATCAACGATACAGATCAGATGCTCCTCAGAGGACCCATCAACCTATACCTCATCCTCCTCAGGCTGAATGGTATGAGACAGATCTGAATGATAGCGACACAACTGAGACACATGGAAGATGTCGTGCATGGCTCGGTACCACTGCAGTAACTATAACCAGTAGGAAACCATCCCGACTCTCTCCAGAATCTCAAATGGCCCCACATACCTCGGTGAAAGTTTACCCTGTCTTCTGATCCGCCTATGTCTCAGCCTCAGCGAAACATGCAAGAAAACTTGATCACCAACCACGAACTCCAAAGGTTGTCTGCAGCGATCAGCATAAGATTTCTGAAGAGATTGTGCGGTAGGCATCCCCTTCTAAATCATCTGGACCTGCTCAGAAGTCTCATGCACAGGTTGTGGTCCCAGTAAAGCTGCCTCACCTGCCTCTGACCAGCACAAGGGTGATCAGCATGACCTACCATATAAAGCCTTGTATAGTTCTATCTCAACAGTCACCTAAAAACTGTTGTTATAGGCAAACTCGGCTAAGGGTATGGACTTCTACCAAGAGCACCCAAAGTCTAGGACACATGCACACAACATTTCCTCAAGCACCTGTATCGTACGCTCTGACTGGCCATCAGTCTGAGGGCGATAAGTTGTGCTCAGAAGCACCTGAGTACCCAGCGCCCTTTGAAAACTCTACAAGAAACGAGAGGTAAAACGGGAATCCCTATCTGAACTGATAGAACGAGGAACCCCATGAAGACTTACGATCTCTCGGATATACAACTTCCCGAGATTTTCAACTCCAAAGGTCTCCTTGATCGGCAAAAAGTGAGCTACCTTTGTGAGTCTGTCCACAACAACCCACACAGCATCATTACCTCTAGGCGACCTCAGGAACCCAGTCATGAAGTCCATCGCGACATCATTCCATTTCCACTCTGGGATGAATAACTGCTATAACATCCCAGCTGGTCTCTGATGCTCTGCCTTCACCAGCTGACAGGTGGAACACATCATAACAAAACCAACTATCTCTCTCTTCATACCCAGCCACCAGTACTGACGTCTCAAGTCACGGTACATCTTGGTAACCTTGAGATGAACTGCCCATGCTGAAGCATGAAACTCCCGCATCATCTCTTCGCATATGTCCCCTGGAACCTGTAACACCCTGAGATTTTATGAAAAATATTATTTTAATTTCATTAATGTCTTGTGTTGTATTCTTCACCAAGATTACCTTGCGCTATACGCAACACCGTATTAGCTTGCAGTATACGCAACACTATTCTTGGACCGTGTTATACATAATTTTGATAATAGTTATTCTACGCAACATTGAATATATATATATATATATATATATTAAAAGTATAAATGAAATATGGTTGGATTCTGTTATACGAAACAATGAAGGATTCTTTCACAACACGCAACCCTGACTTGGCTTGCATTACACGCAATCACGACCTTCCTCGATAGCGTGTGTTGTACGCAATACCGGGTTTTAATAAACAATGTTATATTATTATAATATTGTCATGAACTAGCCGTTATGAATAGTATTAACTAAATTTTGAATTTTATAACATTATTATTCATCTTACACATTTCTAGAACATGGTATAAGAACAAAATAACTTTTTCGGGTAAAATAAGTATTTTTCAAAAAATGCAGATTTGCCGCCTTTGGATGGCGCACCCACTTTAAATCTGGTTTTTGACATGTTTATATGTTCAATTTTAAAAAATAATATTCTTCTTTTGAATTAGGATATAAAAATTTACGTTACATAAAGTTTTGATATTTTTCCGATAACTTTCATATTTTAATGAATAGTAAAAACACGCTATATTTTAATTAAAAACAACTTTTTTCATCGTAATGTCTTATGTGGTTAAATTATAATATTGAATGGTTTTAAAGTATAAATAGAATATATTTTTACCATTTAATATAATGTATGTCATTAGCATTGATTTTACCATGAATTCGTAGGTTAAATCAATTCAATCTTCTGCGATGTTTTAAAGAAAAACCCGTTTTCTTTCGACAACGGGATTAATTTTAATTTAATTTCTGCATCTTTTGTGTATTGAATTTAGAAAAATGGATTCCATATTTGGAATCTATGGGTCCAAATTATGTTAATAAGCTACTTTCTATTTTTGGGAATTATGAATAGTAACTACGGTAAATTTTATTTACCATAGTTAAAGGTAATTCGGATAATTAAGGGTAAATATAATATTTTAAAATTACCCTAACAAATGTAAAAATCCTATTGGATGACTAAAAGTAGACCCATATCACCTAAGGGTCGGATTAGAATAATTTAATGGACATTTGTCCATGAAAATAACTTAATTATTATTAAAACCAATGAAAGTGACAACATGTCACTCTCTTAAATCTTATAAGTATATTAATTTTAATTTAGTGATAAACTTCATGAAACTTCGAACATGAATAGTATTCAGAAAGCTAATGAAATTATCTACATCATATAAATTTATTTATAATTTTTAGGGTTTAAATAATTATCATTAATTATGACTCAATAGTGATGCAGAAATTGTTTATCTAGTGAAAAATCAAAAATATTGTTTTTATTAAACTAATAGTGACCATAAAATGCACAAATACCTAACCAAAACTTATTGTCCATGTAAATGTAAACCATAAGCATCCAATGATCGAATATTTGACCATTTGGAGCCTTATAAAAGCGATTATGACACTTATATTATTTTATTTTAAATGATGCCAAAGTTGTCACCTTCATAATTTAATAAATATAACAATTTAACTATTGTGATTTTAAGATGATAAATTAGAGTAAAAGTATTATTGTGGAAGGTAATAGATTTATTTTCATCATTGGATTTTATTTTTAATTTTTATGCAACAAATAAGTATATTAAATAATTATACAAAAATGATGTAGTAATTATTTTATTAAGAGATAAACAAAATAAATGGTTTTAAAAATAATAAAATAAATATTATATGAACTATTTAATGTGATCCACTAATTTTATAGATACTTATGACCTTTTATTAATATATTTAAGCTTTTATTTTGAACATATCTTCTGTATATAGTTTATTTAAATTCAAATAAATGAATAGTGTCAAAATTGACACTATTGTTATTTCATAAAAATAACATATTATAAAATAGTTTAAAAATCACAAAAATATTTAAAAATTATAAATTTAAATTTATATGGTCTATAAATATTATAAATTAAACAATTATGGAAAATTCACAAAAAATAAGTAATTATTTGTTATAATTTAAAATTTAGAATTTTATTACCACAAATAAACTTAAATAGATTAAATAAGGATAAATCAAAATGATAAGGATTAAAATAAGATCCAAACATGTCTAAATTTGATTGGTTGATGAGATTACAACCCTATCTATTCTAAGCTTCGAATATGATTCATTTTTGGAGGTTTTTAAGTGGGGTTAGATTTATTATAAATTAATAATTTTTAGAATTCCAAAGGTGCCCCTCTCCTCCCTTATAAAAGGGCACCTCCTCCCTCTCTTCCTCATACATGTTTGATCCTTCAAGCTCGGCCAACCCCTGCCAAAATCTCTTCTCCACTTCCCTAGCAACATCCTAAAGGTTCTGGTCTTCCTCAAAGACCAATTTTAGTTCCCTAAGAGGAGGTCTCAAAGAGGCGCTTCAAAGAAGAGGTAATTTCGGTTACCAATTCTTTCACCTTTATTTCTTATTCCACTTCTTCTTCTTAGGTTGTTTCATTATGAAGTAATAACAACAGTATCACTCATATACTGATATGTTATTATAAGTATGAAACAATCCTAATTCACCATCTATCCATCCTACGGAAAACGAAATCACCGCGCGTGCGTACGTACGGAATACCGTCTCCACGCCGTGGTGTAATCTGTTTTTCCACCAACACCGTACATGGATGGGTATTATGGTGTAAAGAATAACTATACATAGTTATTAAAACATCATATTGATTCTGATATATTTTATAATCCACTCCAATTCAATTCAATATTTATGGAAATGATATCATCGCTCGTGCGTACGTACGGACTACCGTCTCCACGACGCGATGAGATTCATTCTCCATGTTAACCATTTAAGAATGATTATAAAGTATATATAAGAAATAATAATGAAATATATGACATTATAAAGCTACTGGATTTATGTATATATATATGTATGTCATCTACTTACCTCCATTAAAGACAATAAGTAAAGGAAAACAGCGTTCATGCGTACGTACGGACTACCGTCTCCATGAACCGTGTTTTTCATTTCATTTATCTATCTATTATATAAATATATATACTGAATATATATGATATATAAATCATATTTTATATTCTGGAAGTAAGTAAATCATGATATAAGTAAAAATAATGTCATGAACAACAAGTCAAAACACCTACGATAAATGAAACGATTTTACCCAAAACGCTTCTTTAACATTGAATTTACAAAAGAACGGGTAATATAATGTCATAAGTGAACCATATATGATATCATAACAATGAATATGATTCTGTAATAAGTCAATGACATTATTTAAACCATTATACAGGAGCTTCAGACACGTACAAAGCAAATCGGACCTAAGGTAAGGGAAATATCACAATCTCATTTTTATCCGAGATTGTTTATTCGTAAGTATTTACTGGGGTGTATTTTATCATCCACATCCATGTTTCATAAATATGTAATATTATTTCCATCCACCTACAATTTTTTAAATCCATTTTTACCCTTCGGTGAGTTTTTAGTAAAAGAAATGAAAGGAATCTTTTGACGTTTTTCGTATGAGCTACCTTTTGACTTTTCCGACAAAAGTACAAGAAGAATGTTTTTTTAACTTAAACGGAACGAACGGATTTTTATGGTTTTATAAAGCCTTATTTTCATGAAGCTTCCTCCAAAATATTTCATGAATATTTTCAATAAAATATCTTTCTTTTAAAATTGCATGATGTTTTGTGAAAAGAAATTGATTTTGAAGAAGAAAGGATATTTTCCTCAAGAATTCATTTCAAGTGTTTTATCAAAATTATTTTCCATCTAAGATAATAAAGGGTTCTGTTTCTATCCATATTTTTACATTGATTTGACTATTTTGTGATGAAATTATGTTTATGAATTCCTTTATCTTATATGAATGGTTTTATGATGTCATGTTGTTTAAGAATCCCATTTTTATTACATTGTTTATGCAATGATGTATGTTTTATGATTATGTGGCACACATAAGAAAGGATTCATTATGAGATGGGTGGGACCTATATATCCCTCCAATGCATTGGGTAAAGATTTTATATCTCATGAGATAGACATGGCTGGAATGGTAGGTTATACCGGTTCAGTGAAACAGGACTGAAACGAGGGTTACTCGATTCAGAAAGGGACTTTGTCCACTAAGATAGTCTTGGCAATGAGTCTTGATTAACAAGAAATTATTCTCTATGATTATGTGTGAATGCCACAAAGTTTCATGTTTTAAGTTATGATTATTGTGATTACATTTCACTCCTATGATTTATCCCATGTTATGAAATTATGCTCTCTTTTGCAGGTTAAGATTTCCAAAATGTTATGTTCTTATGAATATGATGTAATTTTTATTTCTTTTATCTACCCTTACTGAGGATTTGAGCTCACCCTTTTATGTTTTCTTTTCCCCAGGATATAAAGAAAGGATTTAGGTAAAAAAAAGGAAAGATCTTTATGGGAGATATTGAAGATCTTTCACTACGATTAGAAGATTATGTTCCAAGTTTCCAAAGACACTAAACTATTACGATCCTTGTGTGTGTGTTCTTGTTATGTACTAAGTATTCCGCAAATGTAATGTAATGTCCATGTACGTCAAGCTTCGGGTCTCTACAGTTGGTATCAAAGGAAAGGTTTAGTCAACCTTTGGAAACTAGGATGCGAGAACTTTAGTGAGATCCCTAGAGATATTTATAAGGTATGTCTAGGGATGTCCCTAAGGATAAGTATACGTATAGGATACAGTCCTAGAACTACGGTAACGATCATAGAATTTTACCTAAGATGTTAGATATCGAGGATACTCCACCTTTATTATGTTGTTTTCTATAGCATGATTTTTGCCTCTCAACGAATTCTTTTTGTGTTTTAGTTAATGGAGGGAACTAGACAGAATTCGGTTAACAATGAATCCAATGGACAAATTGGTGACTATAAGCAACAAAATTATTTAATGCCTAGAGAGAAAGATATTGTGATTATTCTGAATCAGTCGTCGCGATATATGATTAACAAGGTGAAATTTAGTGGTATACCTAATTCATCAAAGAAGAGGAAGATAGACTATTATGCATGTTCGCATGTTGAGCAGCATAAAGAAAGGAAGATTGAGATTTCTAAAGAAGGGAAGAAGAACCTTGAAGAATACCTCAAATGGAGGGACCGATGTTATTTGTGTGGAGATAAGGGTCATAGAGTGACAGACTATTATGGAGCTCAATGTATTATTTGTGGAGAACATGGGCATTACCCAACCCAATGCCCTGACCAAAAAAGTTACTTCTAAATCATGGAAGGACTCATTCCAGGACAATAATTGAAGAGGATGGATTGAAGTGTTTATGTATTGGTATTCAAGAATAATGTTGTTGAGGTACTTTTATTGTTTATTATAATATTTTTGTATTATTGTGGTTTTCAATAATTTTAAGGTACCGGTAACCATGAAAAGTGATTCAAATATTTTGGAAAGCAGATGATATGCGCATAATAAAGGGATAAGGAGAAAATGAAATGTTTGACAGTATTCATGAGCTCATGATTGATATAAGGACTAAGTGATATCATGGTTTGAGTATATAGAATTCTGAGGATTTTGGTATGTGGAAAATGTTAAATTTTAACTGCATTCATGTTTTCACTAAGGTATTCAGGAGAATACATCATTAAGGACTTTGAATGTTTGGAATGTGACCAACAAAACATATCTTATGATATATGGGGTTCAAAAATGGTATTAAATCTCTGGTAATCATTTTCACTATGTTATGAGAGTGGACTGCAGTATTATGGATAAGGCTAAAGATTTGAAATGGATTATGTTGGACATAAGTGAGTATTGTTTAAGGATAGAAGTTTTTTTTCGATATTATTGATGGGATGTTATAGTAATGTAGTTTTAGAAAAAGGAAAACCTGCAGGACGGGCGACATCCCATCGCGTCGGACAAGGCTGTGGGAATCGAACCCACAACCGAAGTGCGACTGGCCTTTATCACCTACCACTGGCCTACAGGAAGTCCCTGTTTATTAGAAACTAGTTTTATTATATTAATCAGTATGATATATGAAGTATAAATCCATTTTAGGAACCATATATTATTAATCTCACTATAGAATGACTTATGCTAACCTTTTGTTTGATACAGATGGAATGACCCATCATTCTATCACATGATCTGCTAACACTTCACAAATAACAAATTAAACTTCATTTATTTAAGAGATGAAGTGGAAATTGTTCAAGGCACAAACAACAGTGAGATAGTACCAAAATAAAGTAAGTATTTATTCTAATTCAAATTCTTCAACTTTAGGGAAATGATCTTGAAAACCAAAAATGTTTTCCTAGTGCCCTTATATCCGTTGAATCAGATGGTACCCTAGATCGTCACAAATTTTTGGATTTGTGATTGCTGTCTTTTCCATAGCCATGTTCTCTACCACTCTCCATAAGAACATGATGGTTAGATTTCTCTTCCATATCCATATTTTCACCTATGTGGAAACCCAGTGATTAGTTTATTTGTGTAACCGTTACATTTCATACTTTTGTTTTTAAAGATATGTTTTGGTATTCCTTTTTACGATGTGGGTTTCTATCAAAGAAACTTTCAAATAATAAACCATTTATAACCCCGACGAATTTCAAGGGCGAAATTCATTTTAATGGGGGTAGAATGTAACACCCCGAGATATTATGAAAAATATTATTTTAATTTCATTAATGTCTTGTGTTGTATTCTTCACCAAGATTACCTTGCGCTATACGGAACACCGTATTAGCTTGCAGTATACGCAACACTATTCTTGGACCGTGTTATACATAATTTTGATAATAGTTATTCTACGCAACATTGAATATATATATATATATATTAAAAGTATAAATGAAATAAGGTTGGATTCTGTTATACGAAACAATGAAGGATTCTTTCACAACACACAACCCTGACTTGGCTTGCATTACACGCAATCGCGACCTTCCTCGATAGCGTGTGTTGTACGCAATACCGGGTTTTAATAAACAATGTTATATTATTATAATATTGTCATGAACTAGCCGTTATGAATAGTATTAAATAAATTTTGAATTTTATAACATTATTATTCATCTTACACATTTCTAGAACATGGTATATGAACAAAATAACTTTTTCGGGTAAAATAAGTATTTTTCAAAAAATGCAGTGTTGCCGCCTTTGGATGGCGCACCCACTTTAAATCTGGTTTTTGACATGTTTATATGTTCAATTTTACAAAATAATGTTCTTCTTTTGAATTAGGATATAAAAATTTACGTTACATAAAGTTTTGATATTTTTCCGATAACTTTCATATTTTAATGAATAGTAAAAACATGCTATATTTTAATTAAAAACAACTTTTTTCATCGTAATATCTTATGTGGTTAAATTATAATATTGAATGGTTTTAAAGTATAAATAGAATATATTTTTACCATTTAATATAATGTATGTCATTAGCATTGATTTTACCTTGAATTCGTAGGTTAAATCAATTCAATCTTCTGCAATGTTTTAAAGAAAAACCCGTTTTCTTTCGACAACGGGATTAATTTTAATTTAATTTCTGCATCTTTTGTGTATTGAATTTGGAAAAATGGATTCCATATTTGGAATCTATGGGTCCAAATTATGTTAATAAGCTACTTTCTATTTTTGGGAATTATGAATAGTAACTACGGTAAATTTTATTTACCATAGTTAAAGGTAATTCGGATAATTAAGGGTAAATATAATATTTTAAAATTACCCTAAAAAATGTCAAAATCCTATTGGATGACTAAAATTAGACCCATATCACCTAAGGGTCGGATTAGAATAATTTAATGGACATTTTTCCATGAAAATAACTTAATTATTATTAAAACCAATGAAAGTGACAACATGTCACTCTCTTAAATCTTATAAGTATATTAATTTTAATTTAGTGATAAACTTCATGAAACTTCGAACATGAATAGTATTCAGAAATCTAATGAAATTATCTACATCATATAAATTTATTTATAATTTTTAGAGATTAAATAATTATCATTAATTATGACTCAATAGTGATGCAGAAATTGTTTATCTAGTGAAAAATCAAGAATATTGTTTTTATTAAACTAATAGTGACCATAAAATGCACAAATACCTAACCAAAACTTATTGGCCATGTAAATGTAAACCATAAGCATCCAATGATCGAATATTTGACCATTTGGAGCCTTATAAAAGCGATTATGACACTTATATTATTTTATTTTAAATGATGCCAAAGTTGTCACCTTCATAATTTAATAAATATAACAATTTAACTATTGTGATTTTAAGATGATAAATTAGAGTAAAAGTATTATTGTGAAACGTAATAGATTTATTTTCTTCATAGGATTTTATTTTTAATTTTTATGCAACAAATAAGTATATTAAATAATAATACAAAAATGATGTAGTAATTATTTTATTAAGAGATAAACAAAATAAATGGTTTTAAAAATAATAAAATAAATATTATATGAACTATTTAATGTGATCCACTAATTTTATAGATACTTATGACCTTTTATTAATATATTTAAGCTTTTATTTTGAACAAATCTTCTGTATATAGTTTATTTAAATTCAAATAAATGAATAGTGTCAAAATTGACACTATTGTTATTTCATAAAAATAACATATTATAAAATAGTTTAAAAATCACAAAAATATTTAAAAATTATAAATTTAAATTTATATGGTCTATAAATATTATAAAGTAAACAATTATGGAAAATTCACAAAAAATAAGTAATTATTTGTTATAATTTAAAATTTAGAATTTTATTACCACAAATAAACTTAAATAGATTAAATAAGGATAAATCAAAATGATAAGGATTAAAATAAGATCCAAACAAGTCTAAATTTGATTGGTTGATGCGATTACAACCCTATCACATCTAAGCTTCGAATATGATTCATTTTTGGAGGTTTTTAAGTGGGGTTAGATTTATTATAAATTAATAATTTTTAGAATTCCAAAGGTGCCCCTCTCCTCCCTTATAAAAGGGAACCTCCTCCCTCTCTTCCTCATACATGTTTGAGCCTTCAAGCTCGGACAACCCCTGCCAAAATCTCTTCTCCACTTCCCTAGAAACATCCTAAAGGTTCTGTTATTCCTCAAAGACCAATTTTAGTGCCCTAAGAGGAGGTCTCAAAGAGGCGCTTCAAAGAAGAGGTAATTTCGGTTACCAATTCTTTCACCTTTATTTCTTATTCCACTTCTTCTTCTTAGGTTGTTCCATTATGAAGTAATAACAACAGTATCACTCATATACTTATATGTTATTATAAGTATGAAACAATCCTAATTCACCATCTATCCATCCTACGGAAAACGAAATCACCGCACGTGCGTACGTACGGAATACCGTCTCCACGCCGTGGTGTAATCTGTTTTTCCACCAACACCGTACATGGATGGGTATTATGGTGTAAAGAATAACTATACATAGTTATTACAACATCATATTGATTCTGATATATTTTATAATCCACTCCAATTCAATTCAATATTTATGGAAATGATATCATCGCTCGTGCGTACGTACGGACTACCGTCTCCACGACGCGATGAGATTCATTCTCCATGTTAACCATTTAAGAATGATTATAAAGTATATATAAGAAATAATAATGAAATATATGACATTATAAAGCTACTGGATTTATGTATATATATATGTATGTCATCTACTTACCTCCATTAAAGACAATAAGGAAAGGAAAACAGCGTTCATGCGTACGTACGGACTACCGTCTCCATGAACGTTGTTTTTCATTTCATTTATCTATCTATTATATATATATATATACTGAATATATATGATATATAAATCATATTTTATATTCTGGAAGTAAGTAAATCATGATATAAGTAATAATAATGTCATGAACAACAAGTCAAAACACCTACGATAAATGAAACGATTTTACCCAAAACGCTTCTTTAACATGGAATTTACAAAAGAACGGGTAATATAATATCATAAGTGAACCATATATGATATCATAACAATGAATATGATTCTGTAATAAGTCAATGACATTATTTAAACCATTATACAAGAGCTTCGGACACGTACAAAGCAAATCGGACCTAAGGTAAGGGAAATATCACAATCTCATTTTTATCCGAGATTGTTTATTCGTAAGTATTTACTGGGGTGTATTTTATCATCCACATCCATGTTTCATAAATATGTAATATTATTTCCATCCACCTACAATTTTTTAAATCCATTTTTACCCTTCGGTGAGTTTTTAGTAAAAGAAATGAAAGGAATCTTTTGACGTTTTTCGTATGAGCTACCTTTTGACTTTTCCGACAAAAGTACAAGAAGAATGTTTTTTTTAACTTAAACGGAACGAACGGATTTTTATGGTTTTATAAAGCCTTATTTTCATGAAGCTTCCTCCAAAATATTTCATGAATATTTTCAATAAAATCTCTTTCTTTTAAAATTGCATGATGTTTTGTGAAAAGAAATTGATTTTGAAGAAGAAAGGATATTTTCCTCAAGAATTCATTTCAAGTGTTTTATCAAAATTATTTTCCATCTAAGATAATAAAGGGTTCTGTTTCTATCCATATTTTTACATTGATTTGACTATTTTGTGATGAAATTATGTTTATGAATTCCTTTATCTTATATGAATGGTTTTATGATGTCATGTTGTTTAAGAATCCCATTTTTATTACATTGTTTATGCAATGATGTAAGTTTTATGATTATGTGGCACACATAAGAAAGGATTCATTATGAGATGGGTGGGAACTATATCTCCCTTCAATGCATTGGGTAAAGATTTTATATCTCATGAGATAGACATGGCTGGAATGGTAGGTTATACCGGTTCAGTGAAACAGGACTGAAACGAGGGTTACTCGATTCAGAAAGGGACTTTGTCCACTAAGATAGTCTTGGCAATGAGTCTTGACTAACAAGAAATGATTCTCTATGATTATGTGTGAATTCCAAAAAGTTTCATGTTTTAAGTTATGATTATTTTGATTACATTTCACTGCTATGATTTATCCCATGTTATGAAATTATGCTCTCTTTTGCAGGTTAAGATTTCCAAAATGTTATGTTCTTATGAATATGATGTAATTTTTATTTCTTTTATCTACCCTTACTGAGCATTTGAGCTCACCCTTTTATGTTTTATTTTCCCCAGGATATAAAGAAAAGATTTAGGTAAAAAAAAGAAAAGATCTTTATGGGAGATATTGAAGATCTTTCACTACGATTAGAAGATTATGTTCCAAGTTTCCAAAGACACTAAACTATTACGATCCTTGTGTGTGTGTTCTTGTTATGTACTAAGTATTCCGCAAATGTAATGTAATGTCTATGTACGTCAAGCTTCGGGTCTCTACAGAACCCATACTCATCCATGGAAATATAGAACCTCATCATCGTCTATCGTCCAACTAGGAGGAGGGTCTTCACTTTCCACTGAATCCCGTAGAACTAGGCCTTTTGAATCAGATAACTGTCTCATCCTCACTCTATCTAAGAGGGTAGAAGTCAGAGCTAAAGATGAAAGATAGGTATTACCCGGACTATCGTGCATCTCCAAATGCATCTCAGAGAACAAATCCATAAGCGCCCCTCACCACTGGCCTCCTGCACCTCCTGTATCTGAGTCCTCCTGCTCAGTGCATCAGCTACAGCATTACCTTTACCAGGTGTATAGGCAAGATCAAAATCAAAGGACTGAAGTTATTCGACCCACCTTCACTGCCTCATATTCAAGTCACGCTAAGTAAAAATATACTTGAGACTTTTGTGGCCGATGAAAACCACAAAATTCTCTCCCAAGAGATAATGTCTCCAAAAGTGCAATACATGAACAACTGTAGACAACTCGAGATCATGCGCCGGGTAATTCTCGTCATGTGGCCTCAACTGCCGAGACCTGTACGCAACAACTCAATCTCCCTGCATCAACACTGCTCCCAGCCCAATACCTGATGCAACACAGTAAAATGTATAGCTATTCCCTTACTCTGGGAGGATCATGACTGGTGCTGATGTCAACCTTCCCTTCAGGTCCTGAAAAGCTGTGTTGTAAGCTTCCGACCAAACGAAATTTACACCCTTATTAGTCAAACCCATCGATGGAACTGCTAAGCGGGAGAAGTCCTGTATGAAGGGTCTATAGTAACTAGCCAGCCCTAAGAAAATCCGTATCTCAAACACATTCTTAGGCTGCTTTCAGGAAACTACTGCTCTCACCTTCTCTGGGTATACTGCAACTCCTACCTCTGAGATGATATGACCCAAGAAGTGTATCTGGTCCATTTAAAAGTGGCACTTGGAGAGTTTATCATATAGCTGATGCTCTCTCAGTGTACTCAATATGATATCAATATGGGTGTCATGGTCGTGTCGAGTGTGAGAGTACACCAAGATGTAATCCACGAATACTACCACAAAAGAATTGTGATAAGGATGGAACACACGATTCATCAGAGCCATGAAAACTACTGGTGCGTTCGTGAGTTCGAACGGCATAACCAAATACTCGTACAGACCATATCTACTTCAAAAGGCTGTAGGCAGTATATCTGATGGTCTCACGCGTAGCTGATGATATCCTGATCTCAAGTCAATCTTTGAGAACACTCATTCTCTATGAAGTTGATCAAAAATATCATCAATCCACAGTAAAGGATATCGGTTCTTAACCGTCAACTGGTTCAACTTTTGATAATCAACACAATGCCTGAGAGTACTGTCCACCGTCTTTGCAAAAAGGACCAGAGAACCCCAAGGATAAGTATTGGGTCAGATAAAACCCTTTGCCTGTAACTCCTCTAACTACCTCTTGAGCTCCTGCAACTCGGGCGTAGCCATCCTATAAGGAGGAATGGATGCCGGTGCTGCCCCTGGAACAAGCTCGATAGTGAAATCCACCTCTCGCTCCAAAGGTAGACCCAAGAAGACGTTTGGGAAGACATACCTGAAACGATCAACCACTGGAGGGAAATCCGTCTGACAAGTCCCATGATCATCCAGATATAAACTCGCAATCTGGGTGGTGACTCCACCTCACCCACGATGCTCTAGTCCAGCTCAACTCTCCTGATCATCTCATTTGCCCTTGTATAGAAACTCTTCGCCCTCTGGTGATGTGAAACGCACCCTGCGACAATAGCAGTCTACAAAGGCTCGGAAGGGAACCAACTAGTCCATCCCGAGAATGACGTCATAAGCTATCATCTCTAAGACATAGAGGTCCCATAGAAAGTGACACTCACCAACATCTAGGGGGAACTTCTTGCACTGATGCAGACCAACCGTTCTTGTCCCCAACAGAGTTTCTAGCATAATAACATCAGAAGAAGAAACACAGAGCCAGAGGCTCTCCACAACAAATACAGATATGAAACTATGTGTAGTGCCCATATCAAAAAGTATTGAAGATAAGACAGAAGCTACTAGAATATTACCTCTGCCTATAGAAGGTCTGGGATCTTGCTCCTGCTGGGTCTGTTGCACTGCATATGCCAGCCCAGTGCTGCGGCCCTGCGACACAACCTGGCTACCCTGAGCTATCCCGCCCTGCTGCCTCTGAGATCCTGGTGTCTGGCTACCACGACCACGACCACCATATCTGCCTGGACTCCAGGACGTATTCCAGTTCCCTTACTAGTAAGAAGCCACTGGTCCCGCTCCCGCACACAGAGTCTGTACAAAACCCCTCTCACTAGCTACTGGTAGAAACGCCCTGCAAAAGCGTCGCAGATGACCAATCTTGCCGCAAGCTCGACACTACACTGAGTCCCGTGAACACTATGGCCTCTTGTGCCCCTCTCTACCAAACTGGTAGCAAATGACCTAGCCACCTGAAGCATTATTCTGACTAGTACTGCCACCCAGAGAGAATTCCATCTGTCTCTTCCTCTTGCCAGCAGAAATAGTACTCGTAACCGGTGCTGAACCGCCTAGGCCCACACCACTATATTACCATAGGTTCCTATCTGTAATCATCGCCTGGTTCACAATAGAGTGTGCTGAAGGAAACCGGAAAATGTTCACCAGCGCTCGGATGTCATACCGAAGATCATCCTCAAAATGTCTGGCTCTCAGCATCTCATCACCCACCAGCATGGGTGCCAAACGCCGAATATCTATAAAATGAACAGACTAGTCCATCACCGACATAGATCCCTGCTGCAGATTCATGAACTCTCTAACTCTATCTGCCCTCAGCGTCTCTGGGAAAAATAATTCATAGAAGAATTCCTGAAAATCTTCTCACGCCATGTCTCTGTGATGCTCTGACTGGGTGGTAACATCCCACCACCTCTTGGCGGAATCACGCAGCATGTAAGTCGCGAGCTTGACCCTCCTCCCTGGAGGAGTCTCAAGATGCTCGAAGATAGTCTACATCAATCTTAACCAAGACCCCACAGCCTATGGTCTGCCATCCCCTGAAAACATAGGCGGATGCTGCTGGTGGAAGATATTAGTTATCTCAGCCATAGATGTGGCAGCCTGCGGTGCTCCCTGAAAGGTCTGCATGAACCGCATAAATCCTTCACGGAACTGCCCCTCTGTGCCTGTGTCCGGTATACCGGCTAACGCCGCATCTGGCTCTGATGTATGATCAACTGGTAGCCCATAGCCCACCATCTCCGAAGTATACTCGTTGCCGCTCTCCTGGAAAACAACGCGCGGTCGTCTAGGCAGCATGATGCTACAAGGTCAAATGCACACCTTATAAAAAGATTTATTAAGACAGAAAGAGAAGGAACCACAAGGTAACAAGAGGAAGAAGGCATTTTAAAATTTAAAAAACAAGACTACATGGCGTGTACACTAACTACACGATGTGTACTTGACTTCTCTTCCCCTGCCCAGGTCCTTCCACACGACTATTCCACACGACCCTCGTTCAAAAAAACTACACGGCGTGTATATCAACTACATGTTGTGTATTGTGTTATTTCCAACTTCCTGTGTCGTTTGTGACACAACCTACTTCTCGGCCAAAACTACACAGCGTGTTACACCCGAACACGGTGTGTACACCACCATGTCTCCCAGCCACACAGTTAAGTCCACACGGTCTATCCTCAGACAAGACTACATGGCGTGTCTCATAGGTACACGGCGTGTTCAATGAACGGTGACACCGACCCCTGCTGTTAGTTACAAGGTCGAGTCCCCAGGTCACACTACACGGCGTGTTCTTCATTGACACGTCGTTTTGTGGAAAAGAGTTCACCAACCTGTGTTGTTAGTTACACGGCCGGACTCTGGGTCAACACTACACGATATGTATATCAAGTACACAACGTGTTTTACCCAAGCATTTCTCTTCCCCATGTCGCCGCCCACACGGTTTGTGACATGGAAAGAGACTACATGGTGTTTACTCGGAGTACATGGCGTGTACTCAAGAAGTTCATTTTTCTTCTCGAACAGAAGAACATACACGGCGTGTTTAAGGTACTACATGGCGTATATACTGGGTTTCCGGATAGTATGACTCCAAAACTTATCCTTAACCCCAAAAATACTTAAAACCAACACCTAAGTGTCAAATTCTGACCCGTGAGGGCCCATACTCCCAAAAAACCAATGTTTGACATCATATCTATGTTATAACAAAATAAACAGTCAATGATCCACCAAATTCTGGTCAATGGGGGCCCATACTCTCCAAAACCAATGTCTGGAATCCATTCTAATAAACAGCTCACACAAAAGTTACCCTATCATAGATCACGTATTTTATCAAATATCTATCACAACAGTATGCTTTTCTAGCACAAAAACTATCACAAAATCATGCAATTTCTAATGCACCTATATGGCATGGAACTATGCATGACATGTGATTTCTAGAATGTGCCTATATGATGCATGGAATGACACACCCTCATCTCAATGGGTTGCCACTAAATAGAACCCATAGATAAAATATAAACAGAAAAATCACAAGCGCGCCACCCAATTGTGAAAATCAAATCAACTGTAAATTGCAAAATCGGTAAAATTGCAATACGAGGTAGAGTGGCTTTTCCTTGTACACGAGTTAGCTACGCCTGGGAATATCTTATTACCAACTACCATTCCATCCTATCCCTAACTAAGGCTCCAAATAGCAAGTCAAAGAAAAGAACTCCTCTCATAACACTTTGTAACATCCCAGATACGGGTGCCACTCAATGGGTTCCCCAAATGGGGTTTTCCAAATGACCTCATGCGCATTTCCCCAAACGCCAGAGGATGCCGACTAGCAGCGAGGGCCCATGTTTGATAGTGGGGAAACTATGCCTTCATTTTTCAAAGTGTAGCGCAGTGGAATATAATCAAACATAAAACAATAGCGGAAGCAATAAACCATGCATAAGTTAAATAAAACTACAGTAAACAATAGCCAATCGGGTATATAAATATGATGCAACATGTCTCATGTTCTAAGAAAACAGCCAAAACATGTTATACATCTGTACAACAATACAATATAGAGTAAAGCAAGACAAAAACAAAACAGCTTGCAGCATCACGAGCCTAAGTCCGGTCCCATGCTCCCCTACTCCTCAGCAGCAATCAATTACCTGTATAGGGACTCTTGTCCCTATCTACACCTGCAGAAACATAATCTATTTGGGCCGAAAATCATGAACCAAACAGGGTGTGAGAAATATATCTCAGTAGGCACCCACCAAAGGCCCGTTCTCAACTGTGTGAAAAACATGCAGTAACAGTGTGTAGTAGTAAAATGAAATAAAGTAAGCAGTATTAAAAAGTAACTAACATAACTAGTTATATTACAATTTTAATATCCATTTAATCCTTTATTTTAAAATATCAACACAGTGCATATTTTAAGTAAACATCTAATGTCCTTGGACATGTAAACCCTTACACTCAGGTAAAGAGTATTCAACACAAGAATCTGCCATCAGGAATAACAAAGTTTTCCCTCAGGCGTAGGTAGTGTCTCCCTCAGGCACAGAGTCTATTACACTCAGGCACAGAAGAAGATTCCCTCAGGCCGAAATAACCACTGCCCTCAGGCTAAAGGAAACACCACCCTCATGCTAATCACAACATTTCCCTCAGGCTAAATAGGTAACCGGTCCATTCCCAACATGTAAATATGCAGTAAATAAGCAATTCCTCTCATGGAAATTCTACAATTACTACTTTAAAGGCATACCCTCGGGTATCCTGGCCAAAAGGCTAAACAGAGGAACGCACCCCCGGGGTGGTCCTGGATCCAAGAAACGATCCCACACAGCAGTTTTACAATTTTATTTAATTACCTATATAGTTCTAGGTAGTTAAAATAGCCACAGCCTCAGCCGCACGACACCCCAACCTGGGTTCGTGGCACAAAAATGCACAAAACTCACAACAGTTGGAAAAGTAAACACCAAGACACATACCTTATACACCAATGAGCGATATACGCGAACGTCGATTCCAGAAATTCCCAAGAACGACGTAGATCTGACGAAGAAGAAAAACCACTTAACCTCAAATAACTCCCGCTAGGAGAAGAACTAGTAAGCAACACTCCAGGAAAAGAGAGGGCTTACCCATGCGGCTCCAACCAGAACGTTCGAAGCAAAATCAGATTCCAGACGTGCTCCCGACAGATCTCTGAAAGTCCGGCCTCCCTCTCCCACTCCTCCTTCTCGTTATAAGACTCCCCTGTGAATAGGGGATGCTACTTCCCATTTTATGCAAAAAAAAAAAATAAAGTACACGACGTGTACTTCCCATTTTTAAACTGTTCACCTGGAGGCTTCCCGCCAGCGTGGCACTATTCATCTTTCGACATGACTACACGGCGTGTCTCCATGAGTACATGGCATGTGCTATTGCATAGCTGGCCACAGCCTTACTATTCGCCTGCCGACTGAATACATGGTGTGTAGAGGACCACTACATGGCGTGTAGTCGGTTCCTACACCCTTCATCGCCGACATGGCCACACGCTCTGTGTACTCATTCCACACGGCCAGAAGTACACGACGTGTGTAAAAAGTAAACGGCGTATAGTTCCAAAATTTAGGAGTTTTCCCATTTTCCTTATTTTTCTCAAAAACACTTAAGAAAAAGAGAAAGGAAGAAACTCGTACCTTAAAACTAAGAACCGGGTTCTTACATTTTTTATATCAAAATTATATATTAAATAGGTTATCATAAAATAAAATTTATTAATAAATATACACTATATATAATTTTAAATTTAAATCCATATTAATATAAAAAATTTCTTCGTAGTGTGTTGAAAGAAATTATCATTTTTAAATAAAAACATATCTTTTTCACTATTCAATGAAAAATTATTCTTTTTATAAAATTCTCAAAACCTCACTGTAATATAATATTGACATGATGATTTAAAATATTTTGTTAAATTTTTCAAATAAAATTTATATTAATGGCTAAAATTAATTTTAAAACAAGTGCTCAAATTATGAAAAAATAATTTTTTTAGAAAAACATTTTTAAGGCTAAAATAGAATTTATACTTATATCATGACTTGAAAAAAGATATGATGAATGTAAAATATTTTTTTGAATATATAATTTAAAAATATAAAAAAATTATTAAAAAAATTATTATTATTATTTAATTATGTAAAATACTTTTGTGTTAATAAAAATATTTTGTTTATAAAAGGATTTTATTGATTTGAAAATGGGTTTTATTTTTCATTTATAAATAATTTTTCATAAAAAAAGTAATTATGTATATATTTGGAAAACATTTATTTTCATAATATAGTTAATTATATTTTTCCCACAATTCTAATTACTATAAGATTACTTTTCTATAAGAAAATAATATTTTAATAGTATGTAATGTTTTGTTAAAAATCGTTGTGGCCTGAAACACAAGCATTTAATAAAACTATATTTATTTGATGGAAATTCATAAATTTTTGAAGTTTTCATTATAAAACCATTAAAATGAATTTAAAAATAATAATTCATCACATTGGTGAAAGAAACTCTTGTTAGTTTTTCATCATTAAATCCACTAGTTCCCATATAGTTTCCCCAAGATGGTGGTCTCGATAAACAAAATTGACATTATGAGGGATCATGTTTCATAGAAAATTATATATATGATGTAGAATCTCGACCAATTTTTCCTCAAATGAATGAAAATATTCCAATGGTACAAACTCTATGTTTAGTAATTGTGACGGATCAGGTATATACTTCCTTAGGAGAGAAAAGTGGAATACAATTTGAACTAGAGTAAATTATGGTGGAAGAACCAAGTTATATGCTACCGTCCAAATGAGATCAATAATTTCAAATGGATCAATATACCTAGTTTATAAAATTACCATGTATTGAAATAATAATTACATTTTTTTGCATCGATCAATTTAATCGTTATATATTACTCCAAGAAATGAAGGTGAATTTTTTATGTCTAAATCTCTAACGGATCACAAGATATATAGTAGTGTGATATGTTATTCATTCTATGATTATTTATCATCATAAAAAATGGTAAAAACAATTTATCTATTATGAAAAAATCTTAATATAGTGTATTAATAGACTCGTCTCTAAAACCGGATTTAGAAATAATAGCAATCCATTACATAAATTGATAACCTTATGAATCATTGAAAAGAAGAATATTAAAGAGAAGATTAGTAAATTTTACAAAATCAACTTAACATTAATCCCCAAAAAATCAATGAGTATCTCTTAATGGTGACATACCAATTATGTGAATACCATAGTGAAATATTTTCCTAAATCATGGTAATAACAAACAATATTATAATACCACAATGAAAACATACATGATTCCTTTTTCATAAAATAAAAAAACATATTTAATATGTTCCATAAATACAAAAAAATTTATAAACTCCATAAATGATAACAAATATCTCTTTTTTAACAAATAATTATTCAGTTTTGGGCTCATCAATACATTCCAGTTTACATTATCCATATAAATCATCTCTTTATGCAAACTAAACATCATTTTCTCAAAATCAGGAACATATTTAAGGTTATATTCCTTTAATCTTGTTTTTATTTAAAATATATCTTTTCTTTTAAATCATTTTCCTACTTAAATAGTATTATTAATCATATTATATGGAATCCATAATTAAAAACATATATAGAAAAATCCTCATATATTTCATGATTTATAATTCTTGAATTTCCGCAATCAATTCAATCACTCCACTCCATTATTAAACCACGATCATGGATTCATCACCTTATTCCTTAAAACCTATTTCATAAAATATAAAATATGAATAACTTATTATAATTCATTTATATAAATTTAATCAAGCCTCTTATATTTAAAACAATAAATACTGTTAGAACATCCCATAACTTTCATATGTCATTCACAATCTCTTCATCATTAGCCGAAAAACTATTACCCATACCACCTAGTTGATTATCATCTCAAACATTAACCCTAAGTCATCAATTTTTACAATTCCCATACATTCCAAATTTATAACATAGAACCCTTAATTATACCTTAAGATAAATTTAATTATCATCCATTTTGTATAAAAACCCTTTCCCTTTTCCTAAGAAATTACATGATTTGTGTGCTACCTTTCCGCACTCAATAAATATTCTCATCCTTTTGAGACATTTCCGTGAGTATTTACTCTTACAATCTCAACATATAAGAAACTAACTCTTCTTTACAATATGATAACAACCACCTGATATCTCGATATAATTTATACGTCTCTTCATTGAGGAGTCTAGGAGCTGGTTGATGTGTAAGTTTTTAATCATATATTGTGATAACTAATTAGGAATAATCAATATATCATTCACCATAGTCATCAATCCTTTTGGTTTCCCAGAGGCACGTTTGATATCACAATAAATGTTAACTGGTATCCAATTGGTTCCAAAAATTAAATAAAACAAAAAATAATGGTTTGAGAAACAATAATCATAGTGTGAAACAATATAATTTTGAACATCACATATTGGAAGTCTAAATAATTACACCTTCATTTAGATATATAATACCATACACTTAACCAAGACCATTCATTGTCAATATTTGAATCCATCATGATTTTTCTTAGAGAGTTTGTCAATTTTAAAACCATATCCCCAAGGTTGGCCAAACCAGGTGCATAGTAAGTCTCATTAATCTATACCATGTAACACTTGAGTCAAGACCATGGTCCCTTTTTCAGATTTATTAACCCTAGCCACATCTATTCTAAACTCAAATCCACTTGTAGTATAAAGATATTAATGTATTTATTGTAAACTAATCCCTCTATCCTTCATCATTTTTCTAGGAAATTTTCTTATACATAGAATTAACCTTAGAATTATCCTTATACATACCCATATAGATCCCCCCTATGGTTTTCCAATCCTAGAATCTAAAGGATGGATAAATTTATCATTTCATACCAATTGTATAGACCCAAATGTTAAATACATATATATTACATTGTTTGAGATGAATAATCATTACATTAAAAAAACACATACATAAGATGATCATAATGGTATAATGTATTTGGAAACAAGAATGCATAAAAAACTAGATTATAAGTGAACTATATCATCTCCAACTATGTTCTTCATAACTATAATCGTTCCTTTATATAAAATACTTAATAAGTTTCTTCATAACATTGGGAAAGGAAACATAATAAATGGTGAGCTCATATGATCAGTAAGGATAAAAAAGGATATTTCAACATAACATGATCATAATGTTATGTGAATATGAGAATAAAATTTTTAAAAACATAAATTGAATATCATAGATCATAAACTTGAGTCCTTGAATAAATTTTTGATGCTCATAAGACATGAATCATAATGGAATAAAATAATATGATCAATGAGAGTATAATATTGGAATAAGACATAGATTTTTGGAAAACACATAAGAATAGAAAAAAATATATTTACAGGATACCCACCAAGACATTCATAACATGTTAGGATTTTGATAACCACCTGATTACTTACATTGGGATTGGGATAACCTCCCATGTACCCTCATTTGGGATTTGAATAACCACTAATTTACCCTCTTTCTGGATTTGGATGACCTCTTGTGGACCATATTTCAGTAATTGGATAACCACCCATGTACCCTCTTTTTAGAATGGGATAATATTTCATGTACTGTTTCATCTCATATAACATTAATCATTATAAAATTTATTGGATATAGATATAATTCCCACCCATCATGTCATCTAAAAAAATTTATTCCACAATATCTTAAATAATTTTTCATATATGAAACCATGAAAATAAATTAGTTTCGTAAAAATTTCATCATTACATAACCCATGTAAATGGAACATGTTTAATAATTAATAAAATATTTAATTTTTAGATATCTCATTGAAAAAGGAATGGGTTTCAGAAAAATAGTATCTTCATAAACATAAACTATTGTGAGAAGTTGTAAAAATGATATACATGGATCATATATGTTGTAAATAATAAGGTACATCAAAGGACACCATCATATACAGAACATGATTTTGAATTTTCAATTGGATCATTTGTTAATGAAAATAACTTTCCAATTGGAAACAAAATTTTAAAAACATAAAACATTTTCAAAATAATTTTTTTTTTCAAAATAAACTTAGAAACCTATTAATGAAGATATAATAAAAATTCAAAAAATTTATTTGGAAAAATAACAATTTTACTATGAAAAACATTATTTAAAACATAAAACATTTCCAAAATACTTTTCATTGAAAATAACCTTGGAAACTTATAAATTATTTTTTAAAAAACATTTATTCTGGAAAATAATTTTTTCACTTTTTCAAAACACTTTTTAAAACATATAACATTTTTTAAATACTTTTATTTTAAAATAAAATTAGAAATATATAATTTTATCTTTAAAAAGGTTACTTGTGGAAAATAACCTTTTCATGTTGAAAAAAAATTTCTAAAACATATACTAGTTTCAAAAAAATCATCAAAAATTAATATGGAAACATATAAATAAAGAATTAAAACACATTTCTTGTGGAAAATGACCTTTTAAATTTGGATAACACTATTTATAACATAAAATTATTCAAATTACTATTCATTTTA
This sequence comes from Viscum album, assembly GCA_963277665.1. NCBI lineage: Eukaryota > Viridiplantae > Streptophyta > Magnoliopsida > Santalales > Viscaceae > Viscum > Viscum album. Next base: position 1,205,754,299 of record OY728127.1, on the reverse strand, counting down.
ATTATCCTTGGAAACATATAAATGAATTTTTAATGTTTATTAAAAAAATTATTGTGGATAGTAAACTTTTCACATTGGAATCACTTTTTTAGACTAAAAATTCCTAATACATTGTGAAAGTACATTTCATATAAAATAATCATAAAAACATATAAATTAATATTCCATGAAAATAATGGTTATGAAAATGGTATATTTTGTTCCTATCATACGAGTTACAACAAACATTCCTCTCAAATTTTATGTTGAATAGAAAATGACCTTTTTTTAGAAAAACATTGAGTTTATCTTTAGAAAATATTTTACAAAGTAATACATGGGTAAAAAATTACTTTAATAAATCCTTTGGATAATGTAAAAAAATTATTTTTTTAAAAAAAACATGTATATGGATGAAAAAAGGTTTTCAAAAAAAGATTAAACTAAAAGGTTTTTTTCTTAACAAAAATATTTTGAGATCATGATCACATTAAGAGAAAATTTAGATGGAAGAAATGTATTCTCATCACAGAAACATAGTATAAAACATTCATGAGTTTCTTGACATATGGATCATTATATTTCATCATTAAAAATATAAACATAAACAATCCTGACATATGATATGATTGTATCTTAAAACCATTATAACATTGGTAATATTGAATCATAAAACCCATGAATGAATAAAATTAAATGAAAAATAAAATATCTTGTAAATAAATAAATTCATTATATTACATGTTAATGGGTCTGAACATACACCAAACAAAAGATGTTTGCGGTATAACATAATGAAAGTCCAAAAGAAGATAAATAAAGACAAAAATCCCAGATCAAAATTCATAACTTCATTGATAAACATTAAAACCACATGTATATTAAATATATGTTTATTATACTTATATTAATGATCCATTCTTACATATATCATTAAATATACTATTTTTCTTTGATTTTTTTTTACATTTTTTAACAATTACTTATTAAAATTATATTTTTTTAAATAATTGATTTTTTAATGAATGGTGTGAATTTTTATATTTGGTAATCTTTAGTTGATCATGGTTACATAATATAATTTTTTTTAACCATGATATAAATATAATACATATAAGGAATATATGTATTTAGTGTTGTCCAAAAAAATTATAGATAGAAAATAAAATACAACATTCATAAAGACTGTAGGTTGTATGTATGCAAGAAAACTATTTCATTTTTCTCTAAGAATGAAATAAAATCAGGGTAAACAATATATAAAATTTAATTAATAATTTATATTTAACATATGTAAAATATATTAATTGAATTTAACCTAAATACCATTTAACGAAATATGTTAGTGAAAAATGAGTCACATCTGTAACGAAGAAAACCTTTTCTAATGAGAATTACTCTTAAACTAATTAAATTTATTACTATGTAAAATGGTTATATAAAACATATGAACTTCCTTTTTGTAATGTTTTTGTATTCTAAAATAACATTATGAATTTTTACCATTGTTAATGTAGTCAGTGAACATTGATCACATGATTAGTATAAATATAAGGCTTTAACTAATCCAATTTACTTAGACAAAGGATGCGATGACCTCATCCAGTAGAATTGCTCCATACAAATATAATTTTTTGGAGCTCAGGAAGGAGGTAGTATAATTGGTCCTCTCTCTATACCAAGCCAAATCCAATATTCAACATGTTATGCTTGAATGGAATCGCCAATAGGAGAAGTGGAAGTTAATAGAGATTACCACTCAAGTGATGTTATCCGAGCCGCCCCAAGAGTCTATCACAATCGCACACCTTATCCTTAGGCCTGATATAGTTTTTATAAGTGGTTATGTAATAAGACTCTAGAACTATGATTATGTGCATTATTTTTGTATATAGAATATTCAAAAAATTTATTCCTGTTACTTTGTAAATGGTTTTTTAATGCGTAAATAGTATTTTTAGTTAATATTCAATTAAGAAATATATTTTAAATAATTAATGGATTTTTAAATTAAATATTAATTTTTTAATATATTATTACTAAATTACTATTTACTAAATATAAATGATCTTATAATTTTTATACAATTGTAATTTTTATTACGGTTTGAAAGCTATTTTTGTCAAAACCCATGAATTTTTTATTAGTGTCTATTTTTATTTTATAATTGAAAATTCATCTATTTGGAAAATTATCTAGATAAAATGAATATTATTTTTGGATTCATGTCATCTAAATTTTCTAATGGTGAATTTTTCCTTAGATTGTAAGATAGTCGAATTTTTAGGCAAAAATTAAATATAATTTAAATATATAATGTGTTTTATGACATCATAAAAACCCAATGTTGATTTAATAAAATAATATAAATGGTATATTCAGAAAATATATGTTCTAAATTTAAAATAATGTGAATTTAGATTTTTTGACTAATTTTACGGCACCTCAGTTGACCCTCCAAGATTTATAAAATATTTTATCATTTTAAAATGATTTCCTTGAGAGTGTGACTCACCTCCACATAAGAAAGCCAAATATTTTAATAAGTTAGGCCATTAGACTTATATAATAATGTTTCACACTCTCATTTGGAAAATTAATTGGTCAAAAACCATTGGTGGGATTGTGGTTTTAAATTTTAAATTATATATATTCCAAAACCTAAGTTTGTGAAGTATTGAACAATTTCCCTCTCTTTCCCTATATAAACAAACCCAAGATCCAAAATATTATAACTAATAACCATTTTAAAACATACCTACTTTTACCTCATCTCTATAGAATCCTCCAAAGTCTCTCCAATATCTCAAGAAGTCGCTCCTCAATCACTTGAAGCCACACACTCAAGTACGGGATTCCTTCATTTCCTATTTTTATTCATGTTTTTATGTTGTAATACCCTTTTAAATTCAATTAAAAATGTTGGGGTATTATTTATAACCTCCCCATACATTCATAATGAGGTTTCGATGATTAAATATCACTTTCTATCTCATTAATTCTTTCCATGTACATATGTTACCATGCTGAAATTCAGAAAGGGGTTTCTCTCTTCTAATTTACATTCAAGTATTTATCCAATATTATGCATCTAAATTCCATTTCAAATTTTGGGATATTATGTTGCATGATCCTCATACTCTCCATTTCATGTATATATGATGATATTCACATTTCTCTCTCCTCAACCAATTTAATTATTATTTTTTGTCATTTTGTTAGGCTGCAGAATTGAACCACGATTTTCCAAGCCAAAATCATCATGTTGTGAATACCATACCCATTTCTCTATCAAGGGTATTCAGATTTATGCACATATAATTATTGAATGGTAATTATATGTATTTATTCCTCCTTCCTTAATCGTGTAATAACTTATGATGTTGAATTATTACATGTTATATGTTCCATCTGGAACACTTGCATGAAATGAAATGTTTATGAAGGGTGCACCTAGATATCGATCCAATGCATTGGGTAAAGAATAATATCATGATACATTGTGTGAAATGAGTTTTGAATCATTATAATTAATGTGAAATGAGGTTTTACTCTTTCTACCAGGAAAGTGTAGCCAGAGGTAAACCCCCTGACCATTTATTAAAATAAAAGAAGAAGACTGTAAACAAGCATTACAAACCCATCACATTCACATAAAATCCTCAAAATCACACTCCTTACCCCCACCATGATAAACAGACTCTTCCTCCGTCGACATTTCCCACAACGAACTCTCATAATGCTTCAGCACTTTGTCATAATTCCTCCTCATATTCAACCTCTCTAGCTCAAGAGACTCATTAGGAGACTGCATACTTTTGACAGCAGATCTGGTCGGCATCGACTTTGACAGATGGGAGTAGTCCTTCTTCATCTTTTCTCGCGTAATCACCTTGTCCTGGACCCCCAGCCTCACCTTATTCCCCACTTGAGCAATCTCACTATATGTTGTCTGCATCGTGTCCCCATGATTCTCCTTTCCACTGTCAATGACTTCCCCCCATTTCCCATGGTATTGCATCTCTTAAAATTGCTGAAACTGATTATTCATGTCAATACTGGCCAAGCATTGAGGTTTCTCCACCATTCGGTGCTCAGTATCAATTTCAGCAGCCTCCCTTGCCACAATTTGCATACAGCCACTGCCACCTACCTGCTTACTCTTTCCCGCGGCAACAGGTTCACCAGAGTCCAAACCAGCAAAAGCAGTAGTGTTCTGTAATGTAGAACCCAAAATAGCATCCCCCCTACTCAAATCCTGTCTCATCTTGCTCACCACTTGGGGATACACCGCAACATCCTGCATAGCATATTCCTCCTACCCATCTACTGCAACCTCCTCCTGTGCCTCATCTTGCCTATTGTCTACATCATAGCCTGGAGTCACCTCATCCAAATCCACACTTCCTAATTCTTCAAATCGATTACCCATGGGAACAGTTACCAGAACACCATTTCCATCCTTACCCTGACCACTGCCTTTATATGCAAAGGCCTTTGGATCTCCCACTATAGTCACTGCAGCAAAGCCTATCCCCTTCCCTGCCAGAGTTCACCTGTTATCCTTGCCTGTAAACAACACATCTTCATTCATGATTTTTCCCATACGGCCACTGCCATTACCCTTTCTCTAAAATTCAACACTATCACCAGCCCGACTACCACCATCAGAAGATCAAACAGCCTTCTCCTGCATAGTAGGGTCCTCCGGCTCCAGCTGAGGAACAGAATTCATCATCCCCTCAAAAGGGCTTTCCACACAACCACCATCATCACCCCTGGGGAAACTATCTTTTGAATAGCTCCCCAGATTCAGATCCTGCCTAAGTCTATTAAACACCACAGACACCAAGGGGTTAGAAGGATCCCCTACAGAATTCTCAGTAGGCATTTGTTCCCGAATCCCCACACTGGTATTCCTACCTGTGATAGCCACAGCGTGCCTCTCCTGCACCATCCCATCAACTGGTCCTGAAGACTTCCCGCTCTTGACTCCATTGTCACATCTCAAGGAACAATGACCCAATCATTTGTAGGTGGAGCAGTATCCCAACTAGGATTCATAAATAACCGCTTGCTTCCATCTGAAATCCTCTCCAATAGAAATCCAAACCCAATCAACCAGAGTCCAAGAGATATCCACTTCAACACAACATCCAGGGTTGATCGGATGACACAGCGTAGACGTGCGCACATCAGAACACAAGAAGCGGCTGACCAAATTTCCAATCATACTAAAAATCGAAGGGTTCTGAAAGCGTAAGGGGAGATGAGGAAAGCTTACCAAAACTGGAAGAGAGGTAGGGTCATGATTCATATATAAGTCAATCGTCCATCGGAACAGGAAAAAATTACACCCATTGCAGCACAGGGGAGCGCTTGACCAAGCAAAAACGAGATCTTCTTCAGAGGCAAACCGGATCATAAACTGTCAATTATCGAGAAGGCCAACCACTGTTAAATCTCTCAAATCCCATTTAGCAAAGACAAATCGATCAAAATCATCTACTGACATCCTTCGGGAGTTGAAACAAGCCACCAGGGTCACACCTAGATGCCTCGACGCTTCAGAGAACTCTGACCCTGAGATTGGAAGATGGGGATTTCCAAGATGAAGATCAGGTACCTTCGGGTTTAGCACAATCGCCGGGAACTCCAGAAGAAAATTAGGGTTCGTAAATGGAGAAAACATGGTCCATGTGCAATTAGCCTTAGGTCATGCTTATATCTTGTTAAATGTGGTTGTCACATTTCCATGTTATGATAACCATGCTTATCATGCCTTTAAGTTCATGTTTCTCTTATGATCCATTGATATTCCTATTTCCTGAAATATATTTTATTTTTCAGGTTATGCCTTTTTTATTCCCTTACTGGGTTTTTCATCTCAAACTTTTCTTATGTATGTCCTCAGGTTACCCCCTGGAATGCTAAGTATGAAGGAATACAATGGTCATGTAAAAGATGTATTCAATAAAGATGTTGTATTTTTATGTCTTGGGTTTTCGTGTAATGTTTCTAATTTCCCAAGAAACTAGACCTCTCTATCCTTGAAGTTATCTTAAGTGCATGTTTATGTAATAAATCATGTTTAAGTGTGTAATAAAGAGAGGGGTTGTTATAGTTGGTATCAAAGGATTGGTTTTGTAATTTCTTGGATTAGGATTAGAAAACCATAGAGAAAGCCTTAGGGATAAGTATAACTATAATAGAAAAAACCCAATTTTTTATTATAAAACAATTGATTTATCAATCAAATACAACCCTATCTAGATACGAACATGTAGAGGTGGATCTGGAACAGATGCATCTAGGTGTAAACTGAAGAAACACAACTTTGAGTTAGACTCGAATGAGAACTGGTGCATGACAATGGGCCTTGCTTCAATCTTGGTTCAAAAATCCAAGGGGATATTCTTTCGTAAATTAATAATCTTGGTATGGTCCATTATTAAGGGAAAATGCCTCTAAGAATATATTTTTGGATGTAGATCATGAATAACTTATATTAAAGCCTATAAATTCATAAGTTAAGAAAATAGATATAATTATAACTTATCCCTTTTTTTCATTTGATCGCCCTTTATGTGTTACCACTTACATTCTTTTTATTCATGCTGATAGCCAGTAATAGGGGGACTCGAGATAACAACAGATGTGAAGATCAATGTGATGACTGTTCTATTAAGATGCCCAATCCAATGGGAGCTCTAATAAAAAACATTGTCACAATAATCTCACAGTTAAATCATTTTTTGAATAGAAACATTGGTCAAGATGAACTTTCAACCCCCCTAAGAAAGAACAATCCATGATCGAGAGCTTCATGAGACAAAGACCTCCTACTTTCAATGGGTTATCCGATCCCTCAATCAGTGAACAATGGATCAACTCCATTGAGAATATATTATCCATAATTAAATGTTTCGAACAAAATATGGTTCTTATAGGTTATTATCGTAAGGTGGTTGAAGCTGACCAATGGTTGATGTTGAAAAAAATAGAAATCCTGAGGAAGAGATTGAGGTGTTGGAATTGAAGGATTTCTATAAAATGATTTTGGATAAAAAATTTCCTCGTACCCTCCTGCTTAGAATGGACAGGGACTTCCATTCCCACAAGAAAAAATACGATGTATCTATCAGAGAATAAGAGGAAAGAATCATAAGGTTTTCATGATACACCTCCTTCTTTGTTGTTACCGCCATATACAAGGGTGACCTATTCTTTAGTGAGAGAAAACCTAGCCTACGAAAATCCCTAGAGATCTGTGACATTGATAGATATAAGGAAATTGTCTGAAGTTCCCTCAATATTGAAATGGATATCGGAAAATCTAATTTGAATCATAGGGATAAGAAGAAGATAGTGAAATTCAATTCTACCAGTCCAATGGATAAATCCAATGGTTCTAAGAAATTACAGCACCCCAATTTCCAAAGGTGTGGAAATAAGAACCTCATAAATTGCCTAGAGGGGATGTGGAAATGCTTTAGTTGTATAAGAGAAGAGGAACTTTACATTAATTATCGACAAGAAAAACCCACTACTGCGAAAGAGGAGAGGAATGCTTCATTCAATCGACAATGCATTGTTTATTACGTCAACTACAATGAATTAGGAAACTTTTCAAACTAGAGCCCTAAAGAAAGGGTTTTTAGAGGAAACCAATAACCTCCAAATCATCAAGGGCGATCTCTTTCCTTAACTACCACAAAATAGAACCCCAATAATGAAGTGGTGAAAGGTACTCTAGTTAATCATTCAATAATTGTGAACTTACTTTTTTATGTTGATTCTACACATTCTTTTATATCCCTAATGTTTAGTAGAATAATCACAACACCCCCAAAAATTATGGAAGTAGAGATTTTGGTGGGAAAGACAAATGGGGAAATCATTGCATCCAATGAATATAACTCCTCCCCTGTCAGAATTTGAGGATTTAACTTCCCAGAGAACCTTTTCATACTCCCTCAGGTGTAATTTGATGCAATTATTGTCATTGATAGGATTTCCCAATATAGATCCAACATAAATTCATGTGAGAGGGAAATCACTCTCCATAGGAAGAATCATCATCATCATCATGCGTGTATATTTATTCAAAGAATAAAGAAAAGTACAAAGAAAAGTACAAAAAAACATAGGTCCGGGGGGTCTAAAATAGTGGAGAGAAAGGGAATCCCCATAAATTAAGTTGACCCCTTCCATCTTGAAGGAGGTGAAATTGAGGAGGCAGGTGACATTGGATATAGGGGTTGAGAGGGAGGCAAGATGATTAGCGATTTTCTTCCCCTCTCTCCATGTGTGGGTGACCTGAATATTTCTATTGAGATGCAGTTTACATTTTCTAATGATGTAGGTGACTGAACATGGAATGGAGACTCTATCTGTCAGAGAGTCGCAAATGATCTTCGAGTCGCTTTCCACTTGGGAAATAATGATATTCTTCTGACTGCAAAGGGTGAGACCCCTGAGGACTGCATTGGCCTCCGATTGAAGAGCAGTACCACTCCCAAAGTGGGCTGTGAAAGCCAGGAACACACTCCCATCCATGTTGTGGAAAACACCACCACCCCACATGTCACCCACTAAATAGGAGCCATCAGTATTTTACTTGAAGCCAAAGATAGGGGGAATCTAGCGCACCCACGAGCCCCACCATCTATCCAGATGAGAAACATCCACGGGGAAACAAACATGCAGGAACAACAGCGATGGAGCCTCACGCCAATTATCAAAAAGAGAGACCCAGTAAATCAGAAATCCTTTTGTTCGAACAATGATGGACCATCTTGTGGAGGATAGTCCCTCATACCACACCTTGTTACGTGCTTACCAGAGGCACCAGCATCCTGCACTAAGGATGATGGATCTCTCCAGCCTTTCCGGACACTTCCCTGGTGACCCTAGGAACCACCTCTCCAGAAAAATCGACTCACCGGGTTTGTAGGCGGAGATGTCCGTGAACTCTTCGAAGGACTTCCATACATCACCGACCCACTCCCCTTCAAAGAAAATATGATCTATAGTTTCTTCCGGCTTATTTTTGCAGCACATGAACTAAGAGGCCAGACTAAGGCCCATTCTCTTGATCCGCTCGTCAGAAGGAATCACAGAGTGCCGAATTCTCCAGACAAGGAAGTTGTATTTGGCAGGGATCTGGTTTCACCACATAATATCACTTCAGCCTACCTGATGCACTTGGGGAGAATAGATCCTGCGAAAGTCTCCTGTAGTGAACTTCCCAGAGTGGGAGGGGTGAAGATGCATTTATCCGGTTCGGGGGTAATGAAGATCGAGTCAAGAATGGCCTGTTGTTTCGTGTCCATCACTAACTTAGTGAACTCCGAGTACCGACTAGCCTCTTTGAAGGTGATCATTGGTGCCGGACAGCCTGGGAAACCATGCATAGAACCCAGCCAGTTGTGCTTCTAGAAAAGAACATTTCCTTCACCTACAATCCAACGAGAGTGTTGAAGGAGGCCCAGAATGAGGGAGAAAATCGATTGCCACAGCGGTGATCCCTACACTTTCTCTGCATCCAGGTTGGCAGCATAACTGTGGGAAATAGTTCTCCCCCAAAGGATCTGGTTCTCCAGAATTTCCCAAGCATGTTTGGTGTGCATTCACTTAAACGTCCCCCCTAGGCTCCTCACATTGATTCCCCCCTCGTGGATAGAACGGGCTATCATGTCCCATGACACCCAGTGTCTCTTCCCCTCCGAGAGCGCGTCCCATAAAAAACTGGCCAGGACCTTGTCAATCGCTTTGATGACCCTTTTTGGCACGTTAGTGGAAGCCATCGCATGCACCGTTATAACAGACAGGATGCTGTTAATCAAAGAAATGTGTCCCCAACAGATAGGAAGTGATTCTTCCAGTTGAGGACACAACTAGTGAACCTGCTCACCACTTGATCAAAGTCCCTAATACGCATTCTGCCTAAAAAGATTAAGGTGCCATGATATTCTATTGGGAGACGACCAAGCTGCATGTTCATTCCGCTGCAAATGAGAGTGGATCATCCTACCACGCATTTGTTAGAAAGGAAAATGTTACTTTTGGAGTGGTTGATCACCTAACCACTCTAGAAACAATACTCATCCAAATCCCTCTTGATTCCACGCATGGATCTCTTCCCTACATTCGAGAAAATAAATGTGTCGTCTGCAAACATCAAGTGAGAAATGGAGGGGAGGTTCCTTTTCCTGCTATTGGTGATGATACTACAATTCGAGATCCCTCTTTCCAAGAGTCGACTTAACGTGTCCTGTATTATGATGAAAACAGAAGGGGATATCGGGTCACCTTGACGAAAGCCTAATGTGGTCTTGAAGAAGCCATGAGAGCGCCCCATGAAAGAGACAGACAACCATGATGAGCTAAAACATGTGAAGAGGATATCTGATTATTTAATAGAGAGGTCCATACTTCTGAATACCATGTTGATGAACACCCATTCCATGCAGTTGTATGCTTTTTTCATGTCCAGTTTTATGGCCATGTTGGACCCGTGAGTCTTTTGATTCAAGTCCCTCAGCATTTCCTGTGCCAGAGCAATTTCCCCCTAAATTGAACGACCCCTTAAAAAACTGTGTTTCTCCATGGGAGTCCACTTGGGAAGATGCATGACCATCCTCGAGTTGATGATGCTTGAAAGGATTTTGGAGGGAAAGTTTCACATGCTCACAGGGAGATATTAGAGGAGGGAGGAGGGATCCTTCACCTTAAGAATGAGCACCAAGGTTTTGGCACTTGAAACACGAGGAAGGGGTCCTCTGCAAAAAAAATCCTAGACCGCATCCACAATGTCACCCTTAAACACCTCCCATGAAGCTCTGTAAAACAATCCAGGAAAGTAGCCAAGCCCTGGCGCACAGTCGGGATCAAGATTCAACACGTCCTTGAGAATCTCGGGTTCCTCTGAAACATCTTCCAGGAGAGCGTTATCCTCCTGGGATACTATGGTGGGGATGGCATCCAAGATATCAGCCCTACCACTCGAGTAACAATTATCCATCATTGTGTTTGGACCTGCAAGAAGGTCGCTAAAGAAGGAGTAGGCCATCTTACGCACAACCTCTCTATCATCCGTATAGGAGCCATCCTCAAGCATAATATTTGGTTCTATAGGCCGCCTTTTCTCCCTAATAAAAGAGTGAAAGTAAGTCTTGTTCTTATCCCCCTCATGTAACCATTTAGCCCTTGCTTCCTCCCTGGCCATTCGTTCCTGCCTAAGAATCTGCTCCGCCATTCTCTTCTTCTTGATAGAAAGACTGTCAAAGTTGTTGTCTTCCCATTGGTCCTCCCAGCTAGCTTCAAGAAGTGCGATGTCCATTTTTAGATCCTCCAACTCCTGATCAAAGTGGGGAAGTCCCTCTGCCCATTCCTGTAGCCCCTGCTTAAGTCTCTTATGTTTTTTATGGATAGCCACCCACGCATAGCCTTACACCGGTTCCCTCCAAGACTCCCTCACCATCTAAATAAACTATGTGTTCCTCATCCACTGATTATAGAAGCGGAATATTTCTTGGTTTTCCTGGGATGAGATCAGGGAAACCAACAACGGAGAATGTTCAGAAATACCACAAACCATGTGGGTCACCTTGGCATTTGGAAATGTAGATATGACCTTCTAGTTGGTGAGGCATCTGTCAATCTGACTCCAGCAGCACCTTCACCTGCTCCCTTTTTGGTTGTTACACCAAGTGAAATGGTAGCCTATGTAGCCCATATCCTTTAACCCCTTAATTTCCATGAACTGAAAAAAAATCCATGCTTACTCGACGAGGAAACGGTCCCCGTCCTTTTTTCCCGCTGGTTTCGTGACGGTGTTAAAGTCCCCACCGATGATCCAAGGATCATCTTCTGGATCAAACTCATTGAGCTCATACCATAGAGCTTCCCTTCTTCCATCCTCACAACTACCATAAACAAATGAAACCAAAATATTCAAAGAGTCCTTTTGCACCCTCGTCGTAATGAACTGCTCTCCTACCTGCACCAGGTCCACTGAATTGTCTCTTTTCCAGAATATCCAGATATGACGATTCACGAGATCCTCCTACAAAGACACATTCATTTTGATCTTATGGGTGAAACCTTTCAACTTGGATGGATTTTTCTTATGTTCCAGAACTGCAGCTATGAGAACTTTGTTTTTCTTAATCTTCGATGCAATGAAATCCATTTTGATGCTCGCCCCAAGGCCGCGAGAGTTCCATATAAACATGGGAATCATTGGTAAACCATGAGCCCGGCTTTTACCCCAGGCAACTTGGTCTCAGACTGGCGGAAAGAGAAGCACTCCCTGCTCTGTAACCCTTTCTGTTTAGACTTCGCGGGGGTACAAACACCCAGACTGAGATCCATAGGGATTGGGGAAGGCAATTGCTAGAAAGGTCATATCTTGATTGTCTTCCCTCTAACAGTGCTTGGGGGGAAATAATCAATGACCCTTCACCTCCCTCTCTCGGTGCCCGAAAAACCAGACCCTCACACCCCGTCAAGGAAACCCCATCAAGGCCCTCATCACCTACAGACATGAGAAGGGGATGCACGATCATGCCACCTGCCACCCACATACCGTCCGTCTTTGTATCCACCACTAAAAGAGGAGCAGACCCAACTGGTGGCTTCCCAATCCAAGAGGGACGACTCACAATGAATTCCAAAATCCTACCCGCAGATAAGAATCAATGGGGAGCAAGCACTGGGTCAGCGATACTCAACATCCATGAAGGAGGAGATCCTTGGGGGCAGGGAACCAAGGAATCAGAAGGCACTCCCGCATGCTCCACTCCAACAGAGGGACCGAGGATGAAGGCACTAGAGGACGAATCTGAAGAAAAGACAGCACCCCTGGGGGCTACCTGTGGCTGGGTAGAAGCGAAACCAGTAGATCCCTGGGGGATCGGAGCACGCCCCGAATCTGAACGATAATCATGACCTAGGTATCTAATAGGACGCTGCTTGCACACAAGTTGGGAATGACCTTGGAGCATACAGGAAGAGCAGAACCTTGGAAACAATGGATGCACAATATCTTGAGACCAAAGCCCTTCACCCAGAACCTTCAGATTATGTCTCTCAGGAACGGGAAAGGATAGATCGAGCTCGACGCACATCTGGGAAATGGAAAGATCCAACCCACTCCTGTTGCGATCATCCACATAGAGAAAACCACTAAGGGGGTCTCTAATTGCTTTGAAGAAAGCTCCATTCTGAAACGGAAGCGGGAGCCCTGAGAGACTGACCCAAACCGCCGCCTTAGGGCTCTCCCTGCCTTTGTGAACGTCTAACGACCACCGCGCCAAGCTGAAGCGCCACCTCCCCATCCGCCGGGGGACCCTACACCAGGCGTGGACAAAGTTTTCCTCTGAAGAGAAGACCAGGCAGTAGGAGAGCCAATGGATCGACGAGATGCAGACTGCCAATATCCAAGACTCCATATAGAATGACTGTGGAGCTTGGGGAGATGATGAAAAAACTACAGAAGAATCTGGGAAAAGGGTTTATACACCCATGGGATTCACTATAGGGTGCACTAGTCCTATTCATGATGAAGAAGGATTAGTCAATGCACCTTCACAATGATTATTATGAGCAAAAAAATCATGATAAAGAACAAGCATCCTCTTCCACGAATTGTTGAATTTTTAGATTAGCTACATGGATCACAATAGTTCTCCAAGGTGGATCTACATTCGGGATATTACCAAATATGGGTGAGGAAGGATGATATCCTGAAGACTACTTTTAGTACAAGGTATGACACTATGAATTCATCGTAATTTCATTCAGACTCACTAATGCACCAGAAATCTTCATGGACTTGATGAGTAGAGTCATTAGATATTACCTCAAAAAAAATTTAGTAGTCATTATATACAATATTAAAATATACTTTAAAACCAAGGAGGAGCATGAGGAGTATATAAGAACTATACGAGAGAACTTAGAAAGGATAATCTCCATGAATATTACAACAAGTGTGTGTTCTGGTTGAAGGAGGTCTCATTCATGGTTCATATCATCCCAAGAAATGGGATATCTACAGATCCCTCAAAGACTAATGAAATTGGGAGATGGATGAGTCCAACATCTATGATAGATATCCATTGCTTCCTAGGGTTAGCTGGATATTATCTCTGATTTGTTATAAATGTATCATGATTGTTAGACCATCTTACGAAGCTTACTCAGAAGGGAGTCGTGTTTTTTAGAGTGATGAATGTGAAGAGAGATTCATGGACTTTAAAAGGAGGCTTATCACAGCACCCATGCTCACACAACCCATAAGTGGTAAAGTATTTTTGTATTCAATGATGCTTCAAAGAAGGGTCTGGGCTGTGTGTTGATGAAAAATGACAAGGTCATTGCTTTTTCTTTAATGTAATTGAATTTTCATGAAAAAAATATCCAACACATTATCTAGAGTTGGCTACAATAATCGTTTCTTTAATGATTTGGGAACATTACCTATTTGGGGAGAAGTTTGAAATATATACGCATCACAAAAACCTCAAGTATATATTCACACCTAAAGAGTTGAATATGTGCTGATGAAGATGCTTAGAGCGGATCAAAACAATGATGGCTCATTTCACTACCATATATGGAAAGCGAACAAGGTTCCATATTATCTAAGTAGAAAGGACCCAACATTTCAATCATTGATTTGAATTTAAAAGGATACAATCTTCATATATTTTATGATGATGGGAATGGGAATCATAAAGAATGCGACACCATCAATCTTTTCACAAATGATTGTTCGACCGTCTCTTTTGGAAAGGGTAAAGAATGATAACACGGATGATGTGGGAATTCATAAGAATGTGGAAACTATCAGAAAATAGAAATCTACAGAGTACAATGTTAATGAAGACAGAATTGTGAGATTTGAGTCAATAATATGTGTTAAATCAAACCCAGAGTTAAAGAATGGTATTTGGGATGAAGCACATAGTTTAAATTTCTCCATTAACCCAGGAAACTCAAAGTTATATCGAGATCTTTGAGAGAATTATTGGTGTGATAACATGAAGAAAGAGATCTCTAAGTACACATCAAAGTGCATGGTATATGAGAAAGTGATGAATGAGAGGTAGAAGTCTATGGGGGTGATAAAACCATTACCCATACCTATATGGAAATGGGAAAACATCACCATGGACTATTTCTCTTGACATTCGAAGACATCCAAGGGAAACAATGCTATCTCGGTTGTTTTGGATCTTCTTACAAAGACGAAACACTTCCTTGAAATTTGGGAGGATTTCTCATTGGTTCAACTAGAACATATACACATCAGAGAAGTGGTAAGGCTGCATGGAGTACCACTATCCATTGTATCCAATTGAGATCCAAGATTCACCGCTATAATTTGGAAGAGACTCCAACACGCTCTGAATATTGAGTTTATCTTCATTTTGGATTATCATCCTCAAACATATAGCCAATTTGAGAAGACTATCTAAACACTTGAGGACATGTTGAGAGCATGCTAAATAGATTTCAAAGGATTATGTGATCAAAATCATCCCATGGTTGAGTTCACATACAATAAAAGTTTCCACTCAAGCATTCAAATGGATCCTTATGAATACCTTTATGGGATGAGGTGCATAATGCCGACATATTGGGATGATGTTTGGGGAGAGAAAACTCCAGGTCCATAAATGGTCAAATAAATGGTGGAAAAGGTTAAGACCATCCATCAACACATTAAAGTTATTCAGAGTCGACACAAGATCTTTACAGATAATCATCGATGAGACCTAGAGTTTGATTTTGGGGACATGGTATTCTTCCACATATCACCATGGAATAGAGTTATGAGATTTGGAAAGAAGGGAAATCATATTCCAAGGTACATCATCCCTTTTGAGATCCTTGATCACATTGGAGTAGTGGCCAATCGACTAGCCCTCCCACCAAACCTATCTCAAGTACATGATGTTTTCCTTGTATCACTCTTGAGGATGTAAATACCTCACCCGTCCCATGTAATAAATCAATAGGAGCAACCACTGGATAATGACCTCTCCTTTGAATAAAAGCTGGTGAAGATTTTAGATCGAAGAGAAAAAATTCTACGAAATAATACAATGACCCTCGTCAAGGTGTTGTGGTGAAACTGCAAGTTTCAAGATGCAAAATGGGAATCATAGGAAGTGATGAGGCAGAGTTATCCTCATCTATTTTAGTGATGGGAAAAGATATTTCTAGAGTTAAATTTCTTAAGGTGGGAACATTGTAACGACCCAAAGTTTTATTAATGAATTTTTTTTATTAATCTAATTAAATGTTTTATAATGTAAAATAGTTAAATAAAACATATGGCCATCCTTGGTTTTATGTGCTTTGAATTTAAAATAACAGTAAATTTTTTTACCGTTTTTAATATAGCTTTTGAATATTGATCACATGATTAGTATAAATATATGGCTTCAACAAATTAGATTCACCCAGATCTAGGATGTGAGGGGATCATCCTGTTGAATTACTCCATAAAATATCATTTTTCAGATATCAAAAAGGAGGTAACATTACTAGGATACACATTGGACCAATCCCAATCCGATCTTCAATATGTTATGCATGATTGGAATCACCTACAAGAGAAGTGGAAGTTAATAGAGATTAACACCTGAGCGATGTTATCTAAGACACCCCATGATTATGTCACCATCACACTCTATACCTATAGTTCTTATATGGGTGTTATAAGGGGTTATATAAAAAACCCTAGCACTATTATTTGGTGAAATATTTTTGAATAAAGATCAATCATTAATTTTATTATTGTAACTTTTTAAATGGGGTTTTAAAGCACAAATAGTTTTTTAGTTAATATTCAATTAGGAAATATATTTTGAATAATTAATGGATTTTATGAATTAAATAATATTTTAATAAAATATTCTTAATAAAATAATGTTTAATAAATATAAATGATTATATAATTTTTATACAATTGTAATTTTTATTATGGTTTGAATGATATTTTTTCAAATCCCATGAAATTTTGATGAATGATAGTTTTTATTTTCAAAAATATAATTCACATATTTATACAATTATTTAGATAAAATGAATATAATTTCTGGATTTAGGATCTAAAAATTATATAAAGGTGATTTTTTCATAATTTTCTGAGACAATCCAATTTTTGGGTAAAAATTAAATACCATTTAAATATATAATATGTTTTATGACATCGTAATGAATCAATAGTGAGATAATAAAAAATATAAAAGTGTTATTCAGCCAATATATTTTCTACCTTTAAAATATTGTGATTTCTTATTTTTTTATTAAATTTACTCTGCCTTAGTGGTCCCACCAAGACTTATAATATATTTTATCATTTTAAAATGATTTCCATGAGAGTGTGACTCACCTCTACATAAGAAAGCATAATATTTTAATATTTTTGGTCATTTTACTTGTAAAATAATGTATTCTACTCCCCTTTTGAAAATATTGTGGTAAAAAACCATGGATTTGTTTAGGTTTTAACTATGTAATTATATAGAATCCAAAACCTAGGTTTGTAAAATATTAAAGAATTCCCCTATCATTTCCTATATAAACCCACCCATGATCCCACTTATCTTCACTATAAACCTTGGAGCACATCCCTACTCTGTCGTATCTCTCTAGAATACTTCCATGGTGCCCCAATCTCTCAAGAAGACCCTCTTTAATCTCTTCAAGTCATATAATCAAGTAAGGGATTCCATCCTTTCTCAATTTTATCAAAGTTTCATTGTGTTGTAATACAGTTTTTCGTTCAATTAAAAATTTTGGGGTATGATTTATCACCTCCCCCATACATCCATATTAATTTTTGAATGATTATATACCACTTTATCTATCATTAATTCTTTCTGTGTACACCCGCCTCCATACAGAAATTCCGTAAGAGGTTTCTCTCTTTTAATTTCCATTCAAGTATTTCTAGTATATTATGGATATAAATTCCATTTCATATGTCAGGATATTATGCTAAATGATCCCCTTACTATCAATTTCATTTATATATGACGAGATTCCCATTTATCTCTCATCAACAATTTTAATTAATTATTATGTCACACCGTTAGGCTGTAGAATTTGCACAGTTATTTTCAGAGCGAAAATCATCGTGTAGTGAATATCATTCCCAATTCTCTATCAGGGGTATTAAACTTTATGCACATATAATTATTTAATGGTACTTATAGGAATGTATTACACTTTATTTAATTGTGGAATAACTAATTATTTTGAATGATTTCAGGTTATACGATCCATATGGTACACTTACGCATGAAATAAAATGTATATGAAGGGTATTCCCTAATAGTGATCCAAATCAATGGGTAATGAATAGTATCATGATATGTCATGTGAAATGAGTGTTGAATCATGAAAATTAATGATAAATTAGTGTTTAATCATGATAATTAATGTTAAATGAAGGTTTACTCATGATCCCTATACAATGAGCCTTGGCTTATGCTAATATCATGTTAAATGTTGATTCCACATTTCCATGTTATGATAATCTTGCTATATCATGACTTTATGTTAAAGTTAATTTTATGATACATTGATATGACTATTTCATAACTTGTATTGAATTACTTATGTTATTCTTTTTTCATTCACTTACCAAGATTTATAGCTCAGCCCTTTCTTATTTGTGTCCTCTGGTTACCCCATGCATTTCTAAGTACGAAGGTATGTTGTGGTCATGTTAAATAAGTTTTCAATAACGATATTGTATTTTTATATCTTGATTTTTCATGTAAATTTTCTAATATTAAAATACACTAGGCCTCTCTATCCTCATATTTATATCCGGTGCACGTTTATATCCTTATTACTATCCATGTATAATATAAATGGATAACACATCACGTTGGTTTATGATGTGATAGTCCGCCATACACAAGAGCGAGGTTATTATTTTTTGAAAGGGTTTCTAGGTAAGAAGTTAGAAATGGTATTATAATTGTAGAGGTATAATAATATCATAAATATAATATATTAATTCTAAATACATCATTATATCCCTCCATGAGAGGTGGTGATGGAAACGAAGAACATCGGTTTTCATGGAGGTAGTCCGTTGTACACACAATTGATTATTTCATATCCTATATAATGAATGATGAGATGGATTTAGGTTTTGAAATTAAAATAATAACATATATGAATATGTTAGATATTTTTGTTAATATATCATAACAATTTAATAATATTTTAATGATTTATAAGCATTCTTAAAATAAAAACATATATGTAAAACATTACCTAATCTTTGGAAATCCTCTTTATGTTTAACCAAAATCTTTCATAGATTAGATTTATGATCTCACCAAGGACTCTAGGATTTGTGGGGGTAATTAAATAATACATTTTTTAGGTATTGGAAGAACTAAAGTGTTCTTGTAGTGTGATGTAGAGAAAAGAGTGTGTGACCTTCTGTGTGTGGGGGGAGAGGACACGTCTTGAAATTGCTAGATGAAAAAAGTGTTCCCGCATTTTTTACATTATAAGATGATCCAAAATGTGTAATTATCATTAATTATATGTAATATGGTAAATATATGAACATTAAATTTTATTTTAACATGTTTCTAGGTCACTTATCCACTTTTTATTTTACACTAACCACCCGATAAAGCTGTTTAAACGTAACTGTTGTAATTAACTTTTACTATTTTCACTATAAATTTGGAAAACATTAAGTTGAAAATATTATATAATATATTTTTTTTATATTTAAAATATGGAATCCATTTTTCAAAATTTAATTCTTATAAGTGCCAAAATTTAAATAAAATTAAATTCCACAGGCCTGATGAAAAAGTGTATTTCCAAAGAGAAATATTTTGAATGTTTAAAAAGTATTTATATAAAAATTAAATATGAAATTTATTATAATAAAATTAATTGGATTAATGAATATATAATTTAGATCATTTTACTTCTAAATACATACTAAAATAAATTTATCATTTATGTTATTTGAATAAAAAATCATTTTCTTAATAATAACCATAATTTTCACAATTCACGGATAAATTTACCATTTTTAAAATTATAAAAAATTATATATAAGATAATTTTAACATTATGATTTAAAAAATAAATCAAATTTTTTCCAAAAAAATATGAATTGTTATAATTTATTTTTAAAATAAGTGAAAAATTTGAGAGTACCCCTTTATTTGAAAAACATTGTTTTTAAGCATAAATTTGGATGTATTATTATCTCTTGCCTAGAAAACACATAAGATGAAAGTTAAATATTTTAATCAATATATAATACATACATTTAATTAAAATAAATCAAAAAATTTACTTTCAATTTTATTAATTAAATATACGTTTGTGTGGGGAAAATGATTTTTTAGCAAGAGATTCAGTTTTTTTCTACTAGTTTTAATTTTCATTTCTAACTAATGATCTATAATATAATTAAATATATATATATAAAAGGATTTAAAAAATAAATTTTTCAAATTTATTTAATCTTATAAATACCAACCATTACAATGAAGAAAGAAATACAACTCTGTTAAATAATATTATTTTAATAGTATGTCATGTTTTTTTAGAACCCGATGTTGCACATAATAAAATATGCCGATGAAATTTCATTTATTTGAATAAAATTCATAAAATATCAAGGTTTTCTATTGATTTTGCCAAATGAACACCATATATTCAGATTTATTTTTATGGATTCAGATATGAACTTACAAAATATATAATTCATTCTTAGGATAGGAGTATTTATGTCATCTCTATTGATTTTGATTTGAGGAAATATTGTGAAACCCATTTCATTCCATGGGTATTTCATAATTTTATAACATAGGATTGATTTTATATTGTGACAGACATAAGAAAACCAATTTAATGATGGGGTCACCTAAATTTCACTCCAATTTGTTGGGTATTTTTTATGTCCCTTGAGATTATGTGTTTGAGACTAGTGAGTAAATGTTATCAATGATGGTATTATGTGCATAATTTTATGTTATCTAGTGAATAGCCATGACTTATTCTTAGGTGATTTTTTATGTTTCTACCACAATCCGATTTTTCTGTGATATTATGATACCATAATCTTTATCCCATGGTCACAAGTTATTATTCAAGAGTATTCCATTTTATGATATCATGTTAATCAATTTGACTCATATGTTAGGATTCGTAATTATGTTTATTGCCCTATCATGATTTATAGAATGCCCTTTTCTTCTATATATTCCCTAGGATATCCAATGTCGTTTTAGGAAGTAGAAGTGATTTAGAAAAACATTATAGAGAACAAAATAATGATGCTGGTTTTTAGTTTCTTTTTGATGTATTATGAACCCTTTCTTCCAAATACACTTGGCTGCATAATCATTGGCCTGCCTTATTGGGATTTCAATATTATAAACCATGTACTGATATGTGTAAATATCTTTGTTAATGATATTTGGTATCAGATAAAGGTTATTTAATTTTTGGGGATTAAGATATGAATCAATTTGTAAGAACCATTGGGACCAGTCTATGTATCTAATGACCTAACCTTAAATTTTACATATTCTTATAATTTAAAATCATGAAATAACGTTAATTTCCCAAATATCATCTAGATTTTTTTTAAAGAGTTTGTAATCAAACTCATATTATGTAATCTCATACATTACATGTGGAAAATTATAATCATTATTAATTTTCCCCTAATCAAAACCCTTTTTAAAATTAAGCATGTTTTTTTCGATGAAATATCATCACAAATTTTATCATGACCACATCCTTGAACCTACACTTCCTTAAATACTGTTAAAATCATTAAAACACCATGGATGAGCACAAAAAAACAAGTAAGGGACAAAAAAATAAATAAAACCATTAGTCCAATGAAAAATAAAAAACTAATATAACATTTACCTTTACCATAAATTTTCATTGATGGTATAATATGAATAATTTTCACAAGAAAAAGTCACACGTTTTACTCAAAGAAATCAATTAAAACCAATAGAAAAATTTTAAAACCCTTTTTTGGTAACACAGAGAATCATATTCATTAAAACAATTCTAAACCCTTGTAATTGGAATAAAAATATTTCTAATTTATAATATTGTTTTCAATAGAACAAAATTACTACCCAATGCAGTAGAGATCAATAATGGGGACCACCCTTCATATAATCTATATCGTGTTTACCCATTTTTCATAATCTATAATGGGCCTCAAACCATCGTATAAGATGTATCTGGAGAATCCATGAGATATAATGGGGATCAACAATTTATATATATTATATCAGGCCCACCTATTTCACATATAATGCTCAAGCACCAAATCCTGAATAAACAATTTTTTCTTGAAATTTTCTACATTAATCATTTTCAAAACTCTATGAGACTCATATATAAAAAATATTCTTGTATAAAAATAACATATTAATTTAAAAAGATCATTTGAAATAAAAAATACCAATTGAAATGTAAATAGGGGGTTTCATTGAAGAAAATATCATTAAATTTTTTTTTGGAAAATAAAATTTTCATTTTGAGAACACTTATTTTTTTAAGAAAAGATTTACCCTTATAAATGAAAAACATTCTTAGAAAATAACCACGTAATATTATAAATATATCATCAAAAAGTATGGTTTCATGTATTTTTGAAAATATGAATATTTTATATAAGTTAAAAAATTTATTGGTTGACATTTTTAAAAAATGTTTATAGAAAAACTTTTAAAAGAGTATTTTTAAAAAGAATATCACTTACCCTGAGTAGGATTTGTCACATATTACATTTATCTTCATGAATAATATAAATATTTTATTATATAATTATTTTTTAACTTTTTCATGTTCATTATTAATTTTATATAACTTATTACCATGTTATAACAATTACTTAATTATTGATGTTCATGTCATACTTATTGAAGATATTTGACAACTAAGTCCAAAATTACACTGGTATGATGTCCATAGTAAATTTGGTACCTATAAAATCATCTCCAGAATAATATTAATGAAAAAAATATGACTTTTATCTATTAATAATACATTTAAATTCAAAAATTAAATACATCTAGGATACATGATGTACGATAAAATCATGGAGATGGTAGGTTGTACATACACATGATTAATGTTTTCATTTTCCAATGTTATTTATAGAAAGATAGTAAGTAATATTTTTTTTAATGTTCATAATATCATAAATATTGAATTAATTATTTAAATTGAATTTTATATATCATTATATGTGATGTGTTGAGGAGAAATGAATCACCCCACTTCACGGAGGAGTTAGTCCACACGTACGCATGAATAACATTATCATTTTCAGGTATGAATAGATTAGATGTTAAATCATCTATTTCATTTTCATAACACTAAATATTTCATTAATATCATTTATAAAAAATAATTCCACCATTATAAAAAACTTGAGAATTGGAAATGAATAAATAAGTGCATCAGTTTGTGATGTGGTAGTCCTCTATAAAAATAGAAAATGAATTCCTCACCTATTTGGTGGAAGATGAGATTGATATGGGTCATTCTGAAAAAATAATAAAATCATTGTATATGGTGAATAATTTTTTTTAATGATTGAAGAATATTTAAATGAAATAGAAGAAGAAATAAAATATAAATAGATGTTAAAAAATGTTACATATTCTTTGAACAACCTTTTTTTGCTTACAACATTTGACAACCATGGTTGGTGGTATTCTCATACTAGGACCTATAAAATGATGCTAGACGTTCTAATAAAGAACATGGGAAAATAGTGGATGAAAAAAATTGGTTTTTAATTGTGATTAAATGGGATGAATAGTTGTCTATTTATGGGAGAGGGTAGGATCACTAATAGAATTTAAAAAATATAAAATAATTTTAAATTTAGAATGGATCCAAAGTTAGTTATTTGAAAGAAAATATATTGATGTGTCATAATACTCTCATCAAATGAAAATTATTTTTTTTAATAAATCAAATGTCATACCCTTTAGTTTTAACTTTTATTTGACACCATTAACTATTACGCAGTCAATATAGATGTTTACACCACTGACGGTTACATATTTTAAGGCCCTCGGGCCACTAAAGGTGTAGCACCACTGAATCGAGAAATGTAGCCTTTATTTATTCCTTTTATGTGTTTAACATTATTGGGATGAGTTTGAATTAGTTAGGAATGGTTTTGAAAATGTTTGGAGGCTTTTCTAAGGGCGCATGGTTTGAGCACAGTTAGGGAAAACAATGCATGTTCTCTAGGCAACCATTTCAAGGAAGACAGTGGGCTTTGCATGGTCTACACATGGTTTTCTAAACCATGAAAGACAACAATGTGAGACCCATTCTCTTGAGGTAGTAGTGTGTACATGGTTAGTGCATGGTTTTCCAAACCATGCGAGCTAATCGTGTGTCCACTTAAAGAAGGTACTTTTAAATACGGGTTCACTCAGGCTTGATCTATTTCACTCTATACATCATTCCACTTGAGCCTCACTAGGGGTTTTTAGATCTCATGGGTTTTAGGGGCTCTCCAACTCATTTTGGAAGAGATTTGAAGGGGTTTCATGTTGGTTTAAAGTAGGTTCATCTTGGGTAAGTCTTCTCACTCGGTTTCTCTTTGGTTTTCACTAGATCTACTCTTCCCTCACTCTCTCAGTATACTAGATCAACATACATTGAGTGTAGATCTAGGGTTTTTTCTCCATAAGTGATGATATTAGAGCATTTTGATGTTAGGGAAGTGAATCTAGAGTGGTTTAGGTAGATCATATTCTAGATTTGTGGAGCGATTGCTTGTGGGTCAATTTTTTTGAAACCCTAAAGGTAGGTGGCTTCTTTCTAGAAACCAATTTGTTTGAAATAGATTGATTGTTCCAATTAATTGTTTTTTCTTGAATTAATTGGTGATTTTTATGTCTTAATTTGGTTATAAATCCCTTCGGTAATGTTTGGTATTTTTTTGGGAAAAGGTGTTTTGCGGTAAAATATTCCTGTAGATTGGATTTTAAATTAAGGATTTTAAAATTGTTAAATAGAGTTGTTTTATAGAAATGTTTTGAGAAAATGATTTTAAATAAAAGGAGTTTCTTTATTGGAATGTGATATGACATGGACAATGCTCCATGGGATTTTTTGAGTATGAAATGGTTATGGGAATGTTTTTGTGGCCTAGGCGTGTTATATGCTTGGTCATTGGATAATGCACATTATTCATGTGATTGAAATGATGTGAAGTGGGTAGAGATTATCACTATAAAAAGATAATGGAGAGTGGAACAAAGGGACACCATAAAGGATATGTGGGTGGGAAGTACCACATGATTTGGAAATTAGTAAATAGGTTTTGGAAAGAAGTTTCACCTTGTTTATCACCTTGTTGTGAATTTCTAGGAAAGTTGAAAATTATTGTGATAATGTGGAATTGTGATGTGGATTATGGAATGGTAGTTTTGATTTTCCTTGGGTTTCATGGTTTGGGTATGGTGGATTGGTAAAAGTGTGTTAGGATTATTGGTAATTTTTGAACTATTTACTTTTTTATATAAATTGTTTTATATAAATGTGCTAAAAGTTTTATTCTAGTGGTGTGTGTGGGGAAGCCGTTTGGGTAATTTCAACTTAAGTATTATTACTCAGAAATGTTTTAGCACGTGGGTGCTTTTGTAGATGATGTATTCTGGGATACAGATAAGATTAAAGAAACTCATTTTGCAAGTGGTTCGGCATGATGCTTTGGGTATATTTTACTGATTGGAGTGTGGATCTTGATGTGGAGATATGGATGGTGTTCTATGTGATTGGGTTCTTGTTGCATGGTCTTTCGATCAGTACACATATATTTGGGTTTGATTGTATTGGCATGTGGGAATTGTTATGGAATAGTTGGTAGTCTTTTGTTAATGTATGGGTTGGATGGTTTTATTGACATGCATCATGATGTTTGTTAATAACAAATTATTGGTTGGTTGATTTTATATCAAGCGAAAATAATTCCCCAGTTTATTCTGGAAGCCCTCAGCATTTATTTCCAGTATTTGGTGCCTTGGGAATGTCACTTAAGTCCAAGTAGAATTCTTCCTCCCCCTCAAGACAATGGGATTGGGTGGGATGTGACAAGTGGTATCTATTTGTTCGGTCCTTGTATTTCATGTGGGAGCAGTTCTTCGGTCCTTCAACATTGAATATAGGTCTTGTAGTTGACATTCATTCATGGCCATTACCTTGAGCTGGGAAGATATAAAGGCATAGGATTTTGAAAACATGGAATGTATAGCATAAAAGGATGTATCTAACCCTTTTATGTTGAACTTCAAGTTACTAGGTAGTTGGGTACATATGTGTTTTGAAGACACTTATAAACATAGGACAACTCATTGTAAGGGGTGTAGCCAATGAGATGAACATGACATGCAGGGTCGAAATGACATCCCACTAGGATGCATATTTCCTTGGGTTATAATGATTTATGGTGTGATATGAATGCGTGAATTTTTATAATTTGAATTGAGTTTCAAAATGGATGGATTTTAAACATGGAAACTAGTGTTATTTTAAAAATCAGTTGATTTTAAAATAATGATGGCTTATTTAGAATAGTGAAACATGTGAAATGTGATCTTCGGGAAAGACTAGTTTTAATAGTTGTTATGTAATTGAATTTACAAATTATATGTATTTCCTATTTAAGAGAGTAGGACTTATGGTTTTTTTATTTATAGAAATAGGATCGGGTAGGCGTTGTAGAGACCAACCGGAGGAAGCTACTGAAAATGTTGTTGCACCAGAGCCCCAAGTGAACCAGTAGCTAGTGAAGAGTATAATGAAAGATTTCTAGTATTTGGAAATTTTAAATTAAGGGGATGAAACATTGAATGTGGATTACTTGATTTTCATTCAATGTTAGAATCCACCCATATTTAGAGGTGATTCTGAGCTGGAAAGGGAGGATGTGTGGATGAATATAATGAGTTAGATATTTGACTTATTGCAAACATTGGCAATGTTGAATGTGAAGTTAGGCACATACATGTTGGAAGATATATCCCTTCAGTGGAAAGAGCTGGCGTTCCAAGATAGGATGGACGTAGGTGTGACAAGGGAGGGTTTTAAGGAATTGTTAAACAAACAATTCCACCCTCATACATTCAAAAATTCAAGTCACAACATATATATTCATTTTGATCCAAGGGAACAAGGCGGTAATGGAATATTCAGCTGTGTTTATGAACTCAGTGTCATTCTCACCTGAGGTGGTAGGTAGTACATCGTTGAAGGCACAGATTTTTTAAGCTAGTTTAATGAAGTAAATTCATTCCAAGATAGTAGTGTTGTGTATAAATGATTACACCAAAATGGTGAATAGAGATATGATGGATGAGAGAGATATTTTGGGGGCTACTGGTGGGCGAGGTATGTTGGTACTCCCAGGGAATAGTGGGAACTCGAATGCTGGGATCAAGAGGAAGAGGGAAACTTATTTCTAGTGTGGGAGTACCACTCAGAATCTGATGACATGAACCTTAAATCTTCCTCTATGGACTCAGAGTAAGCCAAGATGTTTTCATTTTGGCACTATAGGACACATAATGTAAGATTGAATGACATAAACTTGAGCATGTCATAATTATATGTAGATGGGGAATCATTAAGATTATTTTTGGAATTATCCGAGTTCAGGTATTCGTGACACTCCTCAGGGGTCACAAGGGTATTATACAACAATGATATAAGGGCAGAAACATACACCTCATCAGCAGAGAAAAGTTGGTCATGGTGATTCTTGGAATTCCACGATGCATCAACAAAGGAATAAAAAGAAGAGTGTGGTAGGAAAGCAGTTGTTTGCAGCTGAACTAGTTGTGTTGGATGATTAGTCAGGACCATCCACAGTGGGAGGTACGATTCTTTTAAATTTTACCATGGTTCAAATTTTTTGGATACAGTTGCTTTAATTACTTTTATTACTTCCCTTTTGATTAGTACATTGGATTTACATGTGGAAATGATGCCTTCAGTTTTGAACCTACAAAATCCACTAGGTCAAAGAGAGTGTCAAACCATCCTATATAGAGTGTATTGTTTTGTTGTGTACGACATTGAATTGATGTAGGATTTCTTATTGCTTGAGATTTATGCTTATGATTTAATCATGGGAATGGATTGGTTGGTGATTTTTAAATCCCACATGGTCTACTATGCAGGAATGATTAATTTCATGATGAAGGATTATGTTGAACATGTCTTTGGTGGGTAGAGGAATGAAAAGATGGGTGCAATGGATTTGTTGACACAAACTGTTGGAAAAATCTCATATCAGTTATCAAATTTTTCATTGGAATCTGTGGAACCAGTTGAGCAAAGTGGTTTTCCAGTGATTGGGGATCAATTTAGGGATGAATTTCCCAATGAATTCTTGGGGATGTCACCTGTAAGAGAACAAAAGTTTATCATTAATCTTTTTATGGGTACTAATAATATCTCACATTTTTTTGCTGTATGGAACCAGTATAATTTTTTGAATTACATTTGTAGTTAGAGGATCTAGAAAACAAAGGGTTTATCCAGCCTAGAATGTATCTATTGGCAGTATCAGTTTTGTTAGTTAAAAAGCCGTATGGAAGTTTGTGGCTCTATGTCGATTATCATAGACTTAATCATGTTACGTTAAATAACTGATAACCACTTCCATGCATTGATGATTTTTTTTCCAGTTGAGGGAGTGTTAGTTGTTTTATAATATTGATTTGAGGTCAGGATATCATCAATTGTGGGGGAGAAAGGAGGATATCCCCAAAATATCTTTCAGATGAAGATATGGTCATTACAAGTATTCAGTTATGCCCTTTGTTCTAAAGAATGTACTAGCAGTGTCCATGGATTTTATGAATTATATATTTTAGAGATATATGCATTCTTTTGGGGTGGTATTTTTTGATGATATACTGGTGTATTCGAGGACAAGGATAGAGCCTGAGCATCACATCGCAATAGTGTTAGGGATCTTAATGGATCATAAATTTTATGGAAAATTGTCAATGTGTAACTTTTGGATACAAGAGGATCATTTCATTGGACATGTTATTTCATATAAAGTGTTTTATTTGATCAAGAAAAGATAAAGGTTATTATCTCTATGCAACCTCCAAAGAACATTTTTGAGATACAGAGCTTCCTTGGTCTAGATGGCTATTATTGATGATTTGTTCAAAATTTATCACAATTGGATTCACCAATGACATGTTTGATAAAGAATAATTTCCCATTTGAATCGGATAATCAGTGCCTAAAATTCTTTGAAGAGCTAAAGGGTCGGCTTACATTAACACCGATAGTGGTTTTAACTTAACTAGAGAAAGGGAACATGGTGTGTAACGACCCGAAATTTTGAATAAATCTTGTTTCCTAATTTTATGTGTTATTTTTTTTATTTTTTTTATACTCAACAAAAATGTTTCATTGGATAACATGAGTATAATTAAAATGACACCGTTGGTTTTTGACTGTTATATGACCATTGGTCAATATGACCACTGGAAACGAAATGTTTTGATTATTGTCTCTAAATACAAGTAATTTTGGTTAATTAATATAGAAATAAGATTCGATGGCCTCACCCAGTAGTCTTGGACCGATCGAAGCCCATCTAACAGAACTTGGGAAGGAGGTAGCACCACTGGGCTTTGCTCTGGACCAAACCCAAGCTGAACTTCATCGTGTGAAGCTAGAACGGGATCGCCTTCGCGAGAAGTTCAAACTGATAGAAATTACTACTCGTGCGATGTTGGCCGATCCTCCCTCAGATTCTCTCACCTTAGCACACCTTACACTTAGGTCCTATGCTGGTGTGATAAGGGGCTATGTAAGGAGACCATAACTGCCTTGTGTAATCCTTTGTTTTAAATAAAAATTGGGTTTTCTTCTTATGAAGTTTATGATTTTTCAAATGTCCGGATAAATATAGTATGAATATTTTTGATGAATTTTAAAAAGGATATTTTAAAAAAATGTTTATGTAAACCTTAAATAATTTAAAATGTGTAATGATTTTCAAAAAATGGTCTTCTACAATTATGTCCAGTACGAAATTTAGAGTCTAATAAGATCAACTTGATTTTTGATGAAGAGTAAATTATGAATAGTGATTTTATGATTAGGATTAGTAATGTGTCCAAATGGATTAGTAATCTCACTTAAATAAAGTATTAATATAATCTAGGCACCTTGATTAAGTAATGTGATTCAATAAAATGGTTAAATAACGGTTTAATAAATTATTATTCAAGTATTAGTTTTTTAGGGTGAATAGTGTTTTTAATTAATAATTTAATTAGAAATATTTAGATAATTATTTTTATAAAACAGATATCATTTTTGAACTCAGAGCACCGATATTATGTTATGGTAATTTTTGGGGTTTTTTTCTGAAAAAAAATGAATTTTCGGTAAATAGTGTTTTTATTTAAAATTAAATTAAAAATATTTTGAAAAATATTTTTATAAAATGGAGTTCATATTTGTAATCAGAGCGTTGATATTTGGTTAAGGTGAAATTTTGGGATTATTCTGAGAAAGTTGAATTTTCGTTGAATAGTGAAAATACACTTTTTAAGTTACGGGTGTTTAATGACATCATTAAATGATGTATTAAGTTTGTAATCAATATGTTCGAATTATGAATAGTGAGATAAGGTATTAGGTGTCCCAAGTGGCCAATACCATGGGCAAATACCATGGGCAAGCCCATGGTTTTGCCAAAACCACTAATGAGGTGTCCCTTTGCAATTAATGCCTTGTCCCCTCATTTTCCCTATAAATACCAAGCCCTCCTCTCATCCATTCGACTCCCCACTCTTACCCAACGAAGTTCTGGTCTCATTACCTCCCAAGGAGTCCTCCCAAGGTGCCCCCAAGCCCTCAAGGCCCCAACCGTTGAGGTTTAAGAGTTACATTTTAAGGTAAGGGATCTGACCCCTCTCTTTCTTTTCAAGTGATCTCTCTTATATCATTCCTTTTATGCTCCATGTTCTTATGTTGGAGGATGTTCTTTTATACTCCTCTTACTGCCCTTTTTTTATTTTCATATAATGAGAGATCCCATCTTACTCTCATTATTTCTTTTTATGAAGTTTTATGTGGCGCCGTTAGGCTGCCGAAATTTTTGTAACGGATTCTTTCTCCCTTCTCATTTTTCAAGATCTATTTTCATGTAAAGTATTTCAAGTTCCTTTTTATTATGTTGGGGTATGATCTCTAAATTTATCATACTGATCTTTTATGATCATATGATTAGATACCCCATTTGATCTCTTCAAATCAGTATTTTGATGTTTTAAGTGGCGCCGTTAGGCTGCCAAATTTTTAAGTGGTTCTTCACCCTTCTCGTTTTGAAGTTCTACTTTCATGTCGATTCTTTCAAGTTACTTTTTGTTATGTTGGGGTATGATCTCTATATCTATAATACTGGACTCTTATGTTCATATTATGAGAGACCCCATTTTATCTCTTCAATTCAGTATTTTGAAGTTTTAAGTGGCGCCGTTAGGCTGCCGAATTTTTAAGGGATTCTTTCACCCTTCTCCTTTTCAAAGTTCTAATTCTACGTCAAGTCTTGAAAGTTCCTTTTTATTATGTTGAGGTATGATATCTATATCTATCATACTGATCTGTTATGATCATATGATGAGAGACCCTATTTGATCTGTTCAATTCATTTTTGTTGAAGTTTAAGTGATGTCGTTAGGCTGCCGAATTTTCATAAGAGAAATCAAATTTTTGTCTTCCTTCCATGTTTTTCATTTCAAATGGTATGTCCTTGAAATTGCATCACCATGTCCATATATCCTTCTTATTATGTCTCTCTACTGTTTTATGGGTCAATTATGATTGTTCGACCCATGTTCCCTCTCTTTTCAAAGTTTTCTAAAACCTTGTAACATAGTCGTTATGCTGCAGAATTTTCGTCTCAAAATGCCTCTCTTTTCTCAAAATTATTTTATGTTATAAAGTGAATACTCAAAGCTCTTATTTCTACAGGGGTATTCACATATATAAAAAAATTCTCTATTTTAAATTCTGGGATTTACATACATAAAACCCACTCTCCCCTTCCGTGGGTTTAAAGTGACGTAAAGATCATGTCTCTAAAGCAGTTTTTAAAATGTTATGATTATGAAATGAAACCAATTATTTTATTCTATATGGGTTATTTATGAAATGTTTGATGATGATATATGTGGCTCACAAGATAATAAAGGAAAATTTAAGGGTGCTCCCTGATAGCGCTCCAATGCATTGGGTAATGATGTAACCACTAGAGATTACAATTTTCATGATACCTTCGTGAATAACCTTGGTAATTTTAAAATGACACCTTGGGGATGGACCTTGGTGATATGTTCATGATTTTCTATGTTAAATGATGTAGCCATATCTTAATGTTATGAAAATTTTATTTTTATTATGATATGCCACATGATTTTTTTTATCATGCCTTAAAGTTCTTGTTCATGACATAGTTGATGTATCTCAAGTTCACATGTTAAATGTTTCCCTTGTTTCCCTTACTGGGCCTTCTCCTCACCCTTTCATTTGATTTATGTCCCCAGGTTATGAGATGTAGTAATGAACCTAGGATGAACATGAGGAGAAGACTTTCAAGTGTTTAAGAAGAATGTTTTATGTTTTCATGTTTTAAGTTCCTGGTTTCCAAGACACTAAACCATAAAGATCCTCAGTTTTGTATAATGTAATGAAAGTTTATGTGATAAAAAGGCGGGATGCTATAGTTGGTATCAAAGGATGGTTTAGTTATTTGTGGAAATTAGGATATGAAAACTTTAGGAATAAGCCTATAGAAAAGTTTATATATAGGAAATCTTCCTGGTATTTTGGTGAGTATTGAGTAATGGGTTGCCTAGCAAATACATCCTTGTCTGGATACGAGCAGGTAGAGGTGGCTCTGGCACAGATGTACATAGGGGTAAAACCCGAAAACACCGCTTTGAGCTAGACTCAAATGGGAACTGGTACACGACAACGGGCCTTTCTGCACTCTTGGTTACGACACTCCCAGGGGATATACTTTGGTAAATTCATAAGCTCAGTATGAACCATTGTTAAAGTAACAAAGATAAAATAAAATAAGGATTCACATAAGAATATATGATCATGGATAACCTAGATGAGAACCTAGGGGATCACAAGTTAGGATATACTTTTATTCTACAAGTTATCCTTATATTCTTTAAGTTTCTTTTCATGATTATTAGCTAAGTAAATAAGCCCTTAATTATAGTTTCTTTTCTTAGTTAATGGCTGGAAATGGAAGAACATGTCCCAAAAACCAATGTGATAGGAAATGCGATGATTGTCGTATTAATATGACAGAGATGATTAGGGGGTGAAAAAATGATTATTATTTTGGAAGACGTTCACTATTTTGGGGACCCTATATGACCGAGGTAAATATATTACTACTGTATTTTCATTGAGGAGTAAGGTTGACTTATATTTTGAAGAATCAATGAATTTAAGGTGGACTTATAGTAATTTAGGTTAATTATGGGAATGATTAACCTATCTTGGGTAAAATATGTTTTGGTTAGCTACTTTTGTTATAAGATGTTAGGAGTGGTTGATGTTGTTTGGAGATGAACAATGAATTTTATTTTGGAAGACTATGTTATCAAATCCCTCTTATATTTGGGTTTCAATATTAGTTTTGTTTATTTTGAGGAATTTTAAGGACCGTTATTTATGGGATGGTCTATGATGAACTTTGGGTAGTACCATGGAACTTTTAAGATTTAAAAATAGTTTCCCTTCCTATGGGATTCTTTTTGAAGAGTTGTTTTACCTTACCCTTTCTATTTTTGGGATAATGTTTAAAGATAGAAGAAATAGATAGTTGATCTTTTGTGGATTATGTGATTCTCTAGAAGATGATTCTTGTGTTTTGATG
Organism: Viscum album; assembly: GCA_963277665.1. Taxonomy (NCBI): domain Eukaryota; kingdom Viridiplantae; phylum Streptophyta; class Magnoliopsida; order Santalales; family Viscaceae; genus Viscum; species Viscum album. The sequence goes on along the minus strand of OY728127.1, from coordinate 1,205,720,302 downwards.
AGACCAAGTAGTTTTGAATGGTCATCATTTAGAGAAAAGATTAGTTTTGTTAGAAACTTATTAAAGTATGAAAATCTACACGAAGATAGATATATTTCCTTATGTTTTTGTTCTATGTAGTAAATGAATTACTCAAAATTATGAAAAGGAACGTAAAAAAAACGTTGTTGGTTTACGTTTCCTACTAGGTAATCAATGATCGTTTACACACATCATAAGTTTGGGATTTTCTTATGGTTAACTTTCTACTAATCATGTTTTCTATCACTCTCCTTTAGAACGCGGCCCTTTTTTTTCTCCTCCATATCCATGTTTCCTACATGGAATCCTAGTATGAGTAAACTCGGGTGGCCTTTGTACTTCCTTTTCTTTCTTTTAAAGTAATAGTGTTACTGACTCTTTTTACGATGTGGGACTTTCAATGAAATTTCAATACCCAATTTTTAAAAATTGCGAGGACGCAATTTCTTAAGGGGGGAAGATTTTAACGACCCGAAATTTTGAATAAATCTTGTTTCCTAATTTTATGTGTTATTTTATTTTATTTTTTTTATACTCAACAAAAATGTTTCATTGGATAACATGAGTATAATTAAAATGATACCGTTGGTTTTTGACTGTTATATGACCATTGGTCAATATGACCACTGGAAACTAAATGTTTTGATTATTGTGTCTAAATAGAAGTAATTTTGGTTAATTAATATAGAAATAAGATTCGATGGCCTCACCCAGTAGTCTTGGACCGATCGAAGCCCATCTAACAGAACTTGGGAAGGAGGTGGCACCACTGGGCTTTGCTCTGGACCAAACCCAAGCTGAACTTCATCGTGTGAAGCTAGAACGGGATCGCCTTCGCGAGAAGTTCAAACTGATAGAAATTACTACTCGTGCGATGTTGGCCGAGCCTCCCTCAGATTATCTCACCTTAGCACACCTTACAATTAGGTCCTATGCTGGTGTGATAAGGGGCTATGTAAGGAGACCATAACTGCCTTGTGTAATCCTTTGTTTTAAATAAAAATTGGGTTTTCTTCTTATGAAGTTTATGAATTTTCAAATGTCCGGATAAATATAGTATGAATATTTTTGATGAATTTTCAAAAGGATATTTTAAAAAAATGTTTATGTTAACCTTAAATAATTTAAAATGTGTATTGATTTTCAAAAAATGGTCTTCTACAATTATGTCCAGTACGAAATTTAGAGTCTAATAAGATCAACTTGATTTTTGATGAATAGTGAATTATGAATAGTGATTTTATGATTAGGATTAGTAATGTGTCCAAATGGATTAGTAATCTCACTTAAATAAAGTATTAATATAATCTAGGCACCTTGATTAAGTAATGTGATTCAATAAAATGGTTAAATAACGGTTTAATAAATTATTATTCAAGTATTAGTTTTTTAGGGTGAATTGTGTTTTTAATTAAAAATTTAATTAGAAATATTTAGAAAATTATTTTTATAAAACAGATTTCATTTTTGAACTCAGAGTACCGATATTATGCTATGGTAATTTTTGGGGTTTTTTCTGAAAAAAATGAATTTTCTGTAAATAGTGTTTTGTTTTAAAATTAAATTAAAAATATTTTGAAAAATATTTTTATAAAATGGAGTTCATATTTGTAATCAGAGCATTGATATTTGTTTAAGGTGAAATTTTGGGATCATTCTGAGAAAGTTGAATTTTCGTTGAATAGTGAAAATACAGTTTTTAAGTTACGAGTGTTTAATGACATCCTTAAATGATGTATTAAGTTTGTAATCAATATGTTCGAATTATGAATAGTGAGATAAGGTATGAGGTGTCCCAAGTGGCCAATACCATGGGCAAATACCATGGGAAAGCCCATGGTTTTTCCAAAACCACTAATGAGGTGTCCCTTTGCCATTAATGCCTTGTCCCCTCATTTTCCCTATAAATACCAAGACCTCCTCTCATCCATTCGACTCCCCACTCTTACCCAACTAATTTCTGGTCTCATTAACTCCCAAGGAGTCCTCCCAAGGTTCCCCCAAGCCCTCAAGGTCCCAACCGTTGAGGTTTAAGAGTTACATTTTAAGGTAAGGGATCCGACCCCTCTCTTTCTTTTCAAGTGATCTCTCTTATGTCATTCCTTTTATGCTCCATGTTCTTATGTTGGAGGATGTTATTTTATACTCCTATTACTGCCCTTTTTATGTTAATATAATTAGAGATCCCCTCTTACTCTCATTATTTCGTTTTATGAAGTTTTATGTGGCGTCGTTAGGCTGCCGAAAGTTTTGTAACAGATTCTTTCTCCCTTCTCATTTTTCAAGATCTATTTTCATGTAAAGTATTTCAAGTTCCTTTTTATTATGTTAGGGTATGATCTCTAAATTTATCATACTGATATTTTATGATCATATTATGAGATACCCCATTTGATCTCTTCAAATCAGTATTTTGATGTTTTAAGTGGCGCCGTTAGGCTGCCGAATTTTTAAGTGGTTTTTCACCCTTCTCGTTTTGAAGTTCTACTTTCATGTCGATTCTTTCAAGATACTTTTTGTTATGTTGGGGTATGATCTCTATATCTATAATACTGTACTCTTATGTTCATATTATGAGAGACCCCATTTGATCTCTTCAATTCAGTATTTTGATGTTTTAAGTGGCGCCGTTAGGCTGCCGAATTTTTAAGGGATTCTTTCACCCTTCTCCTTTTCAAAGTTCTAATTCTATGTCAAGTATTGAAAGATCCTTTTTATTATGTTGAGGTATGATATATATATCTATAATACTGATCTCTTATGATCATATGATGAGATACCCTATTTGATCTGTTCAATTCATTTTTGTTGATGTTTAAGTGATGCCGTTAGGCTGCCGAATTTTCATAAGAGAAATCAAATTTTTTTCTTCCTTCCATGTTTTTCATTTCAAATGGTATGTCCTTGAAATTGCATCACCATGTCCATATATCCTTATTATTATGTCCCTCTACTGTTTTATGGGTCAATTATGATTCTTCGACCCATGTTCCCTCTCTTTTCAAAGTTTTCTAAAACCTTGTAACATAGCCGTTATGCTGCAGAATTTTCGTCTCAAAATGCCTCTCTTTTCTCAAAATTATTTTATGTTATAAAGTGAATAATCAAAGCTCTTATTTATATAGGGGTATTCAAATATATAAAAAAATGTTCTATATTAAATTCTGGGATTTACATACATAAAACCCGCTCTCCCCTTCCGTGGGTTTAAAGTGACGTAAAGATCATGTCTCTAAAGCATTTTTTAAAATGTTATGATTATGAAATGAAACCCATTATTTTATGCTATATGGGTTATTTATGAAATTTTTGATGATGATATATGCGGCTCACATGATAATAAAGGAAAATTTAAGGGTGGTCCCTGATAGCGCTCCAATGCATTGGGTAATGATGTAACCACTAGAGATTACAATTTTCATGATACCTTGGTGAATAACCTTGGTAATTTTCAAATGACACCTTGGGGATGTACCTTGGTGATATGTTCATGATTGTCTATGTTAAATGATGTAGCCACATCTTAAAGTTATGAAAAATGTTATTTTTATTATTATATGCCACATGATTTTTTTTATCATGCCTTAAAGTTCTTGTTCATGACATAGTTGATGTATCTCAAGTTCACATGTTAAATGTTTCCCTTGTTTCCCTTACTGGGCCTTCTGCTCACCCTTTCATTTGATGTATGTCCCCAGGTTATGAGATGCAGTAATGAACCTAGGATGAACATGAGGAGAAGACTTTCAAGTGTTTAAGAAGAATGTTTTATGTTTTCATGTTTTAAGTTCCTGGTTTCCAAGACACTAAACCTTAAAGATCCTCAGTTTTGTATAATGTAATGAAAGTTTATGTGATAAAAAGGCGGGATGCTATATGGTGTATTGTGACACATCGGGATTAGGGTTGGGGTTTGTTCTTATGCAAGGAGATCATGTGGTTGCATATAGATCATAACAGTTGAGATTTCATGAGAAGAACTACCCAACGCATGATTTGGAGTTGGTGGCAGTTTTTCGTACTTTAAAGATGTGGAGTCATTATCTATTTGGTGATAAATTTACAGTGTTTGCCGATCATAAGAGCTTAAATCATTTTTATCACATAAAAATTTGAACATGAGGAAATGGAGATGGATGAAAAATCTCTAGATGGTTGATTTTGACTCAATGTACACTCCAAGAAAGCGACATTTGGTGGAAGATGCATTATGTAAAACATCATATTTTTAGGTGGTGAAAAATGCATCAAATCAGTGGTGGTTGATGTCAGTTATAGCCGATATGTAGTTGGAATGTGAGGAAAAAGGTGGGAGAGTGGTATAATTTCATGTTTCATTGGCTCATGACATAACTGTTTTGGTTAAAGAGGCACAAGGATTTTATTATGAATATATGGAAATGAGCTTGAAACTCAATGGTGGGGAGACCATTGAGAGCTGGGAACTGAATAGGAATTTAGTCTTGTGTTTTCAGAAACATATGGTTGTACCAATTTCTTGTGAAGAGGAAATTATTAGGGATTTCCATCATTCTAGGTGGAATGTTCATCCATAAATTTAGAAGGTGTCTAATGTGTTGATGGTGTAGATTTTGTGTGATGGAATGAAAAGGTAAGTGGCCATATTTGTTTCGAGACACTTTACTTGTTAATAGGTCAAGCCAGAGCCTCAGTGGCCAATAGTAATTTTTCAGTCCTTAGCTATCCTAGTGTGGAAATACGAGAAAATAACAATGTATTTTGTGACGGTTCTCCCAAGAATAGTCAGGAAGAACGATTCCATTTGGGTGATTTTGGATCAGCTCACAATGTCGGCCCATTTCATCCCGATTCATGATTATCTTACGGTGGTAGATCTTAATAAAATCTATATCTGGGAAGTAGTATATAGGAAGGGAGTTCCAGTTTCGATTGTATTAGATAGAGATCTGAGTTTCACATCTCATTTTTGGAAATCCTTGCAGCAAGCCCTTGGGAAACAGTTGACAATGATAATGGATTATCACCCTCATATAAATGGCCAATCTAAGAGGAAGATACATAAATTGTAAGATATGATAAGGGTTTTGTGATATATTTTTGTGGTTCATGGGTGGACACTTACTGTTGGTTGAGTTCTCCTATGATAACAGTTATCATGGTTCAATAAATTTGTCTCTGTTAAAGGCATTGTATCGACATCCATGTCATTCTTCATTATGTTGGGTGGAAATGGGTGATACTTCGATGATTGGACCGAGTCTACTCTAAGATACCATAAGGAAAATAATTTTGACTAGAAATAATGTGGAGACATCTCAAAGTCATCAGAAATCATAGGTGGACCATTATCTTTGACCATTTTCATTCGAGGTGGGTGATCATGTGTTTTCAAAAATCTCTCATAGGTTGTTTCATCATTGGTTTGGGAAGCATGGTAAGTTTTCTCTAAGGTATATTGGTCCTTTTGAGATACTTGATCAGATTGGAGAGGTGTCTTGTCAGCTATATTTTCCACCATGGTTTAGTGTGTTGCACAATGTGCCTCATGTATCATAGTTGAGAAAGTATCAGCTAGATCATGACCATGTGATTCGTTGGGATCATGTTGAGCTGGAACCAGATGATTATGTGGAGAACGTGCCAGTGCGGATTATGGATATGAAAAAAAGCTTTTCATTATAAAGGAAACAGTTTAGTTAAAGTCTTCTAGTTGCATGGAGAGATTTAGGAGGAGACTTGGGAGCTAGAGAAAGATATAGAAAAGCAATGGCCAACCTCTTTCGATAAAGAGATGGTCCTCCACTTTTTGTGGACGAAAAGTTTAATAGTGGGAATAATGTAGCACCCCTAGATTGAGGTATGTAGTCTTTGATTCTGAATTTTATGTTTTAAAATTAATTGAGATGAGTTAGGATGAGTTTGGGAGAGTTTGTAATGGTTTTGAATAGGTTTGGAAGCTTTTCTAAGGGCACATGGTTTGAGCATGGTTAGGGAAAACTGTTTGGGTTCTCTAGGTAATGGTGTAATGGGAAAAAGTGGGCTTCAGATGGTCTGCATATAGTTTTCCAAACCATGCGAGACAACTGTTTGTAACCCTTTCTCTTGAGTCAGTGGCGTGCGCACTGTTAGAATATGGTTTTCGAAACCATGTGGGATAAATGTGCAACCACATAAAGAATGGTTTTTCAAATCTGGGTTTACTCGGGCTTTAAATATTTCACTTCAAACTTCCTCCCAATCGATCCTCACTTGTTATTTTAAGTACTTAAGGGTTTGAGGGGAGCTCCCAATAATTTTGGAAGATATTTGAAAGGGTTTAAAGGTAGTTTGAAGTTGTTTCATCTCGGGTACGTATTCTCTCTTGATTTCTATTTGGTTTTTTCTAGATGTACTCTTCCCTCTCTCATGGGTTTCTAGAACTACATCTATTTTGTGTAGATATTGGATTTTTGTTTCCTTAAATGATGAGATTAGAGCTTTTTGATTTCTGGAAGAGAATCTATAGTTGTTTCAGTGGAGTGTTTTCAAGATTTGTGGTGTGGTTTCTTTTGGGTCAATTTCACCAAAACCCTAAAGATAGGTGGCTACCCTCTTGACTCCACCTTGTTATAACAATAATTCTTATCCCAAATAATTTTTTTCTTGAATTATTTGGTGATTTTTATGTTTGATATTGGTTTAAAATTACTTTATTAATGTTTATTAATTTTTTTTGTCAAGAAGGGTCTTTTCAGTGAAATGTTCATGTTGATGGGATTTTAAAATGTTTATATTAAAATCGGTTACTTGTGTTGTTTTACAAAAATAGTTTGAGAAAATGATTTTCATTAAAATTGGGTTTTTTTACTGAAATGTGATATGACATGGATGATGATCCAATGGATTTTTTGAGTATGAAATGGTTATGGGAATATAGTTGTGGCCTTGGTGTGTTATATGCATAGTTATTGGATTTTGCATGTTATGCTTGTGATTGGAATGATTTGAAGTGGGTGGTGAGTACCACTATAAAAAAGGATTGAGAGTGGATGGAAGGGACACCATTAAGGATTGGTGGGCAGGATGTACCACCTGATTTGGAAAATACTAAACATGTTTTAATGGGAAGTTCCACCATGTTTGGTTACTTGTTGTGTGTTGCTATGAAAGAATAGAATTGTCTTGCTATTGTGAAATAATGAACAGTTTTATGGAATTTTTGTTTGGATTTTTCTTGGGTTGCATGGTTTGGGTAAGGTTTCTTGGTAAGGGTGTGTTTGGATAACTGGTAAATGTGGAACTATTTACTGTTTTATATAAATTGTTTTATATAAATGTGCTAATTGTTTTATCCTAGTGGCATGTGTAGGGATGTCATTTGGGGAAATCCTATTAATTATTATTACTCACCCCTACTTTGGCACTTGGGTGCTTTTGTATATGTTCTATTCTGAGACACAGGTAAGTGTAAATAATGTCATTTTCTAGTGGATCGGTATGATGCTTTGGTGATTTTGTGGTTATAGGAGTGTGGAGCTTGTGGGGGAGCTATGGATGGTGCCCAAGCTCTTTGGGGTCTTGGTGTGTGGCCTTCCTCTTGGTACTCATATATTTGTGTTTGGTTGTACTGGAATGTGGGAATTGTTTTGGAATAGTTGGTTGCCTTTTTGAAATGTATGGGTTGTGTTATTTTATTGACATGAATCATCTAGTTTGTTGATAATGGATTTTTGGTTAGTTGCTTTTATCTTAAGGTAAAATTGTTCACTAATTTATTCTCGAAGACCTTGACATTTATTGCCAGCCTTTTATGCCATGTGAACATCAGTTAAGGTCAAGTAGCATTTCTCTGTCCTCTCAAGGATTCCGATGGTTGGAAATGTTTCAACTACTTGGATTAATACACTTGTTAGGGTAAATTAAACTTAATATTATATTATTTTTACCATGAATTACCCTATTTATCCATAACCGCTGTAAATAAAAGTCAAAAATAATATTCACCAAAAAATATTTCATCTTATTGAACCACATTTTACTTACAAATAACAAGAATGTATGTCAAATTGTCAAAATTAAATTCAAAGAAGCAGTAAAATTTTATTTAAATGAAAAAATCTGTTTTTTAACTACAACTTCGTGTTTTCACTATTCATAAAAAATTTATGTTTTTCAGAAAAATTACAAAAAAATAAGCCTAAGATATATTTGATATTCCAAATTCAAAAATGATGTATATTTTACCAAATTTAAATCATAGAATTTGGATAAATTAATTTTAAAATTAATTCCTGTTGTCAAAACAAAAGGTGTGTTTTTAGAAAATAATAACTATCAAAAGATTGAAACTTGTTTATGTCCAATTTCATAGTGAAATTACATCGAATTACCAAAATTGCATTAAATGGTAAAATAATAATCTAGTTACACATTAAGAACACTTAAAACAATAATCTATCTATATAAATAAAGTAGATTAAAAAGTAGTTTTGAATTAAAATACAATATTTTTAACTATTCATTAAAAAAAGAATTTTATTTCAAAAATAGAAAAAAAATTACAAATGTAAATTTTTATGTCCCAAATCTAAAGAATAATTTTATTTTGTCAAATAGAGCATATAAATGTCACAAAAAACTAGATATAAAGAGTGATCTCCATCAACAGGCGGTAAACCGACCTTTTAATGAATATTAGGGTATTTATGCATAAAATTAGATTAATTCACATTTTAAGACTCTAACTTTTATTGGAAAAATGTAAAAACATTTAACCAACTTGTATAATCATATTTTTGATAGTTCTCATCATTCCCACCAATACAATGACTAGCCATTAACTAGCATTTAATATAATATTATATTATTATTATTCAGTATGTCACCATTGTGTGCAATATAAGATTTCAAAGAAACCCGTTGTTCCGTATCAGGTACGCCATCGATAATAGAATCCAATTTAAGTAAAGGTAATATTTAATTCACAAATATTAATAAATTTGAAAATGCATTATTCATTATTTACCTAGGATGTCACATCTTTTCCCCCTTCTAGAAATTTCGTCTTCTCAATTTTATACACTTATCAAATAAATGGGGTTATTTATCCCTTATATCATTTTATGATTCCTACATTTCCTCTTGGAGCATATAGTTTTTCCACAAAACCTTTAACTGATTAATTACCTTATTCCACAACACTTCCTCTCTTCAGTCAAAAATCTAGACTGGTTGTTCCACAAAATAGATATTCTCTTCCAACTGATCTTCCTTTAGGCTAAAAACATTAGATGAATCTGGCATATTTTCTCAACATAGAAACATGAAAAACATTGTGTACCTGGGATAAACATAGTGGTAAAGCCACTCTATAGGCAACTGATCCAACTTTCTCAAGAATTTCATAAGGTCTAATAAACCTCATACTCAACATTCCCTTATTACCTAAACACATCACACTTTTCCATGGAATAACTTTTAGAAAAGAATGATCATATACCTAAAATTGACTCTCCTTCCTCCATTTATCTGCATAAATTTTCAGTTGGCTCTAAGCTGTTCTCATTTGCTTCTAAATCAACTAAACTTTTTCTGCCATTTCTTCTAACAATTCGGGTCCCATCAAATTCCTTTCACCTACTTCATCCCAAAAAGGTGTTGTTCGACACCACTTCCCCTATAATTCCTCAAATGGATCCATCTATATATTAGAATGAAAACTATTATTATATGAAAATTAATCCAAAGAAAGATGTCGGTTCAACATCGTTTTAATCCATCAAGCAAGAACGTACCTGTCCTCCAAGATCTTAATTATTCATTCTGACTTCCCATATGATTGAGGTTGAAAATCTATACAAAAATTTAATTCAGTACCCAAATACTTATGAAGGACTTACCAAAAGTTAAAAGTGAACCTCAGATCATGATCAGATACAATGGAGCGGAGAAATCTATGAAACCTGACTATCACTTTAATATACAACAAACAAAGATGATCTAGTAGAAAAGTATCTCAATATGAAGGAAATGAGTAGATTTAGTCAATCGATCAACAATAACCCAGATTGCATTTTTACCTCGATATTTCTTTGTTAATCCTACAACAAAGTCCATGGATATATTTTCCCATTTCCATTCTGGAACCGGTAAATACTAAAGCATCCCTTTCGGTAACTGCCGATCGACTTTAACCTGCTAATAATTCAAAAACTTCACAGTAATGTTAGAAATATCTCTCTTCATTCTATCCAACTATTAATACTTCCGAAGATCTCTTTACATCTTAGTACTTCCAAAATGAATTGAAAATGGAGAACTACGAGTTTTACATAACAAATCATTCTTCAACTTCAAATCATAAAGCACACATAATCTCTTTCCAAACCTCAAAACACAATCATTATCAATGTAAAAATCAGGAAACGTACCCCTCTGAACCAACCCTAACTTTTTCTACAACTCATTGTCTTCCTTATGCGCTTCCTTAATTTTGTCTAAAAGAGATGATTTTTCTAACACTTGAAACAAAACAGAGGAATTTCCTACACAAAAAACATATATTCCAAAGATCATAAAATCATTAATCAAAAGATCTTGTTCCAAACATAACATGTTTAATGTAGCATTAGTTTTTCAACTCAAAGCTTCAACAAATTTATTTTCATTTTCCGGATGGTAATGAACTGTGAAATCATAATACTTGATAAATTCTAGCGATATCCTCTATCTCATTTTTAATTCTTTATGAGTAGATATATACTTCAAAATTTTCTGGTCAGTATATATTTCACATTTTACTCCATACAGATGATGCCTCCAAATTTTTAAAACAAAAAACAATAGTAGCTAATTCAAAATCATGTGTAGGGTAATTTAACTTATGAGTTTTCAATTGAAGTGAAACATAAGCAATTACCTAATCATTTTTCATAAGGACACATCCATGTCCTTTCAACGAACCATCACTATAGATAAAAAACTCAACATTTCTGGAAGGTAATGCCAAAACGGGAGAATTCACCAATATTCTTTTAAATTCCAGAAAAAAACCATCACATTTTTTTCCAAATGAGCTTAATAACTTTTAAAGATAACATAGTCATTGGGTTCGATAACCGTGCAAATTTTGCTAAAATCCTCCATTAATAACCAGATCAACCAAGAAAACTATGGATCTTAGTGATATTTGTGGGTCTAGGCTATTCTTCAACAACGTTTTTTAGTAGTATCAATAGTTATTCAATTTTTTAAAACAATGTGACCAAGAAAAGAAATTTGTTGTAACCAAAACCCACACTTTCTGAATTTTCCAAATAGTTTCTTTTCTTTTATGGTTTGCAAGATAACCCTTAAATGACTTTTATAGTCCTCATTACATATAGAATAATCCAAAATAACATCAATGAATACAACCACAAACATATCCAATAACTCACAAAAAAAGCTTTTCATAAGATCCATGAATACAATAGGTGCATTGGTTAACCCAAAAGGCATAAATACAAATTCATAATTGTTATATCTAATAAAAAATATAGACTTCAGAATATTTTCATCCTTTTATTTCAACTGATGGTTCCCCGACCTCAAGTCAATCATCGAAAAATATTGAGCTCCTTGGAGCTGATCAAACAAATCATTGATATGAGGTAATGGATACTTGTTCTAAATATTGATGTTATTAAATCCTCTATAATCAATGTAAACTCTCATTTAACCATGTTTCTTTTTAACAAACAAGATAGGGGCACCCCATGGTGATGTGCAAGGTTGAATGAAACCTTTATCTAATAACTCCTCCAGTTTCTTCCTAACTCTAAAAGATCAATTTGAGCCATTCGATACGGCTGGTTTTCAATTGGCTTAACATCAAGAATTAAGTCAACAATAGATTAAAAAACCCAATAAATAATTATAATAGGAAAATCATTAGAAAAAACATCAAGGAACCCATTTACCTAGGGCATATCATTAATCTGAATAGTTTCTTTATTTTCCAAAATATGTGCAAGGTAACATTCATTTCCATATTTTACTAGTTTCTCAGCTTTCTGATATCTTATCAAAAATAAGGGATCATTCTTGAACACAGATTGATATTATTTCGGAAAATAAACCACATTTTCTCTACAGTCAATTGTAGCCTGAAAAACCTAAGGACAATCTACGCCCAAAATGACATCAAACTTTACTAGAGGCAAAATAATAAGGTTTTCAAGAATATTATATTAGCAAACAAGGACAGGGAGGTTCTTATAATTTCTTTTTGTCTCAATATTTCCCCAAGATTGTTTACCATATGTTCATGATTCATATCTTGAGATGGGATTCCCAATTTACTAGGAAAATTCTCAGAAATGAAATAATGTGTAGACCCTGAATCAAGCAACAAATTGGCATAATATGAACAAACAAAAAGTGTACCTGATACTAATTCATTCGATAGCCCAAAATATACTGAAGTAGTTTTAAAGGATTTCACTAACCCTTTCTACTTATTGTCTAGATTCTTTCCTTCAGTTGAGTTTTTTGTTGGAAACTCATTTTCATAATGACTCATTTCATTTCACTTAAAACATCTTATCGTTGGATTCTCATTGCCTTCTTGATCATCTTCCTTACAGTTATGAGCAATATGACCAGACTTACCACAATAGAAGCACCTTCCATACATTGTTAAATATTCTCTAGGATTATTTTTACCACACTTCTCCCAAGATGAATATTTAATTTTCTTACTTCTAGGCTTCATTAATGAATTCATTCCATTTTACTTCCAACTATACCTCTACTTTTGTTTACTCTCTTGGAAGACATTATCATCAGAAAACTCCATTTCTACCTTCTTAGCACACCCCAAAAGTTTCTCATAGATTTTTATTTCATGAGAGGCTAATTCCCTTCGATATCATGACATCAATCCGGAGTTAAATAGATTTATCTTACTATCAAGATCTCAGATGAAATTTGGAGCATACCTTTCCAATAGAGTAAATTTTTCATCATAAGAATCCACTGAGTCATCCTCCTACCTTAATTCCAAGAATTGTTTTCCATCCGAAGGCATAGCACCTTAGGAAAACATTTCGCAAGAAACATACCTTTTAATTCATCCCAATAAAGAGCATCAATCTTCTCACTATTCATGATATTTTTCACCATCAACCACCGTTGATCGGCTTCACCTTCAAACGGTAAAAACAAGACTGTCATTTTGATGTTCTGAACACCCCATGACATTAAAAATCTTCTCGACTACATTAATCCACCCTTCAACTAGCACAAGATCAGATGATCCTCTAAATTATGGGGGACGTTGCCTCTTAAAAAATGTTCTATTACCGACATGTTCCTATGTGGTTGTTATGTCTGATCTCTTGCATGTATTCCACCACCATTTATAGCCTCAGTCAATTATTCCATCACTGTAACAAACTATTCAGTTCCGATTCCGACTATCTTAGGTTGCTGATTTGGAAGGTTATCTTCCTCTTGATGTCGTCCCATCATAGCTACCATATTTCCTCTACAGAAAACCATTATGAACATAGATATATCATAGGCAAGTAAATATGGTAATTTTTAAATGATATATCATTCCAATTTTATCATAAATTAATATATGGCTATTAATTTAACATGACCCTAACTTCGAAAGTTGTCGAAACCGACCTTTGATACTATCTATAAGGCCCCAACATTAAACATTTCATAATCTGGAATTATTTTAATAATTCATATGGATGATTTTTTCAGGTTTAGAGCTTTAGAGAATATGGTCATAACAGAAACAAAACAATAACAATATTACATGTAGACACTTTTACTCAGTATCCAATTTTTTATAAAATAAAAACACTTTGAGAAAAAAGAGTCATGGCCAGTTCCATGTTCTAGACAGCATGGCCTTTGTTTGATCTCATCATTGGCCCTATTACACTTCATGTCCTGTGAAAAACATTTTGAAAACATGGGATGAACATAAAAAATTCAGTAAAGGATACACAAAGAAGGAAAACTGTTAGTTTTTCAGAACAACAAGTAAACCATGAACACCTTATCATAAGTAATTCTTTTCACCTTTAGGAAGTAGTAAATACTCTTCACTGAATAAAAGGTCATTTCTTACCATTTAGTGACAATAAGATTACCATAAAACCCATATAAAGAACACATAACATATAAAGGTAACATGGGACAAAAATATACTTAAATTGAATAACCATATGGTGTACTTCCACACATACCACTAAATAGAATAGCCATACGGCCGACTTACATACATACCACTAAATGGAATAGCCATGCAACCAACTTCCAAACCCAATGCATTAGAGGTTATAATGTATCCACCCATCATGATTTATCATGACACCACACGTCATTTGTTTTATCACGTAACCACCCGTCAAATGTCCAAATACCATTATATAATCGTAACACATAAAATGTTGAAAATATAAATATTTCACTATTAAAAATTAATTTTGAGTCAAAATAAGTCATTTCAAGATATTGAAATAAAAAATCGATTTCAATAATCATTTTCAATACCAAAACACCCAAATAAATATTAAGGGGTTTCTTTATCATTTTAAAAAACATTAAGGCATATAGAGGAAGCCAACTAACGATTACAGCGGTGGAGAGGCCATTGTTGCTACCAACATTAAAAACATTCCTTTTTTCATTTAGTAAAACACTTTTTAGAAAAATAAATATTATCTTTTAATGAAATTAAAATTCAATGGGTTTTATTATATACCATATAAAATAATGAGGTGTATATTTTAAAAACATGCCTCAATGAAAAGAGATTGAGAGGAAGTCCCTAACCTCGTGTCCGAATTGACCCATTTGTTATTTAATTTCATGAATAGTAAACTTAAGTTAATCTCTACTTTCTTAATAAACTTTTTCATTTTTAATATTCCTTTTATACCACTTATTACCTTTCTATAAAAATTGGTTAATTATTTGAGTTCATATCGAACATTTTGTCGATGTTTGGAACTTGAGTTATAAAAATAAACATGTTATAATTATAAATTGTCCATGTGGTCAACGTTCAATTATCTCTAGAATTATATTCATGATTTAAATATCATATATATCATATATATCTAGTATATATATGTGTGTGTATTTATAATAGTATATAGAATTTGGAGATAAGGAAATGCACCGTCCATGGTGACGGTACGCCGTACGTATGCATGCACTCTACTTTGGTTTCTATTTTGTATTTTAATGGAATGAAAACATATTTATACATAGGTATTTTATAATTCCATTATAATATATAATTTCAGTAACTCTATCCTTTATACATCCCATGTATGAAATGAACGAGTCATATCACATTGAAGGGGCGGTAGTCCGCACTTCCTTAAATGAAATTATCGTGTTAAACCATTATCGTAACCATACAGGTATTCTATAAATGAAAAACACAGAATAAAATAAACAATAAACAATATAATATATATTACATATAAATAAAATTCCGTCATACTTTCCCCCATAAGAGGCATTAGGACATAATCAAAAAATCATCGTTTCGTGAGGCAGCAGTTCGTCATCCACGTAAACAATAAGTTCTTCACCTATTAGACGAAGGTGTGTGTAAGTGTTGTTAGAATAATTCTCATGAAAAAACATGTATATTTAAGATACTATTTTTGTTATAAATGAAAGTAATGAAATGATTTTAGGGGGTTTGAGAGGTAAAATAAAAGAAAATAACTTAAAAGAAGACGTTAACTTTAAATTGGGTAACTCCCTTTGGTTTGAACCAAAAGGATTTCTTGAATTGCCCTCTAACTAAGGTGAGGATTCTAGGAGTAATGGAGGGATGTAGGGAGAATATTTAGGTAGATGTTGGATGATCCAAGTAGCTTGATATGAATGAGTAATGGGTTAGATGTGATGGCTTTTTATAAGGGGGAGGAGGGGCTCTTTAAGAATGTTTAAAAATATTATTTTATTATATAATGTTATGTAGATTATAAAGGTCCAAAACTCATTAATGTTGAAGATAAGAGGAATAATGTTCGGAATAAAACCATCAAATAAGAATTGGGCAGTATTTAGTTATTTTTTTAATTTTTATAATCTTATTTATTTAAATCATTCATTAATGAGGGAAACAACGCATCATTACAGTGTCATTAACAATTTTATTTATGTGATGTTTAAAAATTTAAAAAAAATACCATTATATAGGAAATATTTTTATCTTTAAAATTAATATTTATTGTCAAGGAGATAACTTATATAAACCTATGTAAAAAACTGATTCACTATAAGATATATGTTTAAGTCATTTTTCTCATTACATTAAATTAATTAATATAAAGTGTCATTATCACTCTTAAGTGGCTGCATGCAATCCCAAAATAGACCCAATGATGCCCATGGTTGGAAATGTTTCAACCATTATGATTAGGACCCATTTTAGGAAAATTAATATTAATATAATATTACTTTTAACTTGAATTACCCTATTTACCTTTAACCGCGGTAAATAAGTTATAAGTTACAATTCCCCAATAATTATTTTCATCTTATTGAAAAAAATTTGACACAGTAATAACAACCATGTATGTTATATTTTCGAAATTTAATTAACAAAAGTGGTAAAATTTATTTTAAATGGGAAAGTCAGATTTTTAACTACAACTCAGTGTTTTCACTATTCATCTAAAATTAATGTTTTTCAGAAAAATAACGAAAAAATCAACTCAAGCTATATTTGATATTCTGAATTCAAAAATAATGTCTATTTTAACAAATTAAAAACATATAAGATTGATTAATTAATTTTAAAATTAATTCTCGCTTTCAAAACAAAAAGTGTGTTTTTAAGAAATAATAACTATCAAAAGATTGACACCTGTTTATGTCCAATTTCAATGTTAAATTACAAAAAATTACCAAAATTGAATTAAATGGTAAAAATATAATCTAATTAAACATTAAAACAAATTAAAAATATAATCTTACCATATAAATAAATTAGATTAAAATTTAGTTTTTAATTAAAATACAGTATTTTCATTATTCATTAAAAATGAATTTTATCATAAAAATTCCAAATATTTACCCAATGTAAAATTTTATGTCCCAAATCTAAATAAGAATTTTATTTTTTCAAATAGAACTTATACAAGTGACCAAAAATATATTTAGTAAGGTTTTACGATCAAAAGACGGTAAATTAAAATTTTAATTAATAATAGGGTATTTATGCTAAAAATTAGATTCATTCAAATTTTATGTCTCTAACATTTAATGGATAAATATAAAATAATTTAACAAACATGTATAAACATATTGTAGTTAGTTCTGTTCAATCCCACCAATACAACGACTAGCCATTAACTAACATTTAAAATAATATTATACTATTATTTTTCAGTATGACCCAAAATTTTGAGCCAAATAAAATTTCAAAGAAACTCTTTGTTGAGTATTAGGTACGCCATCAAACATAGAATCCCTTAATTCACAAATATTAATAAATATGAAAATGTATTATCCTTTATTTACCTAGGATGTTACACTATATTATATACATGATTGAAATAATACATTGGGAAATGAAAATAAATCATAACATAAGTAAAAGATTTAAATTCTTCTTATTAATTCAATAAATAACTGTCCATAACTTGGAAAAATAAAACATAATAAGTGTGAGCTCAAATTCTTAGTTAGTGTCTGTCCAAAGAAAGAAATATTGAATCAATGAGAGAAGTCAATAGGGCAAGGTAATAACTAAAAAAACATTCCATTTAAGAATTAAAATGATATTGAAATTCATCCATATAAAATATAAAT
The DNA here is from genome assembly GCA_963277665.1 of Viscum album. Taxonomy (NCBI): domain Eukaryota; kingdom Viridiplantae; phylum Streptophyta; class Magnoliopsida; order Santalales; family Viscaceae; genus Viscum; species Viscum album. Next base: position 1,205,702,476 of record OY728127.1, on the reverse strand, counting down.
GTAATAATAAAATGGATAAAAATAATAATTGAAATCTCAATAGAGCAAATGCTTAATTGTTAGACTCAATGCTTCCTAGGTACATGGATCATTTACCATCAAGAACATTAAAAATAAAGTTTATCATATTATGTATAAAACCTTATGATTTTTTCAATTGATTCATCTCCTCTAACTACTAATGAATTGAGTGGCTTACATTAAATAGTCCCCCACCCATGCTGTACTAGTCCAATACATTCTTCATATATTGAATAATAAATTTTTTAAATGAGTTTAAAAAATATATATATTACCAATTTGACACATATTAATACCATGAATAAAATATTATTTATGATATTATATATAAAAGGGTAGTATACATACACCAAACACTAGAAATAAGTAGTGATTAATGGTTATATGTCACAAAAGTAAAATTTATATGAGAAAATCCTTACCTTACACTTCATTTTTAGTTGTACATGGTTTAACCTCACATTTAATGGTTTAAAGCATATTTTTAATTTATATAAAAAAATTATTAAACATTATTTAATATTATATGATATTTCTATACTATTTAATCAACCATCTGTTAAAAATATTTCATCATTTTCACTATTTCGGGTTTTAATTGCCTAGTTTCTCGAGTATGTTTTCACTCTTTACATGTTGATCCTATTAATTAAATCCTTATTTCATCACCTATTGAATTTAGAACATTATTTAAATATAATATATATTCATTACATATATATTTAATAAAATCTATAATATTTTGAGAAAATAAATTAAATGCATCGTTCATGGGGTCTTTAGGCTGTACGTATACATGAATACTAATTTCATTTATTTTATATATTAATAGAATGAAAATAAAATTATATATATTATATTATATTATCATATCTATTTCATCTATATCACATATTTTTATTAAAACCGTGACTTATATGTTCTATGTATAGTGTGAAGGAATCACGTGTCATTGATGAGGTGGTATTCCACACTTCCCCAGACAATATTATTGGATTTACACAAAATAGAAAGCATGAAGGTGTGTGTTATATACAAATTAAATAAGTGAGAAGAAAACATAAATATAATATATATCATATAAAAATATTTTTTTTATCATAATTCTCAAACATGAGAGGTGGAAAGGGAAAAATAAACAACATCATTTCACGAGGTTGTAGTTCATCGTTCACAAATGGTATGATTATTACCCATTTGATGGAGGTATGTGTAGGTATCTATATATCCCTAAACATACGAAAATATTTACATATTATATATTATGATGTTAATATATAATCATTAAATAATAATTAATGAAGGATTAGTGAAATTTTATAATATTTATAATATATTTTTACATTAATTATCGATTTACCCTTAACATTGGCAATAATGATTATTAAAAATGATAATATTCATATTTTTCAAAAATTAAAGGGATCAACTTAACAAGAAAAAAAATGTTTATTCCAAATATGTAATCGATTTTTCAAAATAAAAAAAACATAAATTATAGAAATTAGTAAAAAATTAATTCCATTACCGGAATGAGAAAATGAGTTTTTACAGTAAAAGTGTTCAAAACATTGGAAACTTTTAATACCCAAAATCAGTATGAAATTGATTAAAATGAAATAAATTCTATTAAATAATTTTTTTTGTAATTATACTTTAAAACAAACAAATAATATAATTTAACAATAGCAATTTTTTAGACTATTTCAATTAAAATGCAATATTTTATCAGTATTATGAAAACATGAACATATGAGAAAAATAAAAAAGAAATCATCAAAATAAATTTTTATATTATTTTTTGATATTATAAGTTTATTTCTCATATAAACTATGTAAAATTTTGAAAATTGGATTTAAAATAGGTATGCCATTAAATGGAAGTAAAATTGCTTTTTAAAAATATATTTTTTTGTTTAATATTGGGTTTCATCATTTCTTATTCCTATTAAATATTTTTTATGAATTTGAAATTATTTATTGGATATATAAAATATAAATTCACTATATAAATTATATACAGATGTTATAATTTAATTTACTAATAAAAATGTGACTAAATAGTGCTTTGTTTGAACCCAGAGTTGCATGTATTGTAAGCAATCAATAAAAAAAGATTTATTCTAAAAGAAAAGTATGGTAATGTATTGGGGTGAAAAATTCTTCCCTCAAACAAAACATTCTTCCATGAAATTTTAGGGTTGTTACCTTTTAAAAAATATGTGGTTATTTTCCATTTATCGAATCCTCTTGTTCCCATGTTGCTTCTTCTATTTTTGTGAATACTCCTGAGTACCTTTACCAGATGAGTTAACTGATTCTTCAATACTTTCTCTACAGTATCAGAAATCTGGAAGGGTTCTTCACAGTATGAAAGGTCAATTTCCAAAAAATTTTCATAGGTTATCACATGTATTGGGTCAGGCATGTACTTCCTTAGTAGAGATATATGAAACACATTGTGAACATTTGAGATATTTGATATAATTTTAAAATTATTAGAAACAAATCAATCCCTTTTAATAATATAAAAGGTTATGATGTACCTAGGACACATTTTCCCTTTCTTACTAAACCTTATAAGACCCTTCCATGGATATATGTTCAAGAAAACATGATCTCCCACTTGAAACTATAGATATTTATCCAATTATTGGCATAACTATATTCCAAATTTGAGTTGTTTTAATATTAGACTAATTTTTTTTTCTTTTTTTTGATATCTTCAAAATATTTAATGCCTCTAAGTTTTCTTTCCCTATCTTCATCCCAAAATTATTTACTATGAAATATCTTGACATATAATATTTTATACAACACCATTTTAATAATTTAATGGAAACATCTTTTTTTGGAAAACTTTACCAATGGTAGGTAATGATACAACGTACCTTCAATGTTGAGTGATCTTGATATTAATATTTCCTCAATTGTTTTAGATGTTCTTTAGACTACACATCAATTTGAAGATAGTAGGCAATACTCATGTGAAGCACATTATGATGGGCCTTCTAAAAAATCTTCCAGAATTTCAAGTTAAAGCAGGGATCTCGATTAGTAACCATTGATTGAGGTGCACCATGATTTCATAAATATTCATTTATATATAGTATTTCATGGTGTTAAAGAAGTAAATATTCTCTTATATCAAGAAAATTGCAGATTTGGTAAGGCGATTGAAAATAACACATATTTCATCATTCCTTCTATGATTCATCCACAATCCCATGAACAATTCCATAGTAATTTCCTCTGGTTTCCAAAGAGATATAGTAATAGGATGTAGAAATACTTTATAATTCCACCTCAAAAAATTCACTTATTGGAAAACCAAATATATGGACACATAATTAGGAATTTATTACTTCATATTGTTCTATATAAAAACGATCCATTAATTACCTATAGGTATTTATGCAACTAGTGTTTAAATAGAAATTTTTGTTATGAGAATTATCAAAAAATTCCATTTTTAAGTTAGTTATAGATGTAACCCATAACATCTTTCCAAATTTTGGAACACCACCTTGAAAAAAAATGTCTATGAATTTTCCATTGTTCACATATTTAATTTTATTCTAAAGGATATAATAATTATATTGATAATTGTTTATCTCTATAATAAATATGGGTTTCCAATCAATTGAAAATAATTGTTGAATCCTCTTCTTAGAAATTCCCATATCCATATTTATAAGTTCCATAAAAATTTGATACCTCTCAATCCTCATTTTGGTTTGAACTCCATTATCCTTCAAAATCAATGCATATACTACCATTATTTTTTTCCCTATGTGGTAGTGTATAGAGATATCATAATCCTTGAGTAGCTCAAGTCATTGAATCTATATCATGTTGAGATATTTCTATGAGAAGATGTATTTAAGGATTTTATGATCCATCTATATCTCACATATTTCACTATATAGATAATGTGTCCATATTTTCCAGGAGAATATTATAACCACTATCTCTAGATTATGGATTGGATATTTCTCTTCGAGAGTGTTCGATTTTATTTGATTCATTTTCCATAATTTTATTATTTTTTATTAGGAGACAACCAAATCCCCTGTTTTAGGCATCACTATATGAGGCAAACCAATCACTTCAAGATGGTAGATTCAAAAATAGAGCACTGAATAATATTATCTTTAGTTCATCAACACATTCTCCATAGTTACTTTTCTAAACAAACATAACCCCTATACATGTAATATTGGTTAACATGTTATCCAATTAATAAAAATTTATAATGAATATATGATAGTAACCTACCAAACCATTAAAACTGCATACCTCGATTATACTTGTTATTGTTTCCCATTATCTTACTACATTTTTCTTTATAGTATCAACTAATATTTCATACTTGGAGACAATATACCCATTAAAAGGAAAATATTAATCCATAAATCACTCTAGATAAATTTCCAATAAAACTTCTGACATCAAAGAGTAATAAGAATTATCTTCAGGTGATTCTCATGATCCTTATATCATTTAGAATACACTAGAATATCATCAATGACTACCACCAAAAAATGGTAAAGTTATTCCTTGAATACTCTATTTATTAGGTCAATAAAATAGAGTTTTAATTAGTCAATAAAAACATAATTTACATAAAATTGTAATGCCCATTCTTCATTCAAAAATCTATATTCAAAATTTATTCTCTCATTACATGTAATTGCTGATATTGTGAATGAAAATAAATATTTGAAAAATATTGAGCTTCCTGATGTTTATCAATAAAATCATCTATGATAGTTATAAAATACTTTTTTATTATTGTAATAAAATTTATTTTACTATAATCAATGAAAATACTCATTGATACTTATTTGTTCTTAATGAAGATAATATGGGATCCCCATGGTGAAAAAATAGTGTGAATAAATCCCTAAATTGAAAAATAATGTAGTTTTTTCATCAACTCCAATAATTCCATAGGGGTATTTATATTGAGAGTATTTTATATTGGATTTGAATTTGTGATAAAATAAATGGAAAATTCAGCTTATTACTCAAGGTGATGTCCATATAATTCCTCAGGAAAAACATCAATGTATTCATGCATAATAGGTACATCCTTAATTTGAAGATAACATTCTCCATCACTTTATGTTTTTTAAACTTCTTACCAAATAATTTCATCTAGTAGAGCTATTGGGGTGTATTTTTAAAAGAATTAGGTGGGGAATATTCTTCTATAAAGATGAGAATTTATTCATCTTACCCACAAATCATTATTTCATTCCTCTTCTAATAATTTTTTTACATCATAATTTGAGAGGTAGTCCATAATGAGGCTTATATAAATTTCCACCATAGGTATTTTAATGAGGTTACCACATAAGTTATTTTTAGGTGTTATAATAGGGACTTTATGAGACATATTTGTTTCAATGATATTTACATTAAGAGTTATCTCTGAAAATTATGTTATTAAATCAAAAGGAAAATGTATACCTTTTTTAGAAAATTGGATAAATATAAAAGAGTGTAATGATCCAGAATAAAATAAATCATTCTCCAAATTTGATGATAGATTTAATGTACCTTCCACCAATTCTTCATGTACTTATACCTCAGCTGTTGTGATTGAATAAGCTTGGTCCTCTCCCCTCATGCTCTTTTGTGGTAGATTCCCTAGACGCTTAGGGCATTCATTTCTATAGTTCCCCATCTACTTGCATTTTTAAAACTGAATAGAAGTGTTTTAATTATAATATTTTCTTTAATTGACATGATGATCCCTTTCTCCACACTTATAACATAATCTCATGCCTTTTAGGCATATTCCTGGGAGATTCTTTACATAGTTTTCACATGAAGAAAATTTCTTCATCTTTTTCCATAATTAATTCTCTTTATCTTAGTATTGAAAAAACCATTGATTATTTTTATTCGCCAAGAAAATATTTATTATCAAAAATTCATTTTTCGAATTTAGGACATATAAAAATACTTCATCATATGATGAAAATTTCTGAGAAACTAGTTCCCTTTAGATATTTGGCAAAAGGCCTTCGAGTAAGAGATCAATCTTGAACATTGTGTTGTGTATATAATTCGTATCATACATAGATAAAATTATAAAGTTATCTTATTTTCCTGTAAAACTTTCTTCTTTGTTTTTATTTAAGATAAAGAAAATCCTCTTCATCTTAATTTTTTTTACCATGATGGAAGTATTTATCAAATAACTGTTAGAGTTGGTGTCCTGAGAACCAACTGTTTTTTCTATGATTACATTAATTTACACTTATTATATAATGTTCATTGTTCTGCATGAATATAATATAATGATGTCCTAGAATATTTGATTCATTAATAAGGTCATGGAAGATCCCCACTATGATGATAACCTTGAAATTCTATAACAATATTCTTAAATAATGTTCTATGTTTAGATGACATATTATGTAAGGACTCATAGTATACATACCATCATGTGTGAGTACTCGTATGAAGATGAGACTCTCTCTCATGGAGTTCGCACCTGGTAATCTTCAAGATGGGAGATTATGAGAACAGACCTTCCAGTAGTAATTCCTCATTTCTTGGTGTTATTATACATCACTATCTAAGAGAATGTGTATTGGTTCTTAGAATAGAATATTATCGTTAACTCATGTAATGACTCATTCACTTAGATTTGCTGACGAAAACCGTCACGAAGACAGTTCAGGGAAAGTAGGGTACATTGGGTGCATCACGAATGACAGGTTGTTAATGGATAACTCAAGGAAGTATTTTTCCCTTACATATTTATGGAAGTAGATATCTCGGGGCCTTTGATTGAAATAGAATTGTCGCCCAAATTTCATGGCCATGGTGTAACGACATGTTTTTTTTGGAAGTCAAAGAATGGCCGATCAAGCATATTGGTTTATGACACTGCCATGAAACCTTCTTGATGAGATATTGAGTCAATGGGAATAAATTACACGGTAAGCATTAATATGAGGTGGCACATCAATGTGGCATCAACTTCTTTCTCTTGGGTTCCATGACCCATTGCTAGACAATAATCTTGGACTATAGGTAAGACCTCCAACTTTCAATGAGAAAGAGGCCTAGAAGGTCACACACTAAGTGTATCCATGTATCTCAAGTAGAATAAAGATTATTCCCATACATGGTTTAATAATTATTCGAATAATCCTAAATTGTTTTAATTATAGAGGAAGAATAAAATGAAAACAAGATATGCATGCTGTGTAATGATGATTACACATCGTCTAGATTTCATTTTGGAAAAGAATTGAAAAACAAGTACATGTCGTGTATTAATGATTACATGCCATGTAGTTTTATGAAAAACAAGTACACACTGTGTATTAATGATTACATGTCGTGTAGTTTTTCCAATCGGGATTTTGAGGAAATAATATTGTTTTATTTAATGATATTTATTATAATAAGCGTGGGTGCATGTCAAGGAAATAATGATTCGAAAAAGTGGGGGTTTTCAATAAGGGTTAATGAAATAAATAATTCATGTAACACGATTATTTTTTTCATAACTCTATAAACTCAAACCTGAATATTAATATCCTCACAACCACAACACTTTTCCTTAACCGTTGTGCACAACAATTCTAGAGAATTCCATCAAAGCGAAAAGAACTCCTTCATCCATGAAATCTCTCAAGACCGAGAGAGATCCTCCACCATCAGATCAAAATGATCTAAGACAGACAAGGAAAGTAAATGTTTCTCCAGGCTAGAACCCAAAGAATCCTTTGCCGACGTCCAGAGATACATGGTGCATCTGTGGATCACTGCTAGAGGAAGTATACACTTGGATTCTATGACACAATGAAAAATCACATCAGAACATGATCAGGAATATCAACAAAGAAAGAACACCCAAAAGGTACTTCTTGTCAATTTTTTTAGTTAATTATAATCAACTTGCGACGGTCCTCATTTTTGGTTCTCGGACCATCCTTCTTCTTTTTCTATTTCTATGATTTCTATCTATGGAGACTGGCATTTATCATCCTGTTGATCCAGGATTGATCATTGCTAATGACAAAAATCCAAGGGGGAACATCCACCCACACACTTCTGTTGTGCTAGGATCCTTCAAATGGTATCAGAGGGAGGTTACAACGTTGATTATAGTTATTTAATTTTCATTGATAATTTAAGCATTTATATATGATTAAATTCATGATAAATCATTCTATAAAATAGAAATCATGAGATATGTTCTTCCTCATTCATTTCTCGACTAACATCATAGAAATAACTTTTTAATTTTAATTTTGATTAAAAGAAAAACAATTAACTCATCTAGAGGAGCCTCTCTTTCTGTCTATATAACACAAGAATACACGACGTGTAGTGAAAACTAGATGTCGTGTACATAGAATCAATGAATCGTTACTGGTCCCCCAAACAATGCCATGTGAATTGAGCTTGCCTAAGTATTTATTACACCGTGTTGACCATAATTGAACGACACGTGGAATCCAGAATACACGACATGTATGTTTAATCAAAATGTCGTGTTTTCTGACCCGGCGCATGTGAAACCATGTACAAAGAGAAGCCATGTACCACGTACATGGGATTTCCAGGCCGGTAACCGCGTAACAAGGAAGTACACGCTATGTTAGAAAAATATACATGTCGTGTACTCCAAAATTTCCAAAGTACAGAAAACACGCCAAAGCCCCCAACGTGTACTTTGGATAAAGGATGAAAAATAAAATCCGTTTAATATATCCTACACACCGTGTACTTTCCATAAATTGAAATTTTCTAGGTTTCATCCAAATTACAAAGACCTATACGAGGAATATGGAAGAGAAGATTCTCAAGGAAATTCATAAAGGTATTAAAGATAAATAATAGATTAATTATAACATCATAATTAATTGAATTGAAGCGCAACTTATCTTAAATGAAAGGAAGATTAAAATAATTTCAATTCTTAATATGCATAAATTTCATTGCATACTAGGGATGATAATGAGATAGACCAAAGACCCTTTGTGTGTGTATTGTTTCATTTAAATTTATTTAATTTAAATTCATTGTCCTGTGAGCCTTCTTCCAATAATATGTAGGGCATGCATGATCATGGTTTCTTTAATGTAATCCCCATGTAATAGAGGATCTACCAAGTTATAGGAGATGGTTCAAAACCCGATGCTGAGGCGAAACCAACCCAAGAAGATACCAAGGTAGATAGGTGGGAGCTAGAAAACACGAACCATCATGTTCAAGGTGTTTTTCCCTAGGCCAGGGTTATCTTATCAAAACTGCTAGATAAACTAACCATTAGAACCTCATGATCATTCCATATTATTTTATTTTGTTCTCATTTCATGGTTTATTTACTATGTATGTGTTGTCACGATCACATAATTAATGAAATAAAAAAGCATACAAAGATGGAATAAAATAAAAACTGGACTATGCTTAAACATTATCAGAACATGGTTAATCACTTAAGAAAGCATCAATTGATAATGAAAAACTATGCATGAAGAATAAAATCACTCAAATACCATATTAAGTTAGACCAAGCCTTATGTTACTTGATTTAGGGAAAGAATCAATAAATCTATGTGTTTAACCAACCCTTGATGGGGCACTAACTTTAATAAAGGATGCTCTTATGAATGTTTCGGGTAGACATAAATATTTAACATTAGGAGAAGTAGCCCTTGCTAGACGTGTTATAAAATGGTGGCAAGTGATGAAGAAATCCAGGTCAGGATTTCAGGATTGTGGAGTCCACTCAACAAATCAAGGAATTGTATGCTTAGAGTTGGCAAAGACCTTCCAACTTAAAAACATTCATATAGCTTAACTAACCCTTGTTGGGGTTATGCAAAGGGGAATATAGATCCTTGACACTAGAATTTCATGGAAACTGGACATTCCAAGTTCAATGGTGAGGGCCATTGGGACATGATAAAATAGTGGGAGAATTAAAAAATTCATTTACTATTTTTCACAAAATGTAATCAAAAGGTACTGATAAATATGTGCTTTTAATATGTAGAATCAATATGACCAACTCGTCAACCACATTTTCCCTATGATCAATTCTGGATAAAGACAATATCCTCACCAGTAGTAACTATCAGGAATGGTTTAGTCACCTTTGGGTTATCATACACCATGAACGAAAGTTTTACATGATGGAGTCCTCACTTCCTGATTCTCCCACACATGGGGCGAGTGATGAAGATTTCTTGGTCTATGATCAACATTTTAATGATTCACTTGACATTCAATGTTTTATTCTATCATCAATGTCTAGTGATCTAATAAAATCTCATGAAGTCATAGATTCCTACAATATACTCGAGCAACTCCATGGTCTATACTAGGAGAGAGAAAGACATGAAAGGATTCAGATCTCCAAGGATCTATTCCAGAGAAATATGGGAGAGGGTGCCTCAGTTGGGCCTCATGTTGTCAAGCTCATTTGCTACATTGAGCGCTTGGATGTTCTAGGGTTTAAACACCCCAATAAACTAGGTATTGATCTCATTCTTGCATCACTCCCCCAAGAGCTTCTCTAACGTTGTTGTAAATTTCAAAATGAACAACAATAAGAAGACTCTATCTGATCTCCTTATCCTCATTCACCAAGTGGACAATGATATGAAGCGTGAAAAGCCTTATGTCCTTGTGGTTAATAAAAAAATTCAAGGAGAAGAGCATTAAGCCCAAAGCTTCTTCAAGGCCTTCCAAGAAAAGGAAGATCAAAGTGGAGGCAAGAGAATAGGAGGTGGTTTGTTTCGAATGTTGCAAGAAGGGACACTGGAAGAAAAACTGCACCCCGCCAAGGAAGCAAGGGGATGCTTCCGATGTGTTTATTATCGAATGAAATCTATCTTTTTCTACAAATTGGGTATTTGATACAGATTTTGGTGCACACATATGTATCCAAATATAGGAACCAAGTAGATTCAAGAAGATTGATCAAGGGGAGGTAGATCTATGAGAATCCAACAGAGAAATACTTTCTATTGTAGCAGTTGGGGACTACCACCTCACATTTCCAAATGGAATGATCTTGGTGTTAAAGGGTTCTTATTATGTTCCTTCTGTTACTAAAAACATTATTTTAATATCCAGATTAGATATTGATGGATTCATCTTCATGTTTGGAAATGATTGTTTCTACAGTTTTAAATATTGCATTGGTTTTGGTAGAGAACATTTATATAATGACTTTTATGTGTTAGACTACACAAACCATGTAATGGAAATCAGTGACAAAGTTAATTCACATGACTCATTCCACACCCAATTTTTGCATCACTGGCTAGGCCATGTCAATGAGAAATGTTTGAAAAAATTACATCAAGATGGGTATTTATATTCTTTCGAACTAAAACCACTTGGTGAATGTCATGCATGTCTACAAGGAAAAATGACCAAAGTGCTATTTAGTGGGAAAGGTGAAAGGGAAAAATAGATTCTAGAATTAGTTCACACAGATGTATGTGGAACATTTCCAATTGACTAAAGAAGTGGGTTCTTGTACTTCTTAACTTTTACATATGATTTTAGTAGATATGTATACATTTACTTAATGAGGTATAAGTTAGATTCTTTTGATCGGTTCCAAGAATTCAGGAATGATGTTGAGAACCATCTTGGTAAGAAGATTAAAAAACTCCGCTCAAATAGAGGAGAAGAATATCTTAATCAGGACTTCATTGTTTTTTTACTGGAGTTTGGGATTTTATCTCAACTCACTAATGCTTACATGCCTCAGTGGAATGGTGTAAATGAAAGGAGGAACTGCAACCTGTTGGACATGGTAAGATCATTGATGAGTCATGCGAGTCATCTATTATCCTTTTGGGGATATGCATTACAAACAGAAACATCCATACTAAACCAAGTACAAACTAAATCGATAAATGGTATTACATATGAATTATGTAGTGGACGCAAAGCCATGTTATCAAATTTACATGTGTGGGGTAGCGAAGCCTTTATTATGGCCTCTTCAGGTAACATGATTTCACCCCAAGGCACAAATTTTATCTTTATAGGATATCCCAAGGAAACAAGGGGATATTACCCATAAAACTCCTCAGATAAAAAGGTTACAGTGGTAAGACATGCCATATTCTTTGAGAGGGAGCACATATTAAAAAGAGAGAGTGGGAGAGAGATAGACTTCAATGAAGTCGAGGCTCAAGATACAAAGGAGTTGGTACAAGAACAGATTCCACAAAGCCCTATGGAAGAACAATCTGTTCCAGAGAAACCAGAATTGTATAAGAGCACGAGAGAGGTGAGAGAACCAGAAAAATATGGTTTTCTTGTCACAGAGGATGGTGACTCATTATTGTTTGACAATGATGATCCTATTACATACAAAGAAGTAGTTGAAGGCACATACGCTACTATGTGAAAAGAAGCCTGGAATTTTGAAATGGATTCCATGTACCAAAACCAAGTCTGTATTTTGGTAGATCCTCTAGTTGATGTAAATCCTATTGGTAATAAGTGGATTTTCAAGAATAAAGTGGACATGGAGGGACAAGTCAGAACCTATAAAGCATGAATGCTTGCAAAAGGTTTTAGACAACATCACAGAATTGACTATGATGAAACCTTTTCACCAGTTGTGATGCTAAAATCTCTTAGAATCCTATTGGCCATTACTACTTACCATGACTATGAAATTTGTCAAATGGATGTCAAAACAACATTCCTCAACGGTAACCTCCATGAGGATGACTACATGACTCAAACTGAAGGTTTTGTGACTCCAAATGATTCCAACAAGGCATTAAAGTTGCATAAATCCATTTATAGATTAATGTAAGAATCAAGGTCATGGAACATTCATTTTTGATGAATCTGTAACCGAATTTGGCTTTGTTAAGAAATAATGTGAGCCTTATGTCTACAAAAGGTTTAGTGGAAGTGCAGTCATTTTCCTAATAGTATATATTGATGACATATTACTAATTGGAAATGAAGAACCTGTCTTATTGTCAGTGAATGCATTGTTGGATAAATGATTCTCTATGAAAGACTTGGGTGAGGCAGCATATATTCTTGGGATCAAGATCCATCATGATATATCAAAGAGAATTATGGGCCTGAGTCAAAGTACATACATTGAAAAGATACTGAAGAGATTGAGTATGGAACAGTCTAATAGAGGTTTGTTTCCAGTGTCACATGGCATTCATCTTTCCATGAAAATGTGTCCTCAGACACATGAGGAAAGAAAGAAAATGGAAGTGATCCCTTACGCATCCACGATTGGGTCAGTCATGTCTGATATGATATGTGTGAGGATAGATGTTTCTTATGCATTAAGTATGGCAGGAATATATCATGTTGATCTAGGAGACCGCTATTGGATGGAATTAAAGACTATCCTTAAGTATCTGAGGCATACTATGGATACGTTCCTGGTATATGGAGGAGATGAGGAACTAGTCATCAGAGGACATGTAGATTCTAGTTTCCAGACTGATCAAGATGGCATGAACTCACATGCTGGATACATCATCAGTTTGAATGGAGGTTTAGTGAGCTGGAAGAGCTCAAAGAAAAGTGTGGTGGAAGATTCTACAGTGGAGTCTGAGTGTATCGCAGCTTCTAAGGCAGCTAAAGAAGCAGTATGGATGTGAAGCTTCATCCAAGAGCTGGATTTATTACCTATCAGTAAAGATCCTATCACACTCTATTGTGATAATACTACAGTGGTGGAACTTGCAAAAGAGACATGGTCACATCAGCGGACAAAGCACATACTTCGAAAGTATCATCTCTTGAGGGACTTTTCTTATAGTGGTGAAGTTGCAGTGAGCATTATTTCCACAAAATACAACATGGCAGACCCCTTGACTTAAGCCCTGAATCAGTAGAAACATGATCATCATGTGAGCTCTAGCGAACTAAAAGTCATAGATGGTTGGCTCTAGTCTAAGTGGGAGTTCGTTAGAGTTGGTTTCCTGAGAACCAATTGTTCGAACATTTATTATATTAATGTACACTTATTATATATTGTTCATTGTTTAGCATGACTATAATATAATTATATCCTAGAATATTTGTTGAATTAATAAGGTAATGGAAGATCCCCGCTATGATGAGAACCTTGAAATGCTATAAGAATATTCTTAAGTAATGTTCTATGGTTGGATGACATACTCTGATAGGACACATAGCATACAGACCATCATGTTCAAGTACTCCTAGGAAGATGATAATCTCTCTCATGGAGTTCGCACTTGGTAATCACCAAGATGGGAGATTATGAGAATAAACCTACCAGTACTAATTCTGCATGTCTTGGTGTCATCAAAATTTACTATCTACGAGCATTTTTAATAGTCCATAGACTGGAAAATTATCATTAACTCAATTCATGACTCACACACTTAGATTTGCTGACGAAAACTGTCAGGAAGAAAGTTGGCGGGAAGTATGGTACATTGGGTGCGTCATGAATGGAATGTTGTTAATGGATAAGTCGAGGAAGGATTTTCCCCTTCCATATTTATGGATGTTGATATCTCAGGCCCTTTGATTGAAAAATAACTATCCCCAAATTCCATGGCCATGGTGTAACGATAAGTTTATTTATGGAATTCAAGGAATGACAGATCAAATATATAGGATTATGAAACTACCATGAATCCATCTTGATGATATATTAAGACAATTAGATTAAATTACATGGTAAGAATTCATATGAGGTGACACTTAAATGCGGCGTCAACTTATTTCTCTTGGTTTCCTTGACCAGTTTCTAGATAGTAATCTTAGACTTCAGGCAAGCCTGCCTAATGCCAACGAGAAAGAGGCCTAGATGGTCACACACTAAGTGTATCCAAGTATTTCAAGTAGAATAAATATTATTCACGTATGTGGATTAATAATTATTCAGGGAATTCTAAATAGTTTTAATGATAGAGGAAAAATAAAATGAAAACAAGATATAAATTCCATGTATTAATGATTACACGCCAAGTAGTTTTTTGAAAAACAAGTACACGTTGTGTGTTAATGATTACACACTGTGTATTTTTTTCTGTAGGGATTTTGAGGAAATAATATTGTTTTATTAAAAGATATTTATTATAATAAGCTTGGGCGCATGTCAAGGAATTAATGATTTGACATGTAGGGGGTCTTCCATAAGAGTTAATGAAATAAATAAAAGGCGTAACGCACTTATTTATTGTCATAACTCTATAACCTCAAAACCACAACACATTTCCTTAATCATTGTGCACAATAATTCTGGAAAATTCCCTCAAGGTCGAGAGAACTCCTTCCTCCAGGAATGCTCTCAAGACTAAGAGAGATCCTCCCCCATCAGATCAAAACGATCTAAGGTGGAAAACACAAGCAAAGTTTTATCTGTGCTAGCACCCCGAGAATCCTTTGGCGATGTGCAGACATATGTGGTGCATGTGTGGATCACCACTAGAGGATGTCTACGCTTGGATTCTGCGATGCAACGATGAGTCACATCATAACGTGATCAAGAATATCAATGATTAATGAACACCCAAAACAGTACTTCTAATCAAATAATTAAATTAATTATAATCAACCTGTGACGGTCCCCATTTGTGGTTCTGGGACCATCCTTCTTCTTTTTCTATTTCTGTGATTCGATTCGTGGAGACTGGTGTTTATCATCATATTGATCCTGAATTGATCATTTCTAATGACAAAAAGCCACATGGGCACATCCACTCACATGCTTCCGCTACGCCCGAAACCTTCAATAACGTCTATATAAAATATCACAATTCCACGAGTTCTATTTCTACTTCCTCCCTAGTATTCTATATTAGGGAACACTATTGATCAACATTACCCTTGAGATAATATAATGTATGTGTATCCTTTTCCATTTTAATGCATCTCATGGCAAAAAATGTCTCCTAAAGATACATAATCCACTTTAGAGGTACAATTTGGTTAGTTGAACCACTAAAAAATGGGGTCTTCTGTTTCATGAATATATCTATCATGATATTATCTTTGTGGAATAGGTTTCTCCAAACATACAAGGTTATTTTAGATTACCAGATTAAGATTCCCTAATATATCCTTAATTTTGTCCATTTAAATACCAACGATATTAATTTCATAAATTGGTCTACCCAAACTATTACCACGATTATTGATTCCATTCATACTTCTAGGACCCATTTCTAAGTAATGGAATATAAATAGTTTTCTCATAAAATCCTGAATTTTAAATCATAATGTATAATTCCAAACATGGTTTAACACTCATGATAAATTAAATGTTTATGCATCATGAATCATAAAATCTCGTTATTTGGTTTTGTTGGGGACATTTTTTATTTTAATTCCCTATCAATTTTTTGTGATGAAAATGTTTATTATCCTAATCATATCCCTTATGCATATCAAACCAGGAATTCAGAATGACCCTTTATCATGTACTAAGTAACGTCGGGTCTGGCCCTTCACACATTTTCAATGTTTTTCCCCCTTGGTATGTTCATTCTATATCCAATTCCACTTGTAGTACTGATACATGGATGTATTTCTAGGAAGAACCACATAATATCTACCTTAAAAAATTATATGATGTTCTACTATAAATATTCTCAAAGTCTTTCATATGGTCATTTTACCAAATATTTGTTTTCAAAATATAGTATCTAATGTTGTTGATAAACATACATTGATACCAACTATGACACCCTTACCCCAGAATCCAGATGTTTGGGAATTATTTTATTACATTAGCATGTTTACAAGAAAACAAATCCTTAGGGACCAAACAATTTAGAAGATTAAGATGAACCAGATTACATACATGACTATCTAAATAAATTTGGATAAGAAAATAAAGACTAAAAAAATTGAAATCTCAACATCCATGAAACTCATTCAATGTATTCCTCTTCGAAACATGGGGGAAGGAAACATAATAAATGTGAGATATAATTTTTATTAAAGGTAAGAATAGTGAAAGAAATAATGACCCAATGATAATAGTCAATATTGAATAGTAATAACTAAAAATAAAATCCATATAATAATTAAGATGATAATGAAATTAAACCATAGATAACTTCAACGAAATAATATCATGAAAAATAATAATAATAACTGAATTCTCAATTGAGGAACTGATTAATTATTGGATGTCGTGTTTTATAGGTACATGGTAAATTAACAATCAAGACCCTCCAAAATATGGTTTAGTATATCAGGTGGAAGCCAATATAATTTATCCAACTAATTCAACTCATGATACTACTAATTAATCAAGGGGAAACATTAAACGGTCCCCATCAGTATCGTACATGTCTAAAGCATTAGTCATATTTCTAATAATCGATTTCTTTTACAATATTTTTAATCAATGTGTCCCATAAAACATTGATAAATTTTAATACCATTAATAAAATTATATTTATGATATTATATATCAGAGGTTAATATAAATATACTACACACAATAAAAAAGTGGTGAATAAGGATTAAACCACCTATAAGTAAAAGTGAGATGAGAAAATAAGTACCTCACACTTATTTTTTTCATTTTACATGATTTAAAATCATATATAATGGTTTAATTCATGTGATTAATTTATATTATAACTTTACTAATATTTATTATATTATATATAATTTTATTCTATTATTAAATTACACATTTTTATAATTTTTCATCATCTTCACTATTTTGGGTGTTCATTACCTTATTTATCAAGTATATTTTCGAACTGTTACTTGTTGTTCCTATTAATTTGATCATGATTTAATCATCTAAAAACATTATACCATTATTTTAATATAAAATATATTCATTATATTTGTATTTATAATAATCCATAATATTTGGAGATTGGATTCTAACTGCACCATTTATGGAGAAGATATGTCGTATGTACGCATGAATAGAACATTCATTTCATTTCCATATTAAAATAATGAAAATTAAATTATATATATGTATATTATAATTAATTATATATATATATATTTCATATATATCACATATTTTTATTAAAACCATCCTTGATATATTCCATGCATAGTGATAACGAATCAGATCGCTATGAGGATAGGGTAGTCCACACTTCCTCAAATGTTGTTATCATATTTTCACAAAATATAAATCCCAAAGGTATTTGTTATATAAAAATTCAAGAATTCGTAAGAAAAAATAATTTCATTTATGTTGTCTTAAAATAAAGTGTCCATCATAATTACCAACCATGAGAGTTGGTGAAGGAAAAACGAATGACATCGTTTCGGGATGTGGTAGTTTATTGGACTTGAACAGTATGTTTTTAACCATTTTATGGAGTTGTGTTAGTGTGTGTATGTAAATAAAATTACATAAAAACATCTCATTATATTGATTATATTGTTTCTATTATATATTAATTTAATAATAAGAAATCAAAATAAGGAAAAACAAATAAAACTAATGTGATCATTGAAGATTGTCACCTCTTATTGGGGTAACTCTATTAGTTTTATACAAAATGCCTTCAATAGTTCTATTTATGAAAAATGGGTGGCATATAGGATGATGGTAGGTATGTCGGGAAATTATTTGGGAGTGTTTTTTTCATGTTATATGGCTCATAGTGTGGTGAAGGTACCCTTTATAATTGAGGTGAAGGGCACTTTTGGAATCTCAAAAAATATTAAATTTGTATAAATTAATTCTCCAATAAAAATGGACCCAAAGAGAGTTATTTATAATATAAGATGAGGATAGATCTAAATAATCTGAAAAATTAATTTTTAGACATGTTTAGGTTACATCCTTACCCTTATCATATGGTTTTAACCCTTAGCTAAACCCATTATCTCTTATCATGACACATTTGTTTTTAAACATTAATGGTTAATATATTTAATATAAGATTCCAAATGAGCCATAAATTCTTAATTTATGAAACTTTAAACCTTACAAAAATATTTTGTCCATTATTTATATTTTTATGATATTTATATAATTTAATATAATATTATTTATTTTAAAATATCATGAATGACATTTTTAACACTATTCATTTATTGTCTTTTTAAAAAATATCATAACACCAGAGAACTTCAAAACAATTTTCATAACTAATATGCCTATTTAGTGTATTAAATTACAGTAGAGAATTAATTATGTAAAAATATATTTATTTTAATATTTTTAATATTATTTCTTTGATTCTTCCATTAATTAAAAGATTACTGTATCTTGATTGTGTCACCATTTACGGTAATGATTTTATCACTAAAAATTATAAATAAATTACTATGATGTAGATAAAAATTTTGTCTTTATAAATACTATTTATAGTCAAACATATCCCTTACATATCCCCATATTTAAAATATTTCAATTGTTGGGAAAAAAGCGTGACAAAATTGACCTTTCTTTGAATATTATATAATAAATGTCATAATCTCATCCAATTGGAATAAAAAGGTTTTAAATTCTTCCCATTGATTATTTCGGTCCTAAAAAACTCATCTAATTATATTAGGACATGTTTTATGGAAATATTATAATATTTATAATATATTTTTTTCCTTTAATTTCTTGATTTACCCTTAACCATTGTAATAAACAATATTGTTAAGGATAATATTAATATTGTCCAGAAATTTAAGGGACATATTTAATAAACATTTATCATATGATTTAAATTATTTACCATTTTTAAAAATTAAAAGTGCATATTTTTCTTTAATTCATCAAAAATTGATCCCGTTGTCAGAAGAAGAAAATGAGTATTTTAAGTAAAAATGCCCAAATGTCTGAAATGTTTTTATCAAAATTCAATGAAAAATTGATACCAATGAAATAAATTATATTCATAAATAAAAATGGATCTATTTATATTTTAAAACCAATCAAAATTTTGTTTTAACAAAATAAATTATTTAGACAAAAAGGTTATTTTAAATTAAAAAGAAATATTTTATCACTATTCATAAAAACATGAAACTTGTTAATAAAAAAACAAATGAATTAAATTTTAACATTATGATGTAAAATTGAAAGTTTTTTTAAAAAATGTATATAAAAGTTTCAAAAATTGGATTTTAAATAGGTGATCCATTAAGATGTGGTGAAACTGGTTTTATTAAAATATATATTTTTATGTGTAATACTGTGTTTGTTCTTATATTATTCTTATGAAATATGTTGGATTAATGTAAAAATAATTTATTAGATAAATAAAATATAAATTCACAATTTAAATATTTTATAATTGTTTGTATTTAATTGACTACAAAAATATTAATTCATTGTGTTTTGTTTTAATCTGATGTGGTGTGCATTGTAAGCTATCAAAAAAATTAAATTTATTCTGAAGAATAATTTGTTAAAATATTTTTTTCCTACCAATTTTCCAAAAATAATTTTATTTTTTTTTCTATCGAATATTTTAACTAAAAATAAAAAATCGTACCAATTGGGACCTAAAGTTGGATATTAGTAGGTGGTTCACCCATGTGTCTCTTTAGTTGTGGGTTCAATTCCTGTGGTCTTGCTGGATGGGATGGGATGTCACAAGGTATTAATGATGTCCTTTTATACAACTATACAATTCTTATTAAATTCCCCAAAAAATAATAAAATCCTTAAAATAACCTTAATATAATCAATATTAATGAAATTTTTTAACCTCAAAGGTTATCTCATAATTTTAATTTTCAATCCCAAAATATAATAACAAATAATTTAATCAAAAATTCATGTCCCCAAAAATATCAATATTCACAATAAAATTTATATATTTAAATCCTCAAAAGGTATTTCCACAAAAAAATTATAATGTTCAAATTTAAATTATAAATCCATGATGGTATCCCTAACTCTTAACATAATTTCACTTGAAAACATCTTAATCTCAAAATTTTTCTAAAATGTTTTCTCATAAAAACATTAAAAAACGACTATAAAAACTAACTATTCTACTTATCATAATTCTATATATAAATTTATTTTATGAAAGATATTATATATATATTTTTTAGTGATTTAGGAAAAACTCAAACCTAGTGACCCCATACAATACAAGTGGACAGTTATACTCAGCACCCATTTTTTTCCAGCAAAGGAAAACCAATTAAATTAAAACTTGTTTTATTTAAATGTAAAACTTCTAAAATTTTATATTTACCTCATAATCATCAGTAATGACCCATCATAATAGATCATATTTCATGGCACCACAAGATTGGTTCTAATAGGCTAGTTGAGGGAAACTAGTGTTGAGTTGGAATATCACTAACCTAGGAGTCCATAGTCTATGTACCTAAATACATGAACACATCTCCAAGACCAGAAAATGAGGAGCTATTAAAAAAACATAAAACCATACAAGCATACATCTAAATCCCACAACCCAGGTGCATTAAGAAGTAATGGAATGTAAATAAGATAAAATACTAGCCCACCATAAAGAGTATTAAAACATGTCCAACAATAAAGTAAAACTGGGGTAGTTGTCAAGATACTACTAAAACCCACATCAATATGTTTGGTTACTATAATCACCATCTGGTATTAGTTTGTCTAGGACTATGTCGAGTGGTCTACAGTCTACAAAAGACACAACATGTGTGAGAAAACTCCATGAAAGTGTGGGTATAACAATACTCAGTAGGACACCCTAAAACCAAAAATCATATAACAGATGAATAAAATCATCATTACACATGTATATGTCTACAAAAAATATAAAAATAATAACTATATATTCATAATAGGGACACTCATCCTCAATGGTAAATTTAATTATGCAATTCCATCATAGGTTTCGAGCTCAACAGTTTCCAGAAATCACTCGTCTTAGAGAACAATTTCTTGAGGCTTATAACAATGATGATGTATGTCCAAGAAGTAATAATCAGTGGGTCTTCACATTATAAGTACATTTTGAAATTATTAAGAGATATTATACACAAATAAGGACCACTCCCTAGTCCTTGGGGTATATGATCAACTCAGTCTAGATTAACCCACTATGTAGGGGATCGACACATGCATATTCTTTGTCACAATGATACCAAGAAATGCACCTAGGGAATGAATATAAATAGAGTATCTCACTCTAGTACTCTTAGAGGTATTCCAATTACTATATCCATGAAGTCCAGAGTAAGGGATCACTATTTTAGGATTACAAGGTAATTCCTGACTAACACTAATGGAATGGACATAGGGAATAGAACCTGATGAAACAGGTCCATGAAGAAGAGTAAAGGGCTCCAATATATCTATAATGATGTACAAAACATGTAGTATAGTTACACGCTATATCCCTTATACCCTGGGTCCTGATTGTGTAAAAAGACTGATTCTCGTGTCAGTATTGATGTACATGACGTGATGATTCCCATGTATATACGATTGTGTTCCATCATATGGCTTAGACCATGTAATTTTTGTCTATTCCATATATGTGTTGGAGTACATTGTATGCCCATTCCTGTGTACTCTATCTCATGTCCTTATATCCTACGAGGCACATAGAGAGCCTCTAAGGAAAGAGCACATGCCCGTTGATAGTGTCACACATAGTGTGATACTCAATTTTCTCCAAAACCCTATCCACCTATAGGACGGTTCCACATTGAATATATTACCGAGAAAAACATTTTATACTACGAAAATTTCCAGATTTTCATATCCTGTTTTTTCATATGTTCCCACACAATCGGTTATTGATCCAGCCTCTAGTATCACTAGAAAACAAGAGAACCACCTCATCTAAACCTCCCTATTGGGGAACAACATGTTCTGGCCACCAAATCCACCTAGGAATCATGATCAAACCCTTTTCAGCAATTCACACTGAATAAAATGAAATTGTGTTCCTAAGACTATCTGATTTGTCATTTTTTATGTCCTTGCACCACCATAAAGTCATTACAATCATGGATCTAAATTATTTAATTATTTCACCATGAAACTGGTGAACAATGAATTATTAAATGGCATTTGTTAAACCACATTCCAAATAATGAATTCCCCTAATGAACGAATAGTCAAAGGATAAAAGAACATGAATAATCAAAAGGAACAAACCTCAGCTAATGTTTGTGTCATCCTCAATTCATTTCCATTAGAATGAAGAATAAAGAGATAATAATTAATTCAAAAATAAATTCTCCCAAAATAACCCCCCAAAAAACCCATCCAACTGTACACATGATCCATAGATTAATTTTTTGGATGATTGATCTGCATTCATAATAGAAACCAAAACTGGGAACAAAAACCATATAAAAAATGTCCTACCTCGATTTGGATCAATTTCTCAGGAAGAAAGAATCTACTTCTTGATCATTGGGGAGATCCTTTGAATTCATATCTCAATAGTCATTTATCATTGATTTGGTCATCATCCAACAACATAATATCCTCAAATATCACCAATTCATCTGGTTATATGGATACCCCATTAAATTTTCCAAAACCTTGTATTTAACGAAAAAAATTGGTCATTCTGTTAGAAAACAAATAAAATAATTTATTTTATTATTTTATTCACTTTTTACACACAATTTCGTTTCTAAAAAACCCCATGTGGAACATGATTAGAAAAATCCAGGGTAAACCCATGTTGTAACATCAACGGTGCCATCATATTTCTTATATAGAACACAATTTAGATGTTAATTTACTTTTTCAATAAATATGCAAGAATTTTATATTTAATATATAAAATATATTTCAAATATTTATTCGAGGAACATCGTTCCTCAAAATAGCACACCATATTAGTTCCTGGTCTCAGAAATAATCCAAAAAATATCCCAAAAAATACATGGAATGTATGAGTCAATAAATTCTCCTCACCCTGTGGATTTTTACCCCGAAAAGGAAAAACAATTGCTATATAAAGAGATGTGGGTATTGATCATGAATCTAAGACTCCTAATCCCATTTTCTCTCATGATGATTCCAATGTTTCCAATGAACATTCATAAAAGGAATTGTTCATCCATGAAGGATCAACTCTGGATGATCCTTGATATCTACTAAGTAATATGTAAACATATCTATATCCTTGATGCCAAACTCAACCCAATCGATAAAATGCGATGTGTCATTCACATACCTCTTAATATACGACACAAGGAAGATGGAGTGTACCCTGTCTAACTGTTGAGGTGGAGCTATGTGGTATTCCACTTTTCCAACTCAATACAATATTTGGAAACGTCTAATTAATCTCATTGATAGAGTGATTCCCTGACCAAATCACTATAATCCACATCATGGTGAAACCCATAATAAGACATAGAATCCCTCCTCGAACTAAAACGTTCTCTATCATCAATGCATATATGACTTATGACAGATTTGTGAAGTCTTCATACACTCCTGGATGTTCTGTACCATCTTAGTAGTTGCTACAACCAACTCTGCGACCGTGAGTACTGACTACCTTTATACAGTCCAGTAATTTTGTGACATGTAGGGTCCTTCATACAAAGACTCAAATGTAGTCATACCGATGGTGGAATGATAGTTGTTGTTATATTAAGACTCCACTAGTGGTATGTGATTCACCCCACTATGTAAAAAATTACAACATTAAAGCTTGCATCACGTCCTCCAAAACCTAAATGGCCCACTCAGTATGGCTGTGAGTTTGGGGATGAAATGATATTCCTAATCGTAACTGAGCGCTGAAAGGATGATTTAATCCCATGCACATATGGGTTCTAAAGTGAGAATCATGATAAAAATCGACCATTGATGGATTTCGATGGAGGAAAACTATCTACCGAGCATAGTAGCATCCCAAGATCTATTCAGAAAACTACTCTTGAATAGTTATGAAGTGGTCCAACATGGTGAGTTGGTCTACAATCACCTAGATGGAATCATTTCCTATTGACGTATGTGGTATTCATATAATGATACCAATGTATATCCCATCCCACGTCTTCTATATAACCTAATTGGTTTGAGTTAAACTCACAGGAACATAGTGCCCATCCTTCACTTGCTGAAATGTAAAGCATCGAGATACAAGCTCTCATACTCCCTTCTTCATCCCTTTCCACCAAAACTAATTTTGGAGGACTTGGAAAATATTTTCCACACATGGATGTAATTATATTTGATATGTATGAAACTATATCAGAATCTCCTCCCAAAACATCTCATGTAACACTATAGATCCTTCAAAAAAAATATGGTCCCCACCTTTTGAAAATCCATCAATAGCATGTCCAGTGGATATCTGAGTATGTTGGGTCTCACAGTTAATATTCTCAAGATGATACTCCAAAATCACTATAATTGATGTGGGGTAAAAATAATTGACTGGAGGTAATATTCTCTATACCTATCTATGAATTATAAGTGAAACAAGACAAACTTATCTAATTATTCGTTCCAAAACTGCAATCATGATGTTCTTATGAGAGAAACTGCTACAACATTTCCATCCCCAAGTGTATAGAAAATATGGAAGTAATAATCCTAGAGAAAATAAATCCATGACCACTTTCTCAAGTTATGTTCCTTGAAAGAGAAAATATACATGATACTCTTGTGATCAGAATGGATGTAAACATTTTCTCCCATCAAGTTGTGTTTCATCATATTTAGTGTGAAGACTATATATACAAACTCTATATCATGGGTTGTGTATATTTTCTCATGTGATCTAAAATGACATTAACCATAGGAAATCACCATTCTCATCTATATTAGAAAAAATCCAGAACGGTTCATGATGAATCATAGAACACTATGTACTCGACACCCTTCTCCAGCAATCTGAAGATGGGAGTGCTTGAAAATTTCTACCTAAACTTATAGAAAGCATGTAAGAACCTCTCCATCCAAATGAGATGATGCACCTTTTGGGTTAGAACTAACATAGTAGATGATATACTAGATAAATAATGTATCAATCTATGGTAATAGATTTATAACATAAAGAGGTTTCAAACATCCATCATTCTTCCAAGAGGCCCCCTTGATAACAATGCCTTAAAATTGGTTGGGTCCACTGCCACTCAATGTGCTTAGATAACATGTCCTAGAAAGTGGAACTCTTGTATTAAGAACTAGAATTTTGAGAGTTTTCAATATAGTTGGTGTTTCTAGACTATGTCCATAACCATCCTTAAGTGTCTCATTTTCACCACCCCAGACTCTGAGTACACAAGGGTATCATTAATGAAATCAACAATCAATCGGTCTAAGACATGTTGAATGATCTGATTCAAGAGTACCGTGAACACTAACAGAGAATTAGTCACACCAAAGGGCATCACCATGTAATAATAGTGATAATAGCGACATATGGATGAGGTCCTTATTATTTCCCCTTCCTGTACTTGAAATTAGTTATAACTTGATTAGAGGATAACATTTGAGAACCCTAATTCCCATAACAACTGACCAAAGATGTCATTAATCATCGGTAGTGGAAACTTGTTATTTATGATGACATGATTAAAGAACCGGTAGTCCATACAAATCTCAACCTCTCATTCTTCTTATTAGAAAACAAAATTAGTGTTGACTAGGGAGAAACACTAGGTAAACAAATATCTTCCTATGAAAGGCCACCAAAATCACCTCATCTCGTGAATATTTGTGGGAGCCATTTGATATGCTAAACCAAATTCTATAATTATATAATAAGATTTGTGGAATGAAATGAATGATTAAAACTTGTGTCTATTAGTATTATAGATAAGGTAAAAAGGAAACTGATCACACCTTGAATCATTTCCAATGCATCTAAGTCATAATCCTCAACCTCCTGCATCTGTCCCCACCCCATTCCTATAACTCTCAAAGCCTGGTGTGGACCACATGAATGTGGTGGTGGTTACATGTCACAACATCTACCAACCCTCACTACTCTACCAGATCCCCTACCACATCTGACACCCTATGTAACTTCATTCTCATTCCACTATACCTCTCTCAGCGGCCCATCCACAGTCTATAAGATAGATATTCAATGAGTTGGAAAATCATGTGCATGATGTCCTCTATAGTCCCATGAGTAGCACCACTTCTCCCTATGATGAAGGGACCCATCATGAGAGCTCAAAACTACACAACCTCCATACGGGGATCTCATCCTGAAGAATCTTGAACATCCATGTCCATGAGAAAGATATTGTCTCCCTTCTGTGAAGGTCTCTAGTCTTATGTTCTAACCATCGAAATCCACTGCTTGTATGTTCTCAGCCAAGAAACTATGAACCACCAAAGATCTATCTAGAACCCCACATATTTATGAATGAGTAGAAGGGTAAAATTGGATCATATGTCTCTAGAAATTACTCCCTCAAAGGTCTATTACATAAATAACAAATTACGAACCATATCCATGATGTATATGGAGTGGTTGGTAAAGCATAATGATTAAAAAACTACTGTTGTGCTTCTATGCTAGAGCTGCAGAAGCACTTGGATATATACAATCCTTACCTCATCTAGAGATAAGTACTCTTCGAAAAGGTTCCAGAACTATGACCACGATATAGTCACATTCTCATATTATTGGGTCACCAAACAACACCATTATTTTACTATTCCATAGAGAAGGCTCACCTCCATGACCACCTTCAGATCCACTTTTGTCTTGACCAGGAGAAATACTTTTGTCCCTACCTCAAGCCAGTCGTCAACTACCTCTGGGTCAGTCTCACCTTAGAACCTAACAGATATATATTACAGAAAGTCATGAAGTGTGATTATCCTATGCACCTCATCCACTAGTACTGTAGGCAGCATCAGCTTCTCGATAAGTTGTGGTATAGCTGATGCACCACTTAGAGGTTGAACCTTTGTAACTAGTCCCTATATCAACACCTAATCATTCAGGGAATCATCCCTATGATTATGATGCTATGAACTAGAAGGAATAATTCAAATAGGAATCATGAACGTAAAAAATACGTACCACGGTCCATGAAAATATTAGGAGATATGACTCAAAAAGGATAAGGAAACCAAAACCCATTCATATATGATTCATGTACCATTGTTTCCCCTATAACCAATGTTTTCATGTACCAAGTCAAAAAGTAGGTTAATAGAGTCTTGGTGAAAGGATTTGAATGCCATAACACCAAAAATAGAGTCGTTATTTAATGCCCCGACCCCAAAAGCCCAGAGTCAGTGCATTATTACATAACATTAGCATGATTACTAGGAATCAAGTCCCGAAGGACCAATTAGTATAGTTGTCTTGGAAAATAGATTACATACGTGAATGTTACATTACACATTAGAAAATAAAAAAAAAATGGGACTTTAATAATGACATTAATCCCCTTTCTTAACCCTTCTTATCAATCATAATAGACATCTTGGAATTCTATGAAAATAAAACATAAGGGGAGATCTCAAATGTTCAGTAAGGATAACAATATAGCGGAAACTTTCAAAATTAAGCATAAACATTTAAGGAAATGTATAAGACCAAATAATTGTCTTTTAATATTATACCTCAGCATAATGTAGAAAATATAAATCAAATAATGAAATTTACTTATTCGCATGTATTTTATACTAGTCGAATAATCACATGTAATATCAATATCCAATTTCATAATGATGTAATGCAAAATGCTAGACTTCATTACCATAGAGTCAAGGCCTCATGCCAAGAATACACCTAATATTTTTTCAAGGCCTTGTTTCATGACAATAGTTTGTTTAATGAGACCTACCGATGCATCGATGAACTATAGCGGGCTCCACCCATCACTTACTAAGTCAAACGCATTCCTCTTATGAAAAGGTTTAAACATAACATAAACATTCGTATTAAAACTAGCATACGAAATGTAAATACTTTATCCATAAACCATGAATGGTATAAAAATAACACATCCACTATCAAATATATCAAAAAACCTTCAATAAAATATAGAAGATTTGTATCATAAGGAATCAATTTTAAACAAGTGTAAAATCTATCAATGGATGCTGACATTGATGAAATAAAAATAATTTGAGAGAAATATCTCTTTTTTTGAAATCATTAAAAAGTCAAATAATTATAAAAGAAAAAATTTATTTTGAAAATATTATTATAATCTTGAATGGAAAGATTCAATGATGTTATAACCACTGCAAATAGCTGAACCCACCGTATAAGTTAAAAAAGACTTTCTTAACTTAATTGTGTCGAAAAGGTCATAAAGTACATTGTTTGGAAAAAGATGGAAATATTACTTTAAAAACATATATGGTTAAATAAGGATATAAATGAATTTTACATTATAGTATAGTAAATAGTAAAACTGTTTTGAAATACATTTTTAAGAAAATACGGATGTTCATGATAAAGAGGTCCCAGTAGATACTTACGTATTAATAACCTCATATAAGTAATGTGATTATAAAATTAATCATTACCTTGTACTTTTACTTAGTCGATGGTATGTTAACCTCCTATATAATAGTTAAAAAAAATTGTTATTAAATTATAGAATAACTATATACATAAATATTATATCATATATAATCCTCTAATATTGCTTTTGTAAATAATATTTTAGTAGTATCTTCATTTTGTTTGTTAACTGATTCATTCTCCTTTATATGATTGGTTACGTATGTCATGTTTGTTATGAAGAGAATGTATTTAATTCATATATAGAATGATATTATGTTCTTAAAAATTATTTTTAGTAATAAAATGAAAAATATTCTTGAATGATTATGATGGGGAATGAATCCCCTCGCGTTCATGGAGACGGTAATCCGTACGTAGCATGAGCGACAATATCATTATATTGATGGAGAAATCATTTGTAATTGGATGGTATATCATATATAAAGAATCGTTAACATGTTATATTTATTATTTACATCAATTATACACATTATTATACCCATCAAAATAATGATGTGTTTGAATAACAAACTAAACCACGATGTGGAGATGGTAAACCGTACATACACATGTATGGTGACTTTTTCATTTATAAGATGGATAGAATAACGAATATGATTGTACCATATTTATAATAACATCAATGTATTTAAAAGATATTTGAGTTATTGTTTTGGTATGGAAACAACAATGAAAAAGAAAGTGGAAGAAGAAAAGAACTGGAAAGAGGGTGGTCAAATTATTACCTCTTCTTCGAGTATTTAATTTTGAGTTGATCAAAAGGGCTCCATAGGCTGGAATTATAATCAATGTAAAGACTCTAGGTTGATGTGAGGGAATTTGGGAGGATATTTGTGCAGGGGTTGTCTGATTCAAATGGAATTGGAGGTGTGAAATTAAGAGAAAGTGAAGTACCCTTTAATAAGAGAGGTGAGGGTCACTTTAAGAAATGTTTGAAATATTATTTTATAATAAAATAATTTTTGGTTTATAATTGACCTAAAATGATTTATTTATAAGATATGGGGGATGGGTCGAAAACCACCCAACTAATAGGTTTTAGACAGGTCTAGTTCACCATATTAACTTATCTTTTAGATTTTACTCTTAGTTAAATAGTGTAACTTTTACCATGTATTCTTGTATTCTTACACTATATGGTAAATAAACTTACTATAAAAATCCAAGAGATCATAAAGTTGTTAATTAATGACATATATAATATTATTTAATCCCTTTTACCTAACCTTATATTTTTATGAATATTATGTAATTTAATAATATAATATTTGTTTTAAAAACTCATTTATGTCAATTTTGACACTATTTAGTATTTGGTTTTTGTAAAAGTAATCACAACTTTATTACATGAAAATAGATAAATTGAATCAACCCTAACATGTCATATTCACCTAGAAATTTTTTGGATGTTATAAAAACATTGAAATTATATTTATTTTAATATTTATTGTAACACCCAAAGATTTCATAGTACGTTATCTCTTCAAAGTAATTCTATAACTTGCAATATATGCAACACTATGTTCGAGCGCACCATGACTTACCAAACTAGCCATTCAAAAAGTGTTTATGAATAGTGTTAAATAGATTTTGAATTTTATATACTCTATATAATTTTAGAATCCATATTATGTGTTTCTTAGACATAATATATGAACAAATTCATTTTTTCAAATAAAAGAAGTAGTTTTCAAAAAAATGAAATTTTACCGCCTATTTAATAGAAAATACTTTTTAAAACAAATATCTGACATTTTTTAATATTAAATTTAATGATATTAAATTATTCTTTAGATTAGAGATATAAAAATTATGTTTGGATAAATGTTTGGTTCTTTTCTCATAACTTCCATATTTTGATGAGTAGTGAAAAAATAATAAATTTTAATTGAAAACAACATTTTTAATCGAAATAATTTATAGTGTTAAATTATGAATTTGAAAGGTATGGAAGTATAACTAGATTATATTTTTATGATTTAATACAATGTAGGTAATTCTAAATAATATCACATTTAAATTTGACATAAACACATGTCAATCTTTTGATAGTTTTTATTTTTTTAAAACAATTATATTTTGTTTTGACAACGAGAAATAATTATAAATTTATTAATTCAAATTTTATATTATGAATTTAATAAAATATAATTCATTTTTCAATTCATAATATCAAAATTATCTTAGGGTGAATTTTTGATATTTTTCAGAAAACATTAAATTTTTTACGAATAGTGGAAAAAATTACGTTATTATTCAAAATCGACTTTTTATTTGTGTCATTATTTATTTTAATTAATAATATTTTATTTAAAAAAATATATATAAAACCAATATAAGTTCAATTTAATTCATTGGATTCATTTAATAATAAAACTAAATCTATAAAATTTTATTGAACTTTTTACTATCTTTTACCCACCTTCTAGAAGCATTTGAAAATTTGCATAAATCATAATTTTACCACATCTGTGAGTTGAATTTCAAAAATCCAAGAGATACTGTTAATATCAGAAAGTAAAATGTGGTTCATTAAGATGAAAATATTTTTTGGTGAATAGTAACTTTTGACTTTTATTTACCACAGTTAAAAGTAAATAGGGTAAATAAAGGTAAAAATGATATTATAATTACCCTAACACATGTACTAAATCTATTGGATAAAGATATTTAGACTAAAAAAAATTTTAGGAAAAAAATATGATCCTTTAGGTCCACTGAGATTAGATTTGTACATTTATTATTATTATATTTAAAAAAGAGTTAAAAGTGTTAAATTCAAGGTTTAATAACTAAATAATTTTTAATATAAGTATACACATAAGATAAATTTGACTATAAATAATATTATAAAGATAAAATGATTTTCAATATAAGGGTATTTTATTTATAAATTTTATATTTTAAATAATTAAATTTTTTTATGACAAAATGATGATGGAGTAATAGCCTTATTAATTAAAGAATCAAATAAATTGTATTATAAATATTAAAATTAATACAATTTCATTGTTTTGATGACATAAACGAATTTTCTAGGTGAATATGACATGTTAGGGTTGATTAAATATATTTTTCTTGAAGCAATCAAGCTGTTATGACTTTCACAAAAACAAAATACCAAATAGTGTGAAAATTGACACAAATGAGTTTTTTAAACAAATACTATATTATTAAATAATGTATTTTTTCCTAAAAATATATAGTTCAGAAGAAGGACTCTTATAATAATATATATGTCATTTATGAATTACTTGGGGTTATATTGGCATTTTATAGTAATTTTATTAACCATATAAAATAAAAAGACAAAGAGACATGATAAATGTTAAACTATTTAACTAAGAGTTAAATCTAAAATATAAGGATAATTTGGAAACCTAAACTTGTCTAAAACCAGTTGGTTGAGAGTATTTCTACCAATAACCATATAAGTATCAAAATAAATTCATTTGGAGCCATTATAAACTGAATATTATTGAATAATAAAATACTAATTCAAGCTTTTCCTAAAGTGACCCTCACCCCAATGATAAAAGGAAACTTCCCCTTATTTTAATTTCACACCTCCAAATCCATTTTTCTCAGCCAAACCATACCTTTATATCCTCCAAACATCGCTAATATAAACCTTGAGTCCTTAAATTGATCATGAAACCATCTTAAGGAGCTCCTTTGATCAACTCGAAAGAAAACACCCGAAGAAGAGGTAATAATTTCACCACCCTATTTCAAGTTAATTTCTTCTTCCACTTTCTATATCATTGTTTTTTCCAAACAAAAATAATAATTATAGTTCCTATTACATACTGTGATGTTATTATATATATGGTACACCCATATTCTTTATTCTATCCATCCTATAAATTACAAAGTCACCATATGTGCGTACGTACGGCTTACCGTCTCCACGTCGTGGTATAATATGTTATTCAAACTCTTCATTATTTGGATGAGTATAATAATGAGTATAACTGATGTAAATAATACATATAACATGTTAATTATTATGTATATATGATATATTATCCAATTAAATATGATTTCACCATCAATATAATGATATTGTCGATCATGCATAAGTACGGATTACCGTCACCATGAACACGGTGAGATTCAGTCCCAATCATAATAATTCAAGAATAATTTTTATTTTATGATTAAAAATAAGTTTTAATAACATAATATAATTCTATATATGAATAAAATTCATTCTATCTACAATAAACATGGCTTACGTAGCCAAGAAAATAAAGGAAAATGGTTTAGCTAACACCTGAAACAATGATACTACTAAAACATTATTATCAATGTCATATTGGAATATCATATATGATATCATAATTATGTATATAATTCTTTTCTAATTTAAAAACAATCATATAGATATTATAAAAGAGGTTGATGTACCCTCGACCAAGGAAAATTACAAGGTAACGGTTAATTCCACAATCTCTTCATTATCCGAGGTTGTTTATACATGAGTATCTACTAGGACATCTTTATCATCCACATTGGTGTTTCTTAAAAATATATTTCCAAAACATTTTACTATTTACTATACTATGGGTTAAATTAATTTATACAATTGTTTGACTTTTTTATAAAATTTTTATAAAGGAATTCATATATCGTTTATCAAACAAGTTTCTTTACGACCTTTTAGACAAAATTAAGGAAAGAATGTTTTTTAACTTATACGGTTGGTGCAGCTATTTTCCTCCGTTATAAAACCTTCTAAGATTCCATTAAAAGATTATAAAATCAATTTCAAAATAAATTTTTTCTTTTATAATTACATTAATTCTAAATGATTTCATAATAGAAAGAGATATTTCTCTCAAAATGTTTTGATTTCATCTATGTCAACATCCTTTGATGGATTTTAAACTTTTTTGAAGTTGATTTATTAGGATACCAATATTACTTATTGTATTGATGGTTTTTTGATATATTTGACTATGGATGTGTTATTTTTATACCATTAATGGTTTATGGATAATGTATTGACATTTCATATACTAGTTTTAATACGAATTCTTATGTTATTTTTAAACCTTTTCTTAAGAGGAATGCATTGGACTTAGTAACTGACGGGTGGATCCATCTATTGCTCCTCGATGCATCGATAGGTATCATGAGACAAACTAGTGTCTTGGCATGTGTTCTGGACAAAATATTATTTGTATTCTTAGCATGAGGCCTTGACTATGTGGTTATCAAGTCTGGAATTATGAATTCCATCATTATGAAATTGGATATTGATATTACATGGGATATTTCAACTAGTAGAATATCCATGTGAATAAGTAAATGGAATAATTTGATTCATCTTTGCCATATTATGTTGATGTTTAATTTTAAAATTATTTTGATTTATTATTATATATTTACATAATTTTTTTTCTTATTTAATAAATTTTCTGCTATATTATTATCCTTATTGAACATTTGAGATCACCCCTTTCTTATGTTTTATTTTCCTAGGATTCCAAGAAATGTATTTTTATTGATAAGTAGGGTTAAGCTAGGGGATTAATGGTTTTCTCAAAGGATAATTTATGTTGCGTTCTATTTTCTAACGTGTAATGTAATGTTCATATATGTAATCTATTTTCTAAGACTACTGAACTGATCGGTCTTTCTAGACTTGATTCCTTGTAATATTACTAATGTATTAAAATAATGCAATGAATCCGGGCTTCTAGGGTCGGGGCATTATAGTTGGTATCAGAGGCAGTTTAGTAAAAACCTTGTGAACTAGAGTTAGATAAACTCTTATTAGAGCACATTACCCTAAGATAGACTTTGAGGATGAATATTGATGAACATCCTAGAATTTTGGTAATGTATAGATTTTGTGAATTTTCTAATAAATACATACATGTCTAAATAAGAGTAGGTAGAGGTAGATTTGGTACAGATGTACCTTAGATTGAAAACCCTGACAAGGAGTTTCGGGCATTACCCAGGGTATCCTGGTACACGACAACGGGCCTTGCTACACTCTAGGTTATGACACTCCATGGGGATATGCTTAGGATAAATCAAATTTCCATTACAAGAAATTATGATGGATTTAGGAGTAAATACTTCCTCAAAGAAAACATTTTATGATTATATATTATAGGCATAATCTTTTCATTTTACATTAGGTATTTTAAAAGATTGTAATTATGCATTGCGATTCATAAACTAACCTAGTGTATTCCATTGTTTAGAAAAGGAACCTAGTAGATGGAATGAGAATTACAGCAATACACATTATTAAAAGATTAAGAAGGATAATATCTTTCATATTATTAAGCCAACATTTAAATGGGAAGTAGTCTCCCACGTATTATCATCATATAAAGAAATAGTATCATGTGTTAATAAGATATGTAAAGAATTCACTGAGTCTTATGGCTTTGAAGGGAAGAAAGAGAAGAAAAGGATGGAAGAGAGAATGATCGATAAAGGGAAGAGGTGAAAGAAGGATTTTCCCATATGTGATAACTGTGGAAATAATAAACTTGGTAAATTATTGAAGGGAATGGGAGATTGTTATAAGTGTGGAGAAAAAGGACAACATGTATTTGATTTCAAGGTTCTGAAAAAGGTTTCAAGTGTACAGTGCTTCATCTCCAAAGAGTTGGGTCACTATGTGAATCAATTTTAGAATCATTATAGTATACCCAAATGTTGCTATTAGATAATAATCATGTTATGATACTTCCGTAGATGAAGAGGAATGATTAGTGTTCTTATGTTGCTGTTAAAGAATTGAGTCATTTGGGCATTGCATTAATGATGTACATGTTATAATAATTATAGATTATATAAGGATTATATTGTAGTACTATTTCATTAAGGACTTGAGATTGTGTGGAACCAAGAAATGTGACTCAATAACATGATTTTTTTTAGAAAATATATAGATGAGAGCAAGATAAACAATAATATGGTTTTGATACTAAGGTAGTGATTTTGGAATAATATATGATTGATTTGGATAAATTATATTGGATATTCTTGACTACCTTGAAAATGATTAATGATTTTTATATTCAATAATTGTTGGAGTTTACAACATTTTTGGATAGAAGAAGTATATCAAGTATTCTATAAGGAATAAGGGAGAATGAATGTAATCAATATGGTTTTATAGTATTCCAGGGTGTTACAATGGTTTAAAATAATACACGATGAAGGTATTCACATGATATTATGTGGATAAAAGGATCTTCATTATGTTTTAATTCTTTATAAATTTTGGACTGTACGTTTGGACAGATGTATTTTAGATATGTCTAAGGGTTGGAATTGATTATGTTTGACATTGGATACTATTGTTACGGTTATTTCATTTCTTGAGATTATTTATGGATAGTCATAAAAAGAATAACCCAGAGGTCGGTCGATAACCTGTCACATCTGGAAAATCCGTGAGACTTGAACCTCCAAATAAAGGGCGACAAGGGAGGACCACATACCACTAGAACATGTGATGTCCTAGTTTGTATAATGTAGTTTTTATAAATTTTCTGACAAATAAATTATAAATTCATTATTTTTGGAACCCTATAGAATAAGGATAAATAGAATATTTTTGAATTATATTATATTTTGGAGTGAAAGATGAGTTTCTGGAAGGAATTAGTTAATGGTTGAAACTCTACTTGTCAAGTATATATATATTTTCTCTTATTCTATGAATAAATTAACTCTTAAACTTTAGAGAAGGGATCAAAAAACCAAAAATGTTTTATCCGTATACCTTATGTTTTGTTGAACCGATGATATTATAAAAATCATAGATTGATGGCTTTGAGGCCCTTAATTTTACACTTGTTTGTGACAGATGACCTCAATGACACCCTATAAATATTTACATTTTTCCTCAAATTATGTGTATGCCAACCCGACTTTTTATTACGCAATTAAACATAATTTATTACATAAACTTCACTTGATACAACATAGAAGATCGAGAGGTATAGTGTCTTTAGGGATTAGGGTCATTACAGAACAACTTAAAACATGAAATAAAACATCTTTATTGAAAACATTCATTACATGATCACTACATTCCGTCGAACTTAGCATTTCATGGGATAACCTGAGGACATGCATAAGATCATGGTGAGCTATAAATCCTAGTAAGGGAATAATCATGGAATACCACAAGGAATATAATACATGTTAGACAATAGGAATATCAATAAAGCATAAGAGAAACATAAACATAAAGGCCTGATAAAGCATGATAATCGTAACATGGAAAAGTGGCAACAACACTTAACATGGAATTAGCATGAGCCAAGGCTCATTGGACATGGAGCATGAGTAAATCCTCAATCCACATGAAGCATTAGTAAAACCTCATTGTACTTGAATTAATATGATTAAACACCCATTGCACATGAATTATCAAGATTCTATAATATACCCATTGCATTGGAGTTCTGTAAGGGTGCACCCTTCTTAAACATTTCATTTCATGCATAAGTGTGGCACTTGGATCATAAAACATAGATTCAGAAAACATCATCATTTATTACATGATAAAGGAATGTGGAATTAATACATGAAACATTATAATAAATAATTAAATGTATATAATGGTGAATACCCTTGATAGATAAATGTGCATATTATTCACTACACAATGACATTGGCTTGGAAAATCGTTGCAATTTCGGCAGTGTAATGATGTGATGTAAAAATTCCTAAAAATGGTTGATGAGAGAGATAGGGGTGTCTTATAATATATAAATTAAATTTACAGTAATGTGGGGTCATATAAATACATGTCCCAACAATTTTAATGGAATTTAGATTCATAATACAAAACGATTATTTGGATGTAAAAGAAGAGAGAGAAATCCCTCATGAAATTCTGGCATAGTAACGGGTGTACATGGGAGGCATTTATTGCGAGAGAAAGTGGTGTC
The DNA here is from genome assembly GCA_963277665.1 of Viscum album. Taxonomy (NCBI): domain Eukaryota; kingdom Viridiplantae; phylum Streptophyta; class Magnoliopsida; order Santalales; family Viscaceae; genus Viscum; species Viscum album. Next base: position 1,205,664,114 of record OY728127.1, on the reverse strand, counting down.
TCACCATATGTAAATGAAATGGATAGTAAGAGGGGGTCATAAAGATACATGTACCAACAATTTTAATGGAGTTTAGATGCATAATACAAAAGGATTACTTGGATGTAAAAAAGTGAGTGAAATCCCTCACGGAATTTATGTATAGTAACAGGTGTACATGGGAGGTGTTTATTGGGAGATAAAGGGGTCTCCCATAATTCAAAAATAAAGGGGGCAGTATGGGGGAGTTTCCAAACCATACCCCAACATTTATAATTGAAATTAAAAGGAAATAACAACATTACGAAAATTGGACAAAAATGAGAAAGGAAGAAAAACCCTTACATGGATGTTTGCTTCCAAAGGCTTGAGAGAGGCTTCATGGGGTATTGGGGAACCTTGGGAGGATTATAGATAGAGGAAGTAAAAGGTTGTATGAACTCCAAAGGACTTGAGTGAGGAGGAAGTGGGATCTTGGGTGGGTTTATATAGGAAAGGTGGGGGAATTCTTTATTATTTAGGGTTGTGACCCTCACATTAATCAAATCCAAACCACAAACCAGCCAATGGTTTTTACCATGGTAATTGGAAAAGGGAAGTGGAAAAAAATATTTTATAAGGCCCATGTCCGAACTTCATAAAATAATGGGGTTGGTTATTTTGAGGTGGGTCACACTCCAAAGGAAAACAATTTAAAATTCCAAAATGTTTAATAAGTCTTGAAGGGTCCACTAATGCTTTGTAAAATCAATCAAACAAACCAAAAATCACATTTTTTTTAATTTTAATTCATATATTGGAAGAACTTAAGGTTTATATTATTTTATTACATCACTATTGGGTCATTATGGTGTCATAATCACATTATATAATTAAACGGTATTTAATTTTTACCCAAAAAATTGACTGTCATAGAAAATTATGAAAACATCAGCGTTGGATAATTTTCATGTCCTGATTCCTGAAATAATATTCATTTTATCGAAATAGTTTTCTAAATAAGTTAATTTTCACTTTTAAAATTGAAACTGATTTTTTTTTTAAAATTCATGGGTTTTGACAAAAATGGCTTTCAAACCATAATAAAAATTACAATTTCATTCATTAAATTATACGATCATTTATATTTAATAAAAATTAATTTAATAATAATAATATTTTATTAAAATATTATTTTATTAAAAAATAAATTAATTCATCAAAATAGATATCTTAGTTGAGCTTGAACTAAAAATACTATTTGAGCTTTAAAAACAATTTAAAAGGTAACAATAATAAAATGAAAGTATATTCATTATTATATACAAAAATAATGTACATAACCATAGTACTAGAGTCTTGTTACATAACCCCTTATAAAGCCCACATAATACTAAAGTGTAAGGTGTGCGATGATGGCAGACTCTTATGGTGGAAAGGATTACATTGCCCGGGTGGTAATCTCTATTTACTTCCACTTATCTCGTAGGCGGACCCGCTCGAGCTTATCATATTCAAGCTCAGCTTTGGATTGGTCAAGATCAAAACCCAATGATGCCACCTCCTTTCCGAGCTCCGAAAAATGGGATTCGTATGGGGCACATCTACTGGATGAGGCCATCACATCCTTTTTCTGAGTAAATTGGATTTGTTAATGCCCTGTATTTAAACTAATCATGTGATCACTGTTCAATGGCTATATTAGCAACAGTCACAATTTTTAACATAAAACCAAAGAAGATGACATTTTATATTAACATTTTACATAAAGAGACATTTAATTAGATCAAGAGGGATTTTCATTAATGAAAGTTTGGGTCGTTACAATCTTTCCCCCTTAAGAAATTTCTCCCTCGAAATTTCCTTTTCCCACTCTAAAAAATGTGGGTATCTTTGCTTCATCATTTCCTCCGATTCTCAGGTCACTTCATCGAACTTGTGGTTTCACCACAACACCTTGACGAAAGGAATTGTCTTATTTTGTAGAACTTTTTCTCTACGATCTAGGATCTTCACTGGTTGCTCCTCATAAGAAAGATCATCCTTTAACTGTACCACCTCTAAAGAGAGTACATTTGAAGGGTCCGGTATTTACTTCCTTATGAGGGATACATGAAAGACATCATGTACTTTGGCCATGGTAGGTGGAAGTTCTAGTCGATAGGCCACATCCCCAACATGATCAAGAATCTCGAAGGGGGCGATGTATGTTGGACTTAACTTCCCTTTCTTTCCAAACCTCATGACTTTATTCCATGGAGATATGCATAAAAATACCATGAATCCAATGTTAAACTCAAGGTCTCGTCGATGGTTATCTGCATAACTCTTCTATCGACTCATGGATGCCTTGATATGCTACCAAATGGATTTCACCTTCTCCACCATTTCATCAACCATTTCTTGTCCAAGAAACTTATGCTCACTGAACTCATCCCAACATGCCAGTGTTCTACGCCTTTTCCCAAAAGGGCTTAATATGGTGCCATTTGGATGCTTGAGTGGAATCTGTTATTATAAGAGAACTCAACTAGAGTAAGATGTTGATCTCATATTTCTTTAAAGCCCACTGAGCATGCTCTCAATATGTCCGTAAGTGTTTGGATTGTCTACTTGGATTGGCCATCAGTTTGAGGATGATAGGCCGTACTGAATTTCAGTTTAGTATTCAGAGCATGTTGAAGACTCTTCCAAAAATTATAGGTTAATCTTAGATCTCAATCAGACCCAATAGATAGTGGTACTCATTAAATCCTTACCACTTCTCGTATATATATCTGTTCCAGTTGATCCAATGAAAAATCCCCCCGAATAACAATGAAGTGTGAGGCATTTGTATAGAGATTCAAAACAACACAGATTGTATTGTTTCCATTATATTTCATTGGAAGTCCTATGAAAAAGTCCATGGTGATGTTCTCCCATATCCATTCTGGTATGGGCAATGGTTGCATCATCCCCGTAGACTTCTGCCTCTTTGTCTTCACTTGTTGACACACGAGGCACTTTGATGTATATTCAGCTATCTCAATCTTCATATTATCTATCACGACTCGTCCCCCGGGGCCCGTGTCGTAACTACCCCAAGCCTGCCTTTAATAGGCCAGGGGTTGGCGACTAGCACCAGAGGCGTAAATCCCTATAACCGGGAAGGAATTGCCTCTTTAAAACGTAAACACACACATCCAGAGTACAAGAAGAAGTAACACTAAGTAAACTGAGTGTACAAGAAAGTACGGAAAAGTAAATGGGCTAGTATACAAACCCAAACTGAGAGTTCATGTAACACCCCATGATTTCATAGTGTGTTACTTCTTCATAATAAATCAATAACTTTCACTACACGCAACACCGAGTTCAAGCGCACCATGACTTACCAAACAAGCCATTCAAAAGAGGTTATGAATAATATTAACTAAATTTTGAACTTTATATAATCCTTATAATTTTAGAATCCATATTATGAGTTTCTTAGACATAATGTAAGAACCAATTCATTTTTTTCAGATAAAAGAAGTATTTTTCAAAAAATGCACTTTTACTGACTTTTAATGGTGAACCCTTTTTGAATCCAATATTATAAACTTTTATATATTCAATTTGACTAAATAAATTAATTCTATAGTATAGGGACATCAAAAATTTACAATGTAACACCTCAATATTCCACGGTACGCTTCAGTTTGAATAATACAGTAGCGTGTGTGGTACGCAACTTCGAGATTCTAACACACCGTGACCGATCAAAGTAGCAGTTATGAATAGCAATACCCAATTTTGAAATTTTATAAATTTTAACCCTCAAAATGGACTTCATTTTTGGATTCTTAATATCGAAATTATCCTATGATGAAATTTTGGTACTTTTCGGATAACATTTATATTTTGATGAACAGTGAAAATTTCTAAATTTTAATTAAAAACATCTTTTTTAATCAAAATAATTAATAGTGATATATTATGAATTTGAGTATTTTTAAAGTATATTTAGAATATATTTTTACCATTTAATCCAATGTTGTTTATTGGAATTAATTTCACTTTAAAATTTGACATAAACAAGTATCAATCTTTTGATAGTTATTGTTTCTTAAAAACACGCTATTTGTTTTGCTAACGGGAATTAATTTTACAATTAATTAATTCGACTTCTATGTTTTCAATATGAATAAATGGACATCATTTTTGAATTCGGAATATCAAATATAGCATAGGCTGAATTTTTGGTATTTTTCTGAAAAACATCAATTTTTGATGAATAGTGAAACCACTTAATGGTAGTTCAAAAACTGAATTTTTCATAAAACATAATTTTACCACTTCTGTGAATGGAATTTCAAAAATCCGAGAGACACAGTTGATATCAGTAAGTAAAATGTGGTTCAATGAGATGAAAATAATTTTTGGTGAATAGTAACTTTTTACTTTTATTTACCACGGTTAAAAGTAAATAGGATAACTAAGGATACAAATGCTATTAATATTACCCTAACACATGTGCTAATTCTATTGGAAAAGTTTATCTCGACCAAAAACAACCTTAGGAATAAAATATTATCATTTAGGTCCACTTGGATTAGATTAGGACATTTATCATTATTTAATTCAAAGAAGAGTTAAAAGAGTTAAAATCAATGTTTAACTACTAAACCATTTTTAATATAGGGTTACATATAATATAAACTCAATTATAAATATTAATTAGAAAGATAAACAAATTTCCTACATAATGATATTTTATTTATAATTTTTATACATTATATAATTTAATTTATTTATGACACAATGGTGATGCAGTAATTACCATAATAGTGAAAAATTAAGATAATTGATATTATAAATACCCAAATAAATATAATTTGAGACTTTTTATGAATTAAACTAATTTTATAGGTTAATATGACATGTTAGTATTAATTTAAATAATTTTTTTTGAACTTATCATTCTTTTATGTTTTTCACAAAAATCAATTACCAAATAGTGTCAAAATTGACATAAAATAGTTTTTTAAACAAATATTATATTATTAATTTATATTCTATTCTTAAAAATCTAAGGTTCAGCCAAATGACTTAGATAAGTATATATATATTAATAATGAACCACTTGGGGTTCTTTTGTCTTTTTATGGTATGTTTAGTAACCATATAGGGTAAGAAAACAAGAAGACGCGGTAAAAGTTAAATTATTTAACGTTGAGTTAAATCTAAATGATAAGGACAAAATAGTAACCTAAACTTGTATAAAACTTATTGGTTGAGATTATTTCGACCCATAACCACCTTATCTTCCTAAAAAATCAATTTGGAGCTATTAAAAACTGGATATGACTTTATTATAAAATAATATTTTAAGTTTCCCTAAGGTGCCCCTCACCCCTATTATAAAAGGGAACTCCCCCTTCTCTCAATCTCACACCTTCAAAGCCTTTTGGTTCTCCCAAACCCTTTCCAAATACTCTCTCGAATTCTCTCACTTAATCCTATAATCCCTCCTTTAGTCAGAAATCCATCCTAAGGAGTCCTTTTGATCAAATCAAAAGGAATAACCCGAAGAAGAGGTAACATTTTCACCACCCTCTTTCAAGTTAGTTTCTTCTTCCAATTCCTCTTTGTTTATTATTTCCATTCTAAAATAATAACTCCATTATCTTCTATATACTTTGATGTTATTATAAATATGGAACAACCATATTCAGTATTCTACCCATCATTTGAATGACATGTCACCATACGTGCGTACGTACGGCTTACCGTCTCCACGGTGTGGTGTAATTGTTATTCAATATATTATTATTTAGATGGGTATAATAATGATGTATAATTCATGTAAATAATAAATATAACAATATAATTATTATGTATATATGAAATACCATCCAATTATATATTATTTTAATATCAAAAGAATGATATTGTCGCTCGTGCGTACGTACGGACTACCGTCTCCACGACGTGATGAGATTCATTTCCAGGTTCACCATTCATCGACGATTATATATATATATATATATATATATATATTACTAATAAGTATGTAATATATGACATAATAATTTTAGTGTAGATATATATATATTTATATATATAAGTATTTATGTACTTACATATACCTTATTCACTTACTTCCGTTCAATACTATATGAAAACGGAAATAGCGTTTGTGCGTACGTACGGACTACCGTCTCCATAAACGGTGTTTTCCATTTCATATATGTGTCTATTAGACATATTTATATTATAAATATATATGATATGTAAATAATGTTTTATATTCTGGAATTATATATATCATGATCTATGTGATACAATCAGGAGTAACAAGTTAAAACACGCATGATAAAGAAAGCGATTATTACCCGAAATATTAATATACCATGAAAATTATTATTAATTGGGAAGTATAAAGTCATAAATGAATAATGTATGATATAATAAATATTAATATGGTTTTGGTATAATTTAATAACATACTATAGTCTTCATATTGGAGATTAAGCATACCCTCGACTAAAGGAAAGTACAAGGTAAGGGGTTTTCATCTCACTCCTTATTTCCGTGAGATTCATGCCATATTGCCACTATTACCTTTCGTGTGGTGTATGTACTGACTATAATTGTATTCATTGTGTAATACACTTTAATATTTGTGTATTTACATATTCTTTTTATGATACCTCTTTCATGGGTCATATGTTCCGTAAGTTACCAAATTGGTAAGGGTTAATTCCTCAATATCATTATTATCCGAGATTGTTTATGTGTAAGTATTTACTGGGATTATTCTTGTCATACCTGTCCATTTTTCATAAAAATGTTTTCAAAATGAATATTTTAAAGATTTTCAAAAGGTACTCTTTATCAAGATCAGAATTTTAAATGTTTTAAATATTTATCTTTCTAAATCTTTTTTTAATTAATGTCTATGTTTTCAAAATGATTTTAAGGATTTATTTATATGGACATGAATGTTTTGAAATAATAATTCTTTTCAATAGTTTCAAAGTGGTATGGGAAACATTGATTCAACAATGTCTTTACATGACTTATTTTCAAAATTTTGTGACTTTTAAATGTTTTCATGAAAAAGGGGTATTTCTCTCAAAGAGTTTTACAATTCATTTTCATCTATGTCAAAATCCTTTAATGAATTTTTAAGCTTATTTGAAGTTGATTAATTATGATACAAAACTTCCATATTGTATTTAAGGTTTTGTGGTATGTTTGGTTGTGGATGTGTTATTTTTATACCATTAATGGTTTGTGGAGAAAGTATTGACATTTCGTCTGATAGTTTTAATAAGAATGTTTATGTAATGTTTAATCCTATTCATATGAGGAAAGTATTAGACTTAATAAGTGATGGGTGGAGTCCGCTATAGCTCCTAGATGCATCGGTAGGTCTCATGAGACAAACTAGTGTCTTGGCACGAGGCCTTGACAAAATCTTATTTGTAGACTTGGCGCGAGGCCTTGGCTACATGGTTATGATAGTCTGGCATTATGCATTCCATCATTATGAAAGTGGTTATTGATATTTCATTTGATTATTAGACTAGTATAATATCAATGAGAATATGTAAATGAAATTGTTTCTTTTTATCATTGCCATATTATGCTGAAGTTCAAGTTTAAAAGGCTTTTGTTCTAGTCTTATACTCTGCCTTAAATTTTTATTTATGAAAGCTTCCGCTATATTATTTTCCTTACTGAGCATCTAATCTCACCCCTTTCTATGATTTATTTTCCCCAGGATTCCAAGAAGTGTATTTTGATTAATAAGAAGGGTTAATCTAAGTGAATGATGGTGTTCTCAAAGCTCTATCTATGTTGTGTTGTATGTTTGAAATTGTATTGTAATGTTTATGTAGGTAATATATTTTCCAAGACTACTAAACTGATCGGTCCTTCAGGACTTTATTCTTTGTAATTGTGCCAATGTATTAAAATAATTCACCGTCTCTAGGTAACTGGGGTCGGGGCATTACAGTTGGTATCAAAAGAAGTTTAGAAATAACCTTGGAAACTAGATTTATATAAAATCTGATTAGAGTACATAGCCCTAAGATAGATTTTGAGGATTAGTATAGAAGAATTTCCTAGAATTTTGTTATTCTAGAGATTTTGTGAGTTTTTCGTGCAATACATCCCTATCTGGATACGAGCTGGTAGAGGCGGCTCTGGCACAAATGTACCTAGGGGTAAAACCTGAAAACACCGCTTTGAGCTAGACTCGAATGGGAACTAGTGGATGACAATGGGCCTTGCTGCACTCTTGGTTACGACACTCTCAGGGGATATGCTTAGGATAATTCTCATTTTCTTTACAAACTATTATGAAGGGTTATGAGTATATAATTCTCAAAGAAAACATTTTTTTATGATTATGAATTATATCCATAAACTGTTCAATTTATGTTATGTGTTTCACAAGTTTGGAATTAGGTATTTCTATTCATAAATTGACCTAGTCTATGCCATTGTATAGAAATGGCTCCCAGAAGAAGGAATGTGAACTCCAGAAATATGTTTGATCCAAAGAATAAGAAGGATCATGTATTTCAGGGTATTACACCATCATTTAGAAGGGAAATAGTCTCCCATGTATTAACATCATATGAAGAAATAATATCATGTGTTGATAAGATAAGTAAAGAGTTCACTGAGTCCTATGTATTCGAAGGGAAGCAAGAGAAGAAAAGGATGAAAGAGAGAAAGATGTATAAAGGGAAGAGGGAAAAAGAAGAATTTTTTAATATGTGATAACTGTGGGAAGAAACACCCTGGAACTTGCCTGAAGGGAATGGAAGTTTGTTATAAGTGTGGAGAAAAAGGAAACCATGTGCGTGACTGCAAGGGTAAGAAAAAGGTTTCAAATGTACAATGCTTCATCTTCAAGGAGTTGGGACACTACGCGAACCAAGGTCCAAATAATCATAGTATGCCCCAAATGATTCTATTGGATAATAATAATGTTATGATACTACCATATATGAGGAAGAATGATTAGAGTTCTTATGGTGTTAATAAAGGATTATGTCATTTGACTGTTGTATCAACAATGTACTGGTTAATATAATTATGGAGTATATAAGGATTGTCCTGCAGTACTATTTTGAGATTGTGTGGAACCAAGAAATGTGGCTCAATAGCAGGTTAAATTTTTGGAAAATATATGGTTTAGAGAAATATAAAACACAATATGGTTCTGATAATGAAGTAGTGATTTCGGAATAAGGGATGGTTGATTTGAAAAAAAATATATTGGATATTCTTTACTACCTTGAAACTGATTAATGATTTTTATTCCCATCATTTTTAAAGTTTACAACATTTTTGGATATAAGGTGTATATCCAGTATTCTATAAAAAGTAATGGAGCATGAATGTAATTAATAAGGTTTTGTGGTAATTCAGGATGTGCAGTATTTTAAAAGAATACATGATGAAGGTGTTCACATGTTATTAGGTGGGAAAAAGGATCTTAATTGAGTTTACCTTCCTTATAAATTTTGGACTATGAGTTTGGATAGAAGTATTGTGGATAATTCTAGTTTGAGATTATTTTGTATTTCCAAAAAAAGGACAACCCGGAGGTCAGGCGGCAACTCGTCTAATCTGGCAAGCCGAGAGACTTGAACCCACAACTGAAGGGCGACAATGGTGTATCACCTACCACTGACCCATGTGATGTCCTTGATTGGATAATGTAGGTTTTTTTATGGTTCTTCTAGATGAATTATAAATTAATTTTTATTGAACCTTATACGAATAGGATAAATAGAATATTATTTATAAGTTCTAATATCTTTTAGAGTGAAAGATGTGTTTGTGGTAAAACTTAAGATGAAACTCTACTTGTCAAGTATATATATATATATATATATCTTATTCCATCAATAAATTAATTCTTATACATTATTGAAGGGATATTAAAACCAAAAATGTGTTATCCTAATACCTTATGTTTTGTTGAATCGATGGTATTTTAAATCATCATAGATTGATGAATTTAAGTCCCCCAATTTTACACTTGTTTGTGATTGATGACCTCAATCACTACCTATAAATATTTACGTTTTTCCTCCAATTATATGTCTCTAATTTCCACCAATGTTCTCCTAATAAAGATCATTATTTGGTGGTGACCCTTTCATTTCTCTTTTCCACTTATTAAGACTAAATTTTATTAACACAACTTCCGATGTGGGTTTTCCCACAAAGATATTTTCTAATTTCAACCTTTATTTTTGAAGAACAATATAAAATTGCGAGGAAGCAATTTATTGAAGGAGGGAAGAATGTAACACCCCAAGATTTCATAGTTTTTTACTTCTTCAAAATAAATCAATATCTTTCACTACACGCAACACCGAGTTCAAGCGCACAACGACTTACCAAACAAGACATTCAAAAGTGGTTATGAATAATATTAACTGAATTTTGAACATTATATAATCCTTATAATTTTAGAATTTATATTATGAGTTTCTTAGACATAATTTAAGAACAAATTCATTTTTTTCAGATAAAAGAATTATTTTTCAAAAAATGCACTTTTACTGACTTTTAATGGTTAACCCTTTTTGAATCCAATATTTAAAACTTTTATATATTCAATTTGACTAAATAAATTATTTCTTTATAATAGTGACATCAAAAATTTACAATGTAACACCTCAAGCTTCCACGATACGCTTCTCTTTGAATAATACAGTAGCATGTGTGGTACGCAACTTCGAGATTCTAACACACCGTGACCGATCAAAGTAGCCGTTATGAATAATAATACCCAATTTTGAAATTTTATAAATTTTATCCCTCAAAATGGAGTTCATTTTTGTATTCGGAATATCGAAATTTTCCTACGGTGAAATTTTGGTACTTTTCAGATAAATTTTATATTTTGATGAATAATGAAAATTACTAAATTTTAATTAAAAACAGATTTTTTAATCAAAATAATTAATAGTGATAAATTATGAATTTGAGTGGTTTTAAAGTATATTTAGAATATATTTTTACCATTTAATCAAATATTTTTTATTGGAATTAATTTTACTTTAAAATTGGACATAAACAAGTATCAATCTTTTCATAGTTATTGTTTCTTAAAAACACGCTATTTGTTTTGATAACGGGAATTAATTTTAAAATTAATTAATGCCACTTCTATGTTTTGAATTTGAAAAAATGAACATCATTTTTGAATTCGGAATATCAAATATAGCTTAGGCTGAAGTATGGGTATTTTTCTGAAAAACATCAATTTTTGATGAATAGTGAAACCACTTAGTAGTAGTTTAAAAACTAATGTTTTCATAAAACTTAATTTTACCGCTTCTGTGAATGGAATTTAAAAAATCTGAGGGACACGGTTGATATGAGTAAGTAAAATGTGGTTCAATGAGATGAAAATAATTTTTGGTGAATAGTATCTTTTTACTTTTATTTACCACGGTTAAAAGTAAATAGGGTAATTAAGGATAAAAATGATATTAATAATACCCTAACACATGTCCTAATTCTTTTGGACAAGTGTATCTCGACCAAAAACAACTTTAGGAATAAAATATTATCATTTAGGTCCACTTGGATTAGATTTGGACATTTATTATTATTTAATTCAAAGAAGACTTAAAAGAGTTAAAATCAATGTTTAACTATTAAAACATTTTTAATATAGGGTTACATATAAGATAAATTCAATTATAAATATTCAATAGGAAGATAATAAAATTTCCTACATAATTATATTTTATTTATAATTTTTAGACATTACATAATTTAATTTATTTATGACACAATGGTGATGCAGTAATTACCATAATAGTGAAAAATTATGAAAATTGATATTATAAATACCCAAATAAATATAATTTGAGACTTTTTATGAATTAAAATAATTTTATAGGTTAATATAACATGTTATTATTAATTTAATTTAATTTTTTTTATCTTATCATTCTTTTATGTTTTTCACAAAAATCAATTACCAAATAGTGTCAAAATTGACATAAAATAGTTTTTAAACAAATATTATATTATTAATTGATATTCTATTCTTAAAAATCTAAAGTTCGGACAAATGAATTATATAAGGATATATATATTAATAATTAACCACTTGGGGTTCTTTTGTCTTGTTATAGAATTTTTATTAACCATATAGGGTAAGAAAACAAGAAGACACGATAAAAGTTAAATTATTTAACGTTGAGTTAAATCTAAATGATAAGGACAAAATAGTAACCTAAACTTGTCTAAAACCTATTATATGAGGTGATTTAGATCCATCCCCACCTTATCTTTGAAATAAATCAATTTTAAGCTATTAAAACCTGAATATGACTTTATTATAAAATAATATTTTATGTTTTCCTAAGGTACCCCTCACCCCTCTTATAAAAGGGCACTCCCCCTTCTCTCAATCTCACACCTTCAAAGCCTTTTGGTTCGGCCAACCCCTTCCCAAATAATCTTTCAACTTCTCTCAATTCATCCTATAATCCCTCCTTTAGTCATAAATCCATCCTAAAAAGTCCTTTTGATCAAATCAAAAGGAAGAACCCGAAGAAGAGGTAACGTTTTCACCACCCTCTTTCAAGTTACTTTCTTCTTCCACTCCCTCTTTGTTTAGTATTTCCATTCTAAAATAATAACTCCAGTATCTTCTATATACTCTGACATTATTATAAATTTGTCACAACCAAATTCAGTATTCTACCCATCATTTGAATGACATGTCACCATATGTGCGTACGTACGGCTTACCGTCTCCACGATGTGGTGTAATTGTTATTCTACATATTATTATTTAGATGGGTATAATAATGATGTATAATTCATGTAAATAATAAATATAACAAGATAATTATTCTGTCTATATAAAATTCCATCCAATTATATATTATTTTAATATCAAAATAATGATATTGTCGCTCGTGCGTACGTATGGACTACCGTCCCCACGACGCGATGAGATTCATTTCCATGTTCACCATTCATCGATGATTATAACAATATATATATTACTAATAAGTATGTAATATATGAAATAATAATTCTACTTGGGATATATATATTTATATATATAAGAATTTATGTACTTACATATTCCTTATTCACATACTTCCATTCGATACTATATGAATACGAACACAGCGTTTGTGCGTACGTACGGACTATCGTCTCCATAAATGGTGTTTTCCATTTCATATATGTGTCTATTATACATATTTATATTCTAAATATAAATGATATTAAAATCATGTTTTATATTCTGGAATTATTTAAATCATGATCTATGTGATACAATCAGGAGTAACAAGTTAAAATACGCATGATAAAGAAAGCGATTATTACCCGAAATATTAATATACCATGAAAAATATTATTAATTGGGAAGTATAAAGTCATAAATGAATAATGTATGATATAATAAATATTAATATGGTTCTGGTATAATTTAATAACATACTATAGTCTTCATATAGGAGGTTAAACGTACCCTCGACTAAAGGAAAGTGCAAGGTAAGGGGTCTTCATATCACTCCTTATTTCCGTGAGATTCATGCCATATTGCCACTATTACCTTTTGTGTGGTGTATGTATTGCCCATAATTGTATTCTTTGTGTAATAAACATTAATTTATGTGTATTTACATATTCCTTTTATGATACCTCTTTTCTGGGTCATATGTTTCGTAATTTAACAAATTGGTAAGGGTTAATTCCTCAATCTCATTATTATCCGAGATTGTTTATGTGTAAGTATTTACTGAGATTTTTCTTATCATACCTGTCCATTTTTCATAAAAATGATTTCAAAATGAATATTTTATATATTTGTAAAAGGTAATCTTTATCAAGATCATAATTTTAAAGGTTTTAAAGATTTATCTTTCTAAATACTTTTTTAATTAATGTCCATGTTTTCAAAATGATTTTAAGGATTTATTTATATGGACATGAATATTTTAAAATAATAATTCTTTTCAAAAGTTTCAAAGTGGTATGGGACACTTTAATTCAAAAATGTCTTTAAATGAATTCTTTTCAAAATTTTGTGACTTTTAAATGTTTTCATGAAAAAGGTGTATATCTCTCAAAGAGTTTTACAAATCATTTTCATCTATGTCAAAATCTATTAATGAATTTTTATGATTATTTGAAGTTGATTCATTATGATACGAAATTTCCATATTGTATTTAAGGTTTTGTGGTATGTCTGACTATGGATGTGTTATTTTTATACCATTCATGGTTTATGGATAAAAGTATTTACATTTCGTATGATAGTTTTAATACGAGTGTTTATGTACTGTTTAATCTTGTTCATATGAGGAATGCATTGGACTTAATAAGTGACGGGTGGAGCCCGCTATAGCTCCTCGATGCATCGGTAGGTCTCATGAGACAAACTAGTGTCTTGGCACGATTCCTTAACAAAATCTTATTTTTAGACTTGGCACGAGGCCTTGGCTACGTGGTTATGATAGTCTAGTATTATGCATTCCATCATTATGAAAGTGGTTATTGATATTGCATGTGATTATTCGAATAGTAGAATATCCATGTGAATAAGTAAATGGAATTATTTCATTTTATCTTTGCCATATTGTGCTGAAGTTCAAGTTTAAAAGGCTTTTGTTCTAGTCTTATACACTGACTTAAATGTTTATTTATGAAATTTTCCACTTTATTATTTTCCTTACTGAGATTCTGAGCTCACCCCTATCTATGTTTTATTTTCCCCAGGATTCCAAGAAGTGTATTTTGATTAATAATAAGGGTTAATCTAAGTGAATAATGGAATTATCAAAGCACTATCTATGTTGTGTTGTATGTTTGAAATTGTAATGTAACGTTTATGTAGGTAATATATTTTCCAAAACTGCTAAACAGATCGGTCCTTCTGGACATGATTCATTGTAATTGTGCCAATCTATTAAAATAACGCACCGTCTCTGGGTAACTGGGGTCGGGGCGTTATAGTACTTGGAAAAGACAAAACATCAGGAAAGTGACAAGCTTCTCCTAGATCATCCTCCGGAGTTCATACCTGAAGGGTAGGTATAGATGGCCACCTCACCTCTCTACGTCCGTCTGTCAAAACCGCGTATCGTCCCGTCGTGATGTCCTCCTCCAGGTACCGTCTCGTCGTGGGGTCCACCTCCAGGTACTGACTCGACGTGAGGTCCATTTCTGGGTACCTTCCATCTCCTCATGCCTCAACCATGACCAGTGCTGCCCGTCATCTACAACCAACACAACGTAGTGCAGGCAAAGCCAGTGCAGGGGTGAGTATACGCTACTCAGTAGGGACCCCGAGACCCCCGAAGGTCTCCCAGAATCCACAAAGGATAACCACAAGGAAAGATAACAATCATGAAGTAACATCTAATACTACTTAGGTATATGCCCATACATATACCTAAGTTATCAGTTTCTGCTCAGCTCCAACTCACGAGCTTAAGTACAACCCAGTCCACAGAGGAAGGTATTTCCAGTTCATACAGGGAACCACTACCAGTCCACACAGGAAACCACTACCAGTCCACACAGGAAAACACTACCAGTCCACATAGAAAGTACTTCAGTCCACACAAGAAACCACTAACAGTCCACATAGGAAACCACTACCATTCCTCACAGGAAAACACTACCAGTCGTAGTCCACACAGAAAAATAGTACAAGTCCACACGGAAAACATTACTAGTCCACATAAGAAAACACTACAGGTCCACACAGGAAAACACTACTAGTCCCCATAGGAAAAGAGTACAACACCACATAGGTAAACACAACTAGTCCACACAAGAAAACAGTACAGGTCCACACAGGTAAACACTACTAGTCCACAAACGAAAACAGTACAGGTCCACATAAGTAAACACTACTAGTCCACATAGGAAAACAGTACAGGTCCACACAGGTAAACCCTACTAGTCCACACAAAAAAATAGGACAGGTCTACACAGGTAAACACTACTAGTCCATACAAGAAAACATTACAGGTCCACACAGGTAAACACTACTAGTCCACACAAGAAAATAGTATAGGTCCACACAGGAAAACAGTACAGGTCCACACAGGTAAACACTACTAGTCCACACAGGAAAACAGTACAGGTTCTCAAAGGAAAATAGTACAAGTCCACACAAGAAAACAGTACAGGTTCTCACCAAAAAACAGTTAAAGTCCACACAAGAAAACAGTATAAGTCCACACAGGGAAACATCAACCACAGAGGAAAATTATTCACAAAGGATACTTAGACAATGATATCGATAATAATTATTGATAGGAAAGACTCATCTGACGTAGGAATACCACTTTAGAATAGCGAGATTAGATGATCAGATATCGCCACTGGATCATCTAAGAAATTGGACCCACACAGGATCGATAGGTGCTAACCCCTGCAATGACCCACACAGGATCTGACCCACACAGGATCGGTATGTGCTGACCCACACAGGATCGCTGAGTGCTGACCCACACAAGATCTGACCCACACAGGATCGGTATGCACTGACCCACACAGGGTCGCTGAGCGCTGACCCACACATGATCGATAGTCGTCATCGTCGTCAAAACCACATAGGATTCCCGTAAAGAAGTCGATGCAGTCGCAGCCAGCTCTAGGGTTCCCGCACACAGCACGCTCATTCCGAGAGGGTCCCCTCCATGAGATAAGGGGTTGATACATCAACTATCACACATACCATAGTTGATGTATCGCAAAGTTCTGTCAAAATAAAAGGAACTCAACGCCACTGACGGCACGTCAATCGGACGCTCGGTCTGAGAGTTATTGGCTTTTTTGTTCCAGGGGCCCGGTTGGTTTTTAAGTCAAAACCAACCCAACCATACTCCAACTACATCCAAACCTCGATCAGAGTAAGCCAAAATGTTCGTCTCACTAATAGGAAACCAACAATGTCGATGGCACGTCAATCGGACGTCCGGAGCTCAAGATATACGTGCTTCCGCTCCGAGGGCCCGGTTGGTTTTGTATTCGAACCAACCCGGCCGAACGCAAAGTTCTCTGAAACCTTAAATATAATATACCTAAACGAAAATCTTGATCCGAGTATTTCTACGCAACTGACGGTTTGTCCATCGGAGGTATGTAGCCCAAGATATGGGCATTTGAACAAATCTGTCCGAAAACTGGGGGTTTTGGGCCAGGATCGACCCGGCCCAAGACCTCCGGGTCTGGGTCTAGTCCATTTGGGCTCCGCCCAGCCCAGTGCGGCCGGTTCGTCCAGCGTGGCTAGTCAGCCAGCGCGGCGCTGTGCACCGTGCGCTCGCGGAAATGGGGGGGGGGGGGGAGCAGCGCCCCCCCTTGATTGATTCCAGCGTCCAGCTCAGCGGGCCGCTTCACCGAACCGGCGCGGCTCTACCACGATGGGTTTCTCCGGTGGCACGCAGGGCGCCGCCGCCTCCGGTCACCGACGACCCATGCCTCTAGGGGCTTCCGCGGGCCATCGGAGTTGCTATGGTGGTCCGTTTTCAATTCCTTCTGTGTCGGTGTTCATCCTGGGTTCTGAACTTTACTGCGAAGGCCTCAAAACACTGATGTGGTCCCGTTTCATTGCCGTCATCAATCTGCGCTTGAAACAAACTACGTAGGGTTGTCAGGCCATGTTCGTTCGACCCGCGCCCTCCGTGTTAAGTGCTATCAATTGGAAAAACCCAACACTTGTTTCCAACAACTTATCATAGCACAAAAAAATTAACCATTTATAATTAAACCCTCTCCCAACAATTTATTCCAAAGCTAGAATATTCCCATCTCGTGAATAAAAATGTTCGCAGATCAACTTAATATTGAGTTGATCCACTTTCCTTGTTTAGAAGGGATCAAACACAAGAATATTAATAATCCAAAAACAAACCCCTACCTCAACCCAAGTTGTTTAATCGACAGGCGTCGCGGAAAACGACGTCACAGGGTGAGGTTCCTATAGACGTCGACGGAGAGCGTCTGAGGAGGAAGCGACGTCTCCCTTCTTTTGTCGTGGAGAGAAGATTGTATCGCATGATGTCATTTTCTATTTTCCGCGTCGGTGTCTCCTCCTTTGTTGTGGAAGAAATCGGGGTCAAGGAGTTGAAGATCTTCGTAGAAGAGTTATCGTTCTTCGTTGAGGATGAATTTCTTCCCAAAAATCAAGATCTCTCTCCTCTAATTCGTAACACAACAAACCAACCAAAAATAAAATAAGACTTTTCCTTATTTTATTAATTCATGCCATGTATTCAAATTACAAAAATTAAAATTCCAATTCTAAATCACTTAATTAATTAAACCATGACATGTCTAATTAATTAAGTGGTAGGTTGGCATGTTTTAATAAGGGAGAGAGGGGAGAGGAAGAGTTACCCAATTAATTAAAGGGAGTGAACAAGTTTAAAGGGGGAGTTAATAGAATTTGAATGGGTGGGGGATCGTGTGGGCCCCACCTCACCTTTTAACCACACATGGGTGGTTACTTCCACCCAACTACCCACCTTAGGATTAATCACTTAAATATATAAAAACAAAATTATAGAACAATTATATTTTTATTCTTCACATTTTTTTAACATCTCCTCCCGAGAAAACGCGCCAACGAAAAAGGCTTTCCTAAGAAAATACTGGCGTTGCGGTTCCAATGGTGCCCTCAGATTTCAATTCCGAGCACCGATTCAAAAGATAGGAAAACCCGCTCGTTCGTTCACTGAACGTACACGAGCTAAACTTTGGAAATTGATTCTGGGCACACCGGGCCTCAGAATCAGGTGCTGTCAGAAACTGCAGACTCATAAAATTCCAAGGAAATTAATAAAAAAAATTGTTGAAATTTCCGGGTCTTTACATTAGTCCCACCTTAGGAATTTACGTCCCCATAAAGCTTCAACACACACTATGGAAAACAAAGTGGTACTGAGCACACATATGAGCCTTACGCTCCCATGTGCTCTTCTGGAGGTTCTTGTGCTACCCGTGAAAGTGAACCAGATGATTCGTCCATCCACGTAGGACTCGCTCTTATTGATCCATGATCTCCTATGAAACCTCCTTGAATGTCACCCTGTCATCGACGTCCAACTCCCTGTGGTCGATGATCTGTGAAGGATCGTGCACGTATCTCCTTAACTGAGTTACGTGGATGACATCATGCATCCAGTGAAATTGAGGTGGTAATGTCAAGCGGTAAACCACCTCGCCTACCCTGCTGAGGACCTAAAAGGTCTGTTGAACCTTGGAGATAACTTTCCCCCTCGGCCACATCCCCATAAACCTCGTCAAGGTGAGACTCATATAAGAACATGGTCATCATCCTTGAACTCTAGAGGCCTTCACTTCCTGATTCGAAATGAAACTCAAAACTCCTGCTGCCACAAGGGTAAGGTTGATCGACTCAAGAGTGGTCGGCTGCACCCTCCTTTTCATGAGTTTATCTTGTGCTACTAGAGGTTTCATTTTCACCGACCAAGGAAAACTCATCCCAACATGGTAGATAACCACAACCTTTTTTCCTAATACCCTCAATTTGTGTATGAACTGTAGTTACCCAATCCACACTCAAACTAACGTTGTATGGCCTCGACGCTGCCACCAAGAGGTTCCAACTGAAACTCTCGCCTCAAGGGTCAGATCACACCGTCGGAGTAAGTGTGATTATCGAGTCCCCTCCCAAAGGTATCTCCATACATGAGGGTCAAGTAAACGGCTTAACTGGAAACTCTAGGTCCGGGACAAGATTCATGGAAGGAAAGAATGATTGGTACCTATTCCTATTGATATGGAAGCTCATAGTTGACATAGACCATACCTCGAATCATTCTTAGAGCCCCTTGGTCACACTTCTTGACTACATGCAGCTACTCTCTTCCCCTACCCTCCAGCTCCCTAAGCCTGGCGGGGACTACAAAGGCGGGTGGTTGTAACATGTCGATAAGTACACCAAAACATGCTGCTCTTCAAGCTCTGCTTCCACGTTTGCTGCTCTGTAGATTCATTTGTCCTTAACACTTCCTCTTCCTAAAACATTTTACATGCCCATGTCTCCGAGACTAGTGTCAGTTTCCAGCCTTCCCACTGCTAACGTTCACTGGCTATAACCGATCAGCAAAAGAATTCACAACCACAAAGGTTATATCTAGCACCCTAGCATAATTAGGAATGCATAGAGGAAAAGTGATGGCTCGGATTTCCATTAGACACACTTCGTTCAGATGTTCGAGAATAAATCACTGATCACATCGTATCCAATGAGTACCAGGAACGATTGGTATGCCTCATTGAGTGCTCAGCTTCCGACATGTCGTACTACCAAAGCTGTATAAGCTCCAGAATACTCTCATCCACCTTCTCAAGACAGTTCTCAACTGCCTACGAGTCAGGCTCGCCTCAGAACTTAAGGGAAAACTGGTGGTGAAACGTATGTAAGGCACTAAGTATATGAGTAACCTCTACCGGTATCGCTGGTAGAGTCTGCTGACCAACAGGTAGTGACATAGCTGGCACACTACCCGAAGTCACTATCTCAGGCATCAGTCCATGTACCGAAACCTCATCACATTAAGGACCAACCCCATGATCACTCACTGAAAGAGACTAGTATCTAAGACCACCATCCACTCTACTGGTGTCTCGACTAGGCGGAAAACTCTAGAAATCACCTCCATCCAGTCCACTGCTTCCTGGGAATCTGTCTCGCCTCGTAACCTCTGAGGCCTCTACTCTTGGACTCATGCAATGCGCTTTTTCAGCGTGTACCGTCTGCTGGTGGCATCTACTGCCCAACGGGTGGTGGTGTTGCTGGTACACCACCCGAAGGCGCCAATACAGAAAGAGGGCCCTGTACTGGAGCATCGTCGCTCGGTGGGACATCATCGTGTACTCTCTTTCGGAAACCCTAGCTGGTTGTCTTCGCAGCGGTATCCTAGTAAGGAACATGTTCTCCATGGTCAAACGATTATACGTGGTGAGCTGACACAAAGTAATCACAAGGAAAACTTTGAAAGACACAAGCAATCAATGTTTTCGTGCACTAAGTCTGAAAATCAGAAGTTAGTGTCCTGGTGTATGGATACATCGGCCGCCGCACCAACACTGGACTCCCTGGACTGATAACCACACTCAATACCCTTAACAGTATTGCTTCACAAAGAAGAAAGACCAGAGTCCTAAGTTTTGCGGTATAACCGAACACCTCTGATACCAATTTGTCACGACCCGTCCCCCGGGGCCCATGTCGTAACTACCCCAAGCCCGCCTTCCATAGGCCAGGGGCTGGCGACTAGCACCAGAGGCGTAAATCCCTATAACCGGGAAGGAATTGCCTCTTTAAAACGTATACAAGCAGAAGTAAACACTAAGTAAACTGAGTGTACAAGCAAGTGCAGAAAAGTAAATGGGCCATTATACAAACCCAAAATGAGAGTATAAGGAAAAGACAAAACAGTAGGAAAGTGACAAGCTGCTCCTGGATCATCCTCTGGAGTTCCTACCTAATGGGTAGGTACAGATGGCCACCTCAGCTCTCTACGTCCGTCTATCACCACCGCGTACCGTCCCGTCGTGAAGTCATCCTTCGGGTACCGTCTCGTCGTGGGGTCCACCTCCAGGTACTGAATCGACGTGAGGTCCATTTCAGGGTACCATCCAGCTCCTCAAGCCTCAACCACGACCAGTGCTATTCGTCGTCTGCAACCAACACAATGTAGTGCGGGCAAAGCCCGTGCAGGGGTGAGTATAAGCTACTCATTAGGGACCCCGAGACCCCCGAAGGTCTCCCAGAATCCAAAAAGGATAACCACAAGGAAAGATAACAATCACGAAGTAACATCCAACACTTCTTAGGTATATGCCCATACATATACCTAAGTTATCAATATCTTCTCAGCTCCAACTCACGAGCTTAAGTACAACCCAGTCCACACAGAAAGGTATTTCCTGTCCACACAGGGAACCACTACAAGTCCACACACGAAACCACTACCAGTCCACACATGAAAACACTACCAGTCCACAAAGAAAGTACTCCAATCCACACAAGAAACCACTACCCGTCCACACAAGAAACCACTACCAGTCCTCACAGGAAAACACTACCTGTCATAGTCCACACAGAAAAATAGTAGAAGTCCACACGAAAAACACTACTAGTCCACACATGAAAACACTACAGGTCCACACAAGAGAACACTACTAGTCCTCACAAGAAAACAGTACAGGACCACACAGGTAAACACTACTAGTCCACACAGAAAAACAATACAGGTCCACACAGGTAAACACTACTAGTCCACACAGGAAAACAATACAGGTCCACACAGGTAAACACTACTAGTCCACACAGGAAAATTGTAGAGGTCCACACAGGTAAACACTACTAGTCCACACAAGAAAATAGTATAGGTCCACACAGGTAAACACTACTAGTCTATATAGGAAAGCAGTACAGGTCCACATAGGTAAACACTACTAGTCCACACAGGAAAACAGTACAGGTCCACACCGGTAAACACTACTAGTCCACACAAGAAAATAGTACATGTCCACACAGGTAAACACTACTAGTCCACACAGGAAAATAGTACAGGTTCTCACAGGAAAATAGTACAAGTCCACACATGAAAACAGTACAGGTTCTCACAGGAAAACATTACAAGTCCACATAAGAAAACAGTATAAGTCCACACAGGGAAACATCAACCACACAGAAAAATTATCCCCACAGGATACTTAGCCAATCATATCGATGATAATTATTGATATCCAAGACTCAGCTCACGCAAGTATTCAACTTTAGAATAGAGAGATTAGATGATCATATGTAGCCACTGGATCATCTAAGCTATTAGACCCACACATGATCGATAGGTACTAACCCCCGCAATGACCCACAAAGGATCTGACCCACACAGGATCGGTATGCGCTGACCCACACGGGATCGCTGAGCACTGACCCACAAACGATCTGACCCACATAGGATCGGTATACGCTGACTCACACAGGATCACTGAGTGCTGACCCACACAAGATCGATAGTCGTCATCGTCGTCGTACCCACGGAGGATTCCAGTACAGAAGTGTATGTAGTTGCAGCCAGCTCTAGGGTTCCCACACACAGCACGCTCATTCAGGGAGGGTCCGCTCCACGAGCCAAGGGGTCGATACATCAACTGTCACACAGATCAGAGTTGATGTATCACAATGTTCTGTCATGATAAAAGGAACTCAACGCGACTGGCGGTGTGTCAATCAGACGCTCGATCTGAGAGTTATTGCCTTTTTTGTTCCTGGGGCCTGATTGGTTTTTAAGTCAAAACCAACCCAACCATACTCCAACTACGTCAAAACCTCGAGCAGAGTAATCCAAAAGGTCCGTCTCACTAAGATGAAACCAACAAAGTTAACGGTACATCAATCGGACGTCCGGAGCTCAAGATATAAGTGTTTCCGCTCCGAGGGCCTGGTTGGTTTCGTGTTCGAACTAACCTCGGCCAAACCCAAAGTTCTCCTAAACCATGATTAAAATATACCTAAATGACCGTCTCGATCCGAGTATTTCTACGCAACTGATAGTTCATCGATCGGAGGTCCGTAGCCCAAGATATGGGCATTTGAACAAATATGTCTGAAAATAGGGGGTGTTTGGCCCGTACCGACCCGGCCAAAGACCCCCAGGGTTGGCCCGAATCGGGGCGACCCGGCCCGAGTTTGGGTCCGGCCTATTTGGGGTCGGCCCGGCCCAGCGGGCGGACCTGCCCAGCGCGGCCGGTTCGGCCAGCACGGCGCTCTGCGCCGCGCGCTCGCGGAAGGGGGGGGGGGAGCAGCGCCCTCCTTGATTGATTCCAGCGGCCCGCTCAGCCGGCCGCTTCACCGAACCACCTCGGTTCTGCCGCGGCGGGTTTCTCCGACAGAGCATAGGGTGTCGCCGCCTCCTGGAGGCCGGACGGCTCTGGCCGCCACCTCAGGTCGCCGGCGGTGACTCGCCGGCGACCCGCGCCTCCAGGAGCTTCTGCGGGCCACCAGAGTGGCTTCGGTGGTCCGTTTTCAATTCCGTCTGCGCCGGTGTTCATCTCGTGTGATGAAAATTACTACGAAGTCCTCAAAACACTGATGCAGTCCAGTTTCATCACCATCATCAACCCGCGCTTCAAACAAACTACGAAGGGTTGTCGGGCCGTGTTCGTTCGGCCCGCGCCCTCCGCGTTAAGTGCTATCAATTGGCAAAACCCAACACTTGTTTCCAACAACTTATCATAGCACGAAAATAATTAACCATTTATAATTAAACCCACTCCCAAAAATTTATTCCAAAGCTAGAATATTCCCATCCCGAGAATAAAAATGTTTTCAGATCAACTTAAAATTGAGTTGATCCACGTTCGTTGTTTAGAAGGGATCAAACAGGAGAAAATTAATAATCCAAAACAAAACCCCTACCTCAACCCAAGTTGTCGAATCGATGGGCGTCGCGGAAATGGTGTCGTGGGGTGAGGTTCCTATAGACGTCGATGGAGAGCGTCCGAGGATGAAGCGACGTCTCCCTTCCTTTGTCGCGGAGAGATGATTGTATCGCGAGACGTCGTTGGCGAGTTTCCGCGTCGGTGTCTCCTCCTTTGTCACAGAAGAAACCGGGGTCGACGAGTTCAAGATCTTCGTCGAAGATTTATCGTTCATCGTTGAGGATGAAGTTCTTCCCAAGAAGCAAGAGCTCTCTCCTCTAATTCTTAACACAACAAACCAAACAAAAATAAAATAAGACTTCTCCTCATTTTATTAATTCATGACATGTATTCAAATTACAAAAATTCAAATTCCAATTCTAAATCACTTAATTTATTAAACCATGTGTTTTCTAATTAATTTAGTGGTAGGTTGGCATGTTTTAATAAGGGATAGAGGGGAGAGGAAGAGTTACCCAATTAATTAAAGGGAATTTACATGTTTAAAGGGGGAGTTAAAAGAATTTTAATGGATGGGGGCTCGTGTGGGCCCCACCTCACCTTTTAACCACACATGGGTGGTTACTTCCACCCAACTTCCCACCTTAGGATTAACCACTTAATGATATAAAAATAAAATTGTAGAACAATTATATTTTTATTCCTCACTTTTTTTTAACATCTCCTCCCAAGAAAACACACCATCGGAAACGGTGTTACTAAGAAAATACTAGCGCTACGGTTCCAATGGTTCCCTCAGATTTCAATTCCGAGCACCGGTTCAAAAGATAGGAAAATCCGCTCATTCATTCACTGAACGTACCCGAGCTAAACTTCCGAAATTGATTCCAGGCACACCGGGCCTCGGAATCTGGTGCCGTCAGAAACTGCAGACTCATAATATTCCAAGGGAATTAAGAAAAAAAATTCATGAAATTTCCGGGTCTTTACATTATCCCACCAATAAAGCTCTCTGAGACCTTGATACATCTATGTGTTTCCTGGGTGAATAAGGAAATTTGAACTATGTGCATCATCCAAAAGTTCCTACTTCGGCTCAGGACTTGATAGAACACATATTCCTTTCCAAAATCTCACAAGTCTTTCTTTATTAACATTAAACTCCAAGTATTCCCCTTTTCCCATAGGTTCCATTTTTTCCTGAATTCCCACATCATATTTTTAGCATTCTTTAACCATTCCAAAAGTGACGGTTGGGCAACAATTTCTGAAATTATTGAGTATGTTCCCTTCATTATGATTCCCAGTCCCATCTTCATTAAATCTAAGAAGATTGGATCCTTTTAATTCTCATAAATGATTATATCATTCAGTTCCTTCTACTTAGGGCATCTGCCACTTTGTTCGCTTTCCCAGGGTGGTAATGGATTGAGCAGTCATTGTCATTGATCAGCTCTAACCATGTTCATTGGTGCATGATCAACTATTTTTGAGTTAATATATAATTGAGGATTTTGTGTTTCGTATATATTTCACACTTCTCCCCAAAGAGATGTTTCCACCAAATTTTCAAAGCGAAGATCACCGCAGACAACAATAGTTCATGTGTTGGATAGTTTTGTTCATGAACATTTAATTGCATTGAAGCATATTTAGAGACCCAAAGCTTGATGTACATGGACATTACATTACTTTTTTGGAATACTTAATACATAACAAAAACAGACACACAAGGACCGTAATAGTTTAGTGTCTTTGGAAACTTGGAATATAATCTTCTACTTGCGGTGAACGATCTTAACCATCTCCCATAAATATCTTCCTCTGTTCTTTACTTACCTAAAACATTTCGTTAAATCACGGGGAAGAGAAAATAAAAAAAAGGTGAGCTCAATTTCTCAGTAAGGGTAAACATAGATAACATAAAACAATCCATAAACATTTGAATGCAAAAACATGAACATAAAATCTAAACATGAAACTCATGAGCAATGAAATAAATCTTGAAAGTACATAAGGAATAGATCATAATGGAAAATTAATCATGATAAACTAGAATGGGAATAAAACATGTAATTTTGGAATCCATTAAGCACATGTTATGATTTCCATAGTAGCCAAGGAATTCCTACCAAGACCATCTTAGTGGACAAAGTCCCTTTTTGAATCGAGTTCACTCCTCATTCCAGTCCTGTATCACTGAACAAGATTAACTTTCCGTTCCATACACGTCTATCTCATAATATATAAATGTTTACCCAATGCATTGGAGGGAGATATAGGTCCCTCCCATATCATAATGAAATCATTATTTCGTGTGCCACAAAATAATTATACATCATTCATAATAACCCAACGAATAAAATGGGTTTCATAAACATCATCCCCTCATAACATAATCCATATAAAAGAAATGGATATCATTTCATCATAAGAAAAATCAAACCATGTAAATAATAGATACATTATACTTGAAACATAATCATAATTTAATCTTAGATGGAAAATAGTTTTGACAAAACACTTGAAATGAATTCTTGAGAAAAATATCCGTATTTCTTCAAAATCATTTTCTTTTCACAAAATACCATTCAATTTAAAAAGAAATGGATTTTGTTGAAAAAAATAATGAAATATGATAGAGTAATATTCATGAAAAAAAAGATTTATGAAACCAGAAAAATTCATTCATTCCGTATAAGTTAGAAAAACATTCTTCTCACACTTTTTCCGGAAAAGTCAAAAAGTACCTCGTAAAAGAAAGATTCCATAAATACCATGCAGTAAAAGTCAAAAATGGGTAAAAAGGACTTTAAAAATACATGAAAAAATTTTTAGAAAATAGGGACATGGATGATAAATATAACCCCAGTAAGTACTTACGAATAAACAATCTCGGATAAAAACGATATTGGAAAAGTTATCCCTTACCTTATGTCTGATATGCTTCGAATGTATCTGAACCTCCTCTTCTTCGACGCACCTCTTGTAATCTTCTTCTTAAGGCACTAGAGTTGATCTTTTGAGGAGACTAGAACCTCTATAATGTTTCTAGGGAAGTTGATAAGGGAAATGGGTAGGGTTTGGCCGAGCATGAAGGCTCAAATTTTTTAATGAGTAGAGGGAGGAGGTGCCCTTTTATAAGAGGGGTGAGGGGCACCTTACGAAAAAACATAAAATATTATTTTATAATAAAGTCATATTCGGTTTACAATAGCTCCAAATTGATTTATTTCTAATTTAAGTGGGTATGGGTGGAAATCCTCTCAACCTATAGATTTTAGACAAGTTTAGGTTACTATTTTAACCTTATCATTTAGATATAACTCTATGTTAAATAATTTAACATTTACCATGTCTTCTTGTTTTATTACACTATATGGTTAAAACAATTACTATAAAAATCTAAAAGAACCCCAAGTGGTTCATTATTAATATATATAACCTAATCTATGTCATTTTTTCAATCCTTAGATTTTTAGTAATATAATATCAATTAATAATATAATATTTGTTTTAAAAACAATTTTAAGTCAATTTTGACATTATTTGTTAATTGATTTTTTTGAAAATCATAACAGAATGATTAGTTCAAACAAAGTTAATTTAATCAATAATAACATGACATATTAACCTAAAAAATTAGTGAATGTCATAAAAATTCTTAAATTACATTTAATTGGGTATTTATAACATCAATTATGTTAATATTTCCTTCATAACGTAATTACTGCTTCATCATTGTGTCATAAATAAATTAAATATTTATAGTCGAATTTATCTTATGTATAACCACATATTAAAAATGTATTAGTTATTACACTTTGATTTAAACTCTTTTAACTCTTCTTTGAATTAAATAATAATAAATGTCCAAATCTAATTCAAGTGGACCTAAATGATAATATTATATTCCTAAGGTTGTTTTTGGTCGAATTACACTTATCCAATAGAATTAGGACATGTGTTAAGATAATAATATTATTAATTTTACCCTTAATTACCCTATTTACTTTTAACTGTAGTAAATAAAAGTAAAAAGTTACTATTCACCAAAAAAATAGTTTCATCTCATTGAACCACATTTTACAAACAGATATCAACTGTGTGTCTTGGATTTTTTAAATTCCACTCACAGAAGTGGTAAAATTAAATTTTATGTAAATTTGCAAATTCTCCTAGGAGGTGGGTAAAAGACGGTGAAAAATCCAATAAAATTTTTATATATCTAAAATTATTATAAAATGACTCCAATGAATTACATTGAACATATATATGTATTATGTATCTATTTTGACCTAAAAAAATTTAAATAAAATAAATAATTATTTAAATAAAATGTCGATTTTTAAATAGTAACCCAATGTTTTCACTATTCATCAAGAATTGAAAGTTTTCAGAAAAATATCAAAAAATCACCCTAGGATAATTTCGATATTCCAAATCCAAAAATGAAGGCCATTTTGAAAGATAAAATTTATAAAATTTCACAATGTGGTTATTACTATTCATAACTGCTAGTTTATATAATATTTTAATAATATATTGTTGTTTAGTGAAACATGGTATTGCATACTACACGCGCTATCAAGGAAGGATGTGATTATGTGTAATGTAAGCCAAGTCAGGCATGCGTCTAGTATAAGCTCCCTTTGGTGTTTCGTATAACAAAATCAAAACTTATTT
Source organism: Viscum album (assembly GCA_963277665.1). Classification (NCBI taxonomy): domain Eukaryota; kingdom Viridiplantae; phylum Streptophyta; class Magnoliopsida; order Santalales; family Viscaceae; genus Viscum; species Viscum album. Next base: position 1,205,635,053 of record OY728127.1, on the reverse strand, counting down.
CATTTATGCATTAAAAAAAATCTATATGTAATGTTGCGTAGAGTAATTTCTACAAAACAAACATGAAATTGTGTGTAACACATTCCAAGAATAGTGTTGCATATACTGCAAGCTATTACGGTGCTGCGTATAGTACAAACTAATCATGGTGTACAATAGAAGACATCAAGGAAATTAAAAGAATATATATCTCATAAAATATCATGGTGTTACATTCTACCCCCGTTAAAATGAATTTCTCCCTCGAAATTCGGGGTTATAAATGGTTTACTATTTGAAAGTTTCTTTCATTGAAATGCACATCGTGAAAAGGGATACTAAAACATAATTTTAAAAACTAATGTATGAAACATAAATATTACCCAAAGTAACTCATCATTGGGTTTCCACATAGGATAAAATTTGTGAAAATATGGATATGGAAGAAAAATATAATCCTCAAGTTCTGATGTAGAGTGGTAGAGAACATGGCTATGAAAAAGCCAACAATCACAAAGACATAAATTTTTGATGATTGAAGGTACCATCTGATTCATCGGATATAAGAGTACTAGGGAAACATTTTTGTTTTCAAGATCATTTCCCTAATGATGAAGAATTTTTTAATTAAATGAAATTCTTACATGATTTTGGTACAATCTCATTGTTGTTCGTGTCTTGAACAATTTCCACTTCATCTCTCAAAGAAATGAAGTTGAATTTGTCTTCTGTGAAGTTTTAGCAGATCATGTGATAGAATGATAGGTCATTCCATCTGTCTCAAACATAAGGTTAGCAAATGTTATATACATGAGTCCATCTATGGTGATATTATTGGTATATGGTTCCAAAAATGGACTTATACATAATCTATAATACCACTTAATAAAATAAAACTAGTTTCTACTAACCAGGGACTTCTTGTAGGCCAGTGGTAGGAAATAATGTCCTGTCGCACTTTGGTTGTGGGTTCGATTCCCACAACCTTGTCCGACGCGATGGATTGTCACCCATCCTATGGGTTTTCCCTTTGTCTAAAACTACACTATTATAACATTACATAAATAGTATCGAAAAAAGTTCTAGCCTTAAACAATTCAATCTGATGTCCAACCTAATACATTCCAACCTTTAGGCTTATTGAAAATACTTCTGTCCAATCTTATAAAGAAAATGATTACTAGAAATTTCATCAACCAAGCATGGGAATGCCATCATTTATTCCCCATATATAATACGATATATCTTGTTGGTCACATTCCAAACATGTGAATACCTTAATCATGTATTCTCTTGAAAAATAAATACCCATTAAACCTTAGTGAAAACATGAATGCTGTCAAAAGATAACTATTTCCACATACCAAAATCCCTAAATTTCTATATAAACAAACAATGATATCACATTTTCCTTATATCAGTCATGAGCTCATTAATACTATCAAACTTCTTCTTATCTTCTTATCTCTTCATTATACACATATCATATACTTTCCAAAAATATCCGAATAACCTTTCATGGTTACCAGTACCATTCAACACATGCTTTCAAATACTTTAGGAAAAAAATAGTGTAACAATCCTTAGATGTGTCTTTATTCCATAGTACCATTACCTATACAACATAACTCTTGATAAACATAGATCATTCCACAACCTTCTTAAACCATTAACTGAGCTTCATCATTTTATTACACAACACATCTTTCATATCATATATCATTTGTAGTCTCTTCATCATCATCAATATAAATACTACCCATATGACCATGCTGATTATATTCATTATATTTTCCCTTAGGGAATTGGATTGCATTATGCCAGTACATCCCACATTTAAAACATTTAACCGTTGTTGATGTCCTAGCAATACCATTATCCTTGTCCATGGTGTTAACTGAACCTTTTCATCTTCACTTACTGGCTTTGTGTCCTTATTTTACACATCCAAAGCATCTTTCGGTTCCTTTGATACATTCTCCATGATGCCTCTTCCCACATGATTTACATGGGGGAAATTGAACTTTATTTCCTCTATGATCATCATGAAACTCCAACTTTCTCTTATTATCTGAGTCAGGAAACTTACCAAAGTTGAGTTTATTGATCATATTTTGATATTTCTGATTAGGAATAATAATGATGTATGGACTTCCAAATACCGTTTCATTTTTTTGCTCATGAATAATTTCATTTCATTGTCTATCATTTCCCCCATTATTGTGAATCTTCCTGTTTCTAGCCATTTTCTAAAACCCAAAAAGAATAGTGTGAGAGGAAAAAATCATGCTAGGGAAAACAACATAATAAAGGGGGAGTACCTTAAATATCTAAAATCTTTGGTTTAATTATAATATCATTACTGTAATTATAGGACTATAACCTATACTTATAATTAACCTAAGATACATCCCTAGACATACCTTAGAAATACCTCTAGGGGTTTCACTAAAGTTTTCACATCCTAGTTTCCAAAGGTTAACAAAACCTTTCCTCTGAAACCAACTATAGTGGTCTGTAATTACATCCATTGGACTATAATTGATACCTATCAGGGCACTCCCTGGGCGGCAACACCCGCTAGGTGGGACACACCACCATCCCTAGTGGCAGCTATTTCCTCATGAATCCCTTGGGAGGATAGCCATGATTTGTCCAACGCTCACAAATGAGAGTTCCCAAGGATCAGATTCATTCCTATCTCATTTGCTGCTGATACCAACTGTAGTGACCCAAATCATGACGTACATGGACATTACATTACTTTTTCATATTACTTAATACATAACAAAAATTGACACACAATGATTGTAATAGTTTAGTGTCTTTGGAAACTTGGAATATAATATTCTAATTGTGGTGAAAGATCTTCAACATCTCCTATAAAGATCTTAATCTTTTGTTTTCTTACCTAAAACCATTATTTATATCCTAGGGAAGAGAAAAAATATAAATAGTGATCTCAATTGCTCATTAAGGGTATACATAGAGAACATAAAACAATCCATTAACATTTGAATGCCAAAACATGAACATAAAATCTAAACATCAAAATCATGAGCAACGACATAAATCTTTGAAGTACATAAGGCATAGATCATAAAGAAAAATTGATCATGATAAACTAGAATGGGAATAATACATGTAATTGTGGAATCCATTAAGCACAAGTTATGATTTCCATAGCAGCTAAGGCATTGCTGCCAAGACAATCTTAGTCGACAAAGTCCCTTTCTGAATCGAGTTCACTCCTCGTTCCAGTCCTGTTTAACTGAACAAGATTAACTTTCCATTCCAGCCATGTCTATCTCATGAGATATAAATCTTTACCCAATGTATTGTAGGGATATTTAGGTCCCACCCATCTCATAATGAAATCATTCTTTCATGTGCCACAAAATAAACATACATCATTCCTAATAACCCAACGAATAAAATGGGCTTCATAAACATCATCCCCTCATAACATAATCCATATAAAAGAAATGGATATCATTTCATCATAAGAAAAATCAAACCATATAAATAATAGATACATTATAATTGAAAAATAATCATAACTTAATCTTAGATGGAAAATATTTTTGATAAAACACTTGAAATGAATTCTTGAGGAAAATATTCGTACTTCTTCGAAATCATTTTCTTTTCAAAAAATGCCATTCAATTTTAATAGAAATGGATTTTTTTTGAAAATAATCATGAAATAATGTAGAGTAATATTCATAAAGAAAAATATTTATGAAACCGTAAAAATTCATTCATTCCATATTAGTTAAAAAAAATTCTTCTCATACTATTTCCAGAAAAGTCAAAAAGTACCTCATAAAAGAAAAATTTCTTGCATACCATGTAGTAAAAGTCAAGAATGGGTAAAAAGGACATTAAAATTACATGAAAATATTTTTAAAAAATAGGGCCATGGAAGATAAATATAATCCCAGTAAATACTTATGAATAATCAATCTCAGATTAAAACGATATTGGAAAAGTTATCCCTTACCTTATGTCTGATATGCTTCGTATGTATCTGAACCTCCTCTTCTTCGACGCACCTCTTTTAAGCTTCCTTTTATGGCACTAGAGTTGGTCTTTTGAGGAGACCAGAACATCTATAATGTTTCTAGGGAAGTTGAGAAGGGAAATGGGCAGGGGTTGGCTAAGCTTGAAGTCTCAAAATTGTGTAATGAGAAGAGGGAGGAGTTTCCCTTTTATAAGAGGGGTGAGGGGAACCTTAGGAAAAACATAAAATATTATTTTATAATAAAGTCATATTCGGTTTACAATATCTAAAAATTGATATATTTCTATGCTAAAGATGGTATGGGTTGAAATCCTCTCAACCAATAGTTTTTAAAAAAGTTTAGGTAACTATTTCAACCTTATTATTTTGATTTAACTCTAAGTTAAATAATTTAACTTAAGCCTTGTCTTCTTGTTTTCTCACTCTATATGGCTAATAAACTTACTATAACAAGCCAAAAAAACCCAAAGTGGTTCAGTATTAATATATATAACCTTATATAAGTCATTTTTCCGAACCATAGATTTTTAGGAAAAGAATATCAATTAGTAATATAATATTTGTTATAAAAACTATTTTATGTCAATTTTGACACTATTTGGTAATTGATTTTTGTGAAAATCATAATAGAATGATTAGTTCTAAAAAGTAAATTTAATCAATAATAACATGTCATATTAACCTAGAAAATTAGTGCAATTTATAAAAAGTCTCAAATTACATTTAATTGGGTATTTATAACATCAATTATGTTAATATTTCATTAATAAGTTAATTACTACATCATCATTGTGTCATAAAGAAATTAAATTATTTAATGTCTAAAAATTATAAATAAAATACCATTATGTATGAAATCGTTTTATCTTTCTAATGGATATTTATAGTCAAATTTATCTAATGTATATCACTATATTAAAAATGTTTTAGTTATTAAACTTTGATTTTAACTCTTTTAACTCTTCTTTGAATTAAATCATAATAAATGTCCAAATCTAGTCCAAGTGGACCTAAATGATAATATTATATTCCTAAGGTTGGTTTTGGTCTAATTACACTTATCCAATAGAATTAGGACATGTTTTATGGTAATAATAATATCATTTTTACCCTTAATTAACCTATTTACTTTTAACCGTAGTAAATAAAAGTAAAAAGTTACTATTCACCAAAAAAAAATTCATCTCATTTAACCAAATTTTACTTAATGATATAAACTGTGTCTCTTGGAATTTTGAAATTCCAATCACAGAAGTGGTAAAATTAATTCTTTTTTGTAAATTTTCAAATTCTCTTAGGAGGTGGGTAAAAGACATCGAAAAGTTCAATAAAATTTTTATATATCTTAAATTATTATAAAATGACTCCAATAAATTACATTGAAATTATATAGGTATTATATATCTATTTTGACCTAATATAAATTTAAATAAAATAAATAATTATTTAAATAAAAATTCTATTTTTAAATAGTAACCTAGTGTTTTCACAATTCATCAAAAATTGAATGTTTTCAGAAAAATACCAAAAATTCACCCTAGGCTAATTTCGATATTGTGAATCCAAAAATGAAGTCCATTTAGAATTATAAAATTTATAAAATTTTAAAAAGTGGTTCTTACTATTCATAACAGCTAGTTTATATAATATTTTAATAATATATCGTTGGTTAGTGAAACCCGGTATTGTGCACTACACACGCTATCGAGGAAGGTCGTGATAATGTGTAATGTAAGACAAGTCAGGGTTAAGTGTAGCGAATGCTTCATTTGGTGTTGCGTATAACATAATCAAAACTTATTTCATTTATGCATTAAACAAAATTTATACTTAATGTTGCGTAGAGTAATTTCTACAAAAAAAACTTGAAATTGTGTGTAACACTTGCCATGAATAGTGTTGTGAATACTTCAAGCTAACACAGTGTTGCGTATAGTAGAAACTAATCTTGGTGTACAATAGAAGACATCAAAGAAATTTAAAAGAATATATCTCATAAAATATTGGGGTGTTACAGCATAGGCAATGACTTTGTCATTTTTCATCAACACACATCCCAAGCCCTTCTTCGAAGCATTATTGAATACCACAAAAAGTTCTCCACTTGTGGGTAAAGTGAGCATGGATGTAGTGATAAGCCTCATTTTCATCTCTTTTATGCTTTCTTCACATTCATCACTCCATGAAAACATTACTCTCTTCCGAGTTATCTTGGTAAGAGGGTTGGAAAATCGTGAGAAATTTCTCACAAATCGTCGATATTATCCAGCCAACACCAAGAAGCTATGGATATCCATAACCAATGTTGGCATCATCCATCCTTCAATTGAATCTGTTTAGGAGGGATCCATAGTTATCCCATTGTTTGTGATGATTTCGCCCAAGAATGAGTCCTCCTTCAACTAGAGCTGACACTTGTTATACTTTACATAGATCTTCTCCTTCCGCAAGGTCACTAGTACAGTTCATAGATTCTTTGTATGATCTTCCTTGGTTTTAGAGTAAATCATAATATTGTCTATAAAGACTACCAAAAATTTGTTTAGGTATTCAATGAATACTCTATTCATAAAGTCCAAGATGATTGCTAGAGCATTAGTGAGTCCTAAAGGAATTACAATGAATTCATAGTGCCCGTATCTTGTACAAAAAGCAATCTTGGGGACATCTTTTTTCTTCACCCTTGCTTGATCATATCCCGATCGCAAATCCACCTTGGAGAAGTATTGTTCTCCATTTAAGTGATCGAATAGGTAATCAATTTGTGGGAGATGATACTTGTTCTTTATCAAGATTTTGTTAAGCTCAAGATAATCGATGCAAAGGCTCATTGACCCATCCTTCTTCTTGATGAAGCGGAATGGTGCATCCCATGTTGAAGCACTTAGGCATATAATACCTTTATCAAAATTTTCATGTAGTTGATTCTTCAGCTCCTCAAGATCCACAATAGACATTCTATACGGAGTCCTGGATATTGGAAAGGTATCAGGTATAAGATCAATTGAGAATTCATCATCTCTTCTAGGAGGAAGACCGGACAATTTCTCAGGAAACACTTTAGTGAATTCCCTCACAATTGGAATGTCTTCTAGGATGGATGAATCCTTATACTCAATCATCTAATCCAGATATCTGTGCTCATAGGGTATTAATATCCACGCTTGAGATGATGGAGCTAAAGAAGGTTCATCTTTCTCCTTTCACTTGTAATGAATCGGGTGTCGATTGTCCACATGGAGAGTGACTTCCCTGTCACAACAATTTATGTTAGATCTTTATAATGAAATCCAATCCATGCTAAGGATTGAATCAAATTCCACCAGAGGGAGTATGACGAGGTTTGTCGAAAATTTCAATACACAGATTATGACAGGGGAAGAGTTATATTCAAGGGACACAATGATTTCCCAATTTGTCGTACTAACTGACATCTTCACTTCCATGATTTGTGGTGGTTCTGTGATTTTTATACTAAACTTTAGAGATATAAAATAATGCGTATAACCTGAATCAAAAAGTACATTAACTATTCTTGAATGAATAACTAGTGTACCTATCACCAATTTTTTTTCGGGGTTCACTTTGGAAGTAGTGATTGAAAAATCTTTCCCTTGTGGCCTTGGAGGTTGTCGGTTGCCTCTGAAGACCCTTGGCTTAGGGAACTGATTTTCATGATGCACTTGTTCTTTTCAGTTGTAGAAATGAACCACGATTTGAGGTTAGAAATGAGCGTTCCTCTCCTATGTCGCAGTTCCATGTCTTTCTTACTGACATTTAACAGCTATGTTCCCTTCTCTTCTACACCTAATGTATTTTCTCGTATCATTCATGCATTTCCTAGGGTGCTTCTTTCAGCACCTTTGGAAAGTGGGGTGCTGGATCTTCTTTGAACCGTTGGATTTATCCATCGGACCGCAAACATTGAATTCCACCTTATTCTTCTTATCCTTATGATAACCTTGAGTTTCTCTGATCTCCATTTTGACTTTGAGGGAACATCAGACATTTTACACATGGCTATCAATGTCATGGATCACCAATTCTTTCCGAAGGCTAGGTTTCATCCCACCAAAGAAGCGGTCAACCTTGCATTCGTGGGTAAAGACAAATCCCAAAGCATATCATTCAACCCTTGGGAATTTTCCCTTGTATGCACCAACATATTCATCATCTTTTTTTCTTTAGGGAAAGGAAGTCCCTTTCCATCTTAAGTCAGAGGATGTACGAAAAATAATTATCCAAAAACATTTTCCGGAAATCCTTCTATTCCAACGCCTCAATCTCCTCCTCAGTCTTTGTATTTTTGATCAACGTCCACCATTGATCAGCTTCACCTTTTATATGATAAGAATCCAAAAAAAAACCTTCTCTTATCCAGAACATTTAAGGATGAATAATATCTTTTCAATAGAGTTGATCTATTTTTCAGTGATTGAGGGATTCAATGATCCATTAAAAGTAGGAGGCCTTTGTCTCATGAAACTCTCCATAGTGACTTGTTCTTTCTTAGGTAGGGTTGAACGTTCCTCTTGACCTAGGTTTCTATTCAAATCATGAGTGAGATGAGAGAGAAGCATGACAAAGTTTGTGATTCCCACTCCCATTGGATTAGGAATCTCATTAGTACATTCATCACATTGATCTTCACATTGGTTGCTAGCCTGAGACCTCCAATTATTGGCCATTGGCTGGAGTAAAAGGAATGTTAGGTGTAACACATAAAGGTTAATACAAGGACAAAACTGATGGCTTATAAATAACTTTTATTTCCTTAATATATGAATCTATTGGCTTCATCCTATGTTATCCATGGTCTACCTTCTAACATATATTCTTAGGGAATTTTCCTGTCCCTTAATAATGGTTCATACTAATCTTGTAAATTTACCAAAGCATATCTCCCGAGAGTGTTGTAACCAAGAGTGAAGCAAGACATGTTATCATTCCCCAGTTCCCATTCATGTATAGCTCAAAGCGGTGTTTTCGAGTTTTACCCCTAGGATACATCTATGTCAGAGCCACCTCTACCTGCTCGTATCCAAACAGGGATTTATTTGCTTAATAAACCACTTAATCAATACTCACCAAAACATAGGAATGTTTTTATAATAATAAGTCTTATATCTAAGGCTTTACTGGGGCTTTCTAATCCTAATCCCAAAAATAACTTAACTTATTCTCTAATACCAACTATGACAACCCTGCTTTTTATTACTCAGTTAACCATAATTCATTACATAAACTTCAATTGATACAACATAGAATATTGAGAGGTCTAGTGTCTTTGGGGCTTAGGATTGTTACATAACAACTTAAAACATGAAATACAACATCTTTATTGAAAACATCCTTTACATGACCACAAAATTCCCTCATACTTAGCATTGCATGGGATAACCTGAGGACATGCATAAGAAAAGGGTGAGCTATAAAGACCAGTAAGGGAATAATCCTAGAATAACATGAATAATACAATACATGTTAGACAATAGGCATATTAATAGAGCACAAGAGAAGAATAAACATAATGGAATGATAAAGCATTATAATCATAACATGGAAATGTGGAAACAACAATTAACTTGGAATTAGCATGAACCAAGGACCATTGCACAAGGAGCATTAGTAAGTCCTCATTGCACATGAATCATGGGTAAAACCTCATTGCACTTGAATTATAATGAGTAAACACCCATTGAACATGATGTATATTGATACTATACTTTACCCAATTCATTGGAGCACTATAAGGGTGCACCCTTCTTAAACATTTCATTTCATGCATAAGTTTTCCACATGGATCATATAACATGGATTGATAAAAAATCATCATTTATTACATGATAAAGGAATGTTGAATTCATACATTAAACATTATAATCAATAAGTAAATTTTCCTAAAGGTGAATACCCGTGATAGAGTAATGTGCTTGGTATTCACTACACAATGACATTGCATTGAAAAATCGGTGCAATTTCGGTAGCGTAGCTACATGACGTAAAAATTCATAAAAATGGTTGATGAGAGAGAAATGGGTGTCTCATCATATGTACATGAAATAGACAGTAAGGGGTTCGTATAGATACATGTCCCAACAATTTTAATGGAATCTAGATGCGTAATACAAAAGGATTACTTGGATGTAAAAGAAGAGAGAGAAATCACTCACAGAATTTTGGCATAGTAACGAGTGTACATTGGGGGAATTTATTGAGAGAGAAAGGGGTGTCTCATCATATGTAAATGAAATGGAAAGTAAGGGTGGTCATACAGATACATTTACCAACAATTTTAATGGAATTTAGATGAATAATACAAAAGGATAACTTGGATGTAAAAGAAGAGAGAGAAATCCATCACAGAATTTCAGCATAGTAACAGGTGTACATGGGAGGCGTTTATTGAGAGAGAAATAGGTCTATCATAATTCAAAAATAAAGAGGGAAGTATGGAGGAGGTGAAAAACCATAACCCAACATTTATAATTTAAATTAAAAGGGCATAACAACATTTAGAAAATTGGACAAAAATGATAGAGGAAGAAAAACCCATACTTTGATGTGTGCTTCCAAAGGCTTGAGAGAGGTTTATTGGGTGCTTGGGGAACCTTGAGAGGATTATAGAGAGAGGAGGGTAGAGAATGGACGAACTGAAAATGCTTTTAGTGAGGAGGAAGTGGGAGCTTCGGTGGGTTTATATAGGAAATGTGAGGGAATTATTTATTATTTTGGTTTGGGACCCTCACATTAAACTAATCCAAACCACAATTCATCCCATGGTTTTTGCTCCTGGTTGTTGGAAAAGAGAAGTGAAAAACAATATTTCATAAGTCCAAAGTCCGAACTTCTTAAAATAATGGGGTTTATTATGTGGAGGTGAGTCACACTCCCAAGGAAAACAATTTTAAAAGAAAAAATGTTTAATAAGTCTTGAAGTGTCTACTAATGCTTTTTAAACAAAATTAAAAAAACAAAAAACCACATTATTTTTTTTGTAAAACATATATTGTCCAAACATAAGATTTATAGTATTTTATTACATCACTATTGGGTCATTATGATGTCATAAAACACATTATATATTTAAACTGTATTTAGTTTAAACCCAAATATTTGATTGTCTCAGAAAATTATGAAAATTTCACCGTTGGATAATTTCGACATCCTGATTCCAGAAATAATATTTATTCTATCTAAATAATTTTCTAAATATATTAATTTTCACATTAAAAAAGTAGTCATTTATCGAAAATTAATGGGTTTTGACAAAAATGGATTTCAAAACTTAATAAAAATTACAAATGCATTCATAAAATTATACAATCAATTATATTTAATAAAAATTAATTTTTTAATATTAATAATATTTTATTAAAATAATATTTAATTCAAAAATCCATTAATTAATCATAATAGATTTCTTAGTTGAACATTAACTAAAAATACTATTTGAGCATTAAAAACAATTTACACGGTAACAATAATAAAATGAAAGTGTATTCATTATTATATACAAAAATAATGTACATAACCATAGTACTAGGGTCTTGTTACATAACCCCTTATAATACCCACATAAGACTGAAGAGTATAGTGTGCGATGGTGACAGACTCATTGGGTGGCTCAAAAAACATTGCATGGGTGGTAATCTATGTCTACTTTTACTTCTCTCATAGGCGGTACCGCTAGAGATTAACATATTCTAGCTCGGCTTGGGCTTGGTCAAGAGTGATGTAAAATGATGACACCTCCATTCCGTGCTTCGACAAATGGGCTTCATATGGGGCACGCCTACTAGATGAGGCCATCGCTTCCTTTGTCTGATTAAATTGGATTTGTTAAAGACCTATATTTATACTAGTCATGTGATCAATATTAAACGGCTATATTATCAATTTTCCCAATTCATAACATAAAACTAATATAGTTGACATTTTATATAAACATTTTACTTAAAGATACATTTAATTAACTCAAGATGTATTTTCCTTAATGAATATTTGGTTTGTTACAATGGGTCTCTAATTACCTCCAATGTTCTCCTAGTCGAGATCATAATTTGATGGTGACTTTTTTATTTCTCTTTCCCTCTTATTAAGATTAAATTTTATTAACCCAATTTCTGATATGGGTTTTCCACAAATCTGTTTCTCTATTTTTAACCTTTTATTTTGGAAGAAAAATTTCAAATTGCGAGGATGCAATTTATTGAAGTGGGGGAGAATGTAATACCCCAAGATTTCATAGTACGTTATCTTTTCAAAATAATTCTATAACTTGCACTACACGCAACACCATGTTCGACCACACCACAACTTACCAAACTAGTTGTTCAAAAGTGGTTAGGAATAATATTAACTGAATTTTGAATTTTATATACTCCATATAATTTTAGTATCTATATTATCTGTTTCTTAGACACGATATTTGAACAAATTCATTATTTTCATATAAAATAAGAATTTTTCAAAAAATAAACTTTTAACACCTATTTAATGGAGAACACTTCTAAAAAAATATTTGACACATTTATATATTCAATTTAATGAAATTAAATTCTTCCTTCGAATCGGGCCATAAAATTTAATACGGATAAATTTTTTGTACTTCTCTCATAACTTTCATATTTTGATTAATAGTGAAAAATACAAAATTTAATTGAAAACAACATTTTTAATTGAAATAATTTGTAGTGATAAATTATGAATTTAATTGGTTTGGATGTATAATTAGATTTATATTTTTATGATTTAATAAAATGTATGTCATTATAAATAATTTCACATCTAAATATGACATAAACACATGTCAATCTTTTGATAGTTTTACTTTAAAAACAATCTTTTTTGTTATGACAAGTGGAATTAATTTTAAATTTATTTTCTCAACATATATATTTTGAATTTGGTAAAATAGATTTTTTTTGAATTCAGAATATCTAAATTAGATTAGGGTGATTTTCTGGTATTTTTCTAAAGACATTCAATTTTTGATGAATATGGAAAACAATGCATTATTGTTTAAAACTGATTTTTTATTTAAATAATTATTTATTTTATTTAAATTTATTTTAAGTAAAAATAGATATATAAATCCTATATATGTTCAATTTAATTCATTGGAGTCATTTTATAAAAAAAATTAGATGTATAAAATGTTATTGAACTTTTTACCTTTTTTATCCACCTTCTAAGAGTATTTGAAAATTTGTGTAAAACTTAATTTTACCGCTTCTGTGAATTGAATTTCAAAACTCTGAGAGCCATGTTTAATATCAGTAAGTAAAATTTTGTTCAATAAAATAAAAATATTTTTTGGTGAAAAGTAAATTTTGACTTTTATTTACCACGGTTAAAAGTAAATAGGTTAATTAAAGTTAAAATGATATTATAATTACCCTAAAACATGTCCTAATTCTATTGGCTATGTGTATTTCGACAAAAAAACAACATTAGAAATAACATATGATCCTTTAGATCCATATGTATTATATTATAAATAAAATATGATCCTTTATATATATGGTACAATCATATTTGTTATTTTATCCATCCTATAAATGACTAAGTCACCATACGTGCGTAAGTATAGCTTACCGTCTCCACATCGTGGTGTAGTTTTTAAATCAAACACTTCATTATTTGGATAGGTATAATAATGAGTATAACTAATGTAAATAATAATTATACTATGTTAATGATTCTATATATATGATATACCATCCAATTATATATCATTTCACCATCAATATAATGATATTTCCGGTCGTGCGTAGGTACGTATTACCGTCTCCACGAACACGATGAGATTCATTCCCCATCGAAATCATTCAAGAATAATATTTATTTTATGATTAAAAACATGGATTAAGAACTTAAAATCATTCTATAATAGAATAAAATACCTCCTATCCATAACAAACATGGCTTATGTAACCAAACATATAAAGGAAAACGGATCAGTTGACACCCGAAATGATGATACTACAAAAATATTATTTACAAAGTAATATTAGAAGATCATATATGATATCATATTTAGGTATATGATTCATGTTTAATTTAATTACATTTATTTAAATATTATACATGAGGTTAATATACCCTTGACCAAGGAAATAAACTAGGTAAGGGTTAATTCTACAACTGCTTCCTTATCCATGGTAGTTTATATGTGAGTATCTACTGGTTCCTCTTTATCATCCACATCTTTGTTTCTTAAAAATATATTTCAAAATATTTTTACAATTTCCTAGACTATGGGTTAAATAAATTTATACCCTTTTTTGACATTTTAGAAAATGTTTATAAAGGAATCTTTCCATCGGTTTCCAAATAAAGTCCTTTATGACCTTTTCGACAAAATTAAGGAAAGAATGTTTTTTAACTTATACGGCGACTGAGGATATTTTCCTCCATTTTAACACCTTTGAACCTTCCCTTTCAAGATTGTAAGAATATTTTCAGAATTTTTATTTCTTTTATAATTACATGACTTCTAAATGATTCCAAAATAGAAAGATATATTTCTGTCAAAAAGTTTTAATTTCATCTATGTCAACATCCATTGATTTATTTTAAACTTGTTTTAAGTTTATTTATTATGATACAAATCTTCCATATTGTATTGAAGGATTTGTGTTATATATGACTAAGGGAGTGTTATTTTTATACCATTCATGTTTTATAGATATAGTATTTACATTTTTTATGCTAGTTTAAATATGAATGCTTATGTTATGTTTAAACCATTTCATATGAGGAATGCATTGGACTTAGTAAGTGATGGGTGGAACCCTCTTTTTCTCCTCGATGCATCAGTAGTTCTCCTGAGACAATCTAGTGTCTTGACACAAGTTCATGACACAATCTTATTAGTTGTCTTGGAATGAGGCCTTGACTATGTGGTTATGAAATCTCTCATTAGGCATTTAGTCATTATGAAATTGGATATTGATATTACATGTGATTATTCAACTAGTAGAATATCATTGAGAATAAGTAAATGAAAATATTTTATTTATTTTTTCCATATTAAGCTGTTGTTTAAATTTAAAAGGATTTTGTATTAGTTTTATACATTTCCTTAAATGATTATGTGTATTTATGAAAGTTTCGGCTATATTGTTATCCTTACTGAGCATCTGAGCACACCCCTTTCTTATGTTTTATTTTCATAGGATTCCTAGAAGTGTATTATGAATGATAAGAAGGGTTAATCTTGGGGATTAATGGCGTTTTCAAAAGATCATTTATGTCGTGTTTTATATTCTAATGAGTAATGTAACATTCATGTATGTAATCTATTTTCCAAGACTGCTGAACTGATCGGCCTTTCTGGACGTGATTCCTTGTAATAATGCCAATTTATTAAAATAATGCACCGACTCTGGGCTTATGGGTTCGAAGATTTACATTTATAATACCATTTATTAGATTGTTTCATTAATAAATTTTGTACTGCATCATCATTGTGTCAAAAAAATTAAATTATTTAATGTATAAAAATTATAAATAAAATACCATGAGATAGGAAATTTTTTTAGTTTTCTAATGAATATTTTTAGTCCAAAATAGCTTATGTGTAACCCTATATTAAAAATGGATAATTTATTAAAGTCTTAATTTAACACATTTTACTCTTCTTTAAATAAAATAATAATAAATATCATAATCTAATCCATGTGGATCAAAAGGACAATATTTTATTCCTGAGGTTTTTTTGGTCGAATTACACTTATCGAATACAATTAGGACTTGTGTTATGATAATTATAATATCATTTTTACCTCTAATTACCCTATTCAATTTTAACTGTGGTAAATTAAAGCAAAAAGGAACTACTTACCAAAAATTATTTTTATCTTATTAAACCACATTTAACTTACTAATGTAAATTGTGTCTCTCGGATTTTTGAAATTCAACTCATAGAATCAGTAAAAATTATTTTTATGCAAATATGCAAATGCTCCTAGAAGGTGGGTAAAAGACTGTAAAAGTTCAATAAAATTTTATATATCTAAATGTATTATAAAATTAATTAATTTAATTACATAAAACATATATAGGTATTATGTATCCATTTTTCCCTAAAATTAATTATTTTAATAAAAAGTCATTTTTATACAATAACACTATGTTTTTCAATATTCATTAAAAATAGAAAATTTTTAGAAAAAATACCAAAAACTCACCCTAAGAAAATTTTGATATTCTGAATTTCAAAATTAATTCTATTTTACCAAATTAAAAACATAGAAGTTTCATTAATTAATTTAAATTTAATTCATGTTGTCAAAACCAAAAAGGTGGTTTTTAAAAAGTAAAAATTATTAATAGATTGACATGTGTTTATGTCAAATTTATATGTGAAATTACATATAATGACCTACATTGTATTAAATAATAAAAATAAAATCTAATTATACATCCAAACCATTCAGAAGCATAATTTAACATTATAAATTATTTGGATTAAAAAAGATGTTTTCAATTAAAATTTACTATTTCTTACTATTCATCAAAATATGAATGTTATCAGAAAAGTACCAAAAATTTATCCAAACTAAATTTTTTTATCTTTATTCTAAAGAAGAATTTATTTTCATGAAATTGAATATAGAAAAGTGGCAAATATTGGTTTAAAAAAGGCTTTCCATTAAAATGCAGCAAAATAGCATTTTCTAAAAAAATACTTCCTTTATCTGAAAAATTGAATGTGTTATTACATTATATATAAGAAACACATAATAAAGATGTTAATATTTTATGGAATATATAACATTAAAAATTTAGTTAATACTATTCATAACCGCTTTGGAACTGCAAGTTTGGTAAGTCGTGGTGCGCTTGAACTCGGTGTTACATACAGCACAAGTTATTGAATAACTTTGAAGAGATAACATACTATGAAATATTGGGGTGTTGCATTCTCTCCGCCTTTAATAAATTTCATCCTCTCATTTTTTAATTGTTCTTCTAAAATAAAAGGTTAAAGGTAGAAAAATACCATTGTGGAAAACCCACATCAGAAATTGGGTTAATAAAATTTAGTCTTAAGTATAATGAATGGGAAATGAAAATGTCACCAACAAATTATGATATCAATTAGAAGAAAATTGGTGTAAATTATAGTCCCATAATTAGAGGTAAAATGTAAATTTTTATAGGGATTGATTGAGGTCATCAATCATAAACAATTGTAAAATTAATGGCCACAAATCCATCAATCTATGATGATTTAAAATATCATAGGTTCAACAAAACATAAGGTATTTGGATAAAACATTTTTGGATTTAAGATCCCTTCCCTAATGGTTAAGAATAAATTTATTCATAGAATAAGAGGAAAAAATATACTTCACAAGTAGAGTTTCATTGGTCAACTAATTCCAACCACAAACTCATCATTCACTCTAAAAGATAATAGATTTCAAAAATAGTCTATTTATCCTAATCGTATAGGGTTCAAATAATAAACAATTTAAAATTAATTTGTAATACTATTTAAAAAAAACTGTATTATATAAACCAGGATGTCAAGTAGGCCAGTGGTAGGTGATGAACCCTTGTCGCCCTTCGGATGCAGGTTCAAGTCTCGTGGCCTTGCCGGAAGCAACAAGTTGTCACCCGACCCATGGGTTGTCCTTTTTAAAAAAAATCCAAAAAATAATATTATGTTTTCTAACCTTAAACAATAGTATCCAATGATTAACATAATCTATTCCAACCTTTAGACTTATCCAAAATATATATATCCAAACTCACAGTCCAAAATTTATAAGGAAAGTAAACACAATGAAGATCCTATTTTCCACGTAATAACATGTAAATACCTTCAACATGTATTCTTTTAAAACAAGGTAACACCCTGAATTACAATAAATCATTATTGATTGCATTAATTATCCCTTTTTTCATGATGAATAATTGATATAATCCTCATATCCAAATTTTTTTAAACTCCATCAAATATGGAATATACAAATCATCAATCAGTTTCAAGGTTGTTATGAATATCTAATATAATTTATCAAAATCAGTCATATTTTTTTTCAAAATCACTACCTCGGTATCCTAACCATATTAAGGTTTATTTATCTCTCAACAATATATTTTCCAAAAACATTAACATGTTATTGAGTAACTTTTCATGGTTCCACACAATCTTATGTTTTTAATGAAATAGTATTGCAGTAGAATCTTTATATACTTTATAATTTTTAAAACACATACATCATTAATACAATACTCAAATGAAAAAAATACTTTAATAACAACATAAAAAATCTAATCATTCCTCTTCATCTTCGGTAGTATCATAACATGATTATTATTCAATAGCAGCATTTGAGGTATACTCTGATGATTTGGACATTGATTCGCGTAGTGTCCCAAATCCTTATAGATAAAGCATTGTATATTTGAAACCTATTTCTTACCCAAGAAATCACATACTTGGTGTTCTTTTCACCACACTTATAATGAAATCACATTCCCTTCAAGCATTTACCAAGGCAATTCTTTCACAGTTATCACATATGGGAAAATCCTTCTTTCCTTTCTTCCCTTTATCCATATTTCTCTCTTCCATCCTTTTCTTCTCTTTCTTGTCACGATCCATCCCCCAAGGCCCATTCCGTGACTACCCCAAGCCCGCCTTCCATAGGCCAGGGGATGGCGACTAGCACCAATGACATAAATCCCAAACTGGGAAGGCATTTACTTTATGAATTATATCACACACAACAGAGTATAATCTAGAAGAAAAAACACTAAGTAAAACTGTATACAAAAGGAGTGCTGAAAAGTAAAAGGGGCCAGAAATAGAAGCACAGTAGGAAAGCAAAAGTACAACTGAGAAACAAGTACAACTGTAGAAAAGCTAAAGTAGATACTAATTCATCCTCCGGGGATTCATACATGAATGGTAGGTATAGATTTCCTCCACAACACTCCACATTCTTTAGTCTCCTCTGTGCATTGACTGGTCGTACGGTCCACCTCTAGGTACCATCCAATCCTGCTACTCTGATCCTCAATCAGCGTTGTCCGTCATCTATAAGCAACACAACGAGGTGCAGGCATAGTCTGTGTAGGGGTGAGTATATTGATACTCAGTAGGGACCCCGATACCCACAAGGTCTCTCAATATCCGACAAGGATAAACCAAAAAGGATGAAATAAACAGATAACCTCACTTAGGTATAAGCCCATACATATACCTAAGTTATCAAGTAATCCATCTCAATCATGAGGAAATTACAAAGTTACTGTCTCATCTCAACTAGGATTTTATTCTAGGGTTAGTATCAATCTGAACCATTAGCTACTGGAGAACTCCTCATCTATCGAGTACAGTGGGCTTGCCGCATCACATAGAGGTGCTTCCCACTAACCTTGGACTGCTGAGGTACTCCTCCTATCGAGTATTGTGGGTCTGCGGTGCTCACATCGAGGCGCTCCCCACCAATGGCATGCCGCCACAACCAAGCGCTCCCCCTCATAGCCTGTAGAGGTACTCCTCCTGTCGAGTATTGCAGGTCAGCCTCCACATCCAGGCGCTCCTCCGCCATGGGTTTTCCGCCACAACTAGGTGCTCCCCACTAGGCCATACGAGTAACTCTATATCTCTTGATCAATAGTCATTAGGTCTAATCCAGCTACTAATTTCCTGTAAAAATTTCTGCTCATCTATGGAAGATCCGCTCCACAGGCTATTGGTCCATACTCCAACTTCCATGAAGTCCCACGTAGAAGTATCTCAAAGGTATGGCTCGTCCCATGGCCCAGTTCGATTCATGTACAACCCAACCTGTCTGTATCTCAAAATCACCCCGAACTCCATTGGGTTATACTCAATGGGACGACTACATTCCGTGATTACCAGAGCCGTTGATAGTTCGTCAAATGGGCGACTGATGCCAACAATATGGCCAAAAGAGAGTAAAGGCCAATAGTGGGCCTCGGTCCGGTCCGACTCGGCCGGATAGACACAAAATGTATTATTCTGGGCCGACTCAGTCTGGGTAGACCCGGTCAAAACTGTTGGGTCTGGACAGGCCCATTGGGCGGGCCAACATATTAGGTTCGGCTTGGCCCGCTGGGACCAGCCCAGCGGGCCGCATGGGCAGTTCGGCCTGGAGGTCACCACGAGGGGCACAACTCGACCTAGAGGGTGCATACGGTTTGGTTTCGCTAGCATTGCGAGGGGTGTGGCAAGGGAGGCTCCGCCCAGGAGGCCGAGACGGTTTGTCCAGTGACGTCGTGAGGGACGCCGCTGGCCGACTCAGGAGGCCGACAGGATGGCCGAGTTGGCACCGGGCAGGCCGGCAGTCAGCCGGGTAGGAAGTGTGGCGGCCTAGGAAGGCCGGCGGGGCACCAGGTAGGCCAGAGGTTGGGCGCGTGGAGCACGTGCAGGCCGCGAGCAGGCCGCGTGGGGTGCGGGTAGGCCGACAGGGCATTGGGGAGGCCACGAGAAGGGCGCTCGGGGGGGGGGGGGTAGGAAGGCTGGTAGGGTGCACAGGGTGCGGGAAGGCGGGTAGGGTGCCGGGCAGACCACGGGCAGGGCGCGCGCGGCGCGGGTAATCCGGTAGGGCCCCGGGAAGGCAGGCCGGAGGCCGGGCGGTGGCCAGGCAGGCCGGTTTAGGGTTGCTCGGGCCGGAGCAAGCAGGTTGGCAGGGGGCCAGGCAGGCCACAGGCAAGCTGCATGGGAGGCCGCATGCTTGCAATCTGGCAGTGGAGCGACGTCCGGGCAGGCCGGTTCGGCGTGGCTCTGGCAGGCGCAGGCCAACAGTGTTTGGCTGAGAGCACCGAAGAATCTCGGGGGCGGCGCGATTCGCGGAGGCCGCGGGTAGCGTGACCTTTTTCATTGCCGCCTTCGTCGCCTCGTTGCTACTTTGTCGATGAACTCTAAACAAAAAAGAGATCGGTGGAGGGGTCTGGCCATGTTGGTTTGGCCCACACCCTCCGCATTTAGGGTGATATCAAGAGGCTCATAAGTATGAATCACAACAACCCTCGTTGTTTGTTTTGAGTGAAATGAAGAACATGGGAAAAGACCATACTTTGATAAAATTAAACCCCAACCTTTGATTAATCATTTGTCATTTGTTGATGGAGTCATGGAAGGTAGATGAAGAAGGTCATCGTTCGTCGCACCTGCCAAGCACTTCTAAACCCAAGCTACATCATCTCATTGACGACGATGTGGAAGTCAGTCGTCGAAGACTTCTCACAACGGTTGAAGCTCCGAGGAAGAAGTTAAAGAAGGTCATTGTCGGCGTTCTTTGTTCTTCATTCTTTGTTGGGAGATGGGGTTCTTTGTTGGAGAACACTAATTCACCTAAGCTCTCCTCTCAAACTCTTCCCACCAAAAGAGAAATTCAAACCAAAAGAAATAATAAGAGATTGATATCTTATTAATTCATTGGAACCATATTCTAATTGGTATAATTAAATTAATGGGATCCACTTAATTAATTTATGAGTGTAGGCACAAAATTAATTAGGGGAGACCAAGAGGCTCCATTAAGGTTGGGGCACCGTAAATGGTAGAGGAGGTCAAAGGGATCCCCCATCATTAATGAGGGGAGTTAATAGATTTTCCACTCCTCCCATTAATTGGGGGGTTTTAGTCTCGTGTGGTCCCCACGTTGTAACCTCTCGCGGGAGGTTATGTTCGGGTGGGCCCCACCACCATAACCTCTCATAGGAGGTAACAGTGTGGCGGTCCCACCACCAACTTCCAAGAGGAGGTTTCAACTACTAGTCAACCAAATGGTGGCTCAAATAAAATAAATTTTAGCTCACTTTATTTTATTATTTTTTTATGAAAACACAAAAACAAACTTTTATTCTCGACCAACTGCCATCGAGGTGAAAGTCTTCATAAGTTATTACCGGCACTGGGAGTTCAACAATTCTCTCAGATTTCAGTTCCGAGCACCGGTTCATAAGTTATAAAAACTCACTCATACGTTTAATGAACATAAACGAGCAAAGCTTCAAAAATTTATTCTAGTCACACTGGGCCTCGGAATCATGCACCGTAAATTTTACCGAACCTGTAAAATTCCTATGTATTTTTGAAAAAATTCCACAGAAATTCTGGGTCTTTACATTCTCCCTACCTCAGGGCTTTACATCCCTATAAGCTACAACTTGAACTAAGGGAAAAAATGGGGGTAATGAGCACACATCTAAGACTCTCGCTCCCATGCGCTCTCTTGGAGGTTCCGGTGCTGCCAACGAATGCATACTAGAGGTATCGACTATCCACGAAGGACTCGCTCCTATCGATCCTAAATCTCCACTATAACATTCCTAAAAGTTTCCCCGTCATCGATGTCTAGATCCCCATGGTTGATGATGTAAGAAGGGTCGTGCACATATCTCCTCAGCTGGGATACGTGGAAGACGTCGTGCACCTGATGCAACTGAGGTGGAAGAGCCAAGCGATAAGCCACCTCACCTACTCTTATGAGGACGTAGAATGGTCCGATGAAATGCGGAGGTAACTTGTCGCCTCAGCCAAATCTCCATAAACCTCATCGGGGTGAGACCCGTAGAAAGACGTGGTCACTATCCTCGAACTCTAGAGTTCTCTATCTTCTGTCGGTATACAACTTCATCCTGCTCTATGCAGTCTTCATCCGCTCATGGATGATCTGCACCTTATCCATGGTAGCATGTACCATCTCTAGTCCCACTAGTGCTGACTCCCCTGGGTCTATCCAGCATAGTGGCGATCAGCATTGTTGACCATATGAGGCCTCAAAAGGTGTTATCCCAATGGTGGAGTGATTGCGGTTGTTGTATAAAAGCTCCACAAATGGTAAGTGGTCCTCCCAGCTGTGACCAAAGTCGAGGACACATGCTTGAAGCAATTCATTAAGTGTCTGAATGGTCTTCTCAGTCTGGCCATCCGTCTGAGGATGGAAGGTGGTGCTCAGACGAAGTTGCATCCCCAAATCCTCCTACAACCCATTCCATAGCCATGAAGTAAATTGTGCATCACGATCGAAGAGAATACAAGAAGGTACTCCATGTATCCACACAATCCCTTGCAATAGTGGCATCCCAAGCTCTCTACAGAACCTTTCTCTCTGATCAGTAGGAACTGGGCCGACTTGGTGAGTCAGTCAATGATCACCCAAATCGAGTCGTGACCCCTAGATGTACATGGAAGACCTGTCATGAATTCCATGGATATCCCATCCCACTTCCACTCTTTGACCTCTAAATCCTAAACCAAGACTGCTGGTACCTGATGCTCCCCCTTCACTTGCTGAAAATTGAGGCATCGAGAGACAAACTCCACTACTGCCTTCTTCATACCAAGCCACCAGTGTTGTCGTCTGAGGTCCTAATACATCTTTAGAACTCCTGGATGTACTGCTAAAGAGGATGTGTGTAACTCCCTCAAAACTTTCTCCTGAAGTGTCACTGGCACCATAGTACGTCCTTTGAAGACGATGTCGTGCTCCACACCGTCAGAAAATCCATCAGGTGCCTACCCTGTGGATATCTGAGCCTGTCGTGTCTCGCAGTCAGCGTCTCCACACTGTGCCTCCCTGACTCACTATAGAAGTAGAGGAGTGACTGTAAGAAACTAATGGAAAGCTGCTCCATCTCTATCCACAAAGGATATCATTAAGGCAGCCAGCTGCTCCGTCGCCTCAGGTTGCAGATATATACCAGATCTCCTGCTGAGTGCATCTGCTACAACGTTCCCCTTTCCATGAGTATAGAGTATCTCGAAGTCATAGTACTTGAGGAACTAATCCATTTCCGCTGTCTCAGGTTCAGGTCTTTCTGAGAGAAGATATACCTGAGACTCTTGTGATTAGAGTACACGATAAAACATTCACCCATCAGATAGTGTCATCACATCTTCATGGGGAATACCACTGCTGCTAACTTCAGGTCATGGGTAGCGTCGTTCTTCTAATGCTGTCTCAACTACTGAGAACCATACACGATCATTTCTCTCTCCTACATCAGTACACACCCAAGTCAGGTACCTGATATGTCATAGTAAACTATGTACCCTACGCATTCCTTTGGAATCTTCAAGATGGGGGGAACTAGTTAACCACTTCCTCAGCTCCTAAAAGCTATTTTGGCATATCTCTAACCACATGAAGGGTTTCCCCTTCTTTTGCAGGGATGATAGTGGTTGTGCAACTATGGAGAAGTCTAGCACAAATCTATAGTAGTATCCAGCCAAACCCAGGAAACTCTGCACCTCCATCACACTCCTGGGTGGCTCCCTAGAATGTACCGCCTAAATCTTTACTGGATCCACTACAACTCCAGCTTCCAATATGACATGACCAACAAAGTGAACCTCTCAGATTCAGAACTAGCATTTCTAGAGCTTACCATAAATATGGTGCTCTCGAAGTGTCTCCAGTACCACTAAAAAATGGTAGGCATGCTCCTCCTCTGTAGTCAAGTAGATGAGAATGTCGTCGATGAAGACTATGACAAAGTGAGTGAGTTATTTCTGGAAGATCCTGTTCATGAGTCCCATGAACACTGTTGGAGCGTTGGTTATCCCGAATGGCGTAACCAAGAACTCGTAGTGGTCATATAGACATCTAAAGTCCATCTTCTGCACATCCTCATCTCGAACTCTGAGATGGTGATAACCTGATCTGAGGTCTGTTTTCTAGAATCACTATTATCTATTTAGCTAATAAAAGAGGTCGTCAATATTGGGGAGTGGGTACTTGTTCTTCATGGTCTCCTATTTTAGGATATGGTAGTTGACACAAAGCCTCAAGGTCACATCCGACTTCTTGGAGAATAGAATTTGGGCTACCCAGAGAGAAACACTGGGCCAGTTCAATCCCTTCATATGCATGTCCTCTAGTCGTACATGCAGCTCACGAAGCTCCACAGGAGCCATCTGTTAGGCTGGTGTAGGTATCAGTGTCGTCCTGGGGTACAAGTCAATGTAGAAGTCCACCTCTCTGCGAGGAGGTAGTATTTGAACATCGTCAGGGAAAACATCCGCATACTGGTCCACCACTACAAGATAGCTCAGACTGTCCACATCAACTGCTCTGAGGGTAAGGAAGGTCAATTGATGAGTGATCGGCTGCACCCTTCTATGAGTAAGCCTGTCTTGTGCTGCAATGGCTCCGTTCTTATTAGTGAAGGTGGACTTGGTCCCATCTGTGTGAACTCACCACACATTTCACCTAATACAGTCGATCTGAGCATGGATTGTAGATAAACAGTCCATACCCAAGATGATGCAGTAAGGCCTCGACGCCGCTATGAGGAGATCCCAACAGAAGCTCTTGCCTCCTAAAGTAAGATCACACTACCGAAAATAGTGTGTAATCGTCGAGTTTGCTCCTGTAGGAGTCTCTAGATGTAAGGATCGAGCCAATGGCTCGGTCGGAATCTTAGAGCTCCAAATGAGGGTGGAGGCAATGAAAGAGTGACTGGACATGTGTCTATAAGATCTACAGCTATGGTGGAGTAGGCATAGATCATATCTCGAATCATCTCTAGAGTGTCGTGATCATAGGCCTCAACTTCCTAGAGATGATCTATACCCTATCCTCTTGCTCACTACGGTTGGGCTAGACCTCATAGTGGTGGTGGGGGTAACACCTTGAAATGTCTCACACCACCTGTTGTACGACCAGCTCCTCTGCCACGTCCACCTACTCCCTGCAGAACACCTCGATCAAATCTCTGTCTCTGCTTGGGCAGTCTTTCTACTGTTACCTGATCATTCGAATAGCGGGTTGGATAGTCACAATCTATTTTACCATGCCCGCTGCATGAGTAACACTGCCCGGTCCTGGATGGTCTGTCTCTACTTTGGGTGCCCCACACAGCCAATAATTAGTCGTGCGGTCGTCAACCTATAGATCTGGTCCTCTTGGACCTTTGTGTCATCTTTCTAATACCAGCAATAGAAGACTCTGATGCATGTTGACTAGTGGCGGGTCTCTCTACAAGAGACTACTCAGCAAGGAAACTCTCCACTAAGAGGGCTCGCTCCAACACCCCCACCAACGTCGGGATGCTGAGTGAGATCATCGAAGCCCTGATCTCTCGCATGCTCCCCTACTCGAAGGTCCAAGCCATGAAGAATGGGTCCCACACTATATCTGTGGAGTGGCGCAATAGGTCGGTGAATCTCACTGAGTACTGTGACACATTCATTCTACCCTACTGTAGCTGAAGTAGCTCCTGTATCCGTAATGCACGTTGGGTTGCTGGGAAAAACATCATCAAACAGGATTTTGAAGTCTTCCCAGAAAAGCATCATCTCGTCATGCATCTAGAGCATTAGGCTCCACCATCTGCCTGATACTGCTTGAAGAAGGCTGACATCAAGAATCACCATAAAGTCGGTTGGTGTCCCTACATGTCTGAAGACTCACACCACAACCTCCAGCCAATCCTCAACCGTCTATGGGTATATCTCTCCCCTGAACCTGGGTGGCCTATAGAACTGGAACTCATGCAACACGCTCAAGTGGCGTGCATCATCTGCTGTTGAGGCTGGTGGCATCGATGGCCCAACGGGTAGTGGTATCACTGTTGCCTCTACTGGAAGTGGTCCCTGAACCAAGGCCTCGTCGCTCAGTGGGATATCTGCGCGTTCAAATCTCGATGCTCTAGTTGGTCACCCGTGAGGAGGCATCCTGAAAGAAATAGATGCGACACAGTTAAAATATTATACCTGGTGAGATGAACTAGTTGCGCTGACTTAAAGAATACTTTTGAAAACACACACGTAATCGGTGTTTTCTTGCTCTGAGTCTGAAATCAGTAGTTAGGGTCCTGGTGTATGGATACGTCGGCTGCCACACCAACAATGGACTTCCTGAACATAAAACCACACTCGGTAACCTTAACACTATTTCTTCATAGAAAAGAAAGATCAGAGTCCTATGTTCTGTGGTAGAACCGACTCCTCTAATACCAATTTGTCATGACCCATCCCTCGGGGCCCATGTCGAGACTACCCCAAGCCCGCCTTCCATAGGCCAGGGCTGGAAAATAGCACCGAAGGCATAAATCCTTAACTAGGAAGACATTGCATATATAAATTAGATCACACACAACAGATTATATGATGGAAGCAAAAAAACTAAGTAAAACTGTATACAAAAGGAGTGATGAAAAGTAAAATGGGCCGGAAATACAAGCCCATAGGAAAGTAAATGTACCACTGAAAAACAAGTACAACTAAAGAAGAGGTAAAGCATCTACTGGGTCATCCTCTGAGGATTCCTACCTGATGGGTAGGTATAGATAGCCTCCATAGCACTTCATATCCTTTATTCTACTCTCTGTACTGACTCGTTGTAAGGTCCACCTCCGGGTACCGTCCAGCCCTGCAACTCTGATCCACAGTCAGCGATGTTCATCGTCTGCATCCAACACAACGAGTGCAGGCATAACCCATTCAAGGGTTAGTATAATGATACTCATTAGGGACCCCGAGACCCTAAAGGTATCAAAATATCAAATAACGATAAACCAAAAACGATGAAATCAATAGAAAACCTCACTTAGGTATATGCCCATACATATACCTATGTTATCAAGTAATCCATCTCAATCATGAAGAAAAAACTAAGTTAATGACTCAGCTCAACCGAGATTTTATTCTAGGGATAATATCAATACGAACCCTCAACTTTTGGAGAACTCCTCCTCTATCAAGTATAGTGGGAATGCCACGTCACAGAGAGGAGCTTCCCACTAACTTTGTATACTGGGGTAATCCTCCTGTATAGTATTGTGGGTCTTCCTCACTCACACAGAGGTGCTCCCCACTATAGGTATGCCGCCACAACCAGGCACTCCCCCTCATAGCCTGCAGAGGTACTCCTCCTATCAAGTACCGCAAGTCTGCCGCCACAACCAGGCACCCCTCCATCGTGGGTCTACCGGCACAACAAGGCGCTCCCCCATAGGCCATACGAGTCAATCAGAGTTACTTGATCTGTAGTCGTCTGGTCTTAGCCAGCTACTAGGTTCCCGCACAAATGCCTACTTGTTTATGGAAGATCTGGTCCACAAGCTACTAGTCGATACCCCAACTACCATGAAGTCACATGTAGATGTATCTCAATGGTCCGCCTCATCACAGAGGTTTTAACGCAATAGACGGCTTGTCAGTCGGATGCCCTGTCTATGAGTTATTAGGTTTTTAGTCTCAGGGGCCTAATTGGATTCATGTACGACCCAAACTAACCGTATCTCAAAATCACCACGAACACTAGTTGGGTATACATAAAGGGACCACTACGTTCCATGATTATCAGTGCCGCTAACAGTTTTTCAAACGGTCTACTGGTGCCAAAGATATGGCCAAAAGAATGTAAAGGCCGGTAGTGGGCCCGGGCCTGGTCTAAACCAGTCAGACTGACTCCGCCTGTCTTAGTCTGGGCTGACTTGGTCTTGGTCAACCCAGTCAGACCTGTTGGGTCTAGAACGAACCATTGGGCGGGTCGGTCTGTTAGGTTTGGCCAGGCCCGCTGGGCCCAGCCTAGTAGGCCGACAGGACTCTGCGAGGGGCACGACAGGTTTGGTTCGGTCAGCGCCGTGAGAGGCACGGTTAGGACGGCTCGGCCCAGGAGGCCAAGCTGTTTTGGACAAGGACGCTGTGAGGGATGCCATGGGCTGGCTCGGGAGGCCGGTGCGGCTTGGATGGGAAGGGCACAGAGTAGGCTGGTAGGTCAGTCGGGAGGGCGTAGAGTAGGCCGAAAGGAGGCTGGGCAGGCTGGGTGGTGGCCTGGGCAGGCTGGCGTGGCGTCTGGTAGGCCGCGGTAGGGCGCGCGTAGCGTGGGCAGGGCGCAGGCAGGCCAGGCGGGGCGCAGGCTGGCCAGTAGGGTGTCAAGGAGGCCGCGGGCAGGGCGCGCGGGGTACGGCCAGGCTGGCTGGGCGCCAAGAAAGCCGCGGGCAGGGTGCGCGGGGTGCAGGTAGGCTGGCAGGGCACCGAGCAGCGCGCACGTGAGGTCGCGGGCTGGTAGGCCGGTGGTAGGGGGTGGCCGAGCAGTCCTATTTGGCATGGCTCGGGCCGGCATGGGCTGGTGGTGTTTAGTCGGGAGTACCAGAGCATCTCGGGGGTGGCGCATTTCGCTGAGGCTGTGGGTAGCACAACATTTGTTGTTGCCGCCTTTTTTGCATCATTCCTTCATTGTTGCTGAAAGCTCAACATAAACAAAATTGGTGGAGAGGTCGGACCATGTTGGTTTGGCCCACACCCTCCGTGGTTAGTGTGATATAAATAGGCCTGCAAGTATGAAGCACAACTACCCTCATTCTTCGTTTTGAGAGAAAGGATGAACATGAGCAAAGATCATTATGAGATAAAATTAAACCCCTACCTTTGATTCGTTATTCGTCATTCATTGACGATGTCGCGGGAGGTAGAAGAATAAGGTCTTCGTTCGTCATGTCCACCAAGAACTTCCAAACCTGAGCTGTGTTGGCTCGTTGATGACGATGCAGAATTCGATCATCGAAGACTTCTCACGACGGTTGAAGCTCTAAGGAAGAAGTCGAAGGAGGTCGTTTCTGGCCTTCTTCGTTCTTCGTTGGGACATGGGGTTCTTCATTGGAGAACTCTAATTCTCCCAAGCTCTCCTATCAAAAGCTTCCCACCAAAAGTGAAATGCCAACAAAAATAAATAATAAGAGATTGATATATTATTAATTTGTTGGAACCTTATTCAAATTGGTAGAAATAAATTAATGGGCTCCACCTAATCAATTAATGAGTATAGGTAAAATATTAATTAGGGGAGATCAAGAGGCTCTATTATGGTGGTGGCACCATAAATATTAGAGGAGGTCAAAGGACTCCCCTCTAATTAATGAAAGGAGATGAGAGATTTTCCACTCCTCCAATTAATTGGGGGGTTTTTTCTCATGTGGTCCCAACGTCATAACCTCTCGTGGGAGGTTATGTTCGGGTGGCCCCCACCACCATAACCTCTCATGGGTGGTTAAGGTGTGGTGGTCCCACCTCCAACTTCCATGAGGAGGTTTCAACTACCAGTCACCCACATGGTAGCTCAAATAAAATAAAGTTTAGCTCACTTTATTTTATTATTGTTTTATGAAAACCCAAAAACCATCTTTTATTCTTGACCAACTGTCGTCGAGGTGAAAGTCTTCATAAGTGAATAATGGCGCTGCGAGTTCAACGGTCCCCTTGGATTTCAGTTCCGATAACCAGTTCAAAAGATATAAAAACCCGCTCATATGTTTACTGAACATACCCAAACAAAACTTCAGAAATTGATTCTGGGCACCCCGAGCATCGGAATGATGCGCCTTAAATTTTCACGGACTCATAAAATTCCAATATATTAAAAAACATTTCCACTGAAATTATGGGTCTTTACATTGCTTCCCATCAAAGCCATAGGAATCAGAGAATTTTTTTCCTATATTATTAACACATGATACTAATTCTTCATATGATTAGAATTCATGGGAGAATATTTCCCTTCTAAATGTTGGATTAATACCATGAAATATTTGATCCTTCTTAATCTTTGGATCATGCGTATTGTTGGAGTTTATCATTCTTCCTACTAGAAACCATTTTTAAACAATGGAATACACTAGGTTAGTTTATGACACACAATAAATTATTCCAAAC
Source organism: Viscum album (assembly GCA_963277665.1). Classification (NCBI taxonomy): domain Eukaryota; kingdom Viridiplantae; phylum Streptophyta; class Magnoliopsida; order Santalales; family Viscaceae; genus Viscum; species Viscum album. Next base: position 1,205,604,390 of record OY728127.1, on the reverse strand, counting down.
TTGTAAAATACTTGATGTAAATTGAAAAGATAGTGCATCTAATCTATAATCATAAAAATTTTGCTTTTAAGAAGTATTTACTCCTAAATCCTTCATAATGTCTTGTAATGAAAATGTGAATTATACTAAGAATATCTCTCGGGGGTGTCATAACCAAGAGTTCAACAAGGCATGTTTTCAAGAACCAGGATTCCCCAGGTCAAGCTCAAAACTCCTTGTAGGATTTTTCACTTCAAGGTACATCTGTGCCAGAGCCTCCTCTACCTGCTCGTATCAAGTTAGGGATGTATTTCTTGGAAAATACACAAAATATCAACAATACCAAAATTATAGGAAGTTCATCTATACTAATCCTCAATGATAATCTTAGGGTAATGTGCTCTAATCAGAGTTTATCTAAATATAGTTTCCATGGTTTGAACTAAATTTCATTATATACCAAATGTAATGCCCTTACTCCATATTCCCAAAGTCAGTGCATTATTATATAACATTGGAATTTTTATAAGGAATCATGTCCCAAAGGACTAATCAATTTATTAGTCTTGAGAAATAGATTACATATATGAACGTTACACCACACATTATAAAATAAAACACAACATAAATTCTCCTTTGAGAATGCTATTAATCCCCTATCATTACCCTACCTATCAATCATAATACAGTTTTTGGAATCCTTGAAAAATAAAACATAAGAAAGGGTTGAGCTCAGATGCTCAGTAAAGATAACAATATAATGGATACTTTCATAAATAAGCATAAACATTTAAGTCAGTTTATAAGACAAAAACAAAAGCTTTTTAAACATAAACTTCATCATAATATGGAAAAGTTAAATGAAATAATGACATTTACATATTTACAAGGATATTCTACTAGTCTAATAATCACAGGTAATATCAATATTCAATTTCATATTGATGGAATGCATAATTCAAGACCACATAACCACATATTCAAGGGCTCGTGCCAAGAATACAAATAAGATTTTTTCAAGGAGTTGTTTCAAGACACTAATTTTTCTCATGAGACCTATTGATTCATTGAGGATCTACAGCAAGATCTACCCATCGCTTACTAAGTCCAATTCATTCCTTATATGAAAAGGTTTAAAAATAACATAATTATTCATATTAAAACTAGCATAAAAAATGTCAATACTTTATCCATAAACCATGAATGGTATAAAAATAACACATCCACGGTCAAACATATCACAAAAACTTAAATACTATATGGAATATTTGTATTACAATGAATCAATTTCAAACAACTATAAAATCCCTCAAAGGATGTTGACATAGATGAAATCAATACAATTTGAGAGAAATATCTCTTTTTTATATCATTAAAAATTCAAATAATTATAATAGAAAACATTTATTTTGAAAATATTTATATAAGCATGTAAGGTAATATTTGAGGATGTTATAATGATAGAAAATAGTTGCTCCCAACATATAAGTTAAAAAAGACATTCTTACCTTACTTTTGTCGCAAAGGACATAAAGTACCTTGTTTGGAAAATGAAGGAAATTTTCCTTTCAAAACATATAAGGTCAAATAAGGTTTTAAATTACTGTATCCCATAGTCTAGTAATTATTAAAAATGTTTCGAAATACATTTTTAATAAAACACGGATGTTGATGATAAAGAGGTTCTAGTAGATTCTTACGTATTAACAACCTCGGATAAGTAATGAGATTGTAAAATTAACCCATACCTTATACATTTACTTAGTAAATGGTATGATAATGCCCTCTATAATAGGTAAATGTTTATTATTAAATTATTAAATAACTATATACATAAATATGATATCATTTATGATCCTCCAATATTGCCTTTGTTAATTATATTTCAATAGTATCATCATTTCGGGTGTTAACTGATTCGTTTACCTTTATATGCTTGGTTACGTAATCCATGTTAGTTATGGATAGGATGTATTTGATTAATATACATAATGATATTATGTTATTAAACATTATTTTTAATAATAAAATGAAAATTATTCATGATTGATTACGATGGGTAATGAATCTCATCGCGTTCATGGAGACGATAATCTGTACGTATGCTCGAGTGACAATATAATTTTATTGATGGTGAAATCGTATGTAATTGGATAGTATATCATATATACATAATCATTAACATGTTATATTTATTATTTACATCAGTTATATTGATTATTATACCCATCCAAATAATTAAGTGTCTGAATAACAAACTACACCATGACGTGGAGATGGTAAGCCGTACTTACACACGTATGGTGACTTTTTCATTTATAGGATGGATAGAATAACGAATATGGTTGTACCATATTTACAATAACATAAAAGTATGTATAACTTACTGGATTTATTATTTTGATATGGAAGAAACTATGAAAGAGGAAGTGGAAGAAGAAATGAACTTGAAAGTGGGTGGGGGAATTTATTACCTTCTTTTCGGGTGTTTCTTTTTGAGTTGATCAAAAGCGCTCTTTAGGTTCAATTTATGATCAAATTAAGGACTATAGGTTTATGTGAGAGAATTTGGGAGGATATTTGGTTTGGGGATGGCCGATCCAAATGTCTTTGGAGGTGTAAAATTATGAGAAGAGGAAGTATATATTTATAAGAGAGGTGATGGTCACTTTAGGAAAAGCTTGAAATATTATTTTATAAGAAAATAATTTTTAGTTTAAAATTTCTCAAAAATGATTTATTTCTAGGATATGGTTTTTATGGGTCATTAAACACTCATATAATAGGTTTTAGATAGGTTTAGGTTACCATATTAACCTTATCTTTTAAATTTAACTATTGGTTAAATACTTTATCTTTTACCATGTATTCTTGTATTATTACACTATATGGTTAATAAACATACTCTAAAATTCCAAGAGATCCTAAAGTGGTTCATTAATGACATATATAATATTATTTATATCCTTGTATGAACCTTATCTTTTTAAGAAAATTATATAATTTAATAATATAATATTTTTTTTAAAAATCATTTATGTCAATTTTGACACTATTTAGTATTTGGTTTTTTTGAAAGTCATAACAACTTTATTACTTCAAAAAAGATAAATTTAATCAACCCTAACATTACATATTCTCCATGAAAATTAGTGGATGTCATAAAAACATTGAAATTTTATTTATTTTAATATTTATAATACCATTTATTTGATTTATTCATTAATAAGTTAATTACTGCCTCATCATTTTGTCATAAATAAATTAAATTATTTAATGTCTAAAAATTATAAATAAAATACAATGATGTATGAAATCTTCTTATATTTTTAATGAATATTTTTAGTCGAATTTATCTTATTTACAACTTATTATTAAAAATGTTTTATTTATTAAACATTTAATTTAACACTTTTAACTCTTCTCTAAATAAAATAATAATAAATGTCCTAATCTAATCCATGTGGAAAAAAGAAAACATATTTTATTCCTAATTTTGTTTTTGGTTGAATTACACTTTTCCAATACAATTAAGACATCTGTTAGGGTAATTATAATATCATTTTTACCTTTAATTATCATATTTATTTTAATTATGGTAAATAAAAGTCAAAAGATACTATTTACTAAAAATAATTTTCATCTTATTGAACCATATGTTACTTACTAATATCAACTGTGTCTCTCAGAATTTTGAAATTCAAATCATAGAAGTTGTAAAATTTAGTTTTATGAAAATTTGCAAATGCTTCTAGAAGGTTGATAAAAGACGGTAAAAAGTTCAATAAAATTATATATAAATAATATTATTATAAAATGACTCTAATTATTTACATATAACATATATGTTATTATGTATCTATTTTGACATAAAATCAATTAAAATAAAATAACAAGTTATTTAAATAAAAAGTCGATTTTAAACAAAAACGTAGTGTTTTTCACTATTAATAAAAAATTGAACATTTTCAGAAAAATACAAAAAATACACCTGAAGATAATTTTGATATTCCAAATACAAAAATAAATTCTATTTCACTAAATTAAAAACATATAATCTTCATTAATTAATTTAAAATTATTTCCCATTTTCAAAACCAAAAAGGAGGGTTTTAAAAATTAAAAACTATCAAAATATTGAAATGTGTTTATGTCAAATTTAAATGTAAAATTACTTATAATGACCTAAATTGTATTAAATTATTAAAATATAATTTAATTATACTTTTAAAATATTCAAATGCATAACTTAACACTATAAATTATTTCATTTAAAAATGTTGTTTTCAATTAAAATTTAGTATTTTTAACTATTCATGAAAATAAGAAGGTTATAAAAAAAGTAGAAAAAATTTATCCAAACTAAATTTTTATGTCCATCATCTAAAGAAAAATTTAATTTCATGAAATTTAATATATAATAGTGTGAAATATTGGTTTTAAAAAAGGTTCTCCATCAAAATGCGGTAAAATTTCAATTTTTGAAAAATATATCCTTTATCTGAAAAATGGAATTTTTTATTATATTATGTCTATGAAACACATAATATGGATGCAAAAATTATATGGAATATATAAAAATTTAAAATTAGTTAGTACTGTTCATAACCGCTTTTGAACGTCTTGTTTGGTAATTCGTGGTGCGCCTGAACTCGGTTTTGCATGAAGTGCAAGTTAGTGAATTAATTGAAGAGATAACATACTACGCAATATTAGGGTGTTACACACTATCCTAAAAACCAAACTCAATACACTTAACATTGTTTCCCCAAACCAATCTCATAGACTCTAAACCTAAGGTAGAACCCACTAATTTGATAACACTCTTCCATGACCCATCCCAATGGGGCCCATGTAGTAACTCCCCAGGCCTACATCCAAAGAGGCCATGGGCTAATGAATATCAATAAGTAGGAAAATCACTAACATGGAAGGACTTAGTGTTTGTACCTATACACACACAATAATAACCAACCCCATACAAGGGTGAAGTGTAAAATCAACCTAACAACAATGAATTAATAAATATAAATCCAAAATTCATATTACAAAAGGAATTATGGGTAAAGTAAATAGGTCCAAATATAACCCCACAACAAAGAGTATGAAAGAAAGTATAGTTTGAATGTAAAACATGGATTGCTATCATGATACCACAGAGAACACAATCAATTTATCCAGTATCAGTAATCACCGTCTGGTCCTTGTCAATCTTGGACTATGTCAAAAGATAAATCTTGTACAGAAGACATGAAATGTGTAGGAAAATCCTAAGCACTGGTGAGTGTAAAAATACCTAGTAAGACACCCTGAAACCAAAAGGCATACAACAACGGAATAATATCTGATCAACACAGGTATATGTCTATAACAAATATAATAATAATACCTAGATATACTCAATAAATATACCAAATCCTCAATGATATTTTCAAAACTATAATTCCATCCTAGTATTATAGCTCGAATGTTTTCACAAAGCACTCATCCAGGAGAACACACTATTGAGTTTGATAATACTGATGACGTCCAACTAAAATGAAAAGATCATTGGGTCTCACCATTATAATTAAACACTAAAATAATGAGGAGATACAATACAAAGATGAGGATCACTCCAATGGCCATTACAAATCCAAACATCTCAATATGTATTAAACCACTAAGAAGAGAATTAATGCTTGTGTAGTGTTTATGAGGAAGATACCATGAAATCCACATAGGGAATGAATATGTATAGAGGATGTCACTTTGAACCTCATTGTAGGATACCAAAAACACTATCCAGGAAGTCTTAATGAAGTGATAACTATCCTTTGAGAAGGGGGAGATTCCATACTAACCCTTAGGGAATGAATATAGAAAATCCACCCAAACAAAATGTGTCCCTGATATTCAGAAATAGGGAGCAGATCCAACTTTAAGGAAGTACATGGCATGTAGTAAGGTCAAACATCGTGTCTTTTTGATATAGTGTCCTTCCCTTGTAAATGTCTTATGTCCCATTTTTATTTGGAAGTATATAGTGTGATTCTTCCCATTTACTTCTTATTGCGTATCAATACTTGGATTTTCATATGTACTTTATTTCTAGGTCATGTCTATGTTGGAGTACACGATATGACCATTCCAGTGTACTCTTGCCCCTGTCCGTGCACTATCTGAGGTCCACGTTGATCCTTTGGGGAGAGAGCACACATCGTGTGATAGGGTAACACATCATGTGATACTTATCATTATCCAAAACCCTAGCCACCACTAGTAGGAAACCATATAATGCGTGTCTCTGAGTTATATTCCATGTAATGTGTAAATTTCCATATTCTCATTTATGGTTTCCGAATAAGGTCCCACACCTATGACCTTCTATACAGTCTTATGTGTCGCTAAAAACCCAAGGAAACACCATGTTGAAGACTAGATTTCTTTGAAAAACATATTCCAGCCATTAAATTTTCTTTAAAATCACCATTGAATGAAATTCTTCATTACATGACAATGAACATGAAATCGGGTACCCAAAACCATTCATTCCACCTCGATTCTGCTGTCTCACCACTTATTTTTCATGCTGGTCCAAGATCTAAAAAATCAGATAATTACTCTATGAAATAGGTGTGCAATGGTAGTTTCATTAGGTTAGTTCAAATCATTGGGAAACGGATGAATTCCATGATAAACAAAGAATTCGGAGAGAAAAATAAAAGAATAATCAAAAGGCATGGACCTCGGTCTATTCTCATGTTGAACTTGATTAATTTCAGTTATAATGATGAATGAACATATAACAATTAAATCACAATTAAATAATCCCAAAATAACCGTGAAAATGGACCCAAGCTAAAATACATATGATCTGTGGATAAATCTGTTGGTTGACTTATCCATGTTTTTCGTAGAAAAAATGTGGAAAGAAATCAAAATCAAACGATGTAATACCAAGATTTTGATCAATATCTAATTATGAAAAATAAAATGTTGTGATCATTGTAGAGATCCTTTGAATTTGTCTCACAGTGTTTGTCAATCTCTGATCTGGTCATTGTTTTCTAATAGAATCTTCTCCAACAGCTATAATGACTCTCATCAATTCATAGGGTTATGCCGGTAACCCTGAAAATTTTCCATAATCATGTATTCAATGATTTCAATTAGTTTACAACATGAAAAAAATATAAAAATATATTTAATTATTTTATTCATTTTACTCCCACAATGAAATTTCTTCAACTGGAATGTGAAAAACATGGTTATGTTTTGCTTACGCTGATCCCTGCATTCTAAACTCAAGGGTTCCATAATATTTCTGATCCAGGCCCACCATTTAAATTGCATTCCAATTTTTTAAGAAAACTACACATGGGTGATATTTAATATATTTAATATATTCGAAACATTTATTCTAGGCATAGTAGGCCTTAGAATCAAATGATGTCTCATCACCTGGTCTCCCAAATAATCCTTACAATATCCAAATACAATACAATGAAAATCCGAGTCATTACTTCATACTTTAACATACTTAAATAGAGTTAAAACGTTTTTAATGTTAGTATGAGCCTAAAAATATCATTGAGGTACATAAAAATAATGAAAACCCTAAGCCCAGTTACAAAATGAAAACCCATATAACATTTACCTTTAATTTAAACATTATTTAAGTTTATATAATACAATACTTTCACCTTAAAAAAAATTTGTCTCAAGGAAATAAATTAAACCCATAACAAGAAAATAAATAAAAAGAAATTCAAAAACATAGAAATTCAAATTCCTAAATCCCTTTCAAAACCATTTCAATTATAACAACCATATGATCGATATGAAATTGGATTTTTCAAAGAACATAATTTATAACAAATGCATTGGAGGGATATTACGGGGCTTTCCTATTGTATAAGATATACTGGGATAGCCATTTTAACATGATATATAATGTGGGTCAACCCTTCGTATAAGCTATATTAGGTTCACTGGAATCACATATTATTCTCAAGTACCAAATAATGAATAAAATTTTTTGTTGTTTCACTTTTCATCATAAATTCTTTGGAAAAATCATTGAAAACCTTACGTAAAACAATTTCTGGTGTCAAAAATCACTTGTATTTTAAAATAACCATTTTAAATAAAAAAAATAAAAAAGAAAAATATTATTTTTATTTGAATAAATTTTATTAATAAATTTTTTAAGGAAAAATAAATATTCATTTTGAAAACCCAAATATTTTTTTAAAAATAACCACACCTTCAAATGAATTCTTTTTTTTAAATAAATTTGAAATATTTTATAGAAATATTATAAAATTAACATTCAATGAAATAATGAAAATATAATAATGTTTCAAAAGTTACAAAAAACATTCCATCCGACTATTGTAAAAAGAGTTGAAAGGGGAACTTTTAAAAGAGGGTCTTTAAAAGAACCCCCCTTACCTCAAGTCACATTTTAATATATTTCATTTATCTTACTGAATAATAAAATTAGGCTAATTTATAAATTCCTTATAAAAATTTTCTTGTTTATTATTTCTTATATATAACTTATTACCATGTTATAAAAATTACTTAATTATTTAAGTTTACATCCGATGTTTTGACGATATTAAGTACCTATGTCCAAAATCACTATGGTATGATTTCTATAGTCAAAGTGACCATTAGTCCATAATCTCTAGAATAATATTTACGAAATAATTATTACTTTCATAAATTATTTATTCTTTTAAATCCATCCTTGAATTATGGTTATGAAAAAATAACTATGCTATCATCCCAAAGACGGCTGGTTGTACATATGCATGAGTATCATTTTAATTGTTCATTGATCTTTATTGAAAGAAGCTAAGTATTAAATTTTCATTCCAAAATTATAATAATATAATAAATATATTATTGCTTATTTAAATTTACTTATATATAATATTCAATGTGATTATTGATGAAAATTGAATCACATTATTTTGTGGAGGTGGTAGTTCACACGTTTGAATGAACGACATTATCAATTTTTGTGCATAGAAATGTAATAAACTAGATGATATATATATATATATTAAAATTACAAATATTTTTTTAATATAATATATAAACATTATTTTCATCTTTATAACTAATATTGAGAGATAGTGATTTAAAGAAAATTTCATCAGTTCGTAAAATGGTTGGCTGCTATACACATAGATACTGAATTCCTATCAAATTTGATGGAAGAGGAGATGGATATGGGTCATGAAACAAACATAAGAACAAATATTTATATGTATAGTGATGGTGTTATTATTTCAGAATGGTTTTACATGATTTGAAGTAGGTGGAATAATAAATAAAATAGAAACAATTGTTTAAAAATTATACATCTTATTCAGACAACCTCCTTTTTTAAACACCATAATACCACTTTAGTTGTAGTTATACCTAAAATAAGACCTCTAAAATGAGGATAGGTATTTTTTGGAAGGAATTTGGAATGATCTTGGATGAATAAAATGGGGTTTTTTTGGGATGAAATGAGAAGAAGATGTGTCTTTTTATAGTATGGGAGGTAACTCTTTGAATTTTAAAACATATTAAATAAATATGAATTAATTATAAATTAGAAATGGATAAAAAGTGATTTTTTAATATAAATTGATTATTGTTAAAAATTTTCCATAAAATTAAAATTAGATATGTTTTCACTTAATTAATACCCATATATTTTTGTTTAATAGTAATTATCCAATTTAACTCTCTCCCTGAAAACGTAGATTTTTACACTTTGAGGGTTAATATAGTTAATATAAAATGAAAATCGTCCCCTAAATGGATAATTTATGACATTATGAACCTTATAATAATTATTTGGATCAATTTATATTTTTTTAAAATTTTATATCATTTAATTAAATATTATTTATTTGAAAATATAATTAAAGTATATTTTGACACTATTCATTACTTTGACTTTTTAAAAAACAAATAAAACCAGATAAATTAAAAAAAATATATTAATAACTCTATAAAATGAAAAATTAACATATAAAATGATTTTATTACATTTATTATTTCATATTATGTTTATTTTAATATATTATTTATCATTTATTAGATTTTTCCATTAATTAAACAATTACTACATCCGTGTAGGTAAAGCATTTAAGGTAATTAATTCTTTAATAAAAATTTGAAATAAATTACCATGATTAATATAAATCATTTAAATTTAAAATTAATATTTATATTCAAACATAAACACAATGTAACCACATATTAGGAATGTTATAGTTATTAGAAATATGGAGAAGGCATATTTTACTTTTATTTAAATGATATATTATAAATGTAATAATCAAATAAAATAGAATAATGAGACCATATATTATAACATTAAATGATTATGGATGAAAATTTCTCATCCAATGAAATTGGGGAATGTTTTAGTGTTATTCTCTAACACTTATTATTTAATTTTTACCCTCAATTACCAAATTTACCTTTTAATGTGGTTACAAAAAATATTATGGTTACAGTTCATATTGACTAGAAATAAAAAACCAATTTACTAAGATTTTCCCAACATATTACATATATTAAATCCATTTATAAAAATTAAAAACCCAAAAATTTTATGATGTAATTGAAAATTAAACTAATAAAACGTAGTGAAAAATAGATTTTCAGGAAAATTCTATTTTAAACATAAAATGGATTAATACTTAATTAAATTATAGAACACATTTCAAAAACCAAAATTTTATTATTTTTAATCGAAATAAAAATATTAAAATTTTAATTTAATCAAATATATAAAATTAATTTATATATTCTTGAATCAAAAATAAAATTTCTATAAAAAATTTTATTTTCAATATTTATTGAAAAATGATACATTTCAAAAAATTATCTAAATTTCCCCATAGGATAATTTTGAAAAACTAATTGAAAAGTTGAGTCTTATTTTATTTTATAAAATTTATAAAATCATTAGAAATTAATAATATTTTAATCATAGAATTTTTTTTGGAGAAATTATATTTGAAGAATAAAATGAATAACTAAAATTAAGTGGTTAATATTCAAATAATTAATTAACAAATTGTAAGTGTCAAGGATAATTCTATATTTAATGATTTATTTAACAATATTCTTTTCTAAAAATGAAATGGATAGGTTATAAATGTCACATAATAATAATATTTAGTTGTTTGTTTAAGCTTGGTGTAATGTATGTCTTTTGTAATTAGACATATTCATTCATTTTAAAAGCATAGGATGTTACAATGTATAGAGGAATATCATGGAAATTGGGTGAACTTTATAGTGGGTTGTTACTATGAAATTGAATCCCTTTCTGGATATTACAAGTAGATGTGGCTCTGGAATAGTTGTACTTGTGGTAAATTACCCTAAAAAGTACACATTAGGTATTAAGTTGATCATCACCTGGTGCATGAAAAAGTGGCATTTTTGCACACATATTTTGACAATCCTAAGGGATATGTTTTTGTAAATTTATAAACTATTTCCAATCTATTATGAGGTACTTGAATGGGTTTTTAGGATTGAAAAAAATACAGGAATTTTCATGGATTACCTATTTTGAAACATAGAGACTAATATGTTAGGATTTACATGAAATATATAAGTTATTAATTATATATGAATGGTTTACCTCTTAATTGGATTTTTATTATAAGTATTCTCATCCCAATATTCCAATTTCTATATTTTATTTAATGGATTTAAATAGGAGGAACTATGATAACAATTAACATTCTATGAAATGTTATTATTACCCTAAGGATATTCTTAACCTTATAAGTGTAGAAGGTATGGACATTATAGAAGTAATGTATTATCTAGTTCATGATATGAATAATAACATGAATCATGTGGAATATCCTCATTCTCCTAAGAAGGTGCATATAGTGGTTGAATCCATTATACAACAGAGGCCTGCTTCCATTAACAGATCAAACAATCCCCTCATCACAAAACAATAGAATAATTAAACTGAGAAGATATTATCTATCCTCAAATTCTTAAAATAAATGATTGTTTTGATGGTTTTTTATCATCCTAATGGGAAATAAAATAGTAGTATAGACTTTTCAAGAACAAGAAGTCTAAAGAGTAAATTTATTCTATGCAGTTGTAACACCCCATGGTTTTAAAAAAATGAAATGAATGCAAATTTTTTTTATTTAAAAATTTATAACTATCCATAAAACATAATTTTACAACTTCTGTGTTTTGAATTTTGAAAAACAGTCATCTACAATTGTGTTCAATATGTTATTTTGAGTCTGATTAAACCAACTTGTTTGTGGGTGAATAGTAAAATACCCTTATGAATATTAATATTACCCTAAGGAATTGTAAATTGTATTATTATTTTATATTCTTAAGGCTTTAAGATAATAATATCTTGGATAAATTTTCAATGTGATATAAAAGCAGTTATAGTTTTAAAATTATTATTTTTTAATTAAGTACTATTTATTTAAAAATTTAATTAACGACATATAGATAATTATTTTCAAAATTTAGACTTCATTTTTGAAATCTATACATCGAAAAATGGTTGGGGTAATTTTTTGAGATTTTTCTGAAATAGTTGATTTTTCGATGAATAGTAAAAATACAGTTTTGTGTTTTTGTGTGTTAATGACATCATTAATGATGTAATAAATCTGGAAGCCTTGTTTATAGTAAACTATTGTATGAGGTGTCTCAAGTGGAATATACCTTGGGAAAATACCATGGGCCCACCCATAGTTTTGCAAATACCACTAATGAGGTGTCCCTTAAAAATTATTAAAATATTCCCTCAATTCTGCTATAAATGCCAACCCATTCGTTCATTATTGTCATTCCAAATTCTTTCTCAACAAATCTATAACCTCCTTACCTTCCTAGTAGCCATACCTAGATTTCCTCAAGACCCAAGGTCCTAACATTCAAGTTCTAGGAGTTACTCTACATGGTAAAAAAATTCTTAGTTTCATTCTTTTTTCCATTCATGTTCTCTTTTATGTGGTATAACATTCATGTTTTCATACCATGTACTTATTTTATTATTATTATTGATCTGTTATTTATTATGATTTATTTCTGGATTGGTGACCCCTGACCCCTCTCATTTTAAAATTTTATAAAACCATGTGACATAGCTGTTAGGCTGCCGAATTCTTGTAAGGGATTTCTCAATTATTCTTTAATTTTGAGTTAATTTATTTTCTTAATATTTCATCATCAACTCTTATACGAGAGGCATAAAATATCCAGAAATAATTTATATTCTATATGTTCTCATTTTGATGGAAATTCTATCATCATTCTTCTTCTCCTCTCCCACTTATTCAAGAAATAAAAGCATTGTCATTGATGTGTCGATTTACCAACATCATGGATAATGTGATTTCAATTTGAATTATTTTTTTCAAATCTGGTCATGAAACAATTTTTATTGTTGAAAAAGGTTATAATATATGTATTATGTCTCATCCATGTTTGTGTAATTCCTTTTTTCTCATGGCATTAATTTATAAGTCAAAATGTGGTCGTTATTATCATAGAACCACTAAAATGATCTAAACAAAATCCTTAATGTTTTAACTTATGAATCATCCTCATATCAAACAAAAAAACTATAAATGGTATAAATTATTGTACAATAAATTTCTAGATACCTTTCCATTCCAATTCTCGAGTTTCACTTCCAATTGACAAGAATATCCATCATTAACCAATCCTGGAAAATAGGTAATGGAAACACCCCAAAATAATGCAAAAAACAAAATAATTACCAATTAAGGGTAAAATGATGTAATTATATGATCATATAAGACATTATAAAGATATAAATTCATTTTTAAGATTTTAATAATACTCTTTTAACCATTATACAGTAAATTTAACCACATTTTAAGTAAGAAGAACCCGAGGTAAGGGAATTCTAAACCCAATTTTCATTATTTTGGTTAACCTTCTTCTTTATTCATTATGTGGTATTAAGATTATTGGTGTGATGAATTTTTTTTTATATTATGTTGTATTATTTTTATTTACAATGTATACCCAAAACCGTTCAATTCTATTAATTCTCAATCCAATTATATTTTAATTGACATTCCTTCTTAAATCCATTTAAAACTCTCTTTAATAAATTTCAAAAGGACTTTTTTTTATATATATAGCATGAGTATTTTTCCCTGATTTCAAGATACTTTATTACAATGATATGTTCCTTGGACATTATATATGTTGGTTTGAGCCAAATTCAAGATCAAGATATGTTGGGTTGATCCCATTATAGCTCTCCAATGCATTGGGTAATCCAGAGATAGAAGTTAACCAAAGGGTTATTCCTTGTGTAAGGGTGAATGTAATAGTTATAGGGTAAACATGACCCAAGGAAACATCATGATTTTTTAATTCATATGATTTTTTATGATTATTGGTTTTATTGGTATTTATGTTATCACATGACTAACAGTTTATATCATTATATCCCTTACTAGGTTTTATACTCATCCAATGTTTTTAAAATGTTTTTCATAGGATATATGTATGGGTAAGAGAAATAGGGGATTCGTGATTTTTGATATGGAGTGTTGTCAAATAAATCATGCTTTAGGTTTTAATGTTTTATATTTTGAAAAAATGGAAACTGTTTTAGTGATATCCTTTTGTGTTTTTGTTGTATATTATGTACGTATGGTATCCTAATTCTCTATAATTATAAAACTTAAAATATCCTCAGTGTATAATAATGTATATTCTTTATTAAAATTCATGATTAAGTAACTTTTTGAGGTTGGGTCCTTATATTTGGCATTAGAGGGAGGTTTAGAGAACTTTAAGGGTTGGGATGATAATAAAAAAACATAAAAGATTTTTAATATATGGTAATTTGAAATGTTATAGAATTTAAAGATTACAATGTTGCTTCATCTAAGTTATGAATGTGCATAATGGTTTTCAGTATAGGAAACAGGGAAGCAGAAGATGGAAAGAACCAAGAGGCTAATGTCTGTCCGAGTCTACATCCTGAAATGGTGAGAATAAGAACTGAGAATTTTGTGACAAAAATGGATCAGTTGACATAAGCAATAAACGGTGGTGGTATCCATGCTAGAGAGGAGCATGATCAACCAAAAATAAACATGTCTTTTATGGAGGATTTCATGAGGCAACATCCTCCAGCATTGAGGGGAACTACAGATCCAGTGATTGCTAATGGATGGATCAATGCTCTAGGGAGGATATTTGATGTCATGGGATATTCATAACGTCAATATATAATACTATTAATTTATTATTTGGAAGGTGATGTTGATCAATGGTGGTCTCTGGTTATGAAAAGAAGAGAAAGAGATGATCTTGAAAATTTTGAATGTGATAATTTTAAGAGTCTCTTTTTGAAAAAATATTTTCCCAAAACAGTTCGACTCTGAATGGAGAATCAATTCTGGGAACTGAAGTAGAAAGATGATAATTATATGGCTGCATATGAATCCAATTTTACAAGATAGGTAAGGTATGTACCAGATTTTACATGGTATTTGGAATGTAAAATTAATATATTTTCCCTGGTTTGGAACTATTTTTGCGAAGAGATTTGGCGTCATGAGAGTTTAAAATCAATGAGAAGATTGTTCATTGTGCTGAAAAAGATGAGATGGAGTTTGCTGAAACATATGTGCATCGTGATGACATGAATAAGTAGCTACAGGTTGGAAGGAAATGAGGAAGGACTCATCAAAGAAGTATGGAGGTAAGAAAATGAGTTTCCCTTCTTGTGAAAAGTGTGGTAAATGGAATCCTAGTAAATGTATTGTATATTTTGGGAAATGCTACTGATGTGGGAATTTTGGCCACATGTCGGATGAGTGCAAGGAAAATTATCCAAAAACTAATGAGAATCCATTGGTGAAATGCTTTAACTATAAGGAATTGGGTCATTTTGCTAATGTTTTTCGAAGCTAGTTACTCAAGTAGAGAATAAGCAATATTAGAATCAGAAGGGTTTGGTAAAATCTTTTGGAACAACTTCAGCATATGTTGATTTGTAAAATGAGGTGGCATTAGGTACATTTCATGTTTTTATAGATTTTGCAAATGTGTTTTTTGATTTAGGGTCTACATATTCCTTCATTTCTGAGAAATTTTTAGAAAAATTTGTAATTCAACATCATTGAATGAATTAATATCTCATGGTAAAAACACCCGGAGAAAATATTGTGGAAAAAAATAAATTATAATGATCATTATATCCTTGTTTGTGGAAGTAGTCTACCTGCAAACCTTGTAGTTTTTCCTCTAGTAGAGTTTCTTTTTATTCGTGGTATGGGTTGGATTTATTTTTATCATGCTAAGATAGATTGTAGAGAAAAAGAAGTTGTTTTTCAGAAAGAATTTCAGTTTGTGTAAAAGAATTATCCCATGCAATTAATCACATATCAAGAAGCTAAGAAACTGAAAATGTATTGAAATGAAATGTATCTTGATCATATTTTTGAAGATAAGGGATCTATCTAGATTAATGATGTTCTAGTGGTAAATGAATACATAGTTTTTTTTCTCAATGATTTTCCTAGTGTTATTCCTAATAGAGAGGTTGAGTTTACTATTGAATTAGTTCTTGATGCTAAGACAATTTCTAAACCTCCTTATCTAATGTCACAAATAGATCTTCTAGAATTAAAAAATTAGTTTCAAGAATTATTAGAAAAAGGCTTCATCCAAACCAGCACTTCTCCATGGGGCACTCATGTCTTGTTTGTTACGAAAAAAGATGGTTCAACGAGACTTTGCATCGATTATAGATCCTTGAATAACATTACTATTGAAAACTAGTATCATTTTCATCATATCGATGATTTGTTTGATCAAATCTAGGGAGGGTAGTATTTTTCAAAAGATTACCTGAGGTTGGGGTACCATCTGTTGAATTTAAAGGATGAAGACATCCTGAAGACATCCTTCCTTACTAGATATGGTCATTAAGTGTTTTTAGTTATGACTTTTTTGATAAATAATCCACCTTCTGTATTCATGGATCTTATTAATAGAATATTTCATGAGTTTTGGATAATTTTGTGGTTGTATTTATTAATGACATTTTGGTATAAACTAAATGTAATGAGGAGCATGAAAAACATCTAAGTGTTGTTTTGAAAACATTAAAAGAAAAGAAACTGTATTTAAAATTCAGAAATTGTGATTATTGGTTGCAACAGATTTATTTTCTTGGGTACATTGTAAAAATTATGGAATTACAGTTGATCCTACCAAAACCAAAGTGGTTGATGAATGGAAAAGACCTACAAATGTTACAGATATTTGATGTTTTCTTGGATTAGCAGGTTATTACCAATAGTTTGTTAAAAACCATGCATGATTATCTATCACACAAACTAAGTTAACATGAAATGGGCTTAAATATGTTTGGACAAAATAATGTGATGTTTTTTTTGTAACTGAAGAAGAGATTGGTGAACACTCTAGTTTTGGCCTTGCCTTCCTGAAATGGTGAGTTTTTTATCTTCAGTAATGCTTCATTGATGGGACTAGGTTGTTTTTTGATGCAGAATGATCAGGTAATTTCTTATGCTTCAAGATAACTTAAACATCATGAGTTAAATTATCCCACATGAGATTTTTATTTGGTAGTTGTGGTTTTTTTCATTGAAAATTTAGAGTCATCATTTATATGGTTCCAAATGTTAAATATATACTAACCATAAAATTATGAAGTATATATTCACATAGATGGAATTAAACATGAGGCAAATTAGATGGCTTGAACTGATAAATGATTATAATTTCATGATCAATTACCATCTAGGAAAAGCAAAATAATTGGTGGATTCCATGAGTTGAAAACATCATCAATTGTTAACCATGTTATGTTTGAGAAATGATCCCTTGATTAATGATTTGATTATTTTTGGATTATAAGTTGTTGGTATAAGGAATAAATATGTTTTGTTTCATGTTTCAGAGAAGTCATCATTATCAGAAAGAATTAATCAAGCACAGAAGGAAGACTATGAGCTATAGAAAAAGGTACAATTTGTAAAAATGGGTAAGGTTTTGGAATTTATCTTTAATAAAGAATGTGTTTTAAGATTTGGAAAAAGGTTGTGTATGCCTTCTGATTCCCAATTGATGAAAGATTTGATGTCTGAAGCTAATAGTTCTCAATTTTCAGTTCATCATTGCAGTACTATGATGTACAGAGATCTTCCAGAGAATTATTGGTGGGATTTAAGGAAAAGGGATTTTTCAGAATTTACCATGAAATGTTTGAAAAGTTAATAGGGTAAAGTAGAGTAATAGTTACCGAAGGGAATGATTCAGCCTTTTCCAGTTCCGGAGTGGAAATGGGAGAATGTATCCATGGACATTGCAGTGGGACTACCAATGTCTTCTCGAGGTAAAAATGGGATTTGGGTTATTGTTGATCGGATAACAAAATCTGAACATTTTCTTTCTATTTGATATATAATGTATTTAGATCATCTTTCTTGATTGTGCCTCAAAGAGTTTTCCAGGATACATGGAGTTATTATTTCTATTGTATCAAGCTGGGATTCCAGGTTCACTTCTATCTTTTTTAAGGGGCTTCAAAAGTCATTGGGTACAAAATTAAATTTCAGTACAACTTTTCATCCTCAATCAGATGGGTAGACAGAATGAATGATTCAGACTTTGGAGGATATTCTTCGATATAGTTCAATGGATATCAAGGATGTTGGGATCAACATCTTTATTTATTTGAGTTTTCTTATAAAAATAGTTTTCATTCCAGTATACATGTGGAACCTTTCGATGCTTTGTATGGGATGTGGTGTCGGACTCTATAATTTTGGGATGGAGTGGGTGAAATAAAGTCGATGGGGCCAGAATTAGTAAAAGAAGTGGCTGAGAATGTGAAGATGATCCAACAACACATGAGGATAGCACAGAGCAGGCAAAAAAGTTATGCAGGTAACAGAAGAAATTCATATCTTTTGAGGTAGGTGACCATGTTTTCCTTAAAATATCTTCTTGGAAAAGTGTGATTCATTTCAGTATGAAACGGGAAGATATGTATGTGGTTCATCAGTCCTTTTGAAATCCAGGATACTGTTGGAACAATTGCATACCGAGTAGCTTTGCCATCGAGTTTGTCTCAGGTACATAATGGTTTTTCATGTTTCGATGTTGAGGAAATATGTTCCACATTCATCATATGTATTGATCCCAAAAGAAGTTTAGAAGGAAGAGAACCATATTTATAAGGATAAACCAGTTCATATTCTTGACTGACAGGAACAGTTATTTTGGAATAAGGAAATCCACCAGGTAAAAGTTTTGTGGAGAAACAACATGGTTGAAGAAGCATTATGGGAGTCTGAAAATTTTGTGAGGGAAATGTACACTAACATGTTTAATATGTAAATAAAATTCCAAGGAAGAGATTTCTAGAAAGTGGGAATAATGTAACACCCCATGGTTTAAAAAATTGAAATCCAAGAAACATTGTTTTAATTAGATGTTTATAACTGTCCTTTAAACATAATTTTGTAGTTTCTATGTTTTGAATTTCGAAAAACAGTCCTCTAAAATTGTGTTCAATATTTTATTAAGAGTCTGATAAAACCAACTTGTTTTTTGTTAATAGTACCATAACCCAATGAATAGTATTATTAATAGTAATATGAACCTAAGGAATAGTAAATTATATTGTTATTTTATTTTCTTAATGCTTTAATATAAAAACATCTTGGTTAATTTTTCAATGTGATATAAAAGCTATTATAGTTTTAAAATTGTTTATTTGTGAATTAAGTATGATTTTATATAAAATTTAAATTAATAATATTTAGAAAATTATTTTCAAAAAATTGGCTTCATTTTTTAATTCTACACATCAAAAATTGGTTACGGTAAATTTTTGGGATTTTACTGAAATAGTTGATTTTTCATGGATGAGTCAAAATATAGTTTTTTGTCTTATTATGTTAGTGACATAAGTAATGATGTAATAAATCTAGTTTACTTGTGTATAGTAAAATAATATGGGTGGCTTCCAAAGTGTCTAATACCTTGGGGAAATACCATGGGCAAGAGAATGGTTTTTCAAATACCACTAATGAGTTGTCCCTTAGAAATTATTAAAATATTCCATCACTTTTTCTATAAATACCAACCCATTACTTCATTAACTTCATTCAAATTTCTTCCTTAGTGAAGATCTGGAACCCATAACTTCTTAGTAGTCCTCCCAAGGTTTCCTCAATCCCCTACGGTCCCAACTATCATGTTTAATAGTTACTCTACAATGTAAGAAAATTCTCAATTTCATTCTTTTTTCCATTCCTATTCTCTTTCATGTGTTAAACCTTCAAGATTCCATACCATGTTCTTATTTATTTCCTATTGTTGATATATTATATATTATCATTCATTTTTGGATGTGGGACTCATATCCTCTCTCTTTTTAATATTTTTTAAAACCATGTTGCATAGCCGTTAGGCTGTCGATTTTTTGTAAGGGATTTCTCAATTTTTCTTTTATTTTGAGTATATTTATTTTCTTATTCATTCTTCATCTAATATTACAGAAGAAGTATGAATGCTCCATAAATCATGTATATTCTGTATTTTCTCATGTTCATGCTAAATTCATCATCATTTTTCTTCTCCTCTCCCACATATTCACAGAATAAAAACATTGTTTGTGATGTGTCGAATTACCGACACCATGGACGATGTGATTTCAATTTGAATTAATTATTTCTAGACTAATAATGAAACTATTTTTATAGTTGAACCAAGTCATAATATATGTATTATGTCTCATCCATGGTTCTGGAATTCTTCTGTAATCATGGATTTAATTTATAATAAAATATGAGGTCATTATTATCAAAGAACGACAAAAATGATCTAAAAAAACATAATTAATGTTTTAACTTACGAATACAGCTCATATCAAACATAAAAAATGATAAATGGTATAAATTTTGGTAATGAAAATATGTAAATACCTTTCTATTCCAAATCTAGAGTTTCACTTCCAATCGACTAGAATATCCATAATTAACCAATCAATGAAAACATGTAAAGAAAACACCCCAAAACAATGCAAGGAACAAAATACTAACAAATAAAGGGTGAAATGATTTAATTAAAAGATCATATAAGATATTATAAAGATGGATTTGTCTATTTATGATATTAATAACACTAATTTAACCATTATACTAGATATTTAATCACATGTGATGTAAGAAGAACCCGAGGCAAGGGAATTCATAACCCAATTTCCATTCTTTAGTTTGACCTTTTTCTTTATTCATTTGCTGGTATAAAGATTATTGGTGTGATGATTTTTTGTTTATATTATGTTGTTTTATTTTTATTTACATTTTATAAACATATCCTTACAATTATATTTATTTTCACACTAATTATATTTTAATGGACATTCCTTTTAAAATTATTTTAAAACTCTCTTTATCAAATTTCAAAAGGACTATTTTTATGTGTATGGAATAAGTAGCTTCTGATGATTTCAAGATACTTTATTACCATGATATGTTCCTTGGACATTATTTATGTTTGTTTTATCCCATTATATATCAATATATGTTGTGTTTATCCCCATTATAAATCATGATATGTTCGGTTGTGCCCAATATATCTCACGATATGATGGGTGAGCCCCATTATAGCTCTCTAATGCATTGGGTACTATAGAGAAGGAAGTTGACCAAAGGGTTATAACATGTGCATGGGTGAAGGTAAAATTGATATGGTAAATATTTCCCAAGGAATGTACATGATGTTTTTATGCATATGATTCTTTATGATTGTCAATTTTTTGGTTTTTATGTTATCAATTGACTAAAACTTTCTATATTTATATCCTGTAATGTGTTTTAAACTCATCCCATGTTTTTAAAATGTATTTAATATGATATAAATATGGGTATGAGAAATAGGGGATTAGTTATGTTTGATATGGATTGTTCTCAAATAAATCATGCTTTATGTTTAAATGTTTTATATATTGAAAAAAATGGACAATATTTTTAGTGGTATCCTTTTCTATGTTTTTGGTATGTTATGTATGTATGGAATCCTAATTATCTAGAACTCTAAACTCTAAAAGATCCTCAATGTGTAATAAAGTATATTCTTGACTAAAAATCAAGATTAAGAAACGTTTTAAGGTCGGGTCCTTAAGGGAATGGTATGGAATCATGAAAATATTCCTGAATATATTTTTTCCCTAATATCTTCATATTAAATTGGGGAATGAGTTCCTTTGATAGAAGAAAAAAGAATAATAATCTATCCGGGAATATTAGGCAATATTTACAAGGATTTCATGTTATGCCTCTAACATTTTCATCAAAATTTAATATTATAAGGATGTTTTTTAGTTTTTAATTCTTAGTTTATATAATAACATACTGAATCGAGACATTGAAATCTAAAAATAGATTTTTAGTTGTTCCCTTAAGGCCAAGATAGAGATTAGTGACATTCATTGGTCTTGTTGAATAGACGATAAAAGGAATAAAATTGTTTTTTCATTGTGTGAATGAAATGATAAATAACTTGGAGGAAAGAAAACCCAAAATGCCATGTGTTAGTAATGGAGGAAGAAGCACCACAAAAATAACCTAAATGGAACCGTGAGGTGATTTATATTTGGAAAAGAGGTTCATAATTCTTTTCATTGTTGAAGAGAGATGAAGAAATTCACAAATGTGTTGAAAGAAAATAATGTTCAGATTAAAACATAACCTATAGTACATATTATCAATGCAAGGAGAATGGGAATTATGTGAAGCAATTCCCTAATCTACTGTTTTTTAGAGAAAATCACTGACAAAAACATATAAGTATCAATGAGAAAGGAAAGAAATACACTATCACTAATACGTAGTGGATCTCAACAACTATGTGGTGGTAGGTATAATAGTTATTCATTAAATAATAACCAAAATACTATTTAATTCCAGTTATATGGATTCTTTCATATAACTCATTCCTACTAGAAATATTCAAGAACCAACTCAAAACATGATGGTTATGCTATCTGTGAGAATATAAAATAGAGAAATAATTTCACCCTAACTATTAAAATCATCTTTGATCAATATTATTAGAATAAACTATCCAAAGCATAATTCATACATACTTTGTTGGAGTATGATGATATATTGGGAATTGATTTGTTATTATTATATAAATCCAATATCAACTATTGGGAAAGTGATATCACTCTTGACATCTTGATCCATCCTTCTATTCTGTAGAAGCATTGGGAGGATAATGGATCTATTTTAGAATTCTCTTCTAATGTGTTGATATTATAATGTTATGAGAAATCATATGTATCACCAATGATTGAAGAAAAGGATAGAATCATTCTCAATTTCATGGCCATTATGAGGAATTATACTAATGTATTCCTTGAAAAATTTCCGAGTGTTCCAATGGGCTGCAAGGGGTATTTTTCAATCAAACATATGACCATATTTATGACTATATTTAAGACTCCCAATAGATTATACACCATTGAGATGTGAATATTGAATTTATAGTTATAAGAAATTCTAGAATAGGGTTTTATGTATCCAATTACTTCACCAAGGGCGTGCTAGTCTTCATCATCATGATGAAGGTGGAGTAAGGGAACCTCTGTATTGAATATCATTAACTCAAAAAAATATTTTTAAATTACAAGTAACAACATACACGTATATATTACATGATTAATCAACTATATAGGCCACATTATTTCTCTAGGATAGGAGCTTGTTTGGGTTATCACCAATTAATGTTGAAGAGGGGTGATATTACCAGGAAATCCATTTAAACAATGTATAGACACTATGATTTCTTAGTGATCCCCTTCAGACTCACTAATTTTATAGAAATATTAATGGACATATTAGAATGGACCTTGAGATATCACATAAATTTGTTTTAGTATTATTTATAGATGAAATTATGATATACCCCAAATGAAAAGAGAATCTTAATGACAATTTCAATACTATTCTAAATACACTTCCAAATGAGTAACTATATGAAATGTACAGAAAATGTAAGTTTTATATGGGGTAAGTATCATTCATAGGTAATGTTATCACCAAATAAGGGATATATTTGGAAACATATAAAAAATGCTAATTGAGGAGTATCCTAGACTTTCATCCATAATGGAAATTCACAGTTTACATGGACATTCTAGCTACTACTAAGAATTTTTGGGAAAATTAACACTATTATCAAACATGATAATGAAGATAACTCACAAGTGAGTAATTTTTTACTAGATTTATTTATTTGAAGGAATATTTAACTAATAAAAAATTAGTCTTATCACTACACCAGTCCTCAAACATCACTCAATTTTGGAGCTTTTCGTAGTATCTAACGATGCTTCAAGGAGGGACATAGGATGTGAACTGATGATGACTAATAATGTGATAGTATACATCTCAAGGTAATTTATTTATAATGAGAATAATTATTCAACAGAAGATCTAATGTTGGGTGTAGTGATATTTTCATTGAAAATATAGAACAATTATCTCAATGGGAAAAAGTGTAAATAATATTTGTATCATTTGATATCTAGGTGTATATTTACAAAAAAGGAGAATAAATTTCTATTGTGTTGTTGGTTATATGTGATCAATGACTATGACTGCTCAACCAACTACCATATTATAATGAAAATAAGTTTGAAGAAGATCTATGAAGAATGAATCCAACAAAATTACCTGTGAAGATATATGAGAGGGATTTAATCATCATCTACATACAAAGGATCGACATGGGAATCATAAAGGAAGGTATATAATCATTCCCCTCTTAAATGACCGAACACACATCCATTATGGGGAATAAAAATGATGATAACTGATATTATGGGGAAATAATGTAGTATTTATAAGAAATAATAAAATTGAAATCCTTAGAGTAAAAAATTTAAAATGAAGGAGTTATAATATTTGGGTAATGTATATATGTACCATAAACTTTTAAGATAAATGAAGTTCTATTAAATTATTCACATTTATCAAGACTCTCCATCAACATATGAATCATGAATATGTATTGAAAAACTGAGAATACATTTTTTTGGAAAATATGAAGAAGGAGATTACAAAATATACAATAATATCCTTGGTATGTTAGCAAGTGTAGTCCTAAAGAAAAATGAATAAGGGGATTATTACTTATACTAATATGGAAATAGTAAAACATCACTATGGAAATTCGGACTAGTCTTCCAATGTAATTGTAGTGTCCCTGACCCAGGAGCCACTGGAATGGTGTACTGAGCCGAGTTGTCCACATAACCTCAAGCGCATCTCCCCAAACTCTAGAGGCTACCGACATGCAGTGGGGGCCTTTTTAATGTGTCAATGGGGGAGACTATGCCCTCATAGGTAATAGGTAATACACAGTGAAAGAAAAAAAATTATATCAAGTAGTGGATGAATATAAATAATGAAACTACAGAAGAAGAAAATTAATAATCTAAACTGAATAAATAATAAGTTTGGAAGATGGTAAATAAAACCAGATACCAAATGATGTCATGATATGATATTTGTACTGAAGTAAAGGTTTATAAAATATGGAATACAAGCATTTTATCAAATATTTAATGAAAAAAATGAAGTGAATGAATTGTATATCATGAAAAGGCTTGGTGTTGTGTCCCCAATCATCATCCTAAGCACCAATAAACACTCACACATCTGATGTAGAACACTTACCATTCTCCATTACTACGAACATAAAGTATACTTAGGTTCCAAATGGTGCTCAGGTAGTGTGTGAGATATAATCTCAATACTCCACGATGTCTAGGCCTTTACATTTTGTGTTGTAAAGAATAGAAATGTTCCAATTTATGATAAATGTAAAAAAATTAAATAAACAAAATAAAAATAATTATAACTTGATCTAATTTCTCAACAAAACCCATCCCATACCCCGTGCATCATCCTAAGATAGGAATGTGAATAAGGTACCTATATAAAGTATGATGTATATATATATAAGAAGGATATATAAATAGATGGAAGAAAAATAGGGAACATACCCCCAAGCCTATGGAATAGCTTCGGTTCAAATTTATGTGGCAACAAAGTGTGCTTCAAGGAGCAAGAAATGTGTTACAATTCACAAGGAGATCAAATAAGCCTCAATAATAAACATCCAAACATTATCATTATTATTATGATAAATTTTAGAGTTGGTGCCTGATCTCTCCCTGAAGGTATTTCTACGGTACATCCTTCAATTTACCCACTACCACTGAGTCTGTCCATGGAGATCTTTCGAAAGACCAAGTATCACTCGATGCATATTTTTACAATGAGTCCATCCCGGTATCACCTAGATGGGGTCGAGTATCTCCTAAGGCTTGAAGTAGCCACTCATCTAATGGGTCCATCCTCGATGATCCCTTTAGGAAACAGGATCACCCATAAGTGTATAGAATATATGTGGGAGCCATTATCTAGTAAAGCCTAAGAAATCACCCCTAGTGCATAGTGAGTTAACTAGTCAGTAATAGAGAGTCCATATATAGGTTCTTAATAAAGAACCCACGTTATCTCACTACCCTAAGTTTAATTTGATTTCAAAGAAGAAAAAATCAAAGGTTTTTCATTTCTAATTGCAACAAAACTATTGGGCAACTTAAAGCCATGTATTTCATGATCATTATATCCAAACAGTTATACGAAATGTAATTTATTAGTGAAAACAGAAAAAATTGACATTTCACTTTTATAATTTCACAACAAAAAAACGTTGTAATAAGGAAAAATCATTAGTCATAATTAAACCAAAAAATACTAAGTTTAGGGTTCATAAATATCATAAATAATTTATTTAATTAAAACCCAACAAAAAGGGATCACACTACACATACAATTAAATAATTTAATTATTGGGGGATAATATAAATTAAACCAAATACATATGCACAACCAAAGGGGTATCCAACGATGTTGAAAAATTTTAAAGAAGCTATTTTATCTCAAAAAATGGTGAAATTGTTAAGCTAAGAAATTAAATTAAATTAGAATAACTGAAAATTAATATTGATGATAGGAACTAATGATCGACTCAATGTGTGATATAATGGATGTAATGAAACAAGGGTAAAGATAGTCGAATCCCTACCTCATACTCGTAGAGGATCATAAACTCCGCGATGATCTTTCATTTGACAGAGAGCTTTACTGCGCACCAGAAAGCGAAGAAAACAAATAAGTGACAGAGTCTCAGTGGGATTATAAAGGGGGAGAAGTAGAGGAAGTGGAGGTCCACTAAAGGGAGAGGGGCTACTACAAGGGGGAACACACACTATTGGAGAGGAGAGGGAGAGAAGACAAAGATAGTAAGATAGAAAAGAGAAAAACAATAAAAATAAAAATTAGAAAAATAAAAAAAAATTGAAAAAAATAAACAAGAACAAAATAAATAAAATAAAAGGGATGGAAAAGAAAAAGAAAAAATGGATAAAACCCTTTTATATTAGTTTTAATTTTCTCAAAACCCCCTTATTATTTTAATTTATAAATTATTTTTATTCCATTATACATTTTTTTAATTTTCATTAATTTTCATTTCATTTACTTTTAATTTCATTTTATTTTTTTAACCTAAATGGTGTGCTAGGGAGTGACATAATATTTTACATAAATCCTGTGAAATTATTTAAATAATCTTAATAGAAGCCCAAGATCAACAATAGGATGCACATGTGCACGCCCTGAGTCTCTATAAGGATTTGGATTAAAAAAATTAAAGAATTGTACCTTGGTTTATGTCGAGACAATACAAGTATTTATGTGTGTAATTAATAACATTTTATCTAATCCAAAATAAATATCCATCCATATATATGTGTGTTAGATATATAGACACACACACACACAAATATGAATATGCATATATATACACACCCGGACATGTATATATACCTACATATATATTTAATCCCCATATGTATATATAATTCATATATATATATATATCATTTTTTCCCATCAAATAATAAATACTACTATTAAAATTATTTTTATTTAATAAATCCCATCAATGAAACAATTCGTATTTTAATGACAATAATCATTAAAACCCTATGACACCTAATAAATTAATACCAATGGAAATTTTTTATTTATCTTGAAAAATTAATAATATCACAGTTATTAAATTGTCCACTTATTATTTACACCACAGAAAAATTTATTAATTGAGGATGTACATTTTAATGTTTTCGTCTTCAATGAAAATAATTATATTAACACTAAAATTATTATTATTATTTATAACTACAAATAAATTATATTTATAACCAAATTAAATTATCTTCTGGTGAGATCTGACCAAATGTATATTGCTCGCAAAAGTTATACCCTACCTAGGCTGAAACACATTTCTCGAACCAAATGGTGGTACCATATTTCTGATATGATTCATCGTTTTTTAGAAGTGAATTCATTTATTTATTAATAAAATTATAATAAATAAATAAATAAATAAAAATTATTATTGTTCGTGAGGTTTCCAAACACCTGACACACATTAATGTTATAACCTACCTAGGATAAAACCGGCGTTTTAGATCTAAAAGTGGTCCCAAATTTCTCATACGACACACCATTTGAGAGTTATTTCATATTTAAAAAAAATACTCTCATAGAAATGAGTACAATAAATTTAATATTTTAATTCTATCTACATCGAGGGTATACATGCCTCAGAACCCCACGCTGACTCAGCTACTATGTCTAAAAATATTTGATAAAATGATTCAAAGTGATAATGAAGGTTTTTACCCTTTATTTAATTTATTCCCATTTTAATTTCAATCTAATTAATTATATTCAATTTCCTTAAAAATAGACATCGCATTTTCATCTATTAGGGGAAAAAGAATCTGACACTCGGCTTTAAAACTGGCCTACCCAACTGCCAAAAAAAATAATTTCGTTCCTATTTTTATTCCGTTCAAAACATAGGACATTCCAACCATCCCACCTTAGAACATCTTGTCACCCAGAAGTGTTTGAGAACAATGTATCCCTTTGAAATCCTACATGTGTCATGAAGTCTCGTATAAAAGGTCACATTGCATCTCCAAATTCACAACTCACATTCAAACCTTGATTGGGGAAGCAACACGACATTAAGATTTTATCCAACCCTCATTTCCCAATAGAACACAATGATGAAACTTACCAGATCCCATTTTGCTAGAGGCATGATCACGTTGTTGTCTCATTAAAAATCATACCAAAGGTACTTTCCATCTTTGGCTTTAATGTTAGAAAAATGGAAACAATCCATGCCACGGAACCTTCTAGCATAAAAATTTCCCAATGACACTCCCATAAGAATTATAGCGATGTTTCACAAAATATTTACAAAATAAATAAATGGTTGATTCCCAATTAACCTCAATGATCAAGTCAATCCTTCTTTTCATGAAAATCCATGGCCGACACAAGCCACACTTGTCTCACTGGATGATGTTCTAGAAACGAACCATCACTCACCACACAACTGAACCTGAGAAATTTCGAGTCGAGCCACTTATGTAAACTATTCAATATGATTTTTGGATTAGAGGGCCGATGTTTGAAAAACTAAATTTTGTTATTTTTTCAAAGGTATCTCTCATCTACCACAAACACATCCACCAAAATCCATACCTATTTCTACTGATGTTCCTTGATTTAAGCATCACCGAGCCCAATAAAATGTCCAAGGGAACCTCATATTGGCATGATCCGAGTGAATGGAACCAACAAAAGGCAGTCCATACTCTCTATTTGCGAGTGAGTCGTTGGTAAAAATCCAAGACATCCTAAACATGTCATTGACTGAGCCCTTAATGGAATCCACCCGGTGGTCATCTAAAAGGGAAATGGAATGTTTCCTAGAGTTTTTCCAAGGAATTACTACATGGGAAACCAAAGTATAACTAAAGACTAACCAAATCTCAATAAGAGCCACACATCAACGTGAAACACTGATAAATACACCCCAAAAATCCTGATATAATTTAATTCATTTGCATGGTATAAGACCACATATATCTTAGTTCATCATGGATGATGGAATGAAAGGGGACATGCACGTTTCATAAGGAAGAGTACACTAATAGGATTATAAGATTTCCAAGAAGATTAATCAAACTAATATTGGTCGAATTCTATTTGAAGAATCTAGGCTTCTCCTAGAGACAAATCATCATTAACCGATCACTGATCCATTACAACCTGAGGTATCTTGTGATAATTCAAGCTTAAATATAGTAATACACCCATTAACAATGAAATCAATCAATGGTTTCACACACCACCAACCACACTAACTCTGTGTTGCCGAGAAAACACCATCATGATATAAATCTCAAATCCTTCATGACATTTAAGACATCCCGACCATTCTCTAATGGTCCTCTTTGGTTGAATTACATATACCTGAAAGGACATGTATTTATCAAAAATGACATGACACCCCCACCTTAGGAGTATTCTAATCGTCAAAGGTAAGAGATATACTAGTAACTCAAAATCGTACTAGGTTAGTATGACCATAATGGAAAACCTTTAAACAATTGGCATGAAATCCCAAACAAACTGATCGGCGTGTAAATAAACATATGCCTCTTGAAGTCATCCCAAGCATTGGAATGAACTAGATTTCATTAAACCCATGTCACTCTACTCTAGAGATGATCTGAGAACACACTCAATAGTAAAAGTCTCAATTATTCCACTAAAACCAACCAGTTCATCACGACATTAACACAAGATGTTTACCGCATTTTTCAACTCATACTACACCGAGGTGATATAAAAGAAAGATGACTTTTAACTCGGATGACGACATAACGAGTCAACCATCACTATGGAGAATAGAGGGTCTAATACCCTATTGAGTAGCTAACTATTACAGAGGAATATCTAACCTGCTTAAAATGAGCATTACTCAATGATTAAGCCCAAAAGAAAAGTCAAGGATACCATAACTACCTATTTGAACAAGAGAGCCATTTATAATGTACAAGTCCTACTATATACAACATCATGTGAACGACCCCAAAATGTATAAAACTCGCAAAATTATTAAGAAATTGAAGTTCTATGGGTGATACCTACCATAGTCTAGCCCCTTACGAAGAACTAGCATCGACCCTGACACCATGTCTTGCTTAAAAGAACTCTCTTGGCTCAAAAGCTTATAATTTAATCAATACTAAAAGAATATGATCCTACAAAAAACTCGCAAACTTCCATTCCAAGGAAACTCAAAGAAACCTTATCTACTCTTACAAGAAGGTTTGGAACATAGGACCCAACTACAGGTTCCATTTCCAAGGACTTTACATTTAAACCCATTTCAAAATACAACATGCACAATGTTCAATAGTCCAGTCATATGGGAAGCCATCTTCGTATCTATAAAGTGCCCATTCACTATATAGGCGGTATTTGGATCTTATTTAATTTTTACCAATAAATTTTAGAAAAATAAATTAATTACATATCAAACAACATAACATGTCACTATAATTCGACAATAGGGAGAGAAATGTGGTTATCATAGAAGCATGACATTTTAATCATTGAGACATGCTAATAAGCGCACAAGCCTGATTCAAGACAAACATGATAGTAAAGAATCTACATGGAAAAAATCTATCTTGCTAAATAAATCACAGAATCATGTTTTCTAACAATAATTAT
The DNA here is from genome assembly GCA_963277665.1 of Viscum album. Classification (NCBI taxonomy): domain Eukaryota; kingdom Viridiplantae; phylum Streptophyta; class Magnoliopsida; order Santalales; family Viscaceae; genus Viscum; species Viscum album. The sequence goes on along the minus strand of OY728127.1, from coordinate 1,205,572,621 downwards.
ATATAAATACGATACATTGAACACATCAAGGCACATAATTTGAAACAAAAAGAAAACTAAAATGAACATAAATGGCATGGAACTATTCATGGAATGTGAATTTCAATGTGCCTAAAATGATTAATGCTATGTTTCATCCTCATTGAACTAGATTGATGATAAATTTCAATAATTTCTGTATATCCATAAGTAGCGGAAATTTCAAAAATCACTTAAGGTGAAATCAAAACAATTGCAATATCAAAAATCACGAATATCAATTCCCAGTCCTATGCACATAGTCATTTCCGGTATGTGGGGTGATTAGTCCCATGCATTACTATTAACCAAGAACCGACGCATTCCTATTATCCCATCTATAATCCCCAAATAGTAATAAAAACGAAAAGAACCTATGATACCACTTTTTTAACATCCTTGACCTGAGTGCCACTAGAATGGTTTTCCAAGACGAGATGGCCATACAACCTCAAGTGTAACTCCCCAAAAACCACATGTTTCCAACAAGTAGCGAGGGAATTGTTAACATGTCCATGGGGAAGACTATGCCCACATAGGTTATAGGTAATAAAGAGTGGAAAAAAAAATTTATAACAACTAATAGAAGCATATAAATAAGAAAACTAAAGTAGAAGAAAATACATTGTAATGACCCAAAGTTTCATTAATAGAAAATCCATCTTGATCTAGTTAAACGTATCTTTATGTAAAATATTTATATAAGGTGTCAAATTCTTTGGTTTTAAGTTAATAATTTTTTTGACCATTGCTAATATAGCCGTTGAATAGTGATCACATGATTAGTATAAATATAGGGCTTTAACAAATCCAATTTACTCAGACAAAAGAAGCGATGACCTCATCGAGTTGAATTGCTCCATACGAAGCCCATTTATCGGAGCTCGGAAAGGAGGTGGCGACTTTGGGCTTCACTCTTGACCAAGCCAAAGCTGAGCTTCATCATGTTAAGCTCGAACGGGACCGTCTACGGGAAAAGTGGAAGTTGATAGAGATTACCACTCAAGCGATGCTATCCGAGCCACCCCAAGAGTCTGTCACCATCACACACCTTACCCTTAGGTCTTATGCAGCTGTTTTAATGGGTTATGTAACAAATCGATAGTACTATGTTCATGTACATTATTTTTGTATATAATAATGAATATACTTTCTTAACATTTTTGATACATTTCAAATAGTTTTTAAAGTACAAATAGTGTTTTTAGTTATTATTTAATTAAGAATTATATTTTATTAAATTAATGGATTTTTTGAATTAAATAATATTTTAAAAAAATATTATTATTATTATTATTAAATTATTTTTTATTGTATATAAATGATCATATAATTGTATGAATACAGTTGTAATTTTTATTAAGGTTTGAAAGCCGTTTTTGTCAAAACCCGTGAATTTTCGATAAATGTCGGTTTTTATTTTAAAAGTGAAAATTAACATATTTAGAAAATTATTTAGATAAAATAAATGTTATTTCTGGAATTAGGACGTCGAAATTATCCAACGGTGAATTTTTCAAAATTTTCGTAGATAGTCAAATTTTTGGGTAAAAATTAAATACTGTTTAAATATATAATGTGTTTTATGACATCATAATGACCCCATAGTGATGTAATAAAATACTATAAGCTTTATTTTTGGCCAATATATGTTTTAACAATAAAATAATGTGATTTTGGGTTTGTTTAACTAAATTTTCAAAGCATTAATGGATCCCTCAAGGCTTATTAAACACCTTGTCTTTTGAAATTAATTTCCATGGGAGTGTGACTCACCTCCACATAAGAAACCCTATTATTTTAATAAGTTCGGACTTGGGCCTTATAAAATATAGTTTTGCTATTCCGTTTTCCAAAAACCATGGGCAAAACTCATGGGATGGTTTGTGGTTTGGATTAATTTAATATAAGGGGTCCCAAACCTTAATAATAAAGAATTCCCCCACCTTTCCTATATAAACCCACCCAAGCTCCCACTTCCTCCTCACTAAAATCCTTTGGAGTTCGTCCAACCTATTCCCAACTCTCACTTGAATCCTCCCAAGGTTCCCCAAGCTCCCAAGAAGCCTCTCTCAAGCCTCTCTCAATCCTTTGGAAGCACATTTCCATGTAAGGGTTTTTTCTTCCTTTCTCATTTTTGTCCAATTTTCATTAAGTTGTTTGCCCTTTTAATTTCATTTATGAATGTTGGGGCATGGTTTTACACCTCAATAATACTTCCCTCTTTTATTTTGAATGATTGGAGACCCTTTCTCTCTCATTAAATGCCTCCCATTTACACCCGTTACTATACCGAAATTCCGAAAGGAACTTCTCTCTCCCCATTTACTTTCAAGCAATGCTTTTGTATCATGAATCTAAATTCCATTACAATTGTTGGGACATGTGTCTATATGACCTAGTTACTGTACATTACATGTAATTATGATGAGGAACCCCTTTCTCTCTCATCAACCCTTTTTATGAATTCATATGTCATGCCGTTACGCTGCCGAAATTGTACCGATTTTCTAAGCCAATGCCATTGTGTAGTGAATACCATGACCATTTCTCTATCAAGGGTATTCACCTTTATGAACATTTACATATTGATTATAAAGTTTCATGTATGAATTCCAAATTCCTTTATTGTGGAATAAATTATTATGTTTAATGATTCCATGATTTATGATCCATGTGGCACACTTATGCATGAAATGAAATGTTTAAGAATGCTGTGCCCTTATAGGGCTCCAATGCATTGGGTAAAGTATATTATCATGATACATCATGTGCAATGAGTGTTGACTCGTGCTAATTCAAGTGAAACGAGGGTTTACTCATGATTCATGTGCAATGAGGATTTACTCATGCTCCACGTGCAATGAGCCTTGGCTCATGCTAATTCCATGTTAAGTGTTGTTGCCACATTTCCATGTCATGATTATCATTATTTATCATGCCTTTATGTTCATGTTCCTATTGTGCTCTATTGATATGCCTATTTCTTAACATTCATTATACTCCTCATGTATTCCATGTGTATTTCCCTTTACTGGGCTTTATATCTCACCATTTTCTTATGCATGTCCTTAGGTTATACCATGCAATGCTAAGTATGAGGGAATGATGTGGTCATGTTAAAGAAGTTTTCATTAAAAATTTTGTATTTCATGTTTTATGTTTTTATTTAATGATCCTAAGCCCCAAAGAAACTAAACCTCTTGATCATATTTGTTGTATCAAGTGAAGTTTTATGTAATAAATCATGTTTAAGTTGTGTTAAAAAGCAGGGTTGTCACAGTTGGTATCAGAGGATAGGTTTAGTTATTTTTGGGATTAGGATTAGAAAAACCTAGTAAAGACTTAGATAGAAGACTATGTATAATAAAAACGTCCCTACATTTTGGTGAGTATTGAGTAAGTGGGTTATCAAGAAAATAAATCCCTGTCTGGTTACAAGAAGGTAGAGGCGGCTCTGGCACAGATGTATCCTAGGGGTAAAACCCAAAAACACCACTTTGAGCTAGACTCGAACAGGAACTAGTTCCCGACAATGGGCATTGCTGCACTCTTGGATATGACACTCCCGGGGGATATGATTTGGTAAACTGCCAAGCTTAGTATGAACCCTTATTAAGGGAAAAAATGCCCCAAAGAATATATGTTAGAAATTAGATCATGAAAAGCCTAGAGTGAAGCCTATAGACTCATGAGTTAAGGAAATAAAAGTTTATTTATAAGTCATCAATTTTTATATTTGGTTTACCCTTTATGTGTTACCCCTAACTTTCCTTTTATTCCAGCCAATGGCCAGTAATAGGAGGACTTGGGCTAACAACCGATGTGAAGATCAGTGTAATGACTGCATTAATGAGATGCCCAATCCAATGCGAGCGGGAATCGTGAACTTTGTTACGCTTCTATCTCAGCTAACTCAAGATTTGAATAGAAACACGGGTCAAGGGGAACGTCCAACCCCCTAAGAAAGAAAAAGTCGTTATCGAGAGCTTCATGAGACAAAGGCCTCCTACTTTTAGTGAATCATCTGATCCCATGGTCGCTGAACAATGGATCAACTCCATTGAAAAGATCTTCTCCATCCTTCAATGTTCTGAGCAAGAGAAGGTTCTCCTGGCGGCTTATTGTATGGAGGGTGAAGCTGATCAATGGTGGACGTTGATCAAAAATATGATGCCAGTGGAGGAGATCGAGGCATTGGAATGGATGGATTTCTGGAAGATGTTTTTTGATAAATATTTTCCGCGCACCCTCTAGCTTATGATGGAAAGGGACTTCCTTTACCTCATGAAAAAAGATGAAGAATATGTAGAAGCGTATGAGGAAAACTTCACATGGCTTGCACGATACGCTTCAGGCATTGTCGTTACCCCCGAATACAAAGTTGATAGCCTCTTTGGTGGGATGAATCCTAGCCTGTGGAAAGCATTAGCAATCCGTGACTTCGATAGCTATGAGGAAATTGTCCAATGTGCCCTCAAGGTCAAAATAGAGATCGGGGAATCACAGGGGTATCATGGGGATAAGAAGAAAATGGTGAACATCAATGTTGGAGGACCGATGGATAAATCCAACGATGTTAAGAAGACCCAGCACCCCACTTGCCAAAAGTGTGGAAAGAAGCATCCTGGAAATTGCCTCAGGGGGACGAGGAAATGCTTTAGGTGCGGAAGAGAAGGGAACCTAGTTGTTAACTGTCATCAAGAATGACCCGCGACTGTGACAGAGGAGAGGAACACTCCATTCGAACCTCAACACATTGTTCATTTCTAAAAATGCAAATAACCGGGGCAAATTTCAAACCAGGGCCCAAATCCAAGGGTTTTCAGAGGCAACCAACAACCTCCAAGGCTAGAAGGAAGAGATTTTTCCATCACTTCTGCCGAAGTGAACCCTGAAAATGAACTGGAGATAGTTACGCTAGTTATTCATTCAAGAATAGAGAACGTAATTTTGATTCAGGTTCTACGCATTCTTTTATATCTCGAAAAATTAGTAGAACAATCCCAACACCACAAAAAATCATTGAAGTGAAGATGTCGGTGAGTACGGAAAATGGGACAATCATTGAATCCCATGAATATAAGTCCTCCCCTGTTATAATCTATGGATTGAATTTCCCAGAGAACCTCATCATACTCCCTCTTGTGTAATTTGATGAAATTCTTGGCATGGATTGGCTTTCCTTATGTAGAGCCAACATAAATTGTCGGCAGAAGAAAATCACACTCCATATGGAGAATCATCCCCCGATTCTTTATAAGTGCAAGGAGGAAGATGAATCTGGTTTAGCTTCATCATCTCAAGAATGGATATTATTTCCCTATGAGAATGCGTATCTGGCTCAGATGGTTGAGTCCAAGGAAGAATCCATCCTTGAAGAAATGCCTATTGTGAGGGAATTCACTGAATAGTTTCCCGAGGAACTGCCTCGCCTTCCTCCTAGAAGAGATGTTGAATTCTCGATTGATCTTGTACTCGAGGCTTTGCCAATATCCAAGACTCCATGTAGAATGGCTGTTGTGGAGCTTGATGAGTTGAAGAAACAACTACAAGATAATCTGGATAAAGGGTTTATACGCCCAAGTGCTTCTCCATGGGGTGCACCAGTCCACTTCGTCAAGAAGAATGATGGGTCAATATGGATTTGCATCGATTATCGTGAACTTAACAAAATAACGATAAAGAACAAGTATCCTCTTCCATGGATCGATGACTTGTTTGATCAGCTTCATGGAGCACAATACTTCTCCAAGGTAGATTTGAGGTCGGGATATTATCAAGTAAGGGTGAAGAAGTACGATATCCCCAAGATGGATTTTTTTACTAGATACGGGCACTATGAATTCATAGTAATGCCTTTTGGACTCACTAATGCTCCAAAAATCTTCATGGACTTGATTAATAGAGTCTTTAGATATTACCTTGACAAATTTGTTGTAGTATTTATAGATGATATTCCAATATACTCCAAAACCAAGGAGGATCATGAGGAGAATTTAAGAACTGTACTGGAGACTTTATGAAAGGAGAATCTCTATGAAAAGTATAGCAAGTGTGAGTTCTGGTTGGAGGAGGTCTCATTCTTGGGACATATCATCATAAGCAATAGGATATCTATGGATCCCTCTAAAACAGATGCAATTGAGGGATGGTCGAGGACAACATCGGTAAAGGATATCCGTTGTTTCTTGGGGTTTGCTGGGTATTATCGAAGATTTGTGAGAAATTTCTCACGATTGTCCAACCCTCTTACCAAGCTAACTCGAAAGAGAGTAAAATTTTCTTAGAGTGATGAATGTGAAGAATGATTTAAGGAGTTGAAAAGGAGTCTTATCACTGCGCCCGTGCTCACTTTAACCATAAGTGGGGAACATTTTGTGGTATTTAGTGATGCTTCGAAGAAGGTCTTAGGTTGTGTGCTGATGTAGAATGATAAAGTGATATCCTATGTCTCAAGGCAGTTGAAAATCCATGAGCGAAACTATCCAACGCATGATCTGGAGTTGGCGACGGTGATCTTTGCCTTGAAAATCTGTCGGCATTATCTCTATGGGGAGAAATGTGAGATATATACTGACCACAAGAGTCTTAAATATATATTCCCACAGAAAGAGATTAATATGCGCCAGAGAAGATGGATAGAGCTCATCTAGGATTATGATTGTTCAATACATTACCACCCTAGGAAAGCGAACAATGTGGCAGATGACCGAAGTAGAAAGGACCCAACAATTCTATCAATGATGAGAATTGAGAAGGATCCAATATTCTTAGACTTGATGACGATGGAAATGGGAATCATAAAGAAGGGAACATCATCAATCCTTTCACAAATTATTTCTCAAACATCTCTTTCGGAAAGGATAAAGGATGCTCAAAAGGATGATGTAGGAATTCAAGAAAAAGTGGAAGCTATCGAAAAAGGAAAATACTTGGAGTTTAATGATAATGAAGAAGGAATTGTGTAGTTTGGGAAAAGACTATGTGTTCCATCAAGTCCAGAGCTGAAGAAGGAACTTTTGGATGATGCACATAGTTTAAATTTCTCTATTCACCCAGGGAGCACAAAGATGTATCGAGATCTTCAAGAAAACTTTTGGTGGGATAATATGAAGAAGGAGATCGCTGAATATTCATCATAGTGCCTGGTGTGCCAGCAAGTGAAGGCAGAGAGGCAGAAGTCTAAGGGGATGATGTAACCATTGCCTATACCAGAATGGAAATGGGAAAACATCACCATGGACTTTGTCACTGGATTTCCGAGGACATCCAAAGGCAATAATGCAATCTGGGTTGTTGTGGATCGTCTTACAAAGACTGGACACTTCATTGCTATTCGGGAGGATTTCTCATTGGATGAACTGGCACAGATATATATCAGGGAAGTGGTAAGGCTGCATGGAGTAACACTATCTATTATGTCTAATCGAGATCCAAGATTCACCTCTATGTTTTGGAAGAGTCTTCAACATGCTCTAAATACTGAACTGAACATTAGTACGGCCTATGATCCTCAAACTGAGGGCCAATTTGAGCAGACTATCCAAACACTTGAGGACATGTTGAGAGCATGCTCAATGGACATTAAAGGAGGATGGGATCAACATCTTCCTCTGGTTGAGTTCTCTTATAATAATAGTTTCCACTCGAGCATCCAAATGGCACCGTATGAAGCCCTTTATGGGAAAAGGTGTAGAACACCGGTGAGTTGGGATGAGGTTAGTGAACATAAGCTGCTTGGACGAGAAATGGTCAAAGAAATGTTAGAGAATGTGAAAACCATTCAGCATCATATCAAGGCATCCCAGAGTCGATAAAAGAGTTAGGAAGAAAACCGTCGATGAGACCTTGAGTTTAAAGTTGGAGACATGGTTTTTCTATGCATATCTCCATAGAATATGGTCATGAGGTTCGGAAAGAAAGGGAAGTTGAGTCCAAGGTAAATCAGCCCCTTTGAGATTCTTGATCGTGTCGAGGCAATGGCCTATCGACTAGCACTTCCACCTTCCATGGCCAAAGTACATGTTGTCTTTCATGTATCCCTTTTAAGGAAGTACATACCAGACCCTTCACATGTACTCTCTTCTGAGGTGGTACATTTGGAATAAGATCTTTTTTATCAGGATCAACCAGTGAAGGTCATAGATCGTAGAGAAAAAGTTCTAGGCAATAAGTCAATGCCCCTCGTCAAGGTGATGTTGAGAAACCACAAGTTTGAAGAAGCGACTTGGGAATCGTAGGAAATGATAAAGCTCAGTTATCCACATCTGTTTTAGTGTGGGAAAAGGAAAATTTCGAGGGTGAAATTTCTTTAAGGGGGGAATATTGTAACAACCCAATGTTTCATTAATGGGAAATCCCTCTTGATCTAGTTAAATGTATCTTTATGTAAAATATTTATATAAGGTGTCAACTTATTTGGTTTTAAGATAAGAATTTTTTTGACCGTTGCTAATATAACCGTTGAACAGTGATCACATGATTAGTATAAATAGAGGGCTTTATCAAATCCAATTTACTCAGACAAAAAAGCGATGGCCTCATCCAGTAGAATTGCTCCATACGAAGCCCATTTATCCAAGCTCGGAATGGAGGTGGTGTCCTTGGGCTTCGCTATTGAACAAGACCAAGCTGAGCTCCATCATGTCAATCTCGAATGGGACCGTCTACATGAAAAGTGTAAGTTGATAGAGATTACCACTCGAGCGATGCTATCCGAGCCACCCCAAGAGTCTGTCACCATCGCACATCTTACCCTTCAGTTTTATGCGGATATTTTAAGGGGTTATGTAACAAATCGATAGTACTACGTTCATGTACATTATTTTTTTATATAATAATGAATATACTTTCTTATCATTTTTTATACATTGTAAATAGTTTTTAAAGTACAAACAGTGTTTTTTGTTATTATTTAATTAAGAATTATATTTTATTAAATTAATGTATTTTTTGAATTAAATAATAATTAAATAAAATATTATTTTTATTATTATTAAATTAGATTTTATTTTATATAAATGATCGTATAATTTTATGAATACAATTGTAATTTTTATTAAGGTTTGAAAGCTGTTTTTGTCAAAACCCGTGAATTTTTGATAAATGTCGGTTTTAATTTTAAAAATTAAAATTAACATATTTAGAAAATTATTTAGATAAAATAAATTTTATTTCTGGAATTAGGACGTCAAAATTATCCAATGGTGATTTTTTCATAATTTTCTGAGACATTCAAATTTTTGGGTAAAAATTAATTACCGTTTAACTATATAATGTGTTTATGACTTCATAATGACCCAATAGTGTTGTAATAAAATACTATAAGCTTTATTTTCGGCCAATATATGTTTTAAAATTAAAATAATGTGATTTTGGGTTTTTTAACTAACTTTTCAAAGCATTAATGGATCCCTCAATGCTTATTAAATACCTTGTCTTTTTAAATTAATTTCCACGGGAGTGTGACTCACCTCCACATAAGTAACCCTATTATTTTAATAAGTTCGGACTTTGGCCTTATAAAATATTTTTTTCCTATTCCCTTTTCCAAAAAACATGGGCAAAAACCATGGGATGGTTTGTGGTTTTGATTAATTTAATATAAGGGCTCCAAACCTTAATAATAAAAAATTCCCTCAACTTTCCTATATAAACCCACCCAAGCTCCCACTTCCTCCTCACTAAAAGACTTTGGAGTTCGTCCAAACTCCACCCTACTCTATCTAGAATCCTCCCAAGGTTCCCAAAGCTCCCAAGAAGCCTCTCTCAAGCCTCTCTCTATCCTTTGGAAGTACATTTCCATGTAAGGGTTTTTTCTTCCTTTCTCATTTTTGCCCAATTTTCTTTAAGTTGTTTTGCCCTTTTAATTTCATTTATGAATGTTAGGGTATGTTTTTTAACCTCCTCAATACTTCCCTATTTATGTTTGAATGATGGGAGACACTTTCACTCTCATTAAATGCCTCTCATTTACACCCGTTACTATGCTGAAATTCTGAAAGAAACTTCTCTCTCCTCATTTACTTTCAAGCAATACTTTTGTATCATGAATCTAAATTCCATTACAATTGTTGGGACATGTATCTATATGACCTCCTTACTTTCCATTACATGTAAATATTATGAGGAACCCCTTTCCCTCTCTTATCAACCCTTTTTATGAATTCTTATGTCACGTCGTTACGCTGCCGAAATTGTAACGATTTTCTAAGCCAATGCCATTGTTTAGTGAATACCATGCCCATTTCTCCATCAAGGGTATTCACCTTTAAGAACATTTACGTATTGATTATAAAGTATCATGTATAAATTCCAGATTCCTTTATCGTGTAATAAATGATTATGTTTAATGATTCCATGTTTTATGATCCATGTGGCACACTTATGCATGAAATGAAATGTTTAAGAATGGTGCGCCGTTATAGCCCTCCAATGCATTGGGTAAAGTATAGTATCCTGATACGTCATGTGCAATGAGTGTTGAATCATGATAATTCAAGTGAAACGAGGGTTTACTCATGCTTCATGTGCAATGAGGATTTACTCATGCTCCACGTGCAATGAGCCTTGGCTCATGCTAATTCCATGTTAAGTGTTGTTGCCACATTTCCATGTTATGATTATCATGCTTTATCATTCCTTTATGTTCATGTTCATATTGTGATCTATTGATATGCATATTGCCTAACATGCATTGTAATCCTCATTTATTCCATGTGTATTTCCCTTAATGGGATTTATAGCTCACCCTTTTCTTATGCATGTCCTCAGGTTATCCCATGCAATGCTAAGTACGAGGGAATGAAGTGGTCATGTTAAATAAGTTTTCATTAAAGATGTTGTATTTCATGTTTTATGTTTTTATGTAATGATCCTAAGCCCCAAATACACTAAACCTATCGATATTCTTTGTTGTATCAAGTGAAGTTTTATGTAATAAATCATGTTTAAGTTGTGTTAAAAAGCAGGGTTATCATATACATAATTCCAACTAAATAAATAAAAAGTGTGGAAGATGGTAAATAAAACAAAACAAATTATTATTTCATTTTCTGTTGTTTTTGCTAATGTAATGGTTTATAAAAGAAAGAATAGAATCATCGTATCAATGATCTAATGAAAACAACACAATGTGAAACAACTGTATCTCAAGGAAAGCCTCAGTCCTTGGCCACCAATCTCTATCCTATGAAGCATGAAACACTCCATCATCAAAAGCAGCATACTTCCCTTCATCTATAGATGTGATTATAAAGACTACTCAGGTACCAAACATTTCTCGAGTAGGGTGTGAAATATAATCTTAGTAGGTCGGCTCTAACGGTGTCTAAACCTTTACATTTAAGGCTGTAAACAAAAGCAATGTGGGAATTTATGATAAATGTAAACAATTAAATAAATAAAATAAAAAGTATAACTTGGTCAATGCTCTCAATGGAACCCATCACATACTATCTGCTTCTTCCGAAGCCGAGAATATGAATAAGGTACCAATATAGAGTAGAATTTATAAATATATATAAGAAGGCTAGATAAGCATAAGGAAGACAAAGAGGGAACACACCCCAAGCCTATTCTTTAGCTTGGTGTCTAATTTCCATGTCAAAAAGTGTGATTCATGGCACCAGAAAATAATCACAATTCACAAGGATCTCAAATAAGCATCAATAATAACCTTTAAAGCATTATCATTATTATTATTATCATGTTGAGAGTAAGTGTCTAAGCCCGTCCTGTAGGTATTTCTATGGAACATCCTTTAATACACCCAATACCACTGATCCCATCCAAGGAAATCTTCTGAAAGATCATTTATAGCTCGAGGTTGGGTTTTACCATGAGTCCCTACCAGTATCACATAGAATGGATCAGGTGTCACTCAAGGCTTGGTGTATCCACTTTTTTAATTGGTCCATCCTCGATGATCCCTTTGGGAACCGATATCACCTAAAAGAATATAGAATGACTGGGAATCCCTTATCTGGAAAATCCTAAGACATCACCCCCAGCGCGTAGTGAGGTAACTTGTCAGGAATGGAGTGTCTATTCATGGGTCCTTAATACAGATCCCATACTCTCTCACTACCCCGAATTTAATTTCATTTCAAAGAAGAATACATCAATGGATGTGTATTTATAATAACAACAAAACAATTAGGCATCTAAAATCCACATATATCATGACCATTCAAGAAAAATGGTTACACGCAAAGTACTTTATGAGTGAAAACATAAAAATGAACATTTAACTTTTATAATAGCACAACATGATAATAATTGTAATAATGAAAAAATATTTAGGCATAAATTAACAATCAAAAACTAATGTTCATGGTTCACAATTATCCATAAAAATTTATTTAATTAAAACTCAAGAAAAAAGGATCATACAACAAATGAAATTAAATAATTTAATTATTCAAGACTAATAATAAATAAATCAAATACCATGGAACACCAAAAGGGGCATCCAACGATGATGAAACAATTTAAACAAGCTAGTTTATCTCAAAAAAGGGTTAAACAGTTATGCAACGAAATTTAATATAATTAGAATAAGAGAAAATTAATATCACTGATAGGTAATGATTATCTACCAAAAGTGTGATCTAAAAGACGCAATAAAACAAGGATAAAGAGAGTAGATGCCCAACCTCATACTGATAGAGGATCCTATGCTTCATAAAGATATTTTATTTTACTAAGATCTTCACGTCACACCTAACGATGAAGAAAAATGATGAGAGATGGAGTCGCAGCAGGTTTTAGAAGGATGATAGGAGGAGGAGGCACACCAAAGGGGCACTACAAGGGGAGATGCACCAAGGGAGGGGAGAGGGAGAGAATAATATAAAAGGATGAATGAAAATAAAAAAAAGAGAAAAATAAAAAAATAAAGAAAATGGAAAAAATAAATTAATGAGAATAAAATAAATAAAATAAAAGGGATAGAAAAGAAAAGGATATAAAAATAAAAAATTGAAAACACCATTTTTATTATTTTTATTTTCTCATGACCCCCTTTCCATTTTATATTAAAATTTCTTTTATCCCTTTTAACGTTCTTCTAATCTTAAGTTATTTTTTTATTCATTTTTAATTTATTTCATTTTTAACTCAAATGATGTACTAGGGCGTGACGTAATATTTTACATAAATCCCATAAAATTATTTTAATTATTTTAATATCTATCTGATACCCACAACAGGATGTGAGGCGCATGCCCAGGGTTGTTTTATGGATTTGGATAAAATTATTAATTGGTTCGTACATTGGTTTAAGTCGATATGTTGGAAGAATTTTTGAAGGAAATTAATAATATTTTACCTCTCTAAAAATAAATATCCACCAATATATTTGTGTGTGTCAAATATAAATAGATGCACACACACATCTGTATATGCCTATATATACACCCGCACATGAATATATACTTACATATATATTTGATCCCCATATATATATATGTGTGAATTTTTTTGTCCCAATATATTAATAATAAGTATAATTAAAATTATTATTATTTAATACCACACATTATAGACCACATTTGTATTTTAATGAAAACAATCATTAAAAAAAATAACATCTAATAAATTAACATCTATTTCATGTTTTCAATCATTTTTCATAATTATTAGTATTATAATTATTACATTGTGCACTTATTATTTACACAATAAACAATTTATTAATTAAAGAAGAATATTTTAAATTTTTTTCATCAAAAAAAATAATAATATTAATAATGAAATTATTAGTATTATTTCTAAATTCCCATCAATAATATTTATAACCTAATTAAATTATCTTTGGGTGCGATGAAACTAAACATCTTACGATTGCAGAAGATATACCACACATAGTGTCAAACCCACGTTCCGAATCAAATGGTTTTCTCAAATTTCTGATATGATGCACCATTTAAGATAAATTAGTAAATTATTTATTGAAAAAAAAAGAATAATTAATTAATTAAATAAATAAAAAGTATTATTGCATGTGAGGTTTCCAAGAACCCAACACACATTAAGGTTATACCCTAACTTGTGTAAACCTTGCGTTCTGAACCAAATGGTGGTCTCAAATTTATCATACGACACACCATTTGAGAGTTATTTCATTTTTTAATAAAACCACACATATATGAATAAAATAAATTTATTACTTTTATTCTATAAATGTTGAGGGTCTACAAGCCTCAGGACCCCATGTTAACTCAGCAACTAACTCTGAAAATATTTTATAAAATATTTCTATGTACTTAAGAACGTTTTTACCGTTCATTTAATTTTTTTCCATTTTAATTGTAATCTAATTAATTTAATTCAATTTATTTAAAAATCCAAATCGTACTGTCAACTGTCAGGAAAAAAATTATTCTAACGCTCTATTTTAAAACCAGCCTTCCAATCTAATGGGAAAATTTATTATTCATCATTATTTTGTACCATTCAGTACGTGAGATGTCATAGTAACCACCACACATGTTGGAAAATATATTTCCAAATCGTTTTTTTTTAATTTTAACAACAAATTTGAACAAACATTTATTCATACGACATTATGATAATAGATTAATAATAGGTTTAATAAAAATATCTGTGTTAAATTTACATAAAAATAATAATTTAGGTGTCCTTAAATTATAGTTTATAAAAAACAATATTGAAAATAAAATTCCACAAAATTATTATTTTAAAACTGACATGGAATGGATAAAATCTAAATTTTAACTTTTTATTTCAGTAAAAAAAACATTGGATGTCTTATTATTTTACATGTAAAAATCATTGAAGACATTAAATTCCTATTTTCAAATAGAACCAATGTTAAAAAAGACTTTCAATGTCCTTTATTACCAAAAAGCCTCTTTGAATGTCGACATCGAAATATTCAGTATGGCATTCAACGATTTTTTTGTTATAATTGCTGTTGAAAGTGTCTTTAAATGCTATTTTTCTGTAAAAATCATCATTTCAAGTAATCATCAAATAATTTAAATTTATGTTTTTATATAAAATAGGCGTTTGTTATTTTAGATATTGGTTTATAATAAAACTAACATTGATAATTTAATTTAAAAAAGAAAAATATATTACATACCATAAAATCTTAGAACATATAAAATAGCCACATACAAAAATGAAACATTATAAACACAAGATAAAATAACAATGACAGAAAAAAAAATTAAAAAAAATAAATAAAAATATATTTTCCAAATAATTATTATTTAAATAATAATAAAAAAGGAATGCTAGAAAATTTATAATTTAATAATTCTTGGTTATCTTTGATGAATTCGTTTTAGATAATTAGGTTGATAGAGCTTTCCAACAAGAAAGGAAGAATATTTTATAGTCTGAAAAATTTATAGTACATCAACGATGAATCATTAGAGGGAACACATGACTGGAATCATAATCGAAGAGGTATAATTTTTTCTGTATATGAAATTTATAAATGTTAAATAGAGTAAAACTTTATATCACAAAAACACCACACATTTTATGTATTCATTGATAGATATGTCATGATTCAAACCATGTGACATGTAATTTATTTTATCTGTATTTTGAAATCACATTGTGTATGACCAATTTTCATAATTTCAATTACAAACTTCTCCAAGTCATGTGAAACACTAAAATTTACTTTTTTTATGTGTGATGTTTATCTTCAAAAAAAAATTTATTAAGTTATACTCACTTTATACCTTATATAAATAAAAAAATTTATAGTTCATTGGTTTTAAATGACTAAATATTCCATTTTAATAATTGATTGAAAAAATCAACCAAATTCAAACCCAATATACTTATTAAAGTGTATTACCGAAGGTTCAATGTTGGATTATTTATTTTGAATACATATGTTTCTCAAATTAATAAATTTCAACTATATATCAAAAAAAATATTAAAATAATCTATTTCAAGATAATTCAATAAAATAAACCTATAATAATTTGAAATTATAATACAAACTCTAAAAATCCAATTAACATGGTTTAAAACTAATGCATCATAGTAGAACATTTTTATATAAAAATTATCAACAATAAGAAACATCAATAAAATATAACCTAGAATGATCAATAATACATTTATTTAAAAATAAATTCATTTATTTTGAAACACAATTAAAATTAAAAATAACAAATAAAACAACATCCATGTTTACTAAACATAAATATCAAAATTTATCAATTAGAATCACAAATAATTTAAATCAATCATAAATTAATGAAGTATATTTTAAATTTTAAAGACCAATATTTATCATTAAATTTCAAATTAGCATCTACATAAGTATTCAAAACTTATTTTTTATTTAAAACGAATTAGATTTAATTTACATGGTATTAGAAAACCATAAAACAATTTTACCTTTTAAGACTTTAAAATTTTTTTATCATATCAAATAGAGAAACCCAAACACTTATTTTATTCAAAAATTAGTTTCAAAGCATTTTACAACTCATATATATATATATATATTATAAAAATATTTAACATATATAACATAAAACATAAATTTAACTCAACCAAAAAGAATAATATAATTGAAATTAAATTGTATGTATCTTTTTAAATTCATTATTAACTCAAAAAAATAAACAAAAAATTAATGAATATTTTAAAATAGAAACCATTTAATTAAAACAGTTAACTCAGTGATCTAGAAAAACTATTATGATAGCAGAATCAGTTTTGGAACACTTTTTATTTTCAAAATTAAATATTAAACATAAATATTAAAATAAAAAGTCAACAAAAATCCAGAAACTTATTAATATTTAAAAAAATTTAGAAAAATAATATTTACAAAATTACTACAATTCTAGTGGGTTTTAAAATGAATAAATGAAAACAATTTTATTTACAACAAAACCATTTAAGATACAAAAAAAATGACTATATAATATTAAGACTATTTCATTAATTCTTATACAGTCATTTTTTGGATAATGTATTATACATAATTGTTCAATTTATTGATAATATTTATTTTCTGAGAAAATTTAATAATATTCATCTTATAATTCATAAATCTTATAAATAAATACTTGAATATAGTTTTACATTTTTTTCCATTAAATAAAAAATTTAAATGTAAAACCTCTAATCAAATCATGGTTTCTAATGCCTCATTTTCTATAATCATTAATATTTAGTAACACTTAAAAAATCTGATCAATAGTAAGGACATAGGATTAATGAACATGAATCATATAACAAAATTTTAGTATAACTAACCTTATCAAATTCCATCATCGTATCAGTTTTGATTTTCTGAAACACGACTGTTAAAAAAATGTTCGTATTTCAATTTTTTATTTTTGATGATGACACTAATATTTTGAAAAATTAAAATGAAAATATAAAACATGATATATATATATAATAAAAATATCATATTTTATAATATAAAATATATTTAAAAATGATTTCACAATGTTGAATTTATTTGGTTTATGTATCGAAAATTTATCATAGAAATATCTTTTTAAGGACTTATATTTCTATATATCAGTTATCAAAACATGAATAAAAAAGTTGATATGAATAAAGGACATATAAAAATAAAAAAAATGTAATTATTTAACAATTGTTATAAAGATTTACAAAATCTACCTAATACACTAACAAAAAGAAAAGAAGAACCTAGTTTTATCAAACACAATTTATAAACTAATAGATGAGATTTTTTGTATAAATAATCATTTATTTAAAATTAATTAAAATAGAACTACCTGAAACATTTAAAACCTATAAAGAACCGAATATAAAAAAATAATAAAAATAATTATAAAATAAATCAATTTTTAAACTTAAATGATAAGATATATTCATGGTAATTTAAAATTTAACCAAACATAAAAGTTAGTTTTCAAACAAGAAACCTATAAAAAACAGAATATACCATCTTTTAGAAAACAATCATTGTATAGTTAATAATATTTAAAAATTTAAATAAAATTTAAATCTGTCATAATTTAAATTTTAACCAAGATTAAAAAATATTTTTTAAAAAAAATTTGATGATTTGTATGTTCTTCGATTGTATATGACTAAAACCCATTTAATATATATATAAACGATGAATGATAAAATATTTAAAAATAATATATTTTGATATAAAACCTAGAATAAATAATATAATTAACATTATAAATTTTTTTAATCATCCCCATTATGATTATCTCTAATATGAGGCTCAAAAAAATAATTATATTCCACCCTACCGTTTTGATGACAACCTTGGGACTATGAAACATTAACATGAAAATATAAACCAACACACATATATTTAATTAGAGATACTTGTTATAAAATAAAACATTTATTCCCCTCTAATTCCATGTAGTTGAGTTTATTTGGATTATCAATCGACAAATAATCATTTTCAAACCATAATTAGGGTTTATGTTTTAATATATCAATTATCAAAACAAATATAAATAATTATAATTAACAATAAAAAACATATAAAAATAATAAAACTTACTTCCTTAGAAAATTTTTAAATGATTTGTGTAATCCTCCTATTAAACTGACATAAGGAAAATAACATCCCTTTAATATCAAACCCCATATACGAACTAAAAGCACAAATAAATTCTTATAAATACCCAATTATTTAAAACTAACAAAAATTGATAGAAAATAAACATATGAATGATCTAAAAATAATTGGAATATACATACATTATTAAAAAATTATTTTATAATTAATCATTTTAAACATTAACTAAAGTAACACACATTACAAATGAATTTCTTTCATTGTGGGGAGAATTTTTAAAAAATAAGTAACTCATTAGACAGAAGAAACAACCTTTTAAAAATAAACATAATATAATAACATAAATAAGAAAATTAATATATAAATATTTATTTTTAACATTAATGAAAATAGACATCCCTGATAATTTAAATCCCTACCATATATAATAAATAGTTTGCAAACAACTGCAAATATGGTTAGGTTCATCATTTGTATACAACTCAGTATCATTCAATAGATATAATTACAATTAATGTCATAATATTAAAATACAAGATATTTTAATATAATACATAAAATAATTAATATAACCAACCTTATCAAATTCACTCATCAAACCAGAAGGGATTGTCTCATACTTGAATCGTAAAATGTAACAACCACAATCAAAACTTAACTTTTGAGGATGAAAATATAGTTATAAAACATTGAGTTGAAAAAAATTGAACACACACACACATATATAAAATATTATATAATGTAAAATTTATTTACAATTGCTTCTATGTACTCGATTATATTGAGATTATTTACCAATAACTCATCTTTGTTAAAATTTTCATGAACCTACATTTTCTTATATATCTACTTACAAAAGTTGTATAAAAAAATAATTAAAAACAAATACTCGTAAAAAAATATTAAAACATACATTTCTAACAAGTTTTTTTTAAACACCACATAATAATGAGAAAAATCCATATAATTTTCAATCATTTGGGAATAATTAAAATAACATCCAATGAAGTAACAATACAAAAACTTCACCATAAATAAAATTATAATGAAAATTATTTTAAAATTATATTGCAATTATTACACATCAAGGAATGAAAAAACCAGTACCTAATATCTATATTTGATAAATTCTCAAATATATATACAAATATAGAATGATTTTTCAATTATGCACTTCTAATGAAAGGGATTCTGGATTTATAAGGCCATAAAAACAAGTGGAATCATTTTTAATAAGAAGCATGTATAAAAACAATATTAAATAAGAAATATAGTAGTTCACTTTAAATCATACTTATTTAATGAAATAAAAAATTTCAAAAAAATTTATATATATCGGAAGAAACTGAAACATGGGCATGGTGAGGTAAAACATAACTAGATCTATGATATTTTTTGGAATATTCTCAATGGATAGTATCTTCTACATATAACAGACATTATCAAAAACTCATAAATATCATCCAAGGAATAGAAAGATAAGATTTTCTATTTATCCAATCAGACATCCCAGAAGTATCTGAAGTTGATGGTGCATGAATCTTTTGTTTCTTTTATTCTAATTATTTTGATATTATACAATCATATATATATTAAATGACAAAATAAATTGTAAGTAATTTTTAATAAAGTGAAAATAATATTTAAAAAACAACCATTACCTCATTTATAAGATAATGATTTTTGTCTTCTAGGTAAAATAAAAAAATTACCCATATAATACTGAAATCTTGTAACCTCTGTGGAAGTAAATGGAAATCAAAAAGTTGGATCAATAATATCACATATTTATATTCTTACCTGACCTAATTAGATAGTCTGGTGTCATATAGAATCTAAAAAAATATCTATAACTCTGTATATTACAATAGTTACATGAGGATATCCAACATTTAACTCACATTATATTGTTGGGTTTGATCGAGGAGGTGGTGGGTCTACTTTCGGAGGCTGGGCCGGCTCCATAGGATGTTTAGGCTATAAAAGACACACAAGCTATTATTATCTTATAAATTGATCAAACATATCATGCATATTAGATTCTGTTTTATCTTATATTGACTATTTTAATACTTTCAACTCAACATTTATGGAATTTATTTCCGTGTGTCTTGATTTCAATCTTTGATAACAAAAAACATTCACAACACTAACACCCACCTCATATCATCCTACATGACTAGGGTGTTATGGATTTCTTAAAGTAGTATCTTAGATTTAAATTCTACACATAGGGATAACGGTCACCTACAACACTCTCTCATATAATTTATCCTTAAATTGAAATTTAATTTGTATGTTTGTGCTCTTAATTTTGAAAAATATAAAAACAATTATTGAAAATGAAAATTATTTTTTATAATTTGTTCTACTACTTACTTATATTATTATATATGATACTTTTCAATTTTATCCTTCAAATTTTCATTTTTATTGGAGACTGTGAGGAGATAGAGGACCAAACTGGACCTCTTGTGAACCACTATTATATTTATCTCTTAATGCGTCATAATTTTCTGTAATCATATTATACTCTAATAAATGATACCCTCCACATGATATAGAATTAGGGTATACATTCTATAATAGGATCACTTCATGAGATATCCTATGGGTATTTTATATAAAAATTAACTAATAATTAATTAGGTAGTATACATGAAAGTTTACTATATAAAATAATTATCATACCAAAAATAATTCATCATGTAGGCTAGAGAAAAATTTCTCCCACGTATTAGCATCTAAAAACCATAGTCGAGGAAAGTTTAATCATTATGTAACTTCCAAACACATTATTTTTTTCCATTTTTTTAAAAGTTTCACCATAGAACCATAGATAAAGATATAAATCATTTCTTTATTTTTTTCATTTATTCAAAGATGAATGTTATCTATAATTGAATTAATTAAATACTAGTAAATTAAATTATATAAAATAAAAAAATTATATGAAAATAAATCAATTGAGATATTTTATGAGTATGGACTTGCACAACATCTTATTTTCTATCTTGTTTATGTATATGCAATCATGATAGAAAAGGATATCCCAAAAATGCCTCTACAAGGTGATAAAAATGGTAAACTGCATTTCACGTGCCAGTTAGATTATTATTATAATAATCAAATTTAATAAGTATTCTCTAGTCTTTATGGTCAAGTGACAGTTTTGATAAACCTCAAATCCCATAATTTCCAACATTAAAAATAGTTATCTCTATAGGTGAAGGAGAAGACTCTTTTATATGAAGCACATTAGTAGTCCTATAAATTTTTTATAATTTAGATTTTTGATTTATTTATATAATTACATTAACAAATATTTGATAATATAAAAAAGGAATATACCACAGTAAATGTTCTTTTTCCTCCATGTCTTTCATTAAAATGGGAAAATGTAATGATATTCTATATGCATATATATTATTAGATAAGTGAATATTTAAAAACAATAATTACAAAAATATTCATGAAAAAAAATAGTTTCACACATGTGTAAGTTTAGACAAATATTAATGATTTAAAGGATTTTAACAAAAAAATATTCAAGTTAAACTATTAAATAAAAACAGTTATTCAATAAGGATAGGGAAATGGATAATTTTAAATATCACAGTTACAATAATGTTTTTATATGTGTTAATTTAATAATATGATCAGGATGTATGTGACGGTTTTCAATCAATTTATTTACCATAAATATTTAATATATAATTTCTCACAAAAATGATATAAAAAATCATATACATATAATAAAGAATAAAATAATAATTATTTTTTTATGCATGTAAATTTAAAAAATGGAATTAAATATAAATATTTACTTGAATAATTAGAAGTCTAATTTAGTGTTTTCCTATATCCCATCATCAATATCATTTTATATATCGTGGAATATGTCTACATTATAGTCTTTGTTATCATCTGTAAATCACATAATAAATGAATAAACCCCATATAAATCCACAACATCATCACTGTCCTCATCATTTAAATGAATTATTTTTCCTTGAAAAAGATAGACCGTATATCATTTGATGAATCAATGACATAAAATATTTTCTTATCATGTGTCTCCAAGATAAATGATTCCTCTTTGCAACAAAATATTTTCAAATCAACTTGTCTAAACCAATAATAATAATGTTTAAAACCACTCATACTATAAATATATATAAACATAAACACATAGACTTGAAATATAGGGTAATAAATTTCCCAAATATCTTTGAGAACTACAAAATTAGACAATGATGAAAAAATTGGTTTTTTTTATTTTTCACGTGAGAAATGAAACAATTCAGTGAAAACCACTACCCTGCTATTTTGAATTGTACCCCTGCCATATTGATTTTTTTGTGTAAATTTTGTTTGAATTAATATCAAAACAAGACCATTTGACAAAATTAAGAGACTTTCCCTTTTTCAACATTTTTAATGTTTCTTATGAAGGAATATTTTTGGTGAATTTATAATTAGACCTTGAAATTTTTTAATGCTAAATAATCATCAAAATTTTATTTCTTTTTGAAGATCATAATTTTAATACAGATATCTATGATAATATATATGTCTGAAGCTCATCTGTGTTGTTTAAAATGTATAAATGAGAAAATATCACTTCATCCCATGGGATGAACTTTAACATTAAACCTCGAATCCATCTACCTTTAGTATCAAGTATCATATGTCATGATATAAGAAAAAAAATATGTTCCAAATCAAACAAATATTCCATAATAAACTTAATCACCCCTTTAAATTCTTATTTTTGAATATAAAATACCATTAGTAAATGATTATTTTTTAAAAATTCTATAAAAATTTTCATATATGTTTCAGTAGGATTCATCAAACATATATAAATAGGCATGCATATTATTATCACAAACACTTGATAAATCACCAGATGAACCATTATATAAAAAAATATAGGTGGGAAAAATATTTCGTGTTGAAAAATTATTAAAGAGGTATTATTCTCTAAAAAATATAAAAAAAATTGGATCATCAAATTTTCTACAAATGGATTTGAAAAAATAATATACTATGGTGATTGTCTTCCTAAAATTTGTTGACATTACACTACGTAGTGTTAACAATAGCAGTTGTTACATTAATTCATTAAAATCATTATATTTCATACCTAATAATTTAAAATCCTCAAATGAAACCAAATTCATTGCATTTCAAGAATATCTATTGTGTACATTAATAACATTCATAAAATTAAACAAAATTACCTCCTCACTCTTGATTAAGGTGTGACAAGCTGATGGTAAATATGTTATGTTTCATTTCAATGTGGGGGATAACTCTAAATGTATTCCCAATTACATAAATTAAAAAATAGCATGAAATATATATTTTTTCTTCTATTTTTGTATAATAACGTTCCAATCAAATTGTCACATATGTTTTTCTCAACCCGCATAAAATCAATTTTATGCTTCATCTCTAAAAATCTGTAACAAGTTAGTTCAAAAAAGTGTTACTAATTCCTCCAGATTTTTTTGATAACCAAATATTTATTTCAAACCAAATAAGTATTAAAAGTTTTAACCTAGTAATAAAAATTTTCAACTGTAAATGGTTTTGGGGGAATATTATATTCCTATAAACCATTAAATGATGTTTTTAATTTATGATCAGGGTGATAAGTTCCAAAATATAATTGATGTCCCTTATACACAGTCTATATTCCATTAAGAACTTAATAACATGAACTATCTTACACACAAATTGTAAATTATTTATGTCCCTTAACACACTATCTAGATAGGTTCTCATATGCATGGAATTAATTTATAGTTATCATTATCATATCACACAACAAATATAATTTCTTATATTCATCAAAAAATGTAACATGTCTCTCATTGAAGTTTCAAATAATTAATAAATGGTGAATGGTATTAATCAATATCATTTACCATCTATTTTGGTCCACGAATAATCAAGAACATCATAAATTTTTTAATTAAACATATCTATAGGGAATGTTTTAATCTACCAACAAATTCGGCCATGAAATATTTTGGTCTACATAGGATCTGATACAGATTCAATTCATTTGTGAAAAGTCCCATTATAAGATTTCTAACATCATATAAAAAATCAAGATATTATTTATCAAATAACATTAACATTGATAAATTAGTTGGGTGATTTATGTTACCATCAGAGATGTGCCCATGTATATTTCATCTTAACCTTTTTTTCATTAACTGAATATTTAAATAAACTCAAGAAACTAGGAATTATGTGAATGTAACAAATTGATATAGAAATAGTTTTTTATTTGAGTTCATGATAATTGATTAGAATTGAATTATTTTAATTTTTGGTAAAAATTATTGGAAGGTACCAAATTTATTTACAAGGATATTAGATTCTCATATGTAGGAATGAATCAGAGTTGAATTTTTTATCCATCTTATAGCATGATTAATCACATATAGTAAATTTTGATAAATATTAATATTCCTCCCAGTAAAATAGACAATCATTGTTGAAATAATTTATATTTTTATTCATAAATACCAGCGAGTATAGTATTTTCATTACATTATAATTGGAATCTTGAAGTCTGTCACCATATGGAAGTAACTGTTTTACAAGTTCACATAACTCATAGAAACGTTTTTCACTCAACCCATTTAGTATGACCAATTTAACTAATATCAAAATTACTGATAACACTGTATATTTAACAAATATGAGAATATTGGTATCTCAAAATATCCACACAATCATTCCACTTTTTTTTATGAATTTCAATGCTTACATCATGAATTAATTATTTAATATGATACTCTATCTCATTCATTATATTTTCATAAAAATTAGATGTTGAATTTTACACTTTTCACCATGTATTATGAAAAAATTTAAATTAATGATTAAATCATATAAAATCCGATGATCTATGATTTCTCTAGAATTTAACTTTCTCATATTCAAACACTTCATGAATGGAAAAAAATAAAATCAATGTTTTGAAGATTTTTTTTAGAAAAATCCATTAAATCAACACAAAATTTTTTATATTCGTTAGTGGTTCTTCATAAATATATCTAATTACGATCCATTAAATACATATTATCATTGTATATTAGATTAAAAAATTAAAGCAAATAACCATTTAAAATATATATTTTTAATTATAAATGTTAAACAAAAAAATATTTTATCATAATGATTTCTGATAATGTTTGAAATATATTTCATTATTATGAATCGAATAAGAAAATTAATTACTTTTATAATTTAATTAATTTAATTAATTAATTATAAAATATGTTTTAAGATATTAATAATTGTATAATGATACTTTTTTCATGTTTATATAGCTTTCTTAAATGGTTATCATACAACAACACTTCAATTACATCTCGATCCTTTTTGATATTCATAATTATTCCACATAGCTAACCATGAATAAATAACATCAAACATTAATTCAAAATTATAGTTATCAATAATAATAGTAAATTTTAGAGGGTAAAAATTTGTGAACAAATAATGTATTGAATATAAGAATAAGAAAATAGAAATAAGTCATTGATTGAAATCCCAAAATGCAATATTGTAATATGTTAGGGAAATTAATTAATAATTTATTTTAACCATTATATAATATAAAACCATTAAGAAAAAATGAATCTTCAAATATATTAAACCCAATTTTCTCCAAAAAATATTAATTTTATAATATTATAAATGAAAACCATTACCATATGATAATATTATTTTAAAAAATTTCATGATCTGGTTAAAATAACGATATCACATATATAAATATAATTTAACATCAAAATTTGTTTAACAACATAATTGTTACAAACAATTAAAATACTTTAAGGTGATTCCCATAAATTTTAGTAATTTTATAAATTTATGAAGATTGAAAAATGAATGTTGTTTTCATTATTTTATTATATTTATTTTGATTGAAATGAATGAAAAAATGTGATGAATTAAGTCATAAAAATTTATTTAATTGTAATAATTATATTATGAAATATATTAATCTATATGTGGTTGATGTTTTTTATAAAGATACAAAAATTTATAATATTGTTAGAATAAATAATCAAAAAGAAAATGGTTACTAGTTTTATGTGACATATATACATATATATATATAATTATATATTATAGGAAAAACAGTTGATAATTCTATTAAATAAAAAAATTATAAAATAAAACAATATTTAAAAAAGGTTAAAATAAAAATAAAATTAATTTATTCAAACGAATAGAAAAATTAAATTTATGAAATATAGATAAAAAATTTATAATCAAAATAAAAATAATAACAAAAACATTAAGATTTTGATAATGAAAAATGGAATCTGATAATTGATGTACACCCTCAATGTCGGTTGTAGGGTTAAAACTGGATGTTTGAGGAAAAAAATTTGAAAAACAAAACCATAAACCATGGTTGAAAGTCAACCATAATAGTGTTTTCTGAAACTAATTATTACTTTGGAACATGAAAAAATTATTAAGTATAAAATATTGAGGGTCAAACATTGTCAAAAGATATTTAAAATCTACTAAATTATTATTTGATTATCATGAGTTGTCCATCATTTTTGTTGTCGACTAGAAATAGGTTACCTATAAATTAATCCATTCATGGATCATTAAAAAATGAAAACAAAATTAGATATTGAGGGTCAATGATCATCAAGATGGCTAAAAATGATTAATGTTTCTTAAAATCGAGGTGAATGTATGATGGTTGATTATTGGCGTCATTATAGGTCGAGAAAAAAATGTGATTATGAAAATAAAATATGAGGCTTGTATTGTGTTTATGTTTTTAGGGGTTGAGTATTAGTTTAAAAAACTATCATTAAAAATGTTTTTTAAATAAGTTTCAATGTCTGTTTTTGTGAAAATCGGGGCCAACATTGCTTGACTTACACTGTCACCTTTTTAAAAGGTTGACATTGAGATGTTTTTGTTGAATTTTAACATCGATTTTGAAATAAAACAAAATTAAAATCTCTAATATATGATCCTTAACTGAATTTTATACTAAAAAATGTTAAATGTGACACCGAAGAAAATTTAACCGTAGTTTCTTAAAAAATGATATTAACAGGTTTCCACATAACATTTAACATCAATTTATAAGATAACATTGTTATAACCATGATGTTTAATCCATTATTTTTACATGTGATATCAAATAATTCTATATGGGTTTTGGTGTATCATCATACCAGGGGAATTCAATTCATTACAATTAGATCGTACTTCTAACGTGATCAAATAGTAATGATATACATCAAATAAGTGGTGAGGTTTCTTGGAAACCCACTATCAGTTCAATCTAATCTTGATTTGAGATTTACCTATACACTCTCAAAGAGTCTCTAATATGCTCTAAACACTAATTTATACATCACTATACACTCTAATGGTGATAGAAAATGATAGTGGACTAACCTAAAACTGGACCACATGTTGAGAGAGTGATCGATGGACATAAAAGAAGAATGAGATTATTATCTTCCCATAGTAGAGTTCATGTACAATAATAACATTCACTAATGATGTCGAGTGGATCCATATGAATCCCATTATGGGAAGATATAAAATACACCTACATGTTGGGTTGAATTGGTTTACATAAGATGTTGGGATAAAAAATGGTTATGTAAATGGTAGAAAAGTTCAAGACCATTCTATATTATATGAGAGATTTCCAATTTCAATAGATGATCTATTCTTATAAACATCGATGAAAACTGGATTTCATGGTTAGAGATACGACGTTCTTCCACATATCCCTATGGAAGAGTGTAATGAGATATGGGAATAAGGGAAAGCTAATCCCAAGGTACATCAACTCCTTTGACATTATTGATCACATGAGAGTTGTTTCCTATCAAGTAACACTGGAATGTATGAGTTCAAAAGTAAATTAATTTCTCCACATATACCACTTGAGGAAGTAAATAAAATTTCTCTTACATGTAATAAATTTATTAGTGCTATAGATAGAAATTAAAATAACTTATAATGAGAATGTATTGAAGATATTATATCATAGGGATAATGTTCTACATAATAAGAACTCTATCCTAGTAAAATTACTATTGAGAAACTATAAGTATGACGATGCGATAAGGGATAAAAAAGAAGACATGAAGTCCAAGGTCCCTCAAATTTTATCACCATATTATATAAAATGAAATATTGAGAGTGGTATTTTTTTCTCTGGAAAAAATGTAATGACCTAGAATTTTATCATTAGAATTTATTTTCTTAATATATAATTTTTGTGCAATTTATTAATAATATAGTATATAAATCACAAAAACAACATGATAAAACCAAAAAAATTTATTATAATTTTCAAATTTTATTTAGAAAATAAAAATTTCCATAATAATTTAAAATAATAAAAAACGACAAAATATTGAATATAAGATAATAGTATTTTTAAAATTTTCTACTGCTTGATCCTCTAGAATAGTTACAATAAAAAACACTATAAAAATAAAGAAAAATATTTTTAATGAAAGATTAATTTTAAAAATATAATGTATAGAAAAAGATTATATAAAATATAAGTGAATGATTAAATTATGAAATATGATGTATTTATAGAAAGTAGGAATCCCATATGATCATTTCAAATATGACCATTGGTTAACTAATATGGCAGTAAGAATATTAACCTAACCGTTGTAATAGTAATATGATAGTAAATAATAAAAATTTGAAATTTATAATAGTATAAAAAGATATGGGTGGGTAAAATAAAATTTTAGTCTATTATAAATTGAAAATATTCAATACTTATATCATTATAAAAGTTAATAAATTGTTTAAAATCATTAAATATGTGTTCATATTTTTGTAAAACATATATGACATATATTGATTTATTAAAATATAAAAATATTAGAATGAAAATTAATTTTCCTAAGATAAGATTATAAATTAATAATATGTTGAATTATTTTGTTAATATATGTTTCTGAGACTGTAAATTATTATTAAAAATGTTAGAAAATCGATAATAATATTAAAATATGAGTTTCTAAAATAAATTAGCGTTTAAATATAATTTTATTTTCTCATATTTAGAAAATATTTTTAAAAAAATGGGCCTCAATTTTGTAATTTAATTTTCAAAGAATGGTTATGGTCAATTTTACATATTTTTTTAAATACTTGGATTTTTTGTGGATAGTGAAATATAACAAACTACATTATTTAATATTATTGGCAATATTCTGGAATTTTTGAGTCATGGATGACGTAAAAACACAATAGTTAAAAACCCCATGAAAATTTTACTATATATAGTCAAAATATTCATAATGATTGGTAGAGCCAATCCCAATAAATAAACTACTGAATATAATATTCAAAAAGACACATGTCCTCCCATTATTAATACCTCAACTCACACCCCTTCCACTTAAAAAATTATAATCCATAGAGATTTAAATGATTATTCCCAATTCTATTACAAATCCTTTCCATGTGTCCTATTTTTTATGTTCACACAAAAAGATACTTTCAAGGATCATTAAGGTGTATCCATTTGAGAGATAAACAAAGGAAGTGGTAATATTTTTGACTAATATCTTTTATTTTTTTCATCTACAAAATCCATATATTATCCATACTAACAGAAATTATAAATTTCTTATCTTATGTTAAATTATATGAAATTATCTTGGTTGAATATTTATCTTTTACCATACCTTGTTTTTTTGTTAAAAAATGTTCTTCAAAATAGGGATTGTTCACCGACTCCATGATTAATAAACAAATTCAGAAACCACCTTAAAGGATCGTTATAAAGAAATTGTAATGCTTTAGTATGATTATAATATGTATTTTAGAAATTATTTTATATTCTTTAATGTCTGAAATATTATTTAATTAACTTATTTGAATCACGTACTTGATTGTTGATATAATTTTCTTAATTAACTAATCACATAATGTTAACATTTTTACAAAGTGAGTTATCACTAAGTCATAAAAAAGGATTTTTTGAACCCTATCAATTTGTAGATGTAAATTAATATACCTTAATTCCACATCTATAGTTTTAATACTATTTGACAAGAACATTAATAATTATACACAAGTGATCTAAGCTTGGAAGCATGAAATAATCGCTCTTGGGAACTCGAAATTAGTCATTATACAAGAATTAAATGGTTATAGGTGAAAATAATAAAATTATAGTAAATTAAATTTTTAGTTAAAAGGATAATATTTAATTAATTAAATAATTTAATTTCATTATTCGTTAAATTATTTTCTACTGTTGTGCAATTATGGAACATAAGGTAAGAGATCTCTCTGAATCATCCATTTTCATTAGGTTACGATCTTTCTATCTATATCATTGATGTTATAGAATTATTTTAAATTATATATATATATATATATATATATTACATATATACCTATTTTATACTCCCTTCTATTGGGGTTATAATATATTCCATATGTCATTTTCTCAAATTCCTACATTAAAATCCAACTCGATTAATGGGAACATATAAATACATTAATCCATGTATATCACACACATTTAAAGTATTTATTCCCATTTATTATTTAATAAAATAACCTAAATTATTATCTATAACTATTTTCATTTACCTAGAGTTTTTAAATAAATGTCTATTATTATTTTTTCTCCGAAATTCACGAACCTATTCCATAAATTTTTGTGAAAGTTTATTTCTCTACCTAATTTTATACCGTTTATCATAACATTATTTTTGAATAAACACCTTATTTTGAGACCTATTTTTATGTACTAAGAAATAAATTACCCAAATATTAAATTCATTCTCATTTTTGGAATATTTATGAAATCTTATTTTACTATGATATGAGGAAAGATTATGAAACCCATTTCAATCCATGTGTAATTCTTATGTTAATACCTTATGATTTTTTTCCTATCATGGGTAAAATAATCTTGTACATTTTATGATGGATAATCACACATTTCACTCCGTTGAGTCTGGTAATGTTTATATCTCATGAGATGATATGTATGGGATTATGGTGGAAACATAATCCACGATGGGTTACTGCCCACCATGTAATGTTGTCATGGTAGTTATCCTTTACATATTCATATGTGATGTTTTATTTTTCTAAAAAAAATCTTATATTTCCATTATATTATGGCTTCATGTTCTTAATGTAATTATCCCATTTGATTATTCATTATCTTTATCTTTTATGATATCATGTTTTTCGATTTGATTCATAGAGTATACTTTATTATTAGGATTTTCCCTTACTAGTATTTATAGTTGAACCAGTTAGGTTATATATTCCCTTAGTTATCCTTTTCTATTTTATAAGATTACATGGATTTAAGATCCTATTAAGGATAATAAAATATAAATTTTATGTTATAGTTTTGTTAATGTATTATGACCCTAATGATCTAATGTCACTAGGGATCATTATTATTTGGTTATGTTTGTCATATTTTTTTATGAAAAATAATCTAATAAATTATAGAAATGGACTTGTTCACTATAAATACTAATCTTATAGAGAACATAATAAGGAATTTTTGTCCATCCTATAATTTTAAATATTTCATAATCTAGTAAAAGACCTTGATATATTTTAATAAGGAAAAGAGAATCCCAATTAATAAGAATAAAAAAAATCAAACCCCAGAGTAATTATTTATGGTATCATTACCTTCTTACAAGAGTGAGAACAACTTATATAAAATATTAGGAATTAATTCTTGTTTTAAAAAATTTATCTATCCATATCATTAACAAAATTGTCATGAATGTAAATCTGTATTATGATACCAATTTTTGGATGTGGAAAAAGGTGTAACACACTAATTGTGTGTGTGTGTGGGGGGGGGGGGGGGGTTAATTAGTGTACATATCAATTTTAAATCCCATCCACTCTCAAGATTTTATAACACCACTATAATAATATTTATTGGTGTATAAAAATAGAAATGAAAATAATTACTTATGTTGTTTTCCACATTGTGTATGACTATGTCCTTCGCAGAAAAATGTTATTATCTATTGAACAATATCTAATTCTTATTATGAAATAGTACTCAATAATGGGTATGAAATTGAACCCATAGAATCATTTCATTAACTAACCGTCTATGTCCTGTCAGGATACTGATAAGTTGAGTGGGACAACCCTTTCCCACCTCTAGTAGGCCAGGGGCTGGAGACTGCTGCTGAGTAGGCATATCATCCACATGGGAGGCATTAACCTAAGGAATTTGTTCACACAAAAATATATAAATAAACAAAAATTATTTAAAGGTAAAACATGTGAAACCAAATGGATGCATACACCAATATCCCACACATAGGGTATGATAAAAATACTAGAATGCATAAAGTATAATATATAATTCCACCATAAAATCATCAAAAATAGGCCAATCTAAATTGTAGGAGGGGGCTATTTTCTAATTAAAAACATGGTATGAAAATTAGTCAAGATATATCACTATGATTCACTGTATCCTAATCCTCAATGTACTTAATTAAATGTCCAATCATTTATAAAAATCATGATAATTGTGTCCAAATCCTATACATAGGTTTGTAAAAACACATGTAGTAGGACACTATGAAATAACCATACATAATAATCATGAGACTCTTCATCTCATAATCATAAGGTATGCTAATCTGGATATGATAAGTAGCTAAAAAATAGTAAAAACAAGTTATAATCATACCAACCACTAAGTCACAAAGTTATATGTAACATCCCAAGTAAGTAATGAATAATAGATATTTTTATCTATGTCTATTTATGAATTATATTGTGTTTTAGAGGCATAAAATGAGAATAAATCCAATCTTAACCATGGAATACACTAATATTTTTAAAAGATTGTTTTACTGCCTTTTGATGGTAAACCTTTTTTAGATCAAACGTTTTACAATTTTATAATCTCTATTTTTCAAAATAAACATATTCTTCATTATTGGGACATTGAAATTTACATGGGGTAAATTTTTGGTATTTTTCCGATAAAGTTCATTTTATTAATGAATAGTGAAAAATGTTGTATTTTAATTCAAAACCTCTTTTTAATCTAATTTATTTATATGATTAGATTATCTTTTGAATTGGTTTTAAAGTTAAATTAGAATATATTTTTACCATTTAATCCAATAGTGATCTTTGGAAATAATTTCACTTTGAAATCGGACTTAAACTAGTGTCAATCTTTTGATACTTATTGTTTTATAAAAACACGCTATTTGCTCTCACAGCGGGAATTAATTATTAAATTAATTAATTCAAATTTTATGTTTTGAATTTTTTAAAATAGACATCATTTTTGAATTCGGAATATCAAATATAGCTTAAGGTGAATTTTTGGTATTTTTCTGAAAAACTTCAATTTTTGATGAATAGTGAAACCACCACGTGGTACTTATAAAAACTGATTTTTCCGTTTAAATGAAATATTACCACCTTTGTGTTTTGAATTTCCAAAATCTGACATACATGGTTGTCATTAGGAAATAAAATTTGGTTCAATGGGATTAATATAATTTTTTTGTGAATAGTAACTTATTATGTTTTTAATCGCGATTAGAGGTAATTAGTACAATTTAAGGCAAAGATGATATTATAATAAATTGAAAATACCTAGAAACATGTCCTAACCTTATTGGATGTGTCATGGACGACCATGAAAAGCCATGGGTCAACTTGGGGACCCCATGGAGCTAATTTAGTTGGAAAATGACATTAATATATTTTTATATAATGTTAAAATTAAAATGACACAAACATGAGTTGTTTTACTAAAACAATTTTTAAATGGGGTTATACAGGTCAGATTTTTGACTATAAATATTCATTGGAAATCTAAAAAGATTTACTACATCATAGTAGTTTTTATATAATTTTTATCATCAAATAAATTTAATTATTTATGACATCATGATGATGTAGTGATGATCTCATTATTTAACGATTTAAATAAAATGGAAAGATAATGTAATATCTAAGACCTAAACATGTCCTAAACCTATTGGATGGGTGGATTTCGAACCCTTATCACCTTATCCTCTAAATAAAGAAATTTGGGACCTCTAAAATCCGAAACTCATTTGAAAATAAAGTAACTTTTTTTGACTTTCCTAGAGTGCCCCTCCTCTCCTCTTATAAAAGGCCCCCACCTCTACCTCCTCACACACACCTCTCAAGCCTTTTTCTCGGCCAACCCCGGCCCATTTTGTCTCTACACATCCCTCCCCTCATCCTAGAATCCTTACCTTGGGTATAAATCTCTTCAAGGAACCCCTTTTGTTCAAACCAACAAGAGTTACCCGATTTTAAGGTAATGTCTTCACTTGAGTCCTTTTGTTTTATTTTGCTTCTCCAACCCCCTAAACTCTTTTTATTCATTTCTTTTGTAACAACTCCAGTATCTTCAATATACTAGGATGTTGTTATAATAAGGGATCGAGATACACATACACACACCTACATATAATGCTTAAAGAACATACTGTTTCTGTAGATGGTGAATTTCTGCCTCCCGAAACGATGATTGTTCAACAATATTTTAACTCCTTCAAAGGTGGACATTAAGATGAAACTATATTTATATATGATATATGATATTTTTATGTTTTACATAAGCTTATGTATTTTTCATTTGTGTCATATCTTTATGGTTTCCATTGTCGGTAAAGAAGATAATTTCATTTAAGGAAGTGCGGACTACCGCCCCCTCAAAGTGATTTGATTCGTTAATGCCATATGTGGGATGTATAAAGGATGTATTTAAAGTTATTATATATTATTTTATACTAGAATTATAATATACCTTTATATAATTATTATTTTCTTTCCATTAAAGTATGAGATAGAGATGAAAGTAGCGTTAATGCGTACATACGGATTACCGTCTCTATGAACGGTGCATTTCATTTCTTATCCTCAAATGTAATGTACTATTATAAGTACATATAATGGATATATATGATGTATGTTACATCAAAATGATGAATATAATTCTGGTATTAAAATATACATATCTCTAATTTAGTTTTAATTCCATCAATATGACATAGAAATCAAAGTAGCGTTCATGCGTACGTACGACTTACCGTCTCCATGAACAGTGCATTTAATTTCTTTCCTCTAAATGATTATGTAATTTTATAAATACATGTATATGCTGGATATATATGAAATATATGATATCCAAATCATAAAAATCATTCTGGATATAATGAACCTTTTACCACATGAACAACGTGTAATTGTAAGAAGTCCACTTTCGACTTAAGAACCAAATATCGACAAAACAAACATTATTAACTTAAATGATTACATGATGTTTATAACATGGAAATAAGTGATATAAAAGTAATAATTAACTTTAAAAAAGTTCTTAAGAAAGTTCAAATTAACACTAGTTTGTTATTTAGGAGATTAAAGAGCAATCGAGTCACGTCGGACACAAGGTATGGGACTTCGTCTCAATCTCCTTTCATTGAGGCATATTTTATTTTATACACAACCTTCTTTTATACGGTGTATAAACCCCTTTGACTTTTATGTTTATCCAAAAGGAATCTTTTTATATGAAGCGTTTTACTAAACGACAAAAAGGAATGTTTTTGGTCATACGTATGCGGCGACAACGACTTCTCCGCCGCAGTGACCATTATTTGAGTTTCGGATTCCTCTACAAGACATACCCTTTTTTTAAAATGAAAAATAAATACCATGTATTACATTGGTATTGAAAATGGTTTTCATAATGTTTTTATTATATCAATGTGTTGTATTGATATCTCGTGATTGAAATGTGGAAATGTTATGTTTCCTTTATGCATGTTTTATGTGATGTGATTATGTTATGGTTTTTGGCCATTATTATGAAGACGGGTGGTTCCGTGATAAAATAAGGGTGGGTGAGCCCATTATAGCTCTCCAATGCATTGGGTAACGCGAAGGAGTGAAATGTTAAGGTTTCTCCGAAGAGATTTAAGGAATATACTTTGATGGGTATTCCAAACGTAACCAAGAGGGTTACTCCCTATGTAAGAATGTTATGAATGCCTCAAGTTACCTTTATGTCTTATGATTTCTATGATTTATTCATGATTTTATGAGGTATGTTAAAGTGCCTATGTTTTATGGGTAATGTATGATTTCGTTCTTCTGTATATATGAACTCATGTTTCCTTTCCAGGTTTTTAATAACCCATACTGAGCTTTTTATGCTCATCCCTAGTTTTTGAAATGTTTTTCATAGGTCACGGGAAAGGTACATGATAAGATGATAGTGCAAAGGAAGTGTCAAGAAAGAATCCATGTTTTATTTTCAATATGTTTCCATTGATGGGAAAAATAATACTATCTTTTATTGTAACCACTTTGTTTAAATGTGGAATGTAATGGAATCTTTATGATCTAATTCTCTAAAACTCTAAGCTTGAAAAGATCCTCAATGTGTAATCTTGTGATAACTCAAGATTATGTAAGGTTTAAGGCTGGGGCCTTATAGTTAGTAGAAGAGGTCGGATTGGACAACTTCAGGAGTTAGAAATGTTTTAAATTATAAATTAATTTATGGTATGATTGAAATGATATAGCATTTAGGGATTACCATGTTGCTTCGTCTATGATATTTCTCTATTAAGAATGAATTTTCATAGAAGAAATAGAATAACTTTTCTGGGAAGGCATATAGAGGGAAATGACCTTTGAAATCAGTATCCTGAGATGGTCAGAATCAGAACTAAACAGTTTGTTGCAGTGATGGCTTAGTTGACTCAGGTGAAAAATGTTGGTTGTTTTTATTGATGATATTTTTTTGTTTTCTAAAAGTAAAGAGGAGCCTGAAAATCATTTAAGGGTTATCTTGCAAACCATAAAAGAAAAGAAACTATATGGAAAATTCAGCAAGTGTGAGTTTTGGTGTCAACAAATTTCTTTCCTTGGTCATATTGTTTCAAAAAACGGGATAACTGTGGATCCTGCAAAAACAAAGGTTGTTGAAGATTGGCCAAGACCCACAAATGTAACTGAGATTCGTAGTTTTCTTGGTTTGGAAAGATATTACCGAAGGTTTGTTAGAAATTTTTTCACGGTTATCTAGTCCAATGACTAAGCTAACTCGGAAGGGTGATAAGTTTATCTGGACAAAAGAATGTGATGATTGTTTTCAGGAACTGAAAAAAAGATTGGTGAATGCTCCAGTTTTGGCACTACCTTCCAGAAATGGTGAGTTTGTTATCTACAGTGATGCTTCATTGAAAGGTCTTAGTTGCGTCCTAATGAAAAATGATTAGGTAATTGCTTATGCTTCACAATAGTTGAAAACTCATGAGGTAAATTACCCTACACATGATTTGGAATTATTTGCTGTTGGTTTTGCTTTAAAAATTTGGAGGCATCATTTATATGGAGTAAAGTGTGAAATATATATTTATCACAAAAGTTTAAAGTATATATTCACTCAGAAATAATTGAACATGAGACAGAGGAGATCGCTAGAATTAATCAAGGATTATGATTGTACAATTCATTACCATCCGGGAAAAGAAAGTAATGTGGCTAATGCTTTGAGTCAAAAAAGTAATGCTTCATTAACAGTGTTGCATTTGGAACATGATCCTTTGGTTAAGGATTTGATGAACTTTGGCATAGAAGTTGTTGGTGCAGGATGTACTTCTATTTTGTTTCAAGTATCAGTGAAATCTTCTCTATCAGACAAAATCAAGTAAGCACAGAAGCATGACAGTGAGTTGTAGAAAAGGGTAGAGCTGGTTCAGAAAGGTATGTTGCCTGAATTCAACATTGATAGTGATTGTGTGTTGAGATTTGTGAAGAGATTGTGTGTGCCTTGTGAATCACAGTTGAAGAGAGAGTTGTTATATGAGTCTCATAGTTCCCCGTTTTCAGTTCATCCTGGAAGTACTAAGATGTACAAAGATCTGCGGGAGTATTACTGGTGGGATGGAATGAAAAGGGATATTGTTGATTTTACTGTGAAGTGTTTGACTTGTCCACAGGTAAAAGCAGAGTGGCAGTTACCGAAAGGGATGCTTCAGCCTTTACCAGTGCCAGAGTGGAAATGGGAAAATATATCCATGGACTTTGTTGTAGGATTACCGAAGACATCTCTATGTAATAATTGAATTTGGGTTATTGTTGATCGCTTTAAAAAATCTCCTCATTTCCTTCCTATTCGAGATACTTTCTCTCTAGATCAACTTTCCTGTTTGTATCTTAAAGAGATAGTCAGGTTACATGGAGTTCCTCTCTCCATTGTATCTGATCGTGATCCCAGGTTCACTTCTAACTTTTGGAAAGGCCTTTAGAAGTCGTTGGGTACTGAATTAAATTTTAGTACAGATTTTCATCCTCAGTCAGATGGGCAGTCAGAACGAACAATTCAGACTTTGGAGGATATTCTACGTGCTTGTTCGATGGATTATTAGGGATGTTGGGACCAACATATTTCTTTGGTTGAGTTTTCATATAATAAAAGTTTTCATTCCAGTATACAGATGGCACCATTTGAGGCGTTATATGGGAAGCGGTGTCGAAATCCAGCTTTTTGGGATGAAGTGGGTGAAAGGAAGTTTATGGGACCAAAATTGGTAGAAGAGTTGGTAGAAAAATTTCAGCTGATATAGAAACACATGAGAACAGCTCAGAGCAGGCAGAAGATTTATGCAGACAACAGGAGGAAGGATCTCTCTTTTGAGGTAGGTGATCATGTTTTTCTCAAAGTTTCACCATGGAAGAGTGTGATGCGATTTGGTAAGAAAGGAAAGCTGAGTCCAAGGTTTGTTGGACCACATGAAATTCTAGAGAGAGTTGGATCAGTTGCACACCGAGTGGCTTTACCTCCGAGCTTATCTCAGGTACACAATGTTTTTCATGTTTCCATGTTAAGAAAGTACATGCCAGATCCATCTCATGTTTTGAGTCTAGAGGTAGTTCAGCTGGAAGAGAACCTATCTTATGAGGAACAGCCGGTTCAGATTCTAGACCACAGGGAGAAAGTGTTAAGAAATAAGCTGATTCATCAGGTAATGTTTTTGTGGAAAAACCACATGATTGAAGAGGCAACATGGAAATCTGAAAATGATATGGGGGATAAATACCCCCACTTATTTGATAAGTAAATAAATTGCGGGGATGCAATTTTCTAAAGGGGGAAGGATGTAACATCCCAAGTAAGTAATTAATAATAGATATTTTTATCTATGTCTATTTATGAATTGGATAGTGTTTTAGAGGCTTAAAATGAGAATAAATCCAATCTTAAGCCTGGAATACACTAATATTTTTAAAAGATTGTTTTACTGCCTTTTGATGGAAAAACTTTTTAAATCAAACTTTTTTCAATTTTATAATCTCTATTTTTCAAAATAAACATATTCTTCATGATTGGGAAATTGAAATTTACATGGGGTAAATTTTTGGTATTTTTCCGATAAAGTTCATTTTTTAATGAATAGTGAAAAATGTTGTATTTTAATTGAAAACCTCTTTTTAATCTAATTTATTTATATGATTAGATTATCTTTTGAATTGGTTTTAAAGTGAAATTATAATATATTTTTACCATTTAATCCAATAGTAATCTTTGGAATTAATTTCACTTTGAAATCGGACTTAAACTAGTGTCAATATTTTGATACTTATTGTTTCATAAAAACACGCTATTTGCTCTGACAGCGGGAATTAAATATTAAATTATTTAATTCAACTTATATGTTTTGAATTTTTTAAAATAGACATCATTTTTGAATTCGGAATATCAAATATATCTTAGGGTGAATTTTTGGTATTTTTCTGAAAAACTTCAATTTTTGATGAATAGTGAAACCACTAAGTTGTACTTATAAAAACTGATTTTTCCGTTTAAATGAAATTTTACCACCTTTGTGTTTTGAATTTCAAAAATCCAACATAAATGTTTGTCATTAAGAAGTAAAATTTGGTTCAATGGGATTAAAATAATACTTTGCTGAATAGCAACTTATTATGTTTTTAATCGCGATTAGAGGTAATTAGTACAATTTAAGGAAAAGATGATATTATAATAAACTGAAAATACCTATACACATGTAACAACCTTAATGGATGTGTCATGGCCGACCAATACAAGCCATGGGTAAACATGGGGACCCCATGGAGCTACTTTAGTTGGAAAATGACATTAATATATTTTTATTTAATGTTAAAATTAAAATGACACAAACATGAGTTGTTTTACTAAAAAAAATTTTAAATGGGGTTATACAGGTCATAGTTTTGACTATAAATATGAATTGGAAAGATAAAACTATTTCCTACATCATAGTATTTTTTATATAATTTTTAGACATCAAATAAATTAAATTATTTATGACATCATGATGATGTAGTGATGATCTCATTATTTAACGATTTAAATAAAATGGAAAGATAATGTAATATCTAAGAACTATAAAAGTACAAAACCTATTGTATGGGTGGATTTATAACCCTTATCACCTTATCCTCGAAATAAATCAATTTGGGACCTCTAAAATCCGAAACTCATTTGAAATTAAGGTAACTTTTTTTGACTTTCCAAGAGTGCCCCTCCTCTCCTCTTATAAAAGGCCCCCACCTCTACCTCCTCACACACACCTCTCAAGCCTTTGGCTCGGACAAACCCTGCCAATTTTGCCTCTCCACATCCCTCTCCTTATCCTAGAATCCTTACCTTGGGTATAAACTCTTCAAGGAACCCCTTTGGTTCAAACCAAGAAGAGTTACCTGATTTTAAGGTAATG
This sequence comes from Viscum album, assembly GCA_963277665.1. Taxonomy (NCBI): domain Eukaryota; kingdom Viridiplantae; phylum Streptophyta; class Magnoliopsida; order Santalales; family Viscaceae; genus Viscum; species Viscum album. Next base: position 1,205,531,226 of record OY728127.1, on the reverse strand, counting down.
TCTTCACTTGAGTCCTTTTGTTTTATTTTGCTTCTCCAACCCCCTAAACTCTTTTTATTCATTTCTTTTGTAACAACTCTAGTATATTCAAATACTAGGATGTTTTTGAAAAAATGTATCGATCTACACTTACACAAACCTATATCTAATGATTAAAGAACATACTGTTTCTGTGGATGGCGAATTTCTGCCTCCCGAAACGATGATTGTTCAACATTCTTTTAACACCTTCAAAGGTGGCCATTAAGATGAAACTATATTTATATATGATATATGATATTTTATGTTTTAATTAAGCTTCTTTATTTTTCATTTGTGTCATACCTTTATGGTTTCCATTGTGGGTAAACACGATAATTTCATTTTAGGAAGTGCGGACTACCGCCTCCTCAAAGTGATTTGATTCGTTAATGCCATATGTGGGACGTATAAAGGATGAATATAAAGTTATTATATATGATGTTATACTGGAATTATAATATACCTTTATATTATTATTATTTTCTTTCCATTAAAGTATGAGATAGAGATGAAAGTAGTGTTCATGCATACGTACGGATTACCGTCTCCATGAACGGTGCATTTCATTTCTTATCCTCAAATGTAATGTACTATTATAAGTACATATAATGGATATATATGATGTATGTTACATCAAAATTATGAATATAATTCTGGTATTAAAATATAAATGTCTCTAATTTAGTTTTAATTCCATCAATATGACATAGAAATGAAATTAGCGTTCATGCGTACGTACGGCTTACCGTCTCCATGAACGGTGCATTTCATTTCATACCTCTAAATGATTATGTAGTTTTATAAATACGTGTATATGCTGGATATATATGAAATATATGATATCAAAATCATAAATATCATTCTGGATATAATAAACCTTTGACCACACGAAGAACGTGTAATTGTAAGAAGTCCACTTTCGACTTAAGAACCAAATATTGACAAAAAAACATTATTAACTTAAATGATTACATAATGTTTATAACATGGTAATAAGTGATATAAAATTAATAATGAACTTTAAAAAGGTTCTTAAGAAAGTCTAAATTAACACTTGTTTGTTATTCAGGAGATTAAAGAGCAATCGAGTCACGTCGGACACAAGGTATGGGACTTCGTCTCAATCTCCTTTCATTGAGGCATATTTTATTTTATACACAACCTTCTTTTATAAGGTGTATAAACCCCTTTTACTTTTACTTTTATCCAAAAGGAATCTTTTTATACGAAGCGTTTTACTAAACGAAAAAAAGGAATGTTTTTTGTCGTACGTATGCGGCGACAACGACTTCTCCGCTGCCGTGACCATTATTTGAGTTCCGGCTTCCTCTACAAGCCATACCCTTTTTTAAAAAAATGAAAAATAAATACCATGTTTTACTTTGGTATTGAAAATGGTTTTCATAATTTTTTTATTATATCAATGTGTTGTATTGATATCTCGTGATTGAAATGTGGAAATGTTATGTTTCCTTTATGCATGGTTTATGTGATATGATTATGTTATGGTTCTTGGGCATTATTATGAAGACGGGTGGTTCCGTGATAAACTAAGGGTGGGTGAGCCCGTTATAGCTCTCCAATGCATTGGGTAATGCGAAGGAGTGAAACGTTAAGGTTTCTTCGAATAGATTTAGGGAATATACTGTGATGGGTATTCCAAACGTAACCAAGAGGGTTACTCCCTACGTAAGAATGTTATGAATGCCTCAAGTTACCTTTATGTATTATGATTTCTATGATTTATTCATGATTTTATGAGGTATGTTAAAGATACTATGTTTTATGGGTAATGTATGATTTCATTCTAATGTATATATGAACTCATGTTTCCATTACTTGTTTTTTTAACCCATACTGAGCTTTTTATGCTCATCCCAAGTTTTTGAAATGTTTTTCACAGGTCACGAGAAAGGTACATGATAAGATGATAGTGTCAAGGAAGTGTCAAGAAAGAATCCATGTTTTATTTTCAATATGTTTCCATTGATGGGAAAAATAATACTATCTTTTATTGTAACCACTTTGTTTAAATGTGGAATTTAATGCAACCTTTATGATCTAATTCTCTAAAACTATAAACCTGAAAGGATCCTCAACATGTAATATTGGGATAACTCAAGATTATGTAAGGTTTAAGGCTGGGGCCTTATATTCTCTACCATACTCTCGACCACAAGATTCTACTATAGGTTTAAATGAAATTATCGCCTTGGATAACTCACTCCATATTCCATGTTATCATTATTTGTTCCTATCCTAGAGGTTATTCACACTAGGACTTTACAAATAATTAGACTGGATCTCCAAATATCATGATACATAGAAATGGGATCACATCTACTGCTCATGAGGGACACTGATATCCTGATCTGGAATAACCTATAACATAGGGAATATTTATCCCACACGAGATAGTCATGATGATTCCTCAAACTGTACCTAAGGAATGATATTAAATTATAAAGGATACCACCACATTCACATAGAGCGATACCAAAACTATATCAAAATCTAAAATTTTAGATGAGATCATAGTCCTCTGCTCTAGATATAATTACACATTGTAACATTATTGGGATGGACAAATGAAACACACTCAATAAATATTTATATTTAAGAGATATAGTGCCAAAAACTATAGTGGAAAAATTACATAGTGTGTACTTGGAGTACAAAATGCATCATATTTTAACTGAGAACTCTCATGTCCCTCTGCCACACAGAACATGTATTCCTCCATATACCTAAAATTTTCTTTTACGATACATGATGTTTAGTGGTTAATCCAGAACTAAATGAAATTTCTACCTAATTCTATGCACACTATTCTATGATAGCGTACATCGGGTCTTGCCCATATACCTAGCCATGTTAGGGCTCTGGGTCATACCCAGGTACTCGGGCCATGCATGTGTGCCTTCCCGTGTATGTTCCCATGTACAACTAGGAATAACTCTATGCTTCTAGTATTAGGTATCATGATGTATAGTAGGTACCATAATATTTAAACTATTTTTTATATTCAAAACCCTAGTGACATAACAGGGGAACTAAATGTTTTTGTGTTATTTGTAATTCATATAGTGTATTTGTTATTTTCTGTGATTCCTAGAAACATTCATGAAATTCCACTAACATTGATGCTACATTGATCCAACAACTAATCAAACATGGAAATCATGGATATAGTGTTTACTAACATTGCCATTAGTAGTTTCAAGATTCCATATTTCGGATCCACCCATGAATCATCTCACATAGTAAAACATTCCATGCCAAACCAAAACTGAGGTACACAAATATGATCTTAATCAACCTATAATAAAGTGTAATTATAAGTTCCCCTTGATTAGTATATCATTCATGAAACCAAACCCACAGTATTGGTTAGTTTATTTGATTAATGATTGTGGAATGAAAATTACCTAGTATTGATCAAACTAATACCAATTTGAATAACAACAATAAACATAAGATGAACGGGTAAAGAAATACAAAAAACAAACAAGAGGAATGAACATTATCCATTACTGAGGGTTGCCACAATTTATTATTATTATAAAAAAATAAAATAGAAAAATAACCAAAAAATAATCGAAAAATCCAATTTGTATGTTATAAAATGATAATTTCATAAACCATAAATCATCAACCGAAATGAAAATAAAACTACTATATGAATTTATTTTTGTAAGACGAGGGATAACTAAAATGAGATAAATTTAGAAAAACAATCATACCTTGAGTCTCTATCAATTACTGACATCGAACAATGTTACAACATCTTCATTGGTGAGATCAACACACATCATTTGCATTGACAATCTGATTATACAAATCTGATCATTAATCTTGTTTTCATCTAACCCTATCCCCACCAAACTCTCATATCAATTCCCTATTATAATATTGTTAACTCTAGGATTTTATAATAATTGGGTTTTAATAGAGCTTGTTAGGTTTATTGATGTTTATTATTTAAGTAATTAATTTACTAATCCTCCCATGAGATATGATTTACCAAACATGATGCTAGAAATGGTTTTATTTCTCTTAGGATAACACCCTTATTCTAGAATCAACTATATTCTCAGATATCTAATATGAGACAATGTTCATGAGTTATTCTATTATATGTTTAAAAATGTGTGTGCATGATATACCATATTTAATATTTCATTAAATCACCACAGAGCCTCACCGGGGCACTAAATATCGCAAGTCTCAGTGTCTAGAGGTGAAAATATTAGATAAAATATTTTAATGAATTTCAAAAAAAAATTATTAAATTCCCTACACCATAGGGATTATCCCTAAAAGAAAAAATCATCTACCAAAAAAGATGTGGGTGTTGATCTCTAATATGTGTCTCCCACTCAATGTTTACCTCTTATAGATTATTTGTATTCCATAAAATAAACACCAATGGAATCACAATCTAATGAAGGATCTTTTCCCACTAATCCTTGAAATCTATTGATTACATTGTGAAGGTTGTTCTGTACATGATGTCCAACTCGCCCCATTAGATAATATAAAATTATTCATGCACATTCCTCCTCAGTTGAGAAGCATTGAAAAATTTGTGTACGTGGTCTAACTATGGTTGTTGGTCTATGTGTTATACCACGTTACAGACCCTATGATGTATCAGGAAATAGAAAATGAATCATAATGATATCTTTCCACCATATAAAATTTCTATAATCAACATTTTAGCAACTCAAAATTCTTATACATATATATTACAACTTTATAAAATAATATTCATTACATTACACAAGAACATTCCTCAAGATCATGAAGTTATTGTTCCCTTGGAAACATGTAAACACAAACAACTAGTTCAAAATAGATCTACATCCACCTACCAATAAGTTTTTTCACAACTAGGTTCCTTCATAAACATATCACATATAGTACCTATAATCATAACATAGGGAAAATAAATATATCAAAGGGTAATATTATATTCTCGATAAGTGTAAAAAGGGAGATATGTAAACATAAAATTATAATAATTGTATGAGAAAATGATCATAAAATTTGGAAACCATACCCTGCTGATCAAATATCATAATCATGTAGGTATTTGGTTAGGAAAAATTTATGTGATGTTTCTAAAATACATTATTTTTTCATGAATAGTAAGAAGTATATATTTGGGTTTTCAATATGTTTAATGACATCATACATTGGTAAATAATGATTTAGTTATTAATTAAACACAATCCATGACCTAAAATGTATTAATATTTTTTTTAATATTATGTATTTTAATATAATTTAATTATTTTACAAAATTATAAGTGACTTTCTAATGTCTAAAATGAAAGATATGATTTTATATTCATTACATTATGGAATCTTAACTATTTTCTATAGGGATTAGTATTAACAAATGGTGTACAGTTTTGATGGAATAAAAATCCATAAAATTTCATACAAATGTCTTAATTCATGAGAAAAAATCTTTGGTATACTAATTGTTTTTAATTTTACAGAACCTATTTTTCCAAGACCTATATTTTGGAATTATTAAAAAATTCATCCATTTTTTCATAAATATCCACCCATTTCACCATTTACATTCACTCTTAATCCATCATTCACAATTTTCTAGTGGGTTTCCAACATATCAAGCCCCCAAAAGATTCCACAAGTACCCTTGGTTATATTCCTCATGATATTGGAGTAAATCTAATTGTTAAGAGAATTACCCTTCCTTTCTCTTCAATTAAAGAACCTATTTTTGTATATTTCTTCTAAATTCTATGGATAGTCTATTTTATTACAATTTTTATCTATCCCGTATTATCAATTTATGTTTTAAAAATGGGATAACTATGTACCCTCTCAATTCAACATTCAAAATCTATATTTTATACCTGTAATGTTGCCAAATTTACTTTTGTAATTTCTATCTCTACATAATTTTTTTTCATTTTCCTTTTGTGAATACCCAAAACAATTTATTTTCCATGGGTATTCAACTATTAGTAATAATTATTTATTTGATTTTGGTATTTCCACATACTCAATGCAAAATCACTTTTCATAGTTTAATAATTATACAATGATTATTTTAAGGCAATTTTGTTGCTATGATTTTCCCATTATTTATTAGGAATGGGTTATTAATGAAATTATTTATTATGATCTATGTGGATCACATGAAATTAAAACATAAAAAGGTTAGACCCTGATAGAACTCCAATGCATTGGGAAAATAATTTAATATATAGAGATGACATGTTTTATGATACCACGGTGAATAGTCATGGTAATTTTCATTTATGACACCTTGGGGGAATTCCTTGGTGATATGATTATTAATGTCTCATTTAAATGTTGTATTCACATTTTTAGGTTATGGTTCATGTTATTTTTTTTAATTTATTACTCATGATATATTTTTCAAGATATATTGACGTGTCTTACATTCATATTGATATTCCTCATGATCACGTGCTACATTTTTCTCTTGCTAAATCTTTTACATGACCTCATACTCACCCCTTTCAATTGATTTATGTTCCAATGTTATGAGATATAGTAAATTTAACTTAGGATAAACCCATAAAGATTTATTTAATGTGGATTTAGAATAAATTTTGTGTTTTTTATATTATGTACCTTATTTCAATGAAACTAATCTTTTAATGATCCAATGTTTGTTCCATGTAATGAAAAGTTCTTTAATAAAAATCCAAGAAACCATAGATGGTATCAAAATGAGATTTTTTTGTCAAAATTATGACATTAAAATATTAGGATAATCTTTAGGGACTATTCTAGATATATAAAAACATCATAGTATTTTGTTAAGTATTAAGTAAGTGGTTACCAAAAAATTACTTTCCTATCTGGATAGTATATGTGGATGTGGCTCTAGAAAAGATGTACCTAGGGGTTACATATGAAAACAATACTCTAATAAAAAAATAACACAAACTAGTGAATAACTATGGGAATTGTAGAACACCTAATATGACACTCATGTAGGATATGTTTGATAAATCAAAAGATTATTATAGACATTTATGATGGGTATATAGAAAATTTCATTTTTATTAGATGAGATAAATAACATATTTAGGCATGTTATTTTATGAAATAAAATCCCATCCGAATTATAATATTCATAAATGTAACAACATTCTCACTATTTTTTTCCAATTTCAGATAAATGGTGGGAAATTGGAGGAACCACATAAATGATGAGTTGAACTAACGATTCACATATGACATTCTAATGGAATCTGGAAGGGAAAGATGCATTGGGATGATGAATCATCTATCTTGAGTAATGAAAACTAAATTCAATCAAGAAAATGGGTCAGATTCACCTCTAAGATAACAACATTCAATTGAGTCCTTCATGCGTTAACAATCACCTTCCTTCAGTGGATCTACCAACTCATTGATTTATGAATAATTGATAAAACCAATAGAAAAGATCATTTTTGTTCTCCATTGTTCAGAATAAGAGAATGTCACCCTGGAATTATACTTCTTATAAGGAGAAGCATATCTATAGGAGAAAATAGTTATAAACATGAATCCAAGAAGTTATATTGATTCTATTTCATGAGAAGAGTGAAGAGGATTTGGATTTCAATAAATATTTTTCCTATACAATGAGAATGAAAATAGTGAAGGGATTACTAAAATGAAGTAGAAGGGAAATGAATCAATGTAAATCTATGAGATTAAATTTACAAGAATTCCATGAATGAAATCTAGATTTTTTTATGGATTGTAAGGGAATGTTTGATATATTCATTAGTGGACTCATACCACATCTATGGAGGAATATATAAAATTGAGACTATGAAATATATAAAGTGATAGTGGGATGTAAAATGAAGAAAAAATTTGAGTTTGAATAGATATAATGGTCACAATGGTCAGATGAGAAGAAGATATAAATAGAGATTAACTCAGGAAAGAAACATTTTAATTGAAGATGAGGAATGAATGTGAAACTTCCCAAATAACACAAATGTGGGAAGAAGAATTTGGGGAAGTGCTTACATGAGAGTGGAATGTGCAATAAGTGTAGAAGAGGTGGATATATAGCACAAAACTATCATGGGGAGGTGAAACCTAAACATTTCAACACTAATTAAAAAATGGAATACGATGTAATAATAGATGCAAGACCCATGGTTCATCTTTATTCAACAAGGGAACATTTCAAATCAATTTTAAAATCAATAGTTAATAGAGGTAAACCACCATAATCTTTTACATAGTCCATGAGAGTAAGGTCGGGCATTTTCTATCATGATAGATGAATCTGTGGCTTTGAATGATGTGGTGGAAAGTACACTCATTGTACTCTCAAATCTATCAAGTACATTTGTTTTTATGTTTTTATGCATTCCATTATTTCATTGCTGTTTGCAAAAAATATTTAATAAATTCCTAAACTTCTAGAAGTAATGTTACACGTTAAGAATCCTAGAGGAATTAACCTAGCATGAACAATGTATAGAAACTCAAATATTAAATTTTTTTTATTATAATTTTTTCACAAATCTAGCAGTTATTCCCATGGTGGAATTCGACACAATACTAAGGATAGACTGGCTTTTAAAGTATAAATCTACTATCAACTACAAAATTTAAGAAATATTATTAGTCTAAAATGCATAACCTACAGTTCTTTTCAAAGGAAAGATATCCAGACCTGATCTTTGTTTAGAAACACCATCCATAACCTTCATTACTATGATGATTAGTGAATATGGATAAGGAAATAAAAGTTTAAAGATAGTGCAATTCCCACTAATTTTGGAGTAAATTGATGTATTTCATAAATATTTACCTTAACCTGCCCAAAAAAAGAGAGGTAAATTTATCCATTGAACTCATACCCATATCCAAGATGGTATTAAAGTCCCTATATTGAATAGAAAATGTGGAGTTAGAAGAATTAAAGAATCCACTTAAAGATATTTTAGAGAAGGTAATTTGTTTGACCAAGTGTGTCTCCTTGGTGAGTAGTAGTTCTCTTTCCGAGGAATAAGGATGGATCAATGGGGCTCTAAATTGATTATAGAAAACATAATAGGATCTCAGGGAAGAATCACTACACTCTTCCAAGGTTTTATGATTTATTTGATTAGATCCATGGGGTTCAATTCTTCTCCATGAATGAATTCAAATCATGGAATCATAAATTAAGGGAGAATAAAGAATATATTCTAAATAATCACTTTCGAACAAGATATGGGAATTATGAGTTTGTTATTATGCCCTTTTACTTAACAAATACTCCTTATATAATTATGGATTTTATGAAAGGTTTATTTAATGAATATATTGAAAATTTATTGTAGTTTCTATTGATGATATTTTGATATATTCCAATATATGTGAGGAGCATGAGGATTATCTATGGGTTATTTTGCGAACTATAAGGAAGCATAATCTATATGTAAAATTCAAGAAATGTGAATTCTGGTTATAAAAAGTTGTATTCATGGGGTAAATTATAACAATTGAATGAATCCCAATTAACCATACAATGATAAAGGCTGTAGTGTAGTGGATTTTTACAATAATGGTAACTAATCATCCTAATTTCCTTGGTTTTGAATGATATTATAGGTGGTTTCTAAAACAAATCATGAAATTATAAACCACTAACCAAGTAAACATGAAAATGAGGTTCATCGGGAAAAAAGAGTGTGAAAAAATATTCAATAAACTAAAGAAGATATTGGATACTACACCTTTTTTAATGCCACCTATTGTAAGAGAAACATTCTTTATTACTATAGATTCTTCTTTGAAAGGTATTGGGTGAATTCTCATGAAAAATTAAAAGGTGAATTTTTATGAATATCGACAGTTGAAGTATCATGAGAAGAATTATATTATTAATGGTCTAGAGTTAGCTATAGTTATTTTAACTCTAAAAATTTGGAGTAATTAACCTAATGGGGGAGAAGTGTGATATATACATAGACCACCAATGTTCAAAGTATATTTTCTTGAAAATGTAATAGAACAATAGAAAAAGGATGTGGTTGTAACTTCTTAAAGTCTACGAATATTCAATTCATTATCAATACCAAAGGGAAAAAATATTTCTAATGTATTAAGATGGAAATGCCCTGTTGTGATGGAAATGATGAGGATTCAAGGATATCCTTCGATCAAGGAACTAATAAAGTTGGATATGGTAATCGTAAGGTAAGAGACATAATCAAATATATCTGAAATGAATTATAAACCATCATTACTAGAGATTATCAATAAATATCAAGTAGAAGATCCTTTAATACAATGTAATATAGATTATATGAATAAGGGGATGCTTTTGGAGTTCAATATTGATCAAGAAGGTGTATTGAAATGTAATAAAAGACCATGTCTTCTGTCAATAATGGATATGAAGAAGGGGGTGATGGGTGAAGTCCATAGATCTATATTCTCTTCATGTCCTAGAATCACTAAAATGTATATGGACCTTTGTGATAATTATTGGTTGGACAATATGAAAAGGGAGCCTCTTGACTGTACTAAAAGGTGCAAGGTATGTCATTAAGATAAGGTAAAGCGGAAAATTTTTTAAGGGATATTGAAAATACTACCATACTAACATGGAAGTGAGACAAGATCAATATGTTCTTATTATATAGTATCCCATGAAAATCAAAATGAAAGAATTAAATAAGGATTATAGTGGATCATTTCACCAAGAAGTTTGATTTCATCATTATTTGGGAAGATTAATTCTTGATAAACATGCCAAGATATATGTAAAAGTTTTTTTGACATTTCATGGGGTGAAAATTTCTATAATGTTTGATAATAATCCATGAATCACATATACATTTTGGAGAATTATTCAACATAATCTGACCACTCAATTAAATTTTAGTACGACATATCGCACCAATAATGATGCACAATATGAAATGACTATCCATATACATGAAGATCTGCAGTGAGAATTATAAAAGGAATTTAATTGTGGATGGGATAAACACAAACCATTAGTTGAGTTGTCTTACAAAAATAACCTCCACTCATGTATTAAACTAGAACCATATGTATCTCTATCAGTGAATCTATGTAGAAAACTTAGTTTTTAGGATGATTTTGGTGAGAGAAAGCTACATGGATAGATCATGTTCAAGATATGATAAAAAAATATTATTGCATACAACAACATATAAATAATTCAGAGATTTTGAAGAAGATATATACTAACAATCAAATAAGTGACATGGTTATTGCGGTTAGAGACTAGTTTTCTTTCATATATAACATGGAAGAGAGTCATTCAGTTTGGGATGAAAGGTATGATTTTCCACATGTACATTTTCCCCTTTGAGATCATTAATCACATAGGAGGAGTGTCTTATCAACTAGATTTTAAAACAAATATGGTTCTAGTTCATGATATATTCCATGTATCTCTTTTTAGTAGGTAAACACATGATCCCTCACATTTGTTGAATATAGAGATGGAATAACTATAACATGACCTTTCATATGAGGATCAACCAGTGGAGATCTTGGAAAATAAAGGTGAGGTTCTACAGAACAAGACTAATTACTTCAAAAAAGTGTTGTGGAGGAACTATATACATGAGGATGTGACATGGGAACCAGATGAGACAATGAAATAAAAAAACATTCACTTTTTTCAACTGAGAAAATGACAATCTTTTTTATGGATAAGATTTCATATGGAGGGAAAAATTTAATGACCTTGAAATTTTTAAAATGATATTTTTTCAATAATTTTTTAGAATATTATATAATATTATAAAATTAAAAAATTAAGAGAAACCATCCAAATTTAATCTCTTTAACAGCGATCATTAAATTAGTCATCTATGAAACCAATTACAGTTTCAAACATTACAAATTAAAAAATTATACATAATAAAATAACTAAAATTAAACAATATGGATCATCAAAATCTTCTAGAATCATCACACTAACTACAAATTACATATAAATATGGAAACAATATTAGTAAACTAGTTAACATATAAAGAAATTAAAATATAACCTCAAGAAAATTTCTATGTAATTTTTAGTGAAAGAATAAATTTTTATTTATTGGATATAAAAAGAAAACGTGACCATTGGGATTTAATATTGTTATAATGTTAGAAAAATATGACCATTGTGAAATTTAGTTATTTGACAATTTACTATTTGTTGATAATTTTAGCAATATAATTAGTGTTTATAAGTAGTAACGGAAACAAAATGACACATAAAGAAGAATCGATGACCACAACCAATATAGTTATGTCATTTAAAGCCAATTTTTCCAACCCTTGGAGTGAGGTATCATTAGTGGGGTTTTCCATTGACTAGTCTAAATCCAAGAATTAGCAAGTCAATCTCAATCAAAATTTCCAATAGGATAAGTTCATGTTAGTGGTGATTACCACTCGGTTGATGTTAGTTTCACCACCTCACGAATCTACCACCATCACACACCATATCCTTAGGTCATATACTGGTGTAATAAGTGGTTACATGTCCACACCATAGATACAGAAATTTGAAATTACTGTTTATAAATAAAAAAATGAAATTTCTATCATTTTTTAAGAATATTATTTGTTAATAAAATATATGTTTAATTCATGTTAATTTGATAAATTTTTCAAGAAAAAAAATAAATCTATTTTTTATAAAAAATATATCTTTTTATAATAAACCATGTTTTTATGAATAATATTTTTATTTAAATATTATTTATGAATACTCTTATTTTCACATATATGTTAAAATAATATTATAATGTCCAATGAATTTTTTTTAAGTTTAATAAATTTGGTTGGGCCTTAAAAAATATATTTTTATATAAATAAGGATTATTATATATAAGAGTTAAAATCTTTTATTTAGAGGATTATTCTAGAAAAATAAACATTATATTTTAAATCATAATGTCTAAATTAGGTTAGGGTGAATTAATGATATTCATATATTTTTTATGAATAGTAAAAAAATAATGTTTAGGGTATTCAATATATTTAATGACTTCATACTTATTTCATAATGATGTGATAATTAATTAAATACAATACAAGATGGAAAATATGTTATTTTATTAATATTAATTATTTTTAAAAAAATTATTCAATTTTTAAATCTATAATTAGTTTCAAAAATCAAAAAAGAAAATTTTGATATTTAAAAACAATACTTTGTTGAATCATTACACTTCCTTGAAAAAGAAGTATAAAAAATAGTGCTCAGTTATAGTGTATTAAAATATAATAAAATTTGACCCAAATGTCCAGAACCATGATAAAAACCTTTGGGTAATCCAATGGTTCTAATTTTCTAGATCCTATTCTTCCAAGACTTATATTTGAAAATCACTAAAAAATTATAACATTTTTCAATAAATACCACCAACATTTATCCATTTAAATTCACAACCCATCCATACTCAATTAATTTTTTCCTCCCATGGTGTCCCCCAAGGTTTCTACAAGCCCCCATGCTTCCATTCATCAATATCGTGGAGTAAGAAGGTAAGGGAATTAGCATTCCATTATCTTCAATTCAAGAACAGAAATTTTCCTATGTTTTCTAAATGCATTGTTACCCTATTTTATTATAATATTTCTCAAATAATTAATTAAAAAGTATTTGTTTTCAATTTTAAACCCATATCCCCTCACAATTTACCCATTTCTAAAACTACATTTTAGAACTATTATGTTTTTAAATTTACTTCTCCAATTTCTCTCTCAACTAAATATATTTTTGATTTTGTGAAAAAATAATTATATTAAAAGAGTATTCACATATATTTAAGGATAATTTATTTTATTCTGATATTTACACTTAATAAAACTAGATTACATATTCATGGTTTAAAAATGACATATTGATCATGTATTTAATCTATTTTGTGTGGCTGTATTTTTTATAAGAAACCGATTATTTATTCCTTATGGGTTATTAAAGGAATGATTTATTATTATCTATGTGGATAAAATGAAGTTAATACATATTAATGGTAAGACCTGAATGCACCCCAGTAAATTGGGTAAAGTATTAAATTTCTCAAGATGGTGACTTTTATGATACCTTGGTGGAAAACCTTGGAAATTTTCATTTATGAAACCTTGGTGAAAATGCCTAGTGATTTTCATAATAATTTATGATTTAAATGTTTTATTCACATTTATTTTTTACGTTTGAAGTTCATTTTATTATGATATTACTCATGATATCTTTTTCAATCTATATTTTTATTCCTTTTTATCTTATTGATACTCTTCATGATCAAACACTAAATTTTTTGCTCAATTATTCCCTTACTCAAAATCATGCTCACCCCTATCATTTGATGTATGTACCTAGTTTATGAGAAGCAGTAAATATAACTTTAGGTGAACTCGAAAAAATGAATTTCAAGTGGATTTTGAATAATGTTTTATGGTCCCATCTATTAGGTATCTTAATTATAAGAATGTATACATTAAAAAATACTCTATTTGTACCATGTAATGAAATTTTATTTAATAAAATAGTGGGATTAACATGAAATATATGATTTTTAATCCCTATCTTCTAGATGGTTATATAGAATTATTCTTAAATTATTAGTCCTAACAATACCATAATTCCCCCTCCCCTCAGGTGGTGAAAACTCTAAATTATAATCATTTTTTTTATTATACTTGACCTATAACTATATAAAGCTAATATCCTCACTAGGATTTTGAATTTTTATAAGATTTTATCATTATCTGATCATAGTATGTAATGATCATATATAATAAGTATCCATCCACTGGAAAAAAAAAATTTGAGCACCATCACTTTAATTTTAACCAATGAACCGACCCATGCATGATGAGTGAATGTGGAACTATCCACATTTTAATCTAAATATGTGATTGAGGAAATACCTAACCAGTGTATATGAGAAGTTTCCTCACTAGAAAACAATACAATGATAGAACTATGCATGATGAGAGTATATGGGAATATCCACATCAAAATCTAAATATTTTACTATACTAGTGCATGATAAAAATAAATGGGAAAAACCATCGCTTAGCATCAAACCCATGAACACCCATATAATGTAGTAGAATCACTTTTCTAGGTGAAAAGACAGGGTTTAATTTGAGTAAAAGAATGAGAATAAAAATATTATTTTAGAATGGATAGAAATTATATATGATATTTTTTAGTAAAAATATAAAGATGAATTGTGGATCAAGATAATTGACATATTGAATATAACAAATCTATAGATAAATAATAGAAATTGAATAAAATAAATAGGGAATCATTAGATTATAAAAAACATAGAATATTATATGATATTATTGAATCTCATAATGACATAGATTAATTATATTATGTAGGATATTGAGAAATATAAGAATAAATATGTGGATCAAATGGACATGTTTGAGGAATATCATCAGTAATGAATGAATTTTCAAAAACGAAAAATCTAGATTTGGGATTGATCATAAGAAAACAATAGTATTAGTTGGGTCTAAAACCAAATCCTACACTTATTTAAGGTAAATTCCATTGGGAGAAATAAAAAAACCTATATTAATTTTAATTAATACACACTTGAGTAGACTATAAAATATTTTCTTCATGTTTTATAATTATGGGGAACAAACAAAATATTTTTTCAGTTTACAAAAGTTCCATTAAAGAATATTTGAAATGTTAAAATGAGAGTAGAGATCCCCAATGATGGTATATTATCAATGGATTCTATATTTGGTCTGAAAGATACATATATATAACTATGAATATCCAATAAATAAAGAGATTATGTGAGTCAAGTGAGGCTCTAAGTGGTAATTATCAACAATTTAAAACATCCTCAACTAGGATGAATAATGAAAAATTAATATGAAAATTTAAAATATGAGGAGGAATCATATTATGTGAAGGATAATTAATTATATTAATCACCTCAATATGTGAATAAAATGTCTTGAATCATGAAGCCTATATATACGATGAATACCATGAAAGATATTCATTTAAAATAATTAAACAATTGGATATAAATATTCTCAATAATATATCTACATAGAATAATATGGGGACTACAAATATTTTATGAGGATTATAATATGATAAAGAAGAAATAATTTTTTTTCAGAAATTAATATGGATTAAATATCCCTGGCTTAAGAAATGAAAAAATTAGAGGATGAAACATTATAGTGGTCGATATCTTTGTAATCTATTTCTTTATTTCTTATTTAGTAAGTCCTAGAGAATTGATTGCCATGTGGAATGAAAATAATTTCATAAGGAAGTATTTTATTATGAACTAAAATGATTATGGAATAATTATATATTGAAAGGACCCAAAATAGAATCTATACCTCATCACTAGAGAAGTGGTTGTGTGCTTTATATCGAAGGAATATGAAAATAGGCTGTTGAATAATTATAATCACTATATAAACAAGAATTCTATGGTAATATTGGTAAAATCATATAATATTATGTGATATTCCTAATCATAGACCATATAATTCACATTCATTTCATATTTTTCAAAATGGAATGATAATTTAAAAATTTCACAGTTTTAATGATATGGTGATCATATTGTTGCTAGAGTTGGTTCATATTGTTTTTGTGGGATTATATGACTAGGATAAATTAAAGGAAAAAATGTATAATATTTTATTTATGGATTAATATAGTAGTATGGTGTGGTTTATTAATAAACGTGTTTGAGAAGAAAAACTCAATCATTAACAACATCTCAAAAACATCACTCCTTGACATGGATCTATAAGAGACATTTTTTATAGAAGAAATAATGAAATTTATTTATAAAAAAAATATAGATTTCATATGTCTTGGTAATTAAGATACATTAATTGATGAGGCATGAGATGAATACAACATTTAATTAATTTTTAATCATTCGTAGTAGATTCATTATTCTCAAAAAGGTGAGGTTCCAAATGAAGTTAGAATCTTATGGTGAGGAATGAAAAATTCTTACCTACTCTTTAATGAGAAATGCATACAAATGTTTTTCTATTAATTTATGATATATTTATTGTATAAATTTAGACTATCTTACCAAAAAATTAGATAGAAAATTCCTATGTAATATGATGGAAAGTTAAAATGATCATGGGGAGAACAAGTGGAAAATGATTACTCTAATGAACAAAGTGAAGATGAAGGTGATGGAGAAATACCATATGTTACATATAAGATAAGATGGAATGTTTGTTTTAATAAATAAAACAATATCTATGTCTTAGAATATAATACTACTTTTTTTTTGTTTTATTTATTTTCAATATCTTACTATATTATGAATCACATAATGTTAAAATGATTTATAGAGGAATTACAATGGAATTTCTAAATGAGATTATAGACATATTTTGAAGATGAGATCCATCCAAAATGATATCAAATATCAAATATTATATTTTGTAAAGGTAAATTTTATATATAATGATTGATGAACTAGTATTCATTGATTCATAAACATGTTCTATGTTTAGTACTTTTTCAGCATCATTAGGATTGGATAAAAATAATCTATTAATTATTTCATTTGAAGATTTATTATGCTAATGACTTAAAAAGGTGAGAGATCAAGAAAATATTTAATCAATTAAAGGTATTTAAATACCATGAAATATTTATTTATTTTTTACAGACCATGATATATATATTCATAGAAATATATATATTGATTACATATCTAATGGATAAGGTCTTATAGTAGTCCATGAGGGGGAAACCATTATTAGTTATTAAAAATTACATTTATTTTATTGTTTTTAACAAAATTATACCATTGTAGCCCCCTTTAAAGGTATGCTCGGTATAAAACTTGTGATAGATGGGATAAACCATGTAAGAGTGAATGATTACATTGATAGACATTGAAGCATTATACTTGTTCATAGGAAGGGGGAAGTGGCCACATAACACCCACATCTAAGTGTATGGAACACATGATGATGCATGGGGGCCACACAAGGGTGTAGTGTGACCTGTGATAGTAGTGTGTGTGAATTTTGTTGGGGACCAAACCTAAATTCCAACTTGAGATATCAATTAAAGACGATAGCTTATAAATAAAAGGGTGTCCACATTCCATATCAATGTGAGACAATAGACACAAATCACTATTAATCAATTAAAAACATATGTATATAACCATTCACTCAAGATCAAATGTGTCAGCACCATCCTATCCCTAAATTCGATCATTATATATATACATGTTATCCTGACACCCTAAATAGTATTATAGATATTTGCATCGTTTTTTACATGAGTAATATTGAGAAAATAAACATCCACTTGAATATAATATTTGATAAAAAATATAACCACCATCTACTATGATCATGATAAGAGATAGAGCAAATCTTGATCGATCTGAGGCCATGCATTCATGGAATTTTTGACAGATTGTAGTAATACTAAATGAAAATGATTTTTAGTAGGCCATTAACAAAAATTGATATTTTCTGATTTCTGGCCATGGTGTTTCATACAATATTCCTACTTTATTATGATGGTTTCAACATAAAGGATGAATTTGAAATCATTTATGATCACTCATAACCATTTTTTTCCATCAATTAAGTCATGTGAAGACAATTTTAATATTAAATACTTCAGTGATATTAAATCATTTGTGACACTATACTATTATCAGATGTGGTATAATAATTTGAAGGTTATATCGATCCCTGAAAAGGAATTTTTTTGAGAGAATGTGGGGAACCCATTCATAAAATAACAATGTACCCAAGCTGAGAGCCACTAATGTATATTTATGGGATCCTATTTGACTTTTAAAAGATAATTTGTGTGAATTTTTTACATATATAAAAATACTTTTGATTCTCATCGGGTTTGGGAAAGAGAGTTTCAATCACATATATTATTTATAGAATAACTACATACAATTTCCCATTTGAAGAATTATAGAGGCTTAATAGAAGTAGAAATAATGTCTCAAGGAATTCACACTATTAAAAAAAGGAAATTGTATATATATATTCCATGATGTTATCCAAGATTACATAACATAACTAATACACTTTATATATTGTTACATGAAGAAAATAGATAAAACAAATTGAGAAGCACCAAAGAAATAAAGGAAAATAATGAATGGAATAAAAAACATAAAATAAATTTTAATTAATTGAGATATATATAAAATTATATTTATAGTAAACATAAAATGAATAAAAAGAAAAATGTGAATAAAATAATATTATAAACATATTATATTACTCCCACTATTGTTTTCTAAAAACTTACAAGTGCATTGTAATATTCTATTATTTTTTTACATGTTAGTTGATATTCTAATATTGTATTTAAAATATATCATTATGTTTGTCTATGATCAATTATAGAAGAGGAAAACAATAAGATTGATTAATTTCTATTACATCCCTTTATTTACTATAATCAAGGCATCCCTTTTGATTAATGTATTTCTATTAATATGGTCACATAATTGGAGTCTATAGAAGAAGACTTGGGGTATAATTCTAAACACTTTAGGAGGAGAAATCAGAAATTATTCATTTTTCAATAATGAATAGCATGTATTATACCTATCCAATTCATTAAAAATGTGTTCAAGTCCATACACCAGGTCATGAATTTTATGAAAATAAATGGAATGACTTGTGTAATTGTGATAATAACCACCATAATGTAGGTACATAGTAATCCACATTATAGTATAACATCATTATCAAATCTTTGTGTAAATTATGATTTATATTTTTATGTGTATACAATCTAAGAAAATGTGATTATGATAGTATAATTGCTCACTATGTAAGAGATAGTATTATCAAAAGGGATAAAAGTTTAAAGTGATAAATATTCATCCCACAATAACTCACCTCCAGCACTTCTCGATGTGGTATTTTAAAAGTGATACTAATAGTTTGTATCTGAGTGAATTGTCACACCACTAATTAGATTGTATGATTTGAAGGTTTCAGATAATTTAATTTCAATAAGAAATTTCAGATATTTTTAAACTTTTTAGTAGTTATAAATATTTTATAATAGAATTATATTTCATCCAATACTTTGAAAAAAATTATTGGGAAACATTTGACAAAGATTAAGAAAGAATCCTTCTTGTGTAAGGAGTATGATGGGTCAATTTCAATTTTTTTATTTATGACAATGACTAGTCATATAGTCGAGTTGAGATTTTTTAGTTTATTCTACTACCGATGAAAAAGTAAGTAATTCAACCATTTTTTCAGATTAATAGATATCTTATACGATTTCCCAATATATCAAACAAAAAAACCAAGGAAAATGGTGAATTCCATTCCACAGTGAATAAGGATTATACATATTTGAGGTATAACATTCAAGATAATATCACTCATCATGATGAAGAATCACAGAATAGTGAGGGTGCACATACATAAAGAGTGATAAAATATGTATATCTCACCAATAATATATATTATAAAATTGAAAAAATCATGTACCATTAAGAATTATGTTCAAATGTCAGGGAGGGTTGGTTCAAAAAAAATTCAAAGAATGAATTTTTCATTTAGATTCATTAAGAGAAGTTTCATGTATTAGGATATAATCATAATAATATCATTTATGTCCATAATTCTCAACATGAGGTCAATGAAAACACGATCCATGAGCTTAACAGTATGATATAAGAGATGAAAAAATACTGGTTGAGAAAGTCATAAATATCAAGAAAGAATATGAGTAAAATTTCATGGGATCAGTGGATGAGAAAACAATTAAAAATATGATTTTTTTTATATTTAAGTGAAAATGATAAATTATAAAAATTTATAAAATGATTATTCAAATCTAGCTGAAAGTAGAGCTATTACTACAGTAGTTGAAACAACACAATATTTTAATGAGAAATATTATCCTAAAACATCTCTATCAAGTGGGAATAATAGATTAAAAACATTCAATGTTCAATCCCAATAATTATCAATGATTAATGTAACATCCAATTCAGATAATAAAATATTTTTTAACTCCAGTGTTATGAATAGATAAGGTTTAATATAAAAATATGTTGAAAATTGGACAAAGAAATGTGATGAGGATCTTACTACTCTATTTTATTGAAAAAGGAAAAGTGAAGAAGACTTTGTTCCTTGATTTAATCATAACTAATGAACAATAAATCACAATGAAAACAAAAACATCAATCTATATAGACTGTCATCCAATAGAGAAGATCTAGATTTTTTCTACTGTTTGTGTTAGGAATGATACACGAACATGGAATCATATTTTTGTTATAATATGTTGGAATCAAAAAATAAAAGGATTCATACATAAAGGGGTATAAATTTATTGAAGAATAAAATCCCAAAAATGAATGGAAATAGTCATAATCATAAAAGTAGATTTTAAATTCTGAAAAATATCAATTATATTTATAGTAGATGTGGTTAGAGTGAATAGGTATTCAAGTATAAATCAATAAATCAGACCACTAAATCTATTCTATGAATAGATCACAGAAGCTAAAAATTTATGATAACTCTACCTTGGTAAAGAATTAACATAAAATATTTAGATAAAATATTCCCTATGAGTTTTTAACGAATAAGAATATATCAACATTTAGTTAAAATTTTATTAAGACTAATAATCCTAATAAATGAAAGGTGTAAAAAGGGAGTGTTATACCAAATAGAATAATATGTTCCTTTTTGGGAAATTGTGGCCACATCATGGATCATAATAAATTTTCTATAGATATTACACTAGAGGTGGAAATCTCCAACAACAATAGGGAAGACCAGTCCAAGAAAAAAAATAAATGGACTGATGCGGGGAAGATCACACCTAGGAAGATATATAGATCGAACAAGAAATCATTGCATTGTGTAAATAAAAATCTGGTAATTTCTATATCTGATATAAGAATAATGATAAAATTTTATGAATCATAGATGAATGATTATACTGAATACAAAAAGAATATTCCATATAATGATGTTGAATTTAATGAGAGGTTTTCTATAAATGATGTCTAAAAAATCTTAAATGTCTTATTTAGAAGGTGAGTGTAGGGTAGATAGATCCCAGATATTTTTTTTGATTATAAATCCATTCCAAAAAGAAATACTATATAAGGATCGTGAAGCATAATGTGATAAATGTTCCTTGATGTTTATTTTAGAGAAGATTCATCACAAATATATTATTGAAATAAGAGATTCCATGTTTCCCAAAACATATAAAAACCATAAAATTTAGTATTATGTGTAATCTATCACATGAAAGAGGAAATAAGATGGTTTAATGGTCGATAAAACATTCATATCCTTGATTCACTCATTGAAAATCAATGGTGGTACACATTTTTCTAATCTACATTTTGGTTGTTTAGTACATTATGTAAATTGAAGGTGATTCACATATTTAAAAAGAGAACATTGTTGATGAATTTATACTGATACATCTAAATGTAGGAATATTCATTTCGTTACATATGATAGTCTCTATAGTAGTTTGATATATTTTATGCTATCTTGAATATTATTCATTGAAAGAGATCAGAGGTCAACAATGATGATGATGATTAAGCTATCATATATGGAAAAAACATTTGTAGTATCCATAATGGATGTGATCACATAAATTGTTAGTTGTAAGATAAAATAAGGAAGAGAACCATCTTCATGACGTGAATATGAATATAATATCTTTAGTAGAGTATACAATATAGTTCATAGATTATTAAATTTCATTTAATGATGTCATCTTAGGAATGTACTTTCTCAGGAACTCATTGATGGGGTATGTCAGACCACTCTCCTTAATTTTTCACCAATAATGAAATGAATTATAATATTAAATGGGATAATATATATTAAACGATTACATGGAAAAATATTCTATGAGATGATGTAGTACTGAACTCACAAACATAAGATGAATATTATAATTGAATGTTTTTAATCACTGTGTAGAGATGAGCGTTTCAATTTCTGGCGAAATTTATATTTAGAATATTGATTTAAAGTTGTATAAAAACATACACAATCATTGTATCATTTGGTATTAACCATTTAATATCTTCATAGAAATAATTGAATTGTATCTGAGGAAAGAAACTAGTTTTGTTATTTAAACTGTTATCATGTTATTAATTGGGAATGGAGAACATTGATGTCTAAATTAGAATCCATTTTTTCTATTCTGAGATATTTCTAATGGGCATAGAGTGGAATATAGAAGATTAATTTTGAAATAAATTATACCATAATATAATAGGAAATTTATATTTTTCATCATTAAGGGGGTGAGGGAGTGGATAAAATGATAAAATATAGAATAAATCATATTGACATACCATTTTCTACATTTTTATTGATAATAAATAAAATTTAGGGAGTTGATGAACATTTTTTTATTTTTTGTTTTATTATTTGTCTATGTAATACTATTTGAAGGAAAATATTTTTTAGATATGTTTTGGAGATTAATAAAAACTTGTAACTCTACTAGAGATCCCAATCAAGTTGTCGAAGAAAAGATCCATCCCTGAGTAGTTCAAATGTAACATATTATATTATTCCTAAATTAATTTTATGTTTGATGATTGATGAACTATTAACCATAGACTCAAGAACATAATCTAAATTTAATTTATTTATAAGATTATAATAAGAGGAGATAATTCAACTATTGATTATTTATTATTAATTTTTCTTATAATGAATATTTATGAAGGTGATATATCATGAAAATATTAATATATATGAAGAAATATAAAGACTAGAAAATATTTCATTATTATAATTGAAACATGATATACATATATATTTCATGTTTCAAGAATAATGTTTTGAAGATGTCCATAAAGAGAAAATAATTCCTAGTTTTTACCATGTATATTTATTAAATACTTACTAAAAAAATTGGCCAACCATTACCAACCCATGATGGCTAGATCAATATCACACTTGTGGAAGAGAAACTCAACCATGTGGGAGATCATTCCTATAATGATAGGTATAGTGGTAGTAAAAATATAAATAGGTAGGAAATTAATTTCTTTATAGAACCCATATGGGTGTGTATGATGTTCTAAATGATTAAAAGTTCAATAAACAAGAATATATAATTACTCATGATGTGAGAGTGTGTGCATGGTGTTTTGGATACTAAAACCATTTTCCAGATCAAGTTTTCAGTTGAACAATATATACTTTATTGTGAAGTGAATCCTTGTTCTTGACTGATCTGGAAAGGGATCTGAAGGTTACTTTTACATCATAAAAAATATATGTATATAACTATGATGTCATTATCATATGATTCTTCATTGTCTAATCTCTATATTATATCAACTTCAACCTAAAAGTAAACATTACACCTGATGCATCCTTAAATATTTCACAATAAACATTTTTGTGAGTAAGCTTTGGACAAATAGTGTCCCCATAACTCCAACATTTAATGAACCTCTTTCCAGCAATATATTATAATAAAGCTGACAGATCAAAAAAGTATGATCAATTTGTGGAGATGTAGGAATGCCATTTTTTATGAAAATGATAATCCCAATTGAAAATTATATTAAAATATTCTATTAATGCATATATAAATATTCTATGATTGGGCCAAGAATATCCATGTGATCTTCCTACACACATGTGTGTGCTTCACTATGAAAGAATAATACGAGCTTGTATTATAAGGTAAATTTACATTTATTTAGTCATTTATTCCATTTGAATATTCTTTAAACATACAAATATTGGATGATATTAAATAATAAATTAAATGTTATTATTATCGTATATGGCATGAAATATGGGAATGTATTTCATTCCTTGATATGAAATTTTTATTGGAGAAGATACAATGAACCTATTATATAAATATTGAGGTACCCAAGCTATGTGACAATACTGTTTCATTAAGGGATATTGTTTCTCATGAAATAGATCATTTTCATGCATTTTTTACATGATGGAATGTAACTATGAAGCACCTTTGTCTCATGACGCAACGTTCTACATGCATATCTTATGCGAAGAAGAATTGTGTACTCATTCCCAATCAAGGAAAGCACGAGGGTCACATAAAGAAGAATCATATACATATATTTTTGAAAATTTCTAGTGAATAAAACATTATATTGCATTTATGATAAGTCCAACATGGTTTCATGATTTTATTGAGACACCATATACATTGTTACATGAATGAAAGAGATAAAACAAATAGAGAGAGTAAAATAAATAAAATACAACCAAAAATGGAATAAAAATACCTTATAGTATATGATCGTGCATTATGATATTTATAAAATACTTTTGATAGAAAAAAAGGATTACCGTGATGAATATCACATGACATACAAGTTATATTAATCATATATCTATTTTGAGAAATTTGAATATATCCATGAAATTTTCTTTTATTTTCGAAGATGATAATCTAGAATCCAAAACATTAATTTAACATATCATATTTTTTTATATAAAATAAAAATAAAAAGGGGTACAAAAAATATGTTTTAATTTTTATGATATCCAAATGATTACTATAGTTGAGGAATCCATTTTTATTTTATATCTTTTGAAAAAATTTATCATATTCTTTTTTTTCTAGAGAAGATGAATTCTGTTACACTTTTGATTACATTATTAAGAGAATCCCAATATCATGCATTTCTACTATATGAATATATTTTATTTTACAATGTCACTAAAAATAAAATGTGTTCATGTCCATACCATTTCTAGTGATATTCTTGGTAATAAAAGCATAGTTGTCTGAATGTGGGATAATAACCAGCATATACCGAGAATGTAGTCATCCACATTGGTGTAAATCATCATTAATAATTACTGGTACACATTTTGCATTATTTTTTATGTGTGTTAATTCTCACCACATGATATTATGATAAGATAATCATTCACTAAAAAAGTGATTAAGTTATCAAAATGGATAAAATACTAAGGCGATAAAAAAACATCTGACACTAATTCATCTCCTTCTTAGTGTGGTCATCCCAAAGTGAGACTAATATGGATAACTCTAGTTTATGAATTAAGGACAAATTCATTAATGGAATCCTTACCCCTATCACATGTAGATACTAAAATTTTCTGTGTGGCTTCATAGGATGAGGGTTGTGTCAATGTTTTTAATAAATATAATCAAAATAATGAGGGGAATCAAACATGGTAAATTATTTTTATGATAAATGATAATAACACCCTCAGAACCAATTGAGTTTTATCTAAAAAATGAATTAATAAATTAAAAGGGATTAAAAACATGTATTATATTTGGTGTATGGTATATTAAAAAATTTTAATGAATCATTTAGAATGAGGCAATTTGATCAATGGATATGTGAGAAATGATTTAGTTTGTTATCCATAGTGGTGCAAAGGGGATTTAGTGTTTTCGAGATATATGTAAATCCAAATTAATAAATGTATTCCTAGAGGAGTAAATTTTCATATAATAGTAAGATTTATTTCATAATCATGAGTATGAAATAAATATGAATGATTGAAGATGGAATTTACCATTCCAATTCCAGCACCAAGAGCATAGAATTCTTGGTATGATCGATACATAAAAAAACATGGATTCTAGTATGATGGAGATGATCATAATTCCATTATAAAAATGTATAATTGCTAGAGGAGTATGTTTTTTATTTATGTTTATGGAGTAATATTTTGATAATCGAGTGTAGCATAATGAAATATTTTTTGTGAAATTTTTTATTTTTAAATTTGAAATTTTGATTATATGTTATATAATATTTTACTTCGGTTTACATGTGACAAAAAGAAAGAAATTAACATTTTTTTCTCAATATAAATATGTTAAATATGTTCAAAAAATATTTTTAATATATTATTGAATGAATATAAAATATAGTTAGCTACCCAAATAAAGAAATTGTGGTTTGATAATGGTAATGAGGTTAATGTGTTGAAATATATGGAAATAATTAGGAGCTAATTATACATAACAAGATGTTTTTTAGTTTTTTTCACACTTCTAAAGTCATGTTCTTCCAAAGTAATCCAAATTGAATTTTCTGGATTATAGAGAAAATAGTTTTTTTATATTAGATTCATGGTGGATTTTTTACAAATTTATTATTGGATATTATAGTAGGTGTATTTTTTATATATGAATATAGATTAGGTTAGTTTCTTATATGATATATAATCAATATTATATGGTTCATTTTATCCATGATATCTAAGTATTTATTTGTTAATAAAAAACTGAAATCAAATCTCTTTGAGCATTATATATCCTGAATATAGAAATAGATCAATCATTCACATAACTTTTAGGGAAAAAGGTACGACTTTAGGATATTTTATTTGAAGTAAAATCTCTAATTAAAATCATGTGGGATAACACAAGTTCTATTAATCTCAAAACAAAATCATCTATCACAAAAGGAAATATCCTATCAATTTCATGTATAAAATTACAATGTACAATGTTGAGCAAGTTATAGTGAGATTGTATTATTTTTCAAAACAAATTCATGTTTTGGAAACCATGAAAAAATCAAAACCTAAAGAGGTGTGTGATGTGAGTTTGTTTACTCTTATCAATCAACCTTCTCAATTTACGTAATTATATAGATATGAAACCACTACTACTATTGGGATATTCAATTTACACTATTTAAGTCTAGTTATTTAATTCAATAAGTTATTTCATCTTCAATGTGTTTGTAGAATGGTATTTTTCTCTTCCTAGTTTGAATGGTTTAGTTGTTGTTTCACTTTTGTAAACATTCCTGGATGTGTTATTTATGTTAGTACTTAAATGGTGAGATATAATCAATATCATATAAAGTGTGAGAGTAATTTAATGTGGATATGTTCTTAAGTAAAAATGTTTTTGAAAAAGAGATGTTGAAGAGGGTTATGGGATTGTATAATAAGTAATAATCAAGGGAGTTTTAATGAATTTTTTTATTATCATTATAAAAAATATTTTTATTAGATTCACATGTTTACTTGAGAAACAAAGTTAGATTTCAAATTATGTTAATTTTTTTTGTGGAATACAACAAGTTGTTTCTAGTGTAGATGATAAGTGTTTCACAATGTGGTTTTTGAGTACTAGTCATGACAATCAAAGATTATTTTCATTGATAATATTTTCATTTTACTCATATTTTTCATTATTATGATAACTCAAGTGATAGTTGAGTGAATTATTAACAAATCATTATATAAAACAAATATAGTTCTTGGTTGTATGTATAAGATGGTGTTTTAAGAAATTAATTCTAGTGTTAAATTACTGAAAACACTCTAATAGAGTGATATTGTTGAATAAATATTTTAATTCCATTTGGGGTTTTGTTTTTTTTGAAAATATTGTTGTTTATTCTCTAAGAATGTGAAAATATTATTTAATTATTATGACATGCTCTAGATGAATTATTAGAATATTATTTTAATTAAGTTATTTAAATAATGGAGTGAGATTAACATCTATTTTATAGTGATGTTTTTATCAAGCCATGATGGTGCCATAATAAGATGATAGTTCTTTAATATTATAGTAATTATCATAGTACATTCATTATATTTAAATACATGGAATACCAGAGGTTTTAGGAAATGAAGATGGAATATTTTTTTTGGTTATCTTTGTGTTTTTTTGTTAATTTAGAAGATGTTAATAAGAATTATGTTAATATATTATTATATTTGTTTATTATAAATAATATATATTTACCAAAGTTGAATAGAATATGGTTTAGAATTTAAAATAATGGGAGAATTTAATATTGTGGAAAAACATTTCATTAGGATTTGGGAAGCACCATGAATCATAGAATTCAGTCTTGAATAGAGAAATATTCATTTTCTAAATGAAAAACTGAGTTATTATCACAGATAATTATAAATGAAAAAGATACATCCACTATTTAGTCTAGAAAATAAGAAACTCTAATTATTTTACTAAATATTTTCTTGAAGATCCATTCACAAGTAATATATTATTGATTAACTAGCTTCCATCACTGTATAGGTATTATTTATCTACTTATGATTAGAAACGAATCATAAAACTTACTGAAAATTAATATGTATATTTTTTAAAATATATTTGAGTATGGTGAGGGGTAGTTGAGTTCTATGGAGTATGATGATTGATATATTTTGTATATCTATGAAGAATTTTGGATGTTCCATCTTTGATAATATCATTTATATTGGATTATTTGTATATATATTATACTATGAAGATGTATTGAGAATTTCTTGAGATAGTTGAGGTAGTGAAAGTTAAATTTAAATACTCTATGGAGTGTTTTTATATTACATTGACATTAGAATTATATTAGTGTTTATCGAAGTAGTTTTAGAGGGGTTTATAGAAATTGGGAATAAAATAAGGATTCTGGAAGAGGTTATAAGATTCTATTAAAAATGTTTTGATATTATTTGTACAACGATTGAATTTGAATAAGTATACATTTAATAAGGGTAATTTTATCTTACTAGATTATTGTCGACTGGAATACATAATGGTGAAAATAAACCATAGATATCATAATGGTGAATTTTTTATTTTAATTACGTAATATTTTTCCTTAGGGATAATGATTTATAATTATAATGAAATGTTTTCAATGGTAGAAGCAATAACATGAAATCATAAGGTTCATAATATTATGTGTAATTTTACATTATTAAGGATTTTTTGTCATTATGTAAGGTCATGTTGATTATATAAAAGTCATCAATGGGATACCAATAAATTTTAAGCATCATCACTTAACAAATAATGTCCATTAAGATCATGTATAAGAGTCATATGAATTTTCGTAAGTCCTCTAAAAAACTCATAATAGTAATTTACTCTTAGGAAAATATATAGGTTTTCTAGAAATTTTCAAAAATTCATAAATTGTAAGATTCATTTCAAGAGTTTTGTACAAGTAATGAACTAATAAATATGTTTTGGGTTCCATATGTTCTCTTTGATATTTATAAGCTAATATTTGGGAAGAATGATTCAAATGAAGGATCAAAAATAGTGATGGATGCTATGCTCTTCGGTGCTTAAAATATCATAAATAAGTTTTTTATGATGATTCATTTATCACCCTCATTTTGAGGTTTATACTTCACCATCTTTTTTTATGCTAGGGATTTTTGGGTTTAGTCTTTAGATGACAATGAGATATTTTTATTGCTTTTGGAAGGAGTTTAGAAGGTTTATTGTTGGAATATTGTTAGATAAAACCACGAAAATTCACCAGGTAACTATGCGATATATTGGGGAAGTCCAGGAGTAGGGTCAAGGTTAGGGTAAACCATATATATTCCTTAGGTAACAATGTGACATGGGATAGAGTCAATTCACATTTTTTCACATTTTTTTACTTATCATGTATAAAAAAATATGAGATCTAAATTTTTAGATATTGGAACCCACATGGTAATATATTTCAATGAAAAACCCAATGAACTCTAATTCATATTCTATTGTTTTAGTTTCTATACCATCAACATTCCTCAAAAAGATTTTGGTGATATTTTCTTCTTCTAGAATTATATTTAAGATGATCATGGTGTTTTGGATATTGGAATCAAAAGTAAGTTTTTATCTATTAATTAACCATCATGATCTTCTCTTATTTTCATGGAATGTACCATATATTTTATATTCAGTTGATGGATCCAGTGTTTGTATCATTGTTTAATGATATTCCTTTAATATTTTTTGAAGGACTGTGTGTAATAATCCATATGAAATATTGTTTAAGTGTTTCATAATATATTATATTCTAAATATTCCCACCAAATTTTTTCTTAAATTAAAAAAATATTAATTATTTAATTAAATTCTGTTTTGAAGAGAACAAGACTTATATGGGTTGGCCTATGTTCTGAAATTTAATTATGAGGTGACTTGTTTAACAAATACTTGGATACCTATTCAAATAGGTGAAATAATGTTCATGAAGAAGTTATGACATGCTCAAGAACAAGGGTTACCAATCATAGGTATCGGGATAATCATTGAGATTCACGAATGTGTGTGTGGTTGTGTGGAATGGGTATTCCATGAGGAAAGAATGAATAAACTTCTAATAAAATTTAATATTGTAATAATTAGTTTGATAATGAAAATATACTTAAATTGAACTTCGGAACCATCCAAATATAATAAATTTTATTAAAATACAAAGGATCATGGTGTATTATGTTTCTATGATTTAGTGTAACCCATGAGAGACTCCTCTTATAAGATCAACATAATTGGATGTCCATACTTGTAATGGTTGTAAAAATTTCATCCTAAGTAGCCCATGATGTTATAAAATTAGTATCATTATACCCCTTATTCCATGTGTGGAGTAATTCAACATGGTTTTTGATGAGGTTCTTACATCAATTAATATGATATGTAATAGACCATGGGGTAGATATTTTCCGTTTGAGAGAGTTGAGGATTCCCAAGGAGTTTGTTTCGAATATTTTCTGTATATTATTGTTGAAAAAATATAAATCAGGACCATTATGAATTGAGAAATCCTCTTTATGTAGTGATTCCCCATGACCATTTGAGGCACTGAAGGCTATGCTAACAGATCCATTGGGGTTACAAACAATACCTCACTTCTGAATGAAACTATGGTCGAAAAAGGCACAAACATTAAACTCAATATATTTGTTTGGGAGATTATAAAATATCCAATGAAACATAGGAATTAGACTTTGGATGGGTGTTATGGAATCCTAATAACCATGATATTTATCAAGGAGGATCTATTCTCCCACTGCTTCAGAAGCACAAAAAGGTATACCAGGCTTTTTTCCCTAACCATTAGGTCCATCCTAATTATATGTTATCCTTTGAAAAAAACATCATTCTATATATTATAAATTAACCAATGGGTACCTAAAATTATAATTTTATTCTAATTCATTTCATTTTTGTTGTTGTATATAATAGGAAACTGGAGTTGGAGGAAACTATATGCTGACATTTTATTTCCCTAGCTACATTTGTTGGTAGTTCTTATGATCTACCTACTACGTTGGATACTCATCCATTAATATTAACTTTTGTGTGTATGTACTCACTTAATCATGAGACATGTGAAGCTAATGCTCCATATTTCTATAGTTTAGTATCATGAAACTGGGATATTGGTTATTGTGGGAGGATTTTGGATAATTTTTTGTTGTTTTTTGGACTGATTATATATTGTTTTCAATAGATGAAGATGTATTTTTGGTTTTGATATATATTTTAATTTAATCTATAATACTACTTTGATTTATCTTTTTCTATTTGATTTTGAGCTTTTTAATTAATCTATGGCATAATATAATATAATGGTTTTTTTGACTGGTTTTCTTTTATAGATTATGAGAATTTGAGGTAAAATTTCACCCAATGATCTTATAATTTAATATCATTATGTTACAACCCTTGGGGTCTAGTTGATTTCAAAAAAAAATAGTAACACCTCTCAACATACAATTCTATTTGGTAAGAGTTGTAATGTTATCATTGATGATATTAAATTTGTAAATAGAGGACGAACTGGTTATTGTATTTGAAAAGGATAGAAACATCCTGAAGCTATTTAAAGAGATATAACATTTAAATAATGTTAAATAATTATGATGTAGTAGTTTTGTGTTGTGATGTTCCACACCTCAAAATTTCATGATTCCATGTACATATGGATAATTTCTAAATGGATTCTAATTTTTTAAATGAGATACGGTATATTATTTTAGATGATTTGGATACAAATATACATGGTTTCCTAAATGATTAAAATGATATATTTCACATGGATTAAAATATGAATTAAAGAGGAGAGACACTGTAGAATATCATGGATACTTTTAAATTCAAATTTGAAACATGTATTGATGTGAATTGTTGTTGGTATAAAAAATAACATAAAAAAGAAGATAAGGTAGTTTCTAATGCTTCTTCTACTCTAGATATCTTGTTATTCGAAGAGGAAAATAGATAATAGATACATATTCATATTTCATGTCTTCAATATCAAAGAGTAAGAGAGAGGGAGGTAGGGTGGAATAGACATAGAGAGATTGATAGAGAGAGAGAGAGAGTGTGTGTGTGTGTCAACCCTCCAATCATTTTACAAATTTTATGTCCTGATGAATTAAAGAGAACCAATATAATTATAAAGGATTGACATATATATTTATGTAGAACAAAATGAAAGGTGATTGTTTTTGTTTTTATGAGTTGATAGCATTAAAGGAAAAAAATTAATAATTGGAATTTTATTTTGAAAAATCCATATAATATAATGTTTTTTTGAAGAGAATCAAAATCCATATATTTCTAAATAGGTGAGACATCCAATTTATTTTTGAATTTAAGGAATCCTTAGAGATTATTTCACATTGAGGAAGCTGAATAGATTAGTATATTATTGATGGGACACTAAAAATAATTTTTTTATTATTCATAGAGGTACAATAAAAATATTTTTTTGAATAATATGAAATTTGGAAATTTCATTTTTTTGTGGTCAATTCTTGGGAGACATGTCGAATGATATACCATTCCCCAAGGGTGATATTTATAATTAAAAGAGTTCCATGTGGGTGTTGGATAACAACCACCATACACTAAGGTAATAATCATAAATACAATAAGAGAACCTTATTAACAAATTCCAATGTCATTTTTTGGGTTACATTAATACTTATAATACATTTATAAAACCAGGAGGACATGAAGAAAAGGAGTGAAAGAACCATTCACTAAATAGGTGTTGAGGTGAATAAAGGTAACAAGTTTTTAAATATTTAATAAGTTATATGAACTTGATTTATTGCCTATCAACATTTTCCATATCCCAAGTGATTATAACAATTTTTACCATAGCATATGTTCCACATATGATTGTATTTTCAATAATATTTTGATATTATTTTTCTATATTTATTTGCAAAGGCTTTTTGAATTGATTATTTTTAGAATTAAAGGAGTTCACTATCTAGGAAAACATAGAAGTGATGTATTCCAAGGCACTACAAAGAGGAATAAAATATTAACGGAAATTGAGAAAAACATTATTGAAGAATTAAGGGAAAATGAATTTCTACTCTTCGAAGATTCTGAAAAATGAATTTTCCCATACCATAATAGCAATGAATATAGATGTATCATATAAGAATAAAAATTATTGAATTAATCCTCTAGTAAGATAATTGAAAACATGTATTTTAATTATTAATCAATTATTTCATATTGATATGAGGAATCATAAATATCCAATCAAAAAAATACAATAGAGGAACAAATAAAAAATTTAGAAGATCACAATTTATAAGATCAACATGATGTATCAATTTTTACATTAAAATTTATCATGCATAATTTTCACCAAGTAATAGTCACTTTCATTTGTTGGTCAATTTATAGTATGTAGGATTAGATCACCCTAATAGAATATGAGTGTATAGGTTTGGAGAAGGCTTTGAATGGAAAAGTGTTAGCATATGTAATGATCTCAAAACAAGATTGATTTTATGGTACCATGAATGTGGATCTTGTAAAAGACGATATATATTTGATCATGAATGAATCAAAATAGTTCATGAAAGCGAAAAAGGAATAAGGATAAATATGAAATAATATATACATTAAAAGAAAAACAGGTCCAATGTTGAATTCAAGAAGGCCGAACGACATTTCTAATCAAATAATGCTAAATAGCATGATCATCTTCTATAAGAGAAGAATAAAATCAATGAATATATTTTTGAAAAGAGAAAATGGTGTCTGAATATCAGATAATGTCAGTGGTGGATGAGAAACCATCCTCAAAATAAAATTTCGTGAGGTTTAAATCAATCTATTAAATCTTGATGATCTTCTTGTTGAGTCTTCATGAAAAATTTAAATAATATCAATTACACATAAATGTTATGATGAAGATTTCTATTATTAAATACCACCATATAGTGGAAAAAATATTTTGGGATCATATATGACCATTATATCATAGTCTCATATCAAATATTGAATCCATTCAAGAAGATTATGTTTATACAAAATTTATATCCCTTAGTATGGATGTTTCAATACAAAATTAGTTGAAATTAGAAGGATAAAAATGATAATGAATCCAATACTACAAATATGGGGATCATGATAATGTCTAGTAGAATTTTTTCCCCAAGGGATGACCCATTAATGCGTGAATATTAAAAAAAATTGTATTAAATTTTGGCTAGATTACATCTCATGAGAAAAAATAAATATTTATTGGAAATTATTATTTTTTGTACATCCCAAGATATTTATTTTAAAAGTATAATATTCTTGATTTATTTTTTTACCACACAACACAAGTATTTAAACAAATTATCATACATAATAAAAAAAAAATTATTTAAACATGACTATTATAACCTAGACATTGAGTAGAAGGAAAAAAATAAGAGAAATCAAACTATGAAATATATATACTCACAAACACACACACACATATATATAAAGGTTATAGTGGATAAATATGTACTGATTCGTTTTTTTTAAATGCACCAAATTTTTAGCAAAATCATTTTATTAGTCAAAATAATTTTTTCCTCAAAAAAAATGTTTTTATTCTCTTTTGTAAGGATATATTGTAAATAATTTCTTCCAAATTTATAAATTTTATTCGATAAAAATTATATCATTTTTTTAAATCAGCATAAAAACCAATCTGATGATGATATTTTTATATTTTTCTAAAATGTGTAATTTTTCAGTGAATAGTGAAAAAATACACACATTATAGAAAAATTACTTTTCCAGTCTTGTGTTTATAATGTCAATATTTTTTTCTGATTTTATTAATTTACCAGTTCCATTTAATTAAACATAATCCAATTAATTTCATTTGAATGGATGTTATTCTTAATTTTGGTATCAAATTTTTTTATACTTAATAGTGAATTTTTCTAGAGAAAGCTTATATACCACATTTGAGTGTTTATTTTTAATGTAATTAATACAACTTAAATAGATTGAATTTTAAAAAATGGATTCTATATTTTAATTCATCTTTTCCAAATTTTTAAAATAAGTCAAATTTATTTTTGGTCCTTACGAATAATACCCCTGGTAAATATTTTTAACCATAGTATGGGAAAAGTATGGAATTGTGGTAAAAAATAATGTGGTAAGGATATAAAAATCTATATAAAATAAATGATATATAATTATTTGAGTCTTGTCTTACCATACTCATACAATATTAAATTATACGGAGACATGGATCCATTTTCCTTTGATAATGACCTCAAATTTATTTTTAGGAATGAATAAATCCAAAATTCATTTGCAATTATTTTAAAACCCGTAATATTTTTTAC
Source organism: Viscum album (assembly GCA_963277665.1). Classification (NCBI taxonomy): domain Eukaryota; kingdom Viridiplantae; phylum Streptophyta; class Magnoliopsida; order Santalales; family Viscaceae; genus Viscum; species Viscum album. The sequence continues at coordinate 1,205,494,767 of OY728127.1, read as the reverse complement.
AGGGTTAAAATGGGTTTATGTTTAGTTATAAATTGTTATTGGAAATATTAAAAAAATATGAAGGAAATTTATTTTAATTTTATTTTTGTATTAGATCTCCACTAAATTAAAACAAAACAATGAAATAGTGGTTGTGCATGTAGTCAAAATATCATGTTAATGATTTTAAAAAAATAAGAATAACAATTTTTGGGTTAAGTTATGTTGTTGAAAAAAATTTATGGAATTTATTAATGTATTATTTATGTAATAACATTTTATATTTTAATTAAATTACTGTTTGGATATTTTTATAAAATCAAATTATTTGAATAGTTTTGAAACGGACATTAACGATACATTATGTTAAAAAAATTATTATTAAAAGATTTTAAATTAATAAATTTATTATATTAGTCAAGATGAATTATATATGGTATATAATATCAACCATTATCTATGTTGGTGTCACTTTTTATTTTAGATGCATTATTAGTCACTAATGCCATTTTTTAATTATAAACCAAACACCACAAAACACAAAATTTGAACTTAACAGATTTAGTGACTAATAATGCATCTAAAATAAATGGGTTGATGGTAAAATATTAAACCCAAAAAGGTTCTTGAAATGTAAATAATTTTTATAATTTTATTATATATGAAAAAATAAATACATATAATGTCAGGACTCATGGGAAGGGGTTTCTTATCTCACATTAAATTTATGGGGTTCCTATCACTACTATAAATTTATGCTAAAACAACAAACCCATTTCCAAGGTAGAAACAAACCCTGAAAATAGGCTATTTATTACCATGGTTGTACTAATGACCATGGATATTTGTGTTCCTCATTTACCCTACATCCACAGTCATTGCCAATAGTGGCATTTGGGGGTCCTCATGTTTGTGTGGGAGGAAAAAATCCTTTGGGATGCATACAAGAATACCTACACCCACAATCTAATCAAGACCTTGACCATAGTAGTGTCAAAAAATAACTACATCCATGTTCCAAGGATGACCATGTGCATAGCCATCATGGGAATTTCATACCTCTGTGTTCTAGGGAAGGACATGGTCCTAGGAATCCCAAGTAGGACCTGCCACTATGACTAGCCTTTTACCAAGGCGGTAAGGGTTCCACGACCCTAGTCACCATACCCAAAACATTATTTAAAAAACTTATTTCATATAATTATATATATAAATATAATTAAGTCATGTATATTGGTTAATCCATTTTTTCAGAAGAGGCCCAGTCCTTGTTTCGAATACCACCAGAGGATTTCATTGAAATCAATATAACCCTAGTCAGCCTAGACTGTGGCTATAGGGTGAAATTATGATAGAATTTGAGAAGCTAGCAATAAATATGAATTTGAATCCATAAAACCATGTTTTGTGTCCATGGATATATCTCCCAATTTTACTCCAATGGAGATATCCAGAAAAATTCATAGTTCATTCCATAGGCTATGACCACGGTCCATGGGGTAATTTCAATAGTTTCTAACCATATAAATATCCAATTTTTCCACTAGTGAAATCTAGTTTGTTGAGTATATTATGCCATGATTATTTGATAAATTCCATATGAATGTATTCTATTGTATTTTTACTTGTTTTTTTGGTCTTATAGTTATTAAAAATAATCACCTGAATGATTAATTCTATATTTAGTGACAAAATATTTTTATGTATTATTTATCATAATATTGTTTTATTAAGACATGATTGTTTATATGCACCTATTTATGTTTATGGGGGGTTCATATTACCAATTTGACATGTTATATTATCGTTTATTGATATTTTTGGTTATTCAAAGTTAGAAATGATATTTTTTCATCCAATGGGATTTTAAATGAAAGTCACCACATCAAAAATAAAGATGAATACCCTAGTACACTAGTACCATAGTCGAAAGTAGAAAATCATGGAGTGAATTCCCAATCCACACCAGATGATGACTACTACCTAGGAATCATCAAAGATTCCTCGAATATAATTTTTCCATCATTAAAAAAATAACATACTATGATAAATTAGTGAACATTCTGTATACACACATCTACACAAGTTGAAAGGTACAAAAATAAGAAAGACAAAGATCAAATAATTGCATAACCAAATAAATGAAATATAAATCATCACGAAAAAATCATATAATATCTATTATATAAGGGGATAACATATCCACGGGTCACTTTAATCACATAAAGACCTATGAATCAAGAAAATCAGCCTCCTCTAAGTGTCACTTTACCATTTCCTGGACCCGGCATAAAATAATCTAATCAATCTCCATGGATAAGGTATATTTTGAGTAAAATATCCAAACATGATATCACTAAATTATCCTTAAGTAAATTCATATAAAATAAACCATTTATGATTCCATATAAATTAAATGATGCATGGAAAATAGTTTTCACATTTTATATCAAAAGGATTTCAAATAAAGAAGGGTAATGTAGATCAAAAATAGGCTTTCATAAACACATTAATTAAATAAAAGTTCATAAATTCAACAATTCTATAAACACTCATTTAATAGTCAAATAATAAATTCACCATGGTTATATACCCTGATGTTCATTATTACATGGAAATGGATTCTCACACTACATAGTCAATAATCAATTGTCTTATATTTGAAAACATCCTTAAGTATTAGGCTGTTGGGATAGAATCAATTAGTACACCTTTCAGGAAAATACTCCCAAATTTGATTTAGTTATAATTGTACTTGTTCGTCTAATTTTTGGTTGTTAGAGTCCTTTTTTTCTTTTCTTATTGACCCTATAAATAACAAAACTCACATTTTCTTCCAATGAATCAATATATCAACCAATTATTCTGGGTAATATAATTATTTTCTATTCACTTCATCATTCAAATGTCAAATTCTCAATTTAATGTTTAATAATGATGTTTCAATTTATTAAAAAAAGTATAGGATTTAATAAATTTTATGACATTAAAAATTTTATTTCATATAAACCCATATATCAAAATAATCTACATGAAATCATTTCATAAAAAATCATTTAAAGCAATATTTTCTTGAAATACATACAATATTTTCAGGCCTTTGAAAAAGTGATTTATATCACAAATCCAGGAAATTTTAAATCAATCATAAAATCTTCTCAATTAACTGTTAATAAATCATTTAATAATATATTTCAAATGAAAAATTAAATAATGGTTTCAAATATATGTACTGTTTAGTTTAACCACATACCTTTTATCACATGATCAATAAATCAATTCAAATAAGATGTTCCAATAGAGAGTCAATGGTGAGGAGTATTAAATAATACTTCCATGAATTAAAATTAGGAAAATGAATTATTTAATCCATCATTAATAAGATGATCAACCACTCTCAAAGTGGTTTAAAGGGAAATAAAGGAGAAATCTCAATCAAGAAGGTTTCACCTACTAAATAGGGAACGATTGCATTCACTGACACTTAGATATGAGATAAAAGGCTGTTGAAGGAGCCAAAATCCTCTCTAAAGAGCCTGCAATATTCAAAGTGTTGAATTAGGTTGAATTAAGAGATTTTTTTTTTATAAATTGGGTTTCATTATTTTAACTAAAATTATCATAGGATTGAAGAATAATCATAGGGATTCTATTGTAATTCCACTAGTTTAGAACTAACTATACACCAAAATATGTTTCAGTACTAGTATTATTAAGAGAGATACATGATTTAGCCACATGGTTTGAAAAACCATGCACCAACCGGGCACTCTCATATTAGATTCATTAAAATGTATGCAAGGTTTTTCCACATGGTTTGCAAACATTCAATAGATTGTTCCCTCTGTAGTGTCCCAGATTGCATGGTTGTAGTGGGAGGCCACATGATAAAAACTAAACATGAACACCCTCCAATACCCCAACATATAGAAAAAACTTTGTAGAATAAAAAATATGGTATTCTCGAGTATTGGGGTAACCGTGTATCAGTTATTATTATTACAGATATTTAAAAAACTCTCCAAAAACAACAACAAAATATCCATAAAAAAGGATGATAAAAATGTGGTAGAAGTATGTAAAAGATACTAACAAGATGCTAAAATCTTCCCATAGTAAATGATTTATACCACTATAATTCAAATTAATAAGACTCAAAAACAACGTGAAGATTCCACTACTATCTCAACTGTCTCCCATGCTCCCAAGTCTCTTGTGAATTAAAATCATGCTACTAAAGAACTCAAACTAAGGTTATGGAAATTCCATTAAGAACATTCATCATAGAATAAAAAAAATCCAAAATGGATATATAGTTATGGATAAATCTGGTTCCACATCAAGGTATTCATAGATAAATGCATGACATGGGCCTGAAATGTACTTTCTGAGATGAAACACAAGAAAGACATTATGAATTGATCCAAAATTAGGTAGAAAAGAAGATTGGTAATCCACATTTCAAATAATTTTAACATCCACAAATGGTCCAAGGTATCTAGATTTTGACCATACCAATTTTCAGACTAACCCATCTATGGAGAAAATTTTAAAACAGATCCTTACTACCAATATAAAAATTCAATAGGAATTAATGGCGAACATAAAATTATTTATAGTGCGTCAATTACACCACCATTCTGTAAAGAATAAATTCAATCATTATCATCATATCTATGAAAAAAAAAAGTTCTAACAATGATATTTTCATTGATCTCCAACCAACACCTAGAGATTTAATGTTCAGATATAGAACGCCTCAAAGGGTCCCATCTTGATACACAACTTGAAGCTGTTGTTATTGGGAAACTAATCCAGTACCAAGTGGATATTTTAGAATCATTAAAAGTTGAGATTGGAAGGATAAATTTTTTCTTCAAGAATCAATATATGTCTTTATAAATATACCTGAATATATTCATGATATATCAATCTCAATGAATCATGGGATTCACTCATCTCTTGGTGGCCTCTGCAAAATTAATTGGTGAATTAGGGATACCTATAAAAAACTATCACTGATATCACTTTATTAAATCTAATTATCATATGCACATATAAACATCTCATGTCTTCAACTGTGGATGTACGATTAATGTGAATAAGGAGGGTTGATTTGGTATTCCAATAAATTATGACAGATATTTATTTATCTCCATGAGTTGTATGAGAATACCCTACCATTTAATGAATCAAAATTTCATACCACATCTTAGTTGGAAGGGGAAGTGGTTAAATCAATCCTGATGGTTACGGATGCTCATCCTTTACTTAATGATAAGTATAAAAATGAGAAAAAAGTCAGTGATATCTGATCACATATGTGGCTATTAGAATAATTGTCGGATATCCGAGAAAATCTTTATGGTTCCTAGGTGTACCACCCATTGGGAATTATGGAAATCCCCAATCATAGTTTTTATTATAGAAAAAGGAATGATTTACTAACTTTTGAAGCATAGGATATCCTCAAAATATAACAACCACTCTCTAAGGTTCCCCCAATCATAATGAGTGTACCTATTTACACGTAAATCATCACTGAGATTCCATTTCAAAAGAATCATTTTCAAAGAGAGGATGTAAACTAAACGCTTTCCTTAATATTCTCACTCTGATCCTCCAAAACATCCAATCCTATGTAAGAAAAGAGAGCCACCAATATTAACCCTTTTATTGATTACTTGATTCCCCTTGTCAGAATTATCCTTCTCAAAGAATCAGAAATGATATTTTATTTTCTATAGGTGTAGGAAATTTTTAAATCTAAATATTATAAGTATTCCATCAATTTATTTACGTGGAAATTTTATTTCTTTTGTGAGAATATATAAATAATATTTTTTTGGTTAGAATAAATGGTAAAAAACTATATGAAAATTAAATTATTCCACCTCATAAGAGAATACACCATAGTTTTGAGTTTGAGATCATGGGTAAGATAAATCATCTTTTGGGTCCTATGATGTTAGGAACCATAGTTCACCAAATGATCACCCAATAATAGAATTTGGCCCTAGACAAAATTGGATGTTAGTCGAAATATCACACAACCTTAAATTATGTATAGAAGAGTCAACACTTTGAGAAAAAACTAAAAATATACTTTTATTCATAAATTTATTTTCTACATATTGAATATTATAATATTTTTACTATATTCTAATTGATTTTATTCATGAGAAATATGGAATTATGAAATATTTAATGAATTTGGGTGAATAACACACTAGGCCTATGTAGCTCAAAATCTCAAAAACATTTCATGATTCTTTATATGTCATAACTACATTAACCTTCTCATGAGTATCTTTGATAAAATAATATGAGACCATGTTTCCCAAGAAATTCTTGTCCTAATTCTTTAAATTACATTTCTTTTGCTGTTTGTATCATCTGTGATCCTTCAAAATCTACAAAACAACTCTCAGATGATGCATTTCATCTTCTTTGGATTAATATGATCTTAAGATGCCATACAAAATAACAAAATGAAATAATTTATATACTCAAGGAATATCTTTTTTATCATCACCATGATGACTATAAGAGCATTAGTTATACCAAAGGGAATAAAAAGTTAGTTGTAATGGATATATCTATTCTAGAAGGAGGTCTTTTAGATATCAAAATCATTGATTTTATAATGTTGATAACTAGACCGCATATCAATTTTGAGAACCAGATATCCTCATTAAACTGATCAAATAAATAATTAATGTGATGAAACATATGCTGGTTCGTTACCATAACTATATAGATATTTTGATAATCAAAAAAAGGTGAAGGGTTATATCATCTTTCATGACATAGATCTATTGTGCCCCTCTAGTGGACACACTCAATTGAATGAATACTTTATTAATTATTTCATCCAACTAGGTCATTAATAATTTCAATTCAACTTTTTCTATATTTCAAGAGGAAATAAAAATAGTCTAGGAACATGGTACTAAGATAATAGATTACTCAACATCCCTCTTCAGTGGTAAACCTAATAAGTTAGAGAGAATTATGTCAAGACACTCAATGAATAATGGAGTAATATTTTCACTCAATGATTCCTAATCCCTATTGAATTAAAACATATATATCATCTGACCCATCTTCAGAAGAGTAAGTCCTCTCTACTCGACATCGAGTCCTATTAGCCTTAGAAAATATGGCACATTCTATCAGGAGAAGTGATTGAGTCCCACCAAAGAAAATAGTAAATCTTGTATTAATAGGTAAATAGAAAGTCCAAACCAAGAATTACATCCATATGTTTAATATAATTAATAAAAAAATAAAATATGATCTTGATCATTGATCAATTATATGCACAAGAGGGGAATTTAAGGATCCTTCACTCTCTTCATTCTGAGGGGTATTTAAATATGCATCAAATAAGACCTATGATCTGGTGGAATATTTAACATATTTACAATTATATTTGGTTTGAAATAATTATATTAACTATTATAAAATATACTGTACACAAAAGATGAATCTATAGTCATGACACCTTACATTATCATTATATCTACATTAGCTTCCTCTAGAGATTCGTCCTCTCTATAGAGAACCATTGTTCCAGATGCATATGTATGGAACCCCTTAATTTTTGAACAATTTGACTTCACCATAGTGCCTTTATGTGTTGGTGATCTCAATCCACTACGTGGGGTGGAATATACATGAAAAAACCTTTATTGGTGGCTTGAGTGACTGTAAAAACCCAAAATATTAATTTCCATGGTACAAAATCTCTTTGATTGTCCGATATTGTTAAATTAAAATAATGTAAATTGGATATTTCTAGATATTGAAAAAGATATAGAGTTTTTTTTTGAGTTATTTAATGAAAATTATACCACCTTCTCTATCATTGATGGATCTATAACAACAACCATTGGGAGGAGGAGGAACTCCCATCAACCATGACTTACCATCCATGTAATGTTCATTCATTAATGATCTATCCAGCACATCCACATAAAATGTGTTGTTCACACTGATATCTAGAGATATGATATTTGATCCAGAACCTAATCAATTCATTATGTAACACCTCGACCCCAGTTACCCAGAGTCGGTGCATTATTACATAATATTGGCATGATCACAAAAGATCGAGTCTCTAAAGACTGATTAGTTTAGTAACCTTGGAAACACTATATATATTCATAAGTCTTACATTACATCATAAAGAAATAGAAACTACAACAACATCTTCTCTTCATATCCCCTTATACTATCCCTACAGGTCATTCATAAAATACTTCTTCACATCCATGGAGAAATAAAATACTGAAAGGGGTGAGCTCAAATGCTCAGTAAAGTTAACAATATAGTGGAAAATTTAATAAATAAGCACAAACATTTAAGGCAATATATAATTAAAACAAAAGCCTTTAAATACTTGTACTTCTGAATAATATTGAAGAAATAAAATGAAATAATTCCATATACTTATTCACATTGATATTCTACTAGTAGATTAATCACATGCAATATCAATAACCACTTTCATAATGATGGAATGTGTAATGCCAGACTATCATAGCCGTATAGTCAAGGCCTTGAGCTAAGACTACAAATAAGATTTTCTCAGGGACTTGTGTCAAGACACTAGTTTGTATAATGAGAACTACCGATGCATCGAGGAGTTATAGGAGGCTCCACTTGTCACTTATTAAGTCCAATGCATTCCTCATATGAACAGGTTTAAACATAACATAAACATTCGTATTAAAACTTGCATTCGAAATGTCAATACTTTCTTTATAAAACATGAATGGTATAAAAATAACACATCCATAGTCAAACATATCACAAAACCTTAAATACAATATGGATGTTTTGTATCATAATAAATCAACTTCAAAAAAGCATAAAATCCATCAAAGGATTTTGACATAGATGAAATCAAAACTATTTGAGAGAAATATCTTTTTTTGAAATCATTTAAAAGTCACATAATTATATAATAAAAAATTTAGTTTGAAAATATTCTTATAAGATTTTAAGGGAATCTTTGACGATTTTATAATGGAGAAAAATATCTGCACAGGCCGTATAAGTTAAAAAAACATTCTTACCTTAATTCTATCGAAAAGGTTAAAAAGGACCTTGTTTGGAAAATGACAGAAATATTTCTTTATAAAAATCTTGTAAAAAGTCAAACAAGGGTATAAATGACATTAACCCATTTTATATTCAATAGTAAAAATGTTTTGAAATAAATTTTTAAGAAACATGGATGTGGATGATAAAGATGTCTCAGTAGATAATTACGTATAAACAACCATGGATAATGAAGAGATTGTGAAATAATCACATACCTTTTACTTTTACTTGGTTGAGGGTAGTACAACCACATGTATAATGGTGAAATATTTGTTATTAAATTATACAAGAATCTTACACATTAATATGATATTATATATGATCTTTTAAGATTTCTTTGTTAATAATATCTTATTATTATCGTCGTTTCAGGTGTTAACTTACTCGTTTTATTTTATATGTTTTGTTACATAAGCCATGTTTGTTATAAATAGGTTGTATCTTATTCAAATCCAAAATGATATCAAGTCCTTAAACATTATTTTAAATCATAAAATGATAATTATACTTGAATGGATATGATGGGGAATTAATCTCATCGCATTCATGGAGACGGAAGTCCGTACGTACGCACGAGAAATAATATCATTTTTTTGATATTAAAATATTATATAATTGGATGTTATATCATATATAAAAAATAATTATCATGTTATATATATTATTTATATCCATTACACGTCATTATCATACCCATCTAAATAATAATGTTTTGAATAACAATTACAGCACGACGTAGAGACTGTAGGTCGTACATACGCACGTATGGTGACATGTCATTCAAAGGATAAATAGAATACTAAATATGGTTGTACCATATTTATAATAATATCTCAGTATATAGATGATACTGGAGTTATTATTTTATAATGGAAATAACAATGAAAGAAGAAGTTGAAGAAGAAAGGAACTTGAAAGGGGGTGGTGAAAACATTACCTCTTCTTCAGGTTCATCCTTTTGATTTGATCAAAAGGGCTCCTTAGGTTGGATTTTTGATAAAACTATGGCCTCTAGACTGAAGTGAGAAATTTTGAGCGAATATTTGGGTAGAGTTTGGCCTATCCAAATGGCTTAGAAGGTATGAATTAGAGAAAAGGGGGAGTGCCCTTTTATAAGAGGGGTGATGGGCACCATAGGAAAAACATAAAATATTATTTTATAATAAATTCATATTCGGTTTATAATGGGTCCAAACTGATTTATTTCGAGGATAAGGTGAGTATGGGTCGAAGAAAACCCAACCAATAGGTTTTAGGCATGTTTGGGTCAGTTTCATAACCTTATCTTTTAGTATTAACTTTTAGTTAATTAGTTTGACATTTACCATATCTCTTTGTATTTTTATATTATATGGTTAATAATCATACTATAAACATACAAGAGTCCCCCAAGTGGTCCATTAATGACACACATATCATTATATAAGTCCTTTGGTCGAACTTTGGATTTTTAGGAATAGAATATCAATTAATAATATAATATTTGTTTTAAAAACTCTTTTATGTCAATTTTGACACTATTGGGTATTTTTTTTTGATAAATTCATAACATCATTATTACTTAGAAAAAAAATTATATAACAACTCATAATATGTCATATTAACCTATAAAATTAGTGTAATTCATAAAAAGTTTCAAATTACATTTATTTTGATATTTATAATATCAATTATTTTAATATTTTATTAATTAGGTAATTACTGTATCACCATTGTGTCATAAATAAATTAAATTATTTAACGTCTAAAAATAATAAATAAAATACCATTATGTAGGAAATAATTTTATCTTTCTAATGAATATTTATAATCGAATTTATCTTATATATAACCATATATTAAAAAAACTTTAGTAATTAAACTTTGATTTTAACTCTTTTAACTCTTCTTTGAATTAAATAATAATAAATGTCCTAATCTAATCCAAGTGGACATAGATGATAATATTTTATTACTAAGGTTGTTTTTGGTCTAGATACAATTTTCCAATAGAATTAGGACATGTGTTAGGGTAATATTAATATCATTTTTACCCTTAATTTCCCTATTTACTTTTAATCGTGGTAAATACAAGAAGAAAAGTTATTATTCCCCAAAAATTATTTTCATCTCATTGAACCACAATTTTACTTACTAATATCAACCGTGTCTCTTGGATTTTTAAAATTCCCCTCACATAAGTGGTAAAATTAAGTTGTATGTGAATTTTCAAATTCTCCTAGGAGATGGGTAAAAGATGGTGAAAAGTTCTATGAAATTTTTATATATCCAAAATTATTTTATATTGAACCAAATTAATTACATTGAACTTATATAGGTATTATATGTCTATATTGACATTAATTAAATTTACATAAAATAAATAATTATTTAAATAAAAATTTGGTTTTAAACTATAACTCACTGTTTTTTCACTATTCATCAAAAATTGAATGTTTTCAGAAAAATACCAAAAATTTACCATAAGCTAATTTAGATATTCCAAATCCAAAAATGAAGTCCATTTTGAAAGTTAAAATTTATAAAATTTTAAAATGTGGGTATTACTATTTATAACGGCTAGTTTTATTGGTTGTGGTGTGTTAGAACTCGAAGTTGCGTACAACACATGCTATTGTATTATTCAAAGAGAAGCATACAGTGGAAGCGTGGGTTGTTACATTCTCCCCTCCTTAAAATAATTTCATCTTTAAAATTTATAGAATAATACCACATAAAAATACTCGGGTGGTCTTTCATCATAAATTCCTCGGGTTCCCACGTTGCCTCTTCCATCTTATGGATTCTCCATAGAACTTTTACCAGGTGAGTCTTCGGGTTTCTCATCACTTTTTCTCCGGTATAAAGAATCTTGATAGGGTCTTTGAAATAAGACAGATCGTGTTCCAGTTCTAATTACTCATAGGTGAGTACATGCGTTGTGTCAGGCATGTATTTTCTCAATAGTGATATGTGGAACACATCATGAACTTTGGAGAGACTTGAAGGCATTGCCAAACGGTAAGCTACATCCCCAATTCGTTCTAGAATTTTGAAAGGTCTGATGTACTTGGGACTCAATTTACCCATCTTACAGAAAAATATAACTCATTTCCATGGAGATACCTTCACGAAAACATGATCACCTACATGAAATTCCAAATCCATTCTTCAGTTATCGGCGTAGCTCTTCTGCCTACTTTGAGATGCTTTGATGTGGTTTTGGATTACATTCAACTTTTCCATTGTTTCCTCCACCAGTTCTAGTCCTATGAGTTTTCATTCACCAACATCATACCAATAGGTTGGTGTGTGACATCTCTTTCCATATAACACTTTATATGGTGCCATCTGAATACTCAAATTGAAGCTATTGTTATAGGAAAATTCTACCATAGGTGAATATTGATCCAACATACCCTGAATGTCAAGTTAGAATGATCTCAAAATTTCTTCTTAGGTTTGAATAGTATGTTCTGATTGTCCATCAATTTGGGGGTGGTAAGTAGTGCTCAAACAAATTTTAGTATCCAGGGCTTTCTAAATACATTTATAGAATCTTGATGTAAAACGGGGATCACGATCCAAAACAATTGATAGGGGTACTCCATGAAGTCTCACAACTTAATTAATATATATTCTTTCTAGATGTTCAAGTGGTAGATCTTCTCCTATAGCAAGAAAATTTGTTGACTTGGTAAGACGATCAACAATGACCCATATTGCATCGTTCCTTCTAGGAGCCTTTGGTTTTCCCATGACATAGTCCATCGTAATATTTTCCCATTTCAACTACGGTATGGGAAGAGGATGAATGACTCTTCCAAGTTGTTTCCTTCCAGCTTTCACTTGCTGACAAACCATACATCTTGACACAAAATCAGTAATCTCCCTCTTCATGTTGTCCCACCAAAAATGTTCCTTCAAATCTCTATACATTTTGGAGCTCCCAGGGTGTTTATAGAAATTGGAACTATGAGCATCGTCCAACAATTCCCTATTTAGATCATGTATATTGGGAACACAAAGTCTCTTCCCAAATTTCAAAATTCCATCTTCATACACAAAGTCACTCAATATCCCATCATTCACAGATTTAATCTTCTTTTTATACTCTTCATCATCGGTCTAAGAACTCTTTATCCTTTCTAGTAATGATGGTTTGGAAACCATTTGAATAAGTATTGATGTTTCACCTTCCATGGTGATCCCCATATCCATCTTTACTAGATCCATGTATATATGATCCTTTTCAACTCTCATCTTGTTCAAAACTCCATGATACTTTCGGCTCAAAGCATCTGCGACCTTATTTTCCTTCCCCGGGTGGTAGTGTATCGTGCAATCTTAATTCTTGATTAATTCAAGCCATATACTATTCCTCATGTTGAGTTCTTTCTATGAGAAAATTCACTTCAAACCCTTGTGATCAGTATATATCACACATTTTTCACCATAGAGATAATGTCTCTATATCTTCAAAGAAAAGATTACAACAGCTAACTCAATATCATGACTATGATAGTTTTTCTCATGAATTTTCAGTTGTCGTTATGCATAGGCAATAACTCTATATTTCTTAATAAGAACACAACCAAGTCCTTTCTTCAATGCATCACTATAAATAACAAACCCATCATTTTCTGATGGTAGAGTCAATATAGGATAATTGAATAATATTCTCTTCAGATCTTCAAAAAAATATCCGTACTCTTTTGTCAAGAAAAATTTAACCCCTTTACGTGTGAGCTTTGTTAATGGGTCATCCAACCATGAAAAATTCTGGATGAAATGTTGATAATAACCTGATAAACCAATAAAACTGCATACCTCAGTTATACTTATCAGTTCTGTACATTCTTGGATTGCCGTGGTCCTAGAAGGATCAACAGAGATTCCATCCTTAGAGACAATATGGCCAAGAAAAGAGATCTCCTGAAGCCAGAATTCACATTTACTAAAATTCCCATATAATTCATGTCTTCTAAGAGTCTTCAGGATAATTCGCAAGTGATTTTCATGATCTTCATAGCTTTTTTAATATAGAAAGATATCATCAATAAATACCACTACAAAATCATCAAGATATTCCTTGAAAACTCTGTTCATTATATCTATGAAAACAGAGGGTTCTTTAGTTAGCCCAAAAGGCATTACTGTAAACTCGTAATGCCCATACCTAGTTCGAAATTCTATCTTTGGAATGTCTTCCTTCTTCACACTCAACTGTTGGTATCTAGATCGAAGGTCAATATTTGAAAAGTATTGAGCTCCATGAAGTTGGTCAAAAAAATCATCAATGCATGGTAGGGGATACTTGTTCTTTATTGTTATAGAATTGACTTCCCTATAGTCGATACATAACCTCATAGATCAATCTTTCTTCTTAACAAAAAGGACAGGGGATCCCCATGGAGAAACACTAGGGTGAATAAATCCCTTATTACTCAATTTCTCTAGTTTTTTCTTTAGTTAAACTAATTCCACAGTGGCCATTCTATAAGGGGTCTTTGATATGGGCCTTGAACCAGGAATTAAATCAATGGAAAACTCAATTTCTTATTCTGGAGGATGTGCTGGTAAATCTTCCGGAAACACATCTACATATTCTTTCCCAAAAAGTACATCTCTATTTGAACAATTTTTTTCCTCACCCACTGCTATTTCATTATCTTCCTCCCCAATAATTGAATTTAGTTGAGCTACTGGGGGTGGATCTAGATAAGAATCATGTGGTGACGATTTTTCTCTAAATATAAGGTGTTCTTTACCATCATCATAAAAAATTGCAACCTCCTTCTTCTTACAATAAATCATTTAATGATGGTCCAAAATCCAATCCACACCGAGGATTATATCAAATTCAATCAAGGGTATGACAATGATATCAGCAAATAATGAACAATTATATTCTCTAATGGGAACGTTTTGACAAAACATTATTGCGATGATACTCCCCTTAAGATTTTTAATTGGTAACTCCCTTATTAAATCAAATTGAAAAAATCTAATTTTATTAGCAATCTAGGAAATATGAAACAATGTGATGATCCAGAATAAAATAATGCATTTGATAAACTTGAAGACACCATTAAATTACATGCCACCACGTATTTTGGAGCTTCAACCTCAGCAGTAGTGATAGCTTATGATTGGAATTGATCCCTTGTCCTTTTCTAAGGTAGTTTTCCCTAACGCTTAGAAAATTCATTTTTATAATGTCCCATCTCCCCTGAAATTGTAGCATTAAACATCGGTAGCTTCTTTCTTCCCCTTGCAATCACGATCTTGGTGGCCTTTTTCACCACACTTATAACAACCTCCCATTATTTTCATGAAAGTATCGGGGTGCTTCCTCCCACATTTACTGAAGGATGGATATTCAACATTTTCCTTCTTTCCCTTTTTTCCATTTCCAGAGTGATCAGTAGATCTATTATTCTCTTTCTTTGCTTTAATGCCGTAAGACTTGGAGAATTTTTTTTCTGTCTTGATAGCGCATGAGACAATATCTTCATACAATGAGAAGGTTTGTGAGACTAATTCTCGACAGTGAAACGGTTTTAAACCATCAAGGAAACGATCAATATTACTTCTTTGGTTACGTATATAATCTGCACCATACCTTGAGAACCTTGTAATGTTAGCCTCATACTTTGAGACATTATCATCCTCCTTTTATCTCAGACTCATAAATTGCCTTTCCATATCTGCTCGATGGTCACAAGGAAAGTATTTTTCTAATAAAATCAATTTGAACTCCCTCCATTCCATATTTCAGACATCATCATCTTCCTTTGTGTTTTGAATCAATGACCACCATTGGTCAGCATCTCCAGTGAGACGGTAAACTTCCATGATAACTTTTTCCCTTTTCACTACTCCCCAAGGCATGGAATATTTTCACTAAGGAATTTATCCATTGCTTAAATACTTAGGGATTTGTACTCCCATTGAATGTTGGTGGTTTTTTCCTCATGAAGTGATATAACATTGATTCTCCATGTTGCGGATCAAGATGCTCTATACTGGTAAGGTTATTATTCATAACCTGGGTGAGTTGTCCTTGTATGGTGATTAACTGAGCAGCACCAGTTGCATCACTAGATCCAATATAATTATCTAGAGAAGGAGGAAAATACCTATATGAAGTGCGTGCATTGATATAGTTTCCATTCCTTCCACTAGCTTCCATTTCTAAGCAATGGAATAAACTAGATTAGTTTATGAATCGAAATACAAAATTCCAAACTTCTAAAACACATAACAGAAATTGAACTTTTTATAGATATAATCCCTAATCATTAAAAAAATGTTTTCTTTAAGGAATTATATACTCATAAACCCTTCATAATGGTTTACAATGAAAATGAGAATTATCCAAATCATATCCCCCGGGTGTGTCGTAACCAAGAGTGCAACAAGGCCCATTATTGTGCACCAGTTCCCGTTCGAGTCTAGCTCAAAGAGATGTTTTTGGGTTCTACCCCTAGGTACATCAGTGCCAGAGAAACCTCTACTAGATCGTATCCAGAAAAGTATGTATTTCTCAGAAAACTCACAAAATCTATACAATACCAAAATTCTAGGAAATTATTCTACACTAATCCTCAAATTCCATCTTAGGTCTATGCGCTCTAATCAGAGTTTATCAAAATCTATCACCCAAGGTTTGTACTAAACATCCTCTAATACCAACTATAATTCCCTGACCCCAGTTACCAAAAGTTGGTTCATTATTACATAATATTGTCCTGATCAAAAAAGATCAAGTCTCAAATGACCGATTAGTTTAGTAGCCTTGGAAACACTAGATATGTTCATAAGCCTTACATTACATGAAAAAGTAAAAAAACAAAACCAATATCTTGTCTTTATTTCCCCTCATACTATCCATGCATTTTATTCATAAAATACTTCTTCACATCCTGGGAAAAATAAAACATTGAAAGGGGTGAGCTCAGATGCTCAGTAAGGTTAACAATATAGCTGAAACATTCATAAATAAGCATAAACATTTAAGGCAATGTATAACTAAAACAAAAGTCTTTTAAAACATGCAATTCAGAATAATATGGAAGAAATAAAATGAAATAATTCTATTTACTTACTCACATAGATATTATAATAGTCGAATAATCACAAGCAATATCAATAACCACTTTCATAATGATAGAATGCATAATGTCATACTATCATAACCACATAGTCATGGCCTTATGCTAAGACTAAAAATAAAATTTTGTCAAAGCCTTGTTCCAAGAAACTAGTTTGTCTCATGAGACTTACCGATTCATCGAGGAGCTATAGCGGGCTCCACCCGTCACATATTAAGTCCAATGCATTTCTCATATGAACTGGTTAAAACATAACCTAAACATTAGTATTAAACCTAGCATAAAAAATGTCAATACATTTTCCATAAACCATGAATCGTATAAAAATAAAACATCCACAGTCAAACATATCACAAAACCATCAATTCAATATGGAAGTTTTGTATCACAATAAAATCAACTTCAAATAAGCTTAAAATCCATCAAAGGATGTTGACATAGATGAAATCAAAACTATTTGAGAGAAATATCTTTTTTAAATCATTTAAATGTAACATATTTATAAAAGAAAACATTTACTTTGAAAATATTCTTATAATCTTGTAAGGGATGATTCCACTATTTTATAATGGAGGAAAATAGCCACACACACCTTATAAGTTAAAAAAACATTCTTACCTTAATTCTGTCAAAAAGGTTAAAAAGGACCCTGTTTGGAAAACGACGGAAAGATTCCTGTATAAACTTCTTGTAAAAATTCAAACAAGGGTATAAATGACATTAAACCATTTCCAATTCAGTGTTAAAAATGGTTTGAAATTCATTTTTAATAAACATGTATGTAGATGATAAAGAGGTCCCAGTAGATAATTGCCTATAAACAGCCTCAGATAATGAAGAGATTTTGAAATAATGCCTTACCTTGTACTTTTCCTTGGTTGAGGGTAGTTTAACCTCCTGTATAATGGTCAAATAGTTGTTATTAAATTATACAAAAATCATATACATTAATATGATATCATATATGATCTTTTATCATTGCATTGTTAATAATATCTTATTATTATCGTCATTTTGGGTGTTAACTTACTCAATTTCTTTTATATGTTTTGTTACATAAGCCATTTTTGTTATGTATAGATTGTATCTTATTCATATCCAGAATGATATCAAGTCCGTAAACTTTATTTTTCATCCTCAAATGAGAATTATACTTGAATGGATACGATGGGGGAATGAATCTCATCGGGTTCGTGGAGACGGTAGTCCTTATGTACGTACGAGCGATAATATCATTATTTTGATATTAAAATATTATATAATTGGATGGTATATAATATATACAGAACAATTATCAAGTTATATTTATTATTTAAATCAATTACACATCATTATCATACCCATCCAAATAATAATGTTTTGAATAACAATTACAGCACGACGTTGAGACGGTAGGCCCTACGTACGCACATATGGTGACATGTCATTCAAAGGATGGATAGAATACTGAATATGGTTGTAACATATTTATAATAACATCATATTATATAGAATATGTTGGATTTTTAATTTTAGAATGGAAATATCAAAGAAAGAAGAAGTTGAAGAAAAAAGGAATTTGAAAGAGGATGGTGAAAACATTACCTCTTTTTCGGGTTCATTCTTTTGATTTGATCAAATGGGCTCTTAAGTTGGATTTCGGATCAAAATAAGGCCTCTAGGTTGAGGTGAGGGAAGTTGAGAGAATATTTGGGCAGGGGTTAGCTGAGATAAAAGGCATTGAATGTTTGAATTAGAGAGATGGGGGAGTTCCCTTTTATAAGAGGGGTGAGGGGCACCTTAGAAAAAACATAAAATATTATTTTATAATAAATTCATATTCGGTGTCTAATGGCTCCAAAATGATTTATTTCAAGGCTAAGGTGGGTATGGGTTGAAAACAACTCAACCAATATATTTTAAAGAGGTTTGAGTCACTTTATTAACCTTATCATTTAGTTTTAACTCTTAGTTAATTAGTTTGACATTTACCATGTCTCTTTGTATTTTTATATTATATGGTTAATAATCTTTCTATAAACGTCAAAGATACCCCCCAAGTGGTTCCTTAATGACACACCTATCATTATATAAGTCTTTTTGCCGAACCTTATATTTTTTGGAATAGAATATCAATTATTAATATAATATTTGTTTTAAAAACTCTTTTATGTCAATTTTGACACTATTAGGTATTTTGTTTTTGATAAATTTATAACAGCATTATTACTTTGCAAAAAATTTATATAACCAGTTCTAATATTTCATATTAACCTAGATAAATAGTGGAATTAATAAAAAGTTTAAAATTTCATTTATTTGGATATTTATAATATCAATTATTTTAATATTTCATTAACTAGGTAATTACAGCATCACCATTGTGTCATAAATAAATTAACTTATTTAATGTCTAAAAATTATAAAAAAATACAATTATGTAAGAAATCCTTTTCTATTTCTAATGAATTTTTGTAATTGAATTTATCTTATGTATAACCCTATATAAAAATGTTTTAGTAATTAAACATTAAATTTAACTCTTTTAACTTTTCTTTGAATTCAAAAATAATAAATGTCCTAATCAAATCCAACTGGACCTAAATGACAATATTGTATTCGTAAAGTTGTTTTTGGTTGAGATACAGTTTTCCATTAGAATTAGGACATGTGTTATGGTAAAATTAATATCATTTTTACCCTTAATTACCCAATTTACTTTTAACCGTGGTAAATAAAAGTATGAAGTTACTATTCAACAAAAATTATTTACATCTCATTGAACCACATTTTACTTAATTATATCAGCTGTGTCTCTCATATCTTTGAAATTCCACTCACATAAGTGGTAAAATTATTTTTTATGTGAACTTTCAAATTCTCTTAGGAGATGTGTAAAAGACGGTGAAAAGTTCCAAGAAATATTTATATATCTAAAATTATTATAAATTGACTCCAATGAATTACATTGAAATTATATAGGTATTATGTTTCTATTTTGACTTTAATTATATTTAAATAAAATAAAATATTATTTAAATAAAAAATTTATTTAAAACAATAACTCAGTGTTTTTTCACTATTAATCAAAAATTGAATGTTTTCAGAAAAATACCAAAAATTCACCCTAATCTAATTTTTATATTTTGAATCCAAAAATTAAGTCCATTTTGAAAGATAAAATTTATAAAATTTTAAAAATTTGGTATTACTATTCATAACGGCTAGTTTGATTGGTTGTGGTGTGTTAGAACTCGAAGTTTTGTACAACACACGCTAGTGTATTATTAAAAGAGAAGCGTATCGAGGAAGATTGTGGTGTTACACATTACACCTTCAGTTTCTCATTCAACACTGACATTGGAAAAAAATGAAAATGTTTACTAATGTTTTTTGTAAATTGAAGAATGGTTTTATTTCAATATGGGATTTAATAAATTTCAATATATTAACAAAATCCATCTATTCTGGATATGACCGCTAATTGAAAATTGATTTGAATTATTTCCACTCCATGCCTTCTTTTTCCTTTATTATAACCGATGAATCCTGCCACTTCCTATTACACCTTTCATGATTGATGGTAACACATTTCAACTTTATTGAATCAGTAATTTCAAAAGAAATAAAAAATAATCCTGACCAGTTTTAACAATTATCTACCTCTTAAGTATTAATAAATCTTTGGAATGCTGATGGTTTCTTCTAATGAAAAATTTAGGCATAATCATCAATTTCATACACTTGAGGTTCCACTACTGGTTCTTAGATGATAACATGTGAGGATACATATCCTTGATATTGGACCGCATGTACAAATATCTCAACATGGTTCTAATAACCTAAATGGTTCTCTTTCTATGATCCTATCTTTTTCAGGTACGTTTACCTCTCTGATTTTCATTTGAGCCTTGGTGGACGACCCTTGTTCGGAGTCAGTGTGCCTTTGTTGTAAAAAAAGACCCAATTTTCAGGGATTCATTCTTGTTTCAATTAATAGAGTCCAAGTATAAATGGGACTAGGTGTTAATATAGATTCTTGGTACATTTAGATGAATTAATAAAGTTTTGATGAGATTAAGAGAAGATGGGATGAAAAACCTAACTACAAAACATTTAAAAATCATGCAAATGGATTACGCATCATGTAATGTTACTTGGGTTTTAATTAAATAAATCTGAGGTGATGATATTTTTGATGAATACCATTAAAAATATTTAAATGAAATTTACCTACATAACACAATACGTAAATGCCCGACCTTATGTTTTAAACCTGTTGTGCAGATGATTTTCATTCAAAACCTCCATGGATATTATCTTCTTGGACCTGGGGATTTCTCTAGGAAATTATTGAGTTCCAACATAACTTTTGGATATTCTTTTTCTATCTTCAAAGACTGGTAAGTTCCTTTGTTTGGGTTTCTTCCTTCTTTCATTTGTTCTTTAACCGTTGTGGAAAATAATTTACCCAATTGTGTTATTGGTTTTTATCTTGATTAGCATTGATCTAGGAACCTCATTGTAATCATCCACACCTTCTTCATTGTGGTTGGTGACTATAAGAAGCATTTTTGGGTCATAAGATTAAATAAGGGGTCTAAAATTTAACCAAATGGTTTGATGATTTCAAAATTTATTCAATATCTTGATTTCACCCTCATTGTGTGTACCCAAATTCAATAAAAAATTGAATGATATTATCCCTTGAATTCTTTTAGTTTCCAATGGATTTTAAATTGGATAATGTCTTAAATAATTTTTAGCATGACATGAGACCTAGGGTGATTTATTGTTATAGAATCCCTAAATTGTGGCTTGTTTCTTATTGATATAATAATTAGCATATTTTGAATTTAATTTCATGTGGAAAATGAATTATGAATGAAAATTCACATAATTAACCATTAAGAAATTTAAATTGATAATGTGGTTTCTAAACTACATTATGTGGATTTGTTTCCATGATTAGATCCTTATATAATGTGATAGGCCCAAGTACTTGCACACGTACATGATAAATTTCTTATATAGTGAATTCTTGGACCAATCACATGATGTAATGCTTATTGGTATTTGAATTGGAAATACAGTAATACTTGAATGGCTTCTACCTGGAATTATTTAATGCTTATAATGATTTTCCCAAGATTTATTATCTAGGTTATACCATAGGTATAGATTTGTTTTTAGTATCGTAATAAGACATATTGTAACACCACAAGCTTCCATTGTACATTCCCCCTAGAATAATACAGCAGCGTGTGTTATACGCAACTTCGAGTTCTAACACACACCACAACCAATCGAACTAGCTGTTATGAATAGTAATACCTAATTTTTAAAATTTCATAAATTTTATCATTCAAAATGGACATAATTTTTGGATTTAGAATATCGAATTTAGCCTAGGGTGAAATTTTGGTACTTTTCAGATAACTTTTATATTTTGATGAATAGTGAAAATTACTAAATTTTAATTAAAAACATCTTTTATAATCAAATTAATTAATAGTGTTAAATTATAAATTTAAGTGGTTTCAAAGTATATTTAGAATATATTTTTACAATTTAATACAATGTTGGTTATTGAACATAATTTCACAATTAAACCGGACATAAACAAGTGTCAATCTTTTGATAGTTATTACATCTTAAAAACACACTTTTTGTTTTAACAACGGGAAATTAATTTTAAATTAATTTCTGCCACTTCTATGTTTTGGATTTGGAATAATCGATTCCATATTTGGAATTAGTATGTCCAAATTGTGTAAATAGGTAACTTTTATTTTTACACATTTGAATAATTACTTCATTAAATATTTTATTTACCATGGTTAAAGGGTAAATCCGGTAAATAAGGGTAACAAAATAATATTATAATAATAATAAATTAATCTAAAACGTGTCATAACCATATTTTTGGACACATATCCTACCATGGGCATTCTTGGGTCGAATTTGGGACCCCATGGAGCCACTTCTAGGTGGTATGAACACTTTATATTAATTAAGTTAAAATAAATACAAAAATGACATAAGCTTATAGCTTTTAGAAAAAAAAAATTTACATATGGTTATATATGTTGGATTTTCGATTATAAAAATTCATTATAAATATAAAAAGATTTCATGAATTATAGTATTTTTTTTATAATTTTTAGACATCAAATAATTTAATTTATTTATGACACAATAATGATGCAATGTTTACGTCATTAATAAATCATTTAAATAAATAAGATTATAATGATTAAAATATTATCTAAAACCTGTCCAATTACTATTGGTTGATTTTATTTCAAATATGAGTCATCTTATCATCGACCTCAATGATTATTGGACCATTATAAACCGAATATCATTATATTATAAAATAATATTTTCACTCTTTCCTAAAGAGCCCCTCCTATCCCTTATAAAAAGAGACCACTTATAACCATTTCCTCACATCTCTCAAGCCTTTTGGTTCGGCCAACCTCTTCCCAAATACTCTCCAAACTTCTCTCCTTTCATCCCAGAAGCCCTCCTTTAGTTAGAAAGCCATCCTATGGAGTCCTTTTGATCAAATCAAAAATAAGAACCCGAAGAAGAGGTAACGTTTTCACCACCCTCTTTCAAGTTTCTTTCTTCTTCCACTTCCTCTTTGTTTATTATTTCCATTATAAAATAATAACAAAAGTATCTTCTATATACTGTGATGTTATTATAAATGTTACACAACCATATTCAGTATTCTACCCATCATTTGAATGACATGTCACCATACGTGCGTACGTACGGCTAACCGTCTCCACGTTGTGGTGTAATTGTTATTCAATATATTATTATTTATATGGGTATAATAATGATTTATAATTCATGTAAATAATAAATATAAAATGATAATTATTCTATCTATATGATATACCATCCAATTATATATTATTTTATTATTGAAAGAATGATATTTTCGCTCGTGCGTACGTACGGAATACCGTCTCCACGAACGCGATATGATTCATTCCCCATCGTATCCATTCAAGACTAATTTTCATTTGATGGTTAGAAATAATGGTTATAGACTTAATATCATTCTGAATATGAATATGATACAACCTATCCATTACAAACATGTCTTATGTAACCAAACATATAAAGAGAACAAATCAGTTATCACCCGAAACGACGATGATAATAAGATATTATTAATAAAGCAATGTTAAAAGATCATATATGATATCATATTGATGTATATGATTATTTTATAATTTAATAATAGTGTTTTAACTATTATAAATGAGGGTAACATACCATATTCTAAGGAAAAGTACAAGTTAAGGTTTTACTTCACAATCTCTTCCTTATCCGAGTATGTTTATACGTATTTATCTGTTGGGACCTTGTTATCATCCACATCCATGTTTCTTAAAAATATCTTTCAAAACATTTTTACTATTAAATAGAAAATGGGTTAAAGTCATTTATACCCTTATACGTTTTTGAAAGGAATCTTTCCATCGTTTTCCAAACAAGGTACTTTTTGACCTTTTCGACAAATTTAAGGTAAGAATGTTTTTTAACTTATACGGCGGGTGCGACTATTTTCTTCCGTTATAACTTTTTTGAAGCTTCTCTTACAATCTTATAAGAATACTTTCAAAGTAAATTATAATTATGTGACTTTTAAATGATTTCGAAAAAAAGAGATGTTTCTCTAAAATAGATTTGATTTCATCTATGTCAACATCCTTTGATGGATTTTAATATTATTTGAAGTTGATTCATTATGATACAAAACTTCCATATTGTATTTAAGGATTTTTGGTATGTTTGACTATGGATGTGTTATTTTTATACCATTCATGGATTTTGAAGAAAGTATTGACATTTCGTATGCTAGTTTTAATACGAATGTTTATGTTATTTTAAACCTATTCATATGATGAATGAATTGGACTTAATATGTGACGGGTTGAGCCCTCTATAGCTCCTCGATGCATCGGTAGGTCTCATGAGACAAACTAGTGTCTTGGAAAAAGGCATTGACAAAATCTTATTTGTATTCTTGGCACAAGGCCTTGACTATGTGGTTATGATAGTCTGGAATTATGCATTCCTTTAATATGAAAGTGGTTATTAATATTGAATGTGATTGTTCGACTATTAGAATATCCATGTGAGTAAGTAAATGGCATTATTTGATTTCACTTTTTCCATATTATTCTTAAGTTCAAGTTCATTAAGGCTTTTGTTTTAGTTATACATTTCCTTAAATTCTTATGTTTTCTTATGAATGTTTTCTCTATATTGTTATCATTACTGAGCATTTGAGCTCACCCCTTTCAATGTTTTATTTTTCCCAAGATGTGAAGAAGTGTATTATGATGGACTTTTAGGAATAGTCAGTGGGGATATGAGTGTGGACTATTGAGACTATGTTGTTGTAGTTTTCATTTTAATGATTTAATGTAAAACTTATGACTATATCTAGCGTTTCCAAGGATACTAAACCAATCGGTCTTTCGAGATTTGATCTTTCCTGTGATCATGCCAATGTTATGTAATAATGCACCAACTCTGGGTAACTGGGGTCGGGGCATTACAGTTGGTATCAGAGGAAGTTTAGTACAAACCTTGGAAGCTAGATTTAGATGAACTCTGATTAGAGCACGTCACCCTAAGATAGACTTTGAGGATTATTATAGAAGAACTTCCTATAATTTTGGTAAAGTAGAGATTTTTTGAGTTTTCCGAGCAATACATCCCTGTCTGGATACGAGCAGGTAGAGGCGGCTATGGCATAGATGTACCTAGGTGTGAAAACTCCGACAAGGAGTTTCAGGCTTGACCTGGGGTATCCTGGTACCCGACAACGGGCCTTACTGCACTCTTGGTTACGACACTCCCAGGGGATATGCTTAGGATAATTCTCATTTTCTTTAAAAACCATTATGAAGGGTTATGAGTATATACATCCTCTAAGAAAACATTTTTTTATGATTATTATATGCATATACTGTACAATTTATGTTATGTGTTTTATGAGTATGGAATTATATATTTCGATTCATAAACTAATCTAGTTTATGACATTGTTTAGAAATGGCGCCTAGTGGAAGAAATGTAAATCGTATCAATTCACGGACTCCATGCAGTGATTGCCCTCCTGCTCAATATAATTATAGTGGATCTAGTCATGAAACAAGTGCAGAACAGTTAATTACTATACTGGGACAACTCACTCAGATTATGAATAATAATCTTACTCGTATGGAGCACCCTGATCCGCAACCTGGAGGATCAATGCTAGATCGTTTCATGAGTAAACAACCACCAATATTTAATGGGGTTACAAATCCATTATTAGCTGAACAATGGATAAAATCCTTAGAGAAAATATTCCACGCCTTGGGGAGTAGTGAATGGGAGAAAGTTGTCATGGCAGTTTATCGCCTCACCGGAGATGCTGATCAATGGTGGTCACTGATTCAAAACACGAAGGAGGATGATGAAGTATCAAATATGGAATGGCGGGAGTTCAAAGAGATGTTCTTAGAAAAATACTTTCCTCAAGACCATCGAGAAGATATGGAAAGACAATTTCTGAGTTTGAGGGAGAAGGAGGATGAGAATGTTGCGAAGTATGAGGCTAACTTTACAAGGTTAGCAAGGTATGCGGCTGATTATATACGTAACCCGAGAAGTAATATTGATCATTTCATTGATGGGTTAAAACCATTTCTCCGTCGAGCTTTAGTATCACAATCCTTCTCTTCATATGAAGACATTGTCTCATGTGCTATGAAGATGGAAAGGAATTCTCAAAGTCTTATGAATTTAAAGCAAAGTAGGAGAAGAAGAGATCTACTGATCACTCTGGAAATGGAAATAAGGGGAAGAAGGGAAAAGTTGAACATCCATCTTGTAGTAAATGTGGGAAGAAGAACCCTGGTACTTACATGAAGGGAATGGGAGTCTGTTAAAAGTGTTGTGAAAAAGGACACCATGCTCGAGATTGCAAAGGGAAGAAAGAAGATACCGATGTTCAGTGCTACAATTGTAGGGAGATGGGACATTATGAAAATGAATGTCCTAAGCGTCATGGGAACTTACCTCAGAAGAGGCCAAGGGATCATGTCCAAGCTTATGTTATCCCTACTGCTGAGGTAGAAGCTCCGAAAGACGTGGTGGCAGGTAATTTAATGGTTTCCTCAAGTTTAGAAAAAGCATTATTTGATTCTAGATCATCGCATTGTTTCATATCTTTCCAGTTTTCTATGAAAATTATATATTTCCAATTTGATTTAACAAGAGAGTTGTCAGTCAAAACCCCTAAGGGAAGTATCATTGCTACAAAGTTCCGTGGTTTTGTTCCCATTAGGGCATATAAATGTTATTTATCTGCTGATCTCATCATCATACCCATGAAGGAATTTGATATAATCCTTGGCATGGATTGGCTTTCGGACCATGATACAAAGATTTATTGTCAGAAGAAGGAGGTTACGATTCTTGATGATGATTATAAGGAACACCATATCTTTAGAGTAGAATTGCCCCCACCTAATTCTTATCTAGATCCACCCCCAGTAGCTCAACTAAATTCAATTATTGGGGAGGAAGAGAATGAAATTACTGTGGGTGAGGAACGGAATATTCAAATAGAATATGTACCTATTGTGAGAGAATATTTTGATGTGTTTCTGGAAGATTTACCTGGACATCCCCCTGAATGAGAAGTTGAGTTGTCCGTTGATTTAATTCCTGGATCAAGGCCCATATCGAAGACCCCTTATAGAATGGCCACTATGGAATTAGTTGAACTAAAGAAACAACTAGAGTAATTGAGTAATAAGGGATTAATTCGCCCTTGTGTTTCTCCATGTGGATCACCTGTTCTTTTTGTTAAGATGAAAGATGGATCTATGAGGTTGTGCATTGACAATAGGTAGATCAATGCTATAACAATAAAGAACAATTATCCCAGACCTCACATTGATGATTTGTTTGACCAAATTCATGGAGACCAATACTTTTCAAAGATTGACCTTCGATCTGGATACCATCAGTTGTGTGTTAATAATGAAGACATTCCGAAGACATCATTTAGAACAAGGTACGGGCATTACGAGTTTACAGTAATGCCTTTTGGATTGACTAATGCACCCTCTGTTTTCATGGATCTAATGAAAATAATTTTCAAGGAATATCTTGATGACTTTGTAGTGTTATTTATTGATGATATATTGGTATACTCCAAAAGCCATGAAGATCATGAAAATCACTTGTGCATTATCCTGAAGACTCTTAGAAGACATTAATTATATGGAAAGTTTAGCAAGTGTGAATCTTGGCTTTAAGAGATTTCTTTTCTTGGCCATACTGTTTCCAAAGATGGAATCTCTGTTGATCCTTCTAAGACCAAGGCAATCCAAGAATGGCCAGCACCGATGAGTATAACAGAGGTATGCAGTTTTATTGGTTTAGCAGGTTATTACCGATGTTTCGTCCATAATTTTTCCTGGTTGGCTAACCCATTAACAAAGCTCACACGTAAAGGGGTTAAATTTTTTTGGACAAAAGAGTGTGAATAATGTTTCGAAGAACTGAAGAGAAGATTAGTCAATGCTCCTATATTGACACTACCATCGGGGAATGATGGGTTCGTTATTTATAGTGATGCATCGAAGAAAGGACTTGGTTGTGTCCTTATGCAGAATGATAGGGTTATTGCCTATGCATCACGACAGCTGAAAATTCATGAGAAAAACTATCCTACTCATGATCTCAAGTTAGGAAATCTGATCTTTGCTTTGAAGATATGGAGACACGACCTCTATATTGAAAAATGTGAGATTTATACTGATCATAAGAGTTTGAAGTATATTTTCTCATAGAAAGAACTCAACATGAGGCAAAAGAGATGGCTTGAACTACTCAAGTATTATGATTGCACGATACACTACCACTCGGGGAAGGCAAATAAGGTGGCAGATGCTTTGAGTAGAAAGGATCATGGAGTTTTGAACATGATGAGAGTGGAAAGGGATCCTATTTTCATGGATCTAGTAAAGATGGATATGGGAATCACCATGGAAGGTGAAACATTAAAACGTTTTCAAATAGTCACCAAACCAACTTTACTAGAAAGGATAAAGAGTTCCCAGGCCGATGATGAAGAGTTTAAAAAGAAGATTAAAGCTGTGAATGATGGGAGATTGAGTGAATTTTTGAATGAAGATGGAATTTTAAAATTTGGGAGGAGACTTTGTGTTCCCAATATACCTGATTTAAAGAGATAATTGTTGGATGATGCACATAGTTCCAATTTTTCTATACACCCTGAGAGCACCAAAATGTATAAATATTTGAAGGAACATTTTTGGTGGGACAACATGAAGAGAGAGATTGCTGATTTTGTGTCAATATGTATGGTTTTTCAACAAGTGAAAGCCGGAAGGCAATAGCCTGGTAGAGTATTGCAACCTCTTCCCATACCTGAGTGGAAATGTGATAATATTATGATGGACTTTCTCATTGGACTTCCAAAGACTCCTTGAAGGAATGACGCAATATGGGTCATTGTTGATCGTCTTACCAAGTCATCAAATTTTCTTGCTATAAGAGAAGATTTACCACTTGAAGGTCTAGCAAGACTATATATTAATGAATTTGTGAGACTTCATGGAGTACCCCTATCAATTGTTTTGGATCGTGATCCCCGTTTTATATCAAGATTCTGGAAAAGTATTCAGAAATCCCTGGACACTGAACTTCGTTTGAGCACAGTTTACCACCCTCAAACAGATGGACAATCAGAGCGGACTATTCAAACCTTAGAGGACATGTTGATATCATGATCACTTGACTTTCAGGGTATGTGGGATCAATATTTACCTCTAGTAGAATTTTCCTATAACAATAGATTCCATTCAAGCATTCGAATGGCACCATATGAAGCATTATATGTAAAGAGATGTCGCACACCAAGTTGGGATGACATTGGTGAAAGAAAACTTGTAGGCCCAGAACTGGTGGAGGAAACGATGGAGAAGGTGATGGTAATCCAAAACCACATCAAAGCAGCTCAAAGTAGGCATAAGATCTATGCTGACAACCGAAGGAAGGATTTGGAATTTTAGGTGGGAGATCATGTTTTCCTAAAGGTATCTCCATGGAAGGTAGTTATACGTTTCGGTAAGAAAGGTAAATTGAGTCCCAGGTATGTCGGACCTTTTGAAATTCTAGATCATATTGGGGTTGTAGCTTACCATTTGGAAATGCCGCCAAGTCTCTCCAAAGTTCACGATGTGTTCCACGTATCACTGTTAAGAAAATACATGCCTGACCCAACGCCTGTAGTGACCTATGAGGAATTGGAACTAGAACCTGATCTGTCTTATTGCGAAGAGCCCATCATGATCCTTTACACATGAGAGCAAGTGCTGAGAAACCGGATGACTCGTTTGGTAAAAGTTCTATGGAGAAACCGTAAGATGGAAGAGGCGATGTGGGAACCCGAGGAACTTATGATGAAGAATAACCCGAGCCTTTTTATGCAGTAATAACCTAGAAATTACGAGGATGCAATTATTTGAAGGAGGGTAGAATGTAACACCTCATGATTCCACGGTACGTTTCCCTTAAGAATAATACAGTAGCGTGTGTTGTACACAACTTCGAGTTCTAACACACACCACAACCAATCGAACTAGCCGTTATGAATAGTAATACCTACTTTTAGAAATTTTATAAATTTTATCTTTCAAAATGGAATTAATTTTTGGATTAATAATATCGAAATTTAGCCTAGGGTGAAATTTTGGTACTTTTCGGATAACATTTATATTTTGATTAATAGTGAAAATTACTAAATTTTAATTAAAAAAAACTTTTTAATCAAAATAATTAATAGTGTTAAATTATGAATTTAAGTGGTTTTAAAGTATATTTAGAATATATTTTTACCATTTAATACAATGTTGGTCATTGGACATAATTTCACAATTAAACTGGACATAAACAAGTGTCAATCTTTTGATAGTTATTATATCATAAAACACGCTTTTTTTGTTTTAACAACGGAAATTAATTTTAAATTAATTTCTGCCAATTATATGTTTTGAATTTGGAATAATGGATTCCATATTTGGAATCAGGATTTCCAAATTTTGTAAATAGGTAACTTTTATTTTTACACATTTTGAATAATAATTCAGTAAATATTTTATTTACCATGGTTAAAGGGTAAATCCGGTAAATATGGGTAAACAAATAATATGATAATAATACTAAATTACCTTAAAACGTGTCTTAAACTTATTTTTGGACACATATCCAACCATGGGCATCCTTGGTTCTAATTTGGGACCCCATGGATCCACCTGTAGGTGGTAGGGACACTTTATATTTATTAAGTTAAAATAAATACAAAAATGACATAAGCTTATATCTTTTATAAATACATTTTTTACATAGCGTTATATGTGTTGGATTTTCATTTATAAATATTCCATAGAAAGATAAAAAGAATTTCTACATTATAGTATTTTTTTTTATAATTTTTAGACATCATATAATTTATATTATTTATGACACAATAATGATGCAATGTTTATCTCATTAATAAATCATTTAAATAAATAAGATTATAATGTTTAAAATATTATCTAAAACCTGTCCAATTCCTATTGGTTGATTTTATTTCGAATATTAGTCATTTTATCTTCGACCTCAATGATTTTTGGACCATTATAAACCGAATATCAATATATTATAAAATAATATTTTCACTCTTTCCTAAAGAGCCCCTCCTCTCCCTTATAAAAAAAGACCACTTCTAACCAATTCCTCGCATCTATCAAGCCTTTTGGTTCGGCCAACCTCTACACAAATACTCTCCCAACATCTCTACCTTCATCCAAGAATCCCTCCTTT
This sequence comes from Viscum album, assembly GCA_963277665.1. Lineage (NCBI taxonomy): Eukaryota > Viridiplantae > Streptophyta > Magnoliopsida > Santalales > Viscaceae > Viscum > Viscum album. The sequence goes on along the minus strand of OY728127.1, from coordinate 1,205,462,680 downwards.
AGTCAGAAAGCCATCCTAAGGAGTCCTTTTTATCAAATCAAAAGGAAGAACCCGAAGAAGAGGTAACATTTTCACCACCCTCTTTCATGTTTCTTTCTTCTTCCACTTCCACTTTGTTTATTATTTCCATTATAAAATAATAACTCCAGTATCTTCTATATACTGTGATGTTATTACAAATGTGACATAACCATATTCAGTATTCTACCCATCATTTGAATGACATGCCACCATACGTGTGTATGTACGGCTTACCGTCTCCACGTTGTGGTGTAATTGTTATTCCATATATTATTATTTATATGGGTATAATGATGATGTATACTTAATGTAAATAATAAATATAACATGATAATGATTCTTTCTATATTATATACCATCCAATTATATATTATTTTAATATTAAAAGAATGATATTTTCGCTCGTGCGTACGTACGAAATACCGTCTCTACGAACGCGATAAGATTCATTCCCCATCGTATCCATTCAAGACTAATTTTCATTTGATGGTTAAAAATAATGTTTATAGACTTAATATCATTCTGAATATGAATAAGATACAATCTATCCATTACAAACATGTCTTATGTAACCAAACATATAAAGAGAACGAATCAGTTATCACCCGAAACGATGATAATACTAAGATATTATTAATAAAGCAATGTTAAAAGATCATATATTATATCATATTGATGTATATTATTATTGTATAATTTAATAACAATGTTTTAACTATTATAAATGAGCTTAACATACCATCTTTTAAGGAAAAGTACAAGGAAACGGTTTACATCACAATCTCTTCCTTATCCAAGGTTGTTTATACATATTTATCTGCTGGGACCTCGTTATCATCCAAATCCATGTTTCTTAAAAATGTCTTTCAAAATATTTTTACTATTAAATAGAAAATGTTTTTAAGTCATTTATACCCCTATACCTTTTTAAAGGAATCTTTCCTTCATTTTTTAAACAAGGTACTTTTTGACCTTTTCGACAAATTTAAGGTAAGAATGTTTTTTTAACTTATACGGCGGGTGTGGTTATTTTCCGCTGTTAGAACTTCGTTGAAGCTTCTTTTACAAGATTATAAGAATATTTTTAACGTAAATTATAATTATGTGACTTTTAAATGATTTCAAAAAGAGAGAGATATTTATCTCAAATAGCTTTGATTCCATCTATGTCAACATCCTTTGATGGATTTTAAGCTTATTTGAAGTTGATTCATTATGATACAAAACTTCTATATTGTATTTAAGGATTTGTGGTATTTTTGAATATGGATGTGTTATTTTTATACCATTCATGGATTATGAAGAAAGTATTGACATTTCGTATGCTAGTTTTTATACGAATGTTCATGTTATGTTAAAACCTATTCATATGAGGAATGCATTGGACTTAATATGTGACGGGTGGAGCCCGATATAGCTCCTCGATGCATCGGTAGGTCTCATGAGACAAACTAGTGTATTGACACAAGGCCTTGACAAAATCTTATTTTTAGTCTTGGCACAATCCCTTGACTATGTGGTTATGATAGTCTGGCATTATGCATTCACTTAATATGAAAGTGGTTATTAATATTGCATGTGATTATTCGACTAGTAGAATATCCATGTGAGTAAGTAAATGGAATTATTTGATTTTACATTTTTCATATTATTCTGAAGTTCAAGTTCAATAAGTATTTTGTTTTTGTTATACATTGCCTTAAATGCTTATGTTTTCTTATGAAAGTTTCCGCTATATTGTTATACTTACTGAGTATTTGAGCTCACCCCTTTCAATGTTTTATTTTTCCCAGGATGTGAAGAAGTGTATTATGACTGACTTGCAGGAATAGTTGGTGGGGATATGAGTGTGGACAATGAAGACTATGTTGTTGTAGTTTTCATTTTAATGATGTAATGTAAAACTTATGAATATATCTAGCGTTTCCAAGGCTACTAAACCAATCAGTCTTTCGAGATTTGATCTTTCTTGTGATCATGCCAATGTTATGTAATAATGCACCGACTCTGGGTAACTGGGGTCGGGGAGTTACACATATCCATAGATATTCTGATATAAAGGCAAAGTAGGTTTATCTGGTATTTTATTAATTTTCGAATTAATTTAATACACATATTTATCTCTTTACTGAAACACATTTTATCAAAATTGTGTTGTTTAAAAATAGTGGTGTTGACCTACTGAGTTACAATCACTCTATATTCACACCTTTGTTTGGCATCCTAGAAGATTTTGTGGATGTAGTTTTGGAAAATAGAAAATTACCTTGATGTTCATTAATTGTTTACTGTTGGGATGGAGTTTGGAAATGGGACCGATGTGGGGTTTGGGACTCGGGACATTTAGTCTTTTATTTGAGTTTTCTAGTGTTTTTCATATCTTTTTCTACAATGATATCTGGTTTCATTCCAATGCATGTTTACATTATCCCATTATTATTTATTATATAATTATGTTGAATTTGATAGTTTTCATCTATTATGTGTATATATTGATTATTTCTATACTATTATGATTGGTTCTACTTTTATGAAACCTCATTCCAAGGGGTATTGTATCCCTAATCAAATTTTTACACCCCTTATACTAGTCGAAATAATTTTTCATATGTGGTGTAACACTTTATGTCTCGTAACCAACCCTTTCTGGCATCATGATAGAGTGTCGTATTTAGAGACATTACAAAGTGGTATCAAAGGTAGGTTATATTCTTTTATTCTTATATATTATTTTTAAATATTGAATAGGGTCTAGGATTTTTTGGGACTTGGTAATGAGCTATTTCATAGGAGTAACTAGCCCAAGTATGAGGGAAAATTCTACTACCGAGGTAAGGGATTGATGGTTGTGTGGTGTGTTTTTCATATTGGTGTTATTTCACCTTTGGTGATTCACATTCTATGTTTGTTACTGTTTTATGATGTTATTGTTTCTTGATATTATAATGTTGGCCTGATATGGAACGGGATAAGAATACATGCATCATAATAGGAAAATAGGGATATATTGACATGAAGTGTTCATGTTAGGGATATATCTCCTTTTGTATGTAGTATATATATGCTTGTTGGACTGTCACAAGGGATATCTATTTCACTGGATAAATAAAATTATTTGTCATGTGATTCTAAAATTCTAGTAATCCATGTCTAGAGAGACCATGAGTTAGTGGTTCTCTGTTGTAGTCACCTGTTATGTTGAACATATTTCCAGAAAGTTCTCTTAGGTGTTCCTTTTTCTTATATAGAAAATGACTCCTCCTCATCATCGACATGATAACAAGGAGAGTGTAAATCATCAGGATACTAATGTAGATAAACCATAAATTCATATAGTTAATGAGGAAAAGTTCTATTTTCATCTTCAAAGCAACTTCCTGTGTGTATTGTGATAAATGTAAAGGGAAACTATTCACTCCATTCCTTATCTGTTTGAGAAAACAAGATAGTTTCAACTACAATAACTTCATGAGTTAACATTTTAAGGGGGATCATAGAAATTCTAGTTCTAGATTGAGTCAGTACATGGAATAATATATCATCTTATGACACTAATAAATATGGTGGTAAAACTTGTTGTGTATATGTTTCATGGAACTGGAAACTATTAGTGGGATATTTGGATTATGATGGGATGTATAATGAGCCTTCTTATAAGGACTTCTAGGTGATGATCTTAATACATATCTATCATGAAAAAATATGGGATGGAAAATCTTATCATTTCAAGCATCTAATGCCTGAGGGTTTTTTAGTGGTGGACTATGAAGGAAGTTTTATATGTTCAAGAGTGCTTTGTGACTTCATTGAAAATTGATCAGATCCTTTGGGAGCGGAGTTTCAAGGATAGTCTTCACTATGATATCATGTCACTAGTAAATTTTTTCATTTCAAATATTTGAATAAGTGTTGAATTAATCACTCATGATGAATGTTAATCTAAGAGAATCCCCAAGTAGTAGCTAGGCTGTTTCAGCAGGGTGATCTGGGAGTTCTTCTTCTAGTGGTAAGAAGTGAAATAATGATAGTTCAAACAAGGAAATAATGGGATGAATTGTCAATGAAGTATATTACATTCTCAATCTCATGATCCATTAATGTGATATCATGTGGAATGTTTGGTCACAAGTTCCCTTAGTTTTCTTACCATGAATCATGTGTTGCAATTGTGGTAGATTGGGTCATCATTAGAGGTTCTGTGTGAATGTCCCAAAAAAAACTAGTGGTAGAGGATCAAGAATTGCAATCGAATCATGAAGGGGTTCATCTACACTTCATGAGGCTGCTAGCTAGAGTTCTACATGTCATTCAGGCCGATGCTGAGGAAATGGTACCCCAATTCATTGGAAATTGTACCAATGAAGGAATGTTGCTCAGGGTAGTCCTACTGGATCCAATTAAAGAGGGACAAGTCATTTTAACATTATGTAGACTACTCTGGAAAATATTGATGCAAGACCATCTACCATCAGAGGTGGGATTCTTATATCATCTTCTATAGCTTATGTTTTTTTCATATAATAGAATCATATTATTTTCTATATACGTTTTTTGAAAAATATTTGGAAATTGGTGTGGAATGTGTAGATTATGTTTTAACCATCGACATGCTGTTTGGATTGCATTATGAAAATATCAAACATTGAATAAATGTTCTATATATATTGGTGGTTACAATTTTTTTGGGAACCATTCATGCTAGAAATGACAATATTTTTCTTGATTCTTGGTATGTATTTATTAGTTCTATACCAGGATAATATTGACTGTTACAGGAGGATAGTTACATTCCTAAGTCCAGAATTAAGCTGTTATTACCGCCCTGGTGAGTGGGATCTTCATATTGGTTGTGTGGGAAAAATTTAGTGTATAATGGATTTTATCATGAATCATATCCCCAAACATGCTCTTGATAATGGTGGGATGTGTTAGGATTCATTTCCTTTAGTGGTAGAATTGTTTCTGGATATTTTCCATAATTATTTCTATGGTATACATCCATACAATAGGTCATGTTTATGATGTTGATGGTGGTAGGATTTGATCCAATTACTATCCCACCATACATAATGGCACCGGACAATATCTGAGAGTTGATGGTTCAGTTGGATGATATAGAATCTAAAGGATTCATATGGACGAGTATATCACCTTGGGGTTCTCAAGTACTCTTGTAAAAAAAGGTTGATGGCTCATTTCACTTATGTGTGGATTATCGGATATTGAAAAAAATGACGATCTTGAACTGGTATCCTATTCAATATATTAATGATCTTTTCATCAAATGTGTTGTGATAAGATCTCATCTAATATTGAAATGATATTAGGTTATAATTAGTTAATGTTGAGACTATCGAAAAAACCTTGGACTACATTGTGGAGTATGTATGGTTTTTATGAATTAGTAGTGATTCCATTTGGGTTGAAAAATGCACCTAAGATATTCATGGACCTAATTAATTGGATCTATCATCCCTTTTTGAATTTTTTTTGATGTTTTCATCATCAATATATTAGTGTACTCAAATTCAGTAGATGATCATGACAAACATTTTGATATCATTCTGAGTAAATTGAAATATATTCATCTTTATTACAAGATATCTAAATGTAGATGTTGGGTCGGAGAAAAACGGGAAGGATGGCAAGAGGGGGGGTGAATTGCCTTTAAAAAAAATGATTAACAAATTAAAATCAAAGTTAAAGGTGCAGCGGAAATAAAGAGGCAATCACACAAGAAATTGTTAACAGAGTTCGGCCAAACCCCGGCCTACGTCTTCGTTCCCAACTCAACCGTTGAGAGATTCTACCGCTTGCTTTTCAATGGTTTTAGCAAGAAACCCACTAGGCTTTGAGGTAGCACTAGAACCTATTACAGCTTGCTTTTGGTGGTTAAGCAAGAACCCACTTGCTTTTAATGGTTGAGCAAGAACCCACTATCCTTCTTACAGGTGAAGGATAGCTCACCTATGTCTCAATCTATTTAAAGGAAAGCTTGACAACCTCTTCACACCTTAGAGGTGGTGTGAAACCCAAAAGAGAGAGGAATAGAAAAGGAGTTGGGGTTTGTAGGCACAAACCCAATTTGAAATCTCAAAAAGATAAATACAATAAAACCCGTAATTGGAGAAGCCTTGGGCGCCTTTGATTGATAGGAGAGTTTGAAGGCCGCTTCCAAGCTTCTTTGGTGGTGCTCTTGGATGTGGAATTGGATGGAGCACTTGGGGTTCCTTGAGGTGGCTCGCCGGAGGATTGCCAAATGATCAACAAAGTGTCCTTGGGCTTGGTTTTTTGTTCCGGTTGATGTCCGGGGCTTCCTCAACCTTTATTTATAGGCATGGAACCCATTGGGGGCCTTCGGAGCCGTTGGAGAAGTCTTCGGAGCCGTTGGAGGCCAAAAGAGGGTTGACTGGTCAAAGCCAACGGCTAGTTTGACTGGGCTACCGGCTGGCCGGTGCAGGGCCACCGGCTGGCCGGTGCCTTGGATGTTGAGAAGGCCTTCTGCCCAGGCAGCACCGGCTGACCGGTGCCAGAGCCACCGGCTGGCCGGTGGTGAGGCAGCAGCCATCACTGTTGCATCAGGTTTCCACCGGCTGGCCGGTGACAGAGCCACCGGCTGACCGGTGGAACCTGGCAGTGGGCAATGCCTCTGCCAGGTCCACCGACTGGCCGGTGCTATCACACCGGTTGGCCGGTGGACTGAATTTCAGTCCACTTCTTGTCCATTCTTGGGCCAACTTCTTGGAAACCTTGTGCCTATCATTCAAAAACACTTCAAACAAAATTAGACAAAAAATAAGGTGATTGTGATAATGAAAATCAAACAACGAGGGGAATGAGAGGTACAACAATCTCCCCCTATTTTGATGATCACAATCACCAAAACAATTAAAGTAAAAACAAAAATTAAAGGCATGCTTTTAATGAATAAATTGAAAATAAATTCTAAGCATGATCAAAAGGTTTCTCCCCCAATCAATCAAGAAATTCTCCCCCTTTGTGATTATCAAAATAGCTCGGGGCATAAAACTTGATTGAGGGAATGGGTTTGAAAAACTAGATATGAGAATTGAAAAATCAATTGAGATTTTTGAAATTGAAATGAAAATTTGAAGAACAGTTTGAATTGAAAGTTTTGAATCGAAAAATTGAATAACAATTTAAAATATTTGAAATTAAAAAATTTGAAACCAAGTGTTGAAATTGAAAGTTTGAAATGAAAATTTTGAATAAAACAAAAATGCTTAAACAAACCTAACTCCCCCTAAATAAAACAACAAATCACTGGGGAGAGGTGTTTGAAACCGAGACAAATTTTGGTCCGGTGAGACTCGCTAAGAGGGATTTTTCAATCCATTCTTGTCTAGTGGCGGGTCTTCTCCTATAAAATTCATCATTTAATAAAATAGACTTGGGCCTACCATACCGGTCATTTTTGCAATTGCACTCATAAATTAAGTGCCCGGGTTTTTTACAATAATTGCAAAATTTGTTTTGAGAGCTCCCCCTTACAAAAATAGTAGGAGCATGGGAAGAGGAAGCTTGCTTGGAATAGCCAAGCCCTTGGGTGGTTCTAGAAACACGTTGGGAACCTAAGAGTTTGGTCAGATTTTGTTCCCCTTGGGTGAACTTAGCTAGTGATTCCCTTATATCTTTGATGGTTGATTCCATGGAATCATCATCGGGAAGATTTTGGATTTTAAGGGTCAACTCTTCCTTCTCTTTAAGAAGTTGTTCTTTTTAGGAAGAGAGTTTTTTGAAATTCTTTTTCAAAGCAATGAATTTGGAAGAAAGTTCGTGAAAACCTTCCTCCAATTGATCTCTAGCATGTTGGAGATCCTCATAAGACATATGATTGAAAGAATTTGAAGAACTAGAGGATGAAGAAGAGGAAGAGGATGATGATACCTCATGTTTTTCCATTAGGCATTTTGTACCTTGGTCACTTGAGGAGAAGGAGGAGAAGGAGGAGCTATCACTCCAAGATGCCTTTGAAGCCTTCTTCTTTCCCTTCTTTTTCTTGGCCGTTTTCTTGTGAAGTGGGCAAGCGGGTACGGATTTTGCATCGGGTTCTTGCTTTTGAGTGGGTTCTTGCTTTTGAGCCATGCTAGTACCTTCATGGGTTAGCTCTAAATATTTCCAAATATCATGTGAAGTAGAGCAAGAAGAAATACAATTAAATATATTACGGTCTAAGCCACAATGAAGAGCATTCATGGCTTTGCCATCAAGCTCGAAATTTGCAATGTCGGCGGGGGTCCATTTAGACTCATCGGGAGAAGAGAGCGTAAAACCATGCATAACAATTCTAAAAATAGGATAGCTAATGCTTTTAAGAAAAGTTGACATGCGGGTTTTCCAAAAAGTATAATCGGCTCCATCAAAGAATGGAGCACGATCCAAAGAATGACCTTCGGGGGATTGAGAGGAAGAAGCGGTAGAAGCCATCAAAAAAGAAGATCTTTAATTTGAAACCGGTTAAGGAATTATTCAAAATACCCCTCTGATACCAATTGTTGGGTCGGAGAAAAACGGGAAGGATGGCAAGAGGGGGGGTGAATTGCCTTTTAAAAAAAATGATTAACAAATTAAAATCAAAGTTAAAGGTGCAGCGGAAACAAAGAGGCAATCACACAAGAAATTGTTAACGGAGTTCGGCCAAAACCCGACCTACGTCTCCGCTCCCAACTCAACCATTGAGAGATTCTACCGCTTGCTTTTCAATGGTTTTTGCAAGAAACCCACTAGGCTTTGAGGTAGCACTAGAACCTATTACAGCTTGCTTTTGGTGGTTAAGCAAGAACCCACTTGCTTTTAATGGTTGAGCAAGAACCCACTATCCTTCTTACAGGTGAAGGATAGCTCACCTATGTCTCAAGCTATTTAAAGGAAAGCTTGAAAACCTCTTCACACCTTAGAGGTGGTGTGAAACCCAAAAGAGAGAGGAATAGAAAAGGAGTTGGGGTTTGTAGGCACAAACCCAATTTGAAAGCTCAAAAAGATAAATACATTAAAACCCATAATTGGAGAAGCCTTGGGCGCCTTTGATTGATAGGAGAGTTTGAAGGCCGCTTCCAAGCTTCTTTGGTGGTGCACTTGGATGTGGAATTGGATGGAGCACTTGGGGTTCCTTGAGGTGGCTCGCCGGAGGTTTGCCGAATGATCAACAAAGTGTCCTTGGGCTTGGTTTTTTGTTCCGGTTGGTGTCCGGGGATTCCCCAGCCTTTATTTATAGGCATGGAACCCATTGGGGGACTTCGGAGCCGTTGGAGAAGTCTTCGGAGCCGTTGGAGGCCAAAAGAGGGTTGACTGGTCAAAGCCAACAGCTAGTTTGTCTGGGCTACCGGCCGGCCGGTGCAGGGCCACCGGCTGACCGGTGCCTTGGATGTTGAGAAGGCCTTCTGCCCAGGCAGCACCGGCTGACCGGTGCCAGAGCCACCGGCTGGCCGGTGGTGAGGCAGTAGCCATCACTGTTGCATCAGGTTTCCACCGGCTGGCCGGTGACAGAGCCACCGGCTGACCGGTGGAACCTGGCAGTGGGCAATGCCTCTGCCAGGTCCACCGGCTGGCCGGTGCTATCACACCGGTTGGCCGGTGGACTGAATTTCAGTCCACTTCTTGTCCATTCTTGGGCCAACTTCTTGGAAACCTTATGCCTATCATTCAAAAACACTTCAAACAAAATTAGACAAAAAATAAGGTGATTGTGATCATGAAAATCAAACAACGAGGGGAACGAGAGGTACAACAGTAGATTCTTGATAAATGAAGTTCATTTATTTGTCCATTTCATATAAAAGGTAGTAGTTTCTATTTTTCGAGAGAAGGTCCCAGTTATGGTGTCGTGGGAACAACCTAAGAATGTCTTTGAAATATCAAATTTTTTGGGATTAGCAGGTTATTGTCGGTGTTTTATTGAATATTTATCCTATTATGAAGCACCAACTTCTTGGATGACTTAATAAGAGTTGAATTCTGTTTTGTTTGATTTTTTCAAAATATATTTTCTGGAGATGAATGACAGGATAACCTCAGAACCTACCCTCCCATTATCTATGTTGAGTGAATAATATATCGTTTCCTATGATTCATCCATATTTGGAATCAGAGTAGTTCTAATGGAGGAGGATCAGGTGGGCACTTATAGATCTAGGAAGCATAGGTGGAATGAAATTAATTACCCAAGTCATGATCTGGATTTATTAGTAGTGTTACATGGCTTGAGATTTTGGATACCCTATCTCACGAGTGAGAGGTTTGTGGTATAAATTGATCCTAATAGGCTCAAGTATATATTTTCATTGTGAGACCTTAACCATCAACAATGGAGTTGGTTCGAGTATCTACAATCTTTTAATATTCAATTTTCTTATACACAAAGCAAAAGAAATTTAATTATTGATGATTTGAGCATAAGGATACAAATAGAGGATGTATGAGAGTCCCATGACAAGTGGTGGATATTGGCCCTCTTTGAAGACACACATCTAGATGTTCAAGAATATTATGGGAGAGTGGATCTACCATTGATATCTGTTATACCCATTCTTTTCGACTGGATTAAGACCGAGTGATATTCTGATTCAAAATTCTCAGTTTAAGAGAAAAAATAAATGGTTCGGAGACACCATTAGGCTGGTCTCTCGATAGCAGAAATTTTCTTAGTTTATGTCACCATGTATAGGTTCTTATGGGATTGCTTGAGGATTTTATGAGGATGTTTCATGCTTCAATATGGGTAGTAAATCTCAGTTTGACATATATGTATCTTTCTCTCCATGGATATTACTGGTGGTCAGGAATGAAGAAAGTAGGTGGAAACATTCGTGGCTAGATGCATCACTTGTCGATTGCTGAAAGTCAAGAATCATAGGCTAGCTAAGATTTTTTCTACCTTTTCCCATCCCTGAGTGGAAATGGAATGATTTCACAATATATTTAATAATGATATTACCCCAGATTAACTACAAGAATTATGCTTTATGGGGTTTTTTGGATCAACTGACAAAGGTATCCCACTTCTTATAGATTATGGTAATCATTACCATTGAATATCTAGAAAATGTTTATGTTTGTGAGGTATTTTGATTGTATGTTGTTATGAAGAGTTTATTTCTTAATAGAGAACCTCATTACATATATTTTTTCAGGGAGGTTCTTCAAAATGCCCTGGGATCATGAGTTCCTTTCAGCACAACCTATCATCCATAGACTGATATGGAATTAGAGCTAAGTATTCATATTTTGGAGGATCTGTTAAGAGCATGTGATTTTTATTTTACTGGAACATGGTGGAAACATAAGGAACTCTTAGATATTTCATATAATAATATATTGCATGAATCAATCCAAATGGAATATTTTGATTATTTGTTGGAAGGTCATTTCATTAACCACTTTGATTGTTATAGGTAGGTTAGCCAGCACTTGTTTAACCTAGTCTCATGCAAGAAATGTCTAAACATGTTTTGTTTATCATACTGTGGTTGGTGACCATGCATAGTATATATAAATCATTGTATAACCATGGTAGAAAACTTCTGGATTAGGAGGTTGGTTATAGTGTTTTCATTCAGGTGTCACTTAGGTTGAGGCAACACCATATTATGAAATAGGGAAAGCTAGTACCATGTTTTTTGGGGCCATTGGAAATAATGTCAAGGGTCGGTCCAGTGAAGACCATTTAGCCTTTCCAAAACTCTATAGTTCTATACATGACATGTTCCACATGTTGAAAATGCAATTATATCATCCAAAACCTTTCTATGGGATAGATTTAGCAGATGTAGAGATTTTAACTGATGTGGCCTTTGAGGAGTATCTAATACGGGTTGTGGATAGTAGTGAGAAATATCATTGGGGTTAGACTATATAATTGGCTCAAGTACAATGGATGCATGGGAGAGTTTAAGAGGATACATGGTAGAGGGTGTCATATATGTAGACATAGTGGAAAGACCATTTCACTCAGTTGAAACAGTTACTCATAGAGTAGATCAGGGAAAACAAGTTATAAGGTGTAGATGTTGTATGATTCCGTCATTTTCCAGGTATATTTCCCTATTATTTTATTATATTTTCCTTTGTGGCTGAGTCTCTTCAGAGATATAGATTATTTCTGGGGGAAAATGACCTAAATTTTAGGGATTCATCATTGTTATAATTAATTATATTTGTGAATAAATAGGACTAAGTGTTAATATGGGTTCTTGGTAAATTGATAAGAATTAAACAAGGGTTTAAGAGTTTAAGGGAACATTTGAATAAATACATTACTGTAGAACATTAAAACATCATGTAATGTTTGTGGGTTTTAAATAATTAAATTTGAGGAGATGGGTTCTTTTTCATATTCCATTAAGAAAATTTACATGATGTGTAACTACATTAAACACCATGTAAATTACCATCATTATATTTCAAAAATGTTGTGCGGATTATTTTTATTCAAAATTAATTCATCTTCTCTCCTATCAACCCTTGGGAATTATCTAGGAGAATTTGGAGTGAAAACCTTCCTTATAAACATTGAGTTTCTATCTTCAATCACTTCTATTTTCCTTTGGTTAGGATTCTTGAATACTCCATTTAGATCTCTAGAAACTGTTTTAAATCCTTTTCAAAATTGCATTATTGGTTTGGATCTTGATTAGTTTTGATCTAGGAACCTCTTTTCAATAATCCACACTTTATTCCTCATGAGTTTCGACCATATGAATCATTGTTTGATGGTTGAAATAATGTATGGGATCTAAAATGTTCCCTTATGTTATGATAATTTCCATTTTTATGAAATATAGAGGTTATGGATCGTAGTTACATTTTTTAATTTTCATTACATAAACAGATATAAATTCAATTATCAAATTAAAATGAAAAAAACTACATGTAATCATAGTTAGGATTCATAAGGTAAAATTATTATCCTAAAATGAAATATAGGAACATTTTTGGTTAATTTAAAGAGATTATCTCAAATTTTTAATCCCGTTTTTTCACATTTTACACCTGGTAAGGTGACAAAAATTTATCATAATTTTATTCATAATAGGAAAAAAATAAAAGGGACCTATTTAAAATATTTAAACATCTCGAATCAAAAAATGGCTTCCATATTTCATGATTTAATATCTAGTATGGGAATAAATAAATTGTATTATACATGGGTAAAATGTGATGACTTTTTTTTTACTAAAAATGGGTTGTTTGGAATAAAATTTACTAAATATAAAAATAAATGATATTGATAGTTCAAATGAAATTAATTAGGCTATATGAAATAACATAGATCATATGTGACATTAATAAAAACTAAAAAAATACTATGGGACTTTTAAATTACTTTTTTAATGAAATTAAATTACAAAATTTGAATTAATTTTATCTTTCAATATTAACTAAAAAATATATAATTTCAGTAAAAATTCAAAAATTTACCCCGAAGTTATTTTTTATATGATGATATCAAAAAATATTTAAATTTTATAACATAAAATATCTAAATTTTCCTTTAAGTAATTAAAATTTCATCATGAAATATACGATAAAAATCATATTCGATGAAAATTATTTTTTTAAGAACAAAAAGACATCCCTAGCAATTTAGTGATTATTTACTAATAATTAATCAAGAAATAGCATTGATTAATAATATTATAAGTATGTGTCATAATGAAGTTACACATATTAACACATAACAATTCAATGTCTAGGTTTTAAGGGATATAATTAAATAATTAAATTTTTATAATATATCAAAATTTTCATAATGTTGAGTTTTGTGTGTCTAGAAAGATATTAAGATTATTATTATTTTAAACTAAATATTAACGGTGTTGCATCCCCCCTAAATGAATTCTTCCCAAACAATTTTTCCTCACATATAACAGGTTTTTTACTCTAAAATACCATTTTTTAAATCCTAGATCATACAGAAGGATAATAAAAATTCCATTGAAAAAGGGGAGTGAGAAACACAAAGATTACATGAAATAACACATTAATAAGTTTACAGATAATGATAAAACTGGTAGAAAGATAATATATATATATATAAGAGAACTAAAATATAGGGACTATTGGAGAGTGATAATAATATGGTCTTATGTTTACACTAGTGGGCCTGGTTATAAAAAATTCATCGGTTTCCGTATTTTTATATTTATGCAAATATTTTTTGACTTGAATTAGATGAGATTTTCCTTAATAGAGATATGATAAATGAAATAACTTTTCAATAACATTAAATGATAATGTATGTAGTCAATGAGTGGAATCCAATATATTATATTTTGGAGAATTATAAATATATCAATATATATAAAATAGAAGTAGGAGATTGGAGATATTCAAATGCACAGAGAGAAGAGAAATTCCATGTTTTTTTAATAAATGGATCTAGGAGCTTATATGATTGGATTTTTATTGAGGAAAATCAATTGAATAAAGTTTGATAATATTTCTAAACCTACCATAGTTTAGTTGTCAATATTTTCATGTATATCATCATGGATTCACTTAGAGGAGCAGTTTGGACATTATATGTTATAATATTAGTGATTTACCAATATTTAATTATATTTTAAACTAATATGTTTAATGAGATGCCCTAATTTTTTAATAATAAAGAAGTAAATTTATTGGTTTTTTATACCCCAACACATCAATAAGTTTATAATCATTGGCCACAACCCAATTCTGGTTAATAAGGTGGAATCCCTAGTTTAAATCCTTAATGCATTATTTCATTTATTTCATAGGGTGGTAGATAAGAGGGATTTTATTAATTAAGAAAAAAAATTCATTTAGAAGGTTCATTTGAAGTTGAGATACACTTATTCACCCCAAGGATATATTCATTTCTTGGGTCGAACATCTAGAAGGTAATTATTTTAGAAATACTAGAAAAAATCTTATATATATATATATATATTTCATTGGATCCCAAAGAGGTTGAAGACAAAATTATTCTTATAATGAATAATTACATTCAGGTATTGGAGGACTCCAGAAGACAAGTAGTTGAGTTTTTTCTTCAATTCATTGTTATTGTAGTTGATGAATCATTCGTGGATCAATATAGAATGGAGAAATGATCAGGGTGGTCATATGGCTAAGAGAAATGACAATGAAGTGGGTTCATGATTATTTATTATAGTGGATATGGTTAATTGTTGGATATTTTATTTCTATGTAATAATACCAGTTAATTTTACATTGGACAATGTGTGTTATTATATCGGTGATTCTAATTAATTTATGACTCTGAATTTGTTTGATATGGGTTTAATATGTAAATATTTTAGAGTTTTAAATATGGATACTCAACTAGGGAATAATGTGGTGTTTATTAGATGATTTCAAGTTTGTTTAATTAGTATTAGTGGTTTGGGATATTTTTTTTAATTTCATGGTTTTATACTTTTCAATTTCTAAATAGTTTAAGGGAATATATTAGTTTAGTTATTATAGAGAACACCTGTATTATACTCAACGATGAATAAACTTTTGTCTCTTGGGGAATGTATATTATACATTCACTAGTGAATCATATTTCCATAAACATATTTCATGACTTGATCTTAGGTTGTATCATACCAACAATTATAAAATTGATGGTTTTTATCTTATTTAAGATGAGGGGAATAATAGTATGATTTTTACTATAATTATTGATCTTATTATAGAAATATTCACTAGTAATTTACTGAGTTTCTTATAAATAGAGAAATATATTTTAATATTTACATGTTACATATTAATGGGAAAATATGTATTCCTCTATATCATATAGATTTATCAGTGTTATTGAAATTTAACATTTTTCCTAGAGTATTTTGAAATAAAGGGCCCATTAAGTAATATTCTTTCTCTAAAGGGATCTCCCATTTGTTTGGAATGGTGGAAAATAAAATACTAAGGTTATTTATAGAATAATATAAATTTAAATGAGTAACCAAAAAATTGGTATACATTTCCTCAAATCTTTGATCGATTTAATTGACTAAAGGGTTATTAATGGTTCTCTATGATTGATTTGTTATCCCGATATCATCACATTAGGGAGTCAGATGAGGTTATTCCAAAAATGAAAATATATATTTGATTTGATCATAATAATTTTTACATGATGTTATTTGGATGTAAATATTATTCAGTTATATTGACTTATAGAACATTCTTTGAATGATTACATTTTTTGATTTGAAGGTTGTGAATTATTTATGAATACTTTTAATTTTATATTTAAGGGGAAAATGGTAATTTTTTAATCAAACTTATATATTTTTTATCATGGTAATATTGATTTTGGATTTAAGTTATTTTCATTTTTTGGAAATTTAAGAAAAACTAGAGGATTTTAAGCTTTTATCATAGTAATTATTTAATTATTTAAATTAATTAAATGTTGTGTACCACAAATTTTAGTTTTTGGGAAAAACCAACAATAAAATGAAGACACGAGAATGGATTAAAATTAAAACTATATATTATTTCTTAGAGAATGGTAATTTATTTTATACTAAATTAAAATTACAATGGGACATGAGCCCATATTTTATTAATGGTCAATGTCACACAGAGACACTCATTTTCACGAGAAATGAAATAATAAAGACAAAAGGATTCAATAGGTTGGTGTAAGTGTTCCACTTGATATTGGGATTTAAAAATATTATTATTAATCCCATTTATAAGATGAAATATTTAATCATTAATCATTGTTTATGTTTAATTTTTTCAGTTTAATTAAAAATAATTTTTAAAAATCTGATAATTTGAAATTTATTCTCATAGAAAAATTATGGTTGGTGAAGGAATAATTAGTTCGATATCGTTTATTCATAAAATTAATTAGATAAAAATAAATATAAGATATATGTAAGTAATTATAGAGAAATATTTGGAATCATATTAAATTGAAATTCTAAATATCATTAGATAATAATTTTATTATTATTTTTATGTGAATTTTGAATGCAATGGACTAATAAACAATATTCTTCCTTTACCGATATCCCATGACATTAAAAATTGTCACAACAACTAGTTGAAACTATGTTTTATCATATATTGTGATGTTATATAATGTATTATGTAATAATTAATTCATTTAGGATAGTGATCAAGGGTTTTAGTCTTGAGGTGAGTGTTAATTACAAAAGTTATACCTATATGAATCCATTGTTTTATACATTTAAAATAAAAAAATTTGGTATTATTATAGGTGGTGATGAGTATTATTTGGTGGAGTGTTGTTGAATTTGTTTTAGAGGGTAGGTTACTAGGGCTTCTACTATATTGAAGAAGGGTATTTCATTAAAAGTTTTTCAAGAAAATAAAAAACACACTAAAAAAGGGATATGATATTGGGATTAGTTAAAACGTGGAGAGATTTGATGGATCTTCATATGACTGTTGAAGGATATGTGGTTTGGTTTAAAAATAATACATATATGTATTATTTTTTTATAATATAAATTATTTATTATTAGATGTATGTATGGAAGGATTTGGGAATTTTTTTTGGGGTAAGGGTATGGTTCGCCACATATGTGCTTATCTAAAATTTATACCATCAAATGTTCCATCTGTATATTTTTATTTCAATCAATTATTATCTCTATATATCACTGATTTAATTATTTTATTATTATTATTATTTTGTCAAAAAATTTCTTGTATAATATTATATTCATCTCCCATCAATGATGTTTCTATTATGACATCCTAATGAATAATTCATGAACCACATGTGGCTGATAATTTTGACATGTTCTGGGCATGTAACCCATTATATTAGCACTTTTTATCCATGATAGGATTAAATATAATTTTCGACAAGTGTATATTAAATACATGAAAATATTTTATTACACACATTTTTACACGTAGATCAATATGGTGATATTTAGGTAAATTTTTATTTATGTGGGTTTTTAACAATTTAAAATTATAGACACCGATATTATTTAAGAAAATATGCATGAAAATTATAAATGTATGTGTTTAGTCATTTTCATAAAAATTGAAAATGATTCTATATATTGAAGGATTTATAGAACATAAGACAGTTTTTTTGGAAATTAGGTTAGGAAGAGAGTATGTTTGGTGATATTTTGAAATTTTTGTAATGATTTCACTATCTATCAGTCTCCTGGAGGGACCTAAGATCCTAATTATGATTATTATGACTCATATTAGTAAATTATTCATCATTATAAAACGTGTTTATGAGGTTATTCATTATGATGAGTGGTGAAATACATAGATAAATTTTTTGGGGGATATTTCATTTATGTAATTTTACAAAGTTACTGTAAAGTGATGATATACTTGATTTCATATACTTGTGTTCAATTCTTATTGAAATTATGGACTTCATGATGGAATGACATGAACTGGAAGTAGTGATAAGTCATATCCCAAAGCATTAAAAACTCCTAATTATGGTGAAATATAGTTTGGCATAGATCTTGTTATTTATTATTATATTACATTATTTTTGTGGATATTAAGACATTGTTGTCTCCTCATTTTATATTTATAGTTGGAAAGTGTATTTATACAATATTTTTTATTATATTTTAGAAATAATAAATCATTTAATTTTTTAACTGTGAAATAATTTTCAACATATATGTAAAACCAGATTGAATATATGTAGATTAACATTATTAACCATAGAGATAGTCTTGTATTTTTGTTCTCCCTGATATTTTTTTTGGGATGAGTATGTGAATTTTTTGTAACAAATTTGTGTAGATGGTTTTCCCTCATAAGTGTTTACTTATGTGGATGACATGTCTTATTGGGAAGTTTCAAAATCTTTATGAATTAGATGACCATGAATATTTATTAATGACATACATTTTGGGTAACCACAACATTATGATAAATGCATGTTAACATAATATGATTCATGTATTATGATGATTGAAATAACAGCATGGGTAAAATGATTTTTGGTGATGGTTAGATAAATTTTTACTTCAATGGATAATATTTTTATATTAATTATGGTTGGGGGATCATGTGAGTTCTTAATTAGTATACTTATTTTTATATTATGTTTTCTAATTACAGATTTTTATGTAACCACTAGATGAGTATTCTATTATGTGGTACAACCCAACACAAACTAAGTTAGTGGGATAGTGTGATGGACATCCTATAGAATTATTCTCCAATCTACACATGGATATTTTTTCCATATAGATATATGGTTGAGATAATCCTGAGTAGGTGGGTATGAGGTTAATTTCATTTATAATTACATCATATTGTTGGATTCCTCTTAATGTGGTGGGAATGAGGTCCTTTCAATTCATGGAATAGGGAATTAAGACTATTTATAACTAGGCTGGTTGGATTTAGTTTATCAGTGAGAAATTATATTTTTATGGAATAGATAATAATATATATATTTTTTTATTTGGTGATTGATTTTTGTAGAAATCTAGGGGATGGAATACACTAATGAGTTAAACATGTGAAATGTTATGCATTTATTACTTAAATTTAATAGACTACCATGTATCATATTTTAGACTCAATGGATTGGTTACTATTCCAATAGATTTTGAGAAAGTTCACAAATAGTGGATTGGTTGGTGATGAAATGAATATGTATTTTGAATTTACTACTTTGACTATTACACTTTCAAGATATTAAGTTGGTTATTTAAAATTTGGGGTTTCTGTATTGAGTATGTTGAAATTATCACCCATAAATTTATATAATGGTATTTGGGGTAATGTTTCTGGATTTTTTTTAAAGTATTAGGTTGGATACTATGGTGTAAAATTGGATATTAATGTTTCTGGATTGTTTCATGCATCACTAAGGACAAGGGTTTTTTTGGTTTTTATACATGATGGATTCAAAATGTTTTTTTTTCTTAGTTTTAGTTATCTCTCATTCTAGAAATGTTGTATGATATTCATGAATAATTCAACTATAATGATAAAAATTTCATAATGATACATTATTTAGAATCATTTGGTCGTTTTAATTATATTTTATAGTTTTAAACACTTTTCCCTAGAGGGTAATTCCTTCCATTTGTGAGATTTATACCATCAGTGCTATTTAAATATTTTATCCCTATTGGGGGGTACTTTGGTGTCCACACATAGTATCACAAAATAATCATGTATAGTGAAGAAATAATTATCCTTTTACAACATTTCATTTATATTTTTCATTCTTTTATAATTATATTAATTAATGATAATTATAAATACTTTCAATTACAAAAATATCATATAGAGCATTCCGTACATCTAGAGATACTTTATTGGAGAATTGGATTTATTAAATGATTTATATATACCAGTTATGGTTTAGTGAAATGAAATTTATGGATCATGTGGCATTTTAATTTATAAATTATATATATCATTTGAAGGTATAACTAATGATTTCATTGAGAGTAATCAATAATTGCATGATCCTAATTTTTTTTGGTCTTGTCTTATATTAATAATGATTCAATCATGGATTATCTAAATTTATAACACTAAATATTTATCTAATTATAAATTAATTCTATTTTAATGGTATGATCAATGTAGAATTTATTTTTAGTAATTGAATAAGAGACTCAAATTTTCACTAATTATACTCTTTCTTAAGTAGGTAGGGTTTGATATATGTATTATAATTGTTATGGTATGGGTTAAGGATTAATTTTTTTTTAAACATATTTTTTTCGAGTATATTTTTATTTGAGACTATGTGAGAATGATTACTAAAATCATGATATTGAGCTGGAACCTATGTTATATTCTATCATTTTTTGGAAAATTATATATTTATTGAAGGGTTTATATTTAATATTTATATACCTTCTCAATGGAAGTTAAATAATTGTTAGATAATATGAGTTTGTTATCTCTAGTCATTTAATTTTGAGGTTTGATCTAATTTGGATGGATGGAATAATATTTTATATTATCGTAGTTGGAAAATATTTATTGGATATCACATAAAAATTCATGGTTTAGTTGAAAGCCATATTTATCTTTTATAAGTATCATTGGATGTCATTGAGGAACATGGTTGAGTGAATTGGAAACCATTTACTATGACATCATCTTGGATGATTATATATATATAGATTGTAAATTTTTTTCCTTGTAATTTTGGAAATGGATCTTTAGTGGGGAATAGATTTGAAATTTAAATCTAGGTTGTTACAATATTTTGTATTTGTATGGGAGGTTGATGGATCTATTGGTCAAAAAAGAGGAGTTTATGTGTGAATATTATATTTCATGACGAAAGGTTAACAATTTTTTAGATAAAATTTATTATGATTTTTGATGATAATTTTTGAAGATATGAATGAATAAATAAAATAAAATACATTAATTACAATGAAACACCTATGAATATGTAAAGGTAGAGTATCAGAGACCTAAAAACTTTCAACCACTTTATATTCCATTAGTTAAATGGGATAAATCTATTATTTACTTTTATATCAATCTTCCAAAATAATGTAGTGGGTTAATGGAGTATAGTGGATTATAAATTAGTAATGAATGTAGGACATTTCATAAAAAGAATAGATATGTAGATGGTTGATGATTTGGGTAAACTATATACATATAATATAGTTAAACATCATGGAGTAAATGAAAAAATTAAAACTAATTGACATGTTAAATTTAATTCAAATTTTTGATATGGATAATATTGGGAAATATGTTTGAATGTGAAGGTGATTACAACATAACATTCTCTGAAAAATGAATAGTCTATGTGAACAATTAATATTTCTGAATATTTATTTCATGATTATATTATATATTTTTGTAGTTTATCATAATATAAAAAATATTTGGTAGTGTTTTGTAATATAAACTTTGAACATCTATTTAATTTACACAATTTCATGTTTTTTATGATATATTGTGAAAATTACCATTATACAGAATGGAGGTTCTAAAGATATAACTAATTTTCCATTTCATTTTACATGAGAGTTATAAATGAATTAACCTACCTTGGATGAATATATATATTACAAAAAATAGGTAGAAATAATAAAGAGGAATGTGGCATCAATCATTAGTGTTTAGTATGGGTGATTATGTTTTTGTTCAATATTTACCCAAATTAGGACCCCAGACCATGAGAAAGCATGGAATGTATGTATCTTATATTAATGGAAATTTTAAGATCTTGGAGAGAGTTATATGTTTTCTTATCAATTGGATTTAAATTTTTGATTTAATGGAATTAATTATGTACTTGATATGTAATTATTGATAAGATATGTGAAATGACCATCATATGTGGTGAATTATAATTTTATGGAGATACATGAGTATATATCATTTGTGAATATAATGAACATATTTTCACATAAATTAGGTATTATGGTAAAATTGACTAGATCGATTTGGATAATTAGAGTGTGATGTGGAAATATGGTCTATGAGGTCGATGTTCATCATTGGATTGTCTTAGTGAAACTTCATGGTGTGGGAAGAATTATTTTGAGAATTTGATAACAACTACATTTTTTCATTCATGAATTCAGTTTATTTTTATTTTTTGGAATTTATTTTTAATTTTGATGATAGTATTTAAAAATTAGTGAAGGATATGAAATGACATCTGATGTTTTGTAAGTATTATTATGTCACAAAATAGATGTTTTGGCATCAAAAAACTAGTGGGTTTTAATGTGAGTCCAGTTAAACAACCAGAGACACCAAACGACTCTAGTGACAATAATGTGTCTACTGGTAGTCCACATAGAAATCATTATTCCACCAAGACTCTAATGGATGGAATTAGGATATCTGTGTGGTTTCTCAAACTGTATTTTAGGGGGGGTCGGTTGGTTATTTCTATGTTTTTATTTTTTTAAATAAAAAATCGTTTTAGACTCAAAATGTTCTCTAATTCGCAATATTTATCCTTTTTTATCTCTTTATGGGTTTTTATTAACTTCATGTTTTCAATGGAATCTTATTTGGTTAGGTGATTTAGAATAAAAAATTTGACATAAATACAATCCATATTTTTTATGTGTTATTAATTTTATTATAAAATATTATTATAATTACCTCTATAATCAGATAATATATCAATTTTTTGATTTCTAGTTATTCATAGAAATGGATCATTTTTCATTTTGAGAGACATAGTTTAAACTCTATTTAGGTGGCCTTGATTATTTTCAAAGGTTTGATTCATTATTAATGAAATTTATTGTTTATGTGATGTATACAGTTAACATTTAGTAATTAAATTATAAAAACATGAATTTTTATATTAATGAAGTAAATATCATCCATTGATTTTATAAAAGTATTGATTTTTATTTCTTTCTTAAAAAATTTATTTATTTTGATGACATTAAATTGACATGAATTATGAATATTTAATATTGTTAGGTGACTTAATTGATCTGAAAAAATTATTAGAGGTGAAAATTGATATGAAAATTGTTTAAATAAGATTTTAATAAGTATTTAAAGGATTCAAAAAATATTATTATATTATAAAAATAATATATATACATATATTGACATTTGGAAGATTTATATGAATTTGATAACATATTAATTATAAAATATTTAAATAGAAATTGTGATATGTGTGATATAGTTATGATTTTAATTATATTATTTTTTATACCTTGTATGATATGTTATACTAAATGGGTATTCACATTTCTATACATTATTCTGATATATTATGAAAAATATGGTATGAACATGCATTATTCTATGAAATGGTTCAATATGTCAGAGAAATAGGATATAGATGTGTGTTTCGTTATATCTTTGTCTGGTATGAGATATGAGATGAGGTTTGACCATGTGTTATGTTTTTCCTTGGTTTGAGACATGTGTTTTGATGGTGTTATGATTGGTTCATAACCAATATATGTTTTTTAAAAATTTAATTATTTTGTTTCATGGAAATAATACAGTTTTATTGTTTTTTTATATTTTATAATGTATTATATAGGTAAATTCATTAATTTTCATACAATTATACACATGATGTCACATTAAACATTTATAAATGTCTATATACATTGGTGTCATCCTATTAAGATTATTCTCAAACTCTATATGTACATATCACGTGTAAGTCTAAAATTTACACATTATGATGATGGGAATAGAAATTAAACTATATAAATTGGAAATGGATGAGAGAATCTTTGAGATTAATTCACGATCTTATAGAGATATTACAGAGGGGATTATTTTACTACATAAATTTGATTTTCTGATTATATTGAATGTGGATATTTTTATATTCCATATATATCTAGTTTTTTTTTGATATTTTTTTTAATATGATTTATTAGTATCATTTTAGATTTTATATTATAATGAATGACTTCTTTTCTGTAATTTTTTTAATTTTTTTAATGAATTGGAATATTATAAAAAATGAAAGGGAATATTTATTTCCATATTATCTTGATAAACTATTAGTGCTAGTCAACAACTTTTAGTGATTATATAATGTATTTGAGGCATTTTATTATTTCATCTTTGGGAAATGGTTATACCAGGGAACAATTTTACATTATTTATGATGAGAGAGTGTGATCAAAATGGGAACATGTGGAAATTTCAATAGGCGAAACACAAACCATACACATTATATACTCAATTTTTGTTTATTAGAAATGTTATTATAAAAAGAAGAAGAAAAATTGGTAATAAAAAAATCAAAAAAGTCAATATAAATACTCACACACCCCAAACTACTACCTTCTCTCTACTAGATAATTCATTTTTTACAAGGATATTGATAAAAACATAACATAAAAAATAAAATTTCTACTCTAAAAAATTGGATGATCAAACTAAACAGAACATTGTAAAAACCATCATCAATATTTTACCCAAAACAATCCAGTTATCTAGTGTTATAATATAAATACAATAACAAATAATATCACATACATAATGATAAAAAAGTCCCACCACGACTAATTTCAATTAATATGTAAATATATTCAACAATTGGGATATACTTTTTGATAATGGTATAGTATATTAAAGGTGTGAAAATGTTATTTATTCCCTCAATATTAATATAAGTGTATCCCACACTCAATTTTATAAATATGTTTAGCTTTTTTTCATGGAATATCACCCCTTACATTAAGGAAAAACATTAAAAAGAGGTAAAACCATCATCAATATTGACCCCAATCTCAATCATGGTGTAGTGTCTACAAATAATGGAAAGGATCTATTGACCCTTCTATATAATCTTGTTGTTTTTTCATACTCTACAACAAAAATAATATATATGTTATTCAATAATCTTTCATCCAAAAAGTATGGGGGTAAAAATTAAAAATGAAAACGATCTAGGAAAATCTATATAGCCAATCCTAATATATCTTTAAGTATAAATTTTATATTAAAATTAGCTAAAATAAGCTCATAAAATTGTATAAATCAACCAATATATAAGTTTGATTTACTGTAATCTATCTGTGGGGCATGAACTACGTAAAATCTAATCAGAACCTTCTTAAATCCCTTAGAGTTTCCATGATCTCACTATTAAACTAGGTATACTTTTTTGAAGAATATCCTTTATACCTAAATTTAAATTATTCAACAATAAAATAGATTGGTTAACATTTTTTACCCAATAATGGAGCATATATATTTGATTAAATGTTACATAAATTAACATTCTAACATAAATATCCATTCATGTGTTCTTAGAACCCATTCATCCACCCTGTTCAATTCCTATATATTCCAGTAAATTATCTCTATGAGGATTTATATGAAAATAATCTGGAAAAGAAAAAGAATTTATATGATGTAATAACAAAATTTCCAAATTTTATACCATAATTGTGAAAACAAAGATACCCAGATCACCAATGTCAGGATGGTTTCCATTAAAATTTTTACCCAATTGTTTTAGAACACTATAAACAACATCATTATAGAAGAAGTTTTCAGTGATGAATAATTATCACAATTAACTATCATAACACCAATAAAATTTTTGACATCATATACACAAAAAATACACTTGGATTTACCTCCATTGAAATAATAACTCACTTCAGGATGATTTACCTAAAATTCATAAATTTTATTGTTTAGCTTTTAAAAACCCTTCAATGAATGTCTAAATTGATCGATCAAACAATTAGAAAAACTCAATTCCATAGCACTTATACAAAATGACAAATCAAAAACTATAGTTTTTTGAATAATTTTTTTGACCAAAATAAAAAATATAAATATATCATCTAAAATGAAATTAAAATAAAGAGTTAATAGAATAATTAAAAAATCAATTACGCTGCTCTTAAACCATCTCCATAAGAGTTTCAAATTCCTCAACAAAAATAACCCATTTATATATTTTATATATAAAAATAAAATCATACAATACAAAATTAAATATCCCCTAAATATTTATTTGGGAAGGAAACAAATTATAAGTTATCAATAAAATTCAAATGTTTTGGAAAAAGTTTAAAGAACATAAATGGATTCTTTTAAAACAACATTACACCTTTTTATATATAACATGTCAATGGAAAAAAATAAATAATAATTATCCTTTATCATTAAATAATATAATCCATAGAATATTTACTTATATATTACACATACATTTATTATATATAAATATTATAGAGAATGATTAATTTAATTATGAAACCATATTTATATTAAAATGTCAAAACAACTAGAGGATCAATTTTCCACCATAATCCCATTTTTTAGAAATATTTTTAATGAATTTAAAATTATTTCAATCAATTAGTGATTACTAATAAATAACATTAAATCATTATAGTAAACACTAATAAAATTTACAATACACTAGAAAATAAAGTGTAGTAATAGTTTTCAATCAATTACATCTCCGAATGAATGAATCATTCAACATTAATATATGATTTTAAGTGAATATTTTCTTGATTGGTTCATTTGAGTTAATAATTTTTAAAAATTTCACAGAATAGAAAATTTATATTCTAAATAAAACACTTAATACATATGAAATAACATTATACAAAATTTATTAAAATATTATTTGTAAATTATGAGAAAATATCCTCATATCATGTCTATAAAATCATCTCAACTTATCAGGAGACTTGCAATCTTCATTTGTTATAATCACACAAAATAACAATTTTATAATATTAAATAATCATATAAATCTTATAAATTGGTAAAATAAAGTTGATTCTCATTGAGTAGTGTAATAACAGAAACTAGATTATAAATATTTTCATTCTCCCCTTCTATGGCTCAATTACTCATCCAAATTTGGATTCTATATCTTAGAATTCTCTAAGATCATAAGAATCCCAAAATCCAATTCATACGAAATATATGACATACAATGAAAAATAATAAATGGTGGTAAAATAATTGGAAAAATAGATATATCAATTTAGAAATGATATAAATGAAGGATTATGAATTTATTACCTCCCATGGCTATATATAAATTTAATTTAGAGTGTGGGTTAATATTCATCTAGGTAAGGAATACAATTGGACAAATGGAAGAAGAATGAAGCATAATATTTAAAAATAAATAGATTTTTAATTATTAAATTAATTTTTCATGATATAATATTTTTAATTGAACTATTATTATAACTTTAAATAAGACATCATTAACATGCATGATTTATAAATTGTACAATGAAACTATAAAGATCCAATACATTATCCTAAATGAATTTTATAGTTTACAATAATTGTTTATAAAAAACAGTGCTAATTGTGTTGGTCTTTAACACACCATTTTAAATTCCATTATCACTCAATTAGAAGGAATACTTTTCCAAATCTAAATATTCCATCAGGTCATTCTTGAATTTTAAACACTTGAAAATACATTATATTGATGTTCTATCCCCATTCAATACAAATGTGAAAAATTATCTCTAAAATCCAACCATACTTTTTATGTTAAAATCCAAAAATACTGTCAAAATTATTATAAAAAATTATGGGTTTTATATTAGATGATGTTATTAATAGAATATAAAAAATAATGAGGAATTAGATATAAAATATATTGATTTAATGAATAATTTTTTTAAGAAAATTGTTTTTCTTTCAGAGTCTGAAATAAAATAGAGATAAAATAATTATAGAAAAATAAATTGAATATTAAATATATTTATACATATGGGAATGACATTACATAGTTATAAGGATATAACATAATGTTTATTATTTATTAAAAAAGGAGTTAGAGTTTGAATATTTTTAAGATAATTCTCAATGAGATAGAAAAGTAGAAATTATTATTTTTAATTTTCTATAATCTCAAGTGGTATTGTATAATAAGGGAAATATGAATAATAAAACTAGGTGTTCATAAAGTGTTAATAAAGAATAAAATATAAAATATTCAATTTTTTTGAAGGAAAAACTCTATTAATTGATTATAGGAAATCAAAGATGGAATTAAATATAATAAAAATATAATTAAAGATAATGAAATATTCCACTAATTGAATTTGGTTCCCCTTGCATTGAACAACCACAAACAATATCGATTTCCATATAGGCTTAAAGATCTAACCTAATATAAAAATCAAAATAATTAATTTGATGTGATAAAATAACATTGGGAAAATATTTACCATCCTAAATAAGACCCAACCAGTTATATGAAAATAAAAGTGAAGAACCTTTTTTATGAAATAAAATATCTGAAAACAATTCATAATAAAAATGAAAAAATTATATTTTAATAACTGAATCATCTGGAAAATAAAATCTAATTGAATGAACATATAACATAACCATATCATAAACCTCCTTCTCCATCTCTCTGCGTTTACCCAATGATCTATAATAAAGTTCTAAAAATAATATAATTTTTTATTTTACTTGAATTATAGCCAATAACATCTATATATGCACCAAAGTAAACCATTAGCTATTGAGAACAAAAATTAGTAGAATTTCCCCAATGACTCCGATGAATTATCCCAAAATATTAATCCCAAATATTAAATTTCAATTAAATGTAAAAAAAATTCAACAAGAAATTTACTAAACATTGTATTAAAATAAAAAATTATTAAATTTTCGTATAAAATAATATATTTTCAAAATGTAGTTGATGAATGAACAATACAATTCTCTCTCTAATTGACATATCCATTTAGAAAAACACATTATTTTTATTATAAAATTATTATTATGGTAACCCAAAACATATAAATATTATCCCTACCAATTCACATATATGATCAATGTCAAATTTATTGATATTGAACCCATCGTATAAAAAATTTCTCATTAGGGTTTTCCTTAAAAAATATTATGTTGGAACACACCATCTAGTTATAAAAACATTATCAAAATGAGTGTCCACATCACTAAAAAATAATTTTATCAATGTTTTCAACCATTCATACACCTATAACCACAACCATAAACAAATAACAACCCATAATAGACGAGTACTTATTGTGAATTTATATATTTATTCATGTAAATTTTTTCCATCCAACAAACTAACTGAATGAAGTAATACTTCTAAAAATAATTCAATAAAATATAAAATTAAAATATACCCTCATGTTTTTTAAAACTAAATAAATAATAATTTTCCCTAGATAAATCTCAAATACAATAACATTAATAAACATTATATGATACCATTAACTAAAAAACCATTATATAAATCAATATAATGAAATCCATAAAAATTCATAAAATTAAATCAATGTAATGGTTTCAATTATAATGTCACCTATATAAAGTTGTTAAAGATATTATTTATTTTATTTAGTTTTATTGGAACCATATTGAAATTTTAGAAATTCTAGAAATTATTATAGATTAAATGTTTTATATTGTTGGATAGAGGGACCATGAAATGTCAAATTAAAGGGAATGAAATTTTGGTTATTGAAAAATGCATGGTGAATTGAATATTTCCAAGTACCATGAATTCGAGTTGTGAATTATTATGGAAATTGTATTATTTTGAAATAAAAAAACCATCTTTGTAGTTTCAAACTATCATTTCCCTCTATGTCATTTTGTATTTGATTATGGGGGATTTCATCTCATGACTTCCTTTTCCCCTAATTTCCATTGATGAATCCAATTTTATCCTAATTGAATATTTACAGTGATCCATTAATAGGGTTTCTCTCTTATTTTTTTTCATAATCATCTCATATTTCACTAATAACATTCCATATCCTTCCATGGATGCGAAATCAATTCTTGGTGGTATATGAAAATTAGTTGATTTAATGTTTAGGGTGTGTGTATTACCTCTAATACCATAATTTATTTCATCATGAAGGAATCATATCATTCATGTTTCTTTGAGGAAGGTGATTTTTTTCATTCTATTATTTTATAAATAATTCCATGGTAATGGGTTTCAAAAATGTTTTTTCATGGGTTTAAAAACTAAATTACATATTTTATGTATCAATTATAAGTTTAATAAATTTTTTGGGAATTATATTCATTTTAATGAATCCTGTTTTAAATTTAATATATTTTTTTATTTCTATTTAATTTAAATATAAAAAATGAAAAAAAGTTATAAACAATTATTTTATTATTCCATGTAATTATTTAACCATTATTGATGATGTTAATAATATATTTTTTATGGAATTAATTATTTAGAATAGATGAGAAATGTTTTTTTCTATAATAAAGCACCCAGGGGTGGGTGGAGTGATTTAGTTATTTTTTATATAAATATAATGGGTATTTTTAATACCTCATGGAGGTTGTAGATATATGTTTTTTTATATTTTTATCCTAGTGATAGGTAGTTTTGATTTTTCATTTTATTAGAAAAAATGAATTATGTTTTCTTCATAACTAATAGATAAAATTCGTACCTATCTCTCTCAAAATAGTGGGGGTATTCGAATCAGATTTGAGAAAGTATGTTTCATTTATGATTTGAAAAATAATTTTTGGTTGGACCTATAATGAGAAATATTTATATTTTAGTAGCATACATCATGATATATTGATATTTTTTAAGATCTATTTGGGTGTTTTTGGATTTTCAAACACTCTATTATTTATCAACATTTTGAATTTTTTTTATTTAAAGTAGAATGTGTATTGAAAACTTATTTTAATTTTACATGATATTATTTTATAATACTCATGGTGTTTTAATTAATCATTTTCAAACTATCATGAATGGAATATTTTTCAAATGAATTTAATTGAATATTTAACGGTTTCCTATTAGGTTCTGTACATAAAAAATACCTCAACAATTTAGTGTGTATGTATTTTTGAATTTCTATGATGTTTGTCACACCCCAAACTTGTAATCACTTTTTTAGTAATTTATTGATTTTGAATCCTTTTATTGTGGTTTAGTTTGATTCTTCGATTGAATTTTTTTTGATAAATCATGTTTTTGGGCTTAGTAGTAACTAGCACACAACCTGTACATGGATAAGGGTAACCATGTGGGCTCTCCCAAGGTACCATGTGGATTGTTTTGGGATTTAGCTGTAAGATTCATGGGTTACACAAAGTTCGGGAATCAATGAATTTATCATGAATGTGGTTTTTCCCATTTTTATAGTGTCGACCACACTATTTGCGAACAGTTTGTAAAACCATGTGGCCAAACATTGTGAGCTACCCAGATTTTAAAAATATCGAAATTCATTTCTTTTATACCCTATTTTTTCCCGTTTTGAGATTTCCAAACTCTTGGTCGTTTATGATGCATGATGGAGTCCCCAAACCCATCCTCCTTTGGTTATCGTTTCATTATATATTCTCTTCATTCGAATCTACGGTTAGCTTATGGGGGTTTCGACCATTTTCCCTTCTCTCTCTTTTCCTATCATGGATTCTTGGTGTTTCCTTGGCTGGATATTGTTTGGAAAAAACCTATTGTCTAGGGTTGATGTGTTGAGTTTTTTTTGTTTTGATCTAGTGTGTGCATATTGTTTGTTGGGCTAGATCATTCCTTCCCTTGATGTTTTATCACAATTGAACGTCATTGAGATACATGATTCCATTATATTCCATTCTAACTCATTCTATTATATGGTCGTGGATTTTTAAATAATTTGAAATTATTTTTCTCAGTCATATGGTATGATTCCTTATCTTGGTATGATGTTTTATGATGGAAAAAATTTGTGGAAGTGGATTATGAAAAGGGGGTTTGTTTAATGATGTTATATTGCTATGCATAAAAGGTGGTTGTAAAAACGTAAATTTATCCTTTAAAATGAAACTGTGTATTTTGGGTGGTTTTTAAACTTGGTTACATTATGATATCATTATTGTATTGTTAACATGAAATTTTTTGTGTGGATTTTTTACTTTTATGAAATGACTCTCTCATGTGGTTGTTACATTGTATTAAAAATAAGTGATGTTTCATTGAAATAATGAATTTAGTGTGAATTGAAGTTCACACGTGTCTGATGATGGATTTTAAAAATAAATGGTTTTTGTTTCATGTTAGATTCCTTGTTGTTCTTTATAAATACACTTTTCAATTGTGAAAGTATTATGAGGCATGATATGAAAAGAGGTTTCAATGTGAATGTGAATTTTAAAGGGGATATGCCCACAGATATGTTCGGTTTGCACATGATTGGTTTTTTTGTGGTTTAAAATCATTTCATAAATTGTGAATGTGGTGTGAGGTTTATTTTAAAAAGGATTGGGTGGGATTAAAAACATGGAAAAGGATACTTTCCCATGAGTTGGATGTTCATATTTGTCTTTGTAAAAGTTATTTGGGGAATGTTTGGAACATAAGATGTGTTTTTTATTGAAATTGGTATAATGGGCCTCTTGTCTTTATGCATAAAAGTTGTGTTTAATAATGTTTTTGATATTTTTTAAAATGAATTAAAATTTATAATTTTTAAGGCATAGTTGGAATCTTTTCATGTTTTTAAAAATTGTTAGATAGATTATGTGATGCGGAGTACTAGTTTGAACTTGTGAAAGGACTGTAATGATATGAGCACCCCTATGGAGGTTTACCCAGTGTGGGTTATCACGTGGTTCTTGTTAGTGTTTGGGGTAGGCAAGTATGCAGGCAATAGGTGTGGTGAGTCACAAGTGTGGGGCCCTCCTCCATTCTCCCTATACTGTTACTATGGGTTTCTTCGGTTTCTTTTATTGGGTTGAATTATAGTTTCTTATCAACCCTAATTAGATGGGTTGGAACCCATAGGACGTTTTGGAGGATTTCTGTGATTGTGCTACTTGACTGGAAGTTAGAATGACACGTGAGTTATTGACTATGGAGCTTCACCATATGTCATCAGTTATGTTTGACCCGAGCAAGCCCAAGAATCAGTCTAGGGTTTTTTACGATACACCCATGGTATAATATTGATAAGTTCTTGTGTATATTCTACTTTACATCGTTTTTTTCTACACTTCTCAAAAAATATTCATAATGACATGGTATTACTTTGTTTTTATTTGTTTTGGGTATTTGGTTTTGAAATGGTTATTCATTTTGAAAATGGAGATTTGATGGGTAAATTTTGGAAAAGGGAAAACTGTTTTTTTATAAAAAAGTTAAATACATATTATTTTATATTTTTTCCAAAATAGTGGTTTTGGAAAGTTTTAGGAAAGGAAATGTATGGATTATATTGTGGATTCTTATTGAGTGGTGAGGATCACACCCTATATGTACCATTTGGTGTTGGTAGACCTGACCTATTTTGAATGTGTCGGTTTTTTATCATTTGTTCTATGTTAGAGAAAGTTTTTCTTGTTGTTGTTAGTGTTCAAGAGGTAATGTGGTTATCATGATACAATGGCTTACTAAAAAGACCTGAGCCCGAGTTACCAGACTCAACCCTTATAAATTCAGTATATTTTTCTCTGAAAGAAAAATAATGAAAATACAACATTTGAATAACATATCAAGACTATTTACTTGTCTATGATTTGGATAATTAAATACAGACTTTAAATTCTGACATAACTGTAAAATTTGAAATTAAATAAATGGAATAATCTTTAACTCACAGCCTCCATATAAGAAAATTAATCACTGATAAATCTTTTTAACCTATAAAAATGAATTTAAAACATAGGGTGAGCATTTAAAATTCCCAATAAGGGGTTTTAAAACAACTAATAAATTATTTTAAAACATTTCACGTAAATAAATATACTTACTTAAAATATATTTTCATAACATTTTTATACTAAATAAATGTATTTTGAAAACCATTAATTTGAAAAAGTAATTAAAATTTAAAATTCATAGGGAATTTTCAATAAAAAATAATAATTTTCTACTGGGTCATTCTAGATACATGAAAACCCATTATTAAAACCATAACACATGTCCTCCAGACATATAACATATAGAACAATATTCTCTTCTGTCTTATGGGTTCTCTCCATATATCAACCACATAACATACATGGGCCAATTTCTTGAAAAAACGTTTCCTTAGGGCTTCCATTATCTTTCCTAACCCAATGAATTTCATATTATGTTCATATTATAATTCCCTTTAAAAGAAAATAAAATATCTCGTAACATTTCATATGCAATTTCTCAAGAATTTCTAAAATATTTTTAGGAGAATACCATTCCTAAAATCAATATAATTATTTGAAATTCATAAATGGAATAACTAACTAAATAAATACACATGTGAAAATAAATATATAGAATTCCATTTATAATCCAGTTGTTGTCCATTTCACTTTATGCTTAACATGAAATGTGGTGTAGATATAGGTCCTCATATGAAATGATAGCTTGTTTAGATATGACACATTATTCTCTGTGTCTGTGTGTATTTCTTTAAAATCAACATTATTTTTCCAATGATAAAATATAACACATGCAAACTTTAGGATTGGGATTAAATTTTAAAAAGAGGACAATTATCTAATATATATATATATATATATACTGAAATTATATTGTTATATATTCTTACACCCCCCATATAAATATATTTATATATATAACCTAAAAATAATTTGATGAAGAAGAATGAATCCTTACAAAATAATTCCAAATAACAAATCCATTACAAAATATTGTTTAAAAGGTGAAATTTAAAATATAACCCTCTTTTGAAAAAATTTAGTTATATATATATATGTATATACTTGTAAAATAACATTACTTGATAAAAAATAATTAAACTCATACATATATTCATAAGATTTAAGGATTAAAAAGAATCAATTATTATTTTTAAAAAAATTATTTTCATAAAAACTATTAAAATGGATGGGAGATGGAAATATATATATATATTTATATGAACATATATATATATATATACGTGTGTTCTAAAATAAAACACAAAATAAAATGAACCCTCACAAATTAAATTTGATAATAATAAATCCCTTAACTGATTTGAGAATGGAGGGAAAAGATGTTGCAAAATGCACGGAGGAAGGTGGGGTTCTTTTATTTGTATCACATATTTATATAAAAAATTTATATGCCCTAGTTTCTAAGAGATAAAGAGTGTTTTTTAAAACAAAACCATGTCCCACAAAAAAACCTACTATAAATCAAAAAAATGACATGATTTTCTTTTTACAATCATGTTGTAACTTTATTATTATATTTATTCATCTTTTCTAAATTTTGTTTTAGCATTTTTTTTAAACCAATCATCATTTTTCTAAATTAAACCACTTTCATGTTTCCCATATTTTGATGGTTAGGTTAATTTTTTCATGCAATCATTACTATTATATTATTATATTTTCAATCAAATTTCATTATTTTATTTTGTTTTATTCATTCCACGTTTTTCTATATTTTTATTACATCACATTTTTAACTTTTTGTTTGTCTCTATCTATTGTATTCTCAAATTTTGAATTTTTATAAAAATCACATTTGAAAAAAAAAATATGAAATTCATTTTTTTATACAAAAAATTTTAATCACAAACTTTTTAGACCCATCAATCTAAAGCATGTATTTTGATAAAAAAAATTAATATATCTATTTATAAATTATAAATTTTTTAAAACTAATAACTAATATTTTTTCAAATATTTATAAAATATATTAACATAAATATAATTAATTTTCATAAATATATGTTTTCTATTAATTATTATTATTAAGACATTTATTTAGTAGAATGTTATAAAAAATTAAGAAAATTTTAATTAAATTTCTTGGGGTGTTTCATTATTTCCCCCTTCATTGAATTGCACCTTCACAATTAAATCTTAGAGATAGGTAATAGAATTTTACAAAGGAGGCATACTTAAATTACTAAATTTGACCTAATTTTCCAAAATTAACCAGACCATTACTCTAATACTAACTGAAAAGACCAAATCCCGAGATACTGGACTCAACCATTATAAAT
The DNA here is from genome assembly GCA_963277665.1 of Viscum album. Taxonomy (NCBI): domain Eukaryota; kingdom Viridiplantae; phylum Streptophyta; class Magnoliopsida; order Santalales; family Viscaceae; genus Viscum; species Viscum album. The sequence continues at coordinate 1,205,426,285 of OY728127.1, read as the reverse complement.
ATTGTCTATTTTATTTCAAAGAAACAAAATAAATATACAAAATTTTAATTACATATCAAGATATTTTATAGGTATACACTTTAGAGAATTAGATATAAACTTTACATATCAACAAAATTGTAATGTATTAAATTTATTAAATGTATGAATCTTATGTGTTCTTCTTCTATGTACTAAAACACATCACAGATAAATCTACTAAACTTATAAAAATTAATTTAAAACATAGGATGAGCATTTAATATTCAATGTAAGTGGTTTCAAAACAACTAATAACTTATTTCAAAACATTTCATAAAAAATATATAAATTAAAATATATATTTCAATAAAATATGAATTCTAAATAAATGTTTTCAGAAAACCAATAAATTCAAAAAATAATTATAATTGAAGTTTTTTTGAGAATTAATCTTCAAAAATAATAATTTTCTAGTTGGTCGTTCATGATACATGGTAGAACATAAATAACCATAACATAAGGCATCTAGACATATCACATATGGAACAATGTTCCATTAAGTAGTATGGGTTCTCTCCCCATAATAATCACATATCATACTAGTTCCAATTGTGAACACATTTTTCATGGAACTTCCATTTTTATTACAAACCCAAAAAAATATCAAATTATGTTTATATTATGATTTTGTTTTAAAATAAAATTAACATTCTCATAACATGTCATCAGTGATTTCTAAAGAATTTCAAAAATAGTTTTAGAAGAATCCCATGCTTCAATAAATATCTTTATTTTGAATTCATAAATGATTTGGTGAATGAAATAAATACACATGTGATGTAAAAATTCATATAATTAAATTCGTAATATAAAATAGGGAAATTTCTATTTATGCATGACATTCCAAGAGGTGAAGATACAAATTCACACATGAAATGATAACATGTTTAGAATAATCAGATAAAATCATTCCTTTTTAAAATACAAGCGAACCATTTCGTAATCAATTTAACATACAAAATATAATATTATAGGTAATAATAAAAAAAATCATAGTTTAATAAAATATGAAAGTTTGAAAAATAGTTACATACATATGTGTGTGTGTGTGTTTATTTATAATCAACATAATTTTTCCAATGTTAAATTTAACCCATACAAACCTTAGGTTTAGGATTAAATTTTAAAACAAAACTCTTCATCTGATATATAAATATATATTGAAAATAGATTGTTATATATGTGTATATATGTACACACACAAAGATATATATATAACCTAGAAATAATTTTAAGAAGAAAAATGAATCCTTATAAAAATAATTCAAAATCACAAATCAATTAAGAAATATATGTTAGAAGAGAAAATATAAAATATAGCCTTCATCTGAAATTTCTTAAAATTAATGAAAGATAGGTGTCTATATATATATATATATATATTTGTATATACAGTTATATATATATGACTTGTAAAATGAAACACAAAAAATGATCCTTTAAAAATTAAATTTGAAAATAATAATTCTCTTTCCTTAAATGATAATATAAGGAAAGGTTGATGGTCAATGAAAGGAGGAAGGTGGGGTTCTTTTATGAGTCTCAAATATTTATATAAATTTTTTTATGTGTCTTAGCTTCTAAGATAAGCTATGTGTTTTTAAAATAAACACCCATAAAAACATTTGGTTAAACTAAAAAATGACATTATTCCATTTTAAAATTCATATTGTTTTTATTATTATATTTATTCAACTTTTTTTCCTTTCATTTTTTCATTTTAATTTTTAAACCTATCATCTCTTTTTTTTATTCAAATAACTTTCACATATTCCTTATTTTTATTGTTAGGTTACTTTTTTCATGTAAGCATTACTATTATATTATTATATTTCCAATCACATTTCTTAATTTTCTTTTGTTTTAAATATTCCATGTTTTTATATATTTTTGTTACATCAGTTTTTTTTAACTTTTTCATTCCCTGTATTTTTTAAATCTCATATTTGATTCTATTATAAAAATTACATTCTAAAACAAAAATATCTAAAATTCGTTTTTCTAATATGACTAATTTAAATCATATATTTTTTAAACTGTTTTATTATTGTTAATTTTTTTATAATAAATATATCATATATATTTATAATTTATAAATTTTATAAAACTCAGACACAATATATTTTCAAATATTTATAAAAAATAATATATTGAAACTAATAATTTTCTTAAAAAAATGTTTTACATTAATTAATATAATTATTAAAATTTTATAAAAAAATTTTATACACAATATAAAAAATTAGTAATTAAATTTATTGGGGTGTTAGATTCAATATTAGTGTTGTTTTTATTTCTATTCTATATTTTAGTTGTTTTATTTGGATTAGTTTCTATATTATTGATGATCAATTGTTAGATCTTGTTTCATATTCAGTTTTTGTTATTTTTATCCTTGTAATTTATTGGTCTAAATTCTTCCCACTAGATTATCTTTAATTCCCGACACTAGTTTCCAACTGACGGGGATCGAGAATTCCCTTAAGGTCATGTCTCAGACTGGGATGGGTGTCAGGTTGGATGACATCCTAGATTGAATCGTGAAAAAATGGTATCAGAGAAGGTTCACTATTATTTGGGTTGTAAAGTAGATCAGAGATTGGACTATCCGGTCATGAGAGTTAGGTAACTAATGAGCATTTCAAACTCTTTCTCATTCTAAACCTGTAGTTTCTTCAGGTACAATGGGTTTTGAGTCATTGTTTTTTATTTTATTATTTTTTTTGCGTTATGATTAGAAATAGAATCAATCCCATGTTATGTCGGGATTTCACATATTGTATTGACCCATGTTGAGTCCGAATACACGGTTCAAGGTCCTCAAAGTTGAGAATTCTTACATAGGGTATAGTTTTCTAACCATCTCACTAGTTAATTGAGGAACACTATTTCTACACCCCAATTGTTTTCCATGAGTTATGTTTTATTTCAATGTTGACCTGTGTGACCAAAATTATAAAATGAAATTTGTTTTTAAAAATGAAAATATTTCTTTCACGAGGCTTGGGATAAAAAATTTATAGGATATTTTAAAAATGAAATTGATTTTGTCCTTAGTTCCATTGTGAAAATAGATGAAAATAATTGATAAATGTTTAAATTTTGTGATAAAATGTCATGTGTCACCCTTTTTAATCATTATGACTATTAACATGTTTTTGGGATTGAATTAGATGTTCATGTTGCAATGTGTGCGTGGAATATGTTGAAGTGGACAAACCCATATGTGACAGTTCATTGGATTCCATGAGTGGGTACATGAAATTAATGTCTTGGAGTGGTTTTTCCAAATGGGGTTTGAAAGGGAAAATGTTTTTGGGAATTTTTTTCAATTAAGAAGTGGTTTTTTTGTGAAAAGTGGGCTTAGAATAAGGATATTTTTAAATTGAAATGAAAAATATGGGTTTTTAAAAACATGGAATTTTATTGTATTTATATGTGTTTGGCTTGGGAGCCTGTTGTTTTGGCTCATGTTGCACTTTTTTATTCTATTTTAGATTAATTTTGATTTTGAATTTTTGTTCTTTATATTGATTAGTATTTTCCACCCAGAAAGGCCCATAATGTTTCAAGAGGGTATTTCCTAGATTCCCAATTCTTCCTGAGTGTATCATGTTAATCATAGAGATAATGGTCTGTTAGAGGTAGTGGATTGGCTTGTGGATGTTGAGTGTTTCATACAATCATTGGGATATCCCTAAGATATTATATCTCATGATGTTTTGGGTTTGTTTAAGGGTCTAGCGTTGCACTAGTGGAAAGTTATTTCTCCATCATCGATGCAAGTAGGGATGATGTGAGAAGTGTTCAAGTTAGTTTTTTCTGATAGTTTATACATGAGGAGGTGAATGCATGAAAGGTGATTGAGCTTTGAGATTTTTTGAAGGGCTTGTGGTTAGTGTAATATTATATTGACTACATCAAGGAGTAGGTTTCCTTCCTTCTATAAGAATCATCAGTGGATCAAATGAAAGCTCCTTTTTTGGGATCTTTGTCTGGAGATCTCCTAAAAAGTCATCTCCTCTGACAAAGCTTATTTTGATAAGCTGGTGGAAGATGTAATAATAGTTGATTTAGTTCTTGGAATGATGTTAATGGTGGTTGTCTCTCATGATGGTTCCCCTTATGGAAGGAGGGATGTTCCAACAGAACCAGTTACTAAAAAACCACATTCATTGGTTCAGTTTATAGTTTGTCAGACTGTTCACTCCTATTCCACTAATGTAGCCAATTTGGGAATTCAAAGTCATCTGGTCTTGATCCCCCATGTCTTATCATTATTGTATCCATTTTGGACATCTGAAGATGTTTTATAAGAACTATTTCTTCAATAATGGAGTTTTGATTAGAGGATGTCGACTTCTAACTATGAGATAGTAGATGCTTGAACATTGTGTGCTCTACCCATAGGCATCAGATGGAGTATGGTGAACTATTAAGAAATGATGGGGGTGAGTAAGGAATCTTTTTCCAAATTTTCCTCCAATGTTGAGGTGGATACATTCAAATTTTCTATATTTTTGTTTTTCTGTTGATGTATGTTCATATTTATGTTGTAAAAATGTGTTAAACATGTTCTTTTATAGTCCAAGTGGTTTTGTTTATATGAATATGAAACATTAAATGATTAGAATTTCTTGAATATGTTCCTTGATTTCAATTAGGCTTGTTTCGATAGATATGTGTCGGTGGAAAATCAATGATCATCACTTTTTTAGGATTAAGTTCTGGTATCATCAATGGTTTCCCCTTCTGTTTGGGGGATGGATAATGTGTAGAATTTATAATTCGGATGGTGCTATTGTATTGATTGTATGGAAAGATGGATATATATTATTTGGGAGTTCCCATATAATATAGACCAAGGAATAGTGTTTGTAGTTTCTGTTTCGGTGCTGCCATGTTAAAATTTATAATGTCGGTGGTATTAATTGAGTTCTTATAGTGGAAAAAACCCTCTTATATTCTCCCTCTATTCTAAATGTTATTGTTTACTATAGAGATGGTCAGGAGTGAATTTTTAATGGAAATTTCACTGTGAGAATCATGTTTCCAATTGATTTTTATTAGGAAAGAAACTATGTCTTGATTACCTTTCTATTGGGAGACTTTCTTGGGGAAGAATGTTTTTTTTGGTGGGGAGAATTGTTGCACTATGACCACTTAAATACATATTATTTTATTCTTTTATTGATCTTGGATCTTGTGGTTGTGGTTTGGGTGGAGTATTAGTGGGATGGTTTGAGTTTTTGTTGAAAAATAGTTTTTTTGGGCTTTGCAGCAGCTGGCACACAGCCAGAGTATGGTTAAGGGAATCTTTATGGACTCACATAGGTAAAGGTAGGGATATTTATTGGGTCTATGAGTAAGGATCATGTGATTCACACATTTTGGTAAATCATGTGTCAACCATGAGTGAGGTTCTATAAATTTGGATAGTAGAGACAACATTGTTTCTGCACATTTTGGCAATTCGTGTGTCCAAATCAAGTGAGCATCCAAAATATTAAAAATATTGGAATTCCACGTTTCCCATCCACAATTTTTAACCCCTTTCAAAATGACTTCCCTCTTGGTCATATTTGGTGCAGAAATGGGTCCTGAAACCCTCTCCCTTGGTTTCTCTTCACTCCATGGATTCTCCTTCTTCAAATCAAATTTTTTTTTCTATGGTTTTGGGAATTTTTTCTCTTATTTCTCTTCTACATATTGATTTATTAGTGTATCATTCGGGATTTCCTATTTTATTCACCCTAGAGGTTTCGGATGTTGTGTTGGGTAGTTTTTATTTGGATCTAGGGTGTGTGGATTGTCTGTTGGGCTCAAATTCTTCCATCCCTTCATGTTACATCGCATCTGTAGGTTGTTAAGGTAATTGTTTCCATTATTTTGGTTTCCAACTCATTCCATTAGATCCTTGTGGATTTTTAAAAAACATAAAAACAATTTCTCATGATTTTGGTATGATTTCATGGCTTGGTATGGTGTTTTATGTTTGATAAAATTTTATGAATGTGGATTAAAAAATAAGTATCATTTATCATGTTATATATCTATTCACACATGGTGGTTGTTAAAATGTCAATTGTTCCTTTAAATTAAATTTGTTTTTTTCAGTGGTGTTTATTCTTTGTTTCAATATGAAATTATTTTTTTATTGTGAACATAAAATTTCTTCTATGAATTGGTGATTTTATGGAAAGGAAATCATTTATTGTGGTTACATTGTTTTAAAAGAAATTGATGTTTCATTGAAAAGATTTATTTCGGGTGAATTAAATTTCGAATGTGTTGAATGTGGGATTACCAAATGAAAAGGGTTTTTTTGAAGTGATATTAGTTTTTCTAATTTATAAATATTAATTTTTTATTGTGAAATTATTACGAAGCATGTTATGAAAAAAGGTTTTGATGTGAATGTATATTTTGAAGGAGTTATTCCCCTGGAAGCATTTGGTTTTCACATTATTTATTCTTGTAGTGTTTTAAAATGATTCATAAATTGTTCATGTGGTGGGATGTTTATTTTCCAAAGGATTGGTTGTGTCTAAAAACTAGGGAAAAGGTGTTTGTCCCTAAAGTTGGTTTTTCGTCTGTGTTTACTTTAATGGTTATTTGAGGCCCGTTTGGAACTGAAGATATGTTTTGTAAAATGATTTGTATCATGTACTATTTTTCATTGTGTATAATGTGATGTTTGATGTTGTTTTTGAAATTGTTTTGTAATTGTATTGGAATTTACAATATTGATGGATTGGTTGGATTATTTTCATGTATTGACAAATGGTTTGAAAGATCATGTGATGTGGCCGCCTCATTGAAACTTGTGAAAGGATTTTTACAAGATAGTCACCCCTATAGAGGATTTTTTGATCTGGGTTATCATGTGGATATTGTTTCTATTTTGGGTAGAAAAGTATGTTGGCGATAGGTATGGTGAGTCACATGTGTGAGGGCCTTCTCTATTCACCATGTATTATTACCATGGGTTTTCTAGGTGTCTCGTAGAGGGTCAATTGATAGTTTATTATCATCACTGATTAGATGGGTTGGTAACTGTTGAATGTTTAAGAGGTCAGGTAGGATATTACTAATGGATTGGTAGTTATAATTGATAATGAGTTATTGAATATGGAGTTGCACCACATATCGACAAGTGAGTCTGACCCAAGTATATCTTGGGTTCGCTCTAGGGATTTTTCGGAGATTCTCATGTTTTGCTATCTATATGATTTTTTTTAAATTATTCTTCAATTTTTTTCTTTTTTTGCACTCCTCATTTATTTGTCATCATGAACTATTATTTCATTGTTTGGGAAATGGTTAGGGGATTTCGTTTTTAAATGGTGATCCATTTTGAGAATGGATATTTGGTGTGTATTATTTTGAAAAAGGGGAAGATTTTTTTTTTATAAAAATGAGAAATAAATATTCCTATATATTTATTCCAAACTATTTTTATGGACTATTTTGGGAAAATAAATGTTTGGATTTTGTGGTGGTTTTCTATTGAGTGTTGAGGCTCACACCTTACTTGTACCATTTGGTGTCGGTAGATATGAACTATTTTTTAGTTGTAGGTTTCTGGTTCAATTTCTCATAGTTGGAGATGGTTAGTCTTATTGTTGTTGGTGGCCAAGAGGTCTTGTGGAGATCGTGTTAATGTTTTTTGATCTTAGTGTTGTTTTTAGTTCTGTTCTATTTTTCAGTTTTTGTCTTTGGAATAGTTTGAATACTATTGATTATCCTTTTTTGCATCTTATCTCATATTTAGTTTTAGGTTATTTTAATCTTGGTAATTTATTGGGATAAATAATTCCCATTGGATTGTCTTTGATACCTGAAACTATTTTCTTACCCCTGTGGATCAGCAACTCCATTTGGGACATGTCTCTTACTAGGTAGGGTTTCAAGTTGTAAGATATCCTAGATTATTTCATGATCAGAGTTGGTTCACTATTATTTGAGGTGTGAGTCAGATCAGTGATAAGACTATCAAGACCTGATAGGTAGGTACGAGAGGAGAATCTCAAAAATATTTGTCATTATTATCCTAATGTTTCTTGTGGTAGTCATGGTTTTAAGTCATTTTTTTGAATTTCTTTTATTATTAGGCGATGAATGATAATGGAGGTGAGACGGTCTTATTTTATGATGTCACATGGAGTAGTGACCCACGTGGAGTCCGAGTATACTGTTTCAGCCCCTCTAAGTAGTTGATTTTTACTTGAAGAATGGTCCAATAACTATGTCACTATGTCAGGAATGACTACTATTCTGCACTTATATGGTTATTCATGATTTATATTTTGTTTTTGTCTCAGTTGTTGTGAGTAAACTTTTAAAATGATTTATTTAAATGGAAATTATATCTTTTATGTGGCTTTAGATTGGAAAATGATAGGTGTTTTAGAATAGAAATTGATTATGTCATGTGTTTTGTTTTGGAAATGGAATAAAAATATTGATAAATTATTATATTTGGTGATAAAATTGTAAGTGTGACCCTTGGTACTCTTTATGGATACTCACATGGGTATGGGAGTGAATGGGAAGTGAATGTTGGCACGTGTGAATGGAATAAGTGGAAGAGGTTGAACACATATGGGATGTTTCGTAGAATTACATGGTTGAGTACATGAAATTAAAGGCTTCAATTGGTTTTCCAAATTGGGATTTTAATGGTAAAATTATTTATGAAATTGGTTTTTCTTTCAGAAGCATTTTTTGTTTATGAAATGTGATCATGGGAGATGGTAGTTTTGAAATTGAAATGAAAAGGTGTCATTTTTTTATAAATACTAATTTTGATTGTTCTTTAATGTGTTTGGCGTGTGCGCCAATTGATTTGGACTAGGTTTCTCTTTTTTATTTTGTTTTATATTAATGTTGATTTTAAATTGGTGTTCATTTTTTATCATAATATTATTTCTAGAAAGGACTAAAAAAATTAGGAGGGTCATTCCATTTTATGGTTCATTATTTATTATTGCATGTTAATCGTGGTGATTGAGGACTGCTAAAGGAATTGGAGTGGCTCATGGAAGTTGAGTGTGTCTTCCAAACATTGGGAACTTCTGAATCTATTAGAGCTCGTGCCTCTAGGGGTTTGTTTGAGGGTCCAACATTGGACCATTGTAAATTTATTTCTCCTTCATCGATGCATGTTGGGATGTCATGGGAAGTGTTCAAGTCATTTTTTGCCTCGGGTTTTATACCTGGGGTGGTGAAGACGAGTAAGGTGGTAGAGTTACAGGATGTTATGTAGGGATAATAGTCAGTAAATTATTATGTTAACCACTTAAATGAGTAGGTTTATATCATCCTAGAGATAGTGACATAGGATCAGTTGAAAGATACAATTTTTGTTTTCATTATTTATATAGAGATCACAGAATAAGTCCTCTCATTCTGTGAAGCCTGTTTTGAGATATTGGTTGATGATATGTTTTTAGATGATTAGGTTATTATGGTGTAATAAATGGTGTTTTTCTCTCATAATGGCTCCCTATATGGGAATAGGGGTGTTCTGGAAGAACCTATTCACGAATATACTATTTTTTTGTTTATAGTTTATAGTTCAAGATATTGTTCGCTTATGTTCCACCAATATTGCAAGTTTTGGAATTTAAAGACCTATTGTAGTGATCCTTTAAATGCATGTCATCATTGTGACCATTTGAGAAATATGGATATGTTTTTTAGGAAGTGTTTCAGAAAAAATATGTTTTTGTTAAAGGATGTATTATTCTAGTTGTGTGGTAGTAGATTCTTAAACCATCAGGGCTCCAGCCGTAGGAATTGTAGCGAAGCTGGCACGTAGTCAGGAATAACCAAAGTGTGTGGGGAACCTTGGCCCAACTTTTCCTCTTGTGTTGATGTGGATACATTCAATGTTTTCTTATTTTAGTTTTCTTATTGTTTTATTTTCATCATTTCATTGTAAAAATTTGGTGAACTTTTTCTTTCATTGTCTATGTGGTTTGGTTTATCTATGTGTGAACCATTAAATGGTTATAATTTCATGAATCAGTTCCATGATTTCTACTTCACTTGTTTTGAGACATACATGATTGTGGAAAATCAATGAATATTTATTGTGTCACACTGCAACCTCAATCAAATTATTTATTTTAATTATTTTAATTTTCTTAATCATCGCTTTTGATTTCAGGCCGGAATGGGATAAATTTGGAAATTTTCAACTCAAGAGGGGTTATGAAAATGGGTTGCGCATAGTTAAGGATAATAGTGCACCAATTGTTCATGAGGTTCTGTCTTCAATCAGTACCATTTGGCATGGTTGGAGAGTGGTTTTATCAACCGTGCATTTTCCTGGTGGTAAACCATGTAGGTTCCATATGTTTAAAAAGATAATAAAAATTAAATGAAAATAAAACATGGAAAGAAAATAAAAATTAAAATATTTATTACTATTATTATTGACATTATTATTATTACTACTACTATTATTATTATTATTACTATGTTAGGTTTTATATTTTTTCGTTAATTCGATATCATCTTTCTTTATTTTTTTTCTTCTTTCCTATTTTTCATTCCCTTTTTATCTCTCCACTTTCTCTATTTTCCATCCTGTGTCACACAAGTTGTGCCTCCCTCTCCACTGTTCTCCTTCGATGCACATAGACCCCTCACTTCTCCCTTGGCAGGAACCCTACCATAAGCTACCTCCCTCTAGAGGCTTCTCCTCGCATGGTCAACCTCCTAACATCTTGTGGCTCCTCTTCACATAAACAGACTGAGATCTAGAGAACCACATCTCCCTCATTCCTCTCTTCCTATGGTGATTTCACCTAGATCCATCCCATTTATGCAGTTACCTCCTCGAGGTAATTCTTCTCCTCGCTTTATTCTCTCTATTCCTACCAGTTTTCCCCTCTCCCCATCAGCTTTAATGGATTGGTCAAACCCTAGGGTTTGGGTTAACAAATTTGTATTTGTTTTAACTTATGTTAGGTTGTTTGGAAGGCCCATCATGTCCTTTTTGTGCAAGATTTGGTGTTCTCCATAGAAGGTGAGGTGCTTCGCATTATTTCAATTTTCCACTACCATCTGAGGTGAGGTTTTATTCAAGTTTTAAGTCTTTTTCCATCGAATTTAGTGTCTTATGGTGAATATGAGTCCCTAATAAATTAGAGGTATGTTGGTCTTTTCTTTCACAATTTTGGGTACTATTTGATGTTATTGTGAATTTTGGTCAATGAAATAGGGTGAGTACACATTTACTTAAGTTATATATAAATATATATATGTATTTTGATGCGAGCGTGAGCCATTAATTAGTGGTCGCTGCCTAATTTGTCATGTTCCAAAGTGTTCGGCATGGCCCTGTTCCTTTTTGAGGTAGGTGTTTTTGTGTATAAATTTCCTAAGGAATTCTTCGATGTTAGGATATTTAATTAAATTTATAAATTTGTTTCGCATCTCTATGTCAACCATATTCAACTAGTTATAGAATTTTGGATTTGATTTGTTTTACCAAAAATAGGTTTTCAAACTGATTTTTTTGAATGTCCAGTTATGGCACATATGGTGTTTATTATAAATGATAATTCTCTTCTATTATGAAATTGAGGGTTTTTAGTGAAATGTTTATCCCATAAGATTTTGTGTGGATTTTTGTTGGTTTTGAGTTTTATTTGGTTTACTTTTTTGTAATGATATAGTTTATTATATGTGTTAAAGTGTTTTAGAAAGGTATTTGTCGTTTTAAAGGGGGGTTATATCATTTCCCCTAAAATAATGTGGATGGTTTTTTATGGTTTTGTAATGAAAATGGTGTTTTACAGAAATTGTTATTGTGTAAATATTTGGATTTGTCTCTAAATGATGATGATGAATTAATTTGGTTTTTTACTTGAATCCTTCATTTCATAAATGGTTATTATATTTAAAATGGTGTCGGGGTCTTTTCTGTGGTTTCTAAAAATTGTTTAATGTGGAGCTTTAAAGGGTGTTCCCATTTGTCTCCCCATATGGGTTTTTGTGAATTCTCGGTTTTATGACCCATTTGGCATTGTAGTTATAAAAATAGTGAAGGTACGATTTTTTAGGAATTCATTTAATTATGTTGAGTTTAAAGGTTATTTGGAACTTTCAACTCAAAGGTGATGTTTGTCTAAATATTTAGTAAAGGACATGGTTTGGAAATTATTTGTGCCCCGTTGGAGTTTTAAATGTTTTTTTAAATGATTTTGAGATTCACATGAAGTGACAACCCAATTGGAACTATAATGATATTTGATATATATGAGTGCATGAGTTACCTTTATAGGAGGGTTTTCCATTAGTGGTAGTTGGATATTGGTTTTCGTGATTGGGGTAAGCAAGTCCAGTGGTGGAAAGTAAGGTGATTGACGTGTGCGAGGGCCTCGCAAAAACATTGTTTACTTTTACCATGGGTTACTGAGCATCTTTTAGATGATCAAATGATTGTTTCTTAATATACACAATTATATAGCTTAGTACCATAGGATTTGGAGATAGGCCAGGAGGTATGTTCCACTAGTGGGGCCTAGTTAGGGCAGCTAGTTGGTTATTGACTTATGGGGTTCACATATGCTAATAGGTGGTTCCCAATCGAGTACGTCCATGGGTTTTCTAGGGATGTTTAGTGTAATGCGTGGTTATTATTTATATTTCTTGTTTACTATCAATTGTAATTGGATCTTTTCTTCTAGCATTTATCTAGTTCCTCTTTACACATCCCTGGTTTTCTTTGTTTTGAAATTTCAATTTCAATGTGGCATTTTGTTTGTGAATGAAATGTGTTGGGTATTGTTTTCTAAACATTGGAAAACCCATATTTTTTATAAATATATTATCAAACTAGTTTCACTCATATATTTTTGGAATGTAAATACTTAGATTTATTGGTTTATTCTTTGAGCCCATATGGAGCATTTTGGTGCTCACACCGATTTTATCATATCATTTATAGGTTCCCCTTGCTCAGGTTCCCGTGGATTAATTGCTCATTATTAGTGAAAGGTCTTTCTCTGATTGGGTGGTGACCTATAAAGTCACATCGAGGTATGTGTAGTTTATCATCTTTCCACTATTAGTAGTTTTTTGTGTTGTTTAATTTTTATTATTTTATTTATTTATCTTTCATTTATTGTAAAAATCATTCCCACATGATTTTTTTCTATTCTAGTTTCTTCCATGGGATTCCCCATGAATTGGGGGACAAGATTATGTGTGTATGTTTCAATTCCAATGGTTGTATTGGTTATATCCTGTAGAAATATGGATAAGTTTGTGTTGTGAGTAATTGCATTAGACAGACCAAGTTAGAGTGGTTGGAGTTTCTGTTTCTGCACCTTAATGTCTAGAGTTTTAATTTGGGTGGTTTTATTTAATTTCTTTTGGTGGGAAAACCGCACTTTTATTCTCCCATTGATCATCATGTTGTTGTTTCCTCTAGAGATGGTCATGTTTGACTTGTGAAGGGAATTTTTACCTTGAAGTTCATAATTCTCATGGATTTTGATTGGGTAGGAGATAGTGTTTCTTACCATTTTTTCGGGTGACTTTATGGTGAAAAAACATGTTTGTGGTGGGGGAATTATCACACCCCAACCTTATAAATCTTTTTATTTTACTTTTTTCTTGATTTTTGATCCTTTTGTTGCGGATTCTATTGAGTCACATTTTTAATTTTTGTGTTTTTGTTGAATAATATTATTTTTGGGATTTGAATCAGCTGGCACATGGATTGTGTATGGTTAAGTGAAACTACGCAACCTCACCATGGTAATAGTGGAGATCATTTTGGGTCCAAGAGTATGGTTCATGGGTCAAGAATGTTTTGGGAATCCATGCATCAACTGTGCTTGAGGTTCTGTCAATTTGGAATGTTTCGACCACATGATTTTCATAATATTTGGAAAATTGTGAGGCCAAACAATAAGAGTTGCCCATATTTTAGAAATATTGGAATTCTAGGTTTTCAATCCCCTATTTTTATCCCGTTTTAGTATTTCATACCACTTGGTCATTTTTATTACATTAATAGGTCCCCAAACCCCTATACCATTGGTTCTCTACCCACCATGGATTCGCCTCCTTCAGATCTAATGTAAGTTTCTATGGTTTATGGGTATTTTTATATTTATTCTCATCTCCTATATTAATTTCATTGTATTTCTTGTTGGGTTTTTTTGGATAAACCCTAGAGGACAGGGTCGATGTGTTGGGTTATTTTTATTTGGATCTAGGGTGTTCATATTGCCCTTTTGGCTCAGATATTCCATCCCATGAAGTTTCATCGCATCCACACATTGTTTAGGTAGGTGTTCCCATTATTTTCTATTCTGAGTCATTCGATTTTGTAATTGTGGATTTCTAAATAATATGAAAATATGTTTTTTATACATGTGGTATGATTTCATGTCTTGGTATGGTGTTTTTTTTGGAAAACATTAGTGGATGTGGGTTAAAAATGGGTTTCTTAAATCATTTTATATAGCTACACACACAAGCTGGTTGTTAAAATTTCAATTGTTCCATTTAAATGAAATTGTGTGTTTTTGGAGGTTTTCTACCTTGGTTATATTAATATATCATTATTATATTGTGAAATTGGAATTTTTTGGGTGAATTGGATATTTTATGGCATGAATCTCACATGTGGTTGTGACATTGTTCTAAAAACAAGTTATGTTTCTTTGAAAAACTTATTTAGTGTTAATTGACGAGAACATGTGTTAAAAGTGGGATTTAAAAATGAAATGGGTTATGTTTCAATTGAGATTCCGTGTTTTTATTTATAAATATACCTTTTAATTATGAATGTATTACGATGTATGTTATGAAAAATGGTTTTGATATGAATGTGAATTTATAGGGGGATATTCCTATAGAAATATTTTGTTTTCACATTAGTTCTTATTATAGTGTTTTGAAATGTTTTCATAAATTATCCATGTGGGGGTAGTGAAATTTCAAGATGATTGGGTGTGTATAAAAACATGGAAAATGAGAGGTTTTCCCATGAGTTTGTTTTCATATGTGTTTTTCTATAGGATAGTTGAGGATCATTTGGAACTGAATATGTGTTTTGTAAAATGTTTTTTATAAAGGCTTGTTATTTACTATGCACAAAAGTGGTGTTTGAAGTTGTGTTGGAATGTTTTTTCTAAATGTATTTGAATTTATAATTTTGAAGTCTTGGTTGGAATTTTTTCTTGTATAGAGAAATGGTATGAAAGATCACGTAATATTGTGGCCTAGTTGGCACTTGTGAATTTATAGTTAAAAGATGGTCACCCCTATAGAGTATTTCCCAATGTAGTTCATCACATGGTGGTGGCACTAATTTGGGTAGGCATGTACGGTGGAGGTATAGAATTTGAGTCACATGTGTGAGGGAATCGTCCTTTTATCATGTAATATTATCATGTGTTTCCATAGTGTATTTTAGAGATCTGATTGAAGGTTTCTTATCAACCCCTATTAGACTAGTTGTTACCCCATGTATTTTTTTAAGGGCTTGATGGTATTGTGTTTTTTGGATTGGCAGTTAGAATGTCATGTGAGATGTTTTCTATGGTTTTTCACCATATGTCATTAGTCAAGTCCAACCTGAGTATGTCTAGGGATTTCTCTAGGTACATTTAAGAGATTCCCATCGATTACTATATAAATTTATTTGTGTATATTCTTCTTCACATTGATTCATTTTTACATTTCTAAATTATTTTTCATCATAACTTGGTTTTTCTTCTTTTGGATCTTGGTTTGGGGATTTTTTTTTAAAATGGTGATCCATTTTGAAAAAGGTGATTTAGTGTGTGCTGTTTTGAAAAAGGGAAAGATGTGTTTTTTAACAAAATGAGAAAAATCTATTTTTATATCTCAGTTCTAAACTAGTGTTTATAAAATGTTTTTGGGAAGTTAAATTTATAGATTCTGTGGTTGTTTCCTACTAAGTGGTGAGGTACACACCGTACATTAACTATTCGGTTTCGGAAATCTTGTGCTATTTGGAAGGTGCAAGATTCTATTTAGTGTACTCATGGTTGGGGCTGGATATTCTTGTGGTTGGTGGTGGCGAAGAGGTCACATGGAGATCATGTTACAATTGTTTGTTATCAGTGTTGTTTTTTGTTCTATTTTTTCAGTTATTTTATTTGGATCAGTTTGTATGTTGTTGATGCTCATTTTTTAGATCTTGTTTCATATTAATTTGGGTTTTTTATCATGGTTATTTATTTGGATACATTTTTCCTAATAGATTATCTCTGATATCAGACACTAGTTTCAATCCCATTGGAATTTGGAATTCCCTTCAGGCCATGTCTCAAACCGGGTTGAGTTTTGGGTAGGATGACATCCTGGCTTGGTTCATGAAAATATTGGTAAATAAATCATGTATTCCTATTTTATAATTTTTCCCTAATTGTTCTTTTAAATCTATTGAGTTGATGAGATGTTGTAAATTACTATGAGTAACATGGAGATAAATATTTATTTGTGTTTGTGTATACATTTGGTTTCATTATTTATTACGCGCTATAAAGGTCCTTATTATCTAATTATCTCTAGTTTTATTAAAAAATGTTTTATAATATTACATGTGTACAAAATATCAGCTATGTTTGGATGATTTATATGATGTTTGGTTGATTTTTTATAAATATATCTTTGATAATGTTTTATTCAATTTATTCCTAGTTTGTTATCATTTAGTTTCATAGATTAATATTGAATTATAATTGAATATACCATATATGAATAATTTGTTATGGATTTTTATTATATTTTATTATTGATATAAAAGAGAGTAGAATTATATATTAAATTAATCATATAATACCATAGATATATGTAATAGTCTATGATGAATAAAAAAACTTTAGACCTAGTGTAATACCAGCTCATGCATTGGGATAGGTAAAACCAAATGGTGTGTTGAATAATAATATCCTAGACAAGATTGAGTATATTATTTGGTGAGATGTGTAGACACAAGATATGATCATTATAACAAAATAGGCATATTATGAAAGAGTTTTTTTCCAATAAAAATAGAAGTGAACCTTACTTATCCATGGAGTATTAGAAAACTATTATTCTTTTAAGATAAAGTTTTTCAATTGTAATTAACATATTTTGATTCAAATAATTTTTTTACGGTTTAAATTGAATCATTAATCGTAATTTTGATAAATTATGTGTTTCAGACTAATAAATATAAGAAATTACATAATGCATAGTTATGATGCATGGTATGGAGACCATGGATTGTGACCATGTAGGTCACTCTCCGGATTATAGTGGGGTTTTCATGGTTGAACATACAGACCCTAGACCATGCATTCTTGACCATGTATTTTTTTAAAAAAATCAAATTTTATTATATTTTATTTTCGAACACCCAAATTTGTATTTTCGAATTGTTTAATATGATTTCATGGAAATTCTTGATTTCCTGAAGTTATCTTCTTCAGTAGTGATTTATCATATATATTAATAATTATTTATATTTTTTTATATAATGTTTACTATAATTTTTTATTTTAGAATTATACATCATTTATGGGAACCAATTAATTGTAAAAAGGGTGTTGTGGATAAATTTATTTTAGAAAACCATCATTTCCATGCCAATTTGGTTGAATTAGTTATTCATATGATATAGAATATTGGATGGGAAGCATAATGAGAAAAAATTAAATCCACAAATTTTGTAGAATATTTTCATATTCCAAACCAACTTGCATTTTGTGATGATCAATGATTCGAAGACGATAAATATTGGATGGATAAGGTCAAAAGAAAATGTGATTTTATATAGAAACCGAAAATCTCAATTGTGATATTTTTCACCAATATGTATGATTTTTTGAGTAGAAAATGTTTATAGGTAGTGGTGATAGTTGTGTATCTTGGGGACCTAACCTGGAAGATAATAAAGAATCTATAAAATGAATATTTGTATTCATAATCCAATGATATTATGATGGCCAAGGAGTTCGCGTTAAGTTATTAGTGAAAATTTTTGGTGATGGAGTATGCACCTAGTTCTAAAGTCTAAGGGCAGTTTTCATAATTGATTATATCAAATTAAACTATGATTACTAACCCATTTTGGTTGGAATTGTGTATAGATATTAAAAAAATATTATTTTCTTCCCAACCTCATGTGATGTTCTGGTTAACAAATTGGAAATGGATGAAACCAATAAAGTAGGATTTATTATATTTTCATTTTCCTCTATTATTGATGTAGAATGTCTGTGAAAATACCCTAGTTAGATGAGGATGTTCATTTATGTTAGAATGGAAGGAGTTTTATTCATTAATTATCATCTCAAACTATTTACACAATTAAATCTAGAAACAAATAAATAATATTCTATAAATGTCCGAAGATAGTCCAGGAATGACTTGGATATTTAGAAACCAAGAAAATTTGTGGTTAATGTTGTTTCTTGTATAACCAAAAGATATTTCTCAATCATTCCCCTTAGTAAGGTATTTTATCAAATTTTGATACATTTAAGGGATCTTTGTTGTTATATGATTCCTATATGGTAGGCACACATCAATATCAAATATATTGAGCAAGAAATTGACCACCATAAGAAAAAATAAATACGTATATAGATTCTTATCGTTGTGTAAAATTTTTTAGTCAACATGAATTAGGATATTTTTTAGGTGGTGGGGGTCACACATATAGATTTAGAGGCCGGACTGGTGAATGATTTAGGTAATGTAATTGTATATTTTAAATAGTTATATATTTGTTAAAAAATGGGGATATAAATTCATTATTTTTATATAATGTGACTAATAAATATAACTATCAATTTAATCTTATTACTTATTTTATGGAGATTAATACTCATTTAGCATTTATGAAATTCTATAGTAAAAAAATAATTTCTACTCATGTGGAGATCATTAATCAAAAACACTTATTAAAATCACATATCCTTAATTTAAATGTATTTTTTTCTTATCCTCAATTTTTATTATAGGTCATATTCAAAAGAACATATTGATCTCTATTATAAAAATGTTTTGTTTCTCTCAATAGATGGGAACAGTCCTATTTTACAATGAGAGTGGGATAAAATATTATGTTGAGAAGGGCATATTATTTATGATAAAAGAATGATTTTTTAAATAGTTAGTATAATTATTCTATCTATAGAAAAAAAATCAAGAATTTATAAAAAAATAGTGATTAACAGATACCCATAGGTATTCCATATGGACTTATCTTGAACACCACTAGAGCGGGATGAAAAATTCACTATTGAATTGTTTATAGAATAAGTTCCATATTTTCAATCCTATATTGGATAGATTTTACTATGTTGAAGGAGTTGAAAATCCTACTTGGAGATAATGAAAATAATGGTTTCATTCACACTAGTGTATCACCATAGAAAGCATTGATTTATTTTTCCAAAAAGAAAGATGGAATCCTTCTTATCTATATGAACTATCTATGGCTAAACCAGTTGATACTGATAAATAAATATCCATTTCCTATGATTGATGACGTCTTTGATCACATAATTTGAGAATGGTGGTTTTATAAAATTATAATTTATTCATGATAGCTATTTTTTAGGGAGAAATATTTCAATATTACCAAGACAAGTTTATTATATTTATAATAATTATTAATATCACATGATGTCATTTTGGATTATGTGTTCTACTATGTTTCTCGTGGCCATGCTGAATCATATATTCATAAAATACCCCAAGACACTTTTCATTATATGTTTTTATATATTAATTAAATTGAATACAATGAATTATCATAAATATTATTTGGAGATATCATTTTGGACTTTAAAGGAACACTACTTGTATATGAATCTAAATTGTATAAAATTTCAAATTCAAGAAGCCAAATTTTTAGGTCAGGTGGCTTAAGATAAATTATTATCTGTAGATCATATTAATTTTGAATAAGAAATATCTTGACTGAACACTTAGAGGAATTTTTAAATAAGATGATTCTACTATTAGTGGTATACGATTAAAGATTTGGTTATGAATTATCAAATATTCCTTTTCCCAATAATAGTTTTAAGTGAAAAAATGTGATGTTTTCAAAAATTGAAAAAGTTAAAACAAATTTTTATGAATTGAATTATAGATTGAATTCATCATCATTAATAATTCATCAAAAATAGTTAAAGGTTATAATAATTTTTACATCTCTATGGTTTTGGGTTTGGGTTGTGTTCATTTATAGAATGATCATATAGTATAATGTTTTTTTATTTTCATCCATAAGAAGGAAATTATCCCACATTGAAAATTATTTTTCAATAATTATTCTCAAAAAAATGTGTTGGAGACAAAATTTATTAAAGGATACATTTATTTTTTATATATATTACTAATCCTGTAGTATATTTTCTCAAAAAAAATATTTGACTCATAGGCAGTGGTGATTGGTTTAATACCTTTATAAAGATGATTTTTATTTGGTATACACCCTTAATAGATAGGATATGGTCTCTAATTGTCACTGAAGAAAATTAATGTGGAAGGAAGTGAAAGAATCAATTGATTAATTTTCATGGATATGTTATTTAATAAAATTAAATTTGTATGTAATGAAAAATCAATGAATCAAGTATTCATTCATTTTTTAGGTCAAACATTGTCATGAACCACCTTCTCTAAGATGAGGGAAGAAAAAAAGCATCTAGACCCTTCCTTATTTATGATTAAGGAGATATGATGACCCCCTAGTCCCACCATCAATAGGGCCCAGGGGTGGTGGCTAGCACCCAGGGTATAGAATATCACATATCATGGACGGTATTATACTTTTTATAGAAAAATATTGGGAGATAAGATGGTAAATCCCAAAAAACTCCAAATTATGAGAGTAAAATTAATTAAAAAATAATAATTTTACCACATGAAAGTTCAAAATAATGTGATTAAATGTAGAAGAAAACTCTGATAGAATGTACCAAAAGAAGTAATTGTAGTAGAGACAACTTTCGCAACACCCAAGCTAGTAAGGTCTGGCACAGTGGGTATAATGGTATATATAGTAGAGAAACCAAAATCTCTCATGCACATGTGGGGATACATTCTAATTCCTCATGAGAAAAAAATAGAGGTAACCTAAACAACTAGCAAGGAAAACTATCCACCCATCCTCACCATGGAACACTCCCCAAATAGCCAAGTCAGGTAAAATAATTGTAATAGCACATTGATATTTGGGTACACCACACGACTTTCCCACTGGTTATTTAGGACATCTTATGCATCAGACCTCCCCACAAATCCCACTACAGTCCCACATCCACCCCAACAACAACCATATGGGCTATACTAACAACAATTTTTCCCCGCCTGTAAACACCTGGGCTGCCACAACTATGCATCCCACCTGAAGACTCTTGGGAAACAAATACCACTTCCATGCCCGAGGGGATCTGTGATAGAACAACCATTGTCACGCTCGAAGACACTTGGGCCTCATCCTGAAGACACCTGGGAAACAATCTACCCACACACACCTAGGCCAATCACCATGACATACCCTACCGATAGAGTCTTGGGCCACAATGAAGCTCGGGACATCACAACCTACCGGAAGAGTCTTGGTCCACAATGAACCTCAGTACATCACAACCTAACCTGAAGAGTCTTGGGGTATCGGGGAAAGGGATCAGAACATAGCTAGTAACCAACCACTCATAGAAATGTTGGGAAAAACACCCTCCCACATGAAATGGGGGTGTTTGGCACAAAGTGCTCAACATTGGTGGGGTGCGTATAAGAAACACAAGAACTATTTTTTATACATATATTTAATCAAGAAATCATCCAAATGTAAGGGTCCCGAAACAAAAAACTAGCTTGTAGACCACCACTATTGCTACTATCCCTATATGAACAAGTACACCACAACCACAGCCAGAGCACAACCCATTCCTGGAAAATAGTTCCCCATTTTACCCTTTATAATTATCATGTTCAAGTGATTTCATTTATATATTCCTTCACTACCGAGAAACTAATAGGCATAACCACAATCCAAAACTACAACTGAAGGAAAATGTCCAAGCTGTTGTTTAAGCATATCACTTTTTGTTCTCTTGTATATTATAACATAAAAATGGGATGGGTGAGATCCCTCAAAGTACAGGAACTAAACCACACCCCAACATACTGATTCCAGAACATTTACAACTGGATCCACATGACCTCATATTCACAAACCACCTACCTCTCAACTAGAGATTTTATCTGCATCCTTGTCACCCCAAAAATCCTCTAAGAGAACAATCAAACACATTACTATAACATAGCATGGATGTTTTCAAATTTATACAACACCATTCGTTAAGTTACTTATTTCCATTTGGTTTATCGTGGTGATCACACAATGGTTCTTTTTCACTACGAAACCATATAATCAAACATTTTGACATGATTAATCAGTTTCCATGTTTCAGTTATTCAAAAATAAGATCATCCAGAAAAATAGAGCTTCATTAGTGTGCATGAATGTACCACCAATGACCATGATTTTCAATAAAAATTATCCCATAAAAATCACAGCATAATAAATGAAAGCAAAGTATGAAAAATCATTACCTTTCCCACCCCTTCATTCTTTAATGTATATTTATTATATTCATTAAATTTGGTTTCATCTACTTTCTGAGGGAAAATTTTCTTACCCACCAAGCATGATGCACTATAAAGAGTGACGAAGGAAGAACCCCACCCGGATGATCAATGATTGAAGTTCCTTCTTATGCCAAGAACATGGGATGCACAACTTTTTGGAGGAAATCCAAGGATGAGTGAAAAGGGATCTATCATGGGGGAATGATTCATATTTGGAGGAAGTCCTGAGGCACATATAGAGAAACAAAATGGGAGAAGTAATAGAGGATCTTGGGTTAAGGGGTGGCTAGATCCTAAAATCAATGAGACCATTTCGATGTACATAAATTTATGGACGTGCATTGACAATGTGGCTCGGTAATTTCACACAGCAGAATTAATTGAGATTTAATAATTCCCCTATGAAATGGAGGAGATAGACCAGAAAATGGCAGTGAGTTGATATATTTCATTTAAATAGAGAAAAACTTAATAGGGACAAAACATGGAAAACTCAAAAAACTTGGAAAGGCGACAACGGGTGTGACACTGATAAAAAGGCCACATGCTTTTGTAGTTCAAGGGTCTTCCAAATCTTCGGGGTTTAAAACATCATTCAAGGGCCTTAAATCATTTAAAAAGTGTATTAAAACAAATTTATGTTAAAATATTTATTACAGGAGTGAAATTGGAAATTCATGGAGAGACTAGAAATGACTCACCGATGGGCCAGTCACCGAAACCCTAGCACCATCGCCCGATCACTAATGCCAATGTGCCAATGATGATCATTTACATTGATTTCCCATCGGTGCCACTGATGGCCGATCGGTGGAACCGACACCCATTAGTGCCACTGATGCCCGATCGGTGTCACCAACACCCATTGTTGCTTTGATTGGATGATCAGTGCCTCAAACACTCATTGGTGACACTGATTACCATTAGTGCCACCGTTCATTCAACCTGAAATTTGGAAACCTCTTTAATGAGTCGCTGATGGTCCCCAAGATGCCTCAAACATCAAAATTTGGAAAAGCAATGGACTAGGAGGGTTTAGGAAATTACATCAGATACCTCTCAAACTATTATCTCCCTTTATAATTCAATAGAAACCCCGACGAAAAGAAATGGGTACTAACAACCACCTCGTAAGATATCTCTAAGGGACAAACCACGGTAGAGTTGTTCAATGTATGGAATAAAACCACGAAATCTAGGGACATCTTTCAAACATATATCTTCTAAACAACTCTAGAAACACTATCTATCCCCTTCTTCAAGTAACCACACAATCACAAAAATGTTACACCATCCAGACACATGGGTTAGGGGGAACCTTCCTCTTTTTCCAGATACTATTCACTTTGGGCGGCACTGACATTCCCACACAGGTTTAATCGTATCCACATTAATGCATATTAATTAGGTGTCAAGTTCTCCCCTCTCCATAGTTGAGACTTTTCACACAAAACAGGGAATTGAGAAACATCTTATCATATTGTAAGTAGGGTTAAACATTACATCATATGCAAAGAAAAAAGGAAACCAAATATAAAAACTCAGAAAAACTTTGGGTATTGGTCACGCATATGTGCCTACCTTTCCTAGGTACTATCCTCAAGGCCACCATGCCTCCACAACACACGAACCATTAGAATGATCTGTCCATGTAGAACCTTCTCGTTTTGATCCTCAATTCCTATCAGTCACTCCACAAATATCCCATCATCATCGATATCCAACTATACCTAGTAGAGTACGTGGGATTCATCATGTAGATACAGATAGAGCTGAGATACATAAACAAAATCGTATATCCTCTCCAACTGTAGTGGTAATTCTAGTTGGTATGACACCCCGCCGACTCATCCCAACACCTCCAAGGGTCCGATGAACTTGGGAGAAATAATACCCCCCCTACCAAACCTTTATTGTCCCCACTAAGGGGAGACCATTAAGAACATGTGGTACCCATCCTCAATCTCTGATGGTCTCCTCCTATGATCAGCATACGACTTCTGCCAATCTTGAGCCATCTTTATCGACTCACGTACAAGCTGAACATTTTCCTTCATGCTCTGCACTACCTGTAGGCCAAAAAAACATCCCTCCCCAACCTATTTACAACTCACATGCGAACGACATGGTATTATGTACAAGGATTCTAATGTTACCTTACCAATGGTGGAGAGATAGCTATTATTGTAGGAATACTCCAAAAGGGGTTAGTGTTGTACCAATGATCCTCTGAAGTCCCAAACAACCACTCTCAACATAACCTCCAATGTCTGGATGGTCCTCTCTATCATCCCATCCATATGAGGGTAAGAATTAGTGTTGAGGCATAGCTGGGTGCCAAAAGAATGATGTAATCCTTTGCAGACTCATGGAGTTAATTGTGTATACCAATCTGAAATGACAGTTCTGGGAACACTGTGCAACCATACAACATCACCCATGTACATTTCTGCAATGTCATCCACTGCACTCGACTCCTTAATTTCCATGAAATGAGCCAATTTCATCAATTAGTCCACCACTACCCAGATGGAATCACATCCTCCCTCATCATTGGGTAGTTCTGTGAAGAAATCAATCACGACATTATCTCACATCAACTCAAGAATGTCTAAGGGATGCAACAGACCACCGGGAACATGGTGTTTATCCTTCACCTACAGACACACGAGGCACTTTTCCACAAGATCCTTCATAACTGGCTTTACTCCAGGCCCCAAAAACTGATCTCTCAATCCCCAGTACATCTTGGAAACTCTGAGGTGTACCACCAGGGGTGAGTTATGGAATTAACTAAGAACTCCCTCACGTATTTCCACCGAATCAAGCAACTTATCTCAGAATACTATCAGATTTTGTCCATCCTCCGAACATCATTCTAAATCATTTCCCTAGACAATGTAATCGTGCATCACATTGGTCTCTAAGTCTCCCCACTAAGACTGTTGCACCTGTCGTACTAAGAAAGACTACACTATCAACTGAAATAGATAGCCTATACTATCTTCCACTCCCATGGTCAAATGTAATATAGCCAAATCTATTATTTCATTACAAGGATCTTTCTGACTTTCAATCCACATCCATTAGTGAATTATATCTCATGGAATCAACCACCATGTTCTCCTTTCCTAAGGTGTTGGAGATCTCATAGTCGTAGTCCAAAAAAACTCCATCCACCTCTGTTGCAGTATGTTCTGGTCTCACTAGGAGATGACTTACCTCATGATCTTCTGATCTGTGAAGACCAAAAAGTGTTCCCCAAAGAGTTAATTTCGCCACAACATCAGTGTGAACACAACCACTACAAGCTACAGGTTATAGGTGTAATAGTTACATTTGTGAGTACATAAATGCCTAGACACATATGAAATCAATCCCCAATTTTTCATCTTCTCACACCCCAATCCTAGACCAGAATCATCACAGAACACTTCAAACGTTACCCCTTCCCTAGGAAACCATAGCACTGGGGAACTGACTAGATTTCCTTTCAGATAACTGAATTCTTCCAAACACTTCTCACCCCACAAAAAGCCTAGACTTTCTTCGTCAAGGCTATCAAAGGCGCTGAAACTAATGATAACTCAAGTACAAACCTCTAGTAGTAACCTACCAGTCCTAGGAAACTATGAGCCTCTAACACATTCTTTGGTTCTTCCCTAGAAACAAACAATTCACCCCTAGATGGGTCCAATTCTTTTCCATTTTTATACCCCACGTGTCCAAGGAAGTGCACCTCTTATGTCTAGAACATGCACTTGAAAAAATATCTTAGATATAGTAATGTCAGAGGACCTCCAAATACTATCCTGAGATGCTTTATGTGATCCACCTCTTATCATGAGTAGATAAGGATTTCATCGATGAACAGGACCACCAACAGGTCTAGATGCACAATGAAAATAATGTTCTTGAATGTCATGAATAGATATGGTGTGTTCGAAATGCTGAATGACCTGACCACAAACTCAAAGTGCTTTTACCTACATCTAAAATTAGTTTTCTTATTGTCACCCTCCCTCACCCTCAACTAGTAACATCTAGACTGCAAGTCAATATTAGAGAACCGACTATCTCCCTTCAACTGGTCAAAAAAAAAATTCGATCCTTGGGAGGTGGTAATGGTTCTTGACCATCACCTGATTCAGTCTTCGGTAGTCTATGCGCAGCCTGAGACAACCATCCTCCTTATTTGCGAACAAGACTGGGGCACCCCATGGTGACGTGCATGGTTGGAAAAAACACCCTTCTTTAATTGGTTATCAACCTAAATCCTCAACTCCCACAAATCAGAAGGCTTCATCTGATAGGGAGCCATCGAAATCGGACGAGCACCAGGTTTTAATTCTATCCTAAACTCAACATCACGTTGTCGGTGTAGAGTCACAACCTCTTTCGAGAAGACATCCAAGAATACACTGAATATCTCTGGAACTTCCACCATCACTGAATCTGTCTATTCCATTGACAGGTCAACTAATAAAGAATGAAGGGGCTCCATATGCCAACTTCTCTCCTAGAAACCCCACTCGCCAATGAAAGAATCACAATGAGGCCCATATCTGGCAACAAATCCCTTCTCCAAAAACAATATATAACAAATTTCATGGAAAATACTGTAGATTCCTAGGATAACATTGTATGGATGAATTTTTAGTAGAATAAGATCCCTAGTGAACTGATGTGGCCCCTACATCAGTCTTCATCGATGAAAAACATCAAGTAGGAAGGTCTGACCTCCAACTGGAATACTCAACAGTCGGGTAATTTAAATTCCCTCAACTTCTAGAACCAAGGAATGAGATAGACTAGGGGAAAAAAGAAGCTCCAATATCCTCAACCAAACAAGGCACAATCAAGAGTACTAAACAGACTGATCCTACCTCAAACGACCTATGGACCTACTAAAACTACTGCCTATGTGGTGTGAAAATGCCCACTCCCAACTCCTTTTCCCCTTAGCTTTCGGTTTCCTCTTAGACCATGCTCAGGTTGAGGTCCCTGGGTAGAACCTTGATGCTGACCTCCTTGGGAACTATCCACCCATGGTGGAGTAGGAGTTTGCCACTCCTACTGCTACTACTGAAAAGGTGTGGCTGAAAACTGATTATACTGAGGTGAGTGCACATCTATCCCACCCCCACCTTACTGTACTCGATCAAAGAACTGATTTAGAAGATTCTCATTGCTTCCAAAATTAACACACCTCAGTCTTAGGCCTGTGGAGAAAGGGAGAGGATTGGGAGATCAAAATTGGAACTCCTGAGGCCTTCTCCCCAACAACCAAAGCCTAGAAGACCTTAATTTTAGCAGCATGAGGCTGAAAGCCTTCCCCTTTGATGAGATCAACTAGTTCACCTCTCGTGGGATACCTCCCTATGTGTTCATCATCTCCAATACCTCAACCATCTTCTAAACCTTAAATCATGTCGGTAGAGTGAATCAAGTAACAACATACTAAAGAGAAAGTTAGAGTGCATCATCTATACGTCTTCCTTATAACTCCTCATTCGGGAAGAGGTCTGGTGGGAAAAAAAGAAGATCCTTGAAATTGATCCCCAAATTCCATACCAATATACACTCTTACAAGAGAGAGATAAGATATTTCCTCTTTTCAACCTTCATCCTAGAAGAATGGAATTCCTCCTAGAACTCCTTCTCGATGTCAGTCCACGAAACACCAGTTACTTTCTTCTCCCAGAGATAAAAAATCCACCACTAACACGCTGCTCCCTACATCTGGATCACGGCCATGGGAACCCAGAACATCATTGGAGACCAAATCAAGATGAAAGTGATCACCAACTCCTCGATCCAGCTCTCTCTCTCTATGTCTGAGATGCTACCCTCGTACTTCCTGAGATTTTTCCACTGGAAGGAACAAAGCATTTTCTGTTACTGTAATTCCTCCTCCTCTCAATCATCCCTTTGTTGATCAACCATATTGACCTTTTGGGACTTGATTTCCCACACAAATGATGGAAAATGTCAATGTTCCATATCTGAAAAATACAAATAATGAATTTCAATGCCCGAGTAGTTTAAAATATTCCTTTTAAACTTCATTTAAAATTTTTATTTATTTTAAATTCCCAAAACAACCGAAACACCCAAGAACACAAGACATTATGATTCATGTACCCTTCATAGGGTCTCTACCCTGTAATCAGTGTAGCCTCGCGTAGTCTTTTAGTAGGTCATGAGTCCTTACGTCAGATCATAGGGGGCCCTAAAATCCCATGACCTAGCCAATCTTCCCTATCCTATTTCAAGCACCAAGATTTCCTAACACGGTTTCCCTACCATCCCATACAATTATCACTATGCCTAACCCAAACTCAATCCTATATCTCAACCATCACCTTTGATACCATTCTATCATAACCCACCTTCTCCTATATGATTAAGGAACAATAAACTACAAGAAACTTCTTTCATCAAGTTGAAGGATTGATAATGACCCCCCCCCCACCGAGTCCCATCTTCAATAGGTTCCCGGGGTGGATACTAACACCAAGTGTATCGAATATCATGTAATATTGAATGAAATAAACTTTTTATAGAACTAGATCAGGAAATAAGACTGTAAATCCCAAAAAAATCCAATTGATGAATGTAAAAGTAATGAAAAGAAAACCTTTTTCCCATATGCATGTTCAAAATAAACTCATACAAAGTAAAAAAAATCTAAAGGAAAGTACCAAAAGGTAGAAAAGTAGAAACAAGAAATGTTCCACTGCCTGATCTAGTAAGGTCCAACACGGTCCGTAATGTCTTCCTAGAAACCTGAAAAAGGTTTTATATACATTGGGTGAGTATAAATGTATACTCACTATGGAAACTGAAAGCTCTCATGCACAAGTGGGGAGACATTATAATGCCCCATTAGAAAAACATAAAGGTAACCAAAACACCTACCCAAGAAAACAATCCACCCAACCTCACCAAGTCACACTCCCCAAACAGTGCAAGTTAGGTAAAATAATAATAATAGAACATCAATATTTGGTTACCTCAGAAAACTTTCCCACTAGTTAATTAGGACATTCTACGCATCAGACCTCCCCCACAAATCCCACTACAGTCCTATTACTATCCCAACAACAACCATATGGGCCATACTAACCACACATTTATCCCACCTGCAATCAACTAGGCTACTACAACCACATATACCACCCATAGACACTTGAGCCCCAACAACACGGGCCATGCCAGAAGACACATGGTCCAGACCAACTATTTCAATGCCCAAAGACACCTGGGCCGCATTCCGAATACACTTGAGAAACAAATAGCCCACACACACCGGATCCAACCACCATGAAACACCATGATTGAAGAGTCTTGGGGCATAATGAACCTTAGGCCATCACACCCTATCCAAATATTCATGGGTTACCAGGGCGAGGGATCAGAGAAGAGCTAGTAACTAGCCACTCATAGAAATTTTGTGAAAAAACCCCTACCCCATGAAATGGGGTTTTTCAACACAAATTTTGCAACATGGGTGGGGTGTGTTTAAGAAAAACAAGTATAAGATTTTATACATATAGGGAATAGAAAACATAATCTAACCTAAGTGTCCTGAAACCAATAAACAACCCATACACAACCACTCTTCCTGTTATCCCTACATGCACAAGTACACAACAACCACAAGCATAACATAACCCATTTCTAGAAAATGGTTCTCCATTATAACCGTTCTTGTTATCTTGTTCATGTGAATCCATTTATATATTCATTCACTATTAGGAAACTAACAAGAATAACCAAAAGCCAAAAAAACTACTAAAGGAAAACATACTAGTAGTCATTTCTGCATTCACTCCTAGTTTTGTAGCATGTGATAATATCAAAATGGGATCCGTGAGATCCATCGAAGTATTTGAAATAAACAAAGAACAAACTTACCAGGTCCATAAAATTTACCACTCACTCCACACAGCCTAAGATCCACAAACCACCAACCTCTCAACCAAATATTTTATCCACATTCTTGTCACCCCACAAAGAATCAAACAAAAAAACATGCACATTACCAGAATAGAGTATGGATGTTTTCAGATATATCCAACACCATTCATTAGGTTTCTTATTTCTGTTTGGTTAACCAGGGTGATAAAACAAGGGTTATTATTCACCAGGAATGTATTTAATCAACCAGGTTTACATGATAAATCAATTTCCATGTTACAATCATTCAACAACAAGATCATCCAAAAATACAAAGAATCATTATTTCACAAGAAAGGACTACAAACAGCTAGGATTTTCAATGGACATGATCCCATACAATTGATAACATAAAAATGAAGGTAAATTATGATAACATCATCACATTTACCACCCATTCATTATTTAAATTCCATTTATTATCTTTTTTAATGATTGTTTCATCTACGTCCTTGGGGAACATTGGCATGCCCACCCCACATGATGCACTATAAAGAGAGATTAAGGAAGAACCCCTACCATGATGATCAATGATCGATGTTCCTTTTTATGCCATGAACTGGGGGTGTGTGACTTGTTGGAAGAACTCCAAGGATGAATGGAAAGGGCTCTATCACGGTGTAATTAATCGAATTGGGAAGAAGTCCCTAGGTGGAATTAGACTAACAAAAAGGAAGAGGTAATATAGGATCTCTTCTTAAAAATATTCCATATCCAAAAATTAGGGAGACCACTTCAAAGTACATAAAATTCAGGTCGTGTCTTCACCACACAACTTGTCAGTATCAAACATTAGAATTAATTGACATTTTACAATTCCTTTCAAAAACGGTGGATATAGTAATGTGAATGGCTATGATTTGATTGATTTATTTTAAATGGTGAAAAATGTAACAGCAGCAAAACTAGGAAAACTCAGAAAACAAGGAAAGGCAGAAAAAGGGTGTGACAATGAAAAAAATGCCACATGTTTTGGTAATTCAATGGTTAGAAGACTTTTGGGGGATTAAAATATATTTCATGGGCCTTAAATCACAATGAAATGGGTATTAAAACACTATTACGTTAAAAGATGCATTACATGAGAAAAACTAGAAATTCATAGAGAGGTTGGAAATGAATCATTTATGGTTGAGTCACCAACACCCTGGCTCCATCGCCCTAGCACCGATGACTTGGAACCATTGCTGATCAGTTCCACTGATGGCCCATTAGTGCCACTAATGGCCGATCAGTGCCACTGATGCCCATCAGTGCCTTCGACCCCCATGGGTGCAATAATGGATGATTGGTTCCATTGATGTCCATCGGTGCCACTAATGTCTAATCGGTGCCACTGACGACCATTGGATCCACTGACTCTCATCGGTGCCACCGATGCCGATCGGTTCCACCGTTCGTTCTACTTGAAATTTGTAAAACTCTTTAATGAGTCACCGATGGTCCCAAGGATTCCTCAAACATTAGGATTTGGAAATATATTGGACCAGGATTTTCAAGAACATTACATCAGATACCGCTCAAACTATTCTCACCCTCTATAATTCAAGAATAATCACAAAGAGAAGAGAGGGGTCCAAACAACCACCTCATAAGATACCAATTAGGGAAAAACCACCCTGGAGTTGTTTGAAGGCCGTAATAAAACCTTGACATCCAGGGACATCTCTCTCACATCTATCTCCTGAACAACTATAGAAACAATTAGTTCCACCGACATCCATCGGGGCCGATCGGTGCCACCGACTCTCATTGGTGCCTCCGAAGCCCACCGGTTCCACTGATTCCCATCAGTTCAACCGATGTCGATCGATGCCACCATGCATTCAACCTAAAATTTGGAAAACTATTCAATGAGTCACTAATGATCCACCAAAATTCCTTAGACATCCAGATATTGAAAATTACTGGTCCATGAGGGTCCATGCCATTACAAAAAATTTTAAATTGATCAAATTCTCGAATAAAAATTGTATGATTTTAAATTATAATGTATGAGAAGAAAATTAAATGACATGGATAAAAATAAACAATTGTTATAGTATATTAATATTTATATATATATATAATATTAAAAGTATGGTGTTTAAATTCTTTTTTATGTAGAATGTTAGGAATGCTGGTCATCATATTATTTGTGCCACACACCCAATATATTTCATGATGTATATAAATCTATTATATCTCTATTGATGAAGTTGGATAAGGTGTGGAGTTAATATATATTTCTCATATTTCCCTAAAATTATGAATATGAATTCTTATATTTAAAAACCTATTGGTTTATTACCAACACTCCTTATTTTAACATTAATATAGGTTAAGTATTCAATTGGTTGGACGATTTGATTAATTTGGTCTTCAAATGGGAAATACTTGATATGGGTGATTATTAGTTGATTAAATACTAATTTATCTTTAATATTTATGAAATGTAAAAGCTGAAAGATCATATAATGTTATATATGAAAGGTATTTTGATGTTATATGGAGTAACAATAACCAATATTTCATTCTGATATACATATATCAATTTTCATTTTTTGATGAGTCTCCATGAATCTAGGGGTCTTCTAATAAATTTCAATATAAAATATCATTTATAGAATAAAGGTTAGATAGTACAGTCAGTTAAAATTATTAAATATTTTCTCCTTTCATTAAATCCAAGATTCATAGTTTTATATAATAACCATTTATCGTTAATTAAGTTCTCATAAAATAATATTTAGTACTCCACGATCAAGAAAGATCCTTTTAAATATCATTATGGTTAGAAATTATTGTCACGTGTCTGTTGGATTGATGTTGATGAATATTTATTATTGGAATAAACCATTGTGAATGAAATAAATAATATGATATAATTGATAAAGAAACAATTATTTATGACAAATATTCATTAGAAATTATATTTCAACCATCATCATCTTCATTCATTGTAATTTTTATTTGGTGATTGTGTATTCCAAAGATTTTCTAATAGACTAAGATATAGAATATTGCAAAAGAAATAAATATCATGAGAAGATATATTAGTTAGTTTGAAGTCATGTAATTCCATTATAATTTGGAGTATTATATATCATTACCTCCCCAGTATAGAATAATTCACAATGTATTCCTAGTATATCACTAGTAAATGTATCATCTAAATCCCTCTCATATCAATACTTAGTATGATTTTGAATTGGATCATGATATTACATTCCTGGAGCATGCGAAACAATATTTTTAGGTATTAAATTTGTTATTATTTATATATTTTACTTTTTTTGTTTTGTGTAAATTGTTTAACATTTAAATGAATGTCTCAAATATTGTTTTATGGTTCATAATTATACAAATAATGAAAGTGTAATGTTTTTTTATGAATTTTGAAGACATTCTAATTTTTCTCATTATTTTTTATGATAGAATAATGTTTATAAATTTAGATTTTAATTTGGAGGGATCCTACAGTAGTATTTATTTATGGTCTTGAAAGAAATTTTCTTGATCTAGGTGGATGTTAATAGTGTTATGTATATTTGATTTTGGAAGCTCTAACTTATCTATGAGTCACACTTATCGATAGATGAATGATTTTAAATGGGGGTTTAAAGGGATATGTAATATTATATTAGTAGAATAAAAAATTGAATGTTTCTTAGAAAAAGTGCTTTATACTATCTATAATTGAATATTTTATGTCATTTATTATTCTAATAGAAATGAATTTATTGAGTTTCATATTTTTTAATAAAATATTCTCAAAATAAGAATTATTCCTTAATTTTTTTATTTTCACCTATATCTATTGAATATGGGAAAAGAGCATTGAGAACCCCTAAAGTGGATTCTTTGATATCTCAAAGGAATATATGAATTACATATTTGTTTAAAAATTTTGTTATTTATTGTAGGGTTATATTAACGAAATCACAAGATGGGATATGGATGAATGAAACACTAATATAGGTTTTTGGTTCAACAATCAAAAGAAAATCATAAATTTTATAATGATAGTAAAAATTGTTGTTTCACCTTAATATAATGAGGAATAGTATATAATAGTAATGTAATTAGAAAAATAATTGTTCTAGATAAATATATTTTTGAAACATCTTATAAGGAGTCAGTGGAGTGGTATTATGTTTTCTAAATATTTTCTTGTGATTCATCAAGTTAATTATTTGTAGATTATTTAAAGGAAAAAATAAAATTGAGTTCAAATATAATCTTATTTTGAAGATGTAGGAGTATGGATTTCTAGAACTAAAAAAAATTGATGGTTTTCCGGATCCAACATTTTCTTTTACCAAGTTCATTGTATGAGAATTCATGAAAAAACATTTTCCTATGTGGGGATTAAGCGACAAAAAGAAGGTATAGGGACACCAATTATTTCAATGCATGATGATGAGTTAAAAATTTTTCTTTGTGCTCCCAGTTTCATATTATCCATAATAGTCATATATCCCTAACCTTATTCATTTCATAATATTGAGTTAAATAAAGAAGTTACATTTAGGATATTTATAGGTTTATATTTTTACACAATTTGGAGAAACTTTTACAAATTTGACCCACACATTACATGTGGACAGTTAATCTAAGTATCCACATTTTCCACAAATGGAAGCCCTTTGAAAATAAAACATGATTTAATTTCATTGATAAAAATCTTCTTGAATTATTCCTTTATCTTACCCAACTATACACCATGTGAGAGTCATTTCAAAAACATGGGATGAGCATAAAAATCGTAGTAAGGGTTACTAAAAGAAGGAAAAAATTTTCTTTTAAAAAACATGTAAACCCTGATTACTTTATCCTAAATTAATACTTTTCACCTTTATAAAGATGTAAATACTCTTCCCAGAATAAAATCTCATTTCATACCCTTTTTTTAATCTAAATTTTAATATAAAACCCATAAAAAACAACATATAACATATAAAATGTGACTTTCGACTAATCATACATAAATGAAATTACCATACGGCCAACTTCCACACATATAAATATAAAAAATAGAATATCCATACAATCAACTTCTATACCCAAAGAATGGGAGTTTTTAACGTAACCATCCATACGTGATTTATCACATACCTACCCATCCTTGGTTTATCACATAACTACCCATTAAATGTCCATGTACCATTATGTAATCATAACACAAAAAATATTGAAATTATCAACATTTCACTCATAAAATTTCATTTGAAATAACAAGAAATCATTTCAAGATATTTAATATTCAATCCACTTTAAAAACCATTTTCAATACCAAAATACCCAAAATTTAAATAAGTTATTTATTTTTGTATTAAAAACATTAATTCTTATTGAGGATTCCAAATATCAAATAACAGTTATAGCGGAAGAGAAGTCGTTTTCATCGCATTTGTTAAAAACATTCCTTCTGTAATTTAGTAAAAATCATCATATAAAGAAAATAATATCTTTGTAAACACTGAATAAATTAAATGTAAAATGTTTGATTATACAATTTATAAAATAATGAAATATATATTATCCAAATATACCTCAATGAAAAGAGATTTAGACGAAGTCCCTTTCCTTAAGTCAGAATTATCTCGTTTGTTATTTAGCTTCATTAATAAAAAAAATTAGGTTAATTTATACTTTCTTTATATCATTTTTCATGTTTATTATTAATTGTATGCCACTTATTACCAACTTTGGAGAATGAGTGAATAATTTGAGTTCATATTGGACATTGGGTTGATGTTTGGTATTTGAGTCAAAAATGAACATGTCATGATGTACATTATCCATGTGTAAATAGGTACATCATATCCAAAATAAGATTCAGGATATAATAATCACTTTTATATATTAAATCAAACTTTTTAATCTATTTATTAAATATGTATAGTAAAAATGATGAATGTTATAATCATGGAGATGGTAAGACGTATGTATGAATGAGTAACTTTTTCCATTTTAGGTTGATCATTATAAAAATAAGGTAAATATTATTTTATCTTACCAAAATTATCATAATATCATTAACGTCATATTTATCATTTAAAAATACTTATATATTTATTTATAATCATTCTTGAATAGTTAATGTGGAGTATGACTCTTGTCACGTCGTGGAGACGGTAAGCTGTACGTACGCATGTGCGGTGATATAATTCAATTAATTGTTAAATGTTATGGAATTGGAAGGTATATTAACTATAAATATTAACTATCATGTCTTATTAATTATTTAAATCTATTATATGCATCTTTATCTCCAGATAAATAATGTATAGATGCAAAATAGTTTACACCACAACGTGGAGACTGTAAGCTGAATGTACACACGCATGGTGGTATTGTTTTATGTAGGATGGGTTGAAGGATTAATATGGTAGTTCCATAACCATTAAAACATGTCATAATGTATTAGATTCTGGAGTTTTTACATTTTTATGAAAACAACATAGGAAAATAAAGTAGAAGGGGAAAATAACATTGAAATTATTGGTAAAACAATTATTTCTTCATTGAGTGTCTCCTTTGGAATTGCACTGTAATGACCCAAACCCCATAAGTCCATTATTCTAAGAAAAACCAGTGTTTGGGGTGTTTTTTGGGTTTATTGGTAACTCATTCGGTGGGCTATCCAAAAATACAGTTTGAACTGTCGGCATCTGTGAGTCGGAGACATTGGTATCGGCGAGTCATGGGCGTCAGAATTGGTGAGTCAGGTTCATCGTTATCGATGAGTCAGGGGCATCAACATCAGTGAGTTGAGGCATAAGTAGGCCATAGTGTCGATAGGTGGAGGCATCAGTAGGCTAGAGCGTCAGTAGGTCAAGGCACCGACTCGTCATGGCATTGGTACATGTAGGGGTCAGTAGGTTAGGGCGTCTGTAGGTTGAGGCATCTGTAGTTCGTTGCATCAGTAGGTCATTGGGTCGATAGCTCATTGTCGGTGGCTCAACATTGGTAGGTTGCGTCGGTTGCTCATTCGTCGGCAGATCATCATTGGTGACTCCCCCATTGGTGACTCATTTCTAGTTTTTAATGTTTTCGTACATTTCCAATTTCATCCCTCTAAATTTAAATTGATTTAAACCGTTATTAAATCAATTTTTGGGAATTTTAAGTGGATATTGAAGGATATTATGTATATCATTAATATCTTAATTCTCCATGATATTTGAGATATTCAAACCGTGTGATCTTGACCACGATCCCACAATTAATGTATTTTAACCCATTCCTCCATTAATATAGAATCTAGCTCTTCAAAGCTAGGATCTTCCATTAATAGTGTGGTTCACATTCCATCATGGTGCACCTAGATACTTCCTCTCTAGATGATTTGTGTGCTTGTGCTAGATTCCCTCCTTCTCGGTTTTCTTGGTGTTCTTTCTTACTACTCGCATGATCCCATGTTCTTTGCACAATGAGGAGCTTTGGTCTCCAGTTATTTCAAGTATGGATTTTTCTACCACTCTTTAATTGGGAATCATCTCAAGTTGGTGTACTAATGATTCCTTTTGAAGAATAGGGTAATGATTTTCATTAAATGATAAATAGATAAAAAGTAATTTGAAAATGATGGGAGTGGTTTGTTGTGATCACCTATTTATTCTGTTATCTTTATTCCTTTTATGGATTTTTGTGGCTATATGCCTTCTAAAAATCGTAGTCATTGGTTGTATTTTCTTTCACACTAGCGATGTTCTATTTTTATTGTGATGCTTTATAAATGTATGTAACATGAAATATGCATAATCACATATACTTGTATAATTGAAATGGAATCCCAAAGATAAAACCTATTATGTGATCACCCGGGTTATTTTGAAGTGCAATTAAAGAACCCTCTCGCAGAACCTGAATATGTTGTGGCATAATGGAAGTAGTTGTGGGATTTGTGTATGGGGTTTTATAGGTGGTGTGTTGATATCCCAGTTTGAGAGACTGATTGATTGTGAAATGGATGGGCATGTAGGCAGTGGGACTGCATTAGTTGTGTTGTGGCCATTAGACGACATTGGGAAGTGGGAATGCTATACAATTATGAACTTGTTATCCAGTTGGAAAACATCTGAGAATTTTTTGGGTAGCAGGGCTATAGTTGTGGATTGTGAGAGAAGGATTTTGTAGTATAACCCTGAATAATGGTAGTTTTAAATTATTGAAAATGTGTCTCTGATGAACTAATGAGTTCAGTGGTACTGTGAGTTGGTTGTACATTGTTTTTTTAAAATGGGTGTTAAAATTGAAATTATTTACCTTGGTCTTTCCTCCCTTTTCAACAATGGCCTTATCGATGAAAGAAGTGTATTAGTGGTGTTTTTTTAGTTAATCACGCTTTTCTCTGTCTGAGGAGATTTCAGATGTTTTGCTCAGTAGATGTGCTGGGTAGTGATAGAATAAACTAAAGTTAACCCCTTAATTAATAAATGTAAATTGGTTAAACGAAAAATAGGTTGGGTTATACATTGGTAGTTTTTTTTGTGTGGTTGTTCATAGAGGGGTAGTAGAAAAAGTGGTTCGGGTGGTCTGGTAATTTTTTTTGGGACAAATAGGTTGGACTGAGTGATTGTTTACATATATGTATAAATTGTAGTTTATTGAGATTTCATAACACACCCCACCCTTGTTGAAAACAATGTTATGAACCCCACCATTTCATGGGGTAGGGTGTATTTCCCAACATCCTTGTGGTAGGATGGATGGCCCATTATTGACTTTCTTCCATGCACCATTTTATGAGTTCTTACCACTCGAGTGTATCCCGGAAGGCATTAATGGAATGAGGCTTACCATAGTCCATGATCATTAGTGTAATTTTTTAGATAATGGGATTTGGTGTTCACGGGTTAGGGTTTTTTTCCCAAGTGTCATTGGGATGAGGCCCAAGAGTCATTGGGTGAGAGGCAAGATTGTGGAGGCCCAAGTTTCTACTGGTGAGATGTGTGGTGTGGTTGAGGAACTGGTGTGTGTGTGATGGTTTTGGTAGTGGGACTACATTTTATAAGAGTTTTATCATCCAGACGTTAACTATTAGGAATGAGAAGTTAACAAGAGGGAATGTGGTGCAGGGTACCGAAATATTGATGTGCAGTACTACTACATTATGTGACATGTGTTATTTATTGAGTGTTCCTTGGAGAGGATGGACAAGTTAGTACTTCTTGGTAGGTTCTATCAGGTTCTACTGTTATATCACAAGGGAATTAGTGTGTTCCCCCACTAGTGAACGAGTTTCATTAGCTTTCCTTCTTGATATAATTGTATACTCACCCTATGTTTAAAAATGATTTCTTAGTTTCCCAGAGTACATTGAGGACATTTATGGGATTTACTATATCGGTTGTCAGGATGGTTGTTGTGCTTCTATTTAGTATCTTTCTTTTTGGTACTTTTTTTTAGTACATTGGTTGTACTTTTTTAATAGTTTACATATGAACATGAAAATGGGAATGGAGTTTGGATTTACATTCACCTTTGTTTGGGATTTTACCATCCTATCTCCTGATTCTATTTTAATTTAAAAACTGTAATTCCATCCATAAAGTGAGATTATATACCCAAGGTGCTAGTTTACCCTTAGGGGATTATTGAATGTGGGTCCCAGTGGGACATTATCTCTCCTTCATCTTGAAGAAGG
Source organism: Viscum album (assembly GCA_963277665.1). Taxonomy (NCBI): domain Eukaryota; kingdom Viridiplantae; phylum Streptophyta; class Magnoliopsida; order Santalales; family Viscaceae; genus Viscum; species Viscum album. Next base: position 1,205,386,006 of record OY728127.1, on the reverse strand, counting down.
AAGTGAGTGGCACTCGGATTCCCCTTCCCCCATCTGGACGAAGGTGGGTCAAAAAAATGTTATTAGAGGGAGGTTAAGATTGATATATAGGATGGATTTTAGAGTTTGGAACAGTGAGGATTACATGGGATGGTAGGGAAACAATGTTAGAAAATCTTGGGGCCTGAGATAGTCCAGGGAATACTGGCTAGGACCTGAGATTTTAGGGTCCCCCATGATCTGATGCAAGGACATTGCGCCTACCAAACAACAAAGTGATGCTACACTGATTTCTGGGTAATGACCCTTGGAAAGGTACATGCATCATAATGACTTGTGTTCTTGTGTTTCTTATGTATTTTGGGAATATCAAATAAATTAAGTGTTAAAATGAATTTAAAATAAAATTCCCTTTTTACCTGGGCTTAGAAGTTCCTTGTTTAACCTTTTTAGCTATGGCACCCAAATGTCGGCCAAATATGGTACGAGATATTGATGCTCAACATGATGAATTGGTTGATCAATGGATGGTCGATCTAGAGGAGGATGATGACTTGTGGCTGAAGACACTTCATGCATTCTAGTGAAAACCCTTGGGAAAGTACGAAGTTGATGTTTCTAATATAGAGACTGATGGTTTAATTGAAGATTTAGAAATAACCTTTTTATTAATCTAGAATATGAGGGAGTACTAGGATCTATTATAAGTCATCCAGATGAGGGGACAAGTGGTTCAGTGGTGGACGCTATACCTCATGAAAGGAAGGAGGCCAATGTTTTATGGGCTGACTTAGAGGAGGAGTTGTAGACGGAGTTTCATTCCTCGACACTGAAGGCATAGAAGAGACATGAGCTACTCTCCCTCTAGCAGGAGATTATGTCAACGAAGAAATTGGGGATCAAATTCAAGGATCTCCTATTCTTTGCTTAATATCTATTTCCATATGAGGAGTTGCAGGCAAGGCGATTGTAGGAGGCACTCCGACCTTCTCTTCATTATATTGTTACTCCCATCACTCTACCATCATACATATAGGTTCTAAGTAAGGCTTAGGTATTGGAAAGGATTAAATAATTAGGAGGTGTACTGTGAGAGGGGATCCAATTATCTTCGTTAAAGGGGAAAGTAGTCGGCAGTAGGTCTTCGGCGTCAGGGCCTTCCAGGATTCCATATGTGGGAAGTCAGCCATAAAAATTACAATTTTGATCTCCTTGTCCTTGACCTTTCCCCTTGAGCCTGGGACTGAGGTGCTTTTCTTGTGGATACTATGGAAATATTCTAAGCCAGTGCCCAGTTTGGGAACAATTATATAGGGATGGGTAGGTACAATTCCCACTTCAACAGTAGAAGTTGTCGATCAAACCTTTCTTGCAGAAGGGGAAGTAGGCTCCCTCTTCACCAAGGTAGACGATATTAGAGGAAGCCGACAATGGGGTGCCCTCATAGACCTTAAACATGGCAATTTCAGGGAGGCGGTCGAGATCATAAAGGTATATGATATGGTTTTTGGTAGTTTCACGCCCCCAAGGAAGAAGTTCCATCATCCCTAAAGGTTTTTCGAGGTACAATAAGTATATTGTGTAATCTTTCATATTCTTTTTTTGATTCAATATATTCACACTATTTTGTTGCACCCTGTCTAGCCCATGCCTTGGGACTATAAGTAGAGGCACTATCTATGCCCCTGCTGTTGAGTACGCCTGATAGAGGACAGATTAGTCTATTTTATGTTTGTTTGGGATGTAGGCTGGTGTTGGGGCCACATTAGTCTTGTGGTAATCTTCTTATGCTACAAATTAAACCGTACAATTTCAACCTAGTAATCGACTGGTTATTCTCTGTGAATGTCGTTGTCGAATGCTTCTAGAGAAGAATCGTGTTTTTGGATTTGGATGACCAGCGTGTTGTTTTCATTGGTGAGCAAGGAAGTTAGGTGGGTAGTCGTCATGTTGATCCTTTTATCTCCTTGTCGGCAGAGCTATCAGGGGAATCCGTAGACACAGATATCGAGGTGGTCCCGAGGGTTGTCTGTGAGTTCTTGAATGTCTTCCTGAAGGAGGTTATAACTTTAACCCCTCGACATGTTATCATGTTTTGGATAGAATTACAACCCGGTTCTCATTTTATTTCCATGGATCCCTATTAGATGGCACCTTCTATGTTACGGGAGTTGAGGATTCAAATTGATGACCTGATGAATAAGAGTTTTATCCATCCCAATGAGTCAACCTGGGGTGCCCCATTATTATATTTGAAGAAGTTATATGGTGGTTCGAGGCTATTCATGGTCTACAGAGGACTAAATTAGTTATCGGTCATAAACTGTTACCCCCTTCTGAGGATCGACTGTCTTCTAAACTAGTTAAAGGGGTAAGGTTAGTATTCTAAAATCAACCTATGGTCTAGATATCAATATTTTAGAGAAAAGGAGGGTGGAATATTGAAGACTTATATTAGGTTCAGGTATGGGAACTTCGAGTTCAGGGTCATGTAGTTCGGTAATACGAATGCACTAGCCATTTTAATGGGGCTGAGGAACTCTATTTTCCATGAATTCCAATACCATCTTGTCAACGTGTTCTTCGACAATATCCAGATCTAATCATGGTTAGAGGGGGGCACGAAAATCATCAGAGGACTATTTTGGAGGTCCCCTCTACACCATCGTCTAAATGGGATTTTGTCTAAGTGCATGTTCTAGATATGAGAGGTGTGCTTTATCAGACACGTGTTTTCTTGGTAGAGGAAAGAAGTAGACCTATTAAAGGTTGAATTAGTTTTTTCATGGGTAGTATGCAATAATGTGGATGAGGTTTGTAGCTTCTTAGGTCTGGATGGCTATTATCGGAGGTTCATACCCAACTTCTATCGAGTTTCAAATCCATTGATGGATTTGGACAAAAAATACCAGGCTATCATATAGAGTGAGTACTGTCAGGAATATTTAGCTATATAAAGGGAATGTTGTTTAGTGCTCATGTACTTAGGTTTCCCGAGGATAGGGTGATGTTCAAACGGTTCTGTGACACTTCCAATCTTCGATTGGGATGTGTGCTAATGCAGCATCAAGGAGTGATCTATTACGGTTTTAGGAAGTTACATTTGCATGAATGTAAATATTCCATCAATGATAAGTATCTTTCCACAGTTTTGTTCGCAATAATGTTATACTCACTTTACCTCATTAGGGAGAACTTTGTGGTCTTCAAAGATAATATGATCTAGAGGTATATCTTCTCCCAACATGACCTAAACATCCATAATTATATGAGGATAGAGTTTCTCTAGGACTATGACTTTGATATATCTTAGATCTCATGAAAATGGAATGAGGTGGCTAATGTCTTAAGTATAAAGTCACATAAGGCGGTAGTTTGGGAATCCATGGATGCTTGAAAGGAGATGGAGGAGTTGGACACTTTGTATCTAGATGTGAGAGTGGATGGTAGCATGGGATGTCTATTTTATAAGACATCGCAGTCTTCCATAGTGAAGTAGGTGGGGGAGTCTTGGTAGTGAGACTCAGTGACAGAAGCGATTTGTGATCTTGCTGACTAGGGTGATGCCTTGGAGGGATGGTCAGAGGATAGTCATAATCGGATGATGTTCAATGGGATGTTGTTTTTACCCGTGATAATGTGTTAGAGAGTTCTCCATGATTTTCATAGCTAATACCTGGCAGTGCATCCAGGTGTTTCTAAATTGTAATGAGGCTTGGGAGAACATTTTTGGTGGGCTAGGGTAACGTGTGAAGTGGCAGAGATTGTGGATAGATTCCTAGTGTTTTATCATGAAAAATCTTAGCATCGTGTTCTTGGTGGTCTACTGTCACCCTTAAATGTTCCCAAATGGATGTGGGGAGCCATATCGATGGATTTAATCAAAGGATTACCTAGTACTCAAGGAGGATGTGATTCACTTTGGGTAGTAGTGGATCAGTTGAAGAAATGCACTTAATTCTTAGAGATCAAGGATTCGAGTGCTATGGATGACTTGGAAAAGAGTTATGTAGATGATGTGGTTTAGCATTATGGGGTTCTAATATCCATTGTCTCGGATTGGGATACATTTTTTATTTCACGAGTTTGGCGGGGATTGCAGCATGGCTTTGAGACCCGGTTATGTCTTAGCACTGCTTTCTAGCCTCAGAAGAATGTGCAGACATAGAGGACCATCCAGATGTTGGAGGAAATGCTGCGTGCATGTGTTTTGTACATTAGAAGATTGTGGGTAAGAAAATTTACCCTGGTAGAGTTTGATTACAATCATAGCTATCACTCTACCATTGGAATAGCAATATTCATGCCTCTATAAGGAGGTCGTTTCATTCACCGTTATGATGGGAAAAGGTTGGCGAAGAAACCCTTCATGGACTAGAGGTAGTGGATGTTGAGGCAAGGGGGAGTTTGTTAAGCCAATAAGGTTTTCCTTATGGACTTTTCCATTCATACTTATCTTGAGATTAACCTGATTTTGAAAATCACAAACACGGTTTTGAAAATCACACACCTTATCTTTAAGAAAATTTATTTTTTCTTACCCTAAGGAGAATTTCCTTTAAGATATTTACCCTAACCATATTTTTCTTATACATATTGTAAATCTGTCTAAGTATAAAAACTGGAATCATAACCAACATTTCGGATATATATAATACATTGATATAAAGCGTTCTGTTAAGGATCTAAATTCTGGATGTGAACTATTGCGATGTTCCAATCCGAATTCTGGATGCGAACTATTATGATGATCCAATCCGAATTCTGGATATGAATTGTTACGATGTTCTATTCCGAATTCTGGATGTGAACTGTAACAAAGTTCCAATCTGAATTCTGGATCCGAACTATAACAAAGTTCCAATTCGAATTATGGATACGAACTTTAACAAAGTTCCAATCCGAATTCTGGATATGAACTATAACAAAGTTCCAATCCGAATTTTGGATACGAACTGTAACAAAGTTCTATTCCGAATTCCGAACTCCAAACTTCATTATAGTTCAACTTCGAACTTCTACAGAATTAAGGTTACAAATTCTTACCAAAACAGAATCTGAATATCATTTTATTATACATTCTGAATTCCAGTTTGGTTAGGATCCGAACTATCATTATGTTAGATTACGAACTATTATTTTCTTACATTACAAACCCCATATTTGCTTATATTTTCTTTATTAAAATGATGTTGTATATTCTGTTACAGTTATTTCATTACAAAACGATGTTGTACATTCTTTTATAGTTATTTCATTACAAACTGATGTCGTTCTTTCTATTATAAAACTAACCATTGTTTAAGTTACACGTGTACATACCCCTCAAAAATTCAAGGGAAATATGATCGTTGGAGGAGGCGCTTCACCACCTATAAATAGTATCTCATTTAAAAATCTCCACACACATCTCTCTACTTCGACTACTTTAATGAAGTGCGGTCGAAGTGTTTTCTTAGAGTGAGAGGCTCGTACAAACTCTCAAGGCTTCGTGCGACTCCGAACATTGTGATTATGTTCGAGGGCTTCCAGGGATAGGAAGACAGAGGTGACCGACTACCTTAAAGATCTAGGGATTCCGAGGATAAGAAGACAGAGGTGCCATCTACCTAAAAGTTGAGGGCTTGCGGGGATAGCAAGACAGAGCCGATCTTCGTATAGAGGGCTTACCCTAGTGTGGGTAAGACAGACATTCATGGAAGTATAAACCAAGGGTTACCTTTATCCAAGGTTGTTTGATACCCTTCTCATTGGGTCAAAAGATTTATTGTTGGTTACTTGTAGTGTAACAACTTTATTTTCCGCAGCATTGTTAAATATAAGAAAAATATAACTCTTTTGTATTTCCTTACACTTAACCTAATTCATTTGATTCTATATGCTTTAAGGTAGAATCATACTTTGTAAACATTAGTTTACATTTTGTTAGAGGTGGTTTGAATTTACTTAGTTTAACTTTGTTAAACATAGAACTTTCCTTGTCTAAAGAAATTTTTAAGGAATACAATTCACCCCACTCTTGTATTGTGAGCATCTTAATAGATATTTCGATCATACAATTGGTATCATATAGATTTTAAACCTCAAATACCCTACCAATTCTATAATTGGTATATCAGTTCCACAATTGATTAGAGGTCTCTGATTTTCTCACTTTCTTTTTCATTGCTCTTATTTTCCTTGCTTAGGAAAATTTTTACATTATGAACTTTTGTCATTCTGAAAATTCTCATTCCGAATTTTTTTGTTTACTGAATTTTTCAATTCTGAATTTTTACATTCTGAACTATTATCATTCTGAATTTTTCATTACAAATTGTTCATTCTGATCTTTGTGGTTACAAAATTTTTATTACTGACAAGTTTAGTTTTTCAAGAATTGTTAAGGATGACAGGAATAAACGTTGGATCAATTGATAATCTAAACCCAACAAGACCAATAATTTTTGATGGCAATGACTATGAGTATTAGAGAGACAGAATGAAGACTTTCATTATCAATACTGGTGTAGAAAATATTGTTATGCTGACTGGAGGTTACAAGATACCTGATAAGGAAGTAAGTACCTTTACAAATCCTGAAAAGAATCACTATCAAATCAACTACAAGGTACGCAATACTCTCTTATGTGCTATGACTCGTAATCTATATATCCAAATATCTTCTTGTGAAATAGAAAATTGAATATGGAAGAAATTAGAGGTTACTCATTTTTGAACTTCCAAAGTGATAGAAACTCAACGAGCTATGTTAAGAGCAGAGTATCACATATTTAACTTTCCTTATGGAGAGCCTATTACCAAAGTGCAACAAAGATTCATGATGATTGTAAACAGTCTTCAATCTATGGTTGAAAAATGACTTGATGATGAAGTTATAGTGGACAAGATTATTGACATCATGCCTAATGAATGGGAGTCTAAGAGAACTGCCACTGATGAAAATAGGAAGGTTCCACAGATTTCCTTAGATGAGCTATTTGGAACACTTCTTCAACATGAGACACGCATGAAAAGAGATGCTGATAAAAATAAAAAGAAGAATGGTAATAGAACGGTTGGTTTTACAACTACAGCAAATCATATGAAAGGAAAGAATCGAGAAAGAGTTACAATATCAAAGTCTAAGAAAGTATCTATTCATTATGAATCTAGCGAGAGTGAGATATTAGAAAATGAACTAGACAATATTGCTCGAAGGATGAATAATATTGCTGGACAAAGAAACTTTGAGTCCAAGTATAAGAAAAAAGAAAGAAAGGATAAGAAAGAATATGAGGTGATGTGTTCTGAATGCAAGAAAGCTGGTCACATCAGACCGGATTGCCCCATGCTAAAAAAGAAGGTAAGGAAGGATAGGCATTCTGAACAAAACAGGAAGAGATACTATAAAGTAAAGGCTAAGAAAAGTCTCAAAGATAATACTACCTGGAATGAAAGTTTCGGAGATTCTTCATATAGTGATTCATCAGAATACGATTCTTTATCACAAAAGACTATAAGATTCTATGCAAATACATCTTTTCCTCACACTTGCCTTATGGCCAAGGTACGCTCTTCCGAGGCTTTAACTAATATATCTCTTGATAAGAATGACTATTCTGAAAATATTACTTCAAATGAAGATACTTCATCTTCATAAAATGAAGAACCTTCATATGAAGAAGTTGCTATATTTTCTAAACTACTTGAAGCAAAAAATTCTAAGATTTCAAAGAAGTTAGATAAGGCAAATGATAGGGAAGAAATTCTTACCAAAGAGATTTCATATTTATCTGATTATATTAGGAGCAAAGATGATTTAATAGAAAAACATTCTAAGGATCTTGAGAAATCCAATTCCGAAAAGGAAGATCTTTCTAAAGATCTTAAGGATGTTGTTTTGAAAGTTAATGTTTTTGAAGAAAAACCTAATCCTAAGGAAGTTATTCATGAGGATAGGAATTTGGTTGTAAAACTAATATCTAAAATATTATCCTTAAAGAAGTGTTTGTCGAACTTTACCCATGGTAAAGAAAATTTTTATAAAATGTACTCACAAATACATCCTTTAAGAAACAAGTCCGGATTTGGTTATACACATACCAAACCAACTTTCAGCAACAACTATTTTGTTCCAAAAAGTTCCCCATTCTACACCCAGTGTCAGTGTGGTGGTCACTTGGAAAAATATTGTTCTTTAAATAAAACCGAATCGCTCGGTTTTCACAAAGCTTATTTTTCTAAGAAAATGTGGGTTCCGAAAATTTTATTGTCTGAAAATCGTGGATCCAAACAAGTTTGGATTCCGAAAGTTTAATCATTTTCTCTTTTTCAGAATGATAAAGAAAGTACCAATAGAAATATATGGTATATGGATAGTGTTTGTTCCCGTCATATGACTAGTAACAAAAGCTACTTTGAAAAGATTATTAAAACGAGAGGAGGAAAAGTCACCTTTGGAGATAATGCTCAGGGAGAAATCATTGGTATAGGTAACATTGTACTTCATGGTAAAAATTTAATTTCAAATGTTTTATTTGTTAAAGGTCTTAAGAACAACCTCATTAGCATAATCCAATTATTTGATGAAGGATACCTTGTGAATTTTAGGAACGATAAATGATTAGTACACAATTCCAAGGAAGAGTTTATTCTCTCAGTCCATAGGCAAGAGAATGTTTACACCATAAGATTACAAGACCTTAGGAGCCAAGACATACCATGCCTTAGTGCAATGGAAGATCACTCTTGGCTATGGCATAGATGGTTAGGACACCGTAACATTAGGAACCTATGCAAACTTTCTAAGAAAGGTTTAGTTAAGGATCTATCAGAGGTTAGATTTGATCCTTCTAAAGTTTTTGATCCCTGTCAATATGGAAAGAAACATAAATCTAGTTTTAAATCAATCGGTGAAGTCTCAAAAACTGATGCATTATAGTTAGTGCACATGGATCTTTTTGGTCCAACACAAACTGGAATTATTGGTGGAGAATACTTTGTATTTGTTCTAGTTGATGATTACACTAGATTTACATGGGTCTATTTTCTTGCAAAGAAAATCTGAAGCATTTCCTAATTTCAAAAGTATTAGAGCCCAAGTTAAAAATGAGAAAAACCTTCCATTGAAATCTATTCATAGTGATCATGGAGGAGAATTTCAAAATTATGATTTTGAAACTTTTTGTAGTTGAAAAGGTATTACTCACAACTTTTCAGCACCTAGAAAACCTCAAAAATGGAATTGTTGAAAGAAGAAATAGAATTCTTCAAGAAATAACTAGAACCATGTTGAGTGAGTATTCTATAGCTAAACAATTCTTGGCTAAATCTATAAGTACTGCTTGTTATACTATAAATCGAGTTTTAATTAGACCTTTTCTTAATAAAATCCCTTATGAGTTATGGAATGGTAGAAAACCTAGACTTTCCTACTTTAAAGTTTTTGGTTGCAAAGTATTCATTATGAATACTAAAGATAACTTACACAAATTCAAACCAAAATCTGATGAAGGAATTTTCTTAGGCTACTCCACAACTTCTAAGGCTTATAGAGTCTTTAATAAAAACACGTGTACTATTGAGGAAACAGTACATGTTAAATTTGATGAAACTAATCCCTTTGTTTTTAAACAACCCCAACCAACATCCTCGGATGTGTTTTCAAAAAATGATTATCAACCTTACACATAAAATCCTTCTGATAAGGAAAATGTTCAAGAAGATCCTTCTGAAAGATTTACCCCAGAAGATTTCCTACCCTATATTGATGAACAAGTTTTACAAAACCCAAACTAGGTGTTTCTTAAGAATCATCCGAGTGATAACATCATTGGTGATGTCAATCAACCAGTAAGGACTAGAAATTCCTTATGAAATGAAGTATAACATCTAGCATTACTTTCCCAATTGGAACCAAAAAGTACTGAAGAAGCTTTAGGTGATGATGATTGGATCAAAACCATGCAAGATGAACTAAATGAATTCCAAAGGAATAAAGTCTGGACCTTGGTTGAGAGACCTAAGGATACTTCTATTATTGGAGTAAAATGGGTCTTCAGGAATAAGTGTGATGAAAATGGAGTCATAGTTAGAAATAAAGCTAGACTTGTTTCTAAAGGCTATAATCAACAAGAGGGAATAGACTATGAGGAAACCTATGCTCCAGTAGCTAGACTCGAATCTATTCGTATCTTACTTGCCTTTGCAGCATTCTTCAATTTCAAACTTTTTCAAATGGATGTGAAATGTTCTTTTCTTAACAGTTATGTTCAACAGGAGGTTTTGTTGAACAACCTCATAGATTTGAAGATACAAAACATCCTTCCCATGTATTTAGACTTACCAAGGCTTTTTATGGCCTTAAACAATCCCCACGAGCTTGGTATGATAGACTAACAGGATTTTTGCTTCAACATAACTATGTTAAGGGAAATTCAGATCCAACCATTTTTATAAATAAGGATAAGAAAAATGTTTTGATTGTCCAAATTTATGTTGGTGACATCATATTTGGTTCAACTCAACAATCTTTAACAGAGTCCTTTGCAAGTCTAATAAAGTCTGAGTTTGAAATGAGTAGGATGGGTGAGTTAACATTTTTTCCTGGTTTTCAAATTTCTCAAAAACCAGAAGGAACATACATATCTCAACATAAGCATATTAAAGATATTCTTAAGAAGTATCGGTATGACAATACTAAAAGTATAAGTACTCACATCGGTACCTCAAACACACTTGATCTTGATGAAGCTGGGAAACCAGTAGATCAAACATCTTATAGAGGTATGATAAAAAGTTTATTATATTTTTTTTAAAAGGTTGGGGCCGAAGCCTCATTTTTATTAATAGAGCAAAGCAAAGTCCTCTTTTAACTAGGTAGAGGGACACCCATTACATTGCCTGAAGGCCCTGTGGGCTAGTAACCCATTACATAGCCCATAGGCCCATATTTTTTTTCCAAATTCTCATTCATTGAAAAGGATTTTTTTTCGCTACGTAAAGGGAACCATGGATCAAGGATTATTTTATACTTCTGGAAATGATTTTATCTTAAAGAGATTTTCAGAAGCTGATTTTGGTGGCTGTAGAATGGATAGAAAGAGTACATCTGGAAGTTTTCATTTCTTAGAAGATTCATCAGTTTCCTGGTCATGCAAGAAACAACATTCTGTAGCACTTTCCACTACTGAAGCTAAATATGTAGCAGATGGAAGTTGTTGTGCTCAAGTGTTGTGGATGCAACACACACTCACAGATTATGGCTTGAGTTTTACTAAAACTCAAATTTTGTGTGATAACACAAGTTCCATTGCCATAAGTAAAAACCCTACACATCACTCCCGTGAAAAACACATAGATATAAGACATCACTTTCTTAGGGACCACACACTTAAAGGAGATATCATTCTACAATTTATCGGAATGAAAGATAAAATTGCTGATATTTTCACAAAATCATTACCTTCTGATTGATTTTAATACATTATAAAAAAGTTAGGAATGATAACCTTAAGGTAATCTTCCCTCATTAACTTTTTGATAAACAAATCTCCTTACAGTAATAAACTCCTTTTTATAGGGGGAGTGCATTTGCTTGTTAGTTTAACAAAAAAATTTCGTAATCTGTTTATCCAAATATTTTTTGTAATCTATTTTTCAAAATGTTTTCGTAATCTATTTTTCAAAAAAAAAATTGTAATCTGTTTTTCAAAATGTTTTTGTAATCTGTTTTTCAAAATATTTTCGTAATCTATTTTTCAAAATGTTTTCGTAATCTGTTTTTCAAAATGATTTTGTAATCTATTTTTTCAAAATGATTTCGTATTCTGTTTTTCAAAATTTTTTTGTAATAAAATTTTCAATGTTCAAAAATTTTCTTACTGGAAATTTCCGTAATATAAATTCTAGGAACTGAAGTTTTTTTTCGTGACGAAGTATTCGGATCTGAAATATTCATAATAAAAATCATCAGAACTGAACCTTTCTAATGAAAACTTTAGTACTTGACTTTTTCATAATGAATAATTTGAAATCGATATTTTCGTAATGGAAATTTTTGGAACCGAGGTGTTCATAACAAAAGCCTCGTATCGAGAAGTTTCGTAACAAAAGTTTTTGGACTCATATTTTTTCCCGAACTCATACTTTCGTACTGAGACTTTCGTACTCGTACTTTGTACTGAGATTTAGTACTAGGATATCATAATGAAGATTTCGTACTGAAAGTTTCGTACTCAGTCTTTATCTTATAATTTTTCATAGTGATGTTTTTTTAAAATGTTTATCCAAGAAGCAATAATACTACCATTACGAATGATACTCTTGGAAAAACCGAAAGGTATAACTTTCTTACTCAAGTTTTCGTAATCAATTTTTATTGCTGGTAGTTTCTTAAACTTTATATTTTTTGCACTCTATTTTTCTTAGTCTTAAATTTTTTTAAAAAACCTCAAAAGATCGTATCCATATTATCCTTCCAAGATTGATCTCAACCGTCAGATCAATGAAAAGGTTTTTCAACTGTTAGATTGGATGTGGAAGTCAAAGGGTCATAATTTTCACCTATATAAATGGTTGTCCCACAGCGAATAACCAAAGCTTTGGCGTCTCACACCCCTACTTCTCTACATAAATCCCATTCTGAACCTCATAAATTCGTCCCGTTCCGAACTATCAGTCATTCAGATCTGAATGTCTCTTGAAGCATCACAAGATTTGTCAACTGCAAAGCCGATTTCTCAGTGGTTGATTATCAGGGAAAGGTTAGTTGATCCATATTTCTTCTTGCTAGATTCTATTATATCAAATAATATTAAGCTGAATGGGTGGAAAGATTTTTGTGTTGCCAAGCCAAATGAATAGGATACGGTTTATTATGATCTTTTGATTGAGTTCTATGAAACTGTTTCCTTACAGAAGGAAATGGAAGATGGCAAGGAAATGTTTTCATTTATGTCTTATGGTAAGACTTACAAACTTTAATATTCCAAGGCTGCTAGAATTATTGGATTAGGATATGAGGGAGAAGCTAAGTTCTGCTCTCATACACTTCTGGATCAGATAGGAAGATTTAATAAAGAGAAGGCATTGAAGTGCCTCAGGCTGGATGATACCACCAGTGTCAAATTTTCACATTTTTCTCTGAACCACAAAATCATTCAATTATTGGTGCAAGGATTCCTCTTTCCAAGAAGAAGAGATAAGGACAACCTCAAGAAAAGTGACATTTATGTCTTAGATTTTTTTGGTAAATCTAAGAAAGATTAATATGATGAGGCATGTGCTGGTTACGTTAAAGAATTTGAAGGAAGGGAATCTCAGATCTCAGATTATTATGTTTTCTGCTTTGTTATCCATGTTTATTGTGAACCTTTTAGAATCGTTCAAACTGGATTGTAAGTCAAAGATCCGGAACTATAAGATGATTCTTGTTATTGATGATACATTAAAAAGAATGAAGATGAAGTTTTCTGCTGAATCAAGAAAATTTGTTCTATTAACTGCTGAAGAGGCTGCCGTAGTTCAGGAAATAGTGGTGAAACCGGAACCATCAAAGAAAGCTGTGAAGAAGAGAAAGTCTAAGAAAATTTTTGTTGAAGAAACCGAATCCGCTCCACTGATGCCTAAGAAACAAAATTCTTATCCTGATGAAGTTGTTGCAAAGTGGAGAGAAATGAAAGAGCAGAGGAAAGATGGTGATGCCCAGTTCGGACTGGACCTAGGTGAAGCTAAAACATTGAAGGAAAGAACTGCTGAAGCATTAGAAAAGGAAGTGAAAGAAAAGAAGATGAAGAAGAAGCTGTCAGAAGAAGAAATAGTTCAATCTTTGCCGAAGGCTACCGAGATAGCTTTAAGAATGTTGTCAGTTCCGAAAACTCCACATTCAGAACCTCTACCCGAGACCTCGGGTAAAGGATTTTTCACTCCGGAAAAGGCTTCTATCGAAGGAGGGGAAGAAGAAGTACAAGAAGTAAGTGAGGACCTCAATGATTTGATAAAGCAAGTCGAGCAATATCATGAGAAGCTAGAATCAGTCAAATCCACTCTGGGAGATAAAGCCAAGGAAGAAGATCAAGTTGAAGAAGAAGAGGATCAAGAGCAATACTTTGTTAGAGAAGGAACAGAAATGGTAATGGTAGATGAGGAAACGATACTACAACTCTTGGAATCTGAAGAGGAAACGCCTGAAGAAGGGTCAGTTCCAAAAACTGACAAGGAGAAGCATGTGCTAATGGAAACTCTGATTAAAGATAAAATCAGAAAAAGAGAAGCTAGTGGAACTTCTAGAAGGAAGTTAGTGCTATGAGAACAAGATCAGTCACCTTGTAAAGTTTTGGATTCAGAGTCGTCATCAGAGAGTAATGATTTCATCGTTCAGTCTCTCAAGAAGCTAGTGGATGTAATTCCAATTTTCCCTCAGATTGATTCTCAATGCCAGATGTTACAACATTCACATAATCAAAAATCATAGTTAGTGAACATGTTGATGGAGAAAGTGGTAAAGGTTGAAACAGACTTCAAAAATTTTCTTACAGATTATGATATTCACAGGAGGTCATGCAGTAAAGTGACAAAGTATATGAAGAAAGTTGAGGAAGATCTAAGACAGTTTGAAAGTTTTCAAAATGAAGTGAAAAATTCTTTTGAGAATGTGGATGCTAAGACTAAGAACATTCATGAAGAATTGGTGTTTGAACAGAGTTCTCAGAACAAAGAAGAGAGGGATCTGAATGGGAAGTTGAATTCCCTGGCTCAAGTTGGAAAAAGGGATAGAGATATCCGGATTCAGTTGGAGGAAAGAGTGGAAAATCAGGAAGAAGTGATCAAAGATCAGGAAGTGGTCTTACATTCCCAAGAAGAAAGGATAGCAGCCTTGGAGAGGCAAGCTGATGAAGACCAGAAGGACATGAAAAAACTAAAGTCTTTGTTAAAGAAGCTGATCCCAAAAGAGAAAGAGGAAAAATGAATATCATTATGATCTTTTGTTGTATTCTCTTTGATGTGACATGTTTTTACATTCTCTAAAAAAACTGGGATTATGCTTTGTATTGATGAGTTACTAATTTTTCAGGCACTTTAACTACTTTTCCATTACCTCAATACATTTTGAAAATCAAAAAGGGGGAGAATATGGAAAAATAATTAATCTGGAGAAGGAAAAAGAAAGATGTTAAAGCAAGGGGTAGTTCTTGGTTACGAAATTATCATTCCAAGAGTAATGAAAATCCATTCTGGAAATCATAAATAAAATCCTTAGAGATTCAATGCCTAAGGGGGAGATAAGTTTTAAATTTCAATGTCTAATGAATTTTTTTTCAAAATCTTTAATCTTTTTCGAGAGTTTTGTGCTTTCCAAAAAGGGGGAGATTGTTGAGGCAAGGGGGATTTTGTTAAGCTAATAAGGTTTTCCTTATGGACTTTTCCATTCTTACTTATCTTTAAATTAACTTGATTTTGAAAATCACAAACACGGTTTTGAAAATCACACACCTTATCTTTAAGAAAATTAATTTTTTCTTACCCTAAGGAGAATTTCCTTTAAGATATTTACCCTAACCATATTTTTCTTATACATATCGTAAGTCTGTCTAAGTATAAAAACCGAAATCATAACCAATATTTCAGAACTATATAATACCTTGATATAAAGTGTTCTCTTAAGGATCTGAATTTTGGATTTGAACTGTTACGATGTTCCAATCCGAATTCTGGATGTGAACTGTTACGATGTTCCAATCCGAATTCTGGATGTGAACTTTTACGATGTTCCAATCCGAATTTTGGATGTGAATTGTAACAAAGTTCCCATCCATATTCTGGATACGAACTGTAACAAAGTTCCAATCCGAATTATGGATACGAACTGTAACAAAGTTCTAATATGAATTCTGGATACGAACTGTAACAAAGTTCCAATCCGAATTTTGGATACAAACTGTAACAAAGTTCCATTCCGAATTCCGGACTCCGAACTTCATTATAGTTCAACTCCGAACTTCTACAGAATTTAGGTTACAAATTCTTACCAAAACAGAATCTGAATATCATTTTATTATACATTCTGAATTCTAGTTTGGTTAGGATCCGAACTATCATTATGATAGATTACGAACTATTATTCTCTTACATTAAGAACCCCAAATTTTCTTACATTTTCTTTATTAAAATGATTTAACATATTCTGTTGTAGTTATTTCATTATAAAACGATGTCGTGCATTCTGTTATAGTTATTTCATTACAAAACGATGTCATTCTTTCTGTTATAAAACTAACCGTTGTTTAAGTTACATGTGTACAGGCCCCTCCGAAATTCAAGGGAAATATGAAAATTGGAGGAGGCGTTGCACCACCTATAAATAGGAGCTCATTTGAAAAGCTCCACACACATCTCTCTACTTCGAATACTTTGCTGAAGTGTTGTCGAAGTGTTTTCTTAGATTGAGAGGCTCGTATAAACTCTCAAGGCTTTGTGTGACTCCGAACATTGTGATTACGTTCGAGGGCTTCCGGGGATAGGAAGACAGAGGTGACCGACTACCTTAAAGATCGAGGGCTTCCGAGGATAAGAAGAGAGAGGTGCCAACTACCTGGAAGTTGAGGGCTTGCGAGGATAGGAAGACAGAGCTGATCTTCGTATCGAGGGCTTACCCTGGTGTGGGTAAGACAGAATTTCATGGAAGTATAAACCAAGGGTTACCTTTATCCAAGGTTGTTGGATACCCTTCTCTTTGGGTCAAAAGATTTATTGCTGGTTACTTGTAGTGTAACAACTTTATTTTCTGCTGCATTGTTAATTGTAAGGAAAATATAACTCTTTTGTATTTCTTTACACTTACTCTGATTCATTTGATTCTATATGCTTTAATGTAGAATCATACTTTGTAAACCTTAGTTTACATTTGGTTAGAGGTGGTTCGAATTTACATTGTTTAACTTTGTTAAACTAAGAACTTTCCTTGTCTAAAGAAATTTTTAAGGAATATAATTCACCCCCCTCTTGTATTGTGAGCATCTTAATAGATATTTCGATCCTATAGTAGACATCACGATGGAAATGTATTAGATTGTATATGAGAGGATGAAGGATAAAAAAGACCGACATAAGTCATATGCCGATCATAGGAGGAGGCCCTCTGATTTCGAGGTTTGGGACCATGTTTTTTTTGAAGGTTTCCCCTCGGCGTGGGAATAAGATGTTCAATAAGGGATGAAATCTTTCTCCCAGTTTCATCATTCCTTTTGAGGGTTTGGGACGAGTTGACATGGTGGAATATCCGTTGGTGCTTTCACATCAGTTGGAGAGGATACACTACATATTTCATGTATCTCGGCTTAATCAGTATCTACACGATGACTCCCATGTCATTAATTGGGGAGTTTTGGATCTCGAAAACAATGCTAAGTTCATAGTGCGGCCAGTGGAGATCCAAGACCATCGAGAGAAGGTGATTAGGGGATGAACCATTCCTTTTATTCGTGTGTTGTGAAGGTCAGATTGCCTTGATCAGGGTACATGGGAGCGGGAGGAAAAGATAGGTTCCTAGTACCCTAAGTGGTTCTGAGTTTTTCTCTTGTGTTTTTGCATCATTCATTACTTATGGGTAATGATTGACGTCATTTGATTTGATTTGAGTTGTCTTCTTGTTCTCTGAATGTGTGAGAAAATACCTAACTATTGGAGGGGAGGAACTAATCCATAATTGGTATTCATTAATGTTGATGCAATTAAACCCATGCGGGTGAGTCAGTGACACCCAATGTGGATAATATCATAACATTGCGGAAGGAGATCACTAGTCCTTGTGTCTAGATAATGTGACATTTGTCATTTTTTGGTTGTTTGGGGAAGTGAAGCCTTAGTGTGTGTACAGTTATTCAAGAGATATAATTCAAGGAGTCATTCATGGTTGTTAGGGATTTCACTCCATTTTTTGATAAATACAAGGTTGTTCATACTTGAGAGGTGTCTTTTTGGACAGCTGTTTGGACCCCACTTTATTCTGGATTAGTTTTAAATTATCTAGGATGATAATAGTAGTATCGGTATCTTATATAATGACTTCGACCGCTTCAAGAAATTATTTTGGAAAAAACTAATGCTTGGGGTGTTTTGGTGGCTATCGGTTATTAATTTCAAGGGTTACCCAAAAATATATTTTGAACTGTCAGCATCGGTGAGTCAGGTGCATTGACATTGGTGAGTAAGGGTTGTTGGAATTGGTGAGTCGAGGCATCATAAGGCTAGAGTGTCAGTAGGTCGAGGTGTTGGTATGCCAGACTAGTTATAAGTTAAGGTGTTAGTAGGTCAGGGAATCGATTGGTCGAGGTATTCATAGGTCAGGGAATCCGTAGGTCGAGGCATCGGTAGGTCATTGCGTCTATAGGTAATTGTGTCAGTAGCTCAGTGTTAGTGGCTCAACGTCGTAGGTCGCGTTGGTAGCTCACCCATCAGTGACTCACACATCAGGGACTCATTTCCAATTTTTCCAATTT
Source organism: Viscum album (assembly GCA_963277665.1). Classification (NCBI taxonomy): domain Eukaryota; kingdom Viridiplantae; phylum Streptophyta; class Magnoliopsida; order Santalales; family Viscaceae; genus Viscum; species Viscum album. The sequence continues at coordinate 1,205,367,548 of OY728127.1, read as the reverse complement.
TCCCCATTTTTCTAGTTTCACCCCTCTTAGGTTTTAATTAATTTTAACCGAGTTTAAGCCTTGTTTGTTTGTTTTTAAAAAACATTTAATGTTTTCTGATTATATATTTAATATCCTAATGATCTGGGGGAATTGAGATATTCAAATTTCAAGATCTTTTCCATGATCCAACAATTAATGGAATTTAAAACTGTTCCTCCTTTAATATAGGATTTGGCTCTGCTAATCATATATCTTCCCATCATATTGTTTTTTCCATTCCCTCTAGGTGAAATTAGAGACTTCCTTTATAGAATAGTTTTGAACATATTCTTGAGCCCCTCCTGCAATGTTTTCCTGGAGTTCATTCTTGTTACTCGTGTGATCCCTTGTTCTTGGTACAAGGAGAATCTTTGGTTACCTGCTATTTCTAGTAGGTATTTCTACGGCGTTTATTTAATTTTTCATCATCTGGGGTGGGTGTACTATCAATTACTTGTTAAGAATGGGTGATTTATTTTATAAAAAAGTGAAATAAATAATAAGGGAATATGGACAAGCTAATAGTGGTTTGATGTGATTTCCGGTTTATTCTATTATCACTATTCCTTTTGTGGATTGTTGTGGTTGTATTCCTTCTAAAAATAATGATCGTTGGTTGTATTTTAATGTTCATTAATAATGTTCTATTTTTATCATGATTCTTGATAAATGGATATAAGAATAAATATTCTTAATCATGCATACTTTTCTAATTGAAATGGATCCCAAGGATAAAATCTACTATGTGATCACCACAGTTTTATTAATGTGGAATTAAATAACCCTCTTTCTAACACTCAATATGTAGTGGATTAATGGTAGTATTTGTGGGATTTTTTTTATTGGGTGGTATAAGTGGTCTGTTTGTATCTCAGTATTAGAGACCAATTTATTATGGAATAGACAGACTTGTAGGTAGTATGACTTCCCTTGTTGTGTTGTGGCCTTCATAAGACATTGGTAAGTGGTATTATGGTGTGGTTATGAACATGTCCTGCTGTGGAAATTCATCTAGGAATTAATTGGGTATCAGGGCTGTAGGTTTGGGTTGTGATAGAAGGAATGTTCAGTATAAATTTGAATAATGGTATTTGGTAATGGTTTAATGGGTGTTTAGGAAGACCATGGCTGTGTAGTGGGACAAAATGTTGGTTGTACATTTTTGTTTTTATAAATGGGTGTTAAAATGGAAATTCATTACCTTGTACCCTCTTCCATTTTTCAACATTGGAAGTATCGAGAAATGAAGTGAGTTGGTTTCTATGTGTTTAATTAATTAGGCTCTTCCCCTTTCACCAAATTTGATGTTGTTTTACATGGTAGTTTCCCTGTGTAGTTCTCGAATAAAATTAAGTGATCCCCTTAATTATAAAATGAAATTTTTTTAATTGAAAAATGGGTTGGGTTATACTTTGGCAATAGATGTTGTTTGGTTGTGCATGTATGGGTAATAGAAAAATTGGTTCGGGTTGTCTAGCTATTTTTTAGGTACCCATAGGTGGGGTTGAGTGTTTGTTTACATATAAATTTATCATTTAGTTCCTTGTGATTTCTATAAGAACCACACCCTTGTTGAACACCATTTTCTGAACACCCCCATTTCATGGGAGAGGGTGTCTTTCCCAACATCTCGGTGGGAGGACGGATGGATGGTTACTGGTTTTCTTCCTCACACCCTCGTTCAGGTTCTTAACAATCAAGCATATCTGTGTAGGCAGTAATGGCCTAAAAGTTTACCACAAACCAAGATCCTTCAGGCAGGATTGTTGTGGATGAGGGGCTCATGTGTTTCGGGTCACAGTTTTTTTCCTATGTTTCTTCAGGATGAGGCCTAGGTGTCTTCAGGTGAGGGGTGGGGTTCGGGTGGCCCATGTGTCTACAGGCGAGATGCATGGTGTGGTTGAGGCCACAGTGTGTGTGGGTATGTTGTCGAAGTGGGACAAAATTTTTTAATACTGGTTGCATCAAGATGTTAGCCATTAGGAATGAGTAGTTAACTAGTGGGAGTGTAGTGCGGGGTACCCAAATGTAAATGATTTTTAGTACTACATTACTTGACTTGTGTTATTTGGTGAGTGTTCCCTGGAGAGGTTGGGCTGGTTAGTACCCTTGATAGGTTCTTTGAGGTTCTATTGTTCTCTCACATGGGCATTAGTATGTTTCCCCACTTGTGAGGTATCTTTAGTTTTCCTACTGGGTATACTTGAATACTCACCCTATTTTTGTAAAAATATTTTATGGTTTCTATCTAGAGTATTAGGACCATGGTGGGATTTACTAGCTCAAACTATAGGATAGTTGATAAGATTCTATTTAGTATCATTCTTTTTTTCACATTTTTAGAACTTTTGCTGTACTTTTTTCGTAGATAACGCTATAACATGGATATGGGAATTAATTTTGGCTTTAATTTCACCTTTGATTGGCGTTGAATGGGATTTTACAGGATTATATCATGATACTTTTTTTGATTAAAAATGGTAATTCCTACTATGGTGGGTTAGATTATATACCCTTGGTGTTATTTTCCACTCTGGGGCCTATTAAAGGTGGGTCTATGGGGGTCTTTATATCTCCTTCATCTTGATGATGGAAGGGCGTGGCACTTTGCTGGTTGTTCCCTCATCTAAAAGAAGGCGGGTCCTGACATGCATAATAGAACCCCATAGACTGGATTTCTATAGAAATTATTACCTCTAATATGAAGTGAGGGATATTGGGAAGAGGAATGGGTAGGGTTTGGAAAAACCAAAAGGCTTTAGATTTTTGAGTAATAGAGAAGATTGAGTGCTTTATTATTGGATAGTGGAGTGGCAGCTTTGGAAAGTATTAAAATAATGATTTAATAGAAATTAATTTTTTTTATAAAAATGGCTGAAACATGAGACATGTTGAAGAAAATATGATGATAGTTAGAAATAATCTCATCTAATAATATTCAGAAATGTATTGATATTATTTTCAACCTTATCATTGGGTTTACTCTTAATAATTCTCTTTTAACTTTAATTATGGAAAAAACATTTTAAGTATTGAGAGGCTCAAAATTATACTTATATGGTGTCAATTTCACATAATTGAACACTTAATAGACATTTAGACCTTATTAAAGACAATTTTCTATTTTAAATGTTTTTTTTATTTTCAAGTTATTTAATAAATTACTATTTTATAAAATATATTTTATGTCCATTTTTACATTATTCCCATTGTATAATTTAAAAAAGATCCAAACATATAGATAACTTCAAAAAAAACCATTTAATAGTCTTATGAAATTTAATATTCCACTTGAAAAATATTTTATGGCATTAATTATGTCAAATAATATTTATTTCAATTTTTATCAAATTATTTATTTGATTCATTCATCTATAAATCAATCACTACATCATTATTGTTTCCTAACTAAATTTAAATATTTAATGTATAAATATTATAAATAAAATACCATGATGTATGTAATCTTTTTATATTTATAAAGACTATTTATTGTCTAAGATATCATTTATATAAACCCATTTTAAAAATGTTTTAGTAAGAAGATTCTTGTTTATAACATATTTGCCTTTACCTTAAATTAAAATCTATAACTGTGAAATCATACCCATGTGGATTACAAAGGCCAAATTTGAATACCAAGGGGTCTTATTGGTCGCCCAAAACTCATTAAATATGGTTAGGATAAGTTTTTGGGTAGTTTTATATTATTATAATATTATTTTTACCCTTTTTACCAGATTTAGTCTTTAATTGTGGTAAATAAAAATAATTACTACGGTTACTATTCATAATGTCCAAAAATAAAAGGAAACTATTTAAATAACTTGGAACTTATGATTCAAAATATGGAATCCAATTTTTCAAATTCCAAACATAAATGTTGCTATTATTAATATAAAATCAATCCCCATTGTCACTTTGTGACTATTGTTGACCAAGTTCTAAATCAGCTATCTTCTTGGAAAGGTAAATCTCTCTCTATGGTAGGTCGGACATTACTTGTTAAATCCACTATTATATTTAAGATGGTTTACACTATTATGGCCTATAAATGGCTTGTTGGTCTCATTAAAAAAATGAACACCGCCATAAAAAACATCATTTTGACTGGTAGTATTCTAGAAAGAAAACTTGTGACTATTCCCTGATCAACTTGTTGCTAGCCCATGGAAAATGGTGGTATTGGTATTAAAAAAATAAATCCTTCAATTAAGACCATAAAGAAAGAATAACTTGGATCATTTTTAACAATACTTATGAAGCTATTACCTTTCTAAAAAACAGGTTTCCTGGAATACTTAAAATGGGAAATTCAAACTTCATTAATTCCTTAATCTGGCCTTCCATCAAATAATCCTTTAGCAATATTTTGAAAAATTGCAGACTCATGGTCTCCAAACACTCCTTCGTAAAATTTTAAATGGATAACTGGATGAGAAGGCCTTTAATTTCAATGATATCATTCGCTCAAACTCTTGATAATACCTACAGCTCTATCAGAGAAATTTTACACTCTCATCATGATGAACTCCCTGATACTATTATGAATATCATTGAAAACTACACTTCTTCTTACACCAATGATATCTTATCTTTGCAACATACTCACAATGCTATGATAAAATCAAAAAAAAATCAACAATCATGTTTCCTATAACTCTAAGAGAGATTACAATAGCTTGAAACATTTCAACATTCTTTGGTTAAAATAGTTGAGATTCAATATCATCTGGCATCTTTGTCACAATAGAGTTCCCACTGAAATTTTCCTCTGATTATTTGGTATTCAACTCTGCTCTATGTTCAAAATCTATAATCAACATAAATAATATGCAAACCAACTCTTTATCTCTTTCACTATTACTTTTGATCTTTGGAACTATATTCTAGAAATTTTTTATTAGAGATAGTTGATTCAAGATTCTGTCAAATCTCAACTTAAAAATGTGCAGAAATGGATGGTTCGTGGAAAATTCAGAACCTTTTCCTCATTACGGTTGTGGAACTACATCATGTGATCTGGTATGATCTGAATGATATTATTCATAAAAACTACAATTTTAATCAAAATTATGGTTGGGTGAGGATCCTTATTTCCATATATGAAGCTGCATTGATTCAAAAGGGACATTACCACAAAACCATGAAGGACATTGGGATCCTGAAGCATCTATATATTAAAGGCAACATCCATTAGCTACATCTCACTCTGAATCTTTTCTGGAGGTCCACCAATCTTGGATTGATCAAAATCAATATTGATGGTGCCTCCAAGGGAAATCCGGGACCTGCAGGGTGTGGAGTTATTTTCACAAATCACCTCGGTCAGATTCTTGGATGCTTTATGGGTTAATGTGGCATTTCCACCTCCCTTGAAGTTGAGATACTTGGTTTGATACATGCTATTTCCTTTTCCAATCTCTTTGGATGAAACAAACATTGGATTGAATTTTACTTGAAGTCCATCATTCAAGCGATTTTAAATGGCCTAACACATATTTCTTGGTCAATTACCACATGTTGGATGGAATGAACCCGTTCACATACCAATCTTTACAATATCATCAAACATGTCTGTAGAGAATCAAACCAGGATGCAGATGGTCTAGCCAGTATGGGATGAAATCAAGAAAATTACCTGGTTCTAAGGCCTTATCACTTATATTATTTTCATTCATGAAATATATTATAATCTGATATTGTATTTTAGACACTTTTAATTTTCTTTTTAATAATGTTTGCGCTTTGGTAGTTTTTGGCCTTGGCATTACCTTTTTTTAAAAACTGAACATTTGACTAAATGATGTAAACATAATCCAATTATACATTAAAAACAATTTAAATGTATAATCATACTATATAAATATAATAAAATAAAATACAGTTTTTAATTAAAATGCATTATTTTTCACTATTCATTAAAAATGATTTTTATAAATAAAAATACCAAAATTTAACCAAAGTTTATTTTTTTGTCCATATTTTAAATAATAATATTATCTTTTCAAAGAGAACATATAAAAGTGAAAATATAGATTTAAAAAGTGTAATCCATCAAAATGAATTTAAAATACCTTTTAATAAATATTAGAGTATTTTATTCTAAAAATTGGATTTATTCTAATTTTAATAATCTATAATTTTTTGGATGAATGTAAAAAAAATTAAAAATATGTGTAAAAATAATATTTCCTATTATATTCATTCCAACCAGTACAATGACTAGAAATTAAATACCATTTAAATTAACAATATTCATAATGTATTATTTTTTGTATAACTTAGTCTTTTGTGCAACATAAGATTTCTGAGAAACCTGTTGTTGTGTGTCGAGTACACTATTGGAAATAACATCCATATTAAGGTAAAAATAATAGGTTATTCATAAATATTAATATATATATATATATATATGAAATTGTATTATTATGTAAACTCCTGGGATGTTACATCCTTCCCCCCTTTTAGAAATTATGTCCTTGCAATTTGAATTTGGTAACTATTGTATGACAATAAAAATACCATTATTGAAATCCCACATAGGAAAAATGATTAATAAAAAGTTCAAATTATATGAAAGAAACATTGTATGATGGTCACCTGAGACAACACATACTAGGATTCCGTATAAGATGACATAGACATGGAAGAGAAAACTAACCATATTGTTCTGATAGAGTGTGATAGAAAAAAATTATCAGGAAAATGATAACAATCATAAAGCTATAAATTTTTCATAGGTTAAGTTTTCTTTGGCTTATTAATATGAAAAGTAAATAGAAAACGTTTTTGTTTCAATATCCTTTTCATAAAGATGAAAAATTCATTTAATACACAAAATAATAAGATAAGGAAATATACATACATGACATGTAGAGTTTCATCCATTAATCTAATTCCACCAAAAACTCGTATATTTCTTCAAATGATTAGAATTTAGGATGAGTTTTTCATGCCTGTTGAAATATTATAAATGTATATATAATCACATAATCTAAAAACTTTTAACTATAATTTTCTACTTTCTTTAGACATAATCAAAACTAGAATGATTTGTATAAGGTCAGATAATTCCCCCAAAATGTATACTCCTTTATAAGTATAAGAGGTAATTTTAATCTCTAAAATTGATTAGTAATACCCATGTTCAAAAAATACCATTCAATAACTAAATGTCCTTAAAATCCCTAAACATTATACTTACTAATATTGAAGCCCATAATTCAGAAGGATTGGATCACATAGTCTTCCAATATATTTTTTTAATATTTATCTCCAAATAACCTCAATCACACTTAATGTACCAAACCAAAAAAATAATTAAACTAATCACATGATCATCATTATAGGATAATAATTTCCATAAATAAAATTATTCACATATGTCCACAAGTTAAATTACAGAATCATAAACAATATAATCCAACCATTACTCAATTTGAAATCTCATATTATTCTATTTTCCTTAGTCATATAGGGTTCCCCAAACCATGAATGTCTTCCAAAATAACATTTATCACTTAATCCCCAAATCATTTTCAATACCATGTATATCCATTTGATAATATTTAATTTCCCAAAATCAACTTTTTATTTTTCCATAAACTCATTTAATTACAAGGAAGAAGTCTAACTAACTAGGGTTTTCTCATAGGATAGTGGTAGGAATTGCACCGTTGTCGCCCTTCGGTTGGGGTTTTGATTCCTACGGCCTTTATAGATGTGAAGAGTTGTCACCATTACTATGGGTTGTTCTTTTTCTATGAAAATATAATTCTTATGAAATTCACAAAAAAGATAAATTATCCAAAATAACCATAGCATATTTTAACCTCAATGTTTATATCATGCCATTAATTTTTCATCCCAAAATGTAATATCCCAAAATTAAATAAAAAACAATGATCATATAAACCATAATGGGTATTCAATACTTTATAATTATTTCCACACAATAAATAATAATTCGTCTTCAAATAGAATTTTCACATAATAAACATCAGGGTTACACATACTCGAAAAAAAAGTCTTCCAATGTAATCATATCAACAAAAGAGAATTAATAATTTTTAACATTTTTTCATCCAAAGATCTAACATAACTCTTGAATTAAAAAATTGATGATATATTAATTATCCATAATTCATCATGATCCCTTAAACATGTTTTCAAATCTTATATTTTAATACTTATTCGCTAAAAAACATGACTCATGTCCTAAGATTCAATAATATAAATCCTGAGATAAGAAATAATTAAAACCTTCTATATGTCATTTTTACTTTCCTCATCTAATTGGAATGGAATTCTATTTTTATAAAAATATATATGTATGGTCTAGTTAATTCCATTCCCGAACCTTATTCATTGGAAATCTATTTTCATAATGGCCATACTCCCCACATTTAGAACATTCAATTGATAGCATGGGAAGAACCTCGTTCCCTTTCTTAGATTCAACAGAATGCTTCCTTTTTTCCATTGAAATTTATTGCTTTATGACGTTTATTACCACATGTATAACATCATTCAATGCCCTTAAAACATTTTCCTTGGTGTTTTCTTCAACATCATTGACACCTATGTTGATGAATATACTTACCTTAATTATTATTATCTAAACATTCATAGGGAATCATTTATTTCATATATTATGCCTTAGGAAAATCACTAAGGTTGGAGTGGTCAATCATCACTCATAATTGTAACACCCCAAGATTTCATAGTGCGTTATTTCTTCAAAATAATTTAATAACTTGCACTACACGCAACACAGAGTTCAAGCGCACCACGACTTACCAAACTAGCCGTTCAAAAGCGGTTATGAATAGTATTAACTGAATTTTGAACTTTATATAATCCTTATAATTTTAGAATCCATATTATGAGTTTCTTAGACATAATATAAGAACAAATTCATTTTTTTAGATAAAAGAAGTATTTTTCAAAAATGCACTCTTACCAACTTTTAATGGTGAACCCATTTTAAATCCAATATTTGAAACTTATATATATTCAATTTGACTAAATAAATTTATTCTTCAGAATGGGGACATCAAAATTTACATTGTGTAAATTTTTTGGAGTTTTGCTGATACAGTTCATTTTTTAATGAATATTGAAAAATATTGTATTTTAAATCAAAAGAGCCTTTTAATCTAATTTATTTATATGGTTAAATTATATTTATATTTGGTTTTAAAGTTTAATTATAATATATTTTTACCATTTAATCCAATTTTGTTTATTGGAATTAATTTCACTTTAAAATTGGACATAAACAAGAATCAATCTTTTGATAGTTATTGTTTCTTAAAAACAGGCTATTTGTTTTAACAACAGGAATTAATTTTAAATTAATTAATTTCACTTATATGTTTTTAATTTGGTAAAATAGACTTCATTTTTGAATTTTCAATATCAAAATAATCTTAGGGTGAATTTTTTGTATTTTTCTGAGAAACTTCATTTTTTGATGAATAGTGAAACCACTAAGTTGTAGTTAAAAAACTGAATTTTTCATAAAACTTAATTTTACCTCTACTGTGAATTGAATTTACAAAATCCGAAAGACACGGTTGATATCAATAAGTAAAATGTGGTTCAATGAGATGAAAATAATGTTTGGTGAATAGTAACTTTTTACTTTTATTTACCACAGAAAAAAGTAAATAGGGTAATTAAGGATAAAAATGATATTAATATTACACTAACGCATGTCCTAATTCTATTGGACAAGTGTATCTCGACCGAAAACAACCTTAGGAATAAAATATTATCATTTAGGTCCACTTGGATTAGATTAGGACATTTATTATTATTTAATTCAAAGAAGAGTTAAAAGAGTAAAAATCAAAGTTTAATTACTAAAACATTTTTAATATAGGGTTATACATAAGATAAATTCGATTTTAAATATTCATTAGAAATATAAAAATATTTCCTACATAATGATATTTTATTTATAATTTTTATACATTATATAATTAAATTTATTTATGACACAATTGTGATGCAGTAATTACCATAATAGTGAAGAATTAAGATAATTGATATTATAAATACCCAAATAAATATAATTTGAGACTTTTTATAAATTTAACTAATTTTCTAGGTGACTATGACATGTTAGGTATGATTAAATGTAACGTTTTAGAAGTAACCAAGTTGTGATTACTTTCACAAAAACAAAATACCAAATAGTGTCAAAATTGACATAAATTAATATTTAAAACAAATACTATATTATTGGTTTATATAATATTCCTAAAAATGTAAGATTCGTCCAAAGGGCTTATATATTATTATATATGTCATTAATGATCCACTTTAAGTTTTCTTGGAAGTTTAGAATAATTTTATTAACCATACAGAGTAAGATTACAAGAAGACATGGTAAAAGTTAAACTATATAACTAAGAGTTAAATCTAAAATATATGGATAAAATGGTAACCTAAACTTGTCTAAAATCTATTGGTTGAGTTTATTTCGACCCATAACCACCTAAGGATTGAAATAAATTCATTTTGAACCATTATAAACCGAATATTATTGTATAATAAATTAATACTTTAATCTTTTCCTAAAGTGACCCTCACCCCTCTTATAAAAGGATCCTACTTCTAACCAATTCTTCACACCTTAAATACCTTTTGGTTCGTCCAAACCCTACCCAAACACTCTATAAACTTCCCTCAATTTATCCTAGAGGCCTTAGTATGATCATAAAGCCATCCTAAGGAGCCCTTTGGATCAAATCAAAAGGAAGAACCCGAAGAAGAGGTAACGTCTTCACCACCCTCTTTAAAGTCTCTTTCTTCTTCAACTTCTTATTTCCTTGTTATTTCCATTATAAAATAATAACTCCAGTATCTTCTATATACTATGATGTTATTATAATTATGGAACAAAAAATTCATTATTCTATCCATCCCTTGAATGACATGTCACCATATGTAAATCCCCAACCCCAGTTACCCAGAGTCGGTGCATTATTTTAATACATTAAAATGATTACAAGGAATCAAGTCCCGAAGGACCAAACAGTTTAGAAGTATTGGAAAATAGATTACATACATGAATGTTACATTACAATTTCAAACATAAAACACAACATAGATAGTGCTTTGAGAACGCCATTATTTTCTTGGCTTAACCCTGCATATCAATCACAATACACTTCTTGGAATCTTGGGGAAAATAAAACATAGAAAGGGGTGAGCTCAAACGCTCAGTAAGGGTAAGAAATACAGCGGAAACTTTCATAAATAATCATAAACATCTAAGGCAATGTATAACTAAAACAAAATCCTTTTAAACTTGAACTTTAGCATCATGTGGAAAAAATTAAATGAAATAATTCCATTTACTTATTCACATGGATATTCTACCGGTCGAATAATCACATGAAATATTAGTAACCACTTTCATAATGATGGAATTCATAATGACAGACTATCATAACCACGTATCCAAGGCCTCGTGCCAAGACTACAAATAAAATTTTTGTCAAGGCCTTGTGCCAAGACACTAGTTTGTCTCATGAGACCTACCGATGCATTGAGGAGCTATAGCGGGCTCCACCCATCACTTATTAATTCCAATGCATTCCTCATATGAAGAGGTTTAAACATTACATAAACATTCGTATTAAAACTAGCATAAGAAATGTCAATACTTTCTCCATAAACCATGAATGATATAAAAATAACACATCCATAGTCAAACATACCACAAAACCATAAACACAATATGGAAGTTTTGTATCATAATGAATCAAATTCAAATAAGCTTAAAAATTCATTAAAGGATTTTGACATAGATGAAAATGATTTATAAAACTCTTTGAGGGAAATACCCCTTTTTCTTGAAAACATTTAAAAGTCACATGATTTAGAAAGGAAGTCATTTAAATATATTTTTGATTCAAAGTGTCCCATAGCACTTAGAAACATTTTGAAAGGAATTATCAATTTAAAAATATTCATGTCCATATAAATAAATCCTTAAAACCCATTTTGAAGATATGGACATGAATGAGAAATATTTAGAAGAATAAATATTTAAAACATTTCAAATGATGATTTTTTTAAAAAAGTCCCTTAAAAGAATGCCTTTGAAAACTCTTTCATAAAACATGAACATGGATAATAAATATGTCACAGTAGATACTTACGTAAAAACAACCTCGGATAATAAAGATATTGTGAAATTAACCCTTACCAATTTGGTAACTTACGAAACATACAACCCCTGAAAGAGGTATCATACAATGAATATGTAAATACACATAAATTAAAGTGTATTACACAAAGAATACATTTATGGGCAGTACATACACCACAAAAAAAGTAATAGTGGAAATATGGAATGAAACTCACTAGAATAAGGAGTGAGATTAAACCCCCTTACCTTGCACTTTCCTTTAGTCGAGGGTACGTTTAACCTCCTCTATGAAGACTCTTCTTCGGGTTCTTCCATTTGATTTGATCAAAAGGGCTCCTTAGGTTGGATTTATGATAATACTAAGGCCTCTAGGATGGAGTTAGGGAATTTGGGTGGATATTTGGGTAGGGGTTGGCCGAACCAAATGTCTTAGAAGGTGTGAAAAAGAGTGAAGGGGGAGTGCCCTTTTATAAGAGGGGTGAGGGTCACTTTAGGAAAAGATTAAAGTATTAATTTATTATACAATAATATTCGGTTTATAATGGTTCCAAATGAATTTATTTCGATCCTTAAGTGGTTATGGGTCGAAATAATCTCAACCAATAGATTTTATGAAAGTTTAGGTTACTATTTTAACCTTGTCTATTAGATTTAACTCTTAGTTAAATAGTTTAACTTTTACCGTGTCTTCTTGTATTCTTAATCTATATGGTTAATAAACTTACTCTAAACTTCCAAAGAATCCTCAAGTGGCTAATTAATGACATATATAATAATATTTAAGCCCTTTTCCGAATATTACATTTTTATAATATTATATAAACCAATAATATAGTAGTTGTTTTAAATATTAATTTATGTCAATTTTGAAACTATTTGGTATTTTGTTTTTGGGAAAATCATAAGAACTTGGTTACTTAGAAATAAATACATTGAATCATCCCTAACATGTCATAGTCACCTATAAAATTCGTGTATGTCATAAAAACTTTGAAATTATATTTATTTTAATATTTATAATAACATTTATTTGATTTTTTTAGGAATAAGGTAATTACTGCATCATCATTGTGTCATAAATAAATTTATTTATATAATTTTTAAAAATTATAAATAAAATACCAAGATGTAGGAAATCTTTTTAGATTTCTAATGAATATTTATAATCTAATATATCTTATGTATAACCCTATATTAAAAATATTTTAGTTATAAAACGATGATTTTAACTCTTTTAACTCTTCTTTGAATTAAATAATAATAAGTGTCCTAATCTAATCCATCTTGACCTAAATGATAATATTTTATTCCTAAGGTTGTTTTTGGTCGAAATAAACTTTCCCAATAGAATTAGGAAATGTATTGGGGTAATATTAATATCATTTTTACGCTCAATTACCCTATTTACTTTTAACTGTGGTAAATAAAAGTAAAATGTTATTATTCACCAAAATTTAGTTTCAACTCATTGAACCACATTTTACATACTGATACCAACCTTGGCTCTCTGATTTTTAAAATTCCATTCACAGAACTGGTAAAATTAAGTTTCATGTGAATTTTCAAATTCCCACTAGGTGGTGGTTAAAATACGGTGAAAAGTTCAATAATATTTTTACATATCTAAAATTAATATTAATTGACTCCAATTAATTACATTGAACATATATAGTTATTATGTATCTATTTTAAACTAAAATAAATTTAAATAAAATAAATAATTATTTAAATAAAAAGTCGGTTTTAACTAATAACTTAGTGTTTTTCACTATTCTTCAAAAATTGAAAGTTTTCAGAAAAATAGACAAAATTCATCCTAAACTAATTTTGATATTCCTAATTCAAAAAAGAAGTATATTTTACTAAATTCAAAACATAAAAGTGGAATTAATTAATTTAAAATTAATTTCCGTTGTTAAAACAAAAAGCGTGTTTTTAAGAGATAATAAATATCAAAAAATTGACACTTGTTTATGTCCGGTTTAAATGTGAAATTGTGTCCAATGACAAACATTGTATTAAATGGTAAAAATATATTCTAAAAATACTTTAAAACCACTTATATTCATAATTTATCACTATTAATTATTTTTACTAAAAAATTTGCTTTTAATTAAAATTTAGTAATTTTCACTATTCATCAAAATATAAAAGTTATCCGAAAAGTACCAAAATTTCACCTTAGGCTAAATTCGATATTACGAAACCAAAAATGAAGTCCATTTTGAAAGATAAAATTTATAAAATTTCAAAAAGTTGGTATTACTATTCATAACGGCTAGTTCGATTGGTTGTGGTGTGTGTTAGAACTCGAAGTTGCGTACAACACATGCTACTGTATTATTCAAAGTGAAACATAACATGGACGATTGGGGTGTTACATTATCCCCTCCTTCAATAAATTACATCCTCGAAATTTTAAATTGTTTTTAAAAAATAAAATGTTGAAAATAGAAAATATCTTTGTGGGAAAGCCCACATCGGAAATTTGGTTAATAAAATTTAGTCATAATAAGAGGAAAAGAGAAATGAAAGGGTCACCACCAAATAATGATCTCGATTAGGAGAACATTGGTGGAAATTAGAGACATATAATTGGAGGGAAAATGTAAATATTTATAGATAGTGATTGAGGTCATCAGTCACAAACAAGTGTAAAATTGATGTCCTTAAATCAATATATGCTGACATAAAATACCATCGGTTAAACAAAACATAAGGTATTAGGATAACACATTTTTAGTTTTAATATCCCTTCAATAAAGTATAAGAATTAATTTATTCATAGAATAAGATATATATATATATATATATATACATACTTGACAAGTAGAGTTTCATCCTAATTTTTACCACAAACACATCTTTCACTCTAAAAGATAATTGAACTTAAAAATAATATTCTATTTATCCAATTCGTATAAGGTTCAAGAAAAATGAATTTATAATTCATCTAGAAGAACCATAAAAAAACTAAATTATTCAAACCAGGACATCACGTGGGTCAGTGGTAGGTGATACACCCTTGTCGCCCTTCGGTTGTGGGTTCAAGTCTCGCAGCCTTGCCGGTCGCGACGGGTTGCCGCCCAACCTCCAGGTTTCCTTTTATGGCAATCAAAAATAATCTCAAACTAGAGTTATCCAAAATGCTTTTTTCCTAACTCACAGTCCAAAATTTTTAAGGAAGGAAAACTCAATGAAGATTCTTTTTATGTAATAATATGTGAACACGTCACGTATTATTTTAAAACATGGTAACATCCTCAATTACCATAACATCATATTGACTACATTCATGCTCCCTTATTCTTTATATAATACTGGATATACTACTTCTATCCAAAAATGTTGTATAGTCTAAAAAGGTAGTCAAGAATATCCAATATAATTTATTCAAATCAACCATCTCTTATTCCAAAATCACTACCTCATTATCTGGACCATATTAAGGATTACATTTCCTTCAACCATGTATTTTCAAAAAAAAGTGTAGCTTACTATTAAGTCACTTTTCATAGAACCATATAATCTCAAATCCTCAGTAAAATAGTACTACAGTACAATCCTTATTTATGCCCATCATTCATGTAACCAGTATACTGTTAATACAACACTCAAATAAAATAATTCTATAATAACATCATAAGAATGCTAGTCATTCCTCTTCATCCGAGGTAGTATCATAACTTTAGTATTTCCAATAACATCATTTGGTGCATACTATGATGACTTGGACATTGGTTTGCGTAGTTTCCCAAATCCTTACAGATGAAGCACTATACATTTAAAAACTTTTTCTTACCCTTGTAATCACATACTTGGTGTCCTTTTTCTCCACACTTATTTCAAACTCCCATTCCCTTCAAGCATTTACCAAGGTGATTCATTCCACATTTATCACATATTAGAAAATCATGATTTCCCGTATTCCCTTTATCCATATTTCTTTCTGCCATCCTTTTCTCCTCTAGCTTCCCTTCAAAGTCATAGGACTCAGATAACACATGATTCTATTTCTTCATATGAAGATAATACGTGGGAGACTATTTTCCATCTAAATTCGGGCTTAAGACCATGAAATATATGATCCTTCTTACTCTATGGATCATGCGTATTGTTGGAGTTCTCATTCCTTCTACTAGGCGCCATTTCTAAACAATGGAATACACTAAATTAGTTTATGAATAGAAATACCTAATCCCAATCTTGTAAAACACTTAACATAAATTAAACAATTTATGGATATAATCCATAATCATAAAAATGTTTTTTTTGAGGAATTATATACTCATAAACCCTTTATAATGGTTTGTAAATAAAATGGGAATTATCATAAGCATATCCCCCAGGAGTGTCGTAACCAAGAGTGCAGTAAGGCCCGTTGTCGTGCACCAGTTCACATTCAAGTCTAGCTCAAAGTGGTGTTTTCAGGTTTTACCCCTAGGTACATCTGTGTCAGATCAGCCTCTACCTACTCATATCCATACAGGGATGTATTGCTCGAAAAACTCACAAAATCTCTACAATACTGGAATTCTAGGATGTTTTTCTATAATAATCCTCAAATTCTAACTTAGGGTAATGTGCTCTAATCAGAGTTTATCTAAATCTAGTTTACAAGGTTATTGCTAAATTTCCTCTGATACCAACTGTAACGCCCTGACCCCAGTTACCCTGAGTCGGTGCATTATTTTAATACATTGGAATGATTGCAAGGAATCAAGTCCTGAAGGACCGAACAATTTAGCAGTTTTGGAAAATTGATTACATACATGAATGTTACATTACAATTTCAAACAGACAACACAACATAGATAGTTCATTGAAAACACCATTATTCCCTTTGCTTAACCCTGCATATCAATCACAATACACTTCTTGGAATCTTTGGAAAAACAAAATATAGAAAGGGGTGAGCTCAAACGCTCAGTAAGGGTAAGCAATACAGCAGAAACTTTCATAAATAATTATAAACATCTAAGGCAATGTATAACTAAAACAAAATCCTTTTAAACTTGAACTTCAGCATCATATGGAAAAAATGAAATGAAATAATTCCATTTACTCATTCACATAGATATTCTACTAGTCGAATAATCACATGAAATATCAATAACCACTTTCATAATGATGGAATGCAAAATGTCAGACTATCATAACCACATAGCCAAAGCCTCATGCCAAGACTACAAATAAAATTTTTGTCAAGGCCTTGTGCCAAGACACAAGTTTGTCTCATGAGACCTACCGATGCATCGAGGAGCTATAGCGGGCTCTACCCGTCACTTATTATGTCCAATGCATTCCTCATAGGAATAGGTTTAAACATTACATAAACATTCGTATTAAAACTAGCATACAAAATGTCAATAATTTCTCCATAAACCATGAATGATATAAAAATAACACATCCATAGTCAAACATACCACAAAACCTTAAATACAATATGGAAGTTTTGTATCATAATGAATCAACATAAAATAAGAATAAAAATTCATTAAAGGATTTTGACAAAGATGAAAATGATTTATAAAACTATTTGAGAGAAATACCCCTTTTCATGAAAACATTTAAAAGTCACACAATTTAGAAAAGAAGTCATTTAAATATATTTTTGAATCAAAGTGTCCCATGCCACTTTGAAACTTTTTGAAAGGAATTAACATTTTAAAAACATTCATGTCCATATAAATAAATCCTTAAAAATCATTTTGAAGATATGGACATTAATGAGAAAGATTTAGAAGAATAAATATTTAAAACATTTGAAATGATGATTTTTTTAAAAATTCCCTTAAAATCATTCCTTTGAAAACTCTTTCATAAAACCTGTACATGGATAATAAATATTTCCTAGTAGATACTTATGTAAAAACAACCTCAGATAATAAAGAGTTTGTAAAATTAACCCTTACCAATTTGGTAACATACGAAACACACAACCCCTAAAAGAGGTATCATACAATGAATATGTAAATACACATAAATTAAAGTGTATTACTCAAAGAATACAATTATGGGCAGTACATACACCACAAAAAAGGTAATAGTGTAAATATGGCATGAATCTCACAGGAATAAGGAGTGAGATGAAAACCCCTTTCCTTGCACATTCCTTTAGTCGAGGGTACGTTGAACCTCCTGTATGAAGACTCTTCTTCGGGTTCTTCCTTTTGATTTGATCAAAAGGGATCATTAGGATGGATTTATGATCATACTATGGACTCTAGGATGGAGTGAGTGAATTTGGGTGGATATTTGGGCAGGGGTTGGCCGAACAAAATGTCTTAGAAGGTGTGAAAAAGAGTGAAGGGGAGTGCCCTTTTATAAGAGGGGTGAGGGTCACTTTAGGAAAAGATTAAAGTATTAATTTATTATACAATAATATTAGGTTTATAATGGTTCCAAATGAATTTATTTTGAGCCTTAGGTGGTTATGGGTCGAAATCCTCTCAACCAATA
Organism: Viscum album; assembly: GCA_963277665.1. NCBI lineage: Eukaryota > Viridiplantae > Streptophyta > Magnoliopsida > Santalales > Viscaceae > Viscum > Viscum album. Next base: position 1,205,348,895 of record OY728127.1, on the reverse strand, counting down.
TATTTTAGGCAAGTTTAGGTTACCATTTTAACCTTGTCTATTATATTTGACTCTTAGATAATAGTTCAACTTTTACTGTGTCTTCTTGTATTCTTAATATATATGGTTAATAAACTTACTCTAAACTTCCAAGAAAACCTCAAGTGGCTAGTTAATGACATATATAATAATATTTATGCCTTTATTCCGAATCTAACAATTTTAAAAATATTATATCAACCAATAATATAGTAGATGTTTTAAATATTAATTTATGTCAATTTTGACACTATTTGGTATTTTGTTTTTGTGAAAGTCATAAAAACTTGGTTACTTTGAAATAAATACATTGAATTATCCCTAACATGTCATAGTCACCTAGAAAATTCGTTTATGTCATAAAAACATTGAAATTAAATTTATTTCAATATTTATAATACCATTTATTTGATTCTTTCATGAATAAGGTAATTACTGCATCATCATTGTGTCATAAATAAATTTTTTTTATATAATGTCTAAAAATTATAAATAAAATACCAAGATGTAGGAAATATTTTTATATTTCTAATTAATATTTATAAACTAATTTATCTTATTTATAACCCTAGATTAAAAATATTTTAGTTATAAAACGTTGATTTTAACTCTTTTAACTCTTCTTTGAATTAAATAATAATTACTGTCATAATCTAATCCATGTGGACCTAAATGATAATATTTTATTCCTAAGGTTGTTTTTGGTCGAACTACACTTGTCTAATAGAATTAGAACATGTGTTGGGGTAATATTAATATCATTTTTACCCTCAATTACCCAATTTACTTTTAACCGTGGTAAACAAAAGTAAAATGTTATTATTCACCAAAAATTATTTTCAACACATTGAACCAAATTTTACAAACTAATACCAACCGTGTCTCTCTGATTTTTGAAATTCCATTCACAGAAGCGGTAAAATTAAGTTTCATTTGAATTTGCAAATTTCCACTAGGAGGTGGGTAAAAGACGGTGAAAAGTTCAATAAACTTTTTATATATCTAAAATTAATATTAATTGACTCCAATGAATTACATTGAACTTATATAGGTATTATGTATCTATTTTAACCTGAAATAAATTTAAATAAAATAAAAAGTTATTTAATTAAAAAGTCGGTTTTAACTAATAACTTAGTGTTTTTTACTATTCATCAAAAATTGAAAGTTTTTAGGAAAATAGAAAAAATTCATCCTAACCTAATTTTGATATTCCGAATTCAAAAATGAAGTTTATATTACCAAATTCAAAACATATAAGTGGAATTAATTAATTTAAAATTAATTATCGTTGTTAAAACAAAAAGCGTGTTTTTAAGAGATAATAATTATCAAAAAATTGACAATTGTTTATGTCCGGTTTAAATGTGAAATTAAGTCCAATGACCAAAATTGTATTAAATGGTAAAAATATATTATAAATATACTTTAAAACCACTTCAATTCATAATTTATCACAATTAATTTTTTTGATTAAAAATGTTGTTTTTAATTAAAATTTAGTAGTTTTCACTATTCATGAAAATATAAAAGTTATCCGAAAAGTACCAAAATTTCACCCTAGGCTAAATTGGATATTCTGAAACAAAAAATGAAGTCCATTTTCAAAGATAAAATTTATAAAATGTCAAAAAGTAGGTATTACTATTCATAACGGCTAGTTCGATTGGTTGTGGTGTGTGTTAGAACTCGAAGTTGCGTACAACACACGCTACTGTATTATTCAAAGTGAAACGTACCATGGATGCTTGGGTTGTTAAACCATACGTGCGTACATATGGACTACCGTCTCCACGTCATGGTGTAATTGATATTCAATACATTATTATTTGGATGAGTATAATAATGATGTATATTTGATGATAATAATAAATATAACATTATAAGGATTCTATATATATGATATACCATCCAATTATATATTATTTTAATATCAAAAGAATGATATTTTTGCTCATGCGTACGTACAGATTACCGTCTCCACGAAGCGATGAGATTCATTTCCAAGTTCACCATTCATCGACGATTATAAAAATATATATTACTAATAAGTATGTAATATATGACATAATAATGCTACTAGATATATATATATATATATTTATTTATATATATATGTATTTATGTACTTACATATATCTTATTCACTTACTTCCGTTCAATACTATATGAAAACAGAAACAGCTTTTATGCGTACGTACGGACTACCGTCTCCATAAATGGTGTTTTCCATTTCATATATATGACTATTATACATATATATATTCTAAATATATATGACATATTTACCATGTTTTATATTCTGGAAGTATTTAAATCATGATCTAAGTGATACAATCAAGAGTAACAAGTTAAAACACCTACGATAAAGAAAGAGATTATTCCCGAAATGTTAATTTTACATGGAAATTATTATTAAATGGGTAGTATAGATTCATAAATGAATCATGTATGATATCATAAATATTAATATGGTTCTGGTATAATTTAATAACATACTAAGATCTTCGTACAGGAGGTTAAATGTAGTCTCGACTAAAGAAAAGTGCAAGGTAAGGGTTTACTTCACAATCTCTTCCTTATCTGAGGTTGTTTGTACGTATTTATCTACTGGGACCTCGTTATCATCCAAATCCATGTTTCTTAAAAATGTCTTTCAAAACATTTTTACTATTCAATAGAAAATGGTTTAAAGTCATTTAGACCCTCATACATTTTGGAAAGGAATCTTTCCGTCATTTTCCAAACAAGGTACTTTTTGACCATTTCGACAAAGTTAAGGTAAGAATGTTTTTTTAACTTATACGACGGGTGCGGCTATTTTCTGCCATTATAAATTCGTCAAAGCTTCCCTTATAAGCTTATAAAACTATTTTCAAATTAAATTTATTAATTTATAATTATTTTACTTTTAAATGATTTCAAAAAGAGATATTTCTCTCAAATAGTTTTGATTTCATCTATGTCAACATCCTTTGATGGATTTAAACTTATTTTAAGTTGATTCATTATGATACAAAACTTCCATATTGTATTTAAGTTTTTGTGGTATGTTTGACTGTGGATGTGTTATTTTTATACAATTCATGGTTTTTGAAGAAAGTATTGAAATTTCGTTTTCTAGTTTTAATACGAATGTTTATGTTATGGTTAAACATGTTCATATGAGGAATGAATTGGACTTAATAAGTGACAGGTGGATCCCTCTATAGCTCCTAGATGCATCGGCAGGTCTCATGAGACAAACTAGTGTCTTGGAATGAGGCCTTGACAAAATTTTATTTGTATTCTTTGCACGAGGCCTTGGCTACGTGGTTATGATAGTCTGGCATTATGCATTCCGTCATTATGAAAGTGGGTATTTATATTGCAGGTGATTATTCAATTATTAGAATATCCATGTGAATAAGTAAATGGAATTATTTAATTTAATCTTTTCCATAATATTCTGATGTTCAAGTTTAAAAGGCTTTTGTTTTTGTTATACATTGCCTTAAATGTTTATGCTTATTTATTAAAGTTTCTGCTATATTGTTATCCATTCTGAGCATCTGAGCTCACCCCTATCAATGTTTTATTTTTCCAGGATGTGAAGAAGTGTATTATGACTGACCTGTAAGAATGTTCTATGGGTATGTGATGACAAGTTGTTGTTGTAGTTTTATTCAATTTATTATGTAATGTAATACATGTGAATATATCTAGTTATTCTAATGCTGCTAAATTGATCGGTTCTTCGGGACTTGATTCCTTGTAATCATGCCAATGTATTAAAATAATGCACCGACTCTGGGTAACTGGGGTCGGGGTGTTACAATCATATTTGGTAAAAAATAACTATAATAATTCTAATTGTAGCTCCAATTTTATTCCGTTGGTTATTCAGAGAACCACCACATTTTCCTTCACAACAATTTTTACATTATTGCCTCCAGGATCCATCAATTTAATAAAACCAAAATGTTTATTATTGGTATATTAATAAAATCATCATAAACTATCATATAAAGAAGATAAAATATAATATATACATATCTACGTTATCTCAAACTGAATAATTTTTTCCAAAATAACTACGACTATCTAATATGCTAGCCATTGTGGTTACATACAATATTACACTAATTCTTAAATTAAACCATATCCTCTAAAGTAATCTAAACTTACCTATGATACAAACTATAAATCCTTGACCTTTAACAATACATAATCTTGAGTTAAATAATGAAATTAAATTGAATATATTTTTAGTTTTAGATATTTAGAGAATTATGAAAATATTTTACATAGTAGACACATACATTACATGTGGACAGTTACACTATGTATCCAATTTTCCTCCAAAATAAACACATTAAAAAACGATTTATGGTTCTTGATAAAATTGTTTTTGACTTCTTCCTTTATTTTAACCATCCTTATATCCTATGAGAAACATTTCAAATTCATGGGATGGGCCTAAAAATCCTAGAAAGGGATAAATAAATAAGTAAAACTATTAGCTTTTAAAAAACATGTAAACCGTGAATACTTTCTCATAATGTAATATTTTTCACCTTTATGAAGTAGTAAATACTCTTCATTGAATATATGATCATTTATTACCTATTTTAATTCCAATATTACTACAAAACCCATAGAATGTATCATAAAACTATAATATCTAACTTTGGACATAATCGTATATAAATTGCATAACCATATGGTCAACTTCAACACATATAACACTTACAACTGGAATAACTATACGGTCAACTTCCATGCCCAATGCAATGGAGGTTATAATGTAACCACCCATACATGGTTTATCACATAACCACCCGCCTTTTTTATCACGTATCAACCCATAAAATGTCCTTGTACCATTATATAATCATAAAACATAAAATATAGAAATTATCTACCTTTTACTCATAGAACTTCATTTGCAATCACAAGAAATCATTTTAAGATATTGAAATAGTCAATACTATTTCCAAAAAAATTTCAATACCTAAATAACCAAAATAGAAATAAGTTATTTCTTTTTCTTTTGAAAAAAAATTAAGGCTTATTGAGGAATCCAAATATCAAATAATTGGCACGATAACAGAGAACTCATTGTTTCCACATAAGTTAAAAAACATTATTTTCGTCTTTTATTAAAACATTTCTCATAAAAAATATTTCATTAGAAAAAATTGAATGAAATTAAAAGTAAAAAGGGTTTATTATACACCGTATAAATTAAGGAAGTGTATATTATCAAAATATCCCTCAATGAAAGGTGATTGAGAAAAGGTCCTTTACCTAGAGTCTAACTTGTCTTGTTCATTATTTATAATCCAAAATAATAATCATTAGTTAATTTATACTAGATTCAGAACAGTTTTCATGATTATTATTCATTTTATATCACTAATTACGATGTTAAAATAATTATTTAATTATTTGGGTTTATCTCAGAAATTTTGTCGATGTTCAGTACTTGAGTTTAAAATAAACTTGTCATAATTTAAACTATCTATGTGGTCATAAGTCTATATCTAGATTAATGTTCATCAAATAATTATTCAATTTTATATATTAATTATTATTTTATATTCATTCATTAAATATAGTTATGAAAAATTGAACAATGATATAATCATGGAGATGGTAAGACATATGTATGCATTATTAACAATTCCCATTTTAAATTGATTATTATGAAAATAAGGTAAATATTATTTTATCTTTAAAAAAATATCATAACATCCTTAATATCATATTAATCATTTAATCATACAAATATATGTATTTATAATCATTATTGAATAGTTAATGTGGAGAATGGCTCAAATCGCGTCATGGAGATGGTAAGCCATACATACACATGAGTGACGATATCATTCAATTAATTGTTAAATGGTATGGAATTGAATTTTATATTAATCATATAGAATTTTAATTATTTCATATTCATTATTTTCCCCCTTTATATTCATAGTTATATACATATAAATAATGTATATATGAAAAATAGTTTACACCATAGCGTGGAGACAGTAAGCCGTATGTATGCACGCTTGGTGATATAGTTTCTCGTTGGATGGGTAGAATGATGAATATGGTTTCCCATATATATAAAAACATATAATCAAATATCAGAATTTGTAGATATTACATTATTATTTAAACAACAAAAAAAGGAATTATAAGGGGATAAGAACATGGAAAGAGTTGGTAAAACAAATACCTCTTCTTCGAGGGTCTTTTTCGGGATGGCACAAAAGGACTCCATAGGATGGATTTATACCCAAATTATAGTATCTAGGATGACATTAAGGATGTTTTTAGGAGTAATGGTCAGGTTATTTCTAAACAAAATGATTTATACGTGTTAGCATTAGAGAAGAGTGAGTACCTTTTTATATGAGAGTGGAGGGGTACCCTTGGAAACTATTAAAATATTAAATTAATATAAATTAATTTTTTTAATCCAAATGGAATGAAATTGAGATATGTTAAATATAAGATGGGGATAGTTCTAAATAATCTTCTCAAATAATTTTTAGACATGTTGTGATGTAATTTTAAACCTTATCTATTCTGTTTACCATTAATTGTTATCTTTTAATTTTAATTACGGTAATATATTTTTAAGTATTAAGAGGCTATAAATTTCACTTATATGAGGTAAATTTCCCATAATTTAACACCTAATGAATGGTTAGATCTTATAATATACCCTTTCTAATTTTAAAAATATGTTTGTTATTTTTAAATAATTAAATAAATAACAATTTTTATAAAATATCAAATATGTCAATTTTTTCAGTATTCAATTTATTGATTTTTTAAAAAGTCCATACAGGGGGTAGATACCAAAATAACAATTTAATATTCTTATAACATGTTATATTAACCTAGAAAAATATTTTATGCCATAAATTATGTCAAATAATATTTTTTTTAATATTTATAATATCATTTATTTGATTCCATCATTAATAACGAAATCAATGCATCGTTATTGTGTAATAATTAAATTTAATTGTTTAATTTAAAAAAATTATTAATAAAATACATGATTTTTTAAATTTTTTTATATTTCTAATGACTATTTATAGTGTAATAGATCATTTATAAAAACACATATTAAAATTTATTGCCTAAGAATATACTTTTTTATAACATATTTTCCTTTAATTTAAATTAAAAGTTATAATTGTCATAATCACACCAAAGTGGATTCAAAAGGACAAATTTTCTTAACAAGTGTTTTATGTGTCACCTATAACTCATCCAATGGTATTAGGACTTGTTTTACGGTAGTTTTATATTAATATAATGTTATTTTTACCCTCTTTTACCTCATACCCCTTTAACCGTGTTAAATAAAAATAATCTAAAAAGTTACTATTCATATTGTCTAAAACTAAAAGGTACCTATTTACATAATTTGGACCTTATGATTCCAAATTCAAAACATTGTTGTTTCTGTAATTAATTTAAAATTAATTCTCGTTGTCAAAACCAGAAAACATGGGTTTCAAAAGTAAAAACCATCAAAACATTAACATGTGTTTATATTAAATTTAAATGTTAAATTACATACAATTTCCAAAATTTGATTAAATGATAAAATATTAATCCAATTATTATTTAAAATGATTTAAAAAAATTATCTGACAAAATATATAAGATGGATGAAAAGACAGTTTTGAATTTAAATATTGTATTTTTCTGTATTAATTAAAAACAAAATTATCTTAAAAATACCAAAATGCAACCAAATTTTTTTTATGTCACAATTCTAAGTAAGAAGTTTATTTCATTCAAATATAACATATAAAAGTGTGAAAAAATTAATTTAAAAACTCTTCTCCATCAAAAGGTGTTAAAATTACCTTTAATAAAATATTAGAGTATATTATGCTTAAATAATGATTTATAATCATTTTAAGCCTATAAAAATTATTGGATGAATGTAAAAACAATTAAAAACATGTGTTAATATAATATAGTAAGTTTTTTTCATTCCATCCCATACCAAGTCTAGGAATTAACTAACATTTAAAATAATAGTATTAATAATGTATAATTTTTTTGTATAACTCAGTCTTTTCTGCAACATATGATTTTGGAGAAACCCATTTTTGTGTGTTGAGTACACTACTGGACAGAGCATCCCTATTAAATTAAAATTAATATTTTATTAAAAATATTAATAGATATGAAAATTTCTTATTCTATATATACCTAGGATGTTACAATAGTTGTCTTCAAGTGGGATATTGTTAGAATGTTTGAATACACCAATACTAGTTCTCATTTTTTTATATAAGAATAATTTTATGAATATGGGATTCGAACCAAGTGGGACCATATAATAGAAGAATAAAAAACATGGAAGGCATGTTTTGGATGAATATATTGCAGAACAAGGGGTAATCGATAGTGTTCAGATGATTGGACTGCAAAAGCATTAGATTTGGGAAGAATAACATTGATGGAATTACATATAGTTTTCATGATTGTTTTCAATAGGTTTTGTAGGAATTTTTCAAGGATTATATTTTTGTTTTTTTCAGAATTCTCTCACTATTCATTATATGGTAGTGATTATTTCAGTGCATTCAATAGGAAAATAATGGTTTTGATGATCAATGGTTGGTTCCCCAAAAAGTTTTTAAGGAAATTGTTTTATATTGACAATTTATATCACACAATAATTTGGATTAGAAGGGTCAATTTTGTAACGATCTGACCACAAAATCCTGGAGCTGGAGCATTATTTTAATACATTGGAATTATTACAAGGAATCATGTCTCGAAGGACCGATCAGTTTAGTAGTCTTGGATAATAGACTACATAAATGAACATTACATTACACATTCAAACATAAAACATGACATAAATAATCCATTGAGAAAACCATTATTACCCTATATTAACCCATCATATCAATCATAATACACTTCTTGGAATCCTAGAAAAATAAAACATAAGAAAGGGGTGATCTCAGAAGCTCATTAAGGGTAAATAATTTCGTGGAAGTTATAAATATTTAAGGCAACATGTGTAATAAAAACAATAGCCTTTTTAAACATAATCTTGAACATAATATGGAAAAAATATATAAAACGTCACCATATAAACATGAACATGGATATTCTACGAGTCTAATAATCACATGTAATAATTAATTTCATAATGAGGGAATGCTTAATGCCAGACATCATTACCACATAGTCAAGGCCTCATGCCAAGACTACAAAAAAAATTTGTCCAGGCCTTTTGCCAAGACACTAGTTTGTCTCATTAGACATACCGATGCATCGAGGGTCTATAGCGGGCCTACCCATCACTTACTAAGTCCACTGCATTCCTCATATGAAAATGTTGAAACATAACAAAAACATTTGTATTAAAACTAGTATATGAAATGTCAGTACTTCAACCATAAACCATGAAGGGTATTAAAATAGCACATCCACAATCAATCATATCATATCTCATTCGATATAATATAGAATATTTTATTATAATAAATCAACTGTATTCAAGAATAATATTCAGTAATGAATATTGACATAGTTGAAAATGATATGTAAAACTTATTGAGAGAAATATCCCTTTTTGTGAAATCATTTAAAAGTCACACATTTATAATAGAAGTCATTTAAAAGTAATTTTTGAATCAAGGTGTCCCATACCACTTTGAATTTTTTGAACGGAATTAACATTTAAAAACAATAATGTCCATATTAATAAATCATTAAAACCATTTTGAAAACATGGATATTAATGAGAACGATTTAGAAGAATAAATATTTAAAAAATGTGTAATAATGATTTAGATAAATAGAACCTTAAAAGAATCATTTTTAAATGTCTTTTATGAAACATAGACATGGATAATAAATATTCCCCATAAAATACAAACACATAAACAATCTCATATAATAATTAGAGTGAGGAATTAACCCTTACCTTGTATTTCCCTTTGCTTGAGGGTACATTTAACCTCTTGTATAATGACCATAGTATGATATTAAATTATAACAGAACTCTTTTAATATTTATTATATCATACCTGATTAATTTATGACTTTATATTTCCCATTTAAGAATTACTTCCATGTTAAATTAACATTTCAGGTAATAATCGCTTTCATTATCGTACATATTTTAACTTGTTATTCTTGATCGTATCATTTAGATCATGATTTAAATACTTCCAGAATATAAAACATGACTTATATATAATATATATTTAGAATATAAATATTTTTAATAGATAGATATATGAAATGGAAAAAATAGTTTATGGAGACGGTAGGTCGTACGTACGAATAAATGATGTTTCTGTTTTCATATCATGTTGAACGGAAGTAACTGAATAAGATATGTGTAAGTACATACATACATATATATATATATATACATATATATCTAGTAGAATTATTCTATCATATATTACATACCTATTTATAATATATATTTTTATAGTCATCGTTGAATGGTGAACATGGAAATGAATCTAATCGCATCGTGGAGACGGTAAGTCGTACGTACACACGAGCGACGATATAATTTATTTAATTATTAAAAGCTGTGGTGTTAGATTCTATATTATTTTTAATGATAAATTTTCATGTTATTTTCATTATTTATATACATATTACTCATCATTATATCCATCCAAATAACATTGTTGAATAACAAATTACACCACAACATGGAGACAGTTAGTCGTACGTATGCACACAGGGGGACATTATCATTAATAAGATGGATAGAATAATTAGTATGGTTGTACCATATTTATAATAACATCATAGTATGAAAATGGTACTGTAGTTATTATTATGGTATGGAAATAACAAATAAATGGAAATTAGAAGAAGAATATAACTTTGAAAGAGGTGATAAAATAATTACGACTTCTTTGGGTGTTTTCTTTTGATTTGAACAATAGGGTTCCATATGATAGTTTTATGATCAAGGTAAGGCTTCCACATTGAATTGAGGGATGTTGGGATGAGATTTGGGTAGGGTTTGGTGAGCCAAATGGCTTTGTAGGTGTAATTTTGAGAGAAGGGGAAGTACACTTTTATAAGAGACGAGAAGGTCACTTTAGGAAACATTTGAAATATTATTTTATTATAAAATCATTTTATATTTATAATGGCTCAAAATTGATTTATTTCGAAGATAAGGTTTGGATGGGCCGAAATCCTTTCAACCAATGGGTTTTAGAAAATTTTAAGTTACCATATTAACCATATCTTATAGATTTAACTCTTAGTTAAATAGTTTAACTTTTACCATGTCCTCTTATATTATTATAATAAATCTTTAATAAACATACTATAAAAGAGCCAATAGAACTCCAAGTGGTTAATTAATGACATATTTATCATTATATAAGTCCTTTGGTCGAAGAATATATTTTTTGGAATATTATATCATTTAAAAATATAGTATTTTTTTTAAAACTCATTTATGTCAATTTTGACACTATTTAGTATTTGGTTTTTTTAAAAGTCATAAAATCATGATTACGTCTAAAACAATTCATTTCATTAACCCTAAAATGTTGTATTAATCTAGAAAATTCTTGTGTGGCATCAAAAGACTCAATATAATTTTATTTTAACGTTTATAAAATTAACTATTTTAATCTTTCATTGATAAACTAATTAAATCATCATCATTGTGACAAAAATAAATTTAATTATTTATTCTATAAAAATTATAGATAAAATACAATTATGTAGGAAATATTTTTATCTTTTTAATGAATATTTAAAGTGGAATTTATCTTATGTATTACCCTATATTAAAAATGGTTTAGTTATTAAACCTTGAATTTAATACTTTTAACTCTTCTTTAATTAAAATAATAATAAATGTCCTAATCTAATCCAAGTGTACCAAAAGGATCTTATTTTATTCTTAAGGTCAGTTTTTTTTTTGAAATACACTTATCCATTAGAATTAGGACATGTGTTAGAATAATTACAATATCATTTTTACCTTTAACTACCCTATTTACTTTTAATAGTAGTAAATAAAAGTCAAAAGTTACTATTTATAAAAAATTATTTTCATCTTATTGAACCACATTTTACTTTCTGATATAAACTATGTCTCTTGGTTTTTTGAAATTTAATTCAAAGAAGTGGTAAAATTACGTTTTAGGCAAATTTTCAAATGTTCCTAGAAGGTTTTAAAATGTTCAAAAAAATATTATACATATAATTTTATTATTAAATGACTCTAATGAATTACATTAATCTTATATAGGTATTATATATCCATTTTGTCTTAAAATAAATTTATATAAAATAAATAATTATTTAAATAAAATGTTGGTTTTAAACAATAACACAATGTATTTTACTATTCATCAAAAATTGAATGTTTTCAGAAAAATACCAAAAAATCACCCAAATATAATTTTTACATTCATAATTCAAAAATTAATTCTCTTTTAAAAAATTCAAAACATAGATGTTTCATTAAAGTAATTAAAATTAATTCTCATTGTCAAAACCAAAAAGCGGGGTTTTAAAAAGTATAAACTATCAAAAGATTGACATGTGTTCATGTCAAAATTAATTGTGAAATTACATATAATGACCTTAATTGTATTAAATGATAAAAATATAATCTAATTATACTTCCAAAACATTCAAATTCATAATTTAACACTACAAATTATTTCGATTAAAAAAGTATTTTTCAATTAAAATTTAGTATTTTTTATTATTCATCCAAATATACAAGTTATCAGAAAAGTACCAAAAATTTATCCAAACTAATTTTTTGTGTTATGATTATAAAAAATAATTTAATTTCATTCAATTGAATATATAAAAGTTTCAAATATTGGATTTAAAAAAATATTCACCATTAAATGGTGGAAAACTGCATTTTTTAAAAATACTTCTTTTATCTGAAAAATTGAATTTTTCCTTATATTATGTCTAAAAACACATAATATGGATTCTAAAATTATATGGAGTATAGAAAATTCAAAATTTAGTTAATATTATTCAGAACAGCATTTTGAACTGTTAGTTTGGTAAGTTGTGATGCGCTCGAACTCGGTGTTGCGTGTAGTGCATGTTATTGAATTACTTTGAAGAGATAGAGGACTCTGAAATATTGGGGTGTTACATTCTACCCTCCTTCAATAAATTTCGTCATCACAATTTTAATTTTTTCTTTGAAAATAAAAGGTTAAAAATTGAAAAATACCTTTGTGGAAAACCCACATCGAAAATTGGGTTGAAAATATTTATCCATAAAGAGAGGGAAAGGAAAACAAAAAGTCACCACAAAATTATGATATCGATTAGAAGAACATTAGTGGAAATTAAAGACACATAATTGGAAAAAAAAATAAATGTTAATATGGAGTGACTGGGGTCATCAATCACAAACAAGTGTAAAATTGAGGGCATCAAAGCCATCAATCTATGGTAATTTAAAATATCATCGGTTAAATAAAACATAAGGTATTAGGATAAGAAATTTTAGGTTTTATGATCCCTTCCCTAAATATTAAGAATTAATTTATTCATAGAATAAGTGGGAAAAAATATAATTGACATGTCGAGTTTCATCATTCTACTAATTCATACCACAAACTCATCTTTCACTCCAAAAGATAAAAGAATTCAAAAATATTCTATTTATCCTAATCATATAGGGTTCCAAAAAATGAATTTATAGTTCATTTGTCAAACTATTTAAATAAAAACAACATTATGCAAACCAGGACATCATTTGGATAGTGGTTGGTAAAGCACCCTTGTCGCCCATCGGTTGTGGGTTCAAGTCTCGCGGCCTTTCCAGACGCGATGAGTTTTTGCCTGACCTCTGGGTTGTCCTTTTTATTAAAAACCAAAAAAATATTAAGAAATTATTTAACATTAACAACAGTATCTAATTTCAATCATAATCTATTCCAACCTTTAGACTTATCCAAAATACATTTTTCCAAACCCACAGTCCAAAATTTATAAGGATGTAAACACAATTAATATTTTTTTTCATGTAATAACTTGGGAATAACTTCATCTTGTATTCTTTTAAAACAAGGTAACAACCTGAATTACCATAAAAACATATTTATTAACATCATGCTCCCTTATTCTTTATAGAGTTGTAGATATATTTCTTATATCCAAAATTTTTTTAAACTCCTATAATAATCGAATAAACAAACAATTAATTAGTTTCAAAGTAGTCAATAATATAAAAGATAATTTATCCAAATCAATCATATCTTATTCCAAAATCACTACCTCATTGTTAGAATAATATTAAGATTTACCTTTCCTTTAACCTTGAATTTTCCAAAAATGTTTATATTTCTATTGATTCACTTTTCATAGAACCATATTATCTCAAATCCTCAATGAAATAGTTCTGTAGTATAGTCCTTATTTATTTCCAAAATTGATATAACCATTAAATCTTTGATACAATATTCAAATAAAATAATTTTTTAAAAACAACACAATAACACTATTCATTTCTCCTCATCTATGGTAGTATCATAACTTGATTATTATCCAACAGCTTCATTTGGGGCATACTCTGGTGATTTGGACATTGATTCGTGTAGTGTCCCAACTCCTAACAGATGAAGCTTTGTACATTTGAAACCTTTTTCTTACCCTTGCAATCACATACTTGGTGTCCTTCTTCTCCACACTTATAACAAACTCACATTCCCTTCATGCATTTAACAAGGTTATTATTTCCAGAATTATCATATATGGGAAAAATCTTTATTTCCCATCTTCTCATTATCCATATTTCTCTCTACCATCATTTTCTTCTTTTGCTTCCCTTCCAAGCCATAGGACTCAAGGAATTCATTACATATCTTATTAACACATGATACTATTTCTTAATTTGATGAGGATACATGGGAGACAATTTCCCTTCTAAATGTTGGATTAATACCCTGAAATATATGGTCCTTCTTACACTTTGGATCATACGTATTGTTGGAGTTCTCATTCCTTCTACTGGGTGCGATTTCTAAACAATGGCATACAAGAGGATAGTTTATGAATCATAATGCATAATAAAAACTTTTAAAATACCTAAAATAAATTTAAAAGATTAATCATATAATCTATAATCATAAAAAAAAGTTTTCTTGGAACAAGTATTTACTCCTAAATCATTTATAATGGCTTGTAATGAAAATTTGAAATATCCAAAGCATATACCCCAGGTGTGTCGTAACCAAGATTGTTACAAGGCCTATTTTTGTGCACCAAGATTCCCCGAGTCAAGCCCAAAACTCTTTTTTGGAGTTTTCACTCCTAGGTACATTTCTGCCAGAGCCACCTATACCTACCCATATCCTGACAAGGATGTATATCTTGAAAAATACAAAAAATCTCTAAATTATCAAAATTTAGGAAGTTCATATATACTAATCCTCTAATTATATCTTATGGTAATGTTCTCTAATCCTAATTTTTCTAAATCAACATTCCAAGCTTGGTGCTAACCATACTCTGATACCAACTATAATGCACCAACTACCGAAGCCCAAACTAGGTGCATTATTTAAATATATTGGCATGATTACAAGGAATCGAGTCCTAAAGGACTGATTAGTTTTGTAGTCTTGGAAAATAGATTACATACATGAACATTGAATTACACATTCAAACATAAAACACAACATAAACAATCCATTTGTAACTTTATTATTCCCGCAGCTTAACCCTTCATATCAAACATAATACACTTCTTAGAATCCTGGGAAAATAAAATATATGAAAAGGGTGATCTCATATGCTCAGTAAGGGTAAATAATTTAATGGAATCTGTAAACATTTAAGGAATGATGTGTAACAAAAACACCATCCTTTTTAAACAAAATCTTGAACATAATATTGGAAAAATATTTTAAACATCACCATATAAACACGAACATGGATTTTCTGCTAGTCTAATAATCACATGTAATAATTAATTTCATATTGTGGGAATGCCAAATACCAGATATCATTACCACATAGTCAAGGCCTTGTTCCGAGTCTACAAATAATTTTTCTTTCAAGGCCTTGTGCTAAGAGACTAGTTTGTCCCATGATACCTACTGATGCATCGAGGGTCTATAGTGATCCCCACCCATCACTTATTAAGTCCACTGTATTCGTTATATGTAAATGTTGAAACATAACATAAACATTTGTATTAAAAATAACATATGAAATGTTAGTACATTAACCATAAACCATGAAGGGTATAAAAATAGAACATCCACAACAAAACATAAAATAACTCATTTGATACAATATGGAAGTTTGTATTATAATAAATAAACCTTAATCAAGAATAATATCAATTAATGAATGTTGATATAGTTTAAAATGATTAGTAATACTTTTTGAGAGAAATATCTCTTTTTGTGAAATCATTTAAATTGCCCACATTTATAAAGGATGTCATTTAAAAGTGATTTTTGTATCAAAGCATCCCATACAACTTTGAAACTTTTGAAATTAATTAAAATTTTAAAACAATCATGTCCATATAAATAAATCCTTAAAATCATTTTGGAAACATAGACATTAATGAAAAAGATTTTGAAGAATAAATATTTAAAACATTTATAATGTTGTTTCAGTTAAATAGAACCTCAAAAGAATCATTTTAAAATTTATTTTATGAAAAATGGAATGGATAATAAATATGTCCCAGAAAATACTTACACATAAACAATCTCAGATAATAATGAGATTGAAGAATTAACCCTTACCTTGTACTTCCCTTTGGTCACGGGTATGATTAACCTTCAGTATAATGACCCTAGTATGTTATAAAATTATAAAAGATCCATATTAATATTTATTATATCATACATGATTCATTTATGACTTTATACTACCCATTTAATAATCATTTCCATGTTAAATTAACATTTCGGGTAATAATCACTTTCTTTATCTTACGTGTTTTAACATGTTATTCTTGATCGCATCATTTATATAATGATTTAAATAAATCTATAATATAAAACATAATTAATATATAGTATATATTTAGAATATAAATATTCATAATAGATATATATATATGAAAAGGAAAACACCATTTATGGGGACGGTAGGTCGTACGTACGCATAAACGATGTTTTCGTTTTCATATCGTGTTGAACGGAAGCATGTGAATAAGATATATTTAAGTACATACATATAAATATATATCCAGTAATATTATTATATCATATATTACATAATTTTTAACAATATATATTTTTTATAATCACCGTTGAATGGTGAATGTGGAAATGAATCTCATCATGTCGTGGAGATGGTAAGTCATACGTACACATGAGCGATGATATCGTTTCCTTAATGACTAAAAGTTGTAGAGTTGGATTCAATATTATATTTATATTGGAATTATCTTTCAATTTTTATTATTCATATACATATTATTCATCATTATATCCATCCAAATAATATAGTTTTGAATAAAAAATTACACCATAGTGTGTAGACGGTAAGTCGTACGAACACATGCATGGTGACATTATCATTCATAGCATGGATATAATAATTTGTATGGATGTACCATATTTGTAATAAAAATCACATTAAGTATATGGTACTGAATTTATTAATTTAGTATGGAAATAACAAAGAACGAGAAAGTGGAAGTAGAAAAAAGAATTGAAAGAGATGATTAAATAATTACATCTTCTTTTTATGCTTTCTTTTGAATTAAACAAAAGGGATCCATAGAATAAATTTCTTCTCAAGGTACGGTTTCTATGATAAAGTGAGGGATTTTGGAGTAAGATTTTGGTAGGGTTTTGCCGAGCCAAATGGCCTTGGAGGTGTGATTTTGAGAGAAGGAGAAGTACCCATTTATAAGAGAGGTGAGGGTAACTTTAGGAAAAGTTTGATATATTATATTATTCTAAAAAAAATTTCGGTTTTAATGGCCAAAAATTGATATATTTATAAGATAAGGTTGGTATGGGTCTAAATACTATCAACTAATAGGTTTATAAAAGTTTATTTCACCATATTATCCTTATCATTTTTATTTAACTCTTAGTTAAATGGATTATATTTTATTATGTCCTCTTATATTATTATAATAAATGGTTAATAAATTTACTATAAAAATTAAAGAGAACACCATGTGGTTCATTTGTGAAATATTTATCATTATATGTTTATTTTGTTCAATCCTAGGATTTTTAGGAATATTATATCATTTAATAATAAAATCTTTTTTTAAAACCCCCATTTAAATCAATTTTGACACTATTTAGTATTTGGTTTTTTAGAAAGTCATAAAAAAATTATTACTTTGAAAAAAATTCATTTAATCAACCCGAACATGTCATATTAATCTATAAAATTCGTGGATGGAATCAAAAGAGTAAATTTACATTTATTTTTGTATTTATAATACCAATTATTTTAATATTTATTTGATAAAGTAATTACTCCGTCATCATTATGTCATGGATAAAATTAATTATTTACTATATTAAAATTATAATTAAAATACCATTATGTAGGAAATCGTTTTATATTTATAATGAATATTTATAGTTGAATTTATCTTATGTATAACACAATATTAAAAAAGATTTTATTTTTAAACATTGAATTTAGCACTTTTAACTCTTCTTTAAATAAAATAATAATAAATGTGAAAATCTAATCCAAGTGGTCCAAAAGGATCATATTTCATTCCTATGTTTGGTTTTGGTTTAAATATATTTATACAAAAGAATTAGGGAATTTGTTAAGGTGATTATAATATCATTTTTATTATTAATTACCCAATTTACTTTGAACCTTGGTAATTAAAAGTCAAAAGTTACTATTCACAAAAAATTATTTTCATCTTATTAAACCAAATTTCACCTACTGATCTCAACCGTGTCTTTTTGATTTTTTAAATTCAATTCTCAGAAAAGTTAAATTTATGTTTTATGCAAATTTGTAAATTTTCCTAGAAGATGGGTAAAAGACATTAAAAAGTTCAATTAAATTTTATACATCTAATATTATTATAAAATGACTTAAATGAATTACATTCAACTTATATAAGTATTATATATCTATTTTGAATTAAAATAAATTTTTATAAAATAAATAATTGTTTAAATAATAAGTCGGTTTTAAACAATAACACATTGTTTTTGAGTGTTCATCAAAAAATGAAACTTTTAAAAAATAATACAAAAAATTCACCCAAAGATAATTTTGATATTTCAAATTTAAAAAAGAAATATATTTTAGAAAATTTATTACATAGAAGTTTCAATAATAAATTTAAAATCAATTTCCATTGTTAAAATAAAAAAGGGGGTTTGAAAAAGAAAAAACTATCAAAATATTGACATGTGTTTATGTTCTATTTAAATGTGAAATTACATATAATGACCTACATTGTATTAAATTATAAAAATATAATCTAATTATTCTTTCAAATCGTTAAAATGGATAATTTTACACTATAAATTACTTTGATTAAAAAAGTTGTTTGCAATAAAAATTTATTATTTTTTATAATTTATCAATATATTAATGTTATCAGAAAAGTACCAAAAAATTATCCAAACTAAAATTTTGTATCCCGATTCTAAGGAATAATTTCATTTCATCCAACTAAATATATAAAAGTGTCAAATATTGGATTTAAAAAAGCATTCTCCATTAAAAAGTGGAAAGACTGCATTTTTGAAAAATACTTCTTTTATCTAAAAAATTGAGTTTTTCCTTATATTATGTCTATGAAATACCTAATTTGGATTATAATATTATATTGAGTATATGAAATTTAAAATTCAGTTAATTCTATTCATAACCTCCTTTTGAATGGCAAGTTTGGTAAGTCGTGGTGTGCTCGAACTCGATGTTTCATGTAGCGCAAGTTATTGAATTACTCTGAAGAGATAATATACTATGAAATCACAGGGTGTTACAAATTGTGAACATAACTAAAAAACTATAATCTTATTCATCTAATTTTATAATGAATGTATTAGTTTTCTCCAATGGATACGGACTAATTCAAATCCCAATAATCACCTAATTTTTTTTTATTTTATATAGTGTGAGGTGTATTTGTATTTGTGTTTAAGAGGTTAATTGGTTTAGTTAATTGGGTTAATTGTCTTATTAGTTTAGGAATATAATTTTATACTTTTGACTGATTTCTAGAAGTTATTGAATTTTTTTCATTCTTGATGTTCTTCTGGGTGATTCCAGATCAGGGGTCCTAAACCCATCATTATGTAGATTACTTTTTGATCCCCAATAATGTACACACTGTAAGATGTAAAATTTTAGTTATAGTGTATCCAAACTAAGAAATCACATATAATTATAAATATTTTTATAAAAAATATGAATTTTATTTTATATGACCTTAATTTCTTCCCTAATAACTCTATATTCCCTAAAGCATTGTCCTCATTTTATCTCTACGATTACAATATTACAAATTTATGTATCTCTATCATTTATCTTGAAATGTAATGGAAAATTCTTATATAACACAATCAACTAGTTTCCTCTTCACTCTCTATATATTTTTCATTTTCCCCATGAATATAGTATCATTGGTCTCATATTAGGGAAACTATAATTTGATAGTTTCTCTATGTTGGGATTCAAGTCACAAGTCAGTGTCTTCTTCTCAAACCTAAATGCAGAGAAAAAAATATTTTCGGAATATTAAACAATTTTGAGTAGGTGGATTTATTTGGTTTCCTCCATTTATGTAATTATAACGTCTTTATTTTTAAAATAATTATCATTTACATTATTTTAATATCCTAAAATTATTTATAATGAATTATATGGATGTATTTAGTGATGTATTATTTGACTAATGGGGTTGTGGGATCATTAAATCACTGCTTACAGGATTTCAACCATATATGGGATTTTTTTTTTTGATTAAACACAATGTCTCATGATAATGGTATTATTCTAGGTATTATAAAATAATTAAATAAATTTATTTGGTTATGGTTATGTCTTATCAGAACACCATGGATACATATGTGGGATTCTATGACATGAACAAATAATTGGTTTTGATTCAAGTCTTCCATGTTTTGTTATAGATCATATCACTTATATATATTTTAAATTGGGTAATGTTTTTTTCTATAAGTGTTGGGTGCCCCTCTGGAAAACATCCTTCCAAAATTTTGATATGAGTACTAATATCTATGTGAAATTTATACTAGGATCCTAGTTTAAATAGATTTTGTTCCGTAAGAATTCCCACTAATTATTTTATTAAAACTAGTAACAGAAATGAATATTTTCCATTTATATATATATATATATTAATGAACTATTTTATATTCACTATATCTGCATGACCTGATTATCTCAAATGAAATGTACTAATTTTTGTAAGATCACGTTAATTATTTCATTAAAATTTGTATGGTATGATTTATATTTATAGTTTCTATTAGTGACACATGTTCAAGATTCAAACGATCGGTCATAGATCATGGAGTGGAATTATACTTGGAATGTTTTACTCACACATAATATTCACTATTTGTGTTCTTTCAAGTGTTGTTTTAGTAATCATGTAAAGGAAAATGAGGCTTCCAATTCATAATTTTTTTTTGGGTTTTTTAATATGAAAGTCATAGTTCTGTAATTTCATGAGGATATGGTTATGTTGGGAGCATTTGAGTTATCCCATTTTGGTTTTGAGTATTTTCCTCTTTGATACCCCAATTAATTAGTTTCATATAACTAATTTCATAGTTTTTAATGATGTATTTGATTTTTTTCCTAAATCATTTATATAATTTTCCTTTCAAAAGATATCCAATTTTTATTATTCCCATATTTTATATATTATTGAGTTTTGGAACAATTATATTATTTTTCAGTTGGAATTATTTAGTGAAATTATTTATTTTATGAGAATGAAATTATAATTTATATAATGGTCATGTTGTGTTCATGGAATGATCAAATTATTGAAAATATATTTGATATAGTGAAATCATTGAAAATTTCAGTATGTTTTGTTTCCTATGACCTGTTTATATCTTAAGGTGATTGGGAATAAATGATTATCATTATGAAGTAGTAGATAATTTATTAGGATAGGGTTTCTTGGTTTGTTTTTAAATTTAGGAAAAAATTAATTTCATTATGTTTAAAATAAGGAATTATAAGGTAAATCAATTACCATTTTAATCTTTCATGGAATAAAAACAAAGATATCCATGAGAATTTTAAAATTTTCTTTTGTGAGAGACATAAATGAAATAAAATAATATATTATAAGAAACACAAAAATGTTTTTGGGGAAAACGTTTTATGGTGGGGAGAATAGTTACAACTATTATGTCACTACTACATATTTAATTTTTTTCAGTTTTGTTAAGACTGAGATTAATATTTACAAAAAATTAAAAAGAAACTATGTGCCAATATATAAGGCTAGAGGGACCGTTAATTCTTATAATACAAGGTAAAAGAAATTAAAATTGAAATTTAAAGGTGAACTAAATGATATATATGACCAAGTTGTGAAACCATGAATTTTTAAATAAATTGTGTTATTTAAATATTTAAATCCAAAATCTATAACTTTCAACCCTTAATTAATTCTAGACCCTTAAAAAGTGGAATGTGGGATCTTTTTACTAACACACCCCTTTTCCATTGATTCCATTATATAATATTCAATGGAACAAATTTATATTGAGTAATTACTTAAGATATTTTCAAATTCCATAATCCTAGGTCCTATATTGGGATAAAATAGTTAATTTTTCCTATTTGATGAACATGAAAAAGTTTAATATTAATATATAAAATTAAAACATAATCTATGATCATGAATGTTGGTAAAATCAAAATTAATTCTTTTCTTAAAATATTTAAACCAAAGTTGTATAAAAAACGAGGTGTTTTACTTAGGAATGGTATTTTTTATATACTTATGTATTAGGTATTGGATATAATCTTCTAGGGAATTTCATTATCTGATATTCTTAACATAGAATTGGATTATATATTTATATTATGTGGATCTATCTAGTTTGATCCAATAAAAGCTTTGTTGAAACACAAGAGGTAAAATGAGTGGTTAGTAATTTATTGGTCTCGTATTCTTATAAGAGTGATTATATCGATGTATTGGGAGGGAAATATTTATCCAATGTTGATAAACAATAAAATATCAAATGATCCATCAATATGGATAGACATTACATATTTCCCCTATATAGTTTTTCATCTGAATAAATCAATACATCTCCCTTTTTCTTTATTTGATATAGAATGATAATACATCATTCATTGATATAAATGTAGATTGTAAATTATTTTAACTTTTTTAATTATCAATCCCCATTCTTCATTGAATTTCCATTTATTATTTTCATTCATAATTTTAATTTTAAAATTATTATAATTATGATGAATATTTTTTTTAATTCTTGATCATAAGAGTATCATATGATTATTTTAAGTAAGGAATTTATTTTTGTGGATGGTTGATTACATGATCTTGAATTTTTTCACAGGTTATTAATTTTATTTTTATTATTAAATGAGAAAACATTTTTCATGAAATGAATAATGATGAAAGTTGTATAAATTAAATCATTGATGGTCGTAATTTTCCAACATCGAATCATACCATTTTTTACATCCCAAGAAACATGTTCATGGACAAATTTCTCAGTGGCATGTTGTTTGGAATGGACAACCGATGAAGTTATGATGATATGAAATAACCAGAGTGGATATAGATTTTGGGAAAGGTGATAAGTGAGAATATGGGGTGTGATAGATTAGATTATTGAAAATTTAGTGTTGAAGATGTTAAGGGGTAATGTGGTTCAAATTTTTGTGGTAAAGGGGATTAAATTAAAAAAGGGAGGTCCAAGTATTGAGTTCATGCATTAAAAAAATTGAACTAGAGTATGGGTAGTTAAAAATTATAGAAATTTTTTGATTATATGAACTAAAAATGTTGGGTGAAATATATTTGGAATATAGGATCCAGGGGGATTTTCATAGTCCTCTCCATAAATAATTAACGAGTTTTCAAATTTTATCAGCACTAAAATAGAACGGATTATGGGATCCTTAATTTGATTTTTTTTTATAACAGATAGAGGAGGCCTTTATCGTTCATTTCTTAATGTTGATAAAGGGGACCTCCCTCATCAATTCTTTTATACTTGAGAAATAGAATGTTTTCATTACAAAAAAAGTGTTGATAAAGGTTATTCTTAACAATGCTAAAACCCAATCATAGATAAAGAACACCATTATGAACACTAATAAAGGAAACCATTGTCAATAATTATTTAGAATTGATAAAGAAAAACTATTTTAATAACTCTAAACATTGAATTATTTTTCTAGAGTTGATAGAGATAATTTCTATCATATTTAAAAGAATTATCTACAGTAGTGTAAACTCTAGGAAATCTCAAAACCACTTGACCATGGTTCTTCTGAAACATAAAAACTACTAAATGAATGATATATAACCATGATATAATAGTGAATTTTAGGAAAATAGCCTATTATTTGAAAGTACCAACCTCCTAAACCACATGATATTGTTATTGACAAAAATATTAAATATGGTTATGGGAAGGTCAAACAAGGTGTGGCACAATATAAAAACATCATGAAATATAAATAAATCGCACTATAAAAACCAAAAAGATATTTTAGTTTGTTAATAAAACACATGTCATGAAAATATTAAGAAAACAATTACTCAATAAGAAATAAAATAAAAAAATGTCCCAGAATTAATGTTGTTTGAAATTGTACTACTCTATTGGAGAAAAAATGAAACCATTTCATTAAGGATGAAACATAAGTTACAGGGGATCGGAAATTCATAACTCCAACTAGATCAATGGAGTTATTCGAGGATAAAATCCAAAATCCTTCAAAAAAATTAGTTGAATACTCCAAAAATACTTTTATAAATCTTTCAAACCATAAGGTCTTCCATGAAGAATTCTCTTAATGAGATTTTTACTCACTCAGTTGGTTTGACTAGGTTACATGATCCATCTATTTATAGGGGTTCCTTAACAATTTCTAGTAAATATCACAGGTCAAACTTTATTACAATATTTACAATCTATTTTCCATGTAAACTACTAGTTTATCTACTAACACACCACCACAACATCTAATATCTGATGAATAGTTACAACTCAAAAAACCATCCTCCTTGTTTTCATTCAATATTCAATATTCACAAAAATTTAATCTGTTTATATACTATTGATAATATTTTGATTCATCCTTGTATTCAAATTAATCTGATATTTTCTTTATTATTTACCTCATATAAAATCAATTTAATACAAAAAATACTTCCTCACTCTGAATTAGTTTCTATAATGACATTACCAATTCCTCATACCCAAAACATTCCAACCAACATCACATCATCTTGAAGTTGATGGTTCTCCTTATTAATTCCATAAATCATTGTTCTGGTTACGAATATCCATTTATTTATTCATGTATAATTAAGAAATTATCATTATAAAAATTACATCATGTAATTAGAAAAAAATTTCAAAAAAAATCCAAATAGTCAAACCTTGGGTATAAGGTAACAATACTACATCTTTGGATATAGTACATTCTGGTGTATCATGTCACAATTCAAAAAATACATGATATTCCTAGTATTTATTTAGTTCATTGTTCTTTTATAGATTCAATATAATAGATCATACTGGCGATTATGAGGTATTTTTTGTTTAGACATCTTGGTTTCTATGATATTATCAATATACTTTTAGTATAGAAACATTATATAGATTGATTGGTGGTTTTGGGATTCTTCCTATACCCCCGATTTATAATTTTGCATGACATTAAACATGGAAAATAGTTATAGACAATATGGATATTATGTAATTCAGAGAAACCATTTATGACTTTGAACAATGAATATAGTGACCTATACTTATCATATATAGATATTACAATTTATATGATAAAAATTCATTACCAAACATTTCAATAATTTTTATAAAAATTAGGTCTAGTATATTTGGTATATTTGAAACATAAAGAACTGGATCATAATAAATATATATATCCTCCTAAATTATTACTTCATAATTATCTTCTTTTATGGACATATCATACTAAATACGTTTCTTTATAACATGGTGAAATGAAACAAAAGAAAAGGGTGATCATAAATGCCTAGTAAGGGTAAAAAAGAGAGAGATAAATCTATTAACATGTGAAAGAATAAGATAAGAATAATATTATCATATAAAAATTGTAACATATAAAGTTAAATTCATTCAGTCATATATCATAAACATGAATCCTTTAATAAAACATTATCATTTAAAAATATATGGATCATAAGAGTGAAAAATCATCATAAATATGTCATGAATCACAATCTCAGGTCATAAAAGTGTTTCAAAAGAATAATTATAATTTTTTTTCATAATTTCAAGGCTAACTACAAAGACCATCAAACTATAGTGGATATATAATCACCACATGAATCATATAGTAGATCATGCTAATCAACATGAATCCCATAGTTGTTCAAGAAAATTATCATTAATCTAGTAGTTCTATCATGATATATGAAACATTTAATAATAAATTGAAGGTAGATATATGTACCACCAATCCCATAATGAAAAACATACATATGTGACCCATATGGTGAAAAATCATTCATCATTGTAAAACCCATGAAAGGTAATGGGTATCATAAAAACATTATCATCATAAAATTAAACCATCTAGAGAAATAATAAGTGATTAATCCTGGGATAATATTCCCAGTAAAAGTTTAATAACATAAAAAGAAGTCTTATTATATGGAAAATTAATTTAAAATATCAATTTTAATAATTCTATAGGAAAATAATTTTTTCATTGTGAAATAAATTATTTAAAAAATCCACATTTATAAAGTAAATTTAATCTCTAAAATGATCCTTATAAACATATAAAGGAATAATATATGAAAATATTATTTATTATGATGGGAAATATATTAATACCAAATATTTTAAATTAAAACATTATATTTGATCATTCTAAAAAAACAAAAAACAACCATGATCTAGAAATTGTAAGGTGATTCCTTTTAATCCATTTTTGTGAAAATTCATTCCATTGTTCAAATAAAGTTAAAAAATAATAAAAAATTAATTAAAAATATCTTTTGTAGTTATTTTTTAGAAATATATATGTGGAGAAAAAACAAGTCACTAGTTGATAATTAAATTTAAACAATCCTGAATATTGATGAGATTCTGAAATAATACCATTTCCACTATGGTAACTCTTGAATCATAAGACCCATTAATGAAATAAAATAAAATGAAAATATAAATATATTTATGACAAAAAATATTATGGGTACATTATAAGAATAAAAAAAGAAATAAGTGGTGAATATTGGAATATGACTCGTAGAAGTAAAAGTGTGATGAAAACCCCATTCCTCAATTTTTCTAATCATTGAATGAATTCTAACATCATGTATAATAAATTTAAATTTAATATAAATCTATAAAAGACTCACTTTCAAACTTATAATATCATAAATATTACATTTATAATGTTTAAATTTCCATTTTTTATCAATAATTCCTTATTTAAATTTATATTTTCAGTTGTTAACTATTTCATTTTTGAGTAGTATTTTAGCTTACTAGTTTCGGTTCTTGTAAATTTATCTTGGTTCCATGACATAAAAAATATTAATAATTATATATATAATATATCATCATTATATGCATATTTAGAGTCATCCATAATGTTAGGGAGAGAAAAATGAATTACAATGTTTATCGAGATGGTAGGCCATACATATACATGATCTCTATTTTCATCGTTCGAATGATGGAATGGAATAAAGGTAAAAAATAATTCAAACTTAAATCATTATTATATTTTTATATATATACTATATTTTAATAAATCTACCCTTATTACGATCCATGTAAAATGGAAATAGAAAACAAATCGCATTGCTTTGTGGAGGGGGTAGTCCACATGTACCCACGAATGACATTATTATTTCCCAACAGTTTTTGATCATAAAATGGTATATGTTACATTAAAATTAAATAAGTTTAATTATTTTAAAATTATCATATAGAATCATTAAACCTATCATATTACCCATCCATAAAATATTGTGATGAGAAATAAATTGTATCTCTATGTGGGGACGATTTGTTGTACATATTCATGAGAAATAAATTCACTTATAATTTGATGGTAAAGAGGGTGTATAAATTGGAATAGGTTTCTTGAGATAGAAGAATCAATGTTGTTTAAAACAAGTGAGGGAGGTGGTGCCCATTTGTAATTGAGGCGAGGGGATCTTTTGGAATATCTCAAATGGTAAAATTATAACAAAATATTTCATAGGGAAAATGATTCCAAATGGATATATATATTTTAAGTTAATATAGTATATAATTTTATTCACATCACAAAATAGAATTTAGAAATGTTTCGTTTAATTTTAAACCATATCATTTTAATTACCCCTTAGTTAATCGATTTTAACTTTACACATGGTAACACCTTTCTCTGCATAAATGGGTTTTCATATTTATATATAAGTGTAAATTTTACTATAAATGTAAAATTTATGATATTATCGAACATATCATATGAACCTTGTATTATTTTAAAGCAATTATGATTTCTAAATAATTTTATAATATATTATTTTGATAAAATATCAATAATATCAATTTCAATACTATTAATTTAATTTAACATTAAATTCATCATGTACAAGGGGTATATAAAATATAATGATTCAAAACTGACATATAATTCCTATATATATATTATTTTTTTGGGTCACAATAACTCATTCAAATTATATATTTTTTAAAATTTTTAAAATAGTTTATTTTATTCTATTATTGAATGGGGAAATACTGCATCGACGTATCAAAAGAATTTAATTTTTGTATATAATTAATATAAATGAGAAATAAATTAATATCATCAAACTAATTTAAATATTTATATAATATAAAAAAATATTGTTTGATAATTTAATTTATTCTCTATGTGGACATATAAGAGATATTAAAAACAAAGAGAGTGACATTGTGTAACTTTCATTGATTTAAATAATATATAAGTCATTTAAAAATTAAATTTTCTATTAAACAACTAAATTTATAACCTATGGTATTAAGGGTTGAATTATATTCATATTATATTAATAAGGATGAAAAATTACGGCCTTATCCCTTATTTTTAATCTAGATTAACCCCATTGAGCCTTTTCCTATGAGATAAATTCTACCATAATTACTATCTATATTTAACAAAAATAAAATGGACCTAATTAACAAATATGAACCTCCTTGTTCTGAATATATAATTAATTTTATATTATTCCATACTTATAATAGGTGAAAATTTATTTTTAGTTATGTGAGAGAAATGTAAAAAAAATTATTTTTAGAAAGAAAATACATTGTTATGAATAAAAATGTATTTATTATTATCATAGAAATATAATATTTTATAAGAATGTTTAATAAATTTATTGACATAAAATATATATATATATTTTTTTGAAATCATTATCCAATAGTTATTATTTCAATCCATTAAGATAAATATATACTTCATGCATAAAAATATTTCTTTCAGAAAAAACATCACATATATCTTTTGAAAAATTTAATTATAATAATTTTATTACTGAAGTATTAAATTCATAAATGGTTAGGAAATATATTTTTCCTAATTTAGTTAATACTATTCCTAATTTGTAATCCAACATCTATGAAATTACAGAAATATAATATTTTAATAATGTTATGAAATTCTTCTAAACACGCAATTGTGTGTAACACAATCTATCAAAATATTTAAAGAGAAATGTTTCATAAAAATATAATGGTGTTACTTTATAATCACCTATTAAAATGATTTTCCCTTGAAATGAATCACTATGATATAAAAATATGAGGATACTTATTCCTCAAAACATCCTCAGGTTCCCATATAGCTTCTTCAAAATGGTGGTTTTGCCACAAACATTTAATCAAACTAGTGGTCTAATTTCGTTACAATTTCTCTCTAATATACAGAATCACTATTAGTTTAACATCATAAGAAAGATATTTTTCTAGATTTATTACCTTTCAGTTTAACATTATTAAATTATCATTAATGTACTTAATTAGGATAGATACAGGGAACACATCATAAAGTTGAGAGAGATTTTGTGGAAGTTCCAACAGAAAATATACCATCACGATATAATAATGAATTTCAAAAGGAACAATAACCCTAGGGATTAACGTTATCTTCTTCCAAAATAGCATTACATTATTCCATGGACATATTCATATTAATACATTATCATATACTTTAATATCATTGTTTTTATTATGGTTGTTTGTATATATTTTTTCTGACTATAAGTTGCTATTACATGTCGCTGAATGGTTCCTACATTAGAATTCATTTAAATTGATATATTAGGTACCATTAACATCATTTTTATATCTTTTTCCAACATTTTGGAGTTTTGAACTTCCCATCATATATTGATTCATATGCATCCATTTGAATACTAGATTGACCGATATTGTTTAATGAAAATACAACTAAAGGAATGTGTTGATCCCACTAACCATTGATTTCTATAGAGAATGCTCTAAAAACATTTTCTATAGTTGGAATACCTCAATTAGATGGACCATCTATGTTATGAGGATAAGAATTACAAAAACATATCTATATATCCATATACTGCCAAACACTACTCGAAAACAGTGAAACCATCCTCAAATACTGATCAGATGTAATTGAAAGTGGTACACCATGAAATAATACAACTTAATTTATAACTGAGAAATGTGATCAAGTGATAAATTTTATCTAATGAAAATGATGTTTTCTATATTTTAAATATTATTAACTAGAACCCTAATATAATTATTCTCTCTACATTTTTTGGGGAGTCCAAAGAAAAAATATATGGTTATTTTTTCCAATTTCTATTCTTGTATGGGTTATGGATGTAACATCCCAATATAATTTTTTATCCCATCCATAACATTATAACATACCAAGCACTAGGAAATAAACTCTACAATATCTCTCTTCATTCCATACCACCAGAGATATCATTTCAAATCTCTATATATCTTCATTTCAAAAAATTTCTTAAACAAGACAAGAATGTTTAATGAACATTTATAATATTTGAAAACTAGAAAATCATAAATAAAAATATTTATTGGATTTCTAAATCAATTCACATTATTTATAATATATTAAACCATTGGTTTATCCAATACCATCCATGATCATTACTATAACATTGGGTTTTTATCTTATAATTAAGCTTATCTCCGGAGTTCTCACTAATGTTTTTACATACTAGTATCCATTTTTTAACTAATCCATTTTCTAAAACCAAGTATAGTTTACCATAATTCTCCTAAAAATATATTTCATCCTAATAGATGAATATACATTACATAAATTTCTGATCCAGTCCAATATCATTTAGTACTAGTATATTTGGAATTTTCTAAACTTAAAGAGCTATTTTATAATATGTCAAAATTTTCTACCACTCATTTCTTCGAAAATAGCACCCTTCATAGAAATATCATACATAATACCATTTTTCATAACCTAGGGAAAGAAAACATATGAAAATTGTGAGATTAAATACACAATAAGGAAAAACAAAGGACATATAAATATATGATCATACAAAAGAATATGATAGGTATAAAAGTGTGAGATTAAGAACCTATCAAATGAGGTTTATACCCAATATGTCATAGATCATAAGCACGAGGCATGCCATAAAATGTTATAATTTCATAATAAATAGAGCATAAGAGTGAAAAATCATCATAAATTAACCATAAATAATAATCCCATGTCATAAAGGAGTCAAACCAACATAGGTATAAAAACTAATAAATAATTTCATGGTTTTCTAGGAATACCATCAAACCATATTGGATCAGGAATCACCACCTAGATCCCAGAGTATATACCTCTTATCAACTTGAATCCAATAGTTTATCAAGATCATTTAAATCTATATCATGGTTATCGCACGATATATGAAACATTACCCTACATATTTAAATGAGATATAGGTCTCACCTGTCACATATTGAAATATATAAATATTTTTTCCACAAGATCATAAACCAGTCACCATATCTGAACCCATGAAAAGAAATGGGTTTCAAAATTATATTGTCATAATAAGAATAAACCTTCCAAAGATAAAATATTAATGATTTAATTTGATCATATTCCCAGTAAATATTAAATTAAATTAAATTAATTCAAATTATATGGAAATTTGTTTTTAAAGATCATATTTAATAACTCTTTTTTAAAATAACCATTCAATTTGAACGAACTTCTTTAAAAAAACAATGCAATTCTGAAGGAAAATGTTTTTTTAAATTGAGACATAAAAATAGGTAGATAGATACTCAAACCAAATATTAGTCATAACAATGGGGAACTCTATTCATGTAGTCTGATTTAAAATAAAATATTCCTTTTATTGTTTTCTAAAAAAATCAAATAGTACCTTATTTGAAAAACAAAATATTCCTTTTAAACCATTTCTAAAAAGTAAAACATGGATAAAAATGACAGTAAAAAATTAAAAAGAGAATATTAAAAAGATTATTTTAATTTTTTTATAAATATGTATATTGAAGAAAAAATATTCACTTGCCGAGATATAAACATTAACAATCATGGATATTTAAAATATTATGAAATATAACCCATACCCCATTGAAAATGTTTTAATCATAATCCCCAAGAAATAAAGAAATTCAAAAGAATATTTAAATAAAATAAATATTAAGAGACTCACAATATAACATACTATAGTTGAACTATATACATAACTAAAAAAAATAAGTTGTGAATATGGAAAATTTCTCATTGAAATAAAAGTGAGACGAGAATGCCCTATGCTGTGTTTGTCTTGCTATGAAGGAACTCTGACATCCTATATAATAATTTTAAATTTATTATACTTCTATACCAAGTAATTATTATACTTTTAATATAATATATGATACCTTTATAAAATATTGAAACCCCTTTTATGAATAATTCTGTATTTAAATTGAAATTTGTAGGTGGTATCGATTTTGTTCATAATGTGTATTTCAATTTTTTTTTACTTCCATGACATCTATATTTATATAGGTTCCATAAAAAATATGTTTCATGATATAAATATCATATATATTCACAGTATTCTTATTTATATTCATCCATAATGTTAATGATATAAAAATATATTAAACCATTCATGGAGATGGTAAGTCATACATATAGATGAATGTTGTTTTAATTTTTCGACTTATGAAATGAAATAAAGGTACATAATAATTCATCATTCAAGATAATTATCTTGATATATATATATATCATACATATTTATAAAATTTCTCCTTATCACTATCCATGTAATATGGAAATGTGCAACAAATTACATCAAAACGTTGAGTTGTTAGTCAACAAGTACACATGAACATTATTTTCATTATATACTGTATTAGAAGGTAAGAAGGTAGAAATTATATTGCAATTAAAAAAGGATAATTATTTAATAATTATCATATATAAACATAAAACCAATAATAAAAACCATCCATAGAATAGAGTGATGAGAAATAAATTATATCGTTATATGGAGATGATAAGCTTTATATACGTATGGGCAACACATTCACTTATAATTTGACTTGAATTAGAATGTATAATTATGTTTTCATAATATTAACAAAAATAAAAAATTTTAGGATAAAAAATTTATTATTTAACCACAAATACCATACATTTAGAGTTTTTAATGAATATCATAAAATAAATTGATCGCTTAAGCTGATGATATCACCTTAGAAAAGTGCCATTTTAATCTCATATAATAGTATCTAGGGTGGGACATTTGAGAAAGAAAAAACCTTTAGAGTGTGTATATATGGTTATAAGAGAACTTATATTGGTTTTTCAACCTATAAGGATCAATGTAGCATAAAAAGTGATGTTGGAAGTTCCCTTTTGTAAGGGATGTGAGGGAAGCTTTTATAATTTCTAAAAATATTTCATTATAATATATTAATTTTCAAGAAATATTCCTCAAAAGTTTATTTTTATTATAAGATAATGTAGAAGTATATTTTATTCCCACAAATGAGTAGAATTAACACATGTTTTGGTGTCATATTAAATCTTATCATTTTGAATACCCCTTAGTTAAACAATTTTTATTTTAACTATGGTAAAACATTTTTCAATATTAAATGGTTTTGTTTTTTACAAATAATGGAAAAATTATTTCAAAAATGGGAAATTTAAGAGATTTTGAACTATATCATATCCACCTTATCTTTATTTATAGTTTTTATGAATTTATAACAATTTAATAAATTATATTTTTGATAAAATATCATTATTGTTAACTTGGAAACTATTTATATAATTTACCTTTAAATTCATCAACACAATGTGGGAATTTTAATATAATGATTTAAAACCTCCCTAATATGTAATATAGATATTTGATATTCATGGGTCATGGTAAATCATTCTTTTAATATCACATTTATTATTTTCAAAATTATTTACTAATTTTTATTATTAAATGGAAATATATTGGCTCGGTGTTGCATAAGAAATTAATATTATTAAATAAATACTATAAATTAAAAATAAATTTCAATCATGGAAATAATTTTATTAATATATATATTAATATATATATTAATTGGTAACATAATTTTGTTCTTATGTGGAAACATAAAAGATATTAAAAATAAAGAGAGTGACATTCTTAAACTTTCTGTGAATTAAATAATATATAACAAATTTTCATAGAAAAGTTTCATTTGAAATAAAAATTAAAACATAAGGTTTTAGGGCTCTATATTCCCTACTATGATGAAATATTTAATGAAAAATAATGTCTTTATCAGTTATTTTTAATATAGACTAACACAATTTACACTTTACTGAGGTGATAACTTTTACAATGGTTACTATTCATATTGAAAAAAACAGTAGTGGTTTAATAATAAAACTTCAACCTCATAATTCTAAATAAATAATTCAATTTCTATAATTCCAAACCTATTATTTTCTGAGGAAAATTTAAATTAATTGTTTCAAAAGAAACCATCATTTTTTTAGAAAACAATCATTTTCAAACATAAAAATAGATTTAATTATATATTATTACTAAAAAATATTTACTGTATATTTAAATAATTTTATAAATTAAATAATATATATATTTCACTAAATTTATACAGCTATAACTATTCATTAAAAAATTTAATATAAAAATGCATTGCGTGCAAAAGATCAGTTTTTACATAAAAACAACACTTTGAATTTAAAATAATTATTAATTATAAACATTTGGTAATGAATTCATTTTATTAATTTATAGACCATATATTTTCATAATTAATTATTTATTATTCATACATGGTAATTCGATATCTAGGTGATAATGAACCACTAATATAATAATAATGTTACAAAATTTGTCTAATTCTATGTAACCCAAGCTATCAAATTATATAAAGATAAATATTCCATAAAAATTTATGGGTGTGACAATGAACCTTCATGAATCAATGATAATATGTCTCGGAATATCATTATTCTTATGTTTCCTTTCATTTGTGTGCATAGATTTTTTCATTTATCTGATTGTTCTCATATTCTATAGTTTTATCTAAATTGATATTTAAACATCCTCTTTGTTTAAATGACATTGTACTAGTTATATATATACTCACTATGGTATTGTAGTTGTCCCACAATTTTTGTATTTATGTAAATGTATCCTGGTATTATGTTGAAAATAGTGTACATATAGCTAGTATAGTTGGTTTAGCTGATGTATAAAAGTGTCTAGTGGTACGTGACTAAGATAGTGATTGATTGAGCTTGTTCCAAGAGTTCATGTTGTGAGGAGGGGTCGATCCTTACATGGGGTCAATTCCACTAGGAGATTTTATCTTTTTCATTTATTTCCCATGGAATTTTTGTTTGTTGTGTTTTATAGGAAAAAAATAATATGACATATTATTTTTTTATATATTTGTGTATTTATTTATATTGATGATTTTTATGTATATATTTTTTATTGGTCGTTCATTTTTATTGAAGGTTGAAATTGTTTATGAACACATAAATCATAATAGATTTTTTTTCCTTCTATCCAACCACATTCCTATTGTATATGTGATTCGGTTGGCTCAATCTACCTATTACATTCCATAGTGGGGTCTGAAGGGTTGGTTAAATACATAACAATATCTGGTAAGTTCAGTTCCTACAGAGTGAGGTTGGAGATAGAAGCCTTGTTAGTATTTTTTTGGGAAAAAATAAGGATATTATGTAATGTTTTTTAGCTTAATCATTAAACTATAGAGCCTAATATTCATATAGAATTTGGTGTATTTATTCCCCATTATTGTATTAATGTTTTGAATGACATGAAACCTCGATACTCTAGTTTTGTGGTACAATTAAGAGGGAATGTGAATCATAAAGTGGCTGTTATCTATTTATCGATTCCTTCATATGTTAGATCAAACTAATATAATATATTAAACCTAATTGCATTTTTTTATTAAGTATACTCCTCATTAAAATCCCACCCATATTATATTCAAGATCTTTTCCCTACTTTTGATAATTCTTGATCTTATCACTACTGATGATTAAATTGATGATACATTTATTCAGACACTCAAATGTCTGATATCCTCACCCCTTTTAATGAGGGATGATTCCCCAAATTTTATTCTTTTAGAAGATTTTATTATGAAGATAAATATAGTTCCTAATGATAATACTATCAATTTGATGAATCGACTACATATGTGATAAAAACATAGGCCTCATAGGGTTTGAGGTGAACCTAATTATCACGTTATAATGAATCAACATGGTTCAATGAATTAAGGTTTCTATCAATGTTGAAAATCTTCTAAATAGACAATGCAACTTGAAATTTCTTTCCATCCCAATTTTTTGAGGGATTAGTTAAGGTTTATTGCGAATATTGATGTATTTCCACTACCATGGTTGGATTTTATTCTCACATTTATTTTTTATTTTCTAGGACATTATTGATGGTTTTAGGTCAAAAGTTATTGGGCTCTATTCAAGGAAACATAACCATTATTGTGTTATATTTTTGGTTATAAATGATAAAATCCATGTATTAATTTCACATAACACTCCACAAATCTCATATTATTGTTTAAGAAATCTAGAGTGGGGTTGGAATTATAGTTACACATTAGAGTATTAGCCACACACACTAATGTCCTTGTGTTTTTTTGGCAGATTCTAGTTTCTTGGACATGATAAACCTTAGTTTTAGAAATGATAAATTATATTATGGGTTTTTATATAGTGGATCCAAATATTTTAATTGAAATTGAATGAATCATTGATATATGTTCTGACCATCTACTAGTTTGGTGGATATTTAAAAAGGAATAATTTATTATAGGAGTTATAGGTTCAAGAAAACCAAGGAACACATGATAATTGTATCCATATTCATCACAACCACTCTAAGAAGTGATCATCTATATTAGAGAGTTGATGGTTCAAGTATGAGTATGTTATCAAGATAGATGGAGCCAAAGTAATGACATTAGAAAACATTGATTTATGTTTTTTGTCTTTATCGAGGTCATTAATAATCATAAATTATTATTGGATCCATTCAATTCTACCAATTTTATTGTTCTGGATTTGAGGATTCTAGTGATTCTCCTATGATTTCCTCCTCTCGTAAAGATTCATAATATAGGTGATAATCCACATGTACACATAGATTAATAGTTTAGGATTTTTTTCTTGTGTGGGAGAAATCAAGTATTATGCCTCATTTTTTTATATGATCCTATGAAATCATCCACAAAGTGGACTGATTATTTAAAATTTAGGTTGGGAGGTAGTAGCTATTATGATGTGATGTTGTTCAGAAAATGGGATGTGGTTCAATCATTGGAGTGAACGACACCCTCCAACATGATGAGTCAGTTTAAAAATAGAAGATTTTAGTTTACTATCCACTCATTGTAAATTATTCTAGAGTGTTAAGAATACGAAAGAGGAGTGTTTCCCATGGTGACTAAGTAATAGATGAATGTTGTATAAAGTGAATTACATTGTTTCCCTCATTGACTGAATGGATTTTGAATTGGATTTTATCTACTCTGACACTCATATCAGATATATATTTTTTGAGAAACTAGATAAAATTAGATATTTGATGGATCAATAGGGGTATTTTTTAAAAAAAAATAGACTTAGTGGGACCTCTATGACTTGTGGAATAAATTATGTGGACAGTGGTCAAATTCATCTATGAATGATTTTATATTTGGAATCATGAGAAGTATATTCCATAAAGAAAATTTTTCCTTCACCAAGGATAACCTAAATTCTGAGTAATGTTTTTGGGATTTGTGAATAACCTTGTAATATTTTTGTATCCTATGTATTTTAGGTAGTTGTTCACATTTATGAAACCCTTGGATGAGATGAATTAGAGGGAGGACATTTTGATTTTTTGAGACTTGTAAATGGTTTGCTTCAAGAGAACTAATTGTGATAAAATCACACAATATGAAATTTATTGATTTGATATATATTTCATTTTATGGGAATTTTTTCTTGAATATATAAGTGGTGGATAGTCTCCATGAAGTTTGGGTCTACATCCACTGGTGTGATCAGATTTCTAAAATGATATATTGGGGGATGGTTCCCCTAATAGTAATTCTATTCTCAATGGGTGGATGATATGTTGAATCAGTTGTACTTGGTGTGGTTTGTTTTATAGGATTAAATTTATTTTTATGCCTTTTATAGTGAAAAAGGATTATTATACATAGACATTACATCATCTTATATGAATATTCAATAAATCACACAAACACATTTCTGAGTACCATAATAGTTTATTATCATAGTAGACAACCTATACGATCTTATAATTTTAAAAAATCTCATAAAGATCTCCCATAATGATCTTACCCTTTAGTTCTCGTAGAAACTTTCCCTACACAAAACATTTCTTCATAACCTGAGGAATGTAAAAATAATAAAAGGTGAGTTAAAATTCTTATTTTAGGTAAACAAGGGAGATGCATAATCATAAAAAAAACATTTGGGTATAATAACATAAACATTACATATGAAAACCATACACATCATATAAAATATATGAATTTAGAGTCATTTCACTAAGATTGGAAGATCATAAGACATTAATCAAATGAATATAAAATAACATAATCTTTGAGAGCATAACATTGTCCTAATACATTGAGTTGTAGAATACATGATCATATAAATCATTTATAATGTAGTCAATGTGTCAATGACATCATAGTGCAATGGGTTCAGTCCCCAGACCATCCTAGTATCCAAGGTTCACACCCAAGACCATCAAAGTGCACAAATTTCCTTACTAAAAATGGTTCACTTCCCATTTAATTAATGTATATCTCATAAGATATAATAATTATCGTATTCATTGGAGGAAGATATTTGTCAAAAACATATCATATTGAATTCCATATTTATTAGTTCCCTAAAATTCTAAAACATTTATCATATCACATAAAATGAAAAAATGGGTTTAATAAATATTTAATAGGATCAAACCCAATATAAAGGTGAAAGGTTTCAAAATTGTTTCATCATTTCATCATGCCATAACCCTTCGGAAAAAAAGAAGCATTTTTCATATGAATTTAATCATTATATAACACATGTAAGATAAATGTATTTCATAAAAATATTTTAATGAAAAACCATTATGTGAAATAATAATAATTGTATACTTGGATCATATCCCCAAAAAATAATTTGTAACATCTATAGATGTCATATTAGATGGAAAATTATTTTTCAAAGACCACTTAAACAATTTGTGGTAGAAGATATTTTTTTCCACTGAAAAAATATTTTAAAAACATTAATCATTTTTAATTCCTTTTATTTGAAAAATATAATGAAAAGTAATAAAGTAAGATTCAATGAAAATAATGGTCATGAAATGGGTAGTTTTATTCGTGTTGTACACGTTAAAAAAGATTCCTTTGAATGTTTTGGTAAAATCCCAAAATTAATTGTTTGGAAAATGAAATCAAGGTTATTTTCTATTTTTTATTAATAATATATGGGTAAAAAATTATTTAATAAATAATTTATAAAATTTTAGACAAATTGGAATCATTTTTAAGAAAAACATTATTGGAAGGAAATGGGTTTATGATTGAAAAGATGATTTTTTTAAAAATATTCTTCTTCAACTATTGAGTACATGAAAAGAGGAAATTGAATAGAAAAAATTTATTCCCATTACATAAATAAAGGACCAGAAATTTCATGATTTTATTGAGAGGTGGATTATATTGTGTAATGAACCAAACTTTTATTAATGAAAAATCTTCGTGATCTGATTAAATATTTTATTATATAAAATGGTTATGTAAAACATATTCATTTTCTTATTTTTTATGTTTTTTTATTTTAAAATACCATTAATAATTGTTACCATTTCTAGTATAGTCATTGAATAGTGATCACATTATTAATATAAATATTGGGCTTTAATAAATGCAATTTACTTAGAAAAAGGAACTTATAGCCTTATCTAGTAGAATTTCTCATTATGAATCCCATTTTCCTAAGCTCGAAAATGAGGTAGCATCACTAGGTGGCGCTCTTGACCAATCCCATTCCAACCTTCAACACTTTAATATTGAACTAAACTACCTACATGAGAAGTGCATTTTAATAGAGATTACCACATGAGCAATGTTATCTGAGCCGCCACAAGAGTCTATCACGATTGCACACATTACCCTTATGTATTATGTGGGTGTTATAAGGGGTTATGTAACAAGACCCTTGCACTATTATTATATGCATTATTTTTGTATATTTAATGTACATTCATTTTATTACTATTACGTTGTAAATGGGCTTTAAATCACAAATAGTATTTTTAGTTAATATTTAAATAAGAAATCTATTTTGATGAATTAGTGGATTTTTTAATTAAATAATATTTTCATAAAATATTATTATTAAATAAATCTTTATTATATATAAATGATTGTATAATTTTTTTTGAATGCAATTGTTATTTTTATTGAGTTTTGAAAGCCTTTTTTCAAACCCATGAATTTTTGATAAAGGACAGGTTTTAATTAAAAAGTAAAAATTCACATATTTATAAAATTATTTAGATAAAATGAATAATTTTTTCTGCATTCAGGTTGTTGAAATTAACTAACAGTGGTTTTTTCATAATTTTCTCAAATAGTCAAATTTTTTGGTAAAAAATAAATACCGTTTAAATATATAATGTATTTTATGACATCAAAATGGCCCAATACTGATGTAATAAAATAATATAAAATGTTTCTTTGGAAATATATGTTTTTCCTATAAAATAATGTGATTTTAACTTTTTTGAATTATTTTTATGGTCCTTAGTGGACCCTCTAAGACTTATAAAACATTTTATATTTTAAAA
Organism: Viscum album; assembly: GCA_963277665.1. Classification (NCBI taxonomy): domain Eukaryota; kingdom Viridiplantae; phylum Streptophyta; class Magnoliopsida; order Santalales; family Viscaceae; genus Viscum; species Viscum album. The sequence continues at coordinate 1,205,307,224 of OY728127.1, read as the reverse complement.
ATTATTTACTTGAGAGTGTGACTCACCTCCCCAGAAGCAGGCCTATTATTTTATTAATTTTGGACATTGGAAATATAAAATAATGTTTTCCACTCACTTTTGGAAAAAAAACCATTGGAAAAAACCATGTGTTGGTTTTTGGTTTTGGTTAGTTTAATGTGTGGTGTGCAAAACCCAAATGATAAAGAATTCCCTCTTCTTTCCTATATAAACCCACTCAAGATCCCACTTCCCTTTTCTCAAACTATTTAGAGATAGAAATACTCTTCCATAGTCTCTATAGAATCCTCCCCTGGACCCTCATGATCCAAATAATCCTCTCTCAAGCCTCTCCCAAGCCATTGCGATCACACTTCCGAGTAAGGGATCCTCACTTTCCTTCCTTCCTTATTTATGTCCTTGTTTCCTTATATTGTTATACCCTTTTATTTTCTATTAAAAAAGTTGGGGTATGATTTATCACCACCCCTATACTACCCTCATAATTTTTTAATAATGAGATACCCATTTCCCTCTCATTAATGTCTCTCGTGTACAGCCATCACCATGACAAAATATTGTAAGGGATTTCTACTGTTCTTATTTTGGTCCATGATTTTTTATAATTTTATACCCTTTTATTTTAATTTAAAAATGTTAGGGTATGTCTTTTAACCACTCCCATACTTCCATACTTATGTTTAAATAATAATATTGCTCTTTCTCTCCCATTAATCCCTCACATGTACACCCATTACCATGACGAAATTTCATAAGAGTTATTACCTTTCTCCTCTTTCATCAAGTTTCATTAATATTTGATGCCTTCTATTACCAAATTACATGTGTTTCAACATGTATCAATATGACCCCCTTACTATCCATTTCTTGTAAATGTGGTGATATATCTCTTTCTCTCACATCAACCATTTTTATTAATGATTATGTCACATTGTTATGCTGCCGAAATTGCATCATGTTTTCCTAGCCAAATCATCATGTATTGAATACCATACCCATTTCCCTTTCAAGGATATTTACATTTATTCACTGTTAAATTTTGAATGGGTCTTACATTATGTATTCCACATTCTTTAATCATGTAATAACTTATGATGTTGAATGATCTATGTTATATGATCCATGTGGCACATTTATGCATAAAATTAAATGATTAAGAAGGTTATGCCCTGATAGTGATCCAATGCTTTGGGTAAAGATTAGTATCATGATAAATGAAGTGAAATAAGGGTTTAGTCATTCTAATTCATTTACAATGAGGGTTTACTAATTCTCCATGTTCAACGAGCCTTGGGTCATGCTAATATCTTCTTAAATGTTGTTTCCACATTTCCATGTTATGATAATCATGTTATATCATGCCTTTAGGTTCATGTTTCTAATATGCTCAATTTATATACCTATTGACTAACATGTACTATATCCTTCATGATAATACTTGTTTAATCCTTTACTAGGCTTTATAGATCATCCATTTATTATGATTGTCCTCAGTTTATCCCATGCAATGATTAGTATGAAGGAATTTTGTGGTCATGTAAAAATAGTTTTCAATAAAGATGTTATATTATGTCTTAAGATGTCATGTAATGTACCTAATATACCAAGACACATGACCTATCTATCCTTAGAGTTTTCTTAAGTTATTTTTTTTGTAATAAATAATGTTTATTTGTTTAATAAAGAGAAGGGTTGTTATAGTTGGTATCAGAGGACAGGTTTAGTTATATTTGGGATTAGATTAGAAAACCCCTGTGAAATACTTAAGGATAAGAATAAGTACAATAAAAACATCCCTGAAATTTGGGGTGTATAGAGTAAGTGGTTTATCAGGAAAATACATCCCTTTCTATATATGAACAAGTAGAGGGGGGTCTAGGATATATATATCTAGGGGTAAACCCCAAAAATACCTCATTGACATAGAATCGAATGAGAGCTGGTGCACCAAAAAAATACTTTCTGCACTCTTAGTTCGACACACTCGGGGGATATTCTTTGGTAAATTAATAATCTATGTATCAACCATTATTTTGGGAATAAAAAGATTCCGCTAAGAAAATATTTTCGGAAATAAATTTAATTTATAAGATATCCCTTTTTTCATTAGATTCCACTTTCTGTGTTACCCCTAACATCCATTTTATTGTCGGTAATAAGAGGACTCGAGCTAAAAAACGATGCAAAGATCAATGTGATGATTACTCTAATGAGATTCCCAACCTGATAGGATCATGAATCATAAACATTTCCATGATATTATTTCAGTGAATTGATGTTTTGAATAGAAACATGGTCAAAATTATTAGCCCCCCCCCCCAAGAAATAAAAATCCGCAATCGAGAGCTTCATGATACAAATGAAACATTCTTTTAATGGATCATTTGATCCCTCAATCGCTGAACAATGGATCAACTCCATTGGGAAGATCTTCTCCATCCTTAAATGTTACAAAAAAGTTAATGTATTTTTTGGTTGTTTATCGTATGGAGGGTGAAGCATATCAATGGTGAAAATTGATAAAATATACAAAGCCAAATGAAGGGATCGAGGAGTTGGATAGGATGGTTTTTGGAAAAAAAAATCAAAAATATTTTCCCCGCACCCTCTAACTTATTATTGAAAGGGACTTCATTTCCATCATGCCAAAAGATGATGAATCCATAGAAGCATATGAGTAAAACATCACAAGGTTTGCATGATATGCATCCAACATTTTTGTTACCCCCATATACAAGGTTTACTACTTCTTTTGTGGGATAAACCTAGTCTACGGAAAGCCCTAGAGATCCACGATAACGATAGCTATGAGGAAATTTTCTGATGTTCCCTCAATGTCGAAATGGAGAACGTTGAATCTTAGGGGTGTCATGGGGATAAGAATTGGAATATGGACCTTAATTCTGGCAGTTCAATGGATAAATTCAAAGGTTCTAAAAAAACAGCACCCCACATGCCAAAGGTGTGGAATGAAGAACCCCAGAAATTTCTTGAAGGGGATTAGGAAATGATTTAGTTTTGGAAGAGAAGGGAACTTGTCCATTAACTGTTGACAAGAAAAACCTTCTACTATGAAATAGGAGAAGAACAATCCGTTTGATCCATAATGCACTATTCATTTCTTCATCTTCAAAGATCCACGAAACTTTTTATACGAGTTCACTAAGATAAGATTTTCAATGGAAACCAACATCCTCCAGGGTTGCAAGGGCAAGAATCTACCATCACTACCACTAAAGTGATCCTAGAAAATGAAGTGGTGACAGGTACAATATTAATTGTTTCATGAATAGAGAATATACTTTTTAAATCTAGTTATATGCATACTTTTATAACCCAAAAGTTTATTAGAACAAGACCAAAACCACCACAAATCATGGAAGTAATGATGTTAGTGTGAGTTTGAAATAATGAAATCTTTGAATTTCATGAATACAACTCATCCCCTATCAAAATTTGTGGATTTAACTTCCTAGAGAACCTCATCATACTCCCTTAGGTGGAATTTGATTCAATTCTTAGAATGGATTATACTTATTTATATAGAGCCAGCATAAATTTTTTGTGAGAGGGAAATCAATCTTTATAAAGAGAATCAACCCACAATTCTATACAAGTTCAAGGATGAAGATGAATCTTTATTAGTACCATCATCTCTTGTGCGGGTATTACTTCCCTATGAGCACACATATCTTGCTCATATGATTGATTATAAGGAAGAAACCATCTTTTTAGACATGCCTATTGTGGGGAAATTTTTAGAAGTGTTTCCGATGAATTCCCTATTCTTCCTCCTAGAAGGGATGTTGAATTCTCGATTGATCTTTTACCTAGGGTGTTTCCAATATCCAAGACACTGTATTGCATGGTTGTTTTGGAGTTTGAGGAACTGAATAATCAACTACAGGAAAATATAGATAAAGGGTTTATATGCCCAAGTTCTTCACCATGGGGTGCCCCAGTCATCTTCATCATGAAGAATGATGGGTCAATGCACCCTTTCATTGATTATCATGATCTCAAAAATCATGATAGAGACCTAGTATCTTCTTCCCCAAATTAATGAATTTTTCAATCAACTATATGGAACAAAATACTTCTCCAAGGTGGATTTGTGTTTGGGATATTACCAATTAAGGGTGAATAAGAAGGATATCCCCAAGACTACTTTTCGTATAAGGTATGGGCTCTATGAATTCATATAAATGCCTTTTGGACTCACTAATTATCCAAAAATCCCCATGTAATTAATGAATATAATCCTTAGAGATTACCTCAAGAAATTAGTGGTAGTCTTTATTGATGATATTCTAATATACTCCAAAACTGAGGAGCCTGAGGAGAATCTAAGAACTGTTCTAGAGACATTGAAAAAGTAGAAGCACTATGAAAAGTACATCAAGATTGAGATCAAGTTAAAGGAGGTATCATTATTTGTCATATCATCACATAAAATGGGATATCTATAGATCCCTCCAAGACAAATGCAATTGAGGGATGGCTGTGGCCAACATCTGTAACGGATATCCATAGCTTACTTGGGTTAGCTAGATATTAATAACGATTTCTAATAAATTTCTTAGGATTATCAAACCCTCATACCAAGCTAGCTCAGAATGGATTAATGTTTTCTTGGTGTGATTAATACAAAGAGAGAATCATGGTGCTGAAAATTAGGCATAGCACTAAACCCATGAACACACTATCCACAAGTGGAGAACTTTCTGTGGTATTCAGTGATCCGCCAAAGAAGGGCCTCATCTGCGTATTGATTCCAAATGACAATGTAATTTCTTATGATTCAAGGAAATTGAATGTTCATGAGAAAAACACATGATCTAGAGTTCGATACAGAAATCTATGCTTTGAAAATTTGGTGAAATAACCTTTTTTGGGAGAAGTGTGAAATATATATGGATCACAAAACCCTCAAGTATATATTCACATATAAAGAGATGAATATGTACCAACGAAGATGGTAAGATATGATCAAAGATGATGACATATAAATCAATTACCACCCTAGGAAAGAGAACAAGGTGGAATATGATCTATATAAAAAGGACCCAACGATTCTATCATTTATGAGAATCGAAAATGATCCAATCTAGTTATATTTGATGAAGATGGAAATGGGAATCCTAAAAAAGGGAACATCATCAATACTTTCACAAATGATTTCTCAAACCTCTCTTTTTACAAGGCTAATGGTTTCTCAAAAGGATGATGTGGGAATTCAAAAGAAAGTGGAAACAATCAGAAAAGGGAAATCATCGGAGTTAAGTGTCAATGAAGATGGAATTGTGAGAGTTGGGACAAGACTATGTGTTCCATCAAATTTGGAGGTAAAGAATATACGTTTGGATAAACCATATAATATTAATTTCTCTATTCACCCTGGAAATAGAAAGATGTATCAAGATATCTAAGGGAATTATTGGTGGGATAACATGAACAAGAAGATATTTGAGTATAGATAAAAGTGCATAGTATGTCAACAAGTAATTGCAGAGAGGCATAAGTCTAATGGAATTACAAAACCATTACTAATAACAACATGGAAATGGGAGAACATCACCATGGACTTTGTTACCAGACATCTGAATACATCCAAAGGAAACAATGAAATCTAGGTTTTATGGATCTTCATACAAAGACTGAAAACTTCATTTCAATTTGAGAGGATTTTTCATTGGATCAACTGGCACAGATATACATCAGAGAAGTGGTATGGCTGCATGGAGTACCATTATCTATTTTATCTGATCGAGATCACAGATTCACCTCTATGTTCTGGAAGAGTCTCCAACATGCTCTGAATACTATGCTAAACTTACATACAGGTTATCATCCTCAAATTGATTGCCAATTTGAGCAAACTATCCAAAAACATTAGGAAATGATGAGATAATTTTCAATGAACTTCAAAGGAGGATAGGATCAACATCTTCCTCTTGTTTAGTTTTCATATAATAACAGTTCCACTCATGCATCCAATGGATCCTTATAAATTACTATATGTGAATCGGTGAAAAATATCGACATGATGGGATGAAGTTTCGGAGCTAAATCTCGTGGGTTATAAAATAGTTGAAGAAATTATAGAGAATGTTAAGCCAATACAGAAGCACAATAAAGCTACTCAATGTTGAAAAAAGAGCTATATTGATAATCATAGATGAGACCTATATTTTGATGTTGGAGAAATGGTATTAATTTTATTTTCACTATTGAAGAGAGTTCTAATATTTGCGAAGAAGGGAAATCTTAGTCCAAGGCACATAAACCCTTTTGAGATCCTCGATCACATTGGAGCAGTGGCCTATCGACTAGCACTCCCCCTGAACTTATCTCAAGTACATGATATATTCCAAGTACCACTCTTGAGAAAGTATCTTCCTGACCCATCTCATATACTCAATCCATTGGCGGTACCATTTGAGAATGACCTATCCAATGAAGAGAATCCAGTAATGATCTTAGATCTTAAGGAAAAAGTTCTATGAAATAATACAATGCCCCTCATCGTGGTATTGTGGAAAAACAACAAGTTTGAAGAAGAAACATGGGAACCAGAGGAAGTGATGAAGCAGAGTCACCCTCATCTATTTTAGTGTGGGAAAAGGAAAATTAGAGGGGGAAATTTCTTAATGGGGGACGATTTTAATGACCCAAACTTTTATTAATGAAAATTATTCTTGATCTAATTAAATGCCTTATTATATAAAATGGTAATATAATACATATGAACTTCTTTAGTTTTATGTTTTTTGATTTTAAAATACCATTGAGAATTATTACCAATTATAATATAGTTTTTACATAGTGATCACATGATTAGTATAAATATAGGGTTTTAACAAACCCAATTTACCCAAACAAACGAAGCAATGGCCTCATCAAGTAGAATTGCTTCACATGAAGCCCATTTGTTGGATATTGGAAAAAAGGGAGAATTATAGGGATTTTCTCTTTACCATTCCCTAGTTGAGCTTCTACATGTTATGATTGAACAAAACCACCTATTGGAGAAGTGGAAGTTAATAGACATTACCACCCGAGCAGTGTTACAAAAGCTGCCCAAGAGTCCGTCACTATCACACACCATACCCTTAGGTCTTATAAGGGTGTAATATTGGGTTATGTAACATGAACCTAGAACTATTATTTTGTGCATTATTTTTGTATAAATAATATACATTCAATTTTTTATTGTTACTTTGTAAATGGTTTTTAATGTACATATTGTTTTTTTGTAAATATTGAAATAGGAAATCTATTTTGATGAATTAATGGATTTTTAATTAAATAAAATTTTAATAAATTATTATTACTAAATTATTTTTTAATAAATATAAATGTGTTTATAATTTTTTATGATTACAATTGTAATTTTTATAATGGTTTTCAAGCTGTTTTTGTCAAAACACGTGATTTTTTTTATAAATGAAAGTCTTTATTTTAAAAGTAAAAATTAAAATATATATAAAATTATTTAGTTAAAATGAATATTATTTTTGGATTCCATATGTAGAAATTATCTAACAGTGAATTTTTCATAATTTTCTGAGACAGTTGAACTTTTGGGGAAAAATTAAATTCTGTTTAAATATATATTGAGTTTTATGATCTAATAATGACCCAATAGTGATTTTATAAAATACTATATAATTTATTTTTAACCAATATATGTTATAACTTTAAAATAATGTGATTTTATAATTTTTGGATTAAATTTATTCTGCCTTAGGTGACCCTCTTGGACTTATAAAACATTTTAACATTTTAAAATGATTTCCTTGAGAGTGTGACTCACCACCACATAAGCTAGCCTAATAATTTAAAAATTTTGTAAATTTTCCTTATAAACAAATTTTTTACACTCCACTTTGGAAAAACTCGTGGGAAGAACCCATGGGTTGGTTTTTGGTTTTGATTAGTTTAATGTGTGGTGTCCAAAACCTAAATAGTTAATAATTCCATCTCATTTCCTATATAAACACACTCAAAATCCTAGTTCCCTTTACTCAGAACATTAGGAGCTCAACCAACCATTACCCTACTCCCTCTAAATCCTCCCAGGGTTCCCCAAGCTCCCAATAATCCTCTATGAATCATCTCTTACGCTTTTGGGATCACACTTCCATGTAAGGGATCCTCACTTTCCTGCTTTATTTATATCTAAGTTTTCTTATATTGTTACTCCATTTTATTTTCAATTAAAAATTTTGAGGTATGATTTTGAACCTCACATATACTTCCATAACTATATTTTAATGATGATTTACCCCTTTTCTCTCTCATTAATGCCACTTGTGTACACCTGTTACCATGCCAAAATTACTTAAGGGATTTCTTCCCTTCACATTTTTGTCAATGATTCATTATGATGTTATACACTGTTATTTCCAATTAAAAGTGATGGGGTATGATTTTTAACATCCCCCTTAATTCCCTACTTATTTTTGAATGATGAGATACATATTCCTCACTCATTAATCTGACTCATGTACACCTGTTACCATGCTGAAATTTCATAAGATTTATTACCCTTCTCAAATTTCTTCAAGATTCATTAATATATTATTCCTTATAATACAAAATTACAGCTTTTGGGACATTTATCTATAAGACCTCCTTACTATCCATTTATTTTACATGTGGAGAGATATCCATTTCTCTCTAATCAATCATTTTAACGAATGATTTTTTCATGCCATTATGCTGCTGAAATTGCACCGTGTTTTTTAAGACAAATCATCTTGTAGTGAATACCATAACCATTTATATATCAAGGGTATTCACCTTTATTAAAAAATACATATATAATGGTACATACATTTATCTATTCTATATTCTTTAATTGGTAAATAACGTATGATGTTGAATAATCCCATGTTATATGATTCATGTGTCACACTTATGAATGAAATGACATGACTAAGAAGGGTGCAACCTAATAGCTTTACAATACATTGGGTTAAGATTATATCATGATACATCATATGCAATGAGGATTTAATAATACTAATTCAGGTGAAATTAGGTTTTACTCATGGTCAAATTTCAATGAGATTTTTCTCATTCTAATATCCTATTAAATGTTATTTCTCATTTCCATGTTATGATAATCATGCTATATCATGCATTTATGTTCATGTTTCTATTATTTTCTATTGATATGACTATTTCCAAACATGTACTGTATCCTTCATGTTTTTACTTGTTTAATCAGTTACTAGACTTTACAGCTCACCCTTTTTATGCATATCCGCGATTAATCTCATGCAATTGTAAGTACGAATGAATGTTGTGGTCAGGTAAAAGAGTTCTTCAATAAATATGTTGTATTTTTCAGGCCTTAATTTTTCATGTAATGTCCCTAATATCCCAAGAAACTATACATTTCGATCCTCATGGTTATCTTACGTTCAATTTTATGTAATAAATCATTTTTAAGTGTGTAATAAAGAGCATGGTTATTATATATTAAATATGAAAGGAAATTTATATACACCTCTAGAACAATATGCGTACATAACATAACCAAATGTCTCAAATATAGAAAATTGATTCCAAAATACCTTACCATGTTGGTAACTTTTGAACCTTAAACCCCATGAATGAGAGATCCTAAAATGGATTTGTAAATCCATATAATTTTATGTATAGTAGTTAAAAAATAAATTCACTGGTAATATATAAACCATATAAAATAAATTTTTGGAGATTATGACATGTGTCTCAGAAAAGTAACATGTGAGACGAAAATCCATTACCGCATTTGTAATCTGCTGAATTGTGATCCCCAATAAATATTAACATCAAATGAAACCATTAATATCATGAAAATGATAATATTAATGATATAAAGTTTCAATGGTTCTGTATATAGTCCAAAAAATTTAACTGTGTTGTAAATTGTCTTATGTCTCCTATAAATAATTGAAACCAAGAAATCTTTAACCTTATCTACCGACCTCATTCATACTCATTAAAAAATCCAACATATTAAATATATTATTATTATAAATTTTTTACAGCACCATAAGTATATATTTTATACCATATATTATTTACTTATGACCATTTATTACATGTTTATTAAAAAATCTATGTTAAAATCTAGTTTCAGTTAATAACCTCTTTGTTTTTCATTTATGTTTTGATTCTTTATTTTCAGTCCTATTAATGTAATCTTGAATCCATCATATCTTTAATAATAAATAATATATTATTATCATATTTATACATATATTAAACATTTTTGACTAATCAAGAATGATGTTTTTGAGAAATGAAGTGGGTTACGATCATGGAGCAGTTGGGTCGTATGTACACTTGAGTAACGTTTCATTTTTCAATTATCATTATGGAAAGGAGATAATGGTTTTTTTTATTTAATGAATTTTAATAATAACATAAATAAAATATTATTTATTTAAATATATGTATACATATCAACTAATAGGTTTGGTGATTAAAAGAGAGAGGCACATCGCTTCGTGAAGGCCATTTTTCACATGTACACGAACGACGTTATCATCATGCAGTGCGTGAAAAGGTAAGAAAGTTATTTTTATATAATATTTTAATAATATTAAATAGTTAATTAAAATAATAATTATGTTTTTATTATTACCTTTATTCAAAAAATTTATCCTTTTTATCTTCTATGTAAAGCATCAGCGAAAACGAATCACATCGCTTCGTAAGGGGGTAGTCCTCTGTACACATGGACAAAATTATCTTAAAACCTTTTTATATTAATTTATAAATGTATATCTATTTTAATTTATTCAAAGGTATAATTATGTTATAAATATAATATATATACATTATATCCTTCATCATTCAAAACCATGGGAGGTGGTAATCAAAAAAATGAAGGACATTAAGGTGGTAATTCGTCGTAGACCTGAATGATGATTTTCTAACCTATTTGATGGATACATAGGTGGTTTTAGGTCATTAAAGTATAATAAGAACATATGTGTGTATTAATGATACTGAGGTTATCATATCAGCATCTTCTAATAAAAATATTATTATGGGGATAAAGAAATAAAATAAAAACATTATATGATCAATGCTACCTCTTCCTTTGATAAAAACCATTGGATTGCACCAAAATCCTTCCATGGTTAGATTTATGAGCAAAATAAGGCATCTAGTATTTTATAAGGTATGTTTAGATGATATTTTATTAGGTATTAGTAGAAATAAATGGTTTTACAATGTGAATAAGAGAGGACAAGGGGTGATATTTCATAAGTAAGGTGAGTGGTACACTTTTAATTTTTTGATAATATAATGGAAAACCAACTTTTTTATAATTAAAAAGGGTTCAAATTTGATAATTATATAGTATTAGGAATGATATGGTCAAAATAAGTCCATAACGGTTTTTGACATGTTTTTAGTTTTTAATGTATTCACAATTCATTTTTCTCAGAAAAAAAGAATAAATTATTAATTAATATAAATTAATCTCAATCCAAATATGATATACATTTTCAAAAATTATGTTAAATTAATTTTAAAATAATAGTTTAGAATTAATCCCACACACATGATGAGAAAGTGAGTTTTCATATGGAAAATGTTCAAAATATGATTAAGGTTTTATATCAATATTCAGTTTGAAAAATATTAAAATAACATAGATTGGAATAATATATATATATATATGTGTGTGTAAATTAAGGATATTTAAAACCAATTTTATATATATTTTAACTTTATAAATAATTTAAATGAAATGGATGTTTCTAATGAAAATTCAATATTTTCACTATTAATCAAAAGATTAATCTTTTTAGAAATTTTTTAATGATTTACCCTATGATAATTTAATATGCTAATTTAAAAAGTGAAAAAAGTTTTTTGAAAAATATTTTCTATAACTATAAAAAAATATTTTTAAAATAAGTGTGTAATAATTCTACAATACTAGTTTTTTGAAAAATATATTTTAAGCAAAAAATTGGATTTCATTTTATCTATTATCGAGAAAACACATAATATGAATATTAAAAATTATATTTAATATTTATTATATATATATTTATTTAATTATAATCATTCAGAATAGTTATTTATTTAATGTAATGAGAATGACCTTGTTCATGTTCATAAAAATTGTATTTTAGAAAAATATTCCCTTTTTTGTTAAATTGTTTTTATTTAACTTTTTAATTATTAGTCAATAATGAAGTAATTATATATAAATGTGTAACACATATAAATTCATAATATAGGTAAACATAGTCGTATACTTCATTCCAACATCTTGGTAATAACTATCTTATAATAATTTTAATTAATTTGTCCCATTTAATTGAAATTGTGTGTTCTTTATAAGAAGAGATAAACTCAATGCTACATGTAACAATCAATATTGAAAATAAAAAAAACATTTGAAAAAATATTTATTGAAATATTTTAGTACAACATTATCCCCCCCTTAAAATGAATTTATCCATTGAAATTATCCCCAATTATGCCAAAAAATGAGGATACATCTCCATCATTACATATTCATGTTCCCACATTGCTTCCTTAACAAAGTGGTTTGAGCCTAAAACATTGTCCAGGTAAGTAGTATTTCATCCAAAACATCCAATATTATTTCTACAATTTCAACCAATTTTTCATTATACGGAATATTGTGTGCCATTAGTGCAACCTCTGAGTTCAGAACATATGATGGATCTCCAATGTACTTCCTCGGGAGAGATACATGAAACACATCTAGAAAATAAAATTGGTATGGTGGAAGAAACAATTTATATGTTATCATCCCAATATGATTATGAATACTATGGGTACTAATATATGTTTGGATTAGCATTCCTTTCAAGCATAGAAAATCATTTCATAATTTTTTTTGTAATTCAATCGGTTTCCACACATCTCTTACTCCTAGAAATGAAGATGATTTTTTTTGTTTAGGAAGCACTGATAATTAATAAGAACCATAATATAATGATAAGTCATTCCTTATATCCCTATTAAAAAAGGTTAGTATTGGTTATCCAATATTGAAAAATATTTATATTGTGATGTAATAGATCACTCCCTAAAACATCAAATAATGGTCATGTCAAACTACTCTAATAATTTTTAACCTTATATCCCTCAAAAAATTATAAAATAAAAAACATTATGAAGGTTACTAAATTCAAAAAATCAACTTTTATTATTCCCACCAAACATAAAGTTCCTCTTAATTTTTACAAAAAAAAATATTTAATACCTTAATCATGTATTATCTTAAGACATTGTAAAAACTTTAAATAAATAATAAAAACATACACTATTAATCCTTCCATATATAAAACAATAATTATTGGATATATTCCTTAAATAAAAAACTTCTATAAAATCTGTCATTGAAAAAATGAACGAATTTTTAAACAGATTCTTTATCAGTTATATTGTAATCAATTCTATCAATTTTACTATATCAATATTAACCATATCATAATTATTAATAAACTCTATTTTATCATCCTTTGGAACATATTAAGGTATTTATTCACTTAATCATGTGTTTTCTATAAAATACTACTTTTCCATTATATTACATTTCTTGTTCACTGGAAATACTAAACTTATTATTTAAAATAATTTATAAAAAAATTATACCAAAAAATAGATATATATTTCATTATTTATATAACATAATTCCTTAATCCCAATAGATAATCACTTATTCAACCAACTTCATTATCAAACAATTAACTGGGCTTGTTCGCTTTACTCCATAACACTTTTTTCAATTCATATTACTGCTGTAGTTTCTTCATTATCAACAATATAAACATTACTCATAAACTCTTCCTAACTCTATTCATGATATTTAGCCTTAGGAAAATTATTTTCATAATGCAAATAATATAAACATTTAAAAAATTCAATAGTCAATGATACCTTAAAGAGAACTATTATTCTCATCCATTGTGTTAAACTGACTTTCCATTTTGCATTTGTAGTTACATACTTGGGGACCTTCTTTTCTACACCCAAATCATAATATAATCTCCGTGATATAATTCTTTGAGTGCTTATTTAAACATTATCATCATATAAGAATTTTAATATTCTTTTCTTCATGGTATCCATTAACCAAACTCTCAACAAACATTATCCTTCTCTTCGCAGGTGAGTACAAGATGTTTCTAAGGTGAATGTTGTTAATCATATATTGTTGTCACTAATTGGGAATAATCAATATATCCTTTACTCTATTCATCATCCCATTTGGATTCCAATTATAAAATTTTCTTTCAAACTCAATGTTAACCTTGTCCATTATGGTTTTTTTCGTTGACTAAAACAAGAAATCTTAGTGTGAGGTATGCATAAACATAATGGGAAACTAAATAATTATGAAAATATCATATTGGATTTATAAATCATGAATCATTATTTTTAATTTAAAAACCTTAGGTTTATCATTTTTTATTCATCTTCAACATCCATTTAAGTCCTCCAAGATGGTTTGAAAAGAGTTTGGGAATTTCTGAAGCATAACCCCCATGAATATCATACTCGGTGTGTGGAAAGGCCCATTTAACTGCACTAGGTTATGATTTAGTATAAAACAATGTGAAAGCTATAGTATTATTACCCATTGGTAACCCTCTTCCAGAGCCACATCGACTTGTAGTATCCCTTCTGGTATTTTTTTTTTGGAAACCAATTGTTATATCACATTCACAAATTCCAGGGAATTTTTTTAACATTGATTCCTCCTTATACATATCCACTGATACTAACTATAGAGAACCATGATTCTCATAAATTGATATTATATCTATTTTTATGAATATTAAATACTTTATACAATCACACATATGAGGACCATAATAGTTTAGTATATTCAGAGTCTAGGTTCACAATAACATAATTGGTTAAAGGATCTTCAACATGATCGATAAATATATTCTCATCTACTACTCTTCACGAAGATAGACTACATAATACCTTTCATCATAACTTGGGTAAGGGAAAAATAAGATAGGGTGATATCAAATGGTTAGTAAGGGTAAAAAAGGTATAAATGTAATCATAATAAGATCACGGGGGTATGTGAATAGGAGAATAACATATGACAACCATGCCCTTTATATCAAAGATTAGAATCATGATTCATGACACAAATATTAGTAGTTCACAAGATATGAATCATACTGAAATCAAATAACATAATTCAAGATAGAATCATTATGGAATAAGGTGTGGAATTTTGGAATACACATAACCATAAAAATCATTTCCATAGTAGTCAAGGCACACTGTAAATGATATCGTTGTTTAATGAGTTTACTTACCGAACTGTCATATTAGTCAAGGATCACTCTGATGACCATCATAGTTGAAAAAGATACTTCCCACACAGGTTTCACTCCTTGTTCCAATCATTTCTATCTCTTGAGGTATAAATCATTATCCAATGCATTGGAGGGATATATAGGTCCCACCCATCTCATAATGATTACCATATATATATTTATATATATATATATATGTTCCACAATATCATAAAACATTCATCAGACCATAAAACATGAAATGAAAAGTGTTTTTTAAATATTTCATAATATCTTATACTAAGGATAATGTAAAGGTTTCATAAAAATTTCGTAATTTCATAATTTCATGATAGTATAAATCCTGGAAAATGAAGAAGTTTTCATAATAAATTTATAATTGTATATCATGTTAAAGATAAAAGGGTTCCATAAAAATATTTTGAAAGAATCTATTAATATAAATAATAATAATGGGATCCTTTATTCATATCCCTAGTAAATCATAAGTAACCTCAACCGATGACATATTAGATGGAATATGATTTTGAAATACCATATAAAATATTTTGTGAAGAAATTTTCATTTTTTCTACGAGGAAAAAATTATTAATAATAAAAATGTTCTTAAAATCTATATATTTTAAAATAAACATAAATATTTTAATATAAGATTCAATTAAAATAACATTTATGACGATGGGAAGTATCATTCATGTTGTACATGTTAATATAATGATTTCTTTTACATTTTCGATATAAGACAACCATAAATTGTTTGGAAAACAAAAATGATTCATTTAATTTTATTTGTAAAAATCCCAACATCAGAAAAAATTACATTAAAAAATCAAGTGGATAATGTTTTAAAAAAATTAAAACATTTTCAGAAAAAATGTTTTTGGATGTAAAATTGATTTCGACTGTGAAGATGATTTTTCTTATAAACTTTCTTTTTGAACTCTTTATTGTATAAAAAGAGGTAAATGAATGAAAACAATTTATTCTTATGACATATCCACAGGATAATAAGTTTCATGAGTTTATGGAGATATTTGTCTTTTGGTTTTATCATTGAAAACATATTCATAAAAAGTCCTCACTAATAATGAGATTACGAAATAAAATACATACAACATTAGTGACATAAAAATGTAAGAACCGTGGTGGAATATAATTAAAAGTGACAACATATATAATGTGGAAAAATAAATTCATGTTATGAAATTTCAATAGGTCTATAATTTCAGCTATTAAAATAATATTGGTTCGTAGCATAACCATATGTCTTGAAGAAATAAAATTGAGACAAAAATACCTTTCCTCTTTGGTAACTATTGAACATTAAAACCCATTATGGAGTGATCTTAAAATTTATTTTTTAGTACCTATAATTGAAATGAAAATAATAATAAAATAAATTCATGGGCATTATATACACTATATAAAATAATTATGTGGTGAATATGGAATATGTATCAAAGATGTAAAAAAGTTATCTAAATATATATTACCCCTTTAGTAATCTCTTGAATCAAAAGCCCCCAAAAAGCATAAAATAAAATGAAACATATGATATAATTACTATGATTAGATTTATGATGTAATATTCTTAAGGGTTATTATATACACTTAACCAGTGAAAAGTGTGGTGAATTTTTATACATCTTCCTGAAATAAAACAGAGACTAGAAATTCATTACCTTAACTCTCAACTTCTTTAGTACATGTTCGAACCGCCTGTATAAAAATTATATATCAATAAAAAATATTTTATAGAAAAATAATTATATAAATCATACAATATATTATATATATATGATCAGTTATTAAACATTTATAAAAAAATCTCTGTTAAAATAACGTTTCAATTAATAACTGCTTTGTTTTTTGTATGTGTATTGATTCATTATTTTTGGTCCTCTTAAATTGATCATGGTTTCAAAATTTACAAAATGATAATAATATCAGAATTGTTTTATTTATGAATCAATTGTACTTTTTAGACTAATCAATAATGATGGTTTTTTATATGATGTACATTACGATCATGGAGAAGTTATGCCATTCGTACACTTGAGAGAAACATTTCTAGTTTTTAAATATCATTATGTAAAGGTGGTATGTAATATTTTAACTTTCCAGCATGATGATAATATTAAAAAAATATTTTTTTTGTTAATATAATTATACATATAATCTATGTGGTTTGGTGATGAAAATAGATAGTTGTGTCACTATGTGAATGTGGTAGTCTTGACATAGACAAATGATGTTATAATCTTATAGAAAATGAAATGGTAAATAAATGATAAATTATATTTTAATAATTATAAATATTTCATCAATATATTAAACAATTCATTTTTATAACCTATATTAATTACTATTATACTAATTATATTCCATGTAAAGTGTTAGTGAAAACAAATCACATCGTTTGGAAAGGCTATAGTTTACCGCACAAAAGAACAATGTTATTGTATCCCATATAGAATGGAAATTTAAAAGGTATATATGATCTAATTATTATATAGGTATAATTATTTTATAAATATAATTTATATAATTTATATACATAATCATATAAAACTGTGAAAGTATGTAGTGGAAAAATGAATGGCACGAGTTGTGAGGCGTTACTCAAACGTACACATGAATGATGATTTCATAAAACAATTAAAGGATTTGGAGAGGGTTTTAGTTAACTAAAATCACATAAAAATATCTATGTATGTTAATGATATGGTGGATATTATATCAGCATGTTTTAATATGAATTCAAGGTGGTGGGGGACCAAATTAAATATAAACACTCAAAGAAGAATGGCGCATCTTCCTCAAGAAACATGCCCCCATTTGCACCATAATAAATAAAATGATTTATTAATGAAAACAAAAATGATTAAAGGATTATATTTTAAAAGTTGGGAAGTGATATTGTCAGTTAATTTCCAAATAAAGGGTTTGATGGTGGGAATATGAGAGGAGAGGGGGTCGCCTTTTATAAATGCGGTGAGTGACACACTTATAATTGTTTGGAAAAGAAAAATGTGGAGAAAGATTTTTTTAATGTCCCAAGGATAAAGAATGTTTTTTGATGTGATTTAATAATTTTATGGTTGAAATATGAAAATAAAATATTTTTATACAATTTTTTGGTCATTGTACCATTATATGTTTAGTTTAGTCCTTCATTATACCCATTTTTACCTTAAGCATGATAATTAATTTTTACTTTTTTCAATATTCATTTTTCCCTAAATTAAATTGGATATATAAGATAATATATATTTTGATAATTTCATGAATATAACTTTATTTTAAAAATTCCACTCACATAAGTTTCAATATTTAATTTTAAATCAATCCTAAAAATGCGATGAGAATACGAGTTTTCAAAGAGGAAGTGAAAAATATTTGAAAATGTTTTTATATCATAATTAAATATTAAAATTAATCCAATTTTTTTTATAAATATATATAATTAAAAAAATAATACTTTGAAACTAATTTAAAATATAATATAACTTTATAAAAAATATAATCAAAAAAGATAGTTTTAATTAAAATTTAATATTATTCATTATTAATAAAAACTAATATTTTCTGAAAATAAAAAAAATTAAAATTAGATAAATTTTATATGATGGATAAAAAAGTGGAAATAATTTTTTTAAAATAATTTTTAAGAATTTGATTCAATTTTTTAAAAATAAGTATGCTAATAGGAGAAAAAATTATTTTTACAAGAATACAGGTTTTACAAATAAAAATTGATTTATTCTTATCTCTTTTATAGAAAATTCATAATATGAATTTTAAATAATTTTTTTAATATATAATATATAAAATAAATTAGTATAACACACCAAATGTTATTTATTTAATTTATTGAGATGAAACAAGTTTGTGTGCGTAAAAATAGTTTTTACGAAAAAGATTCCCTTTATTGTAAATTTTTTTTTATTTTTATTTGTAATAATTGGTAACCAATTAATTCATTATATATAAATATTTAAACCATATATTTCATAATCTAGATTGTCCTATTCATACATTCCATTCCAACTATTGGGTGATAACTTCCTAATAATTATATTTTACTAATATAGAACATTTCATGTAAACTTCGGGTTACATGTAACAAAAGTTTAACTCAGTGTTACATGTATCCAAAAATATAAAAATATTTACATCCATTTGAAATAAATATTGTATATCATCTTGAGGTATTATATATTATATATTTTTTATTTCACCTATATCTCAATTAGTGAGGGAGGGATAATATTTTATAGTTGGTTTTGGGAATATGTTTTATCACGAATTTGTAGATAGTGCACTTGAAGGTGGGATACCATCGTATTATTTGACGGATGGATGGTGGTGTCTTTATAAAGCACACATTTAGTGATTTCGTTAGTAGGTTATAAACTAACAACACCTACTAGGTTTTGGGAACTTTGTGGTGTGTTTGATACCTAGAATGATATTCATTGTGTAGGAGCTCTGTCTATGGGAAGAATGTTTTCTATGTTAGGATTTTATTTATATCCCATTAAGTAGATAGGTGTTATCATAAGGTCTAGTGCTGATATAGTATGGTCATTTGATTACCATTTTTGTTTCCACATCAAAATATGGTGGCATTGTGCAATTATAATCCAAAATAAGGTTTCATGCACTATTGAGAAGGTTAGTGTAATTTTTTGATATGTTCATCAATCCTTCTCATTAAGAGAGAAAACAACCCAACTGTGTTATCATTGTCCAAACATACAACATTATTTATAGTCATAGGTTTTTGAAAACCTATATTTTTAATATATATGTCTATTAAATAATTGGGACAATTAAACAAGTATAGTTAGATAAAATAAGATGAAAATATTTTAAAAGGATGTGATATTGATATAATTTAATATTTTTTAAATAAATATTTAAATAGTAAATTAAATATTGTTGGATATTTAGATAGTACTATATAGATATTTATAATGGTAAATAATAATCACTGTCAATGTTATTTCATTAATTATTGGTTATTTTTAATAGAATTTTAATTCAACCTCTAGTTTTTAGTAACAAAAAAGGAATTTTATTTTGCTATATATTTGTGATTTTTTTTAAATTTAAATGCATTTTTCTTTAAAAAAAGAATTATTATTTTCATTTGTGTTTTAAAAAGTCATGAAATTAAAACACTTTATAAGTTAAATAAAATATTAATTCAAATTATATATTATCTCATTATAAAATTTATACATCAACTATTATTGTATTTATATTATAATCAGATGGATGTTTGTAGAATATTTGAGTATTTTGATAACAAAATTTATTAATGTCAATGAATTATGTAAAGACAGAAAATAATAATGAGGAAGGGTTAATATATATGGAATTATGAAATGTAATAAAAAAATTATTTTACATGGAAATTTAAATCATTAATAATTCAGTTTTTTTAAAATAAATTTAAATTTATTTAGATTTGAAAAAATAGAGGGCATATAACTATCCCAGTAGCATATCTGGTCATCGATAAGGTTGTCAATTAATCGTCACTCATGAGTAGGGAAGATGGTTTAGAGTATTGGTAGGTGTTAGGAAGAGTACATATCAAGCAGGAAACATTTGGGCCATCCTTTAGAAGACAATTTAGTAATTTACTTCTATAGTGTGTGGACTAGAATAATTGGCCAAATGAGATCACATGATGCTACTATGGTGTTCAACAGTGAGTTAAGTTTCATTGATACCTATAAGGGAGTCGTGGTTTAGTAGAAAAATAGATGTGAGATCGATTTTTATGGGCATTGTTAACTCAATTTAAAAAACGAATGAGTTCAATTTAAAATGAATCTACCAACAACAATTTTATACTATTTTTTTCTCTCAATTGTATATTGTTTTTTATATATTTATATAATAAATCAATAATAACATTCAGAAACATGGATGTTATTATTTGATGAAAGAGGCCAAGAATAGTAAAGCATGGTAAATTTATAGTGATCATCGACATCATCCTCATTCATGAATTTTTCCACAACAGCAAAGGATATATATATATATATAATAAGTTTTATGATATTATATTACATTTCTATAGACTTCAATGATAATTATATTTATGAAGGTGATCAACACGGGGGGAACACAATATAGGGTAGAACTATAGATTTGATAAAACCCACATGCATTGATATGGCTTCCTAAACATTTTACCATATGAAAATGAAAACCCAACCTCCATGAATGTTTAAAATTGAGAATCTTATAGATTATTAAATGGACAGAGTTATAATGTCGTGATCTTATCAAGATCACGCATATTACTGTGTAGGTACATATATGTGACTATATTTTTTGTTTTATATTTCAATGATATGATATGTGAAGTATAGTGGACTAATATCAATGGATGTCTTCCACATGAGAGGATGAGGATGTAATCATATAAGAGATAATATAATTTAAATCACATAAATAATGAAAAAAACTGCAAGTGATAACATAATTTCAATACATATATTTTCTACTTTTATGAGACAATTATCTTTGAAAATTTCATCAGAAAGTATATATAATGTATCACAAGAATATTGTATCGACGAAGATCTTATCATGATAATGGGAATTAATTTTTATGTACTGTTTGATATTTATGAACACGATGATATGTTTTTCCTAACACAATTTAAGTGTAATGTGAAATGTCAATTTCAATGGAATCTATAATTTATTTTATGCTACTTTGAGGGTGATATTTTCATATCTACCTCTCATTTACATCATTTTTTGTAAAAATGAAACTTATAAAATATTCCATTTAAATATAATATTCATTTTCTGGATAAATAATTTTGAATCATATTTCAATCCAAAGAAGAGACTATGCATCCAAAGCTCTATCCTAATGTGATTATCTCACACTGGTCCATTTAGTTTCCAACCCCTATGCATAGTTATGGTGTTGTTCTTCATAGGATCGTGGAGTTAAAAAAATTATATTAACTATGGATGAAATAGGGGTTTAATGAGTGACTTCATGGGATCGGTAGTATAGAAAATTTGTAATATATATTAGTATCTAGAAACAGATAAGATTTAATTGGATCAATTATTTTCTTTTAATGTTTCAATTTAAAAAACTTTTATATTTCTCTACTTATTTTAAAAAGATTGAATAAAGGAAATATATTTTTTTATTTGAAATAAAATTTCCTCTAATAAAATCAAATTCAGAATTTATAAATTTTAACTCATATTCTAAAATGTATGTGGGTTGATATCTATTTTAGATATTATTTATTTATTCTAGGATTGTCATTTACGATGTTATCTTCACTAATAACTAGAATTTCTTTGTAAGAACCCTATTTCATGGTATTTTTAAAAATATATGTTTGAATGATATTTCAGTATAAACACATAATTGTTTATCTATAAAACCATTATATTATGGATATTTTTAATATATTTTATAAAATTTGATCAATGAAACCAAAATATTGTTTTTCATAACGGTTTTTTTAAATGTTGTTTTATATGGATTTGAAAAAAATTAAATTAAATTTCAAAATCATGTTATGTATTTATTAAAATATATTCCATTAATTGTTTGAATTTAAAATTTTCATGTTCATGAATGATTTCATGAGATTTAGGATGAATAATGAATGTGATGAAATGTTTTTGAGTTTTATGATATGGTGAAAAGTGTACGATAATAAAAATTTTGAGTCTACAGTATGGTACTTGAGTATTAATTATTAAAGTTGGAATAATTAGTGAACTAAAACCCTTAAGGGGTTATATACATTATAGGATTCATGGGATATTTAAATCCCTCTATTGTTTTCGGTAAAATGAATAGTGTGAAATACTCTTATTTATTAATGGATTTAGCTACTTTTATGATGTATCCTAGTTATGTATTCTTATAATGTGATGGAGTTATCTACTATTAAGAAGTGACAGAGTTAATTACTCATTTAATAATATGGATTAAACTAATCCTATAATGTGGATGGTGTTGATTAATCATATTAACAAGAAAGGGATATATTTTTATATTTTACTCCTATAAATGATGGGGCTCACTAATATATGTTACACTAAAAGAATATTTAAATTATCTAGTTTGATGATTCCATTATGAATAATGGAGAATTAAATGTCTCAAAATGTTTTTTTATTTATCAGTACATGTAATAAGTATATTAAAAATATTTTGGAATTTTTGAAAGAAGTTATATTTTATATGGGGGAAGTTTTTATCCATTAATGGATAAAGGTATTGAGATTTAATAATAAATAAATGGATTTATAAAAATTTAAAGTTCTTATGTTTTAAAAATTTTGGTTTTACATCAAAATTTTCATGTATTACTTATTTAAGATTCAAAAAAATTATTATTTATTTACAGTGGATTATGAAAAAAAAATTATGAACCATTTTAGGGTGATAATTTGATTTCATGAATAAGTAATTTTTTTATGATGCTTCAAAGATTATAGTATTTAAGAGAAAACAAGTTTCAAAATTTCAATAATGTCTTTATAAGGACCTAAATATCAATACATTTCAAAAAACATTAGTGAGTTTTTTAAGATTACCCTATGATAAAAAAAAATTCATTGTTCATAGAATAAGAAATATGGATTATTTCATGATAAGAGGTTTATCTCAATGTGGTGCAGTTATATGTTATGGAGAGTTTCCATTTGTAATAAGATGCCTCTTGAAATGAAATGATATGGGATTCTTATGTATCTGTTTTACTAATTATATAAATATTTAAACATAAAATGATTCTCAGGTATGTAGTGACTCAATATTCATAATTTAGGTTGTAATGGAAAATTTTTAAAATTTTGTTTCTTTATTTAATATCAATGACAGTATATATAAATTATAATAATGTTTATGATTTTGAAATGAGATCTAGGAATTTTCTTCTCGAGGAAAAATAGTTGTTATTTAAAAAAAAATTAAATAAATTTAGTGGTAGTAATTTCATTGGTTGTTGATACTTCATATTTTTTAGGAATTTATATATGATATTCTATGTGAAATATGATATTTTTTGGATAATGAAAAATATTTTGATCCTAATATTCCTATTTTTTGATAATTTTATGAACATTGTAGGGATCTCTTTTTTGAATCCTAAAGAAGGAAAATATAGTATATTTTCAATAAAATGATAATATATACATAATTGAGGAGAATAATATTTACTTTAACTTAATCAAAATTATTATTTTTTAAATAGTTCCAAAATCATATTATGATACTAAAAAGAGTAGGTTATTATTATCTGTAATTCATAAGTGATGAAGTTGAGATGAATAAAATTTCAAGTATGAAATTCCACTATGTAGGGGAGAAAGTATCAACTCAAAATTTTAATATATATATGTATTTTTAATAAATTTTATAATTGAAAAGACTTACAAAATTTTTAAAAATGATTTTTATTTTATGAAAAATTGGTAAAGATATGATTACATATTTTATGATTACTGAATATTTAAATAGGTAATTAAAAATTATTTCATATTTTTTATATTTATACATGTATATTTATAAATGTTAATATTGATCACCTTCAATGTTATTTTTTGAATTATATTTCAATATATATAAAAGTGAAATTCATGTGATAGGGATTTTTAATAACATAAAAAGAAATTTATTTTTCTACGTAATTTTGAATTTAGTAAAATAAAAATAATGATATTGTTAAGTTTATTGTTGATAAACATGGAATAAATCTAACTAAGAAGTTTATTAAAACATGATGTCATATTTAATATTCTACAATTGTAATGATATTACAATAACTATATTTTTATATTTTTCTCATGAAAAGGATTCATATATCGTATTTGAGTAATTTGATAATAAAATTAATTAATGCATTATAATTATTTAAATATAATTAATATTAAATACATTGATTTTATATATATGTAATTATAAAATATAAGATATAATTTATTTTATATTTATATTTAGATTTAAATCTTCTGTATTTAATATTTTGTTGAAAAACAATGTAAATATATTTTGAATATTTTTTTAAAAAGGGCCAACCATCAAACGTATGAAAATATTAGGATAAACACAATGTTTCCTCTTAGTTATCACTCATGATTAGAAATGATGAAATAGATCATTGAGAATCACTAGGCATATCATAGTTCAGGCATGAAGAGTGTGGGTCGGTATATAGAGGATGAGTGGATACTCTTCTTCTCAAACATGTGGATCATCATAGTGGTTGGTATGAGAATAAAACTACATATTATGGACTTACATGGTGATTTAATCCACATCTAAATATATAATGTATAAGTGGTTCGAATGAATAAATGACAGAGGGTTGTTTTTTGTAGTCATTATTCACCCTATTTAACAAAGGTTCATTGTCCATTTAAAACACCATTGTCATCCTCCATATTATCTTCCAATATCACATAGATGTCGAGGATATAATATATATATATATATGTATATTACATCAATGATTAAATTCAACAATAGACATATATATCACTGATGAAAAAGGTCAATAATAGTATTTTGTGATAAATTTAACATGATCATTGTCATCATACATGGATTTTAAATATTGTTTTAACAAATAAGATTTATATATATATATATATTAAGTTTTATGATTGGATATCACATATCCATGTATTCAGAAGATGGTTTTATTGATTTTGGTTATCGATGATGGTAGAACAAAACACATGTAAAAATCAAAGCCTTTATAAACCAATAATGTACAGATAAAGTTTTTCTAGATTATCTCTTATGCAGATGAAAACTCAATTGCATAAAATATTTTCATATAGAGTTTTAGATACTATAAAATGGTGATTGTTAAAAATTAATTATCATAAAATGACCCTACGTATTACTGAGTATAATCATGCATATCAAAGTATTATTTTTTAAAGGTTTTATGATGAGATATGTGAGGTACAGAGCACTAGTGTTAGTGAATAATTTTTGAAATAAAGGATAGGGAAAACATAAATAAGTGGTAAATAATTTAATGAATATACACAATGATCTAAATCTACTAGTCATGAAACTATTATCAATGATATATCATCAATTAGTATGAACTGATTCACCCTAAAAATTTCATCAAGATTTATGTTGAATATATCACTAGAAGAATGATTCATACATGATATTAGTATGATCTTATGAAGTAGTTAATATGAAGATTTAAATATTTTTCATCTTGAAGATATTTTTTAATGGTCTAGATTTGTGGAACATGAAATGCATTTTTCAATAGAATAAATATTTCCTTAATGTTCGTAGTCATGAAAATGTATTCATATTGCCCACTCAAATGAAAGTATTTTATATAGAATAAAATAAAACATTATACTAATTAGGTAGAATTAATGTGTTTTGGATATGAATGGGAGAACCATGTTTTAGTCAATTGATGAACATCAATATACAAGGATCTATCCTCATCTGAATTTCTTCCCCCCATCCTTTATATTTCCAAGAACTAGATATGTTCCTCGTGATGTGCATTAATGGTTCCAAGAATTAAATAAAATGATACTCCTTCTATTTAAAGAGGGATATGGGGAGTATGATCATTGGATTTTAAACAATAAAGTTTATGATAGAGATTAGTATTTTGAGAGTGTTCAGTGGTTTGGGGATCATTGGTAAATCATTTTTTATGGTAATAATTTAAAAAATTATAATTATTTCCCAAATTATTTTAAATTGAGTTTTTATTGTGAATTTTTTTAGTCCATGATATATTTCTAATAATATATAATATTTATTAACTATTTATGGATTTTTAACTAACTATTTAAAAGGTAATGGTATCAATATTTATTTTAGAAATCATGGTTTTATTCATTGATTCACATTGATAGTGTTTTCTTCTTTAGCAACTATATTTTTAATGAAATATACCCTTATGTGGGATTTATTTAAAGGAAATTTTTTAATAATATTTCTATATAGACCAAAAATGTATTATATTTTTTCCATTATTTTTTTTAAATACATGTTATAATATATCAATGTGAAATGATTCAACCTCAATATTCTTTCTCAAAATTATTTATTTTAAAAGATATTGTCTATGGATTTAAAATAATTTTTAAAAGAATTTACATAATCTTGTTTAATATTTATTGAAATAACTACCTTTATTGGGGTGATATTAAAACTCTAATGTTTTTGGATGAATTTCTAATATTTATTGTCAAATTTTCATTTATCAAATGTTATAGATTTTTAGATATAAGGAAAAGTGAAGGGTAATAAATGTTTTTGAGTTATATATGTAAATCATGATAAGTAATGATGAAATTGAAAATGGGGAGTGAAATAAAACACATAAGGGAAGCTTTCATAATGAAAAGGGTGGGTTTTTAAGTACCAATAATGTAATAGGATATTATTACATAGTAAACTACTACCCTCAAGAAACGGAGTAAATTAGTCCATTAACTAGACATATTTAATTATTTATATAAAGGGACAATGTTAACTACTCTTATAAAGGGATAGAGTAAATTAATACTTTAATGTGATAGACTTGGATACTCCTATGATGTCTATAGAGAGAATTAAACCTATAAAGTAAACATAGTTATATTAGAATAAATAACTCCTTTGAAGTAACATTGTAAAATAATATATGATAATCCTAATAGAATGATGGAATTATTGTGTTTGAGGATTATATAATAAATTATAATGAATTTAATGTCTCAATATGTTTTTTTTTTGAATTTGTTATTACTGCAATAAGTTTATTAAAAAAATAAATATTTTTAAAAACAAATTTGGATTTTAGAAAAAAATTAATTTTGATCATTTCATTGAAAAATGTTTTCTTTTAAAGAATAATACATTTTTTTATTAAATTTAATATTTTTTCCTTTTTATATAATGATTTTTCACTGCCAGATTTTTTTGTATCCTTTATGAAATATTCCGAAATATTATTAATTCTTTATAATGTAATAAAAAACAATTTTATAAAAAAATTTGGGTGAAAAAGAGACTTCATATCTAATGAAATGATTCAAAAAATTTCAATGATTTTAGAAATTATTGGAAAACATTGTTTCAATGGTTTTATTAGTGTTTTAAAAGGTTAATGGGATCCCTAAAACTTAAATACCCCTTACTATGTTTTTTAACCACCTTGTGTTTTCAAATGCTTTTCAATGGATATGAATTATTATGATTGATTGTTTCTGGTTTAAATATTTATCTCTATATAGTAAATATATATCCTTTATAGATTTCCATTTGTTAAAAAAATCATTAGAATGGAAATATATGAGTATGATATGTATTAGTTGTCCTAATAATCTAAATCTGTAAACCATAAAATACTATCTAGAATACATTGACTAAATATTCTTAATTGAGGCTATAATTGTAAATTGTGAAATTTGATACACCTTTTTTATTATAATAGTTGATATATAAATATATAATTTAATTATATTTTTATAATTCTAGATCAAAGTGTGTGGTTATCTAGTCTCTGGGATGAATAAGCACTTATGAATATTGTGTAAAATATCTTTTTTTGTTTATTATCTAGTGTTATTGCGTAATTAGAGTAGGAATCAGGAAAATATTGCAGAAAAAGAAGAAGAAGGGGTCGACATTTGATATATTTATTATTCAACTATTTGCAGCATTAAATGTGAATTGATAGTTTTTATGAGTTTTCAATATGGGGTTATATTTAAATTTGAACAAAATAACACCCATACATGGAATGCATATATTAATGAACCATGTCCATTTTTCATTTAATGACTCACGATTTTCCCTTCAGGCTACCTAGATGGGTGAACTATGGATGAAAGAGTTTTTGGTATGGATTCTTGGTGAGATTTCGAGGATATGAGATTATATTCTCTAATTTATCATGAAAGTGATTAAACTAATCATTTTTCTACCTAATTAAGAAATTCATGAGATTTAATGGAAATAAAATTAGTAAAATATGATTCATTTTTAGGTTTGAATATTTTTTGGGTTCACATATAGCTGTATCCTCCCAAAATGTATGAAGTGCGCGTGAGAACGAGTGGTTTTTTCATAAGCTTGTTTGATGATATTAATAGTTTAGTGACACTATGTGTTTCAATTTTTAAGATATAAAAAAATAAAATTTACATAAATTTTAATGACCTAATATATTTTAAAAGAATAATTGTACTTAGTATGGAGTTATAGATCCCTGAATCCTTCATATGTCTAAACTCCTTAATTTTCCACTGTGAAAGACTTTGAAATTTTATTTATGGTTTTATTATTTCCAAACATTTGTTACCAATGTGATGAATTTTAGTGTAGTTTGGATGTATTCAAATCTTAATGAATATTTGATATTTATTTACTAAATAAATGTTTACATCATTATCATTAATAGAATTTCTTTTAGTGTAATATCATATGGTAATTCAGGAAATGTGGTTTTATTCTAACTTGCATGTCTTATCTAAGCATGTTATTATTAAAGGTCACTTGTTTCAGGTCCGGGACCTAGCCTTCTGGATTTTTACATTATCTTTTCCAGTTGAACTAAGATTAATCTATATACAAATATTTTTTACCACTATATATGGTTATGAACTTTTATTATTAAATAAACCATTGATAATAAATGGATAATTTTAAATTATTGGAGCTCGAGTTCTTATAGTTGTGATGGGATTGATGGATCGGGAGAAAATTCTTAATCCACTGATAAAAACACTTATATACATTGTTGATATACTCTTAAGGTATGAGATATTTAATATTTATATTACATTTTTCTTTATATGAATAAATAACTTCTTCATACCCTTGATTTATTCATCATAGAATGTGAATACTGTAGTCATGGTTACAATTATATATTTCGAATTATTTTCATTTTGAAATATCATTACTTACTCTTTATGATAAATTCATTATAATTTTCATTATATTATATTAATAAATAAGAATAACATTTTTGGAAAAATCATTTTTTTAAGAAATATACTGTTATATAACTTTTTGAATTAATTTTGGTGGGAGTTTGATGATGTTCTCTTAAATTATTCAATTTGTAAATAATTTTTTTAATATTTTATAGGAACATGTACATTATTCGATGAGTAATGAAAAATAATGAAGACAATACATTAATTATCCTTTATATTTTTTTCTTATCAAGGATCCCCCTCTTTCCTGAAATATTTTTACATTTTAATTCGTAATGGTTTGTGTTTGAAAACTACTATCCCCGGAGGGTATAGGGAGAAAAAAACATAGGGTGGCAGTGGATTTAAATCATAGATGTGACTAGGTGGGATGAAATATGTCATGGAAGAATTTACCATTATATTTATATGGTGTTAGTGTCATCTAGAGGGGATCACCTGTGAATTTCAAAAGTGGGTGTGTGGAGGAAAGATAAGACGATGGTTGAGAAAAACACATTTGGAGGCAACTAGAATATAATGTGGGGATTTGAGTGAGGAATTTGGAAAAAATTGAAAAAAATCATTATACTCAGAATAAAATATGATTTTAATAGATAAGTATATTATCAAAATATGGTCATTCTGCTAGGAATTTTAACAGGGGAAGAATAGGGTAATTTTTTAACCATAAGATGTGTAATTTTTTACGAGTGTAAACTCAAATTTTTTAAAGTGTTATTTAACTTGGATAGTGACCTTGTATTGAAATTCATTTATTATATATTGTGGAGGAAATTTTTACATTAGATCCTGATGTACTATTGGGTGTGTAGTGAAGAATTGAAATTCATGTTGTATTGGGTCACATAACATGGGGTGAACTCGAGTATATAACAAATTATTTAGAGAGACATAAAAGGATAATACTTAAACGTACATGCATTAAAAGATTATATTTAATTTAATGATGGAGGTAGTAAATTACCATATATCCTACACATGATTTATATAATATTTATTATCATACAATGCATGAGATTTGGTATTTTTCATATATTCTCACCGTATAGCCAATATTAGACATATTATTAGTCTATTCTGTGGGGTTTTACACATAGAGATTATTGGTATGAACATCATAGAGGCCATAGATTATTTAAATGAAATTTTTGG
This sequence comes from Viscum album, assembly GCA_963277665.1. NCBI lineage: Eukaryota > Viridiplantae > Streptophyta > Magnoliopsida > Santalales > Viscaceae > Viscum > Viscum album. The sequence goes on along the minus strand of OY728127.1, from coordinate 1,205,275,734 downwards.
TAGTTCATGATATGTAGCTTTACTATATAAGGATATGGGTTGTTAGTGGGACACATGAAGTAAAAAATAGGTTTGTAACCCCCTTGGGGAACTTTGATACAAGTGAATGGTTCCTCCATTCAATTAGTTGAAATGGTAACCATAATTTATGAAAGTGTGTGGGGCATAGGCTTATATATTTTTTAATTGAATCCATCAATACACATTAAAAATGATGACGATATTCTCCTCCATGTGGTGTAGTAACACTTCAACTAATATACAGTCCTCAAAAAATAAAAATCTCACCACAATAGTAATTTATTAAGTTCAAAAGGTGGGGAAATGATTTGTTTGGTTATAGGTACTCTTCCAGGTTCCAAGTCACAATTTTCCATCCATGGGGTAAAATCATTCTTTAGTATCAGGGGACTATCTAGGCTAAATACTATATTCCCTTAATGTTTATATGTATCATTGATGAGTCATATATCTACTATAATATTTTTTAGTGGGCGTGAAGATTATGAGGAACTATTTTGAATATACATCATGGGTCATACCTTATTTTCATGATGGTTTCACTGTGATAACATTGTGTTGATAGACTTTTGATTTTGGAATTCCTTTTATAACAGGATTTCAAAAATGTTCATAATTTTATATGTTATTTTGAAATTATTTTCATTCAACCAAAGGATATTATAAGAAAAACTACTTTATTGAACAATATGAAGAATTAGTTATCTAAGATCAGATGGTTATGAAATATCATTGTTTTAGTGCATCCAATGACTAAGGTATATTTAGGATTCCTTTATTATGGTTCCAATCTTTTCTTAAATGTTGAGTTGGTTTATTATTCGAAAATTTTCCTTTTGTATTTGGTGTTTCCTACTCAGTATGTTTATACAATATTCATTATATGCCTTATTCCTAGAAGTGTTGTGATTTTAATGATGTGACTAAATTTTTTGGTGACATCTTTCACATAGAATAAAAAAGATATTAGAGTTAACGCACAGTACATTATAGTGGTAAATTATGGAGAATGGGGTTGATAGTTTTCATTGTAGGATTCCCTATAGTGAGGTGTCTTCCATTACATGATTTGAATTTTACATGGGGGTAATATTTCATATATTTTTCCCTTTTTCATTTACCCTTATGGAATTGTATCGGGTAAATAACATCTCATGCATGAACAAGTTATATAATTTTTTATTTATATATATTGTTGTTAGTTATATTTTTTTTGTGTATTGGTGTCATGTTTCCATTATTGGTTAATATAGGTTAATACTATCATGTTTTTAATGTATAATTAGTGCTAGTCCCCAGCCCCTGACCTATTTGAGATAGGCTTTGGGGGAATACTCAATATACCACCAAATCTGGTTTGGTATGGTGGGATAGGTTATTTCAAAATAACCTTTCCTTTTTGGTGAATCTAGTTTGAAATAAATGACTAAGGCCACTTTATCTTTATCTCTCTTCCATTATCATACTTATCACTCTTATTAGTTTTTCTTCTCTTATCACACCATGATGTCTATATACATGTTTATGGACTTTCTAAAAAATTACTGTTTTGATGTCTCAAAGGTGTAATATCCCAATTGATCCATTATCAACCTCAATTTGAAGGAATCGTGTAATTATGATTTGGTTAAAGTATCTGATTATATCCCATTAAATTATATTCCAAATATTTCTTTGATTTTTGGTTTACTAATTGTTTTTAGTGGTATCAAAATCCTCCTATACATATTTCTTATTGGTTTGTAAGGGTATTCAAATTTGTTTTTGAAAATAGGGATTTATAAAATAAATCAACTTGTGTTATGAATTTTTCTTGGTAATGGATTTAAATATTATATATTATTAAATAAAAAATTATCATTTTATTGCATGTGTGATTTTATTAATCCATGTTATAATGCTGATATTATTGATGATGTTGATTATATATTTTCCATTGAATAAATTATTCAGAATTAATGATTCAAAATATATTTCAATGAGTTGGTGATTGAGGGTGACATGAGTGATTTAATAATTTTTTTTAGTTATAATCCATATTTTCAATACATCACATAGTATATGTGTGTATAATTGTTCGATAAAAATATTACTTTTTTAGATATACTTGATTTCACTCTAACTATAACCCATAGTTAGCATTTCACTCTAAATAACGGAAAACCATGTTTATGATTTTCTATAACAATTGAGGGAAACCAATTAGGATTTCATTGATAATTTTTTGTTAATAGTTTACATCATTAATAATATGATGGATTAGTCATTTATAGCTTGTTTATGACGGTTTATTAGAGTCTAGTAGTATTGGAATGTCCCATTAAGATTATGTTTGGTATATTCTTACATCTAATTTTTATATCTCATCCTTTTTGGGTGAATTGTTTTGACCCTAAATTGGGAGGATACATGTAACACCTCAAGCTTCTATGGTATGTTTCCCTTTTAATAATACAATATCTTGTGTTGAATGCAACTTAGAGTTTTAACACCGCATGACCAATAAAACCAGCTATTATGAATAGTAATACCCACTTTTTAAAATTTTATAAATTTTATTTTCCAAAATGAAATTCATTGTTGAATTTGAAATATCAAACTTTTCTTACGGTGAATTTGTTTTATTTTTCAGAAAACATTCAATTTTTGATGAATAGTAAAAAACACTACATTAATGTTTAAAACCAATATTTCATTTAAATAATTTCTTATATAATTTAAATTAATATTAGGTAAAAATATATACATAAAACCTATTTATGTTCAATTTATTTCATTGGAGTCATTTTTTAATTAGATTAGATATATAAAATTTTATTGAATTTTTTCTGTCTTTTACCCACATTTCAGGAGGATTTAAAAATTTGCATTAAATGTAATTTTACTAATTCTCTAAATTTAATTTCTAAAATATGAGAGAAACGGTTGAAATCGGTAAGTAAAATTTGGTTTGATAAGATGACAATAATTTTTTGTGAATAATAACTTTGGACTTTTAATTACCACATTCAAAAGCAAATAGGGTAATTAAAGGTAAAGAATGAAGTTATAATTACCCTAACACATGTCCTAATTATATTGGATAAGTTAATTTAGACTTAAACCAACCTTATAAATAAAATATGACCCTTTAGGTCCACTTGTATTAGATTAGTAAATTTATTATTATTTTATTTCAAGAATAGTTAAAAGTGTTAAATAAAATGATTAATAACTAATATTTTTTTAATATAGGATTATACTGAAGATAAATTCGACTATAAATATTTATTAGGAAGATAAAAATATTTCCAAACTTATAAAATTTTATTTATAGTTTTTATACATTAAAAATTTAAATTTTTTATGACACGATGATGATGCGTAATAACTTTATTAATAAATGATTAAAATAATTGATATTATAAATATCCAAATAAATGTAAATAGAGACTTATGATGAATTCCACTAATTTTATAAGTTAATATTACATTTTAGGGTTGACTCAATGATTTTTTTTTGAAGTAATCAAACTATTATGACTTTCCCAAAAAAATACCAAATAGTGTCAAAATTGACATAAATGAGTTATTAAAACAAATACTATATTATTAATTGATATAATATTCCTAAAAATATAATGTTAAAAAAAGACTTATATAAGGTTATATATATTAATAATAAACCTCTTGGGTTTCTCTTTTCTTTTTATCATATGTTTATTGACCAGTTATTATAATAATACAATAGTATATGATAAATGTTAAACTATTTAACTAAGAGTTAATCTAAATGATAAGGTTAATATAGTGACCTAAACCTATATAAAACCTATTTTATGAGTTTTTTGACCCATCCTCACTATAGACGATAATAAATTGTTTTTGATCCATTATAAACCGAATATGATTGTATAATAAGGTAATATTCAAAGCTTTTCATAAAGTAACTCTCACCTCTCTTATAAAAGGATACTTCCCCTTCTCTCAAAATCAAACCTCAAAATCCATTTGGATCTGATAAACACTCCTCAAATATCCTCCTAAATACCCTTCATTAGAATTAGATGCCTCACAATGATCATAAATCCAACCTACGGAGCCCTTTTGATCAAATCAAATGGAATCACCCAAGAATAGGTAATAGTTCCATCACCACATTCAATGTTATCTTCATCTTCCACTTACTATTTCTTTGTTGTTTCCATACCAAAATATTAACTCCAATGCCTTATATATTCATTGATGTTATTATAAATATGGTACAACCATATTCATTATTCTATCCATCATATGAATGACATGTCACCATACGTGCACACGTACGACTTACCGTCTCCATGTTGTGGTGTAGTTTGTTATAAAAACACATCATTATTTGGATGGGTATAATAATGAGTATAACTAATGTAAATAATAAATATAACATATTAAGGATTATATATATATGATATAACATCCAATTACATACGATATCATCATCAATAGAATTGTATTGTCCCTCATGTGTACGTACAGAATACTATCTCCACGAACGCGATGAGATTCATTCCCCATCATAACAATTCAAGAATAATTTTCATTTTATGATTAAAAATAATTTTTACTAACATAATATATTTCTGTATATGAATAAAATACATCGTATCTGTAAAAAACATGAATTATGTAACAAAACATATAAAGGAAAATGAATCAGTTAACACCCGGAACAATGATACCACTGAAATATTATTAACAAATAAATATTAAAAGATCATAAATGATATCATATTTATGTATGTGGTTCTTTTATAATTTAATAAAAATTAATTTAATATTATATAGAAGGTTAATTTACCCTCAATCAAGCAAAAGTACAAGGTAAGGGTTAATTATACAATCTATTAATTATACAATATTGATTATACATGAGTATTTACATGGACCTCTTTATCATCCACATCTGTGTTTCATAAAATGTATTTCAAAACATTTTTACAATTTCCTAGACTATGGGTTAAAGTCATTTATACCCTTGTTTGAATTTTAATAAAATATTTATAAATTAATCATTCCGTCATTTTCCAAACTAGGTACTTTACATCCTTTTTGACAAAATAAAGGAAATAATATTTTTTAAATATATACGATGGGTGTGGAAATTTTACACCATTATAACACCTTCAAGTATTTCCATAAAATCTTATAAAAAAAATTTTAAAATAAATTATTTCTTTTATAATTATTTTACTTTTAAATGATTTCAAAATAGAAGTAGATATTTCTCTCAAATATATTTGATTTCATCTAAGTCAACATCCTATAAAGGATTTTACACTTGTTTGAAGATGAATTTTTATGATACAATATTTTATATTGTATTGGATGTTTTGGGATATGTATGAATGTGGATGTGTTATTTTTATACCATTCATGGTTTATGGATAATGTATTTACCTTTCTTATGCTTGTTTTAATGTGAATGTTTATGTTATGTTTAAACCTTTTCCTATGAGGAATGCATTGGACTTGGTAAGTGAAGGGTAAAACCCCATATAACTCCTCGATGCATGAGTTGGTCTCCTGAGACAAACCATTGTCTTGGAAGAAGGCCGTAACAAAAATATATTTGTAATCATGGCTAGAGGCCTTGACTATGTGGTTATGAATTATGGCATTATGCATTCCATCATTTTGAAATTGTCTATTTGTATTACATGTGATTATTCCACTAGTAAAATATCTATGTGAATAAGTAAATAGAATTATTTTTATTTATGTTCTCTATATTATGCTGATGTTTTTGTTTAAAAATGCGTTTGGTTTAGTCTTATACATTGCCTTAAATGTTTATGCTTATTTATGAAAGATTACTCTATATTTTTATCCTTCATGAGTATCTAATCTCACCCCTTTATATGTTTTATTTTTACCAGGATGTGAAGAAGTATTTCGTGGTTGACCTGTAGGGATAGGCTATGGATATAAGTGTGTTCAATGGGGGTAAAATGTTATTGTTGTTTTTATTTCATGATGTAATATAAAACATATGTATGTATCTAGTACTTCCAAGGCTACTAATGTAATCAGCATTTTGAGACATGATCTCTCATTCCCATGCCAATGTTATGTTATAAAGCATTGGATCTGGGTAACTTAGGTCGAAGAATTATAGTTGGTATCATAGGAAGTTTAGTACAACCCATGGAAGCTAGATTTAGAAAAAAAATTATTGGAGAACATTATCCTAAAATAGACTTTGAGGATTTGTATAAATGAACATCCTAGAATTTTGGTAGTGTATAGATTTTGTGTATTTTTCAAATAATACATCCATTTCTGGATACGAGCGGGTAGAGGCGGCTCTGACATAGATGTACCTAGGAGTGAAAACTCAAACAAGGAGTTTTCGGCTTGACTCAGGGTATCCTGGTACAGGACAATGAGCTAGAATGCACTCTTTGTTACGACAATCCCAGTGGATATGATTAGGATAATTCCCATTTTTTACAACCCATTATGAATGATTTATGAGTATATACCTCCTCAACGAAAACATTTATATGATTATGTATTATATCCATAAACTGTTCAATTTATGTTAAGTGGATTACGAGTTTGGAATTATGTATTGTGATTCCTAAACTAATCTAGTATATGCCATTTGTTTTGAAATGGAACCTATTGGAAGGAATGGAATCTATATCAACGCATGTAATCTATTTTGGGATAGCCCTCCAAATCAAGATAATTATAGTGGATTTGGTGATGCAACTAGTGTTGATTATCTTATTATGATACTGGGACAACTCACTCATGTTATGAATAATAACCATACCCATGTGGAGCACCCATATCGACAATAAAGGGGATCAATGTTAAACCCCTTCATGAACAAAAAACCACCAAAATTAAATTGGTATACAAATCCATTTGTAGAGGATATATGGATGAGTTCTTTAGAGAAAATATTTCATGCTTTGGGGAGTAGCAAAAGGGAAAATTTGTCATGGCATTTTATCGCCTCACGGGAGATTCAAATCAATGGTAATCATTAATTAAAAACACAAAGGATGATGAAAAAGTATCAAATATGTAATGGAGAGAGTATAAAGAGATTTTCATAGAAAAATAATTTCCATGTGACCATTGAGCGGATATAGAAAGACAATTTCTGGTTCTGAGTCCAAAAGAGGATGCGAATGTCACTATGTTTGAGGCTAACATTACAAGGTTATCAAGGCATGCATTAGATTATATATGTAACACAAGGAGTAAGATTGATCTATTCTTTTATGGGTTAAAACCATTTCTTCTTCAAGAATTAGTCTCACAATCCTTCTCATTGTACGAAGATATTTTCTCATCTGTAATCAAGATAAGAAATGAATTCTCTAAGTACTATGACTTTAATGAAAATCAAGAGAAGAATATATCTGCTAAACACTCTAGAAATTAAAATATTCGGAAGAAGGGAAATGTTGAATTTCCATACTATGGTAAATGTGGTAATAAACACCACAGTGCATTCTTGAAGGGATTGGGAGTCTGTTATAAGTGTGGTAAAAAGATCAACCAAGCTCGTGATTGCAAGGGAAAGAAAAAGTATTTCAATGTTCAATGCTACAATTTTAGATAAATTGGGCATTATGAACATGAATGTTATAAGAGCCAATGAAACATGCCTTAGAAAAGGCCAATGGAGCAAGGCCAAGCTTATGCAATCACTACTACTGAGGTTGAAGCTCTGAAAGACGTAGTGGCAGGTAATTTAATGGTTTCCTCATGTTTAGCCATTGCTTTATTTGATTATGGATCATCGCATTGTTTCATATCATCCTAGTTTGCTAATAAAATTAGATATTTCCTATTTGATTAAACAAGGTTGTTTTCAGTCCAAACACATAAGGAAAGTATCATTGCAAAAAATCATTGTGATTGAGTTCCCATTAGGGCATATAAATGTTCTTTATCTACTGATCTTGTAGTCATACCCATGATTGAAATTGATATAATCCTTGATATGGATAGGCTTACATACCATGATGCGAAAATTTATTGTAAGAAGATGGAGGTTAAAATTTTCAATGACGTTAAGGAGTACCTTATCCTTAGAGTAGAAACGTCACCATATAATTCTTATCTAGAACCACCCCCAGTAGCTCTACTATATTCAATTATTAAAGGGTAAGAGAATGAAAAAACTATTGGTGGGGAATAGAATGTTCTGATAGAGGACGTACCTATAGTACAAGAATATGTTGATGTGTTTCTAAAAGATTTACATGGACATCCTCCAGAATGAGAAATTGTGTTTCCCATTTATTTAATACTCAGTTCGAGGCCCATATCAAAGAACCCTTATATAATGGCCACTTTGGAATTTGTGGAACTAAAGAAACAACAAGAGTAATTGAGTAATAACGGATTTATTAGCCCTAGAGTTTCTCCATGGGGAGACACTTTTCTTTTTATTAAGAAAAAAGATGGATTTATGTGGTTGTGCATTGACTATATAGAGATCAATGCTACAACAATAAAGAAAAAGTATCCCCTACCTCACATTGATGATATATTCTACTAACTTAATGGAGCTCAATATTTTTCAAAGATTGACCTTCAATCTGGATATCATCAGTTGTGTGGGAAGAAGGAAGAGATTCCAAAAATAGTATTTTGAACCCGGTACAAAAATTACGAGTTTACAGTAATGCCTTTTGGATTGACTAATGAACCATCTATCTTCATTGATCCAATGAATAGAGTTTTCAATAAATATCTTGATGAATTTGTTGTGGAATTTATTGGTGATGTCTTGGAAAACTCAAAAAAACTACTGTAATGGCCCGGACCTCCCTGGGCCATTACTTTATAAAAATTTGATGTGGTCAATAGGACCCATGTTATAAAAAATGTTTTTGATAATAATAATTCATAATGATGGAGACCTATTGATGAAATTAAAAGAGTATTTATTACTATGGTATTAAATAATAATGATTATGGTGACAAAAATATGTGTGTGATTGGTAAATGAAATTAAATTGGTTTAATTTTTTTAGTAAATTAAATGATTTGAATTTAATTAAATGGAATGGTTTTAATTTAATATGAGAATCACCATGGTAATATAATTTAATGGGATAAAATTAGAACATTAATGATGGATGTTATTAATATTAATTTTATTAAAAAAACATTGAAGTGATAATGGAGTAAAGGAAAGGGGAGGTTCCACTTTTTGTGGAGGGAGGGAATTGTGGAAGAGAGAAAGATATTGGAGAGAGAAAGAGTTAATTGAAATAATGATTTAAAAATTTAAATCAATAAAATTAAAAGAGGGCGTGAATATTGGGGGTAGAATATTGAAGATTGGACATAGAAAATTTAAAATATAATGATGATTATAAAAGAAAATGGGAAATAAATGATAAGGGAGGAATAAATCATGGGGGGCTTATGCGCTTCACTCTTAAAGAGGTTGTGCGTGGGTTTTTATTTGAGGTGGAAAGAAAATAAATGTTAAATTAAATTAAATAATATAATAATGTTATTATTATTTTCATTGGGAATACTGAATTTTGACAGTATCTTCCTCGTGAGACCTCAGATTGACGAACCGTCATTGGTAGCGTAACCCTAAAATTAAGACGGTCATTTTAAGACCAATTATTAATACCTTTTTATGACTCGTGTCTTGGGTCAATAAAACACCTATTATTAATTGAGGTTATTATTATCATTAAACGCATGGAAACCGCATGGTGTGTCGTGTGTTGACCAGTCAAACAGCATAACAGTTGTACGGTCACGATGTGTATTCATTAATACATGTTACATGCCATTTTACCTTTTCTTTTCCTATATAAGAGAGGGTCACATGTTATTTATGGACCCCTCTTCTCTCCCACACGGTGATGCTTCCGGATGACCCAAAATCCTTCCTCCTATCTTCTTCATCTGGCCTCCGATCACCGATCTGTCAGTGGCTGCGGGATCGTGTAGGCAAGGCGAACATCATACACCTCATTCCTTTCCCTCTTCTTCGACATCCTCTTCTTAGTTTTCTACTGAGGAGATTGATTATATTTTACGGGAACGACACTCTTCTACGAATGTCATCTTAATGGTAAGTTCTACCCCATTCATATTCCTTCCTCGATCTCTTCTTTATGTTCCTCCTTGCCATGATATGACAAGTGACACCTTAAACCTTAATGGATTCTCTCTTGCTTGTTAGTGCGGTTGTGCCGCAGCATCCACGGGAGGACATAGTCGTCAGGAGGAGTGATCGAAATCCTTGTGGTGGTTGTTCTCCCAGAAGGACATCAAAACCTGTTCATGTAGGGATCTTACCTTCATCTCCCTCTCTTTTATGCATCATGTGGGGTGGGTATCCTCTTATTTTCATGAGATATGTTTTTACCATAAAATAAAGATAATAACTGGTTAAAGAACAGGTTTGGGGAAATTTTGTTGATATTTTTGTTTTATTTCCATCAATACTTATCCTTTGATTATGTTGTGAATTTAATAGGCTTATGCCTACAAAAATTCACGGTCGTTGAGGGAATTTTCTTTCACAATTAAATGTTGCCCTGTTTTTCTGGATTGTTTCATGGATGCAATTTCAAAGAATGTAGAAATTGGTTAATCATGTAATGTTGGCTGATTATATGAATTCATGGAACCCTTGTATGATCACCCCGGTTAAACTAAATGAAATAATTAATTTGTGGGTGCTAATTTGGGTTTAATTATGTGAATGAGTATTTCATGGGTTGTTGTGGAATGGGTGAGTAGTGCGGTTTCGGTTGGCTTGGTTGGGGGTTGGCGTGTATGATATGGTTGTGATGGGAAGTGGAGCTGTGGTAAATGGTATCAAAGGGATGACGATTTGGTATGGGTATTGTTTCCGATGTGTTTGTGGTTATTTTGTTTGGTAGCAGAGCTGCAGGGATGGGTTGTGCATATGAATAAAAGTGGAAGAGTTAACTAATGAATTGTGGGGCATGGTAGTTGATTAAATACCGAATATAAATGGAATTGATTGGCTGATAAAAGGAAATGGTGTGGTATTTCTTGTGTTTCCCCTAACATTATTTATGGTTGGCAGGGATCTGTTTTACGAACGATTGATCTGGTTTAGTTTTTGTTAGTTTCTCGGTAGTTAAGGAACTGATAAACTAAAATAGTTGAAACCTTAAAAGATTAATGGGGTTTGGGGCTGTTTATTGTGTGCATACTTTCGAGGTAGCAGTGCCAAGCCATGTGCTCAGATCTTTTGTGTAAAAGCCTTAGGATGGGCTGAGTGGTTGATATAATTATATAAATTTGTACATTTTATGTTTATTTACACTCCCCACCCATGTTGAGAACTACGTGTCGAACACCTGTGGGACGGGGGGTGAGTTTCTCAAACATCTAAAGGATGGTCGGTTACTGTTCTTCCATGTGCTCCCTCTTCTAGGTTCTATAGTTCAAGACCCTTCGGGCAGGTTACGACAGATGTTTCCCAAGAGTCTATGGGATGAGAAGTGATGTGGTTCCCAGGTGTCTTTGGGATGAGATGTGGTTATGGCCAAGGATTGAGTGTCGGAAGGATACTATGAGCTTCGTATGGCTAGTTTGTGGCACATGCACGAGCTTCGTATAGCTAGGTTGCTGCACTAGCTCGGGAAGAGGGGGAAGCATCAAAGCCTTAGGCGTGAGGCCTTGAACATTATTCAGTGGGAAGGAGGTGTGGGGTACCCATACATTGATAATATTACTATAATTCTATATGGACATGCGATATTTGGTGAGTGTGGCTTGTATGGTTGGGTGGATAGATTCTTTGCTAGGCTTGGTTCTTTCTGTTTTCTCATGGGGAATTAGGATGTCTCGCCACCTATGCATGAGATCTTTACGTTTTCCTACTGAGTATACTTGTATGCTCACACTACATTTACTTTTAGGTTTTCAAGAGGACTTCAGGGACCGTGCGGGGCCGTGCTAGTTGGGCGTTGGATTTTTGCTGGTCGTAGTTTTTGCTTTCTTTTTTTGGTATCATACTTTGGAGCTTTTCTTTCACTTGTAATTTTTTTTAGTATTGTATAAAACATGCATATGGGTTTGGTTTTGGTTTTATATTCATTTACTTGTTCTTTTTTCTTTTGGTGTTTGATTCATCCTATTTTCCAATCTTAATTAATAAAATGGGTAATGCCTCCCATATTTGTGAAAACTCATACCCTTGGTGTTAGTCGCCACTCTGGGGCCTACTGGATGCGGGACTCGGGGGGGTCATTATCTCCCTTCCACCATTGCTAGCTTGGGAGGGGCATCCTTGGTGGGAGGGGGTCGTGACAGAATGGTATCAAAGCATGATGGTTGAGAGATAGGATGGACTCTGGAGTTAGGAACAGTGAGGATTGCATGGGATGGTGTGGAAATAGTGTTGGCTGATCATGGTGCATGACATAGGCCAAGGAAGACCGGCTAGGACATGGGATTTTATCCCCCCCCCCGGTGATCCGATGCAAGGACTCTGAGCTTACTGAACGACTAAGTAAGACTACATTGATTGCTAGGTAGAGACCCTAGGAAAGGTACATGCGTCATCATGATTTGTGTTTTACTTTATTTGGGTGTTCTGGGAAAGAAATCAAAATAAAATGAAACCTTGAGATAATTTCCTTGCTACTTGGGCTTAGGCATTCCTTGTTTACCGAACTGTTATGGCACCTGGACGTCAACAGAAAGGCAGAGGAGTGGGACGCGGACAGTTTCACACAACAGAAGTGGAAACCCTAGAAAGGATAGAGATTGAGAGAGATGTTTTTAGTTTTACTTAAATTCTCTCGTTTATGTTTTTTTAAATTCAGGATCATCACACTCCTTTTTTGAAACTCATTCTCACCCATGCTTTGGGCCTGGACCTTTTTTTTCATGAGTCTACAATGTTATGTTGTTTCCCTGTTTCCTTTAAATGTGTGTGAAGAGTCCTAACATGTGGGGAGAGGAGGACCTGATCCATAATCAAGACGCATTAATTTTGATGCGATTAAACCCGTGTGGGCGAGTCATTGCCGCCCAAAGCGGATAGTATCTTGACATGGGAGAATGAATTCTCCAATCCATGTGTTGGGGCAGCGTGTTGCTTGTTTTGTGCGGTGTTGGGGGTAGTGTGTGTATGAGAAATCCTAAATTATGGGGGTGGGAGGGCCTAATCCCTAATTAAGACGCATTAATGTGGATGCGATTAAACCCGTGCAGGCGAGTCAATGCCGCCTAAAGCGGATAATTTCTTGACAAGGGGGAAGTAATTCCCTAACTCATATAATTAGGATAGTGGTTGGATTCCTGTTATGACGAGATCCCTGAGAGGTATCTAACGGGGTGATTGTTTGGACATTTCCCCTTTTTATGGGTTGGTTTTTAATTATAGAGGATGAGAATGTTTTGAGAGGTATCTGATGTAATGTCCTGGACCTCTCCGGTCCATTACTTTGTATAAATTTGATGTGGTCAACATGATGCGTGTTATAAAAAATATATTTTTGATAATAATAATTCATAGTGATGGCAACCCATTGATGAAATTGAAATAGGATTTATTACTATTTAATTAAATAATAATGATAATGGTTACACAAATATGTGTCTGATTAGTAAATGAAATTAAATGGGTTTAATTTTTTTTAGTAAATTAAATTATTGGACTTTAATTAAATGGAATGGTTTAAATTTAATATGAGAATCACCGTGGTTAACTAATTTAATGGGATTAAATTAGAACATTAGTGATGGATGATATTAATATTAATTTTACTAATAATAACATTGAAGTGATTATGGAGTAAAGGTAGGGGAGGCGCCACTTTTGGCAGAGTGAAGGAATTGTGGAAGAGAGAAAGAGATTTGAGAGAGAAAGTGTTTAAATGAAATAAAGATTTAAAAATTTAAAGCAATAAAATTAAAAGAGGGTGTGAATATTGGGGGTAGAAAATTGAAGATTGGAGAGAGAAAATTTAAAATATAATGAGGATTATAAAAGAAAAGGGGAAATAAATGAAAAGGGAGGAAGAAATCGTGGGGGAGCTTATGCGCTTCACTCGTAAAGAGGTTGAGCATGGGTTTTTATTTGAGGGGGAAAGAAAATAAATGTTAAATTAAATTAAATAATATAATAATGTAATTATTATTTTCATTGGGAAAACTGAATTTTGACGGTATCTTCCTCGTGAGACCTTGGATTGATGAACCGCCAGCGGCAGTGTAACCCTGAAATTATGACGGTCATTTTAAGACCAATGATGAACAACTTTTTTATGACTCATGACTCGGGTCAATAAAACACATATTATTAATTGAGTTTAATATTATCATTAAACTCATGGAAACCGCGTGACGTGTCATGTGTTGACCAGTAAAACAGCGTAACATTTGTACGGTCACATCGTGTATTCATTAATACACGCTGCGTACCATTTTACCTTTTCATTGCCTATATAAGAGAGGGTCACGTGTTATTTACGGACCCCTCTTCTTCCCCACACAGCGTCGCTCCCGGATGACCCAGAAGCCTTCCCCCTGTCTTCTTCATCCAGACTCCGGTCGTCTATCTGTCGGTGGTTGTGGGATCGTGTCAGCGAGGTGAACATCGTACACCTCGTTCCATTCTATCTTCTTCAACTTCCTCTTTGCAGTTTTCTACCTAAGATTTTTCTGATATTTGATGGTAACGACGCTCTTCGACTAATGTCATATTAATGGTATGTTCTACCCCGTTCTTATTCCTTCGTTGATCTCTTCTTTATGTTCCTCCTTGCCATGCTATGACAAGTGACACCTTAAACCTTAATGGAGTCTCTCTTTATTGTTAGTGCGGTTGTGTCGCAACATCCATGGGAGGACGTAGTAGTCTGGAGGAGTGATCGAAATCCTTGTGGTGGTTGTTCTCATAGAAGGACATCAAAACCTGTTCATGCAGGGATATTACCTTTGTCTCTCTCTCTTTTGTGCATCATGTGGGGTGGGTATCCTCTTGTTTTCCCGAGATACGGTTGAACCAGTAAATAAAGATAATAACTGGTTAAAGTACGAGTTTGGGGAAATTTTCTTGATATTGTTGTTTTATTTCCATCAATGCTTATCCTTGGTTTATGTTGTGAATTGAATAGGCTTATGACTACAAAAAATCATGGTCATGGGGGGCCTTTTCTTGCGCAATTTAATGTGGCCTTGTTTTTACGGATTGTTTCATGGATGGAATTTCATAGAATGTGGAAATTGGTTAATCATGTAATGTTGGCTGATTAAATGAATACATGAAACCCTTGTATGATCACCCCTGTTAAACTAAATGAAAGAATGAATTTGTGGGTGCTAGTTGGGGTTTAATTATGTGAAGGGGTGTTTCGTGGGTTGTTATGGAACGGGTGACTAGTGGGGTTGCGATTGGCTTGGTTATGGGTTGGCGTGTATGATATGGTTTTTATGGGAAGTGGAGTTGTGGTAAATGGTATTAAAGGGATGATGATGTGGTATGGGTATTGTTTCCGATGTGTTTGTGGTTATGGTGGTTGGAAGTAGAGTCATAGGGATAGGTTGTGCATATGAAAAAAGTAGAAGAGTTAACTAATGAATTGTGGGGCATGGTAGTTGATTAAATACGTAAAATCAATGGAATTGATTGGCTGATAAAAGAAATCGGTATTGTGTTTCTTGTGTTTTCCCAAACTTTATTTGTGATTGGCAGGCATATATTTTACGAACAATTGATCTGGTTTGGTTGTTGTTCATTGCTCTGTATTTAAGGAACTAATAATCTAAAAATGATGAAATATGAAAAGATTAATGGGGTTTGCTACTTTTTATTGTGTGCCTACTTTCGAGGTAGTAGTGTTGAGGCATGTGCTCAGATCTTTTGTGTAGAAGCCTTAGAATGGGCTGAGTGGTTGATATAATTATATAAATCTATAAGTTTTATGTTTCTTTATGCTCCCCACCCATGTTGAGCACTACGTGTTGAACACCCATGGGATGGGGGTGAGTTTCTCAAACATCTAAAGGATGGCTGGTTACTGTTCTTCCCTGTGCTCCCTCTTCTAGGTTCTATAGCCCAAGATCCTTCATGTAGGTAACGACAGATGTTTCCCAAGATTCTACAGGATGAGATGTGATGTGGTTCCCAGGTGTCTTCGAGATGAGATGTGGTTATGGCCGAGGATTGAGTACTGGCGGGATACTATGAGCTTCGTATGGCTAGGTAGCGGCACTAGATCGAGCTTCGTATGGCCAGGTTGGGGAACTAGCTCAAGAAGAGCGGGAAGCATCAGAGTGTTAGGCATGAGGTCTTGAACAGTATTCAGTGGGAACATGGTGCAGGGTGCCCATACATTGTTAATATTACTATAATACTCTATTGACATGTGATATTTGGAGAGTGTGGCTTGTAAGGTTGGGTGGATAGATTCCATTCTAGGATTGGTTCCTTATGTTTTCTCTCGGGGAATTAGGATGTCTCCCCACCTATGTATGAGAGCTTTAGGATTTCCAACTAAGTATACTCTTATACTCACCCTACGTTTACTTTCAGGTTTTCAAGAGGACTTCAAGGACCGTGTAGGACCTTGCTAGTTGGGCGTTGGAATTTTGCTGGTCATGGTTTTTTGCATTCTTTTTGTGGTATCGTACTTTGGATATTTTCTTGTATATGTACTTTTGTTTCATTATTTTATAAAACATGCATATGGGTTTGGTTTTGGGTTTATTTTCATTTACGTGTTCCTTTTTCTTTTGGTGTTTGATTCATCCTATTTTCCGATCTTAAATAATAAAAAGGGTAATGCCTCCCATATTTGTGAAAACTCATACCCTTGGAGCTATTCGCCACTCTGGGGCCTACTGGAGGTGGGACTTAGGGGTCATTATCTCCCTTTCACCTTTTCCAGCTTAGGAGGGGTATCCTTGGTGGGAGGGGGTCGTGAAAACTATGAAGATCATGAAAATCAAATGCACACTACATTGAAAATGCTCAGAATAAATGAATTATATGGGAAGTTTTGAAAGTGTTAATTCTGGCTTCATGAGATTTATTTTCTTGGCCATATTTTCTCTAAGGATGGAATCTCTCTCGATCCATCAAAGTCTAAGGCAATCCATGAATGGCCAGCACCGATGAGTATAACTAAGCTATGCAGTATTATTGGTTTAGCAGGTTATTATTGGTGTTTCATCCATAATTTTTCCAAATTGGAAAACCCATTAACCAAGATCACACATAAAGGGGTTAAATTTGTATGGACAAAGGTGTGTGATGAATGTTTTGAATAACTTAAGAGAAAATTAGTCAATTCTCATATCTTGACTCTACCATCCGGGAATGATGGGTTTGTAATTTATAGTGATTCATTAATGAAAGGACTTAGTTTTGTCCTTATACAGAATGATTGGGTTATTGACTATTCATCAAAAAAACTAAAAATTCACAAACAAAACTATCCCACTCATGATATTGAGTTAGAAGTTGTAATATTTTCTTTGAAGATATGGATACACTATCTCTATGGTGAAAAATGTGAGATATATACTGATCACAAGAGTTTGAATTATATTTTCTCACAAAAAGAACTCAACATGAAGCAAAGAAGATGGCTCGAACTACTAAAGAATTATGATTGCACTATACACTACCACTAAGGGTATGAAAATAAGGTAAAAGATGCTTTGAGAAAAAAGGATCATGGAGCTTTGAACAAAATGAGAGTTGAAAGAGATCCTATGTTCATAGATCTATTAAAGATTGATATGGGAATAATCATGGAAGGTGAAACATCAATACTTTTTCAAATGCCTTCCAAACCATCATTACATAAAAGGAAAAAAAGTTATCAGACTGATGATGAGGAGTTTCAAAAGAAAATTAAAGCTATGAACGATGGTAGATTGATCCAGTTTGTATAAGAATATGGGATTTTGAAATTTGGGAAGATGCTTTGTGTTCCAGACATACATGATCTAAAAAGGGAATTGTTAGATGATGCTCATAGCTCCAATTCATCTATACACCCTGGTAGCATTGAGATATATCAATATTCAAAGGAACATTTTTGGTGGGACAACATGAAGAGGGAGATTTATGATTATGTTTCATGATGTATGGTTTTTTAACAAGTGAAAGCTGGAAGACAACATCCTACAAGAGTCATGAAACCTCTTCACATACCTTAGTGGAATTGGGATGATATTAAGATGGACATTGTCATGGGGCTACCAAAGACTCATAGAAGGAATGATGCAATATGGGTCATTGTTGATCATCTTACCAAGTCAGCACATTTTCTTGTTGTAATAGTTGATTTATCACTTGAATGTTTAGCAAGACTATATATTAATGAAGTTTTAAGTCTTCATGGAGTACCCTTATAGATTTTTTCTGATCATTATCCCCATTTTACATCATGTTTTTGGAAAAGTCTTCAGAAGGCCTTAGATACTGAACTTTGTTTGACCACTACCTACCACCCTCAAACTAATGGACAATTAGAACAGATTACTCAAACTTAAAAGACATGTTGAGATATTTCACACTTGACATTCAAGTTATGTGAGATCAATATTTACCTTTAGTATTATTTTCCTATAACAATAGCTTTCATTCAAGTATTCAGATGCCACCATATAAAGCGTTATATGGAAAGAGATTTCACACACCAACTTGTCGGGATGATGTTTGTGAATGAGAAATCATTGACCCAGAACATGTTGATGAAATAATGGAAAAGGTAAATATTATCCCAACCCACATCAAAGCAGCTCAAATTAGGCAAATGACCTATGCCGATAACCGAAGGAAGTATTTGGAATTTCAAGTAGGAGATCATGTTTTCATGAAGGTATCTCAATGGATGGGTGTTATATGTTTAGGTAAGAAGGGTAAATTCTGTCCTGGGTACATCAGACCTTTTGAAATTCTAGAATGAATTTTAGTTGTCGCATATCATTTGGAAATGCCACCAAGTCTCTCCAAAGATCATGATGGGTTCCACATATCACCATTGTGAAAATACATGCCTGACACAATGTATGTACTCACCTATGAGGAAATTGAACTGGAACCTGATATGTTTTATTGTGAAGAGTATGTTAGGATTCTTGATATAGGATAACAAGTGTTGAGAAACCGGATGACTCATCCTGTAAATGTACTATTGGGAAATCATAAGATGGAAGAGGCAACGTGGGAACCTAAGGAACTTATTATGAAGAACCATTCAAATAATTTTACGCAATAACATTCTAAAAATATCGAGGACAAAATTATTTGAAGGAGAGGATAATGTAACACCTCAAGCTTCTAAAGTATGTTTCCCTTTGAACAATATAATAGATTGTGTTGTACACAACTTGGAGTTTTAACACACCATGACCAATCAAACTTGCCATTATGAATAGTAATGACCGCTTTTTTAAATTCTATAAATGTTATTTTTCAAAATGGACTTCATTTTTGAATTCGGAATATTGAAATTAGTTTATGGTGGTTTTTTGGTATTTTTCTGAAAACATTCAATTTTTGATGAATAGTGAAAAACATTGCGTTATTGTTTAAAATTGCCTTTCTATTTAAATAAATAGTTTTACAATTTAAGTATATATTAGGTAAAAATAGATAAATAATAACTCTTTATGTTCAATTTAATTCAATGAAGTCATTTTATAATAATTTTAGATATATACAATTTTATTGAACTTTTTACTATCTTTTACACACATTTTAGGCGCATTTGAAAATAGGCATAAAAAATAATTTTACTAATTTTGTGAATTTAATTTCAAAAATATATGATACATGGTTGACATTAGAATGTAAAATGTTGTTCAATAAGATGAAAATAATTTTTGGTGAATAGAAACATTTGACTTTCACCAAGGTTAAATGTAAATAGGGTAATTAAAGGTAAAAATTAATATTATAATTACCCTAAAACATGTCCAAATTTTATTGGATAGCATTATTTCAACCAAAACCAAACATTGAAATAAAAAATTATCCTTTAGGTCCACTTGGATTAGATTAGAACATTTATTATTATTTTATTTCAAGAAGATATAAAAGTGTCAAATCAAATGATAAAAAACAAATCCATTTTTAATATAGGGTTATACATAAGATAAATTAGACTATAAATATTCCTTAGAAAGATAAAAATTGTTTCTAAATAATGGTATTTTATTTATAATTTTTATACTTTAAATAATTAAATTTATTTATGACACAATGATGTTGTAGTAATTAACTTATTAATGAATGATTAAAATAATTGATATTAAAAATATCCAAAAAAAATTAAATTGAGGCTTCTGATGAATTCCACTAATTTTCAACGTTAATATTACATGTCAGGGTTGATTAAAAGAATTTATTTATAAGTAATGATTTTGTTATGGATTTCACAAAAAACCAAATACCAAATAATGTCAAAATTGACAAAAATGAGTTTTTAAAATAAATACCATATTATTAATTGATATAATATTCCTAAAAATCAAAGGTTCGACAAAAGCACTTAGATAAGGTTATATATATTAATAATGACCCACTTGGGGTTCTCTTGGATTTTTATAGTAATTTTATTAACCATTTATTATTATAATACAAGAATACATGGTAAAAGGTAAACTGTATAACTAAGAGTTTAAACTAAAAGATAAGGATAATATAGTGACCTAAACCATTATAAATCCTTTTGGTTGGGAGATTTTAGACCCATCCCCACAATAGCTTCGATATAAATTATTTTAGAGCCATTATAATCTGAATTTTATTGCATAATAAAATTATATTTCATGATTTTTCTAAAGTGAGCGCCACCTCTCTTATAAAAGGGTACTTCCCCTTCTCTCAAAATCACACCTTCAAATCCATTTCAATCAGCCAAAACCTACTCCAATATCCTCCCAACTACCCTCATTTGTATCTAGATTCCTTACTTTTATTAGAAATCCAACTTAAGGAGCCCTTTTGATCAAATCAAAAGGAATCAACCGAAGAATAGATAATAATTTCATCACCTGATTCAATATTATCTTCTTCTTTCACGTCCTATTTCTTTGTTGTTTCCATAGAAAAATAATAACTCTGGTACCTTATAAAAACTATGATGTTATCATAAATATGGTACAATCTATTGAGTTGTTATGGAGTATGATAATATTCTATGATACCAACTGATGGATCGAAATGATACTGTAGATACTCAATATACAAGAGGGGGTGAATTGTATACCTTAAAAAAATACTCAATGAAATTTAGTATAAACAAAATTCACAACACCTCTAAGTCTACACACTTTCTTGATTCAGGAAATATTATTCTGAGAATGCAATTCTGGAAAAGTGAATCTGGAAATGAAAGTTAACCAAATATTACAAAGATAAAAATTTTATCTTAAATTGTATAGAATATTAATAAATCAGGGTTTTCGTGTATAAGGATTAATAAGAAATTTATACTTTCCTCAACAACAAAAATGTAGTGGAAAACTTGAAACAAAATAAGTAACAATTAGTAAATCTTTTAACCCAAAGAGAAGGGTATCCAACAACCTTGGATGAAGGTCCCTTGATTTATACTTTAAAGAAAGGATTTCTTACCCACACCAGGGTAAGCCCTTGATACAAAGATCAGAGTTTGTCTTGCTATCCCTGCAAGCCCTCAACTTCAAGGTAGTCGGCACCTCTGTCTTCCTATCCCCGAAATCCCTCAACTTCAAGGATGTCAGTACCAGTGTCTTCTTATCCCTAGAATCCCTCTAATGTACTCAGAAGCATTCGATGTCACATGAAGAAAATCTAAACAAGGTGTTCAATATGCACAAAACATGTAATGTCACTCTCTCTAGAAATCACTTCAGCATCATGTAATCTCTAGATTGATCAACTTATTTTGAGCTCATTCAAATGAGATCCTATTTATAGGGACATTCTCAATGGTCAGCTCCCTCCTCCAATGGTCATATTTTTCCTTGAATTTCAGAGGGACTAGTACACGTGTCACTCAAACAAAGGTTAGTTAGTAACTGAAAGCACGAAATCATTTTGTAATAAAAAAACGAGTAAGAAAAAATATGTTTACATAACCAAAATAAATTATTCAGTGTTTAAGAAAAAGTATTTTGGAGTCCATCCAAAAATAAATTAGGAGTCTATAATATATGGATATTCGGATTCTATTTTCCAAGGAATTCGGGACCTAAATTCTATAGAATTTGGAGTCTGAATTTCAAGGAAATTCAGAGTTTGAATTTATAAAAAATCGAAGTCTAAAAATACAATGTTTAGAGTCTAAATTCATCAGAATTCGGAGTCAGAAATCATAAGAGTTAGGAGTTGAAATTATTAGAACTCAGAGTTAGAACTCATAAGAGTTTGGAGTCTGAATCCAGAGAACTCAGAATCAGAACTTAGAAGAGTTTGGAGTCTAAATTCAAAGAACTCAGAGTCAGAACTCATAAGAGTTTAGAGCCTGAATCCAGAGAACTCAGAGTTAGATTCCAGATCATGAAAAAAGAATGATCTATATATAAGTATTATATGATTCCAAGGATTTAGATATGAAACCTAATTTTACACTTAGAGAATATAATGAAAAATGAAAAACATGGTAATGATAAATTTCCTTGGGGAAGGAAAATTTTTCTTATGAAAGTAAAAAACAGGGTAAAATGAAATTTTCCTTGAGATAAGGTGTTAGTGATTTTCAAAACATGAGGATTGGTAAATTCATAAGGAAACCTTATTGAATCAAAAATCCCCCAAACATGAGGGAATGGAAATGTCATATGAAAACAATATTGACTCAACAATCTCTCCCTTTTTGGAAAGCACAAACATCCTTATGAAAAAGAAAATAAGGACTTAGAAAATATTTTTATAGACGTTGGAAATAAAACTTATCTCCCTTATCATATGGGAAAAGATGAATACGACTAACTCCCCCTTAGGCTTTGGAAAACTAAGGATCATATTCTAGATTTCTGGAATAAAAATTTTCATTTTTTTGAGTAAGGAAATCTCTGTAATGAAAACTCCCACTTAGATAAACTCCCCCTTACTTAGGGATATTTCTTCTTTACATAGTATTATTTTTTCTTTTCTCCACCTTTGTGTTTTTAAAAAAGAATTTGAGGGAATGGAAAAGAAATTAGGGTACCTGAAAGATTAGTACAATACATCCAATAAACAAGAAACAAAAAATTTCATTATGATTAGAAAGAATTTGTACACAGAAGAAAAGTACAACAAAAGATGGGATTACAACAAAGTTATCCTTACATTTCATTTTGCATCAACTTCTTGACTATAGTATTTAGCTTTTTTGAGCTCCTAATGATCTACCTTGCTTGCATAAGAAGCTGATCTTGATCCTCAACTTTCTTCTATAAAGCCTTGATTCTTTCTTCCCGATACTTAAGAGCCTCTGCCTGAGCCTTCAGGACTTCTTTCTGCTTGACAAGCTTTTCTTCTATCTCAATCTGAAGATCTCTTTCCCTCTTCTAGGTCTAGAAAACTGAGTACAATTTCCCATTCTGATCCTTCACTTCCTGAATCCGAGAATTTTGTTCCAATGTTAACTTTTCTTCAAAACTAGTTGTAAGATCTTTGATCATACCATCTTCATGTCAAATGCCTCCTTGACACCATCTTGGAATTCATCAAGTTCTCTCAAATCTTCTACTGTCTTCTTTAACCAGCCAACCATTTTCTTATAAGACCTTTTGTGGGCATCGTAGTTAATGAGGAAAATCATGAAATCAGCCTCATGCATGACACACCTGTCCATCACCATGGACACTAAATCTGATTTCTGATTTAGTGTGTGTTAAAACATCTGGAATCTAGAGTCTATGCTTAGGAAAATTGAAATAGTTCCAACCAGGTTCTTCAATGACTGGACAAAAAATCATGTCCTAGATATGATGATTCTGAATCTAAGACTTTTATAGGTAAGGGCTATTTCTCTAGCTCAGCAAGTTTCCTCTATGAATATCCACCATCTTCCTTTTTCTTTAAAACAACTTTAGTTGGTGTATTAACAACCAATTGTTTCCCTTTATCAGTTCTTGGAATAGCTTCGCCTTCTAGAGATTCATTTTCACTATCAGATAGATGAACAATTCTATCTTTATCTATGTTCTCCTTCTCAGCTCTTGCCTCAGAATCATCAGGATGAATAAAACTATGATTAAAAAATTCTTCCTTGGAAAGCTTGTTCACTTCATCTTCAACTTTCTCATCCTCTTATTTCTGATCTTTCCTAGGAGTTTCATCCTTTGAAGATTCTGCTTCTGATGTTCATATTGACAGTTTCTAAGATGGACATTCTTTCTCATGGGAGTCTTAAACTTGCTTTATGAGATCTTTAGTGTCACCACTGCTTTCTTCTTCTTCCACTTATTCTATAACATTTTCTACTTCAACAAATTTTTCTTGGGCTTTTTCTGGAGTCATGAATTTCTTCCGTAGGGTCTCAGGTAAATCTTCTACCATGAAATATTTTGGTATTGGGATATACTTTGATTCTTTCTCAGTATCCCTTAGAAGGGATTGAACAATTTTATTCTCAGACATCTTCTTCTTTTGTTTCTTTTCTTTAGCTTGCTTCTCAAGCACATTTGTTGTCTTCTCTTTTAAGGCTTTGGATTCAGCAGGATCTCAACCAAAACATGGCTCCCCTACTTTCTTATTTTTCATATCTTACCTCTATTTTTCTACAATCTCATCTGGATAGGATTTTGGTTTCTTCGGTTTTGGAGGTGTGGATTGGAATTCCTTAGCTTTTGGACCTTTTCCATCCTCTTCTACTTCCTTCAACTTCCTCTTCTTTCCATCTTTATTTGATGGTTCTTCCACATCTTGATTTTTCGGAATAGCTTTAGCTTCTTCCTCTGGTTGGTTATAAAATTCTTTGAAATATTTGGAAAAACAAATTTTCATCCACTTCAAAATATCATCACTATATAGCATGACTTTTCAATTTCTAGTCTTTGAACTCCAAGGAATTTTGAAATATTCTAGACACCAAACAGTTATCTTAGAATGAATGGTCGGGTACATGATAATCTGAGCCTTCAGATTTCCATTCTTGATATTCTCGATCGGAATCAGAATATGCTTAACCAAATTAACCTTCCTCGGGTTCACCAGAAAATCTTGAATATAAATATCACTGTTTTTCAATGTGTCCTTATCACCTTTTCTCAGAATGATAAATCCTTGAACCCAAAATTCAAGGATCCGATTATTTGTAGATAAGTGAGAAATATTCGGAATCTATACATCAGTAAGACTGAGGCACTCCATGGATTTCACCTTTACAAAGCTTCTATTGAAATCTGACAATTTTTGGGAACAGAAGTCAGCTTCCCCTTCATATGGAATACCAACTAAGCTAGCTACCTTAGTATATGATAGAGCATAGGTCTTTCCATATATTTTGAAGGAAAACTTCTCTCTTCCTTCTTCCGTAAAGAAACTAACAGATTTATAAAACTCAACAAGCAAATCCAGATATACAAAATCTTGATCCCCTAACTTCGATATGAAAACAGTCACCCATCCATTCAATTTGATGTTCTTTGAAATGATTGAATCATACTTAGCAAAGAAGTTCGGATGCACCAAACTTTCTCTATACACTTGCCACTCTGAAATTGGCTTGATAGTACAAAAATCATTCTGAGAGGATTCTTCTATAGACATTCGGAATTGAGAAAACTTTGAGAAGTTCAGAACGAGCTTAAGTAGAGAGTCATAACTTCAGCATGCGAGAGTTTGAGAATGATTTGGGACTAGAATTGGGGTTCCTTTATATAGGTGTTTGATGTGATGGTTCACCATTAAAACTCAATACAATGGATGAAAGTCCTTCTGATCAGATCTGACGGTTGATATGACGGCTGTAAGGAAAACTTGAATCCGATCTTATGAGGTTTTTAATGAAAAATATCCAAATTTAATGAAAAGAGAAGCCAAAAATTTTAAAAAAACAAAAGAAACTACAAGAAAATAAAGGATTATTACGAAAACTCAGGAAAGGTAACATACCATTTAGATTTCTAGGAAGAATATTCGTAATGGGGAAAATTTTCCATGAAGAACTCTAGATTTCAAAAGATTTTGATTAAGAAAAAGTTTGAAAAACTAATTATGAGTTTTTAGAAAATCATTATTACGAAAAACAAAGAAAATATTCATTATGAAAAAATTGAAAATCTTCATTACGAAAACATAGAAAATATTTATTACGAAAATTTAGAAAATCATCATTACGAGAGAGAAAAAATTGACTAAGAAAAATTTTGACTACGAAAAAATGTTGATAACAAAAAAAATCATTACGAAAAATTTGAAAAATATGACTAAGAAACATTCTATTATGAAAGTGTTGAAAAATCTGACTATGAAAATTTTAATTACGAAAGATTTGAAAATTTTGACTATGAAAATTTTCATTGTGAAAGATTTTGAAAATTAACAAGCAAATGTACTCCCCCTATGAAAATGTGTTTATTAATGTAAGGATATTGGTTTCAATAGAAAGTTAACAAGGAATATTACTTTATGGTTATCATTCCTAAATTTTGTTTAATGTATTCAAATCTATCAAAGGGTATAGATTTTGTGAAAATATTAGCAAGTTGATCTTGTGTTCTGATAAATTGAAGAATGATATCCCTTTTTTTAAATATTCACAAGGTAATCTTCATTACATAATTAACTTATGCTAATGAGGTTGTGATTAATACATTTAACAAATAAAACATTTGAAATCAACATTTTTCCAAGAATAATGATGTTACCTATACCAATAATTTCTCCCTTAGCATTATATCTGAATGTTACTTTTCCTCTTTTCAACTTGAAAATCATTTCAAAAAATTTTTTGTTACAAGTCATATGCTGGGAACATCTACTATCCATGTTCCATGTATTGTTTTTAGTACATTCTTTATTTTCTTGAAAATAAGAATGTTAGACTTTCAGAATCCAAACATTCTTGGATCAGGAATTGTTAGACAATAAAATTTTGGGTATCCACGTTGGTTTAGAAAAATAATCTTTATGAAACCCAAGAGATTGAAAATTATTTAAAGAACAATTTTTCTCCCAATTCCCACCACTTTGACGTTTAGTACAAAAAGGGGCTCTGGATGAAATAAAATAGTTGTTTCTGAAAATAGGTTTTCTATGAGTATAACCTACTTGAGTGGTATTTCCTTGAGGTCGGATTTGAGAATACATTTAGTCAAAATTTTCTTTATCAGATGTAAAGTTTGCAAGAAGTTTTGTAGGGGAATATATTTTGGATTTTAGTCTTATGAATAAATTCTTATCCTCGTCATTATTTCCTTATAGTTAGATTTTTCATCAAAAACATTTATTTTTAAAATAGCATTCTTAAGATCATTAAAAAGTTTTTCCTTTTCAGAATTTACTTCCTTAAGGTCTTTAAGAGTTTTTCTAGAATCTAATCCTTGTCTTTAAGATCTCTAGGGAGGTCTTAAATCACTTTTTTAAGAACTTATTCCCTATTATTTTCCTTATCTAGATTCTTATAAATTTTACAATTTCTTGCTTCTATCAACATGGAAAATCTAGATACTTATTCATATGAAGTTATATCTCCATTATCTAAATATGAAGTATCTTTATTAGAAGAAATATATTCAGAATAGTAATTTTTATCAAGAGATAAATTTGTTAAAGCCTCAACAGAGTGTACCTTGGCCATAAGACGTGTATTTGGGAAAGAAGTAGAACCAATGAATCCAATATTTTTCTGTGCTGATGATTTATATTCAAAAAATTCACTTCCCGAAGAGTCTCCACAGCTAGCACTCCAGGTATTGTTTGCTTTGAGTCTTTTCTTGTGCTTTGAACGATAGAAAATCTTCTTTTTTCTCTCTGAATTCCATTCCTTCATATCCTACTTTTTCAATAGAGGACCACCAGGTCTGATATAAACTATTCTTCTAGATTCATAACAAGTAACTTCCCCATCTTTATTCTCTTTGTAGTCTCTCTTATTGAACATATTTTGATAGTTTATTTGAGCTTCTATATTGTGAATTCTCCTAGAAAGATTAACTAATTCATTCTCAGACTTTTATGTATCACTAGATTCTGACAGAATAGTAACTTTCAGTGACTTTGATCTCGTTACTCTTTCTGGATTCTTGGCTTTCATGTGTTTTGAAGTAGTTGTAAAATCCAATCCTCCATTGTCATTCTTCTTTTTGACATTATTAGCATCTCTCTTCATTCTTGTCTCATGATGAAGAAGAGTTTGAAAAAACTCATCTAGAGAAATTTGAGTGACCTTTCTATTCTCATCAATTGTAGTTCTCTTGGATTATCACTCATTGGGCATGATGTCTATGATTTTATCCACAAGAGATTCATCATCTAATCATTTTTCTCCCATGGATTGTAAACTATTGACAATTTTCATAAACCTTTTTTGTACTTTGATTATGGATTCTCCATAAGGATAGTTAAAGCCATGTTATTCATCTCTTAACATAGCTCTTCTTGCCTCTATAAATTTAGAAGTACCAATAAATATAACTTCATGTTTCATTCAGATACTCTTTGCAGCTTCACATGAAGATATTTGAATATATATGTTCTGAGTCATGGAACATAGTAATGTATTTTTGACTCAGAAATTTGCTTGATATTTTGATTTCTCCTCATTAGTAAAAGTTCTAAATTCCTTATCAAGAATCTTATATTCTCCTATCAACATCATGTAGTTATCAACTCTAGTGTTAATAAGGAAAGTATTCATCTTATCTCTCCAGTACTCATAATCATTTCCATCAAAAATATGAGGTCTGATATGATTTATATTTTCGATAGAACCCAGAATTAAAACTTCCATATTAAGGAAAATCTTTCCACACAAAATTGTTAGTAATAAATGTTTGTATGCAAGAAAAAAAATATCCTATGAAGGGAAAAATATAAATACAGTATCTATAAGAAAAATATGGATCTGAACATTATGAATCCAGAAATATGATTTCAAAAATAAGAAGAAGCAGAATTCTCTTCTGAATCTAATCATGA
Source organism: Viscum album (assembly GCA_963277665.1). Lineage (NCBI taxonomy): Eukaryota > Viridiplantae > Streptophyta > Magnoliopsida > Santalales > Viscaceae > Viscum > Viscum album. Next base: position 1,205,246,630 of record OY728127.1, on the reverse strand, counting down.
GATTAATTCAGATTAAACCAATGCTCTAATACCAATTGTTGAGTTAATACGGAGTATGATTATCTCTAATGATACCAACTAAAGGATCGAAATTATACTGTAGATACTCAATATACAAGAGGGGGTGAATTATATAATTTAAAAAATCCTCAAGGAAATTTTGTATAAACAAATTTCACAACACCTATAAGTCTACACATTTGCTTGATTCCGGAAATATGATTTCGAGAATGCAATTCCGGAAAATTGAATTCGGAAATGAAACATAACGAAAGTTTACAAAGATAAAGATTATATATTAAAGCGTATAGAATCTTACTAAATATGAGTGTACAAGTATATAGATGTATAAGAAATTTATACTTTCCTCAACAAACAAAATGCAGTGGAAAACTTGAAACAAAACAAGTAACAAGTAGTAAATATTTTAACCCAAAGAGAAGGGTATCCAACAACCTTTGATAAAGGTCCCTTGATTTATACTTTCAATAATGTCTATCTTACCCACAATACGGTAAGCCCTTGGTATGAAGATCAGAGTCTGTCTTTCTATCCCCACAAGCCCTCAACTTCAAGGTAGTTGGAACCTCTGTCTTCCTATCCCTAGAAGCCCTCAACTTCAAGGTTATCGGCACCACTATCTTCCTATCCCCGGAAGCCCTCGAATGAACTAAGAAACATTATGAGTCACACAAATAAAATTTGAACAAGGTTTTCAGTATGCACAAATCATGGAAAATCACTCTCTCTAGAAATCACTTCAGTAGCATGTAATCTCTAGATTGATCAAATTGTTTTGAGCTCATTCAAATGAGCTTCTGTTTATAGGAACATTCTAAACGGTCGGCTCCCTCCTCCAACGGTCATATTTTTCCTTGAATTCTGGAGGGAACTGTACATGTGTCAATCAAAAAAAGGTTAGTTAGTAACTAAAATCATGAAATTATTTTTTAATCAAAACATGAGTAAGCAAAAATATGGTTACATAACCAAAATCAATTATTCAAAGTGTAAGAAAAAAATAGTTTGGAGTCTAACAAAAAATACATTCAGAGTCTATAATAAAAGGATTTTCAGATTTTGTATTCCAAGGAGTTCGAAACATGAATTCTATAGAATTTGGAGTCTAAATTTCAAGAAAATTCGGAGTCTGAATTTTTAAGAATTCGAAGTCTGAACTTATAACGTTCGGAGTCTGAATTCATCAGAATTCGGAGTCAGAACTCATAAGAGTTCGGAGTCTGAATTCAGATAAGTCAGAGTCAGAACTCATAAGAGTTTAGAGTCGGAATCCAGAGAACATGGAGTCCGAAATCAAAAGAGTTTGGAGTCTGAATTCAGAGAACTTGGAGTGAGAACTCAAAAGTGTTTGGAGTCTGAATTCAGATAACTCGGAGACAGATTTTGGATACTGAAAACAGAATGCTCTTTATCAAAGTATTATATGATTCTGAGGTTTTATATATGAAACAAAATTTTACACTTAGACAAGATAATGAACCATAAAAAACATGGTAAGGATAAATTTCCTAGGGGAAGGAAAATTTTCTTTATGAAATTAAGACACGGGTTAAATGAAATTTTCCTTGATATAAGGTGTTTGTGATTTTCAAAACATGAGGATTGGTAAAGTCATAAGAAAAATTTATTGACTCAACAATCTCCCCAAACATGAAGGAATGGAAAATTCAAAATAAAACCTTATTGACTCAACACAATAATATTCATTATTCTATCCATCCTAAGAATTACATGTCACCATACGTGTGTGCGTACGGTCGGTCGTCTCCACGACGTGGTGTAGTTTGTTATTCAAACACATAATTATTTGGATGGGTATAATAATGAATATAAATGATGTAAATAATAAATATAAAATGTTAAGGACTCTGTTTAAATAAAAAATACCATTCAATTACATATGATTTCACCATCAATAGAATGGTATTGTTTCTCTTACGTACGTACGGATTACTGTCTCCACGAACGCGATGAGATTAAATACCCATCGTTACCATTCAAGAATAATTTTTTTTTTATGATTAAAAATTATGTTTTAAAACTTTTATCATTCTAGATTTTAATTAAATACATCATATACATAACAAATACGACTTACTTAATAAAACATATAACAAAAAATGAATCAGTTAACACCCGAAACAATGATACTACTAAAATATTATTTACAAAGAAATATTAGAAGATCATATATGATTTCATATTTATGTATGTGGTTATTTTATAATTTAAAAACAATGTTTTAACTATTATATAGGAATTTAATGTACCCTCTATCAAGGAAAAGTAAAAGGTAAGGGTTAACTCTAAAATCTCTTTATTATATGTGGTTGTTTAAACATGAGTATCTACTTAGACCTATTTATCATCCACATCTGTGTTTCTTAAAAATTTATTTAAAAAAATATTTACAATTTCTTAGACTATGGGTTAATTCCATTTTTACCCTTGTTTGACTTTTTATAAAAAAAATTATAAAAGAATCATTCCATCATTTTCTAAACAAGGTACTTTATGACCTTTTCGACAAAATTTAGGAAAGAATGTTTTTCTAACATATACAGTGGGTGTGGTTATTTTCCTCCATTATAACACCTTCAAAGCTTCCCTTACAATATTAAAATAATATTTTCAAAATAAAAAATTTCTTTTATAAATATGTGACTTTTAAATAATTTCAAAATAGAAATAGAAATTTCTCTCAAATAGTTTTGATTTCATATATGTCAACATCCTTTGATGGATTTTACACTTGTTTGATGGTATATTATTTTGTTACAATCATCCATATTTTATTGATGTTTTTAGGATATGTTTGATTGTTGATGTATTATTTTTATACTATTCATAGATTATGTATAAAGTATTTATATATCTTATGCTGGTTTTAATAAGAATGTTTATGTTATTTTTAAACATTTTTATATGAGGAATGCAATAGACTAATTAAGTGATGGGTGGATCCCACTCTAGATCCTTGATGCATCGGTAAGACTCATGAGACATACTAGTGTCTTGGAACAAGCCCTTGACAAAATCATATTTGTAGTCTTGGAAAGAGGCCTTGACTATGTGGTTATGAAGTCTAGAATTTTCATTCCATCATTATGAAATTGTCTACTGATATTACAAGTGATTATTTGAAAAGTAGAATATCCATATGAATATGTAAATTAAATTATTTTGATTTATATTTTCCATATTATACTAAATTTTATGTTTTAAAAGGATTTTTTTTGTAGTCATATATATTTCCTTAACTGTTTATGCTTATTTATGAAAGATTAAACTATATTGTCATCCTTGAAGAGCATCTGAGCTCTCCCCTTTCTATGTTTTATTTTTCCTAGGATGTGAAGAAGTATTTTATGGTTGACCTATTGGGATAGGCTAAGGTTATAATTGCATTCATATGTGAAAAAATGTTGTTAATGTTTTTATTTGATAATGTAATGTAAAACTTATGTATGCATCTATTACTTCCAAGGCTACTAAACTAATCAGTATTTTGAGACATAATCTCTTGTTATCATGTCAATGTTATATAATAATGCACCAACTATGGGTAATTGGGGTCGGATAATTACAATACATGAAATTGTGATGTTATAGATTTGTTGTGTTTTGAGATTTTCTTTATACATTTCTGCTATTCCATGGGAAGTTATATAGAGTATAATTTGATTAATCAATGATTAATGGCCACTGGATAGATTTCATAAACTAGATTTCATTGTGTGGGAATGTTAAATTTTGTCTATGGGTAAAAATCCATGTAATGGAAAAAATCATCTTTTTAATCTGAGCCGATGCATTTTTCATCTTAACATAAAAAAGGGATTCATGAAGTGTAAAAGATTACATGACATGTAATTCCTTGAGTTGAAATTTTTAGACCAAATTTAAATTGTTGATTCTATATTTGGTTGGTATTACTTATTATCTTAGCTAGTGCTCATACCATTGGTGATTCTGGGTCTCTTCCTTTCATAAATATCGATTCATTCTGTGATTTATCAACATGGCTTGGTGCTTCATCTCCTTCTGTTGGGAAAAAATCTCTCAAGGTAACATTGAAGTATTTTTGGGTTGGTTGTGTTTGTTGACAAAGCAGGTTTCCATGGATATTTTTCGAGTTCCCAAGAATTTGTTGAAAATTCTTGTTGACAAAGAACGATGACAAAGGAAAGGACGATCTGGAGGCGGTACAAAAGAGCAGTACAAGGTGGCGCCATTTCCCAGTGTTTACCAAATTTTTAGGGTCCAAAATTTGGAGGTTGGTGAGCATCGTGAAAATAGGATTTCCATGAAGATCATAATTTAATATGGAAAAGGCATGAATTTCGCGAAGATAGGATTCATGGTTTGGAAATTGCGAAGACCAGAAGAATGGAGGCGGTGAGTCTTCGCGATTACGTCAAGCTTCGCGAACAGCAGAGGCTGAAGCGCATCATGGCGGAGAAGGGATTCGCGAGGGAGCTTCGCGGCGAAGTCACGAAGGTATGTTGACGGTGATTCTTCGTGACTACGTCAAGCTTCGCGAACAGAAAAGTGTCGTGGTTCTTCGCGATTTGGACAGAATTCCAGCGGAATCTTTGGAGCTTCGCGATTTGAGATGACATGGCGTTGACTTCACACAGAAGGGACGAGGGTCGATGGAATCGCCTATAAATAGAGGCCGACCCCCTTGAGATAAGTAGAGAGATTTTTCAGAGAAGTTCATTTTCTCTCGTTTTGCAAAGGTAGTTCGCGGAGCCAGTGTGCTTCGCGAAAGAGGAGCTTCGCGGCGGCTATTGTAGCTCCGCGAAAGTTGTGTGCTCTGCGTTGGCTCGGTGATCTTCGCGAGAGAAGTTGGTTTGCAATGAGTTGAGCTTCGCGGGAGTTCTTCGCGAGAGATCTTCGTGAGAGAGCTTCGCGAAAAGGCAGGAGCTTCGCGGAGGCTTGTTTGAGCTTCGCGAAATTGGGAGCTTCGCGAAGTATGATGTTTTGCAAAGGTGTTTCCAAAAGGAATTGCCCAGTGTTCAGAGGCAAAGAGGTATTCATCAGTGGATGAAATTTGGACATTAATAGAGCATCCATCATCAGTTAAGGATGCACTCTCTCATGCAAATGAAGAGACCCACAGGTCTATAAACTGTGAGTGAATCCCTTCACAGAGTAGTGAGCTTGTGAAGAGGAAAAAGGTGATCCTCTCCACCGGTAGTGAGCCAGAGAGAGAGAGACAGGGAGTGACCATTGGGAAAGCAGTGAGATGACCCTAAACCTTGTAAAGTATGTGAGCCTGGGCATATAAGTGATCTAGCCTGAACATTTTAATCCACAGCTAGTGAAGTTTAGTGGAATTGCTACGACTGGAAACTTTTCGGCGTATGCTCCTTAGACGTAGCCCAGTGAGGGTGAACCAAGTAAAAATATTTGTGTCTGCCTGGCTGCATCCCTGCATTGCATCTAAAGCATAACCATCAGATAAAGATAAAGAGAAGTGATCAATATAAACACATAAGAGCAAATGAAGTGACCCTTGTAATAAAGAGGTCAAGATCCAGTGGGGCAGAAAGACTTTTTTAAAAAGAATATCCATACCCTGATTCACCCCCCCCCCTCTCAAGGTATATAGGCCCCTATTGGTCCTAACACCTTGGGTATTCCTTCCTCTCAGTTTGTCCCTTATTTATGGTTGTGGCACAATATTTTATTACTATTGGTAATAAAATTGTGTTTTCTATAAATCCATTTTAGTCTCTAGTTGTTCGTTGTCTTTTGAAAAAAGAAATCATGCATTCAAATACTCATTGTCAAATAATTTTAGGTTTTCAAAACTATTGAGGTGGGTGGATCTATAAAATTATTTTAATTTCTTGTATTTATATATATATATATATATATATTTATAAATATTTTAGGTGGAATTTCATGAATTAAAACCGAAAATAGAAGGGGTTCGCATTTGAAGTGGTTTTCTTCTTTGAAAAAAATTAAATTCCATGATTTGAAATGGAGAAAATTTATTTTCACACCCTAAAGTAGATTATCTCAGCATTAAAATTTTATTATAAAACTATGAGCATAGATTTTAAAATATAAATTAAAAAACATCTCAATATAGGAACCTTGGGTACATAGAGATACAAACACAAGTAGCCATAGTTTTTGTGACACCACTTGGAGGTAATATCATGTATGTCGATAGTCTATAGCATTCTTCAATGATAGTTTGATCCAACGGTACACATTGATTTTATTGTGAGTAATTGTATGTATTTTCTCATAGGTTGGAGCCTGACTAGAAGGTGAAATGTTATTTCTTATTGTTTATTACATGATATATTATTTCCCTGATTTTGGATCACATTTGTATTTATAATTTGGTATATTTAAAAGGTTTTTTTGCTTTGGAAATTATTGGAAGAAATTTGTAAAAACTCAAGGATTGTTTGAAAAAGGTTTTCAATTTTTATATTTATATAAATGAATTTAAAACTATTTTTTAATGCATGGATTTATATATTCTTTTTTTAGATATTGTATAAATCTATATGAAATATCATACTGGTATCTCTTTATCAGACCCTACTTTTTTATGTTTGAGGTTGTATACCTTTTTGCATTATTTAAGTAAAGCGATGAGTATTTAGTGGCATGTAGAATTATCATGATGTAGATGTCTTATTTTGGAATAGTTTTTAGATGTGATATTTGGCCACATGGAGAATTTTTAATAAACCTGACATTATTTATGGTTTAGCTTGTTTGGATCAATTGTATCAACCATTGTTTCTACTTTATTACCCATGTTTTATATCTTTTTTTATTATATATGATACTAATTTTTTAATCATTGTTTTACCCCACCTCATGATGGGATGATTTGGTTGACTGGACTAGCTGAGTTAGGTTAGTCTATTACAATTTCGTATCAAAGAGGATACTTTGCAAGAAGTGTTTCAGCACAGCCTAAGTCACTTCTGTGTCTTGGGCAGACAAAAGTAGGATCATCAGAAATTATATTGTTAGATTAGAATAAGGACTTTTCCTACTCACTCTTAATACATAATCTTCGATTCCATGGTTTTCCTGAAAATATTTACTGAGTCCTATACAAAGTATTTTGGTTTGTTTAAATAAATTGAATGAAATGTTTATTTAAATTAACCTATCTAAAATGGTGTAGGACTGGGCGTGTGTAAGGTAATTTGAATAAACTCAAAGGAGAGTTCATTTATATAGACATGGTCCTTTAAAAACGTGTTTTCTTTTTTAATGTCCTTCATAAATGGTTCAAATTATTTTTATTTTTATTTGTTTATTCTTGTTTTTAATTAATTTGTTTTTTGGAATTTCTTCATGAAAGATTGTTTATTTACATTTTTTAATGTAAATTTCCTCCTAGAGGAGATCTTCTAGAAAATGGAGGGGAATCAATGAGGTAGGTTCTATAGGTGGACCCTCTAGTGGACCGTTCGTTGGTTAAAGTAGTGATTTGTACCATTCAAACTCTAATGATAGTGGGAATATTGATCCTAAGATTAGTTGTGGATCATATCTAAAAATTCAGTTAAAAAATCCACCTATCTTTTGTTTGAAAAATGACCAAAATTTTTATAGTAGATTCTTGAATTAGTTAATAGGATCTTTAGGTTTTTTAGAACTCTAAAGGATCCCTAAGTGGGGGTTTCTAAGTATATGCTCGAAGGTCCAAGAATAAGATGGATGACTCAATAGTCCGAGATATGTTGCAAGAGGGTCATACACGGATTTATTTAAAGAATTTAATTAATTATAATTTATCTCTTGAGATATTATTTTCAAAGAAGACCTAGTAGTTTATGATGTTAGAACTTGGGTAGCGTACAGTATTAGAGAACTCCACTAGCTTTGCAAAATTGGTGCATCTAGCATTGGATCTTATAACCATGATTACCTGAAGGATTGAAGATTGATATGGGGTTGAAGGATAATGTTTGGTAAATTATAGTTCTTTTGGGTCTTAAAATATTTTTGTATTTATTGGAAAAATAATATTTTGTTGGATCAAATAGAGCTAGAAGGATATGCTTTGACAGAGCTTCAATGGGTGCAGTAGTTGGAAAGGGTGATTCTTCTGGTCAGAAAAGAAATTTCCAGAGTTGTCAGTTTTTTGCAGGACTATTTTAAAGGGATATAAATAGAAACAAAAACTTATTTGATTCTATTATGGGGGCGTAGTCATTCTAGCCCTAAGTAAATGGTGGATCCTATAAATTTTTGACATTATGGGTGATCTGGCCATCTGAATTGTTTCTATGATAAGATGTCACAATGTTTTTTAGTAGGAAACACTTTTTTTATGGGGTTTTATGTTCATTTTGATGATTCCATGGTTGTGTTTTTCTCATTATCAAGCCAATGTGGATTCCCTGGTGGCTACTTTTGGATGAATTTATGCTGCAAAATGTGCATTAGTGGAATTTGATGCAGGTCCATCTACTGTTAGTGGTATGATGATTATTTGATCTTCTATGGTTATATATTTTTTGATATAGTTTCTACTCATTGTTTTTTATTGTCATATTTGGTTGAGGTGTTTGTATTTCATTCAGATCTTATGTCATTATATTTGGATCTTTCCGTTACTTTGGGATAGAGGTTTGAATATGGTTTCAAAATCCCCACATGTCGGGTGGTTTTGGAAGACATTGAAGTTGTTTGGGTCATCTAAGTGATAATTTTTACATCATTTACATGATTATTAGGATGTAATTAATAACTTATATGTAGGCCCAGATAGATTTTTATCATCTTAAGTTGAAGTTCATAACCACCGATGGATTCACAACTTTTTTCCACTGTGAGTGGGACTCTAGATGTAGAAGGTAAGGGCTAGTTGTTCTTTATGCAAGCTTAATCTAATAAAATTTTTCATAAATGATTCTTGATGTAGTTTACCTATTCTTGGGTAGTCATCATCCTGCTATTCTGTGTGCATAACTTGAGGTATTTCTGGATTATTTTTGTTGTTTTTCACCACAGGAAGTGGTTGATTTTACTATTGACCAATTACCTGGAATAGCTCCCATTTCTATACCATTTTGTTGAATGGAACCTACTGAGTTTGTGTAACATAATGTTCATTATGGGGACCTAAAGGTGATAGAATTTATTCTTTATAGCCTATCACTATGGGATTCTCCTTTACTAATTTCTAAGAAGGTAGATGAGATCCTTAGACATTATATTGACTATGGGATGTTCAATCAAGTGACAGTTATGAACAATATCATTTTATAATAATTATTGATCCATTTCATTAGATTATAGGTTATTATTAGTTTTTTATAATATTCTTATGGTATGGGTACCGCCTTTTGAGATTCGTAGAAGAGGATATACCCAAGACATTATTTTAGAGTAGATATGGGAATTTTGTGTTTCTGGGAATGCCATTCGGACTTAGTAACACTCGTATGGTATTCATTACAATGAAGAACCTAGTATTTCATCCGTTCCTGGACTCTTTTATTTTTTTCAAAGATGATATACTTGTGTACTCAAATTCAGAAGAGGAACATAGAGACCATTTGGATATCTTTCATCAAACATGGAGGGAACATTGTAAGTATGGTTGTATTTCTTTGTGTGTGTTTTGGATCGGAGAAGTGAAGTTTTTGGGGAATGTGATATATTAGAGGGCCATCTCATTTGATCAGGAAAAGGATTAGGAAGTAATTTACTAATAGTGTGACATAGACAAGCTTCATATCCATTATATATGGGGTTTGATAGGTTACTATATAAGGTTTGTTTAATACTTATCCAAGATCGCATCATTGATTAACACAATAACTCATAATGGTGTAAATTTTGAAAAGAACTAAATGTTATAGAGATCTTTTGAGGAAAAAAATTGGTTTTTGGTTTAATCGTCAATTTTTAATTCTCTCGAAACCAAGACTGAGTTTTGATGTTTCCTATAATTATCTTTCTGTAGGTTTGGGATGTGTATTGATGTATGGGAAACGTGTTGTGGCTTATGGGTCATGCCAGTTTAATCCTCCAAAGAAGAGCTTCCCTAAAAATGATCTTGATTTGGAAGATATTATACATGCACTCAAAACATGGCATCACAATCTCATTAGAGAGCGGTTTATAGTGTATTCTGATCAGTAAATACACAATTATATTTTCACTCAATGAGATGTAAACATTTGAATGATTCGCTGGGGTGAGTGTCTTCATACATTGGATTTTGATATCATGTATACCATTAGGAATGGGAATGTGATTGCTGATGAATTATGTTTAGAATTACTGACACAATCTATTAATGAATTACTTCAACATTGGACTGTGATTTGTTTTTTTATTTGATAATGTGACATTGGGAGTGGAAGAGTTAGTGGACATGTATTATTAGCTTCAATAAAAGGTAACTTGTCTTTTTTTGAGTGAGTTTGACTTTAGAAGATGATAAAAATCATGTTCTGACACATAGGAGAAATCCTAAATGGTGGGGAGGCCTCATGTGAGTTTTCTAGGTCCCCCAGTTGAGTATTGTGCTTTTGTGGCATGTTTATTGATCCATTTTTCATGATATTTCAGTTTAAATTATGTTGAGATGAGTCACATTGGTCTATGAACCCTGGGGATAAAAGGATTTACCATGATTTGAGATGTTGGAATTTGTTGTCGGGGATGAGGTTGTCATTTATTAATCTTGTATTGCAGTGTCTCACTTTTAAAAGAGTTGAGGCGAATCATCGAAGACCTACAGGTATTTTACATCCTTTACCTATTACAGTATGGATGTGGGATGATATTTCAATGGAGTCTATTTTCAGTTTACCAAAAAATCAAAGTGGGAAGGATGTGATTGAGTGATTGTGTCTTTCAAATAGTTTCAACTCACATAGTACATTGTGAGTTGAGAAAACTACATATGTTGGAATAGAGATTTTTCGAACCCTTTGAGATCATTGAGAGAATAGGGAGGGTGGCCTATCAGTTTCAATTACCATCTACCTTGATTTATATACATGACGTTTTTCATGTTTCCATGTTTAGGAGGTAAATATTTGATTTTTCCCCTTTTATTAGAATAGAGGATAATCTTCTTGAGCCTGATATCACATTGGTTGTGTAGTCAGTTCAGATTATTGACTGCCTAGATAAGATACTATGTAGACAAATGATCCCATTAGTCTTTTTATTATGGAATTGTGGATAGGATATCCAAAAGACATGGATGTGGGAGTAGTTAATGGGGCACCAACATTCATCTATTTTTGTGGATCTAGGATATTGATATCTTTCTTAGGATATAAATATTTTATGGTGGAGGATATTTTAACACCCCATTACATTTCTCTTGAGAATTTTATGATATGTGTTTTTTGTTTCCGCTTTTTGTTGGGAATGTATTTCTTACCATGAATTGGGTGTATAACAGTAATTTGAAATTTAGAGATTTTTTTATTTTCCTATTTTCCCTTGACTTTTCTTCTGTAGTCTAGGTAGTTGCATGAGGTGTAATACGATTATATGATTCTTAATAACTTCTTGACCTATTTCATAAACCGGATTACACTGCATGATAAATTTACCCATTGTGTAAGGGATACATCATTTAATTTTTAAAATCAAGTTATTAATCAGAGGTGACACATTTTTTGAGGTGTCATAAAAAAGGGATTACGAACGTGTAAAATATTACATGTTGTGTAATTCCCACATTTTCATTTTTAGTGGTCTTTATAGGTTTTGAGGATTCATTTTATAGTGAAACCTTATTTTCATGGCCAAAGCTCTAAACCTGTGTTATTTTTGGTGTCTTCCTTCCATCCAGAACAATTCATTCATCATTTGATTAGTAGGGTTAGGTGATTAATCTTTACAGGTAATCCTTCTTCTTGGTTTCTCATTTTTTTGAGTTTGTAGCAACGTTTTTTGTGATAATTGGTAATAAGGTTGTGTTTTATAACTATCATTTTCCATCTCTAGTCATTCCTTGTCTTATGAAATATTATATTGTTGTTTTAAATCCCGGTTTTCATAGGTGGTTAGGTTTTATACACTCTTGCAGTAAACAGACCTATTTAATTGTTTTAATTTTTTGAATGGATTATTTTTCCTATTGTTTTCTTCATATTGTAATAGGAATTTCATGCGTTGAAATTGAAAATATCATGGGATCATGATTGAAAATGGTTTTTTATCAAGAATGGAATTTACTTTATTTGAAATGGATAAAAAATGGGTTTTCATACCCTAAGGAATATTAGATTGGATTTTAGTTTTTTTATAAATAAGTTATCATGGTTTTTCAAAAATAAATTGAAAAACATCGCACATTAAAAACCTTGGGTACACCGAGATAGGTACATGGGTAGCCGTAGCGTGTCTAACACCACTATGTGGTAACCACTAGTTTGTTGATTTTCTATGAAAGGTATTGATGTTACTTGGATCCAACCATATGACTTATAAGGTTTGGGAGTGTTTAGTACATATTTCCCCATAGGTTAAAGATCAGCTAGTTGGTGCAATGTTATTTCTGGTTATTTAATACATGATAGATTATTTCATGGATGTTTTCTTACATGTGTATTTATAATTAAGTATATTTACCAGGTTGTTTTTGGATTCAGAAATTATGGAATGATTTTTCTGAAAACTAATGGATTTAATGAAAAATTATTTCAAATTATTTATTTATAAATGATTTTAAAACTATTTTTTAAATCTTGGATTTGTGAAATCCTATTATTTAAACATGAATAGATCACTTGATGGTATCCTACTGGGATATGTTTTTGATAACCTACTTCTTTCCTTGGGTGGTTGTAGACCTTGTATCTCAAATTTTAGGTAATGGGAAGAGTACTCTATATTATTTTTCATTCTCATTACATTGTTGATTCATTTGGGAATAGTTTTTTGAATTATCATTAGGACACATGGAGTCTTGTTGTCTAGTTTTTTCTTTATGTTTTAGCCTATTTCGATCAGTTGTAACTCCCATTATTCGAAATTTTATACACTAGTGTTATATCTTATTTTTCTTATATATTAGACTACTTTTGATATCTTTGTTTCACCACACACTCTGATAGGTTGATTTGGGTGACTGGTCTGGCTGACAAGGCATGGTATGTTACATGTATAATCCCATATGAGTTTATATTCAATGTGATTTTCATGAGTGTATTCTCATATTACAAAACATTATTTATGACTTTAATTATTTTGGATTATTTATTTAATGATGAATGTGTATTAGAAACCATTATTTGTATTAACTAATAATATATTATAATAGTGTGTGTGTTTTACTATATTAAATTAAAACTATATTGTGGGGATTAATTTTTAAATGGATTTTGGGTGAATATGAGGTTGTATACTAATAGGTTGTGTTCCCACACACAACATATACATTATAGTGTGTATATAGATTTCTTAAATGATTCTTTAAATATAAATTTGTATTCTAATTTCAGTGGTGTTCCCTATTTGTTCATCTAAATGCATTAAATTATGAGATGTTTGTGGGGACATTGATTTATATGGATATACAAATCCTTTTTTAGTTTGGTAAAAATTTTTGTCTCATTTTGGATTGTGGGATGTAAAGGGATTTATCATCCACTTATCTCATTTGTGAAATTTTATATTTTTTGTTCACATGGGTATAAAATCATTGTTATGGATTGTTTATTTATAATATATTTTGATTTAGTTTTTATATACCATTTATTTGTTATATGTTTTTGTTTTTTATACCTTTTTTGGTTGAATTACATTTTATCTTTTCGATATGCCAAGGAATGTATAATATATGGACACATCATTCAATATTTAGTTTAAAAATAAAATTATTATTTTTCTAATGTGAGTGAGGGTGTGATTTTTTCAAAAATTAAATGGATAATATAGAATAAAATCATGCATGTATTTGGTGATTATGAACACACATTAGTTTTCATAATGTATTTGTTGAGGTAAGAGATATGACAAACTTGGCCATATGAAACAATATTCCATCATTAAAAATTGTCAATATTTTTTAAAAAATAAAATAAATTAATTTTATTAAAAATATTTATATTTTAACTATTATTTGATGGATAAAAAATAACCATGTCACCAAAAATTCTATCATTATATAAAAATAATGATTCAAATCCTCAAAAAATAAACTATCAGAAGTCAAACATCACAAAATATTTATTTATTTAAAAAATAATTTTTAATTATATTTCTAATTAGATAAAAGATAGTATTAATTTATATCCACCTACCAAAAAGTTTCATCCCTAAGTATGAAAAATTAAAAATTAAATATCATGATTATTATAAATATATCATTCAAATAAAAATAAAGACCCACATCCCTCTAGAAATAAATATCCAATCAGATATTCCAAGATATGGAAAAGAGATATATATATATATATATAATGTATGTTTGGGATTATTTTCCTTTGATATGGTGTTTATTCTCGCTTCCATTGAGATAGAATCATTGTATGATAATTAAATGCCTTTAAAATATCTCTAGAATGTACTTTAACATGAAAAAAGGTGGTTAAGGCACATAATGTGGGATAGAAAGGGAAATAATTAATTCTAAAATTAAATCACATATCATTCATATCTTACTATAATTTATACATACAATTTAAAAATCATATGAATTACTAAATATACTATCTCAAAACAGGTGATCATATTTAGAACACATGGCTAACTAATCATGTTAAACTATATCCTTCCATAGAAAAAAAAAGTTTCTATCATGGTTTAAAGATATTTCATTCAATATTTAAATTAAAAACTTACAATATTTTATATTCTCATTTTCGAACACCAAAAAAATCAAAAGAAAAGTCATATACAAGATTTATTGTGATATAATTTCACATATCAAAAAACAGTCCACCAATAAAACCCACTAGAGACATCAATATTCATAAAAAATTACCATTATATCACTTATGATACTATCTCATGATTTTTATTTAGAGACATTGTATTTCTGCAACACCCCCATGAATGGATTTTTCTATCTACTTAACAGTTTATAATTTAAATCAATAGTCCCCAGTAGTTTCTCAATAATTTTTATATTCATTTCTATGTCTTCCACATACTAAATCGATATCAGTTATTGATATTATTGATGAATTTTAATTTTATAAATTTAGTATGTATCATTAACTATATTATTTCATTTTGGTAAACAAAATTGGTAAGACACTTCAATGATACATTCAAGAACATCACATTATTCAGATTCAATTTGTTCCTCGATATAGGAGACCCATAAAAAATTATCCAAAATTTTAAAATAATAGTGTTTTCATTATAAATCAACAATATTATTAAAAAATTATTAAATATACCTGAATCATTTTAATCAAATCCATATTCTTCTATATGAATCTAGGCCCCAAAGGTTCAAATTTTTCCACAATGATCTGACATAATGTGAATCGACACAGTCTTCCATACAGAGACTCAATTGGTTTCATACGAATAATATATTTAAAAATTTCATTTTATGAGAACTCCATAAATGAAATATGGATTCCATAACAGATATTGAAATATAGAACACATGATTTAATAATTTCTTTTAATATTTGAACAGTATATTACATTTTTCTATCTATGTATGTATTATAATCAATATTCATTTTAAACTAAATTCCCAGAGACATATGTGTTTCATTCAATAATATAGATATGAAATAAGAATAATTATATGATATAATTAGATTTGAAAATCCATGATTTTTAAAAATTTACATAATGTAAATCATGAACAATTCTTCCATAGAATACATATCATTAATTGGAAATAAATGTGGACTTTATATGTTACTCTAAAACCACAAATATAATGTCACAGTTCCATGGTGACCATGGAATCCTAACCCTTAAATACAAGGAAATATATTCCGATTCATACAATAACATTTTTAAATATTACAATAAACTATATTTCCATTGATTCTATTCTATTACATGTTAATAAATAAAATGTATGCAAATGAATTTGGAAGCTTTCTTCACAATTCCAAAAACCCAACAAAGATGCTTAATAACATTAGAAATATATGTAAATCTAGGAATAAATACCTTATTTAAATTATATAAATGTTCTACAAACTACATAAATTTAAATGTACCACTATGATATTATTGAAATACATAGTCAAATCTGGTTCTAAGACCTAACCATTGTTTATATCCCCATTATTTTAGATGCCTCGTAGCAGTTCACACTCATAATCAACTATATTTGATAAATTTACATTCCCCTAATGAATAAAAATTATCTTTATAGTTGAAAAAAACAAAAAATCACACTATTATTCTATATCTAGCATGATATAAGCTAAGATACCCTTCAATTACTAATTCCCTTTAGAATTATTAATAGCAAGAGACACAATTTCCCTATTAATTTAATAAACCATCAATTCACCCTTCCTATGAGTATACATTATTTCAAATTAAAATGCATATAAATATTTAGAAGAAAATTACATTCATAAACTCAAATATCACCATGATAAAATATTCATCAAATTCTTTAATCTAGAAGGAATCATATATTTATCCTCAATGAGAGAGTATATAAAAATGATTAACACATGAGTTACCTAATATTACTCCAAATAATGTATAAGATAATTTTTTTCTAAAGTATTAAAATATATTAATACATATAAAATGAGATTAACTATTTTCACAAAAAATCATCAGAAAAATAAAATTAATTAATAAAAATATAAGAAAAATAATCTTCCATGGTGATAAAAATAAAATTAGGGTTGAGGTAAGCTTCCTAATGAAATCCTCAAAATATCTTCCATATATTCTGCTCAATTAAAAAATACAATCACATAAAAATTGACACTTAATTTTTATATACAATTTATATATTTCTTGAATTATTCATTGTCAATACATGAAGAATCCCATAAATCATAAAATACCAAAATCATTATTGGGATTCATCGAGGAAATCACAATTTCAACATTTTTTTATCTAAATAAATTTATTTAATTCGCATAAGATTTCCTAGAAACATACCTTATTGAATCCAAAATATTATATGGGGAATCTTGAATATAAATTATTATCAAATGATGTCAGTAAAATAATACATTAATGATTTTGTTGATCATCCTATGATATTGAGTAAATAAAAATATCATCATCAAGCACCACTAAAATGGTATTAACTTTTTTTTGAATACTATTATCCCAATATTATAATTAATAAATCTAAATGGTAAAATTGAAAATTCATAACTACCATAACATCATAGGAATTCTATATTCATATTTTATTTCTCCCTCACCCTCTAATGATGATATCGATATTGATGTTTGATCATCAAAAACAAATAATATTCCTTTATCATATAAAAACATATACAAATATAGTGTAAAAGGAAATTTTTTCTTCACAATTATTTGATATATAAATTTTTTATTAATAGATAAATTTAAAATATCATCAAACTTATTAGAAAATTACATAAGAGTTTCCAGTTGAGAAACACTATATAGAATAATATCATTGTTCTTGAGATAATCCAAATTCACAATAGATTATAACTACTACTTTGGTCCCATTCAGTAAGTGGTTAAATAAATTAGGATAGATATTTGGGAAAGGATAGAGAAAAACATGACTTCTATTTATGGAGGTAATATTGGGAAATAGTTTTTAATGTAATTGAAGTCTCTATATAAAACTATAGGTATTTTTTACAATTTTCATCTCTTTATAGATATCATAACCATTATCACTTACTAATTGGAGTTGGAATGAGTCTGATGAAATTTTATATCATTAATTATTAAAATAGAATCCCACGACCATTAAAACGAGTATATAACTCCATATTGTGGGGGAAAATAATTCATTTGATATAATAATCTATTTTAGAACTAGATGCCACCAACAAATCCATTTTGAAGATATGGATTTTATTTAATATTTAGAACCAAAAAAATTCTGAATATTTTCATATTTATAATCATGATAGAAAATGAAATAAATTTTAAATATTACACATATATATTATCTCATAGATTTATGAACACTATTAAATGACGAATTATCATAATTTTCAACACTAACTGATGTATACCTAAAAATAAAAAACAATATGATTCTTCATATCTGAAAATTTCAATGTAAAAATATAATAAATAATTATACAAGAATAAATGGTAATTTATCCCAATTGAACTTTAGAATCCTTAGTTATGTTCTCAACAACAAAGAGTCTACAATAATACATATGAGGTGAAGTAGACTGCTTTTAATGAGGAATACCTATAGTAAATTGAGTTCTATACAAGGACATCACCAATGAGTCCAGTATTATCTATGATCCCTATGAATTTTTAGATAGTCCTATACATGTACATTATGTGATAAATTCACAAAATATCTTCATGATATATATCTTTCCACACTAATGGAAAATATTAGGTGAAATTGTGGAGGGATTGGTTACATGGCTCACTCAACTATACTAATAGAATATAGAAGTGTTTATTTCCTAAGAAAAACCCCAGAAGTTCCCTTTATATTTATTTAATATATAATTTCACTTCCTATTATGTGTAATAAATGATTCATTTTCCCATTTTGATTATGAAAGGAAATGGGTTCACTTTATGTCTCCAAAATATCAACCGATAAAAAATTTCAATGTTCCGAAAAACATCAACATGGGTATAAATATTCAATAGGATAATTATTTTCGGAATATTTATTAAAATAATTCATTAAAACATAAAATCATTAGATTTTAAAGACCCTGATCCTAGTATCCCAGAGTTGGTGACTTACTTTATTACATTGTCATTGATAAAATAATCAAATCCCAATGTACCAATCAGTTTAGTAGTTTTTGAATCCATATTACAAACATGAACAATTCATTACAAGTTTAAAAGAATTACAATGTAGAAACATCATTGGTAACTCCCAAAAATTCATAGATTAACCAAAGAAGTCATTCATAACATTCATCTTCATATCCTGGGAAAAATAATACATAAGAAAGGAGTGATCTAAGATGCTCATTAAGGGTTTCTAATAAAACAGAAGAATAAATAATAAGTAATGTTGAATTAATAAAAGGACACAAATGATTAAATCATAATCTTGAGATTAATAAGGGAGGAATAAAATCGGAATAAATAATTCCACTTAAATAATCTCATGATGTGTAACCAGGGATATTCTACTAGTTAAATTATCACATGATTTATCAAATAATAATCTCATAATCAGGGAGTGAATAATTCAATTAATCTGAAAACTATCATCATGTCCTTGACCAAGACAACTATAAATTATTTAGACCATAGCAAAAACCATATCTAAAAATGGGTATAGCCTATTTCATGTCCATATCTGTTTTTTTTTCATGGGACATATAGATGAATCGAAGGGATTTAGAGGGCCCCTCCTGTAACATACTAATTCCAATAAATTCTTCATAGTAATATGGTTAGACCTAAACAACATATACATCGAAAATGTAAGTAGATTTCCACAATCGAAAAATATAATCACTAAACATTTTGAGTAGTATGGTGAATTGCATCATGATAGAACATCCAAAGTCAAACTGATCATGAAACATTTAACAAAATATGATATATAATAAGAATAAAAGATAAATCCCAATAAATCATGAAATTTAATAGGTTCTTAAGAATCTAATCATACTCATAGAAAATCATTGAGCAATTGTTGATTTAAATACCCCTTTTACTTTGAAAAGTAGAGTTCTTTTGGAAAAAAATATTTATTTTCATAATTGGTTTTTATAAAACCAATAATTAAAAAATATTTAATATCATATTGAATGTAGTGATTTTATAAATATAATGTTGTCTTAAAATATATAATATATGGTACCTGAAAAATGGTAAGAAATCGGGAAGTTACCTTCAATCAGGTTTTCATATCGGGATAAATTTAGAAAAGAACCCTATAAAACATGTATTTCCCCATAAAAAATGATCTATACACAAGATTTTGTAATATATACACATAATTTAGAATATTTATAAAGTGATGATGAATAATAACATTGGTGTATAGATGGATAAATCATAACTTGAATGAAAATGGAAATTCGGGATGAAACCCTTACCTAATGTACAAATGAGTTTTTTACCTGACCTTAATATATTGAATAATCTAATCAAATCTATCAATTAATTAATTCATAATTTTTTTTAAATTAATCTGATTCATTATTGTTTTTTATGTTAATTTATGTTTTTTCTACTTAGTTATAGAGCTTAATTTCATCGTTTGGGAGCGTTCATTTTCTTGGTTTCATGAGTCGTTTGCTTGTTTATAAGTTATGGTGTTCTTATAAAATTGTATAATTATATATAATTATAATTAAATTTTATTAATTAATGCCTATAATTCAAAATGGTTTTACATATTATTTGGTTTTATGATATGACGATTAATCATTAGATAACAAGTTAATGATATCCATTTAGATTAATTTAATAGGTTTTAGATCACAATGAACATCTATATGAAGTAGGAATCCCCTTTAGGGCCGATTTGCTTGAGTTTCCCAAATCTCCCCCCCCCCAATTTCAGAATCCCTCAATTATTAGGATTATTGTAAGCTTTTTGGTAGGTATTTTTCCTCTTATAATTGAACGAAAGCGGTCTATCATCTTATTAATCCATGTGTGTGTTTGTAGGTAGATGCCTCAATAATTCCATTAGCCTTGATTTGGTTTAATGTAGGAGAATAATACAGTTTTAGGTAGAAACTGTTTTATGAATAATGGATTTATTTCTATGCTTATTTTAAGAGTTTGAGACACACATCAGTGAATAGTAGTCACAGGTCTCGCCAACTTCACAAGCTGAAGGGTGTAGGATTTGGTGGTAGTAAGTACTTTGTTCCTAGTACTTCGGATGGGCCTGCTGGTAAGGTGAAAGTGGGTGTGGAGTCTGAGATAAAGGTAATCCTTAGTGGATGATGGTAGAATCCCTTGGTGGAATTTTTCTCCCATAGGTTGGGGAAGGACCTAGACCCGTCAACTATCTATGGAAGTCTCTTAGAAAAAAGGAGTCTAGATATTGAGGAAAATGCAAGAGTTTTGGAACCTTTGATACTTGAGGGACCCTAGGGTGGAAGTGTTCTTGATGTGGGAGGTCAAAAACGGAGTGGAACCATTGAAAACCCAGAAGTGGATAGGGTATCAAGTGAAGATCATACAAGATGCATTTATTTGAGTTTTGGTTCATAGGGTCAGGTCATGACCATGGTAACTCCCATGGGGGAGGATTCAACTATTCAACTAGGAAATCCTTCTAGAGAGCTATCAAACAAGGTCCTTGTCTCAGAGGATGGTGCAGCCAGGGAATCCATGGATGAAATTAATTTTTCTTGAAACGAATTATGATATGGCTAATCAAAAAACTCTAAATGAGATTTTGAAGAGGTGGTACCTTGTGTTTAGCTCCCAAGCCTAAGGAGGTGCTAGAGTAAGAGGGGTGGTTGTAAAGAGATTAAGGACTACTCTTACATACCACTACCGATGGATATTCGATTAGTAATGATGATGAAAGCTAATAAAATTGACAACGATACCCTATATAAGACTTCTTTAAAATAGAGAAAACCAGTATTTAGTGATAACCTTCTCCCCATGTTGGCATTCAAGTAGTGGGAGTCTGATGTTATGCCTGAACAGTTGTTGGAATTACCTATGAGTTTAGAAAAGGTAATTGTTGAAACTTTTTTGAAAATTAATTCTCTTGATGATGAGGAAAAAATAATGATTGAAAGGGCTATACATGTGACTCCTAATGAGGATTTGGGCCCCTGGATTAATAATCATGACATGATTTTAATGAGGGGCTTCAAAAAGGGGAAGATCAACATTGAGGAGTACATCCAATCCTAGGGAAAGTTGGCGTTACAGTTTGAAGATCTTCTGATCGAGGAACCTAACACATAGGTAAACACAATCTCGTGGAAACTATTTAGGGAAATTAAAAATGGTAGGTTGAAATTTTACTTTAATGGAATGGTTATTTTCTTTTGTGCGTGAACTAATGGTTTCTCAAAATTTCCATAAATGTGTTTGATAATAAAAATTTAATTTTGAGTGGAGTTATTATTTTTTGCTCAAGACTATGACTAGTTTCAAGAATTATCATCAGATATATTAAATTAATGATGTTATGTTCATGATTATTGTTATTAAATCATCCATGAATCATGGAATATTTTTTTTATATTATAATGCATGAATATAGTAAAATATCGTATTTTAGTACACACCAAAAACAGAAGTGTTTAAGAAAAATCCCAAAAATTCATGATAACCATTTTTCGATGTTTAGAATTATAAAATGGAATATATTTCATAAAAATAATTTTCTAAACATAATAAATTTACTTTTTAATTAAAATAATAATTTACTCAAAAAATATAGTTTTTAAATTAAAACTAATTCTATAACACTGTAAAAAATTAACATGGGCCTCATTAAATTATCCTAAAATCATAATGCAGAAAAATATTTAACTATTAATATATTTTATGAAAATAAATTATTTATTAAATCATTTTATTATTTATAATATTGTAATGAAATATTTGTGACTCAGAAAAATTCCAACACTGAATTAATAATTTTTAAAATATTCATTTACTTACACTATGATATAATAATATCATAATTTCATTTATGAAATACCTAAATTTTATTTAAACTTTCATTGGTGTGGTTACTATTTATTTGGATGATTACATTTCTTATGTGTTAAATACTATTCCTAAGGTCATGTTATTATTTCATTGCTATATGATTCTCTACTTCTAGAAATACATATTATTTCATTCATTATTCATTTAAAATGTTTGTATTGTGTTATCTATGTGTTTTTATGTAATTTATATTATATAAAATAAACATAAGAAGGTAAATATCATTGATATAATTATGGGCCAATACATTCCCCCCTAATATAAAAAAATCTTCCTCAAGATTTCCAAAATGTCAAATTGTTAAATGATTTGGGCAGTTCTTAATTATATGTGCCTTAGGGTCCCACGTCACCTCTTCAATTATATGATTTTCCCAATGTACCTTTAAAAGACATGTTATCTGATTCCTCAACAAATATTTTTTAGTTTTTAGAATCTGGATATGCTTTTTAGAGTAAGATAAATCATGTTCCAAATCTATTCCTCTAAAAGTGAGGACATGTGTTGGACTTGTGTGTACTTTCTTTACATGTGTTGTGAAACACTTTTTGTTCATTAGAAACTATAGGTGTAATTATGAAATGATAAGGAACAACCCAAATTCATTACATAATTTTAAATCGACCAATGTACATGGGGATCAGTTTCCCTTTATTCTCAAATCATTAAAAACCCTTCCATAGGGATACATTCTAGAAAACATGATCTCTCACTTGAAATTCCAAATCCATAATTTGATTATCAGTATAACTCTTCATTCTTCATTTAGATTCATTGATATGTTTTTTAATAGTCTTTACATTCACTGTTATTTCCCCCACAAGTTCTAGGCCTATAACATTCCTTTTACCAACTTCATCCCAACATATTGGTGTGTGAAATCTCCTTCCTACAATACTTTATATTGTGTAATTTGAATAATGGAATGGAATATATTATTGTAGGAAAATTCTTCCAATCGTAAATACAAATATCACAAACCATGAAAATTGAGAGAGCATGATCTGAACATGTCTTCTAATGTTTGGACCATCTTTTCTCGCTGGCCGTCAGTTTGAGGGTGATAAGAATCACTCTAATAAAGCTCAGTATCTAAAGCATTCTAATGAATTTTTCATGATTTCAATTTAAATAGTAGATTACCATCAGAAATAATTGTGAGAGGTGCCCCATGAGGTATTATAACATCATTAATATAGATCCATGCAAGGAGGTCAAGTGGAAAATCCTCACTTATATTGAGGAAATGTGAAGATTTGGAAAGTCAATAAAAAATTATCGATATTGCATAAGTATTTCATTGAGTTTTTTGGTAATGAAGTAATAAAATTCCTAGTGATATCATCCCATTTACATGTAGAAATAGGTAGAGGCTTTATGACTCTACTAGGTTGTCGTCTTTCAGCCTTCACTAATTGAAAAACTAAACATCATGATACATAATCAACAGTTTCCACCTTCATATTATCAATCCAGAAATGTTCCTTCAAATCTATATTCATATTTTTGCTACCATGGTCTATAATGAAATTTGAACTATGGGAATCATCCAATAACTCTCTTTTTTAGATCGTGCATAGAGGGAACACATAGCCTACTCCCAAATGTTATAATTTTGTCCCCACATACGATGTTTGGAATATTCCCATCATTCATAGATTTAATTTTCTTTTGAAGGTTATCAACATCAGACTAAGAAATTTTAATCATTTCTAATAAATATCTCTGGGGAAAAAAATAAAAAAAGTAACGATGTTTCACAATCCTTTATAATTGTCATGTCTATATTTACTAGTTCTATCTACACATGTTCTTTGTCTACTTCATTTGGTTTAGAACTCCATGGTCCCTCGAGCTCAATGCATCAACTACCTTATTTACATTTTTTGGGTGATAGTGTATTAAAAAACTGAAATCCCTCATTAGCCTGAGTAATCTCATTTTCATCTTTTTGAGTTCTTTCTGTGAGAAGATATATTTTAGGGACTTTTGATCTATGAAGTAGCTCTAATTCGATTTAGTTTGCCACATCTTTTCAATTAATTATTAATGGTTTAATATGTTTTTTTACATTTATTTAGTAAATAATCACACATTATTATTTCTATAATTTAATATATTAAATTTTCATCTATGATAACAAATTATGAATTTTTTGTATTTAAAACAATCAATTTAATCTAAATAATTTATCTCATCTAATTATTTCTTAATTAGCGTTGTTAGTTTTTTTCAAACAACTTTACTTTTCCATAATTTGTTATTTTTATTAAATAATAATTTAATCATTTTTTAGAAAAGTAATAAATTTAGTTTTTAGTTTTATATTAATTTTTTTTCATTTAGGTCTATTTAAATAAATTAACATTTTTAATTTTTCTGTTAAAAAAATAAATCAGTTTTAATATAAGTTATGAAATTATGTTTTAACTTATTTAAATAACGTGTTTTCATTTTTTTTCTTGATATTGTTAAATAATTAAATAGTTTATTATTTTTAATTTTTATTTCTTCAATAATTTATGTTATGTTGCAAATTAAATTTTATGTCATCGTTGTCACCGTTCCTCCTTGGTGCCACTGTTCTTCACCCCTGCTCTTTATACTACCGACAACTCAATTAGTCACTGACACAATTCCCTGAATTCACTTTTTATCAAATTTTAATGTTAATAATTTATTTTAATCTTTTTAATTTTATTTTAACTTAATCAGTTTCATTAATTAATTGTGTTTAATAATAGTCAAACATTCTTAAATTAAATAATAATTCATTATATTTTATTTATAGATTTTTTCTTATTTTTTCTTTATATTTTTTATTTAGTTCAACAAATAATTGTTATTTTTAATTTATGATTTAATCAATTTTTATTTTAATTAGATAAATTTATTTTAATTTGAAAATATTTTTTTTATTTCAGTTATATTAAATTTAATTCTAAATTAATTTATGTTTTAAATTTATTAATTTGGTTTTTTTTTTGTGTTAGATTTTTATTTTCAACCAGTGAAAATTATTTCTCTCTTACCGTCACTGATCAGACTATCATCTCTAATGATGCCACCGATGCACCTCGTCAGTCCTTCATCATCAAATCATTTCACCACCTTCGGTGAGACTGATGCCTCGACACATTGTTTGTTTTCCCAGTTATCCTTCTTCTCACACAAATGGAGCCATCTCACCAACACAACCATTTTTATGTGACCGACCGATGTCCCTCTTTTAGCACTCATCAACTCTAATGCCTTAATCCCCCTTACCATTCATCGCTTCTTCTCCCATCTGTGCTTCATCTTCAAATCAGTCCACCAGCGTCCAAGAGACAGACGTTTCACCGACGCCCACCCCATCCCTCGGTGTCATGCTACCCTCCTTCTCCCATCACACCATCTCACCTCTTTCAAAACTATTCTAAAAATGAGAGAAATTTAGTCTTACCTAAGCTGAATCAGACCATATTTTCAACCAAATCCACCCAAAACCTTGGCACACATCTTCCTTCTCCTAGATTTCATAGTGCCACTATGATTTAAGAACCACCGGTTCTTGGTGAGAAGCTTCAGATCGAAGGGGATCTCGAACCACACAACTCCAGGTCGTAACCCACCTTCAAGATAGACTCGAGTCTCACTGCCATGCTGGAGGTCGCACCGCAGCTGTAGAGATCCATCAACCATCTGATGCCTGAGAGAGGAAGTCCAAGCTGATTCATCAGCCATTGAAGATGGAGAGAACCATGCGCCTCCAGATCTGGACCCAAGCCATGTGCTAGTGGTTCAAATCCTCTACAAGTCAAGGCCGATTGTCGTGAGGAGGTGTCGTCGTGGTCAGTCGCCAAGATGGTCCGCCTCTGCTGGATGTCGGGATGACGAATACTCAGAAGCCCTGAAACCCTCCCACATGTTCGCAGCAAGGAGAAGATGGGGGTGGGGGTAAAATTTAAAATAATATTAAAAAAATTAATAATTTTTTTTAATAAATTAATAATTAATAAAACTAAAACTAAATTAAAAAAACTAATTAAATTTACTATTCATTAAACTAATGCATGAATAATTAAAAATAAAATATGAATATAATTAAAATACATCAATTTTTAATGAATACTTTAATATTAATTTAGTATAATAATTATAAAAACATAACTAAAAAAGTAAGTAATTAATCTATTTAAAAATATAATTATTTTTTATTTATTATAACAACTAATTATTAAATCTTAATAATTTAATTTAAATATAAATTATTAGTTTAACAATGTTGGTACATTTATAATAATAATTAAATTAATTAAATTATAACATTTAACAACATTAATTAAAAGAACGTTAGTTTTAATAATAATTAAATTAATAACTAATATTTTTTAATTTAAACTTAAAAATGTTTAATAATTCTTTAATTAAACATTTTTTTATGTATAAATGTTAACATTTAATGTTGATTCATCTGTTTACTTTTCTATTTTAACAAGGAAGCTTCACACAAATGACAAAAACATGTCCAAGTGCATTCAGCAAACTCGCTAGAAGATAGTAACAATGGAAAAGCTAGTGCGATGTGTGGTTCTTGAAAAAGAGTATGTGTGCAGTGCACAGGTAAAGAAAACATGAAGTAAGTGAAAATTTGTAGTGACTTGCAACAGATAAAAGTGGGTTTAAAGGCAGAGTAGGAACAAAATTTATTAAAAGCACTCTCACTCTGATCCCACGAACAAATCTATCAAGAGTAGTCTTTGAGAGGAGATTTACCCGAAAGATATGAAGAGGAGGAGACGAAGGGGACCAAGAGTAGAGCAGTGATAGGGGAGTTATTATTCTCTATATCCTTAATTCATATACTATATTTTTTAGTTTTTTATTTTTGTAATCAAAATGATCATAGCCCAAAACATTCTCATCTTGGGAATTTGATCATACCAGATTTTCTTTTTTATTTATTCAGATACATTTCATTGTTTTCAATTCATAATCAATCATCAATATTTATTTATGATTCTCTATGTTATATTTTTACTCTTCCGTTGTTTTCAAAATTACATAATTCAAGATCAATTGGTGAGGTAGATCTTGAATACATTTTTTAAAGAGTTAAATTCTTAAACAGTTGGAGTTTTACGAAGAGTTTTATTCTAGATGTTTTATTTTTCATTTTCATATGTAGTTTTATTGATTCTTGAGTGGAAAACACCATTAATCAATCTTCTTCATGTTGAATATTCAAGAAATAGAGATTCTTCATTTTTTATTGTAGTTTGATTCAATAGTAGTTGTGAAGGATTCAACCATTTCAACTAGTAGATTAAATCTCTCGAGTACTTCATGTGATCAGTGCTCATTTTTCTTTCTTCTATGCATTATTTCACTATTATCCATTAGTTTATCCATACTTAGTTTAAGATTTAGTTTCTTAGTTAAAATCTTTTTTTATCATCACTATCTTAGAAAAAAATATAAATAAAGTAAAATGTAAAAAAACAAAAAAAACCCCTCCGCTACTGACAACAGAGGAGTTTAATTATGAAAACCATAGAATAACTCACATGTCTTCTCTATGGATCAAACCTACACCACTAGACTAGTGTATGACTACTATATGAAATTTTAATAGTCATGATGACCTCTATTCACATCAAAATTTGGCGTTGTTTCCTAGGAAGGCATGCACTTAGAGTCTAGGGTTTTAGTAATACAAAACATAAAAAAATATAAGAATACAAAAAAAATACTTTAAAAAAATATGTGAACATGAATTTTCTTCTTGATTTGAACATCAAAAAAATTCTATTATTTGAAAATTGGATGTGTGTTTAAAACTATTTTAGTCCAAAAAATGGATGTTCTTGAGAACTGGAATCAACCGGGGCCTCGTTGTGTTTGTCGTTGCTGTTATGGGAACACTACCTGGCAGTGTTTCTGTAACCACTGACTATAGGTTCATTACATTGAATAGAATGAGAAAATATTTAATCTAATCCAGAATTTTTATCAAAAATTGAATTAATTGAAATCAAATTGGATGATAGGGAGGATGTTAGAATTTTTGGTTTAATCAATCCCATCAAATCAAGATCAGTGATTCTCAAGAGCATGATAAAAGAATGAAAGAATAAGAAAACATACTATTACAATTTCATATATGGGGTAAAGAGAAGGAAGAATCTGGTATGAATTAAAAAAAAGTGTTTATAAAGGATTTTAGAATTGAGTTGAAGAGGAATGTGATTATGATCATGAGAAACAACACTTTTACTTTTATGAATCTGATTCTGTTGAACTAAAATTTGAAATAAACTACTAACTAAATGAATAAAACTAAATTGAAAATCTCAAAAAGAACATAAATAAATACGAGTTAGAAAATTTTGAAAATGAACGAAAACAGATTGAAAAGGAATGTCCAGTTCTCTTCATGGTTCCTACATTGGAGAAAAATCATAGTTTTAGATGTTTTGAGAATGAAGTCACTTAGGTTGAAATAAAAAATGAAATTGAAAACATAAATGATAAAAACCCTTCACCCTACCATACTGAAATGTTAAATGTTGATACTGAACTTGATATTGGGAACAATTTGGAAGAGAACAATAAACTAGAAATCAAAAAACCTGAAATTTTTGAACCTGAATTGAAAACATCTCTTTCCTGTTTTGAAATTGCAAATTCAATAATTTATCAGAGGCAATGGATATTGTGTATTCATTCACTAATGATGAACTTTTCAAAGAAATTTATAACATTGTAAAACCTGAATCTTCACTTGGTCAAATAAATTATCTTCCCTTCATTTCACATCTTCCATACTCAAAAGAGTCTGGTGGAGAAGACTACCTAGAGTATGATATTCGATTAGTAGGGGAGAGACACTTGATTCCTAGGGTTCATGAAAATGTACATCACTTTATTGATCCCCTTCTAGAGTCTACTATTTTGTATTCATCCACAAGCACTGTTGAATTTGAATATGTTAATGCTGAGGATGAGAGAGATAGCTATGAGGACATTGTCACGCCCTTAATAGCACAAAATTAATTGTTGTTCTTACCTAAAAATGTTAATATTTTTAAATATGAACATAATTTGTATGTTGACTGCACCATGTCCATAATTGTGATAGGGTGCTACAAAGGGATTTTTATTGCTATTGAGAAATTCGATTTAGTTTTCATAAGCTTAAGTGCCCATAAAATTCATTTCTCCATTAAAAACAATTAGACCAAACATATGTGGTGTTTCCAACTGACGAAACCACATCCACCTAGTGAATATAGTTAGTTCTAGGTTAGTCGTGATGGAGACATTAATTCTAGTGTTGTGTGGGACAAAACCCATGGTTTTTTCTTTTTCTTTCAACTAATCATAAAAATGAAATTAAATAATGTCTAACTAAATACTTAAAACATAGAGCTTCATGGGAGTCGATCCATTCTCTTTTATTATTTTCAATTTTTTAATGTTTTTGCTTTGAATAATGTGCTTATTGTTGTCTTCTTTATGCTCTATCTATGATGGATGTTTGTTCTTGGTTTACATGCTTTGTGTTTTTAGAATGTTGTAACTGGTGACAACTAAGGAGTGTAATTTGAATGTTGGATGAATAATGGAAGGCCATTTCAGGTAAACATATGTTCACCTTAATAAAAAAACACTACAAGTAGCAGTTTTACTGCTGTCGGTGAGTCATTGACTCACCGATGCACCTAAGCCACCAATACACAACTATCAGTGACTCATTGGTACTACCATCTGTGACTCATTTATTTTATTTTCAGAGAGTCAGTTTATGTTATTTAAAAAAAATTATTGGTGGTTGTGAAAAAATTCTGCTTCATGACTTGAGATGTTTAAAAAATCTACTGCTTGTCATTTTGCAGGAATATTTTGCATCATTTTTTGTTGTACTATATGTTTTTCCTACATGACACTAAGATGATTAAAAAATTATGTATGTTCCCCCTAGTTGAAAATTGAGTTTCAATGGTTTAGTATCTTCACTGTTTGAAGATAAGTGGGGGGGGTTCATGTAGTCTGTAAAATTTATTGAATCTACTTGTTTTTGTGGGGTGTTTTAGATTTCATTCTAATGCTCTATTGAACATATTATTTAAACCAATTTGTTAAACTTCTACACCCTATTATCAATGAACCCACCTGTTTCATATGTAATTGTTTGATCTGTATTGATAATTTTTTTCACCACCTTCATGAAAAAATCATTTGAACCCCTAGTTGTAAACAAATATTTATGGAAACCAATATTTATGAACTTTACTGAGACTCCTGATACATGTCATAAATCTACTAAATTGAAAATATGTTTTAAAATTTAACTTATTAATTGTTCTTATCCACATTTTAATACCACTTTGGGGACAATGTACAGTTTTAAGTGTGGGGGAGGGTGTCAATTCATAATTGAGATTAATTGTACTTATAACAAATCCTTTCAATTCCCACTACCATTAAAAATTTTGTCAAAAAAGAAATACACAAGTCAATTTTTTTTCTAATATTCTAGCACAATTTATGTTGTATATTAATGTCAAATGAGTCTTGCCTTTGGATGATGCTTGACTGGTAGTTATGTCCTCCATTGAATATTAATTTTTTAGGATGATGATTCCTAAGTAATCATATTTATTGGTTTTAAGAAAAAATTTCTTCGGGACTATTTTCGAGAGTGATGTAGGTTACCCCTTTAGTGGAGTTATGATCATAACCCTTGGAACTAGAAGTTTGAATTTAATTCTGATGGACTCATTTTTCTTTTAATTATCTTAAAAATTAATCTCCTTTGGGCGCAATTTTAAATGATTTTCATATGAATCTTTTGAAACTGGTGTAATTTTGGTATTTTGAATCCCACGGGGAATCTGTGAGATCCTAGATGTTGGGTGTGTTTCTGTTAACTACAAGTTGTCTCCTCATTTTGAATAAGTGAACATGCACAATGCTCAGCATATGATATATGGCTTGGGAAAAATAAAATAATGTGTCTAGGGTCAAAAATGAGTTCATTAAGGTTAGTGGAATGATGGAGGTCAAATGAAGATGGAGAAAATTGATTTATATTGTAATCATTTAAGATGTATGAATTAGGTGTTTCACAAAATATTAATTATTTTTGTAACCTAGGTGAAAATTCAACGTTCAAAGTACCTTCTATTATGTATTTAATTTCAAATTTAAATATATT
Organism: Viscum album; assembly: GCA_963277665.1. NCBI lineage: Eukaryota > Viridiplantae > Streptophyta > Magnoliopsida > Santalales > Viscaceae > Viscum > Viscum album. The sequence continues at coordinate 1,205,214,627 of OY728127.1, read as the reverse complement.
TAGTCCCTTGTCACTCTTGGACTTCGAACATAAGCTTTGATAGAAATGAGTCACCAAGTAGTACCAAATATGAGGCAAGACACTTCATTGCTTGATGATTCATTTCTCTTTTGATACACTTTGGGTATCTTTTCTAGGGAAGACGCGAATTGATGTGATCTATTCTAAAACCTATTGACAGTTCAATACTTTGTTTTCAAACTGTTGGACTCGTTACATTGGAGCTGAGAATTAAAAACACCCTTTTCTATTTTTCATTGATAATAAAATATGGGATTGTTTGAGGAAGAACAATGTTTATGCTTCGGTGTATTTGATGTGGCTCTAATTTGATTCAGTTTTCCACATCTTTTTAATTAATTTGTAACGATTGAATATATTATTTTTAAATTTTTTTTACTTAATAATCATAGTTTGTATATATATATTTAAATATATTAAATTATCAACTTTTCTAGAAAATTATGTATTTTTAGTATTTAAAATAATCAATTTTATCAAACTAATTTATCTAATATAATTATTTATTAATTAGCGTGGTTAGTTTTTTTAATATACTTTACTTTTAAATAATTTCATATTTTTATTAAATAGTAAATTAAACATTTTTATGAAAATTAATTAATTTAGTTTTTAATTTTATTTTATATCTTTTTATAAGATCAATTTAAATAAATTAACATTATTAATTTTTATGTTAAACAATTCAATTAGTTTTAAAATAAGTTATGAATTGACGTTTTAACTTATTTAAATAATGTGTTTTTCATTTTTTGCCTTCATCCTATTAAATAGTTAATTAGTTTAGTATTTTATATTTTTATTTCCATAATGATTTAAGTTATGTTGGAGATTAAATTTCAATCCATCGGTGTCACCGTTCCCCATCGGTGACACCGTTCTTCACCACCATCTCTTGCTACTGTCGATGACTCAATTAGTCACCGATGTAAATCCATTTATTCACTTTTTTATAAATTATAACATTAATATTTTAGTTTAACATAATGAATTTATTTAATTAATTGTGTTTAAGAATAGTTAAATTTTGTTAATTTAATTATAATTCAGTTTATTTTAGTTCTAGCATGAAACATATTTTAAACTTTATGTTTTAGTTGAGTTTAACCATTAATTTATTAATTTAATTTATGATTTAATCCAGTTTGATCTTAATTTGATAAATTTATTTTAATATGTAAATATTAGTTAATTAATTATTCTAAATTAATTTTTGTTTTAATTTTATTAATTAAGTTTGTGTTGAAGTTTAATTTTTATTGGATACGGATGCAGATTGTTTTTCCCCAATCGAAACCGATCGGTCTCTCCTCTCCAACGGTGCCACCGATGCACCTCGTGGGTGCATCATCCCCAAATCAGTTCAGTACTATCGGGGAGGCTGATGCATCGACACACCGATGGTTTTCCCAGTTCTCCTTCTCACACCGATGGAGCCATCTCACTGACGCAACCATTTTTCTGGGACCGACTCCTAGCCCTCATTTTCCACTCACCGACGCCGACACCTTAAACTCCACCACCCTTCCTCGCTTCTTCCAGCGTCAAAGAGACAAATGTTTCACTGACTCCATCCCCTTACCTTAGCGTCACGTTTCCCTCCTCCTCTCATCACACTAAGAACCTTCATACCACCTCGCCTCTTTCAAAACTCTTCTAAAAACCAAAGAAATACATACTTACCTAAAAAGAATCGAACTGTATTTTCAACCAAATATACCCAAAACCCTTGCAACAGTCTTCCTTCTCTTGGATTTCACCCCACTGCCACGATTAAAGAACCAGCGGTGCTTGAGGAGATGCAGTAGATTGGAGGGGATCTCAAACCGCACTACAGCATGTCCCAGCGCGCTGTCGAGACATACGTGAGACTTGCCGCCATGGTGGTGGAAGCACCGTTGCTGTAAATACCTGAGAACCACTTGACTCTTAAGAGAATAATGATGAGCCAAGTCATCACCCTACATTGATTGAGAGAACCATGAGACACCAGATCTGTACTCGAGCCATGCGCTGCTAATTTCAAGCCGCTGCTAGTCCAGGCCGCCCACTGCGAGGAGGTGCCGCCGTGGTCTATCGCCATGCTGCTCCGCCTCCGCTGGATGTTGGGAGGAAGAAGACCCACAAACTCCGAAAACCCTCCCCCCTGTTCATAGCAAGGAGAAGTTTGGGGGTATTTAATTAAAAATAATAAAAAACAAATAAAACAACAAACAATATAATTAATAAAAAAATTATTTTTATAACAATTTAATCATTATTAATAATAAAACTAAATTATAAAATATAAATAAATTGACTATTCAATTAACAAATGTTAGAACACCTAAAAATAACATGTGAATATAATTAAAACAATTAAATTTTAAATACATACTTTAATTATATTTTAATAGAATAATTATAATAATTAATCTAATGAAATTAAGTAATTTATCTATTTAAACATTTAATTAAAATTTAATTCTTTTAAAAAATAAGTATTGAATCTTAATAATTTAATTTAATTATAAATTATTAGTTTAATAAATTTATAACCTTTATAATAACAAATTAATTAAATAAATAATAACATTTAACAACATTAAATAAAATAATGTTAGTTATAATAATAATTAAATTAATAAGTAATAATTATAAATTTAAACTTAATAACGTTTAATCATTCTTTATTTAAAAATTTGTTTATTTATTAAAGTAAGCATTTAATGCTAATTCATTTATATACTTTTCTATTTTAACTATCTAGGTTCACACCAAAGTTGGAAACATGTCAAAGTGAATTCAACTAACTCATCAGAAGTTAGTTACACGGGAAAAGCTGCTGTGATTTGTGGTTCGCGAAAAAGTGCACGTGTGCGGTGCACTGTTGAAAAACACTTGAAGTCAGTGAAAATTAGCAGTGAGGTGCAGTAGATGACAGAGGTTTTAAAGGCCGAGCAACATCAGATTTCTGAAAAAGGACTCTCACTCTGATTCCATGAACGCATCTTTCGAGAGTGGTCACTCTGAGGAGATTCGGCTGGAAGAGAAGAAGGGCAGGAGACGAAGGATCCCGAGAGTAGAGCAACGCTAGGGGAGTTCTTATTCCCACTATCCTTATTTCTTGTTCTCTTTTTTCATGAGTTCTTAGTTTTGTAATCAAAATGATCATTGGATGAAACTTTCTCAGCATGGGAATTTGATCATACTGTATTGTCTTTTTGATTTTTTCACATTCTTTTCATTATTTCAAAGTCATAATCCATTGGAAAGACTGATTTATGATTCTCAGTTTAATTGGTTCCATTATCAATTGTTTCCAAAAATAATTAATTCAATATCAATTGGGGTGGTAGATCTTTAATACATATTTTGATGCGTTAATTTCATTAACAATTGGATTTTTATAGTGAATTTTATTCCAGTTGTTTTCTTTTTCATGTTCATAAGAAGTTTGATTGATTTAGGAGTGGCAAACTCCATTAATCATTCTTCTTCATGTTGAATTTCCTAGAAAGGGAGATTCTTCGGTCTGTCTTGGAGTGCGATTCAATAAAAGTTGTGATGGAGTCAAACATTTCAACCAGTATATTAAATCCCCCAAGTAATTCATGTGATCTGCGATCCTTTTTCTTGCTTTTATGCATTATTTCACTATTCTCTTTTAGTTGATCATTAATTAGATTATGATTTTGTTTCATAGTTATAATCTTGTTTTAATCATCACAGTTTTTAGAAAAAAATATAAAAACAAGTAACAAGTAAAATAATTAAAAAATCCCCTCAACTGCTAACAACAGTGGAGTTTAATTTTCAGAACTTTAGAATAACTCACCTTCCTTCCCTGTGGATTGATCCTGCACCACTATACTAGTGTAGGAGTTAAAAATGTAATTTTGAGGGCCTTGATGACCTCTGTTAACATCAATCTGTATATATCTCACATCATTCTCTATATATACATTGTCTCAATATCTTTAGAGAAAACATTACAGCTGCTTAGTCACGATAATGAGTTGGATAGTTCTATTCGTTAATTTTTAACTTCCTTGACACATTGGTAAAAAGTATATCATTTTTCATAAGGACACATCCAATTCCTTTCATTTATGCATCACTATAAATAAAAAATTCACCATTTCCCAATGATAGAGTCAAGATTATAGAATTCACTAATTTACTATGATATTATTCCAAACATTCCTCACATTCATATGTTCATATGAACTTAACCCCATTATGAGTAATCTGGGTTAATGGGTTAGGCAATAAATAGATGCTCTGGAATAAATTCTGATAATAACCTAGTAATACAATTAAAGTACATATGTCGATTATGTATGTTGGTGTAAGCCTTCTAGAATAGCACTTTTATTCAAAGGATCAACTGAGATTCCATCCTTACTGACATTATGGTCAAGAAAATAAACTGATTAAAGCCAAAATTCAGACTTCTTACACTTTACTTATAATTCATTTCTTCTACGAGTCTTTATAATTATCTAAATGCGATTATCATGGTCTCTGTAGAATTTGGATTATATCAGGATATCATCAATAAATTACACAACAATGTTATCATGATATTCCTTGAAAACTTTTTCCGTTAGATCAATGAAAATAGGGGTGCATTTGTTAGTCCAGATGGAATTATTTTAAACTCATAATGTCCATACCTAGTTCGAAATTATGCCTTTGGAATATCTTCTTGCCTCACACGCGACCTATGATATCCAAATCGAAGTTCAATCTTTGATAAGTATTTAGATCCATGGAGTTGATCATATAAATCATAAATATAAGGAAGGGAATACATTTTATTTATTGTGACATAACTATTTTCTCTATAATCAATGCACATCATCATTGACCCATCATTCTTATTAACAAGGAGAACATGAGATACCCTTGGAAGAACAGTAGGGAGAATAAATCATTTTCACTCAAATCATGTAGTTTTTTTCTTCAGTTCTACCAATTCTATAGTGCCATTCTATAAGGAGTCTTTGATATTGGTATTGAATGAGGAATTAAATCAATATATAACTCAACATCCCACTCTAGAGGATATCTAGGTAAATCCAATGGAAATGCATCAATATATTTTTACAAAAAATAGTTACCTATTCAACTTGAAGTTTCATAGATAACGTTTTATCTTCCTCCACATGAATTTCATTTAAAAGAGACATTGAAGGTTGATATTGATTAGAACGAGATGATGATGTTTATTCTAAATTGTTAATTGATTCTACATTTTACTTAAAAATTTTATGTTTCTTCTTCTTACAATTGATTTTGATATCATATTTAGAATTCTAGTCCATTCCATGGATTATTTCAATGTCAATCATTGGTATGATGGCATGGACAACAACTAAATCATGTTTATGTGTTATAAAAGGGACTAACTGAAATATATTGGTTCCAATTATACATCCATATGGAGTTTTGACTGCAACACCTTTTTTTAAATCAAAAGGGAAACGTCTAATTTTATTGTAAAATTGGTAAGTAATAAAAGAATATGATGATCCAAAATCAAAGAAATCACTAGCTAAGATTGAGGAAATGATTCATGTACAGTCCACCACATCATTAGGAATTTCAACCATAGCAGTTGTGATCGCATTAACATGGTCTTTCCCCCATGGCATTTTTAGAGGAATGTTTCCTTGATGCTTTGGAAAATCATTAACATAGTTACCTGTCTCCCTACTATTATAGAATTTGAAATTGATAGATTATTTGTTTTCTATTCAATCATTAGCATGTATCCATTTCTCTCTACACTAGTATTAAACTCCTTTTTAGTTTAAACAAGAACCAGGGTGTCTCTTTCCATAAGTATCAAAAGTTGGAAAATTACCCTTTTTATTCTTCCCATTATCCATTCGTTCCGCCTCCACCATCTTTTTCCCTTGTTTTCCCTTATGTTCATAATACATATAGATTTGTTTTTGTCTTGATAGAACATGAGACTATATATTCAAGTAATGAGAATATTTGGGAGATTAGTTGCTTTCTGTGGAATGTTTTTAAACCATCAGTGAATTGATCCATCATAATCCTTGGATTAAAAATGTAGTCTACAGAATGTGTTTCTAACCTTAAAATATTAGATTCATAATTTTCTATGTTTTTACCCTTGTTTTGTTTTTGAATAAAGAATTTGCTTTCTATAACCGATTATTTTTTTCATGGAATTATTTTTCTACGAAAATTTACTTAAAATCCATTCTTCACATATTGGTAAATTTATTTCTCACCATTGTGTTTTTAATTAATGACCAACATTGATCTTCTTCTCCAGATTGATTATAAACATCCTTGACAACCTTCTCCCTTACATTATATTCCAAAGCATGAAATATTTTCTCGAAGGATCATATACACTACTCCGATAAAAATGGGTTTCTAGACCCATTATTTGATAGAGGCTTTTGTCACATAATTTAGTAAAACATTGATCTTACATGTTGTGGATTAGGATTATCTATATGGGTATGGTTATTTTTCAAAACCTAAGTCAGTTTTCCTAGTTTAGTTAGAGTTTGTTTAACACCTATTGCAGCTCCAGTACCAATATCATTATCTTGTATTGGAGGGAAATACCTACATGGGACAAATGAGATGATATGGTTTACATTACTTCCAATAGGAACCATTTTTAAATAATGGAATACCCTAATTAAGGTTATTAATGATAATGATTAATATCATGATAGAAAAACACATAACATTAATTGAAATCTTAACCATAGCTAATATTATAACTATAAACATGGTTTATTGAGGATACATTTACTTTAAAATTATTTATAATGGATTGTAAAGAAAATGTGAATTATCATAAGCATATCCCTAGGTTTTGAAACTATGTGTACATTAAGGCCCATTGTCGTATACCAGGTTACCCGGAGTCAGTCCCAAGACCCCCTGTTAGAGTTGTTTCCCCTAGGTACATCCGTACTAGAACCACATCCACTTGTAGTATTTAAACATTGATCTATTGATAGAAATATCCATATAATCCACACCTAATAAAAATTCAAGGATGTTCATATATATTCTTATCATAAAATTATATCTTAGGGTTATGTTCAGCAATCCATGTTATCAAAATCTAGTTTTCAACATTTCTACTAAACATCCTATTATACCAACTGTAAAGACCCTGGCCCTAATAAGTTCGGATCCGGTGACATAATTTTTTACATTTCCATAAAAAAAACAAGAATCCCAAAGTACCAATCAGTTTATTAGTTTTGGAATCTAGATTACAGACATAATGATTACATTATAACATAAATGGAAAAAATGATGAAATGAAAATGGTAATGGACAAAAAAATATTATATTAACACATCAAGTCATTCATAATATTCTACATCATATAATGGGGGAAAATATAACATAATAAAGCGGTAAGAATATATTCTCAGTATGGGTTTCTAATATTGAAAAATCATAAATAATAAGATATAGTGAATGACTAAAAAATTACTCTATGAAACATAATCTTGAGCATAATATTTAATGAATAAAATCAGAATAAATAATTCCATATAAATAATTTCACGATGCTTAAACAACGATATTATACTAGTGTAATAATTACATGATTTATCAATTAATAATATCATAATTAGGGAATTCACATTGGAGAAAATATAAATCATTTTTCAATACATCATCCAAGACAACTAAATATGATTAGGGCCTTGGAAAAAACCGTATCGGAAAATAGGAAAGGCCTTGACCAAGTCCATATCTATTTTTTCTCATGAGACCTACTAATGTATCAAGGGGATATAGTGGTCCCCTCCCCTCACTTACCAATTAAAATAAATTCTTCATATGAATTGGTTCAAACATAAATAACTTAAATATATAGAATGTAAATACATTTCCCCAATCTATAAACACAATCACTAACTATTTTGTGTGGTATGGTGAATTGTATCAATATAGAACATCCATAGTCAAAATAATCATAAACTAAGTAATAAATTATATTATATTATAATCCTAAGTGATTAATCTCAATAAATCATAAAATTAAATAGAATATTTAAAATAACTGATAATATTCTATGAAAATCATCATGGAATTATTAATAGAAATACACCTTTTACATTGCAAAAAAAATTGTTCTGAAAAAATCATTTTTATTTGACATAATTGTTAGAATAAAACAATTAATTAAAAAATATATGTTTTCATGAAAAAACTAGTGATTTTATAAAATTATTTTTTTCTTAAAACAGATTATCTATGGTACTTGGAAATCTGTAATAAATATGGATATTCCCTTTAATTGGGTTTGTTTATTAGAAAACATTGAGAAGCCAGCCTTGTAAAAAATGTATTTACCATTAAATAAAAGATAAAATGATCTTTATAATTGCGTTTGAATTGTATAAATATAATTTAGAGAAATTATATAAAAATAATGTATAATTACATTAGTACATATAGGGAGAAAGCATAACCCAAATGAGGATGGAGATTTGGGAAGAAACCCTTACCACATTTCTAAATGTGTTCTACACTTAAGCATAATATACTCTATAATAACATTAATTAATTAATTAATAACCTTTTTAAAATGAATTTGATTAATTGTTGTTTTCTATTTTCATTTAATTCCTTTTTAATGAGTTATAAAAGTTTAATTTCATCAGTCAAGATTGTTTTTTTATCGTTTTTCATGATTGGTTCCCCTGTTTATAAGTAATGAATTTCTATTAAGATGTTTAAAATTATAAAGAATTGGAATTGAATTTTATTATTTAACATAATGAACTGTAATGTGTATCCATATTTTTTATATTGTATTAGGATCAATCATTAGATAACTTTTTAATGATATTCATTTAGAATAATTTAAACCGTTTTAGATCACAAAAAACACATTTTGTTTTATCAATAATTATTATATAAATATGATAAATAAAAAACATAAAAGGGTTGTAAAATACATTTTAAAATCTGTTATAAAAAATGGATTTACGAACAACTATGAATCTGTTGAAAGAAAAATGAAAACTTGTCATATTGGAGGGAGATAAAACAGAACCTCATGGAAAACGTTTGAATTTTGAGAATAAAATGGAGAGGGGAAGGGGATTAATGATGAATTATTCTCTTAGAATAACAACATTCCAATACATGAAACTAACTATATTTTTCTACTATTTTGATGGGGGGAGGTGAGGAGAGAATAATAAAAGAATAGAACTTGATGAGAAATTAAAAGGAAAAAGAAGATGATTTTACCTCTTGAATTCACCTCATTGAGAACCACCATAGGGAAATGGTTTTTGTTATTTTGATGTGACCAAGTTCTCTTGGAAATGGGGGATGGTCTTGGGAAGAGGATTGGGTAAAATATTAAATGTTTCAAACACTGGATGGTGTTAGGAGAAGGGGAGGTATTTATAGTGGTGGAGAGTGGTGTTTCTTGAAAATTATATTCATCTGTTTATAAATTTGGCTAAATTCTATGGATAGACTGATAATTATAATCAAATATATAAACATAATGAAGCTAAGTTGAATATTATGGTTCTTAAATCATCCACGACTCAAGGAATTGTTTATTTAGCATATAATGTGTTTATACTGTATATTATTGTATTTTTCTATTCACAAAAATTCATATATTTTTGAAAAATCCGGAAAATTAACCCCAACCATTTAATGAAGTGATGAATTATAAAATGCCCTAAATTTTATAAAATAATTTTCTAAATATAAAAAATTTAATTTTTAATTTGAATCATGTTTTACAAATAATATACAATTTGTTATATTAAAACTGATTTTTAACATCCTTAAATATTAACAATGGTGTAATTATATTATCCCAAAATCTTAAGACAATTTTTTTTTTAATTATGAATATATTTTATGAAAATAAATTATCTGTTATATATTTTTTTTAGTTATAAAATTTTAATTAAATATTTACTACTCACAAAAATAGAAACACTTAATTAATAATTTTAAAAATATTCATTTACTTACACTATGATATATTAATTTCATAAATTCATTTATGATATTCCATAATTTTATTTATACATTCATGGGAAAGGTTACTATTTTTTTCAAATTAAGTATTCTTATTGTTCATATACTATTTATAAGGTATTGTTACTATTTTATCAGTGTAGGTTCATTAACATCTATAAATTCCTCTTATTTTATTCATTCTTCATGTATATGGTTTTTATTTTGTTCAATATATGGTTTTATTTGATTTATACTTTATAAAATAAAAATATGAATGGAAATGTCATTGATATAATTATGGGTCCTTATATATATATATTTCATTAATCACCAACTCTTAATTTAAAATAACGAGAATTAAAAAGAATAAATTGAACTCCAAGAAGGATAATTTCCATTAACTATGGAGCATTAATTAACATACATAAGAAATAATTTAATAATTAAAGAAATATCTAATCATTGATTATATTTTGAAATAACTTCTTGGAAATTTTATATTATAGCATTGATTATATGATTGTGTTCCACATGTTTTTAAATTGTACCTACAATACATTAATAAACAATGGAAGGATTATGTTTTTGAAATAATTGGGAAATAAAATCATTTATCTTAAACCAATTTTTTACTTTTTAATCTCCAATGACACCCTTGAAGGATGGTGGATTCATCATTTGTATTATGGATGATCTATCTCACCCACAACTTCTATACTAATTTTATACTATTTATATTTATTTAAAATATTTTATAAACATTTTTGAAATGTGAGTATCCATTAGATTATTTTCTCGACTTTCCATACAATGTCAAACAAGAATCCATCTTAAATATGTTTATTAGATATCCATATAAAATTCTATTAAAACAATATTATCACACATCACTACAACAATCCACATTTTTAAAATCATTAATGTGTACCTATATATTACTTTCCCATCCTTTTCCAATCTATTTTAAATACTAATTTAAAAAATATTTCTTTTTTGTAATTCACAATAAATAATATTTTCATATAATATTTTTAAAATAATATAGTAATAGTTTCATTTGGAACACATGATCATTTAATAAATTCACATTAGAAACATTTCCATGAGATGTTTATTATATAACTTCTAAATTAATACATGAATTATTTTTCATCTCATGAAATTGGGTTTTGTGATATATACTTGAAAAATAGGCCACAAATTATTTAAGATAATCTTCAATAACATAATCTAAAAGATGTTTTGGTAACTTGAGGTTCATAATAAATATGATTTATATAATTTTTTATGTTCTAGTTTTGTTCATAATATATTACAAATATACCTATAAAATACATAAGAACTCCAAATAAACCATTGGAATTGATATAATATTTTAATGACAATTCCCCATTACTAGATCATAGATATGTGAGCTAGATTACTACATTGTTTGAACCACATATTCTAATCCAAAATGGGTGTAAAATAGTGATGAGAGTTAAGAACACTTTGGAGAATAATTTTACCACATGAATAAAACCAAAATACATATATGAAATCAAAAACATAAATTATTATTTTTTCAATTATAGTAAAATAAAAATAATTATTTATAAAAAACAAAAAAAAGGAATTTCAATAAACAATCCATCCATAAATGACCATAAAATACATAAAAAACAAAATTCTAATATCATCACCCATATATATATATATATATATCTCTATAAATGTATTATTTGTTCCTTATTAACAAATAAGGTAATTTTCCTTTCACTTTAATCATTACCAAATATATATATATATATATGCACCAATGCATACATATATTGGTTATGGAAGAAACATAGTTGTATTTCCCTAATAGTTCCCTTGTATTTTCATGAAAGATTAATCCAATATATTCAATTTCATTATAAATGAATAAAATTATAAAGAAATTATTATCCAAAACAATTTTTAAACAATCTTTTATTAAAATTTCTAATAATGAATAAAATTTCAAATAAAATTTGTAATATCACCAAATATACTAATCTCTTTTTAGGAGACATATTTTAGAAAAACCAACTATTTTCAACGTGTAAATTAAATTGAAATATCAATTAATTCATAATGATTTCTTCATTAATGTAAGATAAATATAATATCTGATAGAAAAAACCATATTCCATAATCATAATCCCTTTATATAAAAATATCATATCTATATTTCTATAATTATAAACTAATATAATGGGGAATAATAACTAGCAGATGAATCTCAATCTAAATGATTCATCACCCCCTAACCAATAGCATGGAATGGTCATCAGGTGTTTATAGGCCCACCCTCAGAAACATTGATATGAAATAATTATATTGAAGGAGCATAGAGCTAGATCTTATATCCTCAATTATAGACTAATTCACATGAAATTAAAATAATATAACATATAAATATTTCTAAATTAAATGAACAAAATCCATTGTAGTAATATAAAATTAATATTTTGATATCGAATTAAAAACTAACTTTGATGGATTTATATAAAATTATTAAATTAAAATTATTTATTTGATTCATTTTCATGAAATCCAAAATATCTCAAAATTTAACAAAAAAATTCCCGTTCATTGTTAATCATCAACCAAATATAAAATTTAAAAATTAAATAAATATATTTTTATCTAAACATAAAATTTCATTAATATCATTATGGATGTGAAATATATATTTTCTATAGAAAAGGGACTTCGTATAAAAACAATCATATAAAACATAAAATAATTATTTATCATAAATTAAAGATTAAAAAACAATTAATTTATTTAGGAATTTTTAATTATAACTTCCGCAACTAAGAGTGAAAATCCACTGGGGTATAATTGATTTTTTAAAGACTAACCCTCAACTAATTTTCCATCACCAGTTAGTATGATTGAATTTAGAATGGTGTGATGAAAAGAAGAGTGATAATGAACACCATCAAACATTGGTTTCTACAAGATTCACTTTTTCATTTTATGAAGTAGATAATCCTTGATTTTTAGTTATTATGATCTCACTATCCATATTGATTCATTATAATAATAATTGAAAAGGAAAGTGGTAGTAATATGGTCCTGAAATCCTACGTATAACATTTATCTAGATAACTATCAACATGTTTATTTTTCTCTTAAAGCCTAATCTAGTGTGTATATAATTGGGAACATGTTTTAAAGTTCACTTTTCCCCAATGTGGAAAAATACCTCTAAAATTCATCTTAGAACAAGTTATTATTTCCTTTAGTATTTTACCTATCATTTCATTATTTTTTGGTTCAGCCGATACTGCCCTTATTTATTATTTCCTCATGAATTATAGTATGATTTCGTTTGTATATTGCGATGATCATGAATATAATATATTATAAAATAATGCTATTCTAAATGCATGATATTATCCAGAAAATACACACACACATTATGATAAGACCATAACTATTACAGTGTAGTTTCCGCTTTTTCATTCAAACCAACTATATACTAATCATTCATTGTTTATAAATTATGGTGTGAACATCTCCATTGGGTCTTTAGGTCCTCCTAGATCTATAGGCCACAATACATAAATATTTTAAGGGTAATTCCTAAGTGCAACAATATCCTCACAACACCTTATGAATAACTTTAAGTCATAGCTCAATCCCAACACACTTTCATGAAAAAAACTCAAGGGGAAACCTAAAATAACTCTATAAATGCATAAGACTATAGTGTAATACTATATATGATATTAAAAAATCTCCATTTGACTCACCTAATTAAATATTAGTTTTTTCCTTTGCTACATGGTTTCCTCAATCTAAAAGGTTACATCAATCCATTTATTCATCCCTAAACTCCAAAATTTCTTGAACATAGCAACGATTTTTATTTAAAAAAATAAAATAAGAAAAAAAATCTATAAATAATCAATTAATTACATTAAGAAAGAAATCATAGTATTCCTCCAATGTAAAGGTTATCTGAACATCAAACCATGAAATATAATGGTGTTTTTTAGTATTATCCAATCTTTTACAGAAATAATAATTCCATATTATATGTGTATAATTTTATATTAGCACACATCTCCATATATAAATTCAATTCGTGAGGGACCATTAAACCAAGATATCATTTTTCTAAAATTTTCATGTTATCATATAGTATCTTATATAAACACTAGATACTAACTCCTTAAGTCTCTAACTATAAGGAAACTTTCTCTTCACATATAAAACATAGTAAAAACTTGTAAAAAAGGAATTTTATCTCTACCCTTTATATGTATATATCTTTTGTGTTCTTACATTAAAAAACTAAAATAGGAAAAATAAATCAAATAAATTATTAAGGACATTAGGGGAAAATATATACCCATTAACACTATCACTTACTATGATATATCCTTCATTATGAGATATTCATGATTTTCACAACATACTCCATCATTGAAATATACTCAAACATAATCTTTAAACATTCCACCTTCAAGAGATTATTTAATTTCATCATCAATGGGAATTGATTTTTGCAGGTATTTTTGATTTTCCAAGAAAACCACATCAAAATATATGGTAATTATTTTAAAAATTAATATTTTAACACATGTATCCTCTTAAATTGATTTTGTGTTGAATAAATATAACTCCATCAGATCAGTTATTGACCTTACCTAGATTTTTACCCTTCATCTTGATATAAAAATTTCTTCAATATTATATTACACTCTTTAATATTGTTCATTCTAATACACATATCATAAATAATTTTTTAGAATCTAATATGTGTAAACACTAATTAAGAATGTCTAAAGCTGGAGTTGTGTCTTGTCTCCAAAAATACTAGATGACATGTTATAACAACATGGATCTTCATATTTCTAAAATGATTTAGTTTTTCCACTCCACTAAATTATTTATAATGGGGTTTTGAGGTTAAATATATTCTTATTTTTTCCCAGTATTTTTAAGATAAGAATAAAATATATATTCTTTTATTCAAATCCATTAATGGTCAAAAATATTTTTAATTGCACATTCTATTTAGTTGTAAAGGATTCATATAAATTGATTTTTTTCTATAAATATCTAATTATTTTTTCAATCTAAATAAGACATAATTTATAAAAGTAAAATCATAAAGAATTTTATTTATGTACATATATCAATTGTTATATTTAAGGAACATTAAACCACACACATAATATTTTATCAAATAATTAGTTTTTTTAAATAAAAAACCCATATTATTGCTATTATTTACTATATTTTCAATTAAAAAAGAATAATGACTAATGAGACTTTCATAATTTATCTTTGTAATATTTATGATTTTCTAATGTTTGAGGATAATTAAAATTTATTTCAAATAGATTGTACGTATGTTCCATTTCTTATTCTCCTCTTTCATGATCATGCAAAAAAGTTCCATAATCATTTGAAATTTTAAATAGTTTGTTTAATATTCATTTTCCATTCATTATAATTATTATATACTATAACATCAAAGGTAAAAATCAGCTTCTTCAAAATATCATTGTATTCCCATTTTCATAAGAGGAGGGGAATTTAAACTTTTGTTTCCTTGCCTATTAAAAATAAAATATTGCTGGATTTCATTTTATTGGTCATGCAGAATAATACCCCTTAATTTTTTTTTCAATATATCATATTTTAATTTTGAAACAAAAAAATAATTATTTTTGTCAATTAACAAATTATTTTTCATCCTTGTGCAATAAAAAAACACTATTGAGTATCTACTAATTTTATATTTTAAGAGATTTTTATGAAACCATAACCACTATTGATTTCTGTTCATTAATATCATATTGATAGGGTTTTAGTTTTCCTTTTTTATTATACATCTTCATTATAAATCTGAAAATATATTTTTTGGATGTTATGTTTTTATTAGGCCTCACAAATTTTTTCTCATGAGAAGAATAAGTACTATGTAATAAAAAAATCACATTTGGATGTTATATATCATAGGTTTTGGGAAAATTAGGTTCAATCCATATAAATTCAATATTTATCATAGATTATGGGAGTGAAAAATTATACCTTCTCATAATCCTTATTATCACACACTGTATAAAATGAACACATTACTTAAATGAAAAATAACCTCAAGTAGTAAATAGATTCATCAGTATCTTCTCATTGATTCTCCCTATAATTGGATATAAGTTATTTCCTTTCATCATCATTATGATTAAGATCTTGTCCCATTACCATAGTTTTCAACATATTCTTTAACATAGTATTCTTCTTATTAAACTCTTTATTACATAGGAAATTTTTAGAAAACCATGTTAGAGGTAATAATTGGTGTTTTATCCTTTTTATTTCAATTGATGACTTTCTCCCCTTTATTTTCACTACCTCAATAATTTTTATTACAACTTAATGTATCTAAAATAATAGTTAAAGGAACCATGTGATGATATATGATATTATTTATATCATATGTATTATTTTATACTATATTTTTAGTTAAATAACTTATTTCATAGAAATTTAGAACACCAAAAAATGGAATTCTTCATGGAATGTTTGATTTCTTATAAAATTAAATAAAAATATTATACCCCTAATTTTTTGTTACAAAATTCATAATGGAAAATAAATGATTTTCTCTTAATTCAATAATTTTATTAGGATATCCAATATTTTTTTGTAGACTCCACAAGCATCACAATAATTAATTTTGATTTTTTCAATGAGAGTTTTTTTCAATAAACCATTATCTTTCATCATAACCTTATTTCGTTGTGAATATTTTTTATTTATTTCAAGAAAAAGAAATGGTACACATTAGTTTTAATTATTTTTTTGTATCCTCATAACATATTTATCATTTACTACTCTAGTTTTCTCATAACTACTGAAGCTAATTATAATATAATTTTATGAACTTTATCAATAATTATTTTCCTTAAAATCCCTTAGTGGTGATAGAATTTCATATGAATTGAAGAATGTCTTATCAAAGAAATTAGAGATTCAATTTGGCCAATGGAAATCTATAAAGGTGAGTAAATCATGGTATTAAATAAATTGAATCAATCAATATTATAGATCAATCAATAAAGAATATATAAAATAATTCACACTTGGTTAATATTTATAATTTATTTTACTCATTATACTTCAAAATGATAATGTAGATGGGTTTTGTATTTTATTTGTTTATGTGTTTTAGGTATAAATTTTTTCTATAAAATCCTTCCATTATGAAATATATTTTATTTGATTAAGTATAAACATATTCTTTTATATCATGCATATTCCTAAGGTTCATGAATTTCCCAACACATAATTTACTGATGACTTATCAATAATAACACTATATTATTAATCAATTCCCTCCAAATTATTCTAATAATGAATCATCTCCATTTGTGGAAAATTATTTCCAAATTAATGTAGATATTCTTACCATATTTAAATTTTACATTATTTTTTATTTATTTAATTCATTCTTCTAGGGTCAATATAAAATTTCATAATGAAGTGGGTATAATTAATATCATAAAATAATATAGATTAGTTTAAAAATATATGTGTAAGAATAAAAAGCCATCCACAATTACATATTTTGATATTAAAATATAATAATCAATCGATGGGTATAGATGAATTTCTAAAATAATGGAGAAAAAATAGGGACTAAATATTAAAGGTGCACACACTATGATAGGGTTTGTAGATGTAAATTTGATTGGGATTTCTGGATATCAAATAGATATGGATGTGGAGTTCTCTATTTATCCGATCCATAAATCTTAACCTACATCTAAGGATTCATATATAATAAAATTAATTGAATAAGAAGATTTATTGAAATAAATTTAAGATCTTAGAAATAAATGGTTCAATTTTCCCAATGTATATTTGTTGGGCAATCCAACTTTTTTAATAAAATTAATAGATAAATTAGTTTATGTATTGATTATACATATTTCAATAATATCATAGTAAAAAATAAATATATTTTATTGAGAACTTATTTTTTATTAGATTCGATTCATGGATGTACATATTTTTATGATATTTATCTTCGATCAACATGTCATCTATTGATGTTATGCATCTAATATACCATAAAGATATTATTTTCAAAAATTGTTGGGAACTATATTTTTTTTATTCCCATTGATAAAATAAATATGACTATTGTTCTTATTGAACAAATATTTAAATACAAAATTAATTTCAACAAGATGTATATGGTAGACTTTATATATTTACACATATATTATAAAAAGATTATTCCATGATGATTTTGAAGGAATGATTTTTATTCCAAGGTAAAATAGTTCTTTTTTGGCTAAAAAAAGAGATATTTTTAAGAATTTTGTCCCCAGTGAATGAATTTATATGTTATTTTAATGAATTGGGTCATAGAAGAATGGTCCAAAACCATCAATGATGTAAAATATTTTTAATTTCCTATGTTCATGATGATATTAATGATATTTTATAAAAAAAATTCCATTATTATTAAAAACACTAACCTAGTAGGAATAAAATAAGATTTAATTTATATTGACCATGAAGTGTGAGTAAATATTCTAACAATTTACAATTAGGTTTTACAGTGAAGATATGTTATGATTAACTTCTGATGGAAAAATATTTTTCATCTCTAGCGATTCTATAGAGAATAGATTTGTTGAGTTGTGATGTAAAATAACAAGGTAATAAAATATGAATCATGATAAATGAAGAATTTTTAGTACACTTCTCTATCACATGATTTATATCAAAAAACCATTATAAAATTCCTAATGATATAGTGTCATTATTTCTATGGATAGAGGCATGACATATATTTTTATACAAAAAAAGATACATACATATAAGTATGTATATATTGAAACCCAAGCACATATAAATATTTTTTGAATTACATATTCCAAAAGAATAACTTGTACATGGGAAATTTTATATATTTACATTAACCTAAGAATTATTATTTCAGTATACATTTTCATCATGCAAGGGTTAAGAGAGTGGTTGATGTTTTGAGTAGGACAGATTATAATTCTGTATATTATTTTTGGATAGAACAATATCCAGAAATGAATTATATGGTAAAACCATATATATTAAATATAAGAAAAACAATTCCAATTTATATTTTCAAAAAAATTTCCCAACCATTATATCATTATAAAATAAAAAGGAATAAGTGGAATGATGATGGAATATATATGAGAGTCAAAATTTCTTAAAATAGTATGTCTCATGTGTTTCACTTTGATAATTAGAGAGTACCCTACTTTGGGAAAATATTTGTTATTCTATCAATACTAAATTTAATGAAGGATTTATTTTATAAATCTAAAAACCTAATATTATTTATAAGTCCTAGAACCAGTATCATGTACATGAATCACTAAGATAAATATTGGAGTATAAATCTGAATTTGTAGACAGATGATTAAAATAAAATGTAACTAGTTGAGTATACAAGTTATCTGATTTAATGATGTAATTTATTTTTATAAAAGTATGAATGTTGTATAATATTATATCAAATTTTTTCAATGGTAGGAAATTTATATAAAAGGATAAATCACCTATATGGGATGTTTTTAGTTGTATTAGAAATTCCTTCCACTTCATATAAGAAATATAAAATTAATTTCCTTAGTTTTCATTGAGGATCTATATATGGGATGTAACAAGGCTTAACGAAAAAACTATCTTAATTTTCACTAATCTTGATCTGGGGATTACAAAAAACATTTTGTGGAGTCATGAGTGGGACTTAAATAATTAACATCATCAACCAATTCATAACTACAATAAATTTAGGTAATAAAAAAAATATACTATCCATACATTTTTGTATAATATTAGAGAATTATATCCATATTTTTAATGAAATTTAGATCGTTACCTCAACCTATTGTAATTTTAAAAAATAACTTATTTAGATAATGTACCCATATAGAGATATATGATTTTACATATGGCATATATTGATACACTACTTCATTTTGTGATGAAGATGTTGAGAGTGATTTGTCAAGAATAGATTTGATTTAAGATATAAAAAATAATCAAATGAAAATTTGAAAATACAATAAATAAGGTTATGATAAGTGAAATACCGTTCAATAAAAAAATATAAATTTATAGAGTTAGAATTTGGAAATTTATAGTTCTTTAACATTTATACATTGAATGATATAAATGTATTTTGATGGAAATTGATTTTGAGTTTTGGGTATGTTGACAATTTTGAAATAATAGAGAGAATATGAGTCATGGAATGCTTGTTAGACCTTCAAATAAACATCTTTAATGTTTATAAAATTTTAGATATCTTCTTAATGAAGAAAAATATGATTTATACAAAAAAAAATCCTTAATATTAAAGATGTAATATTATGTTTTGTAATGGAAAGTAGGTAAACAATATTGAATTTTGGGATTATTTGACTTCAAATTAGATGATCTATTAAGTGAATATGTTATATATGAACAACATATTATAAATTTAACAATAACTAATTTTTTGGAAATTATTTCATCACAAAAGAATGAAAATTAGCCTATATGGTTGACCTAATAAATAAAAAAGTAAATGTTAAAAAATAATAAGTATTTTATTATTTTATCTGAGATCATAATATGTAAAAGATAAATATTTATAATATAGTTTAAAATTATATGCGAATAATAAATATAAATAAATAACTCAAAAATATCATATCTATAAGAATATATATTTACTTACAAAAAACTATTAATCTTGGGAATCACATTGCACAAAAGAAATCTAGATATGAAATTGGATAATTAAGGGTGTTGTTTTATATGTATACTCTAAGACAATTGATAATATTTTAGAAGGGAAAAGTATAAATTCCATGAAAATTAAAATTTATAAAATTATTAATTTAAATATAACTAAGAAGATAGTTAATATAACTCTTGGAAAATATTTTCAAAATCATAAATTATAATCAAAAATAGTAAATTAAATATTTATTTTTGCGATTATATATTTTTAAATATGGATGTTTTTCATTGTTTTTTCTAGATTTAATTAGACAAAATATTTTTATTGTTATTATATAAATTTTACCATCAATATACTACTCAGAATAAGTTTATTATAATTAATTAATAAATAAAATATTTTATATTTATTTTTTTAATTAAAAAAATTCAAATTTGGAACCAGGGTGTTGAAATTAAACAATGGTGATATTTTCTTATATTTTTTTGGGAAAACATTGATTTTGGATCAAATATTAAAATATTTTATCAGTATAAATTATGTTGTTAAAGTGGATTATTATATAAATATTATTTTATAGTTGAAATTATATTTTACCAATAAAAAGATATATTTGACTATTTGAAAAATTAGTTTCCTTATATTTTAATTAACTTCCCACATCGAAAGTGAAATTAAAAAAAAATTAATTTCTTCCAGTAAAATATTTATGATTCCTTGTAATGTTTGGTTTAATATAATGAAAAAAATTTAGTTCCAAGTATACTAAAACCATAACATATATAAGTAAGAACACAAGATATTAATTAAAAATCCTATGATAAATACCAGATATACAATTTTTAATTTGAATATCTTAAAACCTAGATTCCATGTATAAAAAGAAAAATTATTAAATAATTACTCAATATTTACAATAACTACCCAACCATACACACCATTTATCTGAGATCTAATGTTATTTAGCTCGTACTTCCTTTTTATTTTCTTAAGTATCCCTTTATGATACACCATAGTAGTAAAAGATTCTTTTTCTGGGTCTTGGAAGTGATAGTATATGTAATAGTTTGTTCATAATTCTCTATCTCTTTTCATATTATTTTTCATGAAATAATATTAAATTCTTTCTTATTATTAAATCATGGACATATATTTATTTTATTAATATTAAATTAAATATATACTCCTGATAATTTTTAATTTCCCATAATAGAACATTATTACAAGAGTTTTATAATATTCTAGAATAATTCATCCTTCAATTCTTTTTGAAAAAACCATTCCTATTATTATTTTTAAATAATTTTATATGTCATATATATACAATGTTTGTTATGGAAAATTTCCATGAGAGTTCTTATATATCAGTGCTATTTATTGTATATATCATCGATATCTTTTATTTGGATTTTCATGCCCACTTCAGTTTGTATATGTATTGCATTGATATCAAATCAAATATGTCTGGGGGTTTTCCATGATGTATTTTTCCCCAAATAGAAATTAGAAATATGAGATGTATAATTTTTTTAATTTAGGGATTTATCTATCACTACATTTATATTATTACATTTCAATTCATTATTTACAAAAATCCCTTTATTATATTATATCTATTACTAAATCAATAATAATTTTATGCAACCCTTAAAACATTACAAATGAATTGTTTTTAATGTCATCAATTAGAATTATATAGGAATACCTTATCATATTTTCAATACTAGAATTAAATATTATATGGTATATTTTTGGGTATTCATTTAGTAATTTATACCATGATTTGATTGTTATTTACATTTATCCTAACTATTTGGTCAATCATGATG
This sequence comes from Viscum album, assembly GCA_963277665.1. Taxonomy (NCBI): domain Eukaryota; kingdom Viridiplantae; phylum Streptophyta; class Magnoliopsida; order Santalales; family Viscaceae; genus Viscum; species Viscum album. The sequence continues at coordinate 1,205,192,018 of OY728127.1, read as the reverse complement.
GTTGATAAAACATTAACAGTGATTTATAACCTAACATGGAAAATGTATTTATTTAATATGGCTCTTTGATATTTTGGAAATCATATTTAATTTATAGGTCTCAAATAATATATCTTCTACATTAATTGAATAATAATTCACCTATATAGATACCATGATTTGGGTGTTGGTGGATATCTTGCTCTGTTAATGGTAGTTAGCCTTTTTTTTATGCTTTTGCAGTTATCCTAAAATATATTTCTATAATGTATATGTATATTGATTTAAAAATATATCATTTTTATTAATGATACTTCCCATATTTTATGCTTATGTTAGGTTCCAACCCAGGTTATATGAAGCAATATTTCTCTACAAGATCAAACAATAATATGATATCTTTTTAAGTATATTAGTTTGATTAATTATCTATAGAATTTTTTTTATTAAAATGAGTATATTATAATGGTTATATGGTCCAAAAAATATTAATACAGAAAATAGAGAATCTATATATTCTATAATGCAATTCCACCTATTAAATTATTGACTTAGTTCCCAATATCAAAACATATTTGTCGATGGGAACATTAGATGATATAAAATTATATGTTATGTACACTAAATTAAATTATCATAGCTCGAGATCGAGATGTTTAGGTATATATAATATATTAACATTTAAAATTAAAAGATTAGGTTTTTCCATTTAATATGAAAATAATCAACCTAGAAGGGGGAATTAATGAAAAGTATATAAAATTATTATTCCCCATGATTCACCCCTATCAAATGTATCCATCACAATTTGGGACCTTAGTAAGAGGAATTAATTTCAAAATTAATAGGTTAATTGGTTTTTATACCATTAAAAATTATTAATCCATGAAATTTTACATTATTTTACATTGATTGAGATTAAAGGAATGTTTCATGAATGAAAATGGATTTTTTATGATTAATACTATGAAATATTGAAAAATTAAATGGAGTCACTAATATATATTTTTTTATTATAAGGTATATCATGGAATCTGACATAACTATATCTCTATATTTTATATAATAATGATTTATGGTATATAAATATATTTCAGAGAGTGATATAATCAAGTTTTTTATATCTTTCCAAGCGATATAATCATATTCGTTTGAGTTATAATTAAATCATAATGGATATTGCATACTTATACATTTGTTATTCTACCTATAGATAAAACATATTCAACCAAATATCATTATACGACATTTAAGGGATTTAAATTGCATCATAATGAACATTTAATCATTTAAATTTTGGTATTTGTTTTTGGTAAGTAATAAGATATACATTTAAATTTTATAATGTTGACTAATTTCATGAATTCTAACAGAATTAAATAAATCCATGAAGTATTGAATAAATTATTATATAAAATATTTCATACCAAATTTTATTTTTTACAATATTAGATATCAATATAAAAATCATTCTTAATTATTTTGTAAATTTTCAATAAAATACCTAGTCTTTTAATATTGAAAAATGATGAATTTTAATTGACAATCAAATTTTCATTTAATTAATGTATATAGTTAAATTATATTTTAAATTAGTTTTTACATATAGTTAGTTCAATTATACATCAATAAATGAAATTTATTTCATTTAAATCAATTACATATTGAAATTGGGAATAAAATATTTCAATCAATTAAAATTGTTTTACTTTAAAACCTCGTTGTTACATCTTGTGTACAGGTTTAATTTTAAATTAATATCATCCACTTATGTGATTACAATTTTTAAAAATTGATTCCATATTTGTAATCATAATAATTTATAACATCTAATATGGTAAAATTAATTTTTTTTTTCAAAAATATTAGTGAATACAATTAAAATTAATTACAACGATTAAGAGAAATATGAGTTTACTTAGTGGTTAAACATCAATCATAAGGGGAATAAAGACCAATAAACTTACCCAAAGTAAATTTTAATTAAATACTAAATCCATTTACCCTATTTTAATGATAATAGATTATTATTGGTGGCACATTTTATATGAGGGACATATCAATAGTATGAATCCTTTTAGTATATACAATAATGCCACTCCTCATCAACTATAAAACTTTACACACCCCATACACATTTACACTCTTAAAGAACTTTTTATTAGAAAAAACATTCTCAAAAGCTCCCAAAATCATTAAAATCTTATTAGAAGCCTAAAATTTGTATGAAAGAAATCCATGGTGTTCTTTTGGTTCAAACAAAAGGAATTTCTCTACAGAAAATGTAATGTTCTTCAATGAGTAATTTAGTTTTATTTCTCTCTCCTAACCATCAATTATTATTATATAAAGCATATAAAATAACCCCTTGTATCATTAATATACTAATATAATGTTATGATACTGGTATGACCAAGAACTTCCCACACTTCCATCAAATTGGATACACAATCATCATTCTTGTGTACAGAGGGCTACAACATCGTGAACTGATGTAATTTGTTCTTCCATTACCACCTATCATGATTGAAAAAAGGTGGAATTTCAATATTAATTATATATATATGTTAATTATAACCTAATTATTATTACCTAATTATTATATGACACATTCCTTTCTGGTTTCCATTTTTTGGGAATACGATAACATCGTTTGTAGACGTGTGGATTACCGCATCCTCAATGTAGTGTGGCTCATTCACGCTTTAGATGAAATATATTGTGGATGGATTTAATAAAGATATGTGATATATATAACATAATAATACTAGTTTAAATAATATATATATATATATATATCATTTCCTTTTTTATTCTTAAAAAATACCTCATGAAAATTGAAACAGTATTGAAACATATGTATGACCTACCGTCTCCATGAATGGTGTATTTCATTTAATACTTATAAATTTTATCAAAAATTATAAATACCTACATAATGAATATATATGATATATATACACGGTTATCATTCTGTAAATATGTAAATCCTATTCTACATTTGAGCATCAAGAATAAAAATTCAAACCATATATTAAAAACAACACATTTATTACCCCAAACATATCATTGACATGAAATTGTTAATAAATGGCCTATATAAAGTCATAATAAAATCATATATGGTATTATATTTTAGAATATTGTTCTTTTTTATATTTATATTAAACTTATATTTATTATACATGATTTTTGAACATTTATGAAAAAAGTAAAGACTTATGGTATGGTGATTTTGAGTCTCACATTTATTTGATTAAGACTTATGTCGTAGTCTGTAGTACATAATTTTTTTTGGTGTTTATACATCCCTAATAAATTTTAAATCAGGAATTTAATTTATTTTAGGATATTAAATTTTACAATTGATGTTATTCTTTCATGTACATTATGATTCCAATGTTAATGAATTACAAGGAGAATTTTGTCCCACTTTTTACTCCCATGGGACACATGTCATATTCACCACATATATCTTTTATGTAATGTATATAATTCCCCTGAATTTATTTTATGATTATTATAAATAATTTATTTTTTATTTACAAATCCGTTTTGGGATATTTTGTATATGGGGTTTATGTATTTCACACTCTGACAACAATTTTCTTATATTTTTATTTAATTATTATTATTGGATCATTTGGATGAGGTTTGAGTTGAGTTTATAGTATTACTATTTGGATTTTTGTAGTCTCGGTGTACATATATCCCCATATATAGTTATTGTGAATTTTATTTGGTTAATGTGGCATGACGGGGAGTGTGTGACACCCGTAATGTCACTAAACTGTGTTTAAAACATTAACTGATGTTTGGGTGGACTTACAAATTTGTTTGGGGTGTAATTTTAGGGTTTTAACCAATTTTTTTAGTCACAAGGGATGATAATGTGTTCCCCACACCGTGCAACTTAAATATTCATGTTTTTATAATTTTTCTATTAGTGTTTCCATGGTTTGCACACAATTTAAAAACCATATATCCCATTAAAACCCAAAAAAGATTATTGAAAAACCCATTTTTTTATTTCACCTTCCATTGGAATACCTAATAGATGTGGGTCAAATAGTTGGATCCCCTATTTTTTCAACTTCGTCATGGGCGAATTTTGGATGATTTCTCACAATGGGTTATTGATTCATGAGGATTTATTCATCAAATCTTCCCTATTCCTCTTCTAATCTTCCTCCTCTCACATTTCAAGGTCCCATTTTGGATTTTAACCCTTTTTTCCAAACCCTAGGGTTGCAGTTGGTTGGTTTTGGACCATTTCCTTAATGTTATGCTGTCCGGTTCATCCTTGGGTCCTAGTTCATCCTTCCCTTGAAGTTTTATCGCATTAATACTCTGATATGGTAGGTGTTTCAATTAGTTTCATTTCTGACAGTTTTAATTCAATTCATGGGTGGTATAAATATTTTTTAAAGGTGTTTCACATTCATTAAATATATTTTTTAATTTATGGTGATGATTTTTTTGATAGAATTTGGTAAATATGTTTTTTGAAGGGCCTTTTTCATTATGCTTATAAATTGTTGCATAAAATATGTTCAATAAAATTAAAATGTTTGATTTTTATAAAAATCAGTGGTTTAAAGGAATTTTTGGGCTTGGGTAAAAGTTCATGGTTTAGTTTCTTTTTGATGTGATCCATATGTGTGGATTTTAGTGATTTCAATTGTTTAGAACTAACATGTTGGCTTGTGTGTTGATGATATAGCTTGTGAGGTTTCTTTAAAATGGGCTTCAGAAACTAAATTGATATTTGTGGTGTTACATTTTATGTGGAAACATACAAGTGTGCACCAGATGCACACATGGCTATGACAAAAAATGATTATATTCTTCGATATATTTTCTCTACATAAAAATTTTATTTCAAAACACTTATTTCAGCTTCTTTACTTCTACAAACACATAATTATGAATTAGTTATTCCTAGATTTAAAAATGATATGAATGTGGTTTCAAAATTTTATTTGATGTTATGTACCGTATGTATCTTTTTGAATTGGTTGACATCAATATGAAGTGAAATCCTATTTGGAATAGATTTGTGTATAGTGTGTTTTCATCATGGTTTCAAATGGGATGAGAAATGTAATTGAATTTGAATGGTAAAGGACCATTTGGATGTTTTTATTTGAATGTGGTGTTTTTTTAATCTTGTAAAACGGTGTGGAAACATCTTTGTAAATTTATTTTGGTTTTAGAATTGAACGATCGGTTTGGAACTAGAGATGTATTGGGAGTTTTTTATCAAAACATGTATAATGTGCAGATGATGGGAATTTTAACATGTTTGAAGAATTGTTTTTAAAAAAATTATGATATTATAGCCTGGTTGAAACCTACAATTTTTTTATATGATGATAACCCCCAGGAAGGATCTCCCCTTGTGGGTTATCGTGTTGGTAGTGACAATGTTTGGGGGATGATAGTGAGGTTGCATCATGTATGTTGAGTCATGATTGAGAGGGCCACCTATTTACATAATTTATTACTATAATGGATTTCTGGGGAATCTTTTAGAGTTTCTACTGATAGTTTCTTATCATCCCTATTTAGATGGTTTGGTACCCCATTGACATGATAGGGCTTGGTGGGTTGTGCCACTCGATTGGTCAAATTAGAGTGGCTAGTTGGTTATAGACAATGAATCTATACCATATACCATTAGGTGAGTCTGATTCAAGTATGTCTATAGCCACTCTAGGTATGTTTAGTAATTACCATGATTTATTATATTTATTTTATTGGTTATTTTCTAATACACTTGGGTCACTATTTACACAACTAATTTGTTATTATCATTTAGTAGTAGTTCATTGTTTTGAGTTTTGGGGTGGGTTTTGGTTGATAAATTATAACACATTTTGGAAAATGGAGATGTGGTGTTCATTCTTTTGAAAAAGGGAAAATAGTATTGTTTACCATAATAAGAAAAACAGATTTTTATATATGTATTATAAAACACGTGTTATTTTTTTATTTTAATGAAAGGTAATGTATGGATACTTTGTTGGTTTTATACTTAGCTGTGAAGCTCACAACATACTTTTACCTTTCATTGTCGATAAACCTAAGAAATTTTGCAGGTTCTAGTTTCTGGTTTGAGTTTCCATGTAGCAAGTTAGTTGGTTGATGGGGGTGACCATGATGTCACATGGAGATTGCATTGAAAAATGTTTGAATTTGATTTTTTTCTTTGGTTTCATTTTTGTACAGTTGTATCATCATTTGTATCAGTTTGTATTCTATGGAGATTCAGTTACTATTAGTTTCACTTTGTTTTTAACTTTTTCTATTGATTCTAGTTTATTTGGGATAAATAGTTCCCATTTGATTTATATTTAATCTGAACACTATTTTACATCCCATAAGGATCGAGAGTGCACTTTGGGAAATGCCACATACTAGGTCGGGTGTCCAGGTTGGATGGAATCCTGGCTTGGTTCATGAAAAAAGGGTATTAGATATTGCCCTTATATTTTGAGGAGTTAGTTAGTAGAATATTTGGACTTCCAGAACTCTGGAGGTAGGTATGGGAAGTGTTTTGTGATCACATTCTCATTCTAACCTTTTGTTTCTAGTGGTAGTCTGGGTTTTCAGTCTTTGACTTTATTTCAGTTTGTTTGGGTGGGTAATGATAATGGAGGTGTGATGGTGTTATGTCATGATCTAACATGGATCAGTGTCTCATTAAGAGTCCAAATACACGGTTCAATCTCTATATCGTTTCTGATGATTAATTCGGTAATATACCACTACCATTGCACTGAGTTATTCAGTGACACTAGTTCCTCATTCCGGTGTTTTGGTTAAAGTTTCTTATGTTTAGTTTTTTTTAAGAGTTGGTTTTTAGAATAATAGAGCATTTTGAAAGTGGTTTTTTTTATCTCAGACAGTTTCACATTAAAATTGAAAAGGTTGTTTAAATATTATGTGATTTGGGATAATAATTTGACAAATAACTGTGTTTTACAATTCAATTTTAAGTGTGAACATTGGTATTCATTATGAATGTTCTCATGTGTGGGTATTTATGAAAATTGAATGTTATCACATATGCAAGGAAGATGTATGTAAGAGTTTATGGTCAAATATTTTATTGTTTTAGGGATTTTGTGGATTATTATTTGGAATTAAATTAATTTTGAGACTGAATATTCCTTGAAAATTGGGTTCTTGTATTGTTAAAAATGAATTTTTAGTATTTTGAATGTGGCCATGGAAGAATGAAGTTTTCATATTACAATGAATGTGGTGTTTTTTTAAAGATTATTTTTGGTTGTGTTCAAATTTGTTTGGTTTGTGGTCCTTTTTATTGTCAGTGGATTTCTTTTATTATGCCTTGGAATAATGTTGTTTTTGAATTGGTGTTCTTTGTGTTGTTTTGAATATGCCGCCAAAGAAGTTCACAAAAAATTTATAGTAATTCATGCCTAATTGAAAGTCATCCATTTTTCTTTCCTATAAGTTGTGATGATTGAGGTCTATTCGAGGTAGTGGAGTGGCTTGATGAATTTTATAGTGTCTTCAAATAGTTGGGAACTCTCGATGCTATTAGGTTTCATGCTGTTTGGGTTTATTTTAGGGTCCAATTTTAGTTGAATGGGAGATATTTTTTCCACCATCAATGAATGTTGGGTTTATGTGTAAATTGTTTTTGTGTGCCTCAATATATTGTTTTATACCTAAGTAGGTGAAGATGAAGGAAAGGTGAGAGCTCATGAGTGTTCATCTAGGCCTGCAAAAAGTAAAGGCGTATGTTGACCACTTCAAGGTGCTAGTTTCCTTTTTTATGGAGGTGGCATTGAATGATCTGTTAATAATTATATTTTCATTTGGTGTATTCAACCAGAGATCATGGATAATTACCTCCTCTCAAAAAATAATTGATTCCATAAGTTGGTGGATGAATCATTTTTATCTAAGTTAGTTTCTGGAGCATAAGATGTTGGGACTCTAGTGTCTCATGTTGCCCATGACGGTTCCCCATATGTTAAGGAGTGTATTCTAGAGGAAACTGTCTATGAGGTGACTCCTTCCTTGGGTATGATATCAAGTTTGTAAAACCATTTAGTTGAATACCTCATGTGTGTCTAGTTTGGTCATTTGAATCCATATTTATGCAACCCTGCAATGACATTCCATCATTGTAGCAGGATGGGTCATTTGGAGAAGTTTTTTTGGAATCATTTATAAAAGAAGATGACTTGATTGGAGGATGATTGTTCTTGACATTGAGGTAGGAGATTCTTCATTCATCAAGGCTCTATCAATAAGCCTCAATGTGGAGCGCACACATAATTATGAATTCTCATGGGTGTGGAGAACATTGGCCCAATTTTTTTCTCAAGTATTGATGTGTAAATAGTTTAAGTTTCATGTTGTAATTTTATTCTTATTGTGAGTTCCTTTTATTTATGAAATTAACTGGTTGATCTCATTTTCATGTAGTCATTTTTTGAAATTTTATGTTTTGGGAGCCTTCAGGCGAGTTTTTGTTCTAAAATGAAAAATTTGGGGCTTGGATGTAGGTGGAAAACGATTAGTGCACAGTTAGAGGAAACCATGCGGCTTGTCCTAGGAAACCGTGTGCTTGAGTGGTTCTAGGGGCTTGGTGTATGGATTGCTCATTGTTAGAGGAACCATGTGAAAAGAATGTGGTTTTCTTCTGGAATTAGGCTATGGAATATCACACAGTTTGTCAAACCATGAAACCAAAATCTCAGAGTACCCCATGTCATTAAAAGTTAAGAATTAGTCTTTTCTAATAAGATATTTCAACCATAATATTTGTTTCCCCTTGTGCTGGGGGTTCTTGGTTTATTTCAATATTTTTCCAATTTTGGATTTTTTGAAGTAGTTCTACGGTGTTAGATAGGTTCTTATAGTGGGGATAACCCTCTCACGTTCTCTATTTTTTCATCGTGCTATGGATTCTATTAGAGTTTTTTGGGTTTGTTTTGTGAAGTGAAATGTCACCCTGAGTTTTTTGGTTCTTTTTTATTTATTAGGTTCTAATTTATAATTGTACTGCATGGATAATATATATATATATATAATTTAATTTTCTTTCTTTAAAAATAGGATAATAAACTGGAATCATTATTCATGCATTCATATGGACAACCATCTCCGCGAAGGGTAAATTTCATTTCATATTCCAATATTTTATAAACTAGTATAAATAATTATATATACTAAACATATATGATATTTTTATCATTTATAAATTATGTAAATAATTAAATCTTGGTATACATAGGAGGTTCAAGAATAACATGTCAAAATATGTTTAAAAAACAATGCAGTTATTACCTGAAATGTAACATTGACATGAAATTGTTAGTTAATGAGTAAATTAATGTGATAATAAAATCATATATTGTTTGATATATTATAGTATTTTTTTTAAGATTAATAATAATAATATATTTATTATACTAGTGTTTTGATGTGTATGACGAAAGTCAAAACTAAAGGTAATGAAATTTATATTATAACTTTTATTTATGTGAGCCTTATATCATATTCACCACTCCATTATTCTATGTAGTGTATATAAATCCGTATTAAATGTTATATCATGAAATTAGTTTATTTAATTATATTTAAAGATTCAATTTATGTTTATAATTCATGGATCTCATGATTCAAAATTTAATGAAGTACTAATTTTCAAATCACTTTTCACTTACATGAGACACATATCATATTCACCAAAAATATATTTATTGTGATGTATAAACATATTTTGAATGTTTGGTAAGATTATTATACTTCAAATTATTTTTATTTATGTATCTTTTTGTGGATATATAATATATCGGGTGTATGGTTTAAGAGTTACCAAATCGTTAAGTGATTTTTGTCTAAATTTTCTTTCATTGTGACATATGTTATGTTATGAACCTATATTATTTTATGAGGTATATATAATTTCTCATTGATATTTTGTATAATGAATATCATTATTTTAAATATATTTTTTACTTTATTTTATTTAATTATCTAATGGTTATTATGATAAAAATATACTGATGTGGTAAGTGTTTATTTCTAAAATCTCATAGTTTATAGGGATTTTTTATAATCATGCTTCCATTGAAGAAGTATTATGATATATATCTCAAGAATTACCATGAATTTTAATCACCAATTGTTTTTAATAATATATTCTATTAATTTTACAATTTTTCCAATATTTTTAAATTAAGTTAATTGGGAAAATAATTTTAATAAAATCTGATTTTTTTTCTCTCTTGGGCCAGAAATAAGTTTTCCTTCATAATTTTTTTTAAAAAATGTTTTCAATTTTTTTTTAAATTTTAAATTTTGTTTATTTTTAAGAAAATTGATCTTAATTTTTTGTTGTTTTAGAAAAATTAAATTGGGGTTCTAAAGCATCTTTATAAATTTTCATTGTAATTTTCAATGAAAACATTTTTCAAAACTATTAACGATTTAAAAAAAAATTCAATTCTAGAAATATATTATTCTCTATAAATTTATTAAATGGTTTTTAATACAACTTTAACTTTTTTTAAATGAGGATTGAATAATGGATTTTGAATGTTGTTTATTTCATAAAAAAGTTATTTTCATTGAAATATTATTTTCTTTAGGAAGTTCTTTTGTGATATTTCTAAATCCTTCTCCATCTAAGAGGAAATAGTTTGTTATAGTTTATTTTTTATTAGAGATATTAACAAGGAAAAAATTATTATTATTTCATTGAATTATTTATGTTTAATATGATATGTTTTTTATAGAAGAAATATCTATTTCATTGGTTATACCATGAAAGAACACATATGAAACCCGCTTCATTGGATGAGTTATTCTATGATGAAATAATTTCGAAACCTGTCTATTTTCTATGGGTTATGATATGATGAAATGTTTATGATATGAAGTTCATTTCATGGGTTGTGATAAAATATTTATAAAACCAATACATTATTATTGGTTAGGATGCGAAGAGTGTTTTATTATCTTGTAGCACACATATTCATGATTTAATCATGTTACAAGTGTGACCTATTTCTTTCTCCAATGAATTTGGTAATGTAAAATGTTCTACGAGATAAAATGGTACACATGAGGGAATACCAAGGATATAAAGAGATGGTACATGAGATGGAATCTTAGTCTTGTAACAAGAGGTTACATTGGATATAATTCCATGCTCATAACAATGGTTACGTGGGAGGGAACCCCATGCTCTCAACATGAGGGTACAATGGAGGGTATCCCAAGCATTAACCAAGATGGTAAATAGGAAGAAATATGAAGCCAAAATCTATTACATGGGTGATTATCCCATGCATAACATGTTATCAATGTTATGGTAGGTAGCATTTCTATAATATTTCTATGATTTTGTGTTTATCCAATTTTATGTCTGATACCGATTCTATCCTCTCAAGGCTCATGATATTGATTCCATTATGTTTCATGTACCATTATCCTGAACTATTTATTCCATGTATGATAAGCTTGAGGTTCTATAAGGAAGTAGCATACCAAGGGATAAATGAAAGACCAGCCAAAGGAGTTTGGTGATTCGTAGGATTTGTGGATACCAATAAATATAAGATATTATTGTATTCATTCAAAGTATTTTAATAAAAAATTTAACAATTGAAAAAAGGATAATAAAAACCTATTTTCATCATGTTATATGTTATATTCTAAACCTATCATTCAAGGATCTAAAAGTATTTTTTAAATCATATACCTCTAATGTGTGCTGATATTTCATAAAAACCCATTCATTAATAGTAAATCCACTTATATGATGTTTAGAATATGTATAAAAATATTATGAGCATTATATTCTTTTAGGAAGATATATATCACAGGAAACAACATTTATATGTCATTTAATGTGATATAAGAAGGTATATGAGGCCATTTTTCATCCATTAATCTCTGTGTCATCGACTGCGATATGTGATACTATTGTCTATCATATTTTGGGTTCACATGTACTAAATATAGTGTATTATATCTCCATTTTGTTATAATATATCATAGTATTTGTCATAGTAAAAAATTTATGCATTTAGTGAAATGTTGATAGTGTTATAGGGGTATTTCTATATGTAATTCAATTTATAGACTAGAATATCTAGATATAAAAATGAGAAGTATTTTAATCAATATTTTTGTTTCACTAATGAGTAGAAATATTATTTTAAATAAATATAAAAGATTTATTATAAATGAAATTTAAAACAATTCTTTTGATGAAGGGTTCATAATTAATTTTAAAATAAGTAATTGTTAATAAATAAATATTAAATCATTAGGAAATTTATAATAAAAAATGAATTATTAATTATTAAAAATATTGAAATTCCATAATTTATAATTTTTTATTTATTTTATTTATATAATGTATTATATTAAACATATAATGTAATTTATAACGTATTTATATATTATAACATAATAAAAATGAAAAACATTTAATATTTATTTTATGAATTATTTATAAAAACATATATGAAATTCACAAATTAATTTTACATATATGACATTTAGTTAATTCAAAAGAAAATATTTTTAGTAGATGTGATAACAGATAAAATTAATATAAAATATAATATATTTATATAAAAAATTGTTTACATTATTAGTATGGTATTTTATATGTATTTAAATTATTAAATGATGATTATTATTAAATTAGATATGATAATTTCAATGAGTTAATATCTATAAAATGTAAATTTGTGATATGAATTGATTATATTTGAGATATAAATATAATGAATTTATATTTTAATTATATATTATTAAAAATAAATTATATTTTATTATGAATTAATTTTTTTAATAATTATATCACATTTTTGATGTACTGAATTTGGATTTACTTATCTATTCTCTAATTTTAGAATCTATATAGATTATATTATTAATGTTTTTTGTACTGTGTTTAAATTATTTCTTAGTCTTCTATAAAAAGTGATGTGTTGAAACCATTAGTGTTCCAACCAATATAGGGTGGTGAATTAGGGTGAGCTTATTTTTTCACTAAAAATATATTTCTCTCATGTTTTAAAGAACTAAAAATACATCACATTAATAAAATGACGTGTAATATGTTAGAAAAGTAAATAAGGGACAATGAAAAATTATTTTACTAGGATCACTTAAAAGTTTGATATCTATGGAAAATACAATGATGATGTGTCAATATACCAAAATAATCATAATCCATGTTATGTGAATATAATTTTATGGTCATTTCAACAATATCTATAATAAGGATGCCCAAATGATACCTAAATCTCTTAATTACAACTCCTTAGGATTATCTCCAATTTTCAAAAGGATGTGTAAATACCAAGGGATAAAATATAAAAAATAGAGATCATTACAACATTAAATGATGTATCAAATTAGATATAGAAGATACCCAACTTTAATAAATTTATATTTAAAATTAACATGCACATGAGCCTTAGCCCAGTTGGTGAAGTATCTTTAAGTGCATGCACAAGACCGAGGTTCAAAACTAGGTAGAGGCATATTTCCGGGTACTGTAGAAGTTCTGTAGTAGAACTGTACACTATGTGGGCACTGTAGTAGGCAGTGCAGCAGTTACTGTAGCAGGTACTGTTCAGTTCTGTAGCAACTGGAACTATTCACCTTGGGCCACCGGTTTGGGCTTGGAGTCCGGAAGGCTTTTGGGCCACCCAGACCTTCTGGTCAGTAAGGATTTCGGGCCACCTTTAAGGCCTTTGTGCCACCTCATGGCCTTCGGGCCACTTGCAGTTTCCCCAGACACACTATAAATAGGAGCAGCCCCAGAAGAGGATTAAGAACAGGTGCACTCACTAGAGCAGAGAAAAATGGATTTTTCAGAATGAGAGGGTATGACTATGCCATCCAGACCATCCTGTGCTTATACAGGAAGCCTAGCCAGACGGCCATGCGAATGTGGAGAGCTACTATCAAGATGCAGATGCTGGGGAGGGGTAGTTCCTTATAGGTAGTCTGGTTGAATTCCCTAAGACCATCGAGTCATGTAATCTTCTAAGCCTAAGGGCCATATAATTTATTAGCCTACAGGCCTTGTAAGGGTTCTCCCTCTCCCTTGAAATGGGGGTTATCAAAAATCATTAATAATGAAGGCCTTTGGGCCATTCATAGTATTTAAAATTAACACTATGTTCAGTAGAATATGTGTCATAGAACACCATGATTAAAATAAAAAGTATTATTATTTACATATCAATGTTATAAACATACTATTGAATTAGTGGGTATGAATTAGAGAATACGAGTCATTAAATATATTTATGATGGTTCAACTAAATAATAATTTATGGATTGATTCTTAGGAAATAATCACTCAATTTTTCGTAAATTCATTTTATGCTTCAAAAACATGTTTTCTTATTTTTTTTTAATTTTTTTTGAATGAATATTATAGTTAAATTATTACACATTTTGAAATTTTAAATTAAAAAATTATATAATTTTTGATATCAACATATAAAAATTATAATGTTTGGAAATTTTAGGATTTTTCATATGATGTTTAATTTTAGTTAATAATGAATAGATAATTATTTCATAAAAAACATTATTTTCCATTCAAATACATAAAAAGTAATTTTTTATTGAAATGGTTTTAAAATTTAATTAGTCCATTTTGATTAAAAATAATCCATATAATTTCACTCGAATCGACATCATTCTATTTTAGTATAAGAATTTTTTCTACATAATAATACATTTTATGAATTTTTTTGCATAACATTTTGAGTGGTTATTTTAAAATAATTTATTTGAACTTATTGGGTGTGAATTTTATAAAATGGGTTAAATATTTGGAATAAAGAGGTAAAAATTAATAAAATTTCTCTATATTTTTAATTCATAATTAATCATCACAATGTAAAACTTTATCCTCTCGTTAAATTGTACCATGTGATAAACATAGTTAAAACTATATTATAATATTTTTTAATTTCCCATAAATATGAATTTATTTCATTGAAAGAATTTAATATAAAAGACCATTAATATATTAAAAAATATGTCATTTTGGTTCCCATTTTATTTGATAAATACCTTTATAATATATCATGTAATGTAAAATTCCCAAATGCCTCTTTCTTACTTTTATTATGTAACATATTTTTTATAGGGAGAAAAATGATATGCATGTTTCCGAAAGGTTATTATTAAAATTAATAATTTATTTATTATATCAATTTATTTTCAATTATTAGTGATGGAATAATTAATTTACATTCTTAATAAATTATAACAAAGTGCATATTATAGTAGTATAAAAATAAAGTAAATGTTCTAAAAACTCTACAAGTAATATTTTATAGTAAATTTATGGGTTTTAATAATTTTTTTATAAATAGAGTTTAATAAAGATATTTTAAATTTTTATATTTGAAATAAATTGATTTATTTTTATTTCTTAAGTCACATCTTTTGAATAATCTTGAAAATGAATTTAATGGAAAAGTATGTTAAATAATTATTTATTAAATGAATTTAAATTCCAAAAAATGCTATATTTAGCCACGATAATGTTTTATTGTATATAATGTCAACCATTGTATATTTACAGGTCTTTTTTCCTTATAATTTATCTTTCTTCACCCCTAAAGAGTGAGAACATTTTATATCACGGTAATCATAAAAATATTTAATGTGGGGTTAAATTAATGATATAAGGGTAAAAACATCACCTAAACAAGTCAAAATTTTACTGTATGAGATTATTTTTACTCATAATCATATATTATTCTAAATATTTTAATTTTTTTCCACAAGAACATGTTTTTTCATTTATATAAATTTAACAATTTATGTTATTCCATGGATACCCCTCTTCTCTCTTA
Organism: Viscum album; assembly: GCA_963277665.1. Taxonomy (NCBI): domain Eukaryota; kingdom Viridiplantae; phylum Streptophyta; class Magnoliopsida; order Santalales; family Viscaceae; genus Viscum; species Viscum album. The sequence continues at coordinate 1,205,176,143 of OY728127.1, read as the reverse complement.
AATAATGATAAAACCCCTCATATCATCCACAAAATTTAGAGACTCTTATATCAAAAAACCATTCATAAAAATATTATTTAAATCATTATTTACATTTTATATGTTCTTGTATTATTAAAATAAATTCCCTAGTTTCTTGACGGTGATATCCAAAGGAGGTTCTTTGTGAAGAATGTAATTGACTTAACTAAGAATCACTAGTTTTCTACTTCTTATACCTCCCTCAATTCTATCATGTAAATTATTATATAAAATATCATTATCTAATATATAATTACATTTTAATATGTTAATAGAATAACCTTACTCATCTCTATTTCCATCAAATAGAAATTAGACAATTGATAATGCATACATAATAACTACCATCTCATGAACAGATTAATTTCTTTTCTCAACACCACATATTGTGGCTTGATATTATGATGGATTTTATTCATATATATATATATTATATTCATTAAATTATTACTATTAATTAGATATAATATATTTAATATCTTTATAAAATTCAAATATTTAGAAATCGAATCGTTGCACATGCATACATATGGACTAGTATCATCATGTTTCAATGTACCTTTTTACACAAAATCCTTCTCATAGATAGTTATGGGGATTGATTTAATGATGTTATATTATTTTTATAACATGATAATGATTCTAGGTGGATAATGTTTTTTTCCTTTCATTTTTATCTAATGAATCATAATAACAACAGTCATGTGTACATATAGACAACCACAACCTAAGCTTCCATAATTCCTTTTTTATGAACTGATATCATGAATCACTATAAACTAATATTTTATGTATAAAAATTATAATTCTTAAAAGATTATTATTTAATATATGATGGAACAATGATCCCTTCTTCAATGGTCAATGGTAAAAATTCATTTTTATTACGAAAACAACAACCTCAAAACACATGATGTGGAATTAACTAATTATGTAATTAAATATATCATGGAAAGAAATGAAATATATGTTTTAATGATAATGTATAAAAGTGTTAAATATACCTAAGTAGGTAAATAATTAATATATTTTTATTCTATAGGAGTAAATGGAAATATAAAAAAACTTGGGACATATTGTATGGGGTTTCTTAATTCATTTTCCATTAATTGGGTTATAATTATACAACATTAATGATATTATGACATGATTGTGTGCCTTATTACCTCTAATTATTTATATTTTCAGTTCCACATGTTTTATGTGGTTTAATAATTTTTATATATAATCTCCTCAATGAAAAATTCTTTCTCCCTTGAAATGATCTAGGAAAGGATTATTCGTCACAATATTGTTTCTTTGAGATTGGAATCATATTATACCCCAACATCCTTTTATATGGTGTATATTCAACATATTGATATAAAATATAATTAATTATTATTTTATCATTATATTTAATGTTACCTTTATTTGATATCCTTCAAGAGACATTTATTAGAATGTTATTAAACATTCATAGGTTTCTATGGTGTCAACAATAATTTTTTGAGAAATAAATCTAATTACACACCGTGTATTATTTTAAATGAAAAACATACAACCAAATTAACTTATTTTCATGTAATAATTCAAGGAAAATTAGGGTATTATATTTTAATTTGTTGTTCTTTTATTCACTGTTTTTTGTTTAATCAATAACAAAGTCGTAATTTATTAATAAAAATGAGGCTTCGTCCCCAACCTTTAATAACCAAGTTGTAATGGTTTTTTGTCTAAAACATCTTTTTTTGGGACATGTTTTGAGGGATGTACCTATATTTATTCTTATTGATAAAATAATTAATATAGAAATAAAATATCATGAATCTTTTTATAGTCATGTAATTTTATTCTATTTTTCATGTTTTTAATTTCTAATGTTTTTTCTTTTTAAAAACCATAAATGGGATTTATTTAAAAACATTGATTTAATTGTTTCAAGACATTTGTCAAAACACCCCCTCCATCTAAATTATTTTATTTCAAGAATTTTATTTTATAAAACTGAATTATTTCTTAAACATTTTTACCATTATCTTTCCAATTATTTTAAAAATATTTAAGAAGACAAACATTAATGTTCTCTACATAGGCCACAATTGACTTTCTTTATAAATGCCTAAAAACAGTGAATATTTTTAATGTTTTAGACTTGAACTAATTTTCCCCTATAAAAAATATTATCTATTTTCACAATTCCATTACATGTTTTCATTAATAGTTTTAGATGAAGTAATTCCCTCAATAGAATAGATGTTTTTAGTGTTTAAAGGTACTGATAAGAAATGTTATTTTCACATATTTTACAGGAAATATTTAAAATATTCAACTAAAGTAATTTTTGTATATTTGAACATATGATTATTATTTAAATGATTCAATAGTGATTTAATATTATGATAACCTAAAAAACCATTATCTGAATATTTTTTGAGGATATATTAATGATATTTCCATGGAACTCATTTCATTTTCGTATGTTAATCAAGATAAAAATTAATGATGTTTGTTTTCAAGGTAGTTATGTTGAAAATTACATTTTCTTAACTTTTTTGTTCATTATTTTGTAATTGAATATAGGTATGGATGAATGAATATTGTGTATGTTATAAACCATTCATCATTGGTTCTATTATAAACGAAGGATGGATGGTTATTTTATAGTTGAAGGATGAGAGGTAAAATTATAAACCATTAATGGGTGTATATATTATCATCCAAGGAAGTGTGGGTCTATTATAGCCCTCCAAAGTAGTGGGTAAAGTGAAATATTCAAATAAATCTTATTTAATCATATGAGATAATGACAAAAAATAATTTTATGTCAATTCTATGAAATTAGAGTGTATACCTATTATATGTTACTACTAAGAGATATTTGAATTATCTATTTTGATTATTTTATTACGAATTATTGTTTCTCTATGTTACACACATTTTTAACAATTATTGAAGTGGGTTCAAATATTTCCTTCTATAAGGTAATATTTTCTCACAACTCATGATTATTAACTTAGATTACTCATGTATTTATTAAGGTTTATATTCCATATATGAGGATTCCGGATAAAATTTATCATGGCTAAAATATCTCTTATATAATGCTCATGTAATTTGAAAATGATCTCATAACCTTATAAAAATATAATTCTCACAAAATATAAAAAATTATTAATTCTTATATATACCTTTATAGTGCATTTGAGCTCACTGGTATAGTATTTATTTTCCAAAGGTTATAAAGAATGTTGTTATATAAGATATTTCTTGAATGGATTCATGTGGATGATGATGAAGAGTTAATTCATAATTTCAAATGATAGGTACAGTGAAAAATCATCACATAAATAAATGGTAACTGTTATATAAGTATTATTCCATAATCTATAAAACTGTTAACCTTACATGACCTTTCATTTGTAAGTGATCCAATGTTTTTTCATCATGTTTTAAATTTTGGATAGATAAAATATGGTCATATTTATCAATATCAAAGACATAAATTTAATGATTTTCTGTTTGGAACCCAATCTAAGAGCATGGATTCAGGTTCTTTATAGTAAGCATCATAAAAGGGTATAGATAAATTTCCTAACATGGATGTTTCTATAAGAGGTTAACTTAAAATTTATGGTTACAATCATGAGTTTATAAGTTTATAAATTTTTATATGTTCAATGAAATTGATAATCATTTTTGTGTTTATGTGTAATTATATTTTAATGAGACCATTGATATTTTAGAAATCATTTATTCAGGTTGAGGTATAGCTAACCCTTATATGTATCATCTTATTTAACATTATGTATTATTTATAATGAATGATATTACATTTTGGTGATATAAGAGAAGTGTTAGAATATAATAACTGACTTTTATATCTTCTTATTGATGTTATTTGAGAAATATGATAAATTATATATGGAATGATTAGTTTTTTTCTATGGGTATTATAGTTGAATTTGGAGATTAATATATTATTTTATCATATGAATGTTTATTCATTTTGGTTATTATTTTATCCGGTGCTATTTTGTTTTTGTTTTAGTAATTAAAATATGAATAGATTGTTATTCTTTTATAGATATCATTATCTATTAGCATTTAATTTTAATTATTTAGTCATAATAAATGTACATTTTGGATATTTATTATTTGGAATATAGGGTGATATAGAGGTCAAAATAGATTGAAACACATAAGTAAAGAATGATACTGTGATTAAGGATTTTAATAAATAATGTATGATTGTTTTCTCATGTGCTCCATCTTAATGTTTAAATAATTAATCATATTTAGTTAATCTATCTTAATGATGAAATTTTTTTCCATGCTTAAAATCAATTTTGATGAATTGATTGTCTTATTTACACCACAATGTTTTATGGTTTTCTGGTCATCGACATTCTCATGGACCTTAAGTTTCTTGCGAAAAAGTTTCTATATTTCTCTCCATAATTACATGGACATTAAATTTCTCCTTCATGTTTATAATTTCACTTCCCCCAAAATTTCTCATATTTTTGTGCCTCGTGATATTTTATTTTAGATGACCTTTACATATCCATTTCTCTCCTTTCAAAAGTATGTTTTATTATACATATTATGATGTTGTTTCTCAAAAATGGGATATTAAATTAAATAAAAACCTTTAACTACTCATTTTAAGATAAATTTGTTTTGACACTAATTATTTATGGGGGATGTAATACCCATTGATTTTAGAAGAAAACTATGTTCGATAGAATATATTACACACAACAATGAGTTTAAATAAACAATAAAATATTAATATTTAAATATAACCACTATAACCATGGAATTGGTTTGTATGGATAGGAGTAAATTCATTTGGAATGATATGTATAATGATCTTAATCAATGATTTTTCTGACTAATTAATAGGAAAAATGTACTCGATTTTTATAATGTACATTTTATGATTTAAAAAAAATTTAAAAACTTTTTTAAGTGAATATTATAATTATTAATGGTCAAATTTTAAATTTTACATGATAAAAATAATGAAATTTTGAAATATTCATATAAAAAATTTATTCAGGAAAGATATTTTTATTTTTATGAAAAAAGTTATTTTTCAGTCAATTGTGAAAAAATATTGATTTTATGAATATCTGTATGTTCTAATAATTTATTTCTAATGTAATTTTTTTGTTTTGAAATTTCATTAATTCATTTTGATCAAACAAAATCTAATTAATGTAATAAGAATGGGCATTAGATTAGATTTTCATAAAAAAAATTGTATTATTAAAATTTCATTATTTAAGAAACTTGTTTTACCACCTCGTATAAGATAATTTTAAATATAAATTCTTCATGTTATATGTATTGAATTATATATAACAAATTCCATATTTAGAACCATCATGAACACATTTGGTAAAACAATTCAACATTATTTTTGGTTAAAATAATTAATAACCTTGGTAAAATATATCGCCATCTTGAAGGGTATAAGAGGATAAACAAGGATAAAACTATAAAAAAGACTTCAAAATCAACCATGGAACTATATTTTGGCGAATGAATTATATTATACCAAAACATTAATATATTCGTAAATATGACATTTTATTTCCATTTTTATTTATAATTACCGTTATATTTGTTTAAGTAAATGAAAACTCTAAAATGTCTCCTTCATTAATTTCTATTGTAGTATATGTTTTATTTTCATTATGTTTTTTATTTTAAATTATATTTTAACAATTATTGTTATTTTTTAAAAATAAAATAAATACCATATTTGGAATTTTTAGGATAAAATTTGGTAAATATTAGATGTTTATTATTGATCAATATGAATAATACCCGTTGTTAAATTTATCACCTCTGTAAAGGGTAAATCTATTTAACATAGGTTAAATTAAGTGATAATGTTATAATTTTAACCCTAAATATTATTGGATGAATGTTATTCAACATATATCACATTAATATTTATGATAACATGTTTAATAGAAACTATTCCATGAAATTGAAAAATATAATATTTAAAATAATGAAAGTTAGCAAATTCAACTCTCTTATTTTAAATATATATTATGTATCCACATATGGATAAATAAGGTTATTAAAAAATTATAAATATTAATTTAGTTAATAATTTTGTTATATTCATGTTTATATATTATTTATAATTTTTAGTGACTATATAATTACCTTAAATTCTTCCACAACACAAATATATTATTTATCTAATTAATATAGAAATAAAATAAATGAATTTTAAAAAATAAAAGATATATAAATTCAAATATTTATAGTGTTAAAAAATATGGATGAATATTAAATGCAATTTTTTTAAATGAATCAAATTTGAAATACAACTTTTTATTAATGTATATGATGTAAAAATAAATTAATAGTACCAAAATTTATATTAATTATAATTTATAAAAATAATATTTTTTAAATTAATTTAAATTCATTAAAATATATAAAGAGGCATAGGTAGATGAGGTCTGGTCCATAATTTTATCCCTTGGAAATCTATTAAAAAAATTTCTCCAAACATGTATAATTAGAATTATTTAATAATGGAATATATTTTACCATTTTAGATGGTTAAATATGTTGAAGAAGGGGTTAAACCCATAGATAATGATTAAAAAAATAACATAGAAATATATAATTTTTTTGATGATATCTAAAATATATACTTCTATAAAAATTAATACTTTACCATTTGTATGAATTTTTCTAGATAATGAATTTATTATAACTTAATATATTATGAAATTCAAAATGTTCCCCTCACCTAAATAATAAAGAACCTCCTCCATCACTTATTATAACCACATTGACTCTCATATCTTGACCAAACCCTTCAAAAATACAATATAAATTTCCTTAGACGCATTTTTGGTGTTATGGTAATCCAAAATACCAAACCTCTAACCCGTAAGATTAAATTTAAAAGAGTTCTTTCAATGGATAGATTATCACCTTAACTGATCAATTTATTTTTTAGATATTTTTCAAATCATAAAAATATTTGTTATTTAAAATATATAAATAAATTATTTAATTATAAAAAATGATCTAAAATTTTGTTATTATTATGATATTATCAGTATTCACCCTTTTATCATCAAATGGTGTGTGAAGGTATCAATCATGCGTTGGTATTACTTACCATCTCCACACAGTAATACAATTATATTTCCACCAAAATATTTCCTTGATTGTGATTATTATTGGTTTAATTTTTATATATGGTAGTTATGAAATAATTATATACTATTAATTATAATATCTCTTATACCGTAAAAATTTCCAATCAATTGAAATATAATTATATATCACCTGTATATGTGGAGACTACCACCTGTACAAAGAGATATGATTTTTTATTCCATTATGTTTTACAATGATGGTAATCGGGATATATTTGATCAATATATATGATTTATATGATATAAAAAATATTCTAAAATTTATAATTATTATATACATTAATTTTTCCATCTTTAAAAAAATGAGAAAAATTTTCATGAATATGTATAACCGTCCATTTATACGAATGGTATAATTTATTTTCCTCTATATTTATTTTAATGATAGACATGAATATTAATATAATGAAGATAAATGATAAAAATATATTTATTTACATTATTTAGGTTATAAAACCATGATTAATGAAGAATTCCTGAAACTATGAAACCAATGAATACATGAATTATGAAGCATTTATAACCGAGAACAATAATTTTGATGATGAATTATTAAAAAATGTTTGATAAAAGGTTATTAAAAAAATAATATATGGATTGATATATATATATATGTTCATGGTTGATGTTTTTAAGAAATATATATTTATCATTCTTTTTGTTTGGACACATTATAATGATGTTGAACATGAGGTAAGTGTTTTTCATCTCACTTCTACTTCCGTGTGGCATATGACATATTCACCACTAATTTTTGGGGGTTTATATACTAACCCTATAATATAATATATCATGGATATATTTATAGTCATGGTATTTATAGTTTCATTGTATGTTATTTCATTAATGGGTATTACTATTCAATGTTACCAAAGTGGTAAGAGTTTATTTTAAAATCTTATCACTATTCGGGATTATCCTCACTAGGGGAGTCATTTCTTCCATATTCATATTATATAAAAATTAAATAAAGAACAGGTTTTCTATCCTCTAATGATTTATTAATTATATTTTTATCTATGTTGGACCTTTTTACTAAATTTTTTAATTGAATATTATGTTTTGTTTCTGAATGTGGTACTATTTTGACTTTTTCCCTTAAGTGTAAAAGGAATTATTTTTCTAACATATATGGAATGGAATGAATATCCTTATATAATGAACACCCAATGATTTTAAGATTCATTTATATGATTAAAATTTTATTTTCATAGAAAATTTAATCTTTAAAATCTTTGATTTTTTTTGGATTTTTTTAAATTGAAATTCATTGTGAAAATGGTATTTTCATCATAAAATTTTCTAATAATCTCTTTAAATTATTTTCATATATGTCAAAATCCATTGTTAAATATTCTTTAATTGATGTTACTAATATATTACATCAAATGGAATATTATTAAATGTTAATGAACAGCATGACTAGGGAATGTGTTGATATTTTGTAGATAAGATATTTAAATATGGATATGTTTTCATTTTCATGGCATGCTGATTAAGATATATAGTTAATTTATATTTGGAATGAGTTTGACTTAGTAAATGATGATTATGGACCTATATATACCATTGAATTATTAGTAGGTTAGATGAGAAAAATATGACTCGGTTTGGGATGAGATTATACTCATTTATTTTCAGTTTTCATGGACCAATGCCTCAATAATGTTATCAGATGTGTTTTTCAATGCCTTGAGGGTAAGATTCATATGTCAATAATTATATATTCACTCATTATGAAATCATCAATCAATTTACATGTTATTAGTTTTAATGATATTTATGGATGACTTTCTAGTTAGTGTGATAATTTAAAATGAATTATTTTTAATTTTTTGTATTATTTACAAATTATTGATAGCGTATTAGCTTTTTTTATACCCATACTCTTAAGGCGAGATCACTATTTTATTTATTTTAATTCCAATGGATTTGGATAAGGATTTTATGAATAACAACAATGGTGATTTCATTTTTTATGCAATTTATTTTATATTTACATTGAAATTTGGGAATCATGTTTTATATGGTTTATCATTACTAATAAGTTATTCAGTACCTTGGGATGCAATCAATTGTATCTTGTTCCAATTTAATAATGTAACCACATCCTTCTGGATACATGGTGAGGGTATTTATAGATGGTATCTAAATTTTTTTTGAATAAACACTGGTAACTATATTTAGGAAATCATATTTTATAGAATGTAACCCTATGGAAAATTATGAGAATATTTTGTAAGATACCAATATATTTATTTTGAAATTAATAATAATTAAAATTAAACTTTATGTTATGTTTTTTTTCTAGTTTTAAATTCATAAATTATGGTTCATAATGATATTATTTAATATATTATATGATTTATTTAGAAATTGAACCTAGTGAAAGGAATAATAAATTTATTAATCAATATAATAAATTGATGGATTTCCCTCATAGGTAAGATAATAATGGAAAATCTAGTGCATGAAAATAAGATGCATGTGAAGAAATTATAACTATATTTCTATAGCTAACTCATCCTATGTCCAATTACCTTTCCCATTTGGAATATCTTACTGATCCAAAATGTACTATATCAATGTTAGCATGCTTTATACAACAAAACCACCATTATTCAATAGAACAACAAACCAATTTGAAGATGAGAAATGGATAATTCCCATAGAGAAGATATTTCTTGCTTTTGGAAGTATATACTGTGAGATGTTTTTCCTTTTATTTTCTCATATCTTAGGGTATGAAGATAAATGGTAGTTATTTATTAAAATCAATAAGGATAAATTTCAAATATCAAACATGGAAATGAAGTTTTATAAGGAACTTCTCATGGGAAAATATTTTCCTGGAAAACAATGAGATGTTAAGATTAAATTCTAGATTTTGAGACAAAATGGAGGATGAATTGTTTCTATTTAAGAAGATAACATTGAATCATTGTAATAATATTCCATTTCCTACATACATAATCAAATGATTAATAAATATTGTTTCATTGATGAATTAAAAGCAATCCATTAAAGGAAACAAGTCTCCCAATATTTTCATCACATTAGAATGTAGTATCATATACTTCCAAGATAGAAGAATAATTCTCTATGTACTATTGTTCTAAAGTAATGAAATTGAAGAAGATTATTTGTGAATGAAATTGATAATTTTAATAAGAAAAATAATGATTTTATGTCATGTAATAATTATGGAATGAAACACCATAATAACTTCATTAAGGGAATAATAGTTTTGTTCAACTTTAGAGAGAAATCCATTAGGAACATGAATACAAGGGTATAAAGGAAGCCAATAATTTTAATTGTTTCAATTTTATATATATGTGAAACTATAAAAAATAATTACCTAAGCATTAATGGAATATAGATTAGAAAAAATGAAGAGATCATGGTCAGGATAATGAATTTACAATTACTAAGGTGGAATGATTAAAGTGATTGTTAATTTAGATTCATGAATTATGTATTAGACATATTTTTATCAATGATATTCTGCTTATAAGAATTTTGAAAATGTATTGTACTAAAATAGTTTTTATTTATTGACTTAGAAGTATATTTTGAATGGTACTAATATCTATGAAATGAGATTTCATGGTAATGTGATATTTTTAAAGACTATAAATAATGGAAAGATACATATTAATTTTTTATGTGATGTTGAGTTAATAAATATTATTTTGGATAAATAGAATATTTTCATTGAATAAGAAAATGTGATAGCATTGGTTTCCTTTAAAATGGTTTGTGATTTTATGAAAAAATAAATCATGATGAAGTTTATTATTCTTTTGGATTTATATATAATAATATGGAACTAAATGTAATTACTATAGTAGGTGTTAATTCATAGAAACATGTATTTTTTATGAATTTTTAATTGTGATTTTTGTTATTACCATGTTCCTCCTCCGATGGTCCGAAGGCCTTCATTTTTATTGATTATTGATAATCCACCTTTCAAGGGGTGATGTGGAACCCTTACAAGGCCTGAAGGCGTAAGTATTACATGGCCTGTAGGCCATAGAGGAATTCATTGCCCGTAGGATTCAAAAATTACATACAACCCAGACTAACTACTTGGAACTACTCCTCCCCAGCATATTCATCATGAAATTAGCTATCCACCTTCGCATGGCTATTCAGCTAGACATTCTCATGCACGCACAGGCTTGTCCCGATGGCAGGTTCCATACCCTCTCATTCTTGAAATCCATTTAGCTTTTACTGTGGTGAAACCTCCTTACTCATCCTCCTTTTAGAGCTTATACCTTATAGGTTGTCTAGTTTGAAACTGCACTTAATGTGGCTTGATGGCCTTGAGGTGGCCCAAAGGCCTTACTGACCCGAAGGCCTAGGTGTCCCGAAGGCCTTACAGGACTCAGGGGCCAAATCGGTGGCCTGAAGGCCCAAACGAGGGCATATTCCCGGATGCTACAGTGCCAAACAATGCCTGCTACAGTTCCCTCTACAGTACCTGCTACAGTACTGCACAGTTCCCGATACAGTTCCTGATATAGTACTGCTACAGTACAACTATAGTCTGCTATAGTGCTGCTATAGTACTGGAAATTCTGCCTCCGCCTATATTTGATCCCTGGTCGCTTAGATGCACTTACGGAGTCCTTACCAACCGGTCTAAGGCTCATGTGCATTACCATGTTATCATGTAATTTACAATCTAAATTTAATGTCACTTTTGGGGGATTAATGTTTTTTTGGTTTCATAAATTTCATGACCTTACTAATATTTTTTTGGGTTTCTGAATATTTCTAGACATATTTTAGAGGATCCCAAAGGTATAGTAGTTTTTAATGGATTTAGTTGAACAGTAGATATTATTATTTGAGGATAAAGTATGATTTATCATATTAGATAACCTATACTAGCCATTTTGGTGTTGGAAAATATTCAGAGGCTAAATGAATTATTTATGGATCTTATTATTCATTAAAATATTATTTTAGTTTCTCATGCACAAAAAATTCATTAGGAATATCCATTTCCTAGAACACGAGATTAAGTTGATTTTTATAAAAGAATAATGAAAGGATGAGATTTTTCTTATGATAAAAAATAGATTCATATATGTTTATGTTATCATGTTATTTATATAGATAGTAAATGAATGCCTTAACTTTAGAAAAATGTCATTGAAATATAAGCTTTATCGATTTCCTTTTCTTATTGACATATCAATGGGTTTTTAACCCATCATAGATTTAAAGTCTTGCGATGGTTGACTTTCTTATAATTCTATTCTCTATCCCAATATGTCATTCCTTTGGTGTTATATTTCACTTCCATGACCATATTTTCAGTTTTCAATAAATTTATTATTTTTTGAATCCTATTTATATGTTATTTCAGATGTTTTTTTTCTTCTTCACTATTTTAGAGAAGAAGTTTTATTAACCCTTTTATGAATTGGGTTATCCAAAAAGGAATTTTAAAACTTCAAACTGAGAATAAGTTGAAATTTCATGGAATTAATAAATTTATTTGCCAGAATATAACATCCCATGATTTTAAATAAGAAAATTAGTCGCAAAATCATATACGACACAAAAACTAGTGGATAAAAAAGCTCAAAATAATATTTATTAATATAACACCCATAAACTAGTCATTGAAATAAAGTGTATCAATAATATTAACTGAATTAATAAATAAATATATAGGACCTAATCAATACAAATTCATTGATAAGTACTTATGAAATAAGTTTTTAATTTTTTTTAATGTTCTTTTAGGCTTCAAAAATATATTTACTTAATTAATGATTTTTAATAAATTTTTGAGAAAATATAATGTTTAATAAATAAAACATATATAAAATTATCTTTATAAAAATAATATCATTTTTTCAAGTCATCATATCAAAAATTACATTAATGTTATTTTTGTTATTTTTATGAAAAGTATTATTTTTTTAATAAATAATGAAATATAGTGTTTTTTTATAAAATATTGTTTCAATATTTTACAAAGATAAAATTTATTTTAAATTAATTTCCATGTAAAATTATTTATATTATATGATAAATAACTCAATTAATTACATTGAAATCAATTTTATGATTTAATGTTGTATAAAACCATTTGTATAAATAAAATGAATTCTTTCTAAAAAATTTCTCAATTATAAGAGGTCACCTATCCATTCTTTTTTTAGACCACATTGATCTATCTATTTCAACCATGTCATAAAAAACTCATAAACATACTAAGTTACATTCTAGATGGGGTGGTCCTATAAAAATAGCAACCCTAGGTACCTAATAGTATATCTAAGGATTCCCTTCAATGAATATGCAATTTCCTTAGCCGATAAATTTTATTTTTTACATATTATAAATTCTTATAAATATATGGTATTTATCATAAAATTAAAAATTTATTATAAAAAATATAATGAAATGGTATTACAATTATTATAACACCATTATCCACCATGTATATCATCAAATAAGAAGTGAATGTATCACTCGTGCGTACGTACAACTTACCTCTTCCATGAATAAAAATAATTAATATTCCACCACCATATTTCATGGACGATTATTATGACAGATTAATAGTTTATATATTATAATTATGACATAATTGTAATTTTTTATTATAAATTCACATCTATCATCACACATTCCAACCCATTGGAAACAATAAAATCAATTGTGAGTACGTGTGGACTACCACCTCCATAAAGTGATGTAAGTTATTTATTTTCCATTTTAAATGGATAGTAATAAAGATGATTTTAATTCATATATATATATATATATATGATATATATGATATATTATTTATTCTATAATGATTTAATGTTATTTATCTTCTCATGAACCGACCAAAAGGGCCTCGATCCATAACTACCCCAAGACCGCTTTCATAGGCCATGGGACTATGAGAAGCACCTATAGGCATTCTATACAGTGGAGATTCCTATAACTAATGTACTAATACGTACATAGATGTCTATATCAAATTATAGGTGTAGAGAAAAAATAATAAATAGGGAATCAAAAAAGAAAGTAAATATTATTGAAAAGAACTCTTCAGTGTACAAGAGTATGACAATACAAAATGAAAAGTAATGGTGAAAAAATACAATCCAAACCAGAATGACATCCCAACCTAAAAAAAATTGGATTGAATATGTACTGAGGGACGACCTCCTTATCTCCAATATCCAACCACCTTACATGGTCCAATGAAATTTGTATCCCTAAGCTCCTATGTAGTCATCACTGACATGTGTGTCATATGCATAATACATGACACATGTAGGAGATTCCCATCTATGGGTGAGTATACATATACTCAATAGGATTCGTAGAACCTTAATGGGAGATCCATAAGATAAAAAATTAGAATTGATAGAAATTATATATCTCAACCCAAAGAAAAAGAGTAATCTATCGTATATATATATATATATATATATTTATTTATATTCTCAAGCCAAAGAAACTAAAATGAGATAGAAGGAAATATCTATCTCATAGCCCAACTTAGGAAATCAGTTTCCCTAAGTTTTGAAATTTCATTATCATTTCCAAGAATATTGTGCGACTGACCAACATAAAACATCCATGTCATACATCACCTCTCCATTGTGCTGCACAGTCAAGGGGTGACAGTCTCTTGGTAGAGAACCCATTAATTAGAAAAATATGAGGTGTGAAAGTCCGATTATTGATGACCTATAGCCCTGCTACCTGGAGGGTTCCACATTAATCGTCAAGTAACAGTGCCCAACCTAGCATGTGGGTTTCACTCTGAAGGTTGAAGAACCATTCCTTGTCTCTATAAGAGGATGCCACTCCAATCATCAGGGGACTATTCCCATCCTAGTAAGCAGGATGCACACAGAAGGTTGAGCACCAATGACCTGTCTTTATAGAAGTGTTCCACTCTAATCATCAAGGACCCACACCCAATCTAACAAGAGGGTTTACTCAGATGGTCAAGTACTGATGAAATGTCTCTATAAAAGGGTGTGACTATAATCATCATGAAACCATGCCCAGCTTGCCCGTAGGGTTACACACATAAGGAAAGTGAACCATTCCCTTTCTTTGCTGGTGGGTCCCATTATAGGTCATCGATGACCCATAACCAGCCTAGCTGGAGGGTTCCACTTATAAGGAGCCTCTAGTCATCCTATATGATCAATGATATCATTATGCATTTCCATAGTATGTTTCAAACATGGATTTTCTCACATCATAACTCAAAATCCACAATAGGGGTACCATCGTGTTATATTTGAAAAAAACACTTAGGATATAGTACTCATGGGCCAAAATCCAAGCACAAAAAAGTGATATGAGAGATTTAAGTTTCATTAAAAAGAACCATGGGGTACATAATGTGTGCGGGACCTACATGACCTATGGTCAAACTGTTCCTCATGGCGGTGTCCTTGGAGGTACATAGATCACCAACCATGTAGCACTACAAGAATTGTAGGGAAACTACAAAGCATGTCCAAGCCACTTGGGGTCCTTAACCATGAACAATGGCTATTTACATGTACATTACCACGTGCCCATGTACTTTGGTAAACAACATTCATGGCTATTCTTATGGGGTTGTACTAAAAAATTACAAGTCGTTTCCACCAATATAAGGACTCACATTTTTTGGGGGTCCTACAATGCATGTGATACATATAATTCTGTAAAAACCTATTCATCATAGAATTGGGGCTATACGCTGTGTGTTAATCGTGATACATAATGTGTAATAATTTTTTTCAATGAACATCAGATATGCATTGCACGATCCAGATATGCTTTCATAGCCAATAAATCTGGCATCATTTATTCTAGAAAATGGTTGATATTTTCGGTGTTCATTTATTCCGACCACCTTGTGGTCGAGAATCAAATATCAATCTAGTTCATTGATTTCCGTACATGTCACACCTGTAATCCATGCCACCCCTCTTTCTATCCTGAACCCATTCCCCGAATAAATCACAAGAAACATGAAATCGCCCCAAATAAAATCCTAATTTTCTTATCCATTCATCATATAATATTATTCTTCAAATCCTAGGGTCATATTGAGCACAATACCACCCAAAAAAAATTAATCCATGTCCCCATAGCCCAATGGTGAATAATATGAAAAAATCATTGGGATAATTCCCCAAAATAAATGCATAATTATCATAGGACCAAAATTCAAGGGCAAAAATCAAAATTGGATTTAATAAGGGTGAGGAAAGAGAGTAATAAAATTAAAGTAGAACATATTTGAATTCCAATGTTCAACAACAATATTAAATCACAGAAGTGATGATCTAGTTTAATGATTTTAATCAAAAAGGGGGTAATACACAGTTTGATGTGTCCTACCTTGATATTGGATCATTCACCATTTATGAAAATTCACCCCAACTATTAAGATGATACTTTACATTTTCAGAACATCATTATGCACCAATTCATAGATTCATCATCATCTAAATTTGATTTTCCAATGGAAGGAGAAGAAGAATGCTCTGGATTCTTTTCGAGTTTATATGAATAACCCCAGGAAAATTTCAATGGCAGCATACATATAGATGTAATTAGTTGAATTATGTTAATTAATAAATAAATTTAATAATTCAATTATTCAAAAAAATTTACATCCAAGGGTTGGCTTATCTGAATGCCCCATAATGATCTATTTTATGTTGCTCCATGGTTAAACATCATGTTCCACACTAAACATTGGTCTTGGATTTATGATATGAGATTAAATTTAAAAGTCATACCATTTTATTTAATAATCATTAGGATTGTAATATAATATATATTTAATAATGTTATAAAATTTATTTCGGGCATATTGGGCCTTGGAATACCATGCTTTATTAGTTCCAAACTACAAAAATATATGTAAAAATAATTAAATGTTTACAGGAGAAAATTAGGGAATCTATATCATTACCCAATTAAACGTTTTAATCCATAGAAACAAAATATAACCGAATATCATGGGATACTAAGACCACATCTAGATTTCCTACTACCCAGAGCACTCCAACATGTTCTTGTGAGGACACAACATGCTAACCTATGAGATGGTCCATCCATGTAGGGTCCTCTCCAATCAATCCTCGATCACCATAAAGGGTTCCAAATAAGTGGCTCCATCCTCAATGTGTAGCTCAATCAATTCGATGAAATGAACATGGTCATGTACGCAACTCATCTGCTATAGAACATGGAAGATGTCATGCACCCGCTCAAACTGTGGGGGTAGGGAAAGGTGGTATGAAACCTTCCCAACACTCTAAAAGAACTAGAATGACCCAATTTACCTTAGGGATAGATTTTTTCATCATCAAATACTATAAAATCATTTTAATGGGTACCATTTGAAGGAAAAATCATCTCCTTAACCAAATAGAATGTTCTGTGACTATATTATGTGTCAGATTTATACACAATCTATGATACCATCATATGAATCATGGATTACCTGGCTCTTATCCTGCATCGCTGAAACCAACTCTAGAACCACTAGTGATGTATTTTCGATCTCATTCCAAGACAAGGGTCAACTCCAAGGTCTCCAGTATAGTGTATAAAATGGATCCATTCTTATAGTATAGTTTTGGATTTTGTTTTAAGAAATTTTTAGAAATGGAAGGTGATTCTCCACCTTTGGCCGAAGTCTCACATACATGCCCTCAACATATCCTGAAATACCTACATAGTGTCCTCAGTCTTCCAATCCATCTAGGGGTGAAATAATGTACATATAGAAGTTAAGGTATGATATTACTCCTCCAAGACTATCTACAACCATGAGGTGAACAAGACATCAAAATTAGAGACAATAGCTGAGGTAACCCCACAATAGAGAATGATATCCTATTCATACATCTTCCCCAAACACTCCAATAAATACTTACCTTAATAAAAAGGAGGTGTTACGACCTCATGAGTCTGTTAAACATCACACAGATGGGTTCACAGAACATATAATTTCATAGATTTTAGATCACAATGTCCATGGATATTTCATCCCACATCCACTCTTGGATCTCAAGGGGTTGCAACAAACTAGCTGGAACCTGAAGCTTAGTCATCACCTGGTGACATTCAAGAAACTAAGAGATGAACCTAGCCATGATTAATTTCATGATAGATAAAAAAAGTAATATTATTGGTTTCTTTAAATTTCCCCACATCAGGATATAATGATTGGAGAGATGTTTTGAACTCTCACATCACCCCCTTCCACATCATGAATATGAACACCTTCCATCCTCAGAAAATGGTGAGATTATTTCCTCCTTTAAAAACTTCATCTTTGAAATCTCAGAAGGATATTAGATCACACAAGACCTTATATTTTATGTCTCCTAGTATGGACACTCTCACATGATCATGATGAAAATGAATCAAGTCCATTGATTGAGGAAAGGTGTTACCATCCAACTCCATCATGGTCTTCTTCAAGGAGGTGAACTTCTTAGATACATCATCCCCAAACAAGCATGAAATTGCAACTATGGGAATCTACTACAACATTTCCATTCCCCATAGTATAGAAAATATAAAATTCACACTTTTGTAGATACTCCAATGAGAACCACTATCTAATGTTCAAGTCCCTATGCATGAAGACGTATATGAGACCATTATTGTAAGAGAAAACCACAATGTGCTCTCCCACAAGAGAGTGCCTCCAAATAATTAGGGTGAAGACTAATTTTTCTGGATCTAGGTCATGAGTCATGTAGTTATTTTCTTGGGGTCTCAACTACCATTACCCATATGTGATAAATTCCTATTGCTTCATCAACATGATGTTGGTCCCAACATCTAAGGCATCACAATACACTACATACTCCACTCCATCCTCCACTATTCTCAATACATGATCACTCTTCACCATTATCCTCAACTCCTCAAAGTCTCTCTCGAACTACATAGTACTGGTAAAAGGATACCCTTTGCACTTTAGGGTGATCAATAGGGAATTAGTCTTAGATAATTATTCCAAAACCTATTATAGTTATCCACACCCATGCCAAGTAAACATCGATCCTCTGACATGAATATGGGTCTATCCAAATATAGAACTGAATAAATGTTTTCTTATACCATGGATGAACCTTGATTATAAATGAAAATACCCAAGAAGTGAACCTTAAGTATCTAGAACTAAAACTTCATGATCATATCAAAATGTCTTGTTCTATGAAAGATAATCTATGACCATCCATATGTTCTTTTCATGAGGCTCCTTTGATGAAGAGTATATGAGTATTTTATCAATGAATATAATAGAAAAACATTCTATGAACGAATATAAAATATATTTCATAATTTCTATAAAACTTGTGGATGAATTCATCTCACCATAAGGAATCCCAATGAATTCATAGTTTTTGTAGTGTCATTGGAATGATAGATTCAGAATATATGCCCTTAAAACCCTCAACTAGTGGTGGCCAAATCTATGATCATTCATTGAGAACCATCTCATGCATCACAAATGGTCAAATTGGTCATAAATCATTAGAAATTTTCACCTATTCATTATCAAGGCCTAGTACAGGTGATGATAATCCTTAAAAAGTTGCAATCTACCATCCTCCTTTCTCATGAACGAAACTGGAGTTCCCTAGTGGGAAATAATACTCCTGATGAAATAATTTTCTTAATATTCCTCCCATTTCAAATACAAATCTTGGAGCTTGATAAGTCCATATAATATTCTCCAAAAGATATTATATCAGCTCAAAGATTCTTGTTGATACAAAACTATATATCCTATATTGGAGGTAGTCCTAGGGAATCCTTGATGAAGAAGTCTATAAAATCCTCCCAAACAAAAGGAATTAAATGCCTGAAGATCCTTTTTCACTATTGGATACAAATCAAAATTGATGGGTGATGTGTTTTATCCTCATAAAAACAACATACAATCACCCTACTATTAGATCTCTGTTTCCTGTAAATGAGAATCTCATCACATCAGTTCAATGAAATCTTCCACATCTGTGGTGATAGTGGATCCGTGCATAGATCAAGCATACAAATTCTTAGAAAAGATGATTTCATAGGGTCCCATATTGATGAAAAAATTACAATGAGAACCTCTCTCCACCAAAAGATAAATTTATGATAGATTGAATATACAGAAGTAGTGTTTCATGTAGGAGCCTCATGATAGAGATGATGGGATAAAGCATCTACTGGGATCTCTAGATCTCACATTAGGAGGGTAGATTTGAAGGAGTGAATGGAACCATTTTCTATTAATACATATTAATTAGTGTAAAATTAATTGATTGTACCTCTAAATTTCTTCTATTCCATTTGGTCATAAGAGTCTATATAATAAATCTATTCATAGCCATGACTGCTAACTCTATGAGTATGATGTGTTCCTTTTGGTGGATGTGTTGGAAGGTTTTTATAGAATCATCCACCTACCATATCTCATCCCTCTCTACTAGTATAACCTCCCTTGAGGAATCCATGAACCCTCTTAATAGATCCTTGACGATTACGTTTCCTTTTCTATGGTGTTTCATTAGCTATCTTCTTGAACTCCTCAACATGTCTGGTCAAGAAGCATCACACTACATGACGTCTCCAATAATAATACAAGAATCACCCCTCTTTGGGAAGCCTTGTTACACTGCACTTCCCCTGATCAAGCGCTCAAGGAAGATCATATGAAGTTATCATATACCAAGATCATATAAAATAATGTCTCCTAGTAACTATAAATGTCATTGTTCTATGACACCAAATGCGTGATCTAGAAGAATGGTTTCCCACTGAAAAGGTATTCTATATCATTAAGTCCCACTCCAACACCCAAGATAGGTGGGAATGAATAAGGGTACCAAACTTTCATGGATTTCTTAGTGGTGTTCCTACTCAAACATCCATGTTCAAAAGTAGATATCATAGAGTATCTTAAGGGAACACCACGTAAGGTGTGTGAACCTCATCACATAATCACCCACTAACATCCCTCCTCACTATAGCTCTATAGGATACTAAATATAAATCATGAACATCATGGGGTTGTACTCATCACAGAACAACTACTAGAATTTAGGTAATGAGATTTTCAACTCATCATAAATTAGGGTAACAAGACTCCCATAGTAACCAACTACTCCATGGAAAAGGCTAGCTACCAATGAAACCACTTGATAAATTGGTGTGTTAATGATCCTGAAAACACGGACCACTAAATATAGCTATTCCTCCACTCCAAAGTTATCTAGTTCTCTATGGATCCTCATAGGCCTGTAGAACTATAACTCATGGAGTGTTCTAAGCTTACCTATTTCTTCATCATCCCCAGCTGGTACAAACTATTGCTGTACAAATGGTGGTTCTACTACCAATACATCTAGACAAAGGATATCATGGGGTTAATCATCATATAAAGACACATCACTGATTTTTTAGTTATCATGATCCCAAACTGGTATCCCGAAAGTTTTTCTTTATATAGGCATCCTAAAAATTATCATGATGAACCACTATGAGATAAGAATACATATAACAATGGGTTGATGAATCATGAAGGAAAGTCGAAGACTCAATCATATATTATCCAAGGAAAATTGATCCATTTAACCAATGTATAGGTTTATAGTGTCGAAAAGTAGGTATCAATGGCCCTAGTAAATGGATACATCAACCACCCATACCATCACTGAGTTCCCTGACCAGAGAGACACTCTAGAGACATTTTGACAATGTTTACCTAAATCCCAACCAAATCATCATAAGGGGTGTACTCTAAACACTATACCAAGTATCAAACCACCTATGATACCAGTCTATAATGACACAACACAATAGGGATCATGCTGTAATAACCCCAAGCCCAACACTATATGTTTGAGTCTGGTAAAAATCATTGAATGGAATATCTAACATGGGATGACCTTTAATTAATGTACATTTATGAACAAAACCATCCATCTCAAAATATATGATGATAATAATAATAATAACAATAAATAGAATCAACTATAATTTAAGCAGAGCATACAAAACCACTATGGTGAAAAAGAGTATAATAGTTAAAACTAAAAAAGTAAAGGGGAAAATTCATGCTCAACCAGAAAGATGTCCAAAAATAAGAAAATTGGAAGTTAAATGTTCATAGAGAACCTAGATCCTGATATCCAATCTATTCCCACCATAAATTTTCAAATTCAATATGTATCACTAATCTCCTAAATAGTCACCAATGAGACATCCCTAATATTTATAAGACATGACACATGAAGGAAAAACACATGCATGGATGAGTATATACATACCTATTCAAGAACTGAATGATAAAGGGGGGAAAAATACGAGAAACGATAGGAATAGATAGATATTAAATAGATCAACATTAATAAATATAGTAATAAAACAAATGTATATATATATATATATGATCAATGCTATGAAACCCAAACAAGAGGTAAGGGGGTCTAGATATTATATCCCAACCATGGAAAACAATAACCATTAGTTATAAAAGTTAATGAGGGATTCTCTAAATCTTGTGTATATTACCGGTAGAAAACATCCATGTCAAACCTCACATCACCACTTTGACACAAAGTCAACGGGATAAAATCTCTATATAGAGTACCCATGCTCTAGTATAAAGGGATGTTGGCACTATAATGTCTATGGACCCATGTGCAACCTAGGTGGAGGGTGCCACTCTAACCATGGAGGACCCATGCCCAGCCTGGTTGATTGTGTGACTATAAGGGTCATGGACCATGCCCTATATCTTTAGATGGTTACCAATATAATCATCGTGGCCCCATGACTATCCATCTTAGAGGGTTCCACTAAGATGGTGGGGTTCCATGCCCAATCTTCGTAGGAGGGTTTCACATTAATCATCCAGGATCCATTCCCATCTTGATAGGAGGGTGAAACTATGAATGTCAAAGACCAATGCCGTAACTCTATAGGAGGGTTACCCTATAATCAAAGAGGACCCATCTCATCCTAGACTGGGGGTTCCACTTGGAAGGTCAAGTACCAATTTCATATCTCCCGAGGATGGTGCCACTCTAGGTCATCGAGGAACCATGCACAACTTTGTTAAAGAGTGCAACATTTAATGATCCAATAGTGATCCTTCCTAATCATTAATTTCATTGGTCATTGTCTCTGTATGTTTCATACCCATAACATATCACTTCATATCTCAAAATCCAAAATAGACGCAACAATCACATTCGATGTGGAAAAAACCCTAGGATATGCTACTTATGGGCCAAAATCGAAGTCCAAATAAACAAGATATGATAGATTGAGTTGTAAAAAAAATGATCCAAAGGGTATATGTCATGTAGGGGAATTAAAATTCGTGTTTTTATATCCTTTTCTTTGTAGTGTTCTTATAGGTACATAGCTCATCAACTGTGTACCACTACCCATTGCAGAGGGAGCTTACATGTCTTTCCATTACAATTTGGGTCCCTTCCCATGCATATTGGCCTTTTGTTTATACTTTACCTAATTTTAATGTACATTAGTACATGATGTGACTGGTCATACCCATGCCCATTCCCATGTACTCCCACATTAGATTCATATACTATTAGCATAGGGACACATGATGCCTGGATATCACACAAAATTTTTGATACATATAATTCTATGAAACATTATCCATCACAGCATGGGGGGCTACACAATGTGTGTTTATCTTCATAAACAATGTTAAGTCACGTCATTCAAAAAACAGCAGATCCATATACCATGTTCCAAATTTGGTCATATCTCCTTCAAATTAACTTTTTTTCTTCCCTAAAATGTTGGATCGTATAAGTGTTCATCATTTTTGAACACCCCATGGATGGAAATAAAATCCATTTATGTTTAGTCAATTAATGTACACACATCACATGTAACCCATTATGTGAATCATATTATTTATTTCCCATAAAAACAATATATCTCCCATAACTCAAAATCACACAAAATCCACTATTGATTTTATTTCCATTAATCATAGGTAATTCTGTTGTGAATTCAGTTATCTAATCATGCTCGATACCAGCCAACAACATCGATCCATGGCCCAGTATCACAATAGTAAATAACAAGAAGAAATTAGAGGTAGAAAAAAAAAACTTATTAACAGTTCTTGGGAAATATTTACTTTCCAAGAATCAAAATTTTGGACAATCAATATGAGGATATTGAATAATCAAATTAAACTGGTACATATTCCCATTCCAATTTTCAAAAAAATTGGTGCAGATCATAGAATAAATGTTCCATCTTAGTCAATTGAAATAAAATAGGTCTACACAAAAATTTTATTATTCCTACATAAATATTTTATAATTCATCTACAATGAACACACCCTCCAACTATTGATAGGAGTCCTTGCGTTCACTACGCTTTGATATGCAAAGATCAAGTAATTTTTCATTATCTAAATATGATTCACAAATTGAAGTAGGATATTAATGATCTATATTAAACTAGGTTTTATAAGGATAACCCTAGAAAAAATATCCATAGAATTTTACATATATATGTAATCTATGGCATTAACTTAATGAATTAGTTAAATTAATAGATTAATTAATCTAGTAAACATATAGCCGACGACCAGATTATATGAACTCCCCACATGAACCTATTTTAGGTCATTACTATGGTAAACATCACGTTGTAGAATCAATTGTAGAACAATTTTTTTCCAAGAATCCCTTTATGATTTATCCCATTTTTGTTATTAAACTAAATGCATATCATATAAAATATATTTAATATTTTTATAAAAGTAATTCCAGGCACACCAAACCTCAAAATTTCTTATCATCTCAGTGCCCGGATGTGGATATATATGTGGAAATATTTCAATGACTTACAAGGTAAAAACTGTGTCTATAAATATATTTCTTCTGGTCTACTAATTAAAAAAGTGGAAAAAAATTCATGTGTATGTACAACCTACCATTACCATGAATAGTGTAATTAATTTTTCGATATATATATATATATAAATTATGAATGATTATAAAGAATGTATATAATGTATATTTATTTATATATATATGATATTTTTATAATTATTAAAATTTTGGAGAATATAGAACAAAATATTGAAGTATAAAGACTATATATTTGGAACCATATTTTTCTTGAAAAATTAAATTGTTAAAAACAAAAAATGATCATCTAAATAGGAAAATGTTAATAAAATAAAATGGAAATTTTTTCAGGAAATAATATAAGATATTTTAATTATTTAAATGATTCTGTTATAGATTTATAATAAATTTATATTTCTTATAAAGGAGGTAAAAGTTTTTTTGAATTAAGTGAAACTCAAGATAAGGGTTTTTATCTTAAATTGTCTTCTTTGGGACATAATTTATGTTATGAACCTATATTATTTTATATCGTGTATATAATTTTATATGAAATTTCATATTAATTTTTTTTATTATTTATGATATTTAATGTATTGTTGATATTTATTTTTTGAGTTGGACTATGAATCAAAATTAACAACAGCAGTAAGGGTTTTATATTACAATTTCATTATAAATATATATTATTTTTTATTATGTTCCTAATGATGAAATTTTATGATATACCACTCTTGAAAATCATCAATTTTATTATCATTTTTTATTTTTGTAGAATAATTATTTCCTTTCTTTTTCCTCCCCTTAAGTACAAATTAATTTGAAAATATGTTTTTAGGAAAATGAAAATTATTTCCCTCTTCGGTCAAATAACTATTTTCTTCTATATACATTATTTCTAAAAATTTTATAGAATAGAATTTAATAATATCAAAATATTATTTTAAATTAATTTTTACCCATGTTATATTTCATCTAAACCAATTTAAATGGAATAATATTGTCATTCCACATTTGAGGTATTTTTTAGATTTCTCTACCAAAGTGGGAAATGGACATTTTATTTTAATGTATATTTCCTGAATATAATTCCTCACAACCAGGAGTGATCCATGTTTTGAAGCATCCTTTAATAGATTCCAATATTATTTCCATGTAATATTTTTTCCATAATATTTTGGCAATTCTCATATTTTAAAAAGGTTATTTAAAATTGAAAATGATATTTTTCTCAATAAATTTCCCCTTGATCATTTAACAAAATGTTTCATCTATGATAAAAGAATTTGATATTGATTATTATTTACTTGTGATATTATCCAATAATACCAACCTTATTAATTTTGTAGGTGGTTTATTATTATGGCTATCAAATTTTATGAAACCAATTTATTTTCCTTGGGTTATGTTATAATTTTTTGATTAATGATCTTGTGGAAGTTATTTGAATAAATTATGATTATTGGATTTTTGGGACTATTAAATACCTCCAATGGATTGGGAAATAATAGATAATTTATGAGATAAATTTATAATGTAATAATCTAGTTTTAGGATAAAATATTATTCATGGACTTGGTTTTCTTGTTCATATGATTATAAATGGACTATTTTTTCAATCTATAAGATTATGTGGGGACTTATATTTAATATACATAACATTTTTAGTGTATATGGATCTAATTTACATAAATTAATAAGAGTACATGAATTTAATGTCTATAAGATTATGCATGGACCCAGTTTTCATGTTCATAGGATTGTATGTTATAATAAACCAGTTTTTTCACTCAGGTATGGATCCTTTAAATTCTGGTATAATATAATTATAAGGACCCAATATGGATTCTTTATGGGTTCATGGATGACTTATGGTTGTCTATGTATTCATTAAAATTTGTAGCACAATGTTAGTGGTAAAAATATACTATCACCTGATTATTTTAAATAGTTCATGGTAGGATGAACAGTTAGTCTTAAAAATGTGAGGCCAGATAGTGAGATGTAGGGGTGCACAATTTGATCTAACTATGAGAGATGGGCCACATATCCATGAAAAAATGTCAATAATTTTGAAAATGGGGGTTCACATAACTGGAACGCGTTTTCCATAACTATGTGGCGTAACTATGTGATTTCCACTTCTTACAACTAACCAACCATGGTTAGCACACAGTTCAACTAACCCCATAACCAAACTATGTGATGGGTTAATTTTGGTTAAAATTATTCTTTATTCTTAAAAAAATATTTTAATGGAAAATATTTCATTTATTTGGATTTTTAATATTTTTTTCATTATTCTTCCTATCAATAGTTCTATTTAGATTCAGGATCATATTCTGAATTTTAAGCCATTGATCCATTTCTCAGACATAGTCCTATTCTGGTGTAACTAAAGGCGTATATTGGATGAGGAGAGTCATTTGAGCTTAATTTAGGTGTCCATGACACTTTTATTAATTTCAATCATTTTATAAATTACCATTCCATCATTAAAATTTCATCAAGATTATTCTATTGAATATATATGTCTTTAATTTAGTTATTAGGAACATATAATAAGAACATTTCTTTATTTGTAATATGTTTTTGGTGGTTCATTAATAATTGCGTCCACCCCATGTACAGTGAATTTCCATATTTTGGTTTTGAATGTTTTGAGATCATTGAACAAATTTTTTGGTGCATATGTGTTTGAAAACCATAATAGAATGCTTATTTATTTTAGATTAATATTGAATTTTGAATTCAACATGGAATGAAATGTGTGTGAAAAACACTTTACAATCCTACGATAAGCGCTTGAACTTGTTTAATAATTGCTAAATTGTAAATTGGAATGTATGTTGAATAAATATGACATGTTTTAAATTATATTAATTGTTTTATTTTGGCTTCTAATCCTTATAAAAACCTTTTCATGTTAGGAATGTTAAATTAGAGAACCATGTAATTAAACACTAAATGAAATGAAATGACATATAATGTTGCATGTCTCATATCCTTTTCACACTAATCAAAGGAAAGGATTAAATCAATTGACTCTTAAATGGACTAAAATTTTCTTGGATTTAATTATCAAATGAAAAAAATTTATGGTGCTTATATATATATACATTTTAAACATGATATACTTATAGGTTTGGTAAGACTCGAGTTAGTTTTTGGTTTCCCGAGGGAATTCCTTGATCACTCATGAAGGCCATTCTGAATCAAGGATGCTTGTTGCCTTGGTTGAGACACACCATGAAACCCAATCAGCATCTATTAGTCGATGTTCGATATGAAACTATAAGATCCATCCAGAAATTTTGTAGGATTCATTTGATTCAATCCTTGGATCCATCATATCGTCAATGGACAAGAGTTTCTTGGTTACGTCCTTGGGAATAGCTATACCATACCCTATTTAAGCTTGGTTATATTCTTGGAACATAGTTATATAATTTATAATATGGAATTAAATGGATGATGATCCTTGGATTACAACCTTACCCCACATACAGGCTATAGTTACTACTGTGTTGGTGACCCTTGAGGTCTAGGATAACTTTATTACTACCTTAGAAACATTCATTAATAAATTTCATTTTTAGGTTTCCTTGTTACATGTTGGAACCCTTACTAATAATATCAAAAGGTGATTTTAGTGATGGTTATTCCTCACATAACCTAAATATATATAAACTAGACTTAATTTATTAATTAACATGTTTCATGTTAAGACACTGACTGTGGGATGAATCAGGAACTTGTATATTTATATTATTGGACTAATTTACATTTATATATGCATTCTTACAAACATTAAATTTATATTACACAAACAAGATGTTATATACACCAAGGATGGTGGCCTACTACAATTTATCACACACCATATATTGGTTTCATTAGTGATTGGTTAGACTAATTGGACCCATGTGTTGAGAATGGGAAGTGTATTGCTTCAAACAATTGATTTTGGGAATTATTAGGAGGGTGGTAGTTTGAGATGACCAAGATGGATATTGGGATTCTAGGGGGAGATTTTGGATTCCTTTTGATAATTTTGTATAACATTATTTTCTATATATTGGATACCTATTTTTTAGTGTTATGGTTACATGGAATATCATCATTAGCTCTTGTAATGTGTTATCAGTCATTCCATTTGTTCATTTGATTTATTTCTCATGTATTATTATATTTTGGTTTCTATTTATTAATTTTATTACACTTCATATTTCCGGTTGTATCATATATATATGTTTTTCTACAGTCTGTTATTGTGGTAATATTCTCCCCAAAGACACACCCTAGGCCATCACTGCTAGTCGGTAGCTTCTGTCTTTCAGGGACAAGCAGTTCAAGCCATGTGGACCAATGGGATAAGGGTAACATTAGTGGAATATGAGTCTGGGACACCACAATGTAGTATCAGATTGGTTCAATTATTACTTTATTATTTAGAGATATAATATTGGATAATTAAGAATGATTGAGACTTGGTCATAAACCATTATTATGCATTGTGAAACCATGTTTAGGGTAAAATATGAGTTTCTAGAATTAGAGTTGTTGTTTTGTTGTATCCTATAATAGTTGATATCATTTCCTTGTTGGGTTACATACATGAGATGTGACGTTTTTTATTATTATTCTGATTGGGATTTCACTACATCATTTACCTAATTATATGAGGGAATAGATAATTGATACATGCATTATGGTAGGCACCTGATATTCCCAATTCATTCATATTATCATTCCATATAGGTAAATGTAACTATTTTCATTCCTTGATATTCCATTGATTGTTGAGGGAGAATTAATATATATATTTATCTCTGGATCCTAGATGAGATTTAGTGATTGTAGGTTTTAATTCAAGAGGTTTTATGGGTCCTCATGGGTTCAAATTGGCAATTTAACAAATTTATCCATTAGATTAAAATCAGATTGGTGATATATTTTGGTATAAGGAGTATGGCCCCTGATTTATAAGGAATGGAGATTCATTCTATATGAAAAATGATATAAGGAAATAAGTAGATGAAACTGGAATGTGAATCTTGACTTCTAAAATGTAATGGTTTCAAATACTTATCCCACCATGTCATGTTTATGAAAGTTAAAGGAGTGAATCTAGTAATTAAATAAGAAATGAAATCAAATGGTTTCTTGTAAATTATATTTCAAGCTATAGTTGAACCTTAATCTACCAGAACCCCTGAATCTTATACATGATAAATTACAAATACCTGGCCATCTAAGAGAATAGTTGGTGTAGTACGTTATGGTTAGGGACTCTTTCATACATTCATCTCCTTTTAGTGAAGCTACCTATATTCATAGAGATTGTTCTGAGGTCTATTCATGGAATTTTTAGACCCATTCCATCATGATGTACTTCTATCATGTTCCAGGAAGGTGGTGATGAAAATGCTCTAAATGTGGTGGGCCCTTATATTCTAGTCATTCCTATAGGTGTACTACTATTGTAATCTGCTAATGTGCATTATTTGGGCATTGATGCACAAGTTTTAGATAGGTTCACATGTCTAATGCATTTCATATAAGGTTCTACACAACGTACACATACGATGGATGATCTAATGTGAGAAATATATCAGAAGTAGAATCCTACATTCTTGTGGAATAGTGGCCCATACACTGCTATGTTTTGTCAAGAGGCCACATTTTATATCTTCGAGGATTTGGAGACATGTCTAATTTGGAGTGTCAAGCATGATACTTACATGCTTCGTGATTTGACCAAGAACTAGTAAGATGTGATTATCTAGTCTAATATATATTAGTGAATGGTATTGGATGACCCATTGATGAATTTTTAAATGAAATTGATTCCTCATATCCTACAAGATGACTGAGTGAGAGATTTACATATTCTTGAGTATGGTGTTATGTCAATCATGGAGTAATCCTTGTGTTTCACTGAATTATAGCACTTTTCATCACTTTTTGTCACTGATGAACTTTGAAATGATATAATCTTTGAGAAATAGATTCTGTATTCCATATAGACTTAGTTGGATGTCTTTGATTAACTACATTATCTGAGATCATAAATATGGATCATATCATAGGGTACTACCTGAGCGTTGGCGAAAGTACTAGGTATAGAGGATCAGTGCCAAGGATGGAAAGTAGTTCTTCTAGTATGAGAGAAAATCCATTGTGGTTTATTGTTAGAGATGTGGTAGCCAGAGTATCCATGATGGTATATCTACAACGTTTCATCATTTTGGATAACATGGGAATATAAATCCTCAGTGTGATAGACATTGTCTGGATTGTCGGGCTTATGGCTGTATGTGGATTGTTTCATGATTTATTCCAACTAGTCCATCAGCTTATAAGGCAAGAGGGTTCACACCAACTCAATAATTAGGGGAAGGTTCATTTACGTCATTCCTGGATGGAAGTTAGGGTAGCACTGGTGACACTGGCCATGGAGGATGCCCGTGTCCATAGTAGCCAAACTCCTAATCAGTAGCTGTGCCAGCCAAGTAGTTTGGTTTCATTGTACAACTATTTAATTGGGTTGTGAATTAGGTCTATTATATCAAATACATTTGATACATAAAGATCATTTTTCAAAACCATCTACAGTATGATGTACTATAATAGTATAATCCAATAGAGTACCTTCTTTATTTGATATATGTGCTGCAAATTCATTCATATCTTTGTCGACCATGGAAATCCATGGGCATGAAATTCTATATTACTATAGTGTAATGACCCTGGATACACTATTGAGGGTATTTTTAGTCGGAATGTTATAGTGCAAGGACTACCCCATTGAGTTATGTTGTTATCCATTCTTATGGGACGTCTTTATTCTTAGAATTATAGGATTATATTTCATTCTCATGATGGATTGGTTTGTTTGATATCATGCCTTTGTTGACTGATATCGCTGATGGATATCGATTAAACAACTATATGATAGCAGTTATCTACATAAGGGTTAGTGGGATGTCCAATCTCTTAGAGATTGAATAGAGAATCCTAGAATAGGTTGAGTTATCATCTATATTTTCTATCTCTTCATAGAGGATCATATTTTACATCAGGAGGAATTCCTTATAGTGTTTGGTCTTTTTGGGGACATCTTTCTCGACAACTTTTCTAGATTAACTATAAATAGAGTGGTTGAAATTACAATTGAGATCACTATAGGAACAACTCTAGTGTACATTTCTTCATATAGTATGATAACTACCAAGCTCTAGGAAATGAAGCGGTAATTAGGGGAATTAGAAGGAAAAGGTTTTATATGGCCTAACACATCGTATTGGGATTCCCCAATTCATTTCTACAATAATAAAGATTTTAACTTTCATATATGTGTGATGTAATAATTTTTGAACTATCTTATGGTATAGAGACGGTATCCACTTCATCATATAGATGATATGTTGGACTAGTACATATGAGATAAGGTATTTTCAATGATATTCATGAGATCGGGTTTTTATCAGTAATGAGTGAGTCCATCAAACACACCTCATATAGTTCTCCATCAAACACACTTTATGTAGAGACATTGTATGGGTTTTTATTGAATGAATAATGAAAGTTTCCAACTTCATTTCATTCTAGGATACATTCCAAGTCGGTGATATGGGAAGAATGTATGCCTATGAGATTAAATGATGACATGGGGTCCTTTATACTATCATTTTTTATAGGAATTCTCATTTCACATCATAGTTCTAAAGGAGTTGTTGAAGGATATGGGTACAAATGTGCTTAGAAGAAAAACCTTTCACACTCTGATCAAAGGACAAATGAACCAAATAATATATCTTTTAAGGGACATGATCCAATCATAAATCCTCATTTTTAGTGGTTCTCTGGAAAGAAAATATCTCTTTTCATGTATGAAAATAATAATAGAATTCATGTGAAAATTTCATATGGTTCATTTTGATACCTTTTATGGTAGGATGTTTATTTCACCCATGTGCTAGGAAGGGGCAGGTGTGGAAGCACTACCAGGTCCTCATCTTGGGTAGGAGGCTTTGGAGAATGTTCAGTTGAAGAGGAAGTGTATTTATACTACAAATTCTAGATTTAAATATTATTCCAATCGGCACTGACAACATTTGGAGGTCATGGTCAGGTAATATGTTTTCCTATGTTTATTTTCATAATTAGGGTACAGACAGATATAGAGGCATGGGAAGCTATCACTTCACTTTATTGGGCTGTTTGAGATTCCAGAGAGAGTCAAGATGATTGCCTATCAGTTGGTAATAAGTCAGAGGTATAATTACATGCATGAATTCTTCCACATTTATCATATACATCATTATCACATTAACCCATAACATAATCTTGATCCTGAAGAATATGAGATAGTTTTTTATGCTTTATTTTAGGATTATCCTACATATAATGTTGACCAGAGAACGAAGGTTTCTTGAGGTCGGTCTATCTCTATAGAACAGGTGCTATGGTAGCACAATCTTGTGAAGGATGATGCTAGTGAGATGGATCTCGATGTGTGTTTCCAATCATCTAAAGTTTTTTTAGAATGTGTTTCATCACTATTGGGTGGTGAACTCAAGGATGAGTTACATTAAGATGGGAAGACTATATGAATCCAGATTTTAACTCTAATATGGATTCATTTTTATTTTGGTCTAATTTACTATTATGGACATAATATGGATGAGTTATGAGATCATAGAGGTATTAGGGGATTCCAAGGCATTTTAAGATATCGCATCACCATTTTAGATGGGATAACTGGCATGTCCTACAATTAGTTTAAACTGCTGAATGTTGTACATTGAGAAATAGGAAGACATAATGTTTGATATAACCCTACGAGAAGAGCCACCCGATTGTGTGAAAATTTCAATAATTTTTACAGTGGAGTTTCTCATTGTGGGTGCATGGTTTTTCTAATCATGGTTCCTAACCATGCAAGTTCACCCTTCCTACATATTATTCTGCAAGGTTGGAGAACAATTTTTCTTAACAGTGCGGCCAAATAGAGAAAAAGTAAAATTTCAGGTAAATTGACAATTTCACCTTAAAATAACTTTTAACTCACTCCCTTTATTGATTTCTTTCCTATCATATAGAACCCCTCCTTGACACTCTTCTGATCCCTTTTGAAGCCTAATCTTTATTTTGATCTCATTCATCAGTATGGAGTCCAAATCAACTATTGTTCATCTCTTTGGATTTGAATGGGAAAATTCAAAATTCATTTTTAGTCATTCTTCATTCTTCTTACAATCAGAGACAATATTTAGATGTAGTCTCATTTGAACCAATTTTTAGGGCATTGATTTGTTACATATATTTACTCTAATCCAAGATGAAATAATGGATGATACTTGACAAGGATAGTCATACAGGGCTAAGGTATGTGGTCTATAAGTCTTTTCATAATTTAATATATTTTATAAATTATGTTGTCGTCAACTCGATTTCATCGTTCTCCATCTATTGAATGTATATTTATTCTATGTAGTCATTATGAACATATCCTAAGACCCTTGAATTATATATAGTTAATTATTAGTTATTATGTCCACAACATTGTCCACCATATGTGGGGTGAATTACCATATTTGGGTTTTTTAGTGCTTTGACACCTTTGATTCATCATTTAGGTGTGTTTGATCTAGAACACTCTAATGGTATTACACCTTATATTATTTGAATATTCAATTATGAATTGATCATGATATGTACCATGTTTTTTTAAACACGCGACCTGCCTTAGCTAAGTACTTGAAAGTGTTTAATAATTATTAAATGGTTAATTGGAAACTATATTTACTAAATATGACTTGTCCATGTTTATAGTAATGGTATTTTAGTAATTTATCTTCCCTTAAACAACCTTTTAATGTCATTAAAGGTAACATAGAGAAGCATGTAATTAAATATGAAGTGACTGAAATGTTTCCAGTGCCATGGCCTGGTCATAGTATTGAAAGGAATGCATGCACATGTTAAATCTTAAATGATATGACCTTTGATTGGATTTAATTATAAAATTAATCAAATGTAACATTCCTATTTATATATACATATGGTTATTTATATAATTATAGGGGTGGTCATACTCGATTTTGATCCTAGATTCACAGGGGAATACATTGAGAACTCGTGGACGTTGTTCTGATTCAAGGATGTGACATTCCTTGGTTAGAACCACATTAGAACCCCAATACCCATATATGAATGTATGAAAATTATGAAACCACATGATCCCACCTTTAATATTTTAAGATTTGTTGAAAAAACTACTTGGATCCATTATGAATTCAACAAACATGTGTTTTTGTGGTTATATCCTTGGGAATAGCCATTGCTTATCCCATTTTAACATGGATGAATCAGGTAGATCATCACTATTGTGGAATTCGTTGTAAGACTTTCCATTGATTACAACATTACCCCATAGCGTGGCTATATTTACTAATGACATGGAAACCCTTAAGGTTTAGGGTTCTTTGGTTTCTATAATGGAACTATTCAATAATAATTTTTTTACATGTTTTTTTATTACATCTTTGAACCCTTACTGTTACTACCATGAGATGATTCTACTATTGGTAATATATCACATTAAATAAATATATATAAACATGAGTTAATTAATTAATGAACTAGATGAATGTTTAGATATAAGATAAGGGCTTATTCATGTACTTTAATTTTTATATTACTGTAATTATTTAAATTTATATATGCATGTATTCATAATTTGAGTTTATATTACACATAAAAAATGTTATAGACACTGTTGGTGGTGGCCCACTAATATTTTTTCTCACACCATATCTAGGAATTTTTTTATCTAGGTAGACTACATGTATGTAGTTGTTGATAAAGGGTTTTGAATTTAATCTAGAATAGGATTCCATGACTACTTAGGATGGAGCAGGTAGCGGATGAAAATGCTAGAGCTTGGGATGCTGGGGGTAGAATTTGGATTAATTTTAATACTTTTTATAGAATTCTAGTCATCTCTTTGTATACATTTTTCACCTTTCTGGTTACATGAAATATCCGCATCATATTTTGTATAGTGTTTTCAGTTATTGGAGTTGTCCCTTTTGATTATTAATCCTTCCTTCTTATGCTGTGGATTTTGTTTACTACTTTTCATCCTCTACTTATTTTTTGTTATATCACAAATATCCTTGGTGTTACACTCTATTTATGAGGTCATAGTATCCCCATAAACACACCTTTGTCCCTTGCTGCTGGTTGGAAGCCTATGGTGTTCATGGGATGAATATAAGGCCATGTGGCCCACCGTGATCAGTGAAAATTCACTGGGATCCGGTTCCGATATGTCACATGAGTGGACCCATCATTCATTTTTATAATAATATGTGTGGACCTATTTTTCACATCCATAAGAATATGAGTGGACTTGGTTATCATGTAAATGGTTTTATGTGTAGATTTAGATTTCACATACATAATTGTATATGTGGACTTGGATTCATGTCCATAAGTTCAATATACGAATTTATTTCATTTCTTCAACATAATGAGCGGACCAATTTCAATTTATACATGCTCAAAATTTTTTACTGTTATGATTTTTACACATTCCTATGTCTATATTTTTCACTCAAAGAACATATTATTTGATTACATTATTATTTACATATTTTGAACTTCCAATATTTTTTCCATGATACATTATTACGATATTTGATAAACATGGTATGATTTTTAAATGTTACGATTGTATTATAAAACCATTATTCTTATGTTATGATTTATTGAACATTGATATATCCCTTCCTTATCCTTTAAAAGCTTATGATCTCCCCATTTTCTAATGTTTCTTTATATATATGTTATAAAGGGACATTAAATTTTGTAGGAATGGAATGAGGGTTTTCTTCTCTGTGGAGCCACGATGTCCGCCTCCTCTCTATGACAGCATCGGCCTCTGCACCAGTCCCTCTCCCCCTGGAGGGGGAGGGACCTTCAACGTTCAACAATCATGAAGGCTCTTCTTTATCCCCCTTTTCAAACCCTAACCTTCTTCCCCCCTTTCCTCAAGATCCCTTATGTCTAAAAGTCCCGGATCTATTCGAAGGGCACCCCAATATTTCGCTCTTTCTCTTAGAGTTTTATGGATCCCCTTCTCTTATGAATCTCACCCTGATTTCCCAGTTAATGTATCGTCACCCCTCAGTAGATTCGTTTGATCAACATGTCTTCACTTCATGAGATTTACAGGAGTGAGTGCCAATGGGTTTGATTGACAACAAGCATATATTGATTCAATTTGCATCAGAGGAAGATTTAATCAGAGCCTACTCTGGGGTCCCTCTTAGCTGAAGTGGAACATGATTCTACATATTTTTCTAGTCTTATGACATTCAAATGTTGCACGATTCTCCAACAGTGGTTCTTTGTGTGTGTTTTCCTAATCTCCCCCTTCAATTTCAAAAATCCCTCGACGATTCAAATTCTTGATAATTTAGTGTGTAGATAACTTTTTTTCGATTTCTTTATTGAGTACCTTTTCCATCCCATTAACTCACGTGCCTGTGTGGAAGTGGATATGTCCATGGTGCCTTTGAGTATGTTTGGATTATAGTGCGTGAAGAGTTTAGGTGTAGACAACTTGTGGTCTATGAATCTTGGTCTGAGTTCTATTCTGTATGTAAGCGCTTGGTCCATTCACATGAAATTTTTCGATGGGGGATATGAATATCTCCAAGGAGATGTATATGAATAGTGGTAAGGGAAAAAAGGACCACACCGAGTCAGTCGTTCCTGGGCAGTATCCGGTGGATGTGGCTTCTGAGCAGACCACTGCTAGTGGCATGAGTGGATCACAGGAGGTGAATCCATTGGTGTCTGAAGTGTTTAATAGCTTTAGGGTTGATTTTATTGCACCTCAACCCTATACGCCTACTACTTTGGGGCTTGAGGGATCTCGGGGGAGGAGGAATGGTATGGAAGTGCCATCAACCTTGTGGATCAACAACTGGTGGATGAGGGAGTTTTCAAGCATCCAGGGATGGATTCCTATGCTGAGGTACTTAGCTCAGGTGGGTATAAGAGTGCCAAATTTTAGGGTCATGCTTCCAATTACAGTCGGCAGGGGACGAAAATTTGTGGCCCTCAGCCTTCTGAGAAGAATTCATGGATGCACAGGAGTTTGGATGAGGTGTCACCTTCTGGGGATTTGGATCCCACCTTTCCTAAGGGCGTCCAGAGGCTCAATCTGGACAGGGTTCCGAAGTAGGTGGATGAGGGTGGACATTGGACTCCCACAGATGTCACAGTACCTATAGGTTCTATGGTCTTGGAATCGGCTAAAGAGAGTGCAGATGCAGTTAGAAGAAGCTCTAGAGAGGTTGAAGGTATTGAGCTGGGAAATCAGTTTGATGTCTTGTTATATGAGGATCCCATACAATGTTCTGGAAATGACCGGTTCAAAACCTCCCCAGATGTAAATATGGCTACTGAGATAGAGTCCAGTGATGAACTCTCAAGCCGCTTTGCCAATGACACAGAGGAAGAGGTTTAGAGGAGTAGGTACCCATGTCCGAGGTGGAGTTAGAATAAGATGGGTAACCGAAAAGTGAAAAGGACTACTCATATTTAACATTACCTATGAAGAACATATAGACAATAAAGTCAAAGGGAAAGAAGAAGGATTGTGGCCCCCACCTATCCAAGGTGGCCTGCTAGTAGCCGAAGCTACCCAATAACCCTTTGCAATTTCTTTTGAGTTCATAAGGGGTTATAATGGAAACTGTCTTAACAATCAATGCACCCAATGATGAGGCAGAAAGAATTATGGGAAGGGCTCTTAAGGAGGGCCCCAATGATGAGAAGGGCATCTGGATCGACAAGAAGGAGCTGATTCTGGTTTGGTATTTTAAAAATGGAATGATCAATGTAGAGGAGTACATACAGTATTGGGACAATATGGTATTCTATTTTTAAGACCTTCTGATGGAGCAACCAGACATCCTGGTAAACAATACCATATTGCATCTTTTTAGAGTGATTAAAACTGGTTGGCTATAAGTTCACTTTAATGGATTTGTAATCTCCATTGGTTCCGGACTTCGTTTCTCACTTTTTCCCTTAAAATTGTTCAATAATAAAAATATAATTCCATGTGAGTGAGGTTATAAAGATTAGTATTATGTACGATATGTATAAGATGTGTACTAGATTCTAAGAACTTTTTGGAAGATTATGTAGTTCACTTATAAGTCATTTTTTCTATATCAATGTTTCTAAAGGCATTATACCTAAAAAAATTATGGCATGGATGATTATGTAATTTAATGAATATTAATATATAATTGTAAAATATCTATATATGATAATTATGGGTCACTATATAGTTTGGTTGTTGGTATTGATGACTATGAGATGAGATGTCTATAGTTTCTCCCCTTTTCCAATTGTTGTTAGTTTTGAATCCCCCTGTATTTATGGTTCCATGAATATTTTCCCTTCATACTAATGTGAAATGATATTATCCTAATGGATATTTCATGAATTTTTATAATCTATATGTTTATTTATATTTTATCTTTATACACATTCATTATGATAGTGTTACATGTGCAAATATGTAAATAGGCTATGGCCTCCCTTTTCCAAATTGTCTAGTCAGTACTATTAGTCGGCCCCTAGCAAATTGGATTTGGGAACGATGTGTATCACTCGACATATTACAAGACATAAGATGATTGGTCTGTATATTTATGATATAGTTGTATAAAAAGAGGCTGTTCTTTGGTAACTATTTGGTGTTAACCTTGTTATTAGGTTTTTGTGTTGGAAATGGGGAAATAGTGGTATAGAGTTTTGAGTTATAATTTCAGCACATGGAACCCAGTGTTGATGTGGAGACTAACATATCCATCCACTAGGACTATGATAACCTTCTCATTGAATTGGTATTTATAGGAATTTGTAATTGGGAAAACATTGGTGCAAACTTTAAATAGGAACAGATTGTGCCATCCATGTCCATCTTCTGTCAACTCCCTAGTTATTCACTTTGATTGTGGTGGGTAATGGTAATTTTTAAGATCATTCCATGTTGAGATCCACCTAGGATTTCAATACAATTTTTTGATGATGAGAAGTTGAGATATGAGTCCTAATCTTAGGAGACCATTCATGTGGTGATTCCTCTAAATTGGAAAAGAGCATCACTTCCACCTATTGAACAGTTGATATTTATATTTGGTTACAACCATGATGTGTTAATGATTTGTGTGTTATGTGAGTTCTATAGAAATACCAATATGGTTTAAAAGTGATCCAGACAATTATGTAAGGTATTTTATTTGGGTTTTCAGTGTTCAAACCCCAATAGATTGGACGGTTCTACTCACCACCAATATTTTACAATGAGAAACAGTTTTTATCAGAGGCAACTATAGAAGATGAAGCTATGATGTGTGTGTATCAAAAGATTAAGGGATATATATCACCTTTGTATCATGGTGGTCAATACTCCCATATTGGTTGGTATAGAACAGTCTTGAGAATGTGCAGTGACTTTCTTATATGCATAGGTCACCTCTTAGTTGTTGTCATTGTAACAGCCCAATATTTTATAAAGAAATATTCTTTTTAATTTTTGTGTTGTACGCTACACCAAAAGGAGCTTGCACAACACGCATCCTTGTCTTGCCTTGCATTACATGCAATCGCGACCTTCCTCGATAACGTGTGTAAAACGCAATACCGAGTTTCACTAAACAACGATGTGCTATTAAAATATTATTAAAACTAGCCGTTATGAATAGTAATAACCACTTTTTAAAATTCTGTAAATCTTATTTTTCAAAATGAACTTCATTCTTGGATTCGGAGTATCGAATTTAGCCTAAGGTGAAATTTTGGTATTTTTCGGATAACTTTCATATTTTGATGAACAGTGAAAAATTACTAAATTATAATTAAAAACAACTTTTTTAATCGAAATAATTAATAGTGATAAATTATTAATTTGAGTGGTTTTAAAGTATATTTAGAATATATTTTTACAATTTAATACAATGTTGGTCATTGGATGTAATTTCACATTTAAACTAGACATAAACAAGTGTCAATCTTTTGATAGATATTGTTTCTTAAAAACACGCTATTTGTTTTAACAGCGGGATTTAATTATAAAATTAATTAATTCAACTTTTATGTTATGAATTTGGTAAAATAGACTTCATTTTTGAATTCGGAATATTAAATATAGCTTGGGATGAAATTTTGGCATTGTTCTGAAAAACATCAATTTTTGATGAATAGTGAAACCACTAAGTGGTAGGTTAAAAACTGAATTTTGCATAAAACTTAATTTTACCGCTTCTGTGAATGGAATTTCGAAAATCCGAGAGACACGGTTAATATCAAGGACTAAAATGTGGTTCAATGAGATGAAAATAATTTTTGGTGAATAGTAACTTTTTACTTTTTTTTACCGCGGTTAATAGTAAATAGGGTAACTAAGGGTAAATATGATATTAATATTACCCTAACACATGTCCTAATTCTATTGGACAAGTGTAATTCGACCAAAAACAAACTTAGGAATAAAATATGACCATTTAGGCCCACTTGGATTAGATTAGGACATTTATTATTAATTTATTTAAAGAAGGGTTAAAAGAGTTAATATCAAAGTTTATTTACTAAAACATTTTTAATATGGGGTTATACATAAGATAAATTTGACTATAAATATTAATTCGAAAGCTAAAAAGATTTCCTACATGATGGTATTTTATTTGTAATTTTTAGACATCAAATAAGTTAAATTATTTATGACACAAAGATGATGTAGTAATTATATTATTAATGAAATATTGACATAATTGATGTTATAAACACCAAACTAAATATAATTTGAGACTTTTTATGAATTCCACTAATTTTCTAGGTTACTATGATATATTAGTGTTGATTTAATCAACTTGGTTCGAACATATAATTCTGTTATGACTTTCACAAAAATCATATATCAAATAGTGTCAAAATTGACACAAAATAGTTTTTAAATCAAATATTATATTATTAATTGTTATTTTATTCCAAAAAATCTAAGGTTCGTCCAAATGACTTAGATAAGGATATATATATTAATAATAAACAATTTGGGGTTCGTTTGGCACTTTATAGTAAGTATATTAACCATATAGTGAAAGAAAACAAAAAGACACGGTAAAAGTTAAATTATTTAACTTAGAGTTAAATCTAATTGATAAGGTTAAAATAATACCCTAAATTTGTCTAAATCTTATTGGTTGATAGGATTTCGACCCATCCCCACTTTATCTTATAAATAAGACCCTTTGGAACCATTATAAACCGATTTTGACTTTAATATAAAATAATATTTTGAGATATTCTTAAGGTGCCCCTCTCCTCCCTTATAAAAGGACACCTCCTCCCCCTCCTCCTCACACCAATTTGAGCACTCAAGCTCGGCCAACCCCTGCCAAAATCTCTTCTACACTTCCCTAGCAACATCCTAGAGGTTCTGGTCTTACTCAAAGACCAATTTTAGTTCCCTAAGAGGAGGTCTCCAAAAGGCGCTTCAAAGAAGAGGTAATTACCGTTACCAATTCTTTCATCTTTATTTCTTCTTCCACTTCTTCTTCTTAGGTTGTTTCATTATGAAGTAATAACATCAGTATCACTCATATACTGATATGTTATTATAAGTATGAAACAACCCTATTTCACCATCTATCCATCCTACGGAAAAAGAAATCACCGCGCGTGCGTACGTACGGAATACCGTCTCCACGCCGTGGTGTAATCTATTTTCCACCACCACCTTACATGGATGGGTATAATGGTGTAAAGAATAACTATAAATAGTTATTACAACATCATATTGATTCTGATATATTGTATAATCCACTCCAATTCAGTTCAATATTTATGGAAATGATATCATCGCTCGTGCGTACGTACGGACTACCGTCTCCACGACGCGATGAGATTCATTCTCCATGTAAACCATTAAAGAATGATTATAAAGTATATATAAGAAATAATAATGAAATATATGACATTATAAAGCTACTGGATTTATGTATATATATATGTATGTCATCTACTTACTTCCATTTCAAGACAATAAGGAAAGTAAAACAGCGTTCATGCGTACGTACGGACTACCGTCTCCATGAACGGTGTTTTTCATTTTATTAATCTATCTATTATATATATATATATACTGAATATATATGATATATAAATCATATTTTATATTCTGGAAGTAATTAAATCATGATATAAGTAATAGTGATGTCAAGAACAACAAGTCAAAACACCTAAGATAAATGAAACGATTTTACCCAAAACGCTTCTTTAACATGGAATTTACAAAAGAACGGGTAATATAATGTCATAAGTGAACCATATATGATATCATAACAATGAATATGATTCTGGAATAAGTCAATAACATGATTTAAATCATTATACAGGAGGTTTGGACACTTACAAAGCAAGTCGGACATAAGGTAAGGGAAATATCACAATCTCATTTTTATCCGAGATTGTTTATTCGTAAGTATTTACTGGGGTGTATTTTATCATCCACATCCATGTTTCATCAATATGTAATATTATTTCCATCCACTTACAATAGTTTAAATCCAATTTTACCCTTCGGTGAGTTTTTAGTAAAGAATATGAAAGGAATCTTTTGTCGTTTTTTTTCGTACAAGGTACTTTTTGACTTTTTCCAACAAAAGTACAAGAAGAATGTTTCTTTAACATAAACGGCACGAATGGATTTTTACGGTTTTATAAAGCCTTATTTTCATGAACCTTCCTCCAAAATATTTCATGAATATTTTCAATAAAATCTCTTTCTTTTAAAATTGCATGATGTTTTGTGAAAAGAAATTGATTTTGAAGAAGAAAGGATATTTTCCTCAAGAATTCAATTCAAGTGTTTTATCAAAATTATTTTCCATATAAGATAATAAAGGGTTCTGTTTATATCCATATTTTTACATTGATTTGACTATGTTGTGATGGAATTATGTTTATGAATTCCTTTATCTTATATGAATGGTTTTATGATGTCATGTTGTTTAAGAATCCCATTTTTATTACATGGGTTATGTAATGATGTATGATTTATGATTTTGTGGCACACATAAGAAAGGATTCATTAAGAGATGGGTGGGACCTATATCTCCCTCCAATGCATTGGGTAAAGATTTTATATCTCATGAGATAGACATGGCTGGAATGGTAGGTTATACCGGTTCAGTGAAACAGGACTGAAACGAGGATTACTCGATTCAGAAAGGGACTTTG
Source organism: Viscum album (assembly GCA_963277665.1). Taxonomy (NCBI): domain Eukaryota; kingdom Viridiplantae; phylum Streptophyta; class Magnoliopsida; order Santalales; family Viscaceae; genus Viscum; species Viscum album. The sequence continues at coordinate 1,205,131,690 of OY728127.1, read as the reverse complement.
TCCACTAAGATAGTCTTGGCAATGAGTCTTGACTAACAAGAAATGATTCTCTATGATTATGTGTGTATGCCACAATGAGTAATGTTTAAAGTTATGATTTCATTTCACTACTATGATTTATCCAATGTTATGAAATTATGCTCTCTTTTGCAGGTTAAGATTTCCAAAAATGTTATGTTCTTATGAAAATTATGTGATTGATATTTCCTTTGTTTACCCTTACTGAGCATTTGAGCTCACCCTTTTATGTTTTCTTTTCCCCAGGATATAAAGAAAGGTTTTAGGAAAAAAAAGGAAGATCTTTATGGGAGATGTTGAAGATCTTTCCCCACGATTAGAAAATTATACTCCGAGTTTCCAAAGACACTAAACTATTACGATCCTTGTGTGTGTATTTTTGTTATATACTAAGTATTCCGCAAAAGTAATGTAATGTCCATGTACGTCAAGCTTCAGGTCTCTAAAGTTGGTATCAGAGGAAAGGTTTAGTCAACCTTTGGAAACTAGGATGTGAGAACGTTAGTGAGATCCCTAGAGATATTTCTAAGGTATGTCTAGGGATGTCTCTAAGGTTAAGTATACGTATAGGTTATAGTAATAGAATTACGCTAACGATCATAGAATTAAACCTAAGATGTTAGATATTGAGGGTACTAACCCTTTATTATGTTGTTTTCCCTAGCATGATTTTTGCCTCTCACGCTATTCTTTTTGGGTTTTAGAAAATGGCTGGAAACAAGGTGATTCACGATAATGGAGGAAATGATGGACAATGGAATGATATTCTTTATGAGCAACCAAATGAAATGGGATTTGGAAGTCCAAACATCATTATTATGCCGAATCAGCAATCTCATTATATGATCAATAAAGTAAAATTTGGTAAGTTTCCTGACTCGGCTAATAAGAGAAAGATGGAGTTTCATGATGATCATAGAGGAAAGAAAGTTCAATTTCCCCTATGTAAATCATGTGGGAAGAGGCATCAAGGAGAATGTTTCAAAGGAACTGGAAGATGCTTTGGGTGTGGAAAAGAAGGACACAAAGCCAGTAAGTGCAAAGGAAAAGGTTCAGTTAATACCAGGGATGAGGATAATGGTATTGCTACGACATCAAAAATGGTTAAGTGTTTTAAATGTGGAATGTATGGGCATTATGCAAACAAATGCCCTAAGGGAAAGACTCATGAATTGAATCAGTATAGTCATATGGGAAGTATTTATGTGGATGATGATGAAGAGACTACCAATGGTATGTGAGATGAAAGAATTGTTGAAGCTCGGTCAATGGTTTAAGAATGTAGTGGAATGATTACATGTTTATCATGTGTAATGTTGTATAAGTAATCTCATGGTACTATGGAATAAAGAGACATGTAAGGATTGTAACATTGTTGTCTGATTAATGTTACCAGTATCCATGAAAGGTTATTCAGATATTTTTGGAATGAATATGATATGCGCATAATGAAGGGATAAGGGGAAAATGAAATGTTTGACAGTATTCATGAGCTCATGATTGATATAAGGACTAAGTGATATCATGGTTTGAGTATATGGAATTTTGAGGATTTCGGTATGTGAAAAGTGTTAACTTTTAACTGCATTCAAGTTTTCACTAAGGTTCAATGGGTATTCAGGAGAGTACAAGATTAAGGCCTTTAAATGTTTGGAATGTGACCAACAAGATATATCTTATGATATATGGGGATCAACGATGGTATTAAATCTCTGGTAATCGTTTTCACTATGTTATGAGAATGGACTGCAGTATTATGAGCCTAATGATTGGAATGAATTATGTTGGACATAAGTTAGTATTGTTTAAGGATAGAAGTTTTTTTTTCGATATTATTGATGGGATGTTATAGTAATATAGTTTTATAAAAAGGACAACCTGCAGGACGGGCGACAGCCCATCGCTTCGGACAAGGCTGTGGGAATCGAACCCACAACCGAAGTGCGACTGGCCTTTATCGCCTACCACTGACCTACAGGAAGTCCCTGTTTTGTAGAAACTAGTTTTATTATATTAAGCAGTATGATATGTGATGTAGAAGTTCATTTTAGGAACCATATGTGATTAATCTCACTATAGAATGACTTATGTATATTTATTAACTTTTTCTAACCTTTTGTTTGAGACAGATGGAATGACCCATCATTCTATCACATGATCTGCTAACACTTCACGAATAACAAATTCAACTTCATTTATTTAAGAGATGAAGTAGAAATTGTTCAAGGCACGAACAATAGTGAGATTTTACCAAAATAAAGTAAGTATTTATTCTAATTCAAATTCTTTAACTTTAGGGAAATGATTTTGAAAACCAAAAATGTTGTCCTAGTGATCTTATATCTGAAGAATCAGATGGTACCTTAGATCGTCACAAATTTATGGCTTTGTGATTGCTAGCTTTTCCATAGCCATGTTCTCTACCACTCTCCATCAGAACATGATTGTTAGATTTCTCTTCCATATCCATATTTTCACCTATGTGGAAACCCAGTGATTAGTTTATTTGGGTAACCGTTACGATAAGTTTTGGTATTTTTTTTACGATGTGGGTTTCTATCAAAGAAACTTTCGAATAGTAAACCATTTATAATCCCGACGAATTTCGAGGGCGAAATTCATTTTAAGGGGGGTAGAATGTAACAGCCCAATATTTTATAAAGAAATATTCTTTTTAATTTTTGTGTTGTACGCTACACCAAAAGGAGCTTGCACAACACGCATCCTTGTCTTGCCTTGCATTACATGCAATCGCGACCTTCCTCGATAACGTGTGTAAAATGCAATACCGAGTTTCACTAAACAACGATGTGCTATTAAAATATTATTAAAACTAGCCGTTATGAATAGTAATAACCACTTTTTAAAATTCTGTAAATCTTATTTTTCAAAATGAACTTCATTCTTGGATTCAGAGTATCGAATTTAGCCTAAGGTGAAATTTTGGTACTTTTTGGATAACTTTCATATTTTGATGAACAGTGAAAAATTACTAAATTATAATTAAAAACAAATTTTTTAATCGAAATAATTAATAGTGATAAATTATTAATTTGAGTGGTTTTAAAGTATATTTATAATATATTTTTACAATTTAATACAATGTTGGTCATTAGATGTAATTTCACATTTAAACTAGACATAAACAAGTGTCAATCTTTTGATAGATATTGTTTCTTAAAAACACGCTATTTGTTTTAACAGCAGGATTTAATTATAAAATTAATTAATTCAACTTTTATGTTATGAATTTGGTAAAATAGACTTCATTTTTGAATTCGGAATATGAAATATAGCTTGGGATGAAATTTTGGCATTGTTCTGAAAAACATCAATTTTTGATGAATAGTGAAACCACTAAGTGGTAGGTTAAAAACTGAATTTTGCATAAAACTTAATTTTACCGCTTCTGTGAATGGAATTTCGAAAATCCGAGAGACACGGTTAATATCAAGGACTAAAATGTGGTTCAATGAGATGAAAATAATTTTTGGTGAATAGTAACTTTTTACTTTTTTTTACCGCGGTTAATAGTAAATAGGGTAACTAAGGGTAAATATGATATTAATATTACCCTAACACATGTCCTAATTCTATTGGACAAGTGTAATTCGACCAAAAACAAACTTAGGAATAAAATATGACCATTTAGGCCCACTTGGATTAGATTAGGACATTTATTATTAATTTATTTAAAGAAGGGTTAAAAGAGTTAAATTCAAAGTTTATTTACTAAAACATTTTTAATATGTGGTTATACATAAGATAAATTTGACTATAAATTTTAATTCGAAAGCCAAAAAGATTTACTACATGATGGTATTTTATTTGTAATTTTTAGACATCAAATAAGTTAATTTATTTATGACACAAAGATGATGCAGTAATTATATTATTAATGAAATATTGACATAATTGATGTTATAAACACCAAACTAAATATAATTTGAGACTTTTTATGAATTCCACTAATTTTATAGGTTACTATGATATATTAGTGTTGATTTAATCAGCTTGGTTTGAACATATAATTCTTTTATGACTTTCACAAAAATCATATATCAAATAGTGTCAAAATTGACACAAAATAGTTTTTAAATCAAATATTATATTATTAATTGTTATTTTATTCCTAAAAATCTAAGGTTCGGCCAAATGACTTAGATAAGGATATATATATTAATAATAAACAATTTGGGGTTCGTTTGGCACTTTATAGTAAGTATATTAACCATATAGTGAAAGAAAACAAAAAGACACGGTAAAAGTTAAATTATTTAACTTAGAGTTAAATCTAATTGATAAGGTTAAAATAATACCCTAAACTTGTCTAAATCTTATTGGTTGATAGGATTTCGACCCATCCCCACTTTAGATTCTAAATAAGACCCTTTGGAACCATTATAAACCGATTTTGACTTTAATATAAAATAATATTTTGAGATATTCCTAAGGTGCCCCTCTCCTCCCTTATAAAAGGACACCTCCTCCCCCTCCTCCTCACACCAATTTGAGCACTCAATCTCGGCCAAGCCCTGCCAAAATCTCTTCTACACTTCCCTAGAAACATCCTAGAGGTTCTGGTCTTACTCAAAGACCAATTTTAGTTCCCTAAGAGGAGGTCTCCAAAAGGCGCTTCAAAGAAGAGGTAATTACCGTTACCAATTCTTTCATCTTTATTGCTTCTTCCACTTCTTCTTCTTAGGTTGTTTCATTATGAAGTAATAACATCAGTATCACTCATATACTGATATGTTATTATAAGTATGAAACAACCCTATTTCACCATCTATCCATCCTACGGAAAAAGAAATCACCGCGCGTGCGTACGTACGGAATACCGTCTCCACGCCGTGGTGTAATCTATTTTCCACCACCACATTACATGGATGGGTATAATGGTGTAAAGAATAACTATAAATAGTTATTACAACATCATATTGATTCTGATATATTGTATAATCCACTCCAATTCAGTTCAATATTTATGGAAATGATATCATCGCTCGTGCGTACGTACGGACTACCGTCTCCACGACGCGATGAGATTCATTCTCCATGTAAACCATTAAAGAATGATTATAAAGTATATATAAGAAATAATAATGAAATATATGACATTATAAAGCTACTGGATTTATGTATATATATATGTATGTCATCTACTTACTTCCATTTCAAGACAATAAGGAAAGTAAAACAGCGTTCATGCGTACGTACGGACTACCGTCTCCATGAACGGTGTTTTTCATTTTATTAATCTATCTATTATATATATATATATATACTGAATATATATGATATATAAATCATATTTTATATTCTGGAAGTAAGTAAATCATGATATAAGTAATAGTGATGTCAAGAACAACAAGTCAAAACACCTAAGATAAATGAAACGATTTTACCCAAAACGCTTCTTTAACATGGAATTTACAAAAGAACGGGTAATATAATGTCATAAGTGAACCATATATGATATCATAACAATGAATATGATTCTGGAATAAGTCAATAACATGATTTAAATCATTATACAGGAGGTTTGGACACTTACAAAGCAAGTCGGACATAAGGTAAGGGAAATATCACAATCTCATTTTTATCCGAGATTGTTTATTCGTAAGTATTTACTGGGGTGTATTTTATCATCCACATCCATGTTTCATCAATATGTAATATTATTTCCATCCACTTACAATAGTTTAAATCCAATTTTAACCTTCGGTGAGTTTTTAGTAAATAATATGAAAGGAATCTTTTGTCGTTTTTTTTCGTACAAGGTACTTTTTGACTTTTTCCAACAAAAGTACAAGAAGAATGTTTCTTTAACATAAACGGCACGAATGGATTTTTACGGTTTTATAAAGCCTTATTTTCATGAACCTTCCTCCAAAAGATTTCATGAATATTTTCAATAAAATCTCTTTCTTTTAAAATTGCATGATGTTTTGTGAAAAGAAATTGATTTTGAAGAAGAAAGGATATTTTCCTCAAGAATTCAATTCAAGAGTTTTATCAAAATTATTTTCCATATAAGATAATAAAGGGTTCTGTTTATATCCATATTTTTACATTGAATTGACTATGTTGTGATGGAATTATGTTTATGAATTCCTTTATCTTATATGAATGGTTTTATGATGTCATGTTGTTTAAGAATCCCATTTTTATTACATGGGTTATGCAATGATGTATGATTTATGATTTTGTGGCACACATAAGAAAGGATTCATTAAGAGATGGGTGGGACCTATATCTCCCTCCAATGCATTGGGTAAAGATTTTATATCTCATGAGATAGACATGGCTGGAATGGTAGGTTATACCGGTTCAGTGAAACAGGACTGAAACGAGGATTACTCGATTCAGAAAGGGACTTTGTCCACTAAGATAGTCTTGGCAATGAGTCTTGACTAACAAGAAATGATTCTCTATGATTATGTGTGTATGCCACAATGAGTAATGTTTAAAGTTATGATTTCATTTCACTACTATGATTTATACCATGTTATGAAATTATGCTCTCTTTTGCAGGTTAAGATTTCCAAAAATGTTATGTTCTTATGAAAATTATGTGATTGATATTTCCTTTGTTTACCCTTACTGAGCATTTGAGCTCACCCTTTTATGTTTTCTTTTCCCCAGGATATAAAGAAAGGTTTTAGGAAAAAAAAAGGAAGATCTTTATGGGAGATGTTGAAGATCTTTCCCCACGATTAGAAAATTATACTCCTAGTTTCCAAAGACACTAAACTATTACGATCCTTGTGTGTGTATTTTTGTTATATACTAAGTATTCCGCAAAAGTAATGTAATGTCCATGTACGTCAAGATTCGGGTCTCTACATTCATGGTGGTTATACTTCCATAGTGAATCCCTAGTTATCAATGAATACCCATTGTGACAGAAATTGTGGTATCTACAAATACTAATTTAATAGGGCCATTCCCCAAATAAAACATGCTCTTTTTATGTAACTTAAAACCATGTGGTCAAGTCGGTGCCACCCAATGTAGATATATTCTAGGTGATGTGGGTGAGTTAAATTGTATTAGATATTTTGAGTTAATTTTGGATGTGTTAATGAGTAATATAAATACTTTGTTATGGATAAAATTAATACATAGAGAATGGTATCACCACAAAGTATGGTATTTTGACCAGGATTCATATGTTGTGTTTTGAGAAACAAAATCTATCTTCTCTTCCCCAATGTGTAGTTTTAGTACACATACCTAATATTTATCTCTAATCTCATCCCTTGTCTAGGATCTAGTGGTTCATGTGGGACACTTTTTTACATAAACCTTTTGTTTTGATGATTCTATGGTGCTGGTTTGGTTATTAAACTTCTATCGACAGTGTGACCTAACTCTTATTGAAGTGGTATCCTCACATGAAATCTTTCAATAGTATGTATAGAGGCACAATAACAATTTCCTCAGTGTGAGACAATTCTATATTTTCCATTCCCATATTATCATTTATTAGTGGGGGGGGTGAAATATAATCTAATGAATGGAATGAAATTTTCTTTATTTGGTGCAAAGGAATCATAGGAAAAAAAAGAAAAGATCATGTCTTGGGTGGTATAGATGATTTCTTATCATTTAAATAGTATTCCCCATGGTGTGGATGATATAATGAGATTTGAATTTCCTATGATGATGGAGGAAAATATGGAGCCTTTTTATCTATGATTTGATAGAATTACCCCTCCCCCTAAAAATAATCTATTTTAAATAGACCTAATTCTAGGGACAACCCAATATCTACACTATAATATCAGATGACCGTATATAGGTGTGAGTTATGAAGGTGTTAATAGAGAATATGTAGATCATGGGAATTCATGACCAAATTTATTCTCCCAAAAATACCATTATTATTCACCTCTATAGAGGATGAGTTCTCATGTTTTTGTATGGAAGGACATTTTTGGAACTTGGTGTCAGTTTAGAAGGAGTACCCATGCTCGAAGATTGAATTCCTTGGAAATTGGATTTGGGTGATGTCATTCATGGTGTGGAATTCAGAATGAGTTATCACTAGATCAGAGTTCAAGAGGATTATATACCAAAGAATGATTACTTTTTCCATTATTATTTCCTTTTTTTCATGGTGGTACCTTTTGATATATTTAATGAATAGATAGTTGTGTGTGAGACATAGGAATAAAGTCCTTTAACCATTATTGGTTTGGTTGAAGGTATGTTTCATTAATGATAAACTTTTGTACTTGAAATCATAGTTGGAGCATTTGAGGCAAATTTTGATGGTTTTGGACCTGCTCACAAAGTTTAATATTTATGTGATTCTCTCAAAGAATCAGTTCAGGTTTTTAGAGGACCACTTCTTGATGTATTCCTTTATTTGAAATAGTGTAATTGTGGACTCGAAATTGGTTGGTGGAGTATTTTATTACAATACACTTAGGAGTATGGTGGTGGTGAAAAATTTCCTTAGTTGGAAAAGTGATTTACAATGTTTGTGGTTTAATTTTCCATTATAGTATCCCCTTATAATGAATTAACATAGAATGGGTTGTCATTTTATTATCTTAATATGTTCCAAGGTCATCGACAAACTAAGGTAGAGCATGGATAGTTGTCATGTATTAAGGATTTCTGGATAGAGAGAGGAGTTCATGCTATCTTTTATTACCTCCAAAGCATGGATCAGATAAGTTTCTTTGAATATTCATGTTGATTTTTCTTATGGTATGGGTATATTTATCGCTTTTATTTATTATATGATTGAATATATTTATTCTACTGTGGTCATCACCTTGGATATGTAGATGTGTTACCTCCTCAGATAGTATTGTGTTAATTTACCAAACAACATAGGTATTAGGTGATTCACTGTTTGGATATCCTCTAGGACAATTACACAGAGATAATATATACTCCAAAGAATGAAAATTTGGTTTTTGATTCCCATTATAGGAAATCATATTTTCTCTTGGTGGGGGAGGCATTTGAGTGGATTGATTCATTATCCAAAATCCTCTTGGATATGGGGTATATAATTTCTCTAGTCGAGGGGGGTTACTCAACAAAATCTTCAACATTAGAGGAAGAGTTGGGAGACACTAGTTGTGAGGATTTATTTTTCTAGTTATCCAAAAGAGATAAACCATATGTATTTCCTGAAATTGGGGTGAAAGTCATCCTATTTTCAAGGACAGATGGTAGATCTAGTCACATTGTTTGAGTAGGTGATCAAGTAGTTCCACAAAAACTCCATGTCTATACATTCAGGTATTTTAATTATTTACATGGAAATTCATTAGATGTTTTTGTGGGATCGTATGTGGTGTAAAATTGATCATATTATTTCACGGTGACTCACTTGCTAATAGGTAAAGGCTGAACATTAGGTTCAAGTAGTCTTCTATTAGCCACTTCTGATCCCATAATCGAATTGTGATGGAATATCAATAGTTTGGTAATGGGACTCCCATAGGACTAGAGAGGCCACTACATTATATAGGTGATTTTTTTACCGACTCACTATGTTGGCACAACATCTTTCTATCTAAGAGTATATTTTGGTTGTCAGTTTGTCAAAGTTGTATGTATGATTAACCATCCCCACAATTATTGTCTCCAACCATGATGTCCATCTCACATCATTGTTATAGGGAGGATTTCATTAGGCATTATGGAATTAATTATTTATGGTAAAATGTTACATCCATAGATGGATGGGAATACCAAGCGAACCATCCTTGATTTAGAGTTTATTCTATGAATAAACATGTTGGAAACTATATTGAATGATATGAAAAGTTGGACGTGGTAGTTTTTTTTGATGTTTTACATCTACAATCATCATGGAACCCTTTGAGGGCCTTTACGAGAGAAACTTTAGGCCACCATTGATATAAAAAGTGTGTCCATACATATATTATTATACCAAAGATGGTTTATCCAATTTCTGAGAAGGGTTCTTGTAATCATTAAGCATTTTGGAAAGAATAGTGTTGATAAAAATCTTATGATGATCAATGTCATAGGACATTTAAGATCAAGCTAAGAGATAATGTTTTTTTTGAGATTTTTCCCATAATTAGGATTGTGGAGGGTTAATATGTTTTCTTATTGATTACACCAGACCCCAAAATTGGAATATGTGAACAATTCCTTCCTTGTGTCAAAATAGAGGAGATACATACATTTACATTAAATGTTATATACATGGGTGACCTAAACAAAAAGGATGATGCCAAATTTTTGGAGAATCCAATGGTGATAAATGATTGATATGAGAGGATCCTATAATGATAGACCATCCAATTGGTTTGAGTGTTTCAATATCAAGGGAACATGAATATGATCTTTTGGATGCATGAGAACCAGATGTAGCCATATTACCTTGCATCATTTATTGAATCATGAGATTATCATGGAAAGAATACATGAAGGAGGGTAGAATGTAACGACATTTATTTTTTATATTTTTTTTATGATATATATATATATCCTTGTATTTTACCTTGGGTTTCACACAACATTTGGCTTCAAAATAAACCAAAAATAACATTAAAAACAATTAATATATATTGAAGGACATTCATGATTATGTATAGTATAAATAGATTTTGACTTATTTGGGATATCAGGTGAGATATAGGAGGAAGAAATAGTTTCTTTAATGTGGGGTTTAACCAATGCATGGTATAATGTTATTCAGTATAAAACATTCTTATGAAGGTGAAAATCGGTAGATGTAAAAAATAACTGAAGGGCTTTACTTAATGAAGGTAAATAGTTAAATAACATTCCCCCATCATTTTCCAATCAAAAAATTTGAAGAAGTTTGGGATTTTTCCATCATAAGGTAGCTATCCTGAGGGGAGGAGGATTAAAAAGACTCCACACATGACATCGATCAAGAGTGGATTGAGATTCCATGGTTCCATGTGTGGCTTTGAACCCGATGATTCGATGTTTACACCATGAGGTATTAATTTTTTATAATTTTATATATCTATTCACATATATGATTCATTTAGTGGTTTTGAAGGAATTTAATAACCGTTAATGACCACCTTGGGACCAATATATTCTTAGATGGGGAAAATGGGTGTTTCTAGAGGTTTACAGGGATTTATCAATCATAAATCCCGATCACACACATTGTTGTACTGGAGAAAATGTTTTCTATTCGTCCAATTTTGTAAAGAAGGAATTCTAGTTACTAGAAACGTTTTACTAAGAGTACACTCTAGGTAGCGGGATATATACAAGTGGATGCGTACATGGAATTTCACCCGATGTTGAGAGGATATTGTGGTGTAGTAATATATATCTATCCACCAGGTGTATATATGAACATGATGATGTCCATGTGCATGGGCTAATAGAGATTAGATTAGGCTGGGATAGAAAGTCAAAATTGTGTAATAGGTGTAAAAACCACATGGGGAAACATTTCTATCCAGGACATGTGAGGTGAAGAAATTCCCAATTGATCATGAAAGGTCTAATGACCTATTATATTATGTTCAATACATGTATTTACTTATACACAACATATACCATGAGGGGAGAAAAACAAGGTATGAACTCATGTTACACACTATATACCATAGGAGTACATGTCATGTACTCCCCATAGATACTTATTCATCATGTGTCTCATTCTTTAGGACATCTAATTGCACCCATGGGTAGCATATAATGAGTACATTTCCATGTATAACTTAATAGCGATATTTGTTTCAGGGCCATAGACACAAAATGGGTTGATTCTAGCATGATAATTCTTTTAGTGATTCTTAGATGATGGTAGTGGTATGTCGTGACCCATTGGGAGGTGGAGAGGTTATAAAATCCCGTATCACGCTAGGCTGGAGGAACTCCATATTCATTACATTGGTAATAGTGACCGGGTGTCATCATTATAGTGTTATTTGAGATGGAAAACCCCTTGTCGCATTTGGACATAACCCCCCTTACTCAATATAGGTTGGGTTGGACACCAAATTAGTACATATAGTGTTTCTCATGTGTCAATAGAGATATTATCACTTATCATTGAGGTATAATATATAGAGAAACCTCCATAATAGTAGTTGCTTCTTCAGATGTGGATCTTAGTGGCATGTGTTAGGTCTTTCCACTCTGTTTATATTGAGGTGATGTGAGTTTCGTGGATTTAATATAGAATCCTCATGGTTATGGAATATTATAAAGAATCATTCTACTTCCAATATATTACTTTATGTTTTCATGATTCTTATACAAGAGATCTTTCCTGCTCATCTATGGACTGAAATATTGAGGTGGGTTCCATCCATAGAGATTGAATTGAGGTTATGAATGGTGTAGGAAAAATATATGATACCTATGGATTGATAGGCCTACTCATAATTATTAATAGATATATGGACAAGTAGATCACCTTTATATCTCACATGGGATTCTTTTCCACATATTTTAGTTGTTATGGTCTTTCTCAAGATCTGACTAATAGATCTTTATGATGATGAGTTGACCACAATCACTTTTTTTATTTTTGTTTAGTGATTTTAGGGAATTGATTGGGTATGAATATTCTCACCACAATGTGGGATTTTCCAAACCATTATTGGTTTTCTGATGATCACAAGACTATTGATGGTGATACCGGTAGACCTAGTTTCGGGGAACAAAAAGACTATTGGTGATGACTGTGTTCATCGGACAACCATTGATAATTTTAGTTGGTATCTGTATAGTTTTTCTCTATTATGATTTTTTAGTTTTGTTTCCCCACATATTTCTGGATGTTCATATATTTTTTTTCATTTATACTATTGCAGTTTTAGGTTTTCTAAGAGGTTTTATCAGGTATTGATAAACTTCATATGTTTAATTTTTTTTATATTTACACATTTTCACGGAGACTCTATGTATATGAATACATATACACAGTGTAAGGCCTCCAATCTCATTATTTCTTACTCAAGCATAGTCTCCATCCCATAGCCTATTAGAGGTGGACTTGGGGTGTCTCACTTATGTTATCGCTAGCTAGGAGGACTCATGTTGTCTAGGTTGTGAAAATTTAATCCTAAATGATTATAAAACATAGAAATAATTGAAATAATCATATCAAAAATTGATGTCATATATATTTATAAAAACCACAAACATCTCATATTTATTTTTAATTTTGGTCCTAAAAAAGTAAACCATTTGTCTTTAGAAATAAAATCTATTAAACGATTTTATTTTTAAAAATTCCTCAAAGGGAAACATTACTAATAAAATCCATTTTTTGTGACGAGAAACACCAAGAGGAAAAAAATAAAATTTTAAAAATAATAATATAAGATATTTGATTTCTATAAAAAATATGATTTACTGTGAGTAAAAAATTATAAAAATATTGATTATTTTATAAGAAAATATTTTCTTTATATCTTTAGAATTAGAAAAATTATATTCATAGGTAAAATGATTTATCAATATCAAAACCATATTAAAATATTTTCACATTTTCTATTTGATTATGAGAACCACTTTATTTTACCATAATTAAAAACATATCTTCCATCAAAAAAATATAATATTGATTATCAATTAAAAACAACAATTTTATTTAATGAAAAGTAAAAGGGGACAAATTAAAAAATAATAGATTCTTTTACTTCAGAATTGTGACATCATAAGCTCATAACCATGATAAAAAAATGGAAATACAAAATAATGATAACCATAAAAACTATAGTGATTGCAAACCACCATTGGTGAGTTCAATGAGATAATGTGGGAAGACCCATTCCAACCTTGTATCTATGTAGAAGAATAAGATATGTAGTTTTTGAGAGAAAATTATCCATCTATTAGGATTACTGTGTACTATATAACTACTAAATGAGTACCCAATGAACATTTCCTTCCACTAACCCGTGATCACCCAAAAATATCCAAAAGAACTACTTTGGTGATATTTTTCCCATATATTCTCCATTAGTCTACACCAATATCTAGTACCATCAAAATCATAACGAAATTTTGCTAGTAATTTTTTATATATGTAAAAAGAATTAAAATAACCATTTCTATAATAATTAAAACCATTAGTAACATTTATATAATTTTTCAATTGTATTGAAATTTAAATAATAAAATTGAAAAATTTAATGAAACCCTAATCATATAACCACGAAAAAATATTCATTTAGAGTAAAATCCATGTATTTTAAGACATTAGCTTTGACTAATTAAGCCCATAAATAATTTATATTAGATAACCCTTCCATTCCACTACTGAAAATGGATGAAAATAAATATACCAACATACAAACTTGAAATTACTTAATAGTGTTACTATTGGGGATAATACTTAATAAGGGAATATAAACCTCATGATATAAGGAGGACATATAGTTAAATAAAACATATGGATCCCATTAATCAACCTATCACTCAAGGATTAAAAGGCTTACCTAATGGGAAAATTTAATCAATGATAGTCACTAGATGATCAAATTACTATGAAGTGAATAACCCATGTATAATATGGATCATGAATATATAAAGGATATGATGTGGTACATCTATTAGTGGATGGACATGAAACAACATCAGAATTATAGTTCTGAATAGTATACACCATGATTTAACTATAGAAATGATCCTCATTTAGAAATTAATTCCTATGAAATTTTACCACAACCAAACCACACTATACTTAATGGTAGACCACTATTTATGTGTTTTAAAAATATGGGTGAATTAAATTTTTAAACTATACAATTGGCATGCACATGGTTCCTGATTCACTAAGGACCATTTTCCAACATCACACACTACTCTTCTCTGGTTTATCCTTTTAGGATAGACATAATTACTATAAAATTCAATTTATTTTCTTCAAAGGTTTAGTTTTTGTTGATTTGGTATAGGTGATACACTATGTGAATTTCATGAGTGGCCTTCTCAAAGGAGATGAAATTGGAACACCCTCACTTCGACTACCCTAAAATATCTTAACTTAACATTATTCCCATAAACCTCAAATCCACCCTCATGGACACCATAGGTCTTTAGATCCTTTATCCTTTACATTAATTATCATATTTTACCACCTCTGTGAAATAGAACTATCCATCTTAAATGGGTTTAAATTCATTCAAATCATTTTATAAAATTCAATATCATTTAATTGAATGTGTAACCATTAAACCAATTTATCTACATTTTTTTGTGATACAAACTCAAAAGGTTAGTAGGACCTTGGTAAAAGAAGGTTATTGATGTGGAAAACCTAAACCCTAAAAATTAAAATTTTAGAATTATTTTTAAAATATTAGATGTTATTAGAGGTTATTTTTTCTAGGAAATGCTAGCCCTCTGTCTCCCGCATAAAATAATAAAATTTTATAGAATTCATTCTATATAATTGAACATAAAAAGATATTAAGACATTTTACTAATAATATATGACATAATATAGAATAAATACACCATGGATAGGGTCAACTATATTCCTCTCACCCTAACTTCCTTGAAAAAACAGTTTTCCATCTAAAACACCTTTTTACAAAAAACTCATCATGCATAAGTTATTATTCTATTCATTTATAAGATAGGCTCCATATACTGGCATGGAAATTCAAACCAATAAAATAAATCAATAATTAAATGGCATAATTTAACTTTAAACAAGAAAATTTTAATGAAAAATATATCTAGATGCGTGCTTTCACTTTTATGTAATATCATATTAAACATGATATTAAAAACATGAGTGAGGATAAATCTTAATAATGATGAATTAAAATTTCCAAATAAATACCAAATCATCATAATATAATTAATGGTATATTTGACATGAACTATAATATAATATTAAATAATTAAATAATATTAACATTATAAATTTATTAATAAATTTTCTATAATACACTTACTTATTTTTATGGAAATGTTCATAATTGTTTTGATATTTCAATGTAATAAAAAAAATATAATTTTATGAAATTTTTAGAATTAATTATTATTCAAGTGATAATACAATTTTTATAATAAAAAATACACAAAGAATCTAATTTTTATGATTGTTTTTTAGTTTTCCTGATTAAAATTTTAGAAAATAATTCTTCTATATATTTGATAAATCTAGACCTCTAAAGGGCCATACGGACCCCAGAAGAAGCCCCACTAGATCTATAGTTAAAAAATGACTAGCCATAAATATTTAATTTATGGACTCAATAAAAAACCCAAAATTTTATTAATTAGAAAACATTTATAGGACATCAATTTATAACTTTAATAAAAATTTCATGACCCAACCCCTCTTTACTAGGGACCAATCCTTGAATGATAATCTAATCCATAATTCATCCAAAAATTGAAGTTCATTTCACAATACATGTCTTTTCATCCAATTAAAATTTTAAATTGAGATTAAATTTTATAGGTAGAAATAAAATTGTTATTATCCCAACATTATATATGATGGTGATATGAAATTATTTCATATTTCTGAACTAAAATGATTAACAATTAAGACTTAATAAAATTAGGGATAATTCTGTATAGTAGTACATGGTGTATGATAATAGAAATATATTGTGATAAAAAAGTATAATGGATTCTAAATTTTTAATTTTTACATTCAAAATCTATATATAAAATATTTATTATGAAGATTTATCAAGGTTAAACATTCTAAATGTTAAAATGGTTGTGTAAAATTGGAGGTCTGTATTGGAATGAAAACAGACCACCCCTTGTGAAATAAATACATTCTCCTCTTCATCATACTAGCAGATGGAATTTTAAAAACATAATTAGGAACATTTGAAATTTTATATCCTTTAAAAATACATGGGATGAACTTTAAATATCATTTAATATTTGATATACAACTCTTATACTCTTTTTTGTGTTCTTTTCATTCTCCTTCATTTGTAATTTCATAAGTATTTGAATTTAAATTTTGATTAAATAATAATTCATGTCTATTAATAAAATCCCATTTTAATCCAAAATCTATCTGTTGTTTTAATTTTTCTTAATAAAATTCAAATAATTGTTAAAATAGTCCCCACAATAAAATTTTAATTCAATCAAGCGTTCATGTTTACCATTCTTCACAATTCCAGTGTGTATGTTTGGTGCACCACACTCTTCTTATCTTGTCACTTTTCTTCTATCATTATAATACCATAATATACTTCATAAAATATATTAATAAACATATCAATGGTTAATTTAATCATCCATTGGAAAAATTTATAATTTTTCTATGTTAAGTTATTTAAATATCTCACTCATTTTCTATTCTTTAAAATGATATTGTGTATGCTGAAAAATGTCATGGATTAATGACATGTTTTTTATGTGTGGATTACATGGATTATTGGAACCAAATGGGTTCATGAAATATAGAACTACACATCAACGATAATTGATATTGATATGTTTTATCTTGTATTAATGAAAAAACAAGTGGGAAATATGATCAAAATCATCTCTAGAAATTGATGTTAATTTAATAAAATAGGTCCAAAATCCCAAGGGTTTTATTTTCATAACCCCATAAAAAGGAACTCATATCAATATTTATAATTTTTTTAATTATTATATATTCTAATAATAAATTTACAAAATCATAAGAAAAAAACCTCCATATTCAAAAGAGAATAAAAAATAGTTGACTAAAAAATAGTGTGTTCACAAATTATTCAACCGTAGTGCTACTATAAAATTAATATAAGTTCTATAAAAAATTAAACAGTCAACATGAAACAATTTTCATTGTTACAAATGACTTCATTCTTTTGTATGCATCAATAACTATCCATTTTTTGGGATTTTTATAGAAAATATCAAAAAAATTCAAAAATAAAAAACTAAAAAAAGAAAAAACACCAGTCTAAAAAACATTAATAAAAGGAACATACTCAAAGAAAAATGAACCTAACATATCCTTTTAAAATTATTTTTATAACCCATATACTCCCAAATAATCCATTTGATTTTTCTAATCCAAAAATCAACCAGAACCTTCCTTGTCTTTGGAAGAAGATTAATGATAACAAAATAATATCCAATCCAATTGATCTAGATATTTCCAATCCTAATGTAAAAACATAAATGAAATCATTAACCCTGATATAAATTATTATTCCCTTGGTATTCAACATCTAATAATTGAGGCCTATCTCACACAAAAATCTGGTTCGATCTATATAGTTCCCCATTTCCATGTTATATTTGATGATGATCCACATATTCATCTCAATGACCTCCAAGTAGTGATATGTACCGTGAATCCTCAAGGGGTTTATGAAGATAAAATAAAACAATGATAATTTCCATTCTCCTTAGAAATCTCCATAATGTCATGGATCTACTACCTCCCACCTATTTCTATAAAATCATGGAATGGCATGAAGTGACTCTTTTTAGAAAAAAAATCATTCCTTTTTCTCGAACTAATTTTATTGATAACTTAATTAGTGGTATCAATTAAATGTATAATTAATTACTATATTAGTACTAGGATAGGATCAAAAATCATATTGAAAATTCCCCACAACAACAAATCCCAGATAAACTCTTGATTCTATAATTTTATATGGGGTTATTGTATATGGGATAGTGTTTCATTGATGTTGAAAGAAGAAGTTATTTTGTTTGAAAAAAATCCATCAGAGGAACAATATCCCATAATAAATATAGCTGAAAACAAATAGAAATTCGATAATAGAGCACATGATCAAGTCCAAATGTCCTAGAGAATCAATCCATATATCCTAACTTGATGATAGAGCGAATGTGTCTACTTACTAGTATTGTTAGAAAACTAGAAGTTGTTTCAAATGCCTAGAAATCATCTTCCCTAAAATTCAAGTTCCATGTACATATAAAAAACTATGGAATATTTATCTCACAAACTCATCCAACTAACACATTTACAGAGCTACAAATTGAACGATAATATTCTACAAGTCCAATTGATCCTAAAATTTAATTTTATAAGAGGAAAAGTAACATTAAACTACCAGGAAAGTTAATTAGAAACCCCTAGTAACCCACTAAGATCCATTTTATCCTACCTACAATCCTAGATGGAAACACCATCAAGGATTATGGTTGTCTAATTATTCCTCTAAACCCCCTTAATTCCATCAACCAAGTCAAAAATAATTCAAATATTATAATAGTGTGAGTAACTTCCAAAAATATTATCCATCAGTTAATTAACATTGAACATGGAATCCTCCTCATGCTCTTACTAGAAACTACTCTACAAATGAGCCCCCTCCATTCAAAACCCAGTATAATCGATTTCCAAGGAACAAAATTCATAAAAATCACAATGTGGGATATAGCAGTTCTTTTGAAAACCATAGAAATGTTTTCTGGATGATCAATACTCCATCTATTATAGACTCAAATCACAGAAAATAAAATAATTCAACTTGTATCCCACAATATTTTCAGGAAATAATCTAATTCTCCCAAACTACCATCTAAATTATTTCCCTACCCTAAGGGAAATTTTTGTGTAATTACAAATTGATATAGAGAGAAATTTTATATTCATAATCATGAATCCTAAAATAAAATTAAATTGAAGGGGGGGAAATAAAAAAAAATAAAATTCCATAGAAGGAACTAGAGGCCACTTCCATACATATAATCCACATTATAAGAAATTTAATTCCTTTTCATAGATCCTTATCTATAACCTAAGAATACATTTTTTCCTGATTCTGAAATGATCAAAAATTTTAGAAAGGTTGAAGTCAACATTAATCACATAGATTAAATTAAAAAACATGAATTATAAAATATTTGAAAAATAATTTTCTACCCATAAGGGACTACAAGGGGATATTGAAATTTGTTCTAACCTAATAGTCTTTTCCCATAAAGATCAATTATATAAGGAACTTAATGTTTCCATTAAAAATATGGAGTTATATTATTAATGATGAACTCATACACCAAGAACCTTATATAAATGTCATTCCCAAATCAATTTTCTATAACCGTGGCTGGGTTCCCCTTTAACCAATGAGTTTAGTTTTCTAGTTTTCTAATCGAAGCACTACTAGTATTTATGGAATAATTGAGGATGTCCATTTTCATGTCAATGATATTATCTTCCAAATGTATTTCTATCACCCTGTCATGTAAGGTGAGATTTCTACTTATAAATATCCCATGATTCTAGGAATAAAATTTCTCATCATATGTAGAACTAAAAATGATGTCCATACCGGCATCCTATCAATGCAATTTGGTGAAAAACTAGTCAATATTACTATTTTTACATCAATGTAAAACTAATTAGATGATCACTACGCATTCAATATCATTTTTTCAATTAACACATCTATGTTTGGATTCATTATTAATCATTTTTATTATTCCAATTATATAGACAAAAGAGTTTGTGAAATTTTAACATGATTAAACAATTAATAAATTGAGAATATTATATTGACTATTAATATATACACTCCATCAATCAAAAGGATCAGTAAATATCTATATAATCATATATCACCCTTGATATTTATTGTTCCACCTAGGATAATAATAAGGAAACTGAATCGAAACAAACTAGAAGACCTTCCCCTATTGCAATGATTTCTAGAAAATAAATGACATATTAATTTTTTATGAATCCTATTCCTACACACCTGAAGTAATCATTAATTTTCAATGATAACCTTTATCATGTAATTATCTATGATTCACTTATTTAAATTAATGAGTATAATCTTTTATAGATAATAATAAAAAACAAATTTTTTTTAGGGTAAAGAATATATGATATATCATTTATCATCCCTCCCCTTTTCTTGCATCACATATATCTTGAAACCATTTCAAACCAATCTAAAAACCTCCTTAACGAATCAATCCCCTAATACATGAGGTAATAAGGGATTATATTACCCATATATTCATGACTGTGTTACACAACAAATTTTTGATAGTTAACTGGTTAGTATGATTTATGTAATACTGAAGAATGTTGTGATAACCTTTTCAAAAACTTTATGTGGGGAATTTGTCACAACTAAAGTAAAAAATAAAGGCATGCCTACATCAATTATCATAAATTTAGGGTTTAAACAATAAATGATAAATATCCACATACCATACCTGATCAAATTGTAGAAATTTTATCTGTAAAGTCACATTGTTTCTTTATCAATTGATCCACTCACTACATTGGAATTCCTATCACACCTCAAGACAAAGATAATAATATATTCACTTGAACCATTAAAACATAATAATTTTGGAGAATGCATTTTGAAATTTTAAATTATCTGGAAAATATCTAGGCATTTATAAAGAGTATATTTTTTAAATTAATTGGGAAATGAATGGAGTAATTCATGAATAACATTACCTTTTATTGTAATTCATTTGAATTATTCTTGTATTCAGTCTCTTTGGTCTTAAAAAGAGTATCAAATATAACATTGAGTTGAATTTTGAAAATTGTCAGTTCATGTTTACAAATGATATTTTTATAGGAAACATTACTTCTTATGTGGTTACTGATGAAAATATAGATATGATAGAGGTGACAAAATCACTTCATGAATCCACATAAGTTTGAGAAATTTAATTATTCTTTGATCATGAGGGATCCTATTAGTAAATCACTAAGAAAAGCACTTTTATTTTCCTATCACTCAATAGACTACTTCAGAATGAAGTAACATTAAATTTTGACGTGGCATGAAAGAGAATATTCATTGAACTCTATGATATTCTTACATTTTCTTTATTAATCCCACTCAAATACTGGTCCTTACCCGATGAATTTTTATGTAATGATTCTGATAATATGATAGGGATTGTAATTTAATAATAAAGATAAAAAATTCCTCTTTTAATTAAATATGAATCAAAAACACTGTATGAATCTAAATATCAGTTCAATTTCATCGAAAAGGATCTTTGAGCTATGGTTTTTTCTGAGGATAAATTGTGTCCCTATAATTTAGGTTCTAAAATAATCATTTGTATATTTCAATAAAATTGAATTTTCATTCTCAAAAAAATTACTTCCAATTTGACTATAAAATGTTTGGTCCTAATGCTATATGATTTGGAACCTAAGATTAATGATTTTACTAGAAATGTTAATAAAATATATGGTAAGTCTAATTGAAATTATAATTATTCTCATTTAAAAATATTTTATTTGTAATTTCCTATAAAATATTTCATATCTCTCACTCCAAATCTACCATAGTATACCCCATTTATAAATTACTTGGTTCTTATTGTTTATCCTGACAATTTTACAAATTAATAAAAAATGAGTCTAAAATGCGATTTAAAATACTATTTTTTGGAAAACAACAAACATTGTAAAACTAGGGAAGAAATGGTTGTGATGAGATTTATTGATGATGATGAACATTCAACTATCTTGGAATTCTACCACTCAAATCCCAATGGTGGACTCTTTGGACCACAAATGGCCTCTAAAAAGGCCCTTAACTCTAGATTTCAGAGGAATTAACTCTTCATGGAATCACATAACATTTCTTGTTATATTTACCTTTGAAAATATTTTTCATAATTTATAAATGAAATGAAATTACTAAAACCCATTAATCTTATGCGATATCTTCTTTGTTTTTGGAATCAATTACATGTGGCCCTGTCCTAATCCAATGGAATAACCTATTCTATTAATTTTTTGAACTATGTTTATAAGTGGTTCAAGTCCAATTCAAATATAAAACTAGATTCACACACAATTAGTGAGTTCATCAAATCCCATATCTCTTATTGATTTGCTAGTAATTGTTCATTAGAAGGTTACTTAGGGACTTATTTGTGTAAACGGTCAGTGGAAAATATTTTAAAAATGTATGGATTTATACATTAAACATCAACCTAATATTACTTCCAAATAATAGGTATGGTTGAATATTCAAAAAAAAATGTGAAAATAGTGATTGAGTTATATTTCATAGCCATAAGAAAATAAAATCTTGAATGAATTCGTGATATTATTCAGGCTCATCAAACTGCCCATAAGAAATTTATGGGTATTTATCATTTTAGGATAGTTTTTTGTAATGAATTTTAGTTAATGGTTGAAATACAACAAAAGTTATTTTGGTGTCCAAAATCATGTAGTTTTGATTTTGTAAAATCATGTGAAGAGGGATTGTCTCTATTGAATAAAATGGAGGACCATCGACTAGATTTCTTTGGTAATTCAAATCAATTAAAATAAAAAAATTATAAGGAACCCTATAAAAAACCTCAAAAAAAATTATTTAATGATGGTGAAAAATTAATACTATTTTATTATTTATTTCAACTCAATATAGGTAAGATTAATTCTCACAGGGAAGGACCTATTACTATTACTTATGTTTATTTATTTTATACACTATAAGTCCATGACCCTATATAGAATTTGATAATCATGGAAAATATAAATTCATTAATAAATCATAATTAGAGGATAAAAACCAAATTAAGAACATTAACTTCAAGTAGATACCCAATTGACATAGTAGACCCACCATTTGATGAAGATAACAACAATAAAAATCTAAACCACTGGAAATCTCATTCCCTTTAACTCTGTTTTCCCATTATCCTTCTCCTACATATCCTCTTCCTCTCTATATCATTCCAATAATTGTTGTATTTCTATCTGTTTTTTATTCTTCAATTAAAATTATCACTATATATAAATATAATTTTTTTACTAGTTTCATCATTTTGTATTTATTTTATTCCTATGGGAATGATTAAGAAAAAATTAAAATCACAGAAAAGTGTCATAATTTATCACCATATGGATTTGAGTTAATTTTAAAACCAATTTGAGGATTCTAAAGGCCATTTTAAATCTAATCCACTATTTATTTTTAATATATACATGGGAAAAGTATTACAATACTAGAAACTCAAAATAATAAATTTTTTATTTAGAAAATGATTCATCCCCTACTGTGAGGAATGAAATATGCTTTCATGCTAATGTAACCTATGACCATAATTTCATGTTTCCCCTAACATGATTGTGAGTGATAAATTTTTGGACTGTCAAGAAATATTTATTTCATTTGTGTGAAATACTATGATATATGTATTTTTTGAGTCACATGAGAATACTTTTTTTTAAATAAGCTCATATCACCCTTACATTAGTCCACCTTCTCAATGAACCATAAATGCAATTCAATACTTTTTAATTTCCACATTAAAATAAAAAACCTTCTCCCAATGAACATTTATATGTATTTTCCTCACATGATTTGTTGAAATTTAATTTTGAGGTTATTGGATTTTATATTAGTTATACTTCCCCTTATTTTTAATGTTCCATCAAATGCTTGAGGGAAAGAATCCATTCATATGTGGTGGATAGGTTTTGATTTGGTGACACTTGAGGTTAGGTTTTTGAATCATTTTTTTCATATTTTCTATATAAATTTAATTAAAAACTATTCTATAAAATAAAGAAAATATATGAAAAAAACAAAAACATAGATTCTATTATGGGGAGGTAAAATCTCACTCTTCCTCAACCATTGATATTTTTAATTCTATTAACATTTTTGTCATTAAGAAATAAAATATGGGTTGGTATATGAGTGTGATATTTTTAATAAGTTAAAATTATAAAAAATAATAAATAAAGAAAATAAAAATAAAAAAATTTACTTTGGTATCATGATTTCATGAGCAATTCTGTGATGTTTTGTGTTTTGAACAATTTTCATAATTTCATTCTCTACAATTTTTATCACTCTAATATTTATTGAAAAATTTATTTGCTTTTAAATATGTCAGATAATTTCTTTCTATATATCATTTCTAAAATTATGAATTTATATTTCTATATTGGCGTTTTCCTATTTTTTGCTCTCATGTGTCCATTATATTCCAAAAATCCCATATCCATAGAAAAAAACCAAAAAATAGATATTGAATCTATTATAATGTGGAATTAAAGTAGGGAGATATTAAAAATTATATGATTTTCACTTTTGGTTGGTGAATGAGTTAACCAAATCTATAACAAGACATTATTGTGAGATGTGTGTGAATTTTTTATCACCTTTTTCTTTTCCATTTTTGATTATGGAAAATGAATTCTTTTTACACATGATTCTTATATATTTCTATGGAATACATTATGGTTGACTAAAATAGTGCAACCCCATTGTTATAGAAAAATAAATTTAAATATTTTTTTGTCACAAAAATATATTTGCTTATGTATATTTGTTTTTAATATACAAGGAAATGAAAAATACTAATTGTTGGTGAGATAATGTTATTAATTTATTAATTATTTTTTATCTACTAAATTTACTTAATTTAAAGGAAAAGTGAATATATTTTTTGGAATTCCCATGTTTTATTATTAAATAGAATTTATGGACACTATGTTGAATAATCAAGATCACTGTAAGTTTACTATATTAAACATATGTCTCTTTATACTAATCCAAATAACGTGACTAGTTTTTTTAGATTTTATGATTTCTATTCTTTAAAAATTTTCAATTGTATCATTGGATAATTATTCCATCTAAAGATACACATGGATGCCACATGATGTCACACAATATTATTTTTGAAAAAATAGACCGTCCCAATTGATTGAATTTCTAAGATCAATACATATTCCAAAATTAAAAAAAACTAAAAATTAATTTCTAGAAAAAACATTTTCAACTGAAAAAAAACATAATGGTCCCTCCCATAAGTAATGGTCCCTAATAAATTTAAGAAATTCAATCCCATAATTTTTCATGGGATTGAAGTGAAGATCATAATTTTTGGTTTTTCTACCAATCGACTCATCTAGTTGAGATGATATATTATGGTTATAAATAAATGTTTTAGGAACCCAAACATTAATTAAAGTATGATTTTATATGAAATAAATCCTATTTTTGTGATCCCATTAAAGTTTTGGCCTTCAAAAGTTATAGATAATTACTGATATCAATTCACGGTTTATAGAAGAGCACTAATCTTTTTAATGGTTAATTAGAAATATTCAGCCCCCTTCAAGCATAATAAAAATTATATCCTAGGTTTTCTAGAAATTTTAATTAATAATTTGGCTTAAAATATTTAGGACATTCTATGAGGATAACCTAAAAAAACTAACTATCTGCTGTGAATTAAAAATTACCACACTAAGGAATTTGATGTTAACCCAAGTTGACATAATAATTAACAATAAATATATTTTAAAAAATTAATTCATTACTACATATTTTATTAAATATTTTTCACTAATTGGTTCTAGTTATAATACAAGTAATAATGATATGAATGAAACAAACATGTCGAGATAGAATACTTCTTCCCACTTATTGATGAAAATAATGATTCATGATAATTGAGAGTGTGTAAAATAATAAAGGGAAAATATAAAAATACATATATAAATATCCTTGTAAAATTAATATTTATCCATAATTACTCTATATAGACAAATTTATGCATTAAATTTTGAGTTACAATGAACATTTCTCATAACTACTCTCAAATATCCTCCCCAATAAACCCAAGTGAAATATCTAATTAAATTTTAATCAATATGAACTTAATAACTAAATAGTACTAAAATTATTTCATCATAACACCTCACATGTATCTCTCAATCCCCAGTGGATAGTGAAAATTATGTAATTTTAATAGAAAATAAAACTTAGGGATTTTACCCCTCATGAAATTACATATCCTAGTTGATATTTTATATACAGATATATGTTATGAGTCATCTAAAAATAAGTTATATATAGATTTTAGAAGCTACCTGATGGATGTGAGTAAAATTTTAAGATAATTTAATAAGGAATAATATTCCATGAGACATATACTCTATTAAATACCTCCAAAATCTTTCAAACTATGTGAAAAATTGGTCAGACCAAATAAAAACTATTAATAATTTTTTCATGACAACCATTTACTAATAACTAAATGTGTGGATCCCATTTTAGTTTCCTCTCTAAATTGTACTATAAATGAGACCTGTGAAAATGGGTGGTAAAAGGAACTGATCATACGAAATTAATAAAATTGATTCTCTAGAAAAAAATTCAATATCTTGTTTTAATAAAGATATTTTAGGTTTAGTGTTTTAGATAATTATGTCATCTCCCATAAATAAGGAAATAAACGTAAAATAAAAAAGTGTTACCTTACACTCAATATCATTTTTCCACAATAATGACTTTTTTATGATATAACAATTTTTCTTTTCAGGAAATATCCTCATAGATTTCATTTTGACCTCATCTAATTTTATAATAATTTTCAAAACCCATTGAAAAAAAGATGAAACTATGGATGATAACACAAATATCAGTCGGGTACCAATAAAAAGAATTATATAAACCTTTTAGTCGATGTGTAATCATAAATTTTTTTCATTTTTAAAATAACATTTAAGAATAATATAATTTTTTTTATACCCATTGAATCAACATCACTACCAAAATACATTCATGAAATATTTAATAAGAACCCTTAAATGAAAATAAAAACTCGTACTGATTACATTTAAATCATGAATATTCATTATTTTCTTTTAGTTCTTTATTAATTTTACTGTATAAAAGTATAATAAACTATCCTTTAAAAAAATATCATTATCTTACCCTATAAAATCATAACATTTTATAAACCCCATCACAAGAAGGGATATATTATTTCTTTATCATGGGACACCACTTCCATATCATTCATATAATAATTGTTATAGATCGACTAAATATCTTGGTAAATTAGAATAATATCATAGGAGGAAACTACCTAATTTACAACACCCCTTTACCAAAAAATATTGGAGATCTATATAGGGATCAACCATCATTATGTTTACTATTAGGATCACCCATCAAAAGAAATCATAAGAACTATAAAATAGTAATCCAAAATGAAGAATAATTTTTCACTATTAAACATATACTAATATTCCATAAACCCTTGAGAAAAGAATATACGTATAATAAAAAATATATATAATTTGGAATATTTTTGTAAGAAGGTGGTTACATGCCCATAAGTGACAAAGGATAATTTGTTGAGGAAATTTAAATTATACATGATGCTGATGGAATAAATTTTATTTCAATTAGTCTAAAAAAGAATAATTAAATAAATATTATTATTATCCAACATTGTAAGATCATTATTGGTAAAATTTTTTATGATCCCTTTTCATAGAAAACATACATTCAGATAAATATGAGTGATTATTTATCATGATCATAAAAGTAAGAGAAAACACTCCATCCACATCACTACAAGATTCCGTAAATGGTGAACCCAATTATTTCAGATATCCCTCCCAAAAATTGTAGAGGCATATGAATTGAAAAAAATTCCCAAACATTCTACCTTGGAAATCAAACTATTTTGGATGAATCTTAAAATTTCACCCTGAAAGGATATTTAAAATTAACATGTTCTATAAAGGCATTCTAGGAACCATCTATTGTGATCAAGAAATAAAACACCACAACTTGAAGTGTATAGAATAACTTTTAAGGCTCCATAAACATTCATTTTAGTATATAAAGGAATATGATATTGAGAAAATTATATAAAATTTACAACTATAGGTTTGAAATTTATTGGAATTCTAATCCTTTTTATAACAACAATTTAAATAATTGAATTGAAATCAGGACCACATTATAGTTAATTGACCTCCCTAATCATGGTTACATATATAACATTGGTTGATTGAATGATAAAGGAGATTTTTTGTATAGATTGGAATTCATTCAATAAAATAAGAACTGTGTCACCTCATCCATGGTATAAGATAATAGGCTACAAATTTAGAGATATAAATTAAAAATTACACAGAACAGATGTTGGGAGGTGGGGGGGAAAAAGTACAAAAGAGTCACTTTATGTAGTTCATATAATGATTTTTATAGAGAAGAGGTAATATAAAAATAGTGTAAGAGATGGTTGGAATCATCCCCATTAGGATTTTAATTTCTGTTGCTGGAAAAATGAGGAATACCAAAATATTAAAGGCAATCATTTGTGGGAATTCTATTATGGTAAATCCCCCAATTGTGGTTCAATCCGGATAGATCAATCCATTTCTAATAAAATTATTTCATCTAGAAGAATTCTTGAATGAAGTCAACATATTAGGAAAGATAACATAATTTTGAATGAAAATTTTTAATAGAGAATGGTTCATAAAACAACACTCCATCTTAATGGTTATTTGATGAACCAAAGGTGGTTATTGATAAATACAACGAGAAAAAATAGGTTTTCTAGACTAGTTTTTGAGAAAAAAATCTAAGTGATGACTGTTTATCTATAATATATATGGACTGTGACTTAATAATAGTGAATGAAGTCTTGATTATCAGAAATATAGCAGAATCAAGGTAATATAAACTACAACTTCACAATTTTTAAAGTAATATAGATCGAAGATATGTAAGAGACATCGATCCATTAATGGGAAGGATCCAAGTGATCCTATAATTTAGATAATAATTATGGAATATGATATTCTTGATTCCAAAGCCTCCATTAGATAGAGTATTATAACATTTGTTCTTTGGGATGGTGTCTAGTTTTCTTTCAAGTACCCTGCAACTCCAAAACAATGTTTTTAATAGAGGATGTTAGAATTTTGAGAATCTACATGGGCCATTTATAAATCCAAATAGAGTAAACTAGTTTGGAAACAATTATATATTTGACATGGAAGATCATTCCAACCACCAATAGGGACATCCCATTCTATGATGAGAGATGGTTCTTAATTTTATCATAAATTCCAAATAAATTACTGAATCTTGGTCTCCCCTAAAATAATTAAACCACAAGGTAGGTAATGAGAATATATCCATGTACAATTACCACATGCATCATTATTTGAGTTTTTTTTCAAGGGGGATCCCCTTCCAAAATTATATAAAATACATATTCTAATATATAGACTATCTAAAAATGATATTCTTATTGGGAGAGAGGTTTTTAAGTTATATATATTTATTTTCCCCCCAATATTAAATATAATGATTCCATTCCTAGTAATGATATTGTAAGGTGTATTATGATTAGAAGAATCATTAATCTATTTATGGTCTCTATGATCCATCATGTGGGTGATTAGACTACTTTAGTAATCATCAGTAATGGAAAAATAATTTCAAATATGGGATATCCTACTCTAACCACCTTTGAGTATTTGATATATCCTACTTGAGATCCATTGACGAAGAATAAAATGTGATCATAACCAATGATATTTTTAAACTTGTTATAATTATATACCAAAAGATGAAGCTATAAAGAAACTTACAAATAATGTTCCAATAAATTGTTAAAAAATACATCATGATGTCATGATTGATATCATTGCTACCACCTCTATTAAATTACCTAAAAATATATATAGTCTCATAATTTATTCTTGTATATTAATTAGTGGGTTGACCTTTCATAAAATCGAACTAATTACTGTAGGAAATTTTTTAGTACTTTTGGAAATCTTATTTTCATGGGTTATGGTAATTATTTTGTAGATGGAATTGATAAGAGATATGAGTCTAATGAGATAAATCTCAGATTCATTATTAATTATGATAATTTGTTTATAGAATTTTATATTACGACCATGTGGAAGAGTTCCCTTTTAAATTATGGTTTTGAATTTTCTGAACAGATCCAACTAAATAATCTCCCAAGAATTATAAAAAAAGGATGTTGTAAAACTATAATTTCTAGGATAACTAGTATGATAATAGATTAAAAATGATTCAATAAATTAAAAATCCATCTAATTATATGAATCTATTTTTTATCATCATTAGTTAAAATTGATTGAATAATATCACCATCGAAATCTCTTTGGGGTTGTTCCAATTGAAAAGGTTTGTGGAGTAAGTGAAAATATAGCCAATAAGGAATTCCCCATTATCAATGATATAGTCAAAATCTTTCAGAAAATTGATAGGTATAATAGATTCTTGGATCTGTTATGATATATATGAAATTTAGTATTTTTATTCCCATAATTGAACAACATGACCATAATGTTTTTCTTTTAACGTTTGTCCGCCATAGAGATAAGATAATTCATTTTATTGGTGAGATAAATTTTTTTAATGGAGATCTAAGAGAAAATAAATGTTGAGGGATTCATCAAATATATTTCAGAAATTAGTCCCATATGAGGAAATTTCATTTTTAAATCCTATTGGAGTTATCATTTCACTAGCCCTTGATTTTATTTTTTAATAGCATTAACATCATGAAACATGAAGAAGCATGATTTTCACAATGAGTATTATTACAAAGGTCATGAAAAGTTATGAAAAATTACTGGTAAAATTATATGTTAGTGATAAAACTGAAATGAAAAAGAGGATTTATATTTATATAATCAAGGCTAACCGACTTATGATAATGGGCATATATGAGTTTTGGGACTGTGATACATGAAGTAGTGTCCCATTTATCAAGGGCCTTTTCATCGGAGAAGGCTCAGTCAATCATTGTAGAAAAAAATTATATTGTTTTTCCTTAAATATAATATGTATTTGTCCCAAAATAAATAATTTTATATCTAGTTATTCCATTCAATACATGATTTAAACTATCATATAGAGATATTGGAATATACTACACACATTTCACTAGGGAACAAAATGGAATTAATGTCACCAATAATAATCCATGGATCCATGATTCTATTTATAATGATTTCATGATTCATCCAAATACTTCTTCACTAATGTTATCTATTATTTCATTAAAAACATAGAAATACAAATGAACATTATTGATTTCAACCTAACAAGCAATCATTTGATCTTTATTTCTTAATATAGTGAAACTTTTAGCAGTGGAATTGGAAAACCCCTAAGGGTTTCTACATGTGAAAATATATAATTTCAACCAATGAAGGGATACAATGTATTTTAAATACTATTAAATATGTAATAATAGAATTTTTTGGGAAAAAAACATCAATGATTATTAGGATTATGAATCTAAATGAATCTATGTATTGATATGGTCGTATCGGTGTCTAACACTCCTAGGTAGTTGTAGAAAAAAAAGGTTTTTAGAACATATGTATTGGGTTGGATCCACCTTTTTTCTATCATCATAAACTATTTTTCCTAACTTATTCCCTATTAGGGCTAATATTTTTCACATTAATAGAATGACGGTAAAAAGTTTCTCTATGTACATGATCTGTAGTGTTTTCATTCTCATCCTCTTTTCATGGTAAAGTAATATCAGTAAAATATCACTTATTTATAGTAGAATAATTTTTGTGACAACCATTATAATTTCATTCTTCAATATCTCTTGTACATGAAATCATTGTACAATTTTGAGTATCTTATAGAGAGTAGTATGTAATTGTGGTGTCCAAATTCTTACCAGTGCGACAATGTTCAATTTCTATTATGTCAAAGTTTTTTACACCATCACATTGATCATATGTGGGATAATGATCATTATTGGAGCTACCAACAACATTACATGGTTATTGAGAATATGAGAGACCAAGATTGGAAAATATATGACTACCCTTCATATAGTAGTATACAAAAATATTTAGTGGGACCTCACAAGAATACACATTGTTCCTAAGACATTGAACTACACTAGAAGTATCTTCGACACCACATTCAACCATAATATTATGATAAGTAAAGATATTTTTGTTATACTGGGTAATTCCCATGGAAATAATGAACTCAACATTTCTCTCTCATAGATATTCACGCTCATTATTACTTGGTGTAGCAACTATGTTCATATCTTGATGGGTAGAGGAATTTCTCTCTTTTTTCTTCCTCATCAATAATTTCATCCCATCTGACCATATGAGCATTTTCTAAAAAAATATTTTGAAAATATCCAGATAAAAAGTAAAATGGTTTTACCTTTATTAAATCATGAGTGAATTTAATTGAATCTAAACAACATATAATTTTTAAGATTATTTGAATAAATAATAATGTCATATACTTTAAATAAGTCATCCATTTATTCCTTTTTATCAAAATTTTTTCATAAAAAACATTTCAAAATATTCAATTTGAAAACCATTAAATGATAGTAAAAGGAAAAAAAATATCATTTATAATAATCTTATTCCAATATTAATTTATTATTTATATATTTTTAGGAATATATAAATGGAAGAACAATATTTATACTATAAATAATTATAATAATAGAAACAAGGATTTTAAGATAACATATTACTTACCTGATCGGTAACTCATCACACATGTTCTTTATCTCTTATATAATAATCATGTAGAATTTTATTATTTTGTTAATAACATAAATATGTTTAATACATTATCATTATCAAATATGTATAAATTACTTCAATTACAAATTTAATTACTCAATTGGGTATGTCCACATTAAGTGTTTTGAGGATATTTTACTCACTGTTCCAAAATGACTTTAGTATGCTTACCATGGTCAATGTGGTCATTCATCCATCATCTATTGATCAATAATCATGTAATATTTATAATTTTTATATATTAATTATTCATTTGAAACCAATTTTTATATGTTGTTATGAAAAATTAGTTATGTTATAATCATGGATATGGTAGGCCGTACCTACACATCAGTAATGTTATCATTGTCCAATGAGATTGAGGGAAAGAAGATAATTATAATTATATCTCAATAAAATTATTATTATATAATAAAAATAATACAATATAACTAAACAGACATATATATACTATCCATATGATGTGGTGATGAACAAAAGTCACATTGCTTTTGGGATTTGGTGACCCACACATACGCACGAATGATGTTATAAATTTTCAATGAATTGAAACATAAGAAAATAAATTACATATTAGCTTTATAGAATGATAGTTTTTTCATGAATATAATATAAATAAATTATATCACCCATTATCACCATACATAGGAGGTGGTGATTGAATATGTGAAACATAAATTCTTGTTATTGATATCTATAATACAAACAAATTATGTTCAATTTCCCATTTGTTTTAATATGAGATTGATATAGGTTATGAAATAATCAAAATTAAATCTCAATATATGAAATATATTGATTTTATTATTTAATAATATTTTATAAAGACTTGATGGACGTAGATGTTGAAATAAAATGAGAATACACGAAAAGAGTCTATACATCTTCTTGTGGCAAACTTTTTGGGATTATAACTAAGGAATTCCCAGGATGGTATTATAATAAATATGCAGCCTTTAAGCTGTGGGGATGTTTTTAAGGAAGGATTTTTTTATGGATTTACTAAAGCAAAAATCCTTTAATGAGTGTATAAGAGATGCTATAGTGTATCTGTTTATAATTGTGGGAGAGGGAACAATTGGAATTTCTAAAAAGATAAAATTATATTAAATCCTTACTAAAAAATGGCTCCAAAATAGAACATTTCAAAAAATGTGATTATATAATAATTAAATATGGCCATAAAATTGTGATTACTCATGTTTTCAATTGATTTTAACCCTTTTAAAATTAGTTTAACCCCTGATAAATTTGTTTTATCCCTAACAATGCTAGATGATATTTACTACATTCACTATTAATCAAGACCAAAAATTTAGTCTACCACATTAAATAATATTAATTTTTTATTTCAATTATTTAATTAATTTTATTAATATTAATTAACATATTATACAAATTATATTTAAAATTAAACATGTCTAATGTGATAAAATTATTTTTTAGAAAAATTTCTTTTAATTATAAAAATGTTTTTATACTAAATTTAAGTATAATGTTGATTTAAATAAAGTAAATTAAATTATGATTAATAAAAAGTATGTAATTTAATTTTGAAACTAAAAAATATATAATTTTAGTTTATGAATACATGATAATATAATATAGTTTTTAGGAAAAATATAGTTGTTTCTGTATTGAATTAAAAATATGAATTTTTAGAAAAATCTCAACAGCACGTACTAAACTAATTTTTAGACGATGAATTCAAAAATGAAGTTCATTTTTCTAATTATAATTATATAATTCTTAAATTTTACTTCTAAAAATAATAATATAATGTATGAAAACACAATTTTGTTATAAACAGTGCTTTATTCCTCTTGACATAAAATTACCTAGTACATTTTTAAAGAAAATAAATATGTTAAATATATTTAAGGAATATTAACATCTCATGAAAATTATTTATATAATTTTTTTTGAGTATTTTACAATATTCCCCCTTTTAGAAATTACATCCTCAAAATTTAATTTATTACCTAAAAATTTGGGATATTTTTCAATCATAGCATTTTATGATTCCCATGTTTCTTCACCAACCATATAACTTTTTCAAAAAACATTAACATTTTAAATCATATTATTCTAATATATTTTCTCTTAGTGGTCAATAATCTTTATTTTTTGTTCTTCAAAATATTGGATTTCTTCCAACTAAACTATTCATGGTTTCAAAATATGACAATCACCCGACCCATATGTTGATAACAAAAAAACATGAAATAAGTCACATTCTTGAGTTAATAATGGAGGAATGTCGAATTAGTAAAAAAATTATACAATAGTATATATAATTTTATATGGTTCAATAAATCATGGACTAAACATCAACTTATAAAAAAATACAATACACTTTTCCACGGAGAAACTTTATGAAGATCCTGATCACCTGCATAATATGAATGATATATCCTCTCATTATCTCTATAAAATTTTTATCATTATTGAGCTATACTAATTTTTTGAAGAATAATATTAATCTTATTAATAATTTCTTATTCTAATTATAGTCACAATAACTTTGTTTCCCCAAAATAATCTCAATATGTAGGATTTTTTCACTATTTTCTGTATAATTTTTCAAAGGGGTCCATTTGTGTTTTGAAAAGAAATCATCTATTATATGATAACTCAAAATATTTTAGATATTAATCAAAAAAATACCTAAATATAAATTTAACATGCTCATTAACAAATCCTAAAATATATTGACTTATTTATTTTTCTATCCGACCAAATAAGGAGGAACTAATATACTAAAATATAATTTATTTCCCAATAAATTATGAGGACCCTACTGGAACATAGAGGTGATTATATTATCATAATATTATATATTGCATTTTTAAAGTCCATTTAATATTATTACTTCTTTAACATAATGTCTAGAAATTTGATCCTAAGGAATATTATCTCCATGGGGATAGATATGAGATGATTTAGTTAACTGATCAAAAAATAAAAAAATCGCATTATAACCCCAATATTTCTTCTCTAATCCCATGTAAAATCTATTGATATATTCTAAATGTTATATTTATAGAAATTAAAAATGATAACACATCCTTTATGGTAATATTTATTAAATTTTACCTATTCACCAGTCAAAAACATCATAGTAAAATAAACGACAACTTTCCTCACTCCTTCCCACAAAAAATGTTCCAGAAGAACTATATAAATTATTATATGATGATGAGGAATTAAAAATGGATTTAAATGAGACACACTCAATATATCATTCTTCAATGGGGGTCCCATAAAAATAATATTTTTATGAATCTTAAAAAAACATTCTTTTCAAATATTTATATTATGCATCTCAGCTTTCTTAACCAATTCCACATTTTCATA
Organism: Viscum album; assembly: GCA_963277665.1. NCBI lineage: Eukaryota > Viridiplantae > Streptophyta > Magnoliopsida > Santalales > Viscaceae > Viscum > Viscum album. The sequence goes on along the minus strand of OY728127.1, from coordinate 1,205,094,996 downwards.
TAAATTACACTTTTCATTGTAATCTTGTTTAATCCTATATAACAATGATGATTCTAATGATACCTAAGAATGATAGGGAGTTTCAACATGAACAATTTTTAATCCAACATTATCAAATAATAATGCAAATTATCATGTTCCAGACATAACATATATTATATATCATCATCGTTATGAATTAAATATTTAGTTAAAATATTTTCATTTTCTAGATGTTATGTAATTATTATGTCATAATAATTAATATATTTCATCAATATTCACTATCTCATATTCAAATAATTATGTTTGAATATATACTTCGATAATTTAAGATGAGTATAAATTTCATACTTTATTCAATGTAAACAATTTCTCTAAATTTGTAAGGTATAAACTATATCTACAAGACTAAGGTACTTATATAGATGATATTAACCATGTGGTTTTAAGTGATATGATTATTAAAAAATTACCTAATAATTAAACATTAAAAAAATCCATTTCATTCAATGAAGCATCATTGTAGATAAAAATGTCACCATATCAAGATGGTAGTTCCAAAAATACCTCATTCATTAATATATCATTCAATTTCTAGAATCATAAATTTTATTGCATTCTAAAAATGATCCTAACACATTTTCATGTTATCTTGGTCAATGGGATAGATAATAATTCATTGTTTTCAACAAAACATTGATAACACCTACTAATTTGAGAAAATAATGAGTCTCAATGATATAAGTAGGTCTTATCCATTAATCATACACTAATAATATAATCTTCATTATAATTATTACTTCTCTTCCCAAACATAACAAATTGATTAAACTTTCCAGATTTTATATGTCATTACCCAGGCTACATAATACCTCACCTATCCCAAATTGAATACATGATTTTCTTATCGGTTTATTTTGTTGATGGATTCTCTCCTTTTTCCAGCCACATGGACCCCCTTTTGTCTTCATATAGCACCTTACCATTGAAAAACACCATTAACACCTTCTTAAAATATAATATATATTTTTCATAATTTTTCAATTCATGAGAAGCCAATACTCATCAGTATATCTTCTTTAATCCTAGGTAAAAATGTTGAATTTTTTAATCAAAATCATCAATAATTTTTATTGCATACATTTCCAATTAGATGATGTTTTATTTATAGGAGGTCACAAAATATTCCTTTTTAAACTAAATTCCATCGCTTTTTCCCATTCTATGTCAAACAACATTAGGGAAATATTTCTCAAGGAAAATATTCTTAAATGTAACCCATTACATTGAATAATTATCATCCATTTCTCTAGTATCTTAACCATTTTAACTATTAAAATGAAAATAAAATGAGTTCCATTTGGATTCATTGAACAACCCATGATTCAAATATCATTTTCAATGATTTGATACATACCTTAGTAACCACAATCTCAATAACCCACTGAATGATGAAGGGTATTATCTCATGAAATTATCCCCTATTGACATGTTTTTCTATTTTATATCTTGTTTATATATAGCATGAAGACCACCACCACTTATAGATGGTTTCAACTGATGAATTCTGGAAAAATTCTAATAAATTTTATTTCCAAATATTTTAGTTTTCTGTTTTGGAAGATTATTATATTCCTCGTTTCATTATACATTATCTCCGCAATTCCATTTATATAAAAAAACTCACAACATACATAGTTTAGAAGAAGAAACATGGTAATATTAAAATTATATATCATGAAAAACATAATTTAGATTCACATAAGGGAATTTACTTTTACTATGATAACCTAAAAATTATCTATTCCATTACTCTAATACCAACTATATTTTCCTGAACTAAAATGATCAGAAAAAAATATTTCAGAAATAATTAATTTTCATACATTCATAGAAATCGTCATGTTATTATTTTTATAAAACTTGGTTGAAACAAATTTATATATAAATATTACATTCCAAATTGGAAACATTTACATAGTGTCATTTTCCCCAAATTTCTAATCCTTTATGATATAAAATGTTTTAATTTCATGATTGATTTTCAAAATATTCATCTTGACCTCATCCTTTTCCCTACTCATCATTAAAACCATATAGAAAAAATTTTATAATGTGGAATGAGAAAAAAAAATTAACCATTTTGGTACATTTTAAAAAATACCTAAACCCATTAATCCATGAATCCTAGTAGATATTTTCTTTTTTCAAAAGAAAAACATTGAACTAAAAATAAAATTTTTACCCAATAAATCCACTTCAATTACAATATATTTTCATAAAATATTTCGTAAGAAATATTAAATTAAAGAAAAAATCATAATGTTTCCTTCTCAATAATGAAATCCTTTGAAAAAAGTTTTCAAATATTATAAAAATTTCACCCATAATAACTAGCGTAAACATTAATTTAAAATAAATACCATTAGATAACCTTGTGAAAAAATGGTTTTTATAAAACCCTATTAAATTAATATATAAATTATATAGGTATCATGGGACATAATTTACATATAACTCTTTCAATTAATCATAAAAATTTAATACCTAATCCTATAAATTTAAAAAAAAAAAATCGGATAATGTTAACGAGTTATCTTCATCCCATTTCGAAATGTTTTTGGAGATTTATATCTATCTCACCTGTCATCATGAGTTATATTTTTCTCACCCACTATCTGGATCTATATGAGGTGCACCTATTATATAATAAATTATCTTGATCCAAAACATAATCCTTACATATTAAATCATTCATTTTCATCCTTACATTAATAAAAATATCATTTTCATCATTGAGGAAGAAATTTCAAAATATTGAAATATCCATTCCATTTAGAATATTTTTTTTAAAATATATAGATCAAATATAAAGAAGTTTTTTATAGTATTAAATAAATAATCATTAAAATGAATCCCAATATCATAAAATGGTTTTTGTAATGGGAAAAACCATTTATGTTGTTGATAATTAAATATAACACTATTTTTACCTTTTTCTTCAAAAAATTCCATAAATATTATGTAAAACAATCCCCTTTTGAACCAATGGAATGAAAGTTAAGGTATATGTAAATATTTATTTATTATTGATATATTATGTTATAAATAAATTAATTATTTAATTTTTAGGATATTTAAATGATATAAAATGATTTAAAATACAAATCATTAAAACATTTAAAATGCGGGTTTCAATGATGGTGTATATTACTTGATATTGGTCTTATCACATATGCTATTTATCTTTTATATAATGAAAATGTGTCAATTATTTAAATTATTTGGATCCTTTTATAATTTTAATACCTTATTATTAATCAACTTATTTTAAGGTCATATTCATTTACATAATAGACTAAGCCCACATAGGGTTTTTTGATGATATTCGAATAATTGGTCCAATATGACTTCCCTATAATGAAAGTTATAAATGTGGAAGGTATTATATAATCAATAAAATAATAATTATCTCAAAATTATAATAATGAAAAAATAATTACACATTAAATACTAATAATGACATTTTTGTTAAGAAAGATGAATTCTGTTACAATCAAAGAGATGGCAGGTCATATGTACACTTGATTAATTCTTTCATTTTTTCAAATATCATGAGGGAAATATGGTATGAATCAATGTATAAATATATAATGACTATTAATTTATAAATATAATATTATATCATTAGGAAAAATTATAAAAACCAAACATGTGACGTAGTGATGAAGAATTTAAGACATCACTTTGTGGAGGTGGTAACATGTACGCATAAACTTTATTATCATTATTCAATGGATAGAAATATGAAAATATATTATAAATTAATCTTTTATAATTATAATTATAAAACTAAAATCATATAAATACGTTAAATCTTTCAATATATCAATAAGTGAGAGGATGTGATAGAAACAAAATTACATCGGTTTGTGAGGCGATAGTCCATGACACACATGGATGATGATTTTATTTAAAATTTTATCATAGTAGAGTTGAATATTGGTTTTTAATATGACATAATTTTTAATTAGAATATATAATATGGTGATTTTATTATTTCATCATTGTTTAAAAACAATTTAATTAGGTATAACAATACATAAAATGAAATGAATCAGTTATGATGTATGCCTCTTCTACTGAGAACCTACTTAGGTATATACCTATACTTACCAGGATTGATTTATGATCAAGTAAAGGCTTATAATATGGGTGGTTTTTTATTTTAGTATGGTAGTTGGTTAGTAATTTTATGATAAAATTTATTTTTGGGTGTGTATTTTAGATGATAGAAGGTTACCTTTTACAAGTGTCGGAGAATACACAATTAGAATCTTTAGAAAGAACAAAATATACTAATGTATTTCTCAAGAAACATTTCTCTAAAATTAACCTTTATGAAATTTATATTAGATATTTTCAATATATGGTTACAAATATAGGATTTATATATGTTTTAGGTCATTTTAACCCATCTCACATTTGTTCAACAAATGTTTAATCCTTTTTAACATTAATCATAAAAGCATATTTTTATTATTTTTATTATTCATTACGACCAAAAATTAATTTTACCACATTAAAAATATTAATTGTAACAATTAATGATATTTAATAATTTTGTTTCAAAATGTATTCAATGATTTTTCAAAATCTAATTTAAAATTAATCCACCATAATATGATAAACAATTTCTAGATAAATCATTTTTAAGTGTAAATATGATTTTATTCAAAATTCTATTATAATTTTTATTTCGATAAATTATTTTTGATTTGGATTAATAAATATTTTATAATTATATTTTAAAACTAGTGAAAAAAATAACGTGGCTTTTTAAGTAGTTGAGAAGAATATACAGTTTTCAATAAAAATTAGTATTTTTTCAATATTTATTTGAAAAGTAATCATTTCAAAAAATTATAAAAATACTTCCTATGGTATTTTTTACATGATGAATTGAAAAATTATGTTAATTTATTTCAAATTAAATTTCTATAATTAACTATTGTATGTTTTGTATAAACCCATATAATACACGAAATACCCATTTTCTTAGAAATAATGATATTTACTTATGAATAAAAAATTATGTAATTTTCATATCAAGAATATAACTATATAAAATATAATTAATTAATACTAATATAAATATAGAATTATTCATCATGAAATTCCATTGGTTATTATCATTGTTTTTTTCATCAAAATACCAAAAATAGCCTCTCTAATATCAAAGAACCAAGTGTTATAACTTATATGGTCAAAGGGGGTGGGAGTATTCATTTAATAAGGAAATGTACAGAAGGTTTTACATGAATTTGACAAAGCCTGTGTTGAGTGTGAGTGTTACAACACAATATATGATCCACAAAAATCATTATCTTATAGCTATAAAATAGAGTTTATTTTGAAAATAAAAAAAACCAACTAAACTAGAATAAAAATATCTTATACGATATAATAAGTAATCAGGAATAAGGAAGGGTAATAATATGTTAAATCCTACTTTTGGGGGATACATATCTATAAAACATCAATTGATCCTTTACATAGTGTCTAAGTTTATGTTTTAGTGTATAAAAGAATAAGGGGATGGTAATATATATAAATATTGTAGTTTCCCAATTAGGATCCGAGTATCACTGAGAGGGGGAGGGGTTAATCAGTGATATCTTTTTCTTTTATGTTTGCTTACTTATGAAACAACCTTCACCTCCTATAAAGGATTTACGTATATGGTGAACAAAATCTAAACACACATCCAAAAGAACAATATAATCTAAATGGTTTCCCTCTCAATAAGAGTTTCTATATCCTTAGAATGGTATGGAAACAATCTAATACCACAAATCCACAAAAAAATTCTTTGTTGTGAAATACAGTGAGTAGGATATACCCATAAAAGTTTTTAGTAATTACAAAACAATCATCACATTCATGTGATCCTTTTTAGAAAAACTATGGGAATCCTACATTTGTTAACAAATCATGTTACATGCTCTTCAATTTCAATGAGAAAAATGTATTCAATTGAATTAAAAAGATTAAATTTCTTATCTTGAATATGGTAAGAACTTCTTTACACAAAACATACAACTTGTGCGGAACTCCTAATATTACATGAATTCTTTTGTGTATCTTGTGAAAAACATTAATAGCTTGTATGCACCATGTCACTTTTTTCATTTAAAAACTCTTGTGTACAACTTCAATATTACGTGAAACTCCCTTATTGTGTTAAATTCTCATTTCGTGCATGCAACTCTTCCATCCTTTGTGAAACTCCCTTAGCAAAAATTCTTTCATGATTCAGAGCTCTATATTTCACTAAGTGATGGTATTATCAAATGAAGGGGGTAGGTCATGTATTCTTTTCTATGATCACCTAACCCTATGCGCAAAACCCTTATGCATCACACAAAACCATAACGCATTAGGAAAACCCATCTTTGATCAAGCTAAACAACATTTAAAATTTCATGTGGTGTGAAAAACTCTTTCAAACAACCTCATATTTCATTCACTTTTTGAATCAAACATGTGCATCACTCCTTTTACATTTTTTGTTGTTCTCCTCCTAAAACATTCCTTATGCGAAACATTCAAAACCTTTTTCTTTCTTAAATGAAAAATTCAATCTTTCACCTGGTTCATTCATTTTCCAATCATTCTCTATCATCTAGAGTATTCCAAAAATAGATACATTCATCATGAAACATATATGTTGTGAAATATATTCTTTGATCATTCATATTTAGCATCATAAAATTTAGAAAGTCCATTATAATGTAAATTTATTCATCATCATTAACAATAAAAGATAGGACTCTGCAAGAGAAAACTCTTATTACATCCTTATCTATCCAACTTGGTCCGAACAATCAATCCCTTTAGATTTTTTCATCATCCATGATTAATAAAAAACTAAACACTATAACCTCAAGAAAGCGATTACATATTAACAATTTTAATCCAACGTGAGCAAAATCGATATAGATAATAAGAATTATTGACTGCAAGACCAAGCCTTCCAAAACAAGTGACTATGAAATCTCTTTATCATTTCTATCTCATCCTTCTCCAAATCAAAAACACCTTTCTTCTTTAGCCATATCCCTCAGAAATCTTCTTCAACATTCTATACGTCATAAACTTTACTTGAACACCTAATTTTTGTTTCCTACAACCACTCCAACATATAGTTAGAATAGTTCACACACATAAAAGTTGGATTCATGGCTTACCCACAACTCCCCCTCTTTGTATAATTCTATAATGATATATTTAGTAAACAATTACCCCTTGAAAACACAATCCATGTTAATATGATATGGTTGATAGAAACACATATGGCACCCTTGATGAGAAAAAGGTTGGACACCCATGTTAAACATCAATTTAGAAAAAGACTCTTTGGTAAAGGTTTTGTGAATATGTCAGTAACTTGGTTTGATGTAGGAACATACTCTAGTTTCACATAACTATTATCCACATTCTATTTGTAAAAGTGGTAATTTATGTCAATATTTTTTGAATAGTAATGATGTACTAGATTCCTTATAAGATTGATTTCTCTTTGATTGGTATAAACTAAGATCTAGAGTAACATTACATCAACATGTAAGTCTTACATCTTTGAATTCATCCTCATAAGATGAGTAGCTTCATGAGTGGAATAAATATATTCATCTGCAACCGTGCTAAGAATCACTAAATTTTGTTTATTTATATTCCAGCTGACACAACTTTTCCCTAGAAAGAAAACTCCACCATATTTGGATCTTCTATCATCAACGTTTGCTTCCCAATAACCAACCAGATACCCCAACAAGTCAATACATTATGATCTATCATAACTAATTGCAAAATTTTTTGTGCCCTTGATATATCTGATAATTAATTTTACAAAAAATAAATTTTATCCTTTTGTAGTGCTTATAAATCAATCATATAATGTAACAACATAAATAATATCAGTTTTTGGGGTAGTAAAATAAAGAAAACCTCCAATCACCTTTAAAAATTCTTTCTGTTTAGCTTTTTTTCCTTCACCATATTTATAAAAATGGGTTCCCACTAAAATCAATGTGGAATCCTATTTAGAATTTTCCATTACATACTACTTCAGAAGTTATTTTGCATACATTTCTCGAGAAAAAAAATATTGTTCATATATTGTAAAATTTATAAAAATAGAATGTATTAATTTCCCTTTGAATAGACATATCACACATCTTCTTCATCTATTCATCAAATATTTCACATGATATTTCGTCATTTCTTGCAATGATGATGTCATCAACATAAAAACTTATAATGAGAGAAAAAAATTACAATACATGATGTAAATACTGTTGTAATCCATTCTGTTATTGAAACTCATCTTCCATATGAAAGTATCCAGTTTGGAATACCATGAAAATGAAGCATGTTTTAGTCTATACAAGGATTTCATCAAGATGCACACTTGATTATTATCTCTACTAATAACAAAGACACAAGGTTGTTTAATATAATATTATACATCAAGATCCCCATTCAAAAATGTGGACTACACATCCATTTGAACAATTATGTAACCTTATTGTATAGAAATAGTTTGAAAAATTATGAGTGTTTACAACCATTCCACCAGACCAAATGTTTCATCAAATTTAGAACATTCAACTTTTGAATACCTTTTACAATTCAATATTGATTTTTTTCTTTTCTCTTCACCATATTCATTAAATGTGTTTTAGAAAACCAATTTTGTACTAATAAAAGTTTTGTTATCTAGATTTGGTGAGAGTTCCTAGGTATCATTATTTTCTATTTGTTTATACTTTTAATTCATGGCATGAAAAAAATTTGGATATTCAAAATATTCATTAACATCATTCAACTTGACATTTAAATACAATGTTGTTTGTGTCACAACTTTTGATGTTCTTCATGGTTGATCCTTCTGATGTTGATCACAAATAATGTTCTAAGATTATGCTTGCTTGCACATCCTACGATGATCCATTTGAATTTCATCCACATGACTAGAAATTTATGAGTCTAATTCTTCTTCTTTAGTAGTATTAACAGTGTCAACATCATTAGCAGAATTGTTAATAAAACAGTCCTCATCATTCTTAACATCCATATAATAATAAGGCCGATTTTATTTCTCAACATTTTTATCATCTTTCACACCACTAGAATAAAAAATTCCTCCTATTTCTTGGTTGACACATCTATATCATCTTCTTTTTTCTGAATATCTAAGTAAAATTCCGTAATATCCTTTTTTCTCAAACATTACAAGGTTTCTACCATTCTTATTTACAATGCCTATACTCCTAAAAACTCTAAATTATTTTAGACTTGGAGTTTTTTCTTAAAATATTTCATATTGATTCATATTTAAATTTGTACTATAGAAACATCAGTTTTGAATATACATAGTAGCACCCATGGCTTCCTCTAATAGTAATTAGAGAGGCCATGTTCAAGTAGTCTAGTTCACCCCATTTCTACCAAAATCATATTCTTTCTTCCAGACGACTCATTTTATAGAGGTGTGTATGGTGAGATGAACACTTACTGAATTAGGATATTCTCACGATAATTTTAGAATTCAATATTCTTGTATTCAACACCATTTTTGGTTCTCCAAATCTTCATTAAAGACACACATTCTTTTTCATCTTTCCTTCGGATACATTTAAACATTTTTAGATAATTTGACTTATCTCTCATATACATAACACATGTAATGAGATTTAAGTCATCATTGAAAGTGAATAAGTACTTATCTCCATTTAATTATTTCATTCTCATTGGCCCACATATATCAGAATGAATATGTTTTAGGGGTCATTTTGATCAATTGTCAACAATCTTTTGAACAAAATTTGTAATCATCCCTTTCTTACATAGAATGAAACCCCAATCTCTTTTTCTTGAAATATCACAAAAATTTTGGATAGTATCTGGAATCGACAACTTTATCATGTTCTTATGAACTACATGTCTATGACTTTTATGTAAAAAATGATTTTCATCCACTATACCTATGTTACATGATTTTCATATTTCTCCAACTTGGAACAATGTCTGTTTTCTACGTTTTCCTCTTGTAAATACCCTTCCATCTTCCTCAATTTTCACAACAAACCCATATTTACTAAAGATAACTTTTTTAGCCTCATTAGAATTATTTGAGACACTCAACAGGTTTTGTTTTATACAATTATCATATAATGTTTTCCTTGATTTCATTTTTTTCATTCCCAATGATATTTGGTCGAACACCTTTGATCTTCAAAGATTCATTATTGCCAAATGTCAACATTTTTTATTTTAATTATATCAGATTATTTAATAGTTTTAATTCTCCTTTCATATCGGAAAAAACCACAATCAAGAATATAGGACCATTCTCCTTTCATATCTTTCAATGTGGTTTCAACATCAAGTGCTTTTTCATATTCCTTTTCACTGTTCACCTCTGGATTCTGTGAATTGTTATGATATTTCTTTGGGAAGGTAACAAAACAAAAAATCACTTAAGAAGACGTACAATATGTTCCATTCTATAAAAAACAGATTCCGATGGATGAAATCTGTTCTCAACTTTCACACCAAACATCACATAATTCATCTAAACTTCCTAATCTTGTTTCTTTTTTTAGAGGATTGACTCCCCCTCAATCCTTGTCTTATATTACATGTGAAATAGTAGTAATGTTGTTGGTTGAAAAAACATTCCATGTGTCAGAATCCACCAAAATACCAGTAGTATCCCTAGAATGGATATTTACCTCTGAAGCATCCACTCTTTCGGGCATAGTAAACATGATTCTCTACATCATTCTTAATATAAGTCTAATGACCATAAACCTTCATGTTTTAAATTGTAACTTTACCCTTTAGAGTAAATTTCCTTTTAGACTTATCATAACCATAAGTACAAGATTTTTTATGGACTTTATATTTTTAGATACTTCTGATTTTTCATCATTTTTAACATTATCCACATATATAGTCTTTCCATATTTTTTTCTTATCATATCCAATTCCATAATTCTTATCAACCTTTGAAGGTAACTACTGTTGGTCCTTCTTATTTTCATTATTACTAGGATATTTTTCCTACTTCTGAGATAGAGTTTTTGGTAATTATATTAATTTATTCATCTTTAGAAAGATATAGTTAGAAATTTTCAAACTCTAATTATTTTTCCTTTAGCTTAAATCCTAGATATTCATTACGATTATTTTTACTATTAAGAGAACTCTTCAGATCATAATTTCCATTTACGAGATTTAATTTCTCAGCAAAAAAAAACCATATTTATTTTCTGATGAGGAATTTTTTAACCAATTTTTTTTCATTTTCAAGACATTTTGAAATACTCAAACATTCTTTCAACTTTTACATCAGATGAGATTCATGTTTAGATTTTTCATTATCAGAACTGATTCTCTTGAAATCTTCATTTTTCACTATTGCAATAAAAGTATTCTCTCCAGTTTTTTTCCAAAAAAAGATTTTTCAGATTAAACAAAACTATATATTGTTCATCATATTTAGACAAAAATATTTTTCTTTTAATTTAATGAACTTATTATCCTTCCATTTTTCAAAATATTTATCCTTGTCCACCAATTTATTTCACGATTTCTTTGGGATTCTTTCATCATCATCAATGCCTTCTTCATTCTTCCTCTAAGGATAGTTAGCTACAAAGTGCCAACATCAGTACACTCAAATATTTTCAAGGGATGTTTCTGTTTGGATTTACCTATACATGCTATTTCATTTTTCTAAAAGAGTATAAAATTTCATAATGATTTTTACATACCTCATTTTCAAAGTCAGTGTCAGGGACATCATAACTCTCAATAACCTTTTTAAACTTTTCTTCGTGGTACCTTTGAATGAAATTTCTCAATAAAATTTATATTTTATATTTATATCCTTCTCCCTCCCCATGTCATTTGTGATTAAAGTGCTATGCTAATCATACAAATATAATGTTTCAAGGTCTTTTCCTTCCAATGGAGAAACATTAGCATCAAAATTTTTAGGTAGATTTCTTACGATCTTTTCAACAACTTTATAATCCTAAAACATTTCACCACGATTTGTAATTGAACTAGAAATGTCATTTACCCAGGTAAATTTTTTTCTAAAAGATTAAAGATCTCCTATTTTAAAATATCCATACTTTATCCTCCATTTTTATTTTTTTTAAACATCAATTATTTATTTCATTCAAATATGTTTTTCAGCTTATCCAAGATACCTTTATATTTACAATACCTTTCTCTGGTCGAAACACACTCTTAGAAAGTACAGATATTAATTCATTTTTAGCACTTCTATCATCCTCATGATTCACCTTATTGGCATGTATTAATGGAACATTGCCCTAAATAAGAGGAAATCCATATATTGTAGATTCATGAACTTCATAACCAATAGACATACGTCAAGTCATCATGCTTTCCTTCTAAATATGATAATTCTACCCATTAAATATCTGAATCCCCGTACTATTCACAAAATATAGATTCCTCAACAAAGCTTCTCTTCAAAAACATTATCAATGAATAAATGAATGGAACCTATCGCTATGATACTAATTGAATTTCCTTTGTTAGGATTCAAGTTTCACTGAGAGGGGGAGGGGTAAATCTCTGAAATCATTTTTATTTATGTTTCATCAGTTTAGAAACAACCTTCACCTCCTGTAAAATGGTTTCTTTCTTATTGAACCCAATCCAAAAAAACATCTATATGAACACTATAATTTACAAGGTCCACTACAAAACAATAGTAGCTAGGTAGATAGTACAGTAAGTGAGAAATACAATACCACAAAATCCACTAGAAAACAATCCTTTTATTTGGAATATAATGAGTATTATATACCCTTACACTCATGTAGAACATCAAAAATAATCTGCACATATGTGTGGACCCTCTTAGAAAAAATAGGGAAATACAACCTTTATGTAACAACTCATGTTAAAAGAACTTATTTTTCAATTCCACAAATTTATTCAATTAAAATAAAAATTTTTCAATTTCATACCCAAAAATGGTATGAACATCATCACACACACCATACAACTTTCGCTGAACTCCTAATATTTCGCAAATTATTTTGTGTGTCTTACAAGAAACATTAATTAATTACATGAAACATTTCACCTTTTTCACAAAATTCTATTTCTTACAACTTCAATCTTTCTTGCAACTCTCTTCTTTCACATAAATCTCATTTCTTTCCAGAAACTCATACTTCTTTCACGAAACTCCATTTCGTACAATTATTTTGGTAATTAGTGCTGTGGATTTTTCAAATTGTTGATAATATCAAACGAGGAGGGGGGGGGTCACCTTCTAATAATTGGAATCACTGACCACTTCATGAAAAACCCTGAAACATCGTGAAAAATATTGACACATTGTAAAAACCCATATTCGAGAACACAAAAAAAATTCTTCGCATTGGGAATAAAACTCTCTTTCCCACAACCTCAACTTTTTCACACTTCTTGAATCTTTAGAAAACTTAATAACATTTTTATTTTTCAATGTTATGACCTTGAAATATGACTTTCACACAACATTCAAATTTTTTTTCAATCTTGTTTTCAAAATCCAATCCTTCATGAATTTCATTAATTTTCCACATTTTTCTATTAAGATCCTAGAAACCCACTTGAACACAACATTTATAGTCACATTTAATATCACACACACTTTGGTTTTCCAAAAAAACATTCCTCAATTTCCTCAATTTTTTGGTCCAATAATTTGTAAAACATTGTTAAACAATGCCATCTTAAAATCTTCATTTCAACGAACACCAATGCTGCTTCACTATCATCTATCTTATTCATCAAACAACTACTTTAATCACAAAAATTATCTATCATGATATATATTCTTTGACCGATCACCTTTAGTAACATCAGATTTTTCATGTCCTTTAAATAGTGAATTTATTTATCCTCTTTGACAACAAAAGACAACACTATAGAAAAGAAAATTCTTATTACTTCTCTTCTCCATCCAACACGGTCCCAACACACACACACACACATGTGTGTGTGTGTATAAATTAATATATTCAAATGTGTTTATAATGAGTCAGTGGGAAATGCCAATCCTAAAGGGGAATGGGAATGGTTTAATGAGTTAGGGATTTCAAGTTACCAATACAAAATTAATAATAAGTGGGGTATATGTGGTTTGTGATTTATGCCCAATTCCAAGACAACAACTTGTCCATTAAAATACGGATTTCCCAGTCAAGCACAAAAACAACATGATATGTATATATATATATGGTTTAAAATTACAAGCATAGATGAAAAATTATATAGCATTCCACATGAAATGATTTACAAGTATGAAATGAGTTAAAAATAATATATTACTTAAATCACGAATGAAAAATATAAAATATAATGAAACTCCCTTTTCAGCTCAGCTGGTCTAGAATAAAATATTTTCAGTGTTATGAATAAATATTAGAATAATGAAAGGAATGTAGTTTAAAAGCTAAGAATATAGAATTGAATCAATATTCATTTAACTAGTAATATTGATCTTGGATTAAATAATTATTTCAATCTCAACCCCAAACTATTTCGTAGATAACCCTATCTAGATATGGGATGGATAAGTGGTTAAAATACCAATAAAAAAGGAAATGTAAATCTTTAAAGTCAACATATAATATTATATACCATAAATTACTTACGTAGAAAAACAGAAAATAAGGAGAAATTTGTGTTTTGAAGCTACTGTCAAAGAATTAGGAACCTGGTAAGAAAACCTATAAATGTATCTTAGATATACTCCACCTAAGGTCCTATAATAGTAAAAATAGAAGATGAGTGAACATATTAAATGATTTTATACCCGTTATGAATAGATTTTGGTTTTACATTAACTATCATGTAGAAATAAGAAGAATGAGGATATTAGATGTCACACCCTTACCGTAGTTCCTGGGCACTAACTATTATTTTAATATTATGGTACAAAATACATAGATCTCATGTAAATTTAATGAATACATGGATGGGGTGCGGCATGTATTCAACCCATTAACCATAACATGATCTAATATTTGGGCTGGTCTGGATCATTGTGAATAACGGCACAATTCAAACAAAACCAAGCCTCAGACTAGCCCAAAACATCTAGAAAGCGAGGGATAACATATCGAACAATGAGCATGCTCTTTATGGAAAGTTATTATTTCTAAAAGAAAAAATATAATTATTTATAATATCTCAAATTTCATATATATATATATATATATACTTTTTTGTGTTTGTATTATATATATCGAGTATTGTAAATTTCTGTTTCAAAAAACCATATTAAACAACTCTTATTGAAAATAATTTTTTTGGAGAAAAATGTACATAAAAATATCACATTAAAAAATGTCATTGTTTTTTTTACTTGAGAAATTATGGAATTATATAAAATATATTTAATAAAAAATAAAATATACGTCTATTATATTAAAAAACACATTAATATTAACGGGGGATTTTTTTAATTTCTATTTTAAAAATTATATTTATAGATTTTGATGAGTATTGAATAATTTTAAACTAGAGGAAATACTTGAATATGTTGGTTTAGGTGTATCATCGGTAGTGTGAGGTAGGGGTTTTGAATCTCGTATCCCATAAAAACTCTCTCTTTTTTATGCTATTAATATGTGTAGATTAAAATCACGATCATTGGTCTAGGTCAGTGGACTTCCTATATGGGGGATTTTGCATAGGCAATTCACATTGATAACCTGATCTTGAAATCAACCATTTCAGGATATATTAGAAAACGTCTAATTAGTTATTTAGTTAGTTTTGGGTATGAGTTGAGGCCATTATGAAAAACATACACCATTAATTCCAAAAATAAGATCAAAAAATCTATAATGATTCACCATTATGCCTCACAACATCATTGATATAAATCCATCCAATGACATAAAATTTTAGACCCAAACATATTGCTAGTAAATGTGTAGACGTGGTAAGTCAATAAACAATGAAACATTTAGAATTATTATTATAATATATATAAGGTAGTCTATTAAAAAAGTTCATTATGATAATGTTCTACTTCCATATTGGTATAGGGATGGATTACATGACACCCTTAAGAAGTTTTCTCTCAACCATTACTTGTTGATATACTATGAATCTCAATACATTTCCTATAATTTCTCAAATAATATATTCTAAACAAAAATTATATTTTATATCATTATACATCTAGGTACTACATTGGTGTATATATAAGATTATATTACGAGAATCATCCAATGTTTCTATATTTATCCCATGTACTAATAGTATATATAGTTTCCTTCCAAACAATAATACACCATCTTCATATATTATGTAATTAAATATCTCATCTTTAGTGGAATTACTTTTCTTTTGTTAACCTTTATCAATATTTAAAGAGATATTTATATTTATTTGTAAATATTATTGGGGGATTAATTTTAAATTGGTCAATTCTTCCCCTTGATTAATATATTATAAATAGAACTTTACCGAATCTAGGAATATTAGATCTATATTTATCCAAATCATAGATAGTATCCGAAGACCATTCTGACTCAATTATCCATCCACCATATTTTCCTCCCCATGGTGGAAATGATTTTAATTGTCTTAATACATTATTATTTCCATCCATATAATATATCTAATATTGAGATCATTCTATTTTAATATACACTTCAAACATTTTCAATTGGAATATAATTCACATATATCTCATAGTGATATTACCTATTTATTTTCATTATAATGATTAAAGCTACCAGCAAAACATCCTAAATTGTATTGTTTTTCTCTTGGTAATTAAATTACCCTCATACATTAGAATCTAACCTGAAAATTTATATAATTCCACCCTATATTCCTTTATTCGAATAATCAAAATATATAAAAAATCATTCATTTATACATGATTAGATGAATACATTTTCATTGATCAATATTTTATTCAATTTACCAAATATATCATCACAGTCCTTAGATGATGTAAATTTGACCCATTTATATGACATCATGGTCAGATGATCTGATATTCCATTTATAAAAATCACTTCTAGTAACCAATATCACAATGGAAACAATGTATCTCAATTATATTCATTTTCATGGAACATTCAAGAATAACATTTTTTATTGCGATACTACTGATATTCCTTCCTTGGATAAAATGTTGAAAATAAATGATACATGTTACTTAAAAAATTCACACTTATAATAATTACAATGTTTATTCGTTTCCCTTATAGTGTGTGGGATAATGTGCAAATGGTAGTCATGATATTCATAGTACATATAGTATATCATGATATCATCAATAAAAACCATAACATTTTCACCAAAATAATCATAGAATACTATATTCATTAGATCCATGAACACATACAGGGAAATTGATAACCCAAAGAGTATTTATGTTGAATCATAATTCTCATACCATGAAAAAATATACATCATTAGTGTGTCATCAATCATTACATTGAATTCTTGATAACCAAAACAACAATCAAAATTTGAGAAGTATTTTGTCCCATGAAGTTGATCTAAAGGATAATTAATATGTTGTAAAGGATTCATGCTATTAATAGTAATAGAATAGATCTATTTATAATACGTACAAAACCTCATAGAACAACCCATGTTTCCCACAAATTGGATAAGTTACCTATGTGATAAAACACTAGGGTATATGAATCGCTTAAAACACAACTCATATTATTTTTCTTTTAATTCAATTAATTTCAATAGATCAATTAAATATAGAGGATTTCATGTGCATTTTTTCATCATGGATATGGTCATTAGAGAACAATTATTAAAAGTTATGTTTATATACATGTTGTTCATTAGGAAATACATCAATATAATGAAGAAAAATATATAAATCCACTGTTAAATAGATATCTTTCTTAACCAGGAATTAATATTTTACAAGAATTTCATTGAGGTAATCCAATATTGGTGGTTACAAATATTATCTGGGAAACAAATATTTTCCTTTAAAAATAAGTGATTACATTCTAGACTTGGAGATTGTAATCTACTTCCCTTGAAAATATGTTCCTTAATTATACATTGAGAAAAATATATACCTAGGATTATATAATAGTCATCTCTTCATATAATATACATTATTGATTCTTAATGATCTCTATGAATTTTAATTTAGAAATATAAATACATTTTCATTTCTATAAGACTTCTACATGGAGTTTTAACTGATAACTCACTATTTAGTGAATCGGGGGGATGACTGAATGTATATAAAAATCATGAAGAATAAAAATTTATGATAATATAGAGATGAAAATAATTCATCAGATAACATTTTGTTATAATAATTTTACCTTCTGAAAAATTATTTGAGATATAAAAGATTTTTTTATAATTTCATAAGCTCAACTATGATCCCTCATCTCTTCTGGGTAGATTCTACTTATTGACTATATTATTATTTGAATAATTTCCCAAATTATTCAAAATTGAATCACTGATTTTTTTATTCCTTCCTCCCCATGTAACAATAAACTTGAATGACCTTTTATAGACACCTATAACAAATTCTCATTATCTTTAACCACTCCATGATGTTGTTATTCCCATTGTTATTGTATATAAGAAATAATACAATTAGTATCCAATCAATTTATAGATTTTGTCATCATATGACTCATCTCCTCACTTCATCCCTTAATTAAAATTGAATTTAAATGATTTTAAAACTCCTTCTCAATATTTATTGAAGTAGTTACTATATAATCATATGCGAAAAATGTTTTTGAAACTAATAAACTTTGATGTCTTGCATTTAACACCTAAAAGAAGCAATAAATATTTCATTATGGAATATGTATATATTGCACATCATTTATTGATATCGTTGTAATAATAGAATGAAACTCAATAATAGATTCCTCTTTATTTTGTTTTAAACTCAAAAATTTAATTTCCTTGGTAACTTATTTCCATTAAGGAACATACTTTTAAAACTATATTGATTTAATGTAATTTAATTAAGAAGAACCATTTTGATGATTTAAATGTTTTTTTTGATTCTGTTCAAATCTATGTTTTTTAATAAAAAGTATTTAAAAATAAGTTTAATGATGTAATATAGAATTTTTTTAGAATATTTTGTTAAAAATTTGGATTACAAAATTGTATTTTCAATATTGGTGATCAGATTCTTGATCGAACAAACCATAAGACATAGTCCACCAGATTCAGATTTTGATGGAACGATATAATCTAATAGAAATTGGATTCAATTATTTTTCTATGTTGATGAGAATTGAAAATATGGGATGTCATTGATCTTTCCAATGATACCTAGATGATTATTCATTGATCATAGTGCTCTAAACATCATGAGTAGTCTCAAGATATATTTCATTGATGAATGGGAGATGTCAGAGTTATCTAGTCCCATGTTTTCCAAACTCAGTCTATTGAATCAAGATAAACTATAGATAGAAGTGGTGAGAAGAAGTGAAGTATAAATCCAATAAATTTTGAAAGAATGCAATGTTTATTATCATACATGGTTCACCAGATGCAGTTTATCAGACACACAAAATTTGATGTGAATATGTTTTATGAGTTCCGAGTTATTTTGTTGTTGGAAATATAAATGAAATATTAAGAGGAATTATACATATATCATCAAATGAATATTTTTTCATAAATATAGATTCTTTTTGGTTTCTAAGATTGTGAAATTTTAAAAATATGAATAAGGTAGATGTTTTATCACTAAAGAAGTTGATCTAATAATGATGATGTGGTTCGATTTTTCTTTTGGACAAATCTAATCAGGTTGGTGGAAGTTATGGAGATGTTACTAAGGGATGTGTTGAAAATGAAAAATTAATCAGATGTAGATACTGATCCATCAGACAAGATGAAGACTCAAATCAATTAGACTAGCTGCAGATAATGATCCATCAGATCTACAAATGACAATGATAAATCATATGATCCATGGTTCTGTCATATCAAGTTTGATCAGACTGGAGAGAAATTAAAAATTTTTAGAATGTGGATAAAAAATGCAAGACTTCATAATGTTGGTACCAGATAGTTGTTATTAGTTTCTGATGTCTTCAGATGTTGCAACAATGTTGTAAAAAAAATTAAAATGTCCTAGAGGATCAAAGAAAGAAATCATATATTTGTTTTCAGTGGATCATGTTGTTTTTTTCAAATGGTTTAGGAGAATTTGAATGATGGCCAGAGTTACAGACTAATCTTTTCTCGAATTTCAATTTCTGGAAATATTATTTACAATTGGTGAACTAATTGTTATGTGTTTTTAACTGAGTAATGATGATAAAAAATGATAATTTTTTTAGATCACATATTCCAAACTGATATTTTGTTCTTTCAAATGGTTTGATATCATTGTAATGATAGGAAATTCAAGAAGATCTATGAAGAACTTGTAATTTTCTAGAACACACCAGAAGTGATGAGAATGTTTGATGCACATAAAATTAAGAATAGTTGTGGGTGGATTTTAGAGATTTGGAATTTGGGTTTGGAATAAAATATTTTAGTTTCACTCAAACACCATTATGGGAGAATTTATAAATATTGGTTAAATGTACAATAGTACATGAAACTATTCACCCGTAAATAATAGTTATTACTCTATATAAATGGTTTTTGAAGTGTTTCTTCCAAATGAAGTTGTTCCATGTTGAATAATAATTTTTAGACATAGAAATATAAATAGTTGACCGAGATAAGGATACATTACATTATTAGAAAGATTGAATCAGACTGAGGGGATATATCAAAATTTTTACAATTATTTTGGAATGGTATAGATTGAGATAAAGGTTGTTGGCCAAATATTGACATGTGTATTCCATTAGACAGTGGAAAATCATAGAGAGGAATATTAGACTGTGATTCTAGATATATATTTTATAGATCAGTTTGATAAAATTTAATTATTAATTTATGGGTATTCATTTTATGAAAAAATTTGTAAACATGAGGGATATAGAATAATAATTCATATCATGAGATATAAGGTGTCTAATATGTGCAGATAGAAGTTGTATTCACTTCTTCATAATAGTAATTTTTCACAAACTCATAAGACTGCCTTGGGAAATGATGTAATTTCTCACAGTGAACCCAAACCATATAAACATATTGTTCCTTGTTTACCTTCATATATTTTCATGGATGCATGTTTTCTAATATTTTATAAGGAATATGTATAAAAAGTTTCATGGATTAAGTTTCTTTAAGATTGTTTTTTTTAATGGTTAAAACTGATTAATGCCCCCTTCTATGTTGTTCTTTAATCCTTTTGAACAGAAATTGGTATTAGAGTGAGGTTTCCCTTGTTTAATTAGTATCATAGAAAATATCAATTATTTTAATTGAATATAGATTCATATATTTCATGGAAAAAATTATTATATTTTGGAAACATAGATCGATTCTATATCTCCTATCTATTAGCATGGATGTTATTAATGTTGCTAGAATTGGGTTTCCACCAATTGAGAATGCATCCTTGATAACCTTTTTGACAATAGAAAAATTATTCATGATGGAAAATATTGAAATTAAATTATTATATATACTTCATTAAATGATTGTATTATGTTCAGGGGTCTCAAAATTGTGATTATTATTTAAGATAATCTCAAAATTATTTTAAAAAGGAATAATAAAGAGAAGGAAAAAATGAAAAAAAATTCCATATAATTTTTTAAGGAATAAGAATGAGAGATATAGAAACTATAGAAATGTAATTCAATAGAGTAAATTATTTTTCTGAAACATCCAAGGATTCAAATATGTATTGGAATATTACACTATTTCTTAAGAAACTCACGATAAGTATTTTGGAAATGTTTTATTAGAAAATTATAGAAATTGAAGGTAAATTTTATTTATATCTTGATTAACTAAAGAGATTTAAAATTTCTTATATAATCAAAAAATATCTATTGTTAAAAATTAATATTAATTATGAAATGGATTATGAAGATATAAGAAAAATGAAAATACAAAATGATGAATTTCATGATCCAGGTGACTCTGAAATAATGGAGGATGACGAGTTGAATGAAAAAATCATTACACATTCCTCAAAGAACAGTCAGAGAGTTTGATGAATTTATGGTGAAAAAATACCATCAAATGTTATTATATTGATGGAATGAAGAATATATCCTTGAAATTTACCCAAAAAAATAGATAATATTGAGACAATTCTGTTGAAACAAATAGATGGGAAAGTGGAACAAATGTTCTATAGAAAAAAATTCATCTGTAAAATATAGGATGTTAATTCGAAAAAGTATGATGATTAAGAAAGAGAAATAATTCTCACTAATTAAAATTATTAAGAAGATTAATGTTTAGAAAAAGTCATAACATTCATTAGAAATGTAAAAAACATACATGATTCATCAGATAGTGATAAATAATAAGTTGGTAGAGAATATCACTAAGAGTACAATATTAGATCCTAACATGTTATATGTCTTTAGAAAAAAACTCTAATGAAATTAGTCAAAATAATAAATAATGATGTGTAAATGTTATTTATGGTTGAATAGATGTTTTCAAGTAAGAATAGGTATATATATAGGATATCTTATATTATAATCTGATAATTTTCAAAAATGGAAGGCTGAGTAAAGATCTCATTATGAAATTCAATTCTATGGAATTAAAAGATAACATGACTTAATTAAAACTTATTTATGCCAAAATTAAACTATGAATACTGAATAGAAGTGTTATTAATTAACCAGAAGTAAATATTAAATTTTCTGATATTTAAGAAATCCCACACTTAATAGATCAGGTAAAATATACACCCTCTAAACTAAAAAGTCCATCATTTTTATAAGATTTCAGGATGTGAGGAAATGTTTTGGGAAATAATTGGATTAGAAGGCAATTGATCAACCATTCACATCTACGAAATTTGAAAATTAAACCCAGAGGAAACAATTAAAATTCCAATAGGTAACTAAAGATGAAATATGTTATTATTCATGACAATATTATTAATGAGAAAGATCACTATTCTACAAAAAACCATGACTTTATAATATTTTTTAGTGTAGTGAAACTTATTGGCACATATCATACAATATATGGAATGACATGTCTCTTCTAAGAGAGAGGATTTAATATAGTGGAATAAATTCTGGTTGAAGAATGTCTAACATTCCTATGTCATGGGATGTAATAAAAATAAAATCTCGAGATGTTATAAGCATTACAACAAAAATTTCTATTATTCATAGGAAGATGTTTTTACATGTTATAATCACCCAGGTAAGTTTTCTGAAAAATTTATAAAAATCCTTTCAAAAATTTTTCTTATAGTATAAAATGGAAAAAATATAGAAATATGAAATTAGTGGAATAATCTTTTTTGGTTGATTCAACTTTGAGTGAAAGGAAAAGTGAAAATGGAGGATAAAAGATTAGGACTGTTCTATACACATTAAAGGAGATTTCAAAATATTAAACGACGATAAAAATCATAATGAAGGAACTATTACTATGTGGAATGATAGTTCCTTAAAAATTATATAAATGGATAAAACTGAGATAGAACCACAAAAACAAAAGTCTAATGATATTTTATTTGACGATGAAATTAATCATAACATACATAATACGAGTTAACAATGTGGTTATATAAAATAAGTGATATTCAAAAAATATTATTTTATCATCAAATGTATGGAAGATGGAAAAGATGATATTAAAGAAGAAAGAAATACTGGAAATCACTTCGATATAGGATAATATTACAACTCATCCTACATTAGTGGTTAAGATGAGAATATGTTCTTGAATCAAATACATGTAAAACATGGTTAGATGATTATGAAAAAAACATTCTAGTACTCATGTTGTATGAATTTTTTATAATTTAATATAAGAGAATAATTAGTTGGCATAACTTGTTTGAAGAGAAAAATGTCAAATAAAATTCAAAAGAATGTTAAGATTCAGTCTACCAGACATATTGAAAATATTCATTCTAATTTATGTGGCTTGATGATACATCAATCAATAATAAGAGTTTTATACATTATCACTTCCATTATTAATATAACTTAGATGAAAAGCATCATATTTTTGAAACACAAGTGAGAGGCTTTTGAAATTTTCAGATTTTTTAGAAGAGATAATGAAAGAGAAATGGGGGTTTATATTAAGATAATGATAATTGATGATGAAACAGAATTCATATGATATTATTTTGAATCATATCTTGGAAAAAATGGAATCACACTTCACTATAGTTATCCATCTATCACACACCAAAATTGAGTAGCAAAAATGAATAATATATGTTTGGTTGAAATGTGATGAATCATGTTAGTAGAATATAAACATTCAATATTCTATTGGATAGAAGCTATTAGAACTGCTGTAAATAGAAAACACATGTTTTTAGGATAGAATTTAACATGAAATCCTATAAATATTTTTATAATGATAAACCATTATTGACGTACTTCAATGATTTAACAGGTATACGCTTACAAAAAATAAAAATTTTAATATTATAAAAATTTATGAGACTAATTAAGAAGGAATTTTTAATGGATATTCACCCAACGGAAGAAGTTACAACTATAAGAAATTTTTTTACAAATGTTGTGGGATTCATATGATATCAATGTAATTGGTATTCCATATTCCCTACAATATATTAGGGAAAGATGTGGAATAAAACAAAATAATTTCCAGTGAGAGTGAATGTGATTCATAACAATTGTAACATCCTTGTTCTGGATACCTTCTAGAGGTTCCCCGTAGCTAGTTGGTCACATGGCCTCAAGAGGATTTACCCAAATTTCAGTGGCTATGAACTAGTAGCAAGGGACTTGCATGTAATAGTTGGGGAAAAAAATCCCCCATTGGAGGAGTAATGCAGTGAAAATAAATAGGCAACAATATTGAAAGTAATAATATCATGAAATCAGAAAATGGAGGAAGACTAAAAGTAATAAACAACTGATCCACATATATAAATGATGGATGATACATATGTTTAGGAAAATATCCAAACAAGTCACAATCATAGAATACAGTTCTAAACCAATTACAATGAAAACACATAAACTCTAGCAGTAATTCAAGCCTTAGCTTGGTCCCATGCTCTCTAACTCTACTACAATCATGCACCTGAAGTATAAGGACACTTTCCCTTATCTATACATGCAGCAATATAATATGTTGAGGCCCAAAAAATGACCAAAACTTGTGTGAGATGAATCTTAGTAGGCAACCACCCTAATATTTCTGCCTAACAGTTAGTGAATATATATGGCATGCAATAAGAAAAATGTAGCAGTAAACAAGGAAGTACTCAAATGTAAATAATCCTACAGTTTCAATTTCATTCATATTCAAATATCCAGTATGTTTCTAAACAAAAAAAAGTAACCCTCTGGGAAGTACTCAACACATATACCATTTGGTTCAACCAAACAAACATAAGAGACCCTCTGGGAAGTACTCACAGTCTAACCCCTCTAGTTCAGCTTTAGTAAAGACACTTTGATGAGGAACTCACCTTCAATTCCCCCCTGTGGTGTTTTTTTTGTAATTTAAAGACAATATAGGGAAGCACCCAATTTTCCATTCCCCCTTGTGGTCATGGAACATGGATCTACATACACATTGAGGGAGCACTCACATCAACCCCCCTATGGTATCACAATAAGAAATGTTAATAGTCTCTGGGGAAGCCCTCAACGTCCATTCCCTGTATGGTCTACTACACTAGGATCCCACATCCCTGTGTAATTAAATCATGCACAACTATATTTAACATCCATAGTAAACAATAATAACTACTATCTAATATCTTTCAAGAACTAATTTGCTAAAAACTACAAGAATAAACACCATCAGATGAATCACTCCATCTTAACAACACAATGTAGAGAAAGCAAGCATCCTAATAGGAAATGCTAGGCCCAATGGCCAATATCAGTTCAAACATGGGAAAATACATCTGTAAAAAGGTAAATAAACCTATTCACTATCAAACAACCTATACTCAGGAACACAAGGCATAGAAGGCATTAACAGGGCTAAAATCCCTAAACACACAATACCCCATTCTAGGGTATTGAACACGTTTTCACATAATTTTCAAAGAATAACTACGAAAAGGAAAAAAACACACCTTGACATTGTACTATCGATATAGTTGAATCCCAACATTTTGTTTGACCAAGAATGCAATAGATTTTCAAAAAATAAAATAAAAAATCAACTAGGAGTATCTCATGAGAGAGAATAAATAAAGAGATTAGGCTTAAGAAGAAGGAATAAATCACCGTCGAGATTCCAACTCAATCTAAAATGGTTGAATTAGAAAATGGATGGATGTTTAGGGGCTTGGAGAAGATTCATCTTCTTCAGTCACTCTGGGATGATATAGGCTGAGAATAAGAGGATTCTATCGATTAGACACAACCCCATTCCATTTAATCAATTAAAATAATAGTACACGACAGGTTCTTTAAAAGTATACAGTGTGTACATGCCTTAACCGAAACCCACATTAGGTGGCCTTCAGGTCACCCGATATGGTCATGTACTCTGCCGTTACATGGCCAGTACATGGTCACCCGTGACAACTGGGTACATAGCGTGTACTCCTTAAATTTCCAGATTATCATCTTTTTCTAAAAAATACTAGAAAAGAAAAACCAAACCTGAAATGAAGATCTGAGTTCATACAAATATCCCCCTTAAAGAATTTTTTCCCTGAGTTTTCCTAGTAAGGCAGTGTAGAAGAATAATCCATGAATAGTTCTGGCCACAACAATCGTAAAATGGCCTACCTCTCCCATGTCTCATCCTATACTCTCTCGTGCTGCCATAACACTTGTTGCAGATGAATAGACTAGTTACGAAGAAACTTTGCACTGCGATCAACAATCCAGATAGGATTCTCCTCGAACAATGCATCCACATCTAGCTCAATCTCATTGGTTTGAAAAACATGAGACATGTATGAGAAGTAATTCACTAGATGAGAAATGTGGAAGACATCCTACATAGTTCAGTACCTCTGAGGTAGCTATAAGAAATAGGAAACCGGCCCTACCCTTTCCGGAACCTCAAACAGCCTGATAGATCTCAGTGAAAGCTTAACCTATCTCCTAATCCTCCTATATCCCAGCCATGATGTGACATGCATGAAACCCGGATCTCCAACCTCAAACTCCAGAGTTTATCTCCATCGATCAGAATAATACATTTGCCATGACTATACAGTAGTCATCCTCTTTTGAATCAACAAAATCTGTATGTGGTCTCCTATACAAGATGAGGTATCGACATAGCTACCTCTTCTGCTTCCAGCCAATATAGGGGTGATCAACATGGCCTACCGTACAAAGCCTCAATAGGTTCCATCTAAATAGTTTCTAGAAAATTATAATTGTGGTAAAACTTCACAAGAGGTACGTGCTTCTCCCAAGAACCTCCCTAATATTGGAAATATGTTTGAACCATGTTCTCCTGCACATATATCATATGCTAGGACTATCCATTTGTCTAGTAATGGTATGCTATATGAAGAAGTACCTGTATACCCAAAGCCCATTGTAGTCCCTGACAGACCCGAGAAGTAAAACAAGCATCCCTGGCTAAAATAATGGAGTGCGGAACTCCATATTATGGTACAATCTCCCAGATATACAACCCTCCAATGTCATAAAAACTAAGGGTCTTTTTAATCTATAAGAAGTGCGGAACCTTCATGAGTCTATCAATAACAACCCAAACTACATCATTCCCTCAAGGAGACCTCGGTACGCCTGTCACAAAGTCCATCATGATATCATTCTACTTTGACTCGGGAATAGGTAACTGTTGAAAAAGCCCTGCTGGTCACTGATGATCCTCCTTCACATGCTGATTGGTGGAACACCTCATGAATAACAAATAAACATCTCTCTTCATACCTGCCCACCAATACTGTTGGTGAAGATCTCGATACATCTTGGGGACACCAAGATGAGCATCCCATGCTAGAGAATGAAAATCCCTCATCATCTCCTCACGTATGTCTGCTGACACTCATATCCTCCCATGAAAACGCAATATCACATCTTCACCTATGGTACATCCAGGAATACAGTCCTCTCCTAATACACACACCTATTGGACTAGGCCTTCAGCATCTGATAGCTTCCTCATTCGCACTCGATCAAGTAGAGTAGATGTAATAGATGTTGGAGAAAGAAATGTATATCTTTGTCTATCGTGAAACTACAAATGTATCTCAGATAATATATCCATAACCTTCCAATCACTATTGGCCTCCTAAACTACTTGTTTTTGAGTCCTCCTACAACACAAATCACCCACAATGTTGCCTTTCCCAGGTGTGTAGGCAAGCTCAAAATCAAATGACTGAAGGTACTCAACCCACCTTCGCTATCTTAAGTTCATTTCACTCTGTGTGAAGATTCTATTGAGGATTTTGTGGTCGGTGAAAAGAACAAAATTCTCTCCCAATAGGTAATGTATCCAATAAAATAATGCATGAACAACTGCAACTAACTCAAGATCGTGTGTCAGGTAATTCCTCTCATTTGGCCTGAACTACTGATACCTATATGGAACAACTCCTTCCCCCTGCATAAGCACTGCTCCCAGCCTGATACCTGATGCATCACTGTACATAGTATAACTATTTCTCAACTCTGGAAATACTAGTATCAATGATGCAGTAAAACTCCCATTCCGCTCATGAAAGGACGACCCCCAAGAATCAGTCCACATATACATCACCCCTTCTTAATCTGGCCCCTCAGTGGCCTTGCTAATCATGAAATGTCCTGTATGAAACGTCCATATAACTAGCCAGCCCTAGAAAACTCTGTACCTAAAAGATGTTCATCGACATCACTCAAGAAACTACTACTCTAACCTTCTCTAGGTCTACCAACACTCTTTTCTCTGAGTTAACATGTCCCAAGAAGTAAAGTTGGTCAATCTAAATATGGAATTTTGAGAGATTATCATATAACTGATTATCCCATTGTGTACTCATAATGATCTCAAGAAGTGTGGTGTGGTCATGTTGAGTGTTAGAGTACACCAAGATATCGTCCATGAAGACTACCACATAGGAATGCAAGTGTGGATGGAACACTCAGTTCATCGGTGCCATGAAAACTACAGGCGCATTGTGATACCAAACGACATAACAACATACTCATATAGACCATACCTGATCCAAAAGATCGTAACTAGTATATATGTGGTCTAACGTGAAAATGATGATAACCGGATCTCATGTCAATCATCGAGAACACCCGAGCTCCTCGAAGCTGATCAAAGAGATCATCAATCATCAGTAATGGATATTAGATCTTGAATGTCAACTATTTAAACTTCTAGTAATCCAAAAAAAAATCCGAGTGTACCATCTAGCTTCTTCACAAATAGGATAAGCGAACCCCAAGAAGAAGTACTTTGTTAGATGAAACCCTTAGACAATAACTCCTCTAACTACTTCTTATGCTCCTACAACTCTGGTGTAGCCATCCTATAAAGAGGAAAAGACACCTATGATACTCCTTGTACAAGCTCAATATAAAAGTCTACCTCTCGCTCTCGAGGAAAACCTAAAAAGTTATCTAAAATGACATCCCTAAAATTATAGAACACTAGAGGAAAGTCCATCTGTGAAGTTCTCTAGTCATCCAGAAATATACTAGCAATCTGGGCTATAACTCCTCCCAACCCAGGTTGCTCGGGTCCCACTCTACTTGCCTGGACATCACATTAGGCCTATTGTAGAATCATGCCACCATCTAGTGAGTTGAAACTCACCCTACAGTGATAAAAATCAAAAATAGCATGGAAGTGAACTAACAGGTCCATCCTAAGAATGAACTAATATCATGTAATATCTTAGAAATGGAAGTCCTATATGAAGTGACACCCACCAACCTCAAGAGGGAACTCCTTGCACACTACCCATATGTCTGGTACACGGTGTGTACCACCAAATATTTCCCAACCCTATGTCTCTTCCCACATAGCCAGTGACACGGTTAGATACTACATGGTGTGTACAAATAGTACACGACATGTAATTAAGAAAAACAGTTCCTTCCCGAACATAAAGATACATGGTGTGTATTCAAAAATACACACCATGTATTCAAGGATTTTCCTCACTGTAAGACTTAGAAACTACTCTGGAACCCAAAAAAACATTGAATTAAACATTAATGTTTCAAATTCCGATCTGTGAGGGCCCATACTCCCCGCGAATCAAATTTTGGCATCTTATACATGTCATAAACAAGCATAACAGTTCAATGATATTCCAAATTCTTTTCCATGAAGTGCCATAACACCTCAAGAACCAATGTTTGGTATTTATTCAAACGAAACCTTACACACTCCAATACTCTATAAAAATAGATGGTTTTCTTCCAAGGCATTTATCACAACAACATGCATATCTTGCACAACATCTATCACAAAAACATTCAATCTGTAATGTACCTTAAATGGCATAAAAAGAATGCATGAGATGTGATCTCTATAAAGTGCCTATATGATTCATGTGATAGAATACCCACATCCCATCAGGTTGAAATAGAAATAGAACATCAATATTATCAATGTTAATAACATAAAACATGTGAATCACCCCACGGTGAAGTCAAATCAACTATAATAATTACAAAACCATAAAAATATTAACATATGAGGTAAATTGGATTTTCCCTATTCCCAGGTTAGATACAACTGGGCATAACTTATTACTAATTACCTATTCATTCCTATACCTAGCTATAGGCTCTATGCAGTATGTCAAAAAGAAAATAATTCCACTAATACCACTTTGTAACGTCCTAGTTCCGTGTGCCACCCAGGGATTCCATGTATCTAGTTGGTCACATGGCCTCAACCACATTTCTCCAAATACCAGAGGCTTCTGAATAGTTGTGAGGGACTTGGGTGTGATAGTGGGGAAACTATGCCCTCATTGGAAGAGTAATGCAGTAGAAATTAACTGGTAACAATAGAAGAAGTTGTAATAACATGCAATTATTAAACGGTGAAAAAACTAAAGTAATAAACAATTGGAGCACATATATAAATGATGCATGATACATATTCATAAGAAAATATCCAAAAAAGTCACAATACTAGAATAATGTTCTAAACCAAAGTAAAAAAAGAAAACACATAAAATCCAGCAGCATTTCAAGCCTCATTTTGGTCCCATGCTCTCTAACTCCACAACAATCATGAACCTGATGTAGAAGTGCTCTTGCACTAATCTATATCAATAGTAATATAATCAGTTTGGACTAAAAGAATGACCCCAAAAGGGTGTGAGATGAATCCTAGTAGCAACCACCCAATGATCTGTTCCTAACATTTAGTGAATATATATGGCACACAATAAGAAAAATGAAGCAATAAACAATGATCTACTCAAACATAAACAAATCCTATAGTTTTAATTTCATTTATTTTAAAATATATTGTATGTAGATAAAAAATGTAACCCTCTAGGAAGTACTCACATCTTATCCCCTTTGGTTCATCAAAAAATCACAAGTCATCCTCTGGAATGTACTCACAGTCTAACCCCTCTGGTTCAGATTTACAAAGACACTCTTTGGAAGCACTCACCGTCAATTCTCCCTTTGGTATTTTATCGGTAAATTATAGACACTCTAGGGAAGAACTAAACATCAAATTACCCCTGTGGTCTCACAACGTGGATCTACAGACACTATGAGGGAGCACTCACGTCCATCCCCCCTATGGTCTCGCAACGTGAAAAGTAAAAAGACACTATCAGGAATCCCTCAGCATCCATTCCCTCTATGGTCTACTACACCAGGTTCCCACCACCCCATGTAAGTCATTCATGCACAAGGATGTTTAATAGAAAAATTAAACATTATGAAATACATGGCTAATAGATTTCAAGAATTATATGGTTAACATCTCTAAACATAAAAAACATCCAAAAAATCACTCCATCCTTATCACACTAGGAATGGAAAGTAAGAAGTCTAATTTGAAAATATAAGCCCAATGACCAATATCAATTTAAATATATGAAAAGAAATCCATATAATGGTAAATAGACCTATTCCAAATAAAAAAAACTCTACTCAGGCACACATGGAAAAGCATACATTAACAGGGCTACAATACTTAAACATGCAATAACCCATTCTAGGGAATTGTGATCTTTTGCATATAATATTCAAAGACTAACTACTAAATGGAAGAATACACCTACCTAGAAGTTGTACGATCGATATAGTTTAATCCCAACCATCAATTCGACCTATAACTCTAAGGATATATAAAAACATCTAAAAAAATCAACCAAGAATATCTCAGGAGAGAGGATAAATCAAGAGATGAGTCTCTAGAAGTAGGAAGAACTCACCGTAGTGATTCCAATGCAATTGATGATGGTTGAATCAGAGAATGGACGGTGGTTTGGTGGCTGATAGAAGATTCATCATATTTGGTTGCTCCGGTATGAGACATGCCAAGAATAAGAGGTTTCTGTTGCTTAGACGCAACCCTGGTCCATTTAATCCATTAAAAGAAAAGTAAATGTAATGTTCTTTAAAAAAATATGATGTGTACCTTCCATAACTAACCTGCTCATTAGGTGGTCTCTAGGTCACCCCACATGGCCATGTACTCGACCGTAACATGGACTGTACATGGTCACCCACGACAACCGGGTACATGGTGTGTACTCCAATGTACACAACATGTACTACTTAAATTTCCAGATTCTCCTCTTTTTCTCAAAAACAGTAGAAAAGAAAAACCATTCCTAAAAAGAAGATCCAGGTTTTTATATTAATATTTTTAAGATTTAGATGAATTTTTTAACAAGGAATGTGATGTTGGAAGAGAAACAATGAAATTTATAATATTTCATAACCATTTTGAAATATAAATTTTTTATTGGAATCATAAAACTATTGATCACCCCAGAAGAGAGATGAGAATATAAAATCACTCTTCTCTCATTTCAAAAATTTTACTGGAATTATTTTTAAAATCATGTTAAGGGTTGATGCAATGAATGAATAGTTTAATCATATTCAGAAAAATACACATTGAAACTTGTTCTATGTCTCAAAAATAAAAAAAGTTATTAGAATAATGGATGTATAAAAAATAGGTGAATGAAAATGGAGATGTTTCTACAAATAAAGAAATTATTGTTTTCAAAGGCTATGAAAAAGAGGAAGGTATTGATTTTAAACAATATTTTCCCAATTTTGAAGATAAGGGATGATTAGAATCCTACTAGATGTGGTTCTACATTAAAATTTAAAAATTTTATCAAATTTATGTAATGTGATATTTTTTGTGAAATTGTATATGAAGTTCACGTTGAGAAATATTGTGGGTTTTTAAAAGATAAAGATTGAATAATGGTTTTTAAATTGAAGAAATATTTGAATGGGTTGAATCAATCCACATGTGATTGGTATTACAGACATGTAAATTGTTTGAGAATATTGAATTTCTCTACAAGAATGTTCTATAGAAACTTATATGTTAAATAAGATAAATTCAAAACCCTAATTGTTATTGATTATGTGAATGATGTAATTCTGTTCACGAAGATAATGAAAATGTTAGTAATGAACTTTCTATGAAAATTAACATTAATAACTTTATAGTGTAAATAAAGGTTTGAATAACATTATTCCTTAGTTTACATGTTCAAAAAATGGAAAATACATTTTCTTATGTCATGAAAAATATATCAATGAATTGTTAAAGAAGATTTTTATACAAGAATATAAAGAAGATTATAGTTCAATTTTAGTGAGAATTGAAATGTCAAAAATGATACTGGGAAAATTTTGAATCAGAAATAATTTTATAAATTTATTAGATTCATGATTTTTCTAACATCATCAAGACATGATATTCTTTATGTTGTGACTTATTATGCTTGAATTCAGAATCATAAAAAATAATATCATATATCAGAAACAAATATAATTCTACGATATTTTAATTGTATACAAAAATAATGTCTATTATACCAATGAATTGGAGAAATGAACTTTCATGGTTATAATGATTTTGATTATGTTGGATATTTCAAGGATAGGAATTTAACTTCAGCCAAAATATTTTTCCAAGGAGAATGTTAGGTGGTTTGTCATAGTAACAAATATAGATCTAAAAAACTGTATACAGTAGAATCAAAATATGTTGTAGTTACACATGCATGTAATTAAATGGTGTGGATGAATTTTTAGATTAATGTTTTTAAATTTGATAATTTATAACCATTGACGATACTTTCTAATAACAAGAATGAAATTGATATTTCCAAAAAACCTATCCAACACTCAATATAAATAATGGATAAAATTTCCCAATTCATAATAGAGAATGTTTATGGTTGAGATGTTTTTCTAGAATACATTTCTAAAAAATATAAAATTTATGATATTTGAAAAAATTAAATCCAAGATAAATTTTTAGGGAATTGAGGCTACAACATCATGGAATAATTCTACCAAAGACCTTTTAATCATATTTTGGAGGTCCCCCACCATGATTTAGATTTTATCGACTAAGGGGGATATATTTTACAACTTAATTGAAGTTAATTTCTTCATAAAAGAACATTAAGATGTGGTTGTCATAAAAAGAGTCATAAAATGAAAATTTGAGAGAAAATGATAAATGTTAGTGGGGGTCAATATTTCCATAACGTCAAATTTTCTTATCATTGATGGTTTAAATTACATCAATAATTTTACTTTATCCAATAGTATTTTTTCAAGAAATTATCTTTAAGAAATGTTCTGATTTTTAGAATGTTTAAAAATATTTGTTTTTAAAATAAATGAGTATTCCAAAATAGTGTGTTGTTAAATTAATTAAAAGGAGTTAGTAAAAAATTTAATGGGGAGATATTGATGATCCATTATGATGTTTTCAATGATATTTCTTGTTTGAAAGCTAATTTTCTTTAAAAAATTATTTTTAAATTAGGTGAAATATATTTTGGAAAATTATTTGTTTTCTAAGAATTTACTGAAAATTCAGATAAAGAATTTGTTTTTCAATTTTTGCAGTAGACGCTTGATTAGATGATCCATCACGAAAATTCCATTTGAATTAGATTAATATGGAACCTCAGAATCTTTTGGAAATCTTAATAAAAAACAGTGTTATTTTTTTTATAATTTAGAAGAAAAGAAATAATAGGATTTATAAAAAAAATTAGGTGATTCTTTACTGATCTTATTGTTCTCAACATCATGAAAAAAATATTATATATTATTTTGATAAAAGGGAGAAGTTGTAGTTCACTGATCCAATGATTTTAAGATGTATTATATCAAATCTAGAGGATATATATGATGATGTTATTCAAAAGATAGTAATTATGAATCTTTTTATGTTTTAGGAAATTAAAAGTTGTTGATTGGATGTCATTCAATGAATGTTGGTCATTGGACACACCCGATTAGAAGTGAATGCGATTTCTAAGATATGTGTTGTTATAGTGTTCAAAATTTCAAATAAATATGAAGAAGTATCATATTAATCTCTTTATATGAAGAAGATATCAAAAACATAGAATTGTTATGGTTGCTAAGATGGTACAGTTCTCGGAATATGGAGAAGTAAGAAGGAGAATTCTGATAGAAGTTGGTTGTGTGAAGAAGTTTTTCAAGTATGATATTGAAATAATTTGATAGTATAGGATGAAGTCAAGGAGTTGGTAAAAATGGATTATTTTATAATGAAACATTCATCAGATTAAAGAAGAAATCAATCAGAAAATCTATATATTTTGATCCATCAGATGAGCTGTAAACACTAATATATGGGAGAAGTGGTTTACACCGATATTTCATCATATGAATAGTTTCAATGGACCTAGTATAATCAGACTGATGAGAAAATGGATAGATGGGGAAATTTATTAGATACTGTGAGACATGTTTATGTTTTTACATGAAATGGGTTATATGTTTATGAAATCCTTATAAGTTTCAACAATGTAACAACTATTTTCTGATGGTTAGATGAAATTGATCAAGAACCCATATATTTGTTTTTAGTCGATCAAGTTGATTATTTTAATTCAGATAGTGGAAATGATTTGACGAATAGAGATCCAAATTGAGGTGTTATATACTTGAAATTTCATGATATGTGATTTATAACGTGTGAACTGATGCATATTTTTTTAAATGATTCAATAGGATTAGAATGATTGTCAATTTTGTAAATCAGCTTTTTTGAACTGATGATTTTTTTAATTCAAATGGCTTTCTATATTATTAATTGATAAGAAATATGAGATGAGTATTTAATAATCATGATTTCTTGAAAATATTCCATAACTGTTGAGAAGGTTTAATGTTATAAAAGTGATCTTCAAATATATGTTAATTTCAGAGATTATGAATTTGAGTCAAGTTAAATTATTTTGATTTCATACCTCTATTATTCATAGCGCACCTATAGATAGAGGTACAACATACAATGGTACTTTACAATGTTCACTCATGAAAAAAATATTTTACTATATAAAATTAGTGTCTAATTTTATTTTAAATGTTGATGTTATTTTGTGTTGAATAAAATTTTTTGGATAGAGGATTCTGATCATAAGATAAGATTGTGGATTATTACTGTTATCAAACAGAATGAATTGAACTGAGTGGATTGGAATATAGTTTTAGAATTAGTTTTGAATAGTTCTCATTTAGATGATTGTTATTATTCTCAATATAATGGATAAATTCCCTCAGAAGCTGGAAAATAATATAGAGGATGACTGGAATGATATTCCATAAAAATCATTGGTGATGCAATTTGAACAATGTCACATATTTTTTTGTGGGCCAATTATTGTTAAAAAAACTAATAGAAGTCTATATAATCATTCCAACAAGAATATAAAAGGCTTGTAATGGTAGATAAAACAAGTTTCATTCCATTATTCATATTACTGAATTTTGATAGACCCATTGAAGTGGATCTTTCAAGGATGTTGGTTTCAAACTAAGGCCAAACTGTGTAAACCGCATGTTTTATTTTAACATTAATATATTTTCATGTAAATGAGTTTTCTAAATGTTAATAAGGAAGAACTCTAAAAAGTTTTTGGGTTTATATTTCAATAATTTGAAATTTCTATAAAAAGATACATCTAATCCCCCCTTTCTTAGTTGTTATTTGATCCTAGGGAATATCACAATCCATATTCACTATCACATATTCTGTATTAGTGTTTTGAATCAAATACCTCAATTAATAAAATTCTCCATATAGACAATATACAACCGCAATAACCTTCTCCATTTCAAAGTATCCTGTATTAAGGAATATGTTCTCAGGGGATTTTATATATTGTTCAATGATTAATGGATTCGTCCTTCAATGGAATGACGGAGGATTCTACATCACACTATTTTCTAAAAAAATCATGAATTGAAAGAATGTTCTTCCATATAAGAAATGTTATTGGTCATAATTTGTGTAAATTTTAATACTACATGTATAATATACTCTACTCCGACACCATCCCCATTTTCCTTCTTTAGCACTAAACACCTACATTGACTATAGGTGTTTCTAAAAATTTGGTTCATCTATTTGGATCCATTTCAGTGTAATGCAATATAGTTAATTAGGTCATAAATAAAAATATTAAATATAAATTATTTTATTTAATTCATATAAATTTATTACAAATACATATCATTTATTCAATAAATATTTATATAATATACTAATGTTTTATCCAAATTCTTGTGCGATCAGACTAGGGTCATGTAAATATAGTTCCCATAGTTTCTAAAAAACGTGATAAAATACCAACTGTAACACCCAAAATCTAATACCCAAATGATGAATTTTATATTATACAATGATGTAAAATTCATATATAATAATAATAAAGACCCATAATTCTACATGTCTTATAAAATTAAGTGTATATATGAACAATAAAATACATTTAAAACATAGGATACATCAATAGAATAGATGAAAATTAATTATTACTTCATGAAAATTCATATGTGGCACCTATTATTTTACATTTTTTCCTAGTTAAATGGGAAAAAATATAATGGGGTGATATCAAATTCCTACTAAGGGGAATCATAAAAAGTAAGTTATCATTTATAATCTTAGATAAATAATATGACATGAATAAATAAACACTATAAAAAATAATATATACGAATAATAAATTACAATAAAGAAGTTCATAAATAAGAATAAAAGATCTCACAGAGAAGGAATGCATAATATCAAACATTATAAACAAATTATTCAGACCACATTTTAAGACATCATATATAAATTAGTAGGTATTATACCAAATACCAAGTAATTTATTCTCATGGGACCAATAGATGCAAACATAGACTATAAAATTTTTTATCCCCCATATCACATCAGAAGTCAAATTCATTCATCATATGAATATAATGGAAAAAATATATATAATAATGTTCCCTACGGAACATTTTATAGAATTTAGGATAAGTATTCAATATTTTTTCATATCAGAATATGGATATATGGGATATCTATATTTCTCTATTCATTAGAACAATATAGGTCTCTAGATGAATATCCCACAATCATAATAGAAATAATAATCTATTAAAATTTTAATATAATGTACACTTTTTAAAGGAATGAAAATAATGTATTAGTGAAGTTTACATTCATGAGTGTGGGAAGTATATAGAATAAAATCTTTCATTATGGTTTATAAAGACCTCAGGATTCATACAATCCATATCCACCATGAGGGAAAAACCATGTGAGATGTTTGATCCATTAGTTACGATGGGAGTAAAGATATTTGTAATAAAAATCCATCTTTTTTGGTTTATCATTCCATGGTATTTATAATCCATATAAAAAAATTATTTTTTATCATGGTAAGGGGTCATTTCTAGGAAAAGATACACTCTTTAATTTTTCAAATATTTATGATGTTTTATAGATCCATTATTGTTTAAGAATTATAACATCATATATATAAATTTTAATGAAATGTATTGATGATATTTAATTGAAAATATATCAATGAGTTTATAATAATTAAATATTAAAAAAAATTCTCACCAAATATTAAATGTAATGAATGCATTTTAAAATTATGTTCAGAGAAGAGATTGAGATCACATACCTTGCAATTTAGATCCTTAAATCTAGATAGTAACACCTAAGAAACTGTATATAGAGACTCTGAAGAGTGAAAATGAGATAGAATTAATGACTAATGGATTTTGAGTGGAGATGAATACAATAATGGGGGGTCTTTATAGAAAATGAGGGGGATTTTTAT
Organism: Viscum album; assembly: GCA_963277665.1. Lineage (NCBI taxonomy): Eukaryota > Viridiplantae > Streptophyta > Magnoliopsida > Santalales > Viscaceae > Viscum > Viscum album. The sequence goes on along the minus strand of OY728127.1, from coordinate 1,205,055,518 downwards.
TTGAATTTCAAAGTATGAGACTCAGATGCTAATTTATAGAAAATAGAATACCATTGGACATTATTTGTTTTATCCCAAAGATGCATGGCCTATAGGGACTAAATTAGGGATTTTAATTTTTTATTGGTCAAAACCACATTAATATATGTTATTCGTTATGTGAAAAAATCATTAGTCATAATGAATTTCATTAAAAATCATAAAATATTCCTATATTTTAAATGATTCTTTATTATGTTGGATAATAAATTTTATTACTTAAAAATACATTATTTAAATAAATAATCATACATTTTTACAATAAATCATTTAAAATAATTATTAAATAAATTTCATATCATCATTATGTCATGATTCTTAGTGAACATTCGTATCGTATATTATGTTGTACCTAAATAAGGGATTGTCTAAGAAAACAATGAAAAGGTAACTATTCTCTAATTTCAAAAATAGAATACCATATTTTAATTATTTTTATGACAACTATTCTATAAAATTTTGAACCTTTCAAATTTAATATTACGTGAGTATTACATAATAATTTCTTTGGAATATAAATTTTAAAAACTCATCATAATGTAAATTTAATTTTATTCTAAGTCAAATGAGATTATTTATATCACTATTAATTAATTTGTATTCAATTTTTAATATTATAAAATAAATCATTGAACTAATTTTATTATACACATTAATAAATAATATTTAAGTTATTATAGTTGAATATTGTGTCTTACATTAGTTGGAGGATCTATCCATACAATATCTATAGTGACCCAAACATTTGTTAATGAAAATTCCCCTTGATCTAATTAAATGTCTTATTATGAAAAACTATTATATAAAATATGAACATACTTGGTTTTATGTTTTTGAGTTCTAAAATACTGTTATGAATTGTTTCCATTGCTAATATATTTGTTGAACAATGATCAATTGATTAATATAAATTTAGGGAATTAACAAATCCAATTTACTAAGACAAGGGAAGCGATGACCTCATCCATTAGAATTTCCCTGTATGGAGTACATTTGTTAAAACATGGAAAGGAGGTGGCGTCATTGGGTTTCTCTTTTCACCAATACCAAGTCAAGATTCAGCATGTTAAGCTTGAACGGAACTGCCTATAGGAGAAGTGGATGTTGATAATGATTACCACATGAGCGATGTTATCCGAACCGCCCCAAGAGTCTGTCACCATCACACACCTAACCCTTCAGTCATTAAGTAGGTGTTATAAGGGGTTATGTAACAAGACCGTAGTACTATTATTATGTTCATTATTTTTTTTATATAATATACATTCATTTTCTTATTCTTACATTTTAAATTGTTTTTAAAGAAAAAATAGCATTTTTAGTTAATATTGAAATAGGAAATCTTTTTTGAGGAGTAAATGAATTTTTTTGAATTAAATAATATTTTTAAAAAAAAATTATTACTAAATTAAATTTAATTAAATATAAATGATCGTATAATTTTTAGGAAAACAATTGTAATTCTAATTATGGTTTGAAAGCTTGTTCTGTCAAAACCAATAAATTGTCGATAAATGATGGTTTTTATATTAAAATTAAAAATTAAAATATTTAAAAAAATAATTAGATAAAATGAATTTTTATTTGGAATTTGGACGTCGAAACTATCCAATGGTGAATTTCTTATAATTTTCATAGACATTTGAATTTTTGGGTAAAAATTAAATACCATTTTAATATATAATATGTTTTATGACAAAATAATTACTAAATAGAGATGTAATGAAATACTATAAAAGTTTTTTTCAAAAAATATATATTATTCCTTTAAAATAATGTGATTTTGGTCTTGTTTTATTTATTTTACAAATCTTTAATAAATCATCTAAGACTTATAAAACATTTTAACGTTTTAAATTAATTTTCTTGAGAGTGTGACTCACCTCCACATATGCGAACCTAATATTTTAAAATGTTAGGCCATTGAACTTAGAAAATATGGTTTTCCACTCCCCTTTGTCCAAAATCATGGCCAAAAACAATGGTATGGTTTGTGGTTTTGATTAGTTTAATGTGTATGGTCCAAAACCTAAATAATAAAGAATTTCAACACTTTTCCTATATAAACCCACCCAAGCTCCAACTTCTTCTTCACTCAAAGACCTTGGATCTCGGCCAACCTCTACTGTAATCTCTCTATAATCCTAAAAAAATTACTGAATCTCCCATGAAGCCTCTCTTAAGCCCCTCTCATGCCACTGGGATCCCACTTCCAAGTAACAGATTTCTTCCTCTCTCATTTTTGTCTAAGTTTCTTTTTGTTTCTATACCCTTGTTTTTTTAATTAAAAATGTTGGGATATGATTTTACACCTCCCCCATACTTCCCTAATTATGTTTTAATGATTAGAGAACCCATTATCTCAAATTAATGCCTCCCATGTGCACCTATAACCATGCTGAAATTCCATCAGGAATTTATCTTTTCTCATTTACATTTAGGAAATTATTTTGTGTTATGAATCTAAATTCCATTAAATAAGTTGGGAAATGTTTTTATATGTTCCCCTTACAGTAAATTTCATGTAAATATCATGAGAAAACCCTTTCTCTCTCATAAACTATTTTTATTAATTCTTATGTAACATCGTTATGCTACCGAAATTGCGCAATGATTTTTGAAGCCCAAGTCATTTTGTAGTGAATACCATGCCCATTTCTATATCAAGGGTATTCACCATTTTTTACATTTACTTGTTGATTATAGATTTTAATGTTTTAATTACACATTAATTTATTGTGTAATAAATGATTATGTTTAATGAATACTAGTTAAATGAACAATGTGGAACATATATGCAAGAAATGAAATGATTTAGAAGGGTGTGCCCTGATAGCACTCTAGTGCATTGGCTAAATATTAGTATCACGATATGTAAAGTTATATGAGGGTTTACTCATTCTAATTGAAGTTAAATGTGGGTTTACTCATTTTCCATGTGCAATGAGCCTTGGATCATTCTAATACCATGTTATGCGTCGTTGCCACATTTACATGTGTTGATAATCCTGATATACCATGCCTTTATGTTCATTTTCTTTTATGATCCATTGATATGTATATTGACTAATTTTTTTTAAACTTCATGTTATGCCTTGTTTACTACTTTATTGGGATTTATTGTTCACCCATTTCATAGGAATGTCTGCAGGTTATCCCATACAATGCTAAGTACAAGGTAATGTAGTGGTCATGTAAATGATGTTTTCAATAAAGATATTTTTTTCTTGTTTTAATTAATTATGTAATTTTTCTAATCCCCAATGAAAATAGACCTCTTGATATTATATATTGTATAAAGTGAATATTTTTTATAGTATTTCATGTTTAAATGTGTAATAAAAATTAGGGTTGTTATAATATTGAATAATGATAGAAGTGATTCGGAGTGTTTAAGGGAGGAGAATAAGGAATAGAATCCAGAAAATCACATGATAACATGGATTTATGAAATGAAGATAATATTGATGTGTAAATTTCACCACCGAGCTACATCTACTTCATTTTAATATGTGGTTGATGAAGATACAAAGAGTAATACATGTGATATTGAAATTAAAAAATTAGGGTACAAGGGGATCAAATATAAGAGATCAAGCAACTCTTATCCAAGAGTCCAAAAAACACAGTATATCAATGGAAACCACATGAAAATGTAAGTGATAGTATATTATTTATAATTAAAAAAAATTATGATGAAAATATCATAACATTCAAGTGAAGAATTAAATTTTTATTTCGTTATGACATGTAGTTGAATCTATTCATTTTCATATCATTGCATGAATCACATAATGGAATCTTGAATGGAGTATTTTCAAACCCTTCTAACATATTAAGAATTAATTTAATAATATTAATAATCAATTTCTGAATATTTAAGTAAAAATTACAATCAATAATTTATGGAAGAATTTAATTTTTTTCACTAAATTTTATATTTAGTAGTAATTTTAGGTAAAACTGCAATAATAAATATATTTATAAAATCCATTTACTTTAGTCCATCTTATCCTCATCCCGGATATACTCTAGCCCTACTCTTTGGAACTCTCATCCCCTTATATGAAGTTACTAGCCTCATTTGAACTGCCTAGACATTACCTCGTTATCATTCATAGACTATATGTCATCTCTTACCACCTTACCCTCATTAAATTCATCACCTATAGATTATAATATTACATTTACTAACACCTTTCATATTAATGAATTTTACAATGCCAATCGAATTTATATGTTCTCAAAATATTGATTGTTTTTAAATAAATACAATATAATATTCTTATTCCAACATATTTATTCTTTTTAGAATAAAGGTTTTTGTTGAAAAATAATAATAAGAGTATATGAAATATGCATGACTTATGGATTTCATTATTGGAATTTTAATTTTAAACCTTATTCAAATAGAATCATTATTAAAATATATTAAATCTATTCCATGATTTTATTTGGTTTTACATTATTTTTAAAAATAAAAATGTTTGACTCAATTTTTTCACATTATTTTTTATTGAGACCAAATTTTTAATAGATTTCAATGAATACGTGTTCAAAAACATTTACTAAATAGTGTTAATAATGCAATTTTAATAAATGTGTTAATCAAATTCGACTTGGTAGATACTCATAATTGTATCCTGATATTAGTGTGCTTATTTATTGTTGGTAAATCATAAGGTTATAATCATATTTATTGAAAAATAGTGTCCTAGTAATTATTATAAAATATTTAATGAAAATATTAATAGTAAAATAAAGATATTAGAGTGACAGAATATCTGCGACCAGATTTAAGAAAATGATTATCCTAACAGGTTTTCTAAAAAATATTTGTGTTAATTTTCTTTATGTACTTACACCTTTACTATCTAAAAAATTATTTTTTATCATTTATTTAAACTTTGTTTTATATGTGTATGATTATTTTTCATATATAAATAAAATTATAATTGTTTATTAATTGTCTTAAAAAAAGTATCAATATTTAATTAAATAATACTTATTGTTAAAAATCACATATGAAATGAGATAATTATTATAATGAGTAACTAATTACACTCAATCATACCCCTAAAAAATAAATTTTAAATTTTTAAGAACCATTTTTTAAATCACATATTCATAAGAAATGTTAATAAGGTTATTAGAAAATCATAAATCTAGACATTTAGATAATGTTCATCGTTATTTATAGTTCCCATTGAGAAAAAAATTTATATTGCTATAATAATTTTATTACTGATCATTAGTATATTTATGAAAAATATATTGTATGATAAAAAATTGAAATAAATTTAGTATTTTTCATTTTTTAATTATTTGAATTAAAATAATTATTAATTTCAGAAAAAAATGTTTATTATGGAATAAATTGTTTTAACATTTTATGTTATAAAATAACTCTGTTGGCATTTGATAATTTGAACAAATAACTATATTGTAATCCCAATTTAAAACATTTATATTGTATTATTTAAAAAAAAACTCATTCTTATACTCTATTATATAATAATATAATTTTTTTAATTTGAAATTTTAGATAATTTATTAAATGTGGATAAATGATGGATTATCATAAAATGGAAGAAATCTCAATATGTAATGATTTTTACAAGTTTTCTGATTGTTTTATTGAAAATATATTAACAGTTGTAAGAATCAAATTTCCATTCCCTAAATTTAAATTTTTATGATTTCTTAAAAGAGTTGAAGTACCTGAACTATTGAAACTGATATAATGACCTACTTATTATGTATTTTGGATTTTCCTTTGAGAGTTAAATATTATAGGATAGTTGAGCAGTTTTTTCAATTGTTGAAATGAAAAATATTATTCCCCTAAAGTGGATAATGAAAATAAAAACATGATTATTGATATTTTTTTATATTTTGGAGACACCATCAATAATGATACAAATTAGTCAAACCAATTTTTGAGGTTATAGATATTAATTATGTTGTTCATTATATAGTACAACCTGTTCAAATTGAATGCATATAATAGACTCTCTAAAGGTGATGAATTGAATGGAAAACATAACTATGAAATATAATTACATTTATAAATCTATTTAATATTGAAATCAATAAATGTATAATGGATGTGTTAAATATACAAAATGAATTTGTTTTATTAAAGTAGTATCACCTGATGTTCTTTTATAGAATTAAAAATAATGAAATTTCTCGGGTATTCAATTTATTTAGCATTGCATTTGGTAAATCATAGATCCCCACAATATTTTATTATATCAATAATGTTATTATCATTAATGAACTAAATTATAAGACAATACATGAATATACTACTATTTTTATTCTTTATTGGAATTATTATTTGAATAGATAAAAGTTAAAAATGATCTATACTTATAAATGGAAGTGAATAAATATTGATTTCATACTAAATCTATATAATAAGTAAAATATATAGAAAATGAACAATGATGAATTTTTTTACCATATTTTCTTTTAAAACCACTATAGAAAATATTTTTAATGTCATCCAAAACCATTGATCATATGAAGTGTAATTATTTTGGTAATAATAATGAAGAGCTCATGTGATATACATGAGATTTAAAGGAATGGATTTCGATCAATTCATGTATTCCAAATTCCTCTCTTGATCATAAAAATGATTGGTTATAATTACAATATGATAGATTCAATCCTTCTAGGTCTTTAAGCAGAAATTATATCATATGTCAGATTTTTTCATCCATATAATAATATAACCCCATTTATGTGTATGTAATGAATATCATTCATCATATAGATGTTTATTTATAGAAATATAATTATAGGAAACGAAATTCATCTCTACCTTTAACAACTTATTTATAAATTTAAAAATTTATATGTTGATTTTAAACAATTATTTGATGCATCTTCAATAAAAATGATTAAAATACATGTATTATTATGAAAACCATCAATTAATTTCCATGACATGGAAACTAATTTAGTTAGAACACCAACATTGGTTTATATTATCCAATTATAAAATTGTTTTTAGCCCTAAAATACATCTTGTTAAAGAATATGGTGTTTCTGGTTTCATCATTGTTTAGTAGATACCAATCAAAAATTTGATTTTAACAAGTGAAAATTTAGTGGAAATTGATTTAAGGTTACCACCAAAATTATTTCAGGAAATCAATCATATGAAAATTATCAAACTCCCATAAAAATATTCTAAAACATTTTAATTAGATTAGGTGTAAGAAATAGTTATAATACCATTAGAAAACATTATATCACATCAATGAGTGAAATATATTTTCTCTTTCGAACTTCCACATTAGGAATATAATTATTTAAGTCGAAATCCAGAAATTATTCACATTTAAAAGAATGCAACTTAAAATGCTCTGTTTTATAATGGTTAATGAGTAAGGAAAATAAAGGGATTTTTAATACACTATTAATGTCATAAAAGAAATCAATAGCACATGTTGTCTATTAGAAATTTGAATGGGAAGTAGAAAATACCTATTTCCACAATGAAAAATCAACAAAAAATGTTTTCATTTCAATATATAAAATTGATAATGTGGTTAATGGATATTCTATTAATGTTTTAATATTTTTTGATATGAAAATTCATAATAAATATTGATTTAAAATTCAGGACTGACATGTATTTATGGAGAATATTATACTATTTTAAATGTATATTTTTTTATTAGGATGGATAACCAATGTTCTATTATAAATTTTCAGTTTCTTTTGATTAAAATGCAAGAATATATGAAATCCCAATAAACTATATAAAATTTTATATGGAATATTATTTATTCAATCCTATTTAGAGAGGGAATTTTACTCCATAATTTTTCCCTATGACGATTCATTATATGGTGCCTTTATAAGAAGTTTCTAATGATGGAGGCCCACAAATTATTGATGGATTTATCCCCTATATATGTACGTTATGTTAATTTTATTTTCATTATAGAAATAAAAATTTCCTAGTAAATAATTCTAAAATTTATTTTCCATTTTTTACTAATTATCATTTGATATCCTGGCCATTTAATGTCTTTTGTAAAAAGAAATATTTCCCAAAATATTATATCAAATAAGGATACAATATTGAAGAGTGTCCAACCTTGTATTTGAGATATTGAGATTTAAGAGAGACAATATGAAATTGATTTGTGTATGTTGATGATATTATATCTCATTTTAGGATAATAATGAATCATTAATGTTTCTCTCACTTTGTCAATAATTTGGAAAATTCACTTTAATTACAAAAAACACACAGTTAAGATAAGTAAGAAGATATTTTTTAGAAAATTAAGATTTAATTTATTTATGTGTAACTGAATTAATGAAAAAAAAAATAAAAAATACATCTTAGAATTTTAAATTGGAATGAGAATAAGATAACAAAATTTCATAACAATGAAATTTTTGACTAGTTTGCACATCATATTTTTTATTAATATAATATTATGTTTTAATATGATGAAAATAATATTAATTAATTAAAAAAATTATATCACCATTTATTGGTAATGAATTTTGATAATTGAACTAATTTTCAATGATTTAAAGTATATATATTTAGATTTAATTGAGCATTCTAGTATATTCTATACTTACAACATTAGTGGTTTCATGTTACATTTTATTGATCACAAGGGACCGTTGAAAAAAACAAGTATATTTACACTTGTAGATTAGGATCACTGTCTAATGTTAGTTGATATTATCCACCTTAATAATCATGAAAATTTTATAGTTTTTTAAATATAGTTTTTTCAATATTAACATTGGTAAAATGAAAGATTCATTTCAATTAACAATGGTATGTTTCAATGGGTTAATCGATATTGCCCAGTGGTAAGAACAATGTCCATATTTTTTGGATTCCAAATAAACAATTGAATATTATTTTTATTTTTATTAGATAATGTGTAGATTGTTTTATTCCACTATAAATCTATAAAAATATATGATATGGGTGATGAAAGTGATATAATTTGTCACTGTTCACCAAAAATGCAATGTAAAAACCCATCCCCATTAGCCCAGAGGTGGTGCATAATTTATAAAATATCTACTAAGTATAATTCATTTAATCCTAATTTACAGAATAAATTAGTATATTTTTAAAACTAGATATAATCATATGTATTACAATATATATTCAAATGAAATACAACATAGTCACTAAATTGGAAATACCCTTATTCATTAAGTTTATTACTACATGTCTCATAATATATGTCTCTGAATCCAATGGAAAAATAAAACATTAGAAGGGGGATTAGATGATTAGTAAAATTAATCATAAATCTAAAGTAATCATAAATAAATATAAACTATAATGAATTGTGAATTCCATTAAAACATAATCACTAGAATAATATGGAAGGAATACAATATAATACAATAATTCCATATAAATAATCACATGAGATTGAATCCTAACCATGGATATTATACTATTTTAATAATCAAATGTGTTATCAATAACTAATACCATATTTTTAGAATTCATATCGAGAAACATCGTAATCACATATTTAAGGCTTCATTGAGGACATAATATATAATTTTGCAAGACATTAGCCAATACAAAAAATTATTTTATTCATGAGTCTTATCAATTAGTGGAGAGGTTATTTAGCGCTATAACTATCACTTATTATGTCCAATTAATTCCATAAATGAATGTGGTGAAACACAGTCTACATGTACATTAATTTTGAAACAGGAATACGAAATTATATTAACATTCCCTAAAAATATTAATCATAAACCATATGGTATAATAAGATAAACTGTATCAAAGAATTATGTCCATAGTAGAAATAATCCTAAATGATTCAATAATATTTGTTATAAGGTATGATAAAAGATTATCCAAAATTAATCATGTGATATAATTTAGGGTGTTTATGTTGATGAAAATATTTTAACAAAATCATTGAAAACATCATTTGAGAAATAAATTTTTTTAGTTTGAAATAATATATTTATGTATACACAATATTAAGAGAAAAACTTTTTCATTGTAGATAATCTTATAATATTTTATTGGATTCCATAAAACATTAATTTTTCTAGAATGTGGAAAAATCCTCTCAGGATATATAGGTTTAAAATACAATTCATTTTAATTTTGAAGAAGAAAAAATTTAAATATTATTTTTAAAATAAAGTTTGAGTGTTAACAAAATCAGTTGATTATGTATATCAACTATGAATCCAAAAAACATGTTTAAATTCATTATATGATAATCATAATTCATTTGACATATAATTATATAATTATATAATCAATGGATGATATCTTTTAACCAAATAACAAAAATAGGGTTAAGAATTCCCTTACATAATTATAATTAATTGAACCATATTCCCCATAATATTAATGATAATAAAATGAAGAATTTAATTGCATAAATATAAATAAATTGATCATATATTATATTACAGGGCAGTATGTACACAAAAAACAAGTATAAGGGATGAATAATTAATGTATCTAATATATTTAAATGTGACTTGACAAACCCTTACCTTATGTATGAAAGAATTCCTCACATTTTTTTAATTTCATGTATAATAAGATTAGATTCAAAACATTCATTACAAATTACATGTTCAAAATATATATTATATATAATAATTTTATTATGTTCATTTATTTTTTTATTAGTTATATTTTTTAGTTTAATTTTTCTAAGACCATTCATTACATACTTTTAGAAATTGTTCCTTTGAGTATAAATATAGAAGTTCTTCTAAAATGTAAATTAATTATCTAGTAGTGAAATTATTTAGTATTAATGGATTTATATATGTTTTAATGGACTCATATATCAATTCTTCATTTGGTATGAGGATTATTGATTAGATAAAAAGTCGATGAAACTGTATTAATTTAATTTGGAAGTTTGTACGTCCATCATGAACTCGTGTAATTTTAATTAATATAAGGAATATATATTATTTAAAAAACATTATATATTTTGTTATATGTATTTTAAAACAATATTTAACAATAATAATAGTTTTATGTGCATCCTTGAAGTCCATGATGGAAAACGAAAAATCGTCGTCCATGATGATGTTGAATCGAAACATCAAGGGAAATGTTTTAATTTTTATAATAAAAGGGGAGGATAATTAATTTTATGATTAAAAAAAATGAAAAATAAAGTTCCCCTATATATATTATACTTGAGTTACCATACCATGTAGGATAGGGGAGGTGGGGAGTAGATATGAAAGGAAAAGAAACTAACTATGAGTGAAGGGGGATTTTAATTCTTTAATATATTCTCCTTGGGATCCTTCTTAAGACACATTGATATGGTCCCTTGGAATGACTATTAGTACATGGACATGAGGAAGAGTCTTGGGAATGTAATTTTAAATAATTTAATAAATCATAAAAGTCTATAAGTTATGGGGATAATCGGTAGTGTGTTGTGGTATTTATAGGGGATGAGAGGGGTGTTTCTTGATTAATTAATTAATTAATTTATTTTTATGGACCAATACAATCAATTATGTTTACAGGGGAATAAGTAAAATTATTGGTCTGTATTATTTACATCTAATGGGTTCATACATTAGTAATTAATAAAAAAATTAAGTATTTAAATTACAATGGCATATACCGTAAATTATAGTATTTCACTATTTATGAAAAATTCCACTATTTTAGGAAAATACCAAAAATCCCCTTTTAAAATTTTCTACGTGTAGATTTTAAAAATGGAAACTATTTTATGAATATAATTTTCTATATTTGTAAAATTTAATAATAAATAAAATTCATCATTTATTTCGAAATTCCAGTTTTAATATTGTACCCGATTTTACAGCACTAAAAAAATTTAATTATTGTCTCACAATGTTATATTATAATTATAAGGAAAAAATATTAATTTAAGAATATATTTTACGAAATTAAATTATGTTTTTTTAATTATATAAATTATATAATTTTAAAAAAACATTTACATTTAAAAAAAGATAGACAATTAATTTACCAATTTTAAAATATTTACTCGCGTATTCCATGATATAAATATTTCAAATTTTCATCTATGACATACCTAATTTTTTTATACATTCATGTGGGGATAACAATTCTAATTGCCAGATTACTAATAATAATGGTCAATTTACTATTCCAATGGTCATATTAATAAATAATTTTATCTGAAGATTCATTTAAGATCAGTGGGAAATACAAGTTATCGATTAAATTGAATTTATTTATGAAGATACATACAGAAAATATTTGGATTTTTAATTATTCACTCCTTCATAAAATTTCATCCCTAAAAAATTTCATGAGTATTTTATTCTAAACCGATGAGGGTGGTTCTTCATCATAGCATCCTCTGGTTCACACATTGATTTCATCCATTTTATGGTTTATTTAAATAACATTTATTAGTCAAGTCATCCGATGACACAATACATTCTCTCTAGTGTCAGGAATATCAATGATATCATTGTTGTAAGACATATCAGGATGTAGTTCTACTTCTTCCTAAGTTAGTACATGTGTTGGGTCTAGAATGTACTTTTTTATCAAAGAGTTGTGGAACACATCATATAAATTGGTAATGTTAGGAAGAATCACCAATTGGGAAGACACAATTCCACTTCATTACAAAATTTAAAATGTTCTGATGTTCCTAGGGTTCAGCTTCCCTTCCTTTCCAAAATAAATAACATCCATCCCTGGTGATACTACCATACGTTCATGATCTCCCACATGAAACTCCAAATTCTATCTTCATTTGTCATCATAACTCTTTCACATACATTGAGCTTCTTTAATACTATTTAAAATTGTATTTAATATTGTTTTTGTCTCATGAATATGTTTTGGTCCCATAATTAAAAAATTACCATATTTTTCCCAAAAATTTTGAGTATGAAATCAATTTTCAAATAATTCAATATATGGCACTATTTTTTTTACTAGAAATGAAAGTATTGTTATAGTAAAGCTATAAAAAATGTAAATACTAATCCAACATACCTTTAATGTCATCTGATCTTGATCTCAAAATTTGTTCTAATATTTGAATATTCCTTTAATACTATCCATTAGTTTTAGAGTGATAAGATGTACTCAAATGGAGATTATCATTCAAATACTTCTGAAGACACTTTTATAATTTTGATGTTAAATTTTGAATCACAATATGATATATTTGATAGAGTTCCACCGTGTAATCATTCAACTTCATTAATATAAAGTCATTGGAAGTGCTCCCATGGGAAATCCTCTATTATATCGTTAAAATGTATAGATTTTGTATGTTGATCAATGATTACCTATATTATATCATTACATCTTTGAGTCATTAGTTATCATTGAAAAATTCCTTAGTAATTATATCCCATTTTTTATGTAGGAATAGGTAGGGGTTTTGTGATTCAACAATTATCTTCATTTTAATATTATGCAATGTTTTGTTTTTCATCAACCAAATATGAAAAAGAAGTAGCAGCATGTAACTCCCCAACCCCATTTACCCAGAGTCAGTTCATTATTTTAATAAATTGGCATGATTATAAGGAATCAAGTCCTGAAGGACCGATCAGTTTAGCAGTCTTGGAAAAAAGATTATATACATGAATGTTACATTGCACTTTAATAAATACAAAACAAATAAATAATCTTTATTAATTCCATTATTCCCTTGGCTTAACCCTGCATATCAATCATAATAAACTACTTGGAATCCTGGGAAAAATAAAACATAGAAAGGGGTGAGCTCAAACGCTCAGTAAGGGTAAGAAATACAGCAGAAACATTCATAAATAAGCATAAACATTTAAGGAAATGTATAACTAAAACAAAAGATTTTTAAACTTGATCTTCATAATAATATGGAAAAGATAAAATGAAATAATGTCATTTAATTATTCACATGGATATTCTACTAATCGAATAATCTCATGAAATATCAATAACCACTTTCATAATGAAGGAATGAATAATGCCAGACTATCATAACCACGTAGCCAAGGGGTCGTTCCAAGACTACAAATAAGATTTTGTCAAGGCCTCGTGCCAAGACACTAGTTTGTCTCATGAGACCTACCGATGAATCGTGGAGCTGTAGCGGGATCCAACCGTTAATTACTAAGTCCATTGTATTCCTCATATGAAAAGGCCTAAACATAACATTAACATTTGTGTTAAAACTAGCATATGAAATTTCAATAATTTACCCATAAACCATGAATGGTATAAAAATTACGCATCCACAGTCAATCATATTACAAAACTTCCAACACAATATGGAAGATTTGTATCATGATAAATCAACCTCAAAACAAGTTTAAAATTCATTAAATGATTTTGACATAGATGAAAATGATTTGTAAAACTCTTTGATAGAAATACCCCTTTTTCATGAAAAAATTTAAAAGTCACACAATTTAAAAAAGAAGTCATTTAATGAAATTTTTGAATCAAAGGGTCCCATACCACTTTGAAACTTTTAAAAGGAATTAATGTTTTAAAAACATTCATTTCCATATAAATAAATCCTTAAATACCATTTTGAAGACATGAACATTAATGAGAAAGATTTAGAAGAATAAATATTTAAAACATTTGAAATGATGTTTTAGTAAAAAAAGTCCCTTAAAATAATCCCTTTGAAAACTCTTTCATAAAACCTGGACATGGATAATAAAAATGTCCCAGTAGATACTTACGTAAAAACAACCTCGGATAATAAATAGATTGTGAAATTAACCCTTAGCAATTTGGTAACTTACGAAAAAAACAAACCATGAAAGAGGTATCATACAATGAATATGTAAATACACATAAATTAAACTGTATTACACAAAGGATACAATTATGGGCAGTACATACACCACACAAAAGGTAATAATGGCAATATGGCATGAATCTCACCTGAATAAGGAGTGAGATGAAAACCCCTTACCTTGTCCTTTTCCTTGATAGAGTGTAGGTTAACCTCCTATATAATAGTTAAATCATTGTTATTAAATTATAAAATAATAATATATAAATATGATTTCATATATGATCTTTTAATATTTCTTTGTTAATAATATTTTAGTATTATTGCCGTTTCGGGTGATAACTGACTCATTTTCCTTTATATGATTCCTTACGTAAGACGTATTTGTTATGGATAGGTTGTATCTTATTCATATTCAGAATGATATCATGTCCTTAAACATTAATTTTAATCATCAAATGAGAATTATTCTTGAATGGATATTATTGGGAAATGAATCTCTTCGCGTTTGTGGAGACGGTTATCCGTACGAATGCACGAACGCTACTTCCATTTCATTTTTCATTTTAAAAGGAACCAAAACCAAATGATACATAGGTATATTATTATTATTTTATAATATAATATCTTATATATGTTTCTTAAGTTCATTAACACCATCCTTTATACGTTCCATGTATGGTATGAACGAGTCATATCACTTTGAAGGGGCGGTAGTCTGCACCTCCTCAAATGAAATTATCGTATACATATATACAACATGAAACGAATAATGGTATGATATAAAATGGAATTACAATATCTTATATATAAAATAAATTTCATTAATATCATATTTAATTACAGTTCCATCATAATGGCCACCATGAGAAGTCGTAGAGGTAATTGAACAATCATCATTTCGTGAGGCGTTTGGTTTCCATCCACAGAATCATTAGGCTATTCACCCATTAGATGGAGGTGTGTGTAAGTGTAATTCTAATAATTCTCATAAAAATATCCTAGTATATTTAGGATATGGGGTTTGTTAAAAAAGAAAATAATAAGAATATTTTAGGGGTTGGAGAAGTAAAATAAAAAAAAGAAGCTAAGAGAAATTGTTACCTTTAATTTGGGTAACTCTCTTTGGATTGAACAAAAAGGAGACTTGAAGTTCCTTCTATCTAAGTTAAGGCTTCTAGGAGGAGGATAGGGATATAGGGAACTTAATTGGGTAGATTTTGGACGAGACAAATGGCTTGAGAGGTGTGAGGAATTGGTTAGAAGTGGTGTTCTTTTATAAGGGGGTGGAGGGGCTCTTTAGAAAAACTTAAAGTATTAATTTATAATAAATTCATATTCAGTTTCTAATGGCTCCAAAGTGGATTATTAAAAGTATAAGGTGGGTATGGGTCGAAATCCATTCAACCAATAGATTTTAGATAGGTTTGGGTCATTATATTAACCTTATCGTTTAGTTTTCACTCTTGGTTAATTAGTCTGACATTTACCATGTCACTTTGTATTTTTATATTACATAGTTAATAAACATAATATAAACTTCCAATAGACCCCCAATTGGTCCATTAATGATACACCTATCATGATATAAGTCCTTTGGTAGAACCATTGACTTTTAGGAATATAATATGAATTAGTAATATAATATTTGTTTTAAATGCTCTTTTATGTCAATTTCGTCACTATTGGGTATTTTCTTTTTGATAAATTCATACCAGCATTATTAATTAGAAAACAATTCATGTAATCAATAATAATATGTCATATTAACCAAGAAAATTAGTGTAATTCATAAAAAGACTCAAATTACATTTATTTTAATGTTTATAATATTCAATTATTTTAATATTTCATTAATTCTGTAATTACTGCATCACCATTGTGTCATAAATAATTTAGATTATTTAATGTCTAAAAATTATAAATAAAATACCATTATGTAGGAAATATTTTTGCATTTCTAATTTCAATTTAAAATCGAAATTTTCTTATGTATAACCCTATATTAAAAATGTTTTATTAATTAAACTTTGATTTTAACCCTTTTAACTCTTCTTTGAATTAAATAATAATAAATATCCTAATCTAATCCATGTGGACCTAAATGATAATATTTTCTTTCTAAGGTTGTTTTTGGTCGAGATAAACTTGTACAATAGAATTAGGACATGTGTTAGGGTAATATTAATATCATTTTTACCCTTAATTACCCTATTTACTTTTAACCGTGGTAAATAAAAGTAAAAAGTTACGATTCACCAAAAATTATTTTCATCTCATTGAACCACATTTTTCTTACTGATATCAACCGTGTCTCTCATATTTTTGAAATTCCAATCACAGAAGCAGCAAAATTAAGTTTTATGTGAATTTGAAAATTCTCCTAGGAGGTGGGTAAAAGACGGTGAAAAGTTCAATAAAATTTTTTATATCTAATATTATTAAAAAATGACTCCAATGAATTTCATTGAACATATATAGATATTATTTATCTATTTTGACCTAAAATAAATTTAAATAAAATAAATAATTATTTAAATAAAAAGTCGGTTTAAATAATAACTCAGTGTTTTTCACTATTCATCAAAAATTGAATGTTTTCAGAAAAATACCAAAAATTAATCCTAAGATAATTTTGATATTACAAATTCAAAAATTAAGTCTATTTTACCAAATTCAAAACCTAGAAGTAGTATTAATTAATTTAAAATTAATTCCCGTTGTTAAAACAAATAGCGTGTTTTTAAGAAACAATAACTATCAAAAGATTGATTCTTGTTTATGTCCAATTTTAAAGTGAAATTAATTCCAATAAACAAAATTGGATTAAATGGTAAAAATATATTATAATTACACTTTAAAACTAATTAAAAATATAATCTATCCATATAAATAAATTAGATTAAATGGAACTTTTGAATTAAAATAAAATATTTTTCACTATTTATTAAAAAATGAAATTTATCAGAAAAATTCCAAAAAATTTACACAATTTAAATTTTGATGTCCTTGTTCTAAAGAATAAATTTGTTTAGTCAAATCGAATATATATAAGTTTCAAATATTGGATTTATAAAGGGTTCACCATTAAAAGTTGGTAAAAGTGCATTTTTGAAAAATACTTCTTTTATCTGAAAAAAATGAATTTGTTCCTACATTATGTCTAAGAAACTCATAATATTTATTTTAAATTATATGGATTATATAACGTTCAAAAATCAGTTAATACTATTCATAACCTCTTTTGAACGGCTAGTTTGGTAAGACGTGGTGTGCTTGAACTCGGTGTTGCGTGTAGTGTAAGTTATTGAAATATTTTGAATAAATAACGCACTATGAAATCTTGGGGTGTTAAATTCTCTCCTCCTTCAATAAATTGCGTCCTTTCAATTTGAAATTGTTCTACGAAAATAATGGGTTGAAAATATAAAATATCTTTATGGGAAAACCCACATCGGAAATTGGGTTAATAAAATTTAGACTTAATAAGAGGAAAAGAGAAATGAAAGGGTCACCAACAAATTATGATCTCGATTAGGAGAACATTGGTGGAAATTAGAGACATATAATTGGAGATAAAACATAAATATTTATAGGCAGTGATTGAGGTCATCAATCACAAACACATGTAAAATTGAGGTCCTTAAATTCATCAATCTATGATGATTTAAAATACCATCGGTTCAACAAAACATTAGGTTTTAGGATAACACATTTTCGGTTTTAAGATCCTTTCCATTCAATATAAGAATTAATTTCTTCATAGAATAAGAGGAGAATAAAAATATATACTTGAAAAGCAGAGTTCCATCCTTTAACTAATTTTTACCACAAACTTATCTTTCCCTCTAAAAGATAATAGAACTTAAAAAAATATTCTATCTATCCTACTCATTTGGGGATAATGAAATGAATTTTTAATTCATCTACCAGAACATCTTAAAATAAGCTACATTATTTAATACAGGACATCTCGTGGGTCAGTGGTAAGTAATACACCCTTGTCGCCCTTAGTTAGCGGGTTCAAGTCTCGTGGCCTTGCCGGTCATGACAGGTTGCCGCCCGACCTCCTGGTTGTCCATTTATGGTAATAAAAAATAATCTCAAACTAGATTTATCCAAAATACATTTGTCCAGAATCATAGTCCAAAATTTGTAAGGAAGGTAAACACAATGAAGATCCTTTTTTTATGTAATAACTTGTGAACACCTTCGTCACGTATTATTTTAAAACATGGTAACATCCTGAATTACCATAAAACCATATTGACTACATTCACACTCCCTTAATATTTATAGAATACTGGATATACTCCTTCAATCCAAAAATGTTGTAAACACCCAAAAGGTAGTCAAGAATATCCAATATAATTTATTCAAATCAACCATCTCTTATTCCAAAATCACTACCTCATTATCAGGACCACATTAAGGATTACCTTTCCTTCAACCATGTATTTTCAAAAAAAAGTGTAGCTTACTTTGAAGTCACTTTTGATAGAACCATATAATCTCAAATCCTGAATAAAATAGTACTGTTGTACAATCCTTATTTATCTCCATAATTCATGTAACTAGTATATTATTGATACAACACTCCAATAAAATAATTCTATAATAACAACATAAGAACACTAGTCATTACTCTTCATCCAAGGTAGTATCATAACTTTATTATTATCCAATAACATCATTTGGTGCATACTCTGATGATTTGGACATTGTTTGCGTAGTCTTCCAACTCCTTGTAGATGAAGCATTGAACATTTGAAAACTTTTTCTTACCCTTGCAATCACGTAACTTGGTGTCATTTTTCTCCAAACTTATAACAAACTCCCATTCCCTTCAACCATTTACCAAGGTGATTTATTCCACATTTATCACATATTAGAAATTCCTTCTTTCCCTTATTCCCTTTATCTATATTTCTTTCTACCATCATTTTATTCTCTGGCTTCCCTTCATAGTCATAGGACTCAGAGAACACATTATACTATTTCTTCATATGATGATAATACGTTGGAGACTATTTCCCTTATAAATTCGAGCTTAAGACCATGAAAGATATGGTCCTTATTACTCTATGGATCATGCGTATTGCTGGAGTTCTCATTACTTCTACTAGGTGCAATTTGTAAACAATGACAGACACTAAATTAGTTTATGAATAGAAATACCTAATCCCAAACTTGTAAAACACTTAACATAAATTAAACAGTTTATGGATATAATCCATAATCATAAAAATGTTTTCTTTGAGGAAGTACATACTCATAATTCTTTCATAATGGTCTGTAAAGAAAATGATAATTATCCTAAGCATATCCCCCGGGAGTGTCGTAACCAAGAGCGCAGCAAGGCCCTTTGTCGTGCACCAGTTCCCATTCGAGTCTAGCTCAAAGGGGTGTTTTGGGTTTTACCCCTAGGTACATTTGTGCTAGAGCCACCTCTACCTGCTCGTATACAGACATGGATGTATTTGCTTGGAAAACTCACAAAATCTCAACATTACCAAAATTCTATAAATTTATTCTATACTAATCCTCAAAGTCTATCTTAGGGTAATGTGTACTAATCAGAGTTTATCTAAATATAGTTTCCAAAGTTATTTCTAATCATCCTCTGATACCAACTATAATGCCCCGAACCCAGTTACCCAGAGTCTATGCATTATTTTAATACATTGGCATGATTACAAGGAATCAAGACCCGAAGGACCGATCAGTTAAGCAGTCTTGGAAAAAATATTACATACATGAATGTTACATTGCACTTTAAGACATAAAAAACAAATAAATAATCTTTATGAATTCCATTATTCCCTTGGATTAACCCTGCATATCAATCATAATACAGTTCTTGGAATCCTGGGAAAAATAAAACATAGAAAGGGGTGAGCTCAAATGCTCAGTAAGGGTAAGCAATACAGCAGAAACATTCATAAATAAGCATAAACATTTAAGGCAATGTGTAACTAAAACAAATTCTTTTTAAACTTGAACTTGAGAATAATATGGAAATGATAAAATGAAATAATTCCATTTACTTATTCACATGGATATTCTACTAATCAAATAATCATATGAAATATCAATAACCACTTTCATAATGACGGAATGCATAATGCCAGACTATCATAACCACGTAGCCAAGGCCTTGTTCCAAGACTACAAATAAGATTTCGTCAAGGCCTCATGCCAAGACACTAGTTTGTCTCTTGAGACCTACTGATGCCTCGAGGAGCTATAGCGGGCTCCAGCCGTCACTTAATAAGTCCAATGCATTCCTTTTATAAAAACGTCTAAACATAACATAAAAATTCGTATTAAAACTAGCATACGAAATGTCAATACTTTACCCATAAACCATGAATTGTATAAAAATTAAACATCCACAGGAAAAAATATCACAAAACTTTCAACATAATATGGATGATTTGTATCATGATAAATCAACATCAAAACAAGTTTAAAATTCATTAAGGTATTTGGACATAGGTGAAAATTATTTGTAAAACTCTTTGAGAGAAATACCCCTTTTTCATGAAAACATTTAAAAGTCACAAAATTTAGAAAAGAAGTCTTTTAAATAAATTTTTGAATCAAAGTGTCCCACACTACTTTGAAACTTTTGAAAGGAATTAACATTTTAAAAAAATTCATGTCCATATAAATAAATCCTTAAAACCATTTTGAAGACATGGACATTAATGAGAAAGATTTAAGAAGAATAAATATGTAAAACATTTGAAATGATGTTTTAGTAAAAAAATTCCCTTAAAATAATCCATTTCAAAACTCTTTCATAAAACATGGACAAGGATAATAAATATGTCTCAGTAGATACTTACGTAAAAACATCCTTGGATAATAAAGAGATTGTGAAATTAACCCGTACCAATTTGGAAACTTACAAAACATACAAATCATGAAAGAGGTATCATACAATGAATATGTAAATACACATAAATTAATTTTTATTACACAAAGGATACAATTATGGGCAGTACATACACCACAGAAAAGGTAATAGTGGAAATATGGCATGAATCTCCCGTGACTAAAGAGTGAGATGAAAACCCCTTACCTTGTACTTTTCCTTGATAGAGTGTAGATTAACCTCCTGTATAATAGTTAAATCATTTTTATTAAATTATAAAAGCATCATATATAAATATTATATCATATATGATCTTTTAATATTGCTTTGTTAATAATATTTTAGTATTATCGTCATTTCGGGTGTTAACTAACTCGTTTTCCTTTCTATGCTTTGTTACGTAAGACGTGTTTGTTAGGGATAAGTTGTATCTTATTCATATCCAGAATGATATCAAGTCCTTAAACATTACTTTTAATCATCAAATGAGAATTAGTATTGAATGGATATTACGGGGAAATGAATCTCTTCGCATTCATGGAGATGGTATTTCGTACGTACGCACGAACGCTACTTCCATTTCATTTTTCATTTTAAAAGAAATAAAAACCAAATGATAGATAGGTATATTATTATTAAAGTATAATAAAATATCTTATATATGTTTCTTAAGTTCATTAACTTCATCCTTTATACATTCCATGTATAGTATGAATGAGTCATATCACTTTGAGGGGGCGGTAGTCCGCACTTCCTCAAATGAAATTATTGTATATATATACAACATGAAACTAATAATGGTATGATATAAAATGGAATTATAGTATCTTATATATAAGATAAATATCATAAATATCATATTTAATTACATTTCCATCATAATGTCCACCATGAGAGGTGGTAGGAGGTAATTGAACAATCATCGTTTTGTGAGGCGTTTGGTTGCCGTCCACAGAAACATTATGTTCTTCACCAATTAGATGGAGGTGTGTGTAAATGTAGTTATAATAATTCTCATAAAAATATCCTAGAATATTTAGGATACTGGTTTTGTTAAAAAATAAAATAATAATAAGAGTTTAGGGGTTGGAGAAGTAAAATAAAAGAAAAGAAGCTAAGAGAAATTGTTACCTTTAATTTGTGTAACTCCCTTTGGTTAGAACCAAAAGGACTCTTGAAGTCCCTTCTGTCTAAGGTAAGGATTCTAGGAGGAGGAGAGGAATTTATGGAGCTTAATTTGTCAGAGTTTGGACGATCCAAAAGGCGAGATAGGTGTGAGGAATTGGTTAGAAGCGGTGTCCTTTTATAAGGGGGAGGAGGGGCTCTTTAGGAAAAACTTAAATTATTAATTTATAATAAATTAATATTCGGTTTCTAATGGCTCCAAAGTGTATTATTCAACGTATAAGGTGGGTATGGGTCGAAATACTTTCAACCAATATATTTTAGACAGGTTTGGGTCATTATATTAACCTTATCTTTTATTTTTAACTCTTGGTTAATTAGTTGGACCTTTACCATGTCACTTTGTATTTTTATATTATATAGTTAATAAACATACTATAAACTTCCAATCGACCCCCAAGTAGTCCATTAATGATAAGCCTATCACGATATAAGTCTTTTGGCTGAACCATAGTTTTTTTGGAATAGAATATGAATTAATAATATAATATTTGTTTTAAAAACTCTTATGTCAATTTTGACACTATTTGGTATTTTGTTTTGGATAAATTCATAACAGCATTATTACTTCAACAAAAATCCATAAAATCAATACTAATATGTCAATTTAACCTAAAAAATTAGTGGAATTCATAAAAAGTCTCAAATTACATTTATTTGGATGTTTATAATATCAATTATTTTAATATTTCATTAATTCTGTAATTACTACATCACCATTGTGTCATAAATAATTTAGATTATTTAATGTCTAAAAATTATAAATAAAATACCATTATGTAGGAAATATTTTTAGATTTCTAATTAAAATTTACAATCGAAATTATCTTATGTATAACCCTATATTAAAAATGTTTTAGTAATTAAACATTGATTTTAACTCTTTTAACTCTTATTTGAATTAAATAATAATAAACGTCCTAATCTAATCCATGTGGACCTAAATGATAATATTTTATTCTTAAGGTTGTTTTTGGTCGAGATACACTTTTACAATAGAATTAGGACATGTTTTAGGGTAATATTAATATCATTTTTACCCTTAATTACCCTATTTACTTTTAACCGTGGTAAATAAAAGTAAAAAATTACTATTCACCTAAAATTATTTTCATCTCATTGAACCACATTTTACTTACTAATATCAACCATTTATCTTTGATTTTGGAAATTCCACTCACAGAAGCGGTAAAATTATGTTTTATGTGAATTTACAAAATCTCCTAGGAGGTGGGTAAAAGACGGTGAAAAGTTCAATAAAATTTTGTATATCTAATATTATTACAAAATGACTCCCATGAATTTCATTGAACATATATAGATATTATTTATCTATTTTTACTGAAAATAAATTTAAATAAAATAAATAATTATTTAAATAAAAATTCGGTTTTAAATAATAACTCAGTGTTTTCACTATTCATCAAAAATTGAATGTATTCAAAAAAATACAAAAAACTCATCCTAAGCTAATTTTGATTTTCCTAATTCAAAGATGAAGTATATTTTACCAAATTCAAAACATATAAGTGGCATTAATTAATTTAAAATTAATTTCCTTTGTTAAAACAAATAGCATGTTTTTAAGAAATAATAACTATCAAAAAATTGATTCTTGTTTATGTCCAATTTTAAAGTCAAATTTATTCCAATAAAAAACATTGGATTAAATGGTAAAAATATATTATAATTACACTTTAAAACCCATTAAAAAGATAATCTATCCATATAAATAAATTATATTAAAAGGCACTTTTGAATTAAAATACAATATTTTTCACTATTCATTAAAAATGAACTTTATCAGAAAAATTCCAAAAAATTTACACAATGTAAATTTTGATGACCTCGTTATAAAGAATAAATTTATTAAGTCAAATTTAATATATATAAGTTTCAAATATTGGATTTAAAAAGGTTTCACCATTAAAAGTTGGTAAAAGTGCATTTTTGAAAAATACTTCTTTTATCATCAAAAAATGAATTTATTCTTACATTATGTCTAAGAAACTCATAATATGGATTCTAAAATTATAAGGATTATATAATGTTAAAAATTCAGTTAATACTATTCATAACTGCTTTTGAATGGCTAGTTTGGTAAGTCGTGGTGCGCTTGAACTCGGTGTTGCGTGTAGTGCAAGTTATTGAATTATTTTGAAGAAATAACGCACTATGAAATCTTGGGGTGTTACACAACATCTAATTGGTGCAATTTAAATACCAAAAGAAATCCTTAAAATGGAAATGAATATAACCATGGTGTGTTAATTGCACCACCAAACTGCTTCTACTTCATTGGCATATGTGGTTGATGAAGATATGAAGAGTAATGATTGTGATATCACCTGTATAAGTTATATCCAAGGGTTTCACCAAATCATCCATTGTGGAGAACCCTCCATCAACTGAGGACAATCTATTGATATTAAAAAATTTGGGTATACGAGGATCAAATATAAGAGATCAAGCTACTATTGTCCAAGAGTCCAAAAAAACACACCATATCAAAGGAAACCACATGTAAATGTAAGTGATAGTATATTATTTATAATTAAATAGAAATATGATGATAATCTCATAACATTCACATAAATCATTCAATTTTTACAATTTATGACATGCAGTTAAATCAATTCATTTTTGTTTTAGTGCCTAAAAACATAATGGAGACCTGCATAGAAGAATTTTCAATACCCTCTAAAATATTAAAAATTAATAGAAGAATATTATTAATCAATATATGAATATATAAGTAAAAATTACAGGCCCTCATTTATGGTAGAATTTAAATTTTTTCACTAAATTTTATATTTAGAATTATTTGTTGGTAAACCAGCAATAATAAATGTATTTATAAAATCCCTCAACTTCTGTCCACCTTATCGTCGACCCGAATACACTCTAGCCCTACTCTATGGAACTATCAACCCCTATATGATGTTACTGGCCTCGATTTAACTCTATAGACATTACCTAATTATCATTCATAGGCTACAAGTCTTTTACTACCACCTCATCCTCAATAAATTCATCATCTATAACATATCAAATTACATTTCCTAAAACCTTTCGTATTAATGAATTTTACAATGTCAATTGAATTTATATGTTCCCAAAATAATGATAGTATTTAATTATATATAATAGAATATTGTTATTCCAATATATTTATTCTTTTAGGAATTATGGTTTTGGTAGAAAAATAGTAATAATATTGTTGGACATAGTCATGAACTTTGGATTACATTATTAGAATTTTTATTTTAAACCTTATTAAAACCGAATCATTGATAAAATATACTAAATCAATTCAATGATTTGATTTGATTTTACATTTTTTTTAAAATAAAAATTTTTCCACCAATTTTTTCACATTATTTTTTTCAACAC
Source organism: Viscum album (assembly GCA_963277665.1). Lineage (NCBI taxonomy): Eukaryota > Viridiplantae > Streptophyta > Magnoliopsida > Santalales > Viscaceae > Viscum > Viscum album. The sequence continues at coordinate 1,205,029,238 of OY728127.1, read as the reverse complement.
CAAATTTTTAACATATTTTAATGAAGATGTTTTTGAAAACATTTACAAAATATTTTTAATAATGCATTTTTTTAAATTTGTAAATCAAATTCTACTAGGTAGTTACTCATAATCATATCTTGATATGAGTGTGGTTATTTAGTGTTTATAAAACATAATGTAATAAAATTATTTAATGGAAAATACTGTCTTAGTACTTATTATACAATATTTAAAATATTAATAATTTTAAAACCATGAAATTATAGTGATAGAATAACTATGACCACATTTGAGAAAATGATGATATAAATTCGTTTTCTAACAATTTTTGGTTTCAATTTTCAATATGTACTTACTTTTTTACTATCTAATTTTTTTTATTATCACTTATTCAAATGTTGTTTTATAATTGGAAGATTATTTTTCATAAATATATCAAATTCTAATTTTTTATTAATTGCCTTTTAAAAAATATCAATATTTTTTGAAAATAAATATTATTGTTAAAGAATTTCATAATATATGTGACAATTATTATAATAAGTAACTATTTATACTCAATAATACCCCTAAAAAATAAATTATAAATTTTTAAGAACCATTTTTTAAACTACATATTCATAATAAATATTTATCTAGTTTTAAAAAAATCATAAATCTATACATTTATATCATGTTATTCATTATTTATAGTTTCCATTGAGAATTAATTTTATATAGATATAATAATTTATTAACTGATCATTAGTATTTTTATGAAAAATACATTTGATGATTAAAATATGATATAATTTTAATATTTTTTATTGAATTTATTAATTAAATAAAAATAATCATTAAATTAGGAAAAAAAATTCTTTATGAGGGAGTAACATTTTTATACATTTTTATTTAATTAATATCTATATTGGTGTTTGTTAATGTGAAAAAATAACTATATTTTTATCCTAATTTAAAAAAATTATATTGTATTAACATTTTTTTTATAAAAATTCATTATTATACTCTTATATATAATTATATAAATATTTTTTTATTTATACTTGTAGGTAATTGATTAAATGTGGATAAATGATGGATTACCATTCAATTGAACACATATCAATATGTTATGAGTTTGTACAAGTTTTATGATTTTTTTATTGAAAATAAATTGAGAGTTGGAAGAATCAAATTTTCATGCCCTAAATTAAAATTTTTTATGATGTCTTAATTGAGTTAAAGTACATGAATCCTTGAAAGTGATATAATTTCCTCCTTATTATATGTGTTGGTTTTTCAAGGGATAATAAAATGTTATAGAATAGTTGAGTAGTTTTTTCTATTATCAAAATGAAAAATTTTATTCCCCTATAGTAGATAATGAAAATCAAAACAAGATTATTGATATATTTAGTATAGTATGGTACCACCATCAAGAATTATACACATCAGTCTCACCACTAGTGAATGTTATAAATATTAATTATTATTTTTAATTATATAGTTTAACCTGATCATATTGAATGAATATTAATGGAATATATAGAGGTGATGAATTTAATGGAAAACTTAAATAAGATATACAATTAATTTTCAAAATATATTTAAAATTGAAATCAGGAATTATAAAAGGATATGTTAAATATTCAAAATGGTATTTTTTATTAAAGGTGTATCACCTCATGTTGTTATATGTAATTAAATATAATGAAATTTCTATGGTATTCGATTTATTTCATGATATATTTGGTAAAGCTATGATCCCTACAATATTTTATGAGATGAATAAGGTTATTATAATTAATGAATTAAATAATAAGACAATGCATGCATGTAAAAATAATTTCATGGTTTATTTGAGATATTCTTTGAAATGAGAAAAGTTAAAAATGATTTGTAGTTATAAATGGACATCAATAAAGAATTATGTTATACTGAATCTGTATTATATAAAAGAAAAATAGAAAATGAAAAACATTCCAATGTTTTTACTATATGTTCTATTAAAACCATTATAGAAAATATTTTTTATGTCATCCAAAACCATTGATCATATAAAGTGTCATTATTTTTATAATAATAATGAGGAGTTCATGTGATATCCAATAGATTTAAAAGAATGGATTTCTATCAATTCATGAAATCCTAATTCTTCTCTTGATCATAGAAATGATTCATTTTGATTACAATATGATGTATTCAATCCTTCTTGAACTTTAAGCATAGATTATATCATATGACTGATTTATTCATTAATAAAATAGTATAACTGCATTTATATGTATGTAATGAATATCAAACCTCATATAGATGTTTATTTATAGATATATAATGATAGGAAATGACATTTTTGTCTACCTTAAGCCACTGATTCATAATTTCAAAATTCTATAGAATGATTGTTTAAAATCATTCGATGCATCTTCAATAATAATGTTTAAAATACATGTATTCTTATGTGAACCATCAATAAATTTCGAAGGCTTGGAAATTAATTTATTTGGAACACCAACATTGGTTTGTATTATCCAATTAATAAATTCACATTGAGCCCCAAAATCCATCTTGTTGAAGAATATGGTGTTTTAGGTTTCATCATTATTTACCTTATATCAATCATAGATTTGATTTTATCAAATGAAATTTTAGTGCAAAATTGATTTATGGTAACCACCAAAATTATTCCATTAAAAATCCATAGACAAATTATCATATTCCAATTCCAAGATTCGAAAATATTTTAAGCATATTAGCTATAGGAAAATAGTAATAACACTATTAGAAACCATTAGATCACATCAATCAGTGAAATAGAATTTTTTATTCAAACATCCACAATTGGAATTTAAATTTCGAAGTCGAAATCCTAAAATTATTCACATTTAAACGAATGTGACTAAAAATGTTTTCTTTTAAAATGGGTAATGAGTAAGGAAAATAAAGGGATTGTTAAGATACTAGTAAGGTTTTAAAATCACTCAATATCACATGTTGACTATGTGAAATGGGAATCGGAAGTAGGCAGTACCTGTTTTCATAATGAAAAATTTATAAAAGTTGTTTTCATTTCAAAAAAAAAATTGATTATTTTGTTGATGGATATTCTATTAATGTTTTTATATTTTTTGACCTAAAACTATATAAAATATATTGATTGAAAATTCATGACTCACATGAATTGATGGTGAATATTCTACCATTTTCAATGTAAAATTTATTATCAGGAAGGATAACCAATCAGTACTGGAAATCCCACTTTTACCAACACTTATATCCCAACGGTTTAGTAAACCGCTAGGAATGGCTATGTATGCCAACGATTATCAAAAACCGTTGGTATAGATGATTTTATAAAATCTTTTACCAATGGTTCTAATGAACCATTAGTATAGATGTGTTTTAGGGGAGTCTTACCAACGGTTCACTGAGAACCATTGGTATAGGTGTGGTTTCGGTGAGCTTTTACCAACGGTTCTAAGGAACCGTTGGTATAGGTTTGGCCTGACAAGTATATACCAACAATTTTTAAAAACTGTTGGTAAAACTTTCCCCCAAATACACAGCAACCCGACCTCTCCCCCATTCACGATAGAGAACCCTAAACCGGAGTAGTTTGGCGATTTTGGACCTCCTTCGGATTCCTCTTCCTCCCTCCTGTCGAATCTTATCAGACTCATCCTAAATTAGGTATTTTCTTAACTTTTAGTTTTTAGTTTTTATTTTGATGTGTATATGTTTTTGTTTCTATTTTGATTTAACCTATATGTGATGAGCATGTATGGTCAACCCTTCCACTCACCACTATTATGGAATGAGGTGGGTGAAGTAGTAGTTGTGGGACTAAACTTGGTATATGAGACTTCTAAGAGAGTGAAATTTATCTATAATTAGTTTTAGTCACCACATAGAGAAGAAAATGATTATATATTGATTTAAGGAGGATACCCTTGTACTTTTCTATAGTCTTCTTTGTTTTCTTGTTAATGACTCTTTTACTAGGGAATAGTCAACCATGGAAATAATGAAATCTAGTACTATGATTCGTTGGTTCATTCAAAATGACCAAGCATATTAGGAATGTGGCCTAATATTTAGATATTCTTCCCTGATACTTAGTTTTACTTGATTTGTTTCATGTCTCTCTATTTTGGAGTTATATTGTCAATCATATGCATGTCATCGACTGTGATGATATTAAGCTAGATCCTGATGCATCATTTATAGAGCTCCCAATGGTGAACTTATATTGGAGAGATAATGTGTTGTGAAGAAAGATAGTGTCACTAATAAAAGTACATTGGCCACATGTATGGATTTAATAGGTGACATTGTATTTTGAGGTTGATTTTGGGGTGTAGTGTCACGAGTTTTTTTGATCGAAATCACTAGAGACACTTCTTGGGGAGAGAAGTAATTAGAGGGGAAGAATTATAACATCCTTGACATTCAAGATATTTTTGTTTTTAAATTATAACATATAATATATTTTTTATCCATTAGATGTACTATTTATGGTAAAAGGAGTCATGTATTTCCTTTTTTATAGGTTGGAGGCTTTATGGATTGAACGATGGATAAAATAAGGCCACTAGTTATCCAGTAAAGGGAACCATCTAGCTAGTGGAGTTGGAAGTGGGGTATCCATTTTAGTAGATCCCACTGGCTAGATAGTGGCACCCAAAAACATGTTTCATTAAAGGGTTTTTCTCCATTTTACATCAAATAATTTATCTAAATATTCATCTCCATAATTCAAAACTATGGTTGTCATATCCACTTATAAATATCCCTCATAGTGCTCTAGGATACCACATAATCTCATATTAGTATATTAAAGTCAAGATCGATCATGGATTTCATTTAAGGTTAGATCCATCCCTTATTGGATAAATATTGCTTATGTCTCTAAAATTAATCATAGATCTACGAAATTTTGGCTAGATATATGGAATATCCCCAATAAATAATAGATAATCAATGCTTAATCGATATATTGGTAATGGATCTAGAATATTAGTGGCCTCTGCTTGACCAATCTTGGATCTACTATTGATAGAAATCCCTTTTTGGTAGATGAATGTGGATTCCATCTCATAGAATCCTAGAACTATAAATTTTGAAACTCAGTGATAAGAAATTCAGTCTTTTATAGTGAATGTTGGTGTGTGGGAGTTATCTGAGTATTTTTCATTGTTGAATCCTTGGATTTTGGATTCAATGCACTAAAGGTATGAAATAATTTCCATATTAGGCCATTATTTGGAATTTTTTTCCATGTCTGATTTGTTTTTATACATAGTTAACAACCCTTTCTTGTATGGATTATCTGTTCCTTACTATGTTTTTTATTAATTGAGTAGTATTGCATAACCTATGGAATATTTGTGCATATCCAGTGGAATGTCCATTTTATTTTTCATGTTGGCAAATGGTATTGATATATTTTGTCAACTCCTTAGAGGGGGATCTTAGTCAACATGAATAATTGGGAAAGTCCCTAAATAATATGGTTAGCACCTTATATTGGCATGTTTTTACTATGGGAATTCCATAAAATATTAGAATATTTTCCATATATTCAGGTATGATCTAGAAAGCCCCCCACCCCCTAGACACCCCCGACCCCACTGGACAGCGCCGCCACCCTTGTGGATAGCCCGACCACCGCCCATGGACAACCCGCCCACCCCCTGGATAGCCCACCCACCCCTAGACACTCTAGACCCCCTGGACAGCCCCGTCACCCCCATGGGCAGCCCGCCCACCCCCTGGACACCCCGTACCCCCCATCCCGGATAGCCCCACTCACCCCCTAGACACCCCGCTCAACTCCTTGGTTAGCCCACCCACCCCCTGGACTCCTGTTACCCCCTTGGACAGCCTGACCACCCCCGCGGACAACCCTCCCACTTTGACACCCCACCCCCCTAGATAGCCCCCACCCCCTGGACACCTTCGACCCCCCGGATGGCCCCACCACACCCTAGACACCCCGCACCCCCTGGACACCCCACACCCCCCTTGGACAGTCTCGCCACTCCCCTAATCCCCATCATAGGCCTCGTTCTTAAAATGTTGCTTATTATGGAGTCGTGGAGAAAATAATAATTTTGGATTATTACTCGCATGGTTGAGTCACGATGATTTAATGTCAATGGTTTGATTCAATGAAGAGGAAAGGCACCTTTATTGATGATTGTGGATTTCAATTTATTGACATGACTCTCACTCTTGCCACCGATGAACCATATGTATTGGAATCAATGGTGAAATAAGTTTTTTATGTCAAAGATCATCGTCATCCTAAATTCGGTGTAATTATTGAAGTAAATCCTAGACATGTTTTTGATGATGGTGATGTTGAAGTTGACACTATCCCTACTTTAATTGGAAGCAATCCGTTTATTACTTATGATGACGCCAATAGCTCATTTTTCAGAGTTGATTGTGAACCCGAAGTTGTGGTGGGAAATATATAGAATCATACAGTCGTGTTCTCACCTAAATGTTTCACCTACATCATTCAGAGTGTGTTTCCTAGTACTTACCTTCAAACCACCATAAATCTTCTGTTTCATTATGTTTTTTTATCAGAATAGTTTTTCTATATTTTGTTTTTTTGGTTACACATTAGTTATCTATTTTTAATTACTTCCATATTTGTTTTCATTGTAGGAAATGACACCCATTGAAGAGAGGCGGCGGAAAAATATGACAGATAATAATCTTCGCATGGCACAGAAGGGTGTTCCTCCACTCATCCCTATTGTGAGTATTTTATTTCAAATATAAATATTTCAATAACTTATAATATCATGTGTTTACATTAGTGTTAAACTTTTTTTCAGGTTCCACCACCTAGATGAGAGATATCTGACGAGGATCCTGATATTGCTCCCAGTAGAGAGGCTGGTGGTAGGAGGGGGGGTGGTCTCCAAGATGGACGATCATCTAGTGGTCGCAATACTAAGGCCGGTGGTACAAGGGCTCATGGAGAGAGAGTTAGATGATCCACTAACACAGACGTATCTTCTACGTCCCATTTTGATCCTAGCGTGTCTTCAGGGACACAAGAGATATTTAGACCTCTGATGTTTACACTACCAGTTGGCCAGACGTCTATGCCATCATCTTTTTCTTCTCGTTCATTTTCTCCGAGCTGTTATATTCCACCTTATTCGACTCCTGCTGCGACACAGTATGTGGCTGAGGAGCATACACTAAGGGACACTCCACCTATAGAAGATATTCCTTCAGCTTCTACACATCCAGTGACGACCACTGATCCGACTACCACAGGTATATTTATATAACTCTATCAATGTTTTATACGAAAATTTATTTTTAATATAACATGTAATGAAATTATTTCTCTTTAATAACAGATTCATCTACAGATAGAAGGCGGGGGAGGGGGCGTACTCGCTTGCATGCGGTATGGAACCGCCAGACACAATTGATGGTTGAATACAATGTTGATGGACAAATGATTGAGAAATCCGGGTAGCAATGTCGTGGTTTTTTGGTGACGCTAGCCAAATACTCCGATATCATTCCGGTCAGCCCTCTCTCTTGGAGACATCTACCACATGAAGTCAAGGATAACACGTGGGCACAAATATGGGTAAAAAATCTATTGGATTTAATGTAGTATTTTTTTTGTATTTATATGAACTAATATATTTGGTTTCAACATTGGTTTAACTTCCCTGATGGCGAAGGTGCACGACCAGTGCGTTTAAAGGAGCTAGGAGAGATTTTGAGAGCTTATAAGCATGAGGTGTATGTTGGATGGTACTATAGAGTGGGAACAGAGTTAGAGACATTACCTATTGTGGATGAATTCCCAATATAGTAATATTTCCAAATGATTACCCATTGGGCAACTTCCAAATTTAAGGTATTAATCTCATATGTGGTATTTAAATGAGAGTTTCGTATTTTTCATTAATATAATCTTATTTATTATAAAACATTATTTAGGAATCTTCTGAAAAAAACCAAAAAAACATTGATTCAAAGCAATACCTCCATAATTTGGGGCGCAGAACTATGCCAGATCATGAGAGGCAGCAGGTACGATATAGTTGTTTATAATTTTTCTTTAAGACTTTCCCTTTGTATTCTATCCTACTAAAATTATGTTATTTATTGAATATTTAATATATGATTATACTTGAACTGTATATTGTTTCAATGTCATTATAGAAGCACAAATTGAATATTTAAGGACGTATCCCTCAAGAAAATTTGTTTTGCTCGAGTAGAAGAAACAAATATGGAACTGCGGTAAATGAACCAAACCAAGAAAAGATTGAAAGTTTTAATTTGTTTATTTCAATGTTTAATATCTAATTTGAAATTTACTAATATATTAATATTTTTTACAGGCTTCTTTAGAGGATCTTGATGCCCAGGAGCCTAACAATTTTGGGCCACACGATCATTTATATTAGGTTTTGGGAGATGAGCACTCTGGTTGAGTACGCTGCCAACCTGGTAATAATATAGTCCCGATGACGTATTTGTCCTCTACAAGTATCCATTCTAGTACCACCGAGTTGGAACAGGTCAAGGAGCATTCAAGACAGTCTGATAAAAGGGTCAAAGAGTTGGAAGTACAGTTTCAAATGATTGACAAAGAATTTATGAAACTGATGAAAGCTTTATCATCATCACTTCCACCAGAGGCTAGTTTGGCTTGTCAGACATTTATGTCATCGATGGGTGCATTATCCAATGCACCAGGTGGCAGCTCTAGTGGTGGTCAGGATGATGAAATTCCTGGGGATGACGAGGATGCTGAAGAGGTAGAGGTATAGGATAAGAATGAGGATGAGGGAGAGGATGGGGCCGAGGGTGAGGATATGGCCGAGGGTGAGGATGGGGCCAAGGATGAGGATGAGGTCGACGATGAGAATGGGGACGATGACGAGGACGACGATGAGGACAGAGATGGTGGCGAGGATGAGGCCTATGATGACAGTTGTGATGGTGATGGTGATCAGGGTCAGATTGATCCATTACATTTTTGAATTCTGTATAACTCTTTATTTTTGAACTTGGTTTTCCACTCTGGGATTTTCCTCTACTTCATATGGACGTTGTTATAAGATCTGTTTTTTGCACTTGATTCTTATTGTATGATTAGTCTACTACCTAGACCTTTAGTATTCCTTGGTACCATGATACCCATTTTTCTATTTTATATTACATAGCTTTCTTAGTTAGCCATGTATTTCATGTTTATGCATGAGGAAAATGATATGGAAAATGTGCTTTGAAGTAGAAGGCTTTTTGTGTGGAATTGATATGATATTATCTCTAATGAAATTACAATTCCATGGTTATTTTATTCACACAATGACCAATTTTAATGATGTAATGAGATATATACTGGGAGTGGTACCCAAAAGCCAACAATAGAGGATAAGAACATATACCACTCAATAATGAAGGCATGTTTTGTGGATATTTTTTTAAAAATATTTTTTTTTCATGAATCTTATAATTATAGGAAAGTAAGGTTTCCAAACTATGTTTGAAGGAAGATTGAAAGGTGATAAATGAACTCAAACCATCTGAGAATTTTTTTTATCCATTTAAAGAGTTCCATGACTATATTAAATACATAATCAATCATTTTTGATGTGTATGAGTCAACCCCACCTCAATCTGAGGCATGGTGTGGCTGGGACCACTCAAAGTCTCTCACTTTTATTTGAAATGGACGAGATTTTAAGTGAAAACAACAACTTGCATATGGAAAACTGACCAAACAGATTTGGATTATGTCCATACTTTAGGAAAACGATCCATGCATCATATGTGACTTGTACGAGTCAACCCCGCCTCAATCTGAGGGCCTGTGTGGCCGGTACCACTCAAAGTGTCTATCTTTTGTTTAAAATAGATGCGCTTTTAATTAAAAAACGGCATACGGAAAATCGAACAAATACATTTAGATTGTGTTGATACTTTAGAAAAATGATCCATGGGTTATTTTTGATGTGTACGAGTCAACCCCGCCTCAATATGAGGCACGGTGTGGCCGACACCACTGAAAGTGTCTCACTTGTCTTTGAAATGGACAACAGTTTAAGTTAAAACAACAATTGACACATAGAAAAAGGACCAAAAGCATTAAGATACTGTTGATACATTAGGACATGTATCCATGGGTTATTTTGTGATGTGTACGAGTCAACCCCGCCTGAATCCAAGGCACGGTGTGGCTGGTACCACTCAAAGTGTCTCACTTTTATTTTAAATGGAATGTATTTTAAGTGAAACCAACAACTGGCATACGGAAAACCAACCAAACGTATTTAGATTTTGTTGAATCATTAGGAAAACAATCCATAGGTCATATGTGACGTGTAAGAATCAACCCCACCTCAATCCGAGGGCCAGTGTGGCCAGTACCACTCAAAGTGTCTATCTTTTGTTTAAAATGGATGTGGTTTTAAGTAAAAAAATGAGATATGGAAAACCAACCAAACACATTTGGATTGTGTTGATACTTTAGAAAAATGATCCATGGGTAATATGTGATGTGTACGAGTCAACCCCGCCTCAATCTGAGGCACGGTGTAGCTGGCACCACTTAATGTGTCTAACTTTTCTTTGAAATGTACAACATTTTAAGTAAAAACAACAACTAATATAATGAATACTGAACAAAAGAATTTGGATTCTATTTAAACTTTAGGAAAACGATCCATGCGTTATATGTGACGTTTATGAGTCAACCCCTCCTCAATCTGAGGGCCGGTGTGGCCGGTACCACTGAAAGTGTCTCACTTTTCTTTGAAATGGACAACAGTTTATGTTAAAACAACAACTGACATACGGAAAACGGACCAAAGGCATTCAGATACTATTGATACTTTAGGAAATGTATCTATTGGTCATTTGTGATGTGTACGAGTCAACCCTGCCTCAATCCGAGGCATGTTATGGCCGGTACCACCCAAAGTGTCTCACATTTATTTGAAATGGACAAGATTTTATGTGAAAACAACAATTCGCTTACGGAAAACCGACCAAACGCATTCGGTTTCTATTGAAACTTTAGGAAAACGATCCATTGGTCATATGTGACGTATAAGAGTCAACCACGCCTCAATCTGAGGGCCATTGTGGCTGATACCACTCAAAGTGTCTATCTTTTGTTTAAAATAGATGTGTTTTTATGTAAAAAAAATGACATACTAAAAACCAACCAAATGCATTCGTATTGTGATGATACATTAGAAAAATGATCCATGGGTCATTTTTGATGTGTACGATTCAAACCCGCCTCAATCCGAGGCATGGTGTGGCCGACACCACTCAAAATGTCTAACATTTCTTTGAAATGGACAACAGTTTAAGTAAAAACAACATTTGACATACAGAAAACCGACCAAACACATTCATATTCTATTGAAACTTTAAGAAAACGATCCATGCATCATATGTGACGTGTAAAAGTTAACCCCGCCTCAATCCGAGGGCCGGTGTCTCCAATACCACTCAATGTGTCTCACTTTTTATTGAAATGGACAATAGTTTAAGTTAAAACAACAACTGACATACAGAAAATGGACCAATGGCATTCAGATACTGTTGATACTTTAGGAAATGTATCAGTGGGTCATTTGTGACATGTACAAGTCAACCCCTCCTTAATCTGAGGCACGGTGTGGCCGATACCACTCAAAGTGTCTCACTTTTATTTGAAATGGACATGACATTAAGTGAAAACAACAACTGACATACGGAAAACTGACCAAATGCATTCAGATTCTGTTGAAACATTAGGAAAACGATCCATGGGTCATATGTGACATGTAAGAGTCAACCCCACCTCAATCCGAAGGGCCGATGTGGCTGGTACCATTCAAAGTGTCTCTCTTTTGTTTAAAATTAATGCGCTTTTAAGTAAAAAAATGACAAACAGAAAACCGACCAAATACATTTGGATTGTGTTGATACTTTAGAAAAACGATCCAAGGGTCATTTGTGACGTGTACGAGTCAACCCCGCCTCAATCTGAGGCGCGGTGTGGCCGAAACTACTCAACGTGTCTAACTTTTCTGTGAAATGGACAACAGTTTAAGTAAAAACTACAACTAACATATGGAAAATGGACCAAACGCATTCAGATACGGATGATACTTTAGGACAAGGATCTATGGGTCATTTCTGATGTGTATGAGTCAACCCCACCTCAATCCGCGACATGGTGTGTCCGGTACCACTCAAAGTGTCATTCTTTTGTTTAAAATGGATACGCTTTTAAGTAAAAACAACCGGTATACGGGAAAACAACCAAACACATTCAGATTGTGTTGATACTTTAGGAAAACGATCCATGGGTCATTTGTGACATGTACGAGTCAACTCCGCCTCAATACAAGGTGCAGTGTGGATGACACCACTCAAAGTATCTCTTTTATTTCAAAAAGAAATCATTTTAAGTGAATACAACTGAAATTTACACTCATCAACGATAGTCGCAAACTCTTTTTCATGAGTTGGGTAGTTTCACTAATGGGGTCATAAGTGAGGAGACTCCTAAGAAAATACCTTTTGACCATATATTATAAACAATACATTTTCAATGCAAAATTCATCACAAATCATTACATACCCAAATCTAGGATCACAAAAAATGGGATTTGAGCCAATTTCAAACTCTTATTCAACTCTAATAGGTATTTCTCAAACTATTCTGCCTATTAGAATTTGATAAATAGGTGTGCTGGTTGGGGGGTTGTGCATGGGTTAGGTGAATTACAACCAGATGATTGTTGTCATATGAAGATTGAAATAAGGAATTGTAGTACATGACATGGTTGGAAGAGTTTGGTGGTTTTATGTGTTTTTTGGGCTATTTTAGGTGTTTTTTATACTGTTTGAAGTCTTTATGTGGTTTTTGTAATATTTTTTATGCATGTGTATAGTGGAGGGGCTACTGGAGGGTTGTTGTGAAGTGTTTTTTTATGCAGGTGTATGGTGGGACTACTAGAGGGGCTTCTGGAGGGTTGTTGTGCAGTAGTTCTGGAAAAACTCAATACCAACGGTTTTAAACCGTTGGTATAAGTGTTCTGGAATTCTGGAAAAAACAATACCAACGGTTCTAAACCATTGGTATAAGTGTTCTGGAATTCTGGAAAAACAATACCAATGGTTCTAAACCGTTGGTATAACTGGAATTCTGGGAAAAACAATACCAACGGTTTAGAACTATTGGCATAGGAATTCTGGAAAACCACAATACCAACAGTTTTCAACCGTTGGTATAATAATTCTCAAAAAATTCAATACCAACAATTATAAACCGATGGTATACATTGAGATAAATTTAAAAAACCATATATACCAACAGTTACTGATAACCGTTGGTAACAATTCTATACAAACATATACCAACAGTTTTCTTGAAACCTTTGGTATATCTATAAATATAGTGGGATATACCAATGGTTTAGATGAAATTGTTGGTATAGGGCATTCCTCACGACTTACTAGCCAACGGTTTGGAAAACCGTTGGTATACCCTAAACCAACGATTCTAAACCATTGGTATAACTTAATTTTCTAGTAGTGAATGTTCCAGTCAACATTTTTAGATTCTTTATCTTACAATGAATGAATAGATGAAATCCCATTAAACAATAAAAAAATTTAGATTTAATTTTATTGATTCGATCCTATTTAAAGCGGGACTTTCACCCCATCATGTTTCCATATGAAGATTCATCATATGGTGACATAATATAAAGATTCTAAAGATGGAGGTCCACACATTATCGAGGGATTTATCCCCTCTATTGGTACTTTATGATAATTTTATTTTAATTATAGAAATCCATATTTCATAGTAAATAATTATAAAATTTATTTATTATTTTTTACTAATAATAATTTGATATCCTGGATATTTAATGTCTTTTGTAAGTAATAAATATCACCTAGAAGGTTATTTCAGAGAAGGTCTCATTATTAAAGAGTGTCTAACCTTGTATTTGAGCTATTAGGAATTGATAGAGAGAATATTAAGTTAAGTGTTATATGTTGATGACATTCAAACTAATTTTTAGGATAATAATGAATCATTAATTTTTCCATCATTAGGATAAGAGGTCAGAAAATTCTCATCAATTTTACTAAAAACGTGCAGTTAAATAAGTAAGAAGATATTTTCTTATAAATTAAGATATAATTTATTTACATATAAATGAATTAAAGAAACAAATAAAAACACCTCGTATGATTTTAAATTGGAATGAGATGAAGATAAAAAATTTCTTAACAATGAAATTGTTGACTGGTTTTCACATCATGTATGTTATTAATATAATATTATATTTTAATATGAGGAAAATTATACTAATTAATAAATTTTTATATCAATATGTATAGGTAATTAATTTTGATAATTGAACTGATTTATCAATTGATTTGAAGTATTAAAATTTATATCCATTTGATCATTATAGGATATTAGATACATACAACATTGGTGGTTTCAAAATTCATTTTATTGATCACAAGGGACCATTGAAAAAACTGGTATATTTATACTTGTTAATTTGGATCACTATCTAATGTAGGTTGATATTATGCACCTTAATTATCAATGAAATTTTTAGTTTTTTATAATATAAAATTTCCAATATTAACATGGGTAAAATGAAAGATTCATTACCATTAATAAATGTATGTATCTATTGCTTAATCAATATAGGAGAGTATAAAGAAAAATGTCCATATTTTATAGATTCCAAATAAATAATGGAATATTTTATTTATTTTAATTAGATAAATGGATGAGTGTTTTCTTCTATAGTAAATCTAGAGAAATATATGATATGGGTGATTAAGGAGATATAATTTGCGACTATTCACCACATATGAAATGTAAAAACCCCATCCCCATTAGCCCCGAGTTGGTGTTTAATTTTTAAAATATCTACTAAGTAATAGCCATTTAATCCTATTGTACAAATGAATTTTGTATATTAAAAAAACTAGATACAAACATAAGTATTACATTAATACATCAATTGAAATACAATATAGTCACACTATTTGAAATACACTTATTCTTTTAGATTATCACTACATATCTCATAATATACATCTATGAATATAGGGGGAAATAAAACATTAGAAGGGGGGTCAGAGGCTTAGTACGATTAATCATAAATATAATGTTATCCTAGAAAAATATAAACAATAATCACTTGTTTATTTCATGAAAACATAATCAATATCATAATATGGAAGTTATATGAGCTAATCTAATTATTCCAAAAAAATAATCACATGAGATTGAATCTTAATCGTGGATATTATACTATTCGAATAATCAAGTGTGTTATCAATAACTAATACCATAATTTCAAAATTAATTTCATGGAAGATTGTAAACACATCGTGAAGGATTCAACCAGGACACTATATATAAATGTGTAAGACATCATCCAATAGACGTATTTTTTATCT
This sequence comes from Viscum album, assembly GCA_963277665.1. Classification (NCBI taxonomy): domain Eukaryota; kingdom Viridiplantae; phylum Streptophyta; class Magnoliopsida; order Santalales; family Viscaceae; genus Viscum; species Viscum album. The sequence goes on along the minus strand of OY728127.1, from coordinate 1,205,013,776 downwards.
CATGAGGCATATCGATTCAAGGAGAGGTTACTGAGGGCCTAACCCGTCACTTAATATGTCCAATTAATTCGACATATGATAATGGTGAAACACCGTCAACATATATATTAATATTAAAAATGGTATATGAAATATTAATTACATCCCCCAAATATATTAATCAAAAACCATATAATATAATAAGATAAATGGTATCAAAATTCACATCCATAGTCAAAATGATCATAAATAATTGAATAGTATTTGATAGATGGTATCATAAGAGATTAATCTCAAATAGTCATTTGATATAATTTATGTTGTTGGCATTGATGAAAATATTGTAATAAAATAATCGAAAACATCATTAGAGAAACACTATTTTTAATTTGAAATAATAAATTTTTTAATACATGAAATTATGGAAAAAATCATTCTAATATAAGATAAACTGATAATATATTATTTAATTCCACATGAAATTAGTTTTTAATGGTGGTTGAAAAATACTCTCATGTAGTATATGTTCAAAATATAATTCATTTAAATTTTTAAGAAGAAACAATTAGAGGATTATTTTTAAAAGAAAGCATGAGTGTTAACCAAATAAATTGATTATGGGTATCAACTATTAAACCATAAAAACAAGTGTAAAATCATTATATGATAATCAAAATTCATTTCACATTTAGTTATATAATTATTTAGTCAATGGAGGATAATTTTAACCCAATGAATATAAATTTGGATAAGAATTCCCTTAGATAATTATAATCAATCAAACCGAATGCCCAATAATATTACTGACCATCAAATTAAACAATGAATTCCATAAAAATAATTAAATTGATCATATATTATATTAAAAGGAAGTATGTATACCATATAATAGAATAATTGTTGACTAATTAATATATCTAATATAAGTAAATGTGACCTGACAAACTCCTACCATGTGTATGAATGAAATCTTCACTTTTTTGTAATGTTTGGTATAATAAATTTTGATCCAAAATTTACATATTAAATAACCGATTCAAAATATATATTATATATAATTATTTTATTAAGTTTATTTATTTCATATTTTATTAGTTATATTGTTTAGGTTCATTATGCTAGGAGCATTCATTTCATATTTTTATTGTTGGTTCTCCTAAGTATAAATATTGGAGTTCTTGTAAATTGAAAATAAATTCCATAGTATTGATATTATTTAGTATTAATAGATTTATATATATTTTAATAGTCTCATATAAGAATTTTTCTTATTGTATGAGGATTATTGATTTGATAAAATGTTGATGAAAATTTATTAATTTAATTTTCATGTTTATATGGCCATCATGAACTTATGTAATTTTAATTAATATTATGATTATATATTATTTTCAAAACAAGAAATATAGTATAATATTTATTTTGAAACAATATTTTACATTATTAATAGTTTTATGTCCAGACATGAAGTCATTGATGGAAATGAAAAACTCGTCATCCCTGATGATGTTGAATCAAAACATCATTGGAAATGTGTTCATTTTTATAATAAAAGGGGAGGAGAATTAAATTGATTATTGAAAAACATTGAACAAAAATGTTACCCTATATATATTATAATTGAGTTACCAAACCACTTAGGATAGAAAAGGTGAGGAGTCGATATGAAAGGCAAAGAAACAAAATGTGAGTGAAGGGGGATTTTACCTCCTTACTATATTTTCATTGGGGTACTTCTTAAGACAATTTGATTTGGACTTTTGAAAAGACTAGTTGTTTATGGACATGGGGACGAGGCATGGGAAGGGAATTAAAAATAATTTAGGAAATCATCAAGGCCAATAAGTTATAAGGAGGAGGGGTGGTTAGGTGTGGTATTTATAGGGGATGAGAGGTGTGTTTCATGATTATTTTATTTATTTATTTATTTTATTGGCCCAAAACAATAAATAGTGTTCACTTCTGAATAATTTCATTAAGTAGTTGATATGATTTATAACTAAAGGGTTCTAACATAGAAATTAATCAAAAATTCATGTATTTAAATTATAATGTTAAATACCATAAATTATAGAATTTCACTATTCATGAAAAATTCCACTATTTTAGAAAAATTCCAAAAATCACCATATAAAATTTTTAACATGTGCATTTATATAATGGAATATATTTTATAAATACAATTTTCTATATATGTAAAATTTAATTTTAAATAATATGATCATTTATTCATTAATTCTAGTTTTAAAATTTCATCTGAGTTTAAGGAACTTTGAAAAATTATTTATGGTATCATAAAGTTATATTATAAATATAATGAAACAAAATATTAATTTGGGAATATATTTTAAGAAATTAAAATATCATTTCAATAATTATTTTATTATATAATTTTAAATAAACATTTACATTTACAAAAATACTGACAATTAATTTTCTAATTTGAAATTATTTACTCACTTATTCCATGATAAAAATATTTCATATTTTTCATATGTGAGATACCAAATTTGTTATATACCTTCCAAAGTGGGTTAACTATTTTAATGTCTAGATTACTAATCCTAAAGGTCACATTACTAGTCCAATGGTCATATTAATATTTAATTTTATATGATTATTCATTTAAGAACATTGGTGAATCATAAGTTATCGATTAAATTGAATATATTTAAGAAGTCACATACATGAAAATATATGGATTTTGAAATATTAACTCCTTCAAAATATTTCTACCCCAAAAGTTTCATGAGTATTCCATTCTAAACAGATGAGGCTGGTTCCTTTTCATAGAATCCGCAGATTCCGACATTGATTCATCCAATTTAGGGTTTATCTAAATAACATTTACTAGTTGAGTCATCCGATTTCACAATACATTCTCTCTAGTGTTATGAATATCAGTGCTATCTTTGTAGTATGAAATATCATGTTATAGTTATATTACATCATTAGTGAGTACATGTGTTGGGTTTCGAATGTACTTCCTTAAAAATGTAATGTGGAACATTTCATGTATATTAGAATGGCTAGGAGGAATCACCAAATGAAAAGACCCACCTACACTTCTTTACATAATTTCAAATGGTCTGATGTTCTTGGGGTCATGTTTCAATTTCTTACCAAAACATATAACACCCATCCAAGGTGATACTATCACACATGCATGATCTCTCACTTGGAAATGTAAATACTATCTACAGTTCTCATCGGAACTCTTTTTCTTACTTTGACCTTTTTTAAAATTTTCCTAAATAGTCATTACCTTCGTTTATGTCTCTTTAATATGATTTGGTCCCATAATTATCAACTTGCCAAATTTTTCCCAAAAAGTTGTTGTATGACAACAATTTCCATATAATTCATTATATGGAATAGTTTTTTTTTACAAAAAATGAATTTATTATTATATTAAAACTATAACATTGATAAATACTGATCCAACATACCATGAAATTAAATGGGTCAGGATCTCAAAATATGTTATAATATTTTAATTTTCTTTGGAGACTATCCATTGGTTTGAGAGCGATAATTTGTAATCAAATGAAGCTTATCATCCAAAGCCTTCTGAATCCTCTTTTAAAATTTTGATGTAAAATTTTAATCTCAATATGATATAATTGATAGAGTTTCACCATTTAATCAAACTAAATCATTAATATAAAGTAAATGTATGATCTCCCATGGTACATCCTTTATTATAGTGATAAAATGTATAGATTTGTTATGTTGTTCAATGAATACCTATGTTATATCTTTCCTTCTATGACTCTTTGGATATCAATGAAAACGTACTTAGTAATTATGTCCCATTTTCATGTAGGAATATATAGATTTTTCATGATTCCTAAAGGATATTTTCACTGATAAATAACCTAATGAAAAATTAAAAATGTTGATATATAATCAGTTAATTACCGCTTTATATTATCCCACAAAAAATGTTTCTTCAAATCTCTATTCATCTTAGTGATACCATGGTGTATTGAGAAATTCAAGCTTTGAGAATCATATAATAATTCTCCTTTAAAGTTGGTTATAGAGGGAACATAATTCCTCTTCCCAAATTTCCAATTACCATCTTCATATACGAAGAAAACTAATTTCCCATCATTTATATATTTATTTTTATTTTTAAAATTCTCATCATAACAATGAGAAGCTTTTATATATACTAATAAAGATGTTTTAGAATCCATTTGAAAAAATTTTGTGATTCACCTTCAATGATAATTCTCATATCCATATTTACTATTTAAATATACAAATAATCCCTATAAATCCTTATTTTGTTCAAACATCTATGATCCTTCATGCTCAATAAATCTAATACATTATTTGCCTTCCACAGGTGGATATGAATTAGAAAATAATAATCCTTCAGTAGCTCGATCCATCACCTATTCCTCATGTCAATTTCTTTATTTGAGGTGATATATTTTAATCTTTTCTAATTCATATATATCTCATGTATTTTACCATAGAGATAGTGACACAATATCATCAGAGAAAAGATTAAAATTTCTAACTCAAGATCATGAGTTATATTGTTCTACAGATGTGTTTTTTAGTTACATCATTCATATGAAATAACTTTATCATTTTCCAGAGGGCTCAACTGTGTCTTTTATTCGATTCACCACTATAAATCACTAATCCATTATTTTTCAATGGAAGATTCTTGATCAGATCATTAAATAATCACCTATTAAATATTTCAAAATACGTTTCACATTCCTTTGACCAAACAAAATTTACCCTATTTTGAATAATCTTAGTTAACAGGTTATGAAATCATGAAAATTATGAACAAAATTACAATTGTAACCTGCCAAAACTGGGAAACTACATTCCGCCGTTAGGATAACATGTGTAGGACATTATTGGACTCCAGTTTTCATTGCATGATCATATTAACTTCCATCATTAGGGATAATATTTCTATGAAAGCAGATAGTATGAATCCAAAATTCAAACTTTCTAAGCATACGATATAACTATTTTCATATAAGAGTTTATAGTAAAATCCACAAGTGTTTTTCTTGGTCCTAAAAGCATTTAGAATACAATAAGATATCATAAGTAAATTTCAAAAAAATATCAAGATATTCCTTGAATACTCTGTTCAATAGATCTATAAAAAGAAATAGTGGATTATTCAATCTAATTGATATTACACTAAACATAAAATTTCTATTCCATGTTCGAAATTATATCTTTGGAATATCTTCCTTCTTGACATGAATGTGATGATATAACCAATGAAGATCAATCGTTGGAAAATATTGAGCTCTATGATGTTGGTAAAAGAAGTCATCAATGTGAGTCATATATTACAAGTTCATTATCATAATATAATTGATCTATATATAGTCAATGAACTTAGTCATAGATCTATATTTTTTATTATTTAAAAGAATATGATCTCCCTAAGGTGAATAACTATGGCATATCACTTCCTTAACACTTAATCCCACTAGTAGTTTTTATCTCTATAAACTCGACCAATGAAATTATATAGTGATTCATTGATGTAGGTTATGCTTCCAGGATTAAATCAATTAAATTTTAAATATCCCATTCTAGAGGATGTCTAGCTACTTAATTTTTAAATAAATGTATTTATTCTTATAAAAAATGTAAATATAAATTTTATGATCAAAATTTTCATCAACAATTTGTATATGCTTTTCTTCTCTTGGAGTATAATTTCAAAGAGCTACTGATGGTGGATCGATATGTCACTCAAATTATGAAGTCTCCCATCTAAAGATAATAAATTAAATATCTTCATCGCAAATCATAATTTATTTCCCATTTAATTTTTTTCATTATGTTTTGATAGAAAATCTACACTATGGATTATGTCAAAATGAACTATAGTTCTGATAATAAAACCACCAATTAGGGAATGTTTATTTGATATAATAGGAACAGATTGACATATCTCCATTGAAATATTGTTTACACTATGGGGTTTTACTAAACAATACCATGTTAATGTGAATAGTAAATATATAATATTTATAGACAAATGAGTGGGTATAAATGTATGTGATGCTCTAGAAATAAATAAATAATTGGATAAATTTTAGGATATGATTAACTTATCTTCTAAAACGTCATTAAGAACATCAAACATAGTTTCAATGACCACATAATCATGTCCTTCTTCCCTTGGAATTTTCTATGAAATTTTTCCTTTGTATCTTGGAGAATAATTTACATAGTATCTTATATCCTAACATCTAAATCATTGCACTTGTCCTACTTCCTTCATCCCCTTATAATCATGGGAATATTTTCCTTTTATCCAGAGTTTTAACAAACTCCAATTCCAAATACATGTATTACATGATGTTTCACTCTATATTTATTTCATCATGGAACTTTTATTCTTCCCTTCCTTCTTTTTTTTCCTTTTCTAGAGTACATAAAAACTCTCTTCTTGAATTCATTCTCATTAAATCGATATGGAATTGAAAATTCATTGTTCGTCTTGATGGAACATGATACCATATTCACATATGATGATAATGAATTGGTATTTAGTTCCCTTAATAGAATTATATTTAGACCATTAATAAAATAGTCAATATTTCTCCTAGGATTATATATTTCTTCCATGACATGCCTTGATAAAATTTTATTGATGACTTCATACATTTCCAACTTTTACTATTACTTATATCTCAAAATCAATAATATTTATTTATATTCTATTATTATTCATGGTGGGATGATTTTTCTATGAAAATTTCCATAAAATCCTTCCTTCCATATACTGAATTTCATCCTCCTTATTTTTTTATTGAAATAATGAACAAAATTGATCTGCATCTCTAGATAGACAATAAATTACCCTAATAAAATTATCCATTTCATTAATTTACAAAATGAGAATTAACTTATCTAAGGAAATTATCCATTTCACAACTAAAAATTATTTTTTACTCCCACTTAATGATGGATGTTGATGTTGCATGAAGAAGCCTATCATTGTTACAATAACGAGTGGATTGGTCTTCTCTATGTCAGTAATGTTGTTTGTATTCACTTTTATTAAATTTAACCAGTATAGTTATAATTTATACAACTATAGCTATTTCTCCATCTCAAACATAACTATCATTCATAGGAGGGGAATCCCCCTATGGAATACGTGTGTTCATCCAATTTTGATTCCTTCTACTGGGACCCACGTCTAAAAAATTGAATTATAAAATTACGTTATGAAATTCGGAAACTAGTGAAAACCTATTTTTCTCTATAAATTATCCCTAATTCAAAAGATTGGATACCTAGGTAATATAATCAAAGTTAGTTATAGGGTGATATTTCCTTAATCTAGATTCCAATGTGCCTACTAAATTTTATCTGATAAAATATATAAATACCCCATTCTCATTATCCTAGGGTTGGTGCTTATATTATTGAATTTGTACTAAGTACAAGTGATTGCATCCCAAATGGATGAATAGTTTAGTAGATTTTTATAACTAAATAAAAACTTAATTATTACATTAAAACATTAAATTAAATAAAACATACTAACTCATTTATTAACACAATTATTCTTCTATACTATCCCTAAATGTAAATCATAACATACAACATAGAATCATGTGGAAAATAAAACATAAGAAATGGGTTATCTCAGTTTCTTATAATGTATAATCATACAATAGAATATATCATAAATAAACACAATTATTAAGGAAATGTGAATTCCATTATACCATAATATTGATCCTAATATGTCAGGAACCAAAACTGATCATATAATTCCATATAAATAAACATATGAGAATTAAATATAACATGGATAATCCACTAGAAAAAAACCACAATTATTATCAATAACTAATCTCAAAATGATGGATGCATTCTATAGGACATCATAAACATACCATCAAGGCTTCAGCCAAGACACTATACATAATATGATAAAAATATGCCAATAGCCAAACTAGTTTGTCTTATGAGACCTTCTGATGCATCTTTGGGAAATAGCATGACCCCCATTAGTTACTTAATCCAATTCATTCCTCATATGAAAGGGGTGAGACATAATCGACATATACATTCCTATTTTAACTGAAACATGAAATGTTAATTAATTTACCCAATATAAAATCACAAACCATCTTGTGTAATATCATGAATGGTAATAAAATAGAAAACCCACATTCAAAATGATCATAAAAAAATAAAAAAAAATTTATAACTTGATATCATAACAGATCAGCCTCAATCAAGAACAGTATCTAACAAAGTCTATTGAAATAGATGAAAAAATATAACAAAATCATTGTAAAAGTATTGATGTAAGTAATAATTTGACATTAAATTAATTTATTTTAAATACCTAAAAATTCTAAAAAATTATTTGAAATAAATTTATATTCATTTAAAGTATAACTCAAGATAATAATTATTTATGAAAGAGAGAAAATCTAGTCATGTCTTATTATTTAAAAAATAATTCTTTAATATTTTTTAAAGGAAACTTTTAAAATATTATTTTTGAATGAATGCGTGAGAGTTATCAAAATGAATAAATTTTGTATATTAGATATAAATCAACATAAAACAAGTGAAAATATGACATTATAAAATAAAAAATTGCTTCACAAATAATCACTACATGCCATGATCATGGGAGTAGTTGATTAACCCAAAAAATATAAATTGTGTTATGAATTCCATTACCACTTTGTAACTATTCCAACAAAATTTTCCATTTAATTAATGTTTATAAAAAAACTTATTTTCATGAAGATAAATATATAAATGATATTATGTAATAATGGAATGTATTTAATTCAGAAAAAAAATTATATGGGTTTGAATAATTAATATAACTCATAAAAGTAAAATTTACATGAGAATCCCTTACATTATGTAAGAAAGAATTTTTTATTTGTAATTAATGTCATTGATAATCAAATTAAATTCATTAAATTCATAATTTAATTCATATTAAAAAAATATTTAATTTATTATAATTTTTGTAAGTTCATTTATTTCCATTTGGAATAGTTATAATATTTAATTTTGTTGTTTCGAGAGAGTTCATTTCATGGTTTTATGGTAGGTTCCCATGAGTATAAATATGGGAGTTCATGTAAAATCTGTATAACATCTCAGGAAGTGAAAAAATTTATTATTAATGAACTTATATATGTATAAATTGTCTCATATATCTTTTGGTTATATTGTATGAGGATGATTCATTAGATAAAATGTTGATGAAAATGTATTAATTTATTTGGACAGTTTTTAGACGATCATGAACATGTGTAAAATTTTTAATATTATATTGAGATATTGGTTCTAGAATATGATATAACTTATAATATTTACATTAAAATATTATTTAACCATAATAATTGTTTTATGATAAGAATTGAATGTGGTAATTGAAAATTAAAACTCATCGTTCATGAAGGCGGTGAACCAATACATCATCGATGTTGTTTTAAATTAAAAAATAAAAGGGAGGAGAATGGATTTGATAATGGATAATCCAATATAAAAAAATTATTCAATTATATATATGAAATTGGATTTACCATGCCACTTTGGATAGTGTAGGTGACGAGAGGATAAGAAAAGAAACAAAATTAAAATTGAATGAACGAGGATTGTACCTCTTGAATATATTATCCTGCGGAACCTTCTTAAGACACATTGATTTTGTATTTTGGTTAGACTAGAATAGGTATTGGACATGGGGAAGAGGCTTGGGAATGTAATTCGGTAGAATTTAGGAATTATTAAAGGATGAGAATGTGTTAATAGAAGGTGTGGTGATGGGTGGTATTTATACGGGAGGTGAGGGTTGATTTTGGTTTTTTATTCATTTATTTAATATTTTGTCTCAAGATTATATATAGTGACGATTATTTTGACTTTTTATAGTAACTAGTTCATGTGAGTTATAAATAATGGCTCATTACATTAGAAGTGAATAAAAATTCATTTATTCAACTTATCATGTTAAATATTATAAATTATCATATTTCACAATTCTTCATAAAATCAACTATTTTAGAAACATCCAAAAAACTCAGACTAACCATTTTATTAGGGGTAGATTTAAAAAATTGAGTATATTTTATATTAATAATTTTTTAAATAAGGTCAAATTAATTTTTAAAAAAAACAAATCAATTATTCAAAAAAATTAGATTTAAAATTTATGAATGATTTTATGATAAATTGAAAAATTAATTATTTTCTCATAAAAATATCATACAATTATAATGAAATAAAATATTAATTTATGAATATTTTTTATGTAAATAAAATTTATTCTATATATTTATATTAATTAAAAAAATTTATAATCATTTAGGTTTCTCAAAAATACCAAACATTTAATTTATCATTTTTAAAATATTTATTTACTTATTCCATGATATAATAATTTCATCTCTTTTTTTATGAGATAACTAACATTTATTTATACTTTTGTAAGGAAGGATATTAATCTAATAGATATATCACTATTCTTAATGGTTATATTACTATTAAAACTACCAAGTTAATATTTAAAATTATATCACAGTTCCACTAAGATAAATGTTCCATACAAGCAATCAAATAATTTTAATTTATTTAATAAGATAAATACCATAAAATATTGGGGTTCCATATAAAACAGTACGATGAATTTTTTTACACATACTAATATTGAAAATAACAGTCTTTTGAAAGACATAGAATGAACAAAGAAGTAGTTGTATAAGAGGATATAATTTTAATAATGTAACCTCATAATAATAATAATACTAACCAAGAATATGATTTTGTTGTTGTTTTTATATTAATAAATTAAATTATTAATTATAAATTTATATTTGTATGGAATAAATTTAAATTTAATTATTTTTAATAAAAATATTTTTTTTATTAATCAAGTTGTTTTTTGATATTTTCTTACAAGATGGTAGTGCTTGATTATGTTTTGGAATAGGACCCTCTCTACAACATTGGATTCTCATACTACTACTACGATTCTAGGTACACTTTTCAAATACATTTATCAATTTTTTTAATTTCATCTTATCTTAATATTTTTTTCATATAATTATATTAATTCAATAAATTATGCCATGAGATAAGGTAGAACACCTATAATTAATCCTTATTATAGTCTGATATATAATTTTCTACAATTAATAGCGTAAAGGAAGGTCATAGTCATCATTATATAATTCATTGTGACAACATTACATATTTAAATATTGATACTAGTTGATTAATTCATATATTTAAGAGATATATATATATAATAATAGAGTTGAGAATAACTTCAATGGTCATGATATTTGTAATTTCACTATCAAAATGTAGTTATTTCTTTCGTGGAATATGGAGTACCCACTATAGATGCGATGAGAATTTTGGGGTTGTTTCTATTAAAATTATCATGTGTGGTGGCATCTATCTATATTAAATATTTCAAATAGATTTATAATCATTTATCTTTTAGGATTAAGTTTTAATATACTCATATAGTCATACTATCATAAATATTTACTCCCATGTAATTAAATTTCAATTGATACATATTATTTTAATAATTTGCAATTATTATAGTGACATGGTCTTAATGTACATAGAGATTATGTAACTTTTTATAAATCCTTGAAACATTATACAAACAGATGATCAGAGACTATATTAATTTACTGCCTTTGGAAACATGGAAACATAAACACCAGTACATAAGAGAGCTTTATTATCTCCTACTAGGTTTTCGAAGACATGCACCGATGTTAGACATATGATACAAGAAATATATCTTCATAACATTGTGATTGAAAAATAAAACGGGGTGAGCTCAGATTCTCAATAATGATAAACATGGGAAACATTTAAAAAACCCATTTTTATAAGTTTATACAAACTAGATCATGAATATAGAATATTATACCCATCATATAAAAGATCATAAACATGAAACAAGGAATAAATATTGGCAGTTCATCATACATGAAGCATAAGGAAATAAAGAACACATTCAATGAAATAAAAACATAATAATATGCCAGGGAATTTTTGAAAGAATATAAATATATAATATGAATTCAATAAAATACAAGGAATTTATTTCATGTCCGTATTAGTATCATGGGTTCAATACCCCTAAAAAATTGGTAGTCATTGTTCACTCTTATAGTTATCATAGTAACTTCAGTTCAACCATCATACCACCTTGGTAGTCATGGTTCACTCTTATGGCCATATTAGTATTAAATGTTCTCTACCATGACTATCATATCATATATCATGAGATATAAATATTCACCCAATTCATTAGAGGAAGATATAGGTCCCACCCATCTCAAAATAGAATTATAGAGACATGTTCCATAAGATAATTAAAAATCATATCATAACCCATGAAATTAAATGGGTATCATAAACATAAAATCATATAATAATATGTGGAAAATGATATTGGTTCTAAAATCATTACATTAAAATAATAATGCCGGAAAAAAGTGTATTCAAAGAAATATAACTAGTGAATGAGAAACAGGTTTCATAAATATCATTCCACCAAAACATTAAAAATTTAGAGAGATAGAATTTGAATGTAAACATTGAATCATTACCCTAGAAATCTATTAGTAACACCATCACATATAATCTTATATAGTAAATAATTATGAAAGATATTTTAAATACAATTCGTGAGGAAGATAACCCTTCTTCTTTGAAAAATTATTTCTATAACATAAAATATTTTGAAATTTATTATTTGAAAATACATGTATAACATAAACTGATAGATTGAAATAATTTTGAAACCCTTTTTCCTAATAAATCTTATAAGTTAATCTTGAAAACATTTTTGAAAACCCTTATCCTGTATAAATTATAAACTAACCTTCTATACATTTTAAAACCATTTTTGTTTGAAAACAAGTTAAAAATATAAAAATAAAGAATGAACATGTTTCCATACCCATTTCTTTGAAAATAAATTGAAATCATATAATCAAATCATTAAAATGGTTTGAAAAACATTTCATTTATAACTATTTGAAATCATATAAAGAACGCTTGAAAATGTTTTGAAAACCATTATTTAACCATACCTTCAAAACCTATAATGGATGGTTTGAAAATAACTAAACCTTTTTAAAATATTTTTTCCAGGAAAATTATCTTTAAATATAATTTTAATTTTCTCTAATTTGTTTTTTAAAATATGGTTTTTGAAATAAAATTGTTTTCAGACAGAACAAAAAAATTCGAACAAATTTTTCTTTAAAATATATTTTTTAATTATCATATGTACCATATTATAGAATTAAATATTAATCGTACATGATGAAATATTTAATTATTATATTATTTGAAAAATAATTAGTGTTATTTATATAGAATCAAAATATTTCTTCAATAGAAGCATAGTCATAAACCATCTTGATATACATTGAGATTTTTTCAAAAATTGTAACCACATTGTAACCTTAGATAACACAATAAATGTATTAAAATTAAATTAAATTGAGATTAAAATATCATTGAAAATTTATATTAATTATATAAAATGTAAAATATAATTATATACACCTTTCAAAAAATATAGGTGCATAACAAAACATGTGTTTCAATGAAGGAATATTGAGATAAAACTGTCTTATCGATTTGGTAGCGTTTGAAACAAAAACCCCATGAAAGAAAAATCATTTAATATATAAGAAAATAAATTTAAATTTACAATTAATAATAATAGGACAATTTTAAATGTAGTATATACACCATGAAAATGAAAAGAGTGGTGGACATGGATTATATCTCACAGATATAAAAAGTGAGATGAAATTCACTTACCTTATGTGTTGACTTTCTTCGTTCTCATAAAAAAACATATATAATAAATATATGTTTAGTATAAATCATTCATATAACCATATTCATATATTTAATTATATATATTGTATTATTATGACCTTATATTACTTTCTGGTAAACAATTATATGTCAAGGATTCACTTTGGGTAATATGCGATTTGATTGTCACATGTGTCTTAATTTGTTATATATTTGATCATTATACATAAATATGATTTTTAAGATTTTTTCTCATGATATATAAATTATTTATATTAATTATATGTTTGTTATAATAATCTTTAGTATATAGAAGTATAAAATTCAATACATTGTTCATGGAGACAAAAAGTCATACTTACACTTGAACATTGTTTCCATTTAACATGTATATTGAAAGAAGTAATGTAAATGAAAAATGTTTATATATGTATAGAATATTATTAATGTATTATTATTATTTAATATATTTCATATAATTTCCCAAAACACATCCTTAATAAATTCTAGGCAGTGTGTGAATGATTCACATAACATTGAGGGGGCAGTAGTCCACACATCCTGGAACGAAATTATAATATTTACATAAAAAGGAAAGTATAATGACATGTCTTCTAAAATAATTACATAATCTTAAATAAAATATAAATAACACATATATTATGTATAATTAGTGTTTATATTATCATTTCCACCATGAGAGACATTTTAGGAAAAATGAACAATCATTTTTTTGTGAGTCGATAGTACATCATACACATAAATAGTATGTTCATTACCCATTAGATGGATGTGTGTGTAAATTTAGGTCCTAAAATTATAATAAAAATCATAGTAGATTTTTAATACTGGTGTTTTTTATAATCTTTTAATAAGTAGAGTGGTGGGGTTGTGTGAATGAAAGTAAGATAAACGAGCTAGAGTGAGTATGTTATCTCTTTTTTTTGTTAACTCCTTTTGGATTTCACCATAGGGAATCCTTAGATTTATTTATTTTTAATGGGAGGATTAAATTATAAAGTTATGGGTGTTGTTAAGTGAATTGGGCATAGTATGGTGGAATATAAGTGGTTTGAGAGATGTGGGGAAGGGGGTATGTGGTGGTCCTTTTAAGGGGACAGAAAGGACTCATTTGGTATTTTTAAATATATATTAGGAGTAACCATGATTTTATCTAAAATAATTAATCCAAAACCCACAAAATAAAAAATTTATGGTTAATGGATAATTAATCTTTTTAAAATGTGTGTTAGACATGTGTCTAGGTCCTTTTGACTGTTAATATTAAAGTTTATACCTTTGTTAAGCTTATATTTTGCATAATCATTGTAATTTATTTTATTTACCCTAACTAATAATTTTGGTGGTAAAAAAATTTAACATTATTAGATATTATAAAGTATTCCAATTCCAAATATTAAATCAAAATTTCCAAAATATCAATCTCATAATTGGGAAAATTAATTTAAATTTAATCCCGTAGACAGGATGACAGTGCAGGTATTTATAGTAAAAATGTTCAAATGTTTTCTACAATTTTGTATTCAATTTCAATGTGAAATTGATTACAATGACCTAAATTGGATTATATGATAATACTAACATCTATATATGTATTATAAAAATTTGAAATTATAATTTAACCAAATTTATAAATTATATGAATATTTTGTTTGGATTTAAAATTCAGTATTGTTCACTATTCATCAAAATAAAAAATTCACAAAAAATACCAAAAATTAATAATAACATAAATTTTATTTTAATCATTCAAATATATTGATTATTTTGAAATATATTCATTTTAAATGTTAAAATCAATTAGATTTAAAATAGGTTATACACTAAAATGTTGTAAAAGTGCCTTAATAAAAATTAGTTTATTTGTGAGAAATTGGGTTTATTACTATCTTATGTTTATAAAATCTAATGGATAGAGAAATATATTTTATTATATATAATAATCATATATATATATATATATATATTACACAAAAATAAATCACCATATTTAATTAATTTAGTTATTTAAAGTTAATTTACATTGGGAGTATAAATATAGTTCCCTATAAAAATTTAACTTTTATATTCAATTGATTCTTAGATTCATTTCTAATTTATTTGTAACAAATAAATTCAAACATGAATTTCAATGGGACATATAATCATATTCATATCATTTAACTTATTGGATAGGTTATATCTTATTATATTAAATAATAATATATTTAATAATATATTCTAGATTGGAAACACTCATTCTTGCGTGCTATTCAAGCCATCGGGGAAAGTCAATCTTGCGTATAATGTATACAAACATCTGTGTTTTGGGTTGATAATGATAAAATTTATTTTGTGGGAAGTGCATGAAAACATGGTGTATTTTATAATTCAATCCAAACATATTACATTAATATAAGAAAACTGTTATTAGTGTTGCATGAAATATACAATATGAGAAAAATAAAATTAAATAAAAAAACATTTCACAAAATCTCAAGGTGTTACATTATTCCCCAATTAAAATATATTTCTCCATAAAAATTAGTTTGTTTTGTTAATTTTTTAATAATTTTATGTTTATTTAATGGAAACACACATCATAAAAATGAACAATAAAACATCATTTACAACTAAAAGTTAGAACCATAACGGTTACCCAGAGAAACACATAGTTGGGATTCCCCAGACGAGAATATATCTAGCATGTGGAAATGTGGACTTGGAGGAAAAGAATAAATATTCATATGTATTTATTTATTTCATCAACCAATGTTTTTTAATGATGAATGTCAATTTTAGGGACTCAATGTCATAAATATGTGTTGATTTAACATGCCATCTATTCTACAAAAATTATGCTATTAAGACAACATTCCATTTTTTGATCACATTCCGAAAATTGAGTAATTCCTTTATTGACCAATATTAAATGGAAATATATGTACTTGATATATTTTATTAATAAAAATTTCCTTCATTAGAGGTGAAATTATCAATTTCTAATTCATAAATTACATTCTAAAATGGGTGTTCTGAAATTTTTTTGATGCAAGAAGTAATTAAATACACATTTTGTTGATCTTAAGAACCATTAAATAAAGGAATGTATAACTTATTATATCTAATTTATTTTTTCAAAATTGATATGGTTAATAAATTATTATCTAAACAAAAAAAAGTAACTCTACTAATTGATCTTCAATATTTATTTATCATTCATAATTACACTATAATTGGGACATCACATAGGCCAGTGGTAGGAATGAAACCCTCATCATTTTCGATAATGGGTTGATGACCTACGACCTAGTTGGATTTTATTTTTTGTCACCCAACATACATGATAATGTTTTTTAAAACCTTATTAATAAAATTTACAAAAAAAATATGATTGAGATCAATGAAATAGTGTTTATAACTAAATATCTTATTAACCTAGGTTCGTAATAAAATATGAATAAATAAATACATCCTCAAAAGTTTAAATTAACGTTTTCAATATTGGGTAACCTTAAGACCCATATAAAATTATAAAATAAAATATAGTGTAAATGTGGTTATGAAATTTTCTAAACAATGATCCCCTATATATCACAATGTTGTTCTTGGTTGTTACATTCAAAACATGTGAATACCTTCATCACATATTCAATTGAAAATGGTTATGACCGGAATTAACATACATGATTACATAATACATGTTCATAAAAATCTATATAATCAATATTTATTTACCAAAAAAATGCATGGTACATAGAAGAAAGAAAAAAACAAGATAAAAAGTCTTCAAAGGTGTAATGTAATGGAGCCCATGGGAATCCCTAATCACAAGGTTCCTTCCCTAGGTGGTCAAAGAATCCAAAATAGATAAGCAGGAAATACTGGTACCTTGGAACGCAATTGATCCATAGTGGTTGTCAACCTTGTTACCCTCCCTCCAGGTGTGAAGAATCAACATCTTTTCATGAATATAACTATAGAATAGTTTAATGATATAAGATAAATACTAGGGGTGTTAGCTTTGCAATGTAGTGAATTACGAATAAATGTTGAATCTATTTTGACTACTCCAAGATCAATGTTCATTTGATTGCAGAGCTAATAGCCCATGATCATCACAATTTCTTTAGGTTGTAGAGCTTTACCCAATCCAAAACACGATGAAAGGACAATGATAATAAATCCCATGTGGTCATGGACCAATACATATCCCTTCATAATACCCAAATAACATGATCCATATGTATTTAATTTTGAACTTGGTTGGTTGGGGTTCCATTGAACCCAGTTTACTTGCTTTGAAATATGAGTGTGAGTGTTTTTGGGAAGGCTATAATGATCTGGAAGAGAGTGGGATATTTTGGACACTCCATGAAGAGATAAAAAAATCACAGAGAAAATTCTGGGTATAAGGGATCAGTTTCATCCCTAAGAATTGTACTACCTCATGACATACCTTGTTTCTAGATTGACACATGAACCATCAAGTATATTGGATCAATTACTTAAATCAGAAAATTTTGTAAACATCATCAGTGATAAAATAAACAACCTATCAAAAAATCCCAATTTAGTGAAAATATAACCAGTACTATCCAATATTCTTATTTGTATCCCACATATCATTTTCCAAACAACAATATCTTAACATAATGAATATATTCATGTTTATCATCCCTTTTTCAAAATACCCCCTTTTCATCAAATCGCTTTACTAGTCTGTCAGAAGCAATCAACATAAACTAGTAAATATCGAGAGAAAAACCTATGTAGAACAATCCATGTATATTTATTCATTCATATATCATGATTTTTAAATCCAAATACATAAAAACATTGATTATTCCACATCATCTATAATCCTCAAGGAGGATACCTAAACCTATTAGTTAATACATCTTTATTTTTAGATTTCATTTATAGTCCCGTCATCATTAGAAATTTAACCATTAATCGCAACACCTTGTTGATTCTATTCCTAAGCATTCCCATTATGAAATTGATTTTCATAATGACAATTAATTCCAAACATAAATCATTTTAATTTTTATGGTGTCTTAGGGAGGGCAATATTCCCATCCATTCAACTAACCAAACACTAAATTTTTTCTTTTCTAGTTACATGCTTTGTTTCATTCACATACATAGTCAAAACACCATCATGATCCTCTAAGAAATTCTCAAAGGATAATCTTTCTACATTCACAATAGAAAGGAAATTTAATAATAATTCCACTATTTTTTTCACTACCAGAACTCTCAGAGAACTGTTTCCTTCTATTCCCTGGTGAGTATGAGAGTTGGTTAATGTACACATTATCGATCATCTTCTTTTAAAACTGATTAGGAATTATCAAAACATCCTTAAATCTAGTGATCATATCACTGTACATATCATCTAGATATTTTCTATCATATGAAACATTATTCACATTCTTTATTATTCCCTCCATTTAATAAATCACATATGAATTGAGTAATAAAGGATTATCATATAGAGGAATAACATAATAATGAAATAAAGTTATATGACTTCTGAAAAATAAAATTTTATTATATTGTAAAACCTCATGTTTATCCTTGGTTATTTGTATGAAACTTCAATTTACATCCAATCTGATTGTTCATGAACCAATTATAAATTTATAAAGCGAATCTCCTAGGAGTTTCAAACCAGGTTTGCAGTAGGGATCTGTATTGAGTACTAGGTTACGCCGAGTCATGCTAGACACATATTTTCGAAATTGTTACTCTTAGGTACACCTATTCTAGAACCAATTTCAGTTTTAAATTAAACAAATTGATCTATTTCAATGAAACCAACCATTCTTTATTTTAACAAAATTATACTATATCTTCCAAAATGTTAATTCAACCATATACATATCCTTAGATACATACCCAGACATATAATTAGAAATATACCTAAGGATATCACTAAATTTATCTCGTATTAGATTCCAAAGGTTGACTAATAATTATCTTCGATACAACCTATAGTGAAAAAGTCGTAACATACATAGAAATTACATAACTTTTGTAAAGTACATAAAAAAAATACAAACAAATGTCGAAAGTCCAGATTAATTTAGTGACTTTGGAAACATGGAATCAAAAACACCAACTCTTAAACATGAAATATTATCTCCCACTAGTTTATCTACAAATAGAACCCAAATAGCAATATCATAAATGAAATATATTTTCATAACAAGGTAAAGTAAACATAAAAAGGTGTGTTCTTAGATGCTCAAAAAGGATAAACAAGGGAGACATTTAAACATAATCATGAGCATAAGGTTAGGAAAATATGATCATGAAATTATAATATCATACCCTACTTATCAAAGATTTTGAATATTAATCATGGAATAAAGATTGGAAGGTCATGAGACTTGAATAATATGGAAATAATGAACATAATCTAGGAAATCAAAACACAGGAATAGATCATAGATTTGTAGAAAAATATAATCATATCGTATGATTTTAAAATATTTATGGAAGTTCATTCAATGCCATCTTATTAGCATGTATGCAATCCCCACACCATCTTGGTAGTCATGGTTCACTCACATGGCCATCTTAGTAGCATGAGTTCACTCCTCATACCATCTAGGTAGTCATGGTTCACTCCCATGTCCATCATAATTTATCTAAGGAGATATAAATCATTACCCAATTCATTAGATAACGATATATATCCATCAAATATCATAATGAAACCATACATTTATGAGGCTCAAGGCCATTAAAAATCATATCATAATCCTTTTGGATCAAAATATGAGATGTAACTACACAATTAGTAGAGGGGGTGAATTTTATGTTTAAAAAAATTCGTTTTTAACCTTAACGAATCATTGTTTATCAAATCTAAACAAAAAATATTCACAAAATCCCTGACTATATTTAACAAAGTGATCTAAAGGGCCCAAGGTCTAAATATAATGATAATATAATGAACTACAAACACATGTATACATTAGTACAATTATACTTTAAAGCACAGAGAATTGTATATCATAGCTAATATAACAAAGAAAGTGAAAGAAAGTTACAAATTCAAAATTTAATAAAAAATGCAGTGAAATTTAAAGAACATGTAATTAAACTTGTAATATAAGGGTAATTAAAATCTTTTATACCAAATATAAGGGTATCTAAAAGCCTTGGATAGTGTCCCTTGAATTATACTTTCCTAAAAGTCTTTTTTACCCCCACTGGGGTAATCCCTCGATATGATGATTGGAAACTATCTTTTTATCCCCATACGCCCTTAATATGATAGGTGATCAAAACTTCTATGTTCCTTCAACTTGGAATCCCTCAATTAAGCAGTTTACTGGAACCTTTGTCTTCCATCAGCTTGTAATCCGTTAATTGTATATTGAAATAATTGGAATTTCACTAGGAAAACAATGCTTTTTGAATATTTAAATAGGTGGAACAAGATTTTCACAATCTAAACTCTTCAATGATTTCGCACGAATAAAATCTTGAAGAGCTCTCATAGTGTGTCTATTCTCCCAAAACATCACATCTTTGATTACATTCAATTGATTGGAAATTTATAGGCAAGATCTCTCGCGGTCACATTCTCCTCAAATGATCATGTTTTTTCTTGAAATATCAGAGGGACTTGGATAGGTGGTATTTGTTACAGTCATATTGAAATTAAAACAACGATGATATTTAGTAAAAAAATAATTGTCACACGTAACATTATATTTTCAATAATATGTAAGATTCTAAAGATAAGAAACATTAAATTAAGGAAACAGAGTAGCATTAATAAGGCTATGAAATAATTTCATTAAAGAAATATAGATTCTTTAAGAATGATAAAAAATTATAATATTAGGGAAATATCATAAGCTTATGAAAGTTATGGAAACATTAAGAAAGATATGAAATCATATCCTAAGAAACATAAGAATCAGATCTAGAAATTATTGAGAATAAGAATTTAAGAAACAATGTGATTCCAAATAATTTTTTCAGAGCGATTTGGAATATAATAAGTAGGGTAATTTAAAATAGGGTTATCTATGTGATCTATGATTTAAGGAACATGGTGATTCAAAATCATTTTTTCTGAGAAATTTGGAACCTAAGAAATATGGTGATTTAGAATAAGTTTTTCTAAGTAATTCAAAATCTAAATAACACTTTGATTCATAGTTGAAAATCTAGGTGAATCTGAATGAATTAAAGTATCATATTTTGAGAAAGTTTATGATTTTTAGAAAGTGTATGATCTATAAAAACTATATGATATTTATGAATAGGTATGATCTTTAATAATTATAGTATCTATTCAATCATAAGGAAATGATTGTTAGAGTTATCTAGGAAACATAATGAAAAACATTATAAAGCATGAGTATGTCTTTAGATGTTCATTTATATAAATTTCCTTAAATATATAAGGTATTATTATGGCTATGTGTGTGTGATTTCCAAAACATAATGCAATTGAATAAATTAATTTTTTTAATCAACAAATTGATGAAATGAAATGGGTATCATAAACATGTAATCATATCACAAACTATATAAATGATAAGAGTTTCATAATTATTCCATAAAATCATAACAACTTATAAGAATTGAGGTACAATGTAATATAACCGATTAAAGGGAAATCGGTTTCATAAAAATCATTCAACCAAAAAATTAACCATTAAGAGAGAGAATATGAATGGAAACATTGAATCATTTACATAAAAAAGAATACGTAACACAATCATATATCATCTAATATAGGAAATAATTTTTAAATATCTTTTAAAACCATTTCTTGAGGATGATATCCGTTCCTCATTAAAAAATGATTTTAAAAGCATAAAATATTTTAAATACATTTTTCATTGGATTTATATTGAAAGAATATATTTAAGGAATGAAATAATTAAGAAAAAATTTACCCTTCAAAACATTTAAAATATTCTTGAAATAATTTTTAAAATCAATTTCTATTAAAACATATAAAATTAGATTCAAAAAATTTAATAAACTTTTTTCATTTAAAACAACAATAAAATACTAATAAATATTGAAGAAGTTTGGAAAACAATTTCATTTAAAATAATATTAAAAAATATAATATAATATTGAAAATGATTGGATAACCAATTGTTTTAAAAACCATTAATAACATATATTGAAATAATGATTTTTTTAAAACGATTTATTTTAAAATTCATTGATAAAAATATATTTGTCTATGAAAACAATAAAAAAATAAAAATAACTTCTCTATGAAAATGATATTAAATTATATGTTCAATACATTTTTTAAAATGTTTTTGAATACATGTTTTTAAAAATAAATCTATTTTGTTACCGAAGAGAGAAATTCTACCATATTGTTATTCAAAACCTTATCTTACTCATCATAAATAACAAAGATAAGAAAAATCACACTATTACATAATGATATATTGAAATAAAATAGGAGGAAAGAATTATGATTTTTTTTATATATGGATCACAATATTTCATCAATGGAATAATAATCATTAACATTCCCAGTAAAAGATGAGATTGTTTCAATAAACAATTACCACATGGTAACATGGGATCATTCACTCCATGTAATAAAATAGAATTAAATGAAACATAAAATATCATGAAAATATAGAAATTTATGATATAACATGTAAAATTTATTTCTATTCACCATTATGAAAAATGTATGTTCATAACAAGACATATTTCTAAAAGAAATAAAATTGAGAAAAACCTATCATACTAATTTGGTATCATTTGAATGATAAAACCCATGAAATAAATATATTATAATAGATATGTAAATAATAATAAATTTAATAATATTAATTAATTAATACATTCATGGGAAGTATAAACACTATTCAATAAATAATAATGTTGCTAACATGGCTTGTATATCCTAGATATAAAAAAGTGATATGAAATTCCCTTACAAGGTGTCTTTACTCTCATCATACTCTGACAAATCACACATATTAATAGTATAAGTTTATTATAAATCTATAAAAGAACCATAATATTATACTTAATTCCATATATGGTTTTATTATGACTTTATATTTGTAACATCTTGAGTTTTAAAAAAGAAACACTGTATTCAATAGCGTACATGATACGCTACATCATGCATAAATGAAAAATTAAATATTATTATTTAAAGTTACCATTATTACCTAGTCATTTGATTGAAGGGAATTAATAGTATCAATAAAATTATTTAAATATTGTTTCCACATGTTTAAATAATGATTCATTGGTCACCAAATTTATTATTAACGGAAATAAAAACCAATTGAATATAAAGAATATGTTTTTAGGAAAACCTCTTTAAAAAGAGAATAATTGTGTTTATAAAGTAATATCACACTTTATGGATTTTTAATTAATGAAAAATATATGTTATTTTTTCAATGTAATTTTTTAAATTAATCTTATATGTTTTGAAGATATCATATAACAACAGATTCATTTTTTTGGATAAAGAAGTTATTTTCTAAAAAAACAGGTTTACCGATTTTTGATGGAGAACACTTATTATATCATGTTTTCTTCACTTTTATATATTATATTTGAAAAAATAAATTTATTTTTTAAAAGTCGAACATCAAAATTGAATTCAGTTGAAATTTTGTTATTTTGACGATTAAATCTATATTTTTATGTATAGTGAAAAATTCTACATTTTAATTAAAAACTACCATTTCATCTAGTTTATTTATATATATAAATAGTCCTTTTAATTGGTTTTAATGTTTAATTGGATTATGTTTTTCTTTTTTAATCCAATTATATTCCTTGGAAGTAATTTCACACTTAAATTGGAGATAAACACATGTTGATATTTTGATAGTTCTTTGTTTTTTTAAAACATGCTTCCCGGTTTTGACAATGGGTACTAATATTAAATTAATTAATAAAAAATATGTATTTTGAATATAGAAAAATAGATACCATATTTTGAATCAGATGGTCCAAATTTCATCAATATGAACGTTTTCATTTGGAAAATTTTGAATAGTAACTTCCGAAATAATTTTTATTTACCAGGGTTAAAGAGTAAATTAGGCAAATAAGGTTAATAATAATATTATAAGAACATGATACCAAAAAAAAGTATCCTAAGATTATTGGATGACACATGGTTTATCAAAAAATTCCATAGGGTGATCTTTTGGAATTTGGGAGCTACATGGGTGTGAAAATGACATGTTAAAAAAATTTATTTAAATTAATGGAAAATATTACATAAACATATATCATTTTTCTAAAAAAAAATTGAAGTGAGGTTATATAAGTTATATCTTCAACTTTAAATAGTAACTATAATAATAGAAATAAATACTAAATCATGGTATTTTATTTATAATTTTTAGAGTTTAAATAAATAAATTTTATTAAGACACAATGATGATGTAATGATTGCTTCATAAATAAAAGATTCAAGTAAATAATATTATTGGTATTATAATAAAAATTATTTTACATAATTTTTTTCATCAAATAATTTTATTTATGAATATGAAATGTTATTTGGATATTAAATTATTTGGTTTGAATTTATCTCTATGTTTCATTTTTATTAAAATTCATCAATGTGAATACTGTAAAAATTGACATAATTGATTTTTTTTTTATAAAAATGATAAATTATTAAATTATTTAGAATTAATAAAAATATTTTAAAATAACAATGTGATTATTATATGGTCTAAATATTTATTAATTGTACAATTATGGGTAATTTTCCTCATATAAGTAAAATTAATAGCTTCATAACAATTAAAAAGTTGTTACCACTTTTAAAATAAAAGTTAATAATTAAAAGTAAACAAAAAAAAATAAGGATTAAAATAAACTCACTACATATCTAAAAACTATTTTATGAGATTATTTTGATGTAAAATTATACTATCCTATCCAAATATCATGTTGGATCAACGAGGATTAAAAAAATAATTTATATTAATTTAATATTTTAATACATTCTAAGGGTGTCCCTCCCCTCTCCTATAAAATGGTACATGAACCTATCTATTAATCACACTTCAAAAGGATATTATGTCATTGAATATATATCCAAGAATATTTATATAATCACTCCCCACATTCTTGAATCACAATTTTACACAGAACACCATTCATAGATGTGTTTTTGTGATGTTGAATGGTGTTTAACCGAAGAAAAGCTATCATTTTATTTTAGTGATTCTATTTTGTTTCTTCTTAGACGTATTAAAATCTCATCCAAACAAGATGATATAATAACTCTGCTATAATAAATTTACATAGGTGTTATTATTTTAATAAAATCCTCAAAATCCATATCTACATCCTTCAAATTGGAACAACATTAATCGTTTATGCATATGGGTGAATTATCACCTCCCGGAACCGATTTAGTTTGTATTCCATTAACATCAATTAATTTTTTTTATAGTGAAGTAATTAATCAACATATGTAATTATCATGACATATTAATCATTATATGATATTAATATTTCAATTACAATCTTACATTAGTGTGCATAAAAATGATAACGTCATTCTTGCCTACATATGAACAATCACCTCATGAGGCAGTGTGACTCATTTTAATTAATTATATCACTTTTATGATATATAGGATTATGAAAATTATTATTATTATTTTAATAATATCATGATCATTCTGGATAGATAAAATTATAATTCGTTTATTTCCATACTGATCAATGAAAAATGGGAATGGTACTCATGCGCACGTAGGACCTACCGTCTCCTTGATTATAACAATGTTCTTTTTTCATAACCATATGTAATGGTTTAAATTAAAACATATGTGTTTTGTTTAAATTTAATTAATATTTCACGATTTTTTTTTTCATGATGGACTTATGACCCCATGTACTAGTCACATCATGCCAAGTTCATTTTCGACTCAAGAACTGAATATCGACAAAATGTCCCACATGAACTCAAATAATTAACTAA
Organism: Viscum album; assembly: GCA_963277665.1. Lineage (NCBI taxonomy): Eukaryota > Viridiplantae > Streptophyta > Magnoliopsida > Santalales > Viscaceae > Viscum > Viscum album. The sequence goes on along the minus strand of OY728127.1, from coordinate 1,204,986,946 downwards.
TTGATATAACATTGTAATAAGTTTTGATATAATAATAATAAACATAAAAAGGGTCTTAATCATGTATAAATTAACCTAATATTATTATTTTGGAAGATAAATAATGAACAAGACTTTTCGAACTCATGGTAAGGGAATTTCTAAACTCAAATTCAATTAATTTTGTTTTTTGCATACTTCATTGATTATATTATTCCAAATTATATGTGGAATTAATGTTTATTTATTTATGTTCTAATTAACACTTCCCATTGTGTGGATATTCTATTGCTACACCTAATCTCCAATTGATAAATTCTTATATCGTTTATACAAGCTTTGATAGGGGAATCATAACTCAATCTCCATTGAGTTAATTATTAATGTCATTTTATTTGTTTTTCCTAGAATGTGTGTGAATGACCTCCAATTGTTTTGCACATAATATAAACTTAAATTGGATTTATTTATATTTTTTAGACATAATAATGTCATTTATATATCCTTAATCTAATGATATGATATTTTTAAGGGACTTCATCCCAATATCCTTTCATTGAGGTGTATTTTGTTTTATATAAGACTTTCATTTATATGGTGTATAAAAAACCCATTTGACATTTAATTTCATTCAATGTTTTTCAAAAGGAATATTTTATTAATGAATGGTTTTACTAAACAACAACATTAATGTTTCATTTTAACATACACAGTGATTATGACATTTCCACCACCGTGAGCATTATTTGATGTTTGGTTTCCTCTACTTGCTGAAATGTTTTAAATAGAAAAGTAAATACTATATTCTTTTTTGGTCTTTTGGTATCAAAAATGGTTTTGTTAATGGATTTATTATATCAAAATTTCTTCTTATGTTTTCAATGTGGAAATTTTATTATTCTTTTATGATTGTACATGCGTTTTGATTATGTTATGGTATTTGGGAATTGCTTATGAATATGGGTTGTTCCGTGGTAAACCAAGGGTGGGTGATCCAATGATGGATCTATAATTAATTGGGTTATGTGATGGAGGTAAACACTAAGGTTTCTACTAAGTGATTTAGTTAATGCACTATCATGGGTATTCCAAATTCAACGATGAAGGTTACTCTATATGTAGCTCTGAAAGATAAATTGTATGTATGTTATGGATGTAGTAAGTTACCTTAATGATTTTTGATTTCAAATATTTATTCACAAATATTGTGATTTTATGAGGTATGTTAATGAGCTTATGTTTTAAGAGTCCAATATATTATTTCACGGAATTGTCTACATTCATGGTCTAATGTTTTCTTTCTTTATTTTATACCCCTTACTGAACTTTTTTTTTCTCATCCCATGTTTATGAAATATTTTTCACAGGGTATAAAAAAGGGTAATAGAAAGGAATAATTCATGATGATTTTCATCAAGAAATGAATTATTGGTTTATTTAAGGAGTTTCCTTATTATGATAAAAATCGTAGAAGTGTCTACTTTGTAATATTTGAGATGAAATGTATTAATAAAGACCCAATTAATAAAAAATACAATCCTAAAAAGATTTTCGATGTGAATTAAAGTTGAAATATCGACTTATCTAAATATTATGTAATGTTTTAAAAATGGGGCATTATAGTTGGTACCAGAGGTCAGTTTAGATAAAATTATATATTATGGTGTTATTTAAGAACAAGATACATATTATATATAACTACAATGGTTAGCATATTAGAAAGTGTCATAGTTATTTTAGATAAGTTGAATGAGTTTAAGATTACATGAATAAGTATACAGTAATGTTTACCCTCCTCAAAATATAGTATGTGATGGTATACTGACGATAACCTTTTTGGTTCTATTAAATGTCTTGATCTAGCAGGAAACAATGTAACAATCAAATGTAATGGAATATGTGGTTGTTCTATGAAAATGAAACCAAATGAAATGAGAGCTACAATAAGAACGCTCTTGGTTACTCAAAACCATGTATAATAATGATTAACCACATTATACTTGGTGATATTCTAATTCACCATATATGAGAGAAACAATTCCATTTGGATGTTCGAGTAATAATCATAAACGTAATTATATTCACCGATATATGTGTCATGTATGTGAAATGATAAAACTAGGAAAATGTTTTAAATGTTATTGGAAGATTATATAGATCTGTTAATGAAGGTCACAAAGCAATAACAAGATATTGTAAACGGAATTGTTTAGTTGACTCTATGAAAGGGAATGCCGTTATTTCCGAGTTATCATTTGAATGATTTAAATGTGCAGAGTACGATAATTGTTAAAATATATGTCATATGAAGAAGTTTTGGAAATTAGATTATCAGGATAGTAAAAATATATGTTTAATAATACCTAATACTATTCTAATTGATGATGAGGAAAATGAAAATGACCAATGAAAGGTATAAATTATTTAATAGTATATTTTTTGAAAATATTTAATCTTAAGACATGATTCATAATTTTGTTTTAGGAAAGATTTATTACAGAATAAGCTGGAAGAACATATTTATGAGATCAGGAAGAATTATGGATGATTAAGAAATCAAAATTTTAGAAATTTTAGAGTTATGTTATATCTATGGGTGATAAAATGTTTAAATGTTTTAATTCTCTTTCGTTGATGTGATTATATTGGAGGGATTTTCTCTAGTATGTGTAACCCCGATGTTTGTTATGTGAGAATGATATTTGAGGATGATTTACCATATCTTTTATGGATATAATTGTAAAGAATATTTAGGGTTTACATTTTCCTTGATTACGAGGTAATTATAGTTTATAACATTTTGAGATACAAAATGAAAGTTTTGAGATAAACCCGAGGTTAAAATTTGTTATGGTTATTTTTGCATATTTTATCCCATTTTTTGAATGTTTTATGATTTATATTGTTTTTGAAAATGTATAACCAACAGAAATGGTGACAACCCGTCATGTTAGAAAAGGCAAAGGGAATCAAACCCACATCTAAAGTGAGATAAGGTGTTATCTCCTACCACTATCCTACATGAGGTCCCTTGTAGTTATGACTTTTAATTTTTATATAGCTTATTAAATGGAATCATAATACGTTGATTTTGGTAACCTATGATTTATCAAATGGATATACTTGGTATTGGTAAAATGATTTTGGGATTAATTGATAAATTACATTTTATAAGGCGCTCAATATTTTGGGAACTTAATATGATTATGGTAAATAGAATACTATGAGATTAAATTGGGGAATAATGGTTGAATTATATTTTAAGACTAATATATGACTTTAATTGTTGAATTATGGGGAATTAGAGTGTTTAAAGAGATGATTATCCAATTATGAATAAAATGTGATTAGGTTAATTGCATTTTTCTATGAGTCATTATGACCTATTTGTGTTATTTCGAGATTACTGTTAAAATTTATCCGGAAATATTATATGATCAATAAATAGGATTTTTGATTTCAATCCTTTTTTGGATTATTTTGAGGTATTTTATGGACATTTATATATTGAATGGCCTTTGTCGAACTTTGGGTATTACAGTTTAATTTTGGAGATTAAAAGTTCCCTTTATTCTTATAACAAATTATGCTTTTGGGGGTATTATCTGGTCATTTACTAATAAAATTGGTTTGGTTAATGTTTCAAGATAGGATGAACATATAGTCAATATTTTGTGGTTCATGTTATTCTCAACAAGTTGATTTTAGTTCTTCATGTGTGTCCAAGTCATGTTCAATATTTTGAAGAAAATACGAGTTTGTGGTAAAATCTTATTAAATGATGAAACTATACTTGTAAGGTAATTATGTTTCCTTATGTTTTCAATGACGCTCGTAAATAAATTCCTCAACATTATGAAAAGGACCATAAAAATTGTTGTCTCTTTACTTTTCTTACTGGGAAATCAAAGTCCATTTAACCCATCAAAGGTTTTTGGTTTTTTGATTGTTAATTTTCTCCTGATCATGACTTCTAGCACCCACGATCAGAATATGATGGTTAATTTTCTCTTCCAGATCCATGTTATCCTATATAGAACACTAGTTTTTTTTAAAGCAGTTATCCATTGTACATCACTTACTATATTTTAAAGTGAATGTTTTGTTGGCTCTTTTTCCATTGTGGGATTTTAAATTAAGATTCCATGACCAATTTTAAAACTATGAGGAATCAATTCCCAAATGGGTGAAGGATGTGACATAATGAGTTTTATTAAATACATAGTATGTTCCACAGCAAATATGATTTACAACATTGAGCTTAAACAAATATCTAAATATTATTATTTAAATGTTACTATTATAACCTACCTGTTGGAATAGAGGGAATTAATAGTATCAATAGAATTAAGAAAATATGTTTTACACATATTTAAATAAGGTTTAATTGGTTACCAAGTTTATTATAAATTGAAATAAAAACCAACTGAATTAAAATTATGCGGTTTTAAAAAAACCTATTTAAAAAAAGAATAATTGTGTATATAAATTCAAATCACTCATTGTGGATTTTTATTTAAATAATAACATATGTTATATATTCAATTTTATATATTAAATTAGTCATATATTTTTTCTAGATATGAAATAAGAACAAATTCATGATTTCGAATAGAGGAAGCGTTTTAAAAAAAATATCGTTTACCGACTTTTAATGGATAAACCTTTATAAATTTATTATTGTCACTTTTATATGTTATATGTGACAAAATTAAGTTCTTATTTTGAAATGGGACATCAAAATTTACTACGGTTGAAATTTTTTATTTTTCTGATAAAATCCATAATTTTATAAATATTGAAAATACGACATTCTTATTAAAAATAGGCTCTTCATCTAATTTATTTATATAGAAACATTGTACATACCAATGGTTTTATAGTTTAATTGGATTATTTTTTATCATTTAATAAAATTATGGTTATTGGAACTAATTTTACTTTCAAATTGGTTATAAACTTATGTCAATCATTTTATAGATTTTACTTCTTAAAACTCCGCTTTCAGGTTTTGACAAAGAGAATTAATTTCTAAATAACTAAAACAATTTATATGTTTTGAATTTTAAAAAATGGATTTCATATTTGGAATTATAATTTAATTTTTTAAATATTTTCCATTTATTTTTGGACATTATGAATTGTAACTTCAATATTTATTTTTATTTACCATGATCAAAGGGTAAATTGGATAAATAATGGTAAAAATAATATTATAATAAAATAAAAATACCAAAAAACGTGTCCAAATCTAATTGTATGAGTCATGGGTGACCAATAATATCCGTAGGTAGAACTTTTGGCATTTGGGATCCACATGGGTGTCAAAATGACATGTTATTATAATTAATTTAAAGTAAAGGGAAATAAAACATAAAAATGTATCTGTTTACTAAAAAAATTTGAGTTGGGGTAATACAAGTTATATGTTATACTATAAATTTTCATTAAAAAGATAAAAATATTCCCTATATAATAGTATTTTATTAATAATTTTTACAGATAAAACAAAAAAAATTAATTATGACACAATGATGATGATGTGATCGTTTCATTAATAATAGATTCATTAGGATGATATTATAAATATTAAAATAAATATTATTTTACCTAATTTATGTCATTAATTTATTTTTTAGATTAATATGACATGTTATTAGACCATTCAATTATTTTTATGATGTTATATCACTGTTTTTATTTTATTTAAATTTAATAAAATGAATAGTTTAAAAATTGTCACAATTAATCTTATATAAAAATAAAAAATAAATAAAAAATATGAAAATAATAATATTTTTTAAAATCAAAAATAGATTATGAAATAGTCTAAAAGATCAATAATTTTCCAATTATGGGAATTTTATACCATATAAGTAAAATTAATTGCCTCTTAACAATTAATCATTGTTACAACATTAAAAATTAAAAGAGAATAATAAAGTGTAAACCGAAAAGGTTTGTTTTAAAATAAACTCTATACGTGTACAAAAACTACTTTATGATGGTATTTAAATACATAATCATCTTATAGTAACCATTTCTCATGTTTAATCCACTTTTATTAGACGAATAATTTATAGTAATTTAAAATTTTAATACATTCCAAGGGTGTCCCTCACCTCTTCTATAAAGAGTATCTCATCCCTATCTCTTACTCACACATTAAAATATTTTTAATTCATACAATAACTATCCAAGACTCTTCTTAGAACCCCTCTTAGCATTATTGAATTCATATTTTAGGCAGAACACCCTTCATCGAGGTGTTTAGGTATTTTCCAAAGGCGATCAACTGAAGAAGATGTATCTTTTTCTTTAATAGTTTCTATTTTGTTTCTTCTTGCAAATACACAAGTATAATCCAATAATTATGAGAAAATATATATAGTATCCCCAATATAATAATATTTTATTATGATAATATCATTCCCAAAATCCATCTCTACATCAATCTAATGCGAAAGGAATTAATCATTCATCCGTACATGTGAATTAACACCTCCACAGCCCGATTTAGTTTTTTTCCACTACTGGTTATTATGATGGGTTATAATGATGGATTTAATCTTCATATGTGGTATTAATGACATATTAATCATTATAATGTAATAATATATCAATTAACCTCTTACTTCCATTTTCATAGAAATGATACTTTCTTTCATTCGTTTGTTTGAACTATCACCTCCACAAAGTGGTGCGACACATTTTTATTAATTATATAACTTGTATAATATAAATATGTTTATTTTAATTATTATGATGGGTTTAATAATATAACTACCATTAATTAATTATAAAATAATAATTAACATATTTCCATAATGATCAATGAATAATGGAAACATTACTCATGCGTACGTACGACCTACCATCTCTAGGATTATAACATTGTTAATTTTTTATAACCATAATTAATGATTTTAATTAAAAAATATGAGTTATTTGTAATAAAAATAAATATTTCATGAAACATATTCTACATATGATGAATATATGACCACATGGACTGGTGACATCATACCATGTTCATTTTTGAATTATTAAACGATTATCAACAAAACACCCGATATGAATTCAAATAATTAACTAATTATTATATCATGGTCAAAAGTTATGTAGATAGAATAATAAAAATGAAAATGGTTTGGTTTCAATTATAAATTAACTTATGTTTATTATTTGTAAAGAAAAAAATGAACAATACATTTCATACTCAAGTTAAGGGAATTACTAAACTCCATTTCCACTCATTTTCTTTTACGCATACATCATTGATTATATTATGACATAATTATTTTTGGAATAAATATTAATTTATTTATGTTCTAATTTCAACATCCCTTTTTGTGGTTATAATTATTCTAATCATAATCACCCCGTTGAGAAATTCTTATGTCATTTATACAAACATTTAAAGGGAAATCATAAATCAATATCGATTCAATGAGTTAATTATCGATGTCACTGTTTTGTTTTTCCAAGAATATGTGTGAATGCCCTATAATTTTTTTACACATAACATCCACTTATATTGTGTGTATTTATTTTTTTCACACATACTTAGGTCATCAATTTATCCCTAAACACATGATATTATATATGTAATGGACTTTATCTCAATATACTATCATTATGACATATTTTTATTAGTATAAATCCTTCTTTGATACATTGAATAATAAACCCCTTATAAATTTAATTAAATAATTTTTTTTTAAATTTATTTACTAAATGATAGAAGGATCATTTCTTTTCAATATACACAGCGATAATGACCCTTCTGGAACCATAATAATAATCTGATATTTGGTTTCCTCTATAAGGTGTAATGTTTTTAAAAAGAAATGTACATAACATATTCATTATATTCATTTAATGGTATTGTTAATGGTTTTGAGAATATATTGGTTATATAAAAATTATGTATAATGATTGCAATGTGGAAAAGTTTTTTCTATTGTAATTCAACATGTGTTATGATTGTGTTATGGTTCTTGGGCATTGCTTATGTATACGAGTGGTTCCATGATAAAATGAGGGAGTGTGAGCCTGTGATAGCTCTCCATTGCATTGGGTAACATAAGTGAGGTAAACATTGAGGTTTCTCTTAAAAGATTTAAGGGATATACTATATTGGGTATTCCAAACATAACCAAGAAGGTTACTCCCTATGTATTGGTTAAATCTATAATGTAATTATGTTATATATTCCACAAGTTACATTTATGATATATCATTTCAATGTTTTATTAATAAATCTTATAATATCATGAGGTATGCTAAGAATAATATGTTTTGGTGTGAAAAGTAGGATTTCATTGATATGTAAGTATTTATGGGTTAAAGTTTTCATTCCTTATTTTATATCCCTTATTGAGTTTTTATGATCATCCCAAGTTATTTTAAATGTTTTTTATAGGGTATATGGAAGGGTTAGAGAAAGGATGAAGTCAAGAAGAATTTTATCAAGAAAATAATTATAGTTTTATTTAAGTAGTTTTGTTTTTGGGAAAAAATTAGACATAATAGAAGTGTCTAATTGGAAATATTTGAGATGAAATGTATTAATAATGGCCTAATTCTTTAAAACCCTAAACCATAAAATATCCTACATTGGAAAAAATGTAAAATATTGAAATACGTCAAGAGTATGTAATGTTTTAAAGCTAGGGTCTTATAATATTTTCCCCATTTTAGTATTACTATATTAAGGTTTCTCTTCAGGTAATATCTTATTTGTTATTCCCAAGTGTGTTAATTTTTTATATATTTTTCCCTTATCTATATATCATGATTTACAGAATAGATAACATGATATAAAAACATTAATATTCAGTACCTGTGTATTATAATAATAGGTGGGATACATAAGTATGGTGTGGAATACACCATTCAGTGAGATGGTAGGTCATACTTACTCCTGAACATTGTTTCCATTTATCTTGTATCATTCAAATAAGTAATGTAATTGAGATATATGTATATATTTATATAATAAAATTATTATATCATTATTATGTCACATATATCATATTTTTTCACTAAATACATCCTTATTAAATTCCATGTACTGTCTGAACTATTCACATCCCTTTGACGGGATGGTATCAACACTTCATCGACAAAAATAATTAATAAATCATAAAGAAATTATAAATATCATTAATATTATATAGAAACATATTTTTTCAACATAATTCCCACCACCAGGGGAGGTAATTGAAAAATAAAAATCATTATTTCATGAGTTCATTGTTTGTTGTACACATATACAATATATTTCTTACCCATTAGATGGATTTGTGTGTAAGTATATGTTGAAACCGTAACATAAAAAAATATCAGTTTGTTGGGGTTACTTTTTTTATAATAATGTAATAAGACGAGTGAAAATAGAAGAGAATGAATATATGATAAATGAGCTTAAGTGAGGATGTTACCTCTTCTTTGGATAACTCCTTTTGTATTTTACCAAATTGGTCTCAGGGTTTTATTTCATCCAAAATGGGGAATTAAATTTGGAAGGTATGGATGTTGGCAAGTTAACATGGTAGTGAATGTCTGAATCTATGTGGTTTGAGAGAATTTAGGGTAGGGGATATGTGGTAGCCGTTTATAGGGGAGTGAAAGGACTCACATTGTATTTTTGATAACAAGTTAGGTATACCCAAGTTTTTTCATGAAAAAAGACATCTAAAATTGAAAAAATAAATAATGGAAGGTTAATGGTAGAATAATTTCCATACAATGTGGTTTTGTAAATGTAGATATGATAATTAGTCAGAAAAGTTTATGGTTTCTCCCTTGTTAAGCTTAATTTTTTTTCCTTCATCATTGAAATTAATTTTAATTACCTTTACTAGTATTTTTGGTAAAACCACCATATTGAAATTATTTGAAATTATAAATTATGTTTATTAAAAATACTGAATCAATTTTTTCAAATTTCAATAACATAAGCGGTTTTAATTAATTTCAATATAATAATATATAAGGGAAGACAATACAAATTTATATGGTAAAAATGTTTAAATGTTTCCTATCTATTTATATTCAATTTCAATGTGAAATTGATTAAAATTATATATATTTTATTATTTGATAAAAATTTATTCTAGTTAAAATTTAAAACCTTTTAGTAAATTTTTTTAACAATATAAATAATTTAGTTGAAAATTATGTTTTGACATAAAATTCAGTATTTTTCACTATTCGTCAAAAAATGAACATCATAAAAAAATACCAAAAATCATCCTAATTTTTTTTATGTTCCTCATTAAATTATTATGTTTATTTTGAAATATAATATTTATAAAATTTAAAATTATTTTATTTAATATAGGTTTCCAATTAAAAGGTGGTAAAAGTTCCCAAATAAAAATAAATGTTTTTCTGTGAGAAATTATGTTTTTTCCAATATTATGATTATATAATACATTGGATTTATTAAAATATGTTGTTAGATTTAATATATATATATATATATATTAAAATAATATCAAATAGAAATTTTAATTTATTTAATTTATTAGGATCAAATATATTTGTGAGTATAAATTTTTTTTTCAATAAAAATATTACCTCAATATTTAATTGGTTCATATATTCACTTCTAATTTAATTAAAACTAATTTATTATACCATGTATTTTAATATGTTAGTAAATAAACTTAATAACTTTAAAATTAATGGCTAGGTTATATCTTTTGTATTAAATAATTATATTTTAAATAATATATTATAGTTTGGAAACACTCGATCTTGTGTGTAACAGATGACATCAGGGAATGTCAATCATATGTGTAATGTATTCTATCCTTGATGTTCCATATAGATCACGTTAGAATTTATGTTGATTTGGGTTCTTATAATATGGTGTTGTTTATAATGAAAGACAAACATAGTGCTTTAATATAAAAAACTATTTTCAGTGTTGTGTGAAAATAAAAATATCAAAATGATAAATTTAATAAAAAAATATATTTCACAACATGACAGTGTGTTAAAAATATTAGGTATTTTATTTATATATTATGTTCCATTTTTACATGAATGTTCAAATTTATAATCCTTGGAAAGAAAATATTTTTGTTAAAAATAATAATATATAATGTGGGAATTATTGTTTAAATTCATTAACATGTCTTTATCAGTTTCACAAATGTTGGAGAAGGTACCATAGGGAGTTCATAGGGAGAAGTGGTAAACATTTTTTCACCCTCTTCAAACTGAATAAAGTAACAGATTTTTTTGAATGTTAGTTGACTAGTAGAACTATCATAATAACATTTAATGTTTTTATATATATATATCTTCTTTAGTTTAATTATTTGACATATTTTTTCAATCGAGAGAAGAAGTATAATCCTTGTACCACTCCCATATTTTAGCTTAAGAATATAATTTTAGAAGCCTTTCATACATAAAAAAACAAAAAAAAAATTCATGATAAATTTTATTATTGTAATATTTAGAAATGAACTATAAAAATAAACAAATTATGAGTATTAAATATGTAACAACATGAAGAAATGTACAAGTGGAAGAAATTAACAATAATTTAAAGTTAACACAAAAAAATGCATATTCATCATTAACTATGATGATTTTGACCCTTAATAAGACTATTTAATGGTGAAAAAGTTTTAGAAATAAAATATAAGTCATCAGAAAGATAACCGACCATTCCAGTCTATTGAGGATTTTTCCCGGGCTTGGTCGTGTGAGTCATAGAGGTGTGATAACTGGACATTCCTTATATTCCAATGGACAATTGATTTCGATAGGGGATGTGCCTATCAATGCTCTGACCAGTGGATCTGCCTTCCCGGCCTACCTCGACCTTTCCAGAACCCTGGTGTCTTAAAGGGGATCGACGACAGGCTCGGTTGTTTCTTGCATGCTGATGAAGCAACCGCTCGAGTGTTGCACCCATGGTTTGCGCAAGTTTGTATCGAAATGAATCTGTCAAGAATTCTTCCTCATCACATATGCCTTTCTGTTGGTGGTGAGGAAGGGTTATTGAAACAGATCAACTACAATAGGGTTGTAGGTTTCTGTTCGGTCTGCTTCTGTCAAGGGAATTAGAAATCAAGGTGTTGTAGGCATAGAGGCCATCATTGAAGAGGTCAAATCCTAGTTTCATAGGTGGATGAGCCCCCCTATGCTTTTGAGGAGACTTCTCTGCCTCCAACCTCTATGCAGATACAAGTTCCCTCCTCTTATAAGGCCCCATTTGCAGACAAGGTGCCTGTTTTTCAATCACCCTCAGTTCAGATGTCAGTTCCTCTTTATTCTCATGGCCCGGTCCTGGTGATCTCTGGCTCCCCAAACCATCCTTCGAAGGATGTCCAGGTCGGGGTTTTTCATGAAAAAGGGGATCTGGGGGTGTGCATTACCCAGACTTCTCACTGTACTACCACGGAGGAGCATGTGTCAAGTGCAGGGATAGGCTGGGTACGCCCCTCGTTGGTGTCTACTATAGTAGTTCTGGGTGTGAAGGACCCCCGAAGCTCTCATGTGAACAAGGGAAAACAAATGTTGATTGATAGGAATGGATTCACTCTCTACCAAGGAAGGAGGTCAATGTGCAAGGACTTCCCCTCCCACACTGGTATGGAAGAAGGGAGTCTATCCAGCCCCCTATACACAAGGAAAATACTATTGGAATTGAAAAACTCAATGCTCCTCTCATCACAGGTGGAAATTCTCCCTCTAATCGTTCAAGTCCTGGAAACGATAAGTGTCCCCCAATATGCGATCTTATCCCAAATATTTCTAATTCTCCAACCCTCTCTTTGAGGGGACGTGCTAGGAAGATGTCACTAGTGGACTCGGGCAATCGACATTGCACAAGAAGTCGATCCAAACAGTGTTCCAAGTGAAAGTTTAGCATTTGAATGAACTTGTGATAGTTTTTTAGTTTTTATGGTTCTTCTGTTATGTTTTTTATATGAACATCATCAGTCATACTACAAGGATCTGCCACAGATGCGGTTTCAGAGCAGGAAGTGTCCAGCAACCCAGAGCCATCCAGATTTGGACGAATGAGAGGCCATGGCACTTGCCATCGGTACCGGGCCCATGCATCCCTGCACAGGGCAGCTAGCCGAGCGGCCATGTGGAGGTGGAGACTTGTTTAATTGATGTAGGTGCTAGGGATGGGAACCTCCAAATAGTCTTGATTTTCTTGTCTTTTAATTTTTTAATGGCTTTTATGTGGTTGGAATTGTTTGGGTTCACACTTATCTTTAAAAGTGTCAGTTGAAAATACCAAAAAAAGTGGATTGAGGAGGAAATTGGTATATAATTTTATAATAAAGAAACTAATTTTAATGAAATTCATAAAAACAATATAATTATTAATTTATATTAAATTTATTAATAGATGCAAAGGTTACAAAAGCAGACAAATATGAATGCGGTTCGGTTGTATATTTAAATATATGAATTTCAAAATTTTATAAATTTTATTTGAAAAAAATATTTAATTTATATTTTTAATATATAAAAATAATCTTGTTATTAATTTTTTATAATATTCTAAAATTGTTGATTTTTGAACGATTTGGGAAAAATAGAGATTTTACAAATAATATAATTTTTATGACAATATCTGAATTTAAGAATCACATGAAATATTATGAATCATTTTTATAGATAAAATATAAATTTAAGAAGATATTTATTGAATTTGTAAATATAATGTTGAACTTATAAATAAATTCTTGGAATTTTAGAAATATATGTAATTATTTTATTTAATTATATAATATTTTTCCCCTTTTTAATGAAGTACTCATTAGGATATTTTCAATTATGGTTTTGATTAAAATAAAAATAATAATCATTAAATTTACTATTATGAATATTAATTATATAGGAATCTATATTTCATGGGATTTTTATGTAAAATAATTTTGATTCTTACAACAACCATTTTTCTAAAAACAAATTTCATTACATTTTGAAAAAATATATTAAATGTTATTTTTTCCACTTATAGGAATTGAATTTGAAATGATTCCTTCCAAATTTGAAAAAAAGTCCAAATTTGGTAAATAAATAAATTTTATTTTTTTCCACAATAAATTGTAATCGAAATAAAAAATCATTTTTACGATAAAGGATAAAATTGGTTATGAAGGGGTTAAAAAACTATAAGGTTTAAAATAACCTCATTGTCTAATTGTATTGGTTCATCTATTTTTAATCTTTTACATAAAATATTTGAAAATTAGTTGATTTGGAGGAAATATACATGAGTAAGACATTAAAGGTATATTAATTATTTTGTATTTACATTATTTTTACTGCCCTTAATTATAAAATTTAACCGGCTCTTTAGACATATTAATAAAAATTAAAAAATTTAGAGATGAAAATTAATAAAAAATTAACTTCCTCAAATAAATCCCCATATACTATATATTATTTCATTCAACTAATAGTATATTATGAAATCTTATTTTGTATGACAAAAGAGGTATCTTAATGAATAGGTATTCTTCGTAAACGACTAGTTCGATGAAAATATCTTCTCATACCCCATTAAAACATCATACTTCAATCATAAAATAAATAATTTAGAATCTTCATTATACTAAATTGTAATTGTTCTTATTCATCATCCTTTATTCACATATTTCATCCAAATGTGAAATGAAATCATTTCCCATGCTTATTGGTATACTACTGCCTCCATGATTTGATGTATTTCAATTTTCATCATCTCCAATAACGATTGGATATTATGATAGATATATTTGTTATGTATATTATTTAGGATAAAATTATTCATGTATAATGAAAATATAATATTTGTATTCATACTCTTCCAATAAATTTAAAATGGAAGGGTTTGTCATGCATACGTAAGAACAACCTTCTCCACAAAGAAATGCATTTAATTTAAGACCCCCCATTTATCGAATTGATAATATGATTGGTCTAATTATTATATATGAGAATTGTAGTATAACTATGTTTCTAGAATAGTTAAATATCATTTGACCTTATATTATTCATTTCATAAAAAAATGTAAATAACATTTAGGCATACATATAGAATATCATATCCAATTATTTTTTGTTTTATATTTCAAAAATAAACTCTAAAAAAATATATAAAAAATATATAATGAATAAATATGATATTAATATCATTAATGTTGTTATTTGAATAACAAATCCAAGAAATTTAGAATTATTTGACCATAATCATTATATAATTTTATTTTTTAGTGAGGAATTTATTTTTATAAATTCCTAATGATTAGTTTTGGTTTTTAGTTTTTGAGAATTAGGTCATAACTATATCATAAAAAACCAATATATTAAACTTTTTACACATCTACTATTTATTAATTATTCTCATAATATAAATTTTTTAAAATAAAACACGAGTTATTTTCATGAAAAATCATCATGAATTTTATCATAACAACATATTTTCCCTTAACCATCCTTATAATATTTGAAAAACATATTAAAACATTATATGGGGATAAAAATCATTGTAAGGGGCATAAAATTAATGAACAAACCCAATATACAATTAATAGTTATAAATTTTTACATTTTCAAAATAAAATTAGGGTTAAAAATATACATTTTAGAACAATTAATTTGCATAGACTTTAAAAAAATGAAAAAATTGAATAATAATATAATGAATTAAAATATCCATAACATGTTACATATATCTATAAAAATTTTAGTATTCAAAATCCTATTCGAATTATATTTATTTTAATATTTTTGAAGTCACAAATTTTATTTTTTTTTTAATTGAGTAATTACTTTGTCAAAATTTCATAAGCTTTTAGAACAATAATTTCATCACTAATAATTAAAAATAAATGACTATGATGAAAAAGGATTTATATTTCATGTCAATATTTATATCTAATAAAAAAATCAATTAATCCATATGTAAAAATATTGTTGTAATTAAAATATATAGTGTTACATTTTTGGATTTATGTTTACTTAAAAATTATAAAGGTCCAAACTAATGAACAATAGGGACAAAAGTTCATATATTGGAAATTTAGCAGTTAGTGGATGAGATATAAAAATATATTAAAATTATGGGAAATTTTATGGTAATATGTGAGCCTATATCGTGTTTTTTACCATACATTATTTTATTTACCCTTAATGAGGTGAATTGTTTTTACAAATGTTACTATTAATAGTGAAAAATATAAAAAGATATTATTAATATAATTTGGACACCTTTATTCTGAATACATTATATATTTTTACTTATTGAAAACAATTATTTGTATAAATTAAATTGAAAATTAAACCTATACATCATGAGGAGAAAAAAATTTCAGAAAAATTAATTTTTTAAATATAAATTTCTATACTAAATTCATGTAAAATATTAAAATCAAAAACCATTGAAGTATTATATTTAAATAATTGAAATAATTCATTTTTTAATATAATAGAAAATTTATATTTAATTTATAAATAATTTAAATGAAATTATAGTTTTCAATAAAAATTAGTATTATTCACTTGTCCTTATTAAATAAAACATTTCTAAAAAATATAAATTTTTTCACATATGATAATTTAAATAATTGATGTAAAATATATTATCTTTTTTAACACATAAAATTTCTAATCTTTTCAAAAAAAATCTCATGAAATTAATAAAAACCATTTTGGAAGAAAATGTATTTCTCATGAATAAATAGACTTTTATAAAATTTTAATGATGATTTATTATGAATTAATAATTAATTTTTTTGATTAGGATATATATATATATAAATATATCAATAAAGTGTCCATCCTATTAATAATTGCTAATTTAACTGTTTGGTTGTATAGATCACAGTTAAATAATAATGTTACATGGATCATTTATGCTCAGTGTTGAGTGTATTATACACTATACAATATTATTTCATTCATTAAATATCATTAGTGTGTTACAAAGATGATGTAGTAATTGATTATGAAAACCAAAACATTCATGGATAAAAAATAGTTAACACCTATAATGATGATGTTAATAATGAATTACTATTTAAAAAGTGACAAGAAGTAATTATATAATTATATATAATTTTACAAGTATGAATATGGTTTTAAGAAGAGTTACATATGGTTATAGAATCATTATAATTGAGAAGAAATTGTGTTCTACTAAGAAGCGATCCATGGAATGGGTTTTTCTTCTTAATCACAGTCCAATTGACACATATTTTATATTATGCACTAATTTCATTTATATTGTGTTTATACATCACCTCTATCATATTATATAATTAATTTATCATTATTAATCAATATTTACTATATTAATTAAATTTATCTATTTTAATATTGTTTCTGTTCAAAATATTTTAATTAAATAAAGGATTTATGTTATATAATAATTTTTCATGATTTTTTATGTTGAAGTATTCATTTGGGGGAAACTATATGATCTTACTCTCTTAAACCCTGTATAATTTTTTATCATCTAGTTAAGTTTGGGATAGACAAAAACATGTTCAATATATTATCATGTTGGTTCAATAATCAATAAGTTTGTTACATATATTGGATAACAAAATTATCTCTTTTTTTTGGTAAGGAATATTTTCTTCTATGTCAATATTTAAAAAACAATATTATAGGTGAATATCAATTTACATATATGATTTAATAATTACAATTTAGAAAATGTTTAACATTATTTCGATACTTTCAAAAATGATTTTTTTCAATATTCTAAAATAATATTTTATTATTATTTACCAAAGTGTGAATAGAATATTTTTTAATTATGTGACATGAATGGATTTTCCCACCTCACTCATTGTTATGCTATATTTAAATTCGTTTAAAATTTTATATTATTTTCGAAAAGAAAATAAATACTAATGAATTTATAATTGAAATTAAATTGGTTTTATATTCATAAATGAAGGAAAATTTATTTTGATGTGATATATAACAATGATTCTACATAACTTTTCAAAGAAAACATTTTTATTTTTTCACTTCTATTTTTCCTATTTCTAAACTAATTTGTTTCACTTTAAAAACCATCAATTGTATGGAATTTATTTTGTTCCATTACCCTTTAATGATTTTTGGTTATGTGTTTATTAACATACTCATAATCTAATTCCTTATAACCCTTAATAATTTTATTGTAAATTATTTTCTCCTTCATGTATTTATTTTAAACATCCTGAATTTTTACGGTATCAGTTATTTGATGATTATTATACTATTTATATCATTGGATATTAAAATATTATTTATTATTGATTGAATATGATTAATTTTTATTTATAAATAATATTGTGAATGAATTGTATTGTTCATTCAATATATGTAAAATTCATTAAATGTGAATGTGATGGGTGGCTCTTAATAATAGATATCTATTATATGAATTGACATGTAATTGTAGTTAAAAAAGTGGGAATCATTAATTATATATGAATGTATATTATTTTATAATATTTGATTAATTAGTATATTCATATACATATAATAAATATGTTTTATCACAGGCCATGACTGCAAGATTCATAATTTATTGGACAAGGCTTTGATGATATTATCCTTAATGTATGTAATTGTGCATATCCATCCGTAAAATATAATTTATTATAATTCATGATATTTTTTTACATTCCATTTACATATTCTAAAGATCAAGTTATTGATTAAATAGATTATGAATTGGTTTTACTATATGGAAATGATATATTAATTTTATTAAAGGACATAAAATGGTCTATAACATGTATCACACTAAAAAAACCAAAAAATTTAATAATTCATTATTATTAAATATTTAATAAATATAAATATGTAAAACCATTAATGTTTATAATGTACTAAAGTTAATTAATTTATTCAAGTTAATATTAATATGGTTATTCAAAATAAAAACTGTTTTCTTCATACTATATATATTCTCTAAGAAAAATAAATATAAAAAAATTTGAATTAAAATTTGATAAAGTGAAATAAAATTTTGAATTTCTCAAAATGAATATAGTTGGGGATTTATTTTTTATATTTTATTAAATAATATATTTTTATGTGATCAATAAAAAATAATTATTTTTTAATGTCATCACTTTTTTTGAATTATTTTATTATATGAATATATAGAATTTTTTAATAAATAAATAATATATTATAATGTGGAATAAATAATTTTAATTTTCTATATTTATTTTCAATTTTTTTTCTCAACATATTAAAAATATTTATAGAGGTTTAATGGAAAATGTTTTTCAAAATATTTTATTTGATTAATTATAACATGATAAAATGATTTTCTGGAGTTTTACTGTTCATAAATAAATAATTTCTGAATAAAAATAATTATTCTATATTATTTAGAGTCAATGGAATTGATAAATATTTCATTTGAATAATTTAATTTTCCTTAAAAATAAGCATCAATAAAATGTGGTTTACACAATAAATATACTTAAGTTGAGAATAATTTCCCTGAACATGGACAATAATTTTTTTATAATGATTATAAAATTTCATATTAAAATTTTAATATTATTTATTATTTTATATAAAAATTTTGGTTATTAAATTTATATTTTTAGAATTAATAAAAAATACAAAGATAATGGTGAAACCAATATTTTATGAATTATTTTTTTAAGATAAGATAATAATTTATGTCAAAACAATTATTTGGAACTAATTTTAATAATGATTGTAACATTATTATTAAACAAATAGAAAAATATATTAACAACAATTTAATTTTAAATCAATTATAAATAATATAAATAATGAATAATGATCAAAATGTAATATTAATACTAAAATATGTTTTGAATATATTTTAAATTTTAATATAAAATTATTTTTAGAATATTATAAAGTTGAATTGGATTAAATAGATTTTGACCTTATTTCATTAATACATAAATTTTCAAAAAAATTATCTATTATATAATTATTAATTATTTAATTAGTAAAGTTAAAAAAACAAGATCTGAGGTAAAGACTAAAAAGTAAAATGTTATAAAATTATAGTTATTGGATGTAAACCATTCCATAGTTTCTACAAATGGATGTTGATGAGGATCCAAGAATGAAAATGTAATAGCCCAGACCTCTCCGGCCTATTCCTTTGTGAAAATATGGTATTTGAGGTGATTCAGGGGCACGAGGGGACTTATCCCCAAAACTTTGGCAATATTCCACTTCGGTGAATAGATACAGTGGTAGACAATTGTGAACAGTGCAACGGTAACCTTCTATGAACAGTGCATCAATGACCTTAGGTGAATAGTGAAATCGGTAACCTTCTATGAATAGTGCTTTAGTGACCTTAGGTGAATAGTGTCATCGGTAACCTTCTGTGAACAATGTCATTGGTGACCCTTGGTGAGCAGTGTCATTGGTAACCTTCTATGAATAGTTTGATCAGTGAATAGTTCTATCAGTAACCTCTAACGATAAACTCTCTTTCCTTTTCTAAATTTTCAATTCTATGAACAGTTCCATCGGTGAATAGTTTTATCGGCAACGTCTAACGATATCCTCTCTTTCCTTTACAAAATTTCCAATTCTATGAACAGTTCCATCAGTGAACAATTCTATCAGTAACCTCTCTTTCCTTTGCCAAATTTCCAATTCTCTGAACAGTTCCATCGGTGAACAGTTCTATCGGTAAACTCTAATTGTTACCTTTCATTCCTTGGCCAAATTTTGAGTTCATGAACAGTGTTTCCAAAATGGTGAGGTTATAACGGTGACCTTTTTTTTCATTTGCCAAATTTTAAGTTCGTGAACAATATTTTTAGAACCGTGACCTTCTAATGATGACCTTTTCTTTCCTTTTCCAAATTTAGAGTTCATGAACAGTGTTTCTAGAATGTTTACCTTCTAACAGTGACCTTTTCCAACTTTTTAGTTTTTGAAAAGTGTTTCCAGAATGGTGACTTTCTAATGGGGACATTTTCCATCCTTTTCCAAAATTTGAGTTTGTGAACAATGTTTCTAAAACGGAGAGGTCTATCGGTAACCTCTATTTCCATTGCAAAATTTTGAGTTTATGAACAGTGTTTCCAGCTTCTTATAGTTTCAACCTTTTAACGTTTCTTTTGATGTTAAATTCATTTAAATCCCCATTTTAAGGAATCTTAAGGTCTATTCAATGGACATAAATCCTATATTAATTACTCCTAATGCTCGGGTTGTTTTTATGTGGTCAAACCGCATGGTTTAATGTGATATTCTTTTAATGGGAAATCAAGCGTATATTAAACTGTCGATCCATTAAATATTCTAAAGTGATGAGATATCTTCCCCCCTAATTCTTCCTCTTTCTTCTCAGCTATGAGATTCTAAAACCATTCATTCTATTTCGTAGTAGTTTCATAATCAATCTTTCCTCCTTGGATTTGTTCTCCCCTGCTTGATGAAACCAAGCTATATCGATCGATCTTTGATATAAGGTATGTTTTATCATCATTATTTTGGGGTTCATCTTCTCATGTTCTATATTCCATTTTTATTGCGTGTAATCTCCATTCTTCTAATGTATTTTTCGTGGGGTTCGGTTGGTGTGGTCGTACCGTGGCATCCTCAGGTGGATGTAGTTGTCGTGAGAGGAGGATTGTGACCCATTGTGTGGATAAAGAACACTCAGAACTGTTTGAGGTAGTGGATTCTTTTCTTCTATTTTCTTTTATGTGCAACTATATTGTTATCATGTTTTATCCCACTGGACCACAATGGAATTGACATAATAAATATTTGAACCAGATAAATAAATTGATATCGGTCGTATGTTATTGCCCCTTTTTTCTAGATAGTGTGATATCCATGATTTCTTCATTTAGATATTCGTTCTTGATGAAAATTTGTAAAGAACGTAATCCAAAATTAATTGATAACTATTTGTTATGGATAATGAGTAATGTAAATGAATCCGGTTCTTATTTTATTTTGATGTTAATCAAATTGGTGCATTAAGAATGTGTAATAATTTGTGATAGCTTAATGATTAGGTTTTCCTAAATTTTGGAACCTATGAATAAAAAATCTGTTAATTCAAGATTGATTAATGAACTGATTGTTTGATAATTCTTTGAATGGTTCTGAGATACTCTTTTTATTGTTAAAGGGAAAAGAGCCTAATTGATGTGATATTTGTTTTTTTCTACTTGTGATGTGATGTGAGTTTGTATTGCTATTGTGATATGTGGGGGCATGGAGACTTTTGGTTGTGGAAGAAAATGATGCCTAGGTTGGCGAGATGCATCGGTTTATGAATGAGGGTGTCAGGGAGGACACCAGGGATGATGGAATGGGATAGATGTGTTTGTTAGATGCTTGTTGTTTCTTTTTAGTCGATTATCTGTTTTACTTTTCCCCACTTCCTAAGGAAGTTGTTCTTGAATACTCTTCTTATGAAAGAGGCAAAGACGCTCTGGGTATTCCACATCCTTTCCATGTTTAGCTTCTCAAGGGTGGATGGGTCTATGCTCTTGTTATAGGTGGCAAAGACTCAACGGGTAGAACATCTACTCACCATTTTAAGCCCCCTTGTGTTTAGTAGCATATAATGTTTTTCAAGAATTCCTAGGAATGAGGGAAAGTGATTCTGTAATGAATAATTTAATAAATGGTGTGAACCCATGGGGTTGGAGTTTACTAGAACATAATGATGAGATTTTAATTTTAAATGGACAGTGGACATTGGGTGTGATGCTAATGAAATTTAATGTAGAATTGTTCACATTTAATTAATGTTTAAAGAACTAATTAACGTAATGTGCAACTAGTAAAAAGGGTATGAAATAATTTATTAAAGCTCATTAAATGGTTTCGTGCTTATAGGATATGAAGTATTAGAAGTGGCAGCCCGATGTCTGAGAGACGTTAGGTGCAGTTGAGTCTAAGACAAGGTTATACCCATAGTGTGGTTGTGAAATATAGTATATTCTGTTCTTTTTTTTTCTATACACTGTCACACCCTTTCGGTATGGTCAACTGACTCCCCGAGGATTCTAAGCCTTGGGGGGTGTTATCCCCAACATTCCAATGGGATGATGAATGGCTGACTAACCCCTTTGGCCCCGCGCACTTTTCCTGGAAGATACTTGTGTGGTTTGGAACAGTGGTTAGTTTTATCTATATATGTGTGTAGAGGGCTGTAATGGCTTGTGGTTATTCACACACATATATTCTGGATATAGTATCATATGGACTACTATATGTGTAACGTGTATAGGCTGTGATGGCTTGAGGATCCTTACTTGGTGTATGGGTTGTAGTGGCTTGAGGTATAATACCTGATGTATTATACACGTTATGTGGGTTATAGTGGCTCCATGAATCTACCTAGTTACTTTATTTCATAGATGTGGTGGTCTTATTTCATGAGGTGCATATTGTGGTGCTTCACCCAGGTGTCTGCAGGCAAGAATTTTTGGAGAGAGATGCTTAGGACATACGAAGTTGGGGAAAAGTGGCAAACCAGTAGGGAAGTAGTAGCATGGTACCCTTGATATTATTTATTATATGATATATTCTAGTATGTGTTACTTTGTTAGTGTAGCCATGATGAGGTTGGGAACTTAGTATACATGTTTAGGCGATGAGTTTGTTTCACTTGATGTTCATTGTGCTTTACTATTCTTTGATTACTTTTTCATGAGAGGCTTTGGGAAGGATCCTACTAAGTATACTGTTATACTCACCCTAGGTATATATACTGTTTATTTGGTCACATAGAGCAGGTTGAAGATCAGGTCGGTGTTTACTAGCTTGGCATTGCAGTAGCTATTTAGGCTTGTGGTTGCTGCTATTGTTTTACTTTATTTTGGGTACATGTTGTTTTTCTCTTTCTGCTTTAGTAATATTTCATGGAATTACATATGTGCACATGTTATTTCTTTTATATTTCAGTTTTGAGTTAGAGTTGGTTGGTTTCAATCTTATCTCTCTCTTCAGCATGTGTTCTCTTAGAGGGTAAT
The DNA here is from genome assembly GCA_963277665.1 of Viscum album. Taxonomy (NCBI): domain Eukaryota; kingdom Viridiplantae; phylum Streptophyta; class Magnoliopsida; order Santalales; family Viscaceae; genus Viscum; species Viscum album. The sequence goes on along the minus strand of OY728127.1, from coordinate 1,204,962,974 downwards.
GCCTCCCATCTGTGTGTTTACTATAACCTCGACGCTAGTCGCCAACCTAGGGCCTACTGGTGGCGGGACTCGAGGGTCATTATCTACCTTATCACATTGCCGACCTAGGAGGGGTACACTTTTTCGGGAGGGGGTCGTGACAGAGTGGTATCAGAGGTCTGGTTGAGGGATAGGATGGAGTTTTGAGTTAGGAACAAGTGAGGTTGCAAGGGTTGGTAGGGAAGCAGTGCCATTTATGTATATAAAGTTAGGTAAACACTGAATACTTGCTTAGAAATTGGCGTTTAGGGCCCACTATGATCTTATGTGTGTACCTTTTATGTTTTAAATGGCTACTAAACAATGTGATACTAGTTACAGGGTAGATTCCTAGGAATGAATCATGCACCATTCTTCATTTTCCTTTTGTTTGAATGGGTAGTCCTTGGAATAGGTTGACCTAAAATGAATAAAAGAAAAAAAATAGTTAATTAATGTCAACCCTTCCATATTCCAGGTTTAGGAGTTCTAACGGTTTGTTATTTTATAGGCATGGCTCCATGTTGAAGTCCTCGTTAGGTTTTCACAAAAAAATTTCTAGCATGTTGTTCTAGAAGATTTCCACATGGTAGAGGTTGAAGACAACAACACTTGAAGGAAGACACTCCGAGAGATTCAGTGCCAGAGTTTGTAGAAGTACGAGGGATCCTTTTTAGATGCAGTCATGGAAGAATATTTTGAGGAGGTTGAGATAGGCTTCAGTTCGATCTGTGCTCAGAAGGATCACTGGGTGTCCTTGGTTGTGATAATGTTGCGTGGAGCAACGAGGCTGTTGTGGTTCTTGTTCCTTAAGGATTGTGTGGAGTCATCGATCTCATGGGAGGAATTTCAATAAAAGTTTAGAGTTGAGTTTCTTTCTTTGACTGTGAAGGCGTCCAGTCGCCTGGATCTTATTACCTTTCGATTGGGGAGCTCCAGTGTTCGAGAGTTTGGAATCCGTTTTAGGAACCTTTTACGATATGCTTTGGACCTATTACCCGATGAGGATGCCAGGGTGAGGCATTCCTAGGAGGCTTTGTATCCAGAGATCCAACTCCAAGTCACCCCCATTTATGCTGAGGACATATCTTGAGGCGTTAGAAAGGGCATAAGTTGTCAAGAGGACATTTCCTAGGACTGGATAATCTTGAGAGGGGAATCGTCATGATTCCTCAAGAAGTAGAGCTGTGGTCCGGTGTTCCCGGTTTTTAGGGAAGAAGTGTTTTCGTTCAGTTGGGTGATAGGTCCCAGCCCTTCACATCTTGTTTCTCTAGAGGTAGTAAATCTCAGGCCTATTCCAAGGGATCTGGCATTTGTTTATCTTGTGGTGGTCATGGTCGTCAGTAGCGGGAGTTCCTGACCATTCAGAGCACTCATCTTGTGCAAGGTGCAAAGCTCCAGGTTCCTCATTTGAGGTAGTTCTAGCCAAGGTAGCAGCAGTAGGTTGCACCAACTTTAGATCATTAGAGGTTATATAGGGCTGACAAAGGATAGCCCCATGACTCTCCCCGTCCTCAGAGAGTAGAGTTTGGCCATGGTGGTGGTCGTCATCAGGGTCAGAGAGGCCATGGAGGAGGTCATGGTCAGCTTCATGCTCTAGAACTGCCAGATCCAGTTGAGCCAGACGTCATTCGAGGTACCCTTTTCTTGTTTTCAACTTAGGTGTATTCCATGTTTGATTCAAGAGAAACACACTACTTCATATCACCTACCCTTGTCCATACTTTGTGACTTGAGGTATAGAGGCTTCCAATGACCTTATCATTGACTACGCAAGTTGGAGGTCGAGCATACTTGTCTAAAAAATATAGAGATAGTGAGCTAGTGTTGGAACATCACTTCTCTCAGAGATATTTCCTATGTTTACGAATACAACCATATGATGTCATCCTCAGCATGGATGGGATGTACTCGGTACATGCTATCGTGTATTTCTTCAGGAAGAAGGTCTTTTTCTGTGGTGTGGATGGAGAGCCAGCGATGTTTGTTGGCGAGCGAGATCCTCACATTGTTTATAGGCGTGTTCCATCCCTATCATCCATGATGGATGAGATGATGTTGATTTCTTCAAAGGATCAATAGTTGGCATTTCCTAGGGTCGTAGAAGAGTACCCTGATGTCATTCTAGAAGATGTTGTAGCATTACCCCCTCAAAGAGAGATCGAGTTTGGGATTGAGCTACAACTAGGAGCATATCATACCTCTATGTATCCATATAGGATGTCACCTTCTGAGTTATGAGAGATTCGTATACAGCTTGATGATCTATTATAGTGTGGTTTTGTTCGTCCAAATGTGTCACCATGGGGTGCACTAGTTTTTTTCGTGATGAAGGCTGATGACAGATTGTGATTATGTGTCGATTATCATCAATTTAAAAAAGTGAAAATAAAGAATCGTTGTCCTCTTCTGTGGATTGATGATTTAATCGATCAACTGAAGGGTGAAAGTTAGTTCTCAATGATAGACTTGCGGTTAGGATATCATCTAATGCATGTGAAGGATGAGGATATCCCGAAGACGACATTTAGATGTCGTCATGGGAATTATGAGTTTGCTGTAATGTCGTTTGGCATGATGAATGCTTCAGATGTAATCATGGGATATATTAATGTTGTGTTCCATGAGTTCTTGGACGAGTTTGTGGTAGTTTTCTTGGATGACAACCTTGTGTTCTCCACATCTGAGGAGGAGCATGCAGAGTATCTACAAGCTATTATAAGAGTTCTTCGTTGACATCAGCCGTGAGGGAAGTTGTCAAAGTTTGAGTTTTGGGATCGAGAAGTCCGTTTCGAGGGATATGTTGTGTCCCAATAGGGAATAGTTGTGGATCCCTCATATATAGATGAAGTTCTTTCTTGGGATGCCCCCAAGACAGTGTGAGAGGTGAAAAGTTTCTTTGTTCTCGCAGGGTAAGACATAAGGTTCGTATACAATTTATCACCAGTTGCGACTCCTCTGATAGCTTTGACTAGGAAGGATCAGACATTCATACGGATTGGTCGGAGTGAGGAGGCTTTAGAGAATCTAAAGGAGAAGTTGGTAAGTGCCCCAGTTCTTTGTCTTCCAGTTGGGGCATTTCAATTTGATGTTTTTTGTGAAGCTTCACATCTAGGGTTAGGTTGTGTTCTCATGTAGGAGAGGCCAATTTCTTCTTATGGGTCTCAGCAGTTGTGTCCCTATGAACGTAACTATGCCACCCATGATCTTGAGTTGGAAGCCATGGTGTTTTCTCTGAAGTTTTAGGGACATTACCTCATTGGTGAGCGCTTTGTGGTTTTCACTGATCATAAGAGTTTGAGGTATGTTTTCTCCCAGAATGACTTGAAATTATGACAACATCGGAGGATTTCATTCTTAAAGGAATATGACTTCGAAATATCATATACACCTAAAAAAGATAAAGTTATAGATGTTGTTCTATGTTGAAAGTCATGTAGTGATGCTGTGTGTGAATCCGTTGATTCCTAGAGAGTAATGGAGGAGCTATCAACATTACATCTTGATATGGGAGAAGTTATAGGTAGATGTTTTCTTTTTTAGATGATGGTGAAATCATATCTCATGAAGCAATTGGAAGATTCATAGTTTATGCAATATTGAGGTTGAGGTGTGGAGAGATCAAGTTATTCGTGGTGAGGCCACAGATGGCTGGTTGGAGGATGAACAACACTGAGTGTTGCATAATGGAAGTATTTTTGTTCCCTTGATAATGTGAAAGATGGTTCTCAAATAGTTTCATAGTTATCCTTTAGCGGTGCATCCTAGCATGAAAAAGATGTACCGATCCTTGAGGAGTTAGTTTTGGTGGCCTGAGTTGAAGCATGCGGTTGCAGAGTTTGTGTCTTGATGTTTGGTCTACCAGAAGGTGACAGCCGAACACCGTGTCCCTGGTGGTCTACTCCAGCCATTAGAGATTCCTTAGTTTAAGTTGGAGGAAATCTCAATGGACTTTGTTATTGGTCTACATCAAGCTCCGGGAGGACATGATGCTATTTGGGTGGTATTAGATCATTTAACAAAATTGTCCCACTTCATAGTGATCATGGAGTCGAGTTGAGTGGAAGTTTTGTCGAGGCAGTATCTAGAGAAGGTGGTGAGAATTCATGGATCCCCAAAGACTATAATTTTTTATCGAGATCCTCGATTTACCTCCAGAGTGTGGAGAGGTCTCAAACATGCTTTCGGTTCTCAACTATTCCTTATCACTGCTTTTCATCCTCAAATGGACGGTGAGAAAAAGCGAACCATCCAGACTCTTGAAGTCTTGTTATGCTCTAGTGTTCATGATTTTGGAGGTTAGTGGTTGAAGAACTTACCTATGGTGGAGTTCCCTTACAATAATAGTTTTAACTCCACCATCGGTATGGCGTCTTTTGAAGCCTTGTATGGCCGACCTTGCCATTCGTCATTGTACTAGACTGGGGTCAGAGAGTCAACAATTATCAGATTGGAACTAGTGCAGAATACAACAGAGATGGTTTAGGTGATTTATGAGAGGATGAAGATAGCATAAGATCATCATAAATCATATGTTGATCAAAGGAGACCCTTAGAGTTTAATGTTGGGGATCATGTGTTTCTGATGGTGACTCCCCATAGTGGGCAGCGATGGTTTGGTCATGGGAGTAAGCTTTATCCCTGGTTTTTTGGGCCTTTCGAGGTGATAGATCATGTTGGAACTGTGGCATATTGAGTTTCACATCTGCCACAGATGAGTCAGATACATGATGTTTTCCATGTATCAAAGCTTTGTCATTATCTTGATGATGAATCTAACATCATCGACTGGGGAGAGATCAATGTTGATGATGATGAAACCTTTGAGGAGTGACCTGTGGAGATCCAAGTCCGCATGGAGAAGGTTTTTCATGAGCGTTCTATCCCCTTGGTTTGTTCCTTGTGGCAGCACAATGGCCTCGAGGAGAGTACCTGGGAACGTGAGTCATAGATGCGTGCTCAATACCCACAATTGTTTGAGGTTTTACTCTTTTCATGTATTGATGTAACTTATATTTTTTTGAAACTTTCATGTTTATGACATGGCTCCCATTGTTGATTTTGTGGCTTTCTCTCTATTGATAAGTATCTCGATGGGTGGTTGTTCAGAGCCCATTTAATTTTCTCTTTAGGAGGGTTTTGAATTCTCGGGGAGGAGAATGTTTTGAGAGGTATCTGATGTGATGCCTCAGACCTCTCAGGCCCATTCCATTGTGAAAATATGATGTTTGAGGGGATTTAGAAGGACAAGGGTACTTATCCCTAACACTTTAAAAAATTTCCAGTTCGGTGAACAGTTCCAACGACAGTCAGTTGTGAATAGTGAAATGGTAACCTTCAATGAATAGTGCATTGGTGAGCTTTGGTGAACAGTTTCATCAGCAACCTTCTGTGAATAGTGCATCGATGACCGTAGGAGAATAGTTTCATCAGTAAACTTCTATGAACAATGTCATCGGTGACCCTTGGTGGACAGTGTCATCAGTAACCTTCTATGAACAGTTCCATCAGTGAATAGTTCCATCAGTAACCTCTAACGGTAACCACTCTTTCCTTTTCCAAATTTCCAATTTTATAAACAGTCCCATCGGTGAACAGTTCTATTAGTAACCTCTAACGGTAACCACCCATTCTTTTTCCAAATTTCCAATTCTATGAACACTTCCATCGATGAACAGTTCTATCAGTAACCTCTAACGAAAAACTCTCTTTCCTTTTCCAAATTTCCAATTCTATGAACAGTTCCATCGGTGAATAGTTCTATCGGTAACCTCTAACGGTAATAATTCTTTCCTTTTCCAAATTTCCAATTCTATGAACAATTCCATCGGTGAAAAGTTCTATCGGTAACCTCTAATGGAAACCTTTCTTTCCTTTGCCAAATTTTGAGGAAATGAACAATGTCTCCAGAATGGTGAGGTTCTATTGGTGACCTTTTCTTTGCAATGCCAAATTATGAGTTTGTGAACAGTGTTTGTAGAACGGTGACCTTCCGACGGTGACCTTATCTTTCCTTTTCCAAATTTCAAGTTCATGAACAATGTTTCCAGAACGGTGAGGTTCTAATAGTGAACTTTTCTTTCCTTTGAAAATTTTGAGTTCATGAATAGTGTTTCCAAAATGGTGACCTTATTATGGTGACCTTTTCTCTCCCTTTCCAAATATTGATTTCATGAATAGTGTTTCCAGAACAGTGACCTTCTAATGATGACCTCTTCTTTCCTTTCCCAAATTTTGAGATTGTGAATAGTGTTTCCAAAACGGTGACCTTTTAATGGGAACCTTTTCTTTCCTTTGAAAAATTTTGAGTTTATGAATAGTGTATCCAGAATGCTGAGGTCTTTCAGTAACCTCTATTTCCTTTTCAAAATTTTGATTTCATGAATAGTGTTTCTAGCTTCGTATAGTTTCACCCATTTAATGTTTCCTTTGAAGTAAAATACATTTAAAAACTCATTTTAAGGACTATTAATGCCTATTCAATGGAAATAAATCCTTTATTAGTTTTTTCATAATGCTTGGGATGTTTTTACTTGGTCAAACTGTTTGGTTTAATGTGATCTGCTTTTAATGGGAAATCAATGGTATCTTAAACTGTCGCTCCATTTAATCTTCCAAAGAGACATGATATCTTCCTGTCTAATTATTCCTCTTTCATATCAGTTATGAGACACTAAAACCAGTCATTCTATTACATAGGATTTTCATAATCATACTATCCTCCTCGGATTGGTTCTACACTGTTTTGATAAAACCAGGATGTATCGATCAATCTTCGATATAAGGTATGTTTTATCGTCGTTCTTTTGGGGTTCGTCATCTTTTATTCTTCTTTACACTTTATAGCTTGTAATATACATGATTCTAATGGAGTTTTCTTGGGGTTTGGTTGGTGCGGTCATACCCTGGCATCCTTAGGTGGATCTAGTTGTCGCGAGAGGAGAATCATGACTAGTTTTGTGGATAAAGAACATCAAGAACTGTTTGAGGTAGGGGATTCATGGATTCTCTTTTCTTTTTCATGCAACAATAGTTTTATCCTATTTTATCCCACTAGACCACAATGGAATTGACATAATAAATTTTTTAACCGGAAAAATAAATTTAAATCGGTCATATGTTATTGCCCCTTGATTTCTAGATAGTGTGATATCCATGCCTTTTTCGTTTAGCTGTTCGTTCTTGATGAAATTTTTTAAAGAACATAAATCGGAATTAATTGATAAATTTTTGTTATGGATAAGGAGCCGTGTAAATGAATATGGTTCTTTTTTTAATTTAATGTTAACAAAATTAGTGCAGTAACCATGTTTAATAATTTGTGATAGCTTACTGATTTCGTTTCCCAAATTTTGGAACCTATGAATAAAAAATCTGTTAATTAAAGATGGATTAAAGAACTGATTTGATTGATAATACCATTAAGGGTCATGAGTTACCCTCTTTATTGTTAAAGGGCCAAGAGACCAATTGATGTGATGTTTTTTTCCTACAACTTGTGATGTGATGTGAGCTTGGATGGCTGTTGTGATATGTGGGGGCATGATGACTTTTGGTTGTGGTAGAAAATGACGCCTAGGGTGGTGAGATGCATCCCTTTATGCATGAGGTTGTTAGGGATGACACCAGGGATGATGGAATGGGATGGATTTGTTTGTTGGATGCTTTCTATTTCTTTTTGTCCGATTATCTATTTTAATTTTCCGCACTACCTAAGGCAGCTGGTCTTTCTTACCCATCTTCTGAAAGAGGTGATGACACGTGAGGTATGCCATGTGCTTTCTGTGTTTAGCTTCTCAAGGGAGGATGGGTCTATGATCTTGCTATAGGTGGAAAAGATTGGACGGGTCGAACATCTAGTCACCGTGTTGATCTACCTTGTGTTTAGTAGCTTAGAATGTTTTTCTATAATTCTTGGGAATGCGAGAAAGTAATTATGTAATGAATAATTGAATAAATGGTTTTAACCCATGTAGTTGGAGTTTGCTAAAACATAATGATGAGGTTGTAATTTTAAAGGGACAATGGACTTTGGGTGTGATTCTAATAAAATTTAATGTGGAAATTTTCATGGTTAATTTATTTTTATTGAATTAATTAACGTAAAGTGTAACTACTAAAAATTAAATGAAACAATATATTAGATCTCTTTAAATGGTTGTGTGCTTATAGAATACCTAGTCTTAGAAGTGGAAGCCTGTAGTCCGAGAGACATTAGCTACAGTTGAGTCTAGGACTAGATTATTCCCATTGTGTGGTAGTGAGATATATTATATTCTGTACTTTTGTGTTTCTATATGCTACTCCACCCTGTCAGAAAGGGAAATTGACCCCCTGAGGTTTCTGAGCCCTGAGGGGTGTTTTACCCAACATTCCGGTGGGAGGATGAATGGATGACTACCCCCTTTGACCATGCTCTCTTCTCTTGTTAGATACTTTTGCTGGTAGGAGCAATGGTTTGATTTCCCTATATATGTGTGTAGAGGGCTGCAATGGGTTTGGTTATTCACACACATATATTCTGGATATTGTATCCTATGAACTGCTATAGGTGTAACGTGTATAGGCTGTGATGGCTTGAGGATACATACTCGGTTTATGGGATGTAATGGAATGAGATATAATAAATGATGTATGATACACAATATGCAATCTGTGGTGGCTCCCAGAAACAACCTGGTTACTTTCTTGTGTGGGAATGGTGGTTTTTTTGCACGAGGTGCATATTGTGGTGCTTCACTCAGGTGTCTGTGGGCAAGAATTTTTAGAGAGAGATGCTTAGGACGTATGGAATTAGGGAAAATAGGCAAACTAGTGGGAAAGTAGTAAAGGGCCCCCTTGATATTCTTTATTATATGATATATTCTTGTATGTGTTACTTGGTGAGAGTATCCATGGTGGGGTTGGGAACTTGGTATACCTATTCAGGTGATGAGTTAGTTTCACCTGTTATTTACTGTGCTTTAGCATGATTTCTTTACTTTTGCACAAGAGTATTTAGGGAGGATCCTACTGAGTATATATGTTATACTCAACCTATGTATATATACTGTTTTTCAGGTAACATGGAGCTGGTTGGAGATCAGACTGGGGTTTACTAGCTTAGGGTTGCAGGAGCAGTTTGGGCTTGTGGTTGCTGTTGTTTTTACTTTCTTTTGGGTACATCCAGTTTTCCCCTTTTAGTTGTAGTACTTCTGAATGACATTACATATGTGAACTTGGTTTTTCATTTATATTTCTATTCTGAGTTGGAGTTGGGTGGTTTCTATCTTATCTATCTCTTCCGCATGTGTTCTCTTAGAGGTTAATTCCTCCCATCTATGTGTTTACTATATCCTCGGTGCAAGTCGCCAACCTGGGGCTAACTGGAGGTGGGACTTGGGGGTCATTATCTCCCTTCTCATATTTCTGGCCCCGGAGGGGTACACATTGTGGGGAGGGGGTCGTGATAGAAACACTATTCCCATATACCTTTTTTCATATTTTTAACCTTTTATCTTGAATAGTGAAATAATATAATTGGCATGTAAATGTATTTTCCAAAACTATCCTTCACATCGCTTATATAACATTTCAACTATCACCCATGAAAATATAAACATCAACATAGGATTATAAAATTTAAATATTCACTTATAGTCTCCCTAGAACCCTCTCAAAAAAATATAATCACCTGGAGACTCACATTTTTCTTATTCCCATAAATTTATATGAAATTGTCAAGGGAAAATTAAATGTCCAGTGTTGTTACTATCATTTAAATAATTTTATTATCCTAATTATACAATTTTAGATATCTTATAACCATAATAATATGTTTATTTCAATATCAATTTTTTTATTATGGGTTTTTATATTAGTGGAACCATTCTTATTTATTCATTTTAATCTTCAATGGAAAAAAGGAAAAAATATTGTTAGAATGTTTTGGAAACTATATATTCAATGAATACACGTTATTTATTTTTCATTTACTCATTTATTGGATTTTATTAATAGAGGTAACGATGAATAAACATGATATATCAATTATATTTTTGATTTTGAAATATCATGTTAATATCCACCTTTACCCCATCTCACATATTGACAAATAGAAATTCTAATTGTGCGGAAACGCAATTTATTACCTCCATGATGATTTTTTTAAATTTATATTTTCATAAACTATAAAAAAATGTTCAAATATACTTCCACACCATAAATTTTTTCAAATAATATCATCATTATATTTTGTCGAAAGAAACACCTCCTTTACTATACATTTCAATCTAGTAAAGCGTGTTTATGTTTGGTTCTGTTTAACCATCAACATTTTTTATTATAACAATGTATGATTATGGGAATCTATAAAATAATAAAATATTAATATATAAATAAAATAATTATTATTTTATGTTTTTAGAAATATTATATTACATATTTTACTTGTTATTAATGTAATAATTTTTCTTTCTAAAATTACTAAAATTAGTTCTTATTATTTTTACTTTTTCATAACATAACCAAAACACATATGAAATGAAATAATAAATTTTGAAATAAATATAAATTATATATTAATGATCCACCGTTTATTTATATATAATTTATTTATGAAAGTGGTATTATGATTTTTTATTGTTTAATTATGTAATTTCTTGCTATCTTAAAAATTCCTCAAAGAAAATATCCTCTCAATCAGAGAGAGGGATATGGAAGATAAGTTTTATAGGTTAATCCTCCAATAAAACCATCCTTGGTTGAATTGTTAATATATACTATTCAGTCTCTAGGTCATGTTGGTGCCGAGAACAAGAGAAGTGTGGTTTATCATGGCTCTTAATTTATTAAGTAGAGTCCAGTAATATTTTCTAGTGATAACGGAGCATGGGGATTTGAGGAGTGGATTGAGATCCTGGAGAGTATCTTCTACATTATGAAGACACCGGATGATTCCTAGGTGTGTTTTTTCACATTCATGCTAGAGGTTCTTGGAATGAGATGGTGGGACACTATTGTGAAAGGTATGTTTCAAAAGTATCATACCTATTTTGCTTTCATGAATATATTTAATCATCAATTCTACCCTTAAAATATATATTTAGTGAATAATGATGTTTTTCTAGCTTTTGAGTAGGGTTTCATACTATTCTGAAGTATTCAACTCATTTTTATGATTTGGTGCATCTATCACCAATGATTTTCACTAATGGGTACATAAATGTTAGATTTTTTTGATATTTTATTGAGGATAGATATTTTGATACTGTTAATTATCATTTCTTTATGTGCATTGTTGAAGTTATTGAAAAGCTAATTTGGATGAGGAATACATAGCTATGAATATAGGTTTGGGTGAAGCAATAGTTTATAATGTTGTTTTCTAGTGTGTAGCTTATGGAAAGTAAATGGAATGGAATATTTTTGAGTTCTATTATGGTATATATTTAGTGGTTTTGATAGGGTATTATAAGGTTTTCTACTACCAATGTTGGAGGTTTTGTCACACAAATCATAACTATGTAGAGGCTCTTATGATATTTCAAATCTGCGGATGATCTGCCAATCTGAAATGATATCGTGATAAGATATCCTAGTGTAGTAAGTGAGTATAAATATTCACCAATGGATCATAGGTTTTTTAAGATTCATGGGTGGGTGGTCAGTCATTTAATCAAGCATTGGTGGTTGTTCATGTCACTAAGATATATTAAGGATGAGATGATACTAGTCATCTTTATGTAGTGGAGTATTCACTAGAGGAATCTGGAGCTTGTCCTTATACAATTAGAGGTACAATGATTATAGTACCCTATATGTTTTCACATATATTTGATATAGGAAATAATCTTTATTTAATATTATCAAATTTAGTTTATATGTTGGGAATTCATTAAGATCTTATTTCATACTTGTTAGATCATTACAAACCTTTACGAAAGGAGTTCGAACATGGTTTCAATTGTCCCACGTGTCAGGTGATGATTGATGACATTTAGGCGGAGTTGTACTTTTTAGTTCTTTATATTGAAATAATCATTTTAATCATTTTAATGGATTGAATGATAAGTGTTATGACCCAGATACACTATTATCACCATTGAGTTCAGTTCTTATCTTCTAATGGGACCACTCATGTTTTTCATGGCGAGTGGGACTCCAGATCAGAATGGTAAGGGAATGTTGTTCCTTATGTAGAGGTAATATCATTCCAGTTTTTTTGAGACATTTCATGATTCCCATTACCATATTTTGGGGTTTTTACTTCCTTTAGTGTTGTGGGCATTACTTTAGTCCTTTTGGATGTTTATTCTCATTTATCTAACTAAATATTGGCCGAGTTTACTATTGACATACCCATCATACGATTCCCATTTCTATTCCCTCTTATAAAATTGAACCTAATGAGTTTGTTGGACATAAGGATTATATTGAGGACCATTTGTAAGAATGATTATGTTTTCCTATAATTTCTCCTTGGGATTCGATAATCCACTCTTATGTAAAGGTAGACGATTACCTCAAACTTTTTATTGATTATCAAAAGATGAAACAAGTTCCTATTATGATCAAATATCCTTTTCCCATAATTGATGAACACATTGATTAGCATAGATGAGATTTTTAGTTTTCAATGATTTACCTACGGTTAGGGTACCACCACTTAAGTCAATTCGAATAGGATATACCTAAGACAACATTTATTATATGGTATTGGTATTTTGTGTTTTTATTTATGTCATTCAGTCTAAAAAACTCTCTTGTAGTATTTATAAAATTAATGATTCAAAAATTATATCGTTTCTATAACAATTTTTTTTTTGTTTTGGTGGATGATATTTTTCCTTATTCAATGATAGAGTAGGAATGTATGGACCATTTGGATATAATTCTTCAAAACATGATGGAACAAAATTTAAATGGTAATATTTCTAATTTCTTGTTTTGGGTATGGGAAGTGAAATATCTAGTGAATGTGAATTATATGAGGGGAATATTAGTGGATCTTAATTTTATTTTGGTTTTTATGTCATAGGAACATCAAAAAAATGTGTTTGACGTCCAAAAAATCATTGGATTGACTATTTACAATAGATGATTTTTTCAGTATTTCGCCAAACTCACATCACTAGTGAAAGAACTAACCAAAAACTGTGTAATATTTCTATTTAATTAAAAAGGATTGATATATTTCTAGGACCTGACATAGAGGTATACTTAAACACATTTATTATTCATCTAGATGATTTTTTTGGGTAAAAAGTTTTAATAAATTATTCTAGCATGGGTTTGGGAAGGGTCTTTTGAAGGGAAAGTAGATGGTTTCATATGTATCTCTCTATTTACACCGTTCTGAGAAGAACTACACTACCCACAATAATGAGTTAGAAATGATTATGTATTTTGTAAATAGTTAGCGACAATACCTTTCTCAGGGGTAGTTTATTTAGTATTCCAATAATATGAGCTTGAAATATATTTTTTACTCATAGGGATCTAAAACTACGATAGAGATGATCAGTTTTATATCATAAGACTTTTTTGTTTTGATATTTCATAAACACTTGGGAAGGAGAATATGGTTTCCAAGAATTTATTAAAACATTTAACGACACATTACATGAGGGAATTAATAGAATAGTTTTCTCAGATGAGTTTATTTAATGATATGAGATTTGGAGTAGAATATTTTGGTGGATAGGTGTTCTTGTATTTTATGATAGGTGACTTAACTTTTTATAAGAGAAATCATATGGAGTATTCAATAAAAACTATATTCCAATTAATGGGTAAAAATATTTATAGTGGGGAGACATCTGGTGGGTGGTCTCAGTCTCTTAGTGGTGTATTATGCTTTCATAGTTGGTTGGTTGTTCTATTATCCATGAGGAACGAGTTGATAGAAAATAGACAATAGTCTTGTTTTTTCATTCACCATGGGTCTAACACGATGTATCATATTTTTATTCCTTTATATTGGTAGTAGGGAATGATATGTTTGATTCTCGATTTTGTATCATGGTGTCTTCCTTGTGAGAGTATTAGGGCCGAACACCAGAGATATTTTTTTGCAGTCCATATCCATTATTGGATCTTATTGTGATATGATTTATAGGGATTTAGTTGTTGGTTTTCCATGTAATCCAAGTGGGATGAATTTGATTTTAGATTTCACTTATAAAATAAATAAAATGCCACATAAACTCTCAATCAAGAAGATGAAAGTGGAAATGTAACGCCCCGACCCCAGCTACCCAGAGTCGATGCATTACTTCGTAACATTGGCATGATCACAAATGATCAAGTCTCGAAAGACCGATTAGTTTAGTAGCCTTGGAAATACTAGATACGTTCATAAGTCTTACATTACATCATAAGGTAAAATAAAACTACAACATCTTCTCTTCATATCCCCTTATATTATCCCTGCAGGTCATTCATAATATACTTCTTCACATCCTGGAAAAATTAAAACATTGAAAGGGGTGAGCTCATATGCTCAGTAAGGATAACAATATTGCGGAAGCTTTCATAAATAAACATAAACATTTAAGGCAATGTATAACTAAAACAAAAGCCTTTTAAACTTGAAAATCAACATAATATGGAAAAAGTAAAATGTGATAATGCCATTTACTTCTTCACATGGATATTCTATTGGTCGAATAATCACATGCAATATCAATAACCACTTTCATAATGATGGAATGAATAATGCCAAACAATAATAACCACATAGTCAAGGCCTCGTGCCAAGACCACAAATAAGATTTTGCCAAGGCCTCGTGCCAAGACACTAGTTTTTCTCATGAGACCTACCGATGCATCGAGGAACTATAGCGGGCTCCACCCGTCACTTATTAAGTCCAATGCATTTAGCATATGAATAGGTTTAAACATATCATAAACCATAACATAATCGTATCATATAAAACATGCATAAAGGAAACATAAAATTTCCAAATTTCAATCACAAGATATAAATACAACACATTGATATAACAAAAACACTTTCAAAACCATTTTCAATACCAAAATAAAATAAAAGAAAAACATGGTTTTTATTTTTCTTTTTTTAAAAAAGGTATGGCTTGTAGAGGAAGTCGAAACTCAAATAATGGTCATGGAGGCAGAGAAGTCGTTGTCGCCGCATACGTACGGAAAGAAAAACATTCCCTTTTTGTCGTTTAGTAAATGGCTTCATATAAAAAGATTCCTTTTGAATAAACGTAAAAGTCAAAGGGGTTTATACACCATATAAAAGAAAGTAGTTTATAAAACCAAATATTCCCCAATGAAAGGAGATTGACACGAAGTCCTTAAAAAGATCATTTTTAAAATAAAATAGATCTATTATGTGTATTCACTATAAGTACACATAAAGAAAGTACAAATACAAGAGAGGACATAATAATATCATGACATAATTTGAATGTAGGAGATTAACCCAATGAATGGAAATTGGGTTAAGAAATTCCCTTACCTCGTGTCCGACTTGACTCAACCGTTCTTTAACCTCAGGAATAATAAACTAGAGTTAATATCTACCTTATTAAGAACCATTTTCAATTTCATTATCCTTTTTATATCACTTATTACAATGTTATGAACATTATGTAATTATTTAAGTTAATAACGGTCGTTTTGTCGATATTTGGTACTTGAGTCATCAATAAACTTCTTATAATTACAAGTTGTTCATGTGGTGAAATATCCATTATATCCAGAATTATATTCATTATGTAGAAATCATATATATCATATATATCCAGTATATACATTCATTCATAATATTACGTAACATTTAGAGGTAAGAAATGAAATGCACCGTTCATGGAGACGGTAAGCCGTACGTACGCTTGAACGCTACTTTCACTTCTATTTCGTATTTAATGGAATGAAATCATAATGATATAAATGTATAATATAATTCCTGTATAATATATCATATAATACCATTTACTCCATCCTTTATACATCCCACACATGGTATTAACGATTCAGATCACATTGAGGGGGCCGTAGTCCGCACTTCCTAAAATGAAAATATCGTGTTTACCCATAATGGAAACCATAATGGTATGCCATAAATGAAAAATACAAAATCATAAGAAAAAAAAACATAATATATATCATATATAAAAATAGTGTCATCATAATGGCCACCATTAGAGGTGTTATATGAGTGTTGAACAATCATCGTTTCGTGAGGCAAAAATTCACCATCCATAGAAACAATATGTTCTTTAACCATTAGATGTAGGTGTGTGTAAGTTTAGCTCTAATACATCTTATAACAACATCCTAGTATATTGAGTATACTGGTGTTGTTACAAACAAAATTAATAAAAAGAGTTTAGGGGTTTGGATAAGCAAAATAAAACAAAACAACATAAGAGAAGACATTACCTTAAAATCGGGTAACTCTTTTTGATTTGAGCCAATGGATTCCATGGGAAGAGTTCTGCCCAAAGTGAGGCTTCTAGGAGTAAGAGGGGGTAGTTGGGAGAGTATTTGGGCAGATGTTGGCTGAGCTAAAAGGCTCTGAAAGTGTGAGTAAGGTGGTAGAGGTGGGGGTCTTTTATAAGTGGAGAGGAGGGGCAGTCTTGGAAAGTAAAGAAAAGTCACTTTATTATAAAATGAGTTTCGGATTTTAGAGGTCCCACACTTATATAATTCGAGGCTACAGTGATAAGGGTTCTAAATCTACTCATCCAATAGGTTTTTAATAAGTTTAATCCTTGTATTTTACATTATCTTTTTATTTTATTTAAATGGTTAAATAATGAGGTCATCGTTGTATCATCATGATGTCATAAATAATTTAATTTATTTAATGTCTAAAAATTATAAAAAAAATACTATGATTTAGGAAATATTTTTATCTTTCCAATTACTATTTATAGTCAAAAATATGACTTGTATAACCCCATGTAAAAAATGTTTTAGTAAAACATTTCATGTTTGTGTCATTTTTTTACTTTAACATTAAATAAAAGGTATTTATGTCATTTTCCAACTAAAGTGTCTCCATGGGGTCCCCAAGTTGACCCATGGATTGTCTTGGTCGGACATGGCACATCCAATGTGGGTTGGACATGTGTCAAGCTAATCTCATATTATTAAAACATTATTTTTACCTTAAACTACACTAATTACCTCTAATCGCGATTAAGAACTTAAAAGTTACTATTCACCAAAAAATTATTTTAATCCCATTGAACCACATTTTACATCCTAATGTCATCCATGTATGTAGAATTTTTGAAATTCAAATCACAGAGGTGGTAATGTTTCATTTTAACGAAAAATCAGTTTTTTAACAACCAGTTAGTGGTTTCACTATTCATCAAAAATTTAAGTTTTTCAGAATAATGCCAAAATTTCACCCTAAGCTATGTTTGATATTCCGATTTCAAAAATTATGTCTATTTTAAAAAGTTCCAAACATATAGGTTTCATTAATTAATTTTATAATTAATTCCCACTGTCTAATCAAATAGCGTGTTTTTAAGAAACAATTTATATCAAAAGATTGACAATTGTTCATGACCAATTTCAATGTTAAATTAATTATAATGACCACCATTGGATAAAATGGTAAAAATGTATTCTAATTATACTTTAAAATCACTAAATAGTATAAGTTATCACTATAAATTATTTTGATTAAAAAATTTGTTTTTAAGTATTTTTTCACTATTCATAAAAAATTGAAAGTTCTCAGAAAAATACCAAAAATTCACCATAGGCTAATTTCGATATTACGAATCTAAAAATGAAGTCCATTTTGAAATGTAAAATATATATAATTTCGAAAAGTGGTTATTACTATTCATAACTGCTACTTTTATTGGTCGCGGTGTGTTAGAACTCAAACATGCGTACAATGCAAGCTATTGCAATATTGAAAGAGAGGCATATCGTGGAAGATCGAGGTGTTACATTCTCCCCTACTTCAATAAATTGCGTCCTCGCAATTTGAAAATTTTATTTAAAAATAAAAGGTTGAAAATAGAAAATACCTTTGTGGAAAACCCACATCGGAAATACGGTTAATAAAAATATTACATTAAAAGAAAGAAAGAAAAGTACAAAGGTCACCCGAGATAGCCCATACTAGGATTATATGAAAATATGGATATGGAAGAAAAACAAACCATCAAGGTATGATGGAGAGTCATAGAAAACTGGATTAGGAGAAAGTTAACCATAAGAAAATCACAAACATGTGATTGGTTAAATAGTCATTGAATCCCCAGTTGGAAAAGTTAACCGGCAACGTTTTTGTTTTAAGTTACCTTTTATAAAGTTGATGAATTTATTTAGGAGATTTACTAAGAATGTAAGGGAATATACATACTTTTTATGTAGACTTTCATTCTTTAATAAATTTTTACCACAAACCCATCTTTCACTCTAAAAGGTAATAGAACTCAAAAATATTCTATTTATCCTAATTGTATAAGGTTCCAAATATTAAAAAATACCATTTAGATTACCAAAACTATTTCATAACAACCAGGTACTTCCTATAGGCTAGTGGTAGGTAATAAAGGCTTGTCAAACTATGGTTGTGGGTTCGATTCCTGCAGCTTTGTCCGACGCGACGGGTTATGCCCCACCCAGCAGGTTGTCCTTTTCCTAAAACTATAGTATTATAATATTCCAAAAATAATCTTCATAAATTTTTTAACCTTAAACAATACTATCCAAGGTTCATCTTAATCCATTCCAACCTTTATAGTTATCCAAAATCCTTTTGTCCAACTCACAGTCCAAATTTTATAAGGAAGGTAAACATAAAGAAGTTCCTTTTTTTCCGCGTAACAACATGTGAACACCTTCATCATGTATTCTTTTAAAACACTGCAACATCCTGAATTATCATAAATCCTTATTGATTACCTTCATGATACCTTATTACTTATAGAATACTAGATATACTTCTTCTATCCAAAAATATATACAAATCATTAATCAGTTTCATGGATGTTAAGAATATCCAATATAATTTATCCAAATCAATCATGTCTTATTCCAAAATCACTATCTCGGTATTAGAACCATATTATGGTTTATCTTTCTCTCAACCATATATTTTCCAAAAATTTAACCTACAGTGGAGTCACTTTTCTTGGTTCCACACAATCTCAAGTCCTTGATGAAATAGTACTGCAGTACAATCCTTATATATAACACATTATTCTTATAACAAGAATATAATCCTTGAGTCCAAAAGCACCAATACATTAATTATTCTGCTTCAACTGTAGTCATAGAATAAGATTGTCCTTGATCCCTTGGCCTTTTTTGAGGTAAGTTTCCCTAACACTTAGGACATTCATTTTCATAGTGACCCATTTCCTTACAATTATAGCATTCAACATTGATAGATTCTTTCTTTCCCTTATAATCATGAGCCTGGTGACCTTTTTCTCCACATTTGTAACAAACTCCCATTCCTTTTAGGCAAGTGCCAGGGTGATTCTTCCCACAATTATCACATAATGGAAAATCCATCTTTCCCTTTTTCCCTTTATCTGTCTCTTGTTCCACCGTTCTCTTCTTCTCTTGCTTTACTATGTTGTCATAAGACTTAGATAATTCCTTTTCCGTCTTGATAGCACACGAGACAATATCTTCGTATGATGAGAAAGATTATGATACTAAAGCTCGACGGAGAAATGGTTTTAACCCATCAAAGAAACGATCAATCTTACTTCTTGGGTTACGTATATAATCTGCAGCATGCCTCGCTAACCTTGTAAAGTTAGCCTCATACTTTGCGACATTCTCATCCTCCTTCTGCCTCAGACTCAGAAATTGCCTTTCGATATCTGCTCGATGGTCATGTGGAAAGTATTTTTCTAAGAAAAGATCTTTGAACTCTCTCCATTCCATACTTGATACTTCTTCATCTTCCTTTGTATTTTGAATCAATGACCACCATTGATCGGCATCTCCAGTGATGTGGTAAACTGCCATGATAACCTTCTCCCTTTCGCTACTCCCCAAGGCATGGAATATTTTCTCTAAGGAGCTTATCCATTTCTCAACTACTAACGGATTTGTACACCCATTAAATGTTGGCGGTTGTTGCCTCATGAAGCGGTCTAACATTGATCCTCCACATTTTGGATCAGGGTGATCCATACGAGTAAGGTTATTATTCATAACATGAGTGAGTTGTACCAGTATGATAATAAGTTGATCAGCACCAGTTGTATCTCCAGATCCACAATAATTATCTTGAGCAGGAGGGAAATCCCTACATGGAGTGCGTTCATTGATACGGTTTCCATTCCTTCCACTAGGCGCCATTTATAAGCAATGGCATAAACTAGATTAGTTTATGAATTAAAATCCATAATTCCATACTTATAAAACACTTAACACTAATTGAACTATTTATGGATATAATCCATAATCATAAAAATGTTTTCCTTGAGAAAGTATATACTCATAACCCTTCATAGTGGTTTGTAAAGAAAATGAGAATTATCCTAAGCATATCCCCCGGGAGTGTCGTAACCAAGAGTGCAGCAAGGCCTGTTGTCGTGCACCAGTTCCCGTTCGATTCTTGCTCAAAGTGGTGTTTTCGGGTTTTACCCCTAGGTACATCTGTGCCAGAGCCACCTCTACCTGCTCGTATCCAGACAGGGATGTATTGCTCGGAAAAATCACAAAATCTCTATAATACCAAAATTCTAGGAAGTTTTTCTATACTAATCCTCAAAGTCTATCTTCGGGCTATGTGCTCTAATCAGAGTTTATCTAAATCTAGCTTCCAAGGTTAGTACTAAACTTCCTCTGATACCAACTATAACGCCCCGACCCCAGCTACCCAGAGTCGGTGCATTACCTCGTAACATTGGCATGATCACAAAAGATCAAGTCTCGAAAGAACGATTAGTTTAGTAGCCTTGGAAACACTAGATACGTTCATAAGTCTTACATTACATCATAAGGTAAAACAAAACTACAACATCTTCTCTTCATATCCCCTTATATTATCCCTATAGGTCATTCATAATATACTTCTTCACATCCTGGAAGAATTAAAACATTGAAATGGGTGAGCTCAGATGCTCAGTAAGGATAAAAATATTTCGGAAGCTTTCATAAATAAACATAAACATTTAAGGCAATGTATAACTAAAACAAAAGCCTTTTAAACTTGAACATCAACATAATATGGAAAAAGTAAAATGTGATAATGCCATTTACTTTTTCACATGGATATTCAACTGGTCGAATAATCACATGCAATATCAATAACCACTTTCATAATGATGGAATGCATAATGCCAGACTATCATAATCACATAGCCAAGGCCTCGTGCCAAGACCACAAATAAGATTTTTTCAAGGCCTCGCGCCAAGACACTAGTTTCTCTCATGAGACCTACCGATGCATCGAGGAGCTATAGCGGGCTCCACCCGTCACTTATTAATTCCAATGCATTCCTCATATGAATAGGTTTAAACATATCATAAACCATAACATAATCGTATCATATAAAACATGCATAAAGGAAACATAACATTTCCAAATTTCAATCACAAGATATAAATACAACACATTGATATAATAAAAAAACTTTCAAAACCATTTTCAATACCAAAATAAAAGAAAAGTAAAACATGGGATTTATTTTTCTTTTACAAAAAAGGTATGGCTTGTAGAGGAAGCCGAAACTCAAATAATGGTCACGGCGGCGGAGAAGTCGTTGTCACCACATACGTACGGAAAGAAAAACATTCCCTTTTTGTCGTTTAGTAAATGGCTTCATATAAAAAGATTCCTTTTGAATAAACGTAAAAGTCAAATGGGTTTATACACCATATAAAAGAAATTTGTTTAGAAAACCAAATATTCCCCAATGAAAGGAGATTGACACGATGTCCTTAAAAAGATCATTTTTAAAATAAAATAGATCTATTATGTGTATTCACTATAAGTACACATAAGGAAAGTACAAATACAATATAGGACATAATAATATCATGGCATAATTTGAAAGTAGGAGATTAACCTAATGAATGGAAATTGGGTAAAGAAATTCCCTTACCTCGTGTCCGACTTGACTCAACCGTTCTTTAACCTCCTGAATAATAAACTAGAGTTAATATCTACCTTATTAAGAACCATTTTCAATTTCATTATCCTTTTTATATCACTTATTATAATGTTATGATCATTATATAATTATTTAAGTTAATAACGGTCGTTTTGTCGATATTTGGTACTTGAGTCAACAATAAACTTCTTATATTTACAAGTTGTTCATGTGGTGAAATATCCATTATATCCAGAATTATATTCATTATTTAGAAATCATATATATCATATATATCCAATATATACATTCATTCATAATATTACGTAACATTTAGAGGTAAGAAATGAAATGCACCGTTCATGGAGACGGTAAGCCGTACGTACACATGAACGCTACTTTCACTTCTATTTTGTATTTAATGGAATGAAATCATAATGAAATAAATGTATAATATAATTCCAGTATAATATATCATATAATACCATTTACTCCATCCTTTATACATCCCACATATGGTATTAACGATTCAAATCACTTTGAGGGGGCGGTAGTCCGCACTTCCTAAAATGAAAATATCGTGTTTACCCATAATGGAAACCATAAAGGTATGCCATAAATGAAAAATACAAAATCATAAGGAAAAAACATAATATATATCATGTATAAAAATATTGTCATCATAATGGCCACCATTAGAGGTGTTATATGAGTGTTGAACAATCATCGTTTCGTGAGGAAAAAATTCACCATCCACAGAAACAATATGTTCTTTAACCATTACATGTAGGTGTGTGTAAGTTTATCTCTAATATTTCTTATAACAACATCCTAGTATATTGAGGATACTGTTTTTGTTACAAAAAAAATGAATAAAAAGAGGTTAGGGGTTTGGATAAGAAAAATAAAACAAAATAATAGAAGAGAATACATTACCTTAAAATCAGGTAACTCTTTTTGATTTGAGCCAATGGATTCCTTGGGAAGAGTTCTGCCCAAAGTGAGGCTTCTAGGAGTAAGAGGGGGAAGTTGGGAGAGTATTTGGGCAGAGGTTGGCCGACCTAAAAGGCTTTGAAAGTGTGAGTAAGGTGGTAGAGGTGGGGGTCTTTTATAAGTGGAGAGGAGGGGCACTCTTGGAATGTAAAGAAAAGTCACTTTATTATAAAATGAGTTTCGGATTTTAGAGGTCCCACACTTATATAATTAGAGGCTACGGTGATAAGGGTTCTAAATATACTCATCCAATAGGTTTTTAATAAGTTTAAGCCTTGGATTTTACATTATCTTTTTATTTTATTTAAATCGTTAAATAATGAGGTCATCGCTGCATCATCATGATGTCATAAATAATTTAATTTATTTAATGTCTAAAAATTATGAAAAAAATACTATGATGTAGGAAATTTTTTAGCTTTCCAATTACTATTTATAGTAAAAAATATGACTTGTATAACCCCATGTAAAAATTGTTTTAGTAAAACATTTCATGTTTGTGTCATTTTTTTTACTTTAACATTAAATAAAAGGTATTTATGTCATTTTCCAACTAAAGTGGCTCCATGGGGTCCCCAAGTTGACCCATGGATTGTCTTGGTCAGCCATGGCACATCCAATGAGGGTAAGACATGTGTCAAGCTCATCTCATATTATTAAAACATTATTTTTACCTTAAACTACACTAATTACCTCTAATCGCGATTAAGAACTTAAAAGTTACTATTCACCAAAAAATTATTTTAATCCCATTGAACCACATTTTACTTCCTAATGACAACCATGTATGTCGGATTTTTGAAATTCAAATCACAGAGGTGGTAATGTTTCATTTTAACGAAAAATCAGTTTTTTAACAACCACTTAGTGGTTTCACTATTCATCAAAAATTGAAGTTTTTCATAATAAATCCAAAGTTTCACCCTAAGCTATATTTGATATTCCGATTTCAAAAATGATGTCTATTTTACAAAATTCCAAACATATAAGTTTCATTAATTAATTTTATAATTAATTCCCGCTATCACAACAAATAGCGTGTTTTTAAGAAACAATTTATATCAAAAGATTGACAATTGTTCATGCCAAATTTCAATGTTAAATTAATTCTAATAACCACCATTGGATAAAATGGTAAAAATGTATTCTAATTATACTTTAAAACCACTAAATAGCATAATTTATCACTATAAATTATTTTGATTAAAAAATTTGTTTTTAAGTAATTTTTCACTATTCATAAAATATTGGAAGTTCTCAGAAAAATACCAAAAATTCAACATAGGCTAATTTTGATATTACGAATCCAAAAATGAAGTCCATTTTGAAATGTAATATATATATAATTTCAAAAAGTGGTTATTACTATTCATAACTGCAACTTTTATTGGTCGCGGTGTGTTAGAACTCGAACTTGCGTACAATGCAAGCTATTGTAATATTGAAAGAGAGGAATATCGTGGAAGCTCGGGGTGTTACAGGAAAAATAGATTGGGGGATTATTTGTTTATGAAATTGTGGCACATTACATGCGTCCTTCTATGGTTGTATCTGATAGGGACATATAGTTCATGTTTATTTTTACGAAATTTTTATAGATTGTAATTTGATCTTAGGTATTTTTGGGCAATAAGTATCTTCTATGGATGAATGGAAAGATAAAGAAGGCTATCCAGGTACATGAGGAATTGCTACAAGATTTTGTTCTTGATTTTAGAGAAACTTTGGAAATTATGTTTCAACAGGTCGAGTTTTCCAATAAAAATAGTAATCATACCTCAATTAAGATGGAACCCTTCAAGTCACAATTTGTGTGTCTATTTAGATATCCCCTGTAGTGGGCAGTGTTTGGAGAGTGGTCCATGGGAGAGCTATGTTTTATTCAGAATATGATGCAGATGGTGCAGTTGATCTGGAGAAGATCGATCATGACTTAGATTTTTTAGAAATCCTATATTAACCATCATTGGTGGTCTCTAGAGTTTGAGGATAGTTACTATGTAATTCTGTAGTTTTCACCATGCATGGGGCATCACCTTTCGGGTACATTGGGTATGATGGAACATAGGTTTTCTTGACCCATTGAGATAATTGGACGATTGGGGAATGAGGCCTAGCTGTTGGACTTACCCTCTCATGTTATTTCAATCAACAATAGGGTTCATGTTTCCATGTTTAGTCTGTATATACCATACATTTAACATGTGATCATATGGGAGGATGTTTATCATAAGTTAGACATAACTTTTTTTGATATACCGGTTCAGTTTATGAGACACTAAGATATGGTACTACATGGTAAATCGATTCCTCATGTCCGAGTACTGTGGTAGTACTGTAGAGATACCCATGAGATGTGGGAGAAGAAATTTTTGATCAGGAATCAATGGACTTCTCCTTTTTAGTTATAATATTTTGAGAAATTTGAATGGATAAAAATCATGTATGGTGGAGAGATTGTAAAATTTCATTACTTTTTAAAGAAATCCTTTGTAAATTTATTATTTTTTCATCATTGTGTGAGTGTGTTTGTAGGATTCTTGGTAATATAAACCCTTTACTTAAGTAAATGACAAACATTTATATGATTAATGTTTTATTAAATTAATATAGTATTAGAATAATGTTTTTTGATGGTTTTTGGGGTTATCTCAAAGATTACAGAACACTCGAATTTGATTTTTTCAATTATGTGTGGAATATGGGAAAAACAATATTTGAGGGGAGCTTACACCTCAAGTAAACTTGTTACATGTCATGTACTAGTCACCAACCTTATTTTGTGAAACTCATTCAAGGAATGGAATATTTAAATTCCATGAACTAGTTTCAAATTGTGTAATGGTCAATATAGGGATTCATTTTGGAGGAGAAAACATTTTTGGTGCCTTTTTATTTCATGGGATTACATTCCATGTAATGGGATTGTATTCTATGTATCCCTTGAGACAATTGGTTTTATGTGATTCAATTCATAATATGTGGAACATTTGATCTATATCCCTATCCCTCGACCCCTAGATGATTTTGGGAAATATTGGATATCTCCCATTCTTTTTGGATTAGATGTCTGGGGATCAATCATCAGGGTTGTCCTAGTGAGCCTCTCCTGATAATAATTTTTTAATTAATTCATTTTATTGGTCATAGTTGTTGTGTGGGATGCAATTTAGTTTCATATTAATTATACGATAGTTTTTTCAATCAATCCATTGAGGTATCTATTTGTTCCTTGTATTTGGAATTCTGGTCACTTTGTTTTTTATCATCATGGTCAATGACAAATAGGTGTTCACCATTTTGAGGTATTTGTTACTATTACATGGGATAATTTGATGAATTTATAATCATTATTGATAAATTACAATTTTGTTTCATTTAATTGAATTGATTTGTGGTGTTAGGGATTTTTTTTCAGGATAAAAAATTTCAATTGGTTTTTTATTAAAAATTGGATTTTATAGATTTAAAAATAGGGGTTTAGAACATCAATGTGGATTGGATTGGATTTGAAAAATGTTTTATAACTTGTGAGAATCATTATGAGTTTTATTTTTGAAATAAAACTAATTTTGGGAACCTTGTATTCATTTGGAAATAAATATAGTAATTTTTTACATCGGTAGAAACACTAGCGGTTGATTTTTTTGTTATCCACATACTGTGGGGGGACCTGATATATATTATATATAACATTTGACCAATATCATGTCTCTTTTTATATCAAGTACCTATTTTTCAATATAATAGAGATCAATTGTTAATGTTCCTTATCATTAATGTGTTTTTATCACTTAATGGTTTTTTCATTGATAGTTTCTCAAATGTTTAATTTGAGATTGTATCGTATGGATTCGAAAGATATTATTTCATAGATATGGGTTTAAATTCATACCATATGATTCTGGGATATGATTTCCTATTTTATCACTTCTATTTTTCATATTAAGGGATTATTTAATATTTCATTATTTTATAAAAAAATATGAATATTATTTGAAAATGGTTTTGGATTTCAGAAACATAATTATAAAATTGTATTTGTTTTAATGGATGAAAGTATTTCATTATTGATATTAAACCCTATATAGAATATGTGGTGGTATCCTAATATGTTTTCTTCTCACACCATGATTTTTTTATATGGCTATTTTTCAATGATTTATTATAGGATACATTTAAATTTATGGGTATCATGTATAATGATTGATTCTCATATTGTTGTTTTCATTAGTATATGATGCTATGGAGGTGATTGTTGGTCACACAATGACTTTTTTCTTGTTTGATTCAATTTTATTTGGGTTTATATTGTATGGATTTGTTTTTATAAATCTGTTTGTATCTATTTTTCTTCTACTTGTACTCTTTATATATATATATGGAAATATTCAATAATTGATTCAATAATCTTTATTAAACATCACCCTGAAGGGCCGATCCCGGTGATTTGTCTTCTTGGCCTAGGTTGTCCTATTATAGTAAATATTATCAAATTATTTTAACTTATCCTATATAAAAGATATATGTTATCCAAGTATATTTTATTTGGACAGATTATAATATGTTTCTCTAAACCCAAATATTTCCCTTGATCCATGAATTTTAACATTTTTAAGGTAATTGGTAACACAATCTCAACTCTTAGAGTTATAAAATTTCCTATTCAAATGTTGTTTTTCCATGTATTTTCCTTTTAATGGATTTTCCATTCATTTTTTATGAATAATTGTTTAAAATAAATTCTATTTCATTGAAAGGTTTTAATTTAGTTTTTCATTAAAAAATGAGTATTTATGAAAAGTGACTCAAATCCACGATTTTTCAATGATGGATATTTTTTTTTCAAAAATAACTTCTTACTATTTTAATTAAATATATTCAAATTTATATACCTTTTTTGGAGTTATTTTTCATTGTTCATAATAGGGTTTTCCTTTTTTGTGTGATAATATTGGTCTATCAAGACAATGATATCGAGAGATTTAATTCAATTTTTTTAGAAGTTTTATGATACACATTTTATTTCCATGGGTTATTCATAAAATGTTAAATATCTAAAATATATTTTTTATTAATCCCATTTTATATCCTAGGGTTATATTTAATAATTTAATGAATTATGTTTGAATATTTTATGAATCTAGTTTCATTTGAATGGGTTTTATATTTGATTATTTCGAAATTTCAGGAAACCCATTTTCTTTATTAGTGTTATTGTATGATGTGATGATAGTTTTTATGTGGAATGTTAATGTATGGATTATGAGATGGGTTTCCCCAATATCTCTATCTAATGCATTGGTTATTGCATTATGTCTTATGAGATTTAAATGTCATGTTAACTTGTTAGAGAGTCTCTTGGTTCATAATGGGAGAGTGTGGTAGAATTAATCTATACTCCCAATTTTTATTTGGAATTAAATATAAAGTCATTAGGATCAGAAATGATTAGTGTGAAGTGGTAAGCTATTATTTAAATTTTCCACATAAACATGATGTCGAGTATATGGTTTTATAAGGATAAATAATTATATGTTATCATTATGCCACATTTATAGTATTTTTATCATATTATTAAATGTTTTGATGATTATGACTTATTTTAAGCATTACAAACTTTTATATCCAAATCACATGATCAATAATTATATATATTTTTTATATTATTTGATTTATTTTATAGTTCATTGATGACCTTAATATGATAATATATTAATCCATAATGTTTTATCATTATTATCCTTGGTATATTGAGATTATATATTGTTATTTATATATTTCTCATATTTTCATTAATAATTATGATCTAATCCTAAATTAGAAGTCTCTTCCATTACCAATAATATGATGTCACCCCTTATATATGTTTCTAAACCCTAGGTTATGATGATGATTGTTTCATGTGGGATTATAGAAATGATCTATGGGAGATTCATTATGGATAAATAATTTAAAGTGTTGTAAAATATGTTATTTTTGTTTCTATTTATGAAGAGACTAAAACATTCATTCTTTTGGTTATGTGACTATTTAAATGATTTATTATTTAAATCACGAGATTACTATTTATTTAGGACAAGACTATCTTGGGGAACTTAATTGCTCTATAATATATGTTATAGTTCTTCTATATATTACTTTATCTATTTTGAGTGATTAGTTATCATTTCAATTAAGTTAGATAACCTTAGTAAAAAAACATATAGTTGATTCTAATTAAACGATGTTACCATGAAATACTGGTAATTTCTTAATTAATTGGTTTTCCAAGATGTAGAACCATGTTGGACTACTGGAATGTGGATGTGGATGTGGAATAGATGCACCTAGTGGTAATATATCATAACGGGTCGGATGTCCATTAATATGATCATCACCTTGATGTATGATGTGTGGGACTTATAGAAAATCCCTTTCTAGGGAATCTCAGAATATAATATTTGGTCAATCACATTGACATTATATTCCTTTACATAGGAATTATAATGATAACAATTTAAGATACATATATGATAAACAATCCAAATAAAACCTAGGATGAACCAATATTTATTTACATTACACTGAATTATAGAGTGATAGTTTAATATACTAACACACTTTTAGGTTGAATTTATCATATTTTCCTTATAATGTAAATTTTGAGAACTCATGAATATCATTTAGTTTTTTTTAAAATGGATTGAATAAGGGAAATGAATTTCAATAAACTGTGTGATGGAAAATATAGTAATGAGAAACCACGATTGATATAAGATTACATAAAAATTATTTTTTCTCTGTCACCCAACTATCTTGTGTTTTGATTAATAAGATAAATATTTCCAAATACATAAACCCTCTATATAATAGAAGTATAATGTTTCATAGATGATATGGTGATGAAGTTGATGATGGAAAGAAATATTTAGCATCCTATATATACAAAATGTGGGAAGACGATCCCATTGAAATGTCAGTATGGATCAAGAAAGTGCTTCAAATGTGGAAGGATTGGGTATCGAGCTCTTGAAAATAGATATTACAAGATAAATATGATCCATAATACATTTTTAAATATTGTTTAATGTGTCAAATGATTTGATTTTATTTATTATAAATGATTATTAGACAAATCAACAACAAACTAGGAAAAAAGACATCAACGACCTCCATGACTAATTAAATCAGTAAATCAATTATACCACAACTATTTAAATTAATTCATTAATATAAAGCGGAAACGGTATACATACCATCCACTCCACATTTATGAATATTGAATTGGAATCTTGTTCTAAATACCCTAGTATGAAAAAGAAGTTTCAGAGGAGAATCAAAGAAACACCAGAGTGATTTGTTATTTTTGTCAATTATTAGTGAATTATAATTTTTATTTTTGTAATATTATTCATGAAATAACTTTTATCCATCATTTAAAAATTTCAATGTTATCTTGGAATTGTATTGGGTATAACTAGATAGAACCCATATTAACAAATAAAATAGGTAAACACATTTAATATTTCAAACCAACTTATGACCATAAATCAATATATGTATAAATATAAAACCATTAGAGAAACTAATTATATTTTAGTAGTTATGATAATTATTTTTGAGGTTTCTCTAACACAATTGTTAAGATATAAACTATGTATTTAGATATGCCTATTTTCATGGAATAAATAACTTTATAGTGTCACTCGAATTAGTAAGGTTGATACCATATTGGAAATTAAATAATGAGTTATATATATCTTGTAGATAACCCTAACTATATTAATTAGTAAGTGAAAATTTAAATTTCATGGTCACATTTTATTTAAGGCTGTATAATATAATGACCCACTATTTTTGTTAGTTCAAAAGACTTACTATGTTATATAACATGTGTCACACATTTCATCCAACATAAGAATTCAATAATATAAAATAAAAAATAAATCTATACTAAAAAATAATATG
This sequence comes from Viscum album, assembly GCA_963277665.1. NCBI lineage: Eukaryota > Viridiplantae > Streptophyta > Magnoliopsida > Santalales > Viscaceae > Viscum > Viscum album. The sequence continues at coordinate 1,204,931,967 of OY728127.1, read as the reverse complement.
GAAAACCAGAAATAATTTTTACCTTTAGAAGAAAAAAATTAATACGACATAATATTGAAAATATTATTTCTAATAAAAAAAAATTTCATCATATTATACATTTGATTTTAAAATGATAAATTTACCAATTATTATAATATAAATTTTTAAATTTTTAATTCAAATTTGAATTCCTCTCTACAAAATTATCTTGTGATTTAATTTATTTGTTTTTCTAAAAATAAATGATTTATTAAGGAATTATAAAAAAATAATCATTTAATTAATGTCATCAATTTTATAAAATTATTTTATTATTTGAACACATTTAATATTTTTCAATATAAATAAATATATTATAATTTATAATTATTTATTTTAAAATACGGTGAATACATTATAAATCAATGATCATCATTTTGAAAATTTATAATCTGTTTTAATGGAAACATAATATTTGACTTTTTTGTTTTGTTATTTATAACATAAATAATTTTTTTATTTATTTATTTTACTTTTAAATACATATATATTGAATATTAATAATTGAATTTATATTGTTACAACCAATTTAGTTTATAATTTTACATTGATCACAAACCTTTTTTCTAAAAAATAATATTTTCAAAATATGAGTGTTTATGTGATACATGTGTTAATGTTAAGATTAATTTCCCTAAAAATAGAATGTAAATTTTATTGAAGTATTCATATATTCGAGATATTAATTTTCTTAATATTTAATGTAGAAAATTTATATTTTTAAAAAAATTAGATTGTTTTGATTACTGTTAATTACGATGATAAGAGTGAAAAATTAGCCTAAAAATTATTTATATTATAAATATCAGAGAGTTTCTATAAAATAAATTTAATAGAAAATTTTAATAAATTAATATAAAATTATTATAAAAACATATATAAATATATTTTTACCCAATTTATTTTTAATCAACACTAAATATGATTATGAATCCATAATTACTAAATTTTCATTTATTTACTAATTTTTATTTATTTATTATATGTTTTTATAAAAGAAAAGGTTAAAATATTCTGAAATAGAAATGGATTAAATATATTTTATATTTAGTTTTATCACCCCAATTTTTTATAAAGGTTATCTTATTTATTAGTTATAATTTATTACAAATGTAAAAAATAGTTACTAAGGTAAAAATTAAAAAATAAAATGTTCTAAAAAATTGAGAATGGCTATAAACCACTCAATATAGTCTCCATATGAATAATGGGGAGGATTTTCAATCCAAAAAACTTTAAAACTTCATATTTTCAATATTTTATAACCTCTGAACCTTTAATAATTAGATGAAATAATTTAAATTAAAACGGTGTCCCTAAAACTAACCTTTTCATCACTTATAAAGGGGTACTAAATACAACCTTAAAAAGATAAATAAAAATATATAATTACTCTATTAGCTTCTTCCCTTTTACTCTCCCTATAACTCTCTACCAAAATCAAAATTACTGGGTAAATTATTATTTTCCTAATCCCTTAAATTTTAAGCTGAAAAACAAGGGAAAAGGCGTGTCTGCAACAAATGAATTATTTCATTCTATGGTTTTTATTCTCATTATTAATCCTCAAAATATATAATAATTGTATTATTATAATTACATAATTAACATCAGTGTAGTTAAATTTTAAAATTAATTTTAAAAACTATAGTTATTCATTTCCATACACTTTCAAATATATTAAGATATTGATAATGCATTGTGTGAACTACAACCTTATCAAAGAGATTTTATTTTTTCCATTAACTCGAGTCATGGTTGGTATCAATATTGTTAATAATGACTAAAAATGATATAAAATATATAATTTTGATTATGAATTGTCAATATAATATTCATTTCCACCCCTAAAATGTGTAAAGAAACAAGAATACTATTCATGGGTACATGAGGATTACCACCTCTATGATGAAACCACATTTTGTTTTTTTATCATTTTCCTAAATTATGTAAATATAATGAAATATTTTTAAAATTAATAAAAAAAATTCATAATTATTGTTATATAATTAAACATTATTCAAATATACAATTCCTTAACAATACTTGTTAACCGATGTAATTTATGATCATGTTTGGGTCAGTTAACAGAGCTACATAAACAATGGATTAAAAGATGATTACAGATAACTATCAGAACAATAAATATAATATTATTATAATAAATAATAATAATAATAATTATATGTTTCTTTATATGTTACTCTATCAATGTAACAGGTTATATTTGTAAAATAATTTCACTAAAATTTACAAAATAAACCATTTTGAAATCAGGTTTCACATATCATAACAAAAACAAAAAAGGAATGAAATAAAAAAAATTTAGATAAATTAAAGTTATATATTATATAAGGGTATATTAGATATAAATAATTATTTATATATCAAATGATGTGTAATGATATCAAAATATATCAACATTCACAAATTAGGTGAAGTTTTTAACACTTGATGGTCATAATATTCTATAACTAATTAATGTACAGATGATAAAAACAATTAATAGCATTATAAAAGTGTAATATTTTAGTGCAAGGTTATAAAACTTTTTATAAAGTTATAATGTTTTTTATAGTATATTATAGTGTGATCAACTGTGAGTGTAATCATAGTAAGGGTTTGTTGTCTCAATTCACCTTTTTAGGAAAGATTTCACGTTTTGAACCTATTAAACACTGAAGAGTGATAGATATTATAGAAAAGAATTAAATCATCATAAATATAACTTCAAACGCGATATAATTATATACTTTACCATCTCTACTACACGATCTTTCGGTCCACTAACTTCCCATGTTGCATGGGGTTCTTCATCTTTAATTATAATCCCTTGAGACATGTCAATTCTAAAAACCATAACAATTTTAAATCTTGTAAATAAATACATATATTCAATTTGTATAACTATTATATTATATTTCATAGTATCTATTATTTTATTTTTTTACATATCATGTGTTTCCAATTAAAATTTTACGACATAATTAATGGGTTTCAATGACTCAAATATCATTATTGGGTCAAAATCAATCTACTTTGACATTAATAATTTAATACTGATCAAATTAAAAGAATATGATTATGATGTGGTATTTCAAAAATACTATTATAGGAAAATTAATCCTCTTTATCAATATATAATTTTTGAATTAAATTTTATCAAAAATAAAAAACTACCATTTGTATGAATAACTCCATTTCGTACCATTATATATTTTATTCCATATCAATATTTTCATTTCATCAAATTCTATGTGTTTTTATGGGAAGATAATTTTTATTATTTTCAATGAATTTCAAAATTATTTATCTCCTCAGAAAGGGAATATTTAACACTCTTTTAATGATTTGGTTTTTCAAAACATTTATTTCAAAAATCATAAATGATTTTTCCATGCATTCAAAATAATACATTTATCATCCACTCAAAATTATCATTTTATAACCCTTATGTATATAATAAATTTTTTAATATTATATTATAATATTTACCATTTTTAATGTGTTTTCAAATTCTATTTTTGGAATAATTATGTTTTTTTCATGTCCCATTATTAAATAGTTATTTTAAAAATTAATATTTTTACATTTTATTTCAACATCCCCTTATGAAAAAATAAGGATTCTTTTAATAGAAACATATTCAATGTATTTACAATTATATACTTTCAATCAACATTTATTTAAATATTCATTATTCTATAATTCCAAATAATATGTTTTTCAAAATAATAATCTTTCCCTTAGTCTATGAATTATGAAATCTATATGAGATTTGGGAGCTGAAACTCATTTTGATTTCATTTGAAATTTTTTATTCATACATCATTTTCTATGAATTTCCATTTTAAATGATGTTCTATTTATTAATTTTAGGGAAAAGTGATATTGAACCAATTCCATTTCAATGAATTCTATTTTTTCTTTTTTCATTAAAAATATTAGACCTTATGAAAAGAGGATCCCAATCAATGATTTTAAAAGGATAAAAAACAATTTTTTTGAAAAAATATTTCTGGGAGCTAAATTTCATTATCTTCTAGATGAACTGTCTATATTAGAGTTTTGTTTTATTTGTTAGCAGAATCATATACTTTTATTAAGATATTTTTTGGGTGATCATGTTTTTTATGTAAAGGGCCTTAAATATTCATGTTATTTTGATATTTAATGAGATCCACATTATTTCGATGGGTTCATAATGCTAATATAATGATTTAAATAATATTTTTTTATGAATCACATATTACATCCATTAGTTCCTTATGAAAATTGAATGATTTATATTTTGATATTATATGAATCCAATTTAATTTCCATGAGTTTTTATATGATTATTTGGGAATTTCATGAAATCCATTATCTTTATTTGAGTTATTTTATAATGTGATTAATATGTTCACATGGAATATAAATTAAAGTATTATAATATTTTTAGGACCTATACGTCCCTAAAATTTAATGGGTAATGGATTATATGTCATGATATTGAAATGTATTGTGAAGAGGTTAATTATTCATAAGGTTCACAAAGAGAGAGTGTGATGATGTTTTTCTCTACTCACAATTGTACATGTGAATTTTTTTGGAATTCACTAGGTTCATAATATTTGTGTGTGATAGATTCAATCTATATTAAAAAATTTACATGTGAAAAAATTAGCTGGTTACAAGGATCTCAAAGATAAGAAATACTATATTATGAGTGTGCTACCATTTCAACATGTTTGACATGTTATGCCCTATTTTCATGAAAATGTCTTACTTTTTATGTATTCCTCAATTTTATATCATGATCACATGTTATATTATTATTGGTATTTTTTTATGCTAGGTGATTTCATTTATGATACTTTCACATCTTTCTTTTGATCTCTTGTTACTCGATAATGATTAATTACTAGATTCTATAGTTTATTTAGCTTTTATTTTTTTTATTTATAGTGTTATCATATTATATATCATGTTTATGGTCTACTAATTTTTTATATTCCATTTCCCTTTTGAAGTGTATAATCTTACATGTTTCCAGTGTTTTAAATCCTTAGGTTATAATGATGATTGTGTCATGTGTGATTTATAGAAAGGATCTGGAGGTACATGATTATGGGTAAATGATTGAATGTTTTATAAAATACATTGTTTATAAAGCTTATATACAGTAAATGAAACCTTTCAGTATATGTGATATTTGAATTTTTGTGATATGTATTATTTTAATCATTCGATTGATGTACTATTTAAACCATGTTTTACATGGGTTGTTTTATTTACACTTCCATATGTCTTATAGCTTTTATATTCATTATTGATTAGGTTATATTGGTTACCCTATTATGTATGTAATGTAACATATTATTATGCTTCCTTTTCATAAGATATAATGGATGAATATTTTACTAATATTCTAGTATGAAAAAATTTTATGTAATATGGAATGCATTTTTGAATCTAGTATCATAAGGCTAATTAGTAAAAAAAATCCATTATGGTGAGATCCCATTAATCTTGTACTTATGTAATTATTTTAACATTAGATTGGAGATTTGGCAGTCATCACCTCAATAGTTTTTTAAGGATGTTTTCTTAGACTATAGGAAACTAGATTTGTAAAATAACATAGCTCAAATGGGACATAATATAATCCACTATAATGTCTAATAACATTTTTGGGTTTTCCTATTATTGATTATAATAGAACTATGTTGGTGATAATTTTTTTGATAAACTACTGGAGGAGGAAAGGGAAATCATTTCAACAAGTACAATCACTGATTGAATTTCCATAATTAGAAATATAATGAAACCGATGTTAGATCCATGAAAATCATTTCCAATTTGGGGAAAATGACTTCTTCTATGTCAAATAAACCTTATCATATTGAGAAACTTATTATTACATAGTGTGATGCACCAATTTAGGGTATATTTTTTTCAATTGAACTCTCCATCCTCTAATGGAACTACTAATCCATCAGAAGATATGAAATTTATCAAGTCCCTTAAAAAGATATTTATTTATTTTTGATGTAATGAAAATTAAAATGTTATTTTAGAAGTATATTGTTAAAAATGAGACGATGAACAATAGATTTTATTAATTCAGAATAAAAAGTATGAGATGAGATATATTAAAAAATGTAATATATTTTAGTGTATTTTTTAGAAATACTTTCCCCATATAATATAATAATATTAGAATAGTATGTTTTATAACATAATACAGAAGGATGAATAATGTTTTATTGGGTATGAGTAAAATATTATGATATTATCAAGGCATACCAAAGGATATATATACAATATATGAAAAATAATATTGATCATTTATTTTATGGAATTAATACAATTCTCCAAAGGTAATCACTTTCTAATTTTTTTATCATATGTTGATATAGTATTAAGTGACTTCATGATAGGGAAATAATTATGCATGTAATATATCATTAATGGAAATCATAATGACAAAAGGATGTATGGGTAATAAGTTGAAAATAAATGTGTAAAAGGAGAAGATGTGAAGGACCTGACATAAAGAAATTATTAATAATAGGAATAGAAATTTGGGAAAATTCATAAATGGAATCAATGTTTTTAATAAGTGTGGTTAAATATGATTTCATTAACATAAATTAAAATGAATTAATTAATCTTATAATGTCTATATTTTTAAAAATATTGAGATACAGAATTACAAAAACCCATTACCCAAGAATCAATAAATAGCATGATATTTTCGTTTCCATATTTATTGAGATTATATTTATATATTGTAAAAGAGTACTGGAGTTTTCACGTAAATTTTGAATCATTCAGAGAAATCTTATAGGAATTAAGTTTTTTGAAAAATAAACCATTCATTATTATTATCATTATAACGCTCAAGACCGAGCTAATAAACTCAGACCTTATTAATTATGTGTATTTTTTATAACAAAATGAATCATAATAAATACAGAACATTGGAATTACATATCAGGAACTCTAACCATTATAGGTTTTGGAGAATAAAAAAAAACCTTACAATGTAACCAAAATATAAAATGTAAAATAAAATAAATGAAAATAATTTTTATGCAATCAATAAAAAAGTGAATCGAATATAATCGAAGAAATATACTAAACATGTGGAAAATAATTTAAAACAAGGGGTGGGCAATAAAGATGAAAAATAAGGGTTTTTAAAATCCTTGATAAATCCATTTAAACATATTATTTTGAAAATATTTTCAATAATAAATTTAGAAATATCATTTTAAGAGATTAATTTAAATTAAATATGCTTTTAAAAATCATTATCACTTTAGAAAATAAATATGGTTAGAATTTATTTATTAATATTCAAGTGTTTTCCTGAAAACAATAAAAAAGGATTTGAAAACAAAACACTATTCTAAGGACACTTCAAATATTGCAAGTTGTCTTGGTTCTATCCACATTGTGAATGACGGGTTGACTCAGAAATTTGATTCTATATTTAAAACATTCAAGTGAAGGATTTAAAAAAAATTTATTTTACTTTATTTAAATACATATACATTTCTTAGAGTTTAATTTTGGAAACATGTCACTACGTCAAAATACTCCTTCACAATTATTTTACATATATGTAAATACATAAATATATTAACACTGATTTTAGGTCACTTGTGAGTTTGGTTAGGACCAAAACTCATTCAATAATCCTTTTCATATACTGATAATGTATTCAAACATGCCTCATTTAATACAATTTCTATTCATATAAGAAATTGATCTCAACAAAAGAATATGTTTCACAGATAAAGGAAATATTTTTTAAAAAATAAATCATTTTTCAACTTGAAGAAATACATCTAAATCATAATTAATGAAGCATACCAATACATTTAAAAACGAATCATGAATTTATTCTAAATGCAAAAGAAGTTGATGTTATGCATAAACTCATGACCATGATTATACGCAAATGCGACGACCTAATTTTCAAAATAACATTATGAAATGCCATGCAGATTTTTTAGAAACATGAAAATTATAACATTTCAAAAACATTTTATCCTTATATATATGAAAATAAACATTTCATACATATATATACGAATTTGAATTTATAATACTCATCAATGTAGAATGAATTAATTTTTTATAGAAACATAGATAAATAAAAATATACATCGGTAGAATTAATATGAAACCAAATTAAAATATAAAAATTGTTCAATACATATATATAAGTGGAATTATGGTTTCAGACTCCTATATATAATTAATAGACCTTGATAATAATTATAGTTTTAATGAATCCTTACATTATTTTAAATTAAATTAAATTAAATCAAAGTTAAAACAAAATAAAAATTCAACCATAAAATATTTGTTCTGAAAATAATTATACATAGTTGTTTATATATACAAATATATAAAATATATATGAATTTAATTAAAAAATAAACCTATCATGATAAATATAATAAAATCCCATACTTCATATTTTGAAACAACATTTAGCATAACCTAACTATAAAATAAATATTATAAAAATAGATATGATCGCTTATGACATTTAAAATCTCACACAAAAAAATAAATTAAACTGTTAAAAAATTAATTTGGAAATGTAAATAATAATATTAAAATTTTAAAATATTTAATCTCCCTTATGGATGAATAAATTATTTTTTTTGACGAAAAAAATTTATATAAATTCCATCAAGAATCTGTTAGAAAATAAAAAATCAAAATTTGAAAATAATATTAACATAGCTGCACATAATAAATTTTTTGTATAATTAATTCCCTAATTTGAAAAAAAATTAGTTAATCAAAAAACAAACAATTAATCTCTTACAGATTTTAAACTAAATATAATGTAGCTCCCTTACTTGAATTTTATTGTATCAGGTGAAGAAATGATGAAGTTATAATACCTTTCACACAGAAGAGAAAAGTATTGGTTTCCTCTCAATTGAAGGTGCACACATAATTGATTTCCTCCCAATTGAAGGTGCACACATAAGGTTTTTATATCAAAAAAATAACATGTAATGATTACATAGTATATTCAGATTATTGATGTGACAACAAAATGAAAAAAAAGCACAATATAGTTACATGACAAAGTATAATAACCAGAGGGAATTAGATAAAAATTATTCATCCACAAGACATTGAAATTACTATATAAAATAATCAAAAGATCAAAAAAAATTGATAATTGATCATCATAATGATAAATTAAGTGGATGTTTGTGAACCAAAACCAAATAGTAACAGTTCATAATGAAAACAGTACAAAGCAAATTGATGCAATGAAAAATAAGAAATTAGAATGATAAAGAAAATGACCCTACCACAACTAATCAGAAGATATTTTTTCCTTGAAAGGAGAAACCATACCTTGATCTAGGTTGGAGAATTTGATCATGCTCTCACCTCACCATTGTCTAACCATAACAATGATTGGACCCCGCTGAAGATGATTGAATCTGGATTTCCAGATTTGATTCAAAAACCCTAACCTATGGATATACCACCATGATGATTCCGGGATCATCCTTGCTTGTGGCTGAACCATCTCCCCACTATACGCCTATGGTTGGATCTCCCATCACGAGTTCAACCTTCGGCTGGACTCCCTCCAACGCTTGCCTACTCAACCTCACCTACCCCATGAAAACTAGTGGACAACTCTCCCATTTTCACGACTAACGAACCACACCCCCAAATACTTATTTCTTTATTATTATTATTATTATTATATCATTATTATTATATTTTCAATTTTTTCAATAAACGTTATTTATATAAACATTAATATAATATATGTATATTTTGTTTATGTTTACCTTTAACATATTTTTTTAATTTCATAATTATTATTTTACAAATGTAATTATAATCATATAAAATAATATTCATTTTATTAAAACATATATATATACAAAAATAATTATTTATTTTATAATAAAACATGAATATTTAATATTTACTTTTTTAATAAATTATACCAACATAAGAATTTAATATAATGTAAATATTAATAATTTTTTAACAAACATTAGATTAAAATAATATTTCCTAAAATATTTATCAATTTTAAAATTACAATATATATTAATTAAAATAATATTTTATATAATAATATTATAAAATATGATGCGAAAACTACATATTTTATAAAATGACAATTAAATTATTTAATATTTCATCTTATAGAATAAAAGTGATATTTTAAAAAATAATATAACTCAAATTTTATTTTGATAAAATCTATTTATAACTTAGTTTATTTGACATAAATATTTCTTATGTCACATTATCATCCCTTAACATAATTGTGCTCTCAGATTTCATTTAATTAGATTAAAAATAATTCTGAATTTTCATCTTCAGAATTAAGACAAATTAGGACTGCTAGACTTCTATACTCCATCAGTTAGTAGACAACATCTAGTCTCCAATGTTTTCATGGCCTTCCTTAGATACGAATGATAACGTTCAATCTAGAGATATCAAACACATATATTATAAATTCTATGCATTCTTTTTATAAAAAATGATTCATAATAAATACCAAACATTTTAATTTCAAATGAGGATATATTATCTTGTCTAGTTCATGAAAATTAGAAAAAATCTTACAACTCAATAAAACTATACAATGAATAATAAATTAAAATAAAAGAATTTGTTTGTGCTCAATGTAAATTCTAAATGAAAAACTTCGAAGAACTGTAATGAACCTAAGGAATATAATTTAAAATAAGATGGGAGCATTAAATATTCCCAATAAGGGGATTTATATTCATTGATAATTTTGTTTTAAAAAATTGATTTTTTTACGAAAATACATTTAAAAATATATTTTTGAGTACATTATTTGAAATTAAAAAGGAATTAAAAATTAGAATATCACTTTTGAAAAAACCTAGGATCAAAATTTTGTTGAACATATTCCATTGTTTTTTTAAAAACAATACCCATGATTCTATAAAAATAAACTATTCAGAGGCCACATGAAATAGGGAAGGTTGTCTTGGTCTTACCCACTTATCAAAGGATGGGTTAACTCCCCAATTCCCTTCAATATTTACAATGTTCAACTGCTGCTTTTTCTGAAAATATTTTTAATTTACTTTTCATAAATATTCATTCACTGGTGTTTAATTTTGGAAACATGTCATTTATTAAAAATACACATTTTCAATTATTTTATATAAATTCACAGACATAAATATATAAACATTCATTGAATATCACATACGAGTTTTATTACAACAAAAACATGTGCTAGAATCCTTTACATGTATAGTCCATTTATTGAATCTCCCCATTATTTAATACAGTTTATATTAATATAAGTAATTCATCATAATAAATGTTTCTTTCTCACATAAAGGATCCATTTTAAAAAAATAAAACATTTATCAACTTGAAGAAATCCATCTACATCATAATTTCATAAGCATAGCAAGAAATTTAAATTCAAATCCTGAATTTCTTATAAATTCAACATATGTCGAGGTTATGCATAAATGCATGGCCATGATTATTAGGAAATGAGACATCCATATTTTGAAAATAACAAGATGACATGCTTTGCACATTTTTAAGAGACATGAAAATTAAAACATGTTAATTAAAATTTTATCCTTATATATATACATGAAAATAAATGTTTCATAGTTATATATATATATATGACATTGATTTTATAATACTGATCAACATGAAATGGATTCAAGTTTTAGCGAAAAATAGATAAATGAGAATATCATTTTGAAGTAATTAAAACGAAATCAAACTAAAATATAAAATTATTCAAATAAATATATATAAGTGGATGGATGGTTTTAGAATCATACATTGAATTTACAATGCTTGAAAATATGTAGATATTTAATAAATCATTCCATTATATTAAATTATTTAAATTAAAAAAATCAATAAAATATTATCAAACAAACATACAATATTTTTTATTAATATAATTATATAGTTGGAAATATATACATATATATGTATATACAAATATATAGGAATTTATTTTAAATATTAAAATATCCTAATAAAAATAAAACAAGCCCATAATTCAAATTCTCGAACATAACATAGACAAACATAATTACAAAACAAAAATTATAAAAATAGAAATAATCCCTTATGGAATTTTAAATCATAATTAAACCATATCAATTAAACTGTTATAAGATGAACTAAAAAATGAAAATCATAATATTAAAATAAAAAAATATATAATCTTCTTTTTGAAAGAATAAATTCGTTTTTTGAAGAAAAACATTTATATAAATCCGTGGTAGATTTTGTTATTAAATAATAAATCAAAATTGAAAAATATATTTAATACAAACTTTCATAGAAATATTTTTGGTATTATTAATCCTTTTTTTTTGAAATCAAATTTTTCTTAAAAACAAACAATCAATCTCTTACACATTTGATAACAGAAAATAAAATATTTTCCTTTCATGAATTTCATTGTCGTATGTGAAGAAATTCTGAAATTATGTAAACTTTCACAAACATGGGCTTGCAAATTAGTTTCCTCCCAATTTCAGGTTTACACGGAAGGATTTTATAGAGAAAACAATAGTAACACAATCTTACAGTGCAATATGTGGTTACAGATGTGGTTAACAAAATGATAAAAATTAACAATATAGTGAAATAAAAAATTATAATAACCACTGGCAATCAAATCAGAATACGTCATATTTGAGACATAGAATGGAAAATATAAAGTCATAAGCAGATAAAAAACATTGATAAATTGACATCACAACGAAAATGGAAGTGTAGCTTTATGGAAAACAACAAAAATGTCATTTTTCATAAAGAAAACATGATTGAAAAAATTGATGCAACGATAAATAATAAATCAAAACAATGAAGAAAATGACCCAATAAATTCTAATTAAAATAGGTTCAGACCTATAAGGAGAACACTTACTGTTAACAAAGTTGGAGATGAATAACATGCAACACCTCACCATAGTCGAACACTAACTGCGATCAAACCCTGCTGAAGAATATTGCATCTTGAATTCCAGATTTGATTTGGAAACACTAACCTACAGAATAACAAAATGATTATTCTCAAATTATTCTCACCAGTTGTCGAATTATCTACTCACTACTCACATGTGGTCAAATCCCTCAAGTACAGTATGTAATTTTGCGGGACTACCTCCCGCACTCTCCTACTCAACCTCCTCTACCCTACAAAAAACGAGTTGCTGACGCCCCCTTCGCGCGACTCACCAATGACACCCCCTAATCCATATTTCTTCATTATGATCATTATTATATCATAATTGTTAAAAAATTATTTTCATTAATAAAAATTATTTATATAAATATTATAATAATATCAATATATTATTTATAAGTCTAACTTTAACATAAAAAGTTACAATTTCTTAAATTATTATTTTATAAAAAAATTATAATCATATAAAATAATATTCATTTTATTAAAACATCTATTGTAAAAAACATAAAATTTTTATTTTATAATATAACTTGATTTTTCAATATTTATTTGTTTCAATAAATTATTCCACCTAAAAACATAACATAATGTAAATATAAATAATGAATTATTTTAACTTACATTAGATTAAAATAATGTTTCTTATAGTATTAAATATTTTGAATATTACAACATATAATACATGAAAAAATGTTTATATAAAAATATTATAAAATATAGTATAAAAATCTTTTTTCAAAAAATAACAATTAGGCTTTAACATGTTTTAATGTAAAGGAGGTTATATTACAATTTTGATAACATATAATTATGGTGTATTAAAATTTGTACTTACAAATTTTAAAATTAATATGAATTTAATGATTATTGAATTTTATTTAGTTTTGTTTTTTTGATTTTAAGGATTACTCCTTAATTTGATAGTTTACATTATTTAATATTATTTTAATTTATTCTAACCATTTTTTGATTAAGTAAATTTTTTGGTATGGATGAATCGTCATTAATAAAATTGAACATTGAATAATGAAAACTACACCATAATAGATCTTATGATCCCATAAATAATCATTTTATATTTTCAAGAATGAATAATTCATCAAATTCATAAATCATTTTATTTAATGTAAATATTTGGTTGAAAAATAATAAAAATAAACTATGAAAAGAAATAATTTATGTATAATTTGCTATAATTCTATAAAAATTTAAAGAAAAATACATCGGATTTTGTGTATAAAGAAACACATAACTATAAATTTACAAATCTAGGATAAAGTTATCATCTATATTAACTATAAATAAACACATATTTCCATGAAATATTTATTAATAAAATAATTAGTTTCCTAATACTAACCTAGATATTGAAGTTCATGAAATTATCAATTATTTTTTCATTATATGCTCAAAATGAGTTATAATTAAGAGGAATAAATTTCTCTATGGAGGGGTAAATGTGAAACCCCCAATATGTTTGTTAGTGGATATTTTTTTATATATAATGAAATGAGAAAAATAATTCTAAAATGAAACATGATAAAATTTTTTGAGATAAAATATTACAATAAAATTTAAATACTAAATCATTATAATGTTTTAATATGAAAAAATGAATTAATGTACAAGTGGAGTAAATTCACTCACACACACACAGACACATATAACTACAACAAGAAAACAAGTATCCTTGTGTTTTACCCAGGAAATTGTGAACCTAAATGCAACTATGGAATCAATGAAATGAATTATTAATATAACAGAAATGATGAGAGGTAATTAAATGAATCATATGAATGAATTTTAGTAAATCATGTAATGAAATATATATATATAGTCATTTCACATAGAACTGTAATATATATATATAACGTATAGAAATATGGACATTATGTATATCTAAAACAAATTTATATATAATTTTCAGGCAGAAAAATAAATGTATCTTAATTAACTATCATATTATTAAAAATATTATGAAATAAATTAATATAATTTATTGTTAAAAAAATATTTATATGAATGTATCTTTAACATGTATTTTAAAAGATAATTTTATAAAATTTGAAATTTAAATTGATAAGATATGTTATATTTTTTAAAAAAATAAAAAAACTTGGGATTATTTTTGAATATTTTTTATAATGGTTTATTTTTTAGTTACTTGTGAAAGGCAACATTTTTATGAATACTTTAACCATGATAAAATTATATTTATAGGACAATTGATTGATTTTTTAAATATATTTTTATATATCGAATATATTATTATGATGTAATATAATTATTTTCAATATATAAATTTTAACTTGTAAATATCAATATAACATTTGTGGTTGTATATTTAATGATTTAATTTAGAGAAAAACTATATTCCATTCTTATATTTTAATAATGTATCAATAATGTAGCTTATTTAATTAGGATTGATTTAAATTAAAGTATATTTATTTTAATTTAAAAAATCAAAATATCTTAATGGTAATAATCATTATATTTTAATTTTATATAAATCCATTTTTACCAAATTTTAAAATTTCATTAATATGGTAAAGGATAAAATGTGATAAAATGGGGTTAAACTAAAATGATAAGGGTTAAAATGATAAAAAAAACACACTCTAAATTATTTTTGATGATATTATTTCATCATTAAACCTATTATATTATAATAATAATATTTTTAACCTCATTAATTGAGTGTGGAATATAATAGGTAATAATATTTTTGTATTTACAAGATTTCCATCCAAATCACTTATAATAGAGAACCCACCCTCGAATACTATTCACAAACATTGAGCCTCATAGCTTGTAAAATACCCTATGAATTAACATTCTAGATACTCTACCCATGTCAATGATCTTTTATTATATCCATAATACCTTCTTGAGAAGAAAAACTGTGTATGCCAATGTACTTCTCTCAAAGAAGAGCTAATCATCTTAACCAACACATTCCATGTTTTCCCTTCTTATATCTTCAATAAAATAAATGTTTCAATAGTAAAAAAATAAACTAAAAATCATAACTATAAGAAAATGTTTTTATTGATGATGGGAAAACTTTTATCCAGATAAATTATTGTAACTTTGAAATGAATGATATGGCCCTATGTACGTGGGGACAACCTCCTCAACAAAGGAATACATTTCAAATTTCATCACCATCATTAATGATTATACATTTTGATATATATAATATTAATTTATTATATTAATGAAAAAATTATAATACATTTATTATAACATATAAAATACCTTTTTAGTCTTCTAAAAAATTAAAATTGAATTTTTTTTCTCATGTGTACATATAGACTGTCATCACCACTTACCGATGTGGTTCATTTTCAGTAACCACATTTCATAAATGGACGTAATGATGGATTAAATTATTATACAATATAATTATCAGATAAATTTGATTATTTAATGATAAATATTTTTTACCATTATTTTATTCTGTTCATTAGAAAATTAAAATAGTGTTCAAGAATTCATAAGGACCACCATCTGTATAAATTGTTTAATTTATTTTTATATAACATCCATTAATGTCAATTTGTAATACTATATATAAGGAAAAATAAGTTATTTATATCATGAATAAATTTTTTTATATAATTAAATATGAACCATAATATAAAAATGACGTTTCCAAAACCAAAACATGCCTTAAAAACAGAATAGTCAACACCCATATAGATGATGTTAATGAAGAATTATTAATTAACATGTTATTAGATTATATAACTTAATTATATATCAGAATATAAATATTAATATAGTAATTTTATGATTTATTAACAAATATAAAATCATTATATATAATGACTAATTAATAATGACTAAGAAGACACCCATTGTATGGGTCTTTCTTTTCAATCCCACTGATAATGGAGCATTTTTTATATTATAGAACTATTTCATTTATATTGTTTATATACTAACTCATTTACATATTATATCAGTTATTTCTCAATATTTAATAAATTTAAAGTTTCATTTCATTTTATCTATTCTAAAATGTGTTTATTGAAATATAATTAAATATGAAAGAGATTTATGTAACTATGCCACTCTATTTTGTAATTTTTTATTTTTTTGATATTCCATTGGGGAAAATTGTATGATACAACTCAATTAATACAAATTCATTTTTCTCTCATATGATTATTCTTTATGTTCACTTTTTTATTTTATATATCTACTATTGTTTGTTGAAGAATTGATCCGTATATTACATGTATGGGATACATACCTTAATTTTCTCTTTCAAATTAGAATATTTTATTTTATATTCACATTAATAAATAAAATTTTATGGATGAATTTTAATTTAAATATGTTATTTAATATTGTAAATTTAAAATTCCATTAAATTTATTAAATTTTTTAAATGGAATAATTATATAATGTTTAAAAAAAATGTAATTTTGAATTTCATTATAAATGTCTGAAAAGATGATTTCTAACTTGTATAAAGTCAATTGGTTTCCCCACCACTATAAATGTTATTCCCTATTTATATTCCTCAACATGTTTATGTAGATCTTCAATGAATATATTTTTTGATGAATTTCTAATTGGAAGAAATGATATTTTTTTCTTAAATGTATTCATAGAACTTTGAAAATGTTTTATGACATAATTCCTACACAAATTTCAATTGAATTATTTTATTATTTTATTACATTTTAATTTATAATTCTAAAATTTATGGTTTTACTATCAAACATTCATTTCTGAGGATCCTATGGCCTTATTTAATTATTTACTTATTTTTGATTTGTTTTCATTAACATTCTCACAATCACATTCTTCATCACTCTATATCAATTCACTAGACATTAGTTTCTCATCCTTGACCATAATTAATGTATCATGGTTTTACATGGTACTATTTTCAGTAATTATGTTACGAAATTTAATTCACTAACTTGGGAAATATTTCGTATTTCTTATTCAGTAGTTAAAATATTTTATTTAAATATAATTTTGAGAATGAATTTTATTAATAAGAAAATAAATTAAGAAATCATTTGTTGTGAATGTGATGAGTGGAGAATGGTCATAGATAGTCACTCATTACATCGATGCATATCCGGAGATAAATTATATTGGCAAGATATATAGGGAGAGTAATTAGATCATTTTTAATTGGTTTTCTGTTGGTGTATACCAACCTATACATTGATAGTTCCATTGGAAATGTCCTAAATATATGATTAATGAAGCCTTGAATATGGACAACTTGTTAAGATCATGAATGTCTGATATTATGAATTTACTTCCTCAAACATTTAGTTATTAATATCCATGTGATTGTTTTATTATCCACGGTTAAATTTAAAAGCTAAGCTTAATTATTAAAAATAATAGGAATTTAATAAATACTTTACAATATTAATAATTCCATATGAATTTAAGATAGATTCCACTATAATATTTCCCTTAGTGAGAATATGATCTCATACTTTATTATGTTTTTCATTCCATCTGATATAATGAAGGAATATTTTAATGATCTTCACGGATTAAATAATGTTTTTCATTATAATGTTTTTCCAATTTAGTTAGGAAATCATGTACGTATTATTTATTTGTGTATTAATAAATGGACTAATACATCATGGTAGGTTCCCTTATTTCTTATAGTAATGTAAATACAAAAACACTATATTTGTGTTATTAGGATTTGGGTTTCTTTATTTCACACACATCTTAGTTGATGGCTCTTATTAAGGAATTAGGTGTAATGGATATAATTATTTTGATATCGTACATATATATTACAATTAATCAACATCAGTTTTTCAAAATATTAGTAGTAAAAGTTTTTGAAATAGGAGAATGAGGTAGTTTTTTGTATTTCAGGGAATGAGTAAAAATATTCCATCAATAAATTAATATGGAAATTATGTCTAATAACCAACACAAACAAATTCAGAAATCAATTAAAATTATTATTTAGTTATACAAAATAACATTACAAATAAATTTTATTAAATTTATAGTTTCAACACATTTGAATATGAGAAATAAACAATGAAATTTCAATGATAGTGTACTTTGAGGAAGTTATGGCTCATGATATTGGAATAGAGAAATATATTTATTTGATGGGAATGTGTTATGAAACATCTATGTCAGGGGTGTTCATTTGGCCACATACAAATGCGTTGAGGATATCATTAAATGTAGGTTTACACCTTTTTCTGATCCTACTGCACTATAAAAAATTAAGGGATTGAAAAAATGAATTTAATGATCAAGAATGCAATATTGTAACATAAAATGATAATGTATTGATATTAGAGAGTAAATTTGAAATTTTTTTTAGTGGATGATATTAAGTAATCCTAATTAAATATCAGCACTAATATGGGGATCAACATTGGTAAATTTCATTAATTTAAATATATATTCTTTATTTTAGTAGTTACATTCTATTAAATAAATATTGACATTGATTTTTAATTCAAAACACTGATATCAATAATAATATTTTCATTATAGTTAATCAATAGTATCCTTAGTTTTCATTACATATTTAATTATGAGATTAAAATGAAAACATATAAATTCAATTTCATTTAATGTATTCATGTATATAAATATATGTTAGTCTATTAATTTTTTATTTAATGGCTGTTTATTAGTGGGTGGTGAACTTCTCTAATTTGGAGATAATGATAAGATTTCTATGTAAGGTATTATAATTTCATAATTATTTTCTCTATTATAAAATATCATATTAATGATGGCCGTAGAAATGGGTTGTTTATTTTTTTAATATAATTATGAGTTTGGGACAAACTAGATTAGGATTCATGTGTGGGAGCATTGGGATGGTTTTATTTGTGTTGCGGGTCTCAGGCATGATATAATGTCTCAAAATATTTTAATGGAATGTGCAATATTATATATGAAAAATTATTATTCGTTTAATAAAATGATTTTAGATAAAATATTATAGAAATCCTCATGTAACATGGATTCAATAATATATAATAGGGTTTTAGAGAGGAGTTTAGGAGTTGAATTATTTGATTTATCCTATAATAAGACTTATATCATTATATAAATTATTTTAAAAATATTATGGGATTTTTTATTACTTCTCCATGTATTACATTTCAATCATTTATATGTTATTAATCCTTAATTTTCTGTATTATTTGTTGTGATATTTATCTAAAAGTTGGATGTTATAATTAATAAATTAATAGTCGAATAATCATTGATTTATTGAAATTTTATGATATTCAAAAGGATTAAGAATTTATTTTTATATTTATTTATCTATGTAAAGAGTTATTCAATCCAAAGTAAGATGATATTTGTTCTTATTATTCTAAAATGTTACATCAATGTGGTGTATCTAACATTCAATTTTCTTATGGATTATACTTAGTAGAATTTTGTCATTATGTATCACCCTTAAAATTTAACTTCATTTATTATTTATTGAATATGTTCGTTACTAATATTTTTCACATACTTTAGAGAGTGGGTATGATTTTATTTATATTATATATATGTTAGATTGATGAATCTATTCAAATTGATTATATAATAATGTTATATACATGTTCGTTATCATGTATAATGTTTTATGTAGACATTTTTATTAAATTATAATGTTATCTTCTTATGTTTTTAAATATTAATTTTTTCTATTAATGAATGAAAATAAATATTATTTTTATACCATATTAGTTGGATAGTTTTTTTTAAATATTTCTATTTATTTGATTGGGAAGGATGTTAATTGAAATTTTTTTTTTCAAGACTAGAAATATTAGTGGCATTTTTAACCACTACTGATAAAAATATCAATGGTTTTAGAAAGTGCAATTAATAATATAGACTAGTTTAAAATCATGGAAGTTTGGAAAAAGAATATAAATATACAATATTTAGTGGAATTTTTATAACTTCTACTAATTTAAACAGATTTTTTTAAAACCACTATAAAATTAACAAAGATTAGTACATAATAATAAAACGACAGATAAATTATTTCAAAAATATTTGTTATTCCTATTTAGTGGCAGTTACGAGTGTACCTATTTATATTTTTAAATATTTCTGAATTAAAAAAAACTAAATTTTTTTAAAAAACCAACAGTAAATAATACATGTTTAAAATTTTAAAAAATAACCACTGAAAAATTTATATTTGGTTAAATGAAAATGGAAAATCTATTTGGTGAGGATTTTTTAAAATAGTTTAAAAACAAAAACAAAACAACTGAAAATTGATTTGTTTATTATTTTGTGTTCACATTTCATATTTTATTCAACAAAAAAGGTATGATGTCATAATAACATAATATCATAGACTTTCTAAATGAATCATACATTATGATTATTTGTTTGTTTTATAATATAATTATCATAGGCAATATGAATGATATAATAAATCTTATCCTTATGATATACCCATATTGTATTTTAAAATAAAACCAAATGAATTACATAAGTAAAGTATCTAGTTAATATTGCATTCAACAAACCACTTTTACAAAAAAACATATATACTTTTTATCATTTATACTTGTATTATAACATATACAATAACTTATTAAATGAAATGTAAAAAACTTTTTTGGATATCATATTTAATTATTTTGGAAAACAATCATCGACTTCATATTGTATCTCATTATTTGAAATACCATTTGAAAACCCTCATAAATAACCATTTTAAAAAACACTAAAAATATTTTAGAATAGCTCTCTGAGTGAAAATCAATCCCAAAATAGATTACAATAACGCATTACCCCATAATCAATTTATTGAATATACAACAAATATGAATCTAATGATCCTTAAACATTACATATTAGTGTACATTAGAATATAAACCTTATCTATCTTGCTATAATGTAATCCATCATGATATTCGTTAAATATATCTATACCTATACATTTACACAAACAAAAATATATGGAATTTTTTTTAAATAATCCCATTATCTAAAACATATATTGTTAATTTGACAAAGAGGATGGCAATACCATATTCTTTACATATACATTATTTATTCTTTAATTATAGAAAAACCAATATGATAAATACATCACATTCCACACAGCATTATAGATGACCACCTCACATGCCTCCCAGTTTAATAGATTATTAAATAAAATTTTCTTACTAGGTGTGAAAACATATTTCTTCTATTATCCAAATAGAGGTCTTATATTTCATACTCATCATATGAGAGGAAAAATCCTATAAAGGTTATGTTATAAATGGTGACATGATCTGTATCATACCCAACCACCCCTAAGTATCATTATATCAATGATTTTATAATAAATGTATCCATGTGTGAAGATTCTCATGCAAGGTATCTTCCCAGCCTCTTGTGGCGGGGACACCAATATGAAAAATCCACCAAAAGAATAATAATAGAATATTTTATGTCACACTATATGGTATATACACAGTGTGTTATAGAGCACAAAAAACCACATTCTACCTCTGGATAACACTCCATATCTCAATATAAGAACCCAACTCAAGCTAACCATAACATTCCATCATAACCTATAAAACACCATCACAAGCATCTATTTGGGATAACTAATAGTTTTACACTGGGAGGTCTATTATTATTACTAATCATGATATATATATAAATATACAGACAACATGAAATAATGATAATGTGGATAATAAATTTTGTATATCATGATAAATGCTATATAACAAAACCATACATATGAACATGTATGAAATATACTATATGAACCAATGATAGATTAAGCTAATAGTTACTAAAAATTAATGGGTTTCACAAAAATCATTAAATTTATAAGTAATTATTAATATATATCTCTTAGAAAACTGAAAAAATCCCTTCGAATAAACTATTTATAAATTATCATCTATATAAAACTATAATATTTCTAAAATGTTGATAGTATAATCATATTACCAATGTTCATCTATTTGAACACATTCAAATTCTGTAACACCACAACATCAAATGTTATAATGTTAATATATTTTGTTTTCAATATAAAAAAATTTATATGTTCCTTATTTCATTATAATTTATCACTAATTTCCTTAAATGTATCCTAGAAATATTTAAGAAACTCTGTACCAAAAAACCAAATCTAATTTAGGATATAGTGATATTATTTTATTATTTTCACTAGAATAATCTTTTATTTGTTGTCTTGGAAAATAATTATTACCAAACATAACCACACTGGACTATTTTACACACCATTATAATTAAAATATTTTTATATGAAATATAATATATTTTGTGAAGGTAATAAATCATATTTCCTCTTGATAAAATTATTTAACAGAATAAATATTCCATCCATATTACATATGGTTTTTATATATTTATAATATTTTATTAAAAAAATTACTCATTAAAATATTGTACTGATCATGGTTGATCCTCAGTTCCTTATATTTTTTAAAATCTAATGTTAAATAATTATATCCTAGAATAATTTCTTTTATGATAATCATATATTAAAAAACATATTGTAGAATGTAATGATCATAAACTATGTGTATTGAAAACTTATTCTCATACTGTCCATAATAATTTTTTTTAAACCACTCCTTTAATAAAATAAGATAAATGAGATAACTATAGACATACATTATATAGATCCATTATTTATTGATATATTCCATTACATTAATTTATTTTATATAGAAACCATAATATTCATCGGATGAATGAAAACTATAATATTTATTAATTCTTCCATTGATTTTGGTCTCCTATATACAGAAATTTTTTAAAAATTATACACTTTCTTTCAAATTTCATTTATAAATATATAATTAATTTTTTAAAAATTGATTCATAATATAGAATTTTTTTTTCTACACTAACCACTTCAGGTATCCTGAAAATTAATTCATTTGAAATTATTAATCCTTATTGATAATCATATATTTCAATGATGTTGACTAGATACTCTATGAAACCTTATTAGATCGTCCAACAAAATAATTAACTTCTAATTTTAACTTTTACCATCATATATCATTAATAAAATACCATAACCAGGTCATTATTTTAACTAATTAATTTATGTTGAATAGTTTTTGAATATTGTGAAAACATTTTTTTTACTCATTCAGATGTCTAAAACATTTCAATTCATTATAATAGAATGATTTCTACATACAAATAATGACTTATAGAACAAATTAATTCTATCAAAGAATCACGAAACCTTATTTATTATAATCAAGTGGGTACTATTTTCCTTATGTAATACTATATAAACTGTATTTAATAACATTATTAGATCATTCAATGATATTAAAAATCATATTTATTCAAATGTTGATCCACATTAATATTTCATTTATTCAAGAAGCTCTTACTATAACTTATAGAATTCCATTAATAACATTTATTATGTAAATGGACTTTGGAATCTTATTTTATTAATATTATAATTTCTTTTCAATTTTCCCAATGTTAATTTTTATGATGATGAACTTTATTTACAAAAAAAATATTTTATTAGATGATTATCATATTTTATCAATATTTATTTGTTAATTTTTGAAATTGGATCCCACTAAAATGGTTATCCATTTTATACTCATAACATCAATTGCTGGTCTACAATCAATGTATGCACAATGAAATGAGTACCCTTTTGTCTTTCACTCATCAAATATATATTTTGGTTGGGAATTTTTCCATTCATATCATATATGACTCTTAGACAGTTATATGCCGAAATCCTTAATAAATCGATCATATTGATTCACTGAACTCTAATATTATTGTAACCTTACCATGAGGCTTTCTGTCCGCTAACCCTACGGCGATGGCGGCCGCAGCGAGGGCGATCCGCTAACCCTACGGCGATGGCGGCCGCCGTGGCCCCTTCCCCCATCAGGGGGGAGGGGCCTTCGTCTCCAACTCCTGCCTCAAGATTTGCGCGACCGCGAGGGAGGGACTGCTTTGGACCCTCGCCGGACGCGGGTTTCTTCCTCCCCGCAATCGACGTTGCTCCGAAGGTTCCTGGGTGCGCTTCTGGTCAGCCTATTGTCCCGGTCTCAGTGAAGGAATTCCATGAAGCTTCAGCTCTACTCTCCTCGGCGCTAATCGTGAGGTTTACGAAGCGGCGACCGCTGGTGGAGCACTTCGACAAAGCAATCAATGCGGAGTGGGGTTTGAAACACCGTGCACTTGTAAGTATACTGGGACCGCGTCAATTCCTTATTTTATTTGCGGATGAGGAAGATTTGGGAATGGCTTGGTCGCGAAAGAGGATTCCTTTCTATGGCCTCCAATTCCACTTACTGCGCTGGTCCTTCGAGGCGCACATGAACCGGGACTCGTCTCACGCGGCAATTTGGATTCAATTGCCTGGACTTCCTCTGCCATTTCAGAATATTGGATTATTGAGATCGATAGGCAACTCGATAGGGCGTTTTTTATGCAGCGATCAAAGAACAGCTTCCATGTCTCACCCCTTTTCGGCTAGAATATGCGTGGAAATGGACGTTGCAAAAGTTCCTCCGGAGATTGTCTGGATTGTTATTGAAGAAGAGTACAGGTACGCTCAATCAATAGTCTATGAAGCCTGGACCCCTTTCTGCTCCTTTTGCCACAAGCAGGGCCATGATGAACATGGCTGTCGAAGGAGATTCCGGGGTGGTGGAAGCTTTGATGTGCCAGATGTACCAGCAGGTGTTCCCTCGGAAGGAGAAATGGTCACCATGGGTACCGTGAAAGACAGCGCTCAGTATTCACCGGCAGGCAGGCCTCAAGGTTGTCATGCTCCATCTAAATCAGTTGGGGACTTTGAGCTGATGGTCCAGGGGGCGCTGTCAGGGGAGGTGGATGCTCCACTGATAGGAGTTCAGGCAGAAGTGAATGAATCTGGGGGAAAGGAGACCATATCAGGGGCTGTGGTGTCTACCCCTCTAGAGGTTTCTGGATTGGCCAACCGGGAGAATGACAAGCAGAATAATCTGAGCCTTGATGCTGCAACCAATATACAGGGCCAGGACATGAATGAGGAATGTAATCTCCAGTATATGGGCAGGGGACATGAGCTTCAGCAAGGCTTGGGTGAGCCTGAAATGCCAGAACAGAACACCTCAACAAGTCTGATTAAGGTGGGGGTGGATGAGGCTATTCCTTGTTCCCCAAACCGTTTTACTCTGCTGGAAAACTCGGATGCTGTAGTGGAGCATGCTGGGGAAGATGAGCCAATACCTTTTCACCAACAGAACGAAGGTGATACTACTAATTGTGGCATTTCCCACGGAATGATGGCTAGCCAGCCTGGGGGTGGTGTGGCTGATTCGAAGGGAGTCATCAGGGCCGAACCAGATCAAGTGATTGAGGGGGCTCCAATTCAAAAGAATAGTATGTGCTGTAAAAAGAAGAAGGGGAAAAAAGACTACTCCTTGCTTCCCCCTCCATTAGAGACCCGCTCTGTGAAGAAACTACCGGTGTCAATGCCCAATGGGGTGAATCAGGCTTTAAGCAAGGGGAACATAGATGAAATGGACATCTCTACGGGGAAGATGGGGACTAGAAAGGAACCCATCCTTAGTTCCGAGGAGGATATGGTCGAGGAGTTCCTGTATGTGGACATTCCACAGGAAGAGGCTGACATGATGGGAAGGGCGGTAAGAGTGGAAGTCGATCACGAACAGGCAAAGTGGATTGACAAGCAAGACTTGATATTAATGAGAGGCTTCAATGACAAGAAAATCAGCAAAGAGGAATATATCTGCACTTGGGACAAAATGGCGAACTATTTGGAAGATGTTATTGGAGAAGATCCTGGGGCTAAGGTATGGATAATGCACTGGAATCTCTACAGGGAAGAAAGCAATAATAGGCTAAGGTTGTGTTTTGGTAACACTTCCTTTTCTTATGAGGCTTCACCCCCGGTTTGACTTGGGAAGTGCAGTCGAGGCTTCCTCATCGGGCTAGAGCACTCTACCTTTCCTTGGAGGGTCATTCGGGACATGGCTGATTCGGAGGGATGGCAACATCGGGAGGGACCATGCTTGCATGGGATCGTCGAGTGGCCATCTTAGGGATGGTGGTGTTGTTGTTGCTGGTATGTGGTAGTTTCTGCTCTTTCTGGTGTTTTTCTGGGTTTGTTTGGCTGCTTTGTTGAACTTTTGGTTTCTCACTTTTCCCACAAAAGTGTTTTCTTAATAAAAAAAATAATTGTCAGTCAGTATTGTAACCTTACCATATTTTGGTATATAGACTATGTTTTAGCCAACTCAAATTCCATGAATAGGCACTTATTTCTATTTGATTCCACCATTACATTCATTCTTTATAAAAAAATCCGTGGGTACCTGAATTTGGAACGACATATTCTGTTAGATGATCAAGGTCTCAAAAATTTCTATTTTATTAATAAAATAACACATAATATTTTTAATGATATTTAATCTCTCCATATTATCTTATGTTATTGTTTTTATATATTATTGTTCATAATAATTGGTATGGGAATCCTATTTCTTTTCAAAAATAAAAATATTCAAACCATATTAATTAATAAAATTTTACCCAACTCACTATATGTGTCACTAATATAATTAAAATCCAATTAAATATATAGTTATCAAAATTCATCACATGAATAATGTTAAAAACCCATTAAATTGATGTTTTAGAAATATATGAAATAAAAAATCCATAAATTAGTATTCATTGAACATTATATAGTGAAGAAACACTTTTCAAAATAGACCACGACCATATAATCCTTTGACTAGTCTGACCCTAAGTCCCTCTACATAAGGATAATTTACTCAATAAAAAACATCAATTTCAATATCACTCTTTCACCTAATAGGTTTAATTAAAAATTTATTACATTAATCTGGTTTCTTACCCAATACACTCTATTGTCAATGTAGAGAAAAATCAAATCCCTTATCATGCATAATATAAAGTACAAGGGATTAATTCATTATAACATAAAATTGGTTTGAAAATATCAATCAAATGGATAAACCACAATAAAACATATTTCAATTATATATTTAAATAATTTATAGAATTACATTTAAATACATTAAAAATTATATTTAATCATTAGATAAAAATTTATGAAAGAATCCCTAATAATGGTAATTATAATTTTTTAAATTATCTATTCAAAATAACACATTTCCCTTATTTTGAATATACACAGATTATGTCACCATCAATGGGAACTCCTTACAATTATTTATTTATATTGGAGTTGATATAAATATATAATTTTATTTTCCAAGAATTTTTATAGATGCAGACTCTTTTCAGTTGTAAATTGACTCCATTAGATAATATGAACATGTTAAAATTCCCATTTTCTGATAAATATAATCGACACTACACTTTTAATCAGATTATATATTTGAAATAATTTTTATAATGAGAAATACATGTAATATTTTTATTGTTTTTAGGGGATACAAGAACATCAACTACCCTATCCAATCCAACACCCATTGTAGGACTATTGAATTTTTTCATATCCATTTCTTGGAGATCTCATATCTAAGAGGAACCAGTTGATACATAGTTCCAGTATTTTACATTGATTTATAAACATTTAATCACAGACCTGTTATATGAGTATAATAATATGAGACTCCACTCCACAATAAAATACACGAAGCTTGAACATACTCAAAAATTAAGTATAAATAACTGAAACATACTCCACTATTGAGTATAATATGTAGAAACTCTACTTGAAAAAAATTAGATGAAGAAATAGTTTACATTTTTAACACTTAGTTTACTCTCACCACTAGTAACTCATAGTAGATGGATATCCAATATAAAATGATTCATCAATGTGAAATAGTTTTGAATAGGTCCTCAATATAATTTGATCATTAATGAACATAGTTGAAATAATACACAACTATAAATTCAACAAAGGTTTCCTTCATTCTCATTTTTACGCTATATAATATTTAATATAATTACTAGTAAGGTAATGTCCAAAATGTAGAGAATATTTTTCTTTTTTTTACTTTATATTTCATTAATTCATCTTGTTCAATTAACCTATTTATTGTAACAATTTTTAATCAGAAAATAAATCATATATATATATTATTGAATACTATAATTTTTTTATTTAAACATTTTTAATTCAAAATAAATAATGTCAAAGAATTCGATATAATATTCTATAAATATTGTGAAAAACCATTGAATCATTTTCATTAGGAATAAAAATCTACCCAATAGTAAGGTAATCCTTCATAAATGTCATAATTTAATTATTCTAATTTAATCAGTTTGAAGACAATAATGAACCTTGATATCATGGGGTATAACTCATTTAAAATATAATATATATTAATTTTAATATTTAGTGCATTTGAGGTATTCATGGAATTTCAATCATCTTCACAATAGAAATTATAAGTTATTTTTTTAAAAGACTTCATGATTATAGCTTCATAATCACCATGATTGTGTTTTCAACACTAAAACAAAATAATGAATAAAATAATTATTTTTTCTTAATGGTTAAGATAATTTATTGAGAATAGAAAAAAAATCAATATCTAAAATTATATATAAATCAAGAATAAAATTAATATTTTCATTAGACATAAGATCCCAAACTCTAAAATCTAATATAATGAATGCATAATGGAAATATATGAATAATTATTTAAACACACTAGATTTTTCAATGATCATTAATATGTATGATTGAGTTATTGCCTAACTATAATGTGTAATATAATTTTCATTTCCAAAAAATCAAATCTCATATGTTATGATAATATTTAGTTATAAAATCAGAACATCATTTTACACATATTAATAATAACTTTCGATTGTAAGATTCATCTATCAAATATGAGTCCTTTTATGAATATTATGTTTACATTTTCAAAAAATTAAATATATAAATGTAATATCTATACAAAAATATAATTCATAATATTCATAGAGTTGGATAGATATAAAATAAATAAAATCCATTCTTCATTATGAAAAAAGAATGACTTTTAAAAATCAAAAAATTTCAAAAAATTAATGTCTTCAACAAATATAAATTGAAAATTGAAAATTTATTTTCCATTCATAATGTCCATTTATGAATATAATTTAACCAATATAAATTGTTAGTATTATGAAAATATCTTACCAAATAAACAAAAAATAATTATAGTGAATAAAAAATAAAGGGAGAAATATATGAAACATAATAATGAATAATAATAGTTAATCATATTCAATAATTGATCATATAAGAAAAAAATAAATAACATAAATAATAACTTATAGATAATAATAGTAGATATAATAATGAATAAAATCAAAGTAAGTGTGAGGTATCATGTATTTATAAAATCATGAATAATGTGGAAAAGATACACTCAACATTATCCCACTTTTTTATAATTAAAATACATGAATCATCAAATAAAATAATCCCTTTTTCTAACATTCAGAATAATAAGAAAATGTAAGGACTATAAAGTAAATAATACGTAATAGAATATAGGAAATCTAATGTTGACAAATACATTAAAGCATAACCACCCTGGATATCTGAAAACATTCACCCTTTAAATAAATATTAATTTATAGTAAATAGATGGTTTAGTAAATAATCGTAAATACAACAACAATGCATTAATAATTATGAATATAATGAATTAAAAAGAATTAATTTAAAAATTATTCGCCCCTTTAGATAATATCTATAATGAAATAACAAAATAACATAAATAAACACGTCCAAAAAATTTATAGTAACTAAAAATATATAGGCATTCTTCATCATCAAATATTAAACAATATACATTGAATGAATTTTTAACAAGAATACCAATATTATAATAAACATCATTCTTCATGAAATAAAAATAAAAATAATATCTTTCTAAAATGATGAAAAAAATAAATTGATTAACTCCACATAAACTGTTAATTAAATAATATATATTTAAACTATTATATAAATAAGGTAATATTAAAAGTAGTTAAGTAATACCTTAAATATACTCATCAATTACAGAAATATAGGACAATGAAATATGATTTCACCTTCTTATAATGAAGATGTATATAAAATATTATATTTTTTAACTCCTCCTATAATAAAATATATAAATACACTGATCATAGAAAGAAGATAAATATATTAAAATAAATATATAGAAAATTTTCTCTGCATGTCATGTATACTAATTATAAATTATAATGCATTATATATGACTAAAACACAATATAATAATTAAAATACTCAGTTCAATGAATGAAATGAAAAGAAAAGATTGAAACTGATTATACCATTTCTAAAATTACTGAACAAGTATTATGCACTGTGGAATGGTAGAAGATAAAATTGTTTTTAATGTGTCCCATATAGTAAAAAATGGTTAGTGAACATGTGACTATTATTATAACTAAAATATACGATAATGAAACACATTTTATTCTAATGAATGTATATATCCAGTGAAATCCATTTAGATTAAACAAATAATAATGAGAGTTTACACAATTTCATAAAAAATTATTTAAATAATTATACATGTCCTTATATTTCCAATTGTTCTAATATCTGGGAATTTTCAATCAATATATTTTTGTAGGATTTATTCAATCCTAAAATTAACAATATGATTTAGAAACCATCAAATATTTATTTTTTCATAAAATATCTATAAAAATATTTAACATTATAGATTTTTTGATTCATTCCCATAATATAACAAAATAATATGCTTTTTGGATCCCATGTTCTTTTTATCCCATCAATTATAGCAATAAATCAATTTTTATAACTAAAATGTTTTATTTAATGTTGAAATTATATCATTAATTTTTTATAATTATTTTGAAATGTATGCATGATTTATACAAAAAAATTGATGATTTTTAGATCAATAATCATTATCATTATTTTTTGAAATCACACAGAAAAAAAGTAATAGTATAAATTCATTTAATATTTAATCTAGGAAAAAATTAATTCCTAAAACACATTATAGTTTTTCCATTACATCTATTTGAATGTGTGTATTTATATCCATGGACGCTACTTGTTATTTTTTTCATGCAATCCTTTAGATGTTTCCACAAACAAACATTAAATATCAACGAGTAAACATCAGCAAATAAATAATGTATTATATTATCTTTCATAAAAAAAGATGTTTGATAATTAACATGAAATTTTCTTATATAGAACATATTATTCAATAATAATAGAATAAAAAACCATTTAATGTTTTAAAAATTTATATAATGTATTAGATTTATGACGAAGAATAAAAATATATTTATTAATTTCAATAAAATAGTAATTATTGTATTTAGAATTAATATATTAGAGTGATTATTCAATATTAATATAATGAACAAGTCACATATTTTCTATTTGGATCAATTAACCTATTTTAATCTTAGAATTATATTCTATACTTGATTTTATATAAGTACTCCATTTAGTGATCCTTGTTTTTGTCTCATTCCTCTTGTAATGATATTTTATTAATTTCATTTCGTATATGATTAAAGGGTATACATGTATCATATTTTCTAATATATGTTCATTATTATCATTTTAACTAATTTATAATTCTTTTATACTTATCCAATTTTTATTTTATTCCATTTTAAATATTAGGAAGTAAACTTGAAATTTCAAATACTTTGTAAAAAAACTCCATACTATTGGATTAATTTTTAAAATAGTCAATTAATGTTTCATTAAAACTCTATAATCATTTAACTAACACTCTATAACTTATTAATATTTACTATTATCATACTTATGATATTTATATTACGAATTCATTTAATCTTAATAAATCATGTGGGTTATGAATTCATCATTTTAAAATAACTAATTTCAGGGTACTATCTAAATTATGTTGATATTCAACTAAATAAATATGTAAAAAGTCAGTGAACATTTAAATCATGACATAATTATAGAATAGTAGTTCCCTATGTAGTAACAAAATTTAATTTCTCAATGAGTCTTCAGTTTGTTTGAGTGATAAAATCTCCATCAAACATCCAAAATGTATCAAACATAATCATTTAGGATTTATTCCACAATTTATCACATCACATTTTCCTTAATAGGAAAAATAAATCCACCCCATTTCATGATTTTTAGAACATTGGAGAACTCCATTGAGTGCATAGCCTTTGGATTCAAATTATAATCATATTTATTAGTAGAACTCCCAAATTAAAGTTTACAAACTGTAATGTTATTTATTTTAATGAACATCATATAAAATTTCTAAAAGAAATCATCAAATTGATAAACATTAAAAATATCAGTAAATTATAATTATCTACATTAATATAAGGGTCTATAATCATAAAAATTCATTCATATGGATTATAATTTATCCACTAACTTATTTTATTATTATCTCTAACTTATTTTGGTTGGAATGAAAATCTCTTTGAAATAAAATCTTTGATACAATATATTTCCCAAACAAATTCATTTAAAATGACTAAATACGGGTTAATTGATTCCTTTAAACAATTTAAATTAATTATTCCTCCTGTTTTAAGTTATATAGAATTAATTTATCTATTTTGATTATATTATATAGTGGTAATAAAGTAATATATATTGGACGAAAAAAATAATTTTTTGGGTTTGAGACTATAAGAAATTCTCCTAATCCTCTCCAACAACACTCAATGTAGGCTTGGTGACACTAATCTGAGCTTTTTATTCGAGATATCAAAACCAATTTCAAGATAAATACATTTAGTTAAATTATTTTACAATGGAAACTATTCCTTTTACTTGGGACCTCCTTAATATGAAGATGATGTTGACACTTTAACCCAAATCTATGTACCAATAGCTTAAACATACTACATAGGTAAGTATAAGTAGTTGATTTTCATACAACAACATTGTAAAAGTAGTTGACACTTCAATAGAAATATATGAGATGTAGAAATAAAAAAACATATGTGCATAATTTCATCTAGCCTCCTATGTCTTACATTAAGTGTTCATTCCCAAGAAAATTATTCTTAAAGGTACAATGTTTTTGAAGACATCATAATTGTAATTTGATATTCACTATATATATAATAAGTAGAAAATAAATTTCAATGTATCATATGGTCCAATATCTCTCATAATTTATCTTTATTTACTTATTTAAATATTATTATGTATGTATAATTAAAATAATATTAAAACACTATGAAATATTTTTCTTTATATTTTGTTGTGTTATTCAACAATCATTTCACATTCATAAATGTGTTGTAATTCTTTATTATTCATAAATTAATATTTAATAAATATAAAATAACAATTAGATTTCATCCATCATTTTATATTTTAAAATAAATCTACCCAATGAAATCCATAAATTCTAATTGAATATATCATATATCCATTGAAAACATTCCCCTAACAATAATGAACTATTATAGATTTTTTAAACAATTTATCAATTCCTTAATTTAAATATTTTAATTATTTTAGTTTTTATTTTTTGGATAATATCCAAAATATCATTATGTAACTACATAACAATTTGAGATACCAGAATTTGAATAGGATATATTATCTAGGTCTTCATGGAGTTCTAATACTTTTTACATCATAATTGACCACTTTTTCATGAACAAGTATTAATGATCACATTATGGTAATCATCATCTTGTTTTGATCAAATCTAAATCAATAGAATAAATTAAATTTAAATTTAACTCACAATGGATTGAAAAATGAAAATATTTTTTGTCACTATAATTATCTAAAATGATAAAGTAAACATACAGAGAAGTTATCGTATCATTAGGATCGACCTTTGAAACAAAATCATTGGGAACATTTAATTTAAAATTGATGTCAATGAATTGCGGTTCAAAAATAGTTGGATTTCCAAAACATCCATCATTACATAATTAAATCTTTTAATTTCATTGAAATTATTTATAGAACATCCATTACAAAAAACCAATTCATTTAACTTATAAAAATATATAAGATTAAAATATTAAATTTTCTATAAATTTAAGTGTAATAAATTAAAAATATAATAGTCTCATTTGGAAATTTGTAAGAGTACTTCCATTTGTTGTATATTTACCTTCTCTAAAATTGTAATATGAATAATTATTTTCTAGAAAACACTACAATGTGTTAGAGTTATACAGTTGGCCAAATATTAAATACAAAATAGTCTATCATTATCTAGTAAAAGTAATTCATGTAACTTATGAAAAGTAATTTCTTTTTAAGAATAAAATCTTTCATAACAATATAAATTCAATATTCCAAATATGAAATCAATAACCAAAGAACAATATAATTTTTAAATGTCATATAGTTAGATAAATATAAACCATGTAATATCAAATCATTAAAACATAAAATTAAGTCATGTAACATCTAAATATATTCCTCTTTCTAAAAATAAATGTTTTTTACACAATATAATCTATAGATTCCAGATGTCTTCTTGATTTTAATCATCAAATAATAAGACACATTTATATATTATAAAAAATGAGTACTATATAAATGACATCAATAATAAATAAATAAATAATAATACTGAATATTAAATTATGAGAATAAATGTAAACTATTAAATAATTTATAATAACCTTGAATAAGAGTGAATAATATATCACAATAGATAACATTAGTGAATAAATTGTACAAATAATATTATATAAAAACAATTATAAAGATAAATCAAAAAATCAATGAATGTGTGTTGGATAAATTAATTACTAGAACAAGAATAAAGTGGAAAGGATCCACTAAAAAAATATTACATGAAATATAATCACTTTTTAATTCAATTTAATTCGTGTAACAATTTTCATAATCAAAATATCACATATTTACCAATCATCAATAATTTTATAACAACTAAATTTTTTTAATTTATGACAACTTTATAAATTTCACGTATAATTTCAATATAAATATTTTATTTCTAAATTATAATTAATAAAAAATAATTTAGAAAGAAGTATTAAAATGTTAAATTTTATTATTATGGCATATTTAATTATTGATGAGAAAATATTTAATTGATTAACTATATAAATTTTATAATTATTTATTTTATGAAAAATATTAAAAATAATAAAATAAACTTTTTTATTTTCCATAATATATAAATATTTTATATATAATTTTTTCTAAATTAATAATTGAAAGTTAAATAATTTTTTCTCGTGTTTAATCATTTTTATTCATTAACCCTAACTTTTTCGGACTAATTCCTAATGAGCAGGACATATATAGGAATAATCATTTGTTACCAGTGTTTCAGTAAAATCGGTTGAAAGAAATTTTTTTATTGTAAAATATATAATGTGGAGGGAACGTATACCATTATAACAATTGATTCATGTTATTGAAACCACATATCTAACAAACTACATATGATTATTTAGCCCCCATTGAGGATTAAACATGAGATCTCACTAACATTAAACCAATAAAAATTCTTTTATATCAAATTAAATACACATTATACATAATAATAATCTCATGTGGAAAGTGTTTGTATAGTATTTATACGAGTACTGTCAAACATAGTTCAAAGTTTTATTAACTTCTTTAGAAACATTATTTATCCAAATGTTCCATGTCATATTAAATGTATTATGAATTGTGTGAAAAATTTAATAACTCACCCCCACTAGGAACCCCAAATGGATATATTGTGAACGTTAGAGTGACCCTTGTTCACACCTCTAATATCACCTAGTCGGAGACTAGGACTAGGGGTATAAATCATTGAAATGAGATGTATTACAATATATAAACAAATAATGTATTTATAAACCTCTAATCAACACCATATTATATTGTAATAACATCCACAACATTCCAACATTCCTTTCATATTTTATAATAATAAAAATACAACTATAATATAAAAAAATCCAATGGTAGAAGCTCAAATTGTAATCCCATGCATCAAGATAGTACTGTCCAGGTCAGTCCAAAAAATTGACCTAAAAAATATAAAAAATAGTTTAAGAATATATGGGTGAGAATAAAATATATACTTAGTAGGATCACTCTCCAGAACCTATGAAGAAAATATAAAAGAAACATACTAAGGCTCATATTAAAATCAATAGAATCATCCATAACATATCAGTTAAACTATCACTTGTCCTCACCAATTCCAACTCACAATAAATCACATCCTTATCTAAATACATTATATCAAGATTATATAAAAAATAGGTTCCCCCTAATGATTTAAAGAGTAACTATATACTCTCACAACCAAACATTAAGCCTCATGTACTTAATCTCTCAATAACTAATATTGTTATAAATGAAACCTACCTACCCTTACCCCTCACAGGGTCTGATATCCAATGATAGACTTAGTCCAACCATTTTATAACAATAACCATTACATAAGACAAACCCACATCCTCATCATCATCCCACATCCACTTCCACACACCATACCACATATGGATATCATTTGTCCAATATAGTAAGCTATCATGAATGTGATTGAAATCAACATCATCTATCCTCATATCACGAAATTCCTCAAAAAATATATCATTGCATCATCCACACAGGATATCCACTATACCATAATTAAAATAAAGAGAAGGGTGGATGGTGTGTAGAACCATATATCCTCACTATCCTGGTTGTTATGGAAAACACAAAAAAAGAGAAAACATTTGGGTGATTTTATTTTATTACAACATTGGTGGGGTATCTAAATAATTCACTAGAAAATACTTACATACATACATATATATATATATATATATATATTCAACAAACATGACCAATATATTGGGTCCAAAACAACACAACGCCATCATAATAATTGATCATTTCTACATTAGCACCAACATTTATAGCCAATCCATCCATCTATAAAACTAAAAACCACCACACATTCCCACAAAAAACAACCTCTACAATAATTAAAAAATACCAATCAATCTTACCATTAATCCATTTCCAAGTTTACCCTTACCTCTAATTTTAATTTAATTACGAAATTTGATTTTACATTTATTGATGAATCATTATTATCCATTACTGACCTCAATTCAATCCATTTCCTCTTCATTATAATTTTCTAATATTTTAGACATATCCCAACATCCCTTTAATTAAAGAACATACCCATTACCAGTTTTATCATTATAATCAACATTCCACTTCCACCAAGTGACTATGAAACAAAAAACAATAACCAAATATTCCATTATCCCATGATAATCTCTGTATTCCCTAATGAAAATCATGGATCGTAATCCACAACCCCATTACATAACCTACACTAACAACGAAACCAACAACAACCAACCACCACAAAACCAAACTATAGTACATCTTATGTAAAATGATATATCCCTGCATCCCAACACATTTCCTCTAGCATAACCCCTCAATCCCACACAATCCAATCAACACAACCCCAACATCTATCACATGAAAAAAACACTACCCCATTTCCCAACACATCCAGACCCACTTATAGAAATCACCCCATAATAGCCATAATAGTAACAATAAAATAATAGCCACTAAAATGAAAAATTAAATATCACACAAGAACATATTTTAGTATATATCACTTTCCCTAATTCTTTGTTCAAAACTTGATTTCATGTTGATTCCCTATTCACAATGAAACGGTTCATTACCAAGATATTGAAGAAAAAATTTTATGATGGGTGTTTTCCATAATTCAATCATATAATGTTTTAATGAATTTTAGTGACTAATTTTATTTTCAATATTATTAAATTGTATCATTTCAAATAAAAATAAATGAAAATATGAGAACACATTCAGAAACCCCCATCCCATCGAAATTTCTAACATCTGTTTTGATATTTTTATTAAGCCAATATATACTTATCACCCAATTAAAAAATTATCATGTCAATACCATGATATATATAGAATGAAAAATAGTTATCAAAACCCCTACCCCAACCACAGAATCAAACATAGATGTAAAAGAGGGGGAGACAATTGAATAGCTAATATCACCTAATGGAATCCTTGATCTACTTAAGTCAGAAAATGAACATATCAAGATCACAATCCAAACACCCAATTAATAGAATTATATAAACCCATAA
Organism: Viscum album; assembly: GCA_963277665.1. Lineage (NCBI taxonomy): Eukaryota > Viridiplantae > Streptophyta > Magnoliopsida > Santalales > Viscaceae > Viscum > Viscum album. The sequence continues at coordinate 1,204,892,813 of OY728127.1, read as the reverse complement.
TAATCCCAAAAGAAATAATTGGTTGATATTATGAAGGAAATATGGTGAACTCCCAATGGTTCACTAATAATCAACAACTTTAACCGAAGAGAAAAAATTAATGGAAGAGAGGTTGAGTGGTCTCCTAAAATCATAACCAAGGCACTTATTAGTCCAGGAAAATAAATGTAACTGAAGAGAATTCAGGGGTACCAAAAATTTATACCCAATAGGGAAATATATATTCTCATGGACCGTTTGATAAGACCATTCCTATATGACTAATATTTCTAATAAACCATAGAACAACCTCACCCACTAAATTATTATCTCCATTGTCAAAAATTTCCTCTAGTATTAATATTTTGGTAAATCCCATGAATTGAAACAATAGGGAAAGGAACACATGGTAAGGGTCACACATAGTTTAATTATAATATTTATAATCCTAAAAACAATGCATCTTGAAACATCAAGACACATTAACTCTTAATAATAAAGATACAATGAGCCCATCCTTCTTGATGTAAGGGGTTTCCTGATGGATAAACATCATAAGAGCCCCCCCCAATACAATACTATTTTATAAAATACCAAACCTTAGCCCTGTAACCATGAAACTAGGATCCCTTAAATAGAATATAAATAAAAATTACCATCATAGGTTCCCACACTCTAACCACACACAACAGGTAATCTATGGATCCTCTAACTATAATATTTTAACACATCACTTGTACCCACATTGATATCCTATCACACAACATAAATTTTATCTTAAACACCACATTCACATTCTTAAAACTCAATCCAAAAACACTAACACCAAATACATATGATATAATGGTCTATAAATATCTTGACCATTTTGAAGATATCTCAAACCATAATCTTGTGACTTAAAATGGAAAAACCTGAAATGTAATCCCCACTAACACTGCTAACTAAGCACTACAGAAAAGATACCTTAAAATAGATATGAAACCATCAAAAAATCACACCAGTAATGAAATAAAAATAATTTAAACTAGTAACATAATTAATTATTATATAAAATATTTATTAATCTCAAATATCATAGAATATTAGTCATCAAAATAACTTTATATACTAATCAAGAATTTGAAAATCCATTTAACATATATCCTACTTCATACAACCATGCAATCAACTTATGTACGCTAATGGAATATCATACCCACAAAAAAATATTTCATAGTGACCGTGGATCTCAAATAGCTTATATATGAAGGTAAAATTTTCTTAAATATGTAAATCCCCATAATAAATGACATGTGAGTCATTATGATATTATTAACGAACCTTTAAAAAGTAAATGTTTCACGAATCTGATCTATTTATGGAGTAAGAACTAACTAATATGATTTCCCTTCAATATGTTGTAACACATCAAATGGACTGATAACCAGGGAGAGTGATTTCTACCTATGAAAAATTGACACTTTTTATGATGATTTAAAACCCTAATGTAATCATACTATATAACCTCAAACACAAGTGGCCTCATCCATTGATCAATATATTAATTTTGATGATCATGAAGCAGATATATCTTCTCTAGAGTAATCTGAATCTTCTCAATGTTTCTCAATACCCAATTTGGTTTAACAACTACAAATAGACAATCCTCCATCTAGTACAAAAGTGTCTAAAATTACTTCATGTACAACACCTCAAAAAACATGAGGTGTGTAAGAAAATTTTATTATAATCATTAATTAAGGAAAATATACTCTCTCAATAACTCCTACAATCTAAGACACAATACCAAAACATATATTCTAGTATCTAGATGGGTCTAATGGTTTTCTAGGGCTTCTGATAATGAAAATATTTTCTAATAGGCAACTAGGATCCAAAATAATAGTGTAATAATATATAAAGAGGTAATTTAAAATAAGAATCCTGATTATATATGTTGGAGCATTCTACCCTAGGAATCTACACAACCTTATCTACAAACAACCTCACCAATTCTCCTATAGTACATGAATACCTAATCAATAGAAAATGGGTTGACATGATCAAATAATAAATGTTCCTCAAAAAACATAACATCATTTATGGTCACATTGTTGATGGTGACTAAATAAATGAATATGTCCTGTCGTTTGCACTCATGGATATCCAAGTGCTCCAAAAAATTTAATAGGACATGATATCCTACCTTAACCTACTAGATGAATAAACACAACATCGTAAACATTGAGAATTTTATTTTCAACATGGACCACCAAATATTACCAAAAAATGAATGATACTACATGAACAAAAAATTATATGCTATTAATTTTGATCCATCAAACTATAAGAGAACCTCATCTTGTAATTCCAATGGAATAAAACACTCCCCTAAAAACATTTAATTTCAATGATCTACTTACCATCCTACTAAATTATTAGGATGGATGAAATTATTATAGATCACCACCGTAATGATCCAAACCACTAGGCCCCTCCTTAATGGTGGAATTCCAAGACACTACCATACTAAGCATGCTCCAATATAAATGGAGAAATTTATGAGGACGAAGGAAGAATAATATAAAATGGGAGCCATTTCTTAAGGTACCTATATATATGAACCCAACTGTCTTTACAAAATAGTGTAGAGGAATAAAAAACATAACTGATCATATGGAGTAAATTTTCCCTGAAATAACCACCATAGAATACATTTGGATTACGATGGTGTAAAACCAAAATGTAAGGGGAAAGGATATTCCAACACAAAAATGAAGCATGATCCTTAAAATAACTAGAAATAATTAAATAGGAGAGATCATGAATCCTATTGTCCAATATCAACCACAATATTTATTCAATGTACTTAGATATTACTATGCTCCACCATAATCAATTTTGATATGTCCTCCATATTCATATCAAATGAAAAATGCAAGAAATTACCATGTAGTTTTGTGTATATACATACCAAGTAGGACACCCTGAAAACTAAAATATAGTGATATAATGAAACAATAGTACTATTTATATCAAACCAATTCATGATGTGAAACAAATCCAAATAGGGAAAATATATGTTAATATAAATAATACCAGATAAGAGAGAAAGTGGACTTCCATCTGACATCTCTCCCAAAGTCGATAAGTAAGATTATAGCTCTTTATGACCCTCACCAATGCCCAGTAACAAACTAAATATTTGCAAAATATATGTTTTGGGGCCCATAAATCACTAATTCATAGAATATATGATATATTTTCAACTATCATAGATGACCCACACCATGCCATAACATGAAGAAGGGGGGGCGGGTACCACTCTATACACAGAGGAATTATGCATATTTTATGCATTATGATATATATATATATATATATATATTGAAGAAACCACCTCCCCCCCCATTTGGTAAGGGATAACATGATTAGTAATCTATATAGTACTATGGGGAACCGAAAACCCCGATTTGACTGGGGAGTACTGACCGTGATATATCCCTGATGATCCTACTTGATTCACTGCCCGAATCATGAATCATCTAAATAATAATTAAAGTAGATGAATATGGAATTTTATCTCATGATAAAAAATGAATATCACCCTATTATTTGATATTGAGTACTATATAGAATAGGATACTCATGTGCCAAATTCCATGTCCGTATAAAGGAGTTACATGAGGAAGAGGCCGAAGGAGGTAAAAATGTCCAATTACCCCACCTCGATGTCTGATCCTATTCTACTATAGAATTTTCAAATAATATATTTAATATTACATGGTGAGTTTGGGTCATGAATGATGTGAGTCATCCACTTGGTTCCTTCCCATATACTCTTGGATGTGCACTAGTTCGTTCCCGAGTACAAGCCAAATACTGTGTACTCACAACGTACAAGATATGTATGATAATATGGGGTCCTAGGCATGTGATTGATGAAACATGGCTTTGAAAACTGGGTCTTGTCACATGGAATCTGGGAATGGCCACACAACAATGGATCATTATGTTTTTATGAAACCCTATCACAATAAGAAGGGTGGCTACATGACATGTGTTCTTTTGGGATATGCGGTGTATAGTTAAGAATTTCATGGAAACATTATTTCAATTAAAAGATTTATATATCCTCTATCACCCCGATTATTCAAACCCCATAACCACTAGAAATCAATGGAAATATTCTATGGGAAACATTTCTTGACCTTTAGTGAACAAAAAATGTAATTCATTTACCTAGAATAATCTTAAAGTATCAGTTGTCGAACCTCCAGTTGACTGTGAATTTATTCCATCACTACTCCAGATCCCGAATATATGAAGCCTCAGCCACAAATCAAAATACATTTAAATATGTCCACAGAACACCATTCTTTATTTTTACAAGCCTCCATCAATTTGTGGGATCATTCACTCTTGAATACTATTCAATAATGTCTAACCGCAATCTCGTGGGAAAGGGAGAAGACAATGAATAACGAGTGGGGGAATGGCAAATGAACAATGTTGAATTTTTTTTAAAATAATTCATTTCCAATATTGATAAATCTAGGATGTATAGGATGCATTTAATGTGATATTATGAATCATTATAAAATAAAAAAAATAAATGATCTCGTATAAAGGGTGGTCAAAAAAAGATCATAAGAATATAAAAATATCTATGATCAGTAATTTAATAAAGAGAGGATACCACAATTGAGTTGTCTTAATTATATTTGTGATTAATCAGTGGTAAAAAATCAATAACCAATGAAGAATAATCCCTGTTATGCTCTCTCTAAAATGATCCACTTCAATCTAATAAACTTTCATCCTCATATCTCGATCATCTAGTGAAGAACATTAGGGTGCTCCTAATTCTCAAAGGGTTAAACCATTTAAAAATAGAGAATTGTAAGAATTATTTTAGATATAGGATTTTAGTTCAATGGTGATTAAAATAAAATAGATAATTTTTTTATTTTAATTAAACTCACCACCAATAACTGCCTCAACCGAACATTTGACATCTATATGCTTTTGGTCATTCTTGGTGTAAACACAACATTATGGACACAATAATAGTCTCAATATTCTCGTCGATGACTCCCTATGAGATTGATTAATATATTTCTATAAAACTATGTGTGTGATATTAATAAATTTAATACGTTTTAAATAAACATTTTGGGATCCCCAGGCCTCATAATCTCATGTTGTGTTAGTGCGTGACTCAGAGAAAATTGGATTATTTATTTCATACTCATAAAAAGAATGAAATATGGAAAATAACCTATACCTACAAGTCTTTTAATTGTGACTCAACTACAAAATATAAAAATTATGAATGAACCATCATCTCAACTATGAAACTACTACCATCATCTCCCTCTATACCAATGTAAGAAAGTAAAAGTACCACTATCACACACCAAGTATCTCTATACTGACAAAGAATATCTCCATATTATTTCATTATTATTTCATTTTTATCTGAAATCTACTACCCTGAATAGTTAGAGTTCTAAATTTTGTATTCCTGGTGAATGTAAATCAACTATCAATGTCATTGATTCATATCTCACTATAAGAAAACATAACTCAATATATTTGGGTCTATAAAGGACAAAAGGAACTCACCAAAAAGGAAATATATCCACATCTATATAGAAGTATCCCCGACTATAAAATTTATACCATTTGACTCATATGATATCAACACCACTTAATAAATTATAATAAAATATCTACAAAGATAATAAATAGTATATTCCACCTCAAACATCACTCCTTCATCAAAATTCTATCAAATGAGTGCACATATTATCCTATCACATAGGTAGTAAAAAGGTTCCAGAAACTGTCCAATATATTAGAAATGTTTTATATTCCATTTCATGGATTGAAATTAGTGAACGCCCATTGATAAATCAAACATGGACCATTGATAAAAAATCACAAGTCTAGAGATGATATGGACCTTATAAACATTCATGTATTATACCAAATAAATAAAGCCCTTTTTCTTTCATTGATTAACACCACTCTCTATAGAGACACCATGTGTCGATGCAAATCTCCCCCTATATCCAAAAAAAGATTTTTAAATATACCAATAATTCTAAAAGTGTCAATGAAATTTTATAAAACCAAGATGTTCTCATCCAGGCACTCATATAAATTTGAGTACATGAGGTTTTCATCGATGAACATGTCCTAAAAAATGTATGTTAAAATCCAAGAGAAATTATTTCATTATACCAATTTATATGAATAGGGAACTAATGAAACTAAACAACTTGAAAATTAACATTAATTAAACATATATATGTGAGAAGACATCCTTAGGTGTATCTTCATCCTTCAAACTCATACTATGACATCCATACAACAGATTAATCTTCAAAAACAAACTTCATACCTTTGACATGTTAAATCTATCATTATTCCAAAAAAGAGGGTTATATTTATTGATAATAATCTTGTAAAACTATGAGTATTTTGTTAATAAATAAATACTATCATCTTAATTAATGGATAACAACATAGAACCATATGATGAAAGATTAGGCTGGTTGAAACCGTTATGCGTTGTATTGTTAATAAGAATACTTAACTCCCATAATATTATAATATATTTTTGTTAATAATATTTCTAAATAATTGATTTAATATAATGAAACTCTATTTTAACCATGATATCATGTTGATGGGGTAAATCTAAAAACTCTTTAGAAAAAACATGCAAACTATCATATCGGAATTTAGGGAATTCATCCACCAGATCCTCCACAAAGTCTAATGATAAAACCACAAATTTATATAAAAAAATATAAACATATATGATAGATCTGAAAATCTCAATCAGCATTGATGAAAACAATCATTCCATCCTCATAGTAGACATGAATTTCCTTCAAAATAAATAAATAAGAAATTAGAAAAGTTCTAGTTGATGTCACGAATGTAAATGTTTAGTTATGTATAAAATTTTGAATGAAATACCCATATGACTAATACTGCTCCACAAACATCTCAAAACCCTGAAAATGATAATGGAGACTCATATAACCTATATTTAGAATAATCAACACATGTTCATTAGGAATCCTATCCACCTTATGTAATAATTCACATAAAAATGTTGGTGATGTAATGGAGTGAAATACTCCAATGTAAAATATTTAAAAGACGAGGGGATGATAAATAGTCATTACCTAGAATGATATCTATTCTATATAGAAGAAAAAAAATCCATTTCATGATTCTATCAACATCCAAATATTTTTCTTCAATGATTATGACCACCCCAACACTATTATATGCCCCATATTCCTAAGAATGTGGGGGGGGGGTGTATGATACTTTTCATTATAATGAAGAATGTACATTTTATTTTTTGGCTTAAATAAATTAAATTCCCTAATAAATGTGACCTATGGTTTATGGAAGGGTTCATAAGCATCTGGGGCTTGTCAAAATACTGGATCTCTAGTTTTCATAGAAAACAGGAGAGGAGAAGAGTTAATGTATAGTTATTGTTTATTATGAACCTAAAACTATGCATCCATATAATGGTGAAACCTACATTTTATAAACCATACAAGGGGGGATTTGGATATGTCGGTACGAGATAGAGGGAAGGAACATGCTATGAACATTTTATTAACTATGTGTTTCCAGGATAGTGAAGAGCACACACATGGCACACATTTTGGCCAACCATGTAGACATTTAAATTTGGGGAAAATTGGCATTATTCCCCTATAATTTTTTTAATAAACCCCATATTTGAATCTCTTCTAGAAGATGTATAAATATTTACTCTTCTTGTTGGAGATCTGTGAACCCTAACCATGTATTTGAAGTCATTTCTCAATTTGGACTCCATTTCTAACATCACCAATCACATTGGATCTCCACTGGTAAGATCTTTAACCAGATTCCTTCCATTGTTTATCTATCCATAATCTATGGTATTTTTGTTAAAGATAATATAACCAATTTTTAGTGTATTCATAAATTCATTTGTTTTGATCTGATTTATCCCATCCTAATGGTTGATAGTAGATGGTTTTTCTACCATCTATTAAATATTGGGTGTCTATAACATTTACCTATGGGTTTTCTATCTATTTAATTATCATTTTTGTATATAATGATAGAAAATCCATATATTTATCTTTATTTAACTAAATGTCTTAATTAAATATTTGGAACCTTTTTAGGATTTCATTATAGAACCTTGGCATGGTTCGAGGTTTTCAACCTCTATCTGATCCACCATTGAGGTGAGTTATTTAATCATTATTGTTATAATGTTACCCATATGGGTGTGTGATCTCATTATTTTGTAGTGGGATCCTATCATAAATTAAATGAGTTAGTTGGATATTTTTATCCTTAGTTTTCCATGTTATGTAAATTTTATTCTACTGATCAAATGTATAGATTTAAATGATAATGGGAAATTATATTATTACTCTCTTGGATTGTGAATTTGTATATTGAAAATTTTGTTTGTGGATGGAAACAAATATAACTCAAATATTTTTATTATATTAATTTCATAATGTTTGACATGTTGGGATAGAATGAAATTTTTATGATGATATGAAACCAATTGTATAATAGTATGGAACCAACTAGGTATTCGAGGTATTGCACCTATGACCACTAGGTATGATCATATATGGTAAGGAATCGATGATGAAGATAGAGGTATGGACACTATATATTCCACATATATTTATATATATTGATATGAGATTTTCTTGTTATAAACCGTGGAATCTAACCCATTCGGTACTAATGCTATTCTGAGTATAATATTGCCCAAAATCAAAGGTATCAATGAGTTCACCGAGTTTTAACCCTTTTGAACCTAGTATATATATATATGATACTCTTATCACATGGGGAATCTATAGAGATAGTATTTATCTTATATTTATTCTTCTTATAGATATTAATTCTTGTTTATATTAGCATACTCTTATAATGGAATCAACTAACAGACTTGTCAAATCTGTTAGTTATTTTACAGCTTTACCTGATACATATGCACATGGATATAGATTATATACATAGGATAGATTTTTTATAGATACCATTGGTGGTGAAATATTTTGTATATCCCACTTCTTATTAAGGCCACCTATTGGTACCCAAAAGGATATCAAGGATATAGTTTGGGATAGAGGAGGATCCCAATTGTTGATTTATGATTGATTATACCCTAGGAGTGTGGAATCCTAGGATAAATCCATAGATCCTAATCTAACAGATATATCCTTATAGTAATTTTGAAAAAAATTTATATGTATTATAATAGATTACTGATATAATTTATTTCATATTTCTTGGTATAGCTCCATAAAATACTCATTGTCTTCTAAATGGTTCCACTTTTGTGATGTTATATTATTACTATCTTGATGATTTATTCCGACTATTATTGTTTTCATTTATTAATTTTGGATGGTTTATTAATCCATTTATTGCACCATTTTACTAGTCTAATTATGTGGTTATTGTATTGTTAGGCCCTTGTACACTATGAGAGTGTGGACGCGAATCAGTATGTCATATATTTCTTTCAATGAAGTTGATATTTTCTCCAAGATGGTATGAACTCATTAAACCTATCTGATGGAGTCATGTAATAATTAATCACTAATATAAAGAAATATAATAAAATAGCATAACTTTTCCCCCCCAATATTGGATAGACAATGGATTATACAATGATTTTGTATATGTCTTTTATAAATCCTCTGTGGTTCTCTAGTTATTGATGATTAAAAAAAGAATAAACATTGTCACTGTATTCCAAGAACACTATATTCACATTAATTTTGGGTCTAACACACTACCTCCCTTGAATCACGTCCATTTTCTCCCCCTTACTCACTACATCAGGTGAAGTTCTACTTGTTTTATCGACATGAATGGTGAATCAATATATTGAGTATATTAGTATTTTCCCTGTTTACCAAGAGAGACTAAATTCTCTGTAGTCTATAATTGATGAAATTGAATAGATAGGTCACTCAAACCAAATGTTCAATGAAATTTTTTGTCATGATCCTATCCTTCCTAACACCCCGTTATTGTTTAGAATTTATTGATTTTTCATGAACCAATACACTTTTACAAAGCTCTTAACCTTTTTGAAGATACCTACCTTATTGGATCCCTATGAATTTTTATTCACTCAATCATTTTTTATTTAATTGTTTAAATAAATATTTGTTTGTTAGTTCGTAACCATTCTTTTTATGTGGATTCATATTTTGAAGAGTTCTTGATTCATTAATATATCATCCTTCTCAAAATCAGATAGATTCACCCTTTTTAAAAAATTTCATTTTTTATTAATTGATTTTTGTTCATATATTTATATGAAACACCTCCTTCAGAACAAAAACAAGCTCGTAATGGTTTTTTAATCCTAATCATTCATTTTCATGAAGTGCCATTTCATCATGATGCTATAGTGAAATTTTCACATTCATAAACATCTCATAATCATATAGCTTACTGTATTTCCGTTACACTCAAGCATTATTTGTGAACCCCCTTTAAAAAACCATCAAAACACAATGACCACAAATTCATCAATAAATCTTCTCATAATTGAGAAACTAAAACCTTTTGGAAATCCATACCATTAACATATTTGGAAGATTCAGTCAGGGAAATGTAGCTCTCATTAATCTTATTCATTTCCCTAATTTTGAGCTCAAAAAACAAGGAAAAATAGAAGCAAACACCATCTTTTAAACTAATGACACTTACAATATAATATAAATTATATTTAAAACATTATAATCAAACCAATTTTTATTAAAACCAATCATTAAAAAAAATATCCATCTATGAAACCACTTAGTTTCAACAATCTCCTCCTAAGAGTTTGTTAGAAATATGTAGATAAATTTAATAACTTACTGCCTTCAATTAAAAACCAGATTGGTGTTGATAAAATGATTAATCACTATAATTCTACATGGTAAAATATTGATTTAGAAAATTAGAGAAGAAAAAGTGAGTTTCATGCCACAGTATACCACCACTAATCCTACAAACATACTATTCATTGAATTTCACATATCACCCCCTTAGGAAATGATCCTAATGAGCATATATTTAGACCATAGTATGAAAAAATGCTCCCCATAGATCATTTATACTCTTTAGACCTACATCACTTCCACCGATAAATTAAAATAGATAATAATAATGGGGAGAGTGGAAAACAATAACATCCTCATAAAATGGTAGGTGGTTGAACACCAAGGCCCAATCGATGTGGCTCAAACATGGATGATTCCAATGGCTTTGTTAAGATTTTATCCACTTGATAATTATTTGATATATGATCTATTATAAATGGAAATTATTTATTTATTCTATGATGAAATGAGATCAGATCTCAATATGTTAGTACAATAGTGTTAAACCATAATTTTTGTAAGATAGATCAAACTCTTATTGTTATAGTTATTCACCATTTTCTATTTAACATCATCAGCAAAATCATTAATTTCCAACATAAAAAAATTGATATACTCAATCCTATTTAAAAAATATATACTCTTATTCATCCATACAATGAGAAGTAGTTTCTTCTTTTTTACTTTAAAAACCATCACATTTGTTTCCAATGAAGAATGCACCGCCAGTTATGAACATTCGATCCACCATATCTCTATCAATGACAGAATTATAAAATTATGATAATTAAATATATTTTCCCATTTTAAATAATTGTCTGAAGATTATTGTACCATGAATATATCTCATGATTACATTAGAGTATAAAAATGATCTACCTTCAGATTAATTTTTACCTGAGGTGCTAATCATTTTTTGGCTGTTTTACATTGTAGTATAATAATATTATAATTACAAGGCGGGATCCAAATACTTCAAGTCATTTTGATTTAGAATATTTTTCCAAACGATAGTCTGAGTCGATATTTAATTAGAGTTATGAATTTTTTAATTACATCTGATTCTAATTTGATTATTTTTCTAGTGAAATGAAGGTGCATTTGTTTTTTCGAATCACCTAGATCCCCACAAATAATATGATTCCTCCAATAATAAACATTTAAAATTTATATTTCCTATTATTGTAAAATTATTCCTCTAATACATTCTTTCTTCTACAAAATATAATATCATCCATAGACACAAGAACACTAAATTTATCTTCTTGAGAATTATTCACAAAGAGATTATTATTGACATCTATTATATTAAATTATAACCTCTTTAGATAATGATCTAGTTGAGAATATCATTCCCATGGTGCCTATTTTAGACAATAAATATCCATCATTAATCTAGAATCCTTTTATAAAATTTCTCAGTTTGAAAACCCACTAGTTTCTAAATATATACATAATGTTCGACAATAACATTTATGAATGCAATTATGACTTCCTAAAAATATTCATTTTATAGTCATTGAATTTCTTTTCCTATGAATATATTAGTCAACTCTAGTTGAGCTAATAGATAAAAAATTTAGTCAAAATAAATTCATTCAATCTATTATTATGCATTACACACCAGGATATAGTTATTTCATATCTCATCTAAAATTAATATAATTTTCTTGATCAACTCGCTTCCAATCACATTATGATATAACGGTCTCGTGATAAGTTTACATGTTTGGTTATTTTCAATATGATCCCATTTTTTAATCTTGGGATTTATATATGATTCATATTCTGCTTATTATTTAGAAATGGATGGTTCTAAAATAGATAACTGGTAAGAATGTGATTCATTCCACACTCTTCTTTTTTGTGGGGGTCCAATACAATCCACAATAATGTTGGATTGATTAACTCATTCTATACTATTTATCCTATTATGTTCTAATAGTGTTTCTCTAGAAATGGTTTCCCCTTATGATTATACATTTGAATCATATTTACTTCGAGATCCATGAATTTTAGGTTATCATTGAACATTATTTGTATTTAAAATTTTCCCCTTTTACACATTGTTTTTTATCTTAAATCATTTCAACACATGAGATCCTCGAGTTAATAATAGTTTTATCAAAACTAAAATTGACAATATAAAATTCCAAAATATTTAGAAGATAATTTTTTAATATGTTTTATTCTTTAATCTTAATTGTGTTATCATGTAACATTCCCTCATCTATAGAATCATCATACATTCCTTTCATTCCTTCAATATTTTGGATGAAACATTCACTTTCAGAAACAAGAAATTACTTTTGTGATGTATTTCTACCCTTACATATCTAATATGGTTTCCTCTCATCACCTATATATAAATATTAAATTTCTAGTGTACAGCACAACATTAACAGATTCTTTCCTATAAATATGAGAAACAAAACTCTCAAACAGCAAAATTCTAGACTTATTATTCACCTATCAAATTTTTTCATTTAGTAGCCCCATTTATTTTGGATGATCCCATTAAAGTAACCTCATTCATGAAGCCATGTTTTTTGTAATTTTAGTATTCAATGGATCAGAATTCCATTCCATTATCAGATTGAAATTACTTGATTGTGTGTCTAGTTTCATTCATAACACTTTGGAGATATGTCATCATGTAGTCAATCAATTGTTATTTACACTGCATAAAAAGAACACATTCAAATATATTATTTTAATCATTAAAAATAATTATTTACATCTATCCATACGTGAAAACAATATTTATCAGAAAATATTCATTTATGTGGACCATATCATTTAGATTTGATGCCCTTTTGTTCCTTGGATAGTAAGAATTTTGGGCCATCTATCCTTACATGCAAGAATCACAAGCCTTCATAATCACACATTAGATTGGAAATTTCAACAAAAAAAATTATATCTTAGATATTTATTCCATGATCCATTGATTAATGTGACCCAACATTTAGAGCCATATGTTTTTTCCTATTCATTTCTAATGAAACATGTGTTTTCGTTACTATCTACTTGGTATAAATTTCCTCTCTTTCTAAAGTATATTATAATAGATTTATATACCTTTAGTTTGATTGTGCACCAATTCTGATTGAATGTCACTACCAGTCCAAAGTCATAGAGTGGACTCACTCTCAAAATATTGGAATTCAAGCCATCCATAGAGAAAACTACTTTTTTTTATCTTAACTTTTTCTAATTCAATATTTTTACTACTTTTGATATTAAAGGAAATCGTCATTTGTGAATATCAATGTTCTATCAATATTTTCCTTAATATTTTTTAACAAAAACTCATCTCATATATTATAGGAAAATCATCCACTATATAGAATCTAGGATTAACTATTATTTGTAGTTTTGAGATCGAATTATTCTTTGTTTTATTTTAGTTGTTCTTATTTTTTCTCCATGATATACCTAATTGAGTTTGGGAAAATATAGCCTCTTAAATATCTTATCAACATGAATTTTTGACTTATAATCATGTACTTTTTCTATTGGATAATTAATGTATTCTTAGTTAATTCTACTAGATAGAAAAATATTGTCTTTTCTATGATTTATTTTGTTATTGTTCCCACCATTCATCTACCTGCAATGAATAACATTTTGGTCAATATTAAAACATTGAAAAAAAATCAATAGACATAATTTTTCTATATACTAATGTATGTGGCAACATTTTCCTTTTTATTAATTTCATCTGATTCCCCATTTTGATATCTCCTTTCCTCTTCTCATTATAAAATGTTATGGCACATTAATCCACTTAATTTACATCTCATAAGAGGAAATATCTTATCACTTTCATTCTTCCACAGGTACCATTCTATATTATAGTTATTTGGTTTAAGATCTTATATAGATACTTGAAGATTATTTTCCTTCCATTATCATTTAGGTTCTGAACTATTTCCATTATGATATTAGGAACCTCTAATATTAATTGAACTTTCTACATCCCTTTTACATGGCGCATCCCATTTTCAGCAAATAATGATTATGTATAATAACCAATTCCAATTTTCACATAAATTTATATATTTAGTCCTTCATGAATGTCATTAATCCTTTATAACAATGGCTCTAATTTTCTAAAAATATTTCAGCTAAAAATATTCAAAAATAAAATTTTGTCTTCAATACATTCAATTTTTTTCTTCTAGTTTTCTCTTTAATGATTTAACTACTTGTTCATGGATCTGAACATCATTATCCTTTTACTTGAGTATCAATGTATTTTCATTGAAGAGTTTTTTCTACTCTAAAATTGTGAGTTTAATCACCATTTCCACTTTTAATCAATGAAGAGTTGTTAAATTTTCATCCACCTCTCCTTGTAGTTGATTAATATCTACTTCAAGATGATCCAAATAATTTGATGAGTCCTTTAACTAATCTCCCATATTTTTATTTTTCATTCATTAAATTGTAATATTATTAAATAAACCATCATTATGGACTTAGATATCTACACCAACACTCTAATAATTAACTCTTTATATTTTAAGGTTTATCTTTCCAACTATATCCATAATTTACAATTTAATTTAATATATAACAATGTGTCTACATCCTCTAAACGTTCACTAATATCTTATTATTCTTTTAAAAATAAGTTCTTTATCTATAATTTATTTCTAGGTATGAAGTTTCCCTCTTGAGGGAACATCCAATTACGCCACTCCATGGTTACTTATTTATATTATACATTATTGAATATCATTGAGCTCCAAGTGAAAATTTTCTGAACATTACAACATCGAAAACATGACCACAAAATATTTCCATCAAACCTCTCTGTTCAATTACTGAGTTTCATGTGGAAAATAAGAAAATTTTCACTACCCATAATGTCTCTATCATCACTAAATTTGGAATTATAATGTTCTTACATGGCATGGATTCCATTTCCTTACCTAATTGACCTTTTATATATTCTAGGATTACTCTCATTTACTAAGCCACCATACCGCTTAGCATATCATCAAGATAAATCATAGAGATATCTCATTTCTTAAGGGATGAATATATTGAATTTTATATATGTGGGAGACTTCATATGATTTTTTCACAATGTAAATATACTTAATTTCATCCCCAAATCCTTTAACAAGTCTAAAAATTTTAGTAATGTGATGTAAAATAAAATCATTATTTTCTGATTATCGAATTGAGTGTGAAAAACATGAAATTTTAACTCCATCACATCTGTATCACATTTGAATATATTAACCAGTTTCTCTCCCATGGTTGTGCCTATAATTAAACTCATTATCTTTATATAAATTTGATTAGATATGTCTGTATTAAAAAAAAATCTTTGGTATCTACATTATGAATTTTCATATCTGTTTAAATCATATAATGACCTTTCACATAATTGACATAAACCCCATGAAATGTGGAATAATGAACATCCATTCCCAAAAGATCAAAGATGATATCTCATTTTATTCTACAAAAAATATAAATTTCTTTGATTAAAGAGGTTATCTCACAATTTTGTTTAAATCTCTATAAAAAAATAGAAAATATTTAGAACGTATATCTTATATGGTTTGATACAACATGTAGGACCCTACAACACCTGGAGAGGTGCGGGGGGAGGGGGTAAATAAATGATTTATTTTTTTCAATGATATGTGTATTATCCCAATATTTATATGAAGTCATTAAACATTTCTATTGGACTCATTTAATAATTAAACACATGTATGATGATATAGAAGAAAACCAAAATAGTTTTACATGGTTCACCACTAAGGGAACGTCCATGGAGAATATAATGAACCTTTGTCAATGATAATAGAATACACTAAGATTCGCTTGTTATTGGGGATTAAAAATGAACTATAATGGTCACTTAGTTCTAAGAACACTGCCATTATATTAATATTATGGATAATACACTACCTCCCGTAGATCACATCCATGCACTACCCCTTGCTCACATCCATGGGAAAAGACATAATCAGTTTATCAAAATAAAGGTAACATCAATATATTAGGAATATAAGACTTTATCCCTAATTATCATGATACACTGCTTCCACTTTTGTTTTTAATTGAAATACAAGAAAGAACAGTTCACCAAAAGAAGATTATCAATGAAATGATATGTCATTCCCCTAGCTTTCAGAAAACCCCAATTTTGTTTCAAATATATTTTATTTTCGCTGAACCACCAAAAATTCCAAAATCTCATATCATTTTAAATGATATCACACATTGTGAATTACCCAACTTTTGGGAAACACATAAAAATATTGATGATATCATTCTTTAGGAATCACCTTTTCCAAAATTTTAAAAGATAATTAGTTCTTAACTATTTATTTTGGAATGATTCAAATCCCAAAAAGATATTGATTCCAATATAATTCAACCATAGTGAAATCATATTAATTTACCTTTTTCTAAATTATTTCTATGGCTTAAAATATTTGGTCATATTTTTATAAAAACCATCTCTTCCATGATTCTTTTAGGATCAACATGTCATTTTTGAGAACCAATGTATTCAGGTTCTCATAAATTATTTTCTTCATATACATACTATGAAATTATCCATTTCTAAAAGATTCTCATAATCACATAGAATGCTATCCATCCATGATGAATCATCTATTATTCATGAATCCTCTTTCACGAACCATCCTGACTTTGTGAATACTTATTCCTTCATGAATCTATACATATTTTTTAAGATATAAACCCTCAAAAATTCAAGAAATTACCATATTTGGAAGTGTGGTTCTGAAAAATCTAACTCTCAAAAATCGTTCTCCTTCCTCGTGATTTTGATCACAAAAAATTTGGAAAACAATAAGAATTGACACAACCATTTTCAATTATTAAATCAAAACCATAGGATTAAATATCATGAAAACTCCTTGATAAAACTAGTATGAATTGAATAAGAAACAAAAAACATTTAAACCTTTAAAAAACATTTTTTATAAAGTATAACCAATACTACCTCCTTTGACCCTCACTGATAGATGATAGCCTCTAGCATATAAGGAAAACGGCTTGAGGTCTTATGGAAGACCATGTATAATTAATTATAAGGGAACTGGATCTGGGATTTTACAAAATATTATTATATGAATCATTAAATTTCCTTTTTATTTTCATTACTATAAATTTAGTCTATAGTCACGGTTTGAAACTGTGGATATAATCCCAAAAACTGTGGCTATAGGTTATATCCACGATTCAATGAACCTTGGATGGTATTGGTGTGTCTATAGGCCAAGTCTAATGGCCACAATTTAAAACTGTGGCTAAAGAATTATAGCCACGGTTTCAAACCATGGTAGAAGTTTAAGCCATACATGGCCTTTAGTTAAGGTTCAAACCATTGGTATATCATCAATTTCTACGTAAAACACAAACATGCCTTATAGCCACTGTTAGAAACCATGAAAATAGATTAAAGTTCAATAAAAAAACATAGCAGGCCTACCTTCCACCCCCTTCCCCAGCTAGTCCCCTACCATCCACCCACCTGCTAGTCCCCCTACCACCCCCACCCTGCATATCTCCGCCCCTATTTTTCATTTGACTCTTCCTACAGCCAGTCCCCCTACCTGTTTTCCCCTGGTTCCCCACCCCCT
The DNA here is from genome assembly GCA_963277665.1 of Viscum album. Lineage (NCBI taxonomy): Eukaryota > Viridiplantae > Streptophyta > Magnoliopsida > Santalales > Viscaceae > Viscum > Viscum album. The sequence goes on along the minus strand of OY728127.1, from coordinate 1,204,874,263 downwards.
TCCAATCCCCCTAGACACACTCCTAGCCCCTACCTTTTACATACACCCACCACCCTGGATAGACACCGCCCCTAGACAGACAGATAACCATGGACATTCCCCCCCTAGACAGACCCCCCCTTGACAGACACCCCCTGGACAAAAAAACAACCCTAGACACCCCCTCCCCTGGACAGACCCCCCCAGACAGACACCCCCTGGACAGACAACCCTAGACACTCCCTCCCCTAGAAAAACCCCCCTGGATAGACACCACCCACCTTGGTCAAACACCCCCTAGACATACAACCTTGGACACCCCTCCCCTGGATAGACTCCCCCCGGATAGACACCCCTGGACACCCCCCCCCCCCCCCCCGGGAGAGACACCCCCTCCCCTGGATAGAGCACCCCCCTCCTCCCTGGATAGATACCCCCAGACACCCCCCTCCATGGACAGATACCCCTGGACACCCCCCTCAGACATACACCCCATCCCCCAAATAGACACCCCCTCCCCCAGAGAGACACCACCTAGAGAATCCCCCTCCCTCTCGAACATCCCCCACTCCCCTGGACAAACACCCCCTGGACACCTCAGACACTCCCCTCCCACCTCCCTCCTGGAGAACCCCTCCCCAGGGCAGACACCCCCTGGAATGGTAATACATTTGTCCAAGAAATTTGAAATCAAAGACAAAAAATAAAACCGAAGACATTGTAAATCCCCCCCCCCCGCTCATGGACACACCTGCCACCCCCTGCCACCCCCCTCTCTTTGAAAAACACCCCCTTCTGACTCCCCCTCCCTCATGGACTCCCCCATCCCCTAGAAAGACACCCCACCTGGCCCCCATGGACACTTCCCCTTCCCCTCCCTCCTGGACACCCCACCCCTGGACATACACCCCTCTAGAATGCTAATACAGTTGAACATGCAATTTGAAATCAATGACAAAAACTAAAACAGAACACATTAAAAAACCCCCCTAATGGATACCCCTGCTTCTGCAAAGCCCTGGACACTACCCCACCCCTAGAAAGACACCCCCTGTAATTTTAATACAATAGGCCATGAAATTTGAAATCAAATACAAAAACTAAAACAGAACACATTGCCCCCCCAATCCCTGGATAGTCACCCCCCATGGAATGCTAATATTGTTGGCCATGCAATTTGAAATCAAAGTCAAAAACTAAAATAGAACACATTGAAACACCCCTCCACCCCTATGTTACTCATTATATCATTTTTAAGGATACATAATTATTAATGGTTTCACCAGTCCCAAATGTTGATGCACAATGATACTCATCCTCTATATGTTTAAGGAGAATGAATTCATCTTAGTTTCATCAATTTTTTTATGAAGGTTATCTTCATGACCATTGTGTTAGACTAAAATAGGATGGTCACGATCCTTGTATCACATGCCTTATATTTTAAGGCAATCTGCATGTCACCACATGATTGATGATAAGGGAAGCTTTCATTGAAATGGAAGGATGGGAGCATAAATTATATCATTATGGTTTTCATTTCCTAGAACACATTTCTATTATATAATTAACACATGCCCATGAATCTTTGTAACACCCCACCCCTACCTCATTGTCTTGAGGAGGCAGTGAGGTTAATATGGCCTTATGAAACGTTCCCAAGGAGCCAAAGGATGGAAATAAATGTTGAGGGCTCCGAGAACAATTGGGGAATGATTTTCCCTTGAGACAAAACCAACCAAACAAACAGAACTATATGATGCATGTCACAAAGCCAAACTCATACATTACCAAGACACCAAGATAATACATCATCATGCATGCCAACACATCCCAATACAACATCAGAGTACAATGCGGAATACTCAACAAGAAACAACACGAGCCATGATACCACCACAGCTCCTCACTAAGCTCCAAGACCCAAGCTCCATCCCAGAATCACAAAGCTCCACCAATGGAGGTTGATGCCTTACCTTTTCCCACATCATGGAACACGACATCTACAAAGACACCACAATGCCAATGTAGGGGGTGAGTACTAAAACTCAGTAGGATTTCCGATAATGACTTCCCTACACACACCACTAGGATAAAACCATTAGCACATTTAGATAAATCAGTTTATATAAAATGAATCTAAAATAAAACAATCACCACATGCCAACCATGTCTTTACCAAGCCATTTCACCCAAACCAAACCACGAAGGGAAATCCAAGCCAGAATCCACAACCATGTCATCATTTACACATTGGAACAATAATTCCATCTAGCAAAGCAATGCACACAAACAACTAAAACAACCAAACGGTGGCGCTTCCGTCCAACCCGTTCACCCATTCACAACTAGTGGCACTTCCCGTCCACTTATCCTTTGATGGTTGCCCTTCCGTCCTTTATCCATCCTCTTCATTATAGTGGTACTTCCTGCCCACTTCCACGCAGCATTTCAAACAATCCAAATCAAGCACAAAACCCACCAAGGTCACAACATCATGCAATCAACCAATTTCCATTTCATATCAATTCACTTCAATAAATCACCCATTTATTGAAAACCCTTTTTCCATGCCAAAACCCTATTTCAATAAAACAAACCCCTTTTTACTAAAAAAAAATTTCCCATCAATCATTTCACAAATTAACCATAGCATTCCATTTTAAAATCCCCATTTTATAATTGACAACAATATCATTTCATTACAAAACCCCCCTTTTTTCTAAAAACCCCCAAATGGATTTCCAACCAAATTCGCACATCTATATACAATTAATTTCAAACACAAAAAATTAATTGTAACATGTAACCACTAGTTCTAACCAAGTGGAGTCGAGAGAGAGGCCACCTACATTTAGGGTTCCGGAGAACTCGACCCACAACCAACCATGCCTTAAATCCGGCGAATGCACCACCAGAACCTCTCTAGATCACCTTCCCTAACCATCACAATCCTTAAAATTAACATCCGAGGCAAACCCAACCCTAGATCTACACACCACAAGTGTAGATCTAGAAAACCAAAAATGATAGGGAAGTAGATCTAGAGAAAAAACAAGAGAAACAAGAGGAGAGACTTACCCAGAGAAATCACCTTCAAATTACCTTGAAACCTCTTCGAAAACCTTCCAAAACTAGTGGGAGAGCACCCTAGACCCCTGAAAACCCAAAATTCTGAGTGAGGCTCGAGTGGGAAGAAGAGAGGAGTGAAATCGGTCAATCCGGAGTGAGCCTGGATTTTAAAATCCTATTTCAAGTGGCCACATGGTTTAGCTCGCACGATTTAGCAAACCGTACGCTAACCATGCACACTCCACTGTCTCAAGAGCCAGGGTCTGCACGATTTACCCACATGGTTTGGAAAACTGTGCGCAAGCCGTGTAGAGCGTACTGTCTCCCCCTGCACTGTTCCTGGAACATCTGCACGGTTTACACTAACCGTGCTCAAACCGTGCACCCCTTTAAATGCCTCCAAACTCTTCCAAAACCGTTCCAAACTCTCCCAAACTCTTTCCAACTCATCCCATGCACATTAAACACATAAACAACATAAAAAAAGCTACATACCTCAAACCGAGGGTGATACATTCTCCCCACCATTAGACTTTCCATCCTCAGAATGTAGTGATCCCGCCCTTTTCTGAAAGAGCTCGGGCCACTGCTCGACCATCTCTTTCTCCCACTCCCATGTATCCTCTTGAATCTGACCATGTTGCCACAAAACATGAACTAAACCGATTCTCTTACCATGAAATACTTTCTCTTGCCTATCCACAACCCGCACTGGCACGTGCACCAAAGAAGCATCCGGTTCTAGCTCAACATGATCCCAACGAATCACATGGTCACGATCCGGCTGATACTTTTTCAATTGAGACACAAGAAACACATTGTGCACCGCACTGAAACGTGGTGGAACAACCAAATGATAAACCACCTCACCAACCCACTCAAGAATCTCGAATGGCCCAATATACCACGGAGATAACTTTCCCTGCTTCCCAAACCAATGATGTCCCAACCTTGGAGGGATCTTCAAGAACACATGATCACTCACCTCGAATGACAACGAATGTCGACGATAATCCGCATACAATTTATGATGACTCTGAGCCATCTCCATTCTTTTCCTGATCATCTTGATCTTTTTTATAGTCTCCTGGACAAGACTTGGTCCAACCATGGAAGACTCACCCGTTTCCACCCAACATAGTAGAGAACAACCTGGCTGTCTATAAAACGCTTCAAACGGAAGCATCTATATGGATGCCTGATAACTGTTATTATACGAGAACTCAACCAATGACAAATGATCCTCCCACGATCTTCCAAAACCCATAACACAAGCCCGCAACATATCCTCCGAGGTTTGTATCGTCCTCTCGGATTGGACATCCGTCTGAGGGTGATACGCTGTGCTCATCGTCAACAGCGTCCTAAGGGAATGCTGCAAGGATTTCCAGAAACGAGATGTAAACCTTGGATCTCTACCGGATACGATTGAAACTGGAACACATTACCTCTTTACCACCTTCCAGATATATATTTTGGACAGATCCTCCCCCGTGTGAGATTCACAAATCGGGATAAAATGGGCCGACTTCGTTAGCTGATCCACTATCACCCAAATGGCATCGTGCTTTCTGACCATTCTTGGGAGACTAGTGAAAAAATCCATCTCTATCTGCTCCCACTTCCAAATAGGGATTGGTAAAGACTGCAACATACCTGCTGGCCTCTGATGTTCTTCTTTGACCTGCTAACAAGTCAAGCATCTTGAAAAGAACTCAGCCACACCTTTTTTCATACCAGCCCACCAGAACTATGATTTAAACGCTTTATACATCTTTTGAATTCCAGGGTGTACTGACCACCTGAAATGATGATACGTCCTGATAAGATCATCTTGAAAAGAAACTGGTACAACCATTCGATTCCGAAAACAAAAAACTGAATCTCCATTCTGTTGCCAACCCTCAATGGTCTCCCCACTATTGAATCTCGAAACCATGGTCACACACTCCTAATTGGATATCTATGCCTCTCTAACTAGGCCAACCAAGTCAGGAATCAACATAACCGGAAGGAAGACCACTCGATCACCAAGGTCCTCACATTCCAACCACATATCGACTATAACTGACATCAACTGCCACTGATCCGATGTCTGCTTCACAACCTGACCATATGATTTCCTACATAATGAATCTGCCACCGAATTTCCATTACCGGTGTGTACATTAAGTCAAAATCAAACATCTAGAGATATTACATCCATCTCCTTTGTCTCATTTTCAGATCCCTTTGTGAGAAAATGTGCTTCAAACTCTTATGATATGTGTAGACCGTGAATTTCTCACCGAATATGTAATGGCACCACACTTTTAAAGCATGCACCACTAATGCCAACTCCAAATCATGAGTTGGGTAGTTCTTCTCATGCACCCTCAACTGCTATGATCCATACGCAACCACATGATCCCCTTTCATGAGAACACACCGCAACCCTGATCCCGATGCATCACCATACACCATGTACCCTCTTCCTGGTTCTGGAAAAACCAAGATTGGTGCTCATGTAAGGAGACCCTTTAGCTATTCAAAACACTGCTATCACTATTCATTCCACTGGAATGGAACATTCTTTCTTGTCAAAGTTTTCATTGGCGAGGCTAATCATGAAAAATCATGAACAAAATGCCAATAATACCCAGCTAGACCATGGAAACTCCATATCTCAAAAACATTCTTTGGCGGTTTCCACGAGATAACAGCCTCTATCTTTTCCAAATCCACTGAAATGCCCCTTTTAGAAATAACATGGTGAAGAAAATGGACTTTCTGTAGCCAAAAGTCACACTTTGACAATTTGGAATACAACCAATGATCTTGTAAGATCCCTAGCACTATCGCCAAGTGCTACTCATTCTCCTCCCTTGTCATTGAATACACCAGAATATCATCCACAAACACGACCACAAAAGAATCCAGATATCTCTGAAATATCTGATTCATCAATGCCATAAACACCGCTGGTGAATTCGTTAGACCAAAGGGAATAGCCACATATTCATAATGGCCATATCTAATCCTGAAATCTATTTTAGTAATATCCTCCTTCCTCACCCACAATTGATTATATCCCAACCCGAGGTCGATCTTGGAGAACCACTGAGCTCTCCTCAACTGGTCGAACAAATCCTCAATTCGTGGAAGTTGATATTTGTTCCTTATCATTACTTGGTTAAGTCTACGATAATCATCACATAGCCTCAGGGTTCCATCCACTTTTTTCACAAACAACACCAGCACCGCCCATGGAGATGTGCTAGGCCAGATAAACCCTTGGTTTTATAACTCTTCCAACTGGACTTTCAATTCCCACAATTCAGCTGGTTTCATCTGGTAAGATGGAAGTGAGATAGGACTGGTCCCTAGAAAGAGATCAATCGTAAACTCCACTTCTCTTATGGGAGGCAACCCATAGAATTCTTCAAGAAAAAACAGCCATGAACTGATCCACCACTACTGGAAGAACAGTTTTCTCAACACCCTCTTCCGATTCCAATGACAACACCGCCAACTGATACGATAACATACCCACTGATGATGCCAACAAACCTGTTGCACCCTGTCTTTCATGCCTCTCTCCTCTAACGAGATGTCTAACACCATCGTGTGTCGTAAAAGCCACTGTTTTCACATCATAATCAATGTGAGCCTTGAATGCCACTAGCCAATACATTCCCAAGATTACATCATACCCATCCATCTCTAGCACTGAGAAGTTCCACACTATCTCAACCTCGCCCATAGATATACAACTTTCTCTACACAATAGGGCTTGAAACTCTCTTCGACCCAGAGGAGTTTGATGTTTCAAAACCGAGAGAATCATTTCTACTCTTAAAACTAGAAAATCAACCACACGTGAAGCAATAAAAGAGTGTGAAGCTCCCATATCAAACAACACTTGCATCAAGATAGAATTTAGAAGAATAGTACCCTGCACCATAGAAGATCCCAACTGATCATCCACCACAACCTGATCAGCTCCGAATACATGCTTTCTTTCCACACTCTGCTCTTTATTGCACTGCTAAGGCATTGTGGTATTCCGAGAATCACCATGACCTGCTTTACTCTACTGTCGAGGGGTATGCTACTGCCCCCTTCCCGTCAAAGCATACGACGTATGCGACCCTTGTGGAGTGTCACGTGCACCTGAACTTGGAGCATTCTGATAATAATGTTGCAGATTCCCCATCTGCTTACAATTATGACATGCCCAAGGTTGTGACGTACAATTCCGCTTGATGTGGCCAGTAGAACCACATTGAAAACAACCCATCTTGCTTTGGGGATTTAGAGGAATATTCACCAATCCTTCCGTCGGATTGTATTCCATATTCTTGCCCTGGGAATAAGTGTCCCTCTTCCACTTGAACCCAGTGTTAGACTTCCCACTATTCTCCATGGGCACCACCATGCTTCCTCCACCCGGAGCACCCAACAAATCTCACTCAGCCACCGAGGCTCTATTCACCATCTCTGTGTAATCATCTATACACAACACCACTATCTTAGATGAATTTCTTTCCTTAACCCCACTTCAAAAATTTGTGCCTTCAAAAACGTGCTACCCGCCACCTCAGGTGCAAACTGCACTATGTTCATGAACTTGTCTGCAAATTCTATGACTGACATAAGCTCTTGCTTCAAACTGAAGAAATCAGTCGTACTCTGAATTCTGAACATATGTGGGTATAATTGTTTGTTAAAAAATTCCGCAAAGCCTTACCACATCATACCCTGGTCCATCCCCTCTTGGACTACCAACTCCCACCACTTAAGGGAAAGATCTTCCAACATATTCATGGCCAAATTCAGTCTCAGATCTACCGGTGTTCCCAAGAACTCAAAGATCTTGTTCATCCTATTCAGCCATGCTTCTGCCCTTTCTGGATCTGAATCACCCCTAATGATGGGTGGATTCTGCTTTCGGAACTGAACTGCATGATCCACATGCCTTGGCTCATCCACTTTATTCCCACTTCCCACAACATGGAAAGCTTGCATTATGCTTTTCACTAGCTACTGGTTCACCTAAGGCTTAGGTGCTACCACATTCTCATCAGCCTCCTCCAGTTGGTCTCTACGATGCCTACCAAGTGTCATTTCCATAAACAAAAAACAAACCATAAGTCTCGCTTCTGTAGACATCAGAAATTCCCATTTCAAATCACATTACACAGAACTATCACCACAAGGCTTTCCACAAGTTCACATTTCCCATGGTTCACCCTTTTGATACCCAAACCATTTTAAAAATGCCAGCAATTTACATGTTTCAAATCCTTCCATTTTGAAACTCAATTCAGATTTTTCAAAATCCACACATTCATATCATACCATGAGTCATTATACCCCAATGAAATATGCATCCTAGAGGGAAGTCATATCTACCATGCATTTCATGCTCATCTCATTGGCTATACCCACAACAATGAGACCTCCAATGCCTATAAATGTCTCCAAAACACTTATGTAACCAACACCATGGTAACTTGAATTTAAGCATAAAATGGTTAGCTACGTCATTTTATAGTATAAATTCCATGTTCCGACAATCCTACGCCTTACTACCATCCCGACTCATGGAATATACCACAACAACTGTCAACTCCAAAACCACTGATCAACACCAAGGATCGAACAAGCTGATACCACTTGTAACACCCCACCCTAACCTCGTTGTCTTGAGGAGGCGGTGAGGGTTACATGGCCTTAAGTGACGTTCCCAAGGTGCCAAAGGCTGGAAATAAATGTCGAGGGATCCAAGAACAATTGGGGAACGATTTGACCTTGAGACAAAACCAACCAAACAACCACAACTATATGATGCATGTCACAAAGCCAAACTCATACATTTCCAAGACACCCAGATAATCCATCATCATCCATGCCAACACAACCCAATACAACATTAGAGTTCAATGAAGAAGACTAAACAAGAAACACCACAATGCATGACACCACCACAAATCCTCATTAAGCTAAAGCTCCAAGATCCAACCAAGAATCACAAGGCTCCACCAAAGGAGGTCGATGCCTTACCATTGCCCACATCACAGAACATGACATCTACAAAGGCACCACAATGACAAAGAAGGGGGTGAGTTCTAAAACTCAGTAGTTTTTTCCCAAATGACTTCCATACACACGCCACTAGGATAAAACCATTAGCACATTTATATAAATCAGTTTATATAAAATGAATCACAAATGCAACAATCACCATATGCCAACCACGTCTTTACCAAGCCATTTCACCCAAACCAAACCACCAAGGGAAAGACAAGGAACAATCCACAACCATGTCATAATTTACACATTGCCACACCAATTCCATCTAGAAAAGCAATCCACACAAACAACTAAAACAACCTAATGGTGGCGCTTCCGTCCAACCCGTTCACCCATTCATAACTAGTGGAAATTCCCGTCCAATTATACTTTGATGGTGGCCCTTCCATCCACCTTCCATCCTCTTCATTATAGTGGTACTTACCACCCACTTCCACAAAACATTTCAAACAATCCAAACCAATAACACAACCAACCAAGGTCACAACATCATGCAATCAACCAATTTTCATTGCATATCAATTCAATTTAATAAATCACCCATTTATTGAAAAAACTTTTTCCATGCCATAACCTTATTTCAATAAAACAAACCCCTTTTTACTGAAAACCATTTCCCATATATCATTTCACAAATCAACCATAGCATTCCATTTTAAAATCCCCATTTTAAAATTGACAGCAATAGCATTTAATTACAAACACCCCCTTTTTTTTCCAAAAAACCCCAAATGGATTTACAACCATATTTGAAAATCAATATAAAATTAATTTCAAACACAAAAAATTAATTGTAACATGTAACCACTAGTTCTAACCAAGTTGATTTGAGAGAGAATCCACCTACCTTTAGGGTTCTGGCAAACTCGACCCACAACAACCACGCTTCAAATTCAAAGAACGCACCACCGACACCTCTCTAGATCACCTTCCCTAACCATCAAAAGCCTTAAAATTAACATCTGAGGCCACCCCAACCCTAGATCAACACAACAAAATTTTAGATCTAGAAAACCAAGAAAGATAGGGAAGTAGATCAAGAGAAAACACAAGAGAAACAAGAGGAGAGACTTACCTGGAGAAATCACCTTCAAACCACCTTGAAACCCCTTTGAAAACATTCCAAACAGAGTGGGAGAACACCCTAGACCCCTGAGAACCAAAAATAACATGTGAGGCTCAAGTGGGAGGAAGATAGGAGTGAAATTGGTCAATCCCGAGAGATCCGAAATTTAAAAACCCTATTTTTATGTGGACGCACGGTTTAGCCCGCATGGTTTAGCAAACCGTGCACTGACTGTGCACACTCCGCTGCCTCAAGAGCTAGGGTTTGCACGGTTTACCAGCACGGTTTGGAAAACTGTGCACATGCCATGCGGAGCATACTATCTCCCCCTGCACGGTTCCTAGAACATCCGCACAGTTTACACTAACCGTGATCAAATAGTGCGCCCCTTTAAAAGCCTCCAAACTCTTCCAAAACCATTCAAAACTCTCCCAAAATATTCCCAACTCATCCGATGAACTTTAAACACATAAAAAAAACATAAAAAAATGCTACAAACCTCAAACCGGGGGTGATAAAATATTTTTATTGATTCCATCTCCATGTGGACATCAGTTAATAATGCCACTTTAATCATTATCATGGTGACAACATAATGACCAAAGTTGACTAGAAGTTCAATTACATTGTATATTTATACAATCCCATAAATATCTATCACATTTCAGGAAGCGGGGGAATCTTATGCTTGCCACATATAACTAAAGGATGGATCCTCAGTTATGATCTGGCCAAGAATGCTGTTATATCTTATTTTGTCAAGACATATAGACATCATAAGAATACGCAGTCAGTGGACTACTTTGGAATCAATTTATGAGTACTCGATGAAGTAGAGAGTCAATTGTGATACATTTGTTTGCAGTTGGACAACACCAGCACAGTTGCGACACAATCGTAGCTAGAAAAAGAGAGCACTGGAGGACAATGCATGCATTATTTAAGACAATGTCGACAACGTTCTTTTCTTTTCCAATAACCATGAACATAAAAAAAGTACTCTTCCAATTTCATAAAAAAACACCCCCTGGATAGCAGTCACCCCCCCCCCCCCCACACACACACACATACCTTTCACCCCTTGCACACTCCATCCCCCCCTGCTGGACCCCATTGGACAGCATCCCCCCCTACAGGACCCCCTCTAGAAAGTAGCAGCCCCCTGCTGGACCCCCTTGATAGCAGCACCCCTGCTGGACCCCCTAGATAGCATCCCCCCTACTGGACCCCCTAGAATGAAGCCCCCCCACTACTGGACCCCTGGATAGTAGCCCCCTGCTAGACCTCCCTGGATAGTATCCCCCCTGCTGAACCCCCCTTACACCACCCCTGTAGGACACTCTCCCCTTTCACCCCTACTGGATACCCCCCCACACCCCCTAAACAACAACCACCCCCAACCCCCCTGAACAGCACCCCAACCTTGGGCAGCCCCCCTTCTTGACCCCCTGGATAGAAGCCCCATACTGGACCCCAGTAGAATGTCTCCCCTAGACAGAAGCCCCCCCTGCTGGACCCCTCTTGACAACCCCCCCCCCCCTACTGGACAACAAATCCTTTCACATCCCTTGCACATATCCTAAGGGATCCTTTGTTATGCAGATTGACCAAGCAGGTGAGCTTCAGGGTTTTCCATTAGATGTACCTACCAAATCACAACTGTAGAGGATAATTTACATAGTGTTGGGATATTTTTTCCCCAATGCCTTCAGATTTTGTATCCATAGTATATTTATATTATTTCAGAGAAAAACTTTATTTATATTTTAGTGGAATTTTGAGTTATCAGGAACCTCCTATTGTTGCATCTACATCTACTACTCCACCACCCTCGGCTTTAGTTGATGCTGATTCAATCTGGTCTATAGTAAAATAGTATCTCCATGTTTTTATAGGTGATGTGCATTTATCTCATCAAGATTAATTGAGTCAGATTCTTGTAGAATGGGTTTTAAATGAATAGCTTGACCAGTAGAAGGTGATCACAACTCTACTAAAGATATTCATAGAGGAGAAGATTTATTTAGTAGTGTGGGGAGATGAGGAAATATTATTATAGACTATTTCAATCTTATGAAACCTTTCTTATATGTATCCAATACGCTAGTGGCTGCCGACTGGAAGTCAAAAGTGCAACCGTAATGTGGACTCCAATGTCTGCACTGCTACAATTGTCAATGTTGCTATTGTTTCGGAAAATTTGGACCGAGGGCCATCAGCCCCCAGACCCATGTAGCATAGCCACGTTGCCCCCTACAACCCCTAATTAGCTCACTACGGAGCTCAAACTGTGATAGTTGTAGGCCATAAGAATTTGGCCCAACTGGATTGGGCTACACCAATCCAACAATCTCCCTTGTTACATCCTTTGATGAAAAGGAGGTTAAGAGTGCCCTTTTTTTATCTAAATCATGAGATTGTGGATGGTCCTGATGGGTTCAAAAATTAATTCTTTATGTTATACTAGGGAATATTTCATAATTACCTCCTTAACGATATGAGGGAGTTATTTAACCATTCCCCAATTCCCTATGGAATCAACTCTAAATTAATTACCCTAATCCCAAAGAAGGAAAATGTTGTGTATGAAAAGGATTTCAGACCTATTTCTATTGGGAATACATTTCCAAAAATGATTAGAAAAATAATTGATAAGAGATTAGGTCCCATTGATCGTGGGTTTATCTCTTCAAATCAGCTCTCCCGGACAACCCTTGGACACCCCTGGACAGCCCCCTAGACATCCCACCTGCACCATGCTCTATTCCCTACAAACCCCCCAACCCCCCCCCCCCAACCCCTCCCCCAGACAGCCCTTGGACACCCCCCTGGACAGGCCCTCCTAGAAACCCCACATGCACCCTCCCCTGCCCTACAGACCCCCCGAACCGCCCTTGGACAACCCATCTGCACCCTGCCCTGCAGACCCCCCGGATAGCCATTGGACACCCCACCTGGACAACCCCTCCTAGAAAATTCTATAGACATAAGTACATTCACTTCATTATGAATGAATGCTAAATGAACAATGCCTTGAAACTTTTCCCTGAATATTCTTCATTTGGCTTTGTCTGAATAATAGACTTCCACCACTTATAACTCAGACCCTATAGTAGGATGGTTACAAAATTATCCTTAAGAGTCCTATAAATCTAATGCTGGATAAAAATATCCTCGACCTTCAGTACAAAAACCAATTCATCCTATAAATCTTTTTACCCATGAATTATTGTGGGGCTACCATCTGGATTCTGGGGTTCCTAGGTGTGCCATCATGATCTATTTATTCATGGATTTTGATTCGTTCAGGTAGGACTTCTTATGGGATTCTTTGGATTTTTTCTGCTTCTTGGGTAAGTTCTCGTCTTTTTTTAAAAGATGCATCTCTACCCCAATGTTCTCAATGAACATTAATGGCAGTTTACATGGCTACTTTTTAGGTAAAAGAGGTCTCAGGAAAGGGTATCCATTTCCGGATTAATTTTTTTGTGATTTGAATGGAGTTTTTCTCACGCATCCTCAAATGTAGGAGGCTGGGGGCTAGTGAAGTGGCTGGTGCAGGCTGAAGTGGATGGTGTAGGTGGGAAGGTAGGCGGCAGGGGGAAGGCAGGGGGCTGGTGCGGGCTGGAATAGGTGGCTGGGCGATGGTGTGGGCAAGATTTCAGGTGGCTGGGGGCTGTTGGGCATGTGGCAGGGGCTGGTGTGGGCTGGGATGTAAGAGGTCAGGGGCTGGTGAGGGCTAGAACTAGTGGCTGGGGCTGTTTATCATGTGGTAGAGGGCTGAAAAGGGAGTTTTCTATGAGGCTGGGGGTGTGGCTGGTGTGATGGCCAGAGCGGGCTAGATTGCAGGTGGCTGGGGGACTGGTGTAGGGTCAAATGTAGGTGGAAGGGGGCTGGAATGCTGGTGGAAAGGGGCTGGTTGCAGGTGCTGAGGGGATGGTGTGGGCTGATTCAAAGGTGGTAGGGGATATTGTAGGCTGGAATGCTGGTGGCAGTGGGCTGAAATAAAGGTGGAACTGGGCTGGTGTGGGTTGGATGTGGCTGGAGTAGGGCCAAATCCCAGCATTACCGTAGCGTGACTATGATGTTACAGCGGCGTGACTGCGGCGTGTTGGTCCGGTCTGGCGACATCCGTGGGTAGCATCTTCCATCCAGGAGTGAAGGGAGCAGGAGGAGGTGGGGCAACAATCCGGTCATTTCCCCGCAAGTAGAAATTGAGATTAGTTAGTCTCAAAAATGATCACAAGACTCATGGAATACTATCACTGAGAACAGCCACGGGGTGTCGTCCTAGAGCATGACCAAATCACAACATTACCGCGGTGTCACCATGTTGTGACCGCAGCGTGTTGGCCTGGTCCAGTGACATCCGTGGGGAAGCAACTTCTGTCTAGGAGCGAAGAGAGCAGGAGGAGGCGGGGAAACATTCCGGTCATCCCCCGCTAGCATAAATTGTGATTAGTCAGTCTCAACATTGGTCACAAGACTCATGGAATATTATAACTATGAATTTCCGTGGGGGTGTCATCCTATAGCATGACCAAATCATGGCGTGACCATGGTGTGATCGTAGTGTGACCATAGCATGACCAATGCATGACCTTGACATGTTGGCCCAGTCCAGTGACATCCTCAGGGCAACATCATCCATCCAAGAGTGAAGGGGGAGGAGGAGGCAGGGAAACATTCTTGTCATTGCCTCGTGAGTGGAAATTGTGATTAGTCAGTCTAAACATTGATCACAAGACTCATGGAATACTATCACTGCGAACCGCCACGGGGTGTCGTCCTGGAGCAGGGCCAAATCACGGCATGACCGCGGCGTGACCGCAACGTGATCACGAAGTGTTGGCCTAGTCCAACAACATCCATTGGGAAGCATCTTTTGGCCAGAAGAGAAGAGAGAAGGAGGAGGTAGGGCAACATTTCGGTCATCTCCCCACCAACAGAAACTGTGATTAGTCATTCTCAACATTGATCACAAGACACATGGAATAATATCACTACGAACTACCGCATGGTGTTGTCCTGGAGCACGACCAAATCACGGAGAGACCGCGGCGTGACCGCGGAATGACCGCGACATGTTATCCCAGTCCGACGACACCTGCAGGGCTGCATCTTCTGGCCAGGATCGATGGGAGGGGGGAGGAGTTGGGGAAACATTCCGGTCAACACCCCGCTGGAAAAAATTATGATTAGTCAGTCTCAACATTGATCACAAGACTCATGGAATACTATCACCACGAACCGCCGAAGGGTGTTGTCCTGGAGGAGGTCTAAATCATGGAATTACCGCGGTGTGACTGTGGCGTGACTGTAGAGTGATCGCGACGTGACCGCAACGTGACCGCAACGTGATCGTGGCGTGACCACGCCATGTTTTCCCTGTCCAGCGACATCCACGGGGCATCATCTTCCACCCAGGAGTGAACGGATCAGGAGGAGGCGGGGAAATATTTCAACAATCGCCCCACCAGCAGATGATAGAACAAATCAACTATTTAATATGCTATAACAAGGGATCGCCGGAGAAGTTTTTAGTGAGAGGAAAAATGACTCAATGTCTAAAGTGTAAAAAACGACAGAAAATAATCAAACACCCTAAACAAACCAATGAAAAATTCATACACTTTCCCTAAACATGGAAATATTATTTATAATATTCAAAGCGTGAAAAGGAAAGTGTCATGGTCAAGGCATATGCCTACTCGGGAAATTTCATTTGAGTTAAAATATTATGATAATCCAATTTATATTATTCAAAGAAAACAAAAACTAACTAGCTTCAAAACAAACACCAATAAGAGGCATATGAAAGACTCAAAACAAATCTAAACATGATACAAATAACAATCACTAATCTTTGGTCTAGAAGATAGTGCACCTATGTTGGAAGGGTTTTATTATAAAATCATGGCATTGATTTATAACACAATTATTTTAATTATATTTAACATTTATTCTAAAACTCATTCAAAACACATCAAATGCAATAATTTAAGCAACTAGATCAACATAACTATCACTGTGAATTTTTGCAAACAAGAAACCTCTGTTGGAGGGGTTTTATTAAAAAAACATGAATTTATTTATCAAATGAAACAATTATATTAAAGAAAAGTTATTCCAGATATTAAATTCAATATAATTAAGAAGAATTAAGAACGAAGATAAATTCAATTTAAAGCATTCTTGAATTAATGAGGCTAGAAGAGGGATCCTACCTCAAGGGGGAACCAAACTTTCCTCTTCGGATCTTTGAGCATTCTAACTAAAAGATTATACTCCCCGACTGGTTATATGCACATTCACACACATGAAAAGACACCTAGCCCCTATGCACAAACCAGCATGGCCATGAGCATGCTCAAGGGGATCCTTGCACATATGCTTATACACACATACTAGTCTCCACTCACCTGCGTATGCATTTATATATATATACATGGGCACACATATCCCCATACATGCACAATCACTACCATGGTTTACTATACATGTAATGGGGGAACCCACATACATATACTTTTTTACCTATGCACATGCAGGCGAGTCGTCCTTAACTGGGATACTCAAAACCAACGAGCATAGATTAATGCACTAGACAAAGGATATTAGGAATATTAAAACATATAAAGGATGCTACATAACTAGTGAGAAACCAACCAATGACATTAAATCCTTACCTCGATTGGGAGAACCAAATCCATCTGAACAAACACGAAATGATCCAACACCCAAATAAAAACATAATATGGAGTCAAAAACACTGAAATACCCAAATAAAAGAGGTGTGAGACATGTAGTAACCATATAATCTTACCTGGGATCAAAGCCGATGGACTGAATCATTCTGAACCCCATTTCCCCCCCTTCGCAGAATATAATTACCCTTTGTCCACATAAAGAAGTAAAAGTCCTATGTGGAAAATGCGATAAAGAAAATAAAATAAAAATGAAACTAAAACATACATGTCTCTTGTGACTACACACATCAATGCCCAACATATAATAACCACAATGCCCCATGGGTAAAATCAAGTCCCTACAAGAATGGAGGAAATAAATCCATGTTTTAATATGATTCTATCAAAAAGTACATTTTTATTAATTAATAATTATCCCCCCTGCCCAACAGACCTCCCCCCCTCCCCCCACCCACAGCTCACCCACCCTATACCAGCACCCCCACCCTTTGTACACCTCCCCTGCCCCACCCCCCTTCACCCATCCCCCTTCAACCCTCCCCCCGTACACCCCCAAACTTCTTCTTGGTCAGATCCCCCCAACCACCCCTCCCCCTGGACACCCCCCAACTCCTTCCTGGATTGACCCCCCCCCCCCACACACACCATGCACAACATCTCCTCCCCCTTGGACACCCCCACCCCCTTCCTGGATAGCCCCCCCTCTGGGACAGATCCCATACTGGATATACCCCCTAACTGAGTTATGACTTTTAGTAACCTGGGTGTGGGATATGAATTTTGACCTAGATAGTTTTTATCCACTAATGCATTCTGCTACTTCAAGCCATAGTATTTCTAATAAATGAAAAACTATGTTCAATCATACAATGGTGCCTAGATCTATCATTGATGTTGTCTTACACCACAGAGACATCTCCACACACACTCTCCTTCAGGATACCAAGCGCTATCATATTCACATTAAACACATCGGTTTCCAACTATATGGGTGACCCTATACTAATTCCCCCAGTGACCAACTATCACCACCTCCTTGGAGATCATCCACATAAATAGAAACATTCTCAATGGTCATCTCACCTCCTCACTCTATCGTTTCAATAGAACCCACATATAACCACAACGTGAATTCTCATGCACCAATTCATTACCATTAATCCATGATTACACTACTCTTTACTATAACATAGTGATTCCCCATGAGTCAAGGACCACCAGGCCTGGACACACATTCCACCACATTTTTCCCCATTCTTGCAGCCTTCAAAACACCATCAACTATCTCAGATTTCAGTATCTAATATTGATATTTTTTTCTCTCATATTGATTTTCCTCAACATAATCTTAAAATGATTTTTCTTGCTCCAAATTCTATTTAATCTTTAGATCTGCAATCACTTTTGGTGCCAATATAAATGACCTTACCTCTTCCATTGATTACATTGTTTTACCATAAGATCTCGTAGCCAAGGGAATCAATAAATTTGAATAATACTTATGATTCATTAGTTCATTCCCATTATTGACTGGATAATTCCAGGACTCACAGACATATTTCTTCCAATTCCTTAATCCAAACCCAAATGGAATTATCGCATTATGATCCTATTCATAGTATAAAACAAATTCAGAATCTGCTTATTTATCACTTGGATCTGGTTCTGCTTAGATATTTGAACCAACATGGTTCCTTTTTCACCTAGTAATGACTATATTCCACCCTTAAGGATCTTTATCACCCTATACATTTTCATTAAAATCTTTGAAATGGGTTTGAATATGAATTGAGTTGGTGGGGCTCACATATCAGAAGACAACTTAAGTTCAGAATCACTTGAATCTGGACCATAAAACGTCTAAGGATTCAGTTCTACCACATTTTTTTCCCGAAAAAAGCTGTAATAATACAAGAAACACCAATATAGAATGTTGAAATATGAATTGGATATAATGGAATAGGACTACAGTCATTCAAAATTCGGAAAGTAGTGATCAGAACAACACCATCATCAAGATCCTTCTCTTTGCACCAATTTATAGAAGTATCGGATTGGGAATAGGTGGATATAGAAGTGTAAGATCTTGGCTCTGCCTCTACCATGACTTGCACATCCCACTTGGTTCCTTCCAAGTCTTTCGTCAAACTAAAAAAGATATATGTGACCCTTATTTATAGTTGTAGTGACCTCACAACCTTCCTACGAGAATCAGTTATTATGTTGCCTTTGATTTATGTGTTACCAATTGAGAGGCCTACATGATGTTCAACTTTATTCCCATGTTAGAAGTTGGATAGATCATGAACCATGTGTCTACATGATGAACATAAGTCATCCCAAGATTCATAGCAGACCTGCTGCTTCCAAAAAATATCCCCTTCAATATCAATGCAGATAAAATCCATTTGTACATTTGATATATCGACATCAACACATTTTTTAGGAGAAACAAGGTGGAATAAAGTTATGGTGTGATTATTAGTACCGAATAAGTGGCCCAACATATTACCAATAAATTTATGAATCACCAAATTCTGAAATGGGGGATGCAGGATAGGGACAAAAATCCAAATCACCATGGAGGGAAGATCATATTTTATGTGGAATTTGAAAAAACAATAAAAAATATAGAAGTTTAAGCTAGTGAAAGAATGTTGACCATTCAATGAGGCAGAGATAAGGGCATCTTCATTTGAAAAATGAATAAAAAATTTCCACAGATCCATAATCCCAATAATCACCCATTCAAAAAAACTACATGAATAAAAAATAAACCTATCAAAGGTTTCTATTGAGGGGAGACTCTTGCCGAAATGAGCCACTAATGTAAGATTAAATAGAGAAGAAAAATTTAAAAAATCTAGGGCAAACTATAATCTTAATAATTTCATCATCTCATGATATAATTTTACGTCTAATTTCGATTTTGGGATGTTGGGAAAAAGGCTAGGGTTAATAAAGGGTGATAATGGTCAGAACTATGAATCAGGAGTAGTCAGGATGAATCCTCACCCCCAGGAGAGGGGGGACCAGAGGGGCATCCATGCATCCAACAACATTATCAAAGGAAGCCACATGATCAGAATAGGTATATCTTTAGATATAGACACACATAAGAGTAAATCCTAAATAATTTCATCAACAACTCATATTAGTTCTTGCTTCCCAATAAGCATTACATCTCAAATGTTACAAGTCTAATCAGACAACCACCCATCAACTAGCATCTTCTCGATCCTTGAGTGTATAATTTTACTCTATCCATCCAAGATCTGACCATTTAGGATCATGATCGTCTACCTCATCAGGATTCATACCCAAAAATGTCAGGCCAAGTATCCTACCAATACTTCCTTTTAAAATCAAAACCTCAATACTGAAATGCGTAAAGTGATTTTCATCATGGAAGCCTAAATAATCCCCATGCCTCTACCATATATTCGATAGTACCTATAATGCACCAATATCATAATTTAGATTATCTACCCATGATTTTGACTCTAATGGAACTTACAATCCCAGAATAATTCCCCTATAAGGTCACTATCATAAACCATATCTCAAATCAAGCATAGTACCCAAATAACCAATATCTTGAGTCATATCTCAAGAGAATTAGGCCCTCCATCCTAGCTCAATAAGAACATCTCACATAGGTCAAAGATCATATGGAAACCTATATTTTTCCCATTTGAAATATCTTTATGCAACTAATGTGATAACACCCACTCTATATTTATCAAATATATGCATATCATGAATTACATGAATATCACCATCCTACTAGGGAAATGATTTTAAACTGAGGTTCTACTGTCATCCCCAATCCTCACCTCATCCCAACTTTCAATATCATCCAATATATCTCAATCAATCTTGAAACTATAGGCTTCTTCCCAACCTGAACCTAAAATTAGTGAATTATTCTCAACTACCCAAGCATCATGGCCACCCAAGAAGTGTTTGAGTACAACTAAGTAAAAAACCACGAATGGGGTACGATGCATAACCAGCAAATATAGTGTATTGGTAGATGATATGCTCAGTTGAATAAATAAATAAACCATGGAAGCATAAATAAATACCCATCATTGATGCTTGGGCTATAACATGACACTCAGTTTTGGTTATACCAGCTTTGGTTAGTGTCATAGTTTTTTTAGCATGTCACATGATCATTTCCACTAGTAGAGAGCCCAATAGAAATGTATTATAAGGTGAAATAATCGATTCCTTGGAGGTAATTCTAGTAAATGTAATTGTATCAAGACTGTGACTAATTCCCAGGAGTGTGTTCTAGGAAATCTTGTAGTATCAAGCATATAACAGATTCCTAGGGGGATATGCCTATGAAATCTAGTAGTATCATCAATAGAATCGATTCCATGGGGGATGAACCTAGGTAATCATATTGACCCAAAGATGGAATCCCAATATCCTCAGAATTCTATACAAACCAAAAATATAGAATATAATGGGATTTACCCATGAATTCATATTGTATTAAGATAAAAAAACCATAGCCTAGAAGAACATCCCAAGAATCCTATTTTGACTAAACAGCTAAATCATAGGTAACCTCTTGGGTATTCCACTTAAATCCTTGAGGGTAGTGTGTCCCTCCCATAATATCTCATATAACAGATTATATACATGTTGTAAATCTTCTCAAAGACATCTAAAAAAACAAGGGTTTCCCTCTCAAGCGCATGACCTATCATCATCACTAATGACATATCTGGCTCAAACACAATTGATTTGGGTTCCAAAGTGACACGCACAATCATCTATAATCCTTATTGCATACACCCTCACAAGGGTCAAAATCACTGTGGCACCCTCATGAGTTCCAAAGGTTACATTATAGCATGAACAACCTATGTGGATTCCTTTATCAAATTCACATCTATCATGTCAACACCCATCAGGAATCACATCCCTCGAAATAGTCATAAACATCTCACGACCTCACTATACTCATAAGAAAAACCTTACTTGCATAGGTCTAAAGAGATGAAAACCATCCCATATCTCTTTACAAGTCACACTTTTTCGGTCTGCTCACCAAACCTATCATTAATTTAGCTAAAATATACCCACCAAGGTATCAGAACCTCATTAGGGGAGGAACACCTTCACACACTCATCTCTACTAGTATGAAGGTTATAAGGCATATTAATGATATTTCATGGCATACTTGATATAATAACTATATCTCATCACATCCCTCCACTTGAATGTCACCAAGGAACCTAAACTAAGGTCCACTATTCTTATATAATTCACTTTATTTTGTATACACCTCATATTGGTTTCATTTTTTTCAAGGAATACAATTATACTTATACTCTTAGAAATCTATGGTCGAGATATATAGCCGGTGCACAATGGTCCATCATGGACCTTGGCACTTTCAACATTTAATTCAAATGAACTCCATTATAATTAAACAAATTAATTAATTTATAATGTTTAATCTCTTGAGGTGGTGAAACTAAACACATCACTTTTCACATAAATCTTGTATAATCCATTGGGTTATGCCCAAAAAACCACTGAACTTAATTGAAGTTATTTCTTTTAAAGAAGATTAACCAACATCTTAGCTTGTATAAGATCTAGCATCAACTGAGGCTCCTAACCTGGCCCCAAAATTACAAATAATCAATTATAACATTTTATAATTAATTATCTTATCCAATTAAAATAATTATATTGATTATAATTATTTTTATAATTTAAAACAAAAATTCATAAATGATTAATCAAACACCAGGCTTCCTCAATGAACCCAACCATGAACAAACACACATGGAGGTTCCATGGAATACAACCGATACTGTCATGGGAAGGTCCAAAAAAATGGTACCTATTTAATAGGTGATTTCAGTAAATTTAGCTAAAAATAATAAATAAAATCATCATGTGGCTTACCATTGATGAAACATCATGAAATATCATCTATCTGTTATCTCAAGACATCTTTTATCTACACTAGAAAAAATCCCCATCATGTGGAAAAATTTCCCCCATCCTTTGATGGACATTTCCAATAAACCCCAACATAAATATTCTAAAATTATATATTATGGATGGAAACAAAAAAATGAATGGGATGGAATAAATCACACGAAAATAAAATTTGGCTCCATTCATGGCATGAACTGGGGTTTCCTGGAACGATTTCCCTTTCACCCAAGCAACTGTCATGAAGGAGTAACCGAATAAATCTTCACAGAAATTATAGGGGCTGGCACACACAAATCCCACAATTGGAAGGTCTCAGTTAGGCCGATTCACTATTTGGAAGAGGAACGCGTGACGAAGGTGGTGGAGGAGGAGAGGGATGCATGATGAAGGGGATGGGAGTGATCACACAAGGGAGGGGCGAACCGAGTGGAGAATCCGGCAAGGATTGGACGAGGGGGAATTGACTAGTTTTTGATAAGGAAGAATGGTTTTGCGGGAGGGAGATGAGTCCAGACGAGGGAAGATATGTGGGAAAGAGATGAGTCGAGATGAAGTTGAAACCAATTGAGGAGTTGTTTCCACGAGAATCATTTAGTCGTAGATTTATCTATTCTAAATCCATGGTTTTCAAATAATCATTGAAATATTTTAATCTATAGCCATGGACCAAGTAAAATGTGGCTATAGGTCTGTGGAAATAGATCATTTATCCAGTAGTGTTTGGGAAGGTAATAAGAATAGTATGAAATATTGGAATTTGTTAATGAAAATCTTCCTCAAACTAGATAACCCATGAAGGGGGAAAAATAAGAATTACCTTTTATGAAACATTATTTTATGGATTATTCATGTTATAACTATCTTGATACCACTATTGGGTGATGAACATTGTATGCGATGTTATTGTTATTATGATTTCATATTAAAATTTTTCCTTGCCCAAGTATGGTAAGGAAGCATTTAATAAGCATAATTTTAGGAACCTTATGGTTTTAATATGTAATTCATTATACCATTCCTTTTAGGTTTCATTACATGACTTCCTGATACCTTTTATTAATCCTTGATGGATGTCTCTCGTTTCAAAATAACCTTTTATGTAGGAAATAAAAAAGGGACATGAAAAATTGGTTAATATATCTACATCAATCTAAATGGTGTTTTTATTTATATTTTGATGATGGGACCATAACTGAGCAATTATGAAATTATTGAGTTGTATAACTAATCTCAAATATACTAAAACCATACTTTATTTTAATTACATGATGTTCATTTTTAATATAAAGATATCATTTTCTCTATATATAAGGAATGATGATTCATATAGTCAATTAAAATTATATAAATGTTATATTTTGTTATTGAATGTAATGATCTAGATTTATATAAATGACCTACCAATTGCAATTTTTAAATCATGTTCTCATATAAATTTGAAATTTAACATCATTTAAATATTCTATTAAGTAAATTTATTGATTAAAAATTATAAATTCCAATATGGTAACCATAAAATTGAGTTTTCCATTTAAACATAAATATTTTTTCCTTTATAAATAGATGTAATAGTATATATAATGGGACCCTTATAGTGAAATAGATATTTGGACCAAGACATGACCATTTTTTAGGGAAATAGATAGTGTCTCTTGTGTTCCTAATGTTAATTTATATTTCCTCGATCTAGATTGAAGAATAGTTGGAGGGTCTGAATATATTATTTGAAGTCTTTCACTGGACCAATTATTATGTCTACAATATCACAATTATCAAAAACTATCTAAGGAATATGATTGGAATATGAAGAGATATACCACCGCAATTTCATCGAGTCAGATGCCTGGTGGATGTTGAAGAACATGCTCTATAGCTAGTGGGGCATAGTCCACCTAAGTTACATCTAGTAGTTCCACCTATGGAACCTTCTAATATCCCCAATGCATGCTATGCTGTACAGTTTCAAGGGGAATTTCTTTTGATTATATATAAAAATAGGGATCCTAGTGACCTTCCACATTAATGGAAAATTCAACATGAGAGTTTCAATAGAAACATCAATCTACTTTTTTAGGTAATAGTGGCCCAATCCTACATATTCATAGCATGGATCCATGCTAAAAAACCTGGAACTCCTTGTGAAACTTCTAATTTGGATAATGATGTTTGCTACATATTTTACTCAATATTAAAACATGAAACGGAAGGTTTTTATCACCCTAGAGGATCATAATCAGGGTATGGAATATGATAGTTTTTAAATATTCATTTATGATTATTTATTTCCTCATTTGCTAATAGTTAATAATTCTTTGGTGTTGATGAACATTCCACGGGGATATATGTTTGTTATGCATTACTCATCTTATTTTATAGTTTTTATGTTCTTTATTTATATTTATCACATTAATGATCTATAGAAAGGAATATGTTTTAAGTATATGGTTAGGAAATCTATTCATTATTTGATGAACACTTACTAGTTGACTACTGTGTCTACGTTATTATTCTAGGCTCTTATTACAAAATGTAATATATGGTAAGATTGAGGTTTGGATTAGAGCTGAACAGTTCTTGACCTAGTAGTTTATTATCTTCTGGAATTAAGTATCTCTATGAGACCTCCAATGAGGTAATTACTAGTTAGATTGAACATAATACGAATTTTATAGTATTTCATCAATACGGGAAGAAAGGGAATTTGAATCCTTAGTCTAAGAGGGAACTAGTTGAGTGATGAAACTATGATAGGATGGGACATTTATATAGATTTTGTAAATTCATCCCACTAGAGTCCAATAGGAGAGGATCAACAATAACTCTTGGTCCGAGAGTCGGATCAACGACACTACAACTGGAAGGGAGATGGAGTGTGATAGGCTCGTATGCCTGAGGAGTTGGTCTTGGATGGGGGATCTAGATACTAATTATGTAATGTCGGCAAAGAGAGTGAGATTAAGTTCGTAACATTGTATCTCAAGTTTGTGGAATGGTCTAGGTATATGTACTATTTCATTAGTTGGGGAGTAGAGTTCCAGACCTTGTTTAGGTCATGTTATGAATTTTGTAGCATCTACAGTTCTTGACGCTTTCACCAGGGCCTTCAAATGCATCAAAATTAATGTGATGGACTTTTGTTATCATGCATTAAAAAATTCTAAAGGCATATGAATTTCAGTAATTTCAAATCCAATGTATACTCCTTGATGAAAATTAATGGGATGTTGGTTCCCCCATCCTTGGATTCTTCATTATAGAAGATTGAATGGTCAGGTTTTACCACATAAATTTAAATATTGTTTGTTGAAATAATTCTTGTGGGCCTCTACAAATTGTTGAATGTTAATTACACTTATTATATCTGAATATTCCATTAACTATTAGTAATTATAGTAGTCATGTTGGGAATATCTTTTCATGTCTATACATTGGGAACATTAGTAACTTGTGTCTTATACTCATGGGATAAAATATCATATGATGGATCATGTTAATGAATCCAAATGAATTCCATGTTGATAATGAGGTAATTTAATCCATAGGAATAATCCTTCTGAGGCTTTCTATCTCATAAATCCAATTATTATTACATGGGTTAGGTATTCTTGGTTTAGTCCCATGACTTATGTCTAATGGAGATGGATTAGAAAATCTTGTTGAGTTAGATTAGGGCATCATTTTAATTCCATGTGGAGACAAGATGGCCAATCAAAATGAACCATAGAGATGAGACTTGGAGGTGTGTTACTAGGAGTGAATATTTCACACCTGGAATGATTATCTTTGTAAGCATTGAACCTCAATGAGGTTTCCTACATAACCTATTCATAATATACGGATCTAAACCTACATAGTTCAATGTCAACATTTAAGGTCATGTGACTAGAGAGATCCATTTTATTTAATGTCTTATGATATAGATTCTAATGTGGAGAAAGTAGTAGTGAGAATGGATATTTTCCTGATTATGTTTGGAAGATACCCACTAAAATAGGATCACTCTTGGGTGAATGGTGCAAGGGTTATGCATTGAAGATTCCCGAAATAGGATTCTTTTTTCCCATGGTTGGAGGATGTAGAATACCACAGTGATCATAGATGGGGAATCCAATGTTCATCACATAGTTAAAGATAATATATTAATGTCATTATCTATAGACTTTGTCCACTAGTTTGACATAGACTGACTAGGATGTGGATCTTTGATGCATTCCATCATACATCATGGATGTTGTGGGACACAATCTTAACCCCAAGTGATTACATGAACACTAATCATGCTCTATTGGGACAGACATAGTATTGGAAATTCCATGTAGGAGTGTTCAATCTCGATGTCAATGTCAGGATATATAATCATGGAAGCAACAATGTGTAGAGTACATTTGACAAGAATAAATAGGTTTGGTAATGGATATACTAGATGCCTAGGGGAAATAATGTAGTGGTCTAAGATGTTGTGGCACGAAATTGGGTTAGCATGTACACATATGTTTCATGAGGAGAAGGATCTAGAACCAGGTATACTGATGGATTTAAGAGGCATAATCACATGAATATAATGGAGTTGTATGTATTTCAGGGTTGTCTATAAGAAGATTCCACTTGCGCACACCCGAAAAACCATAGTAGAAGTAGTTCAACAGTCACACAACATAAACCCAATAAATCATTGGGCCCACAATAGATTTCTTTCACAAAATCACTATCATTCAAGGTCCATGATCCGATGTTTTTTTCACAATCATGGATGAACATGAGATTCACACAGAAGTGTGTAATTTCATCTTCTTGAGATCCTTCCATAGAGAGGGGGGTAATATTCTATTTGTATCTCAAATCCATAGCTACTAGAATGAAAATAATTGGGTGTGAAAGTTGAATTTTATATTTCTATTTTCATTTTCATTATGCTTGGATACTGAACAAATCAAGATTGAAAATACCGTTGGAAATATGTGATGATGATTTTTAGACTAGGGTTTTGTGGAATTATTATTTCATGACCAAAATAAATATTTCTTCCATTCAGCTTCCTTAATATAGAAATAAGACATTTTAGAATTCCTAGAATGATAAGTCACATTTGGCGTGTAATTTTTTTTTTCACAAAATTGTAACATTACATAAACTCATTGAATGATTCATGAAACTTCTTGATCATCCCTAGAAAAAAAATTCAATGTGGATTACAAGTTGGTTTTTTTAAAATATTATTTATTTATGTCTATGGTGATAATTTGACACCATAAACCCCCTCCCCCCAAGAATTTGAGATGATAGAAGATTGGATAGACGGGTTTAGAGTGTAATTTTGAAGGGATTGGATAATTTTTATCATTATGTGAAACCATTTTGTTGGAGAACATAAATGGGGTTGCACGTTGTACACAACTAGTGGACATCATCTATAAATAGGATGCACAGGATCCTTCAATGGTACCTAGACATCTCAAGAAATAATAATTTTCTATCATACACAGAACTCAAAATTTTCATGAAAACCTGTGTGCGTGTATCATGTTTTAAGAAAAACACCCTTTCATGCATCCAATTCCATAAAAAACACACCATTTTTGTTCACACAAACCCTATTTTTTGAACCAACCCTCCATTTACATACCATGAAATAGAATTTTTATGCACATTAATTTTCACTTCCATAATCATCTAAAATGGGAATTTAAAAAAACATTGCCAAGGCCAAAGATATTAACAATACCCAAAGGGCCCAAATGATAGAAACCACTAATATACATTGATCATGGATGGTAATTTATATGAACTAGGTCCTTATAAAAATGCTAACTAAATCCAAGAGGAAATACCCACTGAGTGACCACCTCCCACTGTGCAATTTTTGATTGTGGGATGATGTGAACAAGAAAAAAAATATCAGGATGTCACACAATTTTTTCACATGTGAGGAAGATATAAACCACTAAAACATCATTTTTTGTAGTCACCCTACTAGGGATCATAGGGACATCAATATATAATTACTGAGTAGAAGGATGAGAGTAGATATGCAGGAGAAACCAGAGGTTGAACAACTCTCAACCCTATATGTGAAAAACATGTAGGGTAGGAAGAAAGAAAAAATAAATGGATGGAATAAAGTGTGGGAAATTCCTTAATAAGGAAATTTCATTAATGAATGGGGCTGGTTATACAGTTTTTTCAATGTATTTCTAGATTATGCACACATTATGCACCATATAAACTTATATGTGGTAGTGTAGACATCTCAATTAGATACATACATTCAACATGTGATTCTGTTAGGGATCCTCATTCATTTTTCTCTAGACACTGACACATTATACTTTCCCAATGGGGAAGTGGGAATTAGCTTATGGGATATGCACTACATTAGTGGAATCCCACTGATGTGTTCTAATGTGATGAATTTCTTCTAGAAATGATTGTTTGGTCGAAATGCAAAAACAATATCCATCTAGAATAAAACCTTATAGGTAGATTAACAATTTTTATGAATCAAAATCCCCTTCCCAAATGGATATCACATTAATGAAATGGATAGGAATGTTCATGAAGATGTATCCCAATGTGAAGATGTTGTGGTTACCAAACTAGTGCCCAATGGTGCCATAAATGTTTAGTACAGAATGATATTGGATGATTCTAGATAGATACCGTAATAACCCATGGGTTTTCAATATGGTTGAGGATTTGATTCAATTTGTAAAATAAACTGCATAAGTCACTAAATTCCTCATTGGATGGTTTCATACATTAAGATATAAATGCATTTTCTTACACCCTAGGATACTGGTGATGGTGGAAATACTGGAATCTATGAAGTGTTTGAATATAGGTGTATTGGTGTGATCTAGATCTATATTTAGTTAGGGCATATGTTGATGGGAGACATGAACATGATCATATGTGCCTTGTTCTATTTTCTATATGGATGGACCACAACACACTTCAGAGGCTATGAGTCTGTGAATTCCATCATCCCACAAAATTTCAGCCTGTGACCCTCTCTAATCATCATTTCTATGGCCAAGATAGTGATGCTTTATTTGAAAAGGATCATGGATGGCATCCAAGAATCTTGTAAATTCAAATGTTAACCATTTATTGTCCATAGATGATGCAATGGTGGACAACCTATTGGGGAAACGAGAATTGGGGGAGTACCTTATGTCCATTCTGGGTAGAGTACATGTGTGTTTGAATGATGAAAATATCTACTGTGATCCACATACATAGTCCCAGTTCACAGATAAATTTTTGTGCATCAATCTGGTGAACATGAGAATTTACATTGGGGTCCCTAAAGAGATGTATTTCTTTATCCTTCATTAGTTGTAGTGGATGCTGACATACGAGTGCTCATGATAGATCCTTATCCTTATTCCCTCCAATGGGAATTCTATATTATCCCAATATTATTCACACAAATAGGTTGAAGGTGACATTGGGACAATCTAGAGGCAGTTCATATGGGTGATCAATCTGGTTAGTGAGGAACCAAAGAAACAGGGAGGAATGCATTCTTCTTTTTGAGGTGAAATAGATTCATTTAGGGGGGCTCAATCTGAATCTTTTGTGGTGGTAGACAAGGTGATATTTCACCCTAAAAACATAGATGGGTAGAAATTCCAAATATATGGTTATTAGATCTTGTCGGGGGGTCATGTTGTGATGAACAGAGCGAGGTATGCTCCTAGGAAGAAGATGAAATACCATTTATATCTATCTTATGATGCTTACTTCCCTACACTCTAAAAAAAGGAGGATGATGCAAATGACTGTTAAAACAATGGATGGTTGGAAGAATCTGAACTGGGATGAAGTCGAGATGCCAGTGGTCAGGCTCATTTGGATCATAGGTAATGTGGGATCCCATGAGAGGCATACATACCTTTGGGAGATGGATTTCTTCTCATTCCAATGAGGGGAACCCAATCTATATTCCATCCCAGTGTGGGTAATGTTTACTAAAGAACCAAGGCATGAATATAAAACACATATCAATCACTAAATATAAGTGTATTTGGTATACATGGGAACATAGGGCTCCATCGATGAGGGATTTTGGGGGTCAACTAGTGATCATGAAATCCCCTTGGAGTGCAGTAAAAACATGGCCTGATATTATGTCGTCCTATTGAAATTCCTCAGGGAATGAATTTTAAATTTTCCTTTTTATCTCTTCCTCTTTTTTAAAAAGTATTATATTGAAATGTTATTGTACGGTATCATGCAAAAAATGGCCATGGGGTCCCAACCATGTAGGTGAGAACATTCCATCAAATGTTGTGAAGAATACCATATATAATATGGTTGATGCAAAAGGAATTGGATGGTATGTAGAGCCATTTCATGTAGTGAATATGGATCTCCTTTCCATCTCTATAATTTATGTTGGACCAGATCCTCGAATACCAATGGCGGTGTCCACTTATGGTGGATAGGTGAATCCGAGGAAGCTTGTCATTGAAATCCATTTAAATCCATGTAAGATTGAATCCCAAATCACCGTACCCTTCTTAAATTATCATATAGATTTTCTTCAATGTGTTTTTCAATTCTCATTCCTCTCTTGCACAACTAACACTAGTGGGACGGGGATGATCATTGAGGTACTGACCAACATTGAGGGTTCTCTTATGGTTGATCTTTTTACTAAGGTTAATGCACCTAGTCTTTAGGTGCTCGACCTCTACAATAATGTTTCACTCACATGATCCCAACTAGTCATTTGCTGATGAAATAGACTGATATTCTCTTATACAAAAAAATACCCAAAAGGGTGTGTTCAGAACAACAGTATGCAACAGGAGAATTTAGAACCCCTTCCTTGAGGGATACATGAGACCTTTTGGAGCTATTCAGTCAAGCTGAACATGACTTGGTCTAAAAGAATAGTCATCTACGGTAATGTATGAATCCACTGGTGGGTGGAGATTAAGGATCATAGAGGTGATGATGTTGTTGAAGGGATAGATAATATGGAGACTAACCTAAATGAGAAGATCCCAAAGGAGGACCCCATTACTAATATTCATTTGGTTATTCCTAACTATTACCTTATTATAATGGAAGAGCTTGAAGATTCTGGTTATGATTTAATTGTAGATAATCATATAGTTCTTCATAGAGAACTAATGAGCATATAGGTTTTCATTAACAAAACCACAGAACTACATTAGGTGAGATAGATGGGGTACCTCAACCTCTGAATACACAATATGTGCAGAAGAGGGGTGGAAACTTTCATTCTCCATAAGTTAGTCTATGAATTCCTTGATGTTCAGGTGGAATAAGAAAGCTCAAAATTAGAGTTTTTCTAAAAATGTAAATTTCTGATAGTACACAAAAGCTCAATGGGGACACCGATGAATTTCATCATATTGTGTAGTATACAAATGAGTGTGTTATTTTCCACAATGATGAATCCAAGGATATCAGTCAACTAAGGTTGTGATTAATGTATATGTAGATAATGTGAGGTTGGTGATATCAGAGAAAACTGAGCACAAAGAGGACTAGGATTATGTGAAAATAATGGTAGATAATCTTTTTCCTACAATTGAGTGGGGGGGGGGAGATGAGCTTAGAAGGCAATGATATGTCCTTGAATCCACATGCAAGAGGTTGGGGAAATTGAGTGCTCAACGACGGGGGTATATCAGTAAGGTAATGATTTATCTAGTATATAAAAGACAATATATTTTGTGAATTAAACTCACCTATTAGCAATGAAATCCATTTAATCTTTTCATTGTTCATGACCATATTTCGTTAATTGGATTTAATTATTTCACTTAAATTATATTGTGAAAACAACCAACCAATAATCTAGAAGCCCACGTTATTCATTCTCATTGTTACAAACATGGGAAATCAATATTATTTCACATTTATATAAGAGTGTCTAATAATCATGGAACATTGGGAATTCTTCTATTATTGACCAATCGCTAAGGGATTTCTGGTAGAGTGGTGGTATAGCTGGAGAATGGGAAACTATAAATACCTACCTTCTACCTCTAATTGTTGCTTCTAGACAAATGTGGTAATGCCATTGTCATTTAATTATACCCAAAATGGGATTGTAGATCATTAATCAAACCACTAATGTTCAGGATGAAAAGGTGAGTGGCATAATTTTATAGAATAAATGTTGACCGTGTTTGAAACAAAACATCTAAACAATCTATCTGTGAAAGGGGGAAAACAATTGATGGTTGAATGAAGACCATTTTCATCATAAAAAATCTATTTCAGAGTGTCATCAATAGTGCTAACAAGTTTTTTCCTAGGATGGAAGCTGATCCTTCATGGTTAGGCACCATTTTTGTTTAGGTACCCATTAAGATGTGGAGGAGGATATGGATTAAAATATAGGGAAAAATTAACATGAAGATAAACCGATGGAATGTTCAAATGGATTCCAACACTCCCATTAATACACTATACTGAAATAGAGCACATTGGGGTTGTCGAATCGATCTAGAAAAAAGGTAAATTCATATTCCCAAGGAGTGTAATATCAAATGCTAAGAGATTATTTATGGATATGAAGGACATGGTAGGATACAATCACCAAATTAAAGGGTTTATTTGAAAAGGTCCTAGGATGTATTTATTTTTAACATTTTTCAATGGGGATGATGAACACACATAGATTGAAATCATACGATGAGGATGTTTTGGTGAAATATTTAAATGGCATGTGATTAGGATGTGGTATGCTAGGATTATGGACTAATCACCCCATCATTTCTTCCTCATGTCAGTTGAATTGGGAATCCTATGTCCGTTACATAGGTTAGGGTAAAATTTTAACAGAATTTAAAAGGACAGAATGTTCGGATGTGAATGGGAAGCATATGAGGACCTTAAATATGAAACACCTTGAAGACACCCTGAATGCATATAATTTATGGTTTTGATACTTGGACCATGAAATTTAGTTTAGGATCATAAATATTATACATTTATCTAATAGTTTAAGGTCGTAATTCAAAGGAGAAGGTGGGATTATAGAAGGAATGATAATAACATCGATGAAAATTTACCTCATGTAAATAGATGGGACTTGGAGGCCACCCAGTGCCTAAAAGAATACCCAGAAGATAAATCACCCATAGACTATGTTCATGATGATTAGACTATACATTTCAGTTTTTTTTCATAAATCTTGGACCTCATGTGGGTACAGTATAATAATGTTTGTATCCCAAAAGAGTGAAACCCCAACATGAATTGAGGTCTAATGAGGCCCAATGCCACACAAAAAATTCCCATGGTGATTCTCACTTAGTTTAGAGAAATGATTCTAGGAAACAAACTCCTATTTTAATGTAATTTTGTTTGAACCATTAATTATCATTTGTATCAACCTTTATTTTGGAAAACCTCCTATGAACACTTATGACCATGTGATACATGCATAGTTTGAGAAACAATAAGTGACATGATGGTCTAAATCCTCACCGGGGAAAAAATGAGCAACATAAGTTGATAATAAATTTCATGATGTTTTTTACCACAACATAGATCTAGATATTAAAAAAGGGAACAACATATGGATGGGTTACATCTTCTGACAATTCTCAAAACACAATTTTTGTACCCAAGTCAGATAAATAAAAGGAGAATAAATCTGATATTTATTATTGAATAAGTTCTAAACATTATAATTTCTATTTTATACATAAGATTTTTTGAGGAAAGAGTCTATTATATTAGGTGAGCTAGTGTGTCCCAAAACCATTACCGTTACGGAACATGCATTTATTGGTAGTATGATTGTTATCTAAATAATGTAAAGAGAAATTTTCAAATGATAAAATTGAATATGTCCCAGAAATATGTTATTGGTAGGGATGGTTTTATGATGGGATATCTTAGAATCACTTCATATCACATGAGGATGGGAATCATTCCAATCATAGATATGGGACAAAATATTCTCAAAGAGAAACAATAGTATAGTGGAATCCTCTAGGAAGAGGATATCATATTGTCTTACATTTTGAGGAATCCTAGTTTTATACAGGGTAATGTTTGATTCCAATAATACTTGCCCAATAAGTAATCAAAATCTTATATGGGGTAAATTACCATTCAATACATATCTTATGAGGAATCATTTGTTTTACATTTAGGGTAGGGTAGTAGTTTAACACTATTCATTGATTTTCTATGATTAAAATATTGAAGTCGCACAACTCAGACTACAGATACTACTAGTTTATAGACATAGTGATCTGACTATTGGGACAACTGCTAGTATAAGACAAAATTTCCTTTACCAGGGGTTTTAGAGTCCAAAAATGGTAAACATGACATGGAAATCTGATAAATAAACCTAGAGAGTGAAAAAATATACCTTTCAAGAAATAAAAAATGAAAAACCATACCGTAAATCAGTGTGATGACTTTGGGGAAGGAAAGACTCATGTAGTGAGTAAATAGTGGAGGTGGCCTCAGGATGTGATATTCAAGCATCAAAACATATCCCTAATGACGACAATGAGGATTCACGTAGTTTTGGACGGTGAAGGGATGGGATATCTAGAAGACCAAGGTTGATGTAGAATATATAATTTAGGAGTGAATACCCAATGCTTAGGGTAATTGTTCAGGGTCTAGGGAACCTATATTGAGGATTAAGAGCTTCAAACTATGGAGAATATTTTTTTCGTGGAACATTGTTGTGGGATTCAATTGTAACAACCCAAAAGGTTTCAATGGAAATTCCCATATTATAATTATGTCATAAAATCACATTAAAACACAACATAATGAACTAATATGTGATAAGTGACCATTAAACATATGTTTGTCACTTCTGTGTTTGGAAATTTGAAAATCTGACATACACGGTTGTGTTAAAGATGCATTTTGGAGTATAATAAAACAAAAATATTATTTGTTGAATAGTAACCTACCCTTATTAATATTAACATACAATTATGAATATTGATATACCTTAATTAATAGTAATCTAACCTATGGTGGTATAAAAATAATATTCAAGATAGAATTATGATATACCTATATTTCAGAATATGTTAATGAATGTTTTAAAACTGGTTTGATAATAAATTATTACATTAAATAAATATTTAAATAAACATATTTAGAAAATTATTTTTGAAAAATAGACTTCATTTTTCGATTCTACAAGTTGAAAAATGTTTTCGGTGAATTTTTGGGAATTTTCTAAAATATATGAATTTTTTGATGAGTAGTAGAATCCGATAATTCATAATAAATGCTAAATAATGGATTAATTGAGTCATTGATGATGTTCTGCTGATGTAATCCCACTTGTATTGTGATCACATGATAAAATCACTATTCTTGGTCATGGATTACATACTATTCCTTGACTTCGAATGAATTAATAAATTAATGACTATAATATTATGAAATCCCTCCTGTCCTCCACTATAAAACCCCCTTCACTCCCTCTTCTCTCCACTCCTCTCAAGCATTGTGACATGCCATTATTCTTCCCAAATATCTCCCCAAGGTCCTCCCCCACTTCCAAAATCTCTCATTGTTCTCAAAATACCAATACCTCTCCCTTTAATAGGTTCTCAATGGAGGAAGACTGAAGAGGTAAATTCCTCTTCCCAATTTCTTCTTTTATTTTAAGTTCTTTTTTTTATTTATTTCCTCACCTCCCTTAACCTTAATATTATGGAAAATCAAGTACTATAAATTTACTGTAATGTATTCATGATAGTGTTATATTTTATTATCTTCTCTCCTTTTCCCACCCTTTTATTTGAAAGAAATGAAAGCACTGTTTGAGATGTGCTAATTTAGCACATTCAAGGACAACAGTTTATCAATTTATATTATTATATTTAATCATGGTCAGGAAACCATTTGTGTTATGGAAAAACTAGATTATTATATATGTAATATATATCCTATTTTGTATTTTTTAATACTTTTGTACAAATATAATTATGTTATAAAGAAAAACACATTCTTTGTAATCAAATCCACCGATTAACAAAAACGGTTACCACCAAGGTTATATAAATAATAATTCTACTTCACTCTAAGTAACCTAATTAAAATTAAAACCATGTAATATCCTATATAGAAACTAAATAATATAACTTCAATTATGGACAACCACTTTCATCAGGCATATAATCCAAAATTGAATATAAGTGAACCGATCTTTTAATGCCATGTAATCAAACGAGCCCGAACAATGAAATTGAACCTTGTAACTAATCAAAAAGTTTTTAAATGAATTAAAAAGTGTTATAATAAAAAAATGAATATATAATAGGTTATGTACTTATTAATTAATAAGCCTAATTTGTTTATTCAGGTTGTTAATAACATGTGGAGTACACCAACAGATTTAAGGTAAGGGATCCTCCCCTTTCCGCTCTTAATCAAGATTGTTCTATATGCTATGCCTTTTGTGTAATACCATTTTATGGGGTATTTTTATACTCCTTCCCATACTAAACTAATGTTTTATTAGTTATGATAAACCCCTTATCACTCTCATCAAGCCCTTTTAGTTACACTCGATACCATGTCGATAAACCATAATGGATTCTACCTGAACTTCCTTTATTCCTTCGGGTTGCTCTATCTTTCTTTTTACCAAAATATAGTTGTCTTTTCCTTTTATGTAGAACTAAGAAATTCTGTTTATATGCTACAAAATCATATTCTATGATCCATCACTCATTCTCTTTTGGGGATAAACATTCTTTTAAGTGAAGCTCTCCTCGATACATCCCAATAAGCACACCTGTTTTAAAGGAACTTCCATAACTTTTACCCAATTTCATGTGCACTCTATATTCTATTTTAAGATACCATTTTCTTTGTAAATTAAGTATTTTTGTTCTGAAAACATTAATAGTTCAATTTTGGTTTCATATAAAAGAATGTATTCATTACTATTTTAAAAGCTCTATAGTGTTTTCCTTGAAAACCGCACAAAATTGTTTTAATGCTAATGTCTCTCAAATACATTTCTTATGTGATGTCACATCTATTTGTTACCACATACCATGTTATATGCCTATATTACATTAATATCCTCCATGTATGTTCTAATAATTTTCTTTAAAGGACACTTTCATGATATGCCCATTGGTTATGATTTATGTCATGGTTGTGGTACCCAATTCGCTCCATGGGTACCCTTATGTCTATGA
The DNA here is from genome assembly GCA_963277665.1 of Viscum album. Lineage (NCBI taxonomy): Eukaryota > Viridiplantae > Streptophyta > Magnoliopsida > Santalales > Viscaceae > Viscum > Viscum album. The sequence continues at coordinate 1,204,836,196 of OY728127.1, read as the reverse complement.
ACAATTGATTATGTATGATTACTCATGTGGAAAGAATGTTTATGGGGAATTAATATTTATGTGGATAGAATATTCAGGAAAATGTTGAGATGGGCGTGACCCGATAATGCTCCAATGCATTGGGTAAGGTTAAGCCACATGAGATGCGATGTCAAACGGGATTGGCCGTTAGCCTTGACCCATACTAAAATGGGAAACGGGATTGGCAGTTATCCTTGACCCATACTAAAGATATGATGTATGATTCTACCACATTTATATGATTCCATGTTTATATGAACTCATTCTTGTATTTAATTATTTTATAAGTTTCATGATTTGGATATCATTACGTCATGCCAGCTAACTCATGTGCTTGAGATGTATCCTTATGTTCATTCCCTTGCTATGATTTTTATCTCATCCCTTTGTTCATGTGTTCCCCAGGGTACCCTATGAAGATGTAAGGGCACAAAAAAAATTACAGTCTCTTTATGGAGGTTAAATAAAAAAGTTTTTTTAGCCCCATTTTTATGTTATATGTACCTAGTCTTACAATACACTAGACATAACGATCCTTGGCTTGTACTATAATGACTAATTATGCTTAAAATCATGAAATGTTTTATGTAAAAGGCTCTGATCGCTATAGTTGGTATCAGAGGTTGGTCTAGTTATTTTTTGAGATTAGGAATAGATAACCTTAGTGAGAACCTTAGGTATGAGACTATGTATAAGAAAATAGTCCTAAAATTTGGTGAGTATAGGGTAAGTGGTTTATCAAGAAAATACAACCCTGTCTGGATACAAGCAGGTAGAGGTGGATATGGCACAGATGTATCGAGTGGTAAAACCCGAAATCACCACTTTCAGCTAGACTCAAACGTGAACTGGTACATGAAAATGGGCCTTGATGAACTCTTGGTTACGACACTCTCAGAGGATATGCTTTTGGTAGATTCACAAGCTTAGTAAAAACCATTATTAAGGGACAAAAATAATCCCATAAGAATATAAGTTATGAAATAGACCAAGGATATCTTTGATATAAACCTATGGAATCACAAGTCAGGATATACTTTTTCATTATAATTTCATACTTTTATATTCAATGTTTCTTTTTATTCTCAATAGATAAGTATTCAAGACCTCTAATTATATGTTATTTTTCTTCGTTAATGGAGGTATATAGAAGAACACATTCCAACAAACAATGTGATAGGAAATGTGATGATTTCCCTAATGAAATTCCTAACATGACAGAAGTAGGTGCTCAAAACTTTATGGAAGTACTTGCTCAGCTGGCTCAAGTTATGAATAATCACTTGAATCTGGTGTAACATCCCCCTCCTCCAAGGAAAGAGAATGTTTTCGTTGAATCCTTCATGCAGTAATGACCTCCCATGTTTAGCAGTTATTCTGATTCCCTCCTCGGAAAACAATGGATTAACTCCATTAAAAACAATCTATGTCCTTCAGTGCTCGGAAGAAGAGAAAGTTGTTCTGGAAGTCTATCGTTTTTATGGGGAAGCTGATCGGTGGTGGAAACTGATCAACAATACAAAGTCCAATTAGGAAATTGATTCCATAGATTGGGACGAATTCTAGAGGATTCTTTTTCAAAAAATATTTTCCTTGAACCCTCTGTCTCAATATGGAAAGAGAGTTCCTTGGACTCAAATAGAAGGAAGATGAGTCCATCAGGGCATATGACATGAAATTTACAAGGACTTCAAAGAACGCCACTGGCTTTGTCATGAACACCAAAAGCAAGGTGGATCTCTTCTTTAGAAGACTAAAGACGAGTCTACCAAAAGTGTTGGTGATTTGAGACTTCGACAGCTATGAGGAGATTATATATTGTGCCCTCAAGGTTGAAATAGATATTGGAGACTCTAAGTGGTATCATGGTCCTAGTGACAAGAAGTGGAAACTGGAGAACAACATGGGTGGTTCATCAAACAAATCCCATAATGGAATGAAACCTCACTTTCCACTTTTCCAAAATTGTGGGAAGATGCATCTCAGTTACTGTCTCAAGGGAACTAGGAATTGAATCAAATGTGGAAAGTTTTTTCATCAAGCCATGAACTGCCGAAGGGATATGAAAACACTCGCTAATGTTGAAGAATAAAGGAAGGATCAGATCAAAACTTAGCCTATAGTGCAGTGTTATAATTTCTAGGATCTTGGGAGTTATGTGAACAATTTCCTTAAGGTGAGGGTTGTCAGAGGCAATCAGTAACAACCTACATGGCAACAAGGAAGGTATTAAGCTATCACTACTGCTGAGGTGGAGCCGGGAAATGATGTGGTAAAATATATGCTTGTTATTCATTCATGAATAGAAAATGTACTATTTGATTCTAGTTTTACACATTCTTTCATATCTTGCAAGTTTAGTAGAACTATACAAACACCACCTCAAAATATGGAGGAAAATTTATCTATGAGAACAGTGAATGGGGAAATTATTGCATCCATGGTTTATAACTCCTTCTCAGTTAATGTTTGTGGACTGAACCTCCCAGCAAATCTTGTTATCTTTCTTTAGTGGAGATCGACGCTATCTTGGGCATGGATTGGATATCTTTGTACAAGGCTAACATCAATTTTTGGGAAGTCTAGATCACTTTTAACATCCCGAAGCATCCTCCAATTCATTATAAGTGTATGTAGGAAGATTAGCCTCCTTCAGAATCTTCGTCTCAAGTTTTGATACTGCTTCCTTATGAGAAATCATATCTAGATAAAATGATTGGGGCAAAGAATAGAATCATTCTCGATGACATGCCCATCGTGAGGGATTACACTGATGCATTCCTCGAAGAGTTTCCTGGTCTTCCTCCTGACTGAGAGGTTGAGTTATCAATTGATCTTATCCCTGGATCTCTGCCAATCACAAAGACACCTTATAGAATGGCTGCCATAGAGCTAGAAGAGCTAAAGATGCAGTTATAGGATAATATGGAGAAGGGTTTTATATGCCCGAGTGCTTTAGGGTGGGGCACCCCAGTCCTCTTCGTCATAAGGAAGGATGGATCAATGCACCACTTCATTGATTATCATGAGCTCAATAAAATCATTATAAATAAAAAGTATACCCTTCCATAGAGAGATGATTTATTTGATCAGCTTTGTAGGGCCAGTTATTTCTCTAAGGATAACCTTCAGTTGAGATATCACCAACTAAAGGTGATGAAGGAAGATATTCCCATGACTGCCATTCGAACGAGGTATGGACACTATGAGTTCATAGTGATGCCATTTGAACTCACTAATGCTCCAGAAATTTTCAGGCATTTAATGAATAGAGTCTTTAGAGACTACCTCGATAAATTTGTGGTGGTATTTATTGATGATATTCTGATATACTCCAAGAGAAAGGCGGAACATGAGGAGAATTTGGAAACTATGTTAAAAACGTTGCGAAGGGAGAAGCTGAATTCCAAGTACAGTAAATGTGAGTTCTGGATGGAGGAAGTATAATTATTGGGGCATGTTATCACCAGGAAATGGATATCCGTGGACCCTTCCAAGACGATGGCAATTGAAGAGTGGTCGAGGCCAACTTCTGTAACGGAGATCTGTAACTTTTTAGGTATAAATGGGTATTATAGATGATTTGTGAAGAAATTTTCAGTATTGTAAAAACAAATGACCAAGCTAACACGGATGAGGGTAATGTTCATTTGGACACAGGAATGTGAAGACTGTTTCAAGGAGTTGAAAAAGAGGCTTATCACTGCGCTGGTGCTCACACTCTCTTCAAGTGGAGAACTCTTTGTGGTTTATATTGATGCTTCTAATAAAGTCTTAGGATGTGTGCTAATTCCAAATGATAAAATGATAGCCTATACCTCAAGGAAAATGAAAATCAATGAGAAAAACTATCCCACACATGATATGGAGTTGGTGGCTATGATCTTTGCATTGAAAATATAGCGGCATTATCTCTATGGGAAAAAATGTGAGATATATACTGACTACAAGAGTATCAAAAATATATTCACACAGAAATAGATTTATATGCACTAGTGAAGATGGATTGATCTCATCAAGGATTATGACTTCTCAATCCACTACCATCCCGATATGGAAAACAAGGTTCCAGATGCTCTAAGTAGAAAGGATCCCACATCTTTAGCAATGATGAGAATTGAAAAGGATCCGATATTCTTATATTTTCAAAGGATGGACATGGGAATCATTAAGGGAGGAACATCATCAATACTTTCTCAAATTATTTCTCAACCATCCCTCTTGTTGACAATAATGGATGCTCAAAGAGATGATGTGGAAATTCAGAAAAGGGTGGAAGTTGTTAAAATGAGAAATACTATGATTTCAAAATTGATGAGGAATGAGTTATAAGATTTGGGACACGATTATGTGTACCATCTGATCGAGAGATAAAGAAGGAGCTACTGAATGATGCCCATAGCTCGAACTTCTCAATCCACTGAGGGAGCACAAAAATGATCTGTGATCTCTGAGAACACATCTGGTGGGATAACATGAAGAAAGAGATTGCGAAATATATACAAGGTGCTTGGTATTTCAGAAAGTGAAAGCTGAGCAACAAAAGTCCAAAGGTATGATGCAGCCATTGCCTATACCCATTTGAAAATGGGAAAATGATACTATGGAATTTTTCACGGGTCTCCCACAGACATCGAAGGGAAATAATGCGATATGGGTTGTAGTAGACTGACTCACCAAGACATCCCATTTCATCGCTATTCGAGAATATCTCCCGCTTGAACAACTTGTAAAGATATATGTGATGGAAGTTGTGAGATTAAACGATGTTCCACTTTCAATTGTCTCTAACTTTGATCTAAGGTTCACATCTAAATTCTGGAGGAGCCTTAAACATTCTTTGAGTGCTGAATTATATTTCATCACAGCCTATCACCCTAAAAATGATGAACTGTCTGAAAGAACTATTCAGACGCTTGATGATATGCTTAGAGCCTGCTCTCTAGAATTCAAAGGTCGATGGGATTAACATCTCCCATTGGTTGTGTTCTCATGAAAAAATAGATTCCACTCGAGTATTCAGATGGCTCCAAATGAAACATTGTATGGAAAGCGATGTAGAACTTCAACTTGTTGGGATGAAGTTAGGGAATGAAAGCTACTTGGACCCGATCTACTTCAATAGATGACAGAGAAGGTTCATGTCATCCAAAAACAAATCAAAGCTGCTCAAAGTCGGAAAAAGAGCTATGTTGAAAAACATAAAATGGACTTGGAGTTTGAGGTTTGAGATAATGTCTTCATTCTAATATCTCCATGGAAGAGAGTCATGTGATTCATGAAGAAATGGAAGCTAAGCCCTAGGTATATTGGCCACTTTGAGATCCTTGACTACATAGGAACTGTGGCCTATCAGCTTGCACTTCCATAGAATATGGCTTGAGTTCATGATGCTTTTCACGTATCACTCTTGAGGAAGTACATACCTGATCCCTCGCATGTTCTAAACTCAGAGGTGGTGCAGCTGGAAGATGATCTCTCCTATGGGGAGAAACCAGTAAATATTCTGGATCGCAGAGATAAGGTTCTACGCAACAAGACAACCCATCTTGTCAAAGTGTCGTAGAGGAACCATAAGTTTGAGGAAGCAACTTGGGAACTAGAAGAGGCAATGAAGGTGAAACACCCTCACCTGTTTGTGTAATGTGAAATTTCGGGTGTGAAATTTCTTAAGGGGCGAAGAATGTAACGACTGAAAGTTTTTAAATGGAAATTACCCTCTTATAATTATGTCATAAAATCACATGATAACACAACACAATGAACTAATAAGTGATAAGTGTCCATTAAACATAAGTTTGTCACTTCTGTGTTTGGAATTTTGAAAATCTGACATACACAGTTGTGTTCAAGATGTTTTTTTGGAGACTAATAAAACAAAAATAATTTATGGTGAATAGTAACCTACCCTTATGAATAGTATCATACCCTTATGAATAGTGATATACATTAATTAATAGTATCCTCACTTATGATGGTATAAAAATAATATTCAAGTTGGAAGTACACTATAACTATATTTTAAAATAAGTTGATGAATGTTTTAAAACTGGTTTTGATAATAAATTATTACTTTAACTAAATATTAAAATAATCATATTTAAAAAATTATTTTTGAAAAATGGACTTCATTTTTTGATTCTTCACATCGAAATATGGTTAGGGTGATTTTTTCAGAATTTTCTGAAATACATGATTATTTTGATGAATAGTAGAATCCGATATTTCACAATGAATGCTAAATAATGGATTAATTGAGTCATCGATGATGTTCTACTGATGAATGCCCACTAGTTCAGGATCACATGATAAAATCACTATTCTTGATCATGGAATACTTACTATTCCTTGTCATGGGAAGAATTAATAAATTAATGATTATAATATTATGAAATCCCTCCTCTCCACCACTGTAAAAACCCCATTTCACTCCCTCTTCTATCCACTCCCCTCAAGCCTTGTGCCTTGCCATTATTCTACCCAAATCTCTCTCCAAGGTCCTCCCCCACATCTATAATCTCTCAGCCTCCTCAAAATACCAAAACCTCTCCCCTTAATAGATTCTCAAATGCAGAAGTCTCAAGAGGTAAATTCCTCTTCAAAATTTCTTCTTTTCTTTTATGCTCTTTTATTTTTTATTTCATTCCACACCTCCCTTCACCATAATAGTATGGTAAACCCAGTAACATAAATTTAATGTAATGTCTTCATTCTAGTGGTATATTTCATTATCATCTCTTCTTTCCCAACCCTTTTATTTGAATGAAATGAAAGCACCGTTTGAGATGTGCTAATTTAGCACATTCAAGGACAACAATTTATCAATTTCTATTATTATCTTTAATTATGGTCATGAAACCATTTTTGTAATTGTTAAAAAATATTATTATATATATAATATATATCCTATTTTTGGTTCTGTAATACTTTTGTACAAATGGAATTAAGTTATAAAGAAAAACACATTCTTTTTATTCAAATCCACCGATTAACAAAAACGGTTACCACTATGGTTATATATATAATAATTCGGCATCACAATAAGTGCTCTAATTAAAATTAAAACCATGTAATATCCTAGATATGAACTAAAGAATATAACTTCAATTCCGGACAACCACTTTCATCTTTTATATAATCCAAACTTGAATATAAGTGAACCGATCTTTTAAAGCCAAGTAAACAAATGAGCCCGAACAATGAAATTGAACCTTGTAACTAATTAAAAAGGCATTGAATGAACTAAGAAGCACTACAATAAATAAATTGAAAATATAAGAGGTTTTGGACTTTTTAATTAATAATCCTAATTTTTGTATTCAGGTTGTTATTAACAAGTGGATAACACTAACATATTTATGGTAAGGGATCCTCCCCTTTTCACTCTTAATCAAGATTGTTTTATATGCTATGTCTTTTGAGAAATACAAAATAAATGGGTATGTTTATACAACATCCCGATAGAGAACTAATGATTTATAAGTTATGAGAAACCACTTATCTCACTCATCAATCCCTCTTAGTTACTCTTGATACTATGCCGATAAACTATAATGGATTCTACCAGAACTTCCTTTATTCCTTCGGGATTCTATATCTTTCTTTTTACCAAAATATAGTTGTCTTTTATTTTTAAGTAGAACATTAAAATTATGTTTATATATTACAAACACATGTTCTAAAATCCATATCTCATTATTTTTCGGGGATATACATGCTATTAGGTGAAGCTCTCCTCGATACTTCCCAAAAAGAACAACCGTTTTAAAGTTACATCCTGAACTTGTACCCAATTTCTGGTGTAATCTATCATCTATTTTAAGACACCACTATCTTTTAAAATTAAGTATTTATATTCTGAAAACCTTCATAGTTTAATTCTGTTTTTATATAAAATAATGCATTCTTTATTATTTTAAAAGCTCTATAGCGTTTTCTGTAAAAACCCCACAAAAATGTTTTAATGCTAATGTCTCTCAAATACATTTATTATGTGATGTAACTTCTATTTGTTACCACCTCCCATGTTATATGCCTATATTACCTTATGATCATCCATTTATGTTCTAATCCTTTTCTTTCATGGAAACATTCATGATATGCCCATTAGTTACGATTTATGTCATGGTTGGGGTACCCAATTCTATCCATGGGTACCCTTATGTTTATGAACTATTGATAATGTATGATTACTCATGTAGAAAGAATGTTTATGTGGTAATAATATTTATGTGGCAAGAATATTCATGAAAATGTTGATATGGGTGCACCCCGATAGCGGTCCAATGCATTGGGTAAGGTTAAGTCTCATGAGATGCAATGTGAAACGGGATTGACAGTTAGCCTTGACCCATAATAAAATGGGAAATTGTATTGGCGGTTATCCTTTTACCGTACAAAAGATATGATTTATCATTCTTCCAAAGTTATATGATTCCATGTTTATAAGATCCCATTCTTATATTAAATGATTTTATATGTTCCATGATTTGGTTATCATTATGTCATGCCTCCTAACTCATTAGCTTGAGATGTATCTTTATGATCATTCCCTTACTAGGATTTTTAGCTCATCCCATTGTTCATGTGTTCCCTAGGGTACCCTATACAGATGTAAGTTCTCAAAATACATTAGAAGAACTTTATGGAGATTAAATAAAGAAGTTTTTTAGCCCAATGTTTTATGTTATATGTACCTAGTCGTCCATGACACAAGACTTAACAGTCCTTGGCTTGTACGCTGATGATTAATTGTACATAAAATCATGAAATGTTTTTGTAAAAGTCTCGGGTCACTATATCAATGATGTTCATTAGGCATAAGTTATACGAACCAATGTGAATGTATCCAAGGAGAACCTACACCATGTAATGAATTCTCGAAGACATATCCACTTGGTTTATGGATGTATATTATGGACCATGGTGAATAGTTTAAATTCATGTTCCATAGACTATGAGTATTTAGGTTAAGGTCATTATTCCAATAATATTGTTTTTTTGTTTCATGGTTTCTCATGTGGTATGAATGAGGTAAAACCGTATGTGAATTCAGACATCAAGGCTCAAATACCACATAGGTTTCGTGAAATATATGAAACATAGTTTGTTGTCATGATTATTGGATTGGAGAAACGGGAGAAAATAATTTAACCCCATGATTCATGGATTGGGGATATGTTGGTCTCAAGGGTTTTGTGTTGAAATGACAGATATAGGACCAAATGTGAAAGGTGACAGGGTGTCTTGCACACCATTTTCTATATAGGAGACGAACATCACATAGTATAGGGTCATGGAGATGGGTCTATAACTAGGGCCAGAGGGATGAAGGATTGGTAAATAGGTTGGTAGTCCAGAGAACACAATTTTAGTTCTCACTACATATCCCATGAGGATGGGAATCAAGAGACACATATTTCTTAACACAAATTGGTTTAATACCAACTCAGATGTGGGAAATCATATCTCGTGAGGGAATTGAGACATCGTACTTATGTCATGGGTATCCCATGTTTACGGCATGGAGTAAGGTTTGTTGACCATCCCATATTTATCGTATGAGGGATCCCGGTTTTAGATGGGGAAAACACCATCTCATAATTTTGGGGGATTCAATTTTAATATGGTCAATTATAATATATTAACATCATTCGTTGAGTATTCTTAGCTTTGTAATTTCAAATCATAAAACAATGACTGGGGGACCAATAAATAGTTTATTATCATAATTCGTATACCTATTTAGAATATATTAATGTTTTGTTTCATGGAACACGGTGGGATAACTAATTTTTGTCACAAATATCATAACATTGGATATTATATTTTGAATAAAGGATTTAGACCATGATATCTTAGTTGAAGATCATATATTTTGGACTGGTGGTGAGAATATCAAACAGATATTTATAGTGTTGTGGATTGAGAAATCCAACAAGAAGTGAGGTTAATGGAGGACCAACAACACACACAAAAATATTGATATCACTCACACATAGTTTATAGCCAATACTCTTGGACATGGGCTCCTCACCTGATGTAATGCTAGTGAAACATGTCATTGGTTGGAGGTGTGATTTTCTCTGTTTACATTGTTACCAAAAGTTATACTATGTTGAAATGAACTTCTAAATGATGTAGGTTCCTTATCATATGTGATATACTTTTGGTTCATTCTTGAAAAGTACCATTATCATTCATAGAGATAGTATCATTCCACCCTAGGGATATTTTAGGAAGAAATCATTCTGGTTTAACATGATATCTATCCTATTTTGGTGCCTTTGAAGATTGTATAAGGCATGGAGAATGTTCTCTATGTGAAATTTTGGATCATGTAAATGGTATCCTCTCATAAAAAAAATTGTAGGATAGTTGTAGATATTTTTTCAATTTGATGAAAAATAAACCATGATGTGATGGAATGCCTCAATTCCATAGAATAGCATTATGAGGTCAAAAGGGTGGATTTATGTGTAGTCTTTTGATGGGACAAGATAGAATTGGGAATATTTTTATGACACCACTCTTTATTCAAGACCACTATTTTCATTAAATGTTGAGGAAGCATTATTTAATAACCCAATATATCCATTTCCCTATTCATGGTATAATGAAGTATGGTTGGACCAAATGTTATATATAAAGAAAAACATCATTAGTTCAGCATCCTAAAAGATTCTTCCATTTTCAGTGAGAATAGGTAGATGAACTCAAATATATATAGATGATGTGTCATCTCATGAATTCAATCATGTATTAGTCCTTGATATCATTATATGGAACTGATTCTACCTAATATGAGAAGTAATTTTGTCTCTTCAAAATGAACCTACAATGGTGAAATTTTGTAGACGGGTATGTCCCCTCGACATTGATTCCCAATAATGTAAGGGAAAATAATACATGGTGTTTTTGGAATATCTATAGTGTTCAATGCACAATGGTTTCATGGAACTTACATGCATGAATCCACTTGTAATACATGATGGAATCATAGACCATGGTGGGCTAGAAGTATCCTAGAATATAAATATAGTGGAACATATTTTATCCCACCTCATGGGACACATAAAATGAGGCATGGAATTTATTTATAACCTAGGTAATCTCATATAATTTGATTTCAAAGAGGATAAATCATTCAAACCAACATCTATAAGGAGTTGATTCAATGCTAGTCCTACTCTAGAGGTTAAAATGTACTACATGTTATGGGATATTCTCATGCTCAGATAGATCTAGTGGGATAATTCCATTACGATGATACTCATTTAGGAGAGTCATCCAATTGGGGGTGTCTTATACAATGGGGTAACCTACGGGTCCTGATGTCAGATAACTAATAGCCAACTAGTTTACCTGCTTCATATCATCATCATCAGGAATGTTGGGGAAATGACCCTACAATGTGCGTCACAGATGAGTATTTCATCTCGGTTATGATTTGATAAGAGATGTAGCTTGGATTGTTATGTAATTTTCTGAACAATTTTGAAATCGACATATGTGAGTCACATTTGGCTAAGAAGGAAAATGAAATTTTTTTGATGAGTGTTCAATAGTAGAGGATTGATCTCTATCATTCTGATGATGTTGTCACCATTAGTATGTTTGATGACTAATTTAGTGTTTCCCATCACATGAATATGGGGGAAGTAAACCTCAAGGGCCATCTTGAGACCAAAAATAAGGGCTTGATACTATACTTCATTGTTTTTGAATAATTTTTAAAGCCATAATAGGTATGGAAGGATGAACTAGTTAGGCATGATAAAGATGGTTCCCAAACCTAAAATGTTGAGGATTGGATTATTAACCGTAATACTAGTCTGGATCTGGTAGGAACCATCTATAAAAATATAACAACATGAAAAGGGCTGATCTGATGTGAGAATAGACTCATCTATGATATAAAAATCTATAGGAAGCTATCTAGGGTCAAACATGGTGGCCCAAATGTCTACCAATTCCTATACCATTATAGATTTCTACGGAGAAAATATAATGTATAACTACTAAATAATCATATCCCAACATAATAGAAATCCAATAAACATGGGGAAATTTAGGAAATAATTATATAGTTCAACATAGAACATTATATATATCTCATGATGTTGCATATAGTTTTATATCTTCTTTCCTGCAAAAAGTAGTGTGAGAAATTGCTTCTCATTGGAAAGTATCTAGTTTGGATGATAATGAGAATGTGACTGAGATTTTATAATATATTTTCTCTACCATAATTGTTTTTATAGGTTAGATGGTCATATAAGAACCATTACATATAAGTAACATAGAGTATGAGTGGATTTTTTTTTAATTGTGGCATCAAAACTAGAGTTTCTAGTATATACTGCATGATTTTCACAAATATGATCTGGAATATCTCATCTCGCTAGTAAAAAGTTTGATACTTCATGAGGTACAAGAAGGGTATACACTTTCTGATAGAATTTGGGATAAACTGGAATATGTAGGTTATTTTTCCTTAGATGTATCAAAACTCATGATTTTTTCTTATAGGAGGAATATGGGGGGACAAACTTGATCTTCTTTAGGTCGATCACAATTCTAATGTATCATAAAATGATATTGAGAATCTACCCATAGGTTACCAAGAATGCACACTTCATGGGGTACATCTTCAAATTTATAGAGCATATGAATCCATACAAATTCTTCAGGCCACTAAAAATGTCCATATATTTGTTTGTTTTATCCACTATGTCATCCATGTATAATCCCACTAATGTCCTAAGGACTGTATTAATGATATCATTCTTGGATGCCGATAAGTAGATCTTGCATTTATCAGGACATATGAAATTACCTGATAGTTGAAGGAATCTTGGGGAACCTTAAATTTAGTAGAATACTTATCCTCAGGGTCCAACTAGATTTGGTTATACTCGTAGTATCTGTCCAATAAGGGAAGGTCCAAGACCTCCAATATAGAATCGATCAATTACACTATCAATATAAGGTTAAAATCCTCATTGTGGAAGTGTTGGTTGATGTCCAAGAAATTTATAAATACTCGAGTCTGCCCATTCATCATCCTAAATAGTATAATATTGTCTTCCCCTTGTGGTACATGACGTCCATTATGAATTTTTCTCTCATAAGCATACAAACATTTTCCATGACCATAGAACCATGAGATGGGTTCAAATTTCTGGGTGGTTTCATGAGGCCACAATGACGCATTGAGAGACCAAGATAGTGGATGGTGACGTGAGGGTATACCCCTATAATCTCAACAAATCTCCATGAAAAAAATGGTGATTCAATTTTTGGAAATCCACATAATATAGTTTTTCTCATGTAGGCATAGATTCACTGATTAATGTTAGCCTCAGGTCTTCCTTGGTATTATAGATCACCTAAATGATCAAAAAAATTATTGGAGACACCCTCTTAAAATTTAGTATGATAGTCTTACAAATCATTTTCATCATATGCTGTAGGATAATCAGTAGGAGGTGGTGAATTATCTAGGGTAGCTAACTCAGGGAAAAATGTTTCTTCCTTGGAAAAATAAGGAAAATCCTACGAGGGGCTTATAATTGGAGAAAAATATGGAAACAAAGTCTAATGTGATAATTCTATCTCCCATATGACTGGAATGTCTATTCATATTGTCAACATAATTGTGGCGAGTAGGCTACCGATGATTCAGTCATTCTCTTCATTACATGTAGGAATTCCATGAAATAATGTCGTTAGGGAGATCCTTTTAGTAAATTATAGGAGTGGGAGATTATGTTATCACGAGGGACTACACAATGTAAGATTATGTGGAATATGTCGATGTTCCCTCTTTTTGGGATGAAAAAAACAATTTTCATGGATTCAATATGGAAACCACCTAGGTTCATTGTAGAGTGATCCCACCGATGAATCTGGAGTGTGAATTAATCAACAATATCATCCCATGGATTGGTTATGGATATTGTTAGATCATTGGTGAACTCAAACACATTGTTATTAACATCATCCTCTAAGCTATTGTAGTAGGCGACATCAATATAGAGGGGTTCCCATGATAATAAGGTAGATGTATCATGTAACACCCCGAGATTTTATGAGATTTATTATTTTTAATTTTTTTATATCTTCTACTGTACACCAAGACTAGTTTGTACTATACGCAACGCCGTATTAGCTTGCAGTATACGCAACACTATTATTGGCAAGTTTTACACACAATTTCATTTTTGTTTTGTAGAAAATATTCTACGCAACATTATGTTTAGATTTTTCTTAATGAATAAATAAAATAAGTTTTGATTATGTTATACCAACACCAAATGAATATTTCACTACAAACAACCCTGACTTGGCATGCATTACACACAATCACGACCATCCTCGATAGCATGTGTAGTACTCAATACCAGGTTTCACTAAACAATGATATATTATTAAAATATTATATAAACTAGCCGTTATGAATAGTAATAACCACTTTTTTAAATTTTATAAATTTTATCTTTTAAAATGGACTTCATTTTTGGATTCGAAATATCAAAATTAGCCTAGTGTGAATTTTTGGTATTTTTCTGAAAACATTCAAATTTTGATGAATAGTGAAAACATTAGGTTACTATTTAAAAACCGAATTTTTTTTATAATTATTTATTTTATTCAAATTTATTTTAGGTCAAAGTAGATATTTAATACCTATATAAGTTCAATTTAATTCATTTGAGTCATTTTATAATAATTTTAGATATATAAAAATTTTATTGAACTTCTCATCTTCTTTTACCCACCTTCTAGGAGAATATGCAAATTTACATAAAACATAATTTTACCGCTTATGTTAGTGGAATTTCAAAAACCTGAGAGACAAGTTTGATATCAATAAGTAAAATGTGGTTCAATGAGATGAAAATAATTTTTGGTGAATAGTAACTTTTTTACTTTAATTTACCACAGTTAAAAGTAAATAGGGTAATTAAAGATAAAAATGATATTATTCATACCTTAACACATGTCCTAATTCTATTGGATAAGTATACTTTGACTAAAAACAACCATAGGAATAAAATATGACCATTTAGGTCCACATGGAGATTAGGACATTTATTATTATTTAAATTAAAGAGGAGTTAAAAGAGAAAAAATCAAAGTTTAATAAGTAAAACATTTTTAAAATAGGGCTATACATAAGATAAATTCAACTATAAATATTAATTAGAAAGCTAAAAATATTTCCTACATAGTGGTATTTTATTTATAATTTTTAGACATTATGTAATTTAGTTTATATATGACACAATGATGATGCAGTAACTACCCTATTAATGAAATATTAACATAATTGATTTTATAAATACCAAAATAAATATAATTTGAGTCTATTTATGAATTTAACTAATTTTATAGGTTAATATGACATGTTATTATTGATTAAATTAACGTTTTTTCAGCTAATCATGCTGTTATGATTTTTACAATAATCAATTACCAAATAGTGTCATAATTTACATAAAATAGTTTTTTAAAAACAAATATTATATTATTAATTGATATTCTATTCCTAAAAATCTATGGTTCGGAAAAATGACATAGAAAAGGACATATATATTAATAATGAACCACTTGGGGTTTGTTTGGATTTTTATAGTATGTTTATTAACCATATAGTGTAAGAAAACAAGAGGACACGGTAAAAGTTAAATTATTTAACATAGAGTTAAATCTAAATGATAAGGTTAAAATAGTAGCCTAAACTTGTCTAAAATCTATTGGTTGAGCGTATATCAAACCATACCCACTTTATATTCGAAATAAATCAATTTGGAGCTATTATAAACCGAATATGACTTTATTATAAAAAAAATATTTTTATGTTTTTCCTAAGGTGCCTCTCACACCTCTTATAAAAGGGCTCCTCCTCCCTCTTCTTTTTACACAATTTGGAGCCTTCAAGCTCCACCAAACTCTGTCCATTTCCATTCTAAACTTCCGTAGAAACATTATAGAGGTTCTAGTCTCCTCAAAAGACCATCTCTATTGCCTTAAGAGGAAGCTTAAAAGAGGTTCATTGAAGAAGAGGTAATCTCTTCTACCGATTCTTTCATGTTTATTTCTTCTTCAACTTATTCTTATTTAGTTGTTTATTTGTAAAGTAATAACATCAGTATCACTAATATACTAATATGTTATTATAAATATGAAACAATCCCATTTCACATTCTATCCATCCTACAGAAAACAAAATCACCGCGCATGCTTACATACTTCTTCATCAAATCGTTTTTTTTTATTTTCTAAAGGCCGATTTTAGGGTAGTCGGTTCCCCTGAAACCGGTTTAGGGGTTACCCGCACCCAAAACACCTCAAATCCACATGACCACAGCAGGGAATTCAAAATTCAAACAAAAAACTTCAAAAATTTTAAAAACACCACCTTCAACGCCTTGAGCCACGCACCGCCACGGGCTTTGTCAAATCACGTGCTTACCTCGGTCCGCACACCTCGAGAAGCATGGAAACCTGCGGTGTGAAACCGTCGTTGGATCTGGTCGCCGCCACAGCCAGACGCCGGTGGGTCCATTCACCAGCAACCACCGCCTCAATCCCTTCACCAACGCCCCAACACCCCTTCACAGAATTCAACAATGCAGAAACCCTCGTCACCGATTCCAATGAGGCAGAAACCCTCGTCGCTTCGCAAAGAACATCACCGGATTTCCATGAAAATCCGGTGAAAGAAACCACAAACTCACAGATTACATCCCACAAATCCACCAACAACAACCAAACATCTAAACCGTCAATAATGAACAGAAAAAAATCCATGGATATGAAAATCCCGCCGCCACCAAACACACCAACTGCAACAGATACAACGAAAACCCCATCGAACTCACCTGAGAGGGGGCAGAGCCCAAACTGCCGACGCAAGAATGTGACCCTTGAACGCGAGTAAAAACACCACCGGTCACCAGAAAACTGCAGAGATTTGATCCAGGAGTGCTCCGTAGAGTGTGTCGTCGACAAGACCGGTCTTACACCCACGGACCAAAGCCAACAACCACCGAAGCCCGAGAGTATCTCCATCGCCGTAGAGAAAACCACGCAGCGCCGCGTAGCGAAGGTCCCCCACAAACCCACCGAGTGTGAGAAGTAGTCGTCGCGCATTCCACAGCGGAGGAGCTGGCCGCGGCGAGAGGGAGGAAACCCTAGGTCGAGATCCCCTTACGGGCGCATCATGCGTACATACGGAATACCGTCTTCATGCCGTGGTGTAATCTGTTTTTCTAACACCACCTTACCTGGATGGGTATAATGGTGTAAAGAATAACTATATATATTTATAATAACATCATATTGATTCAGAGATATTATATAATCCACTCCTATTCAATTCAATAATTATGGGAACGATATCATCGCTCGTGCGTACGTACGGACTACCGTCTCCACGACGCGATGAGATTCATTCTCTATGTTAACCATTCAAGAATGATTATAAAGTATATATAATGAATAATAATGAAAAATATTACATGATAAAGATATTGTATTTATTTATATATATATATATATAGTACATCTACTTACTTCCATTCAAGTCAATAAGGAAAGGATAACAATGTTCATGCATACGTATGGCCTACCGTCTCCTTGAACGGTGTGTTTCATTTCATTTATCTATCTATTATATATATATATACTGAATATATATGATATAAAAATCATGTTTTAAATTATAGAAGTATGTAAATCATGATATAAGTAATAATAATATCAAGAACAACAATTCCAAACACTTACGATAAATAAAACGATTTTACCAAAAACACTGCTTTAAAATAGAATTTACAAAGGAACGAGTAATACAAAGTCATAAGTGAACAATATATGATATAATAACAATAAATATGATTTTTTAATAAGTCAATGACATTATTTATATCATTATACCGGAGGTTCGGATACATACGAATCATATCAGACATAAGGTAAGGGATAACTTTTTCAATCTCGTTTTTATCCGAGATTGTTTATTCGTAAGTATTTACTGGGGTTATATTTATCATCCATGTACCTATTTTCTATAAATAGTTTCATTTATTTTTAAAGTCCTTTTTACCCATTTTTTACATTTACACCATGGTATGTATGGAATCTTTCTTTTGTTTCCCATACGAGGTACTTTTATCTTTTTCGGGAAAAGTACGAGAATAATGTTTTTTAACTAATACAACATGAATGGATTTTTACAGTTTTATAAAGCCTTATTTTCATGAAGATTACTCCACAATATTTCATGACTATTTTCAACAAAATCCTTTTCTTTTAAAAATTTCATGACATTTTGTTAAAAGAAAATGATTTTGAAGAAGAAAGTATATTTTCGTCAAGAATTCATTTCAAGTGTTTTATCAAAACTATTTTCCATCTAAGATGACATTATTTCATAAGTTAATGTTTCAAGTATAATGTATTTATTATTTACATGGTTTTACATTTCTTATTATGAAATTATATCCATTTCCTTTATATGGATTATGTGATGATGGGATGATGGTTATGAAACCCATTTTATTCATTCGATTATTATGAGTGATGTATGTTTATTTTGTGGCACAAGTAAGAATGATATCATTATGAGATGGGTGGGACCTATATCTCCCTCCAATGAATTGGGTAAAGATTTATATCTCATGATATAGACATGGTTGGAATGGAATGTTAATCTGATTCAGTGATACAGGACTGGAACGAAGAGTGAACTCGATTCAGAAAGGGACATTGTCCACTAAGATAGTCTTGGAAAAAGTACCTTGGATACTATGGAAATCATAACATTTGCTAAATGGTTGCCACAATTAAATGTTTTATTCCCATTATAGTTTATCATAATTAATTTTCATTTACGATCTATGCCATATTTACTTCTAATATTTATGTCGTTGCTCATGATTTTGATGTTTAGATTTTATGTTCAAGTTTTTTTGCATTCAAATGTTTATGGATTGTTTTATGCTCTCTATGTTTACTCTTAATGAGAATTTGAGCTCACCCTTTATATGTTTTCTTTTCCCCATGATTTAAAGATATGTTTATGGTAAGAAAAAGGGGATGATATTTATGGGAGATGATGAAGATCTTTCACCACGATTAGACGAGTATATTCTATGTTTCCAAACACACTAATCTATTACGGTCTTTATGAGTATGTTTTTGTTATGTATTAAGTATTCAAAAAAAGTAATGTAATGTCCATGTATGTCATGCTTTGGGTCTCTATAGTTGGTATCAGAGGAAAGGTTTAGTTAACCTTTGTAAACTAGGACGCGAAAACTTTAGTGAGAACCCTAGAGATATTTCTAAGGTATGTCTAGGTATGTCCATAAGGTTAAGTATAAGTACAGTTTATAGTCCTAGAATTGAGGTAATGATCATAAAATTATACCTAAGATGATAGATATTGAAGGTACTCCACCTTTATTATGTTGTTTACCAGGTATGATTTTTTCCTATCACACAATTCTTTTTGGGTTTTAGAAAATGGATGGAAACAGGAAGATTCACAATAATGGTGGATATGATGGACAATGGAATGATATTTTTTAATGAGAAACCAAATGAAATGGGATTTGTAAGTCCATACATCATTTTTATTCCTAATCATCAATCTCAAAATATAATCAATAAACCCATCTTTGGTAAGTTTCCTGACTCAGCTAATAAGAGAAAGTTGGAGTTTCATGATGATCATAGTGGAAAGAAAGTTCATTTTTTCCCATGTAAATCATGTGGGAAGATGAATCAAGGAGAATGTTTCAAAGGAACTGGGCGATGATTTGGGTGTGGAAAAGAAGGACACAAATCCAGTAAGTGCAAAGGAAAAGGTTCAGTTAACACCATGGACAAGGGTAATGGTATTGCTAGGACATCAAAAATGGTTAAATGTTTTAAATGTGGGATGTATGGGAATTACAAAAACCAATGCCCTAAGGGAATATCTCATGAAGAGATTCGTCATGGTCGTATGGGTAGTATTTATATTGATGACGATGAAGAGACTACAAATGATATATGAGATGAAAGATGTGTTGGGGAATAAAATGATGAAGGTCGGTCAATGGTTTAAGAAGGCAGTGGAATGATTTATGTTTATCAAGATTTATGTTATATAGGTAATGGTACTATGGAATAAAGACACATCTAAGGATTGTTACACTATTTTTTTCCTAACGTATTTGAATGTATATGTTATATGGTACCAGTCTCCATGAAAGGTTATTCAAATATTTTTGGAAAGTAGTTGATATGCGCATAATGAAGGAATAAGAAGATAATGAGATGTTTGATAGTATTAATGAGCTCATGACTTATATAAGGACAATGTGATATCATGGTTTTTTTATATAGAAATTTTGGGATTTTGGTATGTGGAAGGAGTTAATTTTTGACAACATTCATGTTTTCACTAAGGTTCAATGGGTATTCATTTTTTCAAGAAAATACATGATTAAGGTTTTCACATGTTTGGAATGTGACCAACAAGATATATCATATGATATATGGTGGTATTCACATGTTTGGTTGATGACATTTCTAGTAATCCTTTACATTATAAGATTGGACAGAAGTATTTCTGATAAGCCTAAAGGTTGGAATGGATTATGTTGGACATCAGATAGAATTGTATAAGGATAGAACTTTTTTCGATACTATTTCTGGAATGTTATAATAGTGTAGTTTTATAAAAAGGGAGAACCCATAGGACGGTTGACAACCCATCGCGTCAGACAAGGTTGTGAGAATCGAACCCACAACCGAAGTGTAACAGGCCTTTATCCCCTACCACTGGCCTACAGGAAGTCCCTGGTTAGTAGAAATTAGTTTTATTTTATTTAGTGGTATGATAGATGAAGTATAAGTCCATTTTTGGATCCATATACGATTAATCTCACTGCAGATGGACTAATGTATATAACTTTTTCTAAAAGTATGTTTAAGATAGATAGAATGACCTATCATTCTATCGTATGATCTGCTAACATTTCACGGAAGACAAATTCAACTTCATTTCTTTAAGAGATGAAGTGGAAATTGTTCAAGGAACAAACAACAATGAGATTGTACCAAATTCAAGTAATTATTTCTTCTAATTAAAAATTCTCAACTTTAGGGAAATGATATTTAAAACCAAAAATGTTTTCCTAGTGCTCTTATATCTAATGAATCAGATGGTACCTTAGATCATCACAAATTTATGGATTTGTGATTGTTGGATTTTTTAAAGCCATGTTCTCTACCGCTCTCTATCAGAACATGATGGTTAGATTTTTCTTCCATATCCATATTTTCACCAATGTTCTCCTATGTGGAAACCCAGTGATGAGTTACTTTGGGTAATCATTACATTTCATACTTTAGTTTTTAAAATTATGTTTTAGTATCACTTTTTATGATGTGGGTTTCTATGAAAGAATCTTTCAAATAGTATACCATTTATAACCCCAACGAATTTCGAGGGAAAAATTCATTTTAAGGGGGGTAGAATGTAACACCCCGAGAATTTATGAGATTTATTCTTTTTAATTTTTTTGATGTCTTCTATTGTACACCAAGATTATTTTTTACTATACGAAACACAGTATTAGCTTGCAGTATATGCAACACTATTCTTGGAAAGTGTTATACACAAATTCATGTTTGTTTTGTAGAAATTATTCTAGGCGACATTATGTTTAGATTTTGTTTAATGAATAAATAAAATAAGTTTTGATTATGTTATACGCAAAACCAAAGGAGCTTTCACTACATATAGCCTTGATTTGGCTTGCATTACATGTAACCGCGACCTTCCTCGATAGCCTGTGTAGTACGCAATACCAGGTTTCACTAAAAAATGATATATTCTTAAAATATTATATAAACCAGCCATTATGAATACTAATAACCACTTTATGAAATTTGAAAAATTTTATCTTTCAAAATGGACTTCATTTTTTGGTTCTAAATATCGAAATTAGCCTAGGGTTAATTTTTGGTATTTTTCTGAAAACGTTCAATTTTTGATGAATAGTGAAAACACTAGGTTACTATTTAAAAACCGACATTTTATTTAAATAATTATTTATTTTATTTAAATTTATTTTATGTCAAAATAGATACATAATACCTATATAAGTTTAATTTATTTCATTGGAGTCATTTTATAATAATTTTAGATATATATAAATTATATTGAACTTTTCAACGTTTTTAACCCACCTCCTAGGAGAATTTTCAAATTTACATAAAACATAATTTTACCACTTCTGTGTGTGGAATTTAAAAAATCAGAGTTACATGGTTGATATTAGTAAGTAAAATTTGGTACAATGAGATGAAAATAATTTTTGGTGAATAGTAACTTTTTACTTTTATTTACCACGGTTAAAAGTAAATAGGGTAATTAAGGGTAAACATGATATTATTCATACCCTAACACATGTAATAATTCTATTGGATAAGTATAATTCTGCCACAAACAAACTTAGAAATAAAATATGAATATTTAGGTCCGCATGGATTATATTAGGACATTTATTATTTTTTAATTCAAAGAGGAGTTAAAAGTGTGAAAATCAAAGTTTAATAAGTAGAATATTTTTAATATAGGGTTATGAATAAGATAAATTCATCTATATATATTCATTATAAAGATAAAAAGATTTCCTACATTATGGTATTTAATTTATAATTTTTAGACATTATGTAATTTAATTTTTATACAACACATTGATGATGCAATAATTACCTTATTAATGAAATATTAACATAATTGTTGTTATAAATACCCAAATAAATATAATTTCAGACTTTTTATGAATTCCACTAATTTTATATGTTAATATGACATGATAGTATTTATTAAATTAACTTTTTTCGAAGTAATCATGATGTTATGATTTTCACAAAAAATCAATTCCCAAATAGTGTCAAAATTTACAAAACATTGTTTTTATAAAACAAATGTTATATTACTAATTGATATTATATTCCTAAAAATATATGGTTAGGAAAAATTACTTTCATATGGATATATATATAAATAATGAACCACATGGGGTGAGTTCGGCTTTTTATAGTTAGTTTATTAACAATATAGTGTAAGAAAACAAGAAGACATGGTAAAAGGTAAATTATTTAACTTAGAGCTAAATCTAAATGATAAGGTTAAAATAGTACCCTAAACTTGTCTAAAATCTATTGGTTGAGAGGATTTCGACCCATACCCACTTTAGCTTTGATATAAATCAATTTGGAGCTATTATAAAATGAATGTGACTTTATTATAAAATAATATTTTATGTTTTTCTATAGTGCCCCTCACCCCTCTTATAAAAGGGAACCTCCTCCCTCTTCTCTTTACATAATTTTGATCCTTCATGCTCCGCCAAACTCTTCCCATTTCCCTTCTAAACTTCTCTAGAAACATTATAGTGGTTTTGGTCTCCTCAAAAGACCAACTCTAGTGCCTTAAAAGGAAGCTTAAAAGAGGTGCATCGAAGAAGAGGTAATCCCTTCTACCGATTCTTTCAAGTTTATTTTCTCTTGAACTTCTTCTTATTTAGTTGTTTCATTGTAAATTAAAAACATCCGTATCACTAATATATTGATCTATTATTATAAATATAAAACAACCCCATTTCATCTTCTATCCATGTAACATCCCAGGTAAATAAAGAATATGACATTTTCTTATTTATTAATCTTTGCGAATAAAATATCAATATTACATTAAAGGGAATTCTATGCTCAATGGCGTACCCAACACGCAACAACGAGTTTCTTTGAATTCTTACGTTGCACACTAATAATATAATAAATTTTTTTAAATGGTAGCTAACACCTAACCATTGTAATGGAGGGAATGAAGAGAAATAACTACAAAATGATTATATATGTTTGTCAAATATTTTTACATTTATTCAATAAATGTTATATTCTTAATATGCGAATGAATCCAATTTTAAGCGTAAATATTCTAATATTTTTTAAAAGGTTGATTAACTGCCCTTTGATGGAGAACCCTTTTTAAAACCACTTTTTGAAAATTTTATATGTTATATTTGACAAAATAAAATTCTTTTTTAGAATCAGGAAATCAAAATTTACTTTGTATAAATTTTTGGTATTTTTTCGATAAAGTTCATTTTTTAATGAATAGTGTAAAATGTTGTAATTTAATTCAAAACCTCCATTTAGTCTAATTTATTTATATGGTCAAATTATCTTTTTAATTGGTGTTAGAGTTTAATTAAAATATATTTTTACCATTTAATCCAATGGTGGTCTTTTGAATTAATTTCATTTTGAAATAGGGCATAAACAAGTGTTAATCTTTTAATAAATATTGTTTCTTAAAAACACACTATTTTCTTGACAGCGAAAATTGATTATAAAATTAATTAATGCAACTTATATGTTTTTAATTTGGTAAAATTGATATCAATTTTGAATTTGGAATATTAAATATAGCTTATGGTGAATTTTTGGTATATTTCTGACAAATGTTCATTTCCAATGAATAGTGAAAAATACTGCATTTTAATTCAAAAAATGCCTTTTCATACAAATTATTTATATAGTTAGATTGTCATTTTAATTGGTTTTAAGGTGTAATTTAATTATGTTTTTATCATTTAATATGATTTTGGTCATTTGATATAATTTCATTTTTAAATTGGATGTAAAAACAAATCAATCTTTTGATAGATTTCACTTCATAAAAACCCGTCGCCAGTTTTGAAAACGGGAATTATTTTAAACTAATTAATACAATTTCTGTGTTTGTAATTTGATAAAATTCATTCCATATTTGGAATCAAAAGTTCCAAATTATGTAATTAAGACTTATTTGTTTTTGGACATTATGAATAGTAACGGCCGTATTTATCTTTAATAATCGTGTTTAATTAGTAACAGGGTAGTTAAGGGTAATAAAATAATATCATAAAAATATAAAATGACCCCAAAATATGTCCTAATTCTACTGGTGGTATCATGGCCGGCCATGGGATTCCTTGTGCCAACCTTGGGACCCCATGGAATCAAATTATTGTTATGGTGACCTTTTATCATATTTTTTAAAAGAATGAAAAATGTAACCAAAGTATGTAACACCTAAGTAAAAAAATGTTGATTTTTCCTACATAAATTATCTCTGAGACTATAAATAGTCATTAGAAAGATAAAACAATTTCTTACATTATAGTATTTTTTTATAATTTTTAGACATTAAATAAAGTAATTTATTTATGACACCAGGATGATGTAGTGATTATCTCATTAATGAACTATTTAAATAAAATGAAAAGATAAGGTAAAATAAAAGACATAAAATTGTCTAAAATCTATTGGATGGGTGGATTACTAACCCTTATCACCTTATCCTAGAAATATATAATTGTTGGACCATTAAAATCTGAAAATCATTTTATAATAAAGAAACATTTCATGACATTCCAAGAGTGCCCCTCCACCCTCTTATAAAAGGACCCCAAATCTACCCCCTTACCCACAACTCTCAATCCATTTTCATGGAAAAATTGTTCTCATGTTATCTCTCCACATCCCTATCGTCATCATAGAAGCCTTACATTAGGCATAAATCTCTTCATGAAACCATTTTGGTTCCAACCAAAGGGAGTTACCCGATATAAAGGTAATGTCTTCTCTTATGTTCTTTTGTTTGATTTTTCTTCTCCACCCCCCTAAAATCTTTTTATTACTTTATTTTGTAACAAAAACAGTATATTAAATATACTTGGATGTTTTTATGAGAAGGATTCGAGCTACACTTATACACACTTCTATCAAATGGTTAAAGAACATACTGTTTTTGTGGGTTGCGAATTACTGCCCCAAGAAACGATGATTGTTCAATCTTATTTTAACACCTCTCATGGTGGCCATTATGATGTCACTGTATTTTATATATGATATATATGGTATTTATGTTTTATATATGATTCTGTATTTTATATTTGAAACATACCTTTCTGCTTTCCATGTTGTGCAAATGCGATAATTTAATAAGAGGAAGTGTGGACTACCACCCCCTCAAGTGATGTGACTCATTCAAGAAACACATGGAAAGTATAAAGAATGAAATTAATGAACTTATGTGACATATATAAAATATATATTATACTTGAATTATAAAATATATCTCTATTAATTATTTTTAATTCCATTAATATGACAAAGAAATGAAAGCAGCGTTCATGCATACGTACGGCCTACCGTCTCCATGAATGGTTCATTTCATTTCTTTTTATCTCCAAATGTTATATAATAGTATAAGATGAAAATTTACTGGATATATATGATATTTAAATCATTAATACTATTATGGAGATTATGTACTTATAACTACATGGACAATTATTTTCAAACAAGTTCATTTTTGACTCATGTAGCAAACATCGACAAAAACATCTGATATGAACTCACATAATTAACTAATTATTATGAAATTATAAAATGTGATATGAATTGAATAATAAACTTTAAATGAGGTCCTTATGAAATTATAAATTGAAAAAAATTTATTATTCAGAAATATAAAGAAACGAACAAGACAAGTCGAACTTGAGGTAAGGGATCCTATCTCTCTCTTTCTTTTTAAGTACTCTATTTTATGTCAGTTTTTTAAGCTCCTCTTAGTTATGTTGGGGGGATGTTATTTTATATTCCTCTTAATTTAATTTTTATTTTCATATGACGAGAGACCCTATTTGATCTCATCAATCCATTTTTCGAGGTTTTATGTGGCGTCATTAGGCAGCCGAAATTTCATAAGGGGATTTCTTATCTCACATTTAATTTCAGGAGATTTCCATTGTTCGCCACTTATTTATTGCATGTGGTGTATTGTGTGCTGCCATTTGATATATATTATCATGATTATATCTATATTATTTGTGTTATATAATTAATTTTTCGGTTATTATCTTTTGGTCATACGACTCGATTGATTACAATAAGGTAAGGGGTTTTTATCTCACCTTTTTATTCCTGTTAGATTTATGCTACATTTTCCACCATTTCCTTTTGTGTGGTGTATGTACTGACAATTATTATACTATTTGTGCAATATAATCTCATTTATGGGTATTTACATCTTCATTGTATGACCCTTCTTTCATGGGGTGTACGTTTTGAAAGTTACACAAATCGGTAACAGAACCTTTGACCATTCTCTTTTTTAAAGACTTCTTGTTGGTCGGAGTGGATACTCAAGAGGGGGGTGAATTTAGTTCCAATTAAAATTATTGTTATAAATAATTTCTATAAAAAATCCCCCAATTTATAAAACATGCTAAACTATAGTGAATTTATGCAGACTGTAAATGTTCAGTTAGCTTCTCAAAGATTGATTAGTTCTCAGTCAATATAATCATTGGATTAAAATAAATTTTGAAGCTGATCTATTGGTTCACAATAAGCATAAAAACTTTCTAGATTAACTATCAAAGTTACTTTAAAATAGTTTTTAATTTCAAAGTAATAAGCAATGGATTATAAATCTAATATGGTAAATAGTCAACCTAAACAAAACGCACAGCAAAGATAACCAAGTGGTTCAGTCTCAAGCCGAGACTTAGTCCTATCAAATTTATATAAAAGTGATCCACACCCTGGATCAGGGTTAAAAATAGTCCAATACTGTCCAGGCCACGTAGGGACCTCTACCACTGTTTTTCGTGGGAAATAAAACAAATGACAAAGCCACACAAGGACCTCTTCCACAGTTGTCGTGGGAATACAAGAGTAAGTAAGTTGGGTATAAGGATTTTGATATCCTCTAGTTCAGCACATGAGACAGTGTGTGTATAATGTATATAGAGTACACACACTGCTCGAAATCTAAATAAATAATGACACAGAGAGAGTATAATGAAGTTTAGAAAAGCTCTTGTGATTAGCAGTGCAGATTTGGACTCATTGGATTCAGCAGAAAAACTTCTGAGTTCATCTATGGTTTTTCTAATGAAAAACAGAGTGTCGTGGTTCGTCTTGTGTTCTTCAGTAGTGTCAAGTTGCAGTAATAAGTGTTCGTGAATGTATTGAAATCCCTTCTTCGGTTATACTCAGAATTTTTCTTCCTATTCATCACAGGGCAGTCAGGTTCGCGTGTATGTAAGTTCTTCATGTTCGCACTTTTCTCCCACACTTTCTCGTTCCTTTTTGTTTTTTCACCGCCACTCGTGTACAAGAGCTTGATCTTACTTATATTCTGCCATCTCCTGCAGTAGTAATGCTTTTATTTCCATAGGTACAAGTTATGATCTCCTGACAAAGCAACAGATATAATTAAATATCATTAAATGCATTAAATGCAACAAATATGACCGTTAGTATTATTTAAATAATATTGACAGAATGGTTAGGAAACGGTGTCACAGTGATTATTTAAACCGGTGTCTTCATCATAATATGTCTGTCATGGTAGGTGCTTCACGGTAGGTGCCTCACGGTATGTGCTTCACGGTGTGAGATTCACAGTGTCAGGGTCACGGTGAGTCCTTCACGGTGTCAGGGTCATGGTGAGTCCTTCACGGTGTTTGGGTCATGGTGAGTCCTTCACGGTGTCAAGGTCACGGTGTCACGATCATGGTGAGTCATGGTCACGGTGTCATTACTTAAGCTTCACTATGTCTGTCTCGCACACAGTCTGTCTTACTGTGTCATGCATCACGGTGTCTCTGTACATAGACAAATATATGTATTTAGACTTAAACAGTAACATGCAAAATATGAATTAAGCTTTAACCATTAGAGAGTAAGAGAACTTAAAATATAAATATAAAGGTTTGATAAAGTAAGTGAGATACATAATTATACAAATGATCTGTAAATTAGAATTGGCAGTAATGAGATCCGCGATCATGAGAACATGAATTAGTGAGATTTGAGATCTCTAACAAGATATTCAATTATGATTGAAAGTATTACAGAAATAGGATTTTTGATTTTGAATGAGATATGAGCAATAGTAGAATTTGTGACCATTAAAACATGATTAATACATGAGGAGTCCAACAATCTCCCCCATTTTGATGATCACAAATCATATAAAGGTAAACTATAAAATAAAGGTAATATTATAGAAAATAACAGATTCAACAGAGAAAATACTAATAATACTTGTACTACTTCTCCACCTTGTGATAAATAAACGAATTCTCCCCTTTTCTTCCATAATTCTCCCCCTTTTGGGATTATCAAAAAGTATAGAAAATGAAGTGAAACACTGTATTTGTCATTAAAAACAGCCAGAGAACAAAATACAGGAGAAATAAAAATGAAAATAACAAAAGAAATCCCATAAAAAATAGTCTTTTGACTTCTCGGAGATCGGCCTTGTCCTTGCCTTTATCAGCAGCAGCTGATGTAGAAGAGGGCATAGAGGTATTAGAAAAGGATGGTAATGGAAGTCCTTCAAAAATAGATAGAACCAAAGTAAGAGCAGTAGAAGGTCGAGTCTGTGGTTTGTCAAAGATGACAGGTTAGATCTGAGAAAGGGCTTGGCTAACAGACATGGTAGTGGAGGAAAGGGTATGTAAACCAGGTCTCAGAGGTGCAGTAGCTGGAACAACAATAGCAGTACTTTGCACATGAAGATACGACTTCAGCAGATTTATGAAATCAGTGATGATTTCACCTCCATATTGCATAGCCTTCTCAAAATATCCCTTGTTCTCCATAAACTTGTCCAACAATCTGGTGAACTCGGTTAACTTCTGAACATGAGTCTTAAACGCCTGAGTCACTGGAGGAATTCTTAAATTCTCCACAAGATATTTGAAGTGACCCGTCATGTCATTTTTGGTGAAAATACGAGAGAGATAATGATCTATCTTTTTATTGATCTCTTGCTGAGCATCATTTTCTATCTTAAAGTGGACCTGAACAAGATCAAGAGATCTATCACTATTCTTTATCACTTCATTGAGAGGAGACATATCTAAACCACTGAAAACAGTCTATACCTCTTCCTGGATGATAGACCAAACCACAGAACCATCTAACGAAGGTAAGGAGGTATGACCTGAAGAAGGAGAAGCATTGATAGCTTCAGTCAGAACTTTCAGTTGTTTCAAAACATTTTGCAAGCATCTGGAATACTCATCTGTGAGTTTATTCAAATTTTCCACAAGCTCTCTCAAGAATTATAGAATTTTGTGTGCCCTTTTCCAATCTTCTCATCAAAAGATAGTATATATGGATGCACTTGAGACACAATTTCTCTAGCAAGGAGAGAATCAGATGGTTCAGAAGAAACAATAGCAGGAGCAGCAGGGGCAGAGACAGGAGCAGGTTCTGATCTAAAAGACAACTCATTCAGCTGGTCTGCTACCATTCTTTTCAGATTTGCAACATCAGCACTGAATAGCTTATTTTCAACTCTAACTTCCTGAATTTCTCTGAGCATGCTTGGTTGAATATGCAGAATAACATTCTCCAACAGAAGTGATGCATCTTCTTGACTCAATTGAGTCACTGGATGAGGTTGGGTGGAGATAACCTTCTCAACTCCAGCTAAGAGAGTTTCTCCAAAAACATTCAGATCATCTTTAGTATCATAAGAATGTTGCTCTGATAAGGGTGCAGGCAAAGATTATGGAGAATGTTCTGGAGCAGATTCTGATACAGGTTCAAATTCACTCTCAGACTCAGATTCTGATTCAAATTCAAGTTGAGGCACTGACTCTGGTTCTAGGTGAGCTACAGACATCAATTAAAACACAGAAGCAAGATCCATTCCAGTTTTAGTCACTTTCTGCAACTCATTCACATCATAAAAGCTTGGAAAGACATTTCGAGTGTATACAAAAAAAGTAATAGTCGTTTGAGAACTTCAACCTGACTAGCTTCAGTAGTCTCATGGTTTTGAGGTTCCTCCCCCTCAACATGTGCTTCCTTCTCGGATTCTCTAGACTCAGGTATTTGGTCATGATCCACAAGATAATCTCTGATCTCTCCAGCATACTCTTGCCTTTCCAGCTGAAAGGCAATTTGCATCCTCTCTTCAGCAGAGGGAATTAACTCAGGAACTGACTGTTCCACAGGCAGTTCTTCCAGATTTTCATGCTCAATAGTAGGGAGATCCTCATCTATAGGATCTGTCTCTATCATTTCTTGTTGTTCTAAGTCAGTAAAAAACAATTCTCTTGCATCCTTAGGACGAGGTTCAGGATTTACATCCTCACCAGAAGCAGGAGTTTCTTCTTCTCTAGTAGTAACTGAAGGATATACAATCCTTTCTTTTTCAACAACAACTTCTTCTCTATGAGGTACTTCACCAGGAACATCATCACAAACAGCAGTCCTTTCCCTTTCAACAGGGGCTATTTCCCTTGGAGATAAAACAACTTCTTCTCTATGTGGTGCATCATCTTCCTCTCCCTCTTCTTCTTCATCAACTGAATATTCAACCACTTCATATGGTTCCAAACCAGGATCAGTAATATTTTTAGGCCTTATTGGATAATCAATCGGATTGAACATTTTATAAAATTGATCATTATCCTCAACCCATTGCTTCTTCCAGGGGTTCCAGCTAATTTTCATCCTTCTAATGATAGGATTAGATAGGCAGAACTCAAAATCTTCTATCTTCTCTTCATTTGGTCCAAAAACTCCTTTTTCAACTATTATGGCCGAAATCATCATTATGTATAACAAGGAGGTGTATATTGAGGTGACTTTGATCAGTTCACTCATATGATTGATACCATATTTGCATAAGTTGATCTTGTGGCCATTCTTCAACAGATACACCATGAACACATCCTGATACTTCATAACTACAATGTCTCCTTTCCTGGGACAAATCAGATTCTGAATAAACATGAATAGAAGACTGGTTTCTCCATCTAGTTCTGCAGCTATAGCTCTTCGCTTGGTGCCATTACCAGTTAAGGTTTCCAAGGAACTTTCTAGATATAAAAATTCAGAATATGGAGGAGGGCCTCTCTGGTAGTCATCATAGATTCCTTCATGAGGAATCCTTAAGCATGCAACCCATAACCTTGAGGTAAACGAGAATTTCTGACCATTGATCCAACTGGTCATCATAAAGATTTCTCCAGCATCAAAATAGAACTTTATATACTGGTAGAACTAAGATACCAACCTCGGATAAATCAGTCTATCTTTTATGGAAAACCATTCAAACCAACCTTGATCTCTTAAAACTTTCAACACTAGCGACTTGCTTGAAACCAACCATTCAGGGCAAATTTATTTCTCTGGAGTTACATTGCGGCTTACAAGATTTGGATTTAGGGGTCCTTCAGGATCTATTCTCGGTCTCATTCTCTGCTTCTTAGAGCGGAACTTCTCAGACGAGGGTGAAGACGGACGGTTCATCCTTGGCATCCACTAATGGATCTGGAAAAAGAGTGAACGAGGTTCTCAATGTAAGAAGGTTCGAGAGAGAAAAGGCAGGAAAGAGTTCGTATGAGAAATCAAGTGAAAAATCCTTATGTTTTATCATTTGGAATGTCAAGCATCATAAAAATAAAAACGCGGGAAATGAAATAGTGGTGAAATAATAATTACAACAATACGGGTTAAAATAATAATATTAATAATATTCATGGTGAGATAGTGATCACTCATCACTGTGCGATGAAAAATAGTTATCATAGTGAGACAATTAAAGGTCGTCACGGTGAGACAGTGACTATCCTATACAATCACGGTGAGACAGTGAGGGGACAGACTATGAGCATAAAGTCTTAACTGTGAGACCATAAGCATGAAACAGTAAACATGAAACCTTAAACTAAAATTAAGTAGAGTATTGAACATTAAAATTAGAAATATATCTATTTAAGATTAATAATGCCAAGATCGTGTATGATGTAGTCTAATCTTTCAGAATTTAATGGTTTAGTGAATATATCAGCATGTTTATATTCAGTAACAATGAATTCCAATGTGATATCTCTTTTTTGATAGTGATCCCTCAAAAAGTGATGTCTTACATCAATATGTTTTGTCCTAGAATGTGAAACAAGATTCTTTGAATTGTTAATAGCACTTGTGTTGTCACAATTTATTGGTACATGTCTGAATTGGTATCCATAGTCTAGTAATGTGTGTTTCATCTACAAAATTTGTGAACAACAACTGCCAGCAGCTATGTACTCAACTTCTGCAGTAGATAATGCAACAGAATTTTGTTTCTTACTACACCATGATACTAGTGACTTGCCTAAAAGGTGACATGTTCCATAGGTGCTTCTTTTATCTAACTTACATCCAGAAAAATCAACATCAGAATAACTTACCAGTTCAAATGATTGACCTTCTGGATAGAATAGTCCTAAATTTGGAGTATGTTTGAGGTATTTGAAAATTATTTTTACAGCATTCAAATGTGACTCCTTAGGGTTTTCTTGAAAACAATCACACATACACACACTAAACATAATATCAGGTTGACTAGAAGTCTAATAGAGTAGACTTCCAGTCATTCCTCTATAAGTGGTTTGATCAACAGATTTACCATCATCATCAAGATCCAACTTACAGGTGGTACTCATTGGAGTGTCACTAATTTTTGTGCTATCCAATCCAAAACATTTTAAAAGATCTCTAGTATATTTACTTTGATTAAAAAATAATTCCATTATCATTTTGAAAAATTTGAAGTCCACGGAAAAGTTTGAGTTCTCCCATTAAACTCATTTCAAATTCATTTTTCATCATTTTAGAAAAATCAATACATAATGTGGTTTTTGAAGATCGAAAAATAATATCATCTACATAAATTTGAACAACTAAAACATCTTTTGAAATTAGTTTTATAAAAAGAGTAGGATCAGCTATCCCTTTTATAAAACCTTTTGAAATTAAAAAAGTACTTAATCTGTCATACGAAGCTCTTAGACCTTGCTTTAAACCATATAAATCTTTTGATAGTTTTAAAATAAGATTTGGAAAATGGGGGTTTGTAAATCCAGGTGGTTGTTCAACAAAAACATTCTCAGCTATAAATCCATTTAGGAATGCACTTTTGACATCCATTTGATATAGTTTGAAATTTAGATGTGCAACATATGCAAGTAAGATCCTAATAGTTCTAATCTGGCTACTGGAGAAAAAGTCTCCTCATAGTCAATTCCTTCAACTTTACTATAGACTTGTGCAACTATACTCTCTTTATTTCTAATTATATTTCCAGATTCATCTACATTATTCCTAAACACCCATTTAGTGCCTATTTTGAATGTGTTCTTAGGTATTTCAACAAGTTTCCACACTTTGTTTATTTCAAATTGACTGAGTTCTTCTTGCATAGAAATTACCCAAAATTCATCATTAATATCATCATCAATGTTTTTAGGTTCAATCTGTGAATAGAAGGCTTGATGTTCAACCTGATTTCTAAGAGAAGCTCTAGTCTGTGTCCTTCTATCAAGGATTCCTACAACAGCATATAAAGGATTATTCTTTTGAATCCTAGTTGATCCAGTAATGGTAGGGCTAGAAATTTCAGGTTCTTTTTTAGATTCGGGTTCATCAGAAGCAGATTCTAGGATAAGTCCAGAACTGGATGTTTTTACAGCAGGTTCATTGATTTTATCAATAAGGTTCAAAACAGATAAATCATCTTCAAGATTTTTAAGAGAGTTTTTGGGATCATGTGGATCGGTTCCACAAAATTTGATGTGAAAATATTCTTCCGCACACTTGGTTCTTTTATTGAAAACTCTATAGGCTTTTCTAGTTAAATAATAACCAAGGAAAATTCCTTCATCACTCTTTGAAGCAAACTTGTCAAGATTATCCTTTGTATTGAGAACAAAACATTGCAGCCAAAGACTCTAAAGTAATTAACATTAGGTTTTCTATTATTCCAAAGTTCATAAGGTTTCTTCTTGAGAACAGGTCTGATTAAGACTCTATAAATGATATAACAAGCTGTATTCACAGCTTCATCCCAAAAGTAAATAGGCAGGTCATATTCATTAAGCATGGTTCTTTCTATTTCTTAAAGGGTTCTATTTCTTCTTTCTACTACACCATTCTGCTGAGGTGTCCTAGGAGTAGAAAATTGGTGAGTATAGCCATTGTGTGAGAAAAAAGATTCAAAGTTTTTATTTTCAAACTCACGGCCATGATCACTTCTTAATGTTCTGATCTTAAGTCCACTAAGATTTTCTACAGACTTGGAGTATTTAAAAAAGTAAGAAAAAGCTTCACTTTTTTTAGCTAAGTAGTATACCCAAGTATATCTTGAAAAGTAATCTACTAGAACATAGACATAGTGCTTCCCACTTAATCTAGAAACTCTAGATGGTCCAAAAAAGTCCATGTGAACCAACTCGAGAGGTTGAGAAGTTGAAACTTCATTCTTTGTTTTGAAAGAGACTTTATGTTGCTTTCCCTTTTGACATGGATTACAAACTTTGTTATTTGGAAACAAAAGTTTGGGAAAGTCTCTAACGATGTTCTTCCTAGTTAGTTTTATAAGTGAATGTACGTTACAGTGTCCTAGTCTTCTATGCCATAACCAAGACTCTTTATGAAAAGTATTTAAACAGGTAATATTTTGCTTAGATAAAGAATTTAAATCAACAACATAAACATTTCCCTTTCTTAAAGCAGAAAATATTAAAACATTTTTAGAATTAAAGACATTACAAGAATCATTTTCAAACTTAACATTAAAGCCATCATCACATAATTGAGAAATACTTAACAGATTGTATTTCAGTCCATCAACAAATAAACCATTCGAAATTACAACCGAATCAGTGTTACCAATTTTGCCAAGGTCGATGATCTTTCCTTTAGAATTATCACCAAAGGTGACATAGCCTCCATCAGTCTTTATTAGACTCTTGAAGCATGAGTAGTCTCTAGACATATGTCTTGAACATCAACTGTCCAAGTACCATGTCTTCTCATGGGAACTCTTCAAACAGGTATCCTACAAAATAGATTTAGATGGGAAATAACTTTGGTACCCAGATCTTCTTGGGTCCAGACAGGTTAGCAATCAAAGATTTTGGTACCTAATTTTGTCTTATGGGTCTCATATAACTTGCAGAATCAATAGAATTTGAAAAGTAAACATTACATGATCTATAACTATGTGAATAACTAGTTGAACGTTATGAATTTCTAGAACTAGAACTTGTAGTATTCTGTCCATATTCAGGAATAAATCTATTCTTTGTAATTTTTCTCTATCCAGGTTTGTAGCCTATTCCAGTAGTGTATTTCAGTGCAACTTACTTTCCTAGCATTTGAGTAAGTGTATCTTTTCCATTTGAAATTTTTTCTAAGTCCTTTCTAAGCTATTCATTAGATAGTTTCAGTTTTGTATTTTCCATTAACAATTAAGCATTTTTCTCTTTATCTATATCAAGTGCAGATTTAGCGTTTGAAGTGAGAGAATACTGTTTCTTTAAGACTTATATTTGTCTTTATGTTCATTACATGTTTCTTCCAGTAGATCACAATATTCAAGCAGTTCATCTTTAGTCATATTTTCAGAATCAGAATCAGATTCTGCATCATCTCCAGAATAATAAGAGTTTAAATCAGGAGTATGTAAGGTTACCTCAGATGTGTTGGTCATGAAACACATATTAGCATGATTCCTTTCAGAATCAGAAGTTTCAGGTTCACTAGAGCTATCTTCTGAAGCACTCCTGGAATTTTTCATTGCTCTCTTGTACTTACTATCCTTGTAGTCGTGTTTCATTTTTAATTTCAGCTTTGGACAGTCTGCTTTGACGTGTCCTTTTCTCTTGCACTCATAGGAAACAACGTCATCAGTTTTGTCAGCTTTCATCTAGTCCTTCTTTTAATGTCCTTTATTGTCATAAATTCCTTTGTAGTTTGTTTTTCTGAAGAATTTATTCTTCCTATAGAATTTCATGAATCTTCTGGCTAGGTGAGCCATTTCATAATCAGAGTCAGAGTCTGACTCTTCACTTGTTGAGCAGTCAGTGGATACTTGAACTTTTTCTTTGTCCTTGCTCTTAGAGGCAGTAGTCTTGAAAGCCACTGATTTCCTTTTTGGTTCATCATCTTCATCATTATTTACCTTTAGTTCTTCTTCATACATCATTAGTTTACCAATAAGCTCTTTGACAGGCAAAGCTCCAATGTCACACGACTCTCTGATTGAAATAGATGTGCCTCTCCATCAGTATGGTAGACATCTCAATATCCTCATGATTTGTTCCTTAGCTGGAACACTCTTTCCAAGTGAGCTCATTGTGTTGACTATCTCATTGAACCTAAGATACATATCAGAAATATGTTCATCAGCTTTCATCTTAAAATTATCATATTTGATAGTGTAAGTATTTAATCTCATTTCATTATCATTTATAGTTATATTATGAGAAACACCCAAGGTATCCCATATTTCAAAAGCAGTTTTGCAAGAATAAAATATGTTAAACTCCTCATCTCCTAAAGCACAGTATAAAGCATTCATAGCTTTATAGTTATTATTGTAGGCAGCCTTTGTAGGTTCATCCCAAGTAGTTCTTTCCGTTTCTGGAATTTTGTATTGAGACTCTATAGCAGTCCAAATATCAATACCCATACTTTCCAAATGTATTTTCATTTTGAGCTTCCACTGGGTATAGTTAGTACCATTGAAGAAAGGTGGTCGGTTAGTAGTAGCACCGACTAGTTTATTATCTATTACTAGATTTTAGAAAATAGATAAAATTTAGAACAAACAGAAGTTTAAGATCATTAAAGATACATCTAAAATCACAGTTGAATAAAAAACAGAATGTTTTGAAAACTTTTAGCAACAACAACAATAAACAATCCTCTGATACCAAATGTTGGTCGGAGTGGATACTCAAGAAGGGGGTGAATTGAGTTCCAATTAAAATTTCTATTATAAAGAATTTCTATAAAAAATCACCCAATTTATAAAACAAGTTAAACTATAGTGAATTTATGCAGATTGTAAATGTTCAGTTAGCTTCTCAAAGACTGATTAGTTCTCAGTCAATCTAATAATTGTATTAAACTAACTTTTGAGGATGACCTATTGGTTCACAACAAGCATAAACACTTTCTACATTAACTATCAAAGCGACTTTAAAATAGTTTTGAATTTCAAAGTAATAAGCAGCGGAATATAAATCTAATATGGTAAATAGTTAACTTAAACAAAATGCACATCAATGATAACCAAGAGGCTCAGTATCTAGACGAGACTTAGTCCTCTGAATTTTATATAAAAGTGATCCACACCCTGGATCGGGGTTAACAACAGTCCAAGACTGTCCAAGCCATGTAGGGACCTCTACAACTGTTTTTCATGGGAAACAAAACAAATGACCAGGCCACACAAGGACCTCTTCTACAGTTGTCGTGGGAATACAAGAGTAAGTAAGTTGGGTGTAAGGATTTGATATCCTCCAGTTCAGCACACGAGACAGTGTGTGCGTAAAGTAAACAGAGTACGCACACTACTTGAATTGTAAATAAATAATCACACAGAGAGTGTATAATGATGTTTAGAAAATCTTTGGTGATTAGCAGTGCAGCTTTGGACTCGTTGGATTCAGCAGAAAAACTTTTGGGTTCTTCTCTGGTTTTTCTGTTGAAAAAAAGAGTGTCGTGGCTCTTCTTGTGTTCTTCAGTAGTGTCGGGTTGCAGTCATAAGTGTTCTTGAATGTCTTGCAATCCCTTCATTGGTTATGCTCATAATTGTTCTTCTTGTTCAGTACCGGACAGTCAGGTTCGCGCGTATGTATGTTCTTCTTGTACGCACTTTTCTCCCACACTTTCACGTTCCTTTTTGTTTTTTCACCGCCACTCGTGTACAGGAGATTGATCTTCCTTATATTCTGCCAGCTCTGGCAGTAGGAATGATTTTATTTCCATAGTTATGAGGTACGGTCTCTTGACAAAGCAACTGATATAATTAAATATCATTAAATTCATTAAACGTAACAAATATGACCGTTAGTATTATTTAAATAATATTGACAGAAAGGTTTGGAAATGGTGTGACAGTGATTATGTAAACCGGTGTCTTCTTCACGGTATGTTCGTCATGGTAGGTGCTTCATGGTAGGTGCCTAACAGTATGTGCTTCACGGTGTGAGATTCACGGTATCGGGGTCACGGTGAGTCCTTCACGGTGTTAGGGTCATGGTGAGTTCTTCACGGTGTCTGGGTCACGGTGAGTCCTTCACGGTGAGTCATGGTCACGGTGTCAGTACTTAAGCTTCACAGTGTCTGTCTCACAAACAGTGTGTCTTACTGTGTCAGGCATCATGGTGTCTCTGTACTTAGACAAATATCTGTATTTAGACTTAAATAGTAACATACAAAATTTGAATTAAGCTTTAACCATTAAAGAGTAAGAGAACATAAAATATAAATTTAGAGGCTTGATAAAGTAAGTGAGATACATGATTATACAAATGATCTGTAAATAAGAATTGGCAGTAATGAGATGTGCGATCATGAAAACATGAATTAGTGAGATTTGAGATCTCTATCAAGATATTCAATTAAGATTGAAAGTAACACAGAAATAGGATTTGTGATTATAATTGAGATATGAGCAATATTAGAATTTGTGATCATTAAAACATGATTAATATATGAGGAGTCCAACAATTCTTTTGTCCTTTATTTTAATTTACATCTTATTATTTTTGGATATGTTTTTCAATATCCTTATTTATGTAAATTTAATTTCCAAGTGATGAGATACCATTTTCTCTCTCATCAACTAATTTTTTGAATTTTAAAGTGACGTCGTTAGGATGTCGAATTTTCGAAAAGGAATATCTTAACTCAATTTAAATTGTTTGGGTTTAACTTGTATTCCTTGAATATGTCATTCAATGAATATGTTTGAATGACTCTGATTGTTTTACACTTAATATACACCTATATTGGGTCTATTTATATTAGTCACACATAATTGTTTAATTGGTTTATCCTTAATCTAAGGATACTATCATTGTATGGGACATCGTCTCAATCCCCTTTCATTAAGGCATATTTTGTTTTATACACAACATTATTTTATACGGTGTATAAACCCCTTTTAATTTTACTGTTGTTAAAAAGTAATCTTTTTGTACGAAGCATTTTACTAAACGAAAAAAGGAATGTTTTGTCTTACGTATGCGGGGACAATGACATTTCCGCCGCCGGGACCATTATTTGATTTTCGGCTTCCTATACAAGCCATAACCTTTTTTTAAATGAAAAATAAATACCATGTTTTACTTTGGTATTGAAAATTGTTTTGATAATGTCTTGATTATATCAAAGTGTTTTTGATATCTTGTGATTTAAATGTGGAAATGTTATGTTTACTTTATGCATGTTTTATGTGATATGATTATGTTATGGTTATTGGGCATTGTTTATGAAGACGGGTGGTTCAATGATAAACTATGGGTGGGTGATCCCGTGAAAGCTCTCCAATGCATTGGGTAATGTGAAGGAGTAAAACGCTACGGTTTCCCTAAAGAGATTTAGGGAATATACTGTTAAGGGTATTCCAAACGTAAACATGAGGGTTACTCCCTATGTAAGAATGTTATGAATGCCTCAAGTTACCTTTATGTCTTATGATTTCAATGAGTTATTCATAAATCATATGATTTAATGAGGTATGATAAAGTGATTATGTTTTTGAGTAAAGTATGATTTATTTAATTCTTATGTATACATGGACTGTTGTTATCCTTCGGTATTGTTATAACCCTTACTAATATTTTTATGCTCATCCCATGTTTTTGAAATGTTTTTCATTGGACATAATGTGGAATAGGGTCATGGATGGGATCAAGGAAATGTCATCCTATCTAAAACAAGGAACTAGACATGACTCTTTTGTTGATGAGTTTTTATTTTGTGAAAAAATTGAAACTAAGTAGATGTGTCTACTTTGTAATCTTTTAGAGGTTATAGTTATGTCCTAATTCTAAAAAACTCAAAACCTGAAAAGATCCTCAATGTGAATTATTCAATTTAATTCAAGATTAAGTAATTTTTTAAGGCCAGGTCCTTATTGTTGGTATCAATGGTCAGTTTAGACAACTTTAGAGGTTAGGGTATTCTTTAAGCACAAGTGACATTATAATAATGGTTAGGATTTTAGAAAGAGTCATAGTTTTAGATAAAGTGAATGAGTTTAAGATAACATTAATAGTTTTATCTTAATATTTACCCTCCTCATAAGATATTACATGATGATTATAATGATATACTCACACTGATTTTTTTTTGGTTTTAGTAAATGGATGGATCTAGCAGGCACAAAGTAATAGTGGATGGGAAGAAAACTGTGACGGTTTTCTGAAAGAACAATTGAATGATATGGGGGTTGCAATAAGAACTCTTGTGGTTATTCTCAACCAACTATCAATATACATGATTAACCACTTGAACCTTGGTGAGTTCTCGAATTCATCATGTACAAGATAACCAACTCGATGTGGATGTTCAGGTAATAAATATAAAGGTAACCATTGGGGTTTATATAATCCTTAATTTTTATGTAATTAGTGATACTATATGTTATGATGGAAAATGAAATACAAGAGATAAACATGATGTTAAATTACGTTATGGTTATATTTGATGACTTTATCTCTTTTTGGGGAATGTTTTAAGAATTATATAGTTTTGGAAAAAGGGACAACACACAGACTGTGTGACAACCCGTCGCGTTGGATGAAGCTGCGGGAATTGAACCCACAACTAAAGTGCAACTGGTATTTATCACCTACCACTGGACTACATGAAGTCCCTGGTTAGTTTGACTAATTCTTTTTAGTTAGATGATTTTATGAATCAAGAGTAAGTTAATTTTGGGTTCTCTAGGGAAATGATTAACCTATCATGGAGGATATTTGATAAGGTTAATTACTTTTCAGTATGAGACTTTAAGAGTAACTGATGTTATTTTGGAGATAAATGTTAAGATTTATTTTGGAAGACTATGTGATTAAATCCTTCAGAGATTTGGGTTTCAATCTTAGTCCGGTTTAAATTTAAGAATGTTATGGACAATTGTTTCTCGAATGGTCTTTGTTTAACTTTGGTTTTTGTTGGACAAATTTTGGAGATTATGAATAGATTTTCTTTTTATCAAGGATTATCCTTTTTGGGTATTATCTAACCTTGTACAAATAAAATTTCGTTTTGGTTTTGGTCTAAAGACATGGTAAATATATAGTTCTCTTTTGTGGATTAGGTGATTCTCTATAATTTGATTATAGCGCTCATAATGTGAACATGTCATCCTAAATTCTCGTCTTTTTGAGAAAATATGAGTTTGTGTAAGAAATTGAGAAAAAGTTGAAAGTCAACATGATAAGTAATTATGTTTCCTTAAGTTTTAGTTAAGCTCATAAATAAATTTCTCAATGAAAAGTAAGTTAAAAAAATGTTTTCTGTTAATTTTTCCTACTGGGGAATCAAATACCATTTAACCCATCACATTTTTGTGATTTTCCGGTGGTTAACT
This sequence comes from Viscum album, assembly GCA_963277665.1. Taxonomy (NCBI): domain Eukaryota; kingdom Viridiplantae; phylum Streptophyta; class Magnoliopsida; order Santalales; family Viscaceae; genus Viscum; species Viscum album. The sequence goes on along the minus strand of OY728127.1, from coordinate 1,204,793,637 downwards.
TTCTCTTAAACATGTTTTCTATCACTCTCCCTCAGAACATGACCCTTTGTTTTTTCTTCAATATCAATGTTTTTCCACATATAATCCTAGTATGGGTTAACTCGGGTAACCTTTGTACTTCGCTTTCTTTCATTTAAGGTGATTTTTTTACTGTCTCTTGTTCCGATGTGGGACTTTCAATGAAGTTTTCGAGCCCAATTTTAAAATTTGGAGGACGTAATTCCCAAAAGGGGGGAAGGATGTAACATCCCAAGTAAATAAAGAATATGACATTATCTTATTTGTTAATATTTGCGAATAAAATATCAATATTACTTCAAAGGGAATTCTATGCTCGATGGCATACCCAACATGCAACAACAAATTTCTTTGAAATCTTACGTTGCACACTAATAATATAATAATATTATTTTAAATGGTAGATAACGCCTAGCCATTGTAATGGCAGGAATGAACATAACTAACAAAAAAATGATTTTATATGTTTTTCAAATATTTCTACATTTATTCAGTAAATGTTAGATGCTTAAAATGCGAATGAATCCAAGTTTAAGCGTAAATATTCTAATATTTTTTAAAAGGTCAATTAACTGCCTTTTAATGGAGAACCCTTTTGAAATCCACTTTTTGAAAATTTTAAAAGTTATATTTGACAAATTAATTTTTTTTAGAATCGGGACATCAAAATTTACTTTGTATATTTTTTTTTGGATTTTTCTAATAAAGTTCATTTTTTAAATGAAGTGTAAAATGTTGTATTTTAATTCAAAACCTCCTTTTAGTCTAATTAATTTATATGGTATGATTATATTTTTAATTCGTTTTAAATTTTAATTAAAATATATTTTTACCATTAAATCCAATGGTGGTCTTTTGAATTAATTTCACTTTGAAATTGGACATAAACAAGTGTTAATCTTTAAATATATATTGTTTCTTAAAAACATGCTATTTGTTTTGACAGCGGGAATTGATTATAAAATAAATTATTTCAATATATATGTTTTGAATTTCGTAAAATTGATATCATTTTTGAATTTGGAATAACAAATATAGATTAGGGTGAATTTTTGGATTATTTCTGACAAATGTTCATTTTCAATGAATAGTGAAAAATACATCATTTTAATTCCAAACTTCCCTTTCATCCAAATTATTTATATTGATTTATTGTCATTTTAATTGGTTTTAAAATGTAATTTTATCATGTTTTTATCATTTAATACAATTTTAGTCATTGGATGTAATTTTACTTTTAAATTGGATGTAAAAACATATCAATCTTTTGATAGATTTTACTTCATAAAAACTCGTCTTTGGTTTTGACAACTATAATTATTATAGACTAATTTCTACAATTTTTGTGTTTTTAATTTGATAAAATGGATTCCATATTTGGAATTAGGAGGTTCAAATTATGTAATTAAGACTCTTTTGTTTTTGGACATTATGAATAGTAACGACGGTAATTATCATTAATTATAATGTTTAATTAGTAACCTGGTAGTTAAGGGTAATAAAATAATACCGTAAAAATATAAAATGACCCCAAAATATGTCCTAATTCTACTGGTGGTGTCATGGCCGACCATGGTATGCCTTGTTCCATCCTTGGGACCCCATGGAATCACATTAGGGTGATAGTGACCTTTTATCATATTTTTTTTAAAGAAAGGAAAATGTAACCAAATTATGTAACACCTAAGTAAAACAATTTTAATTTTGTCTACATAAATTATCTCTTAGAATATAATTATTCATTGGAAAGATAAAAATATTTCATACATCATAGTAGTTTTTTTTATAATTTTTAGACATTATATAAAGTAATTTATTTATGACACCATGATGATGCAGTGATTATCTCATTAATGAACAATTTAAATAAAATGAAAAGATTAGGTAAAATAAAAGACATACAATTGAATAAAACCTATTAAATTGGTGGATTTTGAACCCTTATCACCTTACCCTAGAAATATATAATTGTGGTACCATTAAAATCCTAAAATCATTTTATAATAAAGAAACTTTTCATGACATTCCAAGAGTGACCATCCTCCCTCTTATAAAAGGCCCCCACCTCTACCCCCTTACCCACACTTCTCAAGCCTTTGGAATGGCCAAATTCTACACATTTTATCTCTCCACATCCCTCTCTTAATCATATAGGCCTTACATTAGGTAGAAAGATCTTCATGAAACCCTTTTGGTTCAATCCAAGGGAAGTTAGCTGATATAACGGTAATGCCTTCTCTTATGTTCTTTTGTTTGATTTTGCTTCTCCAACCCCATAAACTCTTTTTATTACTTTATTTTGTAACAACAACAGTATCTTAAATATAATAGGATGTTTTTATGAGAAGTATTTGTGCTACAGTTATACACACATCCATTAAATGGTTAAAGAACATACTGTTTTTGTGGGTGGTGAATTACTGCCTCACGAAACAATGATTGCTCAATCTTATTTTAACACCTCTCATGGTGGCCATTATGATGTAACTGTATTTTATATATGATATATATGGTATCTATGTTTTCTATATGTTTCATTATTTTATTTTTGAAACATACCTTTATACTTTGCATGTTGTGCAGATGCGATAATTTCATATGAGGAATTGTGGACTACCGCCACCACAAGTGATGTGACTCGTTCAAGAAACTAATGGAATGTATAAGGAATGAAATTAATGAACTTATGTGGCCTATATAACATATATATTATACTAAAATTATAATATATATATATATATATCTCAATTATTTTTAATTCCATTAATATGACAGAGAAATGAAAGAAGCATTCATGCGTACGTACGACCTACCGACTCCATGAACGCTGCATTTCATTTCTTTTTATATCCAAATGTTATGGAATAGTATAAAATGAATATGTAATGGATATATATGATATTTAAATAATTATTATTATTCTGGAGATGATGTTCTTATAACTACAAGGACAATTCTTTTCAAACAAGTTCATTTTTGACTCATGTAGCAAACAGCGACAAAAACATTAGATATGAACTCAAGTAATTAAATAATAATTATAACATTATAAAATGTAATATGAATTGAATAATAATAATTAAATTAGTTCCTTAATCAACTATAAATTTACAATATTTTACTATTCAGTAATATAAAGAATCGAACATGACAAGTCAGACTTGAGGTAAGGGATCCTACCTCTCTCTTTCTTTTTAAGTACTCTATTTTATGTCACTTATTTTAATCTCATATTTCTTATGATGGGGGATGCTATTTTATATTCCTCTTACTGTAATTTTTATTTTCATATGATGAGGTACCCTATTTGATCTCATCAATACATATTTGGAGGTTTTATGTGGTGTCGTTATGCTGCCGAAATTTCATAAGGGGATTTCTTATCTCACATTTAATTCCCGGAGATTTACATTGTTTGACACTTATTTATTGAAAGTGGTGTATTGTTTACTTCTATTTGATATATATTATCATGATTCTGTTTATATTATTGGTGTTTTGTAATTCATTTGGTGGTAATTATCTTTTGGTCATACGACTCGATTGATTACAACAAGGTAAGAGGTTTTTATCTCACGTTTTTATTCCCGTGAGATTCATGCTACATTTGCTACAATTTACTTTTGTATGGTGTATGTACTGCCAACTATTATACTATTTTTATAATATACTCTCATTTATGGGTATTTAAATCTTCATTGTATGACCCTTCCTTCATGGGGTGTACGTTTCAAAAGTTACAGAAATCGGTATGGGAGGCTTTGACCATCCTCTTTTTTAAAGACTTCTTTTGTCATGTCTTTTAATTTACATCTTATTATGTGGGGATATCTTTTTCTATATCCTTATTTATGTAAATTTAATTTCCATGTGATGAGATACCATTTTCTATCTCATCATCTATTTTTTTGAATTTTAAAGTGACATCATTAGGTTGTCGGATTTTTGCAAAGGAACATCTTAACTCAATTTCAATTCTTTGGGTTAAACATGTAATCCTTGAATTTGTATTTCTATGAATATGTGGGAATGACAATGATTGTTTTACACTTAATATCCACTTATATTGGGTGTATTTATATTTGTCACACATAATTATGTAATTGGTTTATCCTTAATCTAATGGTACTGTCTTTGTATGGGACTTCGTATCAATATCCTTTCATTGTGACATATTTTGTTTTATACACAACTTTCTTTTATACAGTTTATAAACCCCTTTGACTTTTAATTTTATTCAAAAGTAATTTTTTTGGATGAAGCATTTTACTAAACGACAAAAGGAATGTTTTGTCTTACATATGCGAGGACAATGACTTCTCTGCCACCGTGACCATTATTTGAGTTTTGACTTTCTCTAAAAGCCATAACCTTTTTTTAATGAAAATTAAATTGCATGTTTTACTTTGGTATTGAAAATTGTTTTGATAATGTTTTTATTATATAAATGTGTTTCTGATATCTTGTGATTGAAATATGGAAATGTTATGTTTCCTTTATGCATGTTTTATATGATACAATTATGTTATGGTTCTTGTGCATTTTTTATGAAGACGGTTTGTTCCATGATAATCTAAGGGTGGGTGAGCCCGTGATAGCTCTCCAATGCATTGGGTAACATGAAGTAGTTAAACTCTATGGTTTCTCTGAAGAGATTTATCGAATATACCGTGATGGGTATTCCGTACGTAATCATGAGGGTTACTCCCTATGTAAGAATGTTATGAATGCCTCAAGTTAACATTATGTCTTATAATTTCTATGAGTTATTCATAAATCTTATGATTTAATGATGTATGTTAAAGTGCTTATGTTTTATGAGCAATGTATGATTTCTTTGATTCTTATGTATGCATGGACTAATGTTTTCATTCCGTATTGTTATAACCCTTACTGGGATTTTTATTGCTCATCCCATGTTTTTGAAATGTTTTTCATAGGACATAAAGTGGAATAGGGTCAAGGATGGGATCAAGGTAATGTCATGCTGTCTAAAACATGGAACTAGACATGACTCTTTTGTTCAATAGTTTTTAATTTGTGAAAAATGGCAACTGGGTAGATGTGTCTACTTTATAATCATTGAGATGTAATAGTTATGCCCTAATTCTCTAAAACTATAAACCTGAAAAGATCATCAATGTGAATTATTCAATTTAATTCATGAATAAGTAATTTTTTAAGTCCAGGTCCTTATAATCCATCCTACAGAAAATGAAATCACCGCACATGCGTACATACTAAATAGCGTCTCCACGCCGTGGAGTAATCTGTTTTTCCAACACCACCTTACCCGAATGGGTATAATAGTGTAAATAATAACTATATATAGTTATTATAATATCATACTGATTCAGAGATATAATACCATCCACTCTAATTAAATTCAATAATTATGGGAATGATATCATTGCTCGTGCGTAAGTACAGACTATCGTCTACACGACGCGATGAGATTCATTCTCCATGTTAACCATTCAAGAATGATTATAAAGTATATATGATGAATAATAATGAAATATATGACATGATAAATCTACTATATTTATGTATATATATATATATATATATATATATTTCATCTACTTACTTCCATTCAAGTCAATAAAGAATGGAAAACAACGTTCATGCGTACGTACGGCCTACCGTCTCCATGAACGGTGTGTTTCATTTCATTTATCTATCTATTATATATATATATACTGAATATATATGATATATAAATCATTTTTTACATTATGAAAGTAAGAAAATCATTATATAAGTAATAATAATAACAAGAACAACAATTCCAAACACGTACGATAAATAAAACGATTTTACCATAAACACTACTTTAACATTGAATTTTCAAAAGAACGGGTAATAAAAAGTCATAAGATAACCATATATGACATCATAACAGTGAATATGATTCTGTAGTAAGTCAATGACATTATTTAAATCATTTTACAGGAGGTTTGGATACATATGAATCATATCAGGCATAAGGTAAGGGATAACTTTTCCAATGTCGTTTTTATCCGAGATTATTTATTCGTAACTATTTACTGGGGTTATATTTATCATCCATGTACATGATTTATATAAATGGAATCATGTATTTTTAATGTCCTTTTTACCCATTTTTGACTTTTACTACATGGTATGTATGGAATCTTTCTTTTGTTTACCATACGAGGTACTTTATGACATTACGGGCAAAAGTATGAGAAGAATGTTTTTTTAACGTCTACAACATGAAAGGATTTTTATAGTTTTATAAAGCCTTATTTTCATGAAGCTTCCTCCAAAATATATCATAACTATTTTCAATAAAATCCTTTTCTTTTAAAAATTTCATGACATTTTTTGAAAAGAAAATGATTTTGAAGAAGAAAGGAAATTTTCCCCACGAATTAATTTCAAGTGTTTTATCAAAACCATTTTCCATCTAAGATGACATTATTTCATATGTGTATGTTTCAAGTATAATGTCTCTATGATTTACATGGTTTCAATTTTCTTATTATGAAATGATATCCATTTCTTTTATATGGATTATGTGATGAAGGTATGATGTTTATGAAACCCATTTTAGTTGTTGGGTTATTATGAATGATGTATGTTTATTTTGTGGCACAAGTAAGAATGATTTCATTATGAGATGGGTGGGACCTATATCTCCCTTAAATTCATTGGGTAAAGATTTATATCTCATGATATAGACATGGTTGGAATGTAAAGTTAATCTGGTTCAGTGATACAAGACTGGAACGAGGAGTGAACTCTATTTAGAAAGGGACTTTGTCCACTAAGATGGTCATAGAAAAAGTGACTTGGCTACTATGGAAATCATAACATCAACTTAATGGATGTCACAATTACATGTTTTATTCCCATTATAGTTTATCATGATTAATTTTCCATTATGATCTATTCCTTATGTACTTCCAAGATTTATGTCGTTCCCCATGATTTTGATGTTTAGATATTATGTTCATGTTTTTTTTTCATTCAAATGGTTATGGATTGTTTTATGCACTCTAGGTTTACTGTTACTGAGCATTTTAGCTCACCCTTTATATGTTTTAATTTCACCATGATTTAAAGATAGGTTTTAGGTAAGAAAACAAAAGGGGAAGATCTTTATTGGAGATGTTGAAGATCTTTCACCACGATTAGAAAATTATATTCCGAGTTTCCAAAGACACTAAACTATTACGATCCTTATGTGTCTGTTTTTGTTATGTATTAAGTATTCCGCAAAATTAATCTAATGTCCATGTATGTCAAGATTTGGGTATCTACCTATCACCCTAATCTACCCATACTCTATTGTCGGGGAAGTACTTCAGGCACTGGTGGTATGAGGAGGGGACCACTGTAAGAAAATGAATCCCAGATCAATCTAGGAGAACATTTTAGGTGGTATCCTATTAGATTAACATGGGATTTGTGATTTATATAAATAAAAAACATGGAAATTAATCAAATGATTTAACATAGTTTCTACTCAATCCTTTCATAACCTAGGATTTTATGTCAAGTTGATTTAAAAATGCTTCTGTCAGTCCCATATTATGGAGCGTCCCAATTGGGATGAGGTTAATCCAAAAAACTATGCCTTCCATGATGGGGTGTATATATATGCCATTGAACTGGCTTATAGTGTATATATAGAGTACACTTAATAATGGATTCCACGTCTTCATAAAATAATGAGCTGATGACTTGGAATTCCCCTCGCTGGACCTCATTTGTATTATAGGAATCTATGGAAGCTGTCATTGCTTCAACCTGTAGAGGGATTTTAAGGGTTATTTTAAGGGATCCACACAATTATTTTTTCAATGGTAGGGACATGAGGATCAAGATACATGATGGTATGCCCATGTGGTTATTCAAGATAACATACACATGCACCAAATAATGTTTTTCCGGAAGGGGGTGCCTCATAATAGTGGGGAAACCTATGTTGTTGGATAAACAAATATGGTCATAAAAGGGCTAAAAATATCTTACTAATGAGTACATTAATTGTAAATAATAATTTTTGGCTGACTGTTAGTTGGATAAGGCCTTTCTCTAGGTATATTTAGCTGGTCAGAATATGTTCTTAGTTGATTTTCTCAGTTAACTAACACTATTTACTGAGGATGCATACTTGATAGAGAAGTCTTAAAGAAATGTGTCTTCTAATATCTTCACAAAACATTTTTCCCAGACTTAGTATTATTCAAATCTCAGTTTTAGATGATGGAATGCACATTCTGGATGCTCACATTTCTTCAACCGTTCTGTCGATGGAGTCAACTAGAGGCATCCAAGTGGTTTACTTGGAATCCTTCGTTAATGGGATTTGTGAATTGGTTTACTAGATCAATGGCATTCATAAAGGTGTATCTTTATCATAAATAGTGTATCCATCCATTGTAGGGATGATAGTGTTGGTGATTCCCAACTCAATTTTCATTAAATCATAGAGAGTATGAGGGTTCTTTAGAACTATCTTGGGAATCTCATTTTCATTGGGTTATGAGGTCTTGTATTTCATAGTATAAGTGATACTTGAAATAGTTTCCAAAATAGTGGATGGGGAATTCGTGATGACAATAGTATTTGATAGACTACCTAAGAGCATGAAAATGACTCCATGGGAATGAGAAAAAACTATATGGTCCAACTTGTCAACATATTTCTAGGTCCCATGGTTGTATGACTGCTTCCATTTTCCAAAGCTGTTAATGTTGTTTTTGAGGTTGGTAGAGATATGAAACACCAGTGATCAGTCATCTCACAATATAAACAAGTCATTATAGAGTTTTTCATAGAGGCAATATTTTAACACATAGAATTTATTAATGGTGTATCTAATGATCATGTGGAATGGGAAATGATCATGACAATCATTGCATCCATCTTTATAGGGCTTCTTACAATCTAGAGTCATTAAATTTACTTTCCCTAAGGAGAAAATGAAATATCATGGGTCATGTATATCCTTTAATGAATAAGACTAATCCCTTCAATATAGTAGGTGTGAACTGGGATCTAGTCCATAGAGAGGGGCTAGTACCAGATTTTCACATCTGTGTAGCCTCACATAGTGAGAAGGTGCCTACCAATTTTTTATTGGGAAAGGATATGAATAATAAAAATAACCGTAGAGAGGATCCACTAAAAATTTCTACAACAACTATAATAATTATGGGGTTTGGGGGTCTCTAACATTACAGATACAAAATTATCTTCTTTATACATCCTTCTCATGGGGGAAGTGAGAGGAAACTAGTGTGATTGTCTAGTCTGTTATAGGGATTCCTCCAAATGATGGTCTTTACTAGAAAATCATTCAAACCCACCCAGAATTTATCGGGTAACGATTTTATAGAACTCCCCAGTCCTAGAATAACCCAAAAACATTATTAGTAGCTTTTTTTGATTCAACGACATATTGAATGAGTGAGTGAGTCATTTCCCATGGTAAATAATGTCGAAAAATACCTTATTTGGCCTTTTTAACAAAACTATTAAGACATTCAATTATTATTTATGGTGGTGCTGAACATGTATTGTAACTATGTACTAAGGTCTTCCTAACCACAAATAGACATTATTGGAAGCTGGCTTTACGAGACCTATATTGGTCCATCCAAAATCAAAACAGAACCCCAAGTCTTGTAAGCCTCCTACTATTTTAGGTTTCCCAAAAAATGTCTAAACCATAATTTAAAATTTTATATGTCTTTAATTGGATCACCCATTCTATTTAATGTGGGAAATATAGGTTTCCCAATATCTGGGGGTGCTCAAATGTCTTTCCCCATTCATGGTATGACATTTAATCCAGAGGGATCGCCATCTATTATGTCTGAAGAGCCTCAAGTAATGTAGTGAGAGAATATATCTAGTTATCTTGGTGAGGTTACCTATCATGTCAAGGGCACCATACCTCCAATGTGTTCACATACTCATCGAATTGGTTAGGGTAATAGTTTGGGTCCTATGGAGGATAATTACACTTCTCTCGAGAGGGTTTGATGACTCATACATCAATCGCATTCCATATATGATGGCCTCTACCATACATATATTTGTGGGGATATCAAACTTGACTAGAGGAATCTATCTACGAGGGAAATATTGCACCTATGGATGATATATGAGGACTCGTGTTTCATTTCCATAATTTGGGTTCTACTCAAAAATAATTTTAGCGATGATCCTCTTATGATCCTCGAGCTACTATAGCATATTTTCTAACAATGACTCAATCAGTTTTTTTGGAAAAAATAAAATGGATAGGTGGTTTTGGAATTCTTAATATCTTTTCCATGATGTAACTGAGTGTACAATAATGTCACAATATAGGGATCCTATAGGCTACAAACCTACATCTGCTGACTATTTAGGACACCTATTGGAGGGTCCTTATAATATATGGCCTCTCATTGAGGTGTGATATCCCTATCATGATATGAGTCGGGGTCCGTATTTCCTATATCCCCTAAATGGTTGGGGAAATAGAAATGTTCCATAATGGTTCCAAAATGGGAGCACTCATCATTAGATAACAGGATAAGCTATTGTAAGATAGGGATGAAGTGGAGATAACTGTACTATACCAAACCTTATAAGTGTACGTGTGAAGATGCTTATTATTTTATTTTGTGGAGAACTAAAAGGATCATGATAGATGTCTATTGACAATTCATCAAAAACACACTAAATCAGGGTGTCAAATCACATGGTGTGTTCTAATATCAACCCTCCATCTCTACTAGTCGATAACATTGATGTTGTAAATGATTCCTAGATAGGACAAAAGTTGATAGAGGTTGAGATAGATCACCACACATATGTTCTAGGAAAAACACATAGCTTGTACTCTAATCAGGTGTTTTCTATAGACATAACCATTCAATTAAATCACTTTTCTATTAAATCGAATCGATTTAATGTACCCTTGTAAATCATTAGTGAAAAAACATAACCTAGTATGTTCTTATATATTTCACCTTTCAAAATTATGGAATCCAAATACATAAAAACATTGATTACCTCAAACATCTACAATTAACAAGGCCACATAATCCTCTTAAATGATACCTACTTTTTTCATATTTCATATGTAGTCTTTTCATAATCATTAATGTAACCATTACTCGCACCACCATGATGATTCTATTTAGGATATATCCTCTTGGGATATTGAGTTTCATAATGACCATTTATTCTAAACTAAATCCCATGACATTTTATGGTTTCTTATGGATTCTAATATTCTAATATGTTTCATTAGTCAAACTCTTTAGTTTTCCATTGTAGTCAATTGCATTGGGTCCTTTTTTTCAAAAGTCAAAACACAATATTGTTCCTCTAAGTCAATTAATTAGGTTACACTGTCCACATTATTGACACAATGGAAACTGAATGTTCTTTTCTCCAAGGTCTCCATTACCCAAACCATTAGTAAAATACTTCTTCCTCTTCCTTGGGGAGTTCAAAATCTAGTTAAGGTACAAATTGTTAATCATGTTCTATGAATACTAAATAAGCATGATCACATTATCTTTTTCTCTAATAATCATCCAACTTGACTAATCATTAGAAAATTTTCAATCACATTAGAGATTAATCGAATTCCTTCTAGTTTCTACATTTGTATAAATATATAATCATAGTTCCATCATTAAACATCAATAAAGGTGACCAAGTAGTTATGAAAATAATTACTTATAGGATGTATAAATCATGATACCATCCATAATATATGGACCCCATTGTCCATCCAAGAATATTCATATCGAACTTATATTTAAATCCCTCATGATGGTTGGGGAAGAGTTTTATGAATTTAAAAAACTTATCCCCCAAGAGAGTCAAACTAGGGGAGCCACAAGGCGCATTGTCATGTAGTAGATTACCCCAAGTCCAACCGAGAACGTCTTTTCAGTGTTGTGAACCCTAAGTACATATGTTTCAGATCTATATCAACTTTTAGTATCTAATGTGGGAAGTATTTCTCGGAAAACACCCACTATATATTTTACCAACAATATAAGATGTTTTCATAAATGGTAACTAAACCTTACACTAATCCATAGAGACAGTCCTAGAAATATTATTAGAAATATACCTTAGGTAATCACTAATGTTTTATCATTCTAGTTTCCAAATCATGACTAAACATTTACTTTGATACCAACTATAGTAACCTCGGAATAACATTCATGGATATTACATCAATTTTTTTGAATATTTAGTTCATTACAAAAAATATATTCTTATGTATCATAATAGTGTAGTGTATTTGTAAACATGGAACAAGAAACTTATATCATGGGGAAGGATCTTCAATATCACCGATAATGATCTCCACATATATTATTTATACCTAATACCCTTTGTCATAACCTAGGGAAAGGAAACATAATAAATGGGAGAGGTGAGATGCTGTGTAATTGTAAATAAAGTAAATTCATAACCATAATAGGAAAAAATGGTATGGAACATGAAAAAATAATTTAATGATCATAAAATGAATATCAATGATCATAATAAATATTTGATGTTCATAAGACATGATCCTAAGGAAATAATGAGAATAATCCATGAAAAAATAACATAGGAATAAAACATGGAATTGTGAAAAACACAAAATAATATAAAAACTCTATTTAATTGTATCCTTCCATGGACTTTATAATATGATAAGAATGGGTTAGTCACATGTGTACATAAATCGAGCTTTGGATTCCCTCCCCGATACCGACTTGTTTTGGGCTTGGGATTTCCCCTTATCTTCTCTTGATTCAGGCTGGGGATTTCATGGTGTATACCCTCCAAATTTGTGATTGGGATTTCATCCCATATACCCTCATTCATTGGGATTTGGATGTAATCCCCAATAACTTATTAGTCTAGGTTTGGGATATCCCCCCATGTACCCTCTTGTTTTAGGCTTTGGATTCACACTCATGTACCGTTTGAGGTCAAAAAACATTTATTATTACCCAACACATTGGAGGGAGATATAGTTCCAACCCACCATATAATGAAATAGTACATGAATGTACCTAAAAACATACATCATATCATAACCAATTAAATGATATGAGTTATATAAACAAAAATTCAAAATAAATTAAATTATAGGAGTATAAAAATCATTTCATTACATAATAACCTTTGGAAAAGATACTGGTTTAATAATCACTCCATCAAAGCATAACCTTTGAAAAAAAGTATGTTTGAAAATCACATAACTAGTTAAAGGGAAATGGGACTAATAAACATCATGAAATCAAATAATAATCAATTTGGATAAAGAATCAAATTGAACATTTAGATATCTTCTTGGTAAGACATCGGTAACATCTACGGATGTCATCTTAGATGGAAAATAATTTATAAATAATGTTCAAAAATAATTTTCAATGAAAATATCCATTCTGAATTGAAAAAATATTTTTAAAAAATATAACCATTTGAAAACCATTTTTTTAAAATACCTTGAAAACATGGAATGAAAGATTGAAAGAAATTGGAAACCATTTTTCTCAATAACTTATGACTTAAACATGAAATCATTTTTAAAATGTTTTTCAGTGAAAACATATAAAATTAGCTTCATATCATTTTATGAACCATATTCGTGGAAAAAATTGAAAAATTATAATGAAAGACTGAAAATGTAACCAGACACATATTATTAATGATACTTTTAAAAAATATCATGAAATATTTAAATCTATTTGAAAACTATTTCATTGAAAACAATATTGAAAAATTTTGAATAATTATTTAAAAACATAAAAAAATTAAATTTATTTTTACATGAAAATTATCTTCAATGATCATTTTTAAAAATTATTGATTACATTTTTGAAAACATACTTTTGAAATAAAAAATATTTCCGACTGAAGAGAGACATACAGTCAGATTCTTCTTAAAAACAATTTCTTAATTATCTTAAGTACCAAAGAGTGGAGAAATGTTACTAATACAAGGATAGATCATGAATAAACATAGGATAAGGAATATCATGTCTGTTTATGAGACATGGATCATAATATTCATCTAAATAAGAATAATCACTAACAATCTCAAAATGCAATGAGACTATTTCAATAAACTCTTTTCAATTTTTTACATGGGATTATATTCTTCATGTATGAAAATGAATATACATGATGAATAAAATATCATTAATAGAAAAAGATTAATTATATAATATGTCAATTGGAATCAAATCAACCACTTTAATGAATGTAGATGCATAAAAATCATGCTTATCAAATAACGAAATTTGAGACAAAACAACTTTACCAATTTTTTAATTTTTGAAACATTAAACCCTTGAAATAATGTTAATAGAATAAATATGTAAATAAAAAAAATTAGTATAGTATTCATCGAATACATCCATGATTAGTATATGCACTAAAAAGGAATAATTTGTGATTAAATCATGTATCTCAGGGAAAAAAAGTATGATGAAATTTCATTACCTCATGTCTTGATAATTGTAATACAAATTCAAAACACCTCTTAATTGGGTTTCTCCTTTTGGATTGTACCTTAGGGATTTCATCAAATTATTCATTCCCAAGTAGTGGATTTAAGGAATTAACTATGTATTGTAGAATTGGATTGGTTAAATATTGGCCGACCCTAAGTGGTTTCAGAGGTGATTCGATGTGGGAGAGGTGATAGCCTTTTATTGGGAAGGAAAAGTACTCACCATGAGTTTTTTGAAAAAAACTAAGGTGTACACATGTTTTTACCTAATAAATGTCATAAAAAATCAACAAAATTAAAAATTTATTGTTTATGGAAAAAATATTTCCATCCAATGGGTGTTGGAAAAGATTATAGGTAATTTGGACCCCTATGATTAAGGTTTAGTACCTAATTAAGCTTAATTTGACCCTAATCATTGTGATCAATTTTAATCATGTTTAATAATACTTTTTTGTAACACCCCAAGATTTCATAGTGTGTTATTTCTTCAAAATAATTCAATAACTTGCACTACACGCAACACTGAGTTCATGCGCACCACGACTTATCAAACTAGCCGTTCAAAAGTGGTTATGAATAGTATTAACTGAATTTTGAACATTATATAATCCTTATAATTTTAGAATCCATATTATGAGTTTCTTAGACATAATTTAAGAAGAAATTCATTTTTTTTCAGATAAAAGAAGTATTTTTCAAAAATGCACTTTTACCAACTTTTAATTGTGAAGCCTTTTTAAATCCAACATTTGAAACTTATATATATTCAATTTGACTAAATAAATTTATTCTTTAGAACGGGGACATCATAATTTACATTGTGTCAATTATTTGGAATTTTTCTGATAATGTTCATTTTTCAATGAATAGTGAAAAATATTGTATTTTAATTTAAAAGTGCCTATTAATCTAATTTATTTATATGGATAGATTATCTTTTTAATTGGTTTTAAAGTTTAATTATAATAAATTTTTACCATTTAATCCAATTTTGTTTATTGGAATTAATTTCACTTTAAAATTGGACATAAACAAGAATCAATCTTTTGATAGTTATTGTTTCTTAAAAGAACCCTATTTGTTTTAACAACGGGAATTAATGTTAAATTAATTAATGTCACTTCTATTTTTTGAATTTGGTAAAATAGGCT
Organism: Viscum album; assembly: GCA_963277665.1. Lineage (NCBI taxonomy): Eukaryota > Viridiplantae > Streptophyta > Magnoliopsida > Santalales > Viscaceae > Viscum > Viscum album. Next base: position 1,204,777,959 of record OY728127.1, on the reverse strand, counting down.
TCATTTTTTAATTCGGAATATCAAAATTATCTTAGGATGAATTTTTGGTAATTTTCTGAAAACATTCAATTTTTGATGAATAGTGAAAAACACTGAGTTATTATTTAAAACCGACTTTCAATTTAAATAATTATTTATTTTATTTAAATTTATTTTAGGTAAAAATAGATAAATAATATCTATATATGTTCAATGAAATTCAATGGAGTCATTTTTTAATAACATTAGATATACAAAATTATATTGAACTTTTCACCGTCTTATACCCACCTTCTAGGAGAATTTGCAAATTCTCATAAAACTAAATTTTACCGCTTCTGTGAGTGGAATTTTAAAAATCCGAGACAAACATTTGATATCAGTAAGTAAAATGTGGTTCAATGGGATTAAAATATTTTTTTGGTGAATAGTAACTTTTTACTTTTATTTAACACGGTTAAAAGTAAATAGGGTAATTAATGGTAAAAATGATATTAATATTACCCTAAAAGAAGTCCGAATTCTATTGGACAAGTTTATCTCGACCAAAAACAACCTTAGGAATAAAATATTATCATTTAGGTCCAATTGGATTAGATTAGGACATTTATTATTATTTAATTCAAAGAAGAGTTAAAAGAGTTAAAATCATTGTTTAATTAATAAAACATTTTTAATATTGGGTTATACATAAGATAATTTCGATTGTAAATATTAATTAGAAATCAAAAAATATTTCCTAAATAATGGTATTTTATTTATAATTTTTAAACATTAAATAATCTAAATTATTTATGACACAATGGAGATGCAGTAATTTGAGAATTAATGAAATATTAAAATAATTGATATTATAAACATCCAAATAAATGTAATTTGAGACTTTTTAAGAATTAAAGTAATTTTATAGGTTAATATGACATATTATTATTGATTATATGAATTTTTTGTGAAGTAATAATGCTGTTATGAATTTATCAAAAACAAAATACCCAACAGTGTCAAAATTGACATAAAAGAGCTTTTAAAACAAATATTATATTATTAATTCATATTCTTTTCCTAAAAATATAAGGTTAGGCCAAAGGACTTATATCATGATAGGTTTATCATTAGTGGGCCACTTGGGGGTCTATTGGAAGTTTATAGTATGTTTATTAACTATATAATATAAAAATACAAAGTGACATGGTAAATGTCAAACTAATTAACCAAGAGTTAAAACTAAAAGATAATGTTAATATAATGACCAAAACCTGTCTAAAAGCTATTGGTTGAAAGTATTTCGACCCATACCCACCTTATAATTTGAATAATACACTTTGGAGCCACTAGAAACCGAATATGAATTTATTATAAATTAATACTTTAAGTTTTTCCTAAAGAGCCACACCTCCCCCTTATAAAATGACACCACTTATAACCAATTCCTCAAACCTCTCAAGCCTTTTGGATCATCAAACCTCTTCCAAATTAATCTCACTACATCCCTATCCTCCTCCTAGAAGCCTTGACTTAGATATAAGGCACTTCAAGAGTCCTTTTTGGTTCAAACCAAAGGGAGTTACCCAAATTAAAGGTAAAAATTCTTCTCAGCTTCTTTTATTTTATTTTAATTCTCCAACCCCTAAACTCTTCTTATAATTTACTTTTTTTAACAAAACCAGTATCCTAAATATACTATTATATTTTTATGAGGAGTATTCGAACTACACATGCACACACCTCCATCTAATGGGTGACGAATATAATGTTTCTTTGGTTGGAAAACAAACGCCTCAAGAAACGATGATTGTTCAATTACCTCCTACCACCTCTCATGGTGGCCATTATGATGGTACTGTAATTAAATATGATATTAATTGTATTTATTTTATATATAAACTACTGTAACTCCATTTTATATTATTCCATTATTCGTTTCATGTTGTATATATATAAGATAATTTAATTTGAGGAAGTGCGGACTACCGCCCCCTCAAAGTGATATGAATCGTTCATACCATACATGGAACGTATAAAGGATGGTGTTAATGAACTTAATAAAAATATATAAGATATTATATTATAATTTAATAATAATATAACTTTGTATAATTTGGTTTTGATTCCTTTTAAAATGAAAAATGAAATGGAAGTAGCGTTCGTGCTTACGTACGGATTACCGTCTCCACGAATGCGAAGAGATTCATTTCCCCATCATATCCATTCAAGACGAATTAGAATTTCATGATTAAATGTAATTTTTAAGTAATTGATATAAATTTGGATATGAATAAGATACAACCTATCCATAACAAACACGTCTTACTTAACAAAGCATATAAAGGAAAACGAGTCAGTTAACACCCAAAACGACGATAATACTAATATATTATTAACAAAGCAATATTAAAAGATCATATATGATATCATAATTATATATGATTCTAGTATAATTTTATAACTATGATTTAACTATTATACTGGAGGTTAACCAACACTCTATCAAGGAAAAGTACAAGGTAAGGGGTTTTCATCTCACTCCTTATTCTAGTGATATTCATTCCATATTGCCACTATTACCTTTTGTGTGGTGTATGTACTGCCCATAATTTTATCCTTTGTGTAATACAATTTAATTTATGTGTATTTACATATTCATTGTATGATACCTCTTTCATGGTTTGTATGTTTCGTAAGTTACCAAATTGGTAAGGGTTAATTTCACAATCTCATTATTATACGAGGTTGTTTTTACGTAAGAATATACTAGAACTTATTTATTATCCATGTCCATGTTTTAGGAAAGAGTTTTCAAAGGGATTATTTTAAGGGACATTTTTTTACTAAAAAATATTTCAAATGTTTTAAATATTTATTCTTCTAAATCTTTCTCATTAATGTCCATGTCTTCAAAATGGTTTTTAAGGATTTATTTATATGGACATTAATGTTTTTAAAATGTTAATTCCTTTAAAAAGTTTCAAAGTGGTATGGGACACATTGATTAAAAAATTTCTTTAAATGAATTTTTTTCTAAATTGTGTGACTTTTAAATGCTTCCATGAAAAATGGGTATTTCTATCAAAGAGTTTTACAAGACATTTTCATCTATGTAAAAATCGTTTAATGAATTTTAAACTTGTTTTCAAGTTGATTTATCATAATACAAATCTTCCATATTGTGTTGAATGTTTTGAGATATGTTTGACTATGGATGTGTAACTTTTATACCATTCATGGTTTATGGGTAATGTATTGATATTTCATATGATAGTTTTAATACGACTGTTTATGTTATTTTTATACCTTTTCATGTGAGGAATGCATTGGACTTAGTAAGTGAAGGGTGGAGCCCAATATATCTCCTCGATTCATCGGTAGGTCTCATGAGACAAACTAGTGTCTTGGCACGAGGTCCTGACAAAATCTTATTTGTAGTTTTCGCACGAGGCCTTGGCTACGTGGTTATGATAGTCTAACATTATGCTTTCCGTCATTATGAATCTTGTTATTGATATTTCATGTGATTATTTGATTAGTAGAATATCCTTGTGAATATGTAAATGGCATTATTTCATTTTATTTTTTCCATATTATTCTGAAGTTCAAGTTTTAAATGCTTTTGTTTTAGTTATACATTTCCTTAAATGTTTATGCTTATTTATGAATGCTTCCGCTGTATTGCATACCCTTACTGAGTGTTTGAGCCCACCCCTTTCTATGTTTTATTTTTCCTAGGATTCCAAGAAGTGTGTTTTGATTGATATGCACGGTTAAGTCAAAAGAATAAATGCGTTCATAAATATTATTTATTTGTTTTGTATGTCTTAAAGTGCAATGTAACATTCATGTATGTAATCTTTTTTCCAAGGCTACTAAACCAATCGGTCTTTCAGGACTTGATTCCTTGTAATCATGACAATGTATTAAAATAATTCACTGACTCTGGGTAACTGGGGTCAGGGTGTTACAGTTGGTATCAGATGAAGTTTAGCAATAACTTTGGAAACTAGATTTAGATAAACCATGATTAGCGCACATTACCCTAAGATAGATTTTGATGATTAGTATTGAAGAACTTTCTAGAATTTTGGTAATGTAGATATTTTGTGAGTTTTCCAAGAAAATACATCACTGTCTAGATACTAGAAGGTAGAGGCGGCTCTGGCACAGATGTACCTAGAGGTAAAACCCGAAAACACCTCTTTGAGTTAGACTCGAACGGGAACTGGTGCACGACAACTGGCCTTACTGCACTCTTGGTTATGACACTCCCGAGAGATATGCTGAGGATAATTATCATTTTCTTTACAAACCATTACGAATGAATTATGAGTATGTACTTCCTTAAAGAAGACATTTTTATGATTATGGATTATATCTATAAACTGTTTAATTTATATTAAGTGTTTTACAAGTTTGGGATTAGGTATTTCTATTCATAAACTAAAATAGTGTATGCTATTTTTTAGAAATGGCGCCTAGTAGAAGGAATGGGAACTCCAGCAATATGTATGATCCATAGAGTAAGAAGTATCATATCATTCATGGTATTAAGACAGAATTTAGAAGGGAAATAGTCTCCCACATATTATCATCATATGAAGAAATAGTATCATGTGTTCTCTGAGTCCTATGACATTGAAGGGAAACCAGAGAAGAAAACGATGGTAAAATGAAATATGGATAAAGGGAATAAGGAAAAGAAGGATTTTATAACATGTAATAAAGGTGGAATGAATCACCTTGGTAAATTCTTGACGGGAATGAGAGTTTTTTATATGTGTGGAGAAAAAGGACACCAAGTTACATGATTGTAAGGGTAAGAAAAAGTTCTCAAATGTTCAATGCTTCATCTGCAAGGAGTTGGGACACTACGCAAACCAATGTCCAAATAATCAGAGTATGCACCAAATGATGTTATTGTATAATAATAAAGTTATGATACTACCTTGGATGAAGAGGAATGACTAGAATTCTTATGTTGTTATTATAGAATTATTTTATTTGAGTGTTGTATAAACAATATACTAGTTACATGAATTATGGAGATAAATAAAGATTGTACTGAAGTACTATTTTATTAAGGAATTGAGATTATATGGTTCTATGAAATGTGACTTAGTAGTAAGCTACACTTTTTTTGAAAATATATGGTTGAAGGAAAGGTAATCCTTAATATTGTCCCGATAATGGAGTAGTGATTTTGGAATAAGCGATGGTTGATTTGAATAAATTATATTGGATATTCTTGACTACCTTTTTGGAGTTTACAACAATTTTGGATAGAAGGAGTATATCCAGTATTCTATAAAGAATAAGGGAGAGTGAATGTAGTCAATATGGTTTTATGGTAATTCAGAATGTTACCATGTGTTAAAATAATACGTGATGAAGGTGTTCACATGTTATTACATGAAAAAAATGGTCTTCATTGTGTTTACCAGTCTTACAAATTTTGGACTATGAGTTTGGAAAAATTTATTTTGGATAAATCTAATTTGAGATTATTTTTTATTGCCATAAATGGACAACCTAGCGGTCGGGCGGCAACCTGTCGTGACCGGCAAGGCCATGAGACTTGAACCCGCAAAGGAAGGGCGACAAGGGTGTATTACCTACCACTGGCCAACGAGATGTCATGTATTAAATAATTTAGCTTATTTTATGAATGTCTGGTAGATGAATTAAAAATTCATTTCTTTTAACACTAAACAAGTAGGATAAATATAATATTTTTTAAGTTCTATTATCTTTTAGAGTGAAAGACGAGTTTGTGGTAGAAATTAGTTAAAGGATGGAAATATACTTGTCAAGTATATATTTTTCTTCTCCTCTTATTATATGAAGAAATTAATTCTTATACTGTATTGAAGGGATCTTAAAACCAAAAATGTGTTATCCTAATACCTTATGTTTTGTTGAACCGATGGTATTTTAAATCATCATAGATTGTTGAATTTAAGGACCTCAATTTTACACATGTTTGTGATTGATCACCTCAATCACTATCTATAAATATTTACGTTTTCCCTCTAATAATACGTCTCTAATTTCTACCAATGTTCTTTTAATCGAGATCATAATTTGGTTGCGAGCCTTTCATTTGTCTTTTCCTCTTATTAAGTCTAACTTTTTTTAACCCAATTTCCGATGTGGGTTTTCCCACAAAGATATTTCTATTTTCAACCTGTTATTTTTGAAGAACAATTTCAAATTGTGAGGATGCAATTTATTAATGGATTGGAGAATGTAACTCCCCATGATTTCATAGTGTGTTATTTCTTCAAAAATAATTCAATAACTTTCACTACACGCAACACCGAGTTCAAGCGCACCACGACATACGAAACTAGCTGTTCAAAAGCAGTTATGAATAGTATTAACTGAATTTTAAACATTATATAATCCTTATAATTTTAGAATCCATATTATGAGTTTCTTAGACATAATTTAAGTACAAATTCATTGTTTTCAGATAAAATAATTATTTTTCAAAAACGCACTTTTACCATCTTTTATAGGTGAACCCTTTTTAAATTCAATATTTGAAAATTATATATATTAATTATGACAAAATAAATTTTTTCTTTAGAATAGGGACATCATAATTTAAATTGTGTAAATTTTTTGTAATTTTTCTGATAAAGATATTTTTTTAATGAATAGTGAAAAATATTGTATTTTAATTCAAAAGTGCCTTTTAATCTAATTTATTTGTACGGCTAGATTATCTTTTTAATTGGTTTTAAATTGTAATTATAATAAATTTTTACCATCTAATACAATTTTGTTTATTGGAATTAATTTCACTTTAAAATTGGACATAAACAAGAATCAATCTTTTGATAGTTATTATTTCTTAAAAACACCGTATTTGTTTTAACCACAGGAATTAATTTTAAATTTATTAATGACACTTCTATGATTTGAATTTGGTAAAATAGACTTCATTTTTGAATTTTGAATATCAAAATTAGCTTAGGATGAATTTTTGGAATTTTTCTGAAAACATTCAATTTTTGATGAATAGTGAAAAACACTGAGTTATTATTTAAAACCGACTTTTTATTTAAATAAATATTTATATTTTTTAAAATTTATTTTAGGTCAAAATAGATAAATAATATCTATATATGTTCAATGAAATTCATTGGAGTCATTTTTTAATAATATTTGATATACAAAATTTTATTTAACTTTTCACCGTCTTTTACCCACCACCTTGGAGAATTTGCAAATTCACATAAAACGTAATTTTACCACTTTTGTGAGTGGAATTTCAAAATTCCGAGAGAAAAAGTTGATATCAGTATGTAAAATGTGGTTCAATTAGATGAAAATATTTTTTTGGTGAATACTAACTTTTTACTTTTATTTACAACGGTTAAAAGTAAATAGGGTAATTAAGGGTAATAATGATATTAATATTATCCTAAAACATGTTCTAATTTTATTGGACAAGTGTATCTCGACCAAAAACAACCTTAGGAATAAACTATTATCATTTAGGTCCACTTGGATTAGATTAAGGCAATAATTATTATTTAATTCAAAGAAGAGTTAAAAGAGTTAAAATCAATGTTTAATTACTAAAACATTTTTAATATAGGGTTATACATAAGATAATTTCGATTGTAAATAATAATTAGAAATATAATAAGATTTCCTACATAATGGTATTTTATTTATAATTTTTAAACATTAAATAATCTAAATTATTTATGACACAATGATGATTCAATAATTACATAATTAATTAAATATTAAAATAATTGATATTATAAACATCCAAATAAATGTAAATTGAGACTTTTTATGAATTAAACTAATTTTCTAGGTTAATATGACATATTATTATTAATTATAGAAAATGTTTTAAAGTAATAATGCTGTTATGAATTTATCAAAAACAGAATACCCAATAGTGTCAAAATTGACATAAAAGAGTTTTTAAAACAAATATTATATTATTAATTCATATTCTATTACTAAAATTCAAAGGTTCGGCCAAAGGAATTCTATCATGATAGGTGTATCTTTAATGCACCACTTAGGGGTCTATTGGAAGTTTATATTACGTTTATTAACTATATAATATAATAACAGAAAGTGACATGGTAAATGTCAAACTAATTAACAAATAGTTAAAACTAATAGATAAGGTTAATATAATGATCCAAACCTGTCTAAAATATATTGGTTGAAAGGATTTCGACCAATCCCAACCTTATAATTTTAATAATCTACTTTGGAGCCACTAGAAACCAAATATGAATTTATTATAAATTAATACTTTAAGTTCTTCCTAAAGAGCCCCTCCTCCCCTTATAAAAGGACACCACTTCTAACCAATTCCTCACACCTCTCAAGCCTTTTGACTCATACAACCTCTTCCCAATTAATCTTCCTACATCCATCGCCTCCTCCTAGAAGACCAAACTTATAATGAAGGCACATCAAGAGTCCTTTTTGGTTCAAAACAAAGGGAGTTACCCAAATTAAAGGTAACAATTTCTCTTAGCTTATTTTCATTTATTTTACTTTTCCAACCCCTATACTCTTCTTATTATTTTTTTAACAAAACCTGTATCCTAAATATACTAGGATATTTTTAGGATATGTATTCAAACTACACTTACACACACCTCCATCTAATGGGTGAAGAACATAATTTTTCTGTGGATGGCAACCAGACGCCTCACAAAATGATGATTGTTCAATTAACTCCTACCACCTCTCATGTTGGCCATTTTGATGGTACTGTAATTAAATATGATATTAATGATATTTATTTTATATATAAGCTAATTTAATTCCATTTTATATCATACCATTATTTGTTTCATGTTGTATATATATACGATAATTTGATTTGAGGAAGTGCGGACTACCGCCCCTCAAAGTGATATGACTCGTTCATACCATACATGGAACGCATAAAGGATGGTGTTAATGAACTTAAGAAACATATATAAGATATTATATTATACTTTAATAATAATATACCTATGCATCATTTGGTTTTGATTCGTTTTAAAATGAAAAATGAAATGGAAGTAGCGTTCGTGCGTACGTACGGATTACCGTCTCCACAAACGCAAAGAGATTCATTTCCCCATTATATCCATTCAAGAATAATTCTCATTTGATGATTAAATGTAATGTTTAAGGACTTGATATCATTCTAGATATGAATAGGATACATCCTATCCATAACAAACACGTTTTACGTAACAAATCATATAAACGAAAACGAGTCAGTTAACACACGAAATGACGATAATATTAAAATATTATTAACAATGAAATATTAAAAGATCATATATGATATAATATTTATATATGATTCTTGTATAATTTAATAACAATGATTTAACTATTATACATGATGTTAACCTACACTCTATGATGGAAAAGTACAAGGTAAGGGGTTTTCATCTCACTCCTTATTCCCGTGAGATTCATGCCATATTGCCACTATTACCTTTTGTGTGGTGTATATACTACCCATAATGATATCCTTTGTATAATACACTTTAATTTATGTGTATTTACATATTCATTTTATGATTCCTCTTTCATGGTTTGTATTTTTTGTAAGTTACCAAATTGTTAAGGGTTAATTTCACAATCTTTTTATTATCCGAGGTTGTTTTTATGTAAGTATCTACTGGGACATATTTATTATCCATGTCCATGTTTTATGAATGAGTTTTAAATGGGATTCTTTGAATGGAATTTTTTTACTAAAACATCATTTCAAATGTTTTAAGTATTTATTCTTCTAAATCTTTCTCATTAATGCCCATGTCTTCAAAATGGTTTTTAAGTATTTATTTATATGGACATGAATGATTTTAAAATGTTAATTCCTTTAAAAAGTTTCAAAGTGGTATGGGACACCTCGATTCAAAAATGTCTTTAAATGACTTCTTTTCTAAATTGTGTGACTTTTAAATGTTTTCATTAAAAAGGGGTATTTATATCAAAGTGTTTTACAAATCATTTTCATCTATGTCAAAATACATTAATGAATTTTAAACTTGTTTTGAAGTTGATTTATCATGATACAAATCTTCCATATTGTGTTGAAAGTTTTGTGATATGTTTGACTGTGGATGTGTAATTTTTATACCATTCATTGTTTATGGGTAAAGTATTGACATTTTGTATGATAGTTTTAATATGAATGTGTATGTTATGTTATGACCTTTTTATATGAGGAATGCATTGGACTTAGTAAGTGACGGGTAGAGCCCTCTATATCTCCTTGATGCATCGGTAGGTCTCATGAGACAAACTAGTGTCTTGGCACGAGGCCTTGACAAAATCTTATTTGTAGTATTGGCACGAGGCCTTGGCTATTTGGTTATGATAGTCTGACATTATGCATTCTGTCATTATGAAAGTGGTTATTGAAATGGCATATGATTATTTGATTAGTAGAATATCCATGTGAATAAGTAAATGGAATTACTTCATTTTATCTTTGCCATATTATTCCGAAGTTCATGTTTAAAAAGATTTTGTTTTAGTTATACATTGCCTTAACTGTTTATGCTTATTTATTAATGTTTCTACTGTATTTCTTACCCTTAATGAGCGTTTGAGCTCACCCCTTTCTATGTTTTATTTTTTCCACGATTCCAAGAAGTTTATTATGATTGATATGAAGGGTTAATCCAATAGAATAATGGTGTTCATAAAGATTATTTTTTTGTTTTTTATGTCTTAAGGTGCAATGTAACATTCATGTATGTAATCGTTTTTCCAATGATTCTAAACCAATTGGCCTTTCAGGACATGATTCCTTGTAATCATGCCAATTTATTAAAATAATGCACTAACTCTGGGTAACTGGGGTCAGGGCGTTACACTTTTTGTATAAAATTAAAATGATAAAATTAAATACTAAATAATATAATGATTACAATTTTTATTTCTATTTTTTAAAATTCAATTCATTTAAGTGTCAAAATAACTATCAAATCTAATCCAGCAGACTAGACAAAATAACCAATTTTTATAGTAGAAGAATTTTCAAAATTTGGTCATTTTTTATATTCAATTACAAACTAAAATTGATTATATTGACAAAAATGTTATTAATAAATTTATAATTGATCTTATCTGACCTAAAAAGTGTTTAATTTATAATTTTTAATTCCTAATTATTAAACAAAAAAATTATTAATTAAAATGTAAAATTATTCAAAATTGATAAAAAATGATATTTCTCAGAAAAATTCCACAAATTCACACTAAAGAAATTTATACACTATAAATTCAAAAATGATGATTATTTTATCAAATTACATTTCTATGTTGTTATATATTTTATTTTTGTCTTCATAGAAGGGCATGAAAATCAGTTCATTCAAGAAAATGGTATTTTTAAACATATAAAGTCTTTAAAAAATATATTTTTCATTATCAATATGTTTTATTTATATAAATATATAATAAAACTCATTTATATATAGTTATTAATATTAATATTACTATGTGTTAATGGAATTTTCATAATTAACTAGTTTAAATAATGATAATAATTAACTGATGTTTTTTGGAAACATGGAATTGCTTGTAACATACACCAAGTCGATGTTATGTTTTGTGCTTGCCAATTTAGTATTGTATATAACACGATCAAATTCAGATTCATCTACAACAAAATACTATTAACTATTACAGGAATTGTATTTTTCAACAATTTTTTAAATATATATATATAACTATTTCCATTGTCATGCGAAAAAGAAATATATCAAAAAGATAAATTAATTCAAAAAAAATATTTCACAATATCTCAAGGTGTTACAATATGTGATATAGTAGATTTCTCACCATATAAAGGATTTAGAACAATCAAAAAAAAACCATCCCTTTTCCTTTATTGAGTTATATATGAAAAAATATTGAAGTGATAGCGATTAATGCACTTTGATTTTGTAGGAGAGGGATAGAACATTTCTAGCTGCTACTACCTATAATGGGATATTGGGATCTTATTTTCCTAAGCATCCTGGATTGGGAACTATAGTTTTCAATCTCTTCACCAAACTCTATTAGTTGATGTGGGGACACTATTATTGAGCCATTTCCCTTAATCTCTGAAAGGTCATAGAGGTCCATGAAGACAAGGTGCTTCCAAAGACTTGTAGTTCTACATTGAGTGTTCTCCCTTCTTCCACAGGACAATTCTCTAGGATAGTGTACCTCATTGGCATGAGGAGAAACATTATGATGGTGGGTTCTAGCATAGGTATGATCTCCATATTGGTTAATTAGTACACAAGTAGGGACTTCATACTGACTATAACTAGTGCGGTGAGGACCTTCTCTTTGATTGGTTTTATACAGGGGATGTCCACTATTGTTGGATGGAACATGGGGATGACCTCTGTGATGGTTGTTAATGACATAGGTAATACCTTCATTTTGAGAAAATTTATTATTTGGGGGACCTCTAAACTCTTTAGCAATAGTGTATGTAGGACCTCCACTTTGGTCGTCGATGAAGTAGGGAGGACCTCCACTAAGGTTGGATGTGGAATGGGGAGGACCAACATGATGTTAGTTAGAAGAGAGGGGATGTAATCCTCATTGGTTGATTACTATGCATGAAGGACCTCTATACTATGTTTCCTCCTAAGCGGTTTTCCCATAATTCTGTTTAGTGGTTCTGTAAATTTAAAGAGAAATCCCAACCTTCATACATGGTATAATGTATGTTGATCTATGTTAAGAGAAGATATATCTATGTTCACCAACTATATGTATATGGTCGGGTGTATCCTTAAGTATAATGGGACACCGAATATATAGAATATTTCCAATTTAATGCATCATCATGTTCTTTCCGTATATGTTGGCATCTTGTTCTCTGGATTGGGTCTAGTGGTGTAGAAATTATGTCAGCATATTCTTCTACCTTTGGGAATGGATTGTTCTTGAAATGATGATGGCAGGTTGTAGCCCTTACCTATAGCCCATGGGTTGTAGTAAAAAATGGATTGACTCAAGAATCCACCACATTCTCATTATAGGGTTGTGATTCATTTATAATATAAGGAAAGACACTCTTGAAGAGATTCATTTTCAGAAGGGGGTGGTTTCCCCCAGTGTAGCCCAAGTGGGACCTGGTATTGATGAGGTGTCGTTGTATACTAGTCATGGTGGGATATTTCTCTTCTGGGATTTACCCCCTCCTACTCACACTGATGTACGAGGATATTGACCACCCTACTCTAGATGAAATTAGACGGTTAGATGGGGTGTGAGTACCTAATAGTCTATTTAGGGATGGATGTCATGGTGGAAGCAATGTTGTGAGGGATTACCACATCAATGGTCCACCAGTGCTAGAAACTATAGGTGTTGTTTAGCTAATATCATATACCATGGGTCCAATATGGAACATGTATTCTGATATAAGTACAATTAAAATAATATATTCCTTATTACCCAACATTATACAACCAGAGGAGTATGAATATGGCTTAATTCTTTAAATGGCATAGACCGAAGTTTCCCAATTAGATATGCCCTATTACATAGGGGAGAGTCATGATTGACCCAATATTTAATTGTTTGGACTTCAATCTAGATATATGGATCTGGTGACACACTAATATGATAATTTATCAACATTACTATTCCCCATTTTGAGGATAAGTGTTTCCTGTAAGATACATAATTTTTTTCTGATGCATTCAACAGTAATCATCGGCGGATCAAAATGCATGTGATAGATTTTTGTATTCCCACATTCCAACATTCCAATGGTGGGTGACTTTCCTCACATTCACTACTGATGTATACATCTTGAACAAAATGGAATGATGGGATGTTGTTTATTCCTTCTAGGGATTCCTAATTGGATATTGTCTTATAATGTAGGTATCCACATAGATTGGATTCATATTCAGGGTACTCATTCCCAATTCCATCTATATATGGATCCTAGTTAATTACAATTCTTATCTAATGATTGGGAAGAATCATTCAGTTTGGATATTCATAAGATTGGGCATCTCTAGGAATGTCAATACATTTGGTCCATTGGTGATATGTGAATCCTTCTCTTGGGAGGGTATCTCATATGTTGCATGTTAGCCATTGAAAATAGTGAATTATGTGTCAATCATGAGGTAATTAATTCAATAGGAATACTTAGTCCATTTATTTTTTCCTATGTAGTATAATATTTATTATGTGGTTAGGTATTCAATTTCAGTACACAAGTTTTATATCCATTGGAGACATTTAATAATGTACGGCTGGGAAAGATTAGGAATCTTTTTAACGCCTTGTGGAGACAAGATAGTTGATCCTAATACCCAGGGATTCTTATAATAGAGGTGTGTACCTAGGAAGTATGTTTTAAAACCTATATAGTTTACCATTTTTCGGATTGAACCTCAATGATGTGTCCTACAAACACAATTTTGAGGGTTGAGTTCAAAATCCATGTAGTTTGATGTATTAGTTTATGGTTGGGTGGTCGGACCGATCTATTCGGTTTAATGTCATGTGGTAAAAAATATAATTTTGCAAAAGGACTATTAATGGGTGATGGTTTGGTGCCTATGCACGGAAGATTCACAATGAAAGTTGATCACTCTTTACAAACCATAGTATAATCATTAAATATATTTTTAATTAATTATCCATTAATATTTTATGAAATTAAACATCTATTTTAATTTGTGAATGAGATTAAATTTTAAGTATTGAAATTTATTTAAGTGGGATCAAGGGTACAATATAAAATATTTTTATGACTAATCCTTTAAATAAATAATATGTTGAATAGATTTTATATAACACAAATGTTAACTAAAATTAACCACAAAAATACTTTTCAATGTATAACAAACATAAAAACATATGGGGATTAAAATGTGAGGAAATATTAATAAAATTAAAAGAAGTGTTAGCCTAAATTAAATGAAAATACGTTTAAAAAAAATATTTAAATTCCATATATATTAGTATTAATATAAATAATACATTGTATGTTTTATTTCCATTTAATTGATGAACGTGTAAAGGTTATAATATAAATTTTTAATAGTATGTGATAAAAATAATATATTGTTAAAAATTCCAATAATTTGAAGAATTGTATTTTAATATGTATTTATTTATATATTTAATCATTTAGTAATGCATATTTACTACAATAAGGATTTTAAAATAACTAAAATAATATTAAATCTAACTAAATTTGTAATTGGATGAAAATTACATTAATAACACATAAATTTCAAAAGTAATTTTTCAATAAAAATAGTATTTAATTATATTTATTAACATAAAAGAAAAAACCCAATATTTTTTTATCACCCCAAGATTCCACAGTACACTTCTCTTTGAATAATACAATTTATTGTGTTGTATGCAACTTCGAGTTCTAACACACCACGACTAATGAAATTAGCCATTATGAATATTAATACCCACATTATAAAGTTTTAAAATTTTAATTTTTTAAAATAGACTTCATTTTTTGATTTGAAATATTAAAAATAGATTAGGGTGATTTTTTTGGTATTTTTATGATAACATTCATATTTTTATGTATAGTGAAAATTCAAAAGTTTAATTAAAAAACTTTTTTAATCGAAATAATTTTAAGTGATCAATTATAAATTTTAGTTTCATTAAAATATAATTATATTAAATTTTTATCATTTAATATAATTTTGGTCATTGGATGTAATTTTACATTTAAATAGTACATAAACATATGTAAATATTTTGATACTTTTTACTTCTTAAAAACCCACTTTTTAGTTTTGACAATGGAAATTAGTTCTAAATTAATTTCTACAACTTATGTGTTTTGAATTTGAAAAAAATGGATTTAATATTTGAGAATAAAGAGGTCCAAATTGTGTAAATAGGTAACTTTTATGTCTATAAATTTTGAATAAAAACTTCGGTAAATATTTTATTTAACATGGTTAAAGGTTAAATCTGGTAAAAAAGGTAAAAATAATATTATAATAATATTAAATTACCCTAACACATGTCCTAATCATATTGGCTGATAAATGTCCCAATATGTCCATCCTTGGGTCTATTTTGGGACCTCATGGAGCAACTTGGATATGATAATGACATTTTATATTAAATAATCTAAACTAATGGCAAAAATAACAAAAGAATGTATTTTTAGTAAAAAAAATTTTTATGGGGTTATATAATTGATTTTTTCGACTATAAATAGTAATTAAAAATATAATTTGATTTCCTATATCATGCTATTTTATTTATAATTTTTAGACATAATATAAATATATTTATACACGACACAATAATGATGTTGTATTTTCCTTATTTATGAACGAATCAAATAAATGATATTATAAATTTTAAAATAAATATATTATTAATGTTATTATGCCATACAATAATTTTATAAGTCAATATGACATGTTAGGATTGATATAATTTATTTCTTTCAATGATTTCAAGTTTTTATGACTTTCAAAAAAACCGAATACTAAATATTGTCAAACATGAAATAAATGCTTTTTTAAAACAAATATTATATAATTAAATGATTTAATTGTCCTTAAAATCAATGTTTCGTCCAGGGGACTTATATAATAATATATGTGTCATTTTTAACCACTTGGTGTTTTCTTTGAATTTTATAGTATGTTTATTAATCATTTATTATTATAATACAAGAATACATGGTAAAAGTTAAAATATTTAACTAAGAGTAAAATGTAAAATAAAAGGTTAATAAGGTTACCTAAACATATTTAAAACCTATTGGTTGAGAGTTTATCGACCCATCCTCATCATATCCTTGAAATAAATCATTTTTGAGCCATTATAAACCAAATATGATTGTATAATAAAAATAATATTTTAACCTTTTCCCAAAGTGACCTTCACCTCTATTATAAAAATGTACTTACCCTTTTCCCAAAATCATACCTCCAAATCCCATTTTATTGGCCAAACCCTGATCAAATATCATCCTAAGAACCCTCACCTCATCCTAGATTCCTTAATTTGATCACAATTCCAACCTAATGAGCCCTTTTGATCAAATCAAAATGAAACACCTAAAGAAGAGGTAATAATATTTCCACCTCTTTTGAATGTTCTTTTCTTCTCCCACTTCCTCATTCCATTTTGTTTCAATACTAAAATAAAAAATCCAGTACATTGTATATATTGTGATGTTATTTTAATTATGGTACTTCCATATTCATTATTCTCTGCATCCTATGAATGACATGTCACCACACATGCATACGTACGGCTTCCCGTCTCCATGTTGTGGTGTAGTTTGTTATTAAAACACCTAATTATTTGGATGAGTATAATATGGAGTATAACTGATTTAAATAATAAATGTAACATGTTAATTTTTCGGTATATATGACATACCATCCAATTAAATATGATTTCATCATCAAAAGATTGATATTATCACTCATACGTATGTACAGATTACCCTCTCCAAGAACGAGATGAAATTCATTCCCCATCGAATCAATTTAAGAATAATATTCATTTTGTGATTATAAATAATGATTAATAACTTAATATCATTCTAGATATGATTAGAATACATGATTTACATATCAAACAAGACATAAGAAATAAAACATAAAAGGAAAACTAATCATTAAACACCCAAAACAATGATAGTACTGAAAATAATAATAACAATGAAATATTAGAAGATCATATATGAAATAATATATAATTATGTGGTTCATCTATAATTTAATACCAATTATTTAGCTATTATACAGGAGATTAAAGTACCCTCTACCAAGGAAAATTACAAGGTAAGGCATAATTCTACAATCTCTTCATTTTCTGAGGTTGTTTATACATGAGTATCTACTGGAAAATCATTATCATCCATATCCATGTTTCATAAAAATGTATTTCAATTTTTTTTTACTATTTTCTTGACAATGGGTTAAAATCATTTGTACCCTTTTTTACATTTTATATAATTTTAATAAAGGAATCATTCTGTTATTTTCCAAACAGGGTCCTTGATGACCTTTTCAACAAAATTAAGGGAAGAATGTTTTATTTAACATATACGGAGAGTGAGGCTATTTTCTTCCATTATAACATATACGAAACTTCTGTTACAAGATTATAAGAATATTTTCAAAATAAATGTTTTCTTTTATAATTATGTGACATTTAAATGATTTCAAAATAGAAAGATATATTTCTCTAAAATATTTTTGATTTCATCTATGTCAACAACCTTTGAAGGATTTTACACTTTTTTAAAGTTGATTTATTATGATGCAATATTCCATATTGTATTAAATGTTTTGTGATATGTTTTATTGGGGATGTGTTAATTTTATAACATTCATGGAATTTGGTTATTTTATTAACATTTTTTATTCTAAATTTAATGTGAATGTTTATGTTTTGTTTCATCCTATTCATATGAGGTATGAATTGGACTTAGTATGTGACGGGTGGAGCCTGCTATAGCTCCTCAATTCATCAGTATGTCTCATTATACAATCTTGTGTCTTGGAATAAGGTGTTGAAAAAATCTTATTTGTAGTCTTGGTATGAGGCCTTGACTATGTGGTTATATATCTGGAATTATGAATTCCATCATTATGAAATTGGTTATTGATATTAAATGGGATTATTTGACTAGTAGAGTATCCATGTGAATAAGTAAATGAAATTATTTGATTTATCATTGTAATATTATGCTGAATTTTATGTTTAAAAGGATTGTGTTTTAGTCTTATAAATTTCCTTAAATGTTTAAGCTAATTTGTGAATGTTTACGCTATATTATTATCCTTACTGAGAATCTGAGCTCACCCCTTTATATGTTTTGTTTTTCCCTGGATGCAATGAAGTATATTATGACTGACCTATAGGGATAATCTAAGGGATAAAATGATTTAAAAGGAGACAATGTTGTTGTTGTTTTTCATTTTATAATGTAATGTAAAACATATGTTTGTATATAGTACTTCCAAGGCTACAAAACTGATCCGTCTTTCGGGACATGATTCCTTATATCATGCCAATGTTAAGTAATAATGCGTAAAATCCTAGTAACTCTGGTTAGGGTGGTATAGTTGGTATCAGTGGAATTTTAATACAAACCTTAGATGCTAGATTTATAAAAACTCTTATTAGTGAACATTACCCTAAGATAGACTTTGATGATAAGTATAGATGATCTTCCTAGAAATTTGTAAATGTAGAGATTTTTTGTATTTTCCATGAAATATATCCATGTATGGATATGAGTAAGTTGAGACAAATCTCGCACAGATGTGCCTAGGATTGAAAACTCCAACAAGGAGTTTTGGGCTTGACCTAGGGTATCCTGGAACACAACAACGGGCCTTACTATACACTTTGTTACAACACTCCCGTGAGATATGCTTTGGATAATTCACATTTTATTTACAACCCATTATGAAGGATTTATGTGTATATATCTCTAAAAAGAAATAATTATTATGATTATGGATTATATCCATAAACAATTCAATTTATGTTAAGTGTTTTACATGTTTGCAATTATGTATTGTGATTCATAACTAATCTAGTATATTCCATTGTTTAAAAATTTCTAATGGTGGAAGGAATGAAAATCATATTAATGCACATAATCCATGTTGTGGTTTCCCTCCTCAAGATAATTATAGTGATGATGGTGATGAAACTATTTCTGATATGCTTATCACCATGCTGGGACAACTCACTTATGTTATAAATAATAAACTTACCATTATGGAGCACCCTTATCTACAACACAGAGGATTAATTTTAGACCGCTTCATGAGGAAACAGCCACCTACATTCAATTAGACTACAAATCAATTTGTAGATGAGCAATGGATATGTTCTTTAGAGAAAATACTTCATGCTTTGGGGAGTAGAGAAAGGGAAAATGTAGTCAAGGTAGTTTATCACCTCACCGGAGATGTAGATCAATAGTGAAAATTAATTCAAAACATAAAGGTGGATAAGTAAGTATAAAATAAGGAATCGATGGAGTTAAAATATATTTTCAAAAAAAAATACATTCCTCATGACCATAGATTGGATATGGAAAGACAATATCTGATTTTGAGGAAAAATGAAGGATTAGAATGTCACATGTATGAGGAGAATATTCCAGGTTAGTAAGGCATACAACAGATTATATACGTAACCCAAGGACTAAGATTGATCGATTCATTGATAGGTTAAAATGGTTTATTTATAGATAATTAGTCTCACATTCATTCTCATCGTACGAAGATATTGCCTCATGTGCTATCATGATAGAAAAGGAATTCTCCAAGTCTTATGACATTAATTAAAACCAAGAGAAGAAGATATCTATAGAACAGTCTAGAAATGGAAATAAGGGGAAGAAGGGAAAAGTTGAATTTCAATCCTAGGGTAAATGTAGGAAGAAACACCCCAGTACTTGCCCTAAGGGAATGTGAGTCTATTACTAGTGTGGTGAAAAAGGCCACCAAGCATGGGATTGGAAGGGAAATAAAGAGGCTGTCAATTTTGAATTCTACAATGGTTGAGAAATAAGGAATTATGAAAATTAATTTTATAATCCCCTATGAAACATAACAAGAAAAAGGCCAAGGGAGAATGGGCAAGTTTATACGATAACTACTACTGAGGTTGATGCTCTGAAAGATGTGGTGGTAGGTAATTTTATGGTTTCCTCAAATTTAGAAATAGCTTTATTTGATTCTGGATCATCGCATTGTCTCACATCTTCCTAGTTTTCTAATAAAATTAAATATTTTCAATTTATTTTAATAAGGGAGTTGTAAGTGAAAACTCCTAAGAGAAGTATCTTTGCAATAATGTTTTGTGAATCATTTCCTATTCAGAATATAAACATTATTTATCTACTGATCTCATCGTTATACCCAGGATTGAATTTGATATAATCCTTGGTATGGATTGGATTTATGACTGTGCTGCAAAAAATTATTCTAATAATAAGGAGGTTACAATTTTTGATGATGATAAGAAGTACCTTATATTTTGAACAGAAATGTCACCACCTGATTCGAATCTATATCCACCCCAAGTAGCTCTACTAAATTCAATTATTGGGAAGGAGGAGAATGAAATAACTATGAGTGAGGAAAAGAATGTTCAAATAGAGGATGTGCCTATTGTTCAAGAATATGTTGATGTGTTTCTAGAGGACTTACCTAAACATACACATGAACGAGAAATTGAGGTTTCATGGATTTAATTCATGGTTCAAGGCCCATATCGAAGAATCCTTATAGAATGGCCACTGTGGAATTAGTGGTACTAAAGAAACAACCTGATGAATTGAGT
The DNA here is from genome assembly GCA_963277665.1 of Viscum album. Lineage (NCBI taxonomy): Eukaryota > Viridiplantae > Streptophyta > Magnoliopsida > Santalales > Viscaceae > Viscum > Viscum album. The sequence continues at coordinate 1,204,756,638 of OY728127.1, read as the reverse complement.
AATTAGAGATTTATTCTCCCTAGTGTTTCTCCATGGGGATCCCTTATTCTTTTTGTTAAGATGAAATATGGATCTATGAGGGTTTTCATTGACTACAGGGGGATCAATGCTATAACAATAAAGAACATGAATAACCTACCTTGAATCGATGATTTATTTGACTAACTTAATAGAGCTCAATATTTTCAATGATTTTCTATTGATATGGATATCATCAGTTGTGTGTAAAGAAAGAATAGATTAAGAAAACAACATTTCGGACCAGGTACTGGAATTACGAGGTTGGCTAATGCATCCACTATTTTCATTGATTTAATAAATAGAGTTTTCAAGGAATATCATGATGAATTTGTAGTTGTATTAATTGATGATATCATGGTATACAAAAAAGCTACCAAGATCCTAAAAATCACTTGTGCACTATTCTGAAAACCTTCAGAAGAAAAGAATTATATGGGATGTTTAGCAAGTGTAAATTCATGCTTCATGAAATTTCTTTTCGTGGCCATATTTTCTCTAATGAGGGAATATATGTTTTTCCTTCTATGACAAGAAAAATACAAGAATATCCAGCACTGATGTGTGTAACTGAGGTATGCAGTTTTATTGGTTTTGAAGTTTATTTTCGGTGCTACATCCAGAAATTTTCCCAATTAGAAAACCGATTAACCAAGATCACACATAAATGGGTTAAATTTGATTGAAAAAAAGATTGTGAAGAATGTTTTTGATGAAATTAAGGGAATATTAGTCAATGGTTCTATCTTGACTTTACCACCAGGGAATGATGGGTTTGTTATTTATAGTAATGCTTCAAAGAAAGGACATGGTTTTTCCCTGATAAATTATCTTAGATTTATAGAATATGCATCACGACAGCTAAAAATTCATGAACAAAACTATCCCACCCATGATCTTGAGTTAGCAGCTGTAATCATTACTTTTAAGATGTGAATAAATTATCTCAATGGTGAAAAATGTGAGAAACATACCTATCATAAGAGCGTGTAGTATATTTTATCACAAAAAGAACTCAACATGAGGTAAAGGAGTTGGCTCTAACTTCAAAAGGATTATTATTTCACTGTACACTACCACCCAGGGAAAGAAAATATGGTGGATGATGCTTTGAGAAGAAAGGATCATAGAGTTTTGAACAAGATGAGAGTCGAAAGGAATCTTATGTTTATAGATCTAGAAAAAATAAATATGGGAATAACCATGGAAGGTGAAACATCAACACGTTTTAAAATGGCGGTCATACCTTATTTACTAGAAAGGATAAAAAGTTAGAAGACAGATGATGAGGAGATTAAAAATAAAATAAAAGTTATGACTGATGGGAGATTGATCGACCATATATATGAAGATGAAATTTGGAAATTTGGGGAGAGAAATTGTGTCCCTAATATAATTGATCAAAAAAGGGAATTTTTGTATGATTCTCGTTGCTCCAATTTCTTTATACACCCTAGTAGCACTATGATTTAGAGGGATTTGAAGGAACATTTTCGGTGGGGAAACATGGAGAGGGAGATTGTTGATGTGTCAAGAAGTATTTTTTTGTAAACAGGTTAATTTTGGAAGACAACATCCTAGAGGAGTCATGCAACCTCTTCCTATAACAGAGTGGAAATGGGATTATATTACGATGGACGTTGTCATGGGCCTTACAAAGTCTCCTGGAAGGAATTATGCAATATGGGTCATTTTTTATCATCTTACCATCTTAAAACATTTTTTTACTATAAGATAAAATTTACCACTTGAATGTTTATAAATACTCTATATTAATGTTGTTTTAAGAAATCATGGTGCACCCCTATTTATTGTTTCAGATCATGATCCCTATATTACATCAGGATTCTGTAAAAGTCTTCAGAATCCCTTGGATATTGAACTTCTTTTTAGTACTACCTAACACCCTCAAGATGTTGGACAATCCGAATGGGCTATTTAAACCATATAAGACAAGTTAAGATCTTGATCACTTTACTTTCAAGGTATGCGGGAACAATATTTACCGCTAGTAGAATTTTCTTATAACGATAGTTTCTATTCAAGTATTCAGATGGCACCATATGAAGCATTATGTGTAAAGATATGTCGCACACCAACTTGTTGGGATGGCATTGTTGAATGAAATCTTGTAGGCCCATAACATGTTGAGGAAATAAGGGAAAAGGTGAAGGTTATCCAAACCCACAATAAAGAATCTCAAAGTAAGGAAAATTTCTATGCCGATAACCAAAGGAAAGAATTGGAATTTCAAGTATTAGATAATGTTTTCATGAAGGTATCTCCATGGAATGGTGTTATACAATTCTATAAACAAGAAAAATTAAGTCTTAGGTACATCAGACCTTTTGAAATACAAGAATGAATTGTAGTTATTGCTTATCGTTTGACAATGCCTCCAAGTCTCTCCAAAGTTCATTATGTGTTCCACGTATAACTGTTGAGGAAATACATGTCTGACCCAATGCATGTACTCACCAAATTAGAAATAAAACTCAAACCTAATCTGTATTATTGTGACGATCTTGTTAGTATTCTTGATACTCGAGAATAAGTGTTGAGAAACTTAACAACTCGTCTGATAAATGTTCTATAGGGAACCATAAGATGAAAGAGGCTACGTGGGATCCGGAGGAACTTATGATGAAGATCGAACCAAATATTTTTATGCTGTAATATTATAGAAATTTTGAGGATGAAATTATTTTAATTATGGAATAATGAAAAATCTCAAGCTTTCATAGTACGCTTTTTTTGAATAATACAGTAGCTTGCGCTTTACGCGACTTCGAGTTCTAACACACCACAACTAATCAAAATAGCCGTTATGATTAGTAATACCAACTTTTTAAAATTATATAAATTTTATTTTAATTAAGGGACCTCATTTTAGGATTCAAAATATCAAAATTATCCTAGGGATAATTTTTGGTATTTTTCTGATAAGTTTCATATTTGGGTGAATAGTGAAAAATACTAAATTTTAATCACAAAAATCTTTTTTAATCAAAATAATTTATAGTGATAATGTATAAATTTGAGTAGTTTTAATGTATCATAAGATTATATTTTTATCATTTAATATAATTTATGTCATTGGAAGCAATTTTACATTTAAATAGAACATAAATATATGTCAATCTTTTAATAGTTTTTACATTTTAAAAACCCATTTATGGCATCAACAACTGGAAATAATTTTAAATTAATTTTGATAAAATCAATTTTTTTAATTTGGAAAAATTGATTTCATATTTGGAATCAGGAGGTCAAAATTTTTAAAATAGGTATATTTTATTTTTAGAAATTATGAATAATAACTTTGTTAAATATTTTATTTACCATGGATTAAGGGTAAATCAGGTAAATAAGGGTCAAAATTATATTATAATAATATTAAATTACCCCAACATGTATCCTAACCCTATTTAATGATACATGTCCGACCATGCGCATGAATGGGTCAATTTGGGAATCCATTGAGCCACATGTGAGTGATAATGACATTTTATATTAAATATTCTAAAGTAAAGACAAAAATAACAAAACCATGTATCTTTTAGAAACAAATATTTATATGATGCTATTTAATTGATCTATTCAACTATAAATAGTCATTAAAAATATAAATAAATTTCCTATATCATGATATTTTATTTTTAATTTTTAGACATAATATTAATATATTTACATATGATACGATAATGATGCACTATTTTCCAAATTAATGAATGAATCATATAAATGATATTATAAATATTAAAATAAATATAATTTGAAAACATTTATACAATAAATTAATTTTATAGGTGCATATGACATGTCAATATTGATTAAATGTATTCTATTTGAATAAATAATGTTTATATGACTTTCACAAAAACCCAATACTAAATAATGTCAAAAATGACATAAAAGAGTTTTTTTAAGAAATACTACATTATTAAATGATATAATAGTCATAAATATCAGAGGATCAGAAAAAAGGCATATATAATATTGTATAAGTCATTAATGAACCTCTTGGGATTATCTTGGAATTTTATTGTATGTTTATTAACCATTAATTACAATAATACAAGAATACATGGTACAAGTTAAACTATTAAACTAAGAGTAAAATCTAAAAGATAAGGTTAATGTGGTGACAAAAACATGTAAAAACCCTATTGGTTTAGTTTTTTATAACCCATACCAACCATACCATCGAAATAAATCATTTTTGAGCCATTTTAAACCGAATATGATTGTATGATATAATAATATTTCAAGCTTTTCCTAAAGTGACCCTCACTTCTCTTATAAAAGGGTACTTCCCCTTCTCCAAAAATCACATCTCCAAATCCATTTTTATCGGCCAAACACTACTCAAATATCCTAAAAACTACCTTAAATAAAACCTATAGTCCTTACTTTGGTCAGAATGCCAACATATGGATCCCTTTTTGTCAAATCAAAATGAAAAACCCGAAGAAGAGGTAATAATTTCCCCACCTCTTCCAATGTTCTTTTCCTCTTCTACTACAACTTTCCCTGTTGTTTTGATACGAAAAAAATAACTCATGTACCTTATACATACTGTGATTTTATTATAAATACAGTACAACAATATTCATTATTCTACCCATCCTATGAATGACAAGTCACCATACGTGCGTACGCACAACTTATTGTCTCCATGTCGTGGTATAGATTGTTATTCAAACACTTCATTCTTTGGATGTGTATAACAATGAGTATAAATTATGTAAATAAGAAATATAAAATGATAAGTATTATATATATATATTATATACCATTCAATTACATATGATTTCCCCATCAATATAATGATATTGTCGCTTGTGCGTACATATAGATTACAGTTTCCACAAAAGTGATGAAATTCATTCCCCATCAAATATATTGTAGAATAATTTTCATTTAATGATTAACAATAATGTTGAAGAACTTAATATCGTTATGGATATGAATAAAATACAACCTATCCACATCATACTTGTCTTATGTAACCTAAAATATAATGGAAAATGATTCAGTTAACACCCGAAAAAATTATACTATAGAAATATTATAAACAAATTAGTATTAGAAGATCATTTATGATATCATATTTAATTATATGGTTCTTGTATAATTTATTAACAATTATTTAACTATTATAAAATAGTTTAACGTACCTTCGACCCAAGAAAATTACAAGGTAAAGGTTAATTCTACAATCTCTTCAATATCCAAGGTTGTTTATATGTGAGTATCTATTAGGACATCTTTATCATCCACATCTGTGTTTCATAAAAATAAATTTCAAATCATCTTTACTATTTACTAGACTATGGGTTCAATTCATTTATACCATTGTTTTAGTTTTTATAGAATGTTTATAAAGGAATATTTTCTTTATTTTCCAAACAAGGTCCTTTACGACATTTTTGACAAAATTAAAGAAATAAGTGTTTTTTAACTTATATGGCTTGTGCTGCTATTTTTCTCCATTATAACATCTTTGAAGCTTCCATTAAATGTTTATTAGAATATTTTTAAAATAAATGTTTTATTTTATAAATATATGACTTTTAAATTATTTAAAAATAGAAAGAGATATTTCTCTCTAATAGTTTTGATTTAATCTATGTCAACATCCATTGATGAATTTTACACTTGTTTGAAGTTGATTAATTATGATATTATATTCGATTATTTTATTAAAGGTTTTTTGATATGTTTTATTGCTTATTTTTTTATTTTTATACCATTCAGGGTATATGATTAAAGTATTACCATTTCATTTTCTAGTTTTAATATGAATGTTTATCTTATATTTCAACCTTTTCATTTTAAGAATGCATTGGACATAGTAAGTGAAAGGTGGAGCCCTCTATAGCTCCTCGAGGCATCGATAGGACTCATGAGACAAACTAGTGTCTAGGAACATGGTATTGACAAAATCGTATTTGTAGTCTTGGCACTAGGCCATGTCTATGTTGTTCTGACTTCCAACATTATACATTACATCATTTTTAAATTAGCTATTGATATTACTTGTGATTATTTGGCTAGTAGTGTATCCATGTGAATAAGTAAATGGAATTTTTTGATTTATCATTTTCCACATTATTATAATGTTTATTTTTAAAAGGATTTTCTTTTAATCTTATACATCGCCTTAATTGTTTATTCTTATTTATGAATGTTTCCGCTATATAGTTATCTTTTCCGATAATCTGAGCTCACCCCTTTCTATATTCAATTTTTCCTAGGATGTGAAGAAGTATAGTTTGACTTACCTATAGGGAAATCAAAGGGATATGAATGTGTTTAATGGGGAAAATTATGTTGATGTTTTTCATTTTATAATGTAATGTCAAACATATGTTTGTATCTAGTAATTCACAGGCTACTAAACTGATCGATATTTTGGGACATGATTCATTTTATCAGGACAATGTTATATAACAATGCACCGACTCTCGGTAACTTGGTTTGGGGCGGTATATTTTTGACATTTTAATTTCATAAAAAAATGCCAATCATGAATTAATAATTTCAAAATCATGAAATGGATTGTTTTTTGATTTTTCCAATATAATTTATTTTTGGAAGAATAGTTTAAATTTAGTTTTTTAATCACCAAAACGTCTATCACATAATTATGATATAATAATGACTAAAAAATCAACAAAATAATTTTATTGACTAATAATGAAATTTAGGGTTAATATAAAGAATTTAAAAAATATATATTGATTTTAAAAATAAGTTATTGATATTTTGGAACAAATATTATATTTTATTCTAATAAATAGTCAATTTTGACATTTTAGTATCCATAAGTTTTCACAATATGTAATTTTTTTATTATGGATTGAATTTTATTACCATAAAAAATTTAATCATAACCCATTAAATATAATGTTATTTATTTTAATCATAATATCTTGACTATGTAATTATTTTTATGCCTATTAATACATTGTTCTGAAAATTTCTTTTCCATATTACAACATACTATTTTTTTTAAATTTTTACAATTCAAGTCTAGTAATGTGGTTTTCATATTTGACAATAGCTTGAAAAAATTAGGAAACAAGAATAATTAAATTTTGGTTCATAATAATATTTTTCCAAGGTAAAATTTTATCAGCACGATAATGATTTTATTTATGTAAGAATGATAAATCAATAAAAAAATTCTAAAAATATCACGAAACAATCATCATTAAATTGAATGATGATGGATTTTATCACCATAACCAATCAACTACTCTCAAATTAAAAATTATTGATACATAATTTATCTTTATAGAATATATTTCATTATTAATATAAATACATTTCCAAATAATTCACCACTATCAACTAAAAAATGACCCATTCACCATGCCACTTATCTTCACTTAAAAATATTCTATTATGAATACTACTCTATAAAAAACCCATCCCCAACCAACATTCTAATGACATAATGGTTTTCCTCTTATCAATATACTAATCAATAATGTATTGAGGAGTATTCTCTTGGTGGATATCAAATATATATAAAATTAGTCATATGAACAATGTGTGTAGAGACATTAGGTAAGTGTTACATGTTCAATTTAGTTCATTGTGACTAGATTCATTTTACGATATAACTTAATTTATATGGTTCAAACACTGACTTATTGAAATATTATATCTAAATTCATTTATTACTTATGGAATTTTTACTATCATTTAATCTATCCCTACTATTTATCATTTTATTCACACATTACATATGTTGTAAGGGTTATTATTAACTAATCATAATTTCATTGAGTTATATAATTTATTATAAAAAATAGTCCTACTTTTTTTTCCATGCACCCTATTATGGTATTATATTTTATTTCCACTTTTATTTTCTTGATATTTAATTTTTTCTATCATTTCATCTAAATTAATTAACAATTCATCGAAGTCGTTTCTTTTTTTTTTGGAATTGACCGTATGCCCTCTCTATAGTTGGGAATTATCAGTTCTCCATGTCCTTTTTCATAATATTGTTTCAATAATGATATAATTTAAAATTAAATGATTTATTAAGTGCATTTTCTACTATCATTTAATTAATTTAACTTTTTTTGAAAAGGAATTTTTTTAATGTTTTTGTCATTCTTTCATATCATTTTTCATTAAACATGGGAAAAGATAAATACAATTTTATTTATTTACTTCATAATTCTCTATTTAATATTTAATACATATTTGTATTCAAATTTCCATATTTATTATTTTATAGGTTTTAAATAAAATTTATATTACCATTGATTTGTGAAATTTTTCTTTTAAAAATAAAGGATACTATTTTAGAAGAATAAATAAATTAATTTAATTTCACTTATATATATTGAAATCATTCACAATACTTTTCCAATTATTATGATCATTCTTTGTTAGGATGATAATATTTGGATTTCATTTAAAATAATTGTTTTAAATGTTCTCTTTTCACCCATTGAAATGGATTTATGAAAGTGACACAGATGTAATTTTACATCCATGTTACAAAACATTACTAAAAGTACATTTTATAATTTCTCTTCCATTTCCCTCTAAAAATCTAAAAACATAATCCCCTTTTGACTTATGTTTCATTTATTATAGTATAAATTATATTATAAATTTATCGTTAATACCTCACATTTTTCACAACGGTTATGTTTTCTATGATGCATTGCCAAAATCTTGACTTCATATTTGACCATCATGTCTATATTCATTAATTTTATGGATATATGATGCATAATATATAATATTTATATATTTGGTTTTCACATATTGAAATTACCCTATAGTCATTGGTTTCAATTTTAAGGAAGCATAACAAGGAATATAAACCATATATTGACAGTGGAAATATTGAAAATGAATATAATTGTTATTTTTGTATTCAGGTTTGTTGATTAATATGAAACATTGATATATTATTTTATTTTTTAATCATTATTTAATAATATAAATTCATTAGACTTATTTATATATTAGTGGGTTCAAGAACTATATATCACTTCAATTTATTTATAGGGCTCATGAGATATAATTTCATGGAATTTTGGTGTAAAAAATACCTTTTTATGTATAATATCTTAGAATTAAGATGTGATAGTATATTTATGATGTCATACATTATAAATTCCAACAATATATAATTTCTAATTATTTTACAAGTGATTATATAATTTTTTTTTATACATGGATATATTTCATGGTTAGGTTATCTATTATATGTAATTTATTATAATTATTTATATTATTATTATTATTAATATTTTCTTCTATAATATTTATTACTTACTTATTACAAAAATGTTTTATTTTTATACTAACATGAACTATGTGCTTGAGCTCAAGAATATAATGTTTCCTATTACATTGTTTAGTAATATTTTTATTACATATATTATGAAAATATAGGTATTCATTATCGAGAATGTTGGGGCAGATGTTGAATACTTATTTCAAAATTTGTTTTCCCTGATTTAATTAGATAAAAATCTTATTTTGTTGGAATGATATGAGATTTTTCTATAAGAGTATTTTTATAACTATTTAAAACTATAAATATAAAAGGAATTATGTGTGTATTTAACTCAATATTTGTTATTTAGTTTTTAATTCTATAATGTTAAATTTGTGAGAAATAATTTTTTTTAAATCCAGTTTGGAAAGGATTGGTTTTTAGCAGTATATTTAAGAGTTTGGATCAGGTGTGTCTTTGTTTTTATGAAATAAATAATTTAATAATTTTGGAGGTTAGATTAAATGAGTATAATTTAAGTTCATTGAATACCACTACTATTTATTAGGCATATTTTTGATCATATGTTTAATGGAATAGATATCCCAATTGAGTTCCTATGTGAGTAGATGATTTGATGTTCAAATAAATTTTGGTAGAAAATTATTGTGTTTTAAGAATAATGATTGATTGAGGTATATGTATCTCTTACGGTCGGTATGTAATTGATGATAATTTTATTCAGTTTTTTAGGAAAGGTTATGTAAATTTTTCAATGTATATGTGATAAATGTATATATTTATTGCTATGAGATTTTACTTTGTTTATGAAATAATGTTTTTTTTTATTTTTTTAGTTTTTGATTATATTTGTTAAGGTTATGTAATATAGTATGATTACCATTATTTAATTATTTTTTGGAAATTCGGGATGAATTTTACATTTTGAATTTATTAGGATAATTACAAATTTTAGAAAATGTCATATTATTTTGGTAGTGTGTTTGCATTCCATGAAATGATATCCTATTCTAATACTAATGGTGGTTATAGTATTTTGGTCTAACACCCCATGGCGCATTGAAATTTTAAAAAGGGTGGTTGGGTATTAACTCAATCCTTAGTCAGTGAACCACAAGAGTGCCCAACTATATACATTGTTTTACACTCCTGGGGGATATGTATTGGATGATTTATAAGATATTTATGTGATATTATTTTTTATTTTAATATATTATCATTCCATGATTCTTGGCTATACAATTAAATCTATATTATATTTTCAGTGGTAAATATATTAAAATTTATAATATTTAATTTATTTATGTGGTATGTTGTAACACTATGATATTTTAGAATGTTTTATCATTTAAATAAATACAATGTTGAAGTGTTTGTATAACAGTTAAGACCAATGAAATGAGTTATGAAATTTTTTGTAGTCCAATAAAACTATTAATACTTCATAAGAATAGATTTTTTGATATTATTATGAAAATTAGATGAAATGTAAAAAATTATGTAAATAAAATAATAGTTAAAAGGATTTATTTAAAATACTTATATTTTTTTATCTTTTAATTAATAAATATATGTGTTATAATAGACAGTTATTGATGAAAATATATTTGTTTGAAGAAAAAATAATCAATGGGATGTGATTTCAATTATTTACGATTAAATAGACATATTTTTTAGGATAAATATATTTTTCTATTTTTATCATAACAAATTATATTTGAAAGAACTAAATAATAAATCTAATAAATATATTAAAAAATTTAAACAATATTTTAAGATTAATATAATTGTTTATATATATTAAATAATTATTTGAAACATTATGTTTAAAATGTTTCTCTTTTGGGAAAAAAATTTTCAATATGATTTATATTTTTATTTAAAGGTTCAATTACTATAACTAAAAATTGATATTTAATATAATAAACTTTATTTCGATTCATTTTGACTAAATTATCTTCTGATTAATTTTATTTATTTTTCAAAAATGTTTTATTTTTTGGAAAATATTAAAAATACTGTTTTAGAAATATGTCCACATTTATGATCTCATTATGAAATAAGTATGACGTAAAAATTTATAAAAACATTTTTTACATCCGATTATGTATTTACATAGTATAATAATGAATTTAAAAAATAATATGTTGAATTTATAAACCTATGATGGATATTTTTGAACTTATGTTATATTTTATTGAAATAGAAAATTATTTTGGTCATTTTAATTTACTTATGAAATTACTAGATTCCATTCTATTTCTGCTTGGTTTGGATGAAAAATTAACAACATTAATTTTATCATAAAACAATAAATATCATTTTTAATATTTCGAATAATTTTATAAGTCCTAAATTAGTATTTTATATTTAAAAATACATTTGTCGAAAAATGCTCTCCAATGTTATACATTGTAATGTTAAAATTAATTTACATCACATTTTGAAATTGAATAATGTAAAATGGATTTATATTTTTAATCATAATTTAAATGTTTTTAAATATGGTTAGTTTCATTTATGTTCATAAAAATATGTATCCATTGAAACAATTAGTCAAAATTATTATGGTTATGATGTGGTAAAAATATTAAATCTACAGGTAAATTCAAAAAAAATATCAAAAGGATGGATGAGGAATTTCATAACTGCAACCAATGATTTAATCTCTAATTATTAATGATGGATCCAATTTCCTTGATTATTTAATCTCTTTTTATATTAATTAATTACCATTGAATGAAATTCCACCTCTCTCACCCTTAAGTGTACCACTTTGTGACCCTAATTATCCTCTCACATAAATTTAAAAAGCTCATGTAAACTCTTTTGAAACCCCTTACCATCAAATTTTCTCATGTATAAAGTGATCTTGTATCATCAATCAACCACTCTATAATGTATTTATGTGGGTTTTAAAGGAGGATGTTAATGAATTTTTGGGAGAGGATCACAGACCAAGTTTGTCAGCACATGTGGTGAGGGTTCGTTGCCTCAATTTCTACTTTGAGAGACATGTTTCATATTAAACACCAAATTAAATTTTCAATATATTAATACTACTATATTTAATTCTTATAATTAAATTCATTTTTTAATAATTATATTTTCACATTTATTTATCTTCTCTATATTCCTTGTAATTATATTCATACATTTACCAACATGTAAAGGTTTTATTTATTTACATTCATTATTTTATAAACATTATTATTAAATACCATCTTTATGTATTTGGTTTCTTCCACACAATGATTGTATTATATTATATTCCCTAATTACATTATGGGGTTTACGATTCATCATGACAATTCACTTCACAATGTTTCAAAATTTCATAAAATATATTCTAGTATGTTGACACGACCTTATCTATTTTCCTTGGTTAGGAATCATTTCCCCATTCCCATATTCCTTATATTGATTCAACAATTTCCTTTTATGTACTTGAAATATTTTTTAAGGTCATTTTATTCTATGAATGATATTATTTTCAAAATTATTGAAATTAATTATTTTAATTATTTTAGCATGGTTCATTATTGACATTCTATATGGAAGATAGAAAATAAAATCATTTTTAACATAAATGACATGACTGACTTTTACAATTTTCTAAACTATTTTTCACCATAATGTTTCACATTCTTGTTTCCATGGTTTTTATGAAAAAAAAATTATTCTACATTTTATTATAATTTTTCATTATAAAAATAAATTCTAAAATTATTAATGTGTAAATTAATGGATTTCATTCAACTTATATAAAATGTTTCTTCCTCCCAAAATTTATTATTTGTATATTTATTTCATTTTAGGGATTAAATATATTGAAATATTTTAAAATTATTCTTCTAATTCCCTTTTTTCACCCATTTTAAATTAATTTATGAATGTGGCTTACATATTTGTTTTGACGACCACTCTAAAAAATTATTATCACAATTCTCTATATAATTTTGCATCAATTTTCCTCAAAAATCTAAATGATCTATCTCTTTTTGTTTTATGATTCATGTATTAATATCTAAATTTTATTATGATATTATATATTATACAAGACCTTGTTCATCAGTGTTATGTTTTCATTCACTCATCATCCTTATCTTAACTATATTTCTCTGCTTCATATCAAAAGCATCTAATTTCATGGATATATTTTATATCGCATCTACTATTTCTATATATTTTTTATTAAATAGATATAACTATATAACAATTACAATATAGAGTACCGTTTTAATGGAGGTAACCATTAAATAAATTTAATTTATTTTATGGTGAAAATATTAACAATTTTTATACTTGTAATTTCAATTTCATTATTTATTGTCTACAATAGATTATTGGTTATATATATTATTCCTAATTAAACTACTTACTTGATGAATGAATTGTAGTTAATTATTTAAGGGTGGGAACTCAAATTATATCTATCCTAAATGTATCTTTTTATAAAATGGAAAAACATTCTTCACTATTTGGTGTAGACCATACCCATCGATGTATCATGTGTTGTCCGGAGGCCTTAGTAGTATGTTTATAATGTCAGGAATTACATATCCCATTACTATGAAACCAGTTGTTGTTTGGAATGTTTTTATTTTATTTTTTATTTTATCCATCAATAAATATAATTCTCATGTTATCAGTAATATATAATAATAATACTAATTATTATTATTAATTCCTTGCATAATATTCATTTAATGATTTTCCACTAATGTTTTTATGATATGAAACCCTTTATTGAGTTTTTCATTTAACCCTTGTTATGTTTTTGTTCCCCGTGGTTATGATGGAGAGTAATACACATACAATGTCACGACCCATCCCCCAGGGCCAGAGCTGTGACTACCCAGAGCCCGCCATCCATAGGCCAAGGGATGGAAACTAGCACCGAATGGTGTATTCCCTAAAACTGGGAAGGCATTACCATTATATCCTATAAACACACGCAACCAAGCACACAAGAAGATATGAACACAAGTAAATTGAATAGTAAATAGGGTGAGTACAGTATGTAAAAGGGGCCATATTACAACCCCAACATGAAAGTACAAGAAACTGAAATAGCTCCTGTGAACACCTCCCAAGGATCCAACATGAAGGGTAGGTACAGCTCTCAAACAGTTGTCTTTGTGGTACGCCTTGTCTATGGTCCACCTCCGAGCTACATATAGCGCTAGTACCCTCATCCCCAATCAGTGCTATCTGTTGTCTACATCAAACACAACAAGGTGAGGGTGTATAACGTTCATGGGTGATTATAACAATACTCATTTGGGACCCCAGGACCCTAAAGGCCTCACAAAATTCACAAAGGATAATCCACAAAGAAAGAAAAAAATTGAAAACCCTACATAGGTATATTCTCATACATATACCTATGTTATCAATTAAACCCATCTCAATCATGAGGAATCCCAAGGCCCAATTCATAAGCCCAAAGCTCAACTATTCTTCAATGGTTGGAATACCACGAATATAAGTTACACAAAGGTACACCACACCAATGAATAACACAAAGGTATCCCCACAAAGGTAAGTAACACAAAGGTACTCCATACAGAAGAATACCAAAAAGGTATCACCATGAATGTAAGGACTGAACTCACACTAGGTATATCTTAAGTACAATAGTAGATATGATTAGATGTAACTACTGAATCATATTACTCTGTTAAGAGGCCCACCCACGTAGGATCCTAGTACATCATCAGACCGACACAAAATCCTATTACAGCCGACCCACATAGGATCCTAGTACATCATCAGACCCATACAAGATCACAGTACATTTTTAGACCCACACAGGATCCTAGAACATCCTTAGACCCGCACAAGATCCTAGAATAGTAGACCCACATAGGATACAAGAGTAGTCCCACATGGATTCCAAGAGTGGATCCATATGGGATCCTCAAATACAGACACACGATGGACCCCTTTCCCATGTTACAACTAGCTAAAAGGTTCCCACACTAAGCTCGCATGATTGCTGGAGGATCTACTCCTCAATCCACAGATCAATACTCCAACTTCCATGATGTCCAATGAATATGTATCCCAATGGAACTCCACATAAAAGGGATCTCAACACAATCAACAATGCGTTAATCGGAGGCCCGGTCTGTAAGTTATTATCCTTTTAGTATCGAGGGCTAGGTTGGATTCGTGCTCAGTCTAACCTGACTGTTCCCCAACATTATCGAAAAAATTAATGGGGTATACCAAAATGACCATCTTTCTCTAAGGATTTTTGTAAAGACCCAGAAATCCCATGGAATTTTTTTAAATACATTTCAATTTTACGAGTCCACGAAAATTTACGGCACTTTATTTCGAGGCCTGGTGTTCCCAAAATCAATTTTTTATGTTTTGTTCGGGTACGTTCTATAAACATACGGGCATGATTTTATTAATTTTGAACTGGTGCATGGAACTAAAATTTGAGGACACTATTGAACTCGTAGATCCGGTATTCTCTTAAGAAGACATTCACCTCGACGGATGATGGTCGGGAATACATGTTAGTTTTGTTGTTTTTATGATTTTAAATTAAATAAATATAATGTAGTGATATTATTTTTATTCTTGGTGGTTAAAACCTCCATGAGGAGGTTAGTGGTGGGGGCCACCACACCATAACCTCCCATAAGAGGTTATGGTGGTGGTTCCCACCCGATGTCTAAACACCACATAACAATTAATGTGGTGGGGACCACGAGATGATGAAACCACCATGAACTCCACATTTATGGTTCCACCACCCTTTGATCCTTTTGAACTCCTTTAATTTATTTTGTGCCTACACACAAGAATTAATTAAGTAGAGCCCCCGTTTAATTGATTACTCCCATTTTTGAATATTTTTTCAACAAAATAATATGATTACCAAATATTATTTTGGTTGGAATATTCACTTTGGGTCTAGGAGGAGAGGAGGAGTTCTTGGAGATAGAACGCCAAGGAGGAAAGAACTCTCCAACAAAGAACACTACATCAGCCAATGACAAACACATTCTTCCTTCTTCAACCCGAACAAAGGAGGGAGAGCTGTCCTTGAAGAACGCCGATGATGCTATCCTCAGAATCTTCATTCCTGAAAACATCGAATCGCCATTCGCTTTCCGTGACTTCATCAACGATCATCGATACATGTTAAGGGGTTTAACTTGTGTTTTATCCCTTTTCTTTTCTCTTCATTGTTTGAAAAGAAATCGTTGCATGGTTGTAAATAATTGTTGTTCATCATTCTTATTTCCGTTAAACCAATTGATATCACTTTAAATGCGGAGGATGCGGGCCAACCTAACATGGTCTGACATCCTCTATTGATTCTTCATTCTAGTGTCGTTCTACGACATGACGATGAGGCAACGACGACGAAGGCTGCGCTACCCACAGCCTCTGTGAATTGCGATGCTCCTGGGCGCACCGATGCTTTCAGCCGACCACCGCAGATAGGAGCAGAGCGTGGCCCGCCATCCCACGGCCTCCTGGCGTATTTCTCGGCGCATGGCCTGCCTGCCCGCGACCTCCCAGCATCCTGCATGGCGCACAGCCCGCCTGCCCGCGGCCTCCCGGCGTCCTTCCTGGAGCATGGCCCACCTGCCCACGACACCTGCATCCTACGTGGTGCCCCTGTGCCATGCTGCACCCATCCCGATGCCACTTTTCCCTTCCCGGCGCCCTTCTAGCACCCCCACCCACTTCCCGGCGCCCTGCCGGTGCCCTCGCGCCCTACCCAGTTTCCTACCGGCATCACCGCAACCTACCTGGCGCCCCCACACTCTGCCCGGTGCCCTGTCGGTGCCCCCGCTTCCTGCCGGACCCCTGCCGCGCCCTTCCCACCGCACCTGCAACCTACTCGATGTCTAGACGGCCTGCCCGTGCCCCGCGTGCTCTGCCAGTGGCCTGCCCGCGCTCCGCTCGGTTTGCCCCACGTGCTTCCTGACCGGCCCAACCGCTCTGGATGGGTCGCCAGAGCCGCACCCCTCACAGCGTTGGCCGAACCAGCCGCAGCCTTTGGGCTGAGTCGCCTACATGGTGACCTCTGGGCAAAACTTCCATCGCAGTCCACTAGGTCGAACCGAGCAGACCAGGTCAAACATAGTGGGCTAACTGGGTTGACCCAGACCGGGTCGGACCAGAATGGGTTTGGCCACGTCAGTCCGACCTGGTGGGACCGGACCTAGACCCACTACTGACCCCAAACATTCTTGGGCCATATCTTTGGAACCGGACGTCCATTTGACGAACCGTCAGCGGCTCCTATAATCTTAGAGAGAATTTTTCCCTTTGAGAATAACCCACTGGATTTCTGGGTATAGTTGAGAAACTGTCAGGTTAGATCGTACACGAATCCAACTAGTCCCTCGAGACTAAAAGGCTAATAACTCACAGACCGAGTATCCGATCGGCGCGCCGTCTATTGCATTAATACCCCTATGACATGGCTGACCCTTGAGATACTAACTCGTGGAACTTTGTGATAGTTAGAGTATCAAATAGTAGCTCATAGAGCAGATCCTTCCAAAATAGAGGAGACAGAGTATGGAGACCCAGTAGCTGTCTGAGACTTGAGGACTGCTTGACCGATTTGACTCGGAGTGACTCGACTAGCCCAGTGGGTAATGCCTCTATGTGACGCGGAAGACCCATGGTGGGGAGCGCCTCTGTGTGAGTGTGGTCGACCCATGGTACTCGACAGGAGGAGTACCTCTACAGGCTACAATTGGGAGCTCCTATGTGTGAGCGCAGAAGACCCGTGGTGGGGAGTGCCTTTGTGTTAGTGCAGAAGACCCACAATACTCAACAGGAGGGGTACCTCAGCTGTCTGAGGTCAGTGGGATGTGACTTTGTGTGACGTGGTAGGCCCACTGAACTCGATAGAGGAGTAGTACACCACCATCTATGGTTTCGATAATAAAAATCCTGGTTTGAGCTGAGTCGTTGGCTTTTGGGTTTTCCTCAATATTGAGATGGGTTACTAGATAACTTAGTTATATATATGGGAATATAACTAAGTAATGGTTATCTATTGATTTCATACATAGTGGATTATCATTGTGGGATTTTGTGAGACCTTATGGGGCTCTGGATCCCTAATGAGTATTGTTATACTCACCCATGCACGGGCAATACCCGCACCTCATTGTGTTGGATGCAGACAACAGACAACACTAACAGAGGAAGAGAGTAGAAGGACTGGACGATACCCAGTGGTAGATCATTTGATGTGATGGTACACGAAAGAGACAAACGACCGAGGTTGCTGAGGAGGCCATCTGTACCTACCCATCATGTAGGAACCCTGGAGGACGACCCAGTGGCTGCTTTACTTTTCTTCAGTTGTACTTGTACTTTCCTGTTGGGCTTGTATTTTCCTGCCCCTTTTTACTTTCTAGCACATCTGTTGAATACAGTTCTACTTATTGTTTTTCTTCCAGTTCTGTACTTCGATGTGTTTGTTTACAGTTATAAAGGAAATCTCTTCCCAATTTAGTGATTTACGCCTTTGGTGCTAATCACCAACCCTTGGCCTATGGAATGCGGGTTTGGGGTAGTAATGTTACAGGCTCTGGGGGAAGGGTCATGACAAATTGGTATCAGAGGAGTTGGTTCTACCGCAGAACATAGAACTCTGATCTTTCTTTTCTGTGAAGCAATAGTTTTAAGCGTACTATGTGTGGTTTTCAGTTCTAGGAGTCTAGTTTTGGTGCGGGTGGCCAACATATCCATACACCAGGACACTGAATTCTGATTTTCGACTCAGTGCACGAAAACACTGATTGCGTGTTTCCAAAAGTTTTATTTAAGACATCTTAACCAGACCACCTCACTAGGTATAATCTTTTAACTGCATCGCATCTGTTTCTTTCTGGATGACTCCCTACAGATTACTAGATTGAGACCCGAGAGTCGTACATAATTACATCCAACCGAGTGACGAGGCCTCGATGCAGGACCCTTTACAAGTGGAGGAACTAGTGGTACTACTTCTCGTTGGGCCACCGATCCCACCAGCACTAGTAGAAGATGATGCACGCCACATGAGTTTGTTGCGGGAGTTCTAGAACCAGTGGCCACCCAGGTTCATGGGAGAGAGCGACCCATATGAATCTGAGGATTGGATGGAGGCTGTGGTAAGAGTCTTCAGGCTAGTATGGACAATAACAAAATTCATGGTGATCCTTACCATGAGTCTCCTTCAGGAAACAACAGAAAGATGGTTGAGCCCGAGGCTTCAGGTGCATGGCAAGGAAACGCTACTCTAGGCTGACATCAAGATCCTGGTTTAGGCAGAGTTTGTCCCACCCACTCTCCGCACAGTGAAGATACATGAGATACTGCATCTTCTGTAGGGTAGCACGGTGGTGGTGCATTACTCAGTGAGGTTCACCGACCTCTCACGATACTCTAATGATATGGTGCAGGACCCTTTATTCAGGGCCCAGAACTTTGATTAAGGGATCACACGAGAGATTAGAGAATCGATGATCTCCCTCAGCATCCCGATGTAGGTGGGGGTGTTAGAGAGATCCCTCGTAGTAGAGAGTTTCCTTGCTGAGCAGTCACCAGCAGAAAAACCCACAACTAGCCGACACGTATAAGAGTCTTCTACAGATGCCAGTAGACAGGTGTCGCAGAGGTCCAAGAGGACCAGAACTACAAGTGGTCGACCACACGATTCAGGATCAGTTGTGCTGGGATCAGAGAGCATAAACACACATTCTAGTAGCAGGTAGTGTTACTCATGCAGCGGGCAGGGTCACATGGCTCGTGACTGTCTGACCTTCCATTCAGGTGATCACCAGACATATGAGGGACCTCCCAGGCAGAGGCTGTGGTTCAATCGAGGTGGTCCGCGGGGAATAGGTGGACGTGGCAGAGGAGCTGGTCATGCAGCAGCGGTGGTCGGCGATTCGAGGTGTTAATGCCACCACCACCAAGAGGTTCACCCTGACAACATGGAGCAGGTGGACCAGGGAGAGCTCAGCTCCAGGCAGTTGGGTCCTACGATCATGGTGCTCTAGAGATGATTCGAGGTAGAATCTGTGTGTACTCTGCCGTAACTGTAGTTCATATACACATAGGTTCCAATCACTTTCTCATTTCCACTACACTCATTCAGAGCTCAGAGATTCCTACGGAGCTGTTGGCTCGATTCTTATGGCTAGAGAACACTACGGGAGCAGGCTCGACGATTACACACTGGTGCCAGCAGTTTGAACTTACTCTAGGAGGCGAGAGATTCGGCTGGGATATCCTAGTAGCGGCGTCAAGGCCTTAAGACTTCATCTTGGGTATGGACAGGTTATCTACATTCAATGATTAGATTGACTATATTGGGCACAAATTGTAGTGTGTCCACATGGATTGGACCAGGTTCATCTTCACTAGCGAGAAGGGGGTCTTTGCAGTGCATGAAAAACTTCATAGGATGAGGGTGCAGACGATCACTCATCATTTGGCCTATCTTACCCTCAGAGTAGTTGATGTGGAGAGTCATAGATATCCTATTTTTTTGGACTATTACACAGATGTTTTCCATGACGATGTTCTAGAACTACATCCTTGAAGAGTGGTGGACTTTTACATTGACCTGCACCTAGGGACGACACCGATATCTACACCAGCATATTGGATAGCTCCTGCTGAGCTTCGTGAGCTGTGGGTACAGTTGGAGAACATGCATGGAAAGGGATTCATCCAACCTAGTGTTTCTCCCTGGGCAGCCCTGATTCTGTTCGCCAAGATGGCATGTGGAAGCTTGAGGCTCTGTGCTGACTACCGTCACCTGAACCAGGTGACTATGAAGAACAAGTACCCACTCCCGAGGATTGACGACCTATTTGATAAGCTAAAGGGTGCACGATAGTTCTCAAAGATAGAACTCAGATCAGGCTATCACCAGCTCGGAGTTCTAGATGAGTTGTGAAAAATACAGACATCAGGTGTCGGTACAACCACTACGAGTTCTTGGTTATGATCTTTGGATTGAACAACACTCCAACAGTCCTCATGTGACTGATGAACATGATCTTCTAGTCGTTCCTTAATCTCTTTTTCATAGACTTCATTGATGACATCCTGATCCACTCGACTCTTGAGGAGGAGCATGCCTACCATTTGCATGTAGTAGTGGACACACTCTAAGAGCACCAGATTTATGTTATTCTCTCAAATTGACAGTTTTGGATTCGAGAGGTTCACTTCTTGGGACATGTAATCTTGGAGGCTGGAGTTGCAGTAGATCCAATGAAGATTGAGGTGGTACTTGTTTAGGAGACACCCAAGAGTGTGACTGAGGTATGGAGATTCCTGGGTTTGGCTGGATACTACCGGAGATTCATGCCAGACTTCTCCAGAGATGAAGCACCACTAACAGCCGTGACGAAGAAGGGGAAACACATTGTGTGATCGGAGAGATGCCAGTAGAGCTTTCAAGAGCTGAGGTAGAGGCAACTAGTTCCCCCATCTTGAGGCTTCTAGAGCAAGGCGTAGGTTACGTAGTCTACTACGAAAAATTAGGGACCATACATGGGTGTGTCCTGATGCAGGAGCAAGCAGTGATCACATATGGTTCGTAGAAGTTGAGACAGCATGAGAAGAACTACAATACCCAAGACCTGGATTTAGCAGTAGTGGTCTTCGATTTGATGATGTGGTGACACTATCTGATGGGAAAATGTTTTACCATGTACTCTGATCACATGAGTCTAAGGTATATCTTCTACCAGATTGACTTGAATCTCAGACAATGTTGATGGCTTGAGTTCCTCCAGGACTACAACTTCATGATAGTCTATAATCCTATCTAGGGGAACATTGTTGCAGATGTACTCAGCAAGTGGTCTGGTATACAACTGCTAGGAGAGGCGATGAAGCAGCTAGCTTCATTACATATATCCTTTGTTGATAGTGATGGAGTAGAATTCCTATAGTCTCTTACGGTCACTCCCCCACTTCATCAGCAAGTCAGGGAGGCACAACATGGAGACACTGTCTGCGAGACACGATGTGCTCAGATATCCACAGGGAAGGCACCTGATGGATTTTTTTAAGGTGAGGAGAACATCATCCTCATTATTGGATGTACCTTAGTTCTAGTGGAAATTTAGGAGGAGGCGTTGAGGGAGTTCCACACTTCCTGTCTAGTGGTACATCTATGAGAGGTGAAGATATACCAGGACCTTCGAAGATAACACTAGTTTATAGGTATGAAGAAGGCATTAGTGGAGTTTGTCTCATGGTACCTCACTTGTCCGCAAGTGAAGGCAGATCACGAGGTACCAGTAGGCTTAGTTCAGCATTTAGAGGTCCCAGAGTGGAAGTGGGATGGGATATCCATGGAATTCATTACGGGTCATCCACGTACATCCAGGGGTCACGACTCGATTTGGGCGATCGTTGACCGACTCACCAAGTCATCCCACTTCCTACTGATCACATAGCAGGGTTCAATAGAGAGCTTGGTATGCCTCTATGTGAAAGGAGATTGTGTGACTACATTGAGTACCATCCTCTATTGTCTCTGACTATGACACATGGTTTACTTCCCAGCTATGGAAGGTGTTGCGGGAGGCTTTCAGGACACAAATTCTCTTAAGAAATGCCTTCCATCCTCAGACACATGGTTAGACTGAGCGGACCATTCAGAACCTCAAGGACATGCTACATGAATGAGTTTTTGACTTCATTCACAGCTGGGAGGATCACTGGCCTTTGGTGGAGTATTCTTACAACAACTATCACTCCACTATATGGATGGAACCATTTGAGGCCGTGTATAGGCGAACTTGAAGATCGCCATTGTGCTAGAAAGTCCTTGTGGAGTTAGAACTATTGGGACCAGAGATGGTGCAGGCTACCATAGAGAAGGTTCAGATCATCTAGGAGTGGATGAAGTCTTCCCATAGTAGGCATAAGTCATATGCTGACAAGATACAGAGACCTCTGGAGATTGAGGACGGCGACCACATCATTCTATAGGTCTAACCTTGATGAGGTCTATAAATATTTGGTTGAGGTGGCAAGTTATCTCTGAGGTTCGTTGGACCTTTCCAGGTCCTCAATAGAGTAGGAATGGTGGCTTACCTCCTGGCTCTTCTACCTCAGTTGCACCAGGTGCATGACGTCTTCCACGTAGCCAAGATGTGGAGATATATGCACGACCCTTCTCACATCATTGACTATGGGGATCTGGTAGTCGATGATGGTTTTACATTTACATATGTTCTAGTGGAGATTGAGGATCGACAAGAGTGGGTCCTACGTGGACGGTCGATACCTCTGGTGCACATTCGCTGGTAGCACAACAACCTCTAAGAGAGCACATTGGAGTGGGAGGCTCAGATGAATTATTAGTACCCCCATTTGTTCCCTTAGATTGAGTTGTATCTTATGGGGACCTAAAGCCCTGAGGTGGGGAGAATGCAAAGACGCAGAAATCCCGTGGAATATTTTTTAAATACATAGGAATTTTACGAGTCAATGAAAATGTACGGTGCTTGATTCCGTGTCCCGAGGTGCCCAGAATCAATTTATGATGTTTTGTTCGGGTACGTTTAGTAAACATACGAGTGGGATTTTATAAATTTTTAACCGATGCTCAGAACTGAAATCAGCGGACACAGTTGAACCCGCAGTGCTGGTATTTACATAAGAAGACTTTCACCTCGACGACAGATGGTCGGGAATAATTGTTATTTTTGGGATTCTTATGAATTTAAATTAAATAAAAATAAAGTAGTGACTTTATTTGTATTCATGGTGGTTAAAACCTTCAAGAAGAGGTTAGAGGTGGGGACCACCATGCCATAACCTCCCATGCAAGGTTATGGTGATGGGGCCCACCCGAGGTCTAAACACCTCTTAACAATTAAAGTGGTGGGCACCACCCGAGGATGAAACCCCCTTGAACTCCCCATTTATGGTGCCCCCACTACCCTTTGAACCATTTGAACTCCATTAATTAATTTTTTACCTACACACAAGAATTAATTAAGTCGATCCCCCATTTAATTGATTACTCCCTTTTTGAATATTTTTCCAACAAATTAATAGGATTACAAACTATTATTTTGGTTGGAATATTCACTTTGGGTCTTGAAGGAGTGGAGGAGTTCTTGGAGATAGAACACAATGGAAGAAAGAACTCTCCAACAAAGACCGCTACATCCGCCAATGATGGACACCTTCTTCCTTTGTCAACCGGAAAAAAAGAGGGAGCACCGTCCTTGAAGAACACCGACGACGAAATCCTCGGCTTCTTCATTCCTGACAACATCGAATCGACATTCACTTTCTGTGACTTCACCAATGATCATCAATACGATGTAGGGGGTTTACCTTGTGTTTTCCCTTTTCTTTTCACTTCATCATTTGAAAAGAAATTATATCATGGTTGTAAATAATTGTTGTTCATCTTTCTTATTTTTGATGAACCAATTGATATCGCTTTAAATGCGGGGGATGTAGGCCTACCTAACATGGCCCGAAATCGTCCATAGATTCTTCTTTCATGTGGCATTCCATGACATGGCGATGAGGCGACGACGAAGAAGGCGACAGTGACAAAGGCTGTGCTACCCATGGCCTCGGTGAATCGCATCGCCCCCACGACAAACAAATGCATCTGGCTGACCACTGCTGGCCTGAGCAGCGCTCGACCCTCTTGCCCACAGCCTCCCAACGTCTTACTCGGCGAGTGTCCCACCTACTCACTGCCTCCTGGAGTCCTGCCCGGCGTGCGGCCCGCCTGCCCGCAGCCTCCCGACGTCCTTCCCATTGCACAACCCACCTGCCAGCGGCCTCCCAGTGTCCTGCACGTCGCGCGGCCTGCCTGCCCCTGGCCCCTACATCCTACCGGGTGCCCCCATGCCCTACCCGACGCTGTGTCGACACCCCCGCGCCCTGTTGGCACCTTCGCAGCCTGGCCAACCCCTGCAGTGCACTTTCTGGCACACTCAAAGCCTACCCAGCGTCCAGCCAGCTTTCTCGTGCCTGGTACACTCTGCTAGCTCTCCGCGTGTGGTCCGCCCGTTGGCCTCTTGACCGGCCCGAAGTCCAATGCCAAGTAACCTAAGTCGTGCCCCTCGTAGCGCTAGTCGAACCAGCCCCCACCATCGGGCTGAGTCACCTACTTGGCGACCTCTGGGCCGAACCACCCTCGCAGTCCGCTGGGTCGGACCCTCCCAACGTGCTGGGTCTGACCCATCGGGTCTGACTAGGTCGGGCCAGTCTGGGTGGGGCCGAGTCGGTCTGACCGGGTCGGACCGAACCCATGCCCACTACTGACCCGATAACTTTTTGGGCCATATCATTGGCACCAGACGTATGTTTAACAAACCATCAGCGGCGCTAGTAATCTTGGAGCAATGTCACCCCTTTGAGAATACCACACTGTAATTCCAGGTATAGTTGAGATATGGTCAGGTCGGATCGCACACAAATCCAACTGGGCCCCGGGACTAAACGGCTAATAACTCACATACCAGGCATTCGATCAATGCGACGTATTTTGGGCAGAGACCCCAATGAAATGACAGACCTTTGAGAAACTTACTCATGGAACATCGTGATAGTTGGAGTATTGACCAATATCCCATGGAGTGGATCCTTCTAGAGGTAGCAAACAGAGTACGATGACCCAGTAGCTGGCTGAGACCTAACGACTCCTTGACCAATTTGACTCGGAGTGACTCGACTAGCCCAGTGGAGAGCACCTCTGTGTGACACGACAGACCCACGGTGGGGAGCACCTCTGTGTGACACGACACACCCACGACACTCGATAGGTGGATTACCTCTGCAGGAAACGAGGGGGAGCACCTCTTTGTGAGCGCGTCAGACCCGTGGTGGGGAGTGCCTTTGAGTGAGCATAACAGACCCACGGTACTTGATAGGAGTAGTGCCTCAATATTCCAAGGATAGTGGGAAGCGCCTCTTTGTGACGCGGAAGACCCACTGTGCTTGATGTAGGAGGAGTATTCCACCATCCATGGTGTCAATAATAAAAATCCTGGTTTGATCTGAGTCAATGAATTTTGTGTTTTCTTCATGATTGATATGGGTTACTAGATAACTTAGGTATATGTATCGGCATATACCTACGTAATAGTTATCCATTGATTTCATACTTAGTGGATTATCCTTGTTGGATTTTGTGAGACCATGAGGGTTTTAGGGTCTCTACTGAGTATCGTTATACTCACCCCTACATGAGCTATGCCCGCACATCGTTGTGTTGGTTATAGATGACATACATCACTAACTGATGCAGAGTGTACCAGGAATGGATGATACCCGGTGGTGGAACATTCGGTGTGACCGTACATGAAAAAGACAGATGGGCGAGAGTGTAGAGGAGGCCATCTGTAGCTACCCTTCAAGTAGGAACCCTAGAGGATGACCTAGTGGATGCTTTAATTTTTTTCTATTGTACTTGTACATTCCTGCCAGGATTTTATTTCCAGCCCCCTTTTACTTTCTAGAACTTCTTTTGTATACATTTTTACTTAGTGTTTTGATTCTAGTTGTGTACTATGATGTGTTTGTTTACAGTTATAAAGGAAATGTCTTCCCAGTTTTGGGATTTACGCCTCTGGTTATAGTTTTCAACCCCTGGCCTATGGATGGTTGGCTTGGGGTAGTCACGATACGGGCCTCAAGGGAGAGGTCTTGATAATTCCAGTGCCGTAGACTGTTCATCAAATGGACACATGGTGCCAATGATATGTCCAAAAGAGAGAAAAGGGGTCAAAGCTATTCCGGGATTGGTCAAACCCAGTCGGATTGACCCAGACGGACCTGGCCTAGGCCCACCTGACCCGGTTCTGGCCGACCTGGCCCACGCAGGGTAGCTCGTCCTACGTTGGGTCTCCCGGCTTGATCACATGCGGGGGGAGTGGAACGCCCCGCACCTCCACTCACCAAACACCAGTAGAACTCCAGTCACCAAAAACACGTGGGACCTGCTGTGGCTCTTGATCGGTCCAGCTCGGCTGACCAAAACAGTCAGCCCTTTGTCCACCTAGCGGGGCGTCGTTTGTCTCCCCTCTATGGTCGGCCGAACATCTGACACCATCCCTTCTGCACCACAGCAAAAGCCACAACACTTGCTCATTGGGTGACGTGGATGTGCGCCGCCGCCCCGTCATGAGGTTAGCCTCCACCGGACTCCCCCTTTTTCCGCCGTGGCCAAAGGGACGTGACCCTTATCCGGCGGCGCGGTTGCGCCAGCACCATCTTCGCACCCGACCGTGGTCCTGGCTGCCGTTCCAATGCCCAAATGGTGATGGTTTCCATCCTCCTCCATCGCGGAGAACACAAAAAGAACCACAAGATTTTTGGAGGGGTTAGGCCATGTTCATTTGGCAGGTACCCTCCACATTAGAGCAGAAGCATGCAGCTCAAGGGAGGTGATTCAATGTGAGTGGAAAAAATTAATGATTATTAATCATAAACACTCCCCTACCTCAAAGGTTCAATAGAATATTTTCTATGGTAGAATATAGATTGACATTTTCAATCCCAAAATAAGCCTTCCCCAATGATGTCGGTGAGGATGGAAGGACATATATCAGTTTTTCGTCGTTGAAGACATCCCACATTGGAGGTGGCACATTCTTCATTGGGAAGTAATGATCTTCCAAAGTGATCCCTTTTGAAAACGATTTCCCCCAACAAAAAAATTGAGGATCCGACACAAAAATTATGTTTTTATCAAGTTAATTTATGTTCTCCTTATTAAACAATTGATGAGGCATAATTAAATATGAGAATAATTAATAGGGAGTTGAAAGGTTTTCCCCATTAATGTGGGATTTGGGTGGTCCCCACCCCCATGGATTTGAATTGGGGGGTTTTCTAGATCGGGTGGTCCCCAACACCAAGCTTTCAATTGGGATGATAAAAAAATAAAAGCTTATTTTATTTTTATTTTCATGAAAAAGTACAAAAACTAACTTTAACCCTTGACATACTGCAGTCGAGTTGAAGGTCTCCTTAAGTGATTACCGACAATGCAGGTTCATTAGTGCCCTCATATATCAGTTCCAAGCACTGGTTCCAAAGTTACAAAAATCCAATTTTACGTTTACCAAATGAAGCTAAAAAAAGTTTAGAAATTCATTCCGGGCACACCAGCCATTAGAATCACGCACCGTTAATTTTTTGCAGACTCGTAAAATCCCCATATAATTAAAAATAATACATGGAATTTCTGGGTCATTACTGAAATGTGTATATAGTTATCCAATTTAGATATTTATTTGGGAGATTTTGAAATCTTATTTCAATATATGAAGTCCTAAGTTTAGTTGAAAATTCCAAATTCATTAGAAGTATTTGAATTTTTTTAGTTAATGATTGTTCATAACTCACAAAAACTAAAAACCTAAAAGGTAATGGGTGCATTTTTGAATCAATATTTTTCTATATTTAAATTATGGGATGTTATGATTGGTTCAAATTAGTTGGATTCAAATTTGGTATGTAAACAACGTGTTTTCAGCACAAGATATAGGAGTGCAGGTTTTAGGAATCATAGTTGGTATCCAATAAGTGGCTATATACCCATATGGGTTAGATTATATGTGTATTATATAAGGGTTTTTGATATAACTGTGGGTTAAAAATTATATGGATGATCATAATTTTAGTTGCTTAGATACGCATTTTGATTTCTTTTATGATTGGATTTTAAGGTGGTTAATAAAATTTTAGAGGATGTTTATTGGGTTTTATGAAGATTACATGATCGAGGTATACATAACCTATAGTTTTTTATATAATACATTTTCATTGAAATAAATGTTATTATAGGAAAATATTTATCTCATATTCATTGTATATATGACTAAGTTATATATTGATTAGAATTTAATTTGATGTTGCTTAGGGATGAATGGTATGCTGAATTTAGTAACCATTTGAATCCATTTAATTTTGGTTCGAGTTAGATAATGAATGATATATATTTAATTATGTTTGTAGATATAGGATATAATACATTATCAGAAACCCTAGTGATAAATCAAAATAATAAAAATATTAGATTATTTTTGAAATGTAAAGAGTTTGTGGTTTCCTTGAAATTAAATCTAGTTAGGGATACTAAATTTCACACCCATGTTTTCACATTAATGTATAGAATTTGTAGTTCCTGTATCTGGATTTTTTTCTATATATCACATGTTTTTTTACCATGGATAAAAATAGATTTTTTAAAAAATTTATTATTAAATGATTTATCCACAATCTGGGGTAATAGTGTAGCCATAATATGATATGGTATAATGTATTAGAAGAGGATTTTTCATGGTTGGTACAAAGTTTTCTAAATCATGTAGAGAAATCCTTTTTGTTCTATGGTGAGTTAGCACTAGAATATATGATAGATGAAATTTGGAAAACCATGTGGGAAACCATATAAACAAACCAAAGACAGTGAAATGTGAAATATCCTTTTTTCATATATGAACATTTTGTCCCATAACCCTCATTTCCCCCACTCTAAACCTTATTTTTTTCCAAATTAATGAGGTTCCCATACATAATCTTTTTATCACCATGATCTATTTTAGTGGTTTGGTTTAAATTATTAATTAATCAATAGGTATTGCACTCATTCTGTCATCCTTTTATAACATCTTTATTTCTACAATGATTCCTCACATTCATAAGGTCGTGGTGTGCTAATATTGTTGTTTGAGACCCTATTAGAATGGGTATTGGTGTTTATAGTTTTTTTATTTCTTCACTAACATTAATCTTGAAATTCTTTTTTTTAATTACAACAAGAGAATGTTTTTTCCCTAGATTTCAATGTGTTTGTGTTTGTTAATGGTTGGTATTTTCATGTCAAAACATTTTTTATAAATCAAATCTACTTATTATGATTCATAAATATTTTTTAATTAATTAAATAAATTTTATAATAGTTATTGTGGGTTTATATATACCTCGTGGTTGATTTTAATGTTTTCCTTTGAAATGAGAAATATAATTTCTTATAGAGATTTTTTTGTACCTGATAAATGTAAATCTTATATTGGCTATTGATGGCAAGCCATTTGAATTATAATTTAATATGTTCTAAACGGAATTATCATATAATAGTCTAAGAATCTAATGTGGGAAGACTATTTCTTAGTTTACCTTTTTGATTATGCCACATTAGAAACAAAATTATACCCGGAAGGTGGTCATGGTATTCTAGATTGGTGACACCATATTACATTGTAAAGGCATGTTCTTTTAAAAATTTGGTTGGTTATGGTTTCATGGTATGGGAAACACTATACCTCTCAGACAAGGAATGAAAAGTTTTGTGGTTTTAATGGAAATATTTATTAAAAATATTTATACACTTGATAATAGGATCTTGAGTGCCTTGAATAATAGATTAATCATGGCCCCCTCATGGGTAATATTTGTTGAAATCTAATTTTATAGAATTGGTTTATATAAATAAAATTTTAGGCATCTTACTTCATTTCATTACTCTTAAGGAAAAATTCCTCATTTCATATGGTATATTTAAAATAAGAATGCTTATATTTATCTATAATATGTTAATAATGAAATTGGTGGTCATATCCTACTGGGATAGTGTTTCTCATATCCTTCATTCACATAATGGGTGTATATAGATCTAATATTTCTAGACATAGGTAATGTCATAGTACATTATAGAGACAATAGGTACTCTTATTTGTGGATCTCATGTTGATGATTATGACATGGTGGGATCTTCACCACCGGGTTAGATAGACATGTGATAAAATTTAGGTTATTTTTAGTTGGTATTTTTTATCATATGATGTATCATTTACTGTACATCTGTCCCATATCAATTTTTTTGAATTGATGTGAAACAACCTTTATCATACTATTTAGATACTTTGGGGATGATTTTTAATTTTTGGTTTGTTATTTGTAACATATATTTTCAGTTTTAGATTATTTATTGGATGTTCTCACGTTTTATCTATAATAAACTCATAGAATGGATTTCCATGAAATGGTGAGGTCATTCCAGGTACAGGTCTTGAAATCATGAGATGATTATTTTATGTGAAATGAATCCCAATGTGTTTTTATTTATTCCCATGCGCTAGTTTCCAACCCATTACGGAATGGAATTAATTTTAATCATACCCAAAGGGAATCGAAGGTACCCCATATGGGGGTAATTGTATGGTTCATAAAAATATATTATCATAGAAACATGTTTTTACTCAATGTTATACGGATGATTGGATAGATAAGAGATAAGATTATTATTTCTCAAGTATGAGGAATGAAGTAGTGTTCAAATAACATTCTTGATATACACCCATATGTTTTTATGGATGTTGGGAATTTGATTTTTTGGATATGTTTTACCCTTTATTTTTTAGTTGGGTTCAGAAGTTGATGACCACACATGTATTCCTTGTCTCATGGAAGATTATGGTCAATCACATTAACTTTATTTTTCAGTAATATTGAAATATGAGAAATTATAATATGATGGTTTATAAATTTTATTATTATTTTTGTATATTATTGATATCACATAGTTACATGGCACTCGAAAGTGTTTCATAGAATATTCATCAGATTCTATAGATAAAATCGGATGAGAAAACACATTAGCTCATTAAAATGCTATTTATAAATTGGTAGGGGTTGTTAATACTATTAATCAATGGATGGATTATGGTATTACACTTATAATGAATTTTTAGTTATTTCTTATGATTGATCATCCACATGAGTTACTCAATAATAAAAATTCAACCTTTAGAGGAAAGAATGATCCTTATGAAGATGAGGATAGGTTAGAAAAGGATGATTGGATTTTTGAGTTCTTTTAGACACCATATTCTATAATGGTGAAGCATGTTATCATTATTATTAAAGTATTAACTTAGAAATAGTTGGATTCTATAGGTAATTCCAATAAATGAGTTAAATTACAATTCATTGAAGTTAATGTGATTTTAACATAGTAATTTTAACTAAAATGATGGCACTTGTTTACTCAAGAAATGTGTCTAAACTCTTAGGAAGTATGAAAACATACATACTAAACATGATAATTTTTCATTAGGGAAATTGTCTAATGGTAAATTAATGGCTCATAGGATTGAATTTGTGAATTTATATGGCATTCAATAAAATGTTTCTTTTATGATTTTGACATTTTATGAAGGTGTAGATCACAAAATCATTGTAATTATTAATCAGTATTGGATTTCATGAAGGAATGGTGTGTCCCTTTATATAGTAGGAGGATCATCAATCCTTTTGAAAAGATGTTTAAATGTGATGATATGATAACAGAATATATCCATATTTTGCTAATTACATTTTAGAATAATTTTTTTATGATGTGATATATTTTTTCATACCAGTGTGATTGGTATAGGAATTCCATACCTTCATGGTAACATTTTCATAAGGATTAGCATTCCATCAAGAATATATGCCATTTTTTTGGAATTTGTAGGATTTTATCTCTCCTTAATACTGCATGGGATCTTATGAGATAAAGGGAAAATTTTTCTAGTAATATTCCTCTATGGCTTTAGAGACCAAGTCTTAAAAAAATGGTATTACATTATTTTAGATGAATATTCATAAAATTACAAATGTATGTGATCAAATATCATATTAGTTTAGTGTATTTTGAAATATAGATTAATAAGTAGTCTAACTTGTTGAATGACCTCCAATGTCACCTATAAATATATTCCATTTTAATACTCATACATAAAACCATTATTCAAAACATATGGAATTGAAACATGATAAAAAGTGATAGAAAATTATCAGAATGAAAAAACAAGGGAGATATGTAAGCATAACATGAACATATGGTTATGAGATCTTGATAATAACATTATAAGATCATACCCTACATTGGAAAGATCATCGAAATGAATCATAACAAAAATGTTAAAAATTAATATGACTAGAATCATAATAGAATAAAGAGGATATTCCAAGGGAGGATGAAATTTGAATAAGACATGTAGTTGTGTAATTCAAATAATCATATAAAATAAAATTCCAATGAAACCTACCAATAACATCATATCAGGTTTGTATTGGTCTAATCTCCTCTATACATGATTTAGGCTTGGGATTTACTACCATTTACCCTCTTATTATAGTCGTGGTATGATATCCCGTGTAATCTCTTACTATGACCATTAGATTCCATCCTAGGTTCCCGCTTATTATAGGCATGAGATTACCTCTTGAGTACCCTCTTTTTACGTTCTTAGGATGACCTCCTAGGTACCCTAATGTAATGGGCTTGGAATGCACTCCCATTTATCCTCTTGTTATGGTCTTGGGAATCCCTCAAGTTTACTCTCTCATTATGGGATTTGGATTACCTCTTATATTACATATTTTTATTAGATTGAGATTCCCTTCCATTTATACTCTCATTACCAACTTTTATTCCCTCTCGTATACCGTCTTTTTATGTGACTGGTATACCCTCTAGTGTTCCCTCTTATTAAGGGCTTGGTATTCCAACCCACATACCCTTTGAGATAATTGAACATTTTTCATTACCCAATGAATTAGATAGAGATATAGTTTACACCGTTCACGTAGTGTAATCCTTCTTTCACTTTACAAAAAATTATTAAAAAATTCATCATATCATGATCCTAAAAAAATTATAGGTTTTTGAAACATCATTTGTTAACCAATTAAATGAAATATGTTTCGTAATACTTTCACTATATCATACCCTATAGATTGGAGAAATGTTTCATAGTTATTTTTTCATATAATAACTCATGAAAATAAGAAGGTTACAAAAGTATTTATCATGGTATAACCCACAAAAGAGAAATATATATCATACACCACATGTCATAAAATGTATAAACCATTCAGAGATAGAATAATAATGTTACCCTTGGATCATAACCCCTTTAAGTCATATGTACATATTAAGATTTCATGTTAGTATGAAAATAATTTTAGAATACCAATTTAAACATTTCTTATTGAATGTATCCACTTTTCTTTGAAACATTATTTTTAAAACATATAATATTTCTAAAACCATTTTTCATTGAAAAGTAAAATTGATAACGTATAAATGAGTCCTTAAAATCCATAAAACATTTTAAAATAATTTTATAAAAAAACAATTTTTTTCCTCTGAAACTAAATTTTAAAATTGTGAATTTATAGAATATTTGGAAAAATATTTCCACTAAATATTAATCATACCATCTATAAAAGGAATTTTAGATGAAATGAATATCATGGTTATGGATATATCCATGCATACTGAGCATTTTTCATTCACTGTAAAATGTTTAAAAAATTTCCTTGATAAGAAAACAACAAGAAGATTCATTTGTAAAAATAATTTTTATAAAAAGGTAAAACATTATTAAAAATTTAATTTAATGATCATAGTGGAATAGTATAACATTATTTATTAAATTTTTATAAAACATTCTTTTGAAATCACACATATTTCTGAATGTAGAGAGAAATAATGTATGATTTCAATAAAATCTCATTCATAATAATCATAAGTCCCATAGATTGAGAAAATTTCAACACTACAAGAAGATATCAATAATAAAGTGATGAAAAAAAATTATTGGGAATTTTTTATATATGGATTATATCTTTTCATAAATGTAACCACAAGCATAAAAAATATTGATAAATGATTAGACTATAGTAGAAAAATCATAAAACTTTTATATAATTGAATCATAATACTAATGAGATAATAAAATTTTAAAAAAGGTTTAAAATATCATTATAAATTTGAGATTTATTATATTAAATTTTAATGGAAATTATATACACCTCTTGAAAGAATATAGATTGATAACATGATATGTTTGTGAAAGAAAGAAAATAAAGAAAACATTTACTTACCGATATGGAAACTTATTAACTATAAACAGGCTGAAATAGATTAATCAAAAATGGATATTTAAAAACCCATAAATTTAAGTATAATAGTCAAATAATACATTTATGTTCATTATATATGACACATAAGGGAAACAAGTTTTGAATATGGATTAAGTATCATAGAAATAAAAGTGAGACTACAATATGCCTTACTGCATTAGTAACATTTGAATCATGATCCCAATGATATAATAACATCAATTAAATAATTTTATATAAGTAAATAAAATAAATTAATTATATAAAATGTGATAGGGTATTATTTACACTAGACAAAATAAAAAATTGGTGAACATAAGATGCATCTCATGGATTCAAAAATTGATGTCGAATTATGTTACCTTCTATCTTAACATTCATAATTAAAATTAAAAACTCATGTATAATAAATATAAATATATTACAAATATAACATAGAATTATAATATTATATATTATAGCATTCATTATTCTATTATGACTTTATATTATGTTTTAGTAAACAATTTCATGTTAATGTTATGTTTCGAGTTATAACTGCATTGTTTTTCATATAAGTTTAGAATTTATATTCATAGTCCTCATACATAGATAATTGTTGAATAATTTAAGTTATATTAAAATGATATAAAAATCACATATATCTATTATATAATAATTTAAAATAAATCATATATGATAGAAATATGAAATAAAATACACTATTAATGGAGATGGTAGGCCGTACGTACTCATGAACATTGATTCCATTTTCACGTCATATTTTTCAATGAAAGCAAGGTAAATGATATATATAACAACATTTTAGTTGAATTATTATTTCATATATATCACATATTTTTATTAAACCCATCATTAATATATTCCATGTAAGATGTTAATGAATCACATTTCCTTTTTGAGGCTGTAGTCCACAATATAAATTATCATATTCTAGAAAATTGAAATAATGAATGTATGTTATATATAATTATTCTACAAGAATTAAGAAATAATAAATATAAATAATATAATTCAAAAAATATTATCAATCATTATTACCAACCTTGAGATTCTATAATGTAGGAATGAATGACATCATTTTGTTATGTTGTAGTCCACCGTACAAACGAATGATAATTGTGTATACAAATTAATGGAACTGTGTGTTATTGTTTGAAAAAACCATATCATAAATTCATATTATTATATTAGTGATACTCAGGTTATTATTTATTATTTATATAAGAATATTTTAATGGGTTTAGAAGAAATAAAACAAAAGTGCTTGTTAAATATTGTTACCCCTTCATCGGGTAACTCTTTTTGGTTTGCACCCATTGGATTTATTGGAATGGTTTCCAATTAAGTGAACACTTATAGGATGGTATTATGGAAATTTAAATATTATTTTTGTAGGGGTTAGAAGATCCAAAGGGATTTAGATATGTGATTAAGTGAGGGTAGTGACTGCCTTTTTACAATGGAGGAGGAGTGGTATTTTTGTAAATACCAAAAGGAAAACAAAATTTAGAGGTCTAAATTACATCATGTGTCTCCAATAAAGTTCTATTTTAGATTCAATGGAGGATATAGAAAAAATATAGACAAATAATTTATTTTGGAAATCATTAAATAATATTTTACCCCTTATTTTATAGATTAAAAACTATGTGAAAACATTCTTTCCATACTCACTTTAATGAATTTTAATTTCACTCATTTATATTTTTGGTGATTTTTATTTGAAATCATGAGAAATTATAAAATATTATGATTTAAAATTTGAAATATATTTTTCAAAATTCTAGACACACTTGTTTTTTATATTAATTTTTTAATATTCCTTTAGACGACATTAGACAACATGATTTTAAAATAAAATGTTAAAATTAATGAAATGTTTTTATAAACAATTTCATTGTGATATTAATTTCAATGAAATAATAGGGATTTATTTATGTATATTTGATCTATCAATACATTAAAAAAATAT
The DNA here is from genome assembly GCA_963277665.1 of Viscum album. Classification (NCBI taxonomy): domain Eukaryota; kingdom Viridiplantae; phylum Streptophyta; class Magnoliopsida; order Santalales; family Viscaceae; genus Viscum; species Viscum album. The sequence goes on along the minus strand of OY728127.1, from coordinate 1,204,719,415 downwards.
CTATATAATGTAATTATAATAAAATTTAGTTTCTTATTAAAATTCAGTATTTTCCTCTATTTATAAAGAAACAAAAAATCTCAAAAATAACAAAAATTGTCATAAAGATAATTATGATAATAATTATTAAAGAATTTATTTTTTTCAAATAAAAAGTTTTAATTTTATAAAAATTATTTCTGAATCATGTCTCACATTAATAGGGGGTAGATCAATATTTTCGAAAAATATAGCTTTTATGCATAAATATATATTTATTCTTATTCTATGTCTATGAAGCATATTAGATGGATTTTTAATTTATTTATTAATATAATATATGTTAATTTTATTAATATAGCATACTAATAGTGATTACTTTAAATTATTAATGTAAAATTTATTTGGGTGCATAAAAATAATTTTTTCAAAAAATCACATTTTGTATATTCAATACGTTTTTCTTTTTTATTTATAATTAATTGATGTCAAAATAATTAAATTCATAAATATGTGTTAAACAATGTTTCATAATTTAGATATTTATATCCATATATTCAATTCAAATTTTCCGATGTTTAATATAATATTATTTTAATAATAATATTAATTATATATTATTGTTCGGTAAAACTCCACATTTTGTGTAACACAAGCGATCAATGGAACATTGAATTTTGTGTAATAAAATCAATGAATAGTGATAAATATACCAAAATATTATATAAGTCTTGTGTGAAATTCAATAATTTAATAAAATTTATATTATTCTATGAAGTTAATTCATAAAAACAAAAGGTGTTATATTTTTCCCCCATTAAATTGAATTTCACCCTAGAAATTTTTTTGGGTTATCAAAAAATTAAAACTTGAATTTTTCTTTCATAGGATCCCACATCATAAAAATGAATACTAAAACATCTTTTAAATATGTAATAATGATTGAATAATTGTTACCCATGGTAAATCTAACCTGATTCCCACATAGGAGAACATATGTGGAAATTCAATACTTTGTGATTGAAGAATAATATAAATTTCAACTCTAATGGACAATGATAGAGAACATGGTTATGAAAAAATTATGATTCAAGGTCTCAGACGCCGTAGAGTCTTAAAAAAGTTCCTTGTTACCCTAAAAAATGATGATTATGGGACACCAATATATTTATAGAAAAATTTACAAAAAGATAAAGAATATTAATTAGAATATATTCATACTGGGTATTAGAAAAATATCACCCTTGGTTTTTCCTCAATCAATTCCTACTTCATCACTCCTTCTATGAAATAAAGAATATTTTTTCACTCATGAATCATATTCAAATCATTAAATCCATAAATTGAATGATTGGTCATTTTATATGATTTCATCAAAAAAAAGTTAGAACATGGTATCCAGTAAGCCTAAATCCTCATATGGTAAGATAATACATGGATCACAAAAGCCTCATCTACTGTTTAAAAAAATTTATGACTAAAATTGTTAACCAGTAAACCCATCTCGAAGATTAATGCACAAAACATTAGAAACAAAATTAACTAAAATTTTCAAATACTATTTAACATGGATCCCATTTATATAATAATGTATATATTGTTGTCACACACCAAAAATGTGATTACATTCATAATGTTTTATATTGGAACATATTTATACCCTGAATTACCATAATATATTTTTAAAAACCTGCATGGTTTGTTATTACAATGATTATTAGATATATTCCACAAATCAAATGGTATTGGTTAACTCATCAACTTTTTGAAAAAAATAAATAATATGTTCAATGATAATTAGTACTATCTAATTTATATTATCTGTATCAATCATCTCATTACCCTTTCAATAATTGTTTTTATCAAAATTAGGAACAATTTAACGGTTATTTTTCCTTCATCAAAATATCTCATTTCCTTTAAATTTATTTTTACGGTCATCAGAACCATTCAATATGTTTTTTCAAATCGAAAATTAGAAAAAATATACATCATCATTCAGATAACATAATTCTTGAATTACTGTTTATATGAAATTGAATCAAAAGTCATTATTTATAAACCATTTCTAATGCCTTATCATCTTATTCATTACTGGCCATACCCTAGAATATAAATATGAATCATTTCATGATGTTCTAAAATCGCCATTTGATCATTTAATAAATAAATATTGGGCATCCTATACCTTTCAAATTTCATTCATGGTCCCTTTAAATTTAGAAATATATCCTATACTCATTCGACCTTCCATATTTACTTCATGATATTTTAGTAATTGACATTTATTTCCATAAGGAAAATATTTTCCAAATATGAAATATTCAATGTTAAACCTATTCATTCATGTTGCATGTATTGACTATTACCAGAAACCATTGTGTGACAAAATCATATCATATATGAAAAACACATAATCATGAAAAACTACTTCTTAGATGCATAAATCATAACGCCTTATGTTAAATATATAACACAGTAGGAGTATTCAATGACACATCCCATAAAATATCAATAGGGATCCCAAAAAAAATTTATCATCAATGTTTCCAAAGGGTAAAAAAACCATTCATTGGTACCAACTATTGCAACCTAAGAATAACATACATAAATATTACATCATTTTAGGTGAGTATTAAAAAAATAAAATATTATGTGGCTAAGAACCATAATTGTGTAATGTATTTGGAAACATGGACGATAATGTATTATATATTTGTGAATGAACTCCAAATTCTCTCATAAATATATTCCCCTATAGTACTCATATATAAAACTATTCTTCAATTCCTAGGGAAATTAAACATATGAATAGAAGAACACATAATCTTAGTAATGTTAAATATAGTATATATGTAAGAAGAAAATGAACCAATGTGTTTGAGAGAATGATAATAACATTAGAAGATTATACCATGCATTGAATGATTATATAAATGAAACATGTCATAATTTTTGGCAGTTAATAAGACAAAAATACATAAATAATCAATATAATAATCCATGAGATCATAATATAAAAATAATAAATGTAATAAAGGAATACACATAATCCTATAAAATCATATGTCAAGGATACCTAAAATTATCTACATTACATGTATGTATTGGGATAAGCACACATATATCTACTTGAGGATTAGGATTTATTTCCATTGCATCTCTTTTTATGGGCTTAGGATTATGTCCCATGTACCCCCTTATTACCAGCTTTGGATTCCTACTAGTGTACTCTGATGTTATGGTCTTGTGATTCCTCTCATGTACCCTCTTATTCGGGATTGGTATTCCCCCATGTACCCTCTAGTTATGGTTATGGGATTCCCACTTGTTAACCTTCTTTTGACTTGAATGTGGAACCCTCCTATATACCCTCTTATTACAGTCTTGAGATTTCCTCCAATATAATCTATTTTCATAGTCTTCGGATTCCGTCCCATGAACTATCATGTTAGAGGGTTGAGATTTCCTCCCATATACCTTCTTATCATGGGGTTGGGATGCCCCACATGTATCTTCTTATTAAAAGCTTGAGATTCTCACCCATGTAAATTTTTATCTCATTTAACATTTATCATTAGCCAATGAATTGGAGGTAGATGTTGGATTCACCCATCATATAATGAAATATTTAATGCATGTTCCACATAATGATATAAAATTAATCAAATCCATACTCATAAAAAATATGGCTTTCATAAACATCATATCATAACCCATAAAATTAATTGGGCATGATAATTTTTCAATTATATCATAACCTATGGAATGAAGACAAGTTTCATAATAATTTCATCAAAAAAATAACCTGTAAAAAGAAGTGTGTTATCTATGAATTCAATATGGTATAACCCTTAGGAGGGACATGGGTCTCACAAAAACATGTCATCAAAAGAATAAACTATTTAGAGAAATAATAATAATGGTTCACATGGATAATAATCACATTAAGTTATTTGTAACATCAAAAGATGTCATCTCATAAGAAAATTCATTTTAAAAAACGTTTAAAACAATTCCATTGGAAAATATCATTTCCTTTTTGAAAGATTCATTTTGAAAATAAAAAACATTTTAAAAATAATAACTTTGTTGAAAAAAAATTCTAATCTTATAAGGGATGTTGTAAAAACCATAAAAGAAAACTAGAAGAATTTTCCTTGAAAATAACTTTTTTATTGAAAACCACACCAAAAAATAAATTTATTGAATACAAGGGAAATTATTTTAAAAAATAATAATATTCAAATAATCAAAATGAACCTTCACTGAAATTTTGGATATGATGGTGGATAAATCTATATGGGCCGAACATTACTGTTGCTACGTAACAAATTTAAGCAAATTCCTGCACCAAAAAATGAAATGAACAATCATTTTTTCAATTTAATTATTTAAAATATAAAATTTTGGTAAATTTTTTTATGAAATATAGTAGGAAAATATTAGAACATTGTTGAAAACATTTTGTGAAAACATGGTTTTGAATGAATAAATATTTCCAATTGAAGAGAGAAATAATGTTTGATTTTTGTATGTTTTTTTCTTAACTATTATAAGAACCATAGAATGGAAAATTTTAACATTACGTAAATATAATAATAATAAATCTAGGATGATAAAATTTATGTGATTTCATGAGAGATGGATCATAATATTTTATCAATGGAGACATAATCATAAAAAATCCTGAAAAATAATAAGATTGATAAAATAAAATCTAACCACTTTATTAAAATTGAATCATAATAACCATGAGGTAATAAAATTACATGAAGATTAAAATACAATGAAAATTATTATATTCATATTTAAATATTTAATGCATATTATATAAGCATTATAATATATTATAGGTGAATATCATAACATTTGTCTCAAATAAGATGGATTGAGACAAAATTCCCTTACTGATTTAGTATCTTTTGATTTGTAATCCCCGATAAAGAGAAGTCATAAAATTGATAACTGAATACAACATAAATTTAAATATAAGGGTCATATAATATATTCATGTGAAATATATATTCCACACAATATAAACAAGTTGTGAAGATAGAATAAGTCTCACAGAAATATAAGTGAGACTAGAAATCCCATTAATACATGAGTAAAGTTTGAATCATGATCCCAATGAAAAAATAATATCAATAATTGATTTTTATATCATAAAATAGAGGAAATTAATTATATAACATGATATATTTCATCATATACATGATATAAATGAAATTTTTTGTGAATATTGATTGTATGTAACATATATAAATAGTGAGATGAAATTCCCTTACCTTATGTCTTTAAATTCATCATTCACATTAAATCCTCATTTATAATGAATGTATGTTTCTTATAAAAAAAGAAACATTTTAATATATATAATTAAATATATAATTTTATAATGACTTAACATTACCCTATTACTAACAATTTCATGTTAATGTTACATTTTGGGTAATAAAAACAATATTTTCCATGTATAAATTGACTTCTTATTATTGATCCTCGTACATAGATCTTGATTTACATATTTAAATAATTAAAAAATGATATAAATATCATATATATTAACAATATATTTCATTATAATATTCTATATAAGGTCAAAAATACAAAATAAATACACCGTTCACAAAGACAGTTGGCCATATGAATGCGTGTACACTATTTCCATTTTCTTGTCATATTTTTAATGAAGGAAAGGAAAATGATATAAATATTTTTATTTTAATTAATACATAATTATTATGTAATATATATCATATTATTATTAAAATAATAATTAATATAATACATGTAATGTGTGAAGGAATCACATCACATTGAGTAGGTGGTAGTGCACACATCCACAAATGAAGTTATCGTATTCCCCTAAAGATGGAAAGACGGATGTAAGGTGTTAGATAAGAATTCTAGGATTATAAATTAATAATCAATGTAACAATTAAAATATAAAAGAATTATTTACAATGTCATTAACAACATTGAGAGGTGGTACTAGATGAACGAATTACATTTGTTTCAAAAGGCAGTATTCTGATGTACACACCAACAATAATTTATAATCACATATAATGGAAATGTATAAATGTGTTGGGAATAACATTAGATTAAAAATATTGGTATATTATATATATATATATATATATATTTATATAATATTGATATATGATTAATTTAAATAGTTGATAATGAAAAAAAAGTGCTCGTTGATGAATGTTACCTCTTCTTCAGGTAACTTCATTTGGTTTGCACCCAAGGGATTACATGGTTGGATTTATTACCATAGGTATTATTCTATGTCGACATGATGGAATATTGGATCTTATTTGGAAATTATTATTAAAATAATAATATCATGAGAGGTGTGATGAAGTATGGGGGATTCCCCATTTATATTGAACGAGGAGTGACATTCTTGTGAAAAAAAATGAAAAAACATCAGGAGGTTTTCCTTACTAAATGTGTTTAAAATAATGGAGAGTATTAAATAAAGAATTATGATATTTTCAAAAAATGACCATAAATTTTTTACAAGTTTCAAGGTTATTTCACTCCTTATTTCATAGTTTATGTACTAAGTAAACTCGTTGTTCCATTATTCATGGTAATTAATTTCAATTACATTCACTAATAAGTTTTTTCAAAAACTATGTTAAACATAATATAAAGAATAAAAAATTCGTATTAAAAATATTCATTCCATTTTCCCATATTTTAAATCAATATTTGAGATAATCTAATTAAAAATTAGTCTTGTGAATAGGATGATAGATCAGGTTATTAATGTGAAAATGATCATATGATTGAAATGTTTTTATATCAAATTTCTATTTAAAATTGATTCTAAGGAACTAAATTTGATTAATATACATATTATTAATCTATATATTCTTTAAAAAAATAAAAAATATAATTGAACTATTAAAATAAATTTGAAGAAAATTCAATTTCTAACTAGAATTCAGTATTTTTCAATATTCCTAGAAAATTGTTCTTTTGAGAAAAATAAAAAAAGTATACCAAAGGTTAATATTTATTTTAATCTTCCATAAAAATAATTATTTTTTAATAGAAATTATATGTGTCTAAAATTATTTTTAAATGAATTATTCCATTAAATGGTCGGATAACTACCTTTTAAAGAAATATAACTTGTTATACCAAAATTTGACATTATTCTTTCATAATTATATAAAAGTAATTTTATGAATATATCTACATTTTTTTAATTTCTAAGATAAAAAAAATCGTTAATATATATTAATATTATTCATTAATTTAATTAACTATGATAAAAAAAATTTATGGGAATAAAATGGATTTTTCATAAAATCACTTACAGTATAATAAATTTGTTTTCATATTAATATATAATTAATTGATAAACAATTAATTCAATATATAAGCATGTGTAATCCATATTTTCATAATTTAGATAATATTATTCATATCATCCATTTTAACTATTGGGTGGTAACTATTTCACAATTATAATAATAAATTTAATTGTATATTGTAGTTAGATAGAAGTAGGTATTGAGTCTAACACAAGCTATCGAAGGTAATCATAATAGTGTGAAAAAAGAGTCCAAACATTGTGATGTGTGTACAAAAAGCAAATATAAGGGTTCTGTATTATGAAAAAAATAACATGGTTTAACTTACAAAGCAATGATAATTTGGTGTTACATGCACTGTATGTCATAAATGAGATTTATTTACTAAATAAATAATAATTAATAAAACCATATAGTGTTATAATGAAAACATGATTCCTTTCATATGATAATAAAGGAATGAATAACTCATTATAAGATTGGATTTTGATAAACGGTGATATCTAGTCTAGTGGTAGAACTCAGACTCAGAATAAGACCATGTTATTTAATGTTATCGATCCATCTCCCATATAGTTTAAGATTGGGCCAATGATTGTCATAGTTTCCGCACTAATATCATAATCTATGGTTATTAATTTATTTTATATTATTGATTATATTTCAGGTTTTTCTGATAAATTTCTTTAATTATAATGATTTCATCAAATTTCATGCCATACATTATGGAGATCTCGAAACCCTAAATTAGAAGATATAGAAATTATTCTAGTTTCTATATGGAGTGGATTCTATATCATAAGTGGATCTCACATTGGACTTCCTCATCGTTGAGATAGAATCATTTGATCTTCAAATTTGGATGGATTTTATAGATTCCTTCATGTTTCATATCAATTTATACTATTGGATAGAAACATTGAATTTTACTTATAGCAATTCCCATGTGTTTAAGGGGTATTTAATTACAAATTGGGTTAGGAAGGGTCATAGGTTCATAAAATATGAAGTATGTAATGTCTAATAGCATCTTTACTGGTTGATGTTGATGATGAGAATTTCAAGGATGATATTTTTATACTCATGTTGGAGTTTCTATGGGTGTTTCTCAATGTATTCTCTTGTTTAGTACCTATAAATTAGTTTGTTATTATATTAATTTAGTGTCAGTAGATTATATCATTTCCCTATAATGTTATCACCTGGAACATATATTTATATTGTAGATAATGATTCATATTAAAGATCGAGAGGACAAGGTGTTTTTCCTCCACATCATGTCACATCAGTTCACTCGTGTAATATTTTCCACGAAGGTATATAGGATCATTAACTTATATATCATTTATTAGTAATTGAAGCATAAAAATTTTAAGAATAATTACCACATTTTCTATTCTGATGTTTTTATATTTTATGTGTGTACAATGGTTTTAAAAAATCAATATCCCATCAGATTGTCATCAAGTCAGAGTTAAAGAATCTAATGTACAAAATGATACATTTAGATGTAGATATAGACAAATTGAATACCTATTTATTCAGTTATGGTTAAATAATAATACAAAAAACATTATCACACTGATGAAACAAATATTCCATTTATATTTTTAATCCTTCATTGTTGTATTTTAGGATGAAATCCTAGTCTATTATAAGACTGTGGAGGTTAATTACCATTCTCTAAGGATTGTTTTGGGAACCATTTAGGGACACAAACTCTATGAAATGATGACCATGTAGATTTTCTAAGTTTTTGGATCTGCAGTTTCTAGAGAAATTTGAGGCTTAATATGGAATGGTGGTGGATCCCAACCTTGACAAGATTTTTAAATCATAGTATTAATAGTGGAATTTCATCCAAATTCAAATCTAATTTGGAATTAAATAGTTTCTATTGCTAATCTATCTATGACTTCTTGAACTTAGAATATACTTTTATTTCTTTCACCTGAATAGGGGAGAATTATAAATTTAATTCATAATTCCCGGCAACATTTTATGATATAAAGATGAATTGGACATTGACCCTTATATTGATCTTTCATAAGGTGGGACTTGGTAAGGTTTGGATTCAAGGTGTTCATGTGGTATCCAACAACTCTATGTTGACTCATCCACTATAGAGGACATATACTAACTATGAACAAGAGTTGGTAATTATTATATACATTATCAAATTCATAGGACATTACCTTTTTCATTATATGTTTTTAGTTTTTCTGATAAAAACTTTTGGGACAATTATTTAAAATAACGATTTAAACCCATGAAATTGGAATTGTGTTGAATATATCTAGAAATTTTATTTAAATATCACTTATACACATGGTAAACTGAATGTTAACTCCAATGATATTAGTTTTTAGTTTACCTATAAATACCATATAGTGTTAGTTGTGGATTGGAAGTGCATGGTCCTCTTGGCTGTGTTGCAACTAGAGGTTCAAGAGGATAATTTTGTTCTATTTCATAGAGATATTCATTTTAATCCTCCTATCATCGAGAATTTTTTCTAAAGTTTAGTTAGAAGATAATCAGTATCTATATCATAGATGTTCTTTATATGGTGGGATGACCACGAGATAGTGGTACAAATATCTAGGGGAGCACTCTATTTTAGGAGTAAGATCATGGTACCTTCATCCATGATAATTACAATTGGGGAGGACATCTATAAGTCCCAATCTGTTTTCAATCACAATTCCACCTTAATTAATATTAATAAGAATAGGTGATATTTTCTTCTAGGTAAGAGGACAAATATAATAAATTTTTATGAAAACATTTTACCTATTAAGTGGAAATTTTTTAATACAAATGACCAAACTTTTATCCCAGTCCAAAAAATATTCATTTATTAATGTGGCATGAGGTTCACAAAGAATACATTAGTATTCAAATACACAACCATTAAAATTGTAATTTTATTATTTTTCATATTATCCAATTATAAAAATGGATTTATATTTTACTTATATTGAATATGAGAATGGTTAATGATCTATTATGATTCTACATGATGGATGTTGTGTGATTACACAATGTTCCCTCTTTCATCACATTTGACTTGGTCACTTATTTTATGTCTTGATTCATTGAATAAATTTAATAGAATATTTTCTATTAGGTGATGTAGAGAACAACATACCATCCCCAGATGGATGCTAAAATATAATGGGATTACCAACATATGGATCATATGCATCAAGCATTCATAATTATCATTACTGACTCATTGGATACCCAATATTGAATAATTGTGTTTTCATATAATAATATGTTCTATTCTAATATATGGATGGATCCATTAAAATGTTTTTATGACTAACCATGTTATTCTCATAAATTACAGGATGTGGGTAGTGACACCTATTTGTAAGGACCGAGGCTTTTCCAATTGATGGATGAGAATATGTAGAATGTTTGTTAGCATTTAGAAATTCCTTACAGCCTCAAAAAATCATATATTGACCTCCATCATCACCCCTATCATTTTTTTGGTAGACCATTCATTTCTACGTGTATCAACCTATTTAGGTCAAATATATTATGGAACTAGGGAAAGCTCAAATGAAGGTAGTTAGACACCATTAAAATCACTATATGGGATATGATGTTTGGTTATAGGTTTTATTTTTCATTTCATCAAATGGAAACATATAATTTATTTCAAGTTTCTAAATTAAAAAACAACTAACCTGGCGTATACCATGAAATTTAATTTTAATATATTTAATTAGAGCTAGAAATCTCGATTACTAAGTCACTATTTAAAATCATTTACACCCAATATAATTATCACCAAAAAAATCCATTTGGTTAGATTATCTACTATGAAATCCCTTATCTGATTACCTTGTAACATTCAAGGTGGGAGATCAAATAATATACTAGTATACTAAATTTCTCATGGTTTATGTGTTAGGTTGTCCTTCTTGGAATGAAAGTGATACAGTTGGGAGAATCTCCACCCCAATTTTTTCACATTAAAATATGGATCATCAGTTTATTGGATTAAATTTATTGAAAATATTTATAAATTTTTTTCCCATTCAAATAATTAGTTTCTAAAAGAATTGGGTTTTTTCATAATTATCGCATGGTTTGAAGAAACTATTCGGAAACAATGAAACATAGATTAAAACATTAACATATTAATTATTTACAATTTGAATTTATATTTCAAAATCATTTTTACCAACCATGAATATTCCTCGATGAGGTTTCACTAACATGAAAGACTGGTGTATTATATGGGAAACCATGAACCAATCCTTGGGGTTTTCATAAAACATATACATGTTGAATGTAAAATGTTCCATTCAAAATTTTAAAACCCATAACCGTCATTTATCCCACATTGATTACCCTTACTTCTCCCATAAAACTGGATTTCCCTTCCATCCCCCTCCTTGACTTGATTTATTTTGAGGTTTTATCCATAATCATCAAGGAATCAATGGGTTAGTCAATCCTTCCCATCACATTGTATGATACCCCTATTTTCCCATTAAATTTTCTCTTATATATGTCATGGAGACCTAGATTTCAGGTTCATTGAATCTATTGTAAGGTATTTTGAGGCTTATGGTTTATTCATTTTCTTTGAGTTTCCCATTATACATTCTATGTGGATTCTCATTATACCTGAGAGGATGATAAAAATAAATAAGTTTTTTTGTTGGATAAAGGTGAATTATTTCACAATAGATAATATAATTGTGGAAATATATGCTTGTTTTTTCAAAACAAAAAATAACCAATTAAAACAACTATATGATTGTTTTTGTAGTTGATTACATTAATTATTATTGTTTTAAATGTTTTTTGAAAAATATAGAAAAACTATACACTTGAATTCATGTTTTTTATATGATAAATTGATATAATATGTATATTGTTGATGGTAAGAAATGTGAAATTGAATTTAATTGGTTGAAAATGAATTAACATATAAAGTCCCATGTATCTAAGAGAGGAAGACTAGTGGTAAGTATATCTTTAGATTACGCAACATTACTAACTATATTGTTATTTTATGATGATTATGGTGTTGTGGATGGTAGACGCCACAATCACAATCCAAGTATTTCAATCCATAGTGGTTGGAAAAATATATAGTGTCATAGGATGGGAAAAAATTACCAATTAATCAAAGGTATCACCTCCTTAGTGATTTTTACACATAAATAATCAACCCTAGTTTACTAGTACATATGATGAGCTAGAGTACCTTGAACTATTCATAATGTATGGATCTCCCATGATTCATATTTAAGGAAAATTATTTTTATGTAATGGGTTTTCACAAAAAATTGTTTAAATTTTTTAGTTATTTTCTTCCCAGTCAATGATAAATGGTTTCTTTCATATTATCTATTTATTAACATGAATTATTGTGTTTACAGAAAAAGTGATAATCATGAACTCAATTTTGGGATCCTACTATTATAGTATTTACGTTACCCTAAATACACCTAATTAGTGTATATAGATATTTTATTTACATGATATGGTAATGGAAAGGTGATGAATGGAGGAAGAATGCATTCTTCCTAGTGGATATTGTGTTCATGATGGTGAAATGGTATGAAATTTAAATAGGTGTGAAAGGGATATATGTAATATTTTAGGTTATTTTTTGCTTTTATATTTTTATAATTAATCTCTCAATGAAAATCCATCCCATATATTTTGTTCATTTATTTTTGTGGTTCTCTATTTGATTGACTTTTTATACATGTTGGATGATGATTATGATATAGTTTATTTTTTTTCACATAGATTTTGTGTTATTATTTGTCATGTGATACAGATAAATTGATGTTTTTTTATACTACACCCAGAGAATGGCATTCAATGTTATATAGATTAAATATAAGGGTTGCATCTCAGAATCGTGTGATGTTTTAGTTGGGTGAAATAGGTCTAAATATGTGCCGTCTAATAAAAAATAAGTTGTTTCCCACCAATAGGGATTGTGAATTCCATTTGGCATTTCCATTTGGGTGATAGAGTTCCATGATCTGGGGTGTTTTGGTTTCATTATGACACTCTATGTAGTTTTATTATCTAGATATAATGAATCTAGGGTTAATAACAATTAAAAGGTTTTTATTATATCTATTCTAAATAGAATTACATTTGGAGGTCCTAGATACATAGTTGGGTTTGAAACTCCTAAGGGATTTTATTTTGATGTATTCAATGAAAATTATAACCCATTATAAAGGATTATAATACATTTTTATATCACAAGCCATGAAAAATATTAAGAAATCCTATATGAAACCACATTTTGGAAGCCCTCCATTTGTTTTTATGAAAAATTTATATGTTAAAAATGTTCTTGGAAACTTCACCTATTTTCATTAATAACATATTTAAATAAAAAATATATTTTCATAAGGATTTCATTACACATACAAAACTCAATTTACATTCAAAATGGTAAATCATTTCTTCCTATAAATATGTAATGGTTAAACTGGTTTTGTGTCACTTGTGTAATGGAAGGCATTTAATTCAATTTATTACATAATGGTAGGGGTTGAATTCTATGGTTTTTAAAGGTCTTCCTCTATTGCTTAAGGATATTGTACCACTATGTAAAGGTAAAGTCTATTTCATATGTCTTGAATAAAGTTAGGTTCTTAATGATAAATGTTAAGTTCCTCCATCCATCTTCATGTAAGGTTATTCCATATTTTTCATAATGGTAGTTCCAGTATTCATAGTCCCAGGTAAGGGTTATCTCCTTCATAAATAATGGTATTTCTAAATATTATTAAACTATGTAATTGTATTATTTTAGTTCCATATCATTGATTACCGTCATACTGAGTTCGGTGTATGGGTACCATTTATTTCATTAAGCTGGTGTAAATGGATTTTCAATATTTTAATAACTGCATAGGGTAACTAGAAATGAAAATGTAAAAGAGTATTTTCCTTATTCTATAAATGTTGCATTCATGAAGTTTCGATTTAAACTGAATGAAATTTTTTGTTCCCTCTTGGCATATAATATGTATTAAATAAAATTAATGGTAATTAAATTTTCATTCATTAGGTTTTCAATCAGTTATGAGTTTTGAATGTAATATTTTGACTCTGTCTAATTTTAAAACTTTTCAATGGAATATGTGGGAACTAAATTTTATTTTTATTTTTTAATGTTTATTAATTAGTATTTATGAGAGTTTCCTTATATTCCACACTAAATTCCATGTTATTTCTAAAATTTCTGATATATCCTTATTTCATTCATATTTCATTATCTCGAGTCCCATGAATAATAAGGCTTATTGTTTGAGTTTTACATGTCTCTGTATAAATTATATATAAGCTCCCCCTTCATTCTAGACCTAATCACATGGCTTATCTCTCTCTCTCCCTCATGTTATTTGTGTTGTGTTATTGAATATCCTTGTGATACATAAGAGATTAGATTATCTTTTTATTATTATTTGTGGGTCTTGTGAAATTAATATTGCAAAATTTCATGCCTAAACATGATGGAATTTAGTTTAATTGGATAATGTAATAGGGTTGTAATTATTGTTCAATATTATGCCAATAAAATAAAGAAGATGATGATGATTTTAAGGTTCATGTATATAATATCATAATATTTTAATTAATTTTTATATTAAATTAGAAATAATATGATATGCATAAAAATAGAACCATTACAATTGAATAGTAATAATATCAATTGTTGATAAATAAATATGACAATATGTAAAAACACATATTTCATGGGTGTAGATATTTCATAGAATTATCTATTGCATTGAATATTATTAATTAATAATGACGATAACATGTATGGATTTTATTCAAACAAAAAAAATGTGGAAATATTTTATATAAGGCTAAAGAATTAAGCCCCATTTTTTGGAAATATTGAAGATAGTGATATAAATAACTCTTATTTATGACATTATTTTTATCTACAATAAGATATGAATTTTATAAATAATAAAAAAATAATATATTTGAAATATGAATCATCATACCTTAAGAATAATTTAAGATTCAAATTGATTGTTAAATAAACGGGCAGGTGTGGATTGTATATATGTAATGATTTTTTTAAAAAATCATCTTGTTATTTTGAATAGTGTGATATATATTTTGTGGTATTTTTTTTCATTTTTTTAATAATTGTTGAATACTTAAAACTATAAACATCATAAATCCATTATATACAATGATTTAGTGGAATGGGATTGATAGAATATTTTTCAAATCATCTTCAATTTGATTTCATATAGAATTAATGTTTGGGGTTGATTGAGACAATATTACAATGTTTGTGGATTAAATAACTTAATTTTATAGCCATAAATCATTTTACCAATGTTTTGAATTATATATTTAATATTTATCTCTTCTCTATGGACTTGGATACATATTTTATTAATGAAAACATTTCTGTGTATGTCAACCATTGACGATAAATGGGTTGTGGGATAAGGGATCATCTGATTATATTTATCTTATTTGATGGTTTTGTATCCCAAGGATATATTTATTATATTATTTATTTTTATTATAGGGATTATGTGATTTCTAATTCAGGTGATAGGGTATAAAATTATTATTATGTGTACATTTAGGTGATCGAAAAAAGTTCAGAGTGGTGGATTTTTTTTGGAAATTCCAAATTATTGCATAATGCATTTTTTACTGATGGATGGATTGAGAGATGATATTTAAATATTAGTTTCTACTATTTAATGTAGTTTGACTCTATTCATAGTTAATGAATATTTTAATAGGTATCTTATGTTTTGACCTAGAGTACATAGATGATTACTAAATGATAAATTTAATCTGTAAATGATGGGGGTTTATTTATTGTACCTGATTATGGTAATGTCAGATGTAATAATAATTGGAACGTAGTAAATTTCCATCCAAACCATGCATTAAAGATTAAATTTATAATTTTTAAAATGAAAATACTAACAAATAAGTAATGGAGAATTAAAAAAATTAATTTTTATTACGCTTTATCATTGTATTCTTATTTGACACCATGAATATAGAAATTGAATTCTTAGGTCTTGTGTGGCCATAATATCTAATTTTTATAAGGATAGGTGGTTTTATATTAGTGTATTTTTATAAAATATTACATTATTTTTTTACATTGCATATACTACACCACCAAAATATTTGGGGAAACTAACACCCATTAGGGGTGTCTTCTACAATATATTGTTTGGTGTGAGAATAGATAGCTCACATCTACCTCTCCCATGCTCTCCAATTATATGGCAATGTGTCAGTGTATCATTATCTATAATTTATTATGGTATTGGGTGTTTTCCAACTAGGGTTGTTATGGATCTATATTATACAATAGCTATTTTTAATAATTTTAACAGAATTATTTTTATAAAATACATGTATTTAATCATAGATTCATTGGATACCAGTGGGTTTACATATGAGGTATAATGAGGAAAATAGGTTTTAGTGTATTCCAAAAATAAAAATTTATATTGATGGGATGATGAGGATGATGATGATGATGTTGATATGTAGAATGATTCAACTATTAGAAGTTAGGCCATGTGTGAGAGTGAAGTATGTACGATCGATGAACAACTCATATCAAGGATGAATTTATTTTGGAAAGGATTATCTAAGCATGTGGGGAATTTTTTATTTGAGGGAAAAAGTGGTGGTGAAGTCAATGTGGTGTAACTTATTTATTTATATGCATATTATTTTAATTTTTCTAGTTTTATTCCTCACATGGGGGGTGTGCCTTGGTGGATGGGAAATTAGTAGTACATATTTAGTAGATAAGTACCATTAATTTTCTTACTCACAAAAATTTAACATGATTTATTATAAATTTTCACATGTGGTTTCTAGGAAAATATTACGGAGTATATTTTTTATGCTCAGCATATATATATTAAATATTTTTTATATCATTAGGACTAGGTTGGTTCATGGGATATCTATTACTAGGTTGTGGTAGTTTTTTGTGGGTATTTGAGAAGCTTCTAGATTTTGTGGTTGTTAGGTAGTTAAAAATATTGTAAATATTGTTTTCTTTTAATATTTATCTGCTAATAAATTCTTTTACATGTATTGGTATTGCCTCATTATTTTATACCAAGTGTTGGATTGTTGTTATTCTCATCTATTCTCTATCTAAATAAATCTACACAGAGGGTAAAGCCTACCATATTTGTTATTTACATACCCTAGATGTAAGTCTCTTGTCTATGTTCTACTGGGGTGTGATTTTTTTGGACACTATCTATCATTCCTCATTCTTGGAACAAGATGGGTAAATTTTATAGAGGGGTTGGATCACAACATAGTGGTATCATCATATGTGAATAATGGATGAGGATATTCTAAATACAAAATTAATATGTTGAGATAGGAATTATGAGTTTATTTTGATATTGTTTAGGATACTTCATTCTTGAGAAGTGTTCATGGGGATGATGAATGTTTTGTTATGTTATTTTCTAGACTATGTCTTGGGTGTCTTTATAGATTAATTCTATGGTTTTATATTTTCACATGAGTATAAATCATTGCATCTATAAGATATTCATGGGGT
Organism: Viscum album; assembly: GCA_963277665.1. Lineage (NCBI taxonomy): Eukaryota > Viridiplantae > Streptophyta > Magnoliopsida > Santalales > Viscaceae > Viscum > Viscum album. Next base: position 1,204,701,493 of record OY728127.1, on the reverse strand, counting down.
TTTTTAATTTCATCGGCTATTTGGGGATCTATATAAGTATGAGTTTTGGACCAATTATTTTCTTATCTTGAAGAAATTTTGTATATTAGTGTGCATTAGACATTGATCCTTTAAATATCGAGGATATGGTTTCTTGGATATCCCCAATGAATAGTGTAGCTGTTTCGTGTTTCCATGTTTTAATCGGTTAATATAGGGTCTTCTTACATGATTTATATATAGTATATTATATTTAACATTTTCTTCTCAAATATATATCCACATTGAAGAACCAATTAAAATTTGAATTTTTTCTATATTAGAGGTGCATTTTCAAGCTTTCAATAGTGTGAGACTAGCTTCTCTAGACATTGGAATCTACAAAAAATCATTTCCAACATGAATTATGTTAGTTTTATGAGATTGTTATTTTGTACCTAATATTACTAAGAATATATATTTTTATACTTCCTAGATTAAGATATTATTATTTTAAAATTTTATAATTAATGTTGTTTCTTATATAAATACAACATATGTTATGGAATGTAACATTTAAATAATTGTCTTTATGTTTTAAATTATGTATACAATATATTTGGAATTGAAAAAAATTAATCTTCATAGGTCTCATATTACAACCATCCATGACATAAAAATCATAGTTATATAAATGATAAGTCCTTAATAATGATATATCAAGGTAAATATTTTTAGTCTTTTGATTTTAAACCATGTTATGGATTGCATTTCTATTTACTAGGAAAAATGAACAAACCACCATGCATCAGCCATGATGATTGAGAAATAGAGATTTTATCTTAACTGAATAATAATGTCTGTGGATTATATCCAATATATTATAGACACTACTACAAAATGAAGCTATAGCCACATACCTATATCAACGGTTTTATAAGTCCGTGGCTATAGCATGGTTATACCAACGGATTAAAATTAATCCATGGCTATATGTGTGATTTGGCCAATATTCTCGTGTGCTCCTCCTACGGAACCCTCCCCAACTCACTCCCCTCCCCTGACGCACTCCCCTCCCCGGACGACCACGCCTCCCCCCTCCCCGGATGAAAGCACCTCCCCCGACGCCGACAGACTCCCCTCCTCCCTCGACGCACTCCCCTCCTCCGAACGACCTCTCCTCCCCGGACGACCGCACCTCCCCCGACGAACTCCCCTCCTCCATACGACCTCGACGAACTCCCCTCCTCCCCCGAAGGACTCCCCTCCTCCCCCGACGGACTCCCCTCCTCCCGACGGAGTCCCCTCCTCCGGACGACCGCAACACCCCTGCTCCCGACAAAATCTCCTCCTCCGACGAACTCTCCTCCTCCCGACGGCCTCCTCCCGACGACCTCATTGCCGGTATCTTTATCATTTCATTTTTATCATTTCCAGTATCTTTATCTTTAACTATAGTTTTTTAAAAATCCATATCAGTAGTAATTAGACCCTTCTCAAGAATATTTCCACTCTTTTATGTAAGATATTTCTACAGCTCGGGTCGATCCTCATGAATAAGGATACTAAATCATACCATTTTCGAATTTGAGGCATCCAGAAATTATATAGGGTATGTCAACATTTTAGAATTGTGTTCCATGGATTTTGGTTTGATTTCCATCCCTTAAATATCGTATGAGGCATCGTGGTTTTGTATAGGGTAATACTGTATATTAACATCAAGAACTAGGAACATTAGTGTAGGATATTCCTTCATCTTCCAATTATTTTCTACCATATATATCTATTTTTGAGGGAATACTAGATTTCTAGTTGTTCAAGCGAAATTAATGGGGCTTATTCCCAAACAGGAGGAAAATATGAGAATATCATGGTGATATAACCACATGTAACATATGATTTTACAATTAATCTACGGTTGTTCCTAGAGATAGATGGTCTATCCATCATTGCACATCTGATAAGCATGGGAATAAAGCCTTATATAGTTTTGTATTGTAGAGCTGTTAGATTTATGCAACACCAGAGATGGTGAAAACCATGTGAATAATGGGTGCATGCATATAGTTTAGGTTCACAATGCCTTGATCTAGTCTTCTTGTTTGAGTTCATGGAGCTTAGTGAAAATGAAAATAGTTTATATTCTTGATGATTTGAGTATACAGAGGATCTTTAAGGATGATAATGTAGTGAAAAATGCTTAAAACCCATGTGAACAGAAACCAGGATGTCCTATAACAAATGAAGTGATCCTGAAGATGGTTGATCAATGTTTAATGCCATACCTCTTGGATGACAGAAAACAATTTACATTCATGATTCATGGGCTACAGAAACAGGTATATTTTGAAAAAAAAATTCAATTCATGAATGAGGTTGAATTTAATTTGAATTGATGGCAGGACATCCCACACACCACACAAATAGCTCAGAAAAAATTCCATATCATATAATGTTATAATGATCAAACTGAGATGAATGTAGATGATATTTTAAATTCATGATGCTTGGAATGAGTGTAATTTGGTTTCACAGTAATATATGTGTCACAGAAGTGGTAAAACCTGCTGTAAATGGACCCAAAGAGTCTTATATACCATGTTCACACCTTGATATGGACTACACACAAGTTAAAGTCATAATGTTGTGTGTGTAAATGGGACTAAGGGGATGTAGGGTTGAAATATATTTATCTAGACCTATAAATGAGAGGTATAGGAATTACAATGTATCCCATGAAAATGGTAGTCAATCCACACATGGTTCAAAATTATGTAATAGTAGGATTTCAATTCCAAAATTGGGGGAAATCCTCTCTCGTGATGGAATCCCAAATTTATGACATGTGTAATGCTAGATTTTAGCATCGTGTTATATGGATGATGGTTTAGTTCATCTCATATCATATGATTCATATTGATTCCAAGTGGGGTGAATTTTTAGACAATATCATACATATATTATGATGCACCATGGTTATAAAAATTTTAAGACCTTTCATATCATCCAATAGTTATCATATGAGTCATCTTAATTTTATATCGAGTAAGATCATTATTTAATTTTGTGTGCCTAGGATGTCAATATATATAGTTTAATGTCATTAAACTAAAAAAATATTGGTAGAAAATACTTATTTTCATAATTCATGGAATATGACTCCTTGTTTATGTTCAAAGATTTTAGATTAAGGATATTTTTAAGGTCTTGTTGCTTTGACCAGTTATGAATATTTTAAGGTCATACTAGCTCGACCACGGGGTTTCTGGTAGTTTAGGGTCATAAATCTTGGAAAATTTGTGAATATTTTATATTCATAACGCTTGGAATGATGAAAATATTTTTAGGTTTTCTTTCATGGACCATGGGTATCCTCATGTGAAGTACTACTTCAGAAACATCACATTGGTGGGAGGTGTGATACGATCTCTATATATGGTGATGAAAGAGTATACCCCGTTGGAATAGAACTTATGAATGAGGTAAGGTCATTCCCACATGGGCACCAACATCGGTTTATTTATTTGGGTATCATCCTTGTTCTGAGATCCAGTACCATGTCACCTTATTGTATGGAGTAGAGGAAACCATATTTTTGAATTATATTTTCATCTAGTTTTGGTTTCTCACTAGATTGGGAAATGCTTGGAAGTTGTTCTCTATGAGGGATTCCAAATCATCCAAGTGATATTCTTTCATTCTTTCTAGACTATTGTTTTTGTATAAATCTATTTAGATCTATGGTATCTAATCCTCAATGGGAATGACTTACTTGGTTTCACATACTAGGGATATGAGGTCACTGGGGTGGAATTAAGAGTCATCATCCAATAGGTATAGAGGAAATTCAAGAGACTATCCGGCCAACTCTTATTTTTTATAACCTAGTGTTTTCTATAAGATAATAGATTGTTTCTTATTTCATTCTTCAATCTACAAATTTTCTTATGAATTCTAGTAAGTAGTAACGTTGGACCAGATTTTGTACTTCGTGTAAAATTTCATTAAATCCTAATCCTAAAAGATAGTGCCTTATTATTTGAGAGTTGATTGAAGAAATCCAAATTTATATATGGTGTGGTAGATCAAAAACATGATCAGAATCATAGATTTAACATCATTGATAATAACTACTTCTTCCCACTTGGAGAAGGATACCATTTTGTTTAGAATAAACTATAACAGGATATATTTTGCTCGTGGGTATGACCCTATGATATGAGACCCCATAGTGCAAAAGGAAAATATTACATGGTGGTGTGGAGGATCTATAATGGTTGATGGAAAATAATTGAATTTCTCTAACACCCATGAAAGCTCTGAGAAAAAATGGTGTAGTTATGGAGCATGGAGGGCTAAATGTATCCCAATAATAGTATCTGTTGAGAGTGCTTCGGTCCCACATGATGGGTGAATTTGGACCCAACATTGACCTCCAAAATAACCTGAGGTATCCCATATATGTGGTTGTAATATACGATAATTTCATTAAACCCATATCTTTTGAGGGTGGTATTAATTTATTCATACTCTGGAGTGTAAACGGCAAGGCTTACCGGTGTATTCACTTATGCTCAACTCAGTCGCGGTGGAGAGTACCATGCTAGGGATACTCGATATAGAGAGGGATCTAATATTTTATTTCCTCTACTATGGGGTGAATTTAGGGTCATAGAATATAATCACTAAAGAATAGTTGGTTTAGGTTCTTGTTATCATCATCTCAAATGGAATGGGGACAATGACCCTTGGATAGGCCACATGGATGATCAAATAATCATTTTCAGGAGCATATAAGAATGTGCCTAAACTTTTCAAGTGTTCAGCTCAACCATTCTATAACATGGGAATTTTATTCACCTCCATCATAGAAGGTAATTGTACCATTAGTTGGTGGGTATGATCCAGTAGGGACATGAGCTCTTTCATCATAACAATGCGGTCACCATTAAAATATTTGAGGGCTAACTTGGATTCTCCCTTCATATCCATTTGGGGGAAATAAATATCATCTGATAACTTATTACCAGTAATGAGAGCTTAATAATTTGCCTCATCATCAGTGAAACCTTATAAAAAAAAGGAAAAAGTATGATTGGACGTCTTGTGTTGGTGTGATAAAGACAACCACCTGGCCTACTCAATTAAGATTTGAATTTATTAAGCATTATTTCAGTCGATCATTGAAAATCACCATCAAAATATGTTTTCTAATAGTCTATGACATGATCCACTAAGAGGGTAGCCTCATTTGGTAAATCAACATTCAGGGGAAGTTCTTCAGGGGTGGATGTGTGTCCATGAAGTCTTCTATTGCCTAGAATTTGACAACCATATATGGGATGAACCTAATGTTGAAATACTAGAGGATCACCTCCCAAAACAACATTCATCCAATAAAAATAGGGTAATTGAAGATATAATTTAGGATTTTTACTTGTGTAACCAATTGTGTCTGATGATTCTATATATAATATCACAACTTATACACTGTAAAAACTATTGCGAGGAAACTCTTATCTATAGGGGATTATCTATTCTATATATCGATGAGCATCCGACTATGACATTATAAACAATTTTCTATTACCTCTTCGTTTTTTTGGGTTAGATGGGTTACAAGGGATCATTCCAAGGAAGTCCCATAAATGAACAATGTCTTTCCTAAAATGGAAGAAATCAAAACTGACAGTTGTAAAAGATAATGCTTAATGTTATCAATAATCGATATGGAACTCCTCATCCAATTTTTTAATAGGTACTTTATTCATTGGACACTAGAGGATATTACACTATCCAACTAGATTCACATTAAATCTGTTTATATAGGTGAATAGACCATAGAGGCCCCGCAACTCTTAGAGATTCCAAGGGGGAGGAATCTGATTGATGGACTTGATCATCTCTGGGTCAATCTCGATGACCATATATCTTGTAGTAAAGTGGAGAAACCTAATAGAGGTAACCCTGAATGTGAACTTCAGGGAGATTATCTTATAGTGTATGAAATATAGGAAGATAAACAATTTCTCAAGATCCTTGAGATGGTCCAAATATGGTAGGATTTTTCCACCAAATAATCCTAGTAGCATTCCACAAATTTCATGATAATTAGCTTGAAGATGTTGTGCGTGGACAATTGATAATTGGATTATGACTTATTCTATCCCATGAGAATCAATTAAAAGTAGAAATTACCCTATGGAACCATAATTATGGGAGACTCTACATCCTTGGGGGCCATCCATGTATGATTATACCTAGAGTATCCATCCATAAAAGATAGGGCCTGAAACCCTGTTATAGCATTGATTAATACCTTTTTCATTGGAAGGGAAAACAATACTTTAGATAATGGTGGTTGAGTTATAAAAAGTAAATATTGATGATTACTTAATATCTTTTGAAACAATACATATAATGTTAAGTCATTTTCTAGATTATTTATCTAATGTATGTTTATCTTCATCAGGATGGATAGATACTGGATGTACAACATTGATCGGATCACTAATGAATTTCAGAAGGAGTTACAATATTTTTTGGAATTTGCATTCACTAATGATTCAGAAGGCGGGTTGATTCGATTCCCGTGTTTTGATTGTATTGGAAGACCTTGGTTAACTCATGAGGAAGTGAGTTACCATATCTCTAAAAGTGGTTTCCAAAAAAATTATCATATGTGGTATCACAATGGAGAAAAAGCTCAAGTGTTGAATTCCATCGATTCAGCGGAAAAGATTGGTATGAAAAATTTGATTTCTGATCGGTTTCCTTTTGTTTCTGAAGCTAGCTCATCATGTAGACCAGTGCAAGAGGAAATGAATACTAGAACACTGTTCTCATATATTAATCAGGATGATGACGTTGAGAGTGTTAGAAAGTTGATGGAAGATGGAAATACCCCAGTATATCAAGCATGTGGAAAAAATGAGAAAACTTGAGTTTTTAATGAGATTATATCATGGGAAAACAATGTATGGATTTAGTAATACTGCGGTCGACTATCTCTTTACATTTATTAAGGACTTACTGCCTGATGATGCATGTATTCTAGAAAATGATTACATGGCATCAAAGTTTGTTGACAAATTTGGATTTTCATCTAGTAAGATTCATTCTTGTCTCAAAGACTATTGTTTGTTCTGGAAGGAGAATTCAAACTTGAGTCAGTGCAAACAGTGTGGCACATCAAGGTGGAAGACTAATAAAGATGAATCTCAATATCGCATACCATAGAAAGTGATGTGGCACTTCCCTTTAATTCCCAGGATTCAAAAAAATTTTATGTCAGAACAAATGGCAAAGAATATGAGATGGCATGAAGATGAAAGAAATAAGGATAATGATGAAATAGTGTATCCTGCAGATGGGTTGGCTTGGAAGAAATTTGATAGGTTACATCCTGATTTTGCAGCCGACCCACGAAATGATAGATTGGGATTATCATGTGATGGTTTCAACCCATTTCTCCAAATACATACTGAAAACAGTACTTGACCTATTTTCATTCACATTTATAACTTTCCTTCATGGATGTGTATGAAGAAGTCGTGCACTATCCTGAGTATATTGATATCTTGACCTAGTGATCCTGGAAATGATATTGATATATACTTGTAGACATTTATAGAGGAGTTAAATGATCTTTGGATTTTTGGTGCACAAGCATATGATGCATTCAGAAAGGAGTACTTTATGTTTCGTGCAGCTTTATTATGGACGATAAATGATTTCCCTACCTACGGAATTCTTTATAGTTGGAGTACTAAAGGGAAATTATCCTGTCCTATTTGTATGAAAAATACACGTTTCGGAAGATTAAAGGTTCGACGAACTTTCAGCTTCACGGGGCATCGATGTTTTCCACCAATGGATCATCTATACAAAAAAAATCGGAGACAGTTCGATAATGCCATCGAGACAGATGAGACACCTCAATGAATGTCAGGGACTGATATTATTAAAGAACTTGATGATTTGAATTATGTTCTTGTCAAAAGTCAATCAAATATCAGAAAGCAGAAGCATGCTAATTCGAATTCCAACTGCAATTGGAGAAAGAAAAGCATATTCTTTGAGTTTCCGTATTGGTCATCGAATTTATTACGTCATTGTTTGGATGTAATGCATATCGATAAAAACCTTTGTGAGATGTTACTTGCTACTATTTTAAATTTCAAAGGCAAAACAAAAGATGATTTGCGGTGTCGTCATTATTAATTGGTCAAAATAAGTGGAAAGTCCCTGTTGCCTGTTATTTGATGAAAAATGTGGAGAAAAAACAATTTCTTCAATTCTTGGAGAGTTTGAAGGATCTGGATGGTTATTCAAGTAATATTTCGAAAAGGGTGAATACGCAAGATTTGAAACTCAAATCTCTTAAAACCCATGATTACCATGTCTTGTTACATGAGTTTATTCCCATTGCCCTTCTTCATTTACTTTCACATAATTATAGAGTTATGGTGATTAAGTTATGTCAATTTTATTGAGATCTTTGTGCCAAAAGATTGAGCAGAAGCGTTGTTCAGAAATTGCAGAGAGATGCACCGATTATTCATTGCAACTTGGAGAAAATTTTCCCACCGTCTTTTTTCACAATTATGTTACATTTGACTGTGCATCTTCCCACAGAATTTCTCTTTGGTGGTCCTGTTTCAAGTCAGTGGATGTATCCTACCGAAAGAATGATGTTTACATTGAAATCTTATTTGAGAAATAAATATCATCCTGAAGGATCTATTGTGAAATTCTATTTATCACAATAATGCATGGATTTATGTTCATCATACCTAGCTAATGTCACTACGAGGTCTAATCGACTAATGAGAACTGAAGATGAGCAATATGATCCCATTGAGCCTGCATTTCCTTTAATGCCCCAAACAGGGGGGATATCTTGATCGTACTCGTTGTGTACTTTAAGCCGGGAAGAGTGGGAAATGGAACGTGGCACAGAATTATTCAACTGTGGTGTGCTTGAGGATTATATGAAGTAAGTAAACTAATAAATATGTATTTTTTTTCATTGTGTTATTTCTTTATATCTTGTGACATTTTAATGCTTTCATATCTGTAGAGAACATTTTGAAATTATAAAAAAGAGACATTGCTCTCTATCTACTAAGAGGAAGGAACTGTTTCATAGCAATGAATTTGTTTCTTGGTTAAAGTCAAAGGTAATAGATTTCTTTTTCTTCTTCTCATAACATAATCACATGTCTCTGTTTAATATTCTTTGTTGGTATCTTTTAGGTTTTAACTCTACCAATGATTGAAGTATCCGATGAAATAAAATCATTGTCCTTTGGTCCAAACGATGTGGTGTGTTATTGTAAGTCAATGGTTGTCAATGGATATAAATTTGTTATAAATAGTTGTGCAAAAAAAATGGCAACACAGCATGACGGTGTCACGATAATCACCACAACAGATTGTTATGCGAGTGCATCGGACATGCAGCCTCGATCAGAAAATATATCATATTACGGTGTTGTTGAAAGAATCATTTTATTAAATTACTATGCATATGGTCATGTCGCAATGATGAAATGAAAGTGGTCTGATTCAATGACACGAAAAGGAATGCATATTGATAACTGTGGATTTAGAGTGATTGATATGAATTCCCAGCTTCGTACTGATGAACATTATATTCTCGCGTCACAAGCTAAACAAGAGTTTTATGTAAGTAACCCGTTACAACCACAATTTGGTGTTATTTTTGATGTTACTCCTAGACATATTTTTGACGAAGACATGGATGGCAATGATGTTGTAGATGAACCCGTTGGTATTTATTCGAATTTTTCATTTGATGATACGGATGATGCAATTGTTAGAACGGATTTTGAACCAGAAATTGTCACAAACCCCACATAGCGTTGACACATTTGTAAGTATTTACCTGATATTATCGCAATATTGTATGTGTTTTTTAACTTTCATACATGATATCAAAATAACTATTATATTTTATACCATTATCGAATATAAACCTATTAATAGCCTCACCAATTTATGTTTAACCACTTATCTAGTAAATCTTGAACATAGAAAAGTCTTGATATTTTATCAATATAAATATCACACATGAAAATGTATCTCGTTGTTTTATGATACAATTGTATTATTTATCATTTTGCATTATTTCTATTTATTTGAGAATATTTTTTTTAAATTTCTAGGTCAAAATGTCTGATTATGATGATACTAGAAGGAGTAGAAGAATACTGAGAAATGAACAACGTAGGTCTCCTCCTGGAAAAAATGTAAGTACAAATTATGTTTGAATATTATGGTCTTTCATATTATTTATCTTATTACCGTTCAATGTATTTTATCATATATGTCATTTTAGACTGCATCATTGAGGAGACATTTGGATTATGCCACGGAGGATGATATTGTGGCGGGGGGTACTGATTCTACAGGTCAGCCTACTATTATGCAGCTTGAGACACCAGGATGCCATCCTCCCATTATGCCACCTCCATATTATCCATACCCACCTTTTCTGTATCCCTTTTTTCCTGCACCCACATCGGATGGTAGTTCTCAGACTCCCATCCCTCAGTTTCCATTCCCACCATCCACTGTACAGGGTACTGTGCCCCCATATATCCCACCTCCATATCCATATCCATATCCACCCTCATCTGTACAGGGTTATCCATCAGGTTTTCTGCCTCCATCAGTACAATTTTCATCTACTATACATAGTACTCCTATAGATATCTCACCTACCATGGAGGCTGCCCCCCTCCAGACGCAACACTTCAGGGGTCAGTAGATCCCCCATCTATTGGTATTTGTTTAAACATTACTGTTACTGATTAATGATAAATTCATATATATTATTTTCTTTTATTTTTGTTTCATGATTAGATCCAGCCTCTACCAGACAACGAGGCCGCACAAAAATGCGTGAGGTTTGGAATTGGAACACGGAAATCATAGTTGATTACAATGATGACAATGCTATAATTAATAAAAATGGCACAGAATGTAAAAGTTTTAGGGGAACACTTTCTAGACACATCAATATCATTCTGGTTCAACCGATAAGTTGGAATGCAGTTGGACAACAAATAAAGGACAAAGCCTGGGCAGAGATTTGGGTAAGTAATGTTAATCACCTTATATATATATATATATAAATTTATAATATTTTCTTATTAAATATTATGTCCATTGCCGCTTCGATATAATTTTCCCGATGGACAAAATGCAAAGGCTCCAAGGATAATGTATTTAGGTGAAATGTGGTGAGCCTACAAGTATGATTTATATCCTGGGTGGAAAAAGAGAGTTGGTACAGAGCTTGAAGAAGTACTGGTGATTCAAGATTGCCCAATATCACAATATAAAGAGATGATCAACTATTGGAAGAGTTCAACATTTAAGGTGTTTGTTAAAATTATATATATATTAATTAATGTATTTAAAAAAGATTTTAAATTACTTGTTTTATTTATGTTAATGAATTTATATAATTATTTATTTATAAGAGAAATCAAATAGAAATAAAAAAACAAGAGTGCAGTGAAACACATTTACACTCGCGGACACACTTCATTACCAGATCAAGAGCAGACACAGGTAATTTAACATTTTATATATTTATCTTTGTTTTGTGTAATTTTTTTTAACTTCCAATTTTGATTTATTTCTTTGTTTTTTTTTCAGAAAAAGGCATTGAATATTGAGGGTCGCGTTCCTCGCTTAACTTTGTTTTGTACAAGCCGGAAAAAGAAAGATGGTACTGTGCCAAATCCCGGCACCGAGAAGGAGATTGTAATTATATTTCAATTTCTTTGATTTTTACTGAATTTAATTACTTATATTATTTTCTCATTTTAATTTATGTTATATATCAATCAACAGAATGCTTTAGAAGCATTGGCAGAAAAAGAACCTGACAATTTGGGCCCAAACGATCATCTACATCAGGTATTAGGAGATGAGCATCAGGGTAGAGTGCGTTGTCGACCTGGGAAGAAGATTGTACCATCTCAATACTGGTCTACTAACGTCTCTTCGAGTACCGGTTCTGGTTATGTCACAGTGGAACAAATGAATGCCGCAATCAAAGAAGCAAGTCAGAAATTAGAACAGGCGATAACTGCAAATATGATGAAGTTTATGTCTTCCCTTTCTTCTACACTTCCACCAGAAGTAGCTGCAATGGTTGATGCATTTTTGATGTCGATGAGTTCTTCTAATGTAGATTCTTATGTTGGAGCCGGAGCCGGACCTAGTGCTGGACCCGGTGCTGGTGCCGGTTCAGATGCAGATGCCGATGCCAATGATGATGTTGGTGGTGTGAGAGGTGGTGATGGTGTTTCTGTAGGAGGTGTGGATGAGGGTTATCATGATTCTGATGATACTGATATTGAGACTCACTTTTGATGTAAATTGTATTTTTGGATTGGTAATGTATGACGATTTCCATGCATCCGATTACATTTCTTTTTTAATCAATATCATTAATATTTACCATATCTTATTGGGAATGAGAATGACTACTAACCTGTATAGTTAGAATCAACCAAACCACAAATAATTTAAGTAGTATCCACATTTGTACCACAGAATAATGATTTGGAATGCATCATATTCTTTTACAGTGTGATTTTACATTCAATATTTTTAGGTTTAAATGGTTTGGAATGCATCATATTCTTTTTATTATTTAAATCCAAACATTCTTAGAGATTTTAGTTATGAAGATGATGATATTGGATCCTCCAACACAAGAACTAGTCCTGGCTATCCCCTAAAAATCTGAGTGTATGTATTCAAGTGGGCTGGCAGCATTGAAATAAGACCTATTTAATGATGATCTAAGTATCTAGTTTTGGTGGTAAACATATATAAGAGTCTCTAAAATATATTACATCTTAATGGTTATCACAATTATTAACTTAGTACCATTGAATTAGTTGGCATCGTAGTAGTGGAGGCTATAATGGTGGAAGGGGATTCAATTGGAGTAGAGGTAAACTCTACATTATCATGTGTTAATGCCTCCTAAATCAAGAGGTAATCTATCTGCCTTATAGTGGGATCAATGAATGAAAAATCCATGTGTAGATTAGAAATATACCACTTACCCTTCATTTGGGAATCTAACTCTATTAGGGGGTCCAGGTGGTGTCCAGGGGTAGGGGGACTAGCAGGGGACTGGCAGAGTGCCTGGCAGGGTGCAGGGGGGGACTGGCAGGGAGGGACTGGCAGGGGGAAGGGGGACTAGAAGAGACTCTTTATCTTACTATGGCCTTTTTTTAATTACTAAATCCAACATTTTTTATTCAGGTTTTATTACTTATTTCTCTCATTTATATCTCTGTTTAATTTGTATACATTTAATTCATTTCTACTTGTTATTGAAATATTTCCATTTAGGGAGGCGGGGTGTTTGGCAGGGGGAGGGGTGTCCTGCAGGGGGGAGGGGTGTCCGGTAGAGGGAGGGGTGTCTGGCAGGGGGGAGGGGTTGTCCGGCAGGGGGGAGGGCTGTCCCGCAGGGGGGAGGGGCTGTCTGGAAGGGGGGAGGGCTGTCCCGCAGGGGGGAGGGCTGTCCAGCATTGGGGGAGGGCTGTCCAGCACGGGGAGAGGGCTATCCAGTAGGGGGGAGGGCTGTCCAGCATGGGGGATGGGAGTCCAGCAGGGGGGAGGGGTGTCCAGGCAGGGGGGAAGGGTGTCCAGGCAGGGGGAGGGGTGTCCAGGCAGGGGGAGGGGCTGTCCAGCAGGGGGAGGGCTGTCCAGCAGGGGGAGGGGTGTCCAGTAGGGGGGGGGTGTCCAGGCAGGGGCGAGGGGTGTCCAGGTAGGGGGAGGGGCTGTCCAGTGGGGGGGAGGGGTGTCCAGGCAGGGGGAGGGGCTGTCCAGCAGGGGGAGGGGCTGTCCTGCAGGGGGGAGGGGTGTCCAGCAGGGGGAGGGGTGTCCAGGCAGGTTGAGGGGCTGTCTAGCAGAGGGGGAGGGGCTGTCCTTGAGGAATGACTAGCTGAGAACGAGCATGAATAGGTGTAACAGAAGGTAGAGTAAAATGTGGCAGCCCTATTAGTATATGTCATGTGTAACCTATCTGGTGTGGTCTGTAATGATGCTCTTAGACATGTTCTGGTTGTGTAAAAAATGTTGGGAACTCTATATTTTCTATTTCTTGATTCATGTATGTTGGTTGTTGGTACCCCATGTTGATAGGATGTTTCATCTTAATTCTAGTTGCGGTAGAGAACCCTCTTTGATAAGGTGCTCAAGTTGGGAGTACGAGTTGACGATCTGCTTATAGAATATATCTAGCAGAATTGTGCTTTACCAGTTTCAGCATGAACACATCCTTGGGATTCATATTCCTCTTCTAAGTCCTTCTAGGATTTACTAGTAGCATAATTGTTATCCCAGGTGACCTCTTTTTAACCTTCTTTGTATTTTTTTCTAACATAGTTTTTGGAATTAATATTTTTCCCTTTCAGAGCATCGTTCAACAATGTATTAATAGAGGATGGCTTGCATAATTTCTGTACAATTCTGCACTTATTAGTGGCATGGCCTATCATCCTGCAATGCTCATTGTACTTTGGTATGTTTTCTAATACAAAACATACCTCAATAAGATGATCATTTATATCAATGGAAACACATTCCAGGGGGTGTAGAAAGGGGAAGGGGGAGGGTTATCCGGCAGGGGGGGTCCAGCAGGGGGGGTGGGGTGTCTAGGGGGTGTAGGGGGTGTCTAGTGGGGCTATCCAGTTGGGGCATGGGGGTTGTCCAGTGGGGTGTAGGGGGAAGGGGGTAGGGGGCAGGGGTGTCCAGCAGGGGGAGGGGTGTGCAGTAGGGGGAGGGGCTGTCCAAGCAGGGGGGAGGGGTGTCCGACAGGGGGGGGAGGGATGTCCAGGGGGTGCAGGGGGTGTCCAGTGGGGCTGTCCAGTGGGGCTATCCAGTTGGGGCATGGGGGCTGTCCAGTGGGGTGCAGGGGGGCATCAGAGACTAAGGGGGGCATGGGGGGTGCAGAGGGGTGTTCAAGGGAGCTGACCAGGGGGATTGCAAGGGGGTGTAAGGGGGCTGTCCAGGAACCTAAGCCCATGCTGGTTATGAATGTCTCTATAGAGAAAATTCAGTGCTGTCCAGATCTGGAAAATATCATAAAACATCCCACAGATACTTCACAGGATCCAGGTATAACTATTTCACCACCTATAGATAGTGAGCATGGTGCTATAAAACTTGGTAACTCGATTTCAAACCATTATTCCAATGTTTTGTTTAATGCAGTACTACATGAAATGCAAGTAGATTTTATCTGAGGATGAGCATGTGTGACCATGATTTCACCAAGCAGTTTGTCTAGTTGATAAACAGTTTTTCTGGTAATGTTTTCCAATTTCAAATATGTTTAATTTTATTTCCATAAACATTTTATAGTTTATTATTTTTTATTTTCCAGACTGATTATATGTATGTCTCCCTAGATTACTCATATATAGCTACTTCTGAATTTTGTTTCAAGTGTTTGCCAAGTCCTACTAAGAACCTATAGTATGAGGTGGTCCTACTAAGAACCTATAGTATGGGGCCAGTGTCCAGCAGGGGTCCAGTGTCCAGCAGGGGTAAATATGCAGGGGGAGTCCAGTGTCCAGGGGGGGAGTCCAGTGTACAATAGGGGTAAATATGATTTGGGCATCCCAAGAACTAGTTTCTAGGGGGGAGTCCAGTGTCCAGCAGGGGTACAAGGGGGCTGGTAGGGGTTGGGGGGGAGTATGGGTCCAGTGTCCAGCAGGGGTCCAGTGTCCAGCAGGGGTAAATATGCAGGGGGAGTCCAGTGTCTAGGGGGGAGGAGGAGTGCGGTCTGGGGAGGGGGTGGTGCTGTCTAGGAAGGGGGGGTGTCCAGGAAGGGGGGTGTCTAGGTAGGGGGTGTCCAGCAGGGGGGAGGGGTGCTAAACATGGTCTGTAAATCTGATGTAATTCAGTCTGTTCCTGTATTATCTCATGCTGCTAAACATGTCAAAATTGGTGAATTGGTACCTGTTAAACCTGAATCTTGCAGTGCTGAAGATGTTGTGGTTATCAGATCAGATAAACATGGTTATCAGATCAGGGGGCAGGGGGACTAGAAGGGGACTGATAGGGGGCCTAGTAGGGGGCCTAACAGGGGGTAGGGGGCCTAGCAAGGCGCAGGGGGACTAGAAGGGGGCAGGGGGCTGGAATGGGGGCTGGCAGGGGGCAGAGGGGGATGGCATGGGGACTAGTAGGGGGGACTGGAAGGGGGTGGCAGGGGGGACTGGCAGGGGGCAGGGGGGGTTGGATGGAAGGGGGGAAAGCATGGGGTGGTGGGGGGAACTAGCAGGGGCAGGGGGGGCTGGCAGGGGGGTGGCAGGGGGACTAGCATGGGGCAGGGGGGAAAGGCAGGGGGACAAGCAGGGAGGTGGCAGGGGGGAGGGGTGTCCATGCAGGGGGGAGGGGTTTCCAGGCAGGGGGGCTGTCCATCAGGGGGGAGGGGTGTCCAGGCAGGGGGATGGGCTGTCCAGCAGGGGGGAGGGGCTTTCCAGCACGGGGGGGGGGGGGGGCTGTCCAGCAGGGGGGATTGCTGTCTAGTCGGGGGGAGGGGTGTCCAGCAGGGGGAGGGATGTCCAGGCAAAGGGTAGGGGTGTCCAGCAGGGGGAGGGGGTGTCCAGGCAGGGGAGGGGCTGTCCAGCAAGGGGGGAGGGGCAGTCCTGCAGGGGGAGGGGTGTCCAGCAGGGGGAGGGCTGTCCAGCAGGGGGAGGGGTGTCCAGCAGGGGGAGGGGTGTCCAGGCAGGGGGAGGGGCTGTCCAGCAGAGGGGGAGGGGCTGTCCTTGAGGAATGTCTAGCTAAGAACGAGCATGAATAGGTGTAACAGCAGGTAGAGTAAAATGTGGTAGCCCTATTAGTATATTTCATGTGTAACCTATAGGGTGAGGTATGTAATGATGATCCTAGACATGTTCTGGTTGTGTAAAAAATGTTGGGAACTCTCTATTTTCTATTTCTCAATTCATGTATGTTGGTTGTTGGTACCCCATGTTGATAGGATGTTTCATCTTAATTCTAGTTGCGGTAGAGAACCTTCTTTGATACGGTGCTCAATATGGGAGTACGAGTTGAGGATCTGCTTATAGAATATATCCAGCAGAATCGTGCTTTACCAGTTTCACTATGAACACATCCTTGGGCAGGGGGGCTGGTAGGGGGGACTGGCAGGGGGAAGGGGGGGCTGGCGGGGGGGGGGGGGGACTAGCAGGGGGTAGGGGGGCTGGCAGGGGGACAAGCAGGGGGGGCTGGCAGGGGGACAAGCAGGGGGGACTAGCAGGGGCAGGGGGGGACTGGAAGGGGGGACTAGCAGGGGCAGGGGGGACTAGTAGGGGGTGGAAGGGGGCAGGGGGGACTGGAAGGGAGGTGGCAGGGGAGAATGGCAGGGGGTGGCAGGGGGGGACTGGCAGGGGGTGGCAGGGGGTGTCCAGGGGGGTGTCTAGGGGATGTCGAGGGGGTGTCCAGGGGGGTGTCCAGGGGGGTGTCCAGGGGGGTGTCCAGGGGGTTGTGGTGTAATTTTTTATGGATTTGGACACCCTATAGCCACAGTTTAAACCGTGGCTATTTTTTTATTGCCACTGTTTTTAACAGTGGCTATAGACATAATGCGACGGTTTAAAACCATTGCAATTAAGTCTGTCCGAACTTTAGTATAGCCACGGTTGAAACTGTGGCATTAGGTATACAACCACGGTTGGAATCGTGGCTCTATACCTATAGCCACGATTTCAACCGTGGCTATAGTGTTAAATCCACGGTTTGGAATCGTGGCTATAGGTCTTGGCCTATATCCACGTCAAACGTAGCCACGGTTTGAGGAACCGTGGCTATTGCCTATAGCCACGGTTTGAGGAACTGTGGCTATTGCCTATAGCCATGGTTTTAGGGCCTATAGCCATGGTTAAGAACCATGGCTATAGACCGAATTTCCAGTAGTGAGAGTTTGTAATTCATACAACATTACATTTATAGTGGACATGAGTAAATATAGTTATGTATATATGAGTTATAAGTTAGAGTCCATTTGGAAATTAAATGAATTATATAATAATGTAGAGAATCAACATCGAATGAAGAAAAATAATACTTTATCATATCATGGTAGTGAAAATATTATCCATGAGTGTTTCACCTTGTTATGCATGTTTTACATTCTATATCAACTCACTCTACCATAAACACTACTAATGAATGTTATTCATGAAAGAAGGAACTATACCTTGTTAGAATGGGTATATTAAATAATGAGTCATATAAAACATCCAATATCATTTTGGGGGTATAAAATTCAAACTAAGGTATATAAATTAATCATATTAGAAGATAATGTGGAAATTTGAATTCACCTCAAATTATAGAGTGGGAAAAAACAATTATAATGCAGAAATGTTTATAAGATTTCCATTCATTTGTTGAATCCATCATAAGAGAAAAACTAATACTCTGTGGAATAAATGATTTTCTTTATAAGTTATCCTAATTAAAGAAAGGATTACAACCTATAAACCCCTCCCCCCCCCACAAAAATTTTAAATAATTCAAAAAATATGTATTTCAGGAGAGGGAGCACATCCCTCAATATGATACTGGGGAATGGTTTTACATTAATAATATGGATTAACATAGAACATAATAGTCAATATCTGAACTTATTAAATATGAAAATATGTAAGATGTAATTCATAAATCATTAGTACTGTATATTCTCACTAGAAAGGTATGTTATCCAAATAGATATGTTTTCCTAGTCACTAAATATTGTGAATAATTATTGAATGGCAATGAAAAATCTCTCTATTTCCAAGAGGGATTTTATATCTTAGAAGATTGTAGATGGAAGGAAGCCATAAATTCTCAAAGGGTTTCAAACTGTCAAATGTTAAGACCATGGCCCATGAATCACATAGTTTGGGGTTAATTTGTTACATTAACAAGAGATTAAATGTATCCCATCCCAATGAACATAATAGTCTTGTATTCTTTGTAAACTAGAATTTTATTAAATTTAATATAAATTTGATAGATTAAAATATTAAAAGTGTTTTTTAGAACAAAAAATTTCCCCTCAGAATATCCTTTCATGTCGATCATAAACCACAACTAATATCTAGGAAAAAATAAAACAAAATAATTTTTTGAGCTCAAATGGGATGTAAGGGTATGTGTAATTGGTACGTAATCAATAGTAAATAATAATAATCTATTTGTAAAGATAAATAACTAGTAAAATTAAATTTAAATTGTAACATCATTATTATATGGAAGGAATAAATGATGTTCAAATAAATACTATTAATAATTTTATAAGATTTAACCTCATTTATAGACAGTCTAACTCATCAAATAATCAAATTGACATCACTAACTAATATCATAATGAAGGAATTCATAATTCTAGTCATCTAAATCATACATTAAAGGGCTTTAAGAGGGAAATTCCAATATATGTATAGAAATCCATCTTGTTTTTAAATGAATTTATCTTAGGAGACCTATCGATGACTCAAAAGGATATCAGTATTAGTCAGAACACATAACATACAGTTTCTAGTGCTTTCACTATATGAAACCTTTGAATCATAATCAAAATAAACCATTATATTTATAATCGAACATATGAAATGTTAATATATAATAAAACCAAATAAATAAAATCATTAAAAATCCAAAATTATATGATAAATAGTAATAAAAGTATCAATACTTATTGAAATTAATAATAAACCATCCAAAGAATTATGATGTATGATATCAATAAAATATATCCATAGTGGATCATAAGTACAAAAAATATTTTTGGTCTTAAGAAAAATGAAGTACCTAAATTTTTTTATTGAAAACATTCTTAAAAAAAATCCTTTTCCCATTTAAAATAATATTTTAAAAAAAACCACAGAATGTTATCAAAATAATTTTATTTGAAAATAAAAATTTAAAACTTATAAATAATATTATAAAATAATCAATTTTCATGATCGTGGAAAATTCCATTCATTCAATATACATTAAGAAAAATATTTCATTCACATTTTTAGTAAAATCAAAACATTCCTAGTTTTGAAAATGACATGTAGATTAAATTCCTTTTTGTAAATAGTAAAAAAATTGTACAAATTTTTCTAATATATAATTTTTAAATTGTTATAATATAATTGAAAATCATTTTTATGATGTATCGATTTTGATGAAAAATGATTTCTGGGTGAAGAGAGAAATTATGATGGATTTTCTTAAAAACAATTTCATAATCATTTTATGTTCCAAAGAGTGGAAAAATGTTACTAATTAATGAATGTATCCCTAATTACCTTACGAGAATAAAATTTATTTATTTCTAATATATAAATAACAAATATTTCCAAAAAGTTATTGTTAGATAAGAAAAATTACGAATAATGATTAGATTATGAAATATACCCATACAAACGTGAAAACTTATGAATCATAAGCCCCATAAAAAATATAAGAAAATTAAATATTCCATACCATTAAGAATAATATATTCATGATATAATATTTCAAAATTTTTTGTATATAAATAACACAATTAAATAAGTGGTGAATTTGGGGTTAGTCTCACGAAAGTAAAATTTGGGCTTGAGACCCATACAATAGGTTTAACATCTACCGTATGTGTAAAAATAACTTTTATAAAAATTATATATTTGTTATAAATATACTGTAGAATGAAAATTAAATAAATATATAATTTTATCTGACATTTATAAAAAATTTATTTTTAAAATCATTATTTTGGGTGATAATTGCATAATTTTTTATGTGTGTTTTAGTTCAATAATCCTAGTCCATTTAACATGAACATGTTAAAATCATCTCCAGAAACATAACCATGATATAAATAACATATATAATCATTATATATTTAGTTTTATTAATCTATTAAATATATATAATGAAAATGGATTACATGTTTCATAGAGACAGTTGGTCATACGTACGTATGAACCATGTTATCAATTTTATCAATTTATATAATGAAAGAAATATAACTATTAAATCCCCATTATATAATAATTATGATGAAATATAATTATAATATATTAATAAAATAGATTAATATTTGAATAAATTTAAAAATAAAATTACAACATTTCACATTGCTCCCTAGAAGGTGCAGTCCACATTTACACATAAGAGACATTATTGCAGTTGGAGTCGGTTCCCTAGAACCAAATTATTTATACATTATTATAAACTTATATTATTGGTTGTGAATATTAATAATTTTTTTATCACATCATTGTTTTTCATAAACATAAAACAAAATTTGATAATGTCTCAAAAGTATTTATCACACTGAAATGTCATAGTAGTCATTGATATGATGAGAACCCAAAAGTGCAATGACACTATTCTTGAATAAATGTCCTATGGACAGATGATATTATTTGAAGGGACAAAAATGATACAAGATATTTAGGTTGGATTTATATTTTATTTTGAGTCGCTTTCTCATTGTGTACGCCCTTCGAAACATCTAGTAGGATATTTTGAGAACAAGACCCTACATTAGGAAATCCACATTAAAGGTTTCATTTGATGTTCCTATCTACAGATGTGTTTAATGGTCCATAGAGTTTAGGATTATTATTATTAATGGATGTTATTTGTTTCATAACTTTATGTATTGTAGAAAACCATGATGACATATCTTCGCGGCGAGCTGGAATATCTTGGGTTCGTCACGAGTAATATTACATTAATGAATAACACTAGAAGTGATTTTCCCTGGTATTCATTAGTTGAAGTAAGTATCTTAGGCCTTATAAGAAATTATTTGTACTAAATAAATCCAAATCCATTGTTCTTTGATGGAAAATTCTATTTCCAAAATGTCAAAGAATGAGTTTTCTAGTATATAGGTAGATGACACTAGCTTGCAACCAGCATGATTGGGGATAATGTTAAAAGTGGAATATTTTAAACAATACGCATTCATATAAGGTGACATGTCGTTACAACATTAAATTCATTATCTATGGGTGTCTTAGTGTGTTTCTAGCCACTAACCTTTGAAATTATGAAGGCTTTCCTAATTCCATTAAGAAAGTGGCCTAGAGGGTCCCAAACTAATTGTATTCGGAATCTCAGTTAAATAATTTTTAATTTAACTAGATGAATAAATATTCTTTCTCTTTGTGGTTTAAAAATTATTTAGGCATGCATGATCACATTGTATTTACTTATTTTTAAATAATGTAGTAACATTTATTTATGTATTTAATAAATAAATAGTCATTATTCAGGGTTCGATAATGATTTCAAATAATGGGTGGACCAAGATAAAAGGTCCAGTGAGAAAAAAATGATTAATATTATTTTATAAAAATAATATTTAATTTTAACTTTCACAGAAACACATGTCATGGAAATAATGGTATATATGTTATTATTAGATATGAGGGTTTCACATGGAATAATAAAATAAGTAATGACACTTATGAAAATTACTTATTATTACCTAGTGAATAAAA
Organism: Viscum album; assembly: GCA_963277665.1. Taxonomy (NCBI): domain Eukaryota; kingdom Viridiplantae; phylum Streptophyta; class Magnoliopsida; order Santalales; family Viscaceae; genus Viscum; species Viscum album. The sequence continues at coordinate 1,204,678,988 of OY728127.1, read as the reverse complement.
TTTCCAGTTATATATTATTCTCTTATTATGTCACAACAATCCTTTACCAAGATGAGTTAGGGGAAAAAAACTGCCAAACCCTTCCTTCTTCAAGTTCAAGGAGAGATAAAAACCCTTGATTCCCACCATTAATAGGCCTCAGAGTTGCGACTACCTCTGTGGGTATATGATCACTTGTTATATGGAAGGCATTACACTTTTTATAGAAAATGATCAAGAGATAAGACAATAAATCCCAAAAAACTACCAAAAAATATAAAAGAAAAATTAAATCCCCAATTCCGCTCCCATATGCATGTTTATGATAAAATGATACAATGTATAAGAAAACTCTCAAGGAAGGTTCCTAATGAAATAAAAGAAGCAAAAACTCCCGAATACCGAGCTAGTAATGTCCGGCATGGTCATCTAGGAGCCACGAAAACCTGAAATCCGTTTTATATATGTAGGGATAGTACATAGGTATAGTCAGAAGGGAAAACCAAAAGCTCTCAAGAACATTTGGGGTGGCATTATAATGGCCTATGAGAAATAGAGATAACTAAAGTACTTAGGTAGGATACTATCCACCCTGTGTAACCATGTCAGAATCACCAAATAATGAGAGTTAGGTAATGTAATAGTTATATCACATCGATATTTGGGTACCTTGCTCTACTTTCCGAATGGTTATTTAGGACATCCGAAGTGTCAAACCTCCCCCACAAGTTTCACTGTAGTCCCACTGCCAACCCAACAATAACCTTATGGTCCATCACTACACATCCCTCCCATAGACACTAGGGCCACACAAAAAAACACATCCCCTCCCGTGGACACCTAGGCCACAACAACCACTACCACACCTGAAAACACATGCGCTAGAAAAACTACTTCCACACCAAATGACATTCAGGCCTCATCGCTATGACGCTTGGGAAACAAACCTGTCTGCAAACACCTAGGACAACTACCACAACACAACATGCCCAATGATTCATGGGCCATAATATACCATATGCCATTGCAGCCTACCAGAAGAGTACTGAAAAACCAAGGACAGGGATCAGAAAGGAGCTAATAACCAGCCCATCATAAAAATGTGGGGAAAAACACCCTCCCCAAAGAAATAGGGCGTTAGAAATAAAGTTATCTAAATGGGTGGGGTGTGAATAAGAGGCACATGAACTAAATTTATACATATAATTAAACAATCACTCATCCCAACTTAAGGGTTCTAAAATAGACTGCCAGCCCACACATGACTAGAGCACAACCACAGTTGTTACTATTCCTACATGTAGGAACACAAACAGCCACAACCAGAGAACAACCCATTGATGGAAAAAATACCCCAGTATACACATTATAGTTATCATTTTCAAGTGATTAAATTTAAATATTCCATCACTAATAGGAAAAAATTAGGCATAGCCATAATAAATGACAACAACTAAAAGAAAACAACCATGAAACAATTTATGCATTCACACCTAGTTCCCTTTTAAAGTCACAACAACAAATGGGATTTGTGAGATTACTTGATGTATTGGAAACAACACAAGCCCCAAAATATAGCCCCAAATGGCCTCAAGTCCACCAACAAATAATTGAACAACAGGGGATCCCATCCCCATCCCTATCACCCCACAAGCATCAAGTAGAACAACCATACTTATAGGAAGAATATTTCAAAAGAGTTTTTCAGATTTATCCACACCTTTTATCAGGATACATATATATGTTTAGTTAAATAGGGTGATCACACAAGGATTATTACTCATTGGGAAACCATTTAATCAACTGAGTTTATGTGATTAACTAGTTTCATTGTTACATTCATTCAATCACGAGATTATCCAGAAAAACTGATGTACACATGTGCGCCAGAAAATACCACTAATGGACACTCTGTTCATTGGGCGTAATCCCATACAATTCACAACATAAAAATTAAGGTAACAGAGTAAAACAAAATACACATAAAACACACCCCATCATTCCTTAATATCCATTTATTATCTTTGTTATGGATGGTTTTTATCCATGTCATGTAGAAAAATTATCATAACTGCTCTGCATGGCACACAATAAATATAGATGAAGGAAACCATACTTGGATGGTCAACGATTGGTGTTTTCTCATCGCAAAAAGAACTGAGGATGACTAACTTGCAAGAAAAGAAAACTCTAAGGATTCAAGGCTGAGCGTGAAGAGCCTTAGAATGGGTGCTTGATTCATCTTAAAAAGAGGGACTCCAACCATACCATGGAAAAAGAAGGGACCAAGGATGAAGAAGATCTTCGTGTGATAAAAGTCAGGATCCATGAGTAACAGGATATGAAATATTGAATGACATAAAAGGTGGATTGTGGTTTCACCACCCATTTGGGAAGTTACACACACTTGATTTAATTTATATATAATAATTATACTATGAGATGGTGAAGATAGACCCACAGACATTTGTGAGTTGACGGGCATCCATTAACTAGAGAAAACATGTAAGAGGGGTGAAACTCGAAACCAAAAAAAGGTGTGTCATGGGCTCTCCACACCGTTAGAGGATTTAAGATACATATATGGGATTAAACAACCCTAATACAATTTAATATATGTAGTAAGACAAAATATAAGTGTTACGGGAAAACTAGGGGAAAGAAACCTGACACTCTATGGTGGAACCATTTGGGTGCATCACCGATCAGCGGAACCGATCGGTTATACCAATCAGTGACATGAATAGGTGACACCACTATGATACCCTTCCACCAATGCCCTCCTAACTCACCAATCGGGTCCAGGACACCCAAAACACTAGAATTTTACAACCTAAAGGTTATGGAGGGTTCGGGCCATTAAATTAGATACCTATAAAATGGTTTTCCCCCTCATTAATCAAGACTAAACCAAAGGAAGGAAAGGTGTATGAACAACCACCTAATAAGATACCTCGCTAGGAAAAACAACTCAGAGTTGTTCAAATGATGGATAAACCCTCAAAATCATGGAGAATTTCTCTCACCCATCTCCTGAATAAATATTTAAAAACTATGAAACCACACAAATACAAAAGTGAAACCTTCCAGATATATTTATTAGTGACTTCATTTTCCCATGTTAAGATACTAACCTCTATGGGCGGCACTGAATCTCTTTCATGGGTTTAATCACATCCACCTTAATGTTTAATGATCAGGGATCAGGTCTTCCCATCCTCATAATCATGAATTTTTATACACATTCAAAGAATAAGGGGAAAAGTCATATCTCATAGAAAACGAGGTCTTGTATCACATCATATCAAATCACAAGAAAAACACATGATGAAAAATTTAAACTGCTCTAGGTTCTGAGCATGTATCTATGCCTCTTGTTCCCATGTACTATCTTCGATGCCACCATTCATCCACAACACAAGATCCAAGGGAATGGTCCTCCCATGAATCTCCTTCTCATTACGATCCTTGATTCTAACCAGTTTCTCCATGAAATTCATGTCAACCTCAAAATCTAACCCTCCTTAGTGGAGGACATGGGAGTCATCATTTAGATACTGACATATTTGAGATACATGGAAGACTTCATGGACCCACTCTAACCATGGTGGTAAGGCTAGATGATAAGAAACCTCTCCAACCCATCACAACACCTTGAAGGGTCCAATGAACCATGGAGAAATCCTACATTCCCTACTGAACCTCTACTTCCCTTGCCAAGGGAAGATCATTAAGAACATGTGGTCCCCAACCCTGAACTCCAAATATCTCCTCTTATGATCGACATATGAGTTCTTTTGGTCCTGAGTTACTTTCACCCTCTAACGCAAAAGTTGAACCTTCTCTGTCGTGCTCTGTACCACTTCTGTGCCAAAGAAAACCTCACTCTCCAACTATTGTCCAACACACAGGTGAAAAACGCAGCCTTCCATACATGGCTTCAAATAGTGAAATTCCAATGGTAGAGTGATATCTATTGTTATAGGAAAACTATAACCGAAGAAAAGTGTCGTACCTCCAATCCCCCAATGTCCAGCACAAATGGTTGAAACATATCCTCCAATGTATGGATGGTCCTCTATTTCTACCCATCCATATGGGGGTGGAAGTAGTGATAAAGAATATTTAGATTCCAATAGAATGCTATAATCCATTGAAAAACTGTGATGTAATGTATGTATCCCTATCTGAACGTATGTTTAAGTAACTCTGTGTCATCATAAAACTTCACCCACATACTTCTATGATAAGGCATCCACGATACTTGAATCCTTAAATGCTACGAAGTGATCCAATTTCATCAGTCGGTCCACCACCTCCCAAATAGCATCACCACCTCCTTGAAACCTGGGTAGTATTGTGACAAAAATCCATTAAGACATCACCCCACTTCCACTTGGGAACATATAAGGGATTTAGTAGACCTCCAGTAACACGGTGCACAACATTACCCTACTGACAAATGAGGCACATTTCCATAAACCTCACCACTACTTGATTTACCCCGGGACAGAAAAAATGATACCTCAAGCCCCGTTAAATCTTGGAAACTCCTAGGTGTACCGCAAGGGATGAGTTATGGAACTCAACATGAAATCTCTCGTACAATGCTACTGGAAAAATAGATTTCCAAGGAAGAAAATCTGATTCAGACCATCTTCTGACAGTCCTTTCAAAACATCACCCTGGAAAACATGATCATGCATCACAGTGGTCTCTATTCCTCCCCACATAGACTCCACCACATTTTTTACAAAGGGATACTACACTATTTTGAAAAACATAAAACCTTTTCTAGAATCTACCCTTTCATGTCGGTTCAAGGTAGCCAAATTCTCCATTTCTTTCGAATCTTACACTGATTCCCAAACCACATCCTTATACGACTATCAGCTCAAGGCATCGGCCACCACATTAACATTTCCTGGGGTGTATGTGATATCGATGTTGAAATCCTAAAGGAACTCCATCCAAAATCACTATTTCATGTTCATGTCTCATTCAAAGAAGACATACCTCAAGCTGTTGTGACATGAAAAAACCATGAAGCGCATCCTGATGAGGTAATGCTGCCATAAATTAATTGTGAACACAACAGCTGAATGATCTGGTTCCTGTGTGGAATAGTTACAATCATGATGGTGTAACATCATAGACCCATAAGAGATCACTCCCCACCACTGCATCGTCCCACACCCCAAGCCTAAATAAAAAGCATAACAAGACTTTTTAAATGCTATAACTTCCTCTAGAAACCTCCACATAGGAGAATAGAGTTCATGAGCACCATTAACATGTTTGGTGAATTTGTAATGCCAAACGGCCTTACTACAAACTCAATTATCCCTAGTTGCTCCTAAAAGTAGTATTTGGTATATCACTATCTTTCATCATTAACTAGTGATACCCAATCTTCCAATTGATCTTAGAAAAGTTCCATACTCCTCTTAGCTGGTCAATGAGATGGTCTATCCATAAGAGAGGGTAATTATTTTTGACTGTTACAAAATTCAATCTCTGGTAGTCTATTCAATGTCTGAGACCACAATATTCTTTCTTTGAATACAAGATTGGAGCACCCCATAGCTAAATGTTGAGTCATATAGAACCTCTATTCACCAGATCATCAATCTGAATCCTCAACTCTCACAATATATAATTCTCCATAAAAAAATTATCCTTTGAAATCAGACAGGCACTGGGTTGTAATTCTATCCGAAACACATCATCATGTCAAGGGGATAGAGTTACAACCTCCTCAAGAAAAGGTCCAAGAACTCAGCGGAATAAACGGGAACATCCACCCTCTCTACATCTATTGACTCCACAGATAGATCATCTAACAAATAAATAATGGTATTTTCTCACCGACATCCCTCTTGGAAACCCTTCTCACTAAAAAAAGATACCAGTTTGTCACCAATATCATAAAAAACAACCCTTCTCCAGAAGAAGTTGATAAAATCATGTTCAAAAAATTTCCAGTTGATGCATATGATGACATCATATGGTTGCATTTGAAGCAAAACAAGATCCAAACTAGACTGATGCAGTCCCAACATTAGTATAAATCATCGACTAACATCCAACAGGATTCTCCAACCCCCAACCATTGTACTCTGCACTAGGGCCACAGAGAGTCTCTCTACATCGAGGCCCAAGGCATGGAGTAGATATGGAGTAAAAAAAAGTTCTATGCTACTAAATCAAACAAGAAACAAACAAAAGTACTAAAAAAGATTATCATACATTGAATGTCCTCTGACCCTAGTGAAACTTCTACCATTTCAGAGTCCAACTACCCACACCCATCTCTTCTTCTCCTTAGATGTCGGTTTCCTCCCCAACCATTCGCTTTTCATGGTCACCAATGAGCGCCCTGAGGTCACCCTCCTCCAGTAGTGTCTGCTCTCGAAGGAGCGAGAGATCATTTTCTTTGCTACAACAGCTGAGAAGGCATTGATGGAAAATATTGCTGAAAAGGTGGGGGTTGAACCTGCCCATCCCAACTATACATCACTAATTCTGGGTATTGATTTCAAATTTTCCCATGGATTCCACAAATTAGGAATCTCGGACCTAGACATTTAGAGAAAGGGAGATGATCGAGAGACCTAAACTGGAACTTTTGAGGCATGCTCCCCATCCACCAAAACCTGGAAGGCCCTAATACTGGACTCCTACTACTGAAAACCTTCCCATTTAATGAACCCAACTATCTCCCCTCATGCGGCTGTCCTCCCAGTGTTTTCACATTCTACAAAACTTCCACCTTCTTCTGGACCTCCATTTACGTCGATAGAGTGATGGTAGTAAAAGTATAATTAATAGATGGTATGAGTTACACTTTTAAGCATCTTTCCCAAGACTCCTCATCTGAAAATAGCTATGAATAAAATATAAGGGGATCCTTGACCATGATCCCCAACTCCCTCACTGAAATACTCCTCTGCAGGATGGAGAGTAACTCCCACCACATCTCATCATTCATCTTAGAAGAAATGAATTATGTATGGAACTCTATCTTGAAGTCAGTACATGAAAGCTCTGCCTCCTTCTTCTCTCTGAGATATATCATCCACCACTGATTTTCCACAACCCTAATTTGGAATACATCTTGAGGAAACAAGTATTCTTTTTGAGCCCAGATCACGCTAAAAGATATCACCAGCTCCACAGGCTATATTTCTTTCTCCATGTCTGAGACGCTGCCCTTGTATTTCCCGAGGGTCTTCTTATGAAATGAATGAAGAATATTCTACCATTGGTTGTCCTCCTCCTCTTGATCAACCCTCCATTGATCAGCCAAATCATCTTCCTCGGCCTCGATCTCCCGCACTACGAATGGATGTCATCTGAGTGCCATAACTTCTTATTAAACAATGAATTCTGATTCCCGAGAAGTGTAGAAGATTAATTTTATATTTTAATTTAACATTTTATTCATTTTTTACTGCAAAAACAACCCTAAAACACAACAACACGTGTCATTATGATTCATGTACTTTTCATAGGGTATGTGCCCTACAAACATCATTGCCTCACATGGTTGTTATGTAGGTCTAGAGTCATTTCATTCGATCATGGGGGGCCCTAAAGTCATCTGTCCTAACCAGTCTTCCCCAACATATTTCACACACCACAATAGCCTAGAATTGTTTCCCTATATTAGCATGCAATCCTCACTATGCCTAATCATGATCTCTATCAAATTTCGTAACCTCCCTATGATACCATTTTCTTACGACACGCCATAACCCAGATGATGGAAGGGACATAAAACTTCCATACCCTTCCTTCATCAAGTTAAATGACAGATAATGTCCCCTAGATTCCCACCTTTTATTGTCCCTAGAGTGGAACAATGATCCAAGGTTATATGATCACACATAACATGGAAGTAATTACCATTTTTATAGAAATTATCAAGAGATAAGATGGTAAATCCCAAACAAATATGAAAATGTGAAAGTAAATGTAAATCCAAATATCCACCCCCATATGCATGTTCAAAATAAACTGATACAATGTACATGGAAACTCCCATGATAGGTAACAAAAAAATGAATAACACCAACAACTCTTGAAGCCCGAGATAGTAATGGCTAACACGTTCCTCAATGTCCTCTTGGATACCATAAAGCAGGTATATATATATGGTGAGTATACATGTATACTCAGTAGGGAAAACCAAAAGCTCTCATGCACATGTGTGGATGAATTCTAATTCCCCGTGAGAAATAGATATAACCAAAGTACCTAGCAAGGAAACTATCCACCCTTTCTCACCCAGGAACACTCCCCAAATAACACATGTCAGATAAAGTAATAGTAATAGCACATCGATATTTGGGTACCCCGCACTGCTTTCCCACAGATTATTTAGGACATCATACGTGTCAAACCTCCCCCACAAGTCTCACTATAGTCACACTACCTCCCCAACAAAAACCTTATGGCACATCAACACGCATCCCACCAATAGAAACGTGGGGCACCACTTCCACACACATCCCACCCACAAAAACCTAGGCCACAACAACCACTATCACACCCAAAAATTGTTGGGCCCAAACAACAACTGCCACGCTCGAAGACATATGTGTCCCATCCCGAAGAAGACTGGGAAACAAACCTGCCCACACACACCTCTGCCAACCACCTCAACACACCATGTCCATTGAGTCCTGGGCCACAATATACCATTGTTTTTCACAACCCACATGAAGAGTCATGGGATACCTTGTATAGCGAGATGAAACTAGCTAATAACCACCCACTCATAGGTTTTTCTAGGGAAATTACCCACCCCCATAAATAGGGGTGTTCGACAGGGAGTGATCAACATGGGTGGGGTGAGAAAAAGAAACACAAAAAATAAATTTATATATATAATTTAAAAAACTCTTATCCCAAGATATGGTTTCCAAAATTGACATCCATCCCACACACGACCAGAGCACAACCACCCTCGTTACTATTCCTACATGCAGGAACCCAAACCAACCACAACCAGAGCATAACCAATTTCTAGAAAACAATCCCCCAGTATACCCTTTTCCGTTATCAGGTTCTGCTGATTCCATTTAAATATTCATTCAATACTGGGAAACTAACTGGTCTAGCCACAATCCAAGACAACATCAAAATGAAAATAGCCAAGCAATAATTTAAGCATTCACACACTGTTCTCTTGTAAAGTAACAAAAAAAGGGATTTGTGAGATCCCTCGAAGTACTGGAACCAAACCAAGCCCCATCATATGGCACCCCACAGCTTCAGGTTGACCAAATAACAACTGAAAAATAAGGCATCCCATCCCCATCCCCATCACCCCATAAGCATCAAGTATAACAACTTTACATATTAGCAGAACCGAGCATGTGAGTTTTTCATACTGAACCACACCATTTATCAAGTACCCTATTTCTATTAGTTTAAACGGGATGTTCACACTTGGATTCTTATTTATTGGGAATCACTTTAATGAACTGAATTTATATGATTATCCATCTTCTATGTTACATCCATTAAATCATAGGATTATCCAAAAAAAAGTAGGTCCACTTGTGTGAAAGAAAGGACCACCGACAACCACTATTTTCAATTGGTGTAAGACCATTAAATTCACAACATACAAACAAAGATAAAAGAAACATCAGCATGATCCTCAAACACACCCCTTCATTCTATAAAACCTATTTATAATCTTTATAATGTTAAGTTTTATCTACGTCCTAAGAGAACATTATCACACCCACCCCGCATGTTACATGGTAAAGAGAGATGAAGGACCCCCGTACATGGACGATCAAAGGTAAATGTTTTCTCCTCAATCTAAGAATTGAGGATGCCCGTCATACCGGAAAATAAAAATTGATGGTTTCAAGGATGAGCGAGAAGAGACCCAACATGGGCACATGATTTATCTTCGAAAGAGGGACTCCAAGCGCACCAAGGAAAATAATGTGACCAAGGATAAAGAAGATATCAGTGTGACAAAAGGATAGATCCTAGAGTTTCAGGATATAAAATATCGATGGGAATAAATGGAGGATAGTGGTTTTACCATGCAGTTTAGAGTTTACACACGATCGACTTAATTTAGATTTCATAATTCTACTTTGAGATGATGTATATATACCCAAAGATGGATTTGAGTTGATGGATATCCTTTAAATGATGAAAACAAGTAAGAGGGGATAAATTGGAAATGCAGCAAAGGTGTGACATGGGTTCGCTCAACCATTAATGGATTTAAGAAAACATTTATGAGATTAAATGACCTTAAAACAATTTAAAATATGTAATAAAACATAATGGAGGCATTACATTAAAACAAGGGGAAATAACCTCGACACTTCATAGTGTCACCATTTCGGTGTGGCACCGATCAGTGTCACTGATTGGTGACACCACTGTGACACCAAACCATAGAATATGAGGCCCTCTTGACTCAATGATGGGGTGAATGACACCATGAACACAAGAATTTTACAATGTAAATGTCATGGAGGGTTTAGACCATTACATATTATCCAAGGGAGTAACCCAAAAGAGAAAGGGCCAATTATGGTTTTTTCACTACATTTTGGAGAGAATTCACTCAATCCTTGAGAACCATTTTTAATCCATGAACACTTTAAAAAATGAGAGAGGCCATCCTCCATGGGATCATAGAACTCATTTGAAGCGTCTATATAGGAAAGAGAGGGTGGATAATGCAAGTGCATGGACATTCTGTGATAGCATGCAGAGACTCCTTCAGCCACATCCTGATATTAAAAAAGAATGTGTGTATTACTACTAGATGAGATCTGATTTTGTTCTCTAAAAATGATTGGATCACAGAAGATCTGTGGCCATACATATCAATGGAGAAATACAACCTTGAAGGTATTTCATTAATTTTAATGAATTACTTATAATAAATTATGCTGATATGCTCTCAAGGATTCGGGAAACACTATTATTTATCTAAATCATTGATTTTATTCAATGGATATTGGAATTCATCACAGTTTAGATAATAGAATAATTATTGATCATGGTAAAATTTAATGTTTTTCATCAGCCCAACAGTACTTCAGCTTCCCCCAGAACCTACATGTGGTATTAGAGTGAGGTTATATATATTTTATTGTTATTTAAATAATTCATTTATGGTTTTCATTTTAATAAATTAGTTTTTCAATTCATGATTAATCATTATTGTATTCTGAATATTGGGATATGTTCGTTCTCTTTCATTTATCATTGATCAAATAGATACAAATAATTTTATTATTAATATTAAATTTAGGATCTAATCAGGAGCTTCCAAAATTTTTGTTTAGTTGAAAATATAGTACACACCATGTATTTTATGTTGAACATCGTGTAATATACTATACACGACGTGTAAACCTGATCACACAATGTGTAGTTTTGTTAATTTCATCTGGAGTAATTTGGATATTACTCAAGCTGTCTGCATTAATGTAATGAGGTGCAGTTAATTCTTACACCATGTGTGTACCATGAATTTTTTTTTCACAGTCATCCAAACTATAAACCCTGCGGCCCACAGTACATGGCATGTAGTCCCTTTGCATCAGGGTCTTGTCATGTATCCCTACACAATATTACCAACTGGTGACTATGTATTGTGAAGTCTATATGGAATGTGGTCCACTAGACACACCATGTAATCCTAAGATTTCCTAATTACACCTGTAATGTTTTTTCCCCATGAATATACATTAGAAGGACGATAATGCGGGTACATGCTGTGTAGTCAAATCTACACATCATGTACTTTTCCAGATTATGTGTATTTAAAAATTTATTATTATATTATGTAACCCCTGAGACATGTTACTTCGTGTTGGCATAATGATGGGACATATAATCTGATAGGTGTTGGATATATATATATATGTGTGTGTGTGTGTGTGTGTGTCTGTGTGTGTGTGTGTGTGCTTAATGAAAATCTACAAAAATATTAAAAGATATTTACATCATTTGAGAGTAATATTACAAATATAATTTTTCATGTAGGATACTTGTCATAATGAGTAAAGTGTATATATGCATAGTACATGTAGGGATGTGTTCAGTGAGTATTAACTAGGTTTCCTCCATGTTACATGTTCGGTACACAGTAAATTTTAAATGATTTTATTAATTGGTTTAATATTATAATAGATGTGAATCTCAAGGAGATTCTGAAAAAGGACTAAGATAAAAGGATGGAATAATTATATATTATAATTAATCCTTTCGAACAAGATTTATCTTAATAAGAACGATTAAATAATTGATATCTTGTTTTATTAAATGAGTAATTTTTGCATGTGTGTGTATTATCATGAGCGAGAGAAGACCTTTTCATGTTATTGATTTCCTTTTAATTAATTTGTTAAATTAATATTTTTGGCATGTGTGTATTCTCTTCGTTAATATGTAGGGACTACATACCCATGTGTTCTTTTACATGAACCCCCTTATACCCCTCATATACATGTGATTTAAAAGCACATACTACTAGAATATGGTTCTATAAACATGGTTTCCCAAAACAGTGTGTATAAACACACCAATACCCATGGTTTTAATGAACCGTGGGTATATGATACATATTCTATCCCATTCCCATGGTTATAAAGATTCATGGTTATAGGGTACTCGTGTATGTGTGGGAAGTGAAAAAATTTGTGGGAATGCTGTGGGAAAACATATACCCACAGTTATTACGAACCATGGGTATATCGTTTGATATATAAGTTTATACCCGTAGTTCTCTAAGAACCATGGGTATATGCTTTAATCCAAAAATAGATACCGACGGTTCATAAAAACTATAGTTATATGTGACATCTATAGCCATTGTTTTAGTGAACTGTGGGTATATGCACCGTTATGTATACCTTCACAATAAAATCATACGGAAAAACTTATTTCAATGCTTTTTTACCTATTCCCATGGTTTATATATATATAAGATGATATATATATATATATATATGTGTGTGTGTGTGAATATAATTTAAAAAAATATAGTGTTAAGTTACTTTAGATGCAGAGTAATGGTAAGGGTTAAAAACACACAAAAAACATTTTATATATACCAATGTATATAAATATATATATATATCATATACAGCATATATATATATAAATGAATGTTGAAAATAGTGAATTGGTAAGGCGATTCCTGTTGGAAGTGAAGGTCTTGGGTTCAAAACGTTTGGACTATTCTTTTCCAATACGAACGCATTAAATTAATTAATTTATTTAAATGTAAATTTATAATAGCACATCTTTAGTGGTTGGGGTCGGGATTTGGTATGTGTTTCAAAAAGAACTCCTGAGATCAAAACCATATCACATATTTTTTTGAATATGTATTATTTAAAATATTATATTTAGGTAAATGTGTATGTATATATATATATATATATATAAGTTATACTAGTTGAGTGGTGTGGAACTGGTTGTGGGAATAACTTGTTACAGGATCCAAACTCACGAGCATCACAATTTTATAAGAAACTTATACCCATGGTTTTGATAACCATGGGTCAATGAAATAAAAAAAATATTCCCATATGATAGTTTGGAAAAAGGCTATAACAACTGTTTAAAAGACCATTGGTATAGTCCATGTTGTTATACAGATGCCTAAGTTACCAATGGTTACCAAAACTAAGGGTATAGAATATTCCCATGGTATTGGTGGCTATACCTATGGTTTTGAGTCATGGGTATTGGTCAACGTTTCCTTCGTGATATGTAAAGTATGGAGCTCCCGCGCTAGTAGAGGCGGTTCAAATTTTGTGCTGATGTGAAACCAATACAAGGAGATTGAAAGGTGGAACGGGTGTAAAGAAATTAACAATAACATTAAAAAGTTCAAGGTGTTCCCCCAAGGTCAGGATTAGTTTATCAACCTCTAGATAAAGTAACCATTAGAAAAGATCACGATCAAAGCCTTCATATTATTTTTATAAGGTGCATGGTTACTCATTATGGTTGTGTTGTCAACATCACATAATTAGGGAATTAACAAACCAATCTTGATGGAACTAAAATTAAATATATTACAAGTAAAAATTATCAATACATGTTTAATCAAATAAATATATGCCACATAATATTAACAAGCATTTGAAAATAAAATAAGAGTAAATTTATTCATAATGGATAAAAGTGATAAAAAAAAATTTATTAATTCAGTATAGCCTTCCATTACTTCTGTTCGAATAAATCCAATAGTTTGATGTGCTTGACTAGCCAAAGATAGGGTGGATTTAATTATCAGGGAACTATAATATGAGGTTTTGGGTTAACATACCATGGTCTTCATCATGGTTTCACTACTAATGTAGGAATTTGTGTAACTTAGAGGGAAGTGTTGAAGAAATAAAAAAAAACTATTTTCTTAGTTGGATGTCCATTTAACAGATCAATGAGCTACGAGTTAATGTAGTTGGAATTTAGAATGCCTACCTAAAACCATTCAAGTTTTATGACTTTCTATAGTTGGGGTAATGAGAAAGAAATACAATCTTTCTATAAGAATATAATAAAAATACGATTTTGTGAAGCCCATTGTGAGGGATATTTTGTTTTGATAAAATAGTGGGAGATTAATGAGTATTTATTTATTTATTTCTCATAATTTCATCAGATAAATTACTAAAAAATGTTAATTTTTTTAAAACAAAATTAAAAATGAAAGTAAACATATCATTGTGATACATAATCGATAAGTAAAACCTTCTCACCAACACTAATTTCTAAGAGTTGAAATGGCACCTTCATGTCATACTTGGCCATGATAGGAATCTATATGCTTTGGAAGAACCATTACCAATTGTTACTAGGATTGAGAATAGTGATGAGGAGCTCTATATGTATGAGAAACATCTGAATGATGCTAAGGATGTTCTTTAACTAAATGATATCATCTGTGACTAATGAGATCTTGATGAAACATGAAGAAATGGACGTGGATAACATGTTGTCTCACCATAGGGATATCTATCAAGATAATGCAAGAAAAGAGAGGTGTGAGATCTCCAATGCATTGTTCATTATGAATCATGAAGAATCAGCGCCAGCTAGACCACATGTTTTAATGCATATTAGCTACATTGTGCATCTGAAAATCATTGAGAATAAATTCCTAGATGAGTTGTGTATAGATCTCATACTATCATCACTGGCCAAGGCCTTCTCTAGTTTTATTGTCAATTATAGAATGATTAATAATGAATAGATCTTATTTGAACATATGACCGTAATTCGTTAAGTGGATAAGGACATGGGGCATGAAAAACCCATTGTCCATATGGTGAATTAGAAGAGGTAGGACAAGGAAAAGGGGCCTAATACATATAAACATTAAAATTCTATTGATAACCAACCAACCAAAAAGAATAATATCTAAAGGTAGGGAAAGGAAAAGGAGTCAATTTACTCTGCGTGTGTCAAGTAAGGCCACTAAAAGATGAAATGCACAATGAAAGGGGAAGCCAATGGTTCAATTATTATCGCGAGAAGTAATTACATTTATAGACGTTGAGTATTAGATATAGCTTGTGATTATCAAATTACTATTCAAATTCAAGAACCAAGTAGATTTCAGAAAATTTGTAAAGGAGAGGTGGACCTGCGAGCTTTTAATGGTTCTAGGCCAGTTGATCTAGCCATTGGAGACTACCAGCATTCACTACCAAGCATGATGATTTTGGTTTTATGAGAATGTTATTATGTACCAAATGTTTCCTAGATCAAAATTTCTTTATTTAATATACATAAAGATGGATTTATTTTCTTGTTGGGAAATAAAAGATGTTTCTTTTATAAGGGAAACATTCGTTATGATATAGAACATTTAATTAACCACATGTATGTATTAAATTACAAAAACCAAGTGTTGTTTATAGACGATGAATCACTTTCACATGAATCATGTAACCTCCATTTGTGGAATCACCACCTTGTCCATGTAAATAAGATGTTCTTGACAATGCTCTATCAAAATTGTTATTTAGACTCTTCCAAGATAAAACCACTTGATAGAAGTCATGTCTATTTACAGGGAAAATAACCAAACCACCATTTGGTGGGCAGGGTGAACGAGCCACAGAGTTTCATATTCATACACACTGTTGTGTGTGGACCATTTATAGTAAAATGTAAATATGGATATTGTTTCTCCATTAATTTTACAGATTTCATAAGTACATGTTGTTAGGTCTACATAATGAGGTATATGTATGATTCATCTATGAAATTAAAGGAGTTAAATAATTAATTATATAATCATCTTAGTATGAAGATAATGACGCTTCGATCGGATCGAGGTGGGGAGTATCTTAACCAATAGTTCTTTGACCTTTTATGGGTGTCTGGGAATCTATATCAAATAACTCCACCATATACACCATAGTGCTATGGTGTTAGTGAAAGGATGATCCAAACCCTGTTGGACCTGGTTTCGTCGACGATTAGTCATTAAAATTGTTCATTTTCCTTATGGGGATATTCATTATAAACTATGGAATACACATTAATCCGAGTACAAAATAAGGTAGAAAATGGAATCCCCTTCGATTTATGGAGTTGAAAGATACTTGTTTTTCACATAGACATGTATGTGGTTGCAAGGAATTTTTTAAGGATTTCTCAAGAAACAAACTGTAATCACGGGTCACGATGATAATCTTTATACAGTACCCTGAGGAAACAAATGGATAATTCCGATTCACCCCCTGAAATGAAACATAATGTTTTTTGGATAGGATTTCCTTCACGAGAGGGAGAAAATCCCCAAGAATTATAGTGGGACATGATTTAAATAGATGATGATGATTCACGAGATAAATAAGAGTTGGTATCAGAATATGTTCCCTTGTCATTATGGAATATGTATTTCCTAAAACACATATACTTCATAGGAGTGTATGATAGTTAAAAGAACTATAAAGATATGGTTTTATTTTCTGCAAGGATGGTGACACGTTATTGTATGAAAATATTGAAACTCTCTCTTACAAGGAGGTAGTAGAGATCTCAAAATCTGTGTGATGTTTAGATGATAAGAATTCAAAGATGGATTCCATGTATCAGAACCATTTTTGGGTTTTGGTTGATGCTCTTGTTTATGTAAATCATGTTGAATGTAAATTTCTATTCTTGGGGAAATTGGACATGGATAGTAATGTACGTACCTATAAAGAAATATAATGGAGAATGGGTTTAAAAAAATCTAGTAATTTACTATGATGAAACATTTTCTCTAGTTCCCATGTTTATATACCAAAGAATCAAACATTCCTTAGAAACTTACCATGACTATGAGATTTGGATGATGGATGTAAAAATTGAATTCTATAACAACAACATTTTAGAAGATGTGTATATGAAACAACCAGAAGGGTTTGTGACACCAGGTGAATCCAAAATGGTTTTCAAGTTATAGAGATAAATTTATGGATTGAAGAATGCATCCAAGTCATGGAATATTCGATTCAATGGATCCATAAGAGATTTTTTTTTCATTAAGATGAATGTGAGCCATGTCTTTACAAAAGGTTTATTGGGATTGCAGTCATTGTCCTAGTAGTATATATGGAAGAAAGATACATATTGGAAATGAAAAACTATTCATACCATCAGTTATGGGCTAGTTGAACATGTTATTATCTATGAAAGACTTAGAAGAAATAGCCTACGTTCTAGGGATAAATATAATTCTTGATAGATCCAAAAGGAAGGATGAGCTAAGTAAGAGTACACACATTGACCAGATATTAAAGATATTTATTACGGAATAATCCAATAGGGGATTGGTTTGAGTGTCACAGGGAATACATTATTATAATATAATGTGTCCCCCAGAACAATAAGAGAAAGCTTTATTGAGTAAGATAACATATTCTTTAGTGATAGGAGCAATCATGTATTCCATGATATGAACTAGTCTTGATGTTTTCTATAAACTGCCTATGGTAGGAAAATATCAAGAAGATCTAGGAGAACAACATTGGACTAATGTTAAAGATATCTGTACGTATATGAGAAGAACAATGTTTATGTTCCTTGTGTATGGATGAGATGAGTCGGGTTTCATTAGAGGGTATGATGATGCTAGTTTTCAGATAGACCAAAATTATCTAACATTGCAATCATGATATGTTTTTGTCACAACAAATGAGCTATGAGGATGAAGGGTTCAAAGTAACTAGTTTTCGTAGATTCTATAATCGAGTACGAATATATAGATCTTCTAAAATAGACACAGAATCCACATTGATTTAGAACATCATTCCTAAGATTGATGTAGTACCTAGAAGTAGACAACCTATCACATTGTATTGTGAAAATACTACAGCGGTGGATCTTGTAATGGAGCCAAGGCCCTATCACTAAAAAAATCACATACTTCTAATGTATCCCCTTTTGATGGATTTTCAATAGAGGGGTGAAGTTGCAGTGTGAAGAGATTCTACAGTTTAGAACATGGTGGAACCCTTGAATACAAAACTATATTAGTTTTAACATGAATATCATGTGAGGGCTTGTAGACTGAAGGTTGTTAGCAGTAAGCTCTTGTGAAAGTGGGAGTCTATTGGAGTTGGTTCCCTGGAACAAACATTTTTGTACATTATGATAATATACTATTCATGGTTCTGAAAATTAATAAATTTCTTATCATATCATGATTGTTCTTCTACGTAACATAGCATGTGATAATAACCTAAGAGTAGCTGTCATAGTAAAAGGTCAAAGTACTTCCCCGCTATGATGAGAACCTGAAAATGCCCAGACACTATTCTTGACTAAATGTTTTATGGCCTTGATGGGGCACAAAATATATAGGCTATCATATGTGTAGACTCATAGGAAGTTAAGGAACCTTATCATGGTGTATTCCACTTGTAATATCTAGTTGGATATTAGGATATTGAGACTAGACAATAGAAAATTCACATTATAAGTGCCATTGGATGTTCATATCCTAGGATGTGTATAGTGGTACTTAAACATTATGAATATAATTAGTGAATAATATGAGTTGTGAACTTTAATTTATATGAATAAACCCTGATGAAAAATCCTCTCAGTAAGGTAGAATATGCTGGGTGTGTCACGAATACTATTTTATTAATTAATAATGCAAGAAAGGATTTATCCATACTATTCCTTAATAGATGAAAGTATCTCAAGGCCTTCAATAGATATTATATAGAATAAATATATCCATATCCATGGTGTTCATTAAAGATTTTATATTTCTAGAAAGTCAAACAATTAGTTATTGGGCATATTGGTTGATGACACTAGTATACGACCTGCTCAATTGGGGATATTGTGATAAAGGTATTATTTTACACTGTAAAAATTTGTATGAGGTGACATGTCATAGTGACATTAACTTCTTTTTCTATTGGTGTATTTTTGTGTTTCTAGATTCTATCCTTGGACTTCAGGTAAGCTAACCTAATGCCACTGAAAAAGAGGCCTAGAGGGTCACACAATAAATATATCTTGAATCACAGTTAAATATATTATTGTTTAACATGTTGAATAAATATTATTCCTGGTTGTGGTTTAATCATTATTTTGGTATGCCTAATCACATTTTCTATAAATCTGCGACTTATGCAATTAGATTTATTTAATTTCTTAATAAATAAATTTTCAGTGTTTCATTTGGAATAAAAAAATAAGTAATGTCACATGTGTTAATTAATTATTTTTACGTGGAGAAATAATATCCTAGCTATATATTATTATCTTTTTAGAAAAGGGAAAAAACAGTACAAAAAAGATCCTATATTGGTTGTGCACAAAATTTTGGGTAAAAATATGATATGACTTCAGAACATTTTTTCTCTAGTAATGCTCTCAAGAATGAGAGTAGACATCCTCTACTAGATCAGAGAACTATTTAGAAGAAGCTCTCAAGAAAGATGAGGGCACACGACGCAAGTGGAAGGACTTTCCATACTAGTGCCCAAAGACTCCTTTTTTGACATCCATAGATTCACGGTGCATGTGTGTATTAACAATATAGGATATCTCCTCTTGATCTCTAAAAAAAGTCCCACTTGAAATCTGTGGTCAGACACATCGACGAAGAATGAAAACCATGGAGATATTACATTAATTAAATTAAATTATTTATAAACAAAAGATGCTTATCCTCTATCAAGTTTTTATATCTCTTTAACATTTATATACATATTTTATTATATTCTATGGGTACTAGAGTTCAACATTGTTTTGATCCAAGAATAAATAATGATCACAGTAAAATTTAATGTTTGGAGTCGTCCCAACCGCCCTTCCGTTGTTTCCAGAACCTATAATTTCATTCCAAAAAATTTAAGATAAGGCAATAGATGTGAAATTACATTTAACACAGTAAGAATATATCAAAAATATCACATATATTAGTTATCATTTATTTTACATCCATTCAAATAAAGTGTAAATGAAAAACGAATCTCATCTCTTCGCTTGGTGGTAGTATGTTTTAGACACGATCGAAGATATCATAACCACTAAGGAATAGAACGTAAGAATATATTTGTAATATAATTACTAAAGAGATATAATAAATTGAAAATAATATTATAAATATATTGAATACATAACTATATCTAGCCTTGATATATAATGATGGATTCAAATTTAATTGATTTTCCAGGAGATAGCCTGTCAAACAATAGATCAATGGTTTCATTTCATATTTGAATGAAGTGGAGATAGTTTTAGATTTGTAAATTAACAAAATAAATTCTCATTACATATTATATAATAGTTTTATTATATTATAATTATTGAATATGTTTTTAGGATGTTCAAAAAATAAATAAAAGTAATATATGTTTTTAAGAATTCAACATCTTATTTAGTGAGATACATTAATATTATACCAAAATAAATACTAAGATGGATTCCAATTCAAAAAATGTCCTCATGGATGTTGTTATGGAATTAAGGATGTGATTTGGTTTGATATTGGTGAAACGATATGGTTTATTATGTAGGAAGACAAAAGGGGAGGGGGAGTCCTTTTATATGTGTTGTTGAGGACACACATGAAACTTTTCAGAAGATAAATTTATACACATAGTCTTCTCATACAAAAGCCTCCATAATGGATTAATATTAGACCATAACTACCATAGAGATGTTATATTTCTATAAAATTTGTGTTGTGTAAGTTTTAGGTCATATTAACCATTATATTCTCATATTAAACCCCATGTAAACCATTAATTACCATAACTAATGTAATTAAATTATACCATCATTACTCATCATTATTTTAATTTATTTTAATCTTTATAGAAAATATATTTTTTTTCTATCAAAAAATATATTATTCCTTTTTTCAAATTTAATTCATAGAAGTGGAAGAATTAAATTTATTATTAACCTGTAGCCGTAACGAAAGAGTAATTATCCAATGAAAAAATTCTAATATGTATATAATAATTTAATATCAATATTCATTATAAAATTAAATTCAATGTACTAAATTAGAATATTTTTAGTTTAATTTAACTCATTATACATTAAAAAATTTTATAAAACAATTTATCTGTGTAATTAGTTTAAAAAATTGTAGTTTGCAATAAATATCATTATTTTTCATTATTCATCAAAATAGAATTAATTTCAGAAAAATCTAAATAATTACCAAATGATAATTATGAAATATATTTCTATATATGTAATTTTATTTTGAAAATTAAATTTTATAAAAGTAGTTAAAATTATTTTTAATTAAGTGTAAAAATAGTGAATAAATATCTTTGTAATTAACTATTTTTTTACAATGATTATTTTTATACGAAATGATTATAATTTTATTTTTCATCAAAATATAACTAGTGAACTTATTTTATAAATGTTTAAAATATATGATTTTCAAATTTTAGGAATTAATATTCATTTATTCCATCTCAGTTTCTAGGTTATTATGGTCTTAATCAAATAATGATATTTAAATTATGTATCATGTTTCTTTAAAAAAATGATGCATGGATTGAAATATCTTAAATAGAAATAATTTATTTAAAATAAAATATATCATAATGATTCATTGTTTTAAATTTTATTATTAAAATGGTGTTGTGTGTCATATACAATATTGAATATTGTGTTCATCTTTTAAAATATTAGAGTGTGAAATTCTATTCCACTTTAATAAATCACATCCTTGCAATTTTATATTGATCTCAGCAATCAAGGGTTTTAAATTGAAAAATTTTCATTATCGAAACCCCATTTCACATAAAGGGTTAATTAATCACCATATTGATAATAGAGGAAGGTAATTATGTATTTCATTTTCAATAACACATTCTCTGTATCTAAATAGAAGAACATTAGTGGAAAGTGAAGAAATGGACATGGAATAAAAGTGTACGTAAATAGGGGGAGTTGTAGAGATCATTCATTAGAAAAAAATGAATGATATTTAAATTTTAATGGTCACAGAGTAAAAAATCCACGATGGAAGAAAAAATCACATGTCCAATATAAATGATGGTATTAGGATAATTTTTTTTTCAAAATCCTTTACCTATTGTTGGGGACTTTTTTTACAATCTAGGATGATAACATATGTACGTATACGTACATGGAATATTTCTATTTCATATGCATAATTTTTTCCTTTGGTTATTCGTCAATAAATTCACACATTATTTCTTACGCCAACAAATTAATATCCAAAATGAGTTTTATTCCAGAATCACAATTAACAAATCATTTGAATGAAAATTCATTCCTCCGATCACTTGATGTTTTAAAAAAAATTATAAAAAGTTATCCAATAAAAGTGAAACTCCAAATTAATCTATCATATATATATATATCTATCCTTATGACTCGTTCAAAAGATGTTTGTCAAAAATGAAATAAAAAAAATTGAATGAGGGCAACTAAATTACCATTAGATTCTCCAAAAAATATAAAGTTGATCATAATGGAAAATTTCAAATCTATGAATACCATGATTTCAATAAATCAATCAAGAAAACATAAATCATTTGATAAATAGAATCTCATATTATTGAATATATTTGATAAATACAAACATGTTGAAGATTCTTGAAAAGATAACATAAAACATAAAATCAATAACCAAATTCTATATCACCAATTCTTCCTCCTAAACAATTATTTATCATTTTATCCCAACATCGAGGACTTTTAAAGGGATCTCACCCCGCAATCATGTGATTTCAAAAAATACCAACTTTCCATTGAATCTTTTTTCCTGGTTTTTAGTATAATTTATCATTCCATTTTGGATGCTTTATGAAAATGTAATTAAATTAAATACAAAAAAAATTTATGATTGATTTAAAAATAATATAATTTATAAAATACTTCTACATTATATTAAATAAATCCATGTGAAATAGAAATGACCATTCCACATTAGTTATATCAATAGCATATTATAAAACATGATCTCATAGTTTCATCTAGGGTATATTCTCTTAATGATTGGGAGATTTGTTTGTGTAGTTCCATATATCCTTATAGTTGATTCATTGAACATTCAAAACTTATTTATTTCTAAGAAAATTACTAGGAAAATGGACTTTCAATCCACACCCATAGAAAACACTCATTCCACTCCTGAAAATTCTAAGCTGTATATTTCTAAAATTATCACATGTTGAAAATTCTACATTCCCTTCTTAACCTTATCCATTTTTTAAATTGGAACCCCTTCTAATTTTTCTTTCATTTGAATCCATAACACATATATAATCATTTATCTACCTTGTTAACACATGATTCCATGTCCTCATATATTGAGAATGATTTGGAGACTAACTACCTTTAAAATATTATCATATTCCCATCATGGAATCGATAATTATTACTTTATGTATCTTTGATACAGTTCTCATTACTTCTTGAATGTGAAATTTAAAAAAATGACATAAACAAGATTATATTATAACATGATGTGTCATAATGTATAGTAAAAAACAAGTGAAACATTGTAACATATCAAATTTTTAAATAGCTACAAATACATATAAAGAAATTAAAACCCTCTAATTTTACTAAAAAATATTATCTCAAGAATAATTAGTGGTATAGGAGTTCCTATTGCACTTTTGTATCCAAGAGCTCCAGAAATTGTATGTGAATGTCGAGCCACATGGTTGGAACTTAAGCTGTTCTTCCCAAAAGACTCAATAGTGAGTGGAAATCAGTTTATAATAAGGGGAAGCGAGATATTCCCAAACCATTCCAACTATGGCACATGCATGTGCATATATTGTAGTATTTATTAGAGTTAATTTTGCATAATCTAGAAAAGATTAGTCAAATCGTGCTCAAAGCCCATGTGATGGGGTAACTATGGCAATGTTGGGAACATAGTTAGTGCATTGTTTGAAAAACCATGCATCCAAAACCTGTCACCCATTATTGAGTTGGTAAATTAATATTATTTAGTTTAAATGACTATAACCATTATATATCCTTCCTTCATTCATTTATGCATTAATAGTTAAAGCAATTCTCATCTAAGAGATCCAACTAAATCAAAGCTATGAATTCCGATTAAACCTCTATATGATATCCATTTTCTTTCAATTTCATGTGCAATGGACCCACAATGGAAATATCTATAATCCTCTTTCATTCATTATTCAATTTAATTCCTATCTTATACAACATCTTGGTGTGAGATCATATGTCCAATCTTAAATTCATTGATCAATTCATATAATTTTTCTGAATAAAAATTGAATAAAAGGATGACATAGGATAGTGAGAGTGTAATGGGATTAAGGTATGTTTTATAGATAGTTCTCTTAAAACATTCATTCCTTTATATTTTGATTAAGTTTTATACGCAACGAACACCATGGGGGTCACCAACATAATGTTTAATAAATTAAATTAAGGCCATTATATTATTAATGTTTCCCAAGACCGTAGTGAATAAAAAAAATTAGATTATATCCATGATGCAAGACACCCATATGGGTGTTCCCTTCCTTCAGGGACTAATTTCCTATAATTTATATATTATTAAACCACATTTTAGTTGTGAATTTTTCCCATTAAATATATGATTATATTGAAATGTGAATTGAACTATAGAAAATGATTGGCCATGTGTTGTGCCTCTAATCATTATGCCAAATTTAGAAATGAATAAATTAAATTAATTGGCCAACATGGATAAATTCTTATGTTTTTTAGGAATTAAATGATGTGATATATTAATAGATAAAAAATTATTCTTTCCTTATTGAGGGTGATATATGGTTCCCGATATGAGGATTACATGGATGGGATAACTTTATATTATATTTGATAATTTTAAAGGATTATAAATATTTTCAGTCTGATACTAGTATCCGTATGGGATACCATGGAATGGATAACTAGGTGGATTACTTACCTGCCGATGGGCTATAATGATTCCATTGGGGAGTCACTGTGTACATGCTCATTGACAAGATGGTTATACTACACCACGAGTGATACTCAGTCCCCAATTAGAGATACTTGGGAGTGGATTAGAGGCTCCGACATCAACCATTTTGATAGTTATACTTGATATTCCTTTATAGTTAACATTTTATTAACTATGCAGTGATGGGAATTTATAGACTACCTGAAGCAATACTCTGGATTCCATTATGGGTGGTCTTGTGTAGGTTCAGTATATAATTCATTAATTATATGGTTTCATATTTTATTAAATTATATGTATTCATTATTGAAACATTGGGGACACATCTCCAAAGAAAAATTACATTCTTGTGGTTGGTCCACTTTGGATGATTGATTTTTGACAACCCCTTATTTAAACTCATATTATATATATGTATATATTCATGTTGGTTCAGAGAAATTAAACATTGGAAGAAGTAGGTAGTGTCAGTTGGGTATCCATGATGATCCTAGAATAACTTTTTATATTTTCATTTATTATTTACCAACACACTTCTCATAAGTTAATAAGTTTTCCTTATGACTTTTCAATTCCATTATGTGTTGAAAATAAAAAACACTCTCTGTAAAGGAAAATTTTATTTTCCCTATTATTTTTCCTTAATAAAGAAATTTTTTCCATCCCAATGGAAAATTTATCCTTACATGTTTTTCAATGATCATATTTTAGTTTCTATAAATCCAAATCTTTTTATTACTATGTGAAAATTTTGGTTTCACATCAAAAACCTCAAAATTCTATAAATACTTAGATAAAGAGAATTTCGTTTTAAGGATCTGAATTCAGCTTCCAAATTCCTCATATTTCAAGTTCCAAACTCTTGTAAATTCATAACCCAAATTATCTGAAATTCGGACTCTAAATTTTCTGAAATTCAAACTCTGAATTCTCTAAAATTCAGACCCTGGCTTCCTTGATATTCAGACTCCAAATTCTCTGAAATTAAGACTACAGATTCTCTGAAATTATGGAACTGAATTCTTTGATATTTAGTGTAACACCCCAGGATTTCAGAGTGTGTTATTTCTTAAAAATAATTCATTAACTTGCACTACACGCAACACCGAGTTCAATCACACCATTAAAAGAGGTCATGAATAGTATTAACTACATTTTGAACTTTATATAATCCTTATAATTTTAGAATCCCTATTATGAGATTCTTAGTCATAATGCAAGAACAAATTCATTTTCAGTATTTCACTTTTATCAACTTCTAATAGTGAAACCTTTTTAAATACAATATTTTAAACTTTTTGACTAAATGGAGACATCAAAAAATTTAAAATGAAACATCCCAAGCCTCCACGGTACGCTTTCCTTTGGATAAAATAGTAGTGTGTGTTGTATGCAACTTCGAGTTCTAACACACCGTAACCAATCAAACTAGTTGTTATGAATAGTAATACCTACTTTTTGAAGTTATATATATTTTATATTTTAAAATGGACTTCATTTTTGGATTCGGAATATCAAATTTATCCTAAGGTGAAATTTTGGTACTTTTCGGATAACTTTCATATTTTGATGAATAGTGAAAATTACTAAATTTTAATTAAAAACAACTTTTTTAATCAAAATAATTAATAGTGATAAATTATGAATTTGAGTGGTTTTAAAGTATATTTAGAATATATTTTTACCATTTAATATAATGTTGGTCATTGGACATAATTTTACAATTAAACTGAACATAAACAAGTGTCAATCTTTTGATAGTTATTATCTCTTAAAAACACGCTTTTTGTTTTGACAGCGGGAATTAATTTTAAATTAATTTCTGCCACTTCTGTGTTTTGAATTTAGGAAAATGGATTCCATATTTGGAATCAGGATGTTCAAATTGTGTAAATAGGTAAATTTTATTTTTAGACATTTTGAATAATTACTGCGGTAAATATTTTATTTACCATGGTTAAGGGTAAATCCGGTAAATAAGGGTTAAAAAAATAATATTATAATAATAATAAATTACCCTAAAACGTGTCTTAACCCTATTGGTTGATACATGGTCGACCATGGGCATCTTTGTGTCAATTTTGGGACCCCATGGATCCACTTGTAAGTGATAATGACACTTTATTTTAATTAAGTCAAAATGAATACAAAAATGACACAAGCATATATCTTTTAGCAAAGTAATTGTTACATAGGGTTATATAAGTTGGCTTTTAGATTATAAATATTCATTAGAAAGATAAAAAGATTTCCTACATAATTATAGTTTATTTATAATTTTTAGACATTAAATAATTTATTTTATTTATGACACAATGATGATGCAGTAATTACTATAATAGTGAAAAATTAAAATAATTG
The DNA here is from genome assembly GCA_963277665.1 of Viscum album. Taxonomy (NCBI): domain Eukaryota; kingdom Viridiplantae; phylum Streptophyta; class Magnoliopsida; order Santalales; family Viscaceae; genus Viscum; species Viscum album. The sequence goes on along the minus strand of OY728127.1, from coordinate 1,204,651,183 downwards.
ATATTATAAATACCCAAATAAATATAATATGAAACTTTTAATGAATTAAACTAATTTTATAGGATAATATGATATATTAGGATTGATTTAATTGACTTTTTTCGAAGTAATCAATCTGTTATGAGTTTCACAAAAATCAACTATTGAATAGTGTCAAAATTGACATAAAAGAGTTCTTAAAACAAATATTATATTATTAATTGATATTAAATTCCTAAAAATCTAAGGTTCGGACAAGAGACTTATATCATGATAGGTTCATCATTAATGGACCACTTGGGGGTCTATTGGATGTATGTAGTAAGTTTATTAACCATATTATATAAAAATACAAAGAGACATTGTAAAAGTGAAATTAATTAACTTAAAGTTAATACTTAAAGATAAGGTTAATATAAGTACCCAAACCTGTCTAAATTCTATTGGTTGAGTTTTTTTCGACCCATCCCCACCTTAACAGTTAAATAATCAACTTTGGAGCCATTAGAAACCGAATATGAATTTATTATAAATTAATATTTCTAGCTTTTCCAAAGGTGCCCCTCACCCCTCTTATAAAAGGGAACTCCTCCTTCCCATTTCTTCACACCTTCAAAGCCTTTTGGTTCGGCCAACCTCTGCCCAAATACTCTCCTAACATCCCTCACTACAACCTAGAGGCCTTAGTTTGATCAGAAAGCCAACCTATGGAGCCCTTTTGATCAAATCAAAAGGAAGAACCCGAAGAAGAGGTAATGATTTCACCACCCTTCTCCAAGTTCATTTCTTCTTCCACTTATTCTTCCTTTGTTCTTACCATTATAAAATAATAACTCCAGTATATCACATATACTGTGATGTTATTATAAATATGGTACAACCATATTCAGTATTCTATCCACCCTTTGAATAACATGTCACCATACGTGCGTACGTACGGCTTACCGTCTCCACATCGTGGTGTAATTGTTATTCAATATAATATTATTTGGATGGGTATAATAATGATGTGTAACTCATGTAAATAATAAATATAACATGTTAATGATTCTGTATATATTATATACCATCCATTTATATATTATTTTAATATCAAAAGAATGATATTGTCGCTCGTGCGTACGTACGGACTACCGTCTCCACGAACGCGATGAGATTCATTCTCCATCTTATCCATTCAAGTATAATTATCATTTGATGATTTAAAAATTATGTTTAAGGACTAGATATCATTCTGGATATGAATAATATACAACAACCATGGCTTATGTAACAAAATATATAAAAGAAAATGAGTAAGTTAACTCCCGAAACGACGATAATTCTAAGATATTATTAACAAATCAATGTTAAAAGATCATATATGATATCATATTATTATATATGATTCTTGTATAATTTAATAACAACTATTTCACCATTATACATGAGGTTAACCTACCCCAACCAAGGAAAAGTACAAGGTAAGGGTTATTTCACAATCTCTTCATTATCCGAGGTTGTATTATACGTAATAATCTACTGGGATCTCTTTATCATCCACATCCATGTTTCTTCGAAATGTATTTCAAAACATTTTTACTATTTACAGGAATATGGGTTAAAGTCATTTATACCCTTGTTTGACTTTTTGTAAGAGGTTTATAAAGGAATCTTTCCGTCGTTTTCAAAACAAGGTCCTTTTTAACCTTTTCGACAAAATTAAGATAAGAATGTTTTTTTTACTTATACGGCGGGTGCGGTTATTTTCCGCCGTTATAAAATCGTCAAAGCTTTCCTTACAAGCTTACAAGAATATTTTCAAGAAAATGTTTTATATGGCTCTTAAATGATTTCAAAAATAGAAAGTGATATTTCTCTAAAAAGTGTTTTGATTTCATCTATGTCAACATCCTCTAATGGATTTTACGCTTATTTGAAGTTGATTTATTATAATACAAAACTTCTATATTGTATTGAAGGTTTTTTGATATGTTTGACTGTGGATGTGCTATTTTATACCATTCATAGTTTATGTTGAAACTATTGACATTTCGTATGCTAGTTTTAATCCGAATGTTTATGTTATATTTCAAACTTTTCTTCAGATGAATGTGCTAAACAAGTATGTTCCGGGTTCGGGACCGGTAAAAGTAAGCCCTCCAGGTTGGGGACTGGTTAAAGTAAGCCCTCCAGGTTAGGGACTGGTAAAAGTATGCCCTCCGGGTTGGTGTCCGGTTATTAGAGGCACTCCGGGTTGGTGTCCGGTTATTAGAGGAACTCCGGGTTGGTGTCCGGTTATTAGAGGCACTCCGGGTTGGGTTCCGGTTAGAAGTAACCCCTAGGTCTTGGGATGAGGCCTAGACAAAGAAATTAACGTTTAGCATTATGCATTCCAACATTATGAAAGTGGTTATTGATTTTTGCATGTGATTATTCGATTAGTAGAATATCCATGTGAATAAGTAAATGGAATTATTTCATTTTATTTATGCCATACAATGTTGAAAGTTCATGTTTGAAAGGATTTTGTTTTAGTTATACATTGCCTTAAAAGTTTATTCTTATTTATGAAAGTTTCCGCTATATTGTTATCCTTACTGGGCATTTGAGCTCACCCCTTTTTTATGTTTCATTTTTCCCAGGAAGTGAAGAAGTAAGTTATAAATGACCTGCAGGGATATTATGTGGGGATATGAGTGTGGATTATGGAGACATTATGTTGTTGTAGTAGTTTTTCATTTTATGATGTAATGTAAAACTTATGAATATATCTAGTGTTTCCAAGGCTACTAAACCAATCGGTCTTTCGAGATTTGATCTTTCTTGTGATCATGCCAATGTTATGTAATTAATGCACCGACTCTGGGTAGCTGGGGTCGGGGCGTTACAGTTGGTATCAGAGGAAGTTTAGTACAAACCTTGGAAGCTAGATTTAGATAAACTCTGATTAGAGCACGTAGACCTAAGATGAACTTTGAGGATTAGTATAGAAGAACTTCCTAGAATTTTGGTATTGTAGAGATTTTGTGAGTTTTCCAAGCAATACATCCCTGTCTGGATACGAGCAGGTAGAGGCGGCTCTGGCACAGATGTACCTAGGGGTAAAACCCGAAAACACCGCTTTGAGCTAGACTCGAACGGGAACTGGTGCACGACAACGGGCCTTGCTGCACTCTTGGTTACGACACTCCCGGGGGATATTCTTAGGATAACTCTCATTTTCTTTACAAATCATTTTGAAGGGATTATGAGTATATACTTTCTCAAAGAAAACATTCTTATGATTATGGATTATATCCATAAATAGTTCAATTTATATTAGGTGTTTTATAAGTATGGGATTATGTATTTTGATTCATAAACTGATCTAGTTTATGCCATGGTATAGAAATGGCGCCCAGTAGAAGGAATGAGAACTCCAGAAATACACATGATTCAAAGAGAAGGAAGGATCATATCTTTCATGGTCTTAAGCTAGAATTTATAAGAGAAATAGTCTCCCATGTATTATCATCATATGAAGAAATAATATCATGTGTTGATAAGATATGTAAAGAGTTTACTGAGTCCTATGGCTTTGAAGGGAAGCAAGAGAAGAAAAGGATGGAAGAGAGAAAGATGGATAAAGGGAAGAGGGAAAAGAAGAATTTTCCCATATGTGGTAACTGTGGAAAGAAACACCCTAGAACTTGCCTGAAAGGAATGGGAGTTTGTTATAAGTGTGGAGGAAAAGGGCACAAAGTACGTGACTGCAAGGGTAAGAAAATGGTTTTAAATGTACAATGCTTCATTTGCAAGGAGTTTGGACACTACGCGAACCTATGTCCCAGTCATCAGACTATGCCGCAAATGATGTTATTGGATAATAATCAAGTTATGATACTACCACAGATGAAGAGGAATGATTAGAGTTCTTATGTTGATTATGTCAATTGAGCTTTGTATCAACAATGTACTTGTTATAATAATTATGGAGTATATAAGGATTGTATTGCAGTACTATTTCATTAAGGACTTGAGATTGTGTGGAACAAAGAAAAGTGACTCATTAGCAGGATATATTTTTGGAAAATATATGGTTGAGAGAATGATAAACCATAATATAGTTCTGATACTGAGGTAGTGATTTTGGAATAATATGTGATTGTTTTGGATAAATTATATTGGATATTCTTGACTACCATGGAACTGATTAATGATTTGTATATTCCATCATTGTTGGGGTTTAAAACATTTTTGGATTAATGAAGTATATCCAGCATTCTATATGGAATAAGGGAGCATGAATGTAATCAATAAGGAATATGGTAATACATGATGAAGGTATTCATATGCTATTACGGGGTAAAAAGGATCTATATTATGTTTACCTTCCTTATGAATGTTGGACTGTGAGTTTGGACAGAAGTATTTTGGATAGTTCTAGTTTGGATTATTTTGGGTTGCCATAAAAGGACAACCCGGAGGTCGGGCGGCAACCCGTCGCGTCCGGCAAGGCTACGAGACTTGAACCCGCAACCAAAGGGCGACAAGGGTGTATCACCTACCACTATCCCACGAGATGTCCTGGATTAAATAAAGTAGTTTTTTAAAAGATCTGGTAGATGAATTATAAATTCGTTTATTTTGGAACCCTCTATGAATAGTATAAATAGAATTTTTTCTACGAGTGAATGATGAGTTTTGGTAGAAATTTATTAATGGATAAAACTCTAATTATAAAATAAGTATATCTCCTTATTATCTTATCCAATCTCATAAATAAATTCCTCAACATTAATAATAGAAACTTAGAACAAAAATGTTGTCCTAGATGGTACCTTAAATCATCACAAGTTTATGGCTTTGGGATTGTTGGCCTTTTCATAGCCATGTTCTCTACCACTCTCCATCAGATAATTGATGGCTATATTTTTCTTCCATATCCATATTTTCTTACATGGAACCCTAGTATGTGTTATTTTCGGTAATCTTCATACTTTCGACTCTTTATTTTAAATAGAGGCCTCGTTAATTCATTTTTCGATGTGGGAATTCAACTAAGATATTTTGAAACGTCAAAAATGTGTTATCCCAATACCCTATATTTTGTTGAACCGATGGTACTTCAAATCATCATAGATTGATGAGTTTAAGGACCTCAATTATACACTTGTTTGTGATTGATGACCTCAATCACTACCTATAAATATTTACGTTTTTCCTCCGATTATATGTCTCTAATTGCCACCAATGTTCTCCTAATCGAGATCATAATTTGGTGGTGACCCTTTAATTTCTCTTTTCCTCATATTAAGACTAAATTTTAGTAACCCAATTTCCAATGTGGGTTTTCCCACAAATATATTTTCTACTTTCAACCTTTTATCTTCGAAGAACAATTTCAAATTGCGAGGACGCAATTTATTGAAGGAGGGGAGAATGTAACACCCCAGGATTTCAGAGTGTGTTATTTCTTAAAAATAATTCAATAACTTGCACTACACGCAACACCGAGTTCAATCACACCATTAAAAGAGGTCATTAATAGTATTAACTACATTTTGAACTTTATATAATCCTTATAATTTTAGAATCCCTATTATGAGATTCTTAGTCATAATTCAAGATCAAATTCATTTTCAGTATTTCACTTTTATCAACTTCTAATAGTGAAACCTTTTTAAATACAATATTTTAAACTTTTTGACTAAATGGAGACATCAAAAAATTTAAAATGAAACATCCCAAGCGTCCACGGTACGCTTTCCTTTGGATAAAATAGTAGCGTGTGTTGTATGCAACTTCGAGTTCTAACACACCGTAACCAATCAAACTAGTTGTTATGAATAGTAATACCTACTTTTTGAAGTTATATATATTTTATATTTTAAAATGGACTTCATTTTTGGATTCGGAATATCAAATTTAGCCTAAGGTGAAATTTTGGTACTTTTCGGATAACTTTCATATTTTGATGAATAGTGAAAATTACTAAATTTTAATTAAAAACAACTTTTTTAATCAAAATAATTAATAGTGATAAATTATGAATTTGAGTGGTTTTAAAGTATATTTAGAATATATTTTTACCATTTAATATAATGTTGGTCATTGGACATAATTTTACAATTAAACTGAACATAAACAAGTGTCAATCTTTTGATAGTTATTATCTCTTAAAAACACGCTTTTTGTTTTGACAGCGGGAATTAATTTTAAATTAATTTCTGCCACTTCTTTGTTTTGAATTTAGGAAAATGGATTCCATATTTGTAATCAGGATGTTCAAATTGTGTAAATAGGTAACTTTTATTTTTAGACATTTTGAATAATTACTGCGGTAAATATTTTATTTACCATGGTTAAGGGTAAATCCGGTAAATAAGGGTTAAAAAAATAATATTATAATAATACTAAATTACCCTAAAACGTGTCTTAACCCTATTGGTTGATACATGGTCGACCATGGGCATCTTTGTGTCAATTTTGGGACCCCATGGATCCACTTGTAAGTGATAATGACACTTTATTTTAATTAAGTCAAAATGAATACAAAAATGACACAAGCATATATCTTTTAGCAAAGTAATTGTTACATAGGGTTATATAAGTTGGATTTTAGATTATAAATATTCATTAGAAAGATAAAAAGATTTACTACATAATGATAGTTTATTTATAATTTTTAGACATTAAATAATTTATTTTATTTATGACACAATGATGATGCAGTAATTACTATAATAGTGAAAAATTAAAATAATTGATATTATAAATACCCAAATAAATATAATATGAAACTTTTAATGAATTAAACTAATTTTATAGGATAATATGATATATTAGGATTGATTTAATTGACTTTGTTCGAAGTAATCAATCTGTTATGAGTTTCACAAAAATCAACTATTGAATAGTGTCAAAATTGACATAAAAGAGTTCTTAAAACAAATATTATATTATTAATTGATATTAAATTCCTAAAAATCTAAGGTTCGGACAAGAGACTTATATCATGATAGGTTCATCATTAATGGACCACTTGGGGGTCTATTGGATGTATGTAGTAAGTTTATTAACCATATTATATAAAAATACAAAGAGACATTGTAAAAGTGAAATTAATTAACTTAAAGTTAATACTTAAAGATAAGGTTAATATAAGTACCCAAACCTGTCTAAATTCTATTGGTTGAGTTGTTTTCGACCCATCCCCACCTTAACATTTAAATAATCAACTTTGTAGCCATTAGAAACCGAATATGAATTTATTATAAATTAATATTTCTAGCTTTTCCAAAGGTGCCCCTCACCCCTCTTATAAAAGGGAACTCCTCCTTCCCATTTCTTCACACCTTCAAAGCCTTTTGGTTCGGCCAACCTCTGCCCAAATACTCTCCTAACATCCCTCACTACAACATAGAGGCCTTAGTTTGATCAGAAAGCCAACCTAAGGAGCCCTTTTGATCAAATCAAAAGGAAGAACCCGAAGAAGAGGTAATGATTTCACCACCCTTCTCCATGTTCATTTCTTCTTCCACTTCTTCTTCCTTTGTTCTTACCATTATAAAATAATAACTCCAGTATATCACATATACTGTGATGTTATTATAAATATGGTACAACCATATTCAGTATTATATCCACCCTTTGAATAACATGTCACCATACGTGCGTACGTACGGCTTACCGTCTCCACGTCGTGGTGTAATTGTTATTCAATATAATATTATTTGGATGGGTATAATAATGATGTGTAACTCATGTAAATAATAAATATAACATGTTAATGATTCTGTATATATTATATACCATCCATTTATATATTATTTTAATATCAAAAGAATGATATTGTCGCTCGTGCGTACGTACGGACTACCGTCTCCACGAACGCGATGAGATTCATTCTCCATCTTATCCATTCAAGTATAATTATCATTTGATGATTTAAAAATTATGTTTAAGGACTAGATATCATTCTGGATATGAATAATATACAACAACCATGGCTTATGTAACAAAATATATAAAAGAAAATGAGTAAGTTAACTCCCGAAACGACGATAATTCTAAGATATTATTAACAAATCAATGTTAAAAGATCATATATGATATCATATTATTATATATGATTCTTGTATAATTTAATAACAACTATTTCACCATTATACAGGAGGTTAACCTACCCCAACCAAGGAAAAGTACAAGGTAAGTGTTATTTCACAATCTCTTCATTATCCGAGGTTGTATTATACGTAATAATCTACTGTGATCTCTTTATCATCCACATCCATGTTTCTTCGAAATGTATTTCAAAACATTTTTACTATTTACAGGAATATGGGTTAAAGTCATTTATACCCTTGTTTGACTTTTTGTAAGAGGTTTATAAAGGAATCTTTCCGTCGTTTTCAAAACAAGGTCCTTTTTAACCTTTTCGACAGAATTAAGATAAGAATGTTTTTTTTTACTTATACGGCGGGTGCGGTTATTTTCCGCCGTTATAAAATCGTCAAAGCTTTCCTTACAAGCTTACAAGAATATTTTCAAGAAAATGTTTTATATGGCTCTTAAATGATTTCAAAAATAGAAAGTGATATTTCTCTAAAAAGTGTTTTGATTTCATCTATGTCAACATCCTCTAATGGATTTTACGCTTATTTGAAGTTGATTTATTATAATACAAAACTTCTATATTGTATTGAAGGTTTTGTGATATGTTTGACTGTGGATGTGCTATTTTATACCATTCATAGTTTATGTTGAAACTATTGACATTTCGTATGCTAGTTTTAATCCGAATGTTTATGTTATATTTCAAACTTTTCTTCAGATGAATGTGCTAAACAAGTATGTTCCGGGTTGGGGACCGGTAAAAGTAAGCCCTCCAGGTTGGGGACTGGTTAAAGTAAGCCCTCCAGGTTAGGGACTGGTAAAAGTATGCCCTCCGGGTTGGTGTCCGGTTATTAGAGGCACTCCGGGTTGGTGTCCGGTTATTAGAGGCACTCCGGGTTGGTGTCCGGTTATTAGAGGCACTCCGGGTTGGGTTCCGGTTAGAAGTAACCCCTAGGTCTTGGGATGAGGCCTAGACAAAGAAATTAACGTTTAGCATTATGCATTCCAACATTATGAAAGTGGTTATTGATTTTTGCATGTGATTATTCGATTAGTAGAATATCCATGTGAATAAGTAAATGGAATTATTTCATTTTATTTATGCCATACCATGTTGAAAGTTCATGTTTGAAAGGATTTTGTTTTAGTTATACATTGCCTTAAAAGTTTATTCTTATTTATGAAAGTTTCCGCTATATTGTTATCCTTACTGGGCATTTGAGCTCACCCATTTTTTATGTTTCATTTTTCCCAGGAAGTGAAGAAGTAAGTTATGAATGACCTGCAGGGATATTATGTGGGGATATGAGTGTGGATTATGGAGACATTATGTTGTTGTAGTAGTTTTTCATTTTATGATGTAATGTAAAACTTATGAATATATCTAGTGTTTCCAAGGCTACTAAACCAATCGGTCTTTCGAGATTTGATCTTTCTTGTGATCATGCCAATGTTATGTAATTAATGCACCGACTCTGGGTAGCTGGGGTCGGGGCGTTACATTTAGACTCTGAATTCCTTACAAATCAGACTCTGAATTCCACCGAATTCATACTCCGAAATCCTCTGAATTCTGAATCTCAATTCTACAGAATCCAGGCTCAGAAGTCAACAGAATTCTGACTCTAAAGTCCATTATAAACCGAATCTGAATATTCATGCAATATAGAATCTGAATGTTCATTTTCATAAACATAAAACATTATTTTTTTATTTAGACTCCAAAAAATGGTGTTGGTTAAGCATCAATATTTTTTCTTATCCTTGTGAAAATTATGAAACGATGTCGTAAATTCTGTTTCTAACCAATCGTTGTTTGAGTTACACTTTTACAGGTCCCTCCGTGATTCAAGGAAAAATATGACTGTTGGTAGAGGGTGCCGACTATTGGAGAAGTTCCAATATATATGAGCTCATTTGAATGAGCTCAAAACTTTTGATGACAATTATAGAACTCTAATGATTACCTGTTGTAGAATTGATTTCTAGAGTGAAACTCTAATGCCTTGTACATACTGAACTTCTTGTTCAGCATGCTTTGTGTGACTCTGATTGTTGATGTGTACAATCGGGGATGTCCCGGGATAGAAAAATAGAGGTGGTGACTAACTTAATGTTCGAGGACTTTCTTGATTAGGAAGACAGAGGTGTCGACTACCTTGATGTTCAAGGGCTTGCGGGGATAGCAAGACAAAATATGATATTCCTATTGGGGGATAACCGTGGTGTGGGTAAGACATACATTCATGAAAGTATAAATCAAGGGACCTTTATCCAAGGTGGTTGGATACCCTACTATTTGGGCTAAAATATTTCTTACTTGTTACTTGTATTGTTTCATGTTCTTTTTTCCACTACATTTTGATTAATAAGGAAAGTATATCTGTCTTATACTTTCCTATAGTTGTATACTCTGATTAGTTCAATTTTATATTCTTTAAGGTAGAATTGTTTTCCTTGTAAACTTTTATTATGTTTCATTTATGGAACTATATTTTCGGAATACAGAAAGTTTGTTGAACTAAGATGTTCTGTGAATTTAGATTGTTTAGCCTTATTAAATATAGATATCTTATAGATTTAAAACGAATGTTTTATAACCCACATTAATGGTTTCAACAGAATATTTAAAGTATACAATTCACCCCTCTTTTATATTGAGCATCTATATTCTTTATTTCGATTGTACAATTGGTATTAGAGGTGGTCTATGAAATACTTATGTTCACATATAAGTTTTCTTGCATAGTGTTCATTGTTCTATATTTTTATTGCTTAAGATTTTTATCCTCGTTTAAAAGATTTTTTTATTAACATGATTATGTGGAATGATATTATCTTTTAGATGGATGGGATGAATGTTGGTTCGATTGACAATCATAATCCCACTAGACCACCTATTTTCGATGGGATTGATTATGAATATTAGAGATATTGTTTGAAGACTTTTGTTATTAATACGAGAGTGTACAACTATGTTATGATTACTGGAGATTACAAGATTTCTAATAATGATGTCAGAACTTTTACTAATCATGAAAAGTCATAATATCAACTTATTTATAAGGTACACAATAAATTATTTTGTTCCATGACCAAGAATATATATATCCATATTTCTTCTTGTGAAGATGAAAATTATAATTGGATGAAATTGTAGGTTACTCATTTTGTTAAATCCAATGTTATAGAAACTAGAAGAGCTATGATTAGTGAAGAATATCATTGATTTCTATTTTCTTATAGAGAACCAGTGTGTGAGGTTCAACAAAGGACTATGACTATTGTTAAGAGTTTATAGTGTATGGGTGAGAAAGGTTTAGACGAAGAGGCACTTATGGACAAGATTATAGATATCATTACTAATAGGTTGGAATATAAGAGAACTATTATTGATGAGAATAAGAATGTATCTCAGATTACTCTTGATGAGATTTTTGGAACTCTTCATAAACATGAGACAAGAATGGAATGATATGATAATTTGAATAAAAAGAAGAATGGCAATGGAAGTGTAGCCTTTACTACTACTAAAGTCAAATCTCCAGAAATGGTTACTAGATCCAAGTCTATGGAAGACACTATTTTATCTGAATCAAGTGAAAGTGAAAATTTTGAAAATGAACAAGCTAATCTTGCTCATAGGATGAAAAAGATAGTTCGGTAGAAAGAATTTCAGTATAGATATAAGAAGAAAGAAAGAAAGGATAGGAAAGACACTGAAGTTACTTGTTATGAATGCAAAATAGTAGGGCATATAAGGCCTAATTTTCCTATACATAAAAGAAAGGTTAGAAAGGATAAAAATTCTGAATGGAATATAAATAAATACTAAAGTACTAAGGCTAAGAATGTTTTGAATTTCAATGACACCAAGTGTTCCAGCAGTGGAGACTCTTTTGATGAATCTTCAGAGTATGAATATTTTGATCAGAAGAATCTTTGTTTAATTTCATGATTACCTATTGAAAATTATTGTCTAATGGCCAAGGTTCACAATGATAAATCTATATCCAATGTATCCTTGAATGCAAAATATAGTGTCAAAAAATATTATGAATATTCTAATGAATAATCTTCTTCAGATAAAGATAACACATTACTTACATATGAAGAAGTATCTACGTTTCATAAGCTCCCTGAGAATGAAAATTCAAAATTCAAGAAAAAACATGATAAAGAAAATTCTATAAATACTAGTCATACTAATGAGATATCATATATTTCTAAAAATCTTGATAAGAAAATTCATGATTTTGAAAGTATTTCAAAAAACCTTTTGGAATTTAATTCTGATAAGGATAAACATTCTAAGGATATAGAAAAATTTATTTTCAATATATATATTATAGGGACTAACTCTAGTTCTAAAAATAATGTTTTTGAATATAAAAACATAGTAATTAGAATGAAGACAGAAATATTCTCCTTGAGGATGTGTTTGTCAAACATTACATTAGGTAAGGAAAACATTTATAAGATGTTATCCCAATTACGACCCCTAAAAAATAGTTTCGGTTTTGGTTATACTCATTCAAAAACGGTTTTTAGAAACAATTATTTTGTTCATTAAAGTGATCGTTTATGCACTAAATTTTAGTGTGGTGCACATTGGTCAAAAAGTTGTTCCTCAAACAAAACTCATTCTTTAGGTTTTCATAAAGATTATTTTTCAATGAAATTGTGGATTTCAAAAAAAATCATAATGATGTTTCTGGATCTAAGAAAGTTTGGGTTCTGAAACACTAACACTCTTATTTTTATGAAAACAAGGAATGCACCAATAGAAATACATGGTACATAAATACTGGATGTTCCTGGCATATGACTGGTAACAAATACTTCTTTTAAATGATTATCAAGATGAAAGGAAGAAAAGTTACTTTTAGAGATAATCCTCTGGGAGAAATTATTGTTATAGGTAACATTGTTCTTCTTGGAAAAACATTTATTTCAAATGTTTTGTTTTTCAGGGGTCTTAAGCATAATACCATTAGCATAAGTCAATTATGTGATGATGGTTAGCTTGTAAATTTTAGGAATGAAAAATGTTTACTACACAATTCTGATAAAGAGTTTATTCTTTCTGTCCATAGGGAAGAGAATGTATACACATTAATCATAGAAGACCTTAGGATCCATGACCTACCATTCCTTAGTGCAATGGAAGATCATTCTTGGTTGTGGCATAGAAGGTTAGGTCACTGTAACCTTAGGAACCAATGTGAACTCTCTAAGAAAAGACTTGTAAAGGATCTATCAGAGCATAAATTTTATTCTTCAAAAGTTTTTGATCTTTGTCGATATGGTAAGAAGCATAAATCAAGTATTCAATCATCCAGTGAAGACTCAACAACTAATGCATTATTGTTGGTTCATATGGATCTTTTTTTCAAAACACAAACTAGAAACAATGGGGGAAAATGTTATGTATTTTTCTTAGTTGATTATTACACTAGATTCACAGGGCTCTATTTTCAAGTAAAGAAATATGAAGCTTTTTATTATTTCAAAATATTTATAGCCCATTTTAAAAATGAAAAAAAACTTCCATTGATAACTATTAATAGTGATCATGGAGGAGAATTTCAAAATTATGATTTTAAAAAATTTTGTTGTAGAAAAGCCATTAATCATAACTTATTTGAACCATGAAATCCTCTACAAAATGGTGTTATTGAATGAAGAAAAAAAATTCTTCAATAGATAACAAGAACCATGTTGGGTGAGTATTCTATAGCCAACCATTTTCTGCTGAAGCTGTAAGTACTACTTGCAATACAATAAATTGTTTTTTGAATATAAATTTTCCTAAAAAAAATTCCAACGAATTGTAGAATAGTGAAAAACCTAGACATTCCTACTTCAATGTATTTGGTTAAAATTTATTTATTATAAATATTGAAGATAATTTACATAAATTCAAACTCGAATCTAATGAATGAATCTTCTTAGGCTACTCCCCAACTTCTAAGGCTTATAGAGTTTTCAAAAAAAATACTTGTACAATTGAAGAAATAGTACAGGTTAATATTTATGAAACTGATCCTTTTGTTTTCAAACAAACCCAACCTACATATTCAGATGTGTTTTCAAAAACTGATTATCAACTCTTGAAATAAGATACTCCTAATAAGGAAAATATTCAAGAAAATATTTTTGAAGCATTTACCTTAGAAGATTTTCATCTATATGTTGATTAAAATGTTTTACAAAACCCAAATCAGTAGTTTCCTAAGAATCATCCCAGTGATAGTATCATTAGTGATGTAAATCAAACTGTAAGGACAAGAAGTTCTTTAAGAAGTGATAGAGAACATCAAGCATTCCTTTTCCAATTATAACAAAAAAGACCTGAAGAAGATTTAGGTGATGATAATTGGATAAAATCCATGCAAGATGAGATAAATGAATTCAAAAAGAATAAAGTTTGGACCTTGGTTGAAAGACCATAGGAGACTTATGTTATTGGAGTAAAATAGGTCTTCAAAAAATAAGTGTGATGAAAATGGAATCATATTAAGAAATAATTCTAGATTAGTTGCTAAAGTCTATAATCAAAAATAAGGAATAGACTATGAAAAAACCTAAGCTCCAGTATCTAGACATGAATCTATTCATATTTTACGGGGCATTGCAGCATTCTTTAAATGCAAACATTTCCAAATGGATGCTACATGTGCTTTACATAATTGTTATGTTCAATAGGATTTTTTTCAGAACAACCTCCTGGTTTTGAAGATTCAAAACATCCTGAACATTTTTTCAAACATACCAAAGCATTATATAGACTTAAACAAGACCATAGAGATTCCTATTACAGACATACAATGTTTTTCCATCAAAACAAATATGTTAATGGAAATGTTGATCCAACTATTTTTAAAAATAAAGATAATAAAAATGTTTTTATTGTTCAAATTTATGTTGATGACATTATATTTGGTTCAAATCATAAATCTTTAACTTATTTGATTGCGGATCTAATGAAATTTGAAATATAAATGAGTATGATGGGTGAGTAATTACTTTTCCTTGGATTTAAAATTTCTCAAAAACCAAATGTAATTTATATATCCCAACATAATTATATTAATGTTCTTCTAAAAAAGTATCAATATGAAAGCACTTTGATTATATGTACTCCCATTGGTACCTCAAATTCTCTTGTTCTTGGTGAAGCTGAGAAACATGTAGATCAAACATCCTTTAGAGGTATGATAGGAAGCCTACTTTACATCATTTCTAGTTGTCCAAACTTAATGTTTTCAGTACACTTAATTTCATGATATCAAGGAAATCCTAAGGAATCTCATTTAAAGGAATTGAAAGGTATTTTTCTCTACTTAAATGGAACCATGGATTTATGACTCTTTTATACTTCTTGAAATGATTTTGTTTTAAAATGTTTTTCAGATGCTGACTTTGGTGGCTGTAGAATGGATCGGAAAAGTACCTCTGGAACCTATCATTTTTTAAGAGATACATTAGTTTCTTGGTCATGAAATAAGAAACACTCAGTAGCTCTTTCCACTACTGAAGCTGAATTTGTAGTAGCTGGATGTTATTGTGCTCAAGTGTTGGGGATGCAACACACACTCACAGACTATGGTATGAGTTTTACAAAAACAGAAATTTTTTGTGACAATACTAGTACCATTTCTGTACATAAAAACCTTTAACATCACTCTTGTGAAAAACACATAGATATTAGGCCCCACTTTTTTAGGGATCAGAAACAGAAAGAAGATATCATTCTTCAATTTATCAGAATGCAAGATCAACTTGTTGATATTTTCCCAAAATCATTACCATCTGATACATTTTAATACATTAAACAGAAGTTAGGAATGATAACAATAAGGTGATAATCCTTTTTAAAATTCTATTAAGAACTATGTACTTATAGTAACAAACTTCATTTCATAGGTGGAGTACATTTTCTTGTTAGTCAAATTTTTTTCTTAGTCAATGTCATTCATAGTAAAAAAATTTCATAGTCAAAATTTTTTGTAGTAGAATTATTTCTTAGTCAAAATTTTTCATAGTTAAAATTTTTTTAGTCAAAATTATTCATAGTAAAAAAATTGTAATAATTTTTTCGGAATCTAACGTTCTTCATGAAGAATTTCCCTTATTACGAATAACTTTCATAAGCAATCTGAAAGGTATGTTTTCGTTGCAAAAATCTCGTAATCATATTCTAAGTATTGGTATATAAATATTGTTTTTAAAATTTTAGAATTCACTTTTCCTTAAATCCAAATTTTTTTCATAAAAACCTAAAAATATCAGAATCTATAAAAATACTTCAGCGGATATCATCTCAACCGTCAGATCTTCTGAAGAAGTTTTCAACTGCTAGATAAATTAGTGAAGTTGAACCATCGCTTCAATGGACAATATAAAGCCTTCTTGATACTTGTCCCACATCGTTACTCAAGCCTTTGCATGATGTTTCTATCTCTTTATTTTTAAGGTTGTTCTGAATCTTAAATGTTTCCTTAGTTCCGAATGTTGAAAGAAGCCCCTCTAAAAAAGAATGGCCAACTACAAAGTAAATATTTTAATGGAAGATTTATCATTAAAGGTTGGTAGACCCTAACTTCTTTATGAAATATGATTAAATCTTCTAAAATAACGTCATGTTAAATGGATGGGAGAGTATAGTTGTATCTAAACCCAAGGCAAAGGATCTGGTGATTCCAGAGTTGCTAGTGGAGTTCTATGAATCTGTATCTCTTTTCAATCAAGGAGGCATAGAGAAATTATCTTTCAAGAGTTATGTTAAGACTTATTCTCTTTCTAATACTATGGAAGACAGTCTGATTGGTATACCATATGAAGGAGAAGCTGAATTTTGTTCACAAAAGATACCTTATCTTATAGGAAGTTTTGATAACGACAATTCCATACATTTCCATGTTTTGGTTGGATTTAAAACTCCTAAGATTCTTCATATTTCATAAAATTTCATTATTCTTGAACTTTGGGTTCAAGGATTTATCATTCCAATTAAAGGAGATAAAGATACTCTGAAGAAAAGAAATATATATGTTTTGGAGTTTTTAGTGAACCTCCGGAAGCTGAATCTGCTTAAGTATATTTTGGTTACTATTCTGAATATCGTAAAAGGGAATCTAAAGTCTCATATTATTATAACACCCTGACCCCAAAAGCTTAGAGTCGGTGCTTTATTACATATCACTGGACTGATCACTAACAATCAAATCTCGAAAGACCAATTAGTTTATTAGCTTTGGAAGTACTAGATATATTCATAAGGTTTACATTACATCATGAAATGGAAAACTACAACAACATTATTTCGATAGACAACACTGAGATCCCATAGACTATCCCTACAGGTCAGTCAGAATATACATCTTCACATTCTAGGAAAAATAAAACATAAAAAGGAATGATCTCAGATTCTTAGTAAGGATAACAATATAGTGGAAACATTCATAAATAAGCATACACAGTTAAGGCAATGTTTAGGAAAAAATGTAAATCCTTTTAAACGTGAACCTTAGCATAATATTTCAAAGATAAAATTCAAATAATTCCATTTACTTCTTCAAATGGATATTCTACTATTCATATTATCACATGCAATATCAATAGCCACTTTCATAATGATGGAATGCATAATGACAGACTTTTATAACCACATAGTCCTGGCCTTGTGCCAAGACTACAGTTATGATTTTGTCAAGGACTTATTCCAAGACACTAGTTTGTCTCATGAGACATACCAATGCATCGAGGAGCTATAGCAGGCTCCACTGATCACATACCAAGTCCAATGCATTTTTCACATGAAATAGTTTAAACATAACATAAACATTCGTGTTAAAACTACCATATGAAATGTCAATACTTTCTCCATAATCCATGAATTGTATAAAAATAAAACATCCAAAATAAAACATATAACAACACCATAAATACAATATGAAAGTTTTGTATCATAAAAAATCAACATTAAATAAGCTTAGAATCCATCCACGGATGTTGACATAGATGAAATCAAAACCTTTTTAGAGAAATATCTCTTTCTATTTTGAAATCAGTTAAAATTCATATAATTATAAAAGAAAACATTTATTTTGAAAATATTTTTATAAGGTTGTAATGGAAGCTTCGATGTTCTTATAATAGTAGAAAATAGCCGCACCCATTGTATAAATTATATAAAACATTCTTTCCTTGATTTTGTTGAAAGGGTCATAAAGTACCTTGTTTGGAACACGACGGAAAGATTCCTTTCAAACCATTTAAAAAATGTCATATAATGATATAAATTACAGTAACCATATTCTATTAAATAGTAAAAATGTTTTTAAATACATTTTTATGAGTCATAGATGTGGGTGATAAAGATGTCCCAGTAGATACTTACGTAAAAACAATCTCAGATAATAAAGAGACTGTGAAATTAACCCTTACGTTGTAATTTTCCTTGGTCGAGGGTATATTACCCTCCTGTATAATGGTGAAATAATTTTTTTTAAATTAGACAAGAATCATATACATTAATATGATATCATATATGATCTTTTAACAATGCTTTGTAAATAATATCGTAGTATTATAGTCGTTTCGGGTGTTAACTAATTCGTTTTCCATTGTATGATTTGTTACATAAGTAATGTTTGTTATAGATAAGATGCATGTTATTCATTTTTAGAATTATATTATGTCATTAAACATTATTTTTAATCATCAAATGAAAATTATTCTTGAATGGATTACAATGGGGAATGAATGTCATCGCGTTCGTGGAGACGGTAATCAATACTTAGGCACGAGCAACAATATCATCCTTTTGATATTAAAATAATATATAATTGGATGATAAATCATATATTAAAAATAATTATCAGGTCATATTTATTTTTAAAATCAATTACACATCATTATTATACACATCCAAATAATAATGTATTGAATAACAATTACACCCCGACGAGGAGACGGTAAGCCGTACGTACGCACGTATGGAGACATGTCATTCAAAGGATGGATTGAATAATTAATATGGTTTTCCCATATTTATAATAACATCATAGAATATAGATGATACTGGAGTTATTATTTTATAATAGAAACAACAAAGAAAGCGAAAGTTGAAGAAGAATGGAACATGAAAGAGGTGATTAAATATTTACCTCTTTTTCGGGTTCTTCCTTTTGATTTGATCAAAAGGGCTCCTTAGGTTGGATTTTTGACTAGAGTAAGGCCTCTAGGATAAATGGATGTGATTTGGGAGGGTATTTGGGCAGGTTTTGGACGAGACAAATGGCTTTGATGGTGTGAATTAGAGAGAAGGGGGAGGGACCTTTTATTAGAGGGGTGATGGGTATCTTAGGAAAAGCTAGAAATATTATTTTATAATAAAATAATCTTTGGGTTTAATGGATCCAAAATGAATTATTTAAAGTTTAAGGTGGGGATGGGTCTAAAATCACTCAACCAATAGGTTTTGGAGAGGTTTGGGTCATTATATTAACCTTATCTATGAGATTTAACTCTTAGTTAAATTGTTTGACTTTTACCATGTCTCATTGTATTTTTATATTATATGGTTAATAAACATACTATATACTTACAAGAGAAAAACAAGTGGAAAATTAATGATTCACATATAATTATATAAGCCTTTTTGTCCATCCTTAGATTTTTAGGAATATAATATCAATTAATAATATAATATTTGTTTTAAAAATTCGTTTATGTCAATTTTGACACTATTTGGTATTTTGTTTTTGCTAAATTTATAACAGCATTATTACTTAAAAAAATTCATCTAAACAACCCCAATATGTCATATTAACCTATAAAATTAGTTTAATTCCTAAAAAGTCTCAAATTAAATTTATTTGGATATTTATAATATTTATTTTTTTAATCTTTTACTAATATGGTAATTACCACATCATCATTCTATCATAAATAAATTTAAATATTTAATGTCTAAAAAATAAAAATAAAATACCATTATGTAGGAAATATTTTTATATTTCTAATGAATATTTATATTTGAATTTATCTTATGTTTAACCCTATATTAAAAATGGTTTAGTTATTAAACATTGAATTTAACACTTTTAACTCTTCTTTGAACTAAATAATAATAAATGTCCTAATGTAATCCAAATTGGACTAAAGGATCATATTTTATTCCTAATGTTGTTTTGGTTCAAATTAAACTTATCCAATAAAATTAAAAAATGTTTTAGGGCAATAATAATATCATTTTTACCTTTAATAACCCTATTTACTTTTAACCATGATAAATAAAAGTAAAAAGTTACTATTCACCAGTAATTTTTTTCATCATATTAAACCAAATTTTACTTACTAATATCAACTGTGTCTCTAAAATTTTTTAAATTTAACTCACAGAAGTGGTAAAATTATGTTTTATTAAATTTTAAAATGCTCCTAGGAGGTGTGTAAAAGAGGGTAAAAATTTCAATAAAATTTTTATATATCTAAAATTATTTTAAACAGAATCTAATGAATTACAATTAACATATATAGGTATTATATATCTATTTTGACATAAAATAAATTTAAATTAAATAAATAATTATTTAATTAAAAAATTTGGTATTAAACAATAACTTAGTGTTTTCACTATTTATCAGAAATTGCATGTTTTCAAAAAAATAACAAAAAATCACACTAAGCTAATTCCGATATTCTTAATCCAAAAATGAAGTCCATTTTGAAAACAAAATTTATTAAATTCAAAAAAGTGGGTATTGCTATTCATAAAGGCTAGTTTGATTGGTTATGGTGTGTTTAAACTCGAAGTTGCGTATAACACACACTATTGTGTTACTCAAAGAGTAGCATAACATGGAAGCATGGGGTGTTACATTCTCCCCTACTTCAAATAATTTCATCCTTGAAATTTGTAGAATATTACTGCATAAAATGTCTCGGATGGTTCATCATCATAATTTCCTCAGGTTCCCACATTGCCTCTTCTATTTTATAGTTTCTCCATAGAACGTTTACCAGACGAATCGTTAGGTTTCTTAGCACATGTTCTCTTGTATCAAGACCCTTGACAGGATCTTCGCAATAAGACAGATCAGGTTCTAGTTCTAATTCCTCATAGATGAGTACATGTGTTGGTTCGGGCATGTATTTTCTCAACAGTGATATGTGGAACACATCATGAACATTGGAGAGACTTGGCGGCATTTCCAAACTGAAAGCTAGAGCCCCAATTCGTTATAGAATTTCGAAAGGTCTGATTTTCCTAGGACTCAATTTACCCTTCTTATCGAAACATATAACACCCTTCCATGGCGGTACCTTCATGGAAACAAGACCTCCTACCAGAAATTACAAATCATTCATTCGGTTATCGACATAGCTCTTCTGCCTACATTGAGCTGCTTTGATGTGGGTTTGGATTACCGTAACCATTTCCATCATTTCCTCCACCAGTTCTGGGCCTACGAGTTTTCTTTCACCAACATCATCTGAACAGGTTAGTGTGCGACGTCACTTTCCATATAATGCTACATATTGTGCCATCAGAATACTTGAATGGAAGCTATTGTTAAAAATAAATTCTACCAGAGGTAAATATTGATCCCACAAACCTTCAAAGCCATGTGAGCATGATATTAACATGTTTTATATGGTCTTAATATTTTTTTTGATTGTCCATCAGTTTGGCGGTGGTAGGCAGTGCTCAAATGAAGTTCAGTATCTTGGTCTTTCTGAAGACTTTTCCAGAATCATGATGTAAAACGTGGTTGACGATCAGAAACAATTGATAGGGGTACTACATGAAGGCTCACAACTTTGTTAATATATAGTCTTGCGAGACACTCAAGTGGTAAATCAAATATTATATCAGGAAAACGTGCTGACTTTGTAAGACAATCAACAATGATGCATATTGCATCATTCCATCTTGGAGTCTTTGGTAGTCCCATGACAAAGTCCATCATGATATCATCCCATTTCCACTCAGGTATGGGAAGTGGTTTCATGACCCCTCTAGGATGTTTCCTTCTAGCTTTCACTTGTTGAGAAACCATACATCTTGACACAAAATCAGAAATCTCCCTCTCCATGTTGTCCCCAAAAAGATGTTCATTCAAATATCTATACATTTTGGTGCTCCTAGGGTGTATAGAGAAATTGGAGCTACGGCCATCATCTAACAATTCCCTTTTCAGACTAGGTATATTGGGAACACAATGCCTCTTCCCAAATTTCAAAATTCCATCTTCATACACGAAGTCACTCAATCTCCCATGATTCAAAGCATTAATCTTCTTTTCAAACTCTTCATCACTGGTCTGAGAACACTTTATCCTTTCTAGTAAAGATTGTTTGGCAACCATTAGAAAAAGTATTGATGTTTCACCTTCCATGGTGATTCCCATATCCTTCTTTACTAGATCCATATATATATATGATAATTTTAAATTCTCATCTTCTTCAAAACTCTATGATCCTTTTTACTCAAAGCTTCTACCACCTTATTTTCCTCTCTCGGGTGATAGTGTATAGTGCATTCATAATCCTTGATTAGATCGAGCCATCACCTTAGCCTCATGTTGAGTTCTTTTTGTGAGAAAATATACATCAAACTTTTTTGATTGGTTTATATCTCACATTTTTCACCATAGTGATAATGTATCAATATATTCAAAGAAATGATTACATTTACTAACTCAAGATCATGAGTAGGATAGTTTTGCTCCTAAATTTTTAGATGTCGTGGCGCATAATAAATTACCCTATCATTCTCCATAACGACACAAACAATTGATTTCGTTGATGAATCACTATAAATAACAAACCAATCATTCCTCGATGGTAGAGTCAATATAAAAGCATTTAATAATATTCTATTAAGTTCTTCAAAACTTTCTTCACACTCTTTTGTCAAAATAAATTTAACCCCTTTACATGTGAGATTTGTTAATGGGTTAGCCAATCGAGCAAAATTCTGGATGAAATGTCGATAATAACCAGGTAAACCAATAAAACTGCGTAACTCAGTTACAATTGTCGGTAATGGACATTATTGGATTGATGTTGTCTTATAAGGATCAATAGAGATTCTGTCCTTAAAGATGATATGGCCAAGAAAAGAATTCTCCTTAAGCCAGATTTCACACTTGCTAAACATTCAATATAATTCATGCCTTCTATGAGTCTTCAGGATAATGCGCCAGTAATTTTCATGATCTTTATAGATTTTGGAGTATACCAAGATATCATTAATAAATAACACTACAATTTCATCATGATATTCCTTGAAAACTCTGTTCATTAGTATCATGAAAATAGAGGGTGCAATAGTCAATGTAAAAGGGATTACTATAAACTCGTAATGCCCATAGCTGGATTGAAATGTTGTTTCCATAATGTCTTCCTTATTCACACACAACTGATGATATCCAGATCGAAGATCAATCTTTGAAAAGTATTGAGCTCCATGAATTTGGTCGAATAAATCATCAATGCGAGGCAGGGGATACTTGTTCTTTATTGTTATAGCATTGATCTCCTGGTAGTAAATACACATCCTCATAGATCCAAAATTCTTATTAACAAAAAGGAATGGGGATTACCATGGAGAAACACTTGGGAGAATAAATATATTATTACTCAATTCCTCTAGTTGTTTCATTAGTTCCACTAATTCCACATTTTCTATTCTATAAGGGTTCTTCAATATGGGCCTTGAACCAGGAATTAATTCAATTAGAAACACAATTTCTCATTCTAGAGGATGTCCAGGTAAATCATTGGAAACACATCAACATATTCATTCACAATAGGTACATCCTCTATTTGAACATTCCTTTACTCACATAAAATTATTTCATTCTCTTCCTCCCCATAGTTGAATATAGTTGAGCTACTGGGGGTGGATCTAGATAAGAATCAGGTGGTGACGATTTTGCTCTAAAGATAAGGTGTTCTTTATGATTGTCATAAAAAATCATAACCTCCTTCTTCTTACAATAAATGTTCGCATCATGTTCTGAAAACCAATCCATACTGAGGATTATATCATATTCAATCATCGATTTTTCTATGAGATCTGTAGATAAAGTACTTTATATGATCTAATGGGGACCGATTCACAAAAAATTATTGCAATGATACTTCCCTTAATATTTTTGACTGACAACTCCCTTGTTAAATCAAATGGCAAATATCTAAATTTCATCGCAAAATGGGATGAAATGAAACAATGAGATGATCCAAAATCAGATAAAGCATTTTCTAAACTTGAGGAAACCATTAAATTACCTACCACCATGTCTTTCAGAGCTTCAACATCAGCAGTAGTGATATCATAAGCTTTTCCTTGATCCCTTGGCCTTTTCTGAGGTAAGTTCCCCTGATGCTTAGGAAATTTATTAACATAATGACCCCTTTCTCTACAATTGTAGCATTCATCATTGACATCTGTTTCTTCCCGTTGCAATCATGAGCTTCATGGCCTTTTTCCCCACACTTATAACAGACTCTCATTCACTTCATGCAATTACTGAGGTGTTTCATCCCACATTAACTATACCATGGATATTAAACTTTTACATTATTCTCCTTAATTTCATTTCCAACATGTCCAGTAGATCTCTTCTTCACCTGATTTGCATTAATGTTGTAAGACATAGAGAATTCTTTTTCTGTCTTGATATCACATGAGATAATATCATCGTACGACAAGAAAGATTGTGATACTAATGCTCGACCAAGAAATGGTTTTAACCCATAAATGAAACAATGAATCTTACATCTTGGGTTTTATATATAATCTATTGCATGCCTTTCTATCCTTGTAATGTTAGCCTCATACATTGCGACATTATCATCCTAATTTTTCCTCAGACTCAGAAATTGCCTTTCCAAATCTGCTCGATGGTCCTGAGGAAATTAATTCTCTAAGAAATGCTCATTAAACTCCCCCATTCCATATTTTATACTTCCTCATCTTCTTTTGTGTTTTGAATCAATGAAAACCATTGATCAGAATCTCCAGTGAGGTGGTTAACAGCCATGACAACTTTGTCCATTTCACTATCCCCAAGGTGTGGAATATTTTCTCTAAGAAATATATCCATTGTTCAGCTAATAATGGATTTTTACTTTCATTAAATGTTGTTGGTTTTTTCCTCATGAAGAATCAAACATTGATCCACCATGTTGTGCATCAAGGCGCTCTATACGGGTAAGGTAATTATTCATAACCTATGTGTGTTGTCCCCGTATGGTGATAAGTTGATCATCACAAGTTGTATCACCATCTCCCCTATAATTATCATGTGACGAAGGGAAATACATAAATGGAGTGCATGAATTGATATAGTTTCCATACCTTCCACTAAGTTCCATTTCTAAATAATGGAATAAACTATATTAGTTTATGAATCAAAATACATAAATCCAAACTTGTAAAACATTTTACCTAAACTGAAATGTTTATGGATATAATCCATAATAAAAAAAATGTTTTCTTTGAGGAAGTATATAATCATAAAAAAATACTATTGGTTTGTATATAAAATGTGAATTATCCTAAGCATATCCCCCGGGAGTGTCAAAACCAATAGTGAAGCAAGTCAAATTTTCGTGCACCAGTTCCCATTCGAGTGTAGCTCAATGCAGTGTTATCGGGTTTTACCCTTAGTTACATCTGTTCCAGAGCCGCCTCTACCTTCTCATATCCAGAAAGGGATGTATTTCTTGGAAAAATCAAAAAATCTATAAAATACCAAAATTTTAGGATGTTCATTTATACAAATCCTGAAAGTCTATCTTAGAGCTATGTGCTCTAATCAGAGTTTAACTAAATATAGTTTCCAATGTTTGTACTAAACATTGTCTTATACCAACTATAACTCCCCAAACCAAGAAACCCAGAGTTGGTGCATTATTACATATCATTGGAATGATAAAAAATGATCAAATCTCGAAAGACCGATTAGTTTAGTAGCCTTGGAAGTACTAGATACATTCATAAGGTTTACATTACATCATGAAATGGAGAAATTATACAATGTTGTTTCCATAGACAACACTGAGATCCCATAATCTATCACAAGAGTTCAGTAAAAATATACTTTTTCATATACTTGGAAAAAGAAAACATAGAAAGGGGTGAGCATAGATTCTCAGTAAGGATAACAATATAGTGAAAACATTCATAAATAAGCATAAACATTTAAGGCAATGTATAAGACTAAAAACGCCTTTTAAAATTTAACTTTAGTATAATATGGAAAAGATAAAATAAAATAATGCCATTTACTTATTCACATAGATATTATACTAGTCAAATAATCACATGAAATATCAATATCCACTTTCATAATAACGGAATACATAATTCTAGTCTTTCATAACCACATAGTCCAGGCCTTCTGCTAATACTACGAATAATATTTTGTCAATGAATTGTTCCAAGACACTAGTTTGTCTCATGAAACATTCTAATGCATCAATGAGCTATAGAGGGATCCAGCCATCACTTACTACGTCCAATTCATTTTTCATTTGAAAATTTTTAAACATAACACAAACTTTCGTATAAAAAAAACCATACAAAATGTCAATACTTAATCAATAATACTTTTAGTGGTATAAAAATAACACATCCATAGCCAAACATAACACAAAACCTTCAATATAATATGGATGTTTTGTATCATAACAAATCAATATTAAATAAGCATAAAATCCATAAAAGGATGTTGATAGATGAAATCATAACCTTTTTTAGAGAAATGTCTCTTTTTATTTTGAAATCATTTAAAAGTCATATAATTATAAAAGAAAAAAATTATTTTGAAAATAATCTTATAAGCTTGTAATGGAAGCTTAGATGTTTTTATAACGGCCAAAAATAGCCGCACCCACTGTATAAGTTAAGAAAAACATTCTTACCTTAATTTTGTCGTAATAGTCATAAAGTACCTTGTTTGGAAAACAACGGAATGATTCCCTTAAAACCATTTTACAAAAAGTCAAATATGGGTATAAATGACTTTAACCCATAGTCTAGAAAAAAATAAAAAAAAATTTGAAATAAATTTTTATGAAACATGTATGTGGATGATAAAGATGTCTCAGTAGATACTTATGTAAAAAAACCTTCGATAATAAATAGATTATGAAATTAAACCTTACCTTGTACATTACCTCGGTTGAGGTTAGGTTAACCTCCTGTATAATGGTGAAATAATTTTTATTAAATTATACAAAAATTATATTCATTAATATGATATCTTATATTTTCTTTTAACATTGATTTGTTAATAATATATTAGTATTATCGTCATTTCAGGTGTTAACTGATTCGTTTTCCATTATATGATTTGTTACGTAAGTAATGTTTTTTATGGATAGGATGTATCTTATTAATATTGATAATGATATTAAGTCTTTAAAAATTATTTTTAATCATCTAATGAAAATTAGTCTTGAATGGATTACAATGGGGAATGAATCTCATCGCGTTCGTGGAGATGGTAATCCGTACCCACAGACGAGCGACAATATCATTATTTTGATATTAAAATAATATATAATAGGATTTTATATCATATATAAATAATAATTATAATGTTATATTTATTATTTACATCAATTACATATCATTATTATATCCATCCAAAAAATAATGTATTGAATAACAATTACACCATGACGTGGAGACGGTAAGCCGTACGTACGCACGTATTGGGACATTTCATTCAATGGATGGATTGAATAAATAATATGGTTGTGCCATATTTATAATAAAATCAAAATATATAGATGATATTGGAGTTATCATTTTATAATTGAAACAAAAAATAAAGTAAAATTGGAAGAAGAAAAGAACTTGAAAGAGATGATCAAATATTTACATCTTCTTCAAGTTCTTCCTTTTGATTTGATAAAAAGGGCTCTTTAAGATGGCTTTATAACTAATGTAAGGCCTCTAGGAATATTTGAGGATAGTGGAGAGGGTATTTGGGAAGGTTTTGGCTGAGTCAAAGGGCTCATAAGGTATTAATTCGATAGAAGGGGGAGTACCCTTTTATAAGAGTGTTGAGGGGCACAATAGGAAAAGCTAGAAATATTTTTTTATAATAAAACCATTTTCAGTTTCTGATGGCTCCAAAATGAATTGTTCAATTTATAACGTGGGGATGGGTCGAAAAAACTCATCCTATAGTTTTTAGACATGTTTGCATCACTATATTAACATTATCATTTAAATTTAACTCTTTGTTAAATAGTTTGATATTTTCCATGTCTCCTTGTATTTTTTTATTATATGGTTAATAACCATACTATATAATTTCAAGAGAACCCCAAGTGTTTCATTAATGATAAACCTATAATTAGATAATTCTTATGGATGATCCTTAGATTTTTAGGAATAGAATATTAATTAATAATATAATATTTGTTATAAAAACTCTTTTAAGTCCATTTTAACACTATTTGGTATTTTTTTTTTCTATACTCATAATAGAATTATTAATTAGAATGAAATTCATCTAAACAACACTAATATGTCATATTATCATATAAAATATTTGGAATTCATAGAAAGTCTCAAATTACATTTATTTGGATATTTATAAAATAAATTATTTTAATCTTTCATTAATACCGTAATTACTGCATCATCATTGTGTCATAAATAAATTTAATTATTTCATGTCTAAAAAATATTAATAAAATACTATTATGTAGGAAATACTTATAGATTTCTAATGAATATTTATATTCGAATTTATCTTTTGCGTAACCCTATATTAAAATTATTTTAGTTATTAAACATTGAATTTAACACATTTAACTCTTCGTAGAATTAAATAATAGTAAATGTCCTAATCTAATACAAGTGGACCTAAAGGATCATATTTTATTCCTATGGTTGTTTTTGGTTAAATTAAACATATCCAATAGAATTAGGACATGTGTTAGGGTAATAATAGTACCATTTTTAACTTTAATTACCATATTTACTTTTAACAGTCGTAAATAAATGTAAAAAAGTTACTATTCACCCAATATTATTTTAATCTTATTGAACCACATTTTACATAATGTTATCAATTGTGACTCTCAGATTTTAGAAATTAAACTCACATAAGCGTTAAAATAATGTTTTATGTAAATTTGCAAATGCTCCTAAGAGGTGGGTAAAATACGGTAAAAAGTTAAGTAATTTTTTTATATATCTAAAATTATTATAAACTGACTCCAATGAATTACATTGAACATATATAGGTATTATTTATCTATTTTGACCTAAAATAAATTTATATAAAATAAATAATTATTTAAATATAATGTCGGTTTTAAACATTATCTTAGTGTTTTTCACTATTCGTAAAAAATTGAATGTTTTCAGACAAATAACAAAAATTCACTCCAAGATAATTTCGATATTCCAAATCCAAAAATAAAGTCCATTTTGAATGATAAAATTTATAAAATTTCAAAAAGTGGGTATTACTATTCACAATGGCTAGTTTTATTGGTTGTGGTGTGTTAAAACTCGATGTTGCATACAACACAAACTATTGTTTTATTCAAATAGAAATGCCAAATGGAAGCTTGGGGTGTTACAATTCTCATGTATTCGACAATTCTATCAAAGTTTGTTGTTTCTTATTTAGAATCAAGGAAAATTTCTTAAAAGTCGAATTTGAGAAAATACAGGGTAATGTTTCTAAGTGATGAGACATTAAGGAGAATGAAATTTGGATTTTCTAGTGAATCTAGATATTTTTATAGTTTAACAAATGATGAAGTTGATGCTTTGTCAACGAAACATGTTTTTGATGAAAACTCCATGAATGGTGGCAGGAAGGGAATGGTGACAGAAATTGAAGAGAAAGGGAAAACCCCAGTGGCTAAGCAAACCCAGTTTTCACCTCCAATGTTGAAGAAGAAAAAATCATATCCTAATGATGTAGTTCCTACATTGGGAGAGGATAAGAAAAACATCAATGAATGAGTGACTAAGATAGGCTTAGACCCTGCTGAGGAAAAATTCTTCAAAGAAAAGGCTGATGAAAATCATGAGAAGAAACGAAAAGAGAAGATGCTAAATAAGAAGATGTCTAAAGATGAGATAGTATAATCTCTTCTTAAGGATGTTGAGAACGCTTCTAGTAGAAGAATCCTTTTTAATTGAATAAATTCCATAGAATCTGGGAAAGATGTTGGTGATTCTGGAGAAAGATAACGAAAAAGAAATTGGGCCAGAGGAAGAAGAGGAAGAAGAAGATGTAGGGAGTGGTGATACTAAGGATATGATAAAGAAAGTAGAAGATTATCCTGAGAAAGAGATTCCGTCTATGAGTTTATCAATATGAACTTCTGAAGCCGTATCTTCAAAACATGTTACACCATGAAAATATAAGAAGGGTGAGGAAGAAGTAAATAAATTTTCAGAAGAAGAATGAAGCAATCATGATTTCATAAAACCAGAAGGTGTTGAGGCAATAGTTGAGAAGTAAGAATTTGATGAAGATAAGATTTTTCAGCTATTAGATAGTTGACAGGATTCACCAAAACAAGAAGATATCATTTCTAAAACTGAAAAGGGAAAGCAGGAGATGGTTGATACTCCTACCAAGTATTTGGTCAGTAAGAAATATGATGGTGCTTCATCAATGGGGAAAGCCGATGTGCCTGAAAATGAATCCTCATCCACGAAGCAATCGAATTCAGAATCATCTTCTATTGGACATGAATTTGTTGTTCAGTCTTTGAAGAATCTAGTTGGTTCAATTTCATTATTTCTGAGTATAGACTCAACATGTCATATTATTCAACGTTCCATAAATCAAATAATAGATTCAGTATCCATGGTGAGGGATATGTGTGTCAAACATGAGGCCAATTTCAAAACGTTTTTCATAAATTATACATCCCATAAAATATCTTGTAAGAAGATGACCAGTTGGTCACAAAAAACAGTTGAAGAGATTATAATTCTTGATGAGTCTCAAGATAATTTCAAGGATGGTTGTGAAACAAAAGATGCTATGTTCGAAGATCTCCCCAAGCCTTTTGAAGAAAATTGATATCTTGAAGAAACTACTCAGAAGAAAGGGTTCAAATATCTGAATGGGAAATTGTATTTAGTTTCACAAAGTTGGAAGAGATTAAGGGATCATACAATCAAACATGAGGAAAAACTTTCTAAACAAGAAGAATCCTATATGGCTCATGATAATATGCTTAAGGCTCCGGAAGAAAAAATTAAAGCCACAAAAAAGGAAAGTGAAGATCAAGATCATCTACTCAAGAACATATTAGATGATCACAAGACACTCAAAAATCTGAATACTATTGTGAAGAAGCTATTCTCTTAGGAGAAAGAAGTATAGTCTTTCTAAAATCTAATCGTTTGTTGTATTTTTACCTTGCACAAATTCTTTCAATATTAATGAAATTTTAGTTGACCTTAATATTTTTGGTTGTTTATTACTAATATTTCAAGTACCATATTTTCATTTACATTCCCTTTATTCCTTTTTGGAAATCACAAATGTGGAGAAAGGAATGTCAAAAAAATACTAAGTAATGAAAAATTTTCCTATGTAAGGTGGAGTTCATCTAAGGGGAATTTTTTATCATGAAGATTTTTGTATACAAGGAAATGTAAAATATTCTTCAAAAAATCATGAATATGATCCTTAGGTATTTCAAAGCATAAGGTGGAGTTAGTCATATACATTATGTTCCATATGTAAAGGGAGATATGTTTTTA
Organism: Viscum album; assembly: GCA_963277665.1. Lineage (NCBI taxonomy): Eukaryota > Viridiplantae > Streptophyta > Magnoliopsida > Santalales > Viscaceae > Viscum > Viscum album. Next base: position 1,204,619,337 of record OY728127.1, on the reverse strand, counting down.
TTTTCTAGATCATAGAAATTTGAAAGACCTTATATTCTTTTTAGTTAGGATGTTTGTGCTTTCCAAAAAGGGGCAGATTTTTGAGTCAAAAGGATTCCTTTTGACATTTCTATTCATTTATGTATTGATAATCTCAAACAGTCTATTGTAGGGGAAATTTTAATTTCCCTAATATTTTTCATTAGTAAGGAAAATTTTCCATCCCCATTGAAAATTAATCCTTACCTATTTTTCAGTGTTCATATTTTAGTTTCTCTAAATCTAAGTATTTTTATTCCTAAGGGAAAAATTCATTTCCATTTGTAAAATCGTGGAATTCTATAAATACATAGATATAATGTATTTTGTATTTAGAACCAAAAATCAGTTTTCGAATTCCTTAGAATTTAGTTTCTGAACTCTCTGAAATTCATAATCTGAATTCTCTAAAATTCAAACACCGAATTCATTGAATTTCAGACTCTGAATTCTTTTAAAATTCAAACTCCAAATTATCTGAAATTTAGACTCTGAATTCTCTGAAATTTTGATTCTGAATTCTTTGAAATTTCAGAACTGAATTCTTAGAAATTTAGAATCCAAATTCTTTGAAATTAAATCTCTAAATTCCACTGAATTCACACTCTGAATTTCTCTCAATTAAGACTCTGAATTCTTCAGAATTGAGACTCCAAATTCTTCAGAATTCAGACTCTGAATTCATCATTATTCAAACTCTGATTTCTATAATATTCTGACTTTGAATTCCTTGATAAACAGAATCCAAATATTCATGCAATATAGAATCCGAATCTTCATTTTCATAATCTCCAAACATTATTTTTTTTCTTAGACTCCAAAAAGGGTTTTCATAAGACATCATATTTTTCTTATCCTTGTGAAAATTATGAAATGAGATTGTACATTCTGTTTCTAACCAATAATAGTTTGAGTGACACGGGTATAGGTCCCTTTGAGATTCAATTAAAAATATGACCGCTGGAGGAGGGAGCCGACCGTTGTAGAAGTGCCGATAAATAAGAGCTCATATGAACATGCTCAAAACTTTTTATGAATGTTCAAGAACCCTAGAGATTACAAGGCAATGAAGTGAATTGTAGAGAGAGAGAGACTCCTATGCCTTGTGCATAATGAAGTTCTTGTTAAACTTTCTTCGTGCGACTCCGATTGTTGTTGTGTATAATCGAGGCCATCCTGGGATATTAAGAAAGAGGTGCCAACTATATTAATGTTCGAGGAATTCCTTGATAAAGAAGACATAGGTGCCGAATACCTTGAAGTTTGATGGCTTGAGGGGATAGAAAAACAGAATCTAATATTCTTATCATGGGATTACACTGGTGTGGGTAAGACAAACTATCATTAAAATATAAATCCAGGGATCTTTATCCAAGGATGTTGGATACCATACTCATTGGGTTAAAAGATTTCATACTTGTTACTTTTATTGTTTCAACTTCATATTCTTCTTCATTTTGATTAATAATGAAAGTATAACTATATTATAGTTTCTTGTACTTGTTTACTTTGATTAGTAAGATTATATATGCTTTAAGGTAGAATCCTTTTCCGGGTTAACGTTTCTTATGTTTCATTTCTGGAACCATATTTCTGGATTCTAGAATGTTTGTAGAACTAAGAGGACTTTTTAATGTACCTTGTTTTACATTGTTAAACACAGTTTTCCACTAGGTTTAAAACTACTATTTTATAATCAACATTAATGGTTCCAAAGGAATTTTTAAAGTATACAATTAACACCCTCTTATATATTGAGCATCTACATTCATTATTTCGATCCTAAAGTTCAGATAAATCAAACATATGAAGAAGTAGGTAGTGTCGGTAGGGTATCCATGAGGATCCAAGAATGACATATTTTTTTCATTTCACTTATTATTTACCAACACACTGCACATTTAATACCCATAAAATGGATTGTTCTAGACATTGTTAGTGGTGGTCTAATGAGTATATCTAATTCCCTACATGGTCCTTCCATGGTACCCAAGACGAGTTCATGAATTTAGGTTCAGATAAATGGAGACTATGAGTCTCTAATGATTGATTCTATGCACTAAAATATTGCACATGAGAAGAGGACTGAGCCTTTTATCATGATTCTAGTAGTGGACTATTATGATCTTTTTCTATGACTTTATAGAATATAGTATATGTCTCTTTACCCTTTATCCCATGCAATCATTTTTATATAGCTATATGAAATAAACATCATCAACATTTTTATATGAATTTGTGATTCAGATTCCACATTTTTATTTTCTATGGATTATTTATTCTTATACAACTCTATCTTCGTTATTTATATTCCTAATGTTATCAATTATTATTTAAAATTACACTTTACTCTATATTTGAGGTAATTGTATCCCCAATAGTACACCATATATCCTCAATGCTAGTCGGTAGCCTCGAACATATGTGGAGGCACTCTTGAGTTCATGTGTCCAACAATATTTTCGACATGCATAGTGAATTCCTAGTAGGGATTATAAGAAAACTAATCATAAATTAAAAAATTCATTCGTGGATAATCTCATAAAAAAACATGTTTTCACTGGGAAAGTGCTGAAATAAAAAACATACATTCAAATACTTCATAAAGAGTTGTAAAATAAAAATTTAATGAGGAAAGAACATCCCCTTAGAGTATCGAACCTATTATATAGTATGGCACATTCTCATATATTAGGTAATTATTGAGTCAACAATGAAACACCCATTTTAATCTTATTACACATAAGTACATAAATTCCAAAACTATGTTCACTTTTTTTATCCAGATAGAGATGCATTTTTAATAAATCTATATAATCTATACCTTAATAAAACAATAAGATGGTATCCTTTATATTTACTTATCCATAAATATTTTCATATGTTTATATTCCATAAAATATGTATTTTAATATTTAGTTTACTGGTTTTCTACTAAACATTGTGTAATACAAACTATAAGGACCCAAACCACAATAGCATAGTATTGGTGGTCACTTAATTACATTGTATCCAAATGAAAGGTATCACATATAACTGAAATTAATATTTTAGGATTCATATCAAACTATATAAATACTTGATTGTCACATACATTTGAAAACAATTATGAAAAAATATGTTTTCTTGGATAATTACATGCTTCCCCCTAGCATATCCCCACATATGAGAAACAAAACAATTCTTGTTATTGTGGAAAAATTAAAACAAATGAAAATGGTGATATCATGTACTCAAAATGGAAATGCCTAAAGACAAGGATATAATTAATATATAAGAATAATAAATTTGTAAAGGTATATAAATGTAAAAAAATTGATTAAAACAATAAATTGAGCTGACATGGTCAGAATTAATGATTATCAAATAATGAAATATAAATAATGTCATAAACTTTGAAAAGATATCCATAGATATTCTATTGAATTGAATAATCCTTGGAATATCAATAAATAATATCATAATTAAGGAATGTATAATGAACGATATCTAAAGCATAATCTCTAAACCATTCACAGTAGATTTTAAATCTTTTGGTAGAAACCTATTTAAATTTACAACTGATTTGACACATGAGTCCAATCAATGCATCGAGGGGATACCCATAACAGCAACCCACCAATCACAATATAAGTAAAATTCATTCTGAATATAAAATTATCAAAACATAGAAAATATAAAAAATATTATTGAGAATCTAACATCTAAAATGTAAATACCAACCCAATTTAAATAAACATAATCATAAATCATCCTGAAAAATATTGTGAATGGTAATAAAACTTTACATCCTAAGTCAAAGTAATAATAAACCATCAAAATTGAGTATAATGATAATATGAATACCTCATATACCTATTGGATCATAATTAAAATAAAGGGGTGATGATGTTGATGAATTGAAATATCAAAAAATGATATTAAAACCATAATTTAGAAAAAGATCATTACTCAATGAAAAGGAGCATTTAATGGAAATGAACACAAGAAAATTGAAAATAAACATCATAAAAAAAATTTAATTTTTTTTATACAATTTTTATATAATTGAGTTTTTATAATTGAGAAAAATTATCATCATGTGGTACACATTAAAATAATGATTCGTTTGACATTTCCATTAAATTCCAAATGGGCCCTCATTTAAATATAGCATTCTGAATCCATTAAAATGATTATTAAAAATTAAAAATAGGTAACCTAGTTTTTAATAAATAAATTTTAAAAAAATAAAATAATTTTTTAAAATAATTTTATTAAACATAGATTTTGATGAAAATTTATATTCTAATAAAGATATAAATAATGTCCACTTTTCATAAATATATTTTCTAAAATATTATATATATGATAGAATGGTGAAATGGTAATATTAATTCAAAATTTTAATTAATAAATTTAGGATAAAAAAGTATATTTAATTTAATATAATAATGTCAAATTATTCTCCTAATAGATATTTACAAAAAATATAATCTTGAGTAATTTTAAGATTAAAAAAAACCATTACCACTTTGGAATCTTCAAAATCATAATAATTATAAAATAAATAAAATAAAATAAAAAATTATATAACATTAAGTGAAAAAGATTCATGAAATATTATATTAAAAGTGGAATTATATAAACCACATAATGGAATCAATGGTGAATATGGGATATGTCTCACGAAAGTAAAAGAGAGATGAGAAACCCATACCTTTGGTTTGACATTATTCATATGATTATTAAAATACTTCATAATAAATATTAGATTATTATAATTTTTTTTCAAAACAACACTAATATATTTCATACAATTTATGATTTACTTATAGTATTTTATCGTTTATTTGTGAACAATTTGTTGTTTAATTCATTGTTTTGAGAGTTAATTTATTTTTTTTCATATATTTTTTAGTCCATTAATAACATTCCATTCAATTTAATAATTTCTAATTCAAATTAATTTTTTACATTATATAAATATAATATGTATTAATTATATATATATATTTATATTAATCTATTATAGCTATAGATAGAAAATGGATTATATTGTTCATGGTGTGGGTAGGTTATACACATGCATGCATGTTATCTCTAATTCTATCGGTAAATGGAATATAAGAAAAATAAATATTGAATAAAAATTAATGGATCACTATTATTTCATATATATCAGGTATAATTTTCAAGTAAAACTTTATTACCATCTATTATAAAATAAAATTATAAATAGTTCACATTGCTACATGGTTGCGGTTGACCACATGTATGCATCAACAACATATTTGTTTTACCATTGATTCAATAGAACGAAGTTAGATGTGATATTATATTTAAATAATTATGGATATATCTTTAATATCACATATATTCATTAACATTAAACTCAATTCCATTTTTTTTAATGTGTATGTAAAAAATTAAATCATATCCCTTCACAAGGTGATAGTCAGTAGTACACTTGAGGAAATCTATCATATGGGCCACATAATAGAAATAAAGAAGGTATGTGTGATATAATAATTATTTAAGTATAATAATTTAATAAATATCATGTAAAAAAAATACTAAATCCATCATTATATCCAACTTTAATGTGTGGTGAAAAAGATCGATTTATACTAGTTCGGGAAGCGATATTCTATCATATAGATGATTTTCAATTTTGTTTTTCTATTAATAGATGTGGAGAGGGATATGGTTTCTACAATTAACTTAATACCCACTATGTATAGAGGAAATTCTATTTTCACTATATAATTATACTTTATGAGGGTTTTAATGAGGATGAATAGAAATAAAAAACCCACATCTTTATGAATTTTATAACTCTTTCGGAGGTGCTCTTATTGTTTATAAATAAGGATTTCTTAAGAGGGATTCGTAATAAATATATGGCCTCTAATATTTGGGGTGTAAATCAATGAAGTTAATTTTATAGGTATTGGCCTAACCAAATGGTTTTATTTGTGTGAATATCTATGGAGTGTGGGTGGAATTCTATAAGTTGTGGAGAGGACAAAGATAATTTTTTTAAAAAGATAATGTAATGGCCATATTTTTCACATTACAGAAGCCTAAAAAATGAGTCATTATATTAAATTGTATATTATTGGGGAACATTATTTACATATAATGGTTTTGGGAGATTTTAAGGTCATTTTGAACACTTATCTTCTTTGTTTAACCACCCGCTGCTAATGGACCCAATTTTACATTAACATCGGTGATTAATATTTATGGTTTTCAATTTGTATTATATTATAAAATTATGTTAAACATATTATATATTATAAATAAAAATTATTACCAATATGGAATCAATTTTTTTGAAATTTATCTTATAAATGATTTAAAAAAATATTTAAAACTAAATATCAGACGTGAAAAAAGAGTGGTTTTTCTACAAAAAAAATCTCATTAGAATGTAATTTTTTCATATCAAAATTAAATTTGATATTGATTAAAAATAAAACCAATTCGTTAAATAAAAACATTAAATATATTTTATTTATTTGAAAAAAAATTAAAATATAATTCATATTCATATATAATTTAATGTAATATGATATTTTCAATATAAATAAAACTTTTCACTATTAATCAAAAAATTAATATTTTCTTAAAAATATCATAAAATCACAGAAAAAATTATAGGAATTTATATTTAAAAAAATAATTTTATTTAATGAAATAAATATTCTAAATCTGTTAAAAATTAATTTTATATTATATAAGAAAATCATGTTCACCACCCAATTTTAATAATAGAGATATTAACATCATATCCTATGTCTAAATAGCTCTGTTATAATGGTAAAATTTAAATAATAATATTTTAATAAACTTTCATGTTTCAATCAAACATTTTGGTTTGTACCCTTCATTATATCAAAAATATTTGTCCAATTAACAAAATATATATTATAAAGTATCATGGTGTCACATTCAATACTAATATTTTTTAAATATTCATATAAGATATCAAATGTGTTTTTTTCCTATCAAAATATCATGGTGGTTTTTCAAAAAATTGATTGGGTTCTAGTCAAAACGTTAATTGATATAAATACCATATAGTGAAAATTGGTATTGAAGGGAAAAACTATAGGTATGGTAAATTATATAGATATAGAGAAATGTTAGTTGCTAAATGGTTTCAACTGTGCTAAGGATTTGAATATAATGAATATTTCTCACATATTTACATGATTAAATCCATCAGAATTCTATATTTTATAAGAGCATACCATGTGTATAAAATTTTAATGATGGATGATAATTTTTTTTAAACTTGAATTGTCTAGAAGATATCTATATTGAATAATAATAAGTGTATGTGACATCAGGGGCTGAAATAGTTTATTTGAAGTTATATAGATCAATTTAGGTATTGAAGAAAGCATCTTGGTTAGGGAACATTTGAATGGATAAAGTTATATTTTTTCTTATTTCATGATGAATTTTGTTGTACCAAGTTATTATAAGAGGTTTTGTTGGAATTTGGTAATTATACTACTAGCTTAAGTTGATGACATATTACATATGAGAAAAACATACAAGTCATTCTTTTTATGAAGGTCTTCTTTAAGTTTTTTTCCCCAGGATGGAAATTGGTGAAGCTTCCAATATATTAAGGATTGATATTATTGGTGATATATACAAGAGGATGAATAGACCATTTTAAGGTTTATAAATTAACAAAATATTAAATGGAAATATTATGGAATAATCCCAGATGGTATTGGTTCTAGTTTCACATGTTATTCACAATTCAATGAAAATGTTTCTTCAAACACTATAGGAGAAGGGTTGAATGATTAAGATCCCATAATCTTCAGTTATATGATAAATTTTTTCTTCCATGTATTATAACATATGTGATTATTCCAATACATTAATCATGGAATGTATATCTAAGATGATAAATGAGAATAACATTGGTCTTCTACTGATGTTATCCTTGTGTATCTCATAAGAACTATGTATATGATTTTTGAGGTTGGAGTAGATGAGGATATAGTCATCAAGAGTTTTACATATGGTAGATTATAGATAGATGAAAATGATAAATATTTGTAGTTTGGATATTTTTCCTTTAATAGAGGATATTTGAGCCAGTAGTGTATAAAATAGGTTGTTTTCAATAACTGTATATAGTAGTCTATATACATAGGGTCTTCATATATATCCAAATATGACATTTGGATACAAAACATTATCCATTCTTTTGATGTGATACCTAGATTTTATGAACCTATCACATTATATTTTTATTATATAGAATAGTGGCTCTTGCAAAAGATCCAGCTCACTCCAATAGAAATATCATTTACTTTGAATGTATCACCTGTTAGGGTATTTTTCACAGAGGGGTATGTTTCAATAAGAAGTGTTTCTATGAAATAATACATGGTGGAACACTGTACTAAAGGTCTATTTAAACCAAATACTATGTATCTTCTATTTTCTAGTAGAATTAATGTTGTTATTTGTCATCTCTAGTAAAAGTGGGGTTCTGTTGGTGTTAGTTCCCTAGAAATTACACTAATGTACTATAAGATAACCAATATTTATTTATTTATATATTAATAAAATCCTTATCACATCGTGATTTTTCATCTACATAATATTTTATGTGATAATGTCTTATGAGTAACTATCTTAGTGGAAGTCCATAGCAATATGCCACTATGGAGAGAACACACAAGTTCCATGAATGCGTTCTTAAATATTTGTTTTATAGTTGGATAAAAATTTATGAGGGACACAAATGTTATAGGCAATCCAGTGTGGATACTCATAAGAATATACATCAACTTTTCATTATTTTTTTCTATTATAAAATCAAGTGTAGGATATAATGAGAATGAGACCTACTAGTAAGAAATCAACATTTATATGTGTCACTGGATGTTCCAATCTATGTATGTGTGTATAGATCATTAGCCATTAATATTATTAGTAATTAATAATATAAGTCATATAAATTGATATATTTCTTAAAACTATGGTGTAATTGTTTTAGTGAGGTAAGATATGTTAGGTACATTAGGATTAATAAATAATTAATGAATAATTAAGGAATAATTTGTACCTCCAATTCATCAATTAAAGTTAAATTGTAATACCATTTTATGGAAATATTGAATACTAATTTTATCCCGGACAATGGTGTTTTATATGAACGTTTGTTATTTTTAATGTCAATGAATGATACATTGAGAATATATGTTGATATAACAAGAATGAAATATAATGCCCCGACCCCAATTACCAAGAGTCGGTGCATTATTACGTAACATTGACATGTTCACAAAAGATCAAGTCTCGAAAGATCGATTAGTTTAGTAGCCTTGGAAGCACAAGATACATTAATAAATGTTACATTACATCATAAAGTAAAAAAATACAATAAAATAGTCTCCATAGTCCACACCCATATCCCCTTCAGACTATCCCTTCAGACTATCCCTTCAGGTCAGTCATAAAATATTTCATCACATCCTGGAAAAATTAAAACATTTAAAGGGGTGATCTCAGATGCTCAGTAAGGATAACAATATTGTGGAAATTTTCATAAATAAACATAAACATTTAAGCCAATGTATAACTGAAACAAAAGCCTTTTAAACATTAACTTCAGAATAATATGGTAATATAAAATGAAATAAATCCATTTACTTATTCACATGGATATTCTATTAGTCGAATAATCACATGAAATATCAATAACCACTTTCATAATGTTGTAATGCATAATGTCAGAATATCATAACCATGTAGCCAAGGCCTCATGCCAAGACTACAAATAAGATTTTGTTAAGGCCTTGATCCAAGACACTAGTTTGTCTCATTAGACCTACCGATGCATCGAATAGCAATAGCGGGCTCCACCCATCACATAATAATTCCAATGCATTCCTTATATTAAAATGTTTAAACATATCATAAACCATATCATAGTCGTTTCATATAAAACTTGCATAAAGGAAATATAACATTTCGACATTTCAATCACAAGATATCAATGCAACACATTGATATAATGAAATCATTTTGAATACCAAAATATGTGAAAAGTAAAACTTGGTAATTATTTTCCATTTTTTAAAAAAAGTTATGGCTTGTAGAGGAAGGTGAAACACAAATAATGGTCACAGCCGTAGAGAAGTCGTTGTCGCCGCATACATAAGACAAAACATTCTTTTTTGTCGTTTAGTAAAACGCTTTGTATAATAAAGATTCCTTTTGAATAAATGTAAAATTAAAAGTGGTTTATAAACCGTATAATATAAAGTTGTGTATAAAACAAAATATGCCTCAATGAAAGGAGATTGAGACGAAGTCCCTTACCTCATTTCCGACATGACTCGATCGTTCTTTAACCTCCTGAAAAATAAACTAGAGTTAATTTATACTTGCTTAAGAACCTTTTTCAAGTTCATTATTCCTTTTATATAACTTATTACCATGTTATGAACATTATTTAATTATTTAAGTTAATAACGGTTGTTTTGCCGATCTTGGGTACTTGAGTCAAAAATAAACTTCTTATAATTACAATTTGTTCATGTGGTAAAATATCCATTATATCCAGAATTATATTAATTATTTAGATATAATATATATCATATATATTCAGTATATATTCAGTATATATATGATTTTATAATATTATATAACATTTAGAGGTAAGAAATGAAATGCACCGTTCATGGAGACGGTAAGCCGTACGTACGCATAAATGCTACTTTCATTTCAATTTCGTATTTAATGGAATGAAAACATAAAAATATATAGGTATATTATAATTCTAGTATAATAACATATATAATATCATTTAATCCATTCTTTATACATCCCACATATGGAATTAACGATTCAAATCACTTTGAGGGGGCGGTAGTCCGCACTTCCTAAAATGAAATTATCGCGTTTACCCGTAATGGAAATCATAAACGCATGACATAAATGAAAAATACAGAAGAATAAGGAAAATATAACCAAAATATATATAGGAAAATAAATATAGTGGCATCTTAATAGACACCATAAAAGGTGTTAATAGAAGATTGAACAGTCATCGTTTTGTGAGGCAGTAATTCGCCAACCACAGAAGCAGTATGTTGTTTAACCATTAGACAGATGTGTCTGTAATTTTTAATAAAATACATCTCATAACAACATCCTAGTATATTGAAGATACTTTTTTTGTTACAAAATATAGGAATAAAAGAGTTTAAGGGGTTGGAGAAGCAAAATAAAACAAAATAACATAAGAGAAGACATTACCTTAAAATCCGGTAACACTTTTTGATTTGAGCCAAAGGCTTCCTTGGGAAGACTTCATCCCAAAGTTAGGCTTCTAGGAGTAATAGAGGGAAGTTTAGAGAGTATTTTGGTAGAGGTTGGCCAATAAAAATGGCTTTAGACGTGTGAATAAGGTGGTAGAGGTGTGGGCCTTTTATAAGAGGAGAGGAGGGGCACTCTTGGAATGTAATGAAATGTTATATTATTATGAAATTATTTTCGAATTTTAAAGGTCCCAAAATGAAATATTTCTAGGATAAGGTGATAAGGGTTCGAAATATACTCATCCAACATGTTTGGGATAAATTTAAGACTTATATTTTAGCTTATCTCTCATTTTATTTAAATCATTAATTATTGAGGTAATCGCTGCATCATCATGGTGTCATAAAAAAATTAATTTATTAAATGTCTAAAAATTAAAAAAAAATATAATTATATAGGAAATATTTTTATCTTTCTAATGAATATTTATAATAAAAAATATGACTTGTATAACCCCTTCTAAAAATTGTTTAAGTAAAACAATACATGTTTTTGACACTTTCAATTTTACTTTAAATAAAAAGTTATTAATATCATTTTCATACCCATGTGTCTCCATGGGGTCCCCAAGTTGAACCATGGATTTTATTGGTTTTCCATGACTTATCCAATAAGTGTAGGACATGTGTAAATGTAATTTCATATTATTATATCATTATATTTACCTTAAATTACACTAATTACCTTTATTCACGATTAATAAAACTAAAAAATTACAATACACAAAAAATTATATTCATCTTTTTGAAACACATTTTACTTACTAATGACAACCATGTATGTCATATTTTTGAAATTCTATTCAAAAAATTGTTAAAGATTCATTTAAACGAAAAATTAGTTTTTAACTACCTCTTAGTAGTTTCACTATTCATCAAAAATTGATGTTTTTTCATAAAAATACCAAAAATTCAACATCGGCTAATTCCAATATTCCGAATCCAAAAATGAAGTCCATTCTGAAATATATAATTTATATAATTTCAATAAGTGGGTATTACTATTCATAACAGTTACTTTGATTGGTCTCGGTGTGTCAGAAATCGAGGTTGCGTAGAACGCACGATGCACTATTATTTCAAAGAGAAGCATAACATTGAAGCTTGGGGTGTTTAATTCTCCCCTCCTTCAATAAATTGAATCCTCGCAATTTGAAAATGTTCCTCGAGAATAAAAGGTTGAAAATAGAAAATAGATTTGTGGAAAACCGACATCGATAAATGGATTAATGTGGCCTCTATTTAAAATAAAGAGTGGTAAGTATGAAGGTTACCCAAAATAACACACACTAGGGTTACATGTAAGAAAACATGGATATGGAAGAAAAATATAACCATCAATATCTGATGGAGAGTGGTAGAGAACCTGGCTATGAAAATCCAACAATCACAAATCCATAAATTTTTGATGATCTAAGGTACTAACTAGGACAACGTTTTGGTTCTAAGTTCATTTTCTTAATTTCGAGGAATTAATTTATGAGATTAGAAAAAATCATAAGGAGGTATACTTACTTTATAATTAGTGTCTTATCCATTAATAAATTTATACCACAAAATCATCTTTCACTCAAAAAGATAATAGTACTCAAAAATATTATATTTATCCTAATCATACAAGGTTCCAAATATTAACACATACCATTTAGATTAGGAAAACTATTTTTTAATAAACAGGGACTTTCTATAGACCAGTGGTAGATAATAAAGGCATGTCGCACTATGGTTGTGGGTTCAATTCCTATAGCTTTGTCCAACGCGATGAGTTATCCCCCAACCTGTAGGTTGTCATTTTCCGAAAACTATAGAATTTTAATATTCCTAAAATAATCTTCATAAATGTTTTAACAATAAACAATTCTATCCAAAGTTCAACTTAATCCATTCCAACATTTATAGTTATCCAAAATACATCTGTAAATACATTCTCTAAAGTGGTCTCTAAATTCCAAAATCAGTTTTAACATCAGATTCCCCAAACAAAGAAATGTTTCTCTTATTGTCACATACTAAAAATATGATTACCTTCTTCATATTAAAACCTTAATGAAAACAACATGTACTACAGTACAATCCTTATATATATCACATTATTCTTATAACCAGAATATAATACTTTAGTCCAAAAGCACCAATACATTAATTATTCCACGTCAATTGTAGTAACACCATAAGATTGGCCTTAATCCCTTGGCCTTTTCTGAGGTATGTTTCCCTGACGCTTATGACATTCATTTGCATAATGCCCCATTTCCCTATAATTGTATCATTCAACATTGTTAGCCTCTTTCATTCCCTTGTAATCACGAGCCTGGTGACCTTTCTCTCCACATTTACAACAAACTTCCATTCCTTTTAGGAAAGTACCAGGGTGATTCTTTCCACAATTATCACATAATAGAAATCCTTATTTTCTTTTTTCCCTTTATCTGTCTTTTGTTCCACCATTCTCTTCTTATCTTTCTTTACTTTGTTTTCATAAGATTAAGAGATATTTTTTTTCCATCTTGATAGCACATGAGACAATATCTACGTATGATGAGAAGGACTGTGAGACTAATTCTCGATGAAGAAAAGGATTCAACCCATCAATGAAACGATCAATCTTACTTATTAGGTTACATATATAATCTGCTGCATGCCTCGCTAACCTTGTAAATTTAGACTCATACTTTGTGACATTCTCATCCTCCTTCTGCCTCAGACTCAGAAATTGCCTTTCCATATCTGCTCGATGGTCATGTGGAATGTATTTTTCTAAGAAAATATCATTGAACTCCCTCCATTCCATATTTGATACTTAATCATCTTACTTTGTGTTTTGAATCAATGACCATCATTGATTAACATCTCCAGTGAGGCGGTAAACTACCATGACAACTTTCTCCCTTTCGCTACTCCCCAGGGCATGGAATATCTTCTCTAAAGAGTTTATCCATTTCTCATCTACTAATGGATTTTTACCCCCATAAAATGTTGGCGGTTGTTGCCGCATGAAACGATATAACATTGATCCTCCATGTTGCATATCCGGGTGCTCCATACGAGTAAGGTTATTATTCATAACCTGAGTGAGTTGTCCCAGTATGCTGATAAGCTGATCAGTACCAGTTGTACCACCTGCCCCACTATAATTATCTTGAGTAGGAGGGAAATACTTACATGGAGTGCATGCATTGATACAGTTTCCATTTCTTCCACCAGGCGCCATTTCTAAACAATGTCTTAAACTAGATTAGTTTATGAATCGAAATACATAATAACAAACTTGAAAAACACATAACATAAATTGAACAGTTTATGGATATAATCCATAATCATAAAAATGCTTTCTTTGAGGAAGTATATACTCATAATCCATTCATAATGGTTTGTAAAGAAAATGAGAATTATCTTAAGAATATCCCCCGGTAGTGTCGTAACCAAGAGTGCAGCAAGGCCTGTTGCCATGTTATAGGATACCCCGGGTCAAGACCGAAACTCCTTGTCCGAGTTTTCACTCCTAGGTACATCTGTGCCAGAGCCGCCTCTACTTGATCATATCCAGATAGGGATGTATTGCTCTGAAAATACACAAAATCTCTACATTACCAAAATTCTAGGATGTTCTTCTATACTAATCCTCAAAGACCATCTTAAGGCTATTTGCTCAAATCAGAGTTTATCTAAATCTAGCTTCCAAGGTTATTACTAAACTGCCTCTCATACCAACTATAACTCCCCGACCCTAGTTACCTAGAGCCGGTGCATTATTACGTAATATTGGCATGATCAGAAAAGATCAAGTCTCGAAAGACCGACTAGTTTAGTAGCTTTGGAAATACTAGATACATTCATAAATGTTACATTACATAATAAATTGAAAAACTACAATAACATAGTCTCCATAGTTCACACCCATATCCCCTTCAGTCTATCGCTGCAGGTTAGTCATAAAATATTTCTTCACATCCTGGAAAAATTAAAACATTGAAAGGGTTGAGCTTAGATGCTCAGTAAGGATAACAATATTACAGACATTTTCATAAATAAACATAATCATTTAAGGCAATGTATAACTGAAAAAAATCCTTTTAAACTTGAACTTCAACATAATATGAAAATATAAAATGAAATAATGACATTTAATTATTCACATGGATATTCTACTAGTCGAATAATCACATGAAATTTCAATAACCACTTTCATAATGTTGGAATGCATAATGTCAGACAATCATAACCAAGTAGCCAAGGCCTTGTGCCAAGACTACAAATAAGATTTTGTCAAATCCTTGTGCCAAGACACTAGTTTGTCTCATGAGTTCTACCGATGCATTGTGGAGCTATATCAGGCTCCACCCATAACATAATAAGTCCAATGCATTCCTTATTTGAAAAGGATTAAACATATCATAAACCATAACATAATCGTTTCACATAAAACATGCATAAAGGAAACATAATATTTCCACATTTCAATCACAAGATATCAATGCAACACATTGATACAATAAAACCATTTTCAATACCAAAATCAGTGAAAAGAAAAACATGGTATTTATTTTTTATTTTTTATAAAATGTTATGGCACGTAGAGGAAGCCGAAACTCAAATAATGGTCACGGCTTCAGAGAAGTCTTTCTCGCCACATACATAAGAAAAAACATTCATTTTTTTCATATAGTAAAACTCTTTGTATAAAAAATATTACTTTTGAATAAAGGTAAATGTCAAAGGGGTTTATACACCGTATAAACGAAATTTGTTTATATAACAAAATATGCCTCAATGAAAGGAGATTGAGACGAAGTCCCTTACCTCATGTACGACTTGACTCGATCATTCTCTATCCTCCTGAATAATAAAATAGGCTTAATTTCTACTTTCTTAAGTACATTTTTCAAGTTTATTATTCCTTTTATATCACTTATTACCTAGTTATGGACATTATGTAATTATTTAAGTTAATAACGGTCGTTTTGTCAATCTTTTGTACTTGAGTCAAAAATAAACTTCTTATAAATACAATTTGTTCATGTGGTAAAATATCCATTATATCCAGAATTATATTAATGATGTAGATATCATATATATCACATATATTCTGTATATATAAGCATTTATAATATTACATAACATTTAGAGGTACGAAATGAAATGCACCGTTCATGGAGACGGTAAGTCGTATGTAAGCATTAAAGCTACTTTCATTTCTATTTCATATTTAATGGAATGAAAACATTTAAATATAAAGGTATATTATAATTCCAGTATAATAAAATATATAATATAATTTACTCCATCTTTTATAATTCCCACATATGGCATTAACGATTCAAATCACTTTGAGGGGGTGGTAGTCCACACTTCCTAAAATGAAATTAACACATTTAACCATAATGGAAATCATAAAGGCATGCCATAAAATTAAAATACAGAAGCACAAAGATAACATAAACATAATATATATCAACAAATAAATATAGTTACATTTTAATGGCCATCGCAAAAGGTGTTAAAAGAAGATTGAACAATCATCATTTCATGAGGTAGTAATTCGCCAACCACAGAAATAGTATGTTCTTTAACCATTAGACAGAGGTGTGTGTGATTTTAAAACAAATACATCTCATAAAAACATCCTAGTATATTTAATATACTGGTGTTGTTACAAATGATAGGAATAAATTAGTTTAAGGGGTTGGAGAAGAGAAATAAAACAAAATAACATAAGAGAAGACATTACCTTAAATCGGGTAACAATTTTTGATTTGAGACAAAGGCTTCCTTGGGAAGACTTATGTCAAAAGTAAGGCTTCTAGGAGTAAGAGAGGGAAGTTGAGAGAGTATTTGGGCAGAGGTTGGCCGATCCAAATGGATTTAGTGGTGTGAATAAGGTGGTAGAGGTGGGGGCCTTTTATAAGAGAAGAGGAGGGTCACCCTTGGAAAGTAATGAAATGTTAATTTATTATGAAAATATTTTCTGATTTTAAAGGACCCACAATGATATATATAGAATATAAGGTGATAAGTTTTCTAAATATACTCATACAATAGGTTTGGGACAAGTGTAAGTCTTAGATTTTACCTTATCTTGTCATTTTATTTAAATCGTTAATTAATCAGTTAATATCAGCATCATCATGGTGTTAGAACAAAATTAATTTATTAAATTTATAAAAATTATAAAAAAATATCATTATATAGGAAATCTTTATAGGTTTCTAATTAATATTTATAATAAAAAATATGACTTGTATAACCCCTTCTAATTTTTTTTAGTAAAACAATACATGTCTGTGACACTTTTATTTTTACTTTAAATAAAAAGTTATTCATGTCATTTTCATACCCATGTGGCTCCATGGGGTCCCCAAGTGGACCCATGGATTTTATTGGTCGGCAATGACTTATCCAATAAGCGTAGGACATGTGTAAAGGTAATTACATATTATTACATCATTATATTTAGCTTAAATTACACTAATTACCTTTAATCATGATTAATAAAACTTAAAAGTTACTATTCACCAAAAAATATTTTCATCTATTTGAACCACATTTTACGTACTAATGAAAACCATGTATGTCGGATTTTTGAAATTCAATTTACAGAAGTGGTAAAGGTTCATTTAAACAAAAAATTAGTTTTTAACTACCACTTAGTAGTTTCACTATTCATCAAAAATTGATGTTTTTCAAAAAAATACCAAAAATTCAACATCGGCTAATTCTGATATTCTGAATCCAAAAATGAAGTCCATTATGAAATATAAAATTTATATAATTTCAAAAAGTGGGTATTTCTATTCATAACGACTACTTTGATTGGTCGCGGTGTGTTAGAAATCGAGGTTGCGTACAACACACGATGCTCTATTATTTCAAAGAGAAGCATACAATGGAATCTTGTGGTGTAACATGAATCCTTCTTAAAATAAAGATATCACAAAAATGAATTTACACTACATATTTTACACTTTTATGTGGTCTTATGACATAAAAACATATAAATTTTTCATTATGGATGGATTGGAGTTTTTATAGATTCTAACCATATAATTTGGGATTCATCTCCTAATTAAATTGATAGAGGACTTTATGGTAACACGCTATGTGTATACAGAAGTTGAATTAATTAATTATATTATTTATAATTTATCAAGTTGAATAAAAAATAATTCCCCACATAGTTTAATATTTTTTACATCATTTCATATATTCTACAACCAATTATTCAATAGAATAATATGTGAGAATAGTATTTAATGATTTTAAATTTTCTATTTGGTTAATATAAAATTTAATTATTTATCTGTGAATAATGTTTTAATATTTATTTATTAAATAATTATTCCTTATTCAACTTCCAAAAAATAATGTGGAGGAACATATGATTGTAATTAAAGGTACAATGACAAATAATACAAAATTAATATTATTTTAATAATATATATAATTGTATTCATGAATTTAGTGACTATTAAGACATACCAATAATAATATTAATAGTATAGAAATTTTATTTCAAGGCATTATGAAATATAATAAGCGGTTATGTGCCATTATTATTTCAATCCCCAATAGTATATGAATAAAATTTTATTTTTTCTCAAAGATAAATAGTTAGGTTGGTTGTTCACACCGATATCAAGAGAGAATCCATTGTAATAACATACAAAATCCCTCTCCATGTATTCAGTCAAGAATAGATATCGGTCCTCCTCCACCACCACTTTCAAATTTATATTTATCAAATAAAAAACTTCCTTGGGGCAACTATTGTGGAGATTAATGGTGAATGACCCAATAGTATGGATTAATCAGGATTGTAGTCTTAGATACCAAAGGTCATGCTCAAAGGATTAGGGAATACGTGTGGATCACCTTTAGAGGGAATCCATACATGATTTCTACAATGGAATTATTGTTATATGTAGAGACATTTTTAGATCCATCAAAAAATAAATAAATCCTCACAAGGTTATTAAATAATTAGAAAATATATTATAAAGTATTATTGATGATCTAGGAAACCAGTTTAGTTATTATCTCTCATCAAATTTCATTGATTTAATTTTGTTTATCATGGAGTTTTAAATTCAGTAAACATGAGATTAATCATCAATTATGACAGAAAGAAGAGTTAGATATTCTTGTTTCTTCCTTTCTACTATTCCCAAAATATACATATATTCCCCACAGTATTTTATATGAATTATTTATATTATAACATCATAAATCCATCTTTTTTATTCATATTGAAAACATTATTTATTTTACAACCAGATTTGTCTATTAAATATTTATTTATCATTATTGGATTATTTTTAATAATATTTATTCTCAAGGGTGAATATAATTCAATGGATTTAGTTTTAAAAAAGATATTTTTATTCTACAATTATTGTGAAATTTTATTTTATGCACATTTAAGAGGAGTAATTATCCAGGGTATATAATACCTAGACTTAAGTAATTTTGTTGTAATAATCCATTATGAATGCATAAATAATTTTTAATTTGATTCATTTCATATATGATTTATTAAAAAACTTATTGAGTCATTATAATGAATAAAAAATGTATGTTATGATAATAAAATGAATATTTATTTCTAGGATTTAAAATATACTTATTACTATTCCCTATAAAGTCCATATAACTAATTTTTTTAATGTTCTTAATGTTTGATAGTTTCCCCTATTATTTTGTCTTCCATTATGAATTTAATTTATTTTATGATATTTTGTTGAAACTACATCATGTCATATTATAATCTTACTTATATTATAGAGTCTTTAATCACTAAAAAATCTTCTTGTTTTCTTGTACATTTCTTATAACTTTTTTTAGTAATTTTTTGATTATTATACAGTACCAAAACCTCAGGTTATCATATATACTTTTTTATTTGTATTTATGGGTTTTATTAAAATATATATCTTTTTCATCGAACATAATTAATCATTTTCCGCCTTTATTAAATAGAATCATGGTTTTCATCAATTAAATTAAAAATTTCAAAATTATTGAATTTGAATATATTAATATATCTCGTGTTTTATGTATAAAATTTAAATTTTCCATGAATTTATATATTTAGATAGTTTAGCAATGAGTTTATGAAAAAAACAATAAATATAACGACCCAAACATTACATACATTTTTATTACTTCATAATTGAAGCATACTTAGTACAACATATAACAAAAACCACAAAAGGACCGTATATGTATAGTGTCTTTAGAAACTGGGAAACATAAAAAAATGGTTTCTATATCTTCTATGGTGTCTCTCGTTTATTTCCTCATATCTAGAGTCCCTATTAGCATATCCTACCTAATATCCTTCTTCCTAACCTGGGGAAAAGAAAACATAAAAATGGTGAGCTCAAATGCTCAGAAAGGGTAAACAAAAGAAATATCAATCACATCATAACCTTTTGAAAATCTTAACCTGCAAAAGAGTTCATAATATATTAGCATGGGATAAATCATAGAAGTGAAAATGAAATCCCAATAATCATAACATAAAACATGAAACTTTCTGGCATGCACACATAATCATAGAAAATCATTTCTTATTAGTCAAGACTCATTACCAAGACTATCTTAGTGGACAAAGTCCATTTTTGAACCGAGTTCACTCATCGTTCTAGTCCTGTATCATTGAACCGGTTTAACTTGGCATTGCAGCCATGTCTATCTCATGAGATATAAATCTTTACCCAATGCATTGGAGGGAGATATAGGTCCCATTTGTCTCATAATGAATCCTTTCTTATGTGTTCCACAAAAACATAAATCATACCTCATAACATAACCTAAGGAATAAAAATTGGACTCTTAAACAATATGACATCATAAAAAGATTCATATATGATAAAAGACTTGATAAAAATAATTCCATCATATCATACTCAAATCAATGCAATAAAAGGGATAGAATCAAACCCTTATATTGTCTTATATGGAAAATAATTTTGATAAAACATTTAAACTCCATTCTTGAGGAAAATATCCTTTCTTTTTCAGAAACATTCTCCATTCTTAACATGTCATATTATTTTAAACTTAAATAAGTTAATTAAAAATAAACTTGAAAACTTGTAAAGTTAGATTCATTGAAATAATGTTCTATGAATCCATTTTTTCCGTATAAGTTAAAAAAACATTCTTCACGTACTTTTGTCGGAAAAGTCAAAAAGTACTTCATTTTGAAAACGACAAAAGATTCCTTTCATATATTTTACTAAAAACTCACCAATAGGTAAAATTGGATTTAAAAAATTGTATAATGATATAAATAATATTACATATTGAAGAAACATTGATGTGGATGATAAATACACCCCAGTAAATACCAAAGTATAAACAATCTCGGTTTAAAATGAGATTGTGAGATTTTCCCTTACCTTAGGTCCGATTTGATTCGTACGTGTCCGAACCTCCTGTATAATGATTTAAATAATGTTATTGAATTATTCAAGAATCATACTCATTGATATGATATTATATGTAGACATATTCTTAGCTTCTTATTAGTAATTTTTCATTGTTACTTGTTATTTAGCTGTTTATTGCCTTTTGTTCTTAGCATGTTTTGCCGAATAAATTCTTATTCTTATTTTTAGGTTATATATACCTCATATCCAGAATTGTATTAGTGTAATATATATCATATTTATTCATTCAATTCGTTTATATAATTACTATGTAATGAAGATCATGTAGAACGAGTCACATCACATCGTGGAGATGGTAGGCCATACGTACGCACGAGTGATGATATCGTTCCCATGATTGTGGAATTGTATTGAAGTGTATTTATACTATTTCAGAATAAATATCAATTTAAAATAATCATATATAGTTACTCATTACGTCATTATATTCATCCAAGTAAGGTGGTGGTGGAAAATAGATTACACCACGGCGTGGAGACGGTATTCTCTACGTACGCACGTGCGATGATTTCATTTTCCGTAGGATGGATAGAATGTGAAATAGTGTTGTTTCATATTTTTAATAACATATTAGTATGTAAGTAATACTTATGTTATTAATTTATCATGAAACAACTAAATAAGAAGAAGTTTAAGAAGAATGAAATTGAAAAAGATCGGTAATGGATATTACCTCTTTTTGACATGCCTCTTTGAATCCTCCACTTAGGGCACTAAGATTGGTATTTGAAGAAGACCAGGACCTATCGGATGATTCTAGGGAAGTAGAGAAGAGGTTTTGTCAGGGGTTGGCCGAGAATTAATGCTCAAAGTGTTGTGAGGATGGGAGGGAGGAGGTGCCCTTTTATAAGGGAGGAGAGGGGCACCTTAAGAAAATCTCAAAATATTATTTTATATTAAAGTCACATTCGGTTATAATGGTTCCAAAGGGTCTTATTTCGAAGATAAAGTGGGTATGGGTCGAACTCCTATCATAAAATAGTTTTAAGACAAGTTTAGGATATTATTTTAACCTTATCAATTAGATTTAACTCTAAGTTAAATAATTTATCTTTTACCGTGTCTTTTTGTTTTCTTAAACTATATGGTTAATAAACTTACTATAACAAGGGAAAAGAACCCTAAGTTGGTTATTATTAATATATATATCCTTATCTATGTCATTTGGACGTGCCTTGGATTTTTAAGAATAATATAACAATTAATAATATAATATTTGTTTTAAAAACTATTTTATGTCAATTTTGACACTATTTGGTACATGATTTTTTTTGAAATTCATAACAGAATGATAAGTTCAAAACAAGTTAATTAAACCAACACTAACATGTCATATTAACCTAGAAAAGTAGGTTAATTCATAAAAAGTCTCAAATTACATTTATTTGGGCATTTATAACATCAATTATGTTAATATTTTCTTAATAAGGTAATTACTGTATCATCGTTGAGTCATAAATAAACTAAACTATCTAAAGTCTAAAAATTGTAAATAAAATACCATTATGTAGGAAATCTATTTATATTTCTGATGAATATTTATAATCTAATTTATCTTATGTATAACCTTATATTAAAAATGTTTTCGTTATTAAACATTGATTTTAACTATTTTAACTCTTCTTTAAATAAAATAATATTAAATGTCTTAATCTAATCCAAGTGGACCCAAATGATCTTATTATATTCATAATGTTGTTTTTGGTCTAATTACACTTATCCAATAGAATTAGGACATGTGTTAGGGTAATAATAATATCATTTTTACCTTTAATTACCCTATTTACTATTAACCGCGGTGAATAAAAGTAAAAAGTTACTATTCACCAAAAATTATTTTCATCTCATTGAACCACATATTACTTACTGATACCAAACATGTCTCTCGGATTTTTGAAATTCCATTCACATAAGCGGTAAAATTAATTTTTATGAAAAATTCAGTATTTTTAACTACCACATAGTGGCTTCACTATTCATCAAAAATTGAATTTTTCAGAAAAATACCAAAATTTCACTCTAGGCTATTTTTGGTATTCCAAATCCAAAAATGAATTCAATTTTGAATGATAAAATTTATAAAATTTAAAAAAGTGGTTATTAATATTCATAACGGCTATTTTATATAGCATATCGTTGTTTAGTGAAACTCGGTATTGCGTACAACGCAACCTATCGAGGCAGGTCGCGATTGCGTGTAAAGCAAGCCAAGCTAGTGTTGTGTGTAGTTAAAGATTCCTTTCGGGATGTATATAACATAAAAAGAAAGTATTTCTTATAAAAATATCAGGTGTTACATTCTACCCCCTTTAAAATGAATTTTTCCCTCAAAATTCGTCACTTTGTAACAAATACATGAGGATACCTCTCCCTCATCATATCCTCAAGCTCCCATGTAGCTTCTTCTAAATGGTGGTTCCTCTATAAAAATTTCACCAAGAGAGTGGTCTTGTTTAGTAGAGCTTTTTCGCTATGATACAGAATATCTATCTTCTCTTCTTCATAAGAAAGATCTTACTCCAGCGGTACAACTTCTGAGCTGAGTACATGTGAAGGATCAGGTATGTACATTCTCAGGAGCGATAAGTGGAACACATCATGAACTTGAGAGAGATTTGGTGGAAGCTCCAATCGGTAAGCTACCTTCCCAACACGATCCAATATTTCTAAAGGACCGATATACCTAGGGCTCAACTTTCCCTTCATCCCAAATCTCATTACTCTCTTCCAGGGAGATATTCGTAAGAACACTTTATCACCCACTTCAAACTCTAGGTATTTTCTTCGATTATCGGAATAACTTTTTTGTCGACACTGAGCAGCTCTTATTTGTTGTTGAATAGATCAGACCTTTTCTGCCATTTCATCAATAAGATCAGGTCCGAATAGCTTTCTTTCCCCAACTTCAACCCAGCAAGTTGGAGTTCTGCATTTCTTTCCATAGAGAGATTCATAAGAAGCCATCTGAATACTAGAGTGAAATCTATTATTATAGGAAAATTCCACCAAAGGTAGGTGTTGATCCCAACCACCTTTGAAATCCATAGAGCAAGCTCTCAACATATCTTCTAGAGTTTGAATTGTTCTCTCAGACTGACCATCTGTCTGAGGATGATAAGCAGTGCTGAAACTCAACTCTGTATCTAGAGTATGTTGAAGACTTCGCCAAAACATTGTGGTAAACCTCGGATCCCGATCAGATATAATAGAAAGTGGTAATCCGTGCAATCTTACCACTTCCTTCACATATATCCTGACATGCTGATCAAGAGAGAAATCCTCTCTAATAGCAATGAAGTGTGCCGACTTCGTAAGATGATCTACTATAACCCAGATAGCATTATTGCCTTTGGATGTTTTAGAAAGTCCAGTGACAAAGTCCATAGTGATGTTTTCCCATTTCCATTCGGGTATGGGTAATGGTTGTAACATCCCCTTAGACTTATGTCTCTCAACTTTAACTTGCTGACAAACCAAGCTTCGAGAGACATATTCAGCAACATCTCTTTTCATGCCATCCCACCAGAAGTACTCTTTCCGGGCCCTATATATCTTCGTGCTTCCTGGATGAATAGAGAATGAAGAACTATGAGCCTCATCCAGTAACTCTTTATTTACTTCTGGGATGGGAGGAACACAAACCCGATTCCTAAAACTTATTATCCCATCACCATCAATGTGGAATTCAGGAACATTTCTCACTATCTTTTGTAACTCTATATCTTCTTTCTGCTCCTCTTTAATCTTCACATGCATAGATGGTTGAGCATTAATTTGAAAAAGATAAGATTTTCCCCTTCCATTATGATACCAAGATCCATCCTTTGTAAATCCATAAATATTCGATCTTTTTAGATCCTCATCATGGATAAGCTAGCATGGTCTTGTCGACTTAATGCATCAACAACACTGTTCGCTTTCCCAGGGTGGTAATGAATTGAGCAGTCATAATCCATAATCAGCTCCAACCATCTTCTTTGGCGCATATTCAGCTCCTTTTGGGTGAAAATATACTTAAAACTTTTATGATCAGTATATATATCACATCTTTCACCATAATGATAATGCCTCCATATCTTTAATGAAAATATTACCATAGCTAGATCCCAATCATGAGTTGGGTAATTTTTCTCATGGATTTTCAACTGTCGTGAGGCATAAGCAATCACTATATCGTTTTGCATAAGAACACACCCTAGCCCCTTCTTGGATGCATCACTGTAGATCACAAACCTTTCTCCACTACAAGGCAGTGTGAGCACAGGTGCACTGGATAGCCTTTCTTTCAACTCCTCGAAATTCTCTTCACACTCATCGGTCCACACGAACTTAAAGCCTTTTCAAGTCAACCTGGTGAGTGGATTAGATAACCTTGAAAAATCTTTCACAAAACGTCGATAATATCCAGCCAGACTGAGAAAACATCGGATCTCAGTTACTATTGTTGGTCTCGACCAACATTCAATAACCTCTATCTTTGCTGGATCCACAGATATCCCATCTTTTGAGATTATGTGACCCAGAAATGAAACTTTTTGAAGCCAAAATTCACACTTGGTAAATTTTGCATAAAGCTTATCCTTTCTCAGGGTCTTCAATACAATTCTCAAGTGGTCTTCATGTTCTTCCTTTCTCTTTGAATAGACAAGAATGTTTTCTATAAAGACTACCACAATCTGATCAAGATAGTCTCTAAAGACTCTATTCATCAGATCCATGAAGATAGTTGGGGCATTAGTAAGACCAAATGGCATCACTATAAATTTATAGTGTCCATAACTTGTACGGAAAGACTTCTTTGGTATATCCTCCCTTTTTACCCTTAATTGATGATAACCTGAATGAAGATCAATCTTGGAAAAGTATTGAGATCCACGTAGTTTATCAAATAAGTAATCAATGCGCACAAGAGGATATTTTTTCTTGATAGTGATCTTGTTATGTTCTTGATAATCAATGTAGAGTCGCATTGATCCATCATTCTTCTTAACAAAAAGAACAGGTGCTCCCCAAGGCGACACACTAGGGTGTATGAATCCCTTATCAAGATTCTCTTGAAGTTGCTTCTTTAATTCCTGCAACTCAATTGGGGTCATTCTATAAGGTGTCCTTGAAATAGGCATAGCACATGGTACGAGTTCTATTGAAAGCTCAACTTCACAATTTGGTGGAAGACCTGGAAATTCCTCCGAAAAGACATCATCAAACTCACGTACAATGGAAATATTCTTAATCGCGAGTTTCTCTCCAACCATTTGAGATAAATAACCTTCATTTAGTGGGATCATGACCCATAAGATGGAAGAAATTTCCACTGGTAGGTTATGTTCATCCTTTCATTGATAGATGATTGTAGATTGATCTGGAATATGAAATGTGACTTCCCTTCTTTGGCAATCGATATGAGCTCCATATAAAGAAAGAAAATCCATGCCAAGAATCACATCGAATTCCACTATAGGAAGGATCACAATATTTACAGGAAGCACTTTCCAACAAACGTCAATTTGAGAAGAATTATAAACTTTTGATGCGACCTTTGTGCCATTAGGAGTTGTCACAGCTAACTCAAAAACTAATTGTTGAGGTAATATGGCGATACCATTAGAAAATTATTCGGAAATAAAAGAGTGGGTGGATCCAGAATCAAATAAAACATTTGCAACTTTATAGTGGATGGTAAGTGTACCTTTCACCACATCATTATCGTACTCCACATCGCTGATGGAAATTGCATGTGACTTTCCTTTATCTTTATCGTTAAGAGTTTGTCGACGTCGATCATCATCACCAACCCTTGGATTAGGGAATTGATTAGCATAATGCCCCATTTCCATGCACATGAAACATTGAAGAGTAGGAGGTGCATCCTGTGTAGCCTTTTCTTTGTTCGCATCACTAGACATCTTCTTCCCATCATTGTGGCATTCAAATGCTCGATGACCTTCTTTTCCACATTTTAAACATTTACTTGTCCCTTTAAGACAATTCCCTCCATGTTTTTTCCAAACATTGAGCATAAGGGAAAACTCATCTTCTTTTCAGTGTGGTCTTTAGATTTCCCTTTGAATTCCATTTTCCTCATCTTATCATACCCATATGACTGATGGGTTACTCCAATCTCTATATCAACCTTGAGAGCACATTGAACAATTTCCTCGTAGCTATTGAAGTCCCTTATGGCTAACGCCCTTCAGAGACTTGGTTTTAAGACACTAAAGAATCAATTGATCTTACTCCGAGGTTAGATAACAATTCCAGAAGCGTACCTTGCAAGTCTTGTAAAATTTTCTTCGTAGGTACTGACAGATTCATCATCTCTTTGCTTTAGTTTAAGAAACTCCTTCTCCATCTTGGTTCGAATAATACGAGGGAAGTACTTATTGAAAAATAATTTCTTGAATTCGTCTCATTCCATGGACTCAATTTCATCTCTTGGCCTCGTATTCTTGATAAGATTACACCATTGATCAGCTTCACCTTACAAATGATATACTGCTATGCTGAATTTATCATGTTCAGAACAATGAAGAATTGAAAATATCTTTTCAGTGGTACTAATCCATTGTTCAGCCACTATTGGATCAGTTGAACCGCTGAATGAAGGTGGACGCTGCCTCATGAAGGATTCAACAGAATGTTGTTCCTTCCATTGCTCATTTGAAAGTCCTCCATGATTCATATCTTGATAAAGTTGTGTGAGCATGCCTACAAGATTTTCCATCCTAGCTCCCATAACGTTTGGTTTCTTAGGGGGACAATTATTTCATTTCTCGTCGCATTCCGCATTAACATGGTTCCTTCGGGTTCCAGCCATTGACTAAAACCAAGAAGAATAGTGTGAGCAAAAATAATTATAATAGAAAAAACACATAATCAAGAATAAATATTCACACTTAGGGTCTTATCATAGGTTCTTCGTGGACATTTCTAAAACACTAATATTGTTATAGGATTAGATATATCCTTAGGGTTCTTACTAAGGCTTTCACATCCTAGTTTCCAATGGTTGACTATACCTTTCCTCTGATACCAACTATAACGACCCATACATTACATACAATGTTATTACTTCATAATTGAAGCATACTTAGTACAACATATAACAAAAACCACAAAAGGACTGTATAGGTATAGTGTCTTTAAAAACTGGGAAACATAAACAACTGGTTCATAAATCTTCTACGGTGTCTCCAATTTATTTCATCATATCTAGAGTCCCTTTTAACATATCCTACCTAGTATCCTTCTTCTTGACCTGGGGAAAAGAAAACATAAAAAGGGTGAGCTCAAATTCTCAGTAAGGGTAAACAAAAGAAATATCGATCACATCATAACCTTTTGATTATCATAACCTGCAAAAGAGTTCATAATATCTTAACAGGGGATAAATCATAGTAGTGAAAATGAAATCCCAATAGTCATAACATAAAACATGAAACTTTGTGTCATGCACACATAACCATATAAAATCATTTCTTATTAGTCAAGACTCATTTCCAAGACTATCTTAGTGGAAAAAGTCCATTTCTGAACCGAGTTCACTCCTCGTTCCAGTCATGTATCACTAAACCGGTTTAACTTTTCGTTCCAGCCATGTCTATCTCATGAGATATAAATCATTACCCAATGCATTGGAGGGAGATATAGGTCCCACCCGTCTCATAATGAATCCTTTCTTATGTGTGCCACAAAAACATAAGTCATACCTCATAACATAACCCAAGTAATAAAAATGGGATTCTTAAACAATATGACATCATAAAAAGTTTCATATAAGATAAAGTACATGATAAAAATAATTCCATCATATCATACTCAAATCAATGTAATAAAAGGGATAGAAACAGAACCTTATATTGTCTTAGATGGAAAATAATTTTGATAAAACATTTGAACTCCATTATTGAGTAAAATATCCTTTCTTTTTCAGAAACTTTTTCCATTCTTAACATGTCATATAATTTTAAACTAAAATAATTTAATTAAAAATTAACATGAAATATTTTAAAGGAAGATTCGTTGAAATAATTTTCTCTGAATCCATTTAGTCTGTATAAGTTAAAAAACATTCTTCTCGTACTTTTTTCGTAAAAGTCAAAAAGTACCTCGTTTTGAAAATGACAAATGATTACTTTCATATCTTTTACTAAAAACTCACCAATAGGTAAAATTGGATTTAAAATTTTTTATAAATATAGAAATAATATTACATATTGACAAAACATTGATGTGAATGATAAATACACCCCAGTAAATACCAAAGTATAAACAATATCGGTTAAAAATGAGATTGTGAGATTTTCCCTTACCTTAGGTCCAATTTGATTCGTACATGTCTGAACCTTCTGTATGATGATTTAAATAATGTTATTGAATTATTAAAGAATCATACTCATTGATAGGATATCATATATGGACATATTCTTATCTTCTTATTAGTAATTTTTCATTGATACTTGTTATTCGGCTGTTTATTGCCTTTTCTTCTTATGCATGTTTTGCCGAATAAATTCTTATTCTAATTTTTAGTTTCTAGATACCTAATATACAGAATGGTATTAGTGTAATATATATCATATTTATTCATTCAATTTGTTTATATAATTACTATTTAATGAAGATCATGTAGAATGAGTCGCATCACATCGTGGAGACGGTAGGCCGTACGTACGCACGAGTGATGATATCCTTCCCATGATTTTGGAATTGTATTGAAGTGTATTTATACTATTTTATAATCAATATAAATTTACTCTAATAATATATAGTTACTCATTACACTATTATACCCATCCAAGTAAGGTGGTGGTGGAAAATAGATTACACCACGACGTGGAGACGGTATTCCGTACGTACGCACGCACGGTGATTTCATTTTCCGTAGGATGGATAAAAGGTGAAATAGGGTTGTTTCATATTTTTAATAACATATTAGTATTTAAGTAATACTGATGTTATTAATTTATCATGAAACAACTAAAGAAGATGAAGTTGAAGAAGAATGAAATTGAAAAATATCGGTAATGGATATTACCTCTTTTTGACACGCCTCTTTGAATCCTCCACTTAGGGCACTAAGATTGGTCTTTGAAGAAGACCAGGATATCTAAGATGATTCTAGGAAAGTGTAGAAGTGGTTTTTTCAGGGGTTTTCCGAGATTTATTGCTCAAAGTGTTGTGAAGAGGGGAGGGAGGAGGTGCCCTTTTATAAGGGAAGATAGGGGCACCTTAGGAAAATCTCAAAATATTATTTTATATTAAAGTCACATTCGGTTTATAATGGTTCCAAAGGGACTTATTTCGAAGATAAAGTTCGGATTGGTAGAAATCATCTCATCCAATAGGTTTTAGACAAGTTTAGGATATTATTTTATCCTTATCAATTAGATTTAACTCTAAGTTAAATAATTTATCTTTTACCGTGTCTTTTTGTTTTCTTAAACTATATGGTTAATAAACTTACTATAACATGCCAAACGAACCCCAGGTTGTTTATTATTAATATATATATCCTTATCTATGTCATTTGATCGATCCTTATATTTTTAGGAATAATATAACAATTAATAATATAATATTTTTTTTAAAAACTATTTTATGTCAATTTTGACACTATTTGGTACATGATTTTTGTGAAACTCATAACATAATGATAAGTTCGAACCAAGTTAATTACATCAACACTAACATGTCATATTAATCTAGAAAATTAGTGGAATTCATAAAAAGTCTCAAATTACATATATTTGGGCATTTATAACATCAATTATGTTAATATTTTCTTAATAAGGTAATTACTACATCATCATTGAGTCATAAATAAATTACATTATATAAAGTCTAAAAATTATAAATAAAATACCATTATGTAGGAAATCGTTTTAGATTTCTATTGAATATTTATAATCGAATTTATCTTATGAATAACCCTATATTAAAAATGTTTTAGTTATTAAACTTTGATTTTAACTATTTTAACTCTTCTTTAAATAAAATAATATTAAATGTCGAAATCTAATCCAAGTGGACCTAAATGGTCATATTATATTAATAAGGTTGTTTTTGGTCGAATTACACTTATCCAATAGAATTAGGACATCTGTTAGGGTAATAGTAATATCATTTTTACCATTAATTACCCTATTTACTATTAACTGCGACAAATAAATTTAAAAAGTAACTATTCACCAAAAATTATTTTCATCTCATTGAACAAAATTTTACTTATTGATATCAACCGTGTCTCACGGAATATTGAAATTCCATTCACAGAAGTGGTAAAATTATGTTTTATGAAAAATTCAGATTTTCTAACTACCACTTAGTGGTTTCACTATTCATCAACAATTGAAAGTTTTCATAAAAATACAAAAATTTCACTCTAGGATAATTTCAGTGTTCCGAATCCAAAAATGAAGTCCATTTTGAAAGATAAAATTTATAAAATTTCAAAAAGTGGTTATTACTATTTATAACTACTATTTTATATATCATATCATTGTTTAGTGAAACTCGGTATTGCGTACAACGCAAGCTATCGAGGAAGGTCGCGATTGCATGTAAAGCAAGCCAAGCTAGTGTTGTGTGTAGTGAAAGATTCCTTTGATGATTTATATAGCCTAAAAGGAAAATATTTCTCATAAAAATCTCGGGTGTTACAATAAATTCCTCAAATAGTCATCTATCAATATTATTCTATTTTTTCATTTCAATAATCAACTCTTAATGATCTCCTATATGATATAATTTGATATCAAGAAACCATTATGGATGGTAATCCCCTTTATCTATAATTTATTTGTTTACATCTGCATTAGATAAATTTAACGTCTAAATTTGTTTTTATTGTTTGTCATAACAATTTTTTAAAAAACATTTATCCTCTCCACTATTCAAATCATTAGGCTTGTCAATGAATGAACCATAACTTTTTTTGGTGGTAAATCAATGTCTAATCCTTTGTCTTTCTATTATGACCCCATTATCCTTGTTTTAAAATTATAATAGACTAACACAAAATTATTATTTTCAAAATGGCCATAAACTATCAAATTTATGTTTAATAAATAGTAGGTTATCCATGTTGATCATTTTCTCAAAACCCAATAACCTCATTTGGAATTATATCAAAATTTAACACTTATTGTTCTCCTTAATAAATAATCAAATAATGTGACAAAAAACTAGTACTAACCTTTCACATCACTCTTGATAGTCCAGAACATGTATCAAAGAATATTCCTGATAACAATTGGCTAGAAATCTGTTCGAAGGAATCAAAACATACATAATTGGGAATGATTTATCCCTATAATAGTATATTAATTTTCTCCATCCATTTGATTATCATTCATGAAAAAAATTTAATTCTCTAAATCAGACTTGTTAAATTAATTAGTCATTAAATTTAGTAGAACCAAGAAGGAATGTGAAAAAAAATTATTATCCAAAATATTAAACACATAAAAAATCCCAACATTAGTATGGTTAATATAATTTAAATGACCAATCCATTTCCGAAACGAAACAAGAGTGTTGTTTATGAATAGAGTTCTTACATTTGGTTGAAAAATAATTTATAACTAAACTATATGCCTAAAATAAATTATATTTTACCAATATCCATTTTTAAGTTGTTGAAACATTACTTTTCAACTCCAAAATACAGTAACTAGAAGATAGAGAAAACCCTTTATATCATTGTTTGACAGAATAAAAAATTTTAAATTATATGAGCTATTAGAAAATAATTCATAGTAGGTACCTCCCCACACAACATGAATAACCATTAAATGTATTTAAATTTCATTATAGTTTTAAATAAAACTATGAATATGTGATTTCTAAATTTAAATCAAAATAATTAATATAAAAAAAATACATTGAACCATCATTTCTAGGATAACCAAATTTTTACCTTTTATGAAAAAAAATTATATTTAATAATAATGTTTAACCATGGATTGGATATGATCTACCGTTAAATCACACATTGGAAAAAACCAATGTTTTTAGAAAGTTTTAATAAATCCAATCCTAGAGTAACATAAATAAATCATTATGAAAGGAATATGTAAACAGGTTATATTTTAATATAATAATATTTACTATTGTAAATTGTTAATGAAATTAAATTATACGTATGAAAAATTTCCCATTACCTTAATATAATCTCTAATATCATTATAGGATTATGAATTATTTTCACGAAATTTTATAAATATTAATTTCATTTAATATAATTTTGGATGATATATATTAACAACAGACTATGCATTAGGATAATATAAGAAAGATAATGTATGAAAATAGAGAGGTAAATAGAAAAAATAATGAATACATTTCCATATGAATTATATAGTGAACTAAATTAATATATAACTAACATAATTGAAAATAACACATGGCTGATCAGTTCAAAGGATAATTGGAGGCTATGTACATTGATCTTTGTAGTTTCATGTCATATCATCTTGGTAGTGTGCCATCATTCCCAATCTTTGTACCCATAATTAATATGATGATGAAATACAATGTTAATGAATTATAATTAAATATCATGGGACAAGGTAATGATATCTTTCTTAACATACCCTAGAATAGTCAATCATGTATCCTATGGTAGTAAGAGTCTTAGTTTGTCACTAATATACATATGAA
The DNA here is from genome assembly GCA_963277665.1 of Viscum album. Taxonomy (NCBI): domain Eukaryota; kingdom Viridiplantae; phylum Streptophyta; class Magnoliopsida; order Santalales; family Viscaceae; genus Viscum; species Viscum album. The sequence continues at coordinate 1,204,584,860 of OY728127.1, read as the reverse complement.
TTACTATAATGACATAAAAAGAAAAAGTTAAATAAAATATGATATACAATAATATAACAATATATCAAATACAAATTCATAAACAATAAAAACACCATTACCTAAAATAATATATTAAAATAAAAAATATTTATAATTATGTCAATGATATATCAATAATAATTATCCTTTATCACCATTCCTTTTCAAAAAAAAACCTTCACTTCAGAATCGATATCAAAGGGAGATGATAATAAGGTCGTATGACAAATAATTATCAATATTGATTTTAAATCACAATTAATTGGGTCTTATCATAGTAAAAATGATTAGGATCCTGAAATTCTCCTTTCATAAGAGAACAAATATTTTTCAAAACATGGATGATGTCACAATGGTGATAATTGTGATAATGAAATAGATCAAATCTAGTTTATTAATATATATTTTTAATCTATGAAGGGATTTGTAAACATTGATGATAAATTGTTATAGTTTATAATTGAAAATATCATAAGAGCATTGATGAATTCATAAAAATCCAATGTTATAATTTAATAAAAAACTTTTTTGGTTTCATAGGAATAAAAATAGGATACATTAGAATTGATAATTATTTTATCATATCCTAACAAACATTATAAAATACTATAAAAATCGTTTTAATCATTATGGACACTTATAATATAATTTATTTTAGTGGAAAAAAATGGTTATATACATTCTCCCACACATGAATAAAATAATAATGGTATCCTCATTGATCCTGTAACATCCCAATTAAATAAAAAATATAATATTTTCATTTATATTAATATTTTTTAATTAATAATTAATTTTACTTTAAAAGGGATTCCATGTTTGATGGAATACTAGATACACAACAATGCGTTTCTTTGAATTCTTACGTTGCCCACAACGTTGAGTTATACTGAAAAGTAATAATATAATATTATAATTTTCAATGGTAGTTTTGGAATAACTGTTGTATTTGTGGAAATGAATATAACTAAACATATTATGATTACACATGGTAACTAAATTTTTTTACACCTAGAAAATAAATTTTCTCGGCTTAAAATGTGAATGCTTCCAATTTTAAGGAAAACAACTCTAATATTCTTTAAAAGGTTTATTTACCACCTTTTAAAAGATATCCCTTTTTAATTCCTGATTTTTGTCACATTTATATGTTTCATTGGACAAAATAAACATCTTCTTTAGAATCAATACATTAAAATTTACTTTGGGTGAAATTTTTGTATTTTTAGGATAATGTTCATTTTTTAATGAATAATGAAAAACACTGTATTTTAATTCAAAACTGTCTTTTAATATAATTAATTAATATGGTTAAATAATATTTTTATTTTGTTTTAATGTTTTCTTAGTTTATATTTTTTAAAATTAATCAAATTTTGGTCATTGGATGTAATTTCATTTTGAAATTGTACATAAAAAGTGTCAATCTTTTGATAGTTATTATTTTTTAAAATCACAATTTTTTTGAAAAATGTAATTAATTTAAATTAATTTCTCTAAATATAATGTTTTGAATTTTAAAAAATGGATTTTGTATATTGAATTTGGAGGTTCAAATTGTGTAAATAGTTATCTTTTTTAGACATTGTGTATATTTACATCAGTAAATATTATATTGTCCCCGGTTAAAGGATAATCTGGTATATAAGGGTGATAAATAATAGTATAATAATAATTAATTAACATAACATGTGTAAAAGTCCTATCGGAATATACATGTACGACTATTGGATTCATTAGGTCGAGTTTGGGACCCCATGGAGCCACTTATGAGTGATAATGACAGTTTATATTAATTAATTTAATGTAATAGAAAAATGACATAAACATATATATTTTAGTAAATAAATTTTTAAATGGGGTTATATAAGTTATATATTAAACTAAAATTATTCATTTTATAGTTAAAAATATTTTAACATCATTTATTTTATTTATATTTTTTAGTTATCAAATAAATAAAATTATTAATGTCTCAATGACGAAGCACTGTTCACCTTAGTAATGGATGAATTAAATAAATGAGATTATAAAATTTAAAAAACTATCCAAAACTGGTCCAATTATTATTGGATGATTTTATTTAGATAAATAGTCATCCTATCTTTGAAATTAACAAATTTTAGACATTTTGAAACTGAAAATAATTTTATAATAAAATAATATTTCAAACATTCTTAAAGAGAACCCCATTATAAAAGGACAACAACTTTAACCATTTAATCAAGCATCTCAAGCCCTTTTGATCATCCAATAACAAGCCAATTAATCTCCCTACATCCCTATATTCTTCCTAGATGCCTTTCCTTAGCCCGAAGTCACTTCAAAGAGTCAATTACTTTCAAACCAAAAGGAGTTACCTAATTTAAATGTAACATATTCTCTTAAGTTCAATTCTTTTATTTTTGTTCTCCAACCCCCTAAACTCTATATATTACCTTATTTTATATAACACCAGTATTCTTAATATAATTGGTTGTTTTTATTAGATGTATTAAAACTAAATTTATGCACACCTCCATCTAATGGATGCGAACATATAGTTTCTGTGTATGGCCATCTACTATCTCACAAAAAGATGATTGTTCAATTATCTCCCACCGCCTATCAAGATATCAATTATGATAGAACTAAATTTATGTGTGATATATATATTATATTTATATTGTCTCTATACTTCAGTAATTTTCATTTATAGCCTACCATTATGGTTACATAATGGGTAAATAAGATAATTTCATTTGAGGAGGTGTGGAATTCCTCCCCCTTAAAGTGATATGAATAGTTCATGCCATAAATGGAATGTGTAAAGGAGGTAGATATTGAAATTATATATGATATTATATTGTAATTATAATATTCATATGTATCATTATGTTTTAATTCCATTAAAATATGTAATAGAAATGAATGTAGCGTTAATGTGTACGTACAATTTACCGTCTCCAAGAATGATGCATTTCATTTAATAGATCCAAATGATATGTAATATTATAAATTAACAAATATATATATATAATGGATATATATGATATATATGATATTTAAATCAAGAATATCATTTTGTGGATAATGGACATTTGACAACATGGACAACTTTTAATTATTGGATGAACATTTTTGAATCAAATTCAAAATATCGACTAAAAAACTATTATTAACATTAATTATTATGTAATGTTTATAACATGGAATTAAGTGATATAAATGGAATAATAAACAGGAAAATTTTTATGAATAAAGTATAAATTAACATTAGTTTATTATTATGTAGATTAAATAATTAACTGGTCAAGACAGACACAAGGAAAGGGACTTCATCTCAATCTCTTTTCATTGAGGCATATTTTGATTTATACACGACATTCTATTATACGGTGTATAAAACCCTTTGAATTTCCATTTCATTCAAATTGGATTTTTTTTCTATGTAGTGTTTTACTGAATGAAAAAGGAATGTATTTTTCTAACGTATGTGGTGAAAACAAATTTTCCGCCGCTATGAGCGTTATTTTATTTTTGGCTTCCTTACAAGATGTTATGTTTTTAAATGGAAAATAAATATCATATACTCTTTTATTTATTTTGTAATAGAAAATGGTTTTGATAATGGATTTATTATTTCAATACATTTAAATTATATGTTGTGATTACAATGTGGAAATGTTATCATTTCTTTATATTTGTTTTATGTGTTATGAATATGTTATGGTTCGTGGGAATTATTTACGTATATGGGGGGTTCTGTGATAATCCTATGAAGGGTGAGCCCGAGATAATTTCCAACACATTGGGTAATGTGATGGAGGTAAATTTAAATGTTTCTAATAAGAGATTTAGGGAATATACTCTGATGGGTATTCCAAATGTAACTCCCAAAGTAGTCGTGAAATCTACAACGTTAGTATGTTACAGATGCCACAAGTTACCTTTATGATTTATGATTTCCTTTTTTTATCCATAAATATTAGATCTTGTGTGGTATGTTAAAGATAGGAAAGTATGATTTCATTGTCTTATATGTATTAATGGACTACTGTTTTCTTTCCTTGTTTTATAACCCTTATTAAGAATTTTATACCCATCCCACATATTGTTTAATTTTTTTTCATAGGATATAAAGATGATATGGGTCAAGTTTGGGATCATGGAAAAGTCATGCTGTCTAAAAAATGTAATTAGAAATGATGATTTTTTCAAGATTTTTTATTTTATGAAAAAATGGAAACCGAGTAGAAGTGTCTACTTTGTAATTTCTGAGATGTAATGTAATTGTTATGGACCAAATCTCTGAAATTCTAAACCTCAAAAGTTCCTTAATGTAATTTATTATCATAATTCAATATTATATATTTTTCAAGGCTAGGGCCTTGTAGTTGGTATTATAGGTCAGTTTAGATAACATTATGAGTTAGGGTATTGTTAAATTAATATCCATAAATTAATTAATGTTAAGAATGAAATGATATATCATTTAAATATTTCCATGTGGCTTCGGAAATGATATTTCTGTTTTCGTAATGGTTTTTTGTAGAGGAAAGAGGGAAGCTGTGCTAGGAAGGCACACAGTTTAACATGAACTTCCAAATATGCATCCATAGATGGTTGGAATCTGATTGAACAGTTTTTTGGTGTAATGGCTCGGTTGAATCAGCTAATAAATGGTGATTGTTTTTATTGATGATATTTTGGTTTATTCCAAAAGTAAATAGGAACATCAAAGTCATTTAAGGGTTGTCTTTCAAAACATTAAAGGAATGTAACTATATGGAAAATTATGCAAGTGTGAGTGTTGGTTACAACAAATTTATTTACATGGTCACATTATATCAAAAAATGAAAAATATTTGATCTATAAAAAACAAAATTTGTTGAAGAATGCCAAAGACCCAAAAATATTTCTGAGATCCATAGTTTTCTTTGTTTGGCACGTTATTACTAGAGATTTGTTGAACATTTTTCATGGTTATCTAGACCATTGGAGAAGTTAACTTGAAAAAGGTGTTATGATTATTCAGAAAAAATAATATCATGATTTTTTTCAGGAATTGAGAAGATAATTAATGAATGATCCAGTTTTGGAACTACTATCTAGAAATGGTAAGTTTGTTATCTACAATGATGCATCCTTGAAAGAAATTGATTATGTCCAAATGAATAATGATTAGGCAATTGAATATGTTTCACATTATTTGAATCCTCATGAGTTATACTAACCTACACATGATTTGGAATTACCTACTATTGTTTTTGCTTTAAAATTTTGGAAGCATCATCTTTATAGTGTTAAATGTGAAATATATACTTACGAAAAAAGAATGAATTATATATTAACATAGAAGGAAGTAATTATGAGACATAGCAGATTGCTAGAATTAATCAAGGATTATGATTTCATGATCCATTGTCATCCTGGAATGGCAAATAAAGTGGATGATGCATTGAGTCAATTTTTAATGCTAAATTATCCATGTTACAATTAAAACCAGATCCTTTGATTATAGATTTTTTTAAAATTGTCATAGAAGTTGTTAGTGCAGGAAATTTTACTATTTAGTTTAAGGTGTCAGTGAAATCATCTCTATCATATAGAATTAAGAATGTTCTTAAGAAAGACTATGAGTTATAGAAAAAGTTAGAGTTTGGTTACAAGGATATGTTTTCTGATTTTAACGTTGATAATTATTTTGTTTTTATGTTTGGGAAGATATTATGTGTTCCATGTGAATCATAGTTGAAGAAAGAGTTATTATGTGAAACTCATACTTATCTATTTTCACTTCATCCTGGAAGTACTAAGATGTACAGAGATCATTAGGATTCCTACTAGTTGGATGGAATGAAAAGAGATATTGATGACTTTACTATGAAGTGTTTGACTTTTCAATAGGTTAAAGTAATGTGGTTGTTACCGAAAGGGATGATTCAGCGTTTACTGGTTCTAGAGTGGAAATAGAAAAATATATCCATGGACTTTATTGTGGGATTACCAAATACATATCAAATTAACAAAGCAATCTGGGTTATTGTTGATCGATTGACTAAATATTCTCATTTTATTCATATTCGAGATACTTTTTCTTTAGATCAACATTCTAGGATGTATGTTAAATAGATAGTCAAGTTACATGGAGTTCCCCTCTTCATTTTATCTAATCGTGATCCTAGGTTCACTTATAACTATTGGAAATGCCTTTAGAAGTCATTGGGTACACAAATAAATTTTAGTACAACTTTTCATCCATAATCAAATGGGTAGCCAGAATGAAAAATTCATACTTTTGAAGATATGCTTTGTGATTTCTAAATGGATTACCAGGGATGCTGGTAAAAACATCTTTCTCTGGTTAATGTTTCTTATAAAAACAGTTTTAATTCTAGTATACATATTGATCTATATAAGGCATTATATGAAATACTATGTCGAACTGCAAAATTTTGGGATAAATAAGGTGACAGGAAACAGATGGGACCAAAATTGGTAAAAGAGATGGTAGAGAAAGTTCAGTTGATTGAGAATCACATGAGAAATGCTCCGAGCTGCCAGAAAGTTTTGCGAATAACTGGAGGAACGATCTTTTTTGAGGTAGGTGATCTTGTATTTCTCAAATTTTCTCCATGGAAAAGTGTGACGTGTTTTATTAAAAAGAGAAAGAAGAGTCCAATGTTTGTAGGACCCTATGAAATGCAGGAGAAAGCTGGATCAGTTGCCTATACAGTGTAAATTTTTCCAAATTTATCCCAGGTACACAATGTTTTTCATGTTTCCGTATTGATAAAGAATATGCCTAATCCGTATCATGTTTTTGAGTTCAGAGATAGTTCAGTTGGAAGAGAATCTCTCTCATGAGGAATAACCAGTCTGGATTCTTGACCGATGAGAGAAATTTTGTGGAATAAGGTAATTCATTTAGTAATGGTTTTGTGGAAAACCCATATGGTTGAAGTGGCAATGTGGAAATCTGAAATTACTATGAGGGATAAATACCCCCATTTATATGATAAGTCAATAAAATTGTGAGGATGCAATATTCAAAAGGTGGGAAGGATGTAACATCCCAGGTAAATCAAGGATATGATATATTCATCTTTATTAATATTTTTGAGATAAATATTATTTTTACATTAATGGGGATGCTATGATTGATAGTGTGTCTGATACAACACAAAAGATTTCTTTGAAATCTTCCATTTCCCACAACATTGAGTTTTCCTGAAAAATAATAATATAATATTATTATTTTGAATGGTAGTTAACGTATAGCCATTTTATTGGCGGGAATAAACTGAAATAACCATATTATGTTTACCCATGTTTATTAAATTTTTTTCAACTTATCCAATAAATTTTATATTCTTAAAATGTGAATGAATCCAATTTTAATCATAAAAACTATAATATTCTTTAAAGGCTGATTTACCACCTTTTGATGGTGAACCATTTTTTAATCTATTTTTATTACATTTAAATGTTCTATTTGATGAAATAAACTTCTTATTTAAAATAGGTACATCAACATTTACATAGGATGAATGTTTGGTATTTTTCTGATAATGTTCATTTTTTAATGAACAGTGAACAATACTGTATTTTAATTCAAAACTTTCTTTTAATCAAATTTAATAATATGGTTAAATTATTTTTAATTATTTTTAATTGTAATCAGATTATATTTTTAACAATTAATCCAATTTTTGTCATTTTATGTAATTTCTCCTTGAAATTGGACATAAACAAGTGTCATTGTTTTGATAGTTATTATTTCATTAAAACACGCTTTTTTTCGACAGGAATTAAATTTAAATTAATTTCTACCACTTATGTATTTTGAATTTCGAAAATTGGATTTCATATTTCTAATTAGGAGTTCCAAATTTTGTAAATAAGTAACATTTATTCTTAGTCATTATGAATATTTACTTCAGTAAATATTTTTTTACCATGGATAAATGGTAAATCTTGTTAATAAGGGAGAAAAGTAATATTATCATACTATTAAATTACCCTAACATGTGTCTAAATCCTATTGGATGATACAAGTCCGACCATGGGCATCCTTGGGTAGATTTTCGGACCCCATGTAGCCCTGTAGGTTTGATGATATATTATTTAATATAAAGTAAAGGAAAAAGGAAATAAACAAATATCTTTTAGTAAATAAATTTTTACATGGGGTTATATAAGTTATATCTTTGACTATAAATATTAATTTCAAGGATAGAAATATTTCATACCTTATGGTATTTTTTTTTAATTTTTATACATCAAATAAATAAAAATATTTATGACACAATGATGATGCAATGTTTACATTATTAATCGATAATTTAAATAAATGGGATTATAAAATTTAAAAAACTATCCAAAACCTATCCAATTATTACTGGATGATTTTATTTCAAACAAGAGTCACTACAAAAAAAACCGGGTTTAGCGGTGGTTCACAAAACTGCCGCTAAACGTTTTCGGTGAAAGGTTTCGCGGCGGTTTCTAATAAACCACCGCGAAACCCAATTTTTTTTTAAAAAACCATGACCCTTTCCCCCCACCCCTACCGCATTTCCCTTCCCCCACAAACCCTCTCCCCTCTTCCTCGATCCCCCCCGGCCCCGGTGACACCCACGCCCCTACGCCCTCCAGCGACCCCTGCACCACCCATGCCCCCCGCGCCCCCCGTGCCCCCTACGCCCTCCAGCGAACCCCGCACCCCCCCCTGGCGCCCCCCTCGACCCCCGGTGACCCCGGCGCCCCCCGCGCCCCCTGCGCCCTCCGGCGACCCCCGCACCCCCCGTGGCCTCTACCGACCCTCGCACCACCCGGTGCCCCCCGTGACCTCCTTCGATTTTGGTAAATTTTATTTATTTCTTGGTTCTTTGATTCGAATCATGAATTTGTTACACAATGTGAATCTATTTCAGGGTCCTCTACCAGATTTCTTTGCTTTGATCATTTGATTACTAGTGTTGTGGGCTGTCTTCCTTTGGGTACCTATAATATCATTCACTCTCTTTATCATTTATGTTATTGGTTTGGTAGTGTTGTGTGATATGGTTTCGATGGTTTCATAAATAATATGTGTTATCAATCAATCCATTATGTTTTTCCCTCATTTCTTTTCTATTTGAGGAATATCACCTTGTTTCCAATTTATGTTGTCAAAGGATCTTAGGTTCCTTATGTTTATAAGGTAGGTGTATCTATACAAGTGGTTTTAATTTAAAATTTCCTTATATTCTTAATGATTTCTTTGGCTTGTTTCATGAAATTTTATGGATTTAAATGGATTTTATGGAAAATATACATGTTTTTAAAGAGGTATTTCTTCAAAAATGGATTTTCTCACAAAAAGTGGTTGACTATATTCTTTAAAGGGTGGATTTGTTTTTAAAATTGGGTTTCAATCTTGAATTGGAAAGGATTTATTATTAAAATTGTTTTATTATATGTGATCATGGTTTCTAAGTAGATTTTGAAAAACATGTAACATTAGGTGTCCTTGGATGCATTGGAAATATACTACTCACTCTTTTTTAAGTAATTCCAGAATAAGTTTTATGAATCTTTTTTGTGTGTAATTCCACAAGAGGTTATATTAGTTGAATCCACCTTAATCATGAATTGAGGATTCTCTTTCATGTCTAGAACGTAAACCCATAGTTTGGATCCCAAATGGTGGGTTTTTTCATTGATGATTTGTTTATCACATGATGGTATTTTCATGGTTACTTGCTCACACAGTTATATTATAGTGTATATATGGTTGGGTTTTTCTATGACTACCTGATTTCTTTTATTCTTAACATATTCCTAGATTTTTTGTATATGGGTTTTTTATGAAAATCGAAGGATTATTTTAAAAAAGTTTTTTATTTTATGAAAAATATATATAAATTGGATTTATTTTAAAGATAGAGATATTGAATTTTTGATATTAGAACTTGTAATTTTCTCTTTCTATTTACTATCATTGTATAAAGATGGTTTGGTGGTGATAGATGGTCACATAGGGAGATGATAGTATTGACTATTTTATCTTTATGGTTTGACCTATTTAGATTGAATTTTTTATACTAATGGATGTTCATCTTTATTTTTTTTAATTTCGTTTCATAACATTATTTTCTAAAACAAGATACTACTTTAATGTCTCTTTATTACACATCTCCATGTATAAGACCCTCTTGGGAGACTAGCCTAGTTTTCCCTAGTCGGTTCATTATAAATTGATATCAAAAGGAATATTGATCCTGGAATGTTACGACACTTCCTAGTTTTGGTTTAGTGTCATTGGTAGACTAGATTTAGTAGCACAAGAATTTAGTTAATATGTGTGGGATGGTGCCTAGACATCTCACCTCCATGTATTAATTCATGTTATTATGGGTGGTTAGTTATTTTTGAGAATATTGTCACTTGGACTTTGTGGTTGATTGAATAAACTAGATTTGGTGTCTATTTTAAAAAAACTATTCCTTTCATATGTTTTATATTTCATTAATAGAATTCATAAATTCATAAAATTATTATTATTTTAAATCATTAATATGGATAATGGAAGTTGTTCTATGATTTAGGAATTTTGTTATGACTAAAGGGGTTTTCATCTTGTATTTGTTAGACGATTCCTACTAGAATATGTCTTATGAATCTAAGTGATGGATTTGTGAGACGGGTTTAATAGGAGAATCCCTTAGTGGTATCTTCTTTAGTGGAAGTTATAATATGCACTATTCATACTTTGGTTATGAAGGTATTAAAAACCCAGGAGGAGTAGTGGATCCTGAGTCATAATTTACTAACAAGAATCCACCTATCTTTCATAGTGATAATGGAATCTAGAAATATGAGGAGAGGATTGAGTAGAGTGTTAGGAGATTTAAATTTCTAAAGATTACCAAGGAATCTAAGGGGTGGGGGTCAACATATATTCATGATGGATTGGGAAGGAAATGGTGAGACTCAGTTGTGCATGCTATTTTTCATGGGGATCTTACGTGGGAATCCATCATGAAAATATATAAACTATAGTTTTATCCTAAAATGTTACATGTGGAAAAGACCTGATTCTTTCTAACATTATAAAAATGGGAATGTATTGTTATAGTGTATTCCACTAACTTTTCTAGGTTGGTTCATTTCAAAGTGGATATTATTACGAATGTTTAAATTAAATCTCTAAGGTTTGAGATTATGCCAAGTGTCTCCTAAGAAACCTGAGTGTGACATGGATTTTTATTTATAGTGACACTTAATTTTGATATACCTGCACACTATTGTTTGTTTTATATTCATGGACTAGATTATGCATTATAAACCATTATTGGTGGCCTACTTAATTTACCTCACACCATATTCAGTACATGGATTGGTACCCAGATAGTCTTCTTTGTCATAGGAAATACGACTTTGATATGGTTAGTTGTGTATGAAACCATTTAGAAACATCATTCCTCTTGGAGGACATCTATGATCAAGCCTAAACAATCACATAATGTCTCAGGATTAAAATTCATTATGATCAGTTTCGATCACACATCAATGGTGTGTTTTTTGAGGCAACATAAATGTGTGATCGAGAGTGTTATGATAAGTGTGTAACCCGATAGTATTATTGCTCCTCAATGAGGTGTTGACGCTGTCTCCTATTGAATAGACTTGTTCGGTTGGTCTGAAGTGGTAAATGTGATCAATGAATCATCTTTATTATATTATGCATACTTTATGATCAATGGTTTATCTTTATTATATTATGTTTCTGTAATCCTACTCTATCGTATATTTTTTGTAGGAACATTGTGATATACATGGATAAAAGCTGGATCACATTACCGAGGAACAAACCTCAATATGTTAGGGGTTTGAATGAGTTTTTATATTTTGAAATTTCTAATCGATCCGTTGAAGGGATAATAAGTGTCCATGTCCTAAATGTAAATTTATAACATGTTTGAAGAGAGACGAAGTTTATGAAAATTTAATACTGAAGCAATTCCCTGATCAATATTTGTGTTGGATTTGGCATGTAGAATCAAACAATACAGAAAGATTGAGGACTGATGTTAATCCACAGAATGAGGTTCCAAGTTTTTCGCCAATGGAAAATGAAATGAAAACCCTCATAAATGATGCATTCGTACCTGCAAGACACCACTATAAGCATCAAAACATATCAAAACAACCAGAATATGGTGCTATAATTTGAAAGGTGACATGTGATGTTTTTGAGACTGTAACACAAGCTGATCAAGATTGTAACATATCATTGGATCCTCCTCTTGATTCTGTGGAGCCAAATGTAAGGGAAATCTTCAGTGTGGAAAATGTGTTTCATGATTTAGTTGACGATGGAAATCAAGATTTGTATAGTGGGTGTTTGAAATATTCAAATCTTTCATTTCTGCTGAAGATGTACCGTATCAAATGTCTATGTGGAATTACAAATAAGTCAATGTCCATGTTATTGGAATTTATTCTGGATGCATTTCCTGAAGCAAAAATCCCAGAATCGTTTTATGAGATGAAAAAAGTTGTAAACAATCTTGGTCTGAATTATACAAAAATACATGCGTGTCCCAATGATTATATGCTTTACTGGGGAGAGGAATCAAGTAGACGGAATTGTAAGAAATGTTCTTCTTCTAGATGGCAGTCAAAGGGTGATGTTGGAAGTATGACTGAACATAATTTCATGGAGAAGAATAAAAGGAACACACCTGCAAAACTTTTTCATTACTTTCCTTTGAAGCCTCGATTGCAAAGATTATTCATGTCATCAAAAACTGCCGAACACATGAAGTGGCATTCTGTAGATAATAACAATGATGGGTTAATGAGACATTCACGAGATTCCCAATCGTGGAAGACATTTGATTCATTACATCCATATTTCTCAGCTGATCCTAGGAATGTTCGATTGGGATTGGTTGCCGATGGATTCAACCCATTTGGGACTTTGAGTACGAGTTATAACATTTGGCCAGTTGTTTTGATCCCTTATAATCTGCCTCCGTGGATGTGTATGCAACAAACATCTTTTATCGTTTCGATGATTATTCATGGAAAACAAATGCCTAGAAATGATATTGATGTATACCTGCGGCCTTTGATTGAATAATTGTAGGAGTTATGGAGAAACTGTGTTGAGACATTTGATGTTTCTTCAAAAACAATGTTCAAAATGCATACTGCTTTAATGTGGACCATTAGTGACTTCCCTGGGCATGGGAATTTATCTGGTTGGAACACTTATACGGGTTTGTCTTGTCCCATTTGTAACTTTGATTTCAAGCACAAACGGCTACCTCACAGTAGAAAATGGTGCTTCTCGTGCCATCGAAGATTTCATGATGCATCTCATAGATTTTGGCTAAACAAATAAAAATTTAATGGTTCCATTGATCGTAGACGACCTCCAATGCTGTTAACCTATTCTAAAATATTGAAACAGTTTGAAAATGTTAAAACAGAATTTGGGATGGTTCATCATTTGAATGATAGCGGAAAACGAGTGCGAAGTGCATCCTCAAGTGAAATCAGAACGCAACAACGGAAGAAAAAAAGTATATTCTTCAAACTTCTGTATTGGGAATTTAATTATTTTCACCACAATATTGATGTGATGCATATTGAGAAGAATTTATGTGATAATTTTATTTTCACATTACTTAACGAGCATGGAAATTTGAAGGATCATCTCAATGCTCGCAAAGACATACAAGTAATGAACATAAAACATGATCTCTGGAATGATGAGAATGAAAAGTATGCTCTAGTAATTTTTTCAATGAAAATTATGGATAAAGATACGTTCCTTATAATTTTAAAGAATGTGAAGGTATCTGCTGGGTATTCGAGTAACATCTCGAGGTGTGTTGACTTGAAGAATCGTAAGTTATATGGATTGAAAAGTCACGATTCACATGTTTTGTTACAACAGTTACTACCATTGGAATTGCGTACATTATTACCTGAAAAAGTTACTACTGTTGTACTCCAATTCTACACATTTTTTCAGGAAATTATGTGAGAAAGTTATACATCCATTTCAGCTTGAAAACCTACAGGAGAGGTTTCTATTGACCCTTTGTGCAAAGGAGATGATATTTCCTCCATTGTTTTTTACTGTCATGATGCATTTGACTGTGCATTTGCTTGATGAAGCTAAATTAGGAGGCCTCATTCATTATCGATGGATGTATCCAATTGAGAGGTATTTTATTTATATGTTTCCAGCTAAGTAAAAAAAATTTGGCATTTAAATAAATGCATAATATTATTATTTTTTTCACAGATATCTTGGGCATTTGAAAGCATACGTGAGGAATAAAGCTCAATCAGAAGGCTCTATTGCTGAAGGCTATTTGGCCGAGGAGTGTCTCACCTTTTGTTCCAGATATTTGGATGATATTGAGACAAGATTTAATCAAGTAGGACGTGTTGACGACACATCAACTCAATCTCAAATGCATCAGAAATCAAAAATATTTCCTGCTATTGGCCGATCAGTTGGGAGGACCTCACATGTGACACTGACAGAATTGGAATTATTACAGGCACATAGATATGTTCTGCTGAATAGTGAAATGGTAGATCCATTTATTGAAGAGTTGAGGATACAAACAAAGAGACGAATGAGAGGCCGAACATGAAATGAAAAAGATATAATGAAAGCTGTGAATAAAGAGCTGGTAGAATGGATTGCACGATGTGTAAGTTTATAAATATTGCAATAAATACGAATATTAGTTTGACACATACAATTTGAAAATCATTTAAATTATATTTTTTTTTCAGATCATGAATACCGATACTTGAGCAGACTTGTCAGAAGATTTGAATTTTCTTGCTAGAGGTCCTATAAAACAAGTTAGAATGTTCGACGCTTATAATGTGAATGGTTTTAGATTTCATACAGTCGATCGAGAAGTGGGTTTGAAAACACAGAATAATGGTATATTTACATTTGCTGAAGTGGAATACTATGGAAAGATGGATGATATTATTGAATTAAACTACCACGGGCATTTTTCTGTTGTTTTATTCAAATGCAAATGGGTCGATATTATCTGAGGTGTTAAAAGAGATTCCTTGCAATTTACTTCTGTAAACATCTCTCGCTTAGTGGATGTTGGTGATCGTGAACTACATGATCCATATATCATAGTATCGCAGGAAAAAATGGTATATTATGTGAATGATGTTGTGGATGAAGGGGGGAGTGTAGTTACTCACGTAATACAAAGAGATTTGTATGATATGGGTGATGAAGTGGAAGATTTGACCTCTTCAATTGAATTTCATCAACAACAGGAAGCAGAATTATTTGTCCATCATGATATTGAAAATATTTGTCTATCAAGGATGAATGAAGTGGATGAAGAAATAGAGCAGGAAACCAACATGATTGAAGGGTAAAATGATTGTATGTACAATTATTTATTCATTCAGCAACCACTTGTTTCATTTTTGTAGAAATTTAAATTTTTTTCTGCATAATTTTTTTGAAATATATATTCTGAACTTAATTTTATTTGATTAAATGATAGGAATGCCAAGGAAGAAGCTGTACACCATTTCATCTACTTCTGTGGCAGATGACAATCTGTCTGTCCCCACGGCATCTGAGGCAGCAGCTGCCGACATCCCTACATCATCTCCCCCTACATTATCTCTGACACCATAAGTGGATGTCTCATTAGAGGATGATTCATCGCCTCCCCCTACAGGAGCCTCAGCAGTGGTGCAGTCACACGCCCCTTCCAGTTCATCACAGACATTCTGGAGGGTCAAAGTCATAGGTACAAATTTTAATTAAATAAATTTATTGCATTTTGTTTATAGTAATTGTTTTCTCATTGTAGATGAAAAAAATTCAACCATGGAAAAACACATAAAATGTTCTGATGTTTGAAACATGAATGGCGATAAGATAGTGGTGCCATTTGATTCTTATGGGGTCCCGACTGATGAAGCCGCAGGTTTACTTGGTCAGATTATAGGTCAGCTGGCAGCAGAGCCCATTTCCCTACCTATTTCATATGATGATTGGAGGCATATGCCTCCAAACTGAAAAAATGATGTTTTTGATTCCCAGATAAAGGTAATTTTATTACATTATGGTTTAATTGAATGTCATGTTACTAATATATTCAAAATGAATTTATGTATACAGATGTTCTTCCACTTTACCGTTGCTGATGTGATAGCACGGAAGTGGACATTGAAAAATCTTGGAAAAAATGGAAAGATTTCAAATGGAGGATGTGGTGTGATGTCAACGATACTTTGTTGACCGTGAAATAGATGTATGAGAAGCTACCCGGTGGGGTACCGAAAGAACAGTGGAATGTTTTTATCGATAGACATCGTGATGACAAGCGGTGGTATTGAAATATATATTATTATATTGTCCCCATTTTACATTTATACATGTACATGAAGAGGAGATAGACATTGAATACATTACTGTTAAATTGAATTTTATTTATTTTAGGATCTCTCAAAACAGAATATATCAAACCGGGCAAAGAAAGTTATCCTGCACACTGGAGGTTCAAAAATCATTTCTAGAAGCCGAATGTCATTGGTAATCATTTAATTAGTTTAAAAATTTATAAGACAATATTATCTATTTAACATATTTTATTTTTGATTTATCTTTGTTTAATGCTGTCATAGAGTTTAGGGCATGAATCATCATGAACAGAACTGTCGCTGGATGTTCATAAAAAAACAGATGGAAGTTTTGTTAATGAACCTGCTAGAGAAGTTGGGGTATGAAGTCAATTATTTATTATAATAACTTATTATCAGTTTTTACTGTGTTAATATATATTGATATTTTATTTATATGTAAAAATTAAATAAATATGGGATGCAAATCCTAGGCAATCCTATTCAGTCTCCCAGGATGACCCGGTTGGTAAAGTCCTTGGGAAGTAGCATCCTGGTAGAGTGCGCGGGATGGGTTTGGGACCCGTACCATCTGAGGTCTTTGGCAGACCATCAGGGATTTCAGCTACATATACTCTTTGTTATAGTCATTTCATACCTGAAGATGCTCAGAGGGAGATGTATTCTCTACGAAGCACTGTTCACCAGCAGGGGGATCAGATATCTTCTTTGCAGAAAGAGTTTCTTGAAATACGTCAACATATGAGCAGATATGCCCCTGGTGGTAGTGCATCGGCTAGTGGTGAGAAGGTAAATCACAAAACAAATCAAAATCATTTAGTTTGAAAACTTTTATTTCTTTTAATTTTAATTATAAATATGCAACAATATTTAATTTTCAATATAATGTTATTATAGGTGGTAACAGGTAGTGGAGATAAAGGTGGAGAGGGTGACGATGCAGCATCAGATGATGAGTAGTAGTATTATTGATGTGTTGAACAAGTATGAGAACAGTTGGTTTGTATATGTAACATGTATGGCACATAGTTGCCACCAAACATTTCTATGTCCTAACATTTTCTTGATTTCTCATGTTTCCTTCTATGCATTTTAATTATTTATGATGTTTCATTTTATGTCTTGATATCTCGAGTGTGGTATACATCATTCCATTTAGGCCTGTGTTTGAATTGGTAGTCGAGATTTTGGTTGACAAAAGAGTGATCTGTTTGTTATTTCTTGGGATGTATTGTAAATCTTTTCCACCATGATACCCTCACAGACCAACCACTCTTGATACACCATGATTTTTCAAGAATATAAAAATTTAACCCTATATAAGGGATTTATAGATTTATCCCCACCTTAAATTTAAAACCCTATAACTTGTACTTAATTTTAATCTTGTCTGACACATGCCATGTTGTAATAACTCTTTGTTATATCATCAAATGTTCCATACAACAAATTTACACAGTAGGGACACCCATACCCTTCTATGAAACTCAATCAATCACCTAATCCACCTCAAACACCTCTGATAATATCCAAAAACATCTCTTAGATATGTTCTAACTCTCATAATCCCAATTAAAGACCCAATTATGAAAATGTACATTACATTGTGAGAAAAAACTCAAACATACCATGATTTCACCAACCTGTAATGATTTATCTTTTTAAAAACTCCTCACCATAAAACTTCTATTCCTCAAAAAGTATTTTTGTGTATCACCTATGTATGAAAATGGTCACTAATCCCCAATACATAGTATAATTTTTGATCTCCTGTTCTTGGTCATGATGATACCACACCCAATGCTGTGGAATTTCCAAACACCTAACATCAAAAAAATCAACCCATATCACACATTTACCATACCATATATGATGTTCTCCCACTAATCTATGATATAGTACATCAAATAAATATGTGTCATTTGGTATCCCAATGCACTAACCATCTTGAGAAACCTGGCGTCCCTGCAATTGAACAAGCCCATAAATTAGGAAATCATCACATGAAACAACCATGGATTGATAATGTCCCCATGACCAAATTCCCAATAGTCACATTACATTCATCACTAAATCTCTCTATCAATGAGATCTATGAAAATCCAACAATTATTATAAACTACATGTTAACCATGTAAAACTACACCTAATAACTACCCAAATCCATACCTGAATGGCTAATCTTAGACTATACAACCAACATATCAATTATGCTGATAAAGAACTCACTCTCTTACTGACATGGAAATAGTGTTTCTTGGAACCCTCCCACAATACCTAAATTTAACCGTTATCAGAATAACACGAATCTAAGAATTTATACACTATATTAAAACACCTAATTTGCATCATTACAATAACATCCAAAAAATCATAGTTTAACTTAACTTATCCCCCAAATAACCATGTCAATTATTCATGTTAGACTTAACAAAACACAAGCACTACCCATGCTTTTACATTCACAATACCAAAAACAATGATATTACTAACTGAATATATAACGACCCATACTTTACATACATTGTTAATCCTTCAAAATTGAAGCACAATTATTACAACATATGACAAAACCACAAAGGACCGTATAGTTATAGTGTCTTTAGAAAATGGGAAACATAAACAACTGGTTCATAAATCTTCTACAGTGTCTCCCATTTATTTCATCATATCTAGGGTCCCTTTTAGAATATTCTACTTAATATCCATCTTCCTGACCTGGGGAAAAGAAAACATACAAAAAAGGGTGATCTCAAATGCTCAGTAAGGGCAAATAAAGGAAATAAAAATCATATCATATCTTCTTGAAAATCATAACCTGCAAAAGAGATCATAATATCTTAACATCGAATAAATCATAGAAGTGAAAATGAGATCCCCATAATCATAACATAAAACTTGAAACTTTGTGTCATGCACACATAATCATGGAAAATCATTTCTTGTTAGTCATGACACATTGCCAAGACTATCTTAGCGGACAAAGTACATTTCTGAACCGAGTTCACTCCTCGTTTCAGTCCTGTATCACTGAACCGAAAAAACCTTTCGTTCCAGCCATGTCTATCTCATGAGATATAAATATTTACCCATTGCATTGGAGGGGGATATAGGTCCCACCCATCTTATAACGAATTCTTTCTTATGTTTGCCACATAATCATAAATCATACATCATCGCATAACACATATAACAAAAATGGGATTCTTGAAACATCATGACATCATAAAACAACTCATATAAGGTAAATGACTTCATAAAAATAATTCCCTCAAAACATAATCAAATCAATGTAATAATAGGGATAAAAACAGAACCCTATATTATCTTATATGTAAAATAATTTTGATAAAACATTTGAACTCCATTCTTGAGGAAAATATCCTTTCTACATCAAAAACACTTTTCTTTTCTTAACATGTCATACAATTATAAACTAAAAGAAGTTGATTAAAAATAAACTTGAAAACATATAAAGAAAAATTCTTGGAAATAATGTTTTAAAAATCCATTTCTTGTCGTATAAGTTAAAAAAACATTCTTCGTACTTTTGTCCGAAAAGTCAAAAAGTACCTCGTACGAAAAATGACAAAATATTCCTTTCATATTCTTTACTAAAAACACACCAAAGGGTAAAATTGGATTTAACAATTTGTAGGTGGATGGAATTAACATTTCATATTCAGGAAACATGGATGTGGATGATAAAATACACCCCAGTAAATACTAAAGTATAAACAATCTCGGATAAAAATGAGATTGTTATATTTCCCTTACCTTAGGTCCGATTTGCTTTGTACATGTCCGAAGATCCTCTACAATGGTTTAAATAATGTTATTAACTTATTATATAATCATACATATTGATATGATATCATATATGGTCATATTCTTAGATTATTATTAGTAATATTTCATTGTTACTTGTTACTCGGGTCTTTATTGCCTTTTGTACTTATGCGTGTTTTGCTGAATAAATTCTTATTCTTCTTTTAAGGTTATAGATACCTTATATCAGAATGGTATTAGTGTAACATATATCATATTTATTCATTCAATTCATTTATATAATTACTATGTAATGATGATAGTGTAGAACGAGTCGCATCACATCGTGGAGACGGTATTCCGTACGTACGCATCAGCGATGATATTGTTCCCATGATCATGGAATTGTATTTAAGTGTATTTATACTATTTCAGTATCAATATCACTTTATAATAATCATATATAGTTACTCATTACACCATTATACCCATCCTTGTAAGGTGATGGTGGAAAATAGATTACACCACGACGTGGAGATGGTATTTCGTACGTACGCACGCGCGGTGATTTCATTTTTTCGTAGGATAGATAGAAGGTGAATTAGGGTTGTTTCATATTTATAATAACATATCAGTATGTAAGTAATACTGATGTTATTACTTTATCCTGAAACAACTAAAGAAGAAGAAGTTGAAGAAGAAAGAAATTGAAAAGATCGGTAATGAATATTAACTTTTCTTTGAAACGCCTCTTTGAATCCTTCACTTAAGGAACTACGATTGGTCTTTAAAGAAGACCAGGACCTATAGGATTATTCTAGGTAAGTGGATAAGGGATTTTGGCAGGGTTTGGACGAGCTTGAGTGCTCAAATTGGTGTGAATAGGAGGGGGAGGAGGAGGTGCCCTTTTATAAGGGAGGAGAGGGGCACCTTAGGAATATCTCAAAATATTATTTTATATTAAAGCCAAAATCGGTTTATAATGGTTACAAAGGGTCTTATTTCGAAGGTAAAGTGGGGATGGGTCGAAATACTATCAACCAATAGGATTTAGACAAGTTTAGGTTATTATTTTAACCTTATCAATTAGATTTAACTCTAAGTTAAATAATTTAACTTTTACCGTGTCTTTTTGTTTTCTTACACTATATGGTTAATACACTTACTATAACATGCCAAACGAACCCCAAGTTGTTTATTATTAATATATATATCCTTATCTATGTAATTTGGTCGAGCCATAGATTTTTAGGAATAATATAACAATTAATAATGTAATATTTTATTTAAAAACTATTTTGTGTCAATTTTGTCACTATTTGATATATGATTTTTGTGAAAGTCATAAGAGAATTATATGTTCTAACCAAGTTGATTAAATCGACACTAATATATCATAGTAACCTAGAAAATTATTGGAATTCATAAAAAGTCTCAAATTACATTTATTTGGGCATTTATAACATCAATTATGTTAACATTTCCTTAAAAGGGTAATTACTGCATCATCATTGTGTCATAAATAAATAAATTTATTTAAAGTATAAAAATTATAAATAAAATATCATTATGTAGTAAATCTTCTTATATTTCTAATGAATATTTATAATCGAATTTATCTTATGTATAAACCCATATTAAAAATGTTTTAGTTATTAAACTTTGATTTTAACTATTTTAACTATTCATTAAATAAAATAATATTAAATGTCATAATCTAATCCAAGTGGTCCTAAATAGTCACATTATATTCATAAGGTTGTTTTTGGTCGAATTACACTTATCCAAGAGAATTAGGACATGTTTTAGGTTAATAGTAATATCATATTTACCCTTAGTTACCCTGTTTACTATTAACTGCGGTAAAAAAAGTAAAAAGTTACTATTCACCAAAAAATTATTTTTATCTCATTGAACCAAATTTTACTTACTGATATCAACCATGTCTGTCGGATTTTCGAAATTTAATTCACAGAAGCGGTAAAATTAGGTTTTATGCAAAATTTAGTTTTTAACCTACCACTTAGTGGTTTCACTATTCATCAAAAATTGAAAGTTTTCAGAAAAATACCAAAATTTCACCCTAGGCTAATTTCGGTATTCCGAATCCAAAAATGAATTTCATTTTGAAAAATAAAATTCAAAAAAAGTGGTTATTACTATTAATAATGGCTAGTTTTAATAATATTTTAATAGTATATCGTTGTTTAGTGAAACTCGGTATTGCGTACGGCGCAAGCTATCGAGGAAGGTCGCGATTGCGTGTAAAGTAATTCAAGCTAGTGTGTAGTGAATGTTTTCTTTGATGATATATATATAACATAAAAACAAAATATTACTCATAAAAATCTCGGGTGTTACATTCTACCCTCCTTAAAAAGAAATTCGCCCTCGAAATTCGTCACTTTGTAACAAACAGATGAGGATACTTCTCCCTCATCATATCCTCAAGCTCCCATGTAGCTTCTTCAAGTTGGTGGTTCCTCCATAAAACTTTCACCAAGAGAGTGGTCTTGTTTCGTAGGACTTTTTCGCTACGATCCAGAATCTCTATCGGTTGTTCTTCATAAGAAAGATCTTGCTCCAGCGATACAACTTCTGAGCTGAGTACATGTGAAGGATCAGGTATGTACTTTCTCAGGAGAGATACATGGAACACATCGTGAACTTGAGAGAGATTCTGTGGAAGCACCAATTGGTAAGCTACCATTCCAACATGATCCAGTATTTAGAAAGGACTGATATATCTAGGGCTCAACTTCCCCTTCTTTCCAAATCTCATAACCCTCTTCCAGGGAGATATTCGTAAGAACACTTTATCACCCACTTCAAACTCTAGGTCTTTTCTTCGATTGTCGGCATAACTTTTCTGTCGACTCTGAGCTGTTCTTATGTGTTGTTGAATAGATCTGACCTTTTCTGCCATTTCATCAATGAGATCAGGTCCTAATAGCTTTCTTTCCCCAACTTCATCCCAGAAAGTTGGAGTCCTGCATTTCTTTCCATAGAGAGCTTCATAAGGAGCAATCTGAATACTGGAGTGAAAGATATTATTATAAGAAAATTCCACCAAAGGTAGGTATTGATCCCAACCTCCTTTGAAATCCATAGAGCAAGATCTCAACATATCTTCTAGGGTTTGAATTGTTCTCTCAGACTGACCATCTGTCTGAGGATGATAAGCAGTGCTGAAACTCAACTCTGTATCCAGAGTATGCTGAAGACTTTGCCCGAAGTTTGAGGTAAATCTCGGATCCCGATCAGATATAATAGAAAGTGGCACTCCATGCAATCTTACCACTTCCTTTACATATATCCTGGCAAGCTGATCTAGAGAGAAATCCTCTCTAATAGCAATAAAGTGTGCAGACTTTGTAAGACGATCAACTATGACCTAGATAGCATTATTTTCTTTGGATGTTTTATGAAGTCCTGTGACAAATTCCATAGTGATATTTTCCAATTTCCATTCGGGTATGGGTAATGGTTGTAACATCACCTTAGACTTCTGTCTCTTAGCATTCACTTGTTGACAAACCAAGAATCGAGAGACATATTCAGCAACATCTCTTTTCATGCCCTCCCACCAGAAGTACTCTTTCAGGTCCCTATACATCTTCGTGCTTCCAGGATGAATAGAAAATGAATAAATATGAGCCTCATCCAGTAGCTCCTTCTTTAATTCAGGGATGGGAGGAACACAAACCCGATTCCCGAACTTTATTATCCCATCACAATCAAGGTTGAATTCAGGAACATTTCTCACCTTCTTTTGTAACTCGACATCTTCTTTATGTGCCTCTTTAATCTTCACATGTATAGATGGTTGAACATTCATTTGAGAAAGATAAGATTTTTCCCTTTCCATTATAATTCCAAGATCCATCCTTTGTAAATCCATAAATATTGGATCTTTCGTGATCCTCATCATGGATAAACTAGCATGGTCTTGTCGACTTAATGAATCTGCCACCTTGTTTGCTTTCCCAGGGTGATAATGGATTGAGCAGTCATAATCCTTAATCAGCTCCAACCATCTTCTTTGACGGATATTCAGATCCTTTTGTGTGAAAATATACTTTAAACTTTTATGATCAGTATAAATATCACACCTTTCACCATAAAGGTAATGCCTCCAAATCTTTAATGAAAATATTACTACAGCTAACTCCAAATCATGAGTTGGGTAATTTTTCTCATGTATTTTTAACTGTCGCGAGGCATAAGCTATCACCATATCATTTTTCATAAGAACACACCCCAATCCCTTCTTGGATGCATCACTGTAGATCACAAACCTTTCTACACTACAAGGCAGTGTGAGCACAGGTGCACTGGATAACCTTCTTTTCAACTCCTTGAAATTCTCTTCACATTCCTCTGTCCAAACAAACTTAACTCCTTTCCGAGTTAACTTGGTGAGTGGATTAGATAATCATGAAAAATCTTTCACAAAACGTCGATAATATCTAGCCAAACCAAGAAAACATCAGATCTCAGTTACTATTGTTGGTCTCGACCATCTTTCGATAACCTCTGTTTTTGCTGGATCCACAGATATCCCCTCTTTTGAGATTATGTGACCCAAAAATGCAACTTTTTGAAGCCAAAATTAACACTTGGTAAATTTGGCATAAAGCTTCTCCTTTCTCATGGTCTTCAATATAATTCTCAAGTGATCTTCATGCTCTTCCTTGCTCTTTGAATAGACAAGAATATCGTCTATAAAGACTACCAAAAATTGATCAATATAGTCTCTAAAGACTCTATTCATTAGATCCATGGAGATAGAAGGGGCATTAGTAAGACCAAATGGCATCACTATAAATTCATAGTGTCCATACCTTGTACGGAAAGCCGTCTTTGGTATATCCTCCCTTTTGACCCTTAATTGATGATACCCTGAACGAAGATCAATCTTGGAAAATTATTGAACTCCACGTAGTTGGTCAAATAAGTCATCAATGCGTGGGAGAGGATATTTGTTCTTGATAGTGATCTTGTTAAGTTCTCGATAATCAATGCAGAGTCTCATTGATCCATATTTTTTCTTAACAAATAGAACAGGTGCTCCCCAAGGTGATGCACTAGGGAGTATGAATCCCTAATCAAGATTCTCTTGGAGTTTCTTCTTCAATTCCTGCAACTCAATTGGGGCCATTCTATAAGGTGTCTTTGAAATAGGCAAAGCACCCGGTACGAGTTCTATTGAAAACTCAACTTCACGATTTGGTGGAAGACCGGGTAATTCCTCCGGAAAGACATCATAAAACTCCCGTACGATGGGAATATTCTTAATTGTGAGTTTCTCACCAACAATTTGAGATAAATAACCTTCATTTAGTGGAATCAAAACCCATAAAATGGAAGAAATTTCCACTGGAAGGTTATGTTCATCCTTGCATTGATAGACGATCATAGATTGATCTGGAATATGAAATGTGACTTCCCTTCATTGGCAATTGATATGAGCTCCGCATAAAGAAATCCAATCCATGCCAAGAATCACATCGAATTCCACTAAAGGAAGGATCACAAGATTTCCAGGAAGCACTTTCCCACAAACTTAAATTGGAAAAGAATTATAAACTTTTGATGCGATTGATGTGCCATTAGGTGTTGTCATAGCTAACTCAACATCTAATTGTTGAGGTAATACTGTGATACCCTTAGAAAATTCTTCAGAAATAAAAGATTGGGTGGATCCAGAATCAAATAAAACATTTTCTACATTAGAGTGGATGGTATATGTACCTTTCACAACTTCTTTATCTTACTCCACATCGCTGATAGAAATTGCATGTGACTTTCCTTTGTCTTTAGCCTTAAGAGTTTATTGATGTCGACCATCATCATCAACCCTTGGATTTGGGCATTGATTGGCATAATACCCCATATCCTTGCACTTGAAACATTGAAGTGTAGTAGGTTCATTCTGTGTATCCCTTCCTTTATTTGCATCATTAGACATCTTTTTCCCATTATCGCGGCATTCAAATGCCCGATGACCTTCCTTTCCACATTTGAAACATTTACTTGTCCCTTTAAGACAACTCCCTCCATGTTTATTTCCACACTTTGAGCATAGGGGAAAGCTCATCTTCTTTTCAGTGTGCTCTTTATATTTTCCATTGAATTCCATTTTCCTCTTCTTATCAAACCCATATGACTGATGGGTTACTCCAATCTCCATCTCGACTTTGAGAGCACATCGAACGATTTCCTCGTAGCTATTGAAGTCCCTTATGGCTAATTCTCTTCGAAGACTTGGTTTTAAGTCACTAAAGAATCGATCGATCTTACTCTCAGGTTGGATAATAATACCAGAACTGTACCTTGGAAGTCTTGTAAAATTTGCTTCATAGGTACCAACAGATTCATCATCCCTTTGCTTCAGTTCAAGAAACTCTTTCTCCATCTTTGTTCGGAGAATACGAGGGAAGTTCTTATTGAAAAATAAGTTCTTGAAATCGTCCCATTCCATGGAATCAATTTCATCCCTTTGCCTCGTATTCTTAATAAGATTCCACCATTGATCAGCATCTCCTTCCAAACGATACACTGCTAGGATGACTTTATCATGTTCAGAACATTGAAGAACTGAAAATATCTTTTCAGTAGTACTAATCCATTGTTCAGCAACTAATGGATCAGTAGACCCGCTGAAAGAAGGGGGACACTTCCTCATGAAGGATTCAACAGAACTTTGCTCCTTCCTTTGCTCGTTTGGAAGTCCTGCATGATTCATAGCATGAGAAAGTTGTGTGAGCATGGATACAAGATTTTGCATTCCAGCTCCCATATCGTTTGGTTGCTCATGGGGACAATCATTGCATTGCCCATCGCATTCCAATTTAACACGGTTCCTTCAGGTTCCGGCCATTGACTAAAACCAAGAAGAATAGTGTGAGGAACACTAATTATAATAGGAAAACCACATAATTCAAGAATAAAATTTTCACGCTTAAGGTCATATCCTAGGTTATTCATGGCCATTTCTAAAACACTAATATTGTGTTCTATGCTTAGACTTATCCTTAGGGTTCTCACAAAGGCTTTCACATCCTAGTTTCCAAAGGTTGACTATACCTTTCCTCTGATACCAACTATGAAGACCCATACTTTACATACATTGTTAATACATCAAAATTGAAGCACACTTATTACAACATATGACAAAACCACAAAGGACCATATAGGTATAGTGTCTTTAGAAACTGGGAAACATAAACAACTAGTTCATAAATATTCTACAGTGTCTCACATTTATTTCATCATATCTAAGGTCCCTTTTAGCATATTCTACTTAATATCCATCTTCCTGGCCTGGGGAAAAGAAAACATTCAAAAAAGGGTGAGCTCAAATGCTCAGCAAGTTCAAATAAAGGAAATAAAAATCATATCATATTATCTTGAGAATCATAACCTACAAAAGAGATCATAATATCTTAACATGGAATAAATCATAGAAGTGAAAATGAAATCCCCATAATCATAACATAAAACTTGAAACTTTGTGGCATGCACACATAATCATGGAAAATCATTTCTTGTTAGTCATGACTCATTGCCAAGACTATCTTAGCGGACACAGTCCATTTCTGAACCGAGTTCACTCCTCGTTTCAGTCCTGTATCACTGAACCGAAATAACCTTCCGTTCCAGCCATGTCTATCTCATGAGATATAAATCTTTACCCAATGCATTTGAGGGAGATATAGGTCCCACCCATCTTATAATGAATTCTTTCTTATGTGTTCCATATAATCATAAATCATACATCAACGCATAACACATATAACAAAAATGGGATTCTTGAAACATCATGACATCATAAAACAAATCATATAAGGTAAATGACTTCATAAAAATAATTCCCTCAAAACATAATCAAATCAATGTAATAATAGGGATAAAAACATAACCCTATATTATCTTAGATGGAAAATAATTTTGATAAAACATTTGAACTCCATTCTTGAGGAAAATATCCTTTCTACTTCAAAAACACTTTTCTTTTCTTAACATGTCATACAATTATAAACTAAAAGAAGTTGAATAAAAATAAACATGAAAACTTATAAAAGAATATTCTTGGAAATAATGTTTTAAAAATCCATTTCTTGCCGTATAAGTTAAAAAAACATTCTTCGTACTTTTGTCAGAAAAGTCAAAAAGTACCTCGTACGAAAAATGACAAAATATTCCTTTCATATTCTTTACTAAAAACTCACCGAAGGGTAAAATTGGATTTAAACATTTGTAGGTGGATGGAAATAATATTTAATATTCAGGAAACATGGATGTGGATGATAAAATACACCCCAGTAAATAGTAAAGTATAAACAATCTCAGATAAAAATGAGATTGTGATATTTCCCTTACCTTAGGTCCGATTTGCTTTGTACGTGTCCGAAGCTCCTGTATAATGGTTTAAATAATGTTATTGACTTATTCCATAATCATACATATTGATATGATATCATATATGGTCATATTCTTAGCTTCTTATTAGTAATATTTCATTGTTACTTGTTACTCGGGTCTTTATTGCCTTTTGTTCTTATGCATGTTTTTCTGAATAAATTCTTATTCTTCTTTTAAGGTTATAGATACCTTATATCAGAATGGTATTAGTGTAACATATATCATATTTATTCATTCAATTCATTTATATAATTACTATGTAACGATGATCATGTAGAACGAGTCGCATCACATCGTGGAGACGGTATTCCGTACATACGCATGATCGATGATATTGTTCCCATGATCGTGGAATTGTATTTAAGTGTATTTATAATATTTCAGTATCAATATCACTTTATAATAATCATATATAGTTACTCATTTCACCATTATACCCATCCTTGTAAGGTGATGGTGGAAAATAGATTACACCACGGCGTGGAGACGGTATTCCGTACGTACGCACTTGCGGTGATTTCATTTTTCCGTAGGATGGATAGAAGGTGAATTAGGGTTGTTTCATATTTATAATAACATATCAGTATGTAAGTAATACTGATGTTATTACTTTATCATGAAACAACTAAAGAAGAAGAAGTTGAAGAAGAAAGAAATTGAAAAGATCGGTAATGGATATTACCTTTTCTTTGAAACGCCTCTTTGAATCCTCCACTTAGGGAACTAAGATTGGTCTTTGAAGAATACCAGGACCTCTAGGATTACTCTAGGGAAGTGGAGAAGGGATTTTGATAGGGGTTGGCCTAGCTTGAGTGATCATATTGGTGTGAGGAGGAGGGGGAGGAGGTGCCCTTTTATAAGGGAGGAGAGGGGCACCTTAGGAATATCTCAAAATATTATTTTATATTAAAGTCAAAATAGGTTTATAATAGTTCCAAAGGGTCTTATTTCGATGGTAAAGTGGGGATGGATCTAAATAATATAAACCAATAGGATTTAGACAAGTTTAGGTTAATATTTTAACCTTATCAATTAGATTTAACTCTAAGTTAAATAATTTAACTTTTACCGTGTCTTTTTGTTTTCTTACACTATATTGTTAATACACATACTATAACATGCCAAACGAACCCCAAGTTGTTTATTATTAACATATATATCCTTATCTAAGTCATTTGGTCGAACCTTAGATTTTTAGGAATAAAATAACAATTAATAATATAATATTTTATTTAAAAACTATTTTGTGTCAATTTTGTCACTATTTGGAATATGATTTTTGTGAAAGTCATAAAAGAATTATATGTTCGAACCAAGTTGATTAAATCAACACTAATATATCATAGTAACCTAGAAAATTATTTTAATTCATAAAAAGTCTCAAATTACATTTATTTGGGCATTTATAACATCAATTATGTTAACATTTCCTTAAAAGGGTAATTACTGCATCATCGTTGTGTCATAAATAAATTAATTTATTTAAAGTATAAAAATTATAAATAAAATATAATTATGTAGTAAATCTTTTTATATTTCTAATGAATATTTATAATCGAATTTATCTTATGTATAATCTCATATTATAAATTTTGTAGTTATTAAACTTTGATTTTAACTATTTAACTATTCATTAAATAAAATAATATTAAATGTCATAATCTAATCCAAGTGGACCTAAATGGTCACATTATACTCATAAGGTTGTTTTTGGTCGAATTACACTTATCCAATAGAATTAGGACATGTGTTAGGGTAATAGTAATAACACATTTACCCTTAGTTACCCTATTTATTATTTACTACGGTAAAAAAAGTAAAAAGTTGCTATTCACCAAAAAATTATTTTTATCTCATTGAACCACATTTTACTTACTGATATCAACCGTGTCTGTCGGATTTTTGAAATTTCATTCACAGAAGTGGTAAAATTACGTTTTATGCAAAATTCAGTTTTTAACCTACCACTTAGTGGTTTCAGTATTCATCAAAAATTGAATGTTTTCAGAAAAATACCAAAATTTCACCCTCGGCTAATTTTGGTATTCCGAATCCAAAAATGAATTCCATTTTGAAAAATAAAATTCACAAAAAGTGGTTATTACTATTCATAACGGCTAGTTTTAATAATATTTTAATACCATATCATTTTTTAGTGAAACTCGGTATTGCGTACGACGCAAGCTATCGAGGAAGGTCACGATTGCGTGTAAAGTAAGTCAAGCTAGTGTGTAGTGAAAGATTTCATTGATGATATATATATAACATAAAAACAAAATATTACTCATAAAAATCTCGGGTGTTACAGAATATCAAACCACAATCCACCTATATACCATCATTATAGAACAAA
Source organism: Viscum album (assembly GCA_963277665.1). Lineage (NCBI taxonomy): Eukaryota > Viridiplantae > Streptophyta > Magnoliopsida > Santalales > Viscaceae > Viscum > Viscum album. The sequence goes on along the minus strand of OY728127.1, from coordinate 1,204,553,877 downwards.
GTGTCTAAACTTACTTTCATTTTTTAATGAACTCATAGACCTAGGATAAGTCCTCTCTTGGATTACATACATACATGAAAACCCTCATCAGGTGGAAATGAGAATCGCTATTTCACTTGATTAGAACACTCCAATCAACAATATCCCAAGATGCATCTCAATATTACTAGTCTCTCTCAACCCTAGTTCACATGTCACATCCTATATAGGATACAACCCATGGAGAAGCATCTATGAACACATATCAAATATCATGAGGAAAATAATAGGACAATATACCAACTCGAGGGTTATCATGCATATCACAAATCCCATACCCAATCCAACTATGAAATCTAGTTTACTAATCCTAACTAGAAATCGACACAACAAACTTCTCCTAAAGGATAAAGATCACATACATGAACATATATATTAATGACACTATCTTATGATAATAAGTATTGTGAAAAATCAATATCATTTGGTTTGGTTATGTATAATTCCACCAATAAGGTATTTAGGAAAACATTAGATAAGTTGTTGTTGAAATTTTAAAAAACTCAAACCTATTTTCTTTAACAAAGTCAATAAAAAAATCACACAAAAGAATTTTAATGTAATGTTTACCTAATTAACTAATATGATGCATGAAAATAAACTATATTTACACTCTAATCCATGTGGAAAACCATAGATCTAACAATCTAAAACACTATACTCAATAATTATTATCCCAATTGTATCAAAAGGAAAGAACATAAATCTAGACTCACTAGAAACATTGATTACATATCATGTAGGTGATGGACTTGAAAAGTACATAACATCCCTCATAATTTATGACTATTCGTATATCATATATGACATTTCTAAAATTGTGGGTGAAGTGAAATAAGGATATCACACCACATTTCAATATACAAACCTAGAAAACCAAACCCATTATCAAAAAAGATTACCATCTGACCTTAGGCACAAATTACCATACACCAGAGGTTACTGACTTGTAGTTAGGGTTAATTTTAAAACCATGGGGAGACTATTACGATCATGATTGCTTCCTAAGACACTATGGAGTGAGCATACCTACTTTATCCCATGAAATGTTGTCTATAAACATGTCAAAATAATAAGAACATGGCATGAAATCCCAAATAATGTCACAAAGAAATTCAATTTGAATAAAATAAATAGTCATCCTATGAGGCATAATTTTCAACATACATAACGCAGTACTCAAGTGGCATCATGTAAACCCTCCACAACACAAAAATATCAGAAGGAATGACATCCTAACTACCACAACAAAACTATATCATGATGCATCCCATCCAACCTGCAACATGATGACCATCTTGGGATGTATACATGAAACCCTTATCTCTTATCCAATGACATAACTCAAATCCTCAATAGGAATCATGTATAACCTACATGATCATAAACCATACTCTCTCAAGCACCATGAACTATTAGCATGTTGTCCAACCTAAAACACTCTCCAATTCACAAGTTACCCATTTTATATAGTAGGAATTAACAACCAACCCAAAACACACAACAAACCATAGTCATTTACCATCCATAATTTTCATGAAAACCCAACCCCAAATGTCCCTTTAGAGATTGTTTCCCTGAAAACAAACACATTCCCTAAGAACATCCAAAGTTGAAATGATCTCCCAAACCATACCATAACATTCATTCTATAACTACTCAAACATCCATCTTTGGAACGAGTTCTATACCCATATAAACATAATTTGTTCTATCCCATGACACAAATCCATTGTTAAAAAAACCCAACCCATATCACAATCCACACATGGATGTTATATCGGCCAACTTAGAGCATAACCAATTCCATATCATTACACATCACCACGGTTAGCATGATCACATAAATTGTATCAAAATTCATAACCATTTATTATACAGAGTATTAGTATCCATATAATATAAATCAACCCTTCTTAAAACACATAACAAATTAATGAAGCTAAAAACACATATACATCTTGGGGGTAACATGGATTGGTTACTCACCAAATTGTGATACATACCTTTCCTTAGGTTGGACTCCATAACATACAACCTATGCTCATATCCAATTTTTCAGTGAATACTACCATGTTATTATTTTATTATTATCCTTAGTGTTTAAAAGAGTAATACTCGGGAATTAATAGTGGTCAACTAAGCCATATCACATTATCTAAACAAAAGGGAATTATATCCTAGAAAAAAACATCAACCAGTCAATGGTATAAAAATTTTATTTGTTTGTATGGTGTCTCATGTTCAATATTCTGGTTTGATTTGTTTTTCAGGGCAGTGGTGTAGTAGAAGAAATTTTTTTTTCCAGGTCAGCATTTAACGGCAGTTTTAACCGCCGCTAATGCCTTACTGGTCAGCATTTAGCGGCAGTTTTAACTTCCGTTAAATGTATTATGTTTATATTTAGCGCCGGTTTTCACCACTGCGTTATAGGCGCATCAAACGCCCGAATATAGAGGTGGTTAGAACCGCCACGAATAAAAAACTATCAGCTACCCATAAAACCACCGCGAAATGGAGAAAACTGCCATGAAATGAGGCATCTATGACACTTTTCTTAAACCACTGTGAAATAGAGAAAACCTCCGCTAATAGATTGTCGACGCCCAGTTTAGCGGCGGTTTTTTTAAACCTCCGCTATATGAAAAAAAACCACCGCTAGGGGCCAGTTTTGTTGTAGCGAGTCTTCTTATATTTGAATTTAATAGTTTTTGGACCTTTTGAAACTGAAAATATGTTTATAATAAAATAATATTTTCAAACATTTATAAAGAGCCCCTCCTCCACCTTATTAAAGGACAAAACCTCTAACCCATTACTCACTCCTCTCATTTCTCTTGGTTCATCTGAACTCTTACCAATTAATCTCCAAACATCACTCTATTATTACATGAAGCTTTACTAAGGCATAAGGAACTTCAAAGAAGTCATTCAGATCAAAACAAAGGGAGTTAACTGATTTACATGTCTCATCTTCTTTTAAGTTCTCTTATTTTATATTACTTCTCCCACCACCTAATATCTAGTTATTACGATCTTTTATAAAAACACTAGTATGATCTATATACATGGTTTTTTTATGAGAATGATTCGAACTACAATTACACACAACTCCATCTAATGGATACCGACATATTGTTTCTATGTATGGTGAACTGCTGCATCACGAAACAATGATTGTTTGATTATCCCCTACCACATCTCATGGTGGAAATTATGATGGAAATGTATTTATGTGATATATATATTATATATATATATTTTCTCTATGCTTCAGTATTTTTCATTTATAGCAGAACATTATGGTTTCCATAATGGGTAGATACGATAATATCATTTGAGTAAGTGCGGACTGCCACCCCCTCAAAGTGATATGACTCGTTCATGCAAGACATGGAACATGTATAGGATGGAAGAAGAAAAAATATATATGATAATATAGTAGAATTATAATATATCTATGTATTATTATGTTTTCATTCCATTAAAATACAAAGTAGAAATGAAAGTAGCGTTCATAAGGATGTACAACTTACCATTTATGTGAACGGTGCATTTCATTTCTTATCTCCAAATTTTATGTACTATTTTAAATATATTTATTTAATTGATATATATTTTAAAAAATATACTAGATTTATATGATATATATGATATCTAAATCATGAATATCATTCTGGAGATAATGGACTTTTGACCACATCAACAACTTTTAATTATAGGTTGTTCATTTTGCACTGAAGTACCAAATATCGATAAAACAACCGTTATAAGAATAAATAATTATTTAATGTTTATAAAGATTTAAAAATGATATAAAAGGAATTTTAATCCTGAAAATGATGTTAAGTATGTATAAATTAACATTATTTTTTTATTAAAGAGATTTAAAAATGAACGGGTCAAGTCGGACACGATTTAATGGACATCATCTCAATGTCCTTTCATTAAGGAATATTTTGATTTATACACTACATTCTTTTATATGATGTATACAACCATTTTAATTTTCATTTTATTCAAAGGTAAACTTTTTATATGTAAAATTTTACTAAATGAAAAAGGGAATGTTTCTTTTTACCGTACATGGTGAAAATGGCTTTTCCGCCCCAGCGAGTGTTATTTGGTTTTTGGCTTCCTTAATAATCCATAATGTTTTTAAAATGTAAATAAATTCCATATATTCTTTTATGTATTTATTTTATTGAAAATGGGTTTGATAATGGATTGATTATTTCAATATATATAAATGATATATTGTGATTTCAATGTGGAAAATGTTATCTTTTCTTTATGTTTGTTTTATGTGTTATGAATATGTTATGGTTCTTTGAAATTGTTTATGTATACATGTGGTTCCATGATAAATATAGGGTGGGTGAGCCCGAGATGTCTCTCTAATTCATTGGGTAATTTGAAGGAGGTAAAAGTAAATTTTTCTCCTAAGAGATTTAGGGAATATACTGTGATGGGTATTCCAAATGTAACCCCCTATGTAGCTGTGAAAGCTACAACATAAGTATGGTATGGATGCCATAATTTACCTTTATGATTTATGATTTATGATTTCCATTTGTTATTCATTCATCATATGACCTTTTGTGTATGTTAATGATTGACAAGTTTGATTTCATTAAATTTAATGTATTAATGGACTAATGTTCTCTTTCCTTGTTTTATTTCCCTTACTCAGTTTTTATGCTCATACCATGTCTTTTTGAAATGTTTTTTAAAGGACATTAGGATGAATACTGTCAGGGTTGTTATTAAGGAAAATTCATGCCATCTAAAAAATATAACTAGACATGATTATTTTTATCAAGTGATTATATTTTATGAAATGAAATTGAAATTGTGTAAAAGTGACTAGTTTTTAATTTTTGAGATGTAATGAAATAGTTATGGCTTAATTATCTAAAAATATAATCCTAAAAATATCCTCAATGTGAATTACTAACTAAATTAACGATTTATTAATGTTCATGGCCAGGGACCTATATATTCAAGTACAAATTTTATTGATAAATGATTCCAGTAAACATAATCCCCATAAAATAATCAGGGAAATCCTATTGATAATGATTTTAAAACCACAAGAATCCCTCAAAAGAAATTGGTTTTTTGAGAATCATTATACCCCATGTAAATGGAAATATGTGATAAAAATGGAAGAATGTATCTGTATAATAAGAGGGGAGAAGATAAAAAGGATATTTGGCTTAATATCATTGATTATCCATAAAAGAAAAGTTGTGAAACCCTAGGGATAAGAAAATGAGGATGGGGGAATCTTATGGGAGATTCCTAAAATGGGTAACCAATATGTGAAATGTAATGGTGTCTAATTCCCTATAAATTAATTTTAAATATTATACAAAATTATGTTTTTAAAATCATTATGGGTTTATTACATTGGCTGTCATCACTTGTAGTCACCCATGAAACTTGATACCCATAAGAGAGGTTTGCATATTGGTCCTCAAGAAAAATATTTCATGAAATGTTAGGTTACTCGCCTATTCTACACTCCCAAAAAAATATTAATGAATCAATGAAATACGTCGATCCATTCCTTATACCTTCAACATATACCCATGATATTTATCTTGTTTTTGAATCATAATTCTATTTCTATTATAAGAAATTATAATAAAAAAACTACAAGACCAATCTTTTGTAGATTGAGTTTTGGAATGTTCTTATAATAACTACAAATTTATTTTGTGTTTTCCAAATTATTTTATCTCCCAAATTGGTGGAACCCTTTCATCCCACACTCCAATAATTCAATCATTTGTAAGCAATGGAGGCCAGCCTAGGAAGTATTACTTCAGAAATTTTTGGATTAAATGAGTGAATTTACTATTTTTGGATGACCAATCAGGGAATGTAATAATTAATTGATAGAACAGGGATATAATTTATATAATTTGTCATTTTTGAATCATGAATGCCACTCATAGGTGCCCCATTCTTGGTTAGAAACATTTTCTCAAGCACATACACACGAATGCATGAGGCTATTGACTAGAGGCGATGAAAAATAGTTTGCCCACGGGGAGTCTATTTCCTCCTCACAAAAGTGTAACAGAGTGGATAAATATAATAACATGTAATTAGAGTAAAAAATATAATAAAAATATGGTATATAAAATCAGACACTATCGACTAGAAAATAACCTTCTATAGAGGAGGAAATAGATAAATGAATAATAACTCAAAAATATAATAATAAAAATCAATTAATGAATCTTAATCTAGTAAATAAGATGAATAAAATTTATGATAGGATTTTATAATATAGGAAAAATTGTATGAAAAAGCTTCATGAAAACAAGATATATAATAGATGAAAAAATAGGAAAAAATATCCAACATCCTGAGCTCTAAATCAAGTATCTACTAACACTCTCCATCCGAATAAATCAACCAATATCCATTTTCCATGGTAGTATTGTACCATTTTTCAACACCCCAATGATGTTGTTAGTTACTCATTCTTATGGTACCTCTTTGTTCTCAATATGATGGTATTCGATGTCATTCTTTGGATGGATTGGTTGGTCCTATATCAAACCATTTTAGACTGAAATCACCATAGGGTGTTGTGTAATTTACCATTGGTCAGAGTTTATCTAGACAAGGGTGAGTGGGATGTCTAATATTATATTGATTGATGATAGAATCATCGATATGGTGGAGTGCCTTACCAGATTTATATTATCTTCATGGAGGAATAAGGTTTAAACTGGTATATTTTCATCCTATAGAAGATCGTTCCTTGGATGTCTTTCGTAATTATTTTTCTAAGTTACCTCTTGAATGAGAGGTAGAGTTTACAATAAAACTTATTCTATGAGTAGCTCTAGTTTCTATTCTTCCATATAGGATGGCACCAATTGAGATCTAGTATCTCAAGTGATAGTTGGAGGATATGGAGGCTAAATGTTTTATACGACTCAATAATACTTCTTGGTGTTCACCAATGAATTTTAAAAAGTATGTGGATGAGGATTTTTATATTTACGTGGATTACTGATGTTTGAACCATTTTACTTTTATGTACGAAAATCCTCTACATTAGATGGATGTTCTCATTGACTAGATATTTTGAGCTAGGGTATTCTTAATGGTCAACCTGAGCGCATGATATCATCTTGTACAAGTCATGCATTCAGACATATATCATACAACATGTTGTAGTAGGTATGTTCTATATGATTATCACATTATATCATTTGGTATTATGTCTGATATTTTTGGTTAAAATTGATATGTTGAAATAGGTGTTCCATCCATGTCTGGGTTTTTTGTTGTGGTATTTGTGGAAGACATCTTATAGTATTACGATACTCATAGTGAACATGCTATAAATTTTGATATCATTCTGAATACATGTAGAGAGAATAATATTTATAAAAATAATTATATGTGAGACATTTGGATCATCATTGTTCACCTATTGGGTCATATGACCTCCGAATCAAGAGATTCAGTTGATGTAAAGAAGCTGAGTTCCATGATTTCGTGGGTGAATCCAAAGAGAATGTTTGATATATGGATTTTCTTGTGGGTGTAATAGATAATTTACATATTTCATATAGGACATATCATTCAATCATTCACCTCATACTAGTATTACAAATATGGTTCTCATTTTCCTAGAGTGAGAAATATCTGAGGAAGCCTTCCAAGTGATGAAAGAAAGGATTACTTCCGCACCATTTATGACTCTTCTAGAGAATTGAAGAGGATATATAGTGTTTTGTGGTATATATGACATCATCTCTAGAGTAATGATGATACCTAAGGAATAATTTATTATTCAATAATCTCATATATTGAGGCCACATAAGAGAAATTACCTGACAAATGACATAGAGGTTGAAGAATTTTTCTGTGTCTTACACTGTTATAGACACGATCCATCCAGTAAGGGTCTGTTGAGTATACTAAGTAAAAGCACCAAAAAATTTACATTTTCAAAGCATTATATGAATCTAAAAATATAATATGGGTAAAATATATTCATTCCATTAAATTTAAGCTTTCTTATATGAATAGAATGGGAAATTTCGCAGTGGATGTTTTGAGTTTGAAAACTCTGGCACATGATGTACATGAATAGAGTGATCAATGAAAATTTATTATCCTATTATTTAATATAAAACAGGAGTTTAATGATATTAATTTGAATTCTTCTGTATCACTGATATTAATTACATCTTCAATCCCAAAGAGTGTAGATGGTAGGTACCTTTCAGATCCAGAGGTTTATGTTCTTCTAGAGAGTATTTTTTGTGAGGACCTGGCTCCATATAAGGCTATAAATGGAGATAAAATGTTACATATAAATTAACATGGTTGGATTCCTAATGATGTGAGTGTGGAAATGATGAAAGAGTCGTATGTTTCTTAGTGCGATGTTCACCCAGTAACCTCTATGATGTTTCGAGACATGTGTTGCATGTATCAGTGGCTTAGGATGAAATTTCTGATTGAAGGTCTTATCACTAGATGTACAACCTATCAATAGTTAAAGGAAGAGGAACAGAGACATAATATATTGTTACATTCATTTCCATTCTATGAATTTAAAAGGTAATGTGTTCCCATGCACTTTTTCATCAACTTACTGAAGTCACCACAAGGTAGTGACATAGTTTGGGTAGTCATTAATGGACAAAATAAAGTATCCCACTTTATTCCAATATAAGAGAATTTCTCAATTGAATAGATAGGAAGATTGTATGTTCATTAGATCATATATTTTCATGGGGTCCCATTTATTATTTTTTTGGATAGGGATACTTGCTTCTCATCTAAGTTCTAGGAGGGTTTCCAAAGGCTATGGGAACACAGTTGATTTTGAGTGCATCCTTTCAAACTCAAACCAATAGACAATAAGAATGGATGATACATGTGTTATTGAACATTTTTAAGAATAATACATGCATTTTTTGTTTCATGTAATAATAATATACATCTCATTGATTTATCCTACAATAATATTTTTATGAGAATATCCAGATGGATCCTTTTGAGGTATTGTATGGTAGGCCATGTATTTCACCCATGTGCTTGATAGATGCTGAGGAGGAATCACAACTAGGTCATCATATCAGTGATTAGACTTCCTAACAACTTTAGGTAATAAAGATGTGTATGTACAATTAACTGCCTAGATATAAATATTATGTTAATCACTATCAATGGCCTCTGGGGTTTTAAGTCAGGGATTATGATTTCATGTGGGCATCACCATGGCTTGGAAATAGATAGTCTTGAAGGAAAAGGAAGCTATCACATTGGGTTTTTATGACGTTTTATGTTCAAAATAGAATCGGTCTAGAATCATATTGGTTTCTATTACCTCATATATACCATTACATGTACGATGTCTTCCACATATAACATCATTTCGATTTTCATATCGAACCATATCATACATTGGATCATGAGGATATCGAGTTGGATTCTAATTATTCTATTATAGAGTTTTCTTTAATCATCATTGACTAGAGCATAAAGGATCTCTAAGGTTGGAATGTATCTTTAGTAGTGGAGATATAGAAGCATATCTAGGTTCTGGATTAGACATGGGAGGAGGCTGATGTACGTACCCATTGGACATAATTTTTTTTATTTAGTATTTCACAACCCATGGATGGTGAACATGGGGGTGTTTTTCTTTAAGGGGTGAAGACTGTAAGAACCCTGTTTTCACTCACGTATATATTCTTTAAATATTAGAATGATTATTTAATTTTGAACCAATGTAGATTCCCTATGATTTCATTAGAGGTTTTCAGGGTGTCCATGTAATGTTTGGGGCTTGGAACCATGATCGAATGGAAATTATCATTGGCCGCACGATTAGTATCAACCATGTGATACAATTAGTGTAGTTTCCCAAACCATGTAAGTGATGGAAATAGTGGTGATGTAGGTTTCATGTATTTCCCTAACCATGTTGTTGGGGCCACACACCCATGAATGTTTATCATCAAAATAGTGAATAGGAATTCAATATAGTGAGTGAATGATTTCCCTAACCATGTTGTAAAACCATGACGACACCTTATATGGATAGTGGGAGGTGTAATTTTGTCACACAGTTTTGCTAACTGTGTGACTAATCCTTGAGAACCCCATTTAGTGGGGTATTTTTCTAAAATTCTCTTTATGATCATTTAATCCTAACCAAAAATCATGTTACTCTATCTAGAGAAAAGGAGGTTATCCATTCTATATTTTGGGGCTCCATAAACCATTATTCCATATTTTTTTACCTTGGTTCTTCATATGATGTCAGATTTAAGGTTTTTTGTATCATTGGATTCCACCAGGTTAGCTCTTTGATCCTTTATATTGGTTCTTCATTATTCTTTCACTCGAAGATAATATTTAAATTGAAGATCATATGCACTAATTTTTGGGCATTGATCTATTCAACATTTTTCATTCAATCCAAGTCAAAATGAATTCTTATACTAGATGAGGAGAGTTTAATGATAATATGGTATGAGGTTGTTAAATCATTCAATTTTCCTAACGATTTTTAATCTAACATCATTTTATGAACAAGGATTTCATTGAACATTTCCTATTTAATATATATACATTTTTTAAAGTCAATATAATGCTATTCTAAGACTCATTGTACATATATGTGATCATCTTCATGGGATGTTCACCTTCAACATCATCCACCCCATGTAGGGTGTTTCCATATTTATTTCATTTGTGGGGTTTTATGCTCATCTATTCCACAATTCACATGTTCTGCGTCATTAACCTATTAATGGGAATCCCTTCCTTAGTAAAATTAATTATGAATGGAAATTAGTTTCCTTATTATATGATTCATTCATCTTTCCCTTATGAGGTAAGTGTTCCCATTTTATTAATGAATCATAAAATGGATTGTTGAAAATTATATTATTGATATAACTTGTACTATTTAAATATAAATGAACAGTTTGGTTTTGTGTACATAGAACACCTTTATATGAATAATTGAAGGATTAAGTGAAAACATAATAATGTATTTATGATTTATATCAACTAGTAAATGGATAAATTTCTTTGAGATACATTGTCACTCTAATGAATGATGTAGAATAAATGACATGGATTATTGAAGGGAATGTGTATTTCTTTATATAATTTTATAAATGAATCATTTATAAGGTTCATATTGAATATACCACAATTCATCTATATAGGATCTGTCAACCTCGAGGAAGCTTTAGAATCCTGGCAGATTTCATTGATCACTTTTGGATTCCATTCCGATTTAAGTGTGATGGTTTACAAGGGAGAAAACCACCATGGATCTTGATCTATTACAACCACTGGATGCACAACATGACACCTTAGGATCCCACTTTTATTAATAATTTATTCCTTCTGTACACTCCATGGATCCAATGTGACTTCTACACATATGCGGCCCCATGGTTACCCCGATTGGGCCTACTCATTTCTCCTTACATTTTACCATGAATTCCATACCTAAACATGGTTAGGATCATATTACAGTGACATGGATTCATATCTTCCCATTGGATTATACATAGAACCTTTATAGCGAGGCTATGGGTTATCATTGAGCTAGTTTGACTCCTAAGGTCATGTATTCCATGGGTTTTCCCTTGGGTAAATTATTATTATTATTATCATTACTATATAGTAGTTTCATTATACCTTATTGTATTGTATTTACAGTAATATATACTGATACAATGGTTCAGATTATTTTTCACAAACTAGATGCTAAAGAAGCCATTGGTGGTATCCTATTGAGAATTATATTACAACATATGTAGGACACCCCTAGTACCTGACAATATTATTTTATGAGGGTGTTGAAAAAGGGAATAATCCCTCAATAGAGACTTGAATTGGGTTTCTTCATTTAAATGGAGGTTGGTAGAAGGTAACCAATCTAGGTCTTCGGATATGACATAGACATTGTCTTGTTTTGATTTTATTTAATAACATGATTTTCCAACAAAATTTTATTCATTTTTTCATTATTTATAGATAAATAAAAATCATCATAATATTCTAAAATATATGATTCAGATCCCCTCTTTGAGAATTATTATCAGATGCATGAGTTGTTACTCATTTCTATACTACTTCTCTTGTGGTGGGTTACTAGTGCAGTTGATATGTTGTGTGATTCTCTAAGGAATCTTTTTGTTATATGAAATATTCTATTTATATGTTTTTTATTTATCCAATATTTTCCACTCTTTAATTGAGGGGATTTCACCACATGGACACACTCTAGGCCCTCGCAGCAACTAGGCGACCTCTGAGTCCTGAGTGGACATGATTGAGTTCACATGGACAACTCGGATTTAGTAACTTTTGAGTGGTATACAATTTATTATATATGGATTAAACAGTTGAGAAGTAAACTAAAATATTTATCTTTTATCATCGATATTAAACATAGTAGTACCAATAATTTTAAAAATGATATTTTGTTTATGAATGTATTATTACCCATCATCCTGGGAAATATTTTCTGCCTTTTTCAATAAAACATTATGTGTTCTCTCATATAGACTACTAGAAGATAAATAGAATCCTCTTGAATGATCCCAAGACAGATATCTCCAAGAAAAAGATCTGAATTCAACTATCATTCATTCTTTCATTAAGGATAAAAGACCCTTATGAAATTTGGACCTCCATATAGTAGACATGACATTTAATAATGATTTAAATTTTCTTAGAGCAATAAAAATTCACCACTTCCAAAACAAACATTTTTATTGTGGTTATACCATATTTTTAGGTTACACTATAGAGGACATTGATGATCCATACATCTGAAATATTTTAACTTCCATTAATTGTTGATTAATAATTGAATAGAAACCCATATATACTTATCCAATATCATTCAGGATATCATAGCTTTAAAATTGAATGTTCACCTAGACCAAATGGGTTTACTTGTGATTTCTTTGTAGAAAAGTTGTAGATAGTAAAAGAAAATTCTAACAGAGACATCATCATTTATTTTTAAGGTAACCACATATATAAATCTAATTTTTCTAATTCAATAATATTTATACTGAAATTTAATCACCCTTCTATATTTTATCTATTTCTCCGAGAGATTTTATGAATAGTTCTCCCAAAAAATTTTCCAATATCATTATTTTTAATTTATCGACTCACATTCCTTAGTTATTTTTGGACGAAAAACATAGATTTGGTGAGAATATAAATTTTCAATTAGATATTGATCCATTAAAATAAATACAAATTGGGATTAACAGGATGGTGGTTGAGTCTAATATCACAGCTAATGTTGATCTTTAAAAAACTTATGCCACTATCATGTGCTATTTTCTTACTATAATAAAGAGATACCAATGATTTTTAGAGAAATTATTCAATATTTCATTAAAATTCTCTCCTCTTTGTGGTTATCAATATCTTTGGATTGAAAATAATTATCTTATTCAAATCTAGAAGAGGGATTCAGAAAGGATACCTCATCTCTTATTCTCTATTCTTACAACCCCAAGACACACTATGTATAAATAATTCTGATGTGATAGATTAAAGGTTGATCCTACCCTTTCGTTTTATATATATCGACTTTAAAATCTCTCATTACTTTTTTTGAACTATCTTGATTTATTTTACGAATATAATATGTAACACATTGATGGAATTCATGAATCTCATGGTAAAATATAAATAATAAAATGGTAAATTGTTTATCCATTCCCAGAAAAATGTTTATATATCTAATTACTATATATTTATACACACTATTGATATTTGAGAAAAGTTTACAATCATACAAATCACTATTCCCATAATATATCATGGTTGACATATCTCTTAGAAGGAGTATATCAAGTTATATTTATTATAATGTTTGAAGAATCGTGGGATGTTTTATCATCTAGGAAAATTTTTTTTTTATTTTGGATGGTGTATCATGATTTTCAACTATATCTCAACATCGATACCCATATAGTTTATTTTTGTCATCATGGATCATAAAGGTGTCCATTTCATCAAAAAAACACTTTAAAAACATTCCTTTGGGACTCATAACCTTAAGATAGAATTTTTTGGGGATGAAATAGATGGATGGATAACCCTATATAAGGTTGTGGAATTAGGATTTGAATATTATAAGAAATTATACAAGTCTTTCCAACTAAACATTCATGGTAAATCATCACTAATGATTCCATATGGGATATGTTCATTAGAAATATATATGGGACACCCAAGATGAGAAATATAATGATCTTATTCTTTCATCGCCATTTTGTAAAATTATCTATTTTCCCTTTCATAAACATATAAAACAATCACGAGGTTTGATTTTTTGCTGTAATATTAACTTATTGAATGAATATTATGAAAGGCTTTATATATTTTTTGTGTACTACCGTATTCCAAAAATTATCATTAATTTTTTTTACGAATATCCATATATTCCCTGATTATTTCCTTGCGAATGATAAATGGTGTCTCTTTTAGAACATTTAGCTGGTCAAATAAGGGAACCCTTTAGACTTATTTCAATCCATATTTGGTCTCCCCAACATAAATGACTGAATTAATCTTATATATATTTATAATGTTACTGATCCATGGGGTAATAAGTGTTTGGGATCATAAATAACCCCAAAAAACAAAAATATGAAAATGGTTTTAACATCCCCATGATATCCCCCATTTAAAAGGATGTCAATTTTAAAAGATTATATTAAGAATCTAAATATTTGAGTTGATAATTCCCACAATATGAATAAACTACGAAATTATTCTTATATAGAGAATGTGTTGTTGTTGTCGTCTAATCCTTCATGGGGGGTTGGGGTTGGGGGTCTCTATAGACCATTTCTCATTCATATATTCATTTGATTAACAATTTGGAATTTTGACTCTGGATTAACATCATTTCATGGGTATTAAGGAGTATTTTTCATTTGAGTTTGGGTCTATTAGGGAATCCGATAATGAAAAACAATTCAATGATTGCTCTAAATAATTCACTAATATCAAGATGAAAGTTACATAAAATTTTATAGATATATCAATTCTTTTTAATTGTTTTATTATGTGGGTATATTTCATGGGTTTTATAATTGTCACACTAATTAAAGACTTTAACTCTGGACATTTGGTAACTAAGACTCCCCAATATTTGGTCTGAAATTGAATTCAGATAGGTCTTTTTCTAATAGTACTATAAAGGCTTTTGGAATCATTAAAGACCAAAATGGTTCATTGGTTATAGATTAAAATGAGATTTTGGATAATTATATTATTTATTAGAGGAATCCATGTATTTACATTACACTCAATCATTTTAAAGTGAATTTTGTAACTCTATTTTGACAATCAAATATGATTTATCTTTAATTATGATGTATATTGAAGGATGATTTCCCACTTACTGGTCCATAGAATACATTATTAAATAATTAATAAACCTTTTCCCAAACAATATAATGATCTAAGATTTCTTATGTAATTGTTAAATTTAAACAAATAGTTTGGCATCTAATCGAAAC
Organism: Viscum album; assembly: GCA_963277665.1. Lineage (NCBI taxonomy): Eukaryota > Viridiplantae > Streptophyta > Magnoliopsida > Santalales > Viscaceae > Viscum > Viscum album. The sequence continues at coordinate 1,204,538,266 of OY728127.1, read as the reverse complement.
AAATCCCCCACTTATTATTTTATTATCATGTTTTTAATAATACTTTGTCTGAGGATACACCTTAACTATACATTTTTTGTCCAAATTATAATTTCTATGTCTTTTTTGATTAATTTTATAATAATTTTTTTAAATTCATCAATTTCTATGGTGTTAAAAATCCATACGATATGCTTTTTGAAACAACTGGATGAATCCCACAATCAATTTTCTCTCTTTTAATTATTATTTTTTCATTCCAGCTACACTCCCCATATATAAAAGATTATAATGTAATTTTGTGTAATTAAACTATATTTATAATATAGTTCTAGTTTAAATTGTATAGAAAAAACATATTTTCAAATTCATAAGATCTTGAAAATATATATAACGCTTTTTTCATGGACATCATGATTGAAACATGATTCCATCCTCATTTTATTAACCAATATTTTACTAAACATTCAGGAACTATAGAATATACCATTAAATCATACTTTGTGTAATCTAATTTCCAAATTTATTTACTCATCCTAAATTTTCTTTTGGTAGTGCTACACAATGATTTCATAATGTCATTCATGGGAGAAGTCAGATTCTCAAAACACTTGAAGAACCTAGATGATATTGTTACATATTAATTTTTCATTATAACACTTCTTCAAAGAATTCAACTATTTCATTACCCACAATATATCTCAAAATGAACATTTATTATTTTTTCTTGTTAAGTATATAGAATTAATATTATAATCTTGATCATCCAATTCATGAAACAATATACCACTTTATGTTTCGATGTACATAGATATAGAAATACATATATCATTTTTATTCCCCCTTCATCTTAAATCTACCTTTATCTAATCCATGAAAATATTGTCAACGAATTGAAAAAAAATTATTTCAACACATATGAATAACTCACCTCATAAAAAAAATTCTATGTATGACTCAAATGTGATGTTTATTTAAACTCCACAACTTATGATAGAATTAAATTTTTTAATGGTCTCCAGCCTCTAATTATAATGACCAATTCCATATTGACCATGTCCCAATTGTGATGTACTCTTTTCAACCACATTTATAAGTCAATTTTCGAGGGGCTATTAGTCTCCAAAATTGTATATGTCAGAAAAGTGAAAATTGATACATGGGATTGTTGGCCCAATTGAGAGGAAAATATTTTCTATAGGGGTGGTGGATAGGGGCATAAAACTGTTAATAATATTATAAAAATAAAAGTGTATTTTTTAATGATGGAATAATGGAATGAATCATTACACAAGAATACATGAACACATTATATTAAATTAGTTCAAATAGATGTGATCTTTTATATACACATATACAACACTCTAACATAGTGATAAAAATCATACTCACTAGAAAAAAATAAATTTTAAAAGGTGATTTTTTTACAAGAACTACATTTTTATAACCCATAGGTGTATCCCAGACTAGTACCTTCATTTCTATGGAATAATTCACAACTAAAAGAATGAATTTTTATGGGATTTAGAACTCAATAAATGTGTTACATGTTTATGAGGTATGACAAAAAAATTAGTGTTATTGGGAAGTGAAATCATAAAATAATGGAAATGAATAATAATTAAATAATATATTATAGTAACAAAATAGTTTAAAAATTTTAAAAAATTAATGGTGTTGATTACATTTGATATAGATTTGATCACATTAGTAGAAATGTATCATATGTGGAGGCTCTATTGTTTTGAGAATAATAATGGATGCCAAAATTGAAAATTTTCTTCACATTTTTATTTTGTATGTGTAACTATAATGTTGTGGATTACTTCTATTAGATGTTATAAAAATAAATCTTCAAAGAAAAAATCCCTTTTTAGATGGCTCCTAATATTTAAGTCCATATGGGTGTTTCTTGAAAACCCATCATAGGAATCCACTGTTAGAAATAATATATGAATTTAGATAATATTATATATATATATATGTAAATAGCCAACAATTTTAGTCATTTAATAAATTCAAAAAAACATTGAATATCATAGTAAGTATTTATAATCAATTTACAAAATAATTTATCAGATGAAGTTAAACATATCAAATTACAGTAAATCATAATATTAAATATTATTGAGAATATAATATTATATGAATTATTTTTAAACAATTTAATAAATTAATTATTATTTTAAATTTTCATAAACATCATTTCCCACCTAGGTAATAAATATTTTCTGTTTTTTTGTAAAAATAATTTTTTATTTAACGAAAAAAAAAATTCTGATTTTGTGTAAATATATTTTGATAAGAAACATCATTTATATATTTTTGTAATCATGAAATGTGTCTTATTAAGAGTAATATTTTTGTGTAAACATGTATATATAGCTTATAATGATCATGTTTTATTATAATGAAAACATAAATTCATTTTTTATAGACATCATTTTACCAAAAATGAAATCACATAAGACTTGTTTATTATAAATTTTATTACTATTATAATAGTTTACAAAAATTAAGGATAGTATAAATAATTTTTTAAGATGTTTTTTTAGTATTTTAAAAATTATATGAATTTAATTTTTGTATCAATTTAAAATATAATTATTCTACGTAATCATTATTTAAATATATATTTATCTGAAATTATATATTCATAAGACCTTTGTAATTTTATATGGTATATTTCATTTGAAAACTTCTAAAAACATAAAAACATAAGTATTTTAATGTACTTTACATTGAATATTATTTTTTTGAATAACAATAAAACTAGAAAAAAATGAATTTTATAAAAACACAATGTAAAAAATATGTGATAAATTTTAATTTTATGTTATTATTATCTAATATATTAATAATATTTTATTTTAAAATAAAACATGTATTAATATTGAGGAAAATGAATCATATTTATTTTATAATATCACCATCAATCATACACAACACTATCAATATCTCAATTTTAGGAAATTACCATATAGAACAATATTTTTTTTAAAAAATTTCCCTATATTTAGATTTCACAAAAAGCTAACCAGAATATATAATTCAGTCAAAACCCATCTTTCATATTAAATACATTTCTGTACTTGAATAAATAAATTGTTAACATGCTAAAAAAATTATAAACATTTTATTATTTATAACAACTAAAACCACAAGAACAATTAAGCCCCCCAAAAATTAATGCATACAAATTTATAATATTGTAATGAAGATTCCATAAATATTAAAATTATTTAATATATTCCTGTAAATTAATTAAATCTAATCCATAAAAAACATATTCTATAGACATTAAATAGTAATTATCATTTGAAAATCAAACTAATTAAACTAGATCTCTCTCATACCATGTTCAAATCTTATTTTCTTAAGAATCATAAAATCATGAGGTTTAGTAAATATATAATTAAGATGATTTTAAATTAGAATAAATATGTAAAAAATATATCTGTTACTAACATGGACTCTTATAAAATGAAATGTCACATCAATATGTACTATTCAGGAATGCTATCAATGGTTCTTTGATATTGGTATAACATATGTGTTACAAAAACAATATGTGCATCTTATCAAAAAAAGTAATTTTATTTAATTTTTCATTTAAAAATAATGATAATATATAACTAGTAGAAATAATAATATACTTATCCTTATCCATGCATAAATAAATTGAATGTTTGATCACAGAGAACCATGAATGTAATGTTTTACATAGTAAATAAAATATAATTGATGTAATTTTTCTATCAATCTTTACACCTCAATAATAATAATCAGAATAAGATATAAAATAAAAAAATAAGAGTAAACTAAAATAATAATAATTATTCCACTATGATATTTAACTATTATTTTAACAACCTCACATTTTACTTATTTCATTACTTTTTCCTGATCTTATATTTTAATTAATTTTGTTTTTAATTTTTTTTAAAAATCAAATGAATTAAATACAATATTATGAAATCATTTATTTAATAAAGAAAATGATAATTCAATGTTAAAATATTAATTCCACTTGTTATATCAGTTATTTTTTATAATTTTTATTTTATAAAAAAATATTTATTAGTCAATGTTTTAGATTGTAATGTAATTTTTCAAATAATAGTTTTTCATATCATTATTTGTAATAATTCATTATTTTATTTTATGTTAATCAATATAATAATGTTTAATTTTTAATGTTTTAATTTTATTTTGTTAATTTAATGTCATATTTTAATTTCAATGAATTATTCATGTATTCATTTTTAATTTGTTTTGTTCAAAAAAAAATTCAATTTTCTAATTATTTAATTTTATTGTGTTATTATTTACCATTAATCTTATTACTGTAAAAAATTAAATAATTTATTCTTTTTTTTATTTATAAATAACATAATTGTTCTTGAATTTTTTTCATTTCATTTCATGATGATTATATTTGTATTTTAATATATTCAATTTAATTTATTTATTTTCAAATGAGGGACAGGCTGAGTGTGCGCAATAAAATTCATTTTTATAAATATAAATTATATTTGTGTCCAGCAGTGAAGGGTCACAATATTCATAATGACTACGAAAACATATCCATGAATAGTTGATCTAGAAAATAACTTCTTCTCTTAAGATGACTCTGGCTATACATCACTAATTGAAATCAAACCACATAGATCTTTGGATAGCTCAGGTTGTTGATTGAAGTAACATTGAGGAAATTCCTCCTAATGAAGTAATATCACAATTTAATCTGCTTCATCCCCAATGGAAGGCTGATGCATGAATTTTAGTTAAGGATCTAATTTTTCTAAATAGACCATTCTGTTTCATCCATGAAATTTTTATGGGGGAGCTAATAACATGTGTGGAACTGGTCATCTATGTGGAACCAATCCACTACATAGAAAATTAGTGGCATAAAAAATCAATTTGAGAAGAAATAGCTACCTAAGGGTAGTTTGCTACATGCTGAATCAGATACATCTCCTAGTCATTACATGTGAAATTATGAACATTATTCTAGCTGCCAAATATTAAAATTTTCTGGAAAAGGGGATCATGGGACAGGAGATTCGAGTTTCCAAACATTGTTTTCATGATATTTGATCCTTCTATGTGTAGAGTATAAAAGAGTTGGATAGTTATCACCACATAACATGGAGTTTTGAGTAGCTTTTCAAGCTATCATATAGGCATCTATTAAACATTATTAGAGAGAAGATGTAAAAACAACACAAAAATTCAATAAAAGTGAAGAACTAGGCTAGATAAATGATAATGGAATCAGAACATCATAGGTGAGCATGGGAACTAAATTTAATATTCAAGGGGATTCATAAGTCACTTGTAGATATGTGATGTTTTTGTAGAGAAATAATTTGGTGCTCATGACAATAATAAAATTGAATTCCACATGAATGACATGCCTATTATTTTTAGATGCCATCGTATCTATTTTATATGTAAAAGAGGATGAATCCTCAAGAAACAGAATCACTAGAAAATTGGGCTCTAATTATTTATATTTTTACCCAAATCATTTTCTGTATAATTATATTACATGATTTTATATAAATTTATATTTTTCTCTCGCCATCTTGTGATGTGGAAACTCTCAAAATGGTGCGATAACCAGTTGACTAGTTAGAAGATATTTATGTAACACCATGAACTTTTTTAAAATATATTCTTTTAAATAGGATATAGAGACCCCGAACATCACGTACATGGACATTACCTTAATTTTTTCTAATACTTAATACATAACAAGAACCAACACTCATGGACAGTAATAGGTTAGTGTCTTTGGAAACTCGAAACATAATCTTCTAATCGTGGTGAATGATATTCAACTTCTCTCATAAAGATCTTCACCTTTTGTTTTCTTACCTAAAACCATTCTTTAAATCCAGGGGAGAAGAAAACATATAAAGGTTGTTCTCAAATGATCAGTAAGGGTATGCATGGAGAAAATAAAACAACCCATATACATTTGAACATAAAAATGAACATAATAATTAATCATCAAAATATTGAGAAATTACATTTAACATAGCAGTACGTAAGGCATAGATCATAATGGATCATCAATCATGATAAAATATCCTGGAAATAAAACATTTAATTGTGGAAAACCATTAATCACATGTTATGATTTCCATAGTAGCCAAGGCATTGCTACCAAGACCATCTTAGTGGACAAAGTCCTTTTATGAATCGAGTTCACTCCTCGTTCCAATCCTGTATCACTGAACTAGATTAACTTATCATTCCAGCCATGTCTATCTCATGAGATACAAATATTTACCCAATGCATTGGAAGGAGATATAGGTCCCACCCATCTCATAATGAAATCGTTCTTACTTGTGCCACAAAATAAACATACATCATTTATAATAAGCCAACGAATAAAATGGGTTTCATAAATCTCATCACATCATCATATAATCCATATACACAAAATGGATATCATTTCAGAATATGAAAAGTGAAACAATGTAAATCCTATAGACATTATACTTGAATCATACACATATGAAATAATGTCATCTTAGATGGAAAGTGGTTTTGATAAAATGCTTGAAATGAATTCTTGAGGAATATATCATTTCTTCATCAAAATCAATTTCTTTTCACAAAACGTCATGCAATTTTAAAAGAAAAATATTTTTCTGAAAATATTTATGAAACATTTTGGAGGAAGCTTCATGAAAATAAGGCTTTATAAAACCGTAAAAATCCTTTCATGCCGTATAAGATAAAAAACATTCTTGTCGTGCTTTTGCTGGAAAAGTCAAAAAGTACATCGTATGGTAAAAAAAGATTCCATACATTCCATGTAGTAAAAGTAAAAAATGGGTAAAAAGGAATTTAAACATACATGAAACCAGATTTTATAAAACAGGGACATGGATGATAAATATAACTCTAGAAATACTTACGAATAAACAATCTCAGATAAAAACGAGATTGGAAAAGTTATCCCTTACCTTAGGTCCAATTTCTTTCATATGTGTCCAAGAATCCTGTATAGTGGGTTTAAACAAATTATTAACTTGTATCATAGACATAATAATATTTATGATATCATATATGATTCACTTACGACTTATATTACCCGTTCTTTTGTAATTTATTTTGTTAAAGCAACGTTTTTGGTAAAATCGTTCCATTTATCGTCCTTGTTTTGACTTGCAATTATTAATATGATTACGTAGATCATGATTAAATAATTATATATTATAAAACATAATTTATATATAATATATATTCAGAATATAAATATATATAATAGATCGATAAATGGAATGAAATACACCGTTCATGGAGACAGTATGTCGTACGTACGAATGAACGCTGTTTTTGTTTCCTTATTTAATTGAATGGAATTAAGTAGATGACATAAATATATATATAAATAAATGAAGTATCATTATTATTTCATATATTTCATGATTAATTATTATATATACTTTATAATCTTTCTTGATTTGTTAACATGGAAAATGAATCTCATCGCGTCATGGAGACGGTAATCCGTACGTACGCACGAGCGATTATATTGTTCACATATTAATTGAATGGAATTGGAGCGGGTGATATAAAATCCTAGAATCCGTATGATTTTATAATAACCATATATAGTTATTCTTTACATCATTATACCCATCCATGTACGGTGGTGGTGGAAAAACAGATTACACCACATCGTCGAGACAGTATTCCGTACGTACGCACGCGTGATGCGGTGACTTTGTTTTCCATAGGATGGATAGAAGGTGAAATAGGGTTGTTTAATATTTATAATAATATATCAGTATATAAGTAATACTTATTTCATTACATTATTAAGAAAAAAATAAAGAATAAGAAGTTGAAGAAGAAAGAAACATGGATGAATCGGTAGAAGAGATTATCTCTTCTTCGATGCACCTCCATTAAAGTTATTCTTAGGGCACTAGAGTTGGTATTTTTAGAAGACCAGAACCTCTATGATATAACTAGAGAGGCTGAGAAGAGGAATTGTCAGGATTAGACCAAGAATCATGACTCCAAATTGGTGTTAAGAGAAGAGGGAATGAGTGCCCTTTTTAAGGGAGGAGAGGGGAATCATTGGAATCATAAGAAATATTAATTTATAATAAATTAAACCCCACTTAAAAACCGCCAAAAACGACTAATATACAGATATTAGATGAGATAGGGTTGTTATCCAATAAAAAAATAGACATGTTGGGAATTTATTTTAAACATTATCAACTATATTTATCCTTATTTAATCTATTTAATTTTATTTGTGGTAATAAGATTCTAATTTGTAAATTATTATAAATAATTACATATGTTTGGGGAATTGTCCATAATTGGATAATTTATTACATTTTCAGTCATATAAATTTTAATTTTCAATTTTTAAATATTTTTGGGATTTTTAAACATTTTTATATTATGTTATTTTTATAAAATAACAATAGTGTCAATTTTGACACTAATCATTTATTTGATTTTAAATAAAATCCACAAAGAAGATAAGTTCGAACTAAAATATTTAATATATTCATAAAATTTCATATTTATCTATAAAATTCGTGGAGAACATTAAATAGTTCATATAATATTTATTTTAAAATTTCTAAAACCATTTATGTGATATTTCTTTTAATAAAATAATTACTGCCACATTTTTGTATAATTATTTAATATAATTATTTGTTACATATAAATTAAAAATAAAATACTAGGATGAATATATATCTTATATATTTTATAATATTACTTTTAGTCAGATTTAGCTTCAAAATCACACATTTTTTAAAATGTTATATTTATTAAATTATGAAGGTGACAACTTTGACCTCATTTAAAATAAAATAATATAAGTATCATAATAACATTTATAAGACTCCAAATGGTCATATATTCTTTAATTGGATGATTATGGTGTATATATATACTAAAAATAAGTTTTGGTCAGGTTTGTGGGCCTTTTAATGGATATTATTATTTCATTAAATAATATATTACTGATTTTTCAATTAATAAATAATTTATGCATAATTAATGTATTATCTAATAAAGTAATTAAATATCTCATAAAAATTAAAAATAAATCACCATAACAAAAAAAAAAATTAGCATTCAAATTTTTATTTATAATCGAATTTATATTCTGTATAATATTATATTAAAAATACATTTATTATTAAAGTTTGAGTGAGGCATATTTCACTTTTTAAAAAATAAAATAAAATAAAGGTCTTAATCACATCCAAGTGGGTTCTAATGGATTCCATTTTGACCCAAGTATGATTTAGGGTAAAATATAATCTTCTCATTATATTAGGACATGTGTTATGGTAATTTTATAATATTATATTTACCTCTAATTACCTGATTTACCTATAACTAAGGTAAATAAAATTTACCATAGTTACTATTCATAATTCCTAAAAAATAGCTTATTAAATTAATTTGGACCTATTTATTCCAAATATGAAATCCATTTTTCCATATTGAAATCAAAAATGTTGTAGTATTTAATTTAAAATTAATCCCACTATTGAAAAACGGGTTTTAAAAGTTAAAACGTTGCAAAAGATTGAAATGATTTTCCCTATGAATTCAATGTAAAATCAATTCTAATTACATAAATTATATTAAATGGTAAAAATATATTCTATTTATATTTTATAACCAATAAATATTATAATTTACCCATATAAAGTATCACAATGATAAAAGTTGTTTTTAATTACAATATAGCGTGTTTTTACTATTCATTAAAATATGAAAGTTATCAGAATAATATGAAAACTTTATCCAAAGTAAATTTTTATATCCTGATTTCAAAGAAGAATTTTATTATGTCAAATTTAACTTATAAACATGTAAAAAACTATATCTAATTTTGGTGCACCATCAAAATGTGGCAAAACTCCATTTTTTGAAAAAAAATACTTATTTTACCAGAAAAAATTATTTTGTTCTCAAACCATGTTATAGAAAATATGTAAGATGAATAATAATGTTATAAAATTCAAAATTTAGTTAATAAAATTCATAACTGCTAGTCCATAATAATATTGTAACAATATATCATTTTTTAGTGAAACCCGGTATTGCGTACTACACATGCTATCGAGGAAGGCCGTGACTGCGTGTAATGCACGCCAAGTCAGGGATGCGTGTAGTGCAAGCTCCCTTTGGTCTTGTGTATAAAATAATTCAACACTTATTTTATTTAGACATTAAACAATATTTATTATTAATGTTGTATAGAATAATTTCAACAAAACGAACTTGAAATTGTGTGTAACATGAGCCAAGAATAGTTTTGCGTATACGGTGTTGCATATAGAAAAACCTAATACTGATGTCATGTACAAAACAATACATCAAAGAAAATAAAAATAAAAATTCTCATAAAATATCGGGTTGTTACACTATACCAGCCATAAAATTAATTTCACCCTCAAAATTCATCGTGGTTATAAATGGTTTACTAATTGAAAGTTTCTTCCATAGAAACCCACATCGTAAAAAGGAATACTGAAACATAATTTTAAAAAGAAAAGTAAGAAACATAATAGTTACCCAAATTAACTCATCACTAGGTTTTCACATAAGAGATCATAGGTGAAAATATGGATATGGTATAAAAATCTAACCATTATGTTCTGATGAAGAGTGGTAGAAGACATGTCTATGAAAAATCCAAAAATCACAAATTCATAAATTTTTGATGATCTATGGTACCATCTGATTCATTGGACATAAGGACACTAGGAATTTTTTTTGGTTTTCAAGATCATTTCCCTAATGTTGATGATTTTGAATTAGAAGAAAATGTACTTTATTTCGGTATAATCTCACCGTCGTTTGTGCCTTGAAAAATTTCCACTTCATATCTTAAATAAATGAAGTTGAATTTGAAATTCTTGAAGTGTTAGCAGATCATGTGATAGAATGATGAGTCATTCCATCTGTCTCAAACAAAATGTTATAAAGACTTATCAAATATACATAAGTCCGTCTATGTTGAGGTTAATCGTATATGATTCCAAAAATAGACTTATACTTCATTGATCATACTACTTAATAAAATAAAGCTAGTTTCTACTAACCAGGGACTTCCTATAGGCCATTGGTAGGTGATAACGGCATGTCATAGTTCAGTTGTGGGTTCAATTCCCGTAACCTTTTTCGACGTGACGGGTTGTCACTCATCCTACGGGTTGTCATTTTTCTAAAACTCTACTATTATAACATAACAAAATGTTCTAGCCTTAAACAATACAATCTAATGTCTAAATTAAATGATTCTAATCTTCAGTTTTATCCAAAATACTTCTGTCTAATATCATTGTATAAATAAAATGATTACTAGAATGGTCATCTACCAAGCATTGAATAAAATCATTTATCGGTCGTATATCATAAGATATATATATCGTGTTGGTCAAATTCCAACATGTGAATTCCTTAATCATGTTTCTCTTGAAACATGAGTACCCATTGAACCTCAGTGAAAACATGAATGTTGTCAATAGTTAACTCTTTCCACATACCAAAATCCCAATATTCTGTATACTCAAACCAAGATATCACTTTGTCCTTATACCAGTCATGAGCTCATTAATAATAACAAACATCTCATTATCTCCTAATCCTTTCATTATTCACATATCATCTACCATCCACAAATATTTGAATAACCATTCATGGTTAACGACACCATTAATCATATACTTTCAAAACTCAAGCAAAGGCAATAATGTAACAATCCTTAGATTTTTCTTTATTCCATAGTACCATACATTATTCTTGATAAACATTCAATCATTACACTACCTTCTTAAACCATTGACCGTGCTTCATCATTTCTTCCATCTCATATATCATTTGTAGTCACTTCATCATCATACACATAAATACTGCACATATCACCATGCTGATTCTCTTTATGAGATTTTCCCTTAGGGAATTGGTTTCCATAATGCCCGTACATTCAACATTTAAAACACTTAACCGTTGTTGATGTCTTAGAAATACCATTATCCTTGTTCATGGTGTTAATTAAACCTTTTCCTTTACAATTACTAGCTTTGTGTCTTTCTTTTCTATACCCAAAGAATCTTCTCATTCCTTTGAAACATTCTCCATGATGCCTCTTCCCACATGATTTACATGAGGGAAATTGAACTTTCTTTCCACTATGATCATCTTGGAAATCCATCTTTCTCTTATTAGCTGAGTCCGGAAACATACCAAAGTTGAGATTATTTATCATATTATGAGATTGCTGATTAGGCATAATAATGATATGTGGACTTCCAGATCCAATCTCATTTGGTTACTAATGAAGCATATCATTCCATTGTCCATCATATCGTCTATTATCATGAATTTTCATGTTTCCTGCCATTTTCTAAAACCCAAAAAGAATAGTGTGAGAGGAAAAAATCATAATCAAGGGGGAGTAACTTCAATATGTAACATCCTAAGTTTAATTCTAGTATCGTTATCATAATTCTTGGACTATAATATGTACATATAATTAACCTTAGGGACATCACTAGACATACATAAAAATATCTCTCGAGATCTCACTAAAGTTTTCAGGTCCTAGTTTCCAAAGGTTAACTAAAACTTTCCTCTGATACCAACTGTAGAGACCCTGAAGTAGATTTACATGGTCATTAAGTTAATTTTTCATAATACTTAATACATAACAACAACTATCCCACAAGGACCGTAATAGTTTAGTTTCTTTGGAATCTCAAAACACAATCTTCTAATCGTGGTGAAAGAACTTCAACATCTCCCATAACAATCTTCCCCTTTTGTTTTCTTACCTAAAACATTTCATTAAATCCTGGGGAAAAGAAAACATATAAAGGGTGATATCAAATCATCAATTAGGGTAAGCATGGAGAAAATAAAACAATCCATATACATCTGAAATTAAAAAATGAACATAATAATTAAACATCAAAATATTGAGCAATGACATAAAACATGGCAGTACGTAAGGCATAGATCATAATGGATCGTCAATCAAGATAAAATAGCCTGGGAGTAAAACATTTAATTCTGGAAACAATTAATCACATGTTATGATTTCCCTAGTAGCCATGACATTGCTACCGAAACAATCTTAGTGGACAATGTCCCTTTCTAAATCGAGTTCACTCATCGTTCAAGTCCTGTATCACTGAACCGGATTAACATACCATTCCAACCATGTCTATATCTTGATAAATAAATTTTTACACAATTCATTTGAGGGATATATTTGTCCCATACATCTCATAATGAAATCATTCTTACATGTGCCACAAAATAAACCTACATCATTCATAATAACCCAGAACATAAATTGGTTTTCATAAACACCATCCCATCATCACATAATCCATATAAAAGAAATTAATATCATTTCATAATATGAAAAGGGAAACCATGTAAATCATAGAGACTTTATACTTAAAACATACACATATGAAATAATGCCATCTTATATGGAAAATGGTTTTGATAAAACACTTGAATTTAATTCTTCAGGAAAATAACCTTTTTTCTTCAAAATCAATTTCTTTTCACAAAACGTCATGAAATATTAAAAGAAAAGGATTTTCTCAAAAATAGGGATCAAATATTTTGGAGGAAGCTTCATGAAAAAAAGGCTTCATAAAACTGTAAAAATCCTTTCATGCCATATAAGTTAAAGAAATCATTCTTCTCGTACTTTTTCCGGAAAAGTCAAAAAGTACCTCGTATGGTAAAAAAGAGAATGATTCCATCCATACGATGTAGTAAAAGTCAAAAATGGGTAAAAAGGACACTAAACATATATGAATGCATTTTTAGAAAACAGGGACATGGACAATAAATATAACCCCAGTAAATACTTACGAATAAGCAATCTCGGATAAAAACATGATTGGAAAAGTTATCCCTTACCTTATGCCCAATTTTTTTCATATGTGTCTGTGACTCCTGTATAGTGGGTTTAAACATATTATTAACTTCTAAAAGAACTATAATAATATTTATGATATCATATATGATTCACTTACGACTTTATATTACCTATTCTTTTGTAAATTCCTTGTTAAAGGAATGTTTTAGGTAAAATCATTTCATTTATCGTCCGTGTTTTGAATTGTAATTATTAAAATGATTACTTAGTTAATGATTACATAATTCTAGAATATATAACATTATTTATACATAATATATATTCAGAATATACATATATATAATAAATCGATAAATGTAAAGAAATATGCCGTTCATGGAGACGGTAGGACGTACGTACGCATGAACACTGTTTTCATTTCCTTATTGAATTGAATGGAATTAAGTAGATGACACAAATATAAATATACAAAAATCCAGTATCATTATTATTTCATATATTTCATCATTACTTATTATATATACTTTATAATCATTCTTGAATTGTTAACATGGAAAATGAATCTCATCGCGTCATGGAGACGGTTATCCGTATGTATGCACGAGTGATGATATCATTCCAATATTTATTGAATGGAATTGGAGTGGATGATATAATATCATAGAATCAGTATGATGTTATAATAAACATATATAGTGATTCTTTACATCGTTATACCCATCCATGTATGGTGGTGGTGGAAAAAAAGTTTACACCACGGCGTGGAGATGGTATTCTGTACGTACGCACACGTGGTGGCTTCGTTTTCCGTAGGATGGATAGAAGGTGAAATATGGTTGTTTCATATTTATAATAACATATTAGTATATAAGTAATACTGATGTTATTCCATTATTATGAAACAACTAAAGATGAAGATGTTGAAGAAGAATGAAACATGAAATAATCGGTAGAAGAGATTACCTCTTCTTCGACGCACCTTCTTTAAAATTATTATTAGGGAACTAGAGCTTGTCTTTTGAGAAGACAAGAATCTCTAATATATAGATACAGAGGTTTAGAAGAGGAATTGGCAGTGGTTGGCTGAGCTTCAAGGCTCAAAAGGGTGTGAAGAAAAGAGGGAAGGAGTGCCCTTTTTATAAGGGAGGAGAGGGGCACCTTTGGAAACATAAGAAATATTAATTTATAATAAATTAAACCCAATATAAAAACATCCAGAAATGACTCATAAAATCTTGGGTTGTTACATAGGCTTCATAATTATGATATTTTTTAATACACACAATACAAGTTTATCTTTTGTTACATGAATCATAGATTTTATCTTTAAATCTCTGGAAAACAAGGTGATGACTTGATTTCTCTTAACATTGAGTTTAATGAAAATGTGGCATACTATTAAAATATTATTTTCTAGTATGATAGTGATCACCGAGACATTAGAATTGACAGTATAAATTGGGTTAATGTGATTATGAAAATATATTGTTTTAAAATGTATGTATAATTAATTATTTTGTGACCATATAATTATAAATAAAAACAATAACTATTTGATGTTAAAGGAAATACTCTTTTGAAAAACATTTTTTATACACAAAAATGTGTTTACAACAATAAATTAAACAAATATATTTGGTCAATTTTTTTAATGAAATATATATTTCAATATTTAATAAAAATTTTAACATTCAACAGATGTTTGTTCTATAAAAATAATGAAATAAATAAAATGTAACACTAAAAATATAATATTTCGGATGAAAATCGTTTTTTCACCTTCTATGTAATTATTTTAAAATGATTTGTTTTACATTTTTTTAAATTTATTTTATAAATTGAATTTTTTTAATCATCATGTCAAAAATATAATAGATTCATTTTATAAAAAATTTTGGAAAAGGAATTTTTTGGATGAATACTACGATTATAACTTTTTATTAAAAAATTTATTTATATTTAAAGCTTCTAAAAAACATAAAAAATATTTTCATATGGATTTAAATGAAAAATTTGTTAAATGATATATCTATTAAAACAATAAATTTTATTTGAATTTTATCTATACAAAATATTGATATAAAAGTGTTTTTAATATTTTAAAATATTCCCATTAAAACCCACTTTCTCATCCTATTTGTAGTATTAATTTGAGTTATAATTTTCTAACAACTATTAATGTAATTTGAAAAAATATTATACATTTATAAAATTATGATAATTTATATTATCTAATATGGTAATATTAATATTTTACCACAATGAAAAGTAAAAAATAAAAACTATTTACTGGAGTGAAGGTAAAACTGGATTTACCTTAGGGTTAATCTAAAATGATATGGGTTAAAAATGACCCAAAAAATGTCCAAAAACTAATTTATATCCATATTTTAAAATTGTTTATTCAAGGAATTATAATTTCCTATTTTTTCCAAATTTCATCTAAATAATATTGGTAGTCCTTTTTATTTTCAAAAAATTACAGGTGTGCTGCTCAACTCACATATTAAATGAAACATGCTTTCATCTTCATTAAACACTTCCATAAAAATTTATTCATAATAAAAACATCCAAAAAACACCATCACTTACCAAATATAATATTTTAATCTTTATTTTGGGCATAAATCCAAAAATGGAAGGGTTCTTGTGTAAACCAAAGGAGGATACTTGAAGAATATCTTTCGATCAACAATGAGTAGTTGTTCTATTTTTTTCTCCACATCATTCATTTAGTAATAAACCATGCTTATATAATGAAAGGCGTATCTTACATATAAATATATTTTTATGTTTGGGTAATGACCATTATCTATCCCAACATCCATCAAATGAGATACTAAATCACTATTCAGTTCTATGTTATAATACCACCTCTCAAAAAAATGTTATTCAATTCCCATAACCACCATTCACATATGAATATAATGACAGGTTAATTATGTATATATATATATATATAATATTTATTATTTTATTATTATTCTATAATCATTAATTAAAATATTCTTTCTCATATTCTATTCAATGAGAATACAATAACTATGTTTGTATATACAGCGGACTACTGCCTCACGAAGCAATTGATTGATTGATGCTATACATGGAAGGCAATAACGATATGTGTAAATATAAATATGAAATTAATATGAAATAAATATAATTTTGAAATGGCTATATATTATTTACCATTCCTTATTTATTTTGAATGATGGGAAAAATTTCCATTCATTGGTTTGTCCTATTATCTCAATGAACAATGTATTTATTTTTCTATCTATAACATATATTGATCACTCTAAAAACATGTATTCTAAATTTATCTTATAATTTTATCATGGTTAAAGTTCTATATATTTTTTATCCATGATAAAAGTAATTTGAAAAAATATAACATATCAAATCATAATTGAAAAATAATTCAATTATTTCACAAAACATGATATTAAACATGAATGGTTAATAAACCTGTAACAAAATTGAAAATTAAATCATATACGGTCTGATATATATATATATATATTGTTCTTGAAATATATTGTTAAAAAATTTATATTTATTTTAAATAAGTTCTAATTTAATTGATGGAATTTAGGATATATGGTTAGGGATCTCATGTATATTTTTTATTTCTTAGAGGAAAATGAAAAATCATCACTTGTTTCTTTTGTTTCATCTATAAATTTAACTATTGACATGTTATATAATTAATATAGTTATTGATATGAAAGTTAAATATTCATTTTTTGATATGATTTTTTAGGAATTATGATTTAAAAATATTACTAAATTGGTAATGGATTTATGTCTCACAATTTAATTTTGCGAGACACATTCTATATTTGAATCCTAATTGATTTTATATGGTTTATATATTTAACATGTCTTTATTTTATGATATTTTTCCTAAAAATTATTATAATTTACATTTTCATTTTAGTATATATCATTCATGGTGTTTATGACTCAATTTAACAAACATGGTAAGGGTTTAATAATAAGATCTCTTTATTTATCATGATTTTGTAGGATTATGATTTATATGATCAAATATTATGATCTATCACTCAAGAAAAGCATGAATTTAATTCTAATCAGTTTCTAAAATTATAATTCATGTTTTTCAATCATTTTCCTATCACTATTTACTCAATATGACAAATATTTCTGAGTAATATATTTCTTTTATCTCTTCTGTTGAAAATCTATTTTTAATCCAAAATAATGTTTTAAAAAATAATAATTTTTTAACATTTATAAAATGATTTCATAGTGTCATTTTTTCCCATGTTTGAAATTTTAAAAATTATATTTTATTTAATATTCATATAGCTCTCCAAAAAATTCAACATTTTATTTTACATCAATTGCGAAAAAATATTTTTTTAACATTTACAGAATGAGTAAAATTTTATATCCATTGTGAAAAATATTTTAATTGATATTTCATTTATATGTTTTCATGGATATTTTATAAAAAAATAAAAAAAATTTCTTTTTTAAATATCTTTCCCAAAACAGAAAGTATATTTCCCTCTAGAATTATATTATATATCATTTAACACATCCATTTTATGTTTCAAGGATTCTATTAAAGGAATATTATTTTCAAAACATTATGTGAATTTTATCAATTTGAATGTAATTTTAATATAATATTTATTTACATAATTAAGTATTGCAAGTGAATTTTAAAAATCATTTTCTATCTATGATGAAGTCTATTGATGTTACCTTTTTTACAGGGGATATGATTCAAGTACACCTTTATTATTCTTTCTCTCAATGGTTTATTTATTTAATTCCGAGATGTTTATGAAACCTATTTGTTTACCATAGATTATACATTGATTAAAATTTTATAAAACAATATTCATTTTTCCATGCATTATGCCATGAAAAAAAGATTAAATGTAAATTATTCTTGTTTCATATCCATGAGTTATGAAATGATTTAATCATCATGAAGCCCTTTTCTTTTCAAAATATCTTATATGGGGAATTTTTTCGATGTTTTAGAACAAATATTTATCATTATAATTTTTGTGACGATGGGGCCTATATATGTCTTAAAATAAGTGGTAATGATTTATATCATAAGTGATAGACAATACTATAATATAAATTAATCCTTACTCAGATAGGGAAATTTTCCTTAATGATGGTATTTGGAGTTAAAATCGACTACAATGATTTTTTTCAATGTGATCCCATTCCACTTTGATAGAATTGGGTTGTGATACTAGGATTCAATGGAGATAATTTCCATGATTATTAATCCTCATTTCCATGTATTATGAATATATAATCCTATCAGGGATTATTTTCATTATTTCTTTATGATTCATTTCTTATGAACTACTAATCATTAATCAATAACTAATGATTATGATCATTCTTAAGAATTTCATTGTTTAAAAATTTTCTTCTATAGTTTCCATGCCATTTTAAACCTATTATGATTATGTATCACCCTTTAATACCCCTACCGATCATATGATGTCACCATATCTAATTATTATCTGGTCTAGGGTATGAAGAACAATTTTATATAGGGTATTTCTATGAAGAGTTCAATATGGTAAGATCGTTATGGGATATGAGAATGATATATCATGAAATATATATATTTTTTGTTCCTACTCTGCTACTTCACTACACTATTATGATTCATAGGGTTTTTATGTAATTTCCATAACATTCACATATACAAATTTATTTTCTATTAATGAAAATCACTGGTCGTTTTAGTTGGTATCATTGGAATGTTTTAGTTATCAATTTGAAACATAGATAAAAAACATTAGTGAGATTATTTGAGGATACATCAATGGATATTTTTATATATATCTCTAAGGATAAGTATAATTATGATTCCATGTTTCTGAATATATCCTATAATATTTATAATGGATAGATAAAGTGGTTTTTTAACAATAACATCCATTTTTTGGAACAATATGTGGTTGTGGATCTCTAAAATAGTGTTCATGTTGTAAAACATGGAATGTGGAGCATTGACATTGTCTCTATGAAAAAATTATATATGATAATGGGCCTTTTTACACATCTAATTTTTCACACCCATCAGATATTTAATGTAAATTTAAAATTTATTCACAAGCCAAGATGATGGATTCAAATAAAAGATGAATATGAATTAACTATGATAAACCTATTATGTTATATATGAAAAATATGGTGTCATTATTAAGTCATAATATATGTTATTTTTAAAGATTACTTAGTTCCCCACATTGATTACTATTTCTAAAACTATTTATTTTGGTTTTAGCCAATGGTTAGAAGTAGAAGAAATAAGATCAATATTGAATGTGATGTACAATGTGTTGATGAGAAACTAAATAAGTTGAAAACTGGGTTTAAGTATATTTTGTTCATTCCTAATTACTTATAATTATATATTATTGACAATAATATCGACTAAAAGGCTCAACAAATAATGGAATATTGTGTTTGTTGAGAGTTTGAGTGTTGGAGACCATATTGGAATGATTATTCGCATTTATATATGTCATGAATGTGGTAAGAAGCACCTAGGTGGATGTCTAAGATGAACAAGAACTTGTTTTGAGTATGGAAAATAAGGACACAAAAAAGCAATTATAGACGAAAAATGCAGCATTCAGGTTCCCTAATGTATAAGAGTAATAGTATCCCTATGATATCTTCGACGTTTGAATGATTTAAATTTTGAATGTATTGATATTAATCAAATTGACGTAACAAGTGGAATTCTCATCAAGATAATCTACATCTTAGTATGGGTTAGGGTTTTACTACCAATTATGTGGTAACTATAAATGAAATATGAAAGTTGTGGTCTAATCAAACAGTCTTGATGAAATTACACATGAGAAGCTTTATTAAATTGATGTTGATGATTGTTAATATATGATTCACATTTAATATTTTAGAAAATAGGTATTATGGAAAATAATATTAAATATAATTAATTGTTCGATAAGTAATTGAGAACATTGAAGTGTTTATTTATTTTAATTCATGAACTGTGTTATATGAATCATTAAATATATAATCATTTTTTTGTATATGTTTTTTTGATAAGTATTTTGAAAAATGTGTCAAATTGTGTGGATGACATAGAAATGTGATTTAAGGGATAGGTAATGTTTTTATTATGTTGAGATAACTATTAATAAATTCATAATGTTGGGGAAATGGTTTTTTATGGATGATTGGATGATTTATATTAATAAAGTACAATTTATTGTATCGATGTCCTTGGAAAAAATTAATGAGTCGTCGATAAAGTGGTTTATGTTTATCATTTTATAAGTCTAAAGGACTACTTTATTTAATATATATATTTTACAATATGTAGTTTTATTCAAGGAATTTTGAAGTATTTATTTTTTCAATAATGTTTAATGGAAATTATGGTTATAAACATTAGTCAATAAAATATATGACTAAGGTATTCAAATATTTGGTATGTGAAAATTAGGAGGTACTTTTTGATAATAAGTGGATTAATTTCGTGTATATTTTGATAAATTTTGTAACTTTATCTATAATTATTTTGGAAGGGTTACAATGTTATCCATTTATGGATTGGTTTAAGATGAATTTTTAGGATGTTTTATAGATTAGTATATATTTTCACAATATGATGAACTTTTCCTAGATTCTATTAACCATATATTTAATAATAATAGAGAGTTTTATTGACATATCATTCTATTATAGATCATATTTATTTTTGAAGACATGCATAATTTATCTCTTAGTGTGTGAGATGATGTAGAAATTTATCATGGAACAAATAAATGAGTTGATTTTTCTTGTTAAATTGAATGAAATCATATAAGTATATATTCAATTTAAAAATAAACAATGTTAGTAAAAATATCTTGAAAAAAATTGTGTCACATTATCCATATAAAATGGAATGTAATAATATAAGAATATATTCTATCATTCTGTATTTGTATTTGGGTGTTTTTATCTAATATTCCCATTTTTTCACATCCCACCCATGTTCTCATATTTTAAAAACAATTATATGTTATTCAATATAAAATTTTCACATCCATTCTTGTATTTTCAAAAGAAATTTGGATTATAACATTTGATATACTGGTTTTTCCACGAATTGATTTTACAATTCAAATTCCTTTTTCAGTATGAAAAGGTTGAAATTGCGAGGGTGGAATTTTTTTAATGGTGGTGGACTGTGACGCCCCATGATTTGGTTATCTTTTTTTTATAAAATTAATTAATTAATTCTTATATTTAAAATTAAACCCAATACCATGATAATATTGTGTTACTTAAAACACTATGGTTATCTTTTATTGCATGGAACACGGGGTGTATCTAGTATTACACGTAACACTGATTTTAAATGAATTGTGACATACTATAAATATATTTTTATTTAATATTCTAGTTATCAACTAGATTTTTTAATTTAGGTTGTGAATATTATTAACAACATTATGAAAATATATGGTTTAAAAATTTAAATATATTTTTTTTCTTTATATATATGTTATTAGAAATGCTTATAATAACTATTTGAAAATAAAGGATACAATTTTCTGGAAACTATATATTGATTAAAAATGGGTTTTACATCAATAAATTTAAAAAATAACTTTAGGTCACTCATTTTTATGAAATGTATATGTGATATAATTGATAAAATTTTTAATATAAAACATGTATATTTTTACGAGATTATATGACAAAAAATCAAATTTATTCTAAAAAATAGCATTTTTAGAAGAAGTGGTTTTGTCTCCTTTTTTAAAAATTAATTTACAACACATTTTGGAAATGATTATGTTTTCATTAAAAATATTATACATTTTTGAAATCATTATCAAAAAATTATATTGGGGTAAAATTTGTATAATTTTTTGAGAGGGTAATTTATTTCAATGAATAGTGACCAATTTTTGTATTTATTATGATTTTTTATTTCCATAAATTCTAATAAAAAACTAAAATTGATCAAAATTGTTCTTAAGAGAAAAAATAAGAACAATAATATATATTTATATAAATTAATATAGTTTATTTCATTGGATATATTTTCATATTGAATTAGAATATAATAACATTTAACCATTCAAACATTTCCCCATTGAATTAGAATATCTGTTATTAATTTAAATATATAGTTGTTAAAAACACCCCCAATATCTAAAACAAAATTTTATATCCACATTTTGACCATATATCTTCTTTTATATGTAATGATCAATTTTTGAGTTTTTTTAATTTAAAAAATGTGGGCACCCCTTTTTCATTTCAAAAAATTTCATGTGTGCCACTCACCTCATTTATAAAAGGCCTCCTTTTATCATCTTATCTTCACATGTTCTATACCATTTGAATCAACCATTACACACCACAATATCATACATAATTCCCTACTATAAATTTATAAACCATATTTTTCGATGAAATCTAAGAGTGGAATGATTTTTGTGAAATCCTATGGAGGTTTCTTTACAAAGAGGAAATATTCTTCAACAAGAATTTTTATAGTATTTCTTCATCCACCTACTTAAATTCATGTAAAAATATTTTTGATTAAAAAAATTATTATCATAAATAAAATAAAATTTATTTATTTTAATGTAAAGACCTAAAACTACATCCACTTATATCAAATGGGTTGCTAAATCCACAATCATGTGAATGACATTCTACCACCTAATGAACCAATATTATTCATTTTACATACCCACCTATCAAAAGAGGATATAATGAGGGAATTATTTTTTATATATGACACTTACTATAATCTAAATGCTTATAGAATCATAATATCACTAATTCCTTCTTACTGTTCATTCTGGGGTTATATAATAATGTTATTCATGGGAATGATTGACTACTTCCTAGAAAAGAAATAAGATTCATTCATTATTTGCATAGAAGATAACAAGGATATGTTCAAAGAAGAATATGTGATATATCTGAAATAAAAATTATTCTAGAAAAGGACTGTATTATTTACAATTATTTGATTCTTTTCATCAATAAAATGGTGACAACATTCATACGTACGTATGACCTAAAGTCTCTAAGAACGATGTATGCAATTTTCTATATCAATCATATATATACCACTATAAAAATATTTATACAAAATATAAATGACATTTATATCATGGTTAAAATTATTGATGTTATTTATCCACGATAAAATTAATAGGATCAACAAAAAAACATACATGAAAAAATAGTTATTATTTGAAGTGTGACAATAACATGGAATTGTCAAAAAAAATTGGTAGTAAACGGTCTTAATTAAATAATATATTGTATTATATATTTACATATTTTTGTAATAATTTTATAATTAAACTATATTTATTTTACATGTATTTGTAATGTAAAAAAAGGAAATTTTGACTTGTGGTATAAAATTTCTAGTGTATATTTTATTTCTGAGAGACATTTGGTAATTCAGAACATGTTTTATTGGAATGATGTCAATATTTATCCATTAATTTGTCATATGATTAATATCATTCATTCTATGAAATTTAAATGCTTAATTTGTTTTTATTTCTTATTGGTTATTATGATCCAAAGGATTACGAAATCTGTAATGGGTTTTTTCTCACCTTCTACTTCAGTGAGACACATTCAATATTTACCACATATTCACTTTATGTGGTTTATATACTGTCCATGAATGTTATTTTTGATTATTATGAAAATTCTATTTGGGAATAAAAAATTCATTTTAGGATCTCTCTTTTATGGGGTGTTCGATTATAAGTTAACAAATTGGTATGAGTTTTAAAATATAGTCACATTGTTTACCATGATTTTTTAAATTTATGATTCCAATGATGAAATTATATAAATTATATATCATGAAAATAATGAATTTTCTTCTACATTGGATATTTATTGAGAATAATAATTTTCCAATTATTTTCCACTTTTTATTTAATCATGATTTAAAAATAATTGGTTTATATAAATCATCTGTATTTTTATCTTCAGTCAAAGACCCCATTTCTTCAAAAACAATGTTTCCATTTTTTTTTCAAAAACTATATATTCACTCTTCAAATGATTAATTAATGAATGTTTTACTATGTTTTAATTTTTTATAATTTTTCTAGAGTAATTAACTATTAATTATCTAAAAAATACATTTTCTTATATTAATAAATATGATACAGGAATCTTTGTTTTATCTTGTATGAGATAAAAAATTTACAGCGTTATGACCCTTATATTCTTTGATGATTCTACAAATTATTATCAATGTTAATTTCATTGAAAATGATTTTCAATATTTTAATATTATTGAATGCATTTTTTGAAAGTGTAAATGATATTATCATTAGGAAATAATTTTAATTCATTATAACATCCATTATAAGTATCAAATAATTATTTTAATAAAAAGGGTTTTCAAAATAATTTGAATTTTTTATTTTTTATAATTTATTTTAATATTAAATTAATTTTATTCAAGAAATTTTCCAAGTTTAATTTAATTGTTTTCCATATTAAATGGAATACATTGATTATACTATTACTTTACTACGGATTTTATTCAAGGAAACCATTGTTATTGTTTTTAAATTTTGTATGTTTATGACAATAATATATTAATGACACCCATTTCTTTTCAATAATTAATAACATTATTAAATTCTTATTAAACCTATTTCATTTTTCAGCATGTTATATTATGATGAAATGATAGAATTTTTATAAAATCCTTTTCATTTCCATAGTTTATGATATGATGTAATTTTTATGAAATCCATTTATTTTCACGGGTTTGTTATGATGACTGTTTTATAATCATGTGGAAAAAATATGTGTGTTATTTATTATATATTGTTTGTGACATATATATCTATACCATGCATTTGGTAATGATTTATATCTCATGAGATATAAAGGCATATAATAGGGATACAACCTTGTTTATTATAGGACATTTTCTACTAGGATGATATTGTGAGTGAAACATGACTACTATGATTATTTGGAGAGTGAAAACATTCCAGTATGATTTCCATGGAAGAGATCCATGACTACTATGAAATTGATTTTCTATACTAATATGTTTTCCACTATTCCATTTATTATTCTATTGTTATGATATCATGTATTATGTTATTTTATTTACTTACGAAACATGTCTTATGAACTTCCAGTATTTATTCCATGAAAAAATATAATGATTATTAATATATCTGTATGGTTTTCTTATGTTATATGATTTTTTAATAACTATTTTTTTATTTAATGATCATGAAACTCATTTTTTATCCATACGATGCATCTATGATATCCCTTTCTTATGATATTATTCCCCAGTTTTTGTTGAATGGTTTTATGTATGTTTTTTATAAGAAGACTACTATGTGGTAGATATTTATGGGATGTGTTTAAAATATTTTCAAAAAAATAAAATGATTTAATTTTCTTAGTCCCAAAAGTCACTAAACCATTATTATCCTCATGTGTTTTTCATGTAATTTAATTTATGTTCATCTAATAAGATTTAATATCTATGTAAAAAATCCTTTTTTGTTATAGGGAATCGCTGATGTATCATAGAGATTGAATTTTATATTCAAGCACCATCATATACTACACACATGGAATATTTAAATCTTGATCAAAGTCATTATGATGGAATGGTCATTCAATGAAATTTATTACTAAGTTCTTTTTATCACCCTTTTTTAATATATATCAAAGTCGCTTCAGAGAGTTTCTATGATATGCCATATGATTTGAGGACATTATTATGTTAATATATTTTAAGAATTCATTATTAAGGGGTTCTGTTATTCTGTGTGAATCACATCATTTTTGGGAGTGAGATAATTTAGAGGAAGTCATTCTTTGCATGAAAATTATATATTTTAAATGAGTGAGGATTTTATATTGAGATACTGGGAATTCATTGATTAATACTGATATCATGTGGTAAAATACAACATATTAGTTATATTTAGTATAATACCCCGTCATTTGGGTGCCTTTTTTCTCCATAATTACATTCATTTTTTCACCTTATTTCTATTTAACAACTTCTATGTTGTTTATTTTCATTATTTATTATCTCTATTTTCATTCTTCTCTGTTTATATTATTTCTTTTTATATTTCAAAATTATTTTAAAAAATAAAAGTGTTTTATGAATACAAATATGTAATACAAGCTTGTTTCCTTGGGAGCCACCATGAGGTTTTCAACAATGATATATCTATTGCTTATAAATATATTTTTGACTGCATCTATGATAGTAGTCTACAACATTTTTTTTCATTCTATTTAGAATAAATGTATTACATTGAGGGGTTTTCTCTTTTATTTAAAAATATAAATAATAAAGAAAAAGAGTTTGATAGTGGTTGACACAAAAAATATGAAAAACATTCATTGTCATATTACACTCATGTTAAGGGATTTACAAAATAATTTGATTAATTATAGAAATGGACACAAGAAGGAAGTTCTAGGATCCAAATCAGCATGACATCGTTGTTTTTGAGAAGTTATTTTATAATATAAACACTCCAATTTTTCTGTAGTGGATCATAATTGTACCACAATACTCCAAAACATAATACAAAATAAATGTTGGAAACTAGATCTCCCAATTTTTTAGCTTCACAAGGACTTGGATGCTAAGCTGGAGTATTCAGATCAGAATCTGCAAAACAAGTCTATGGTATGGAAATATATGAGAGAAGCAGTAACTAAAGAAAATGGAAATAGTTTGCATGATAGTTATTAATTTAATTTTTATGATCATTTAAACTACACCATATTATATAATAAATTTTCAAAAACTCTACAGATTGAACCAAGAGAATACATCCTCTCCTTTAATATGGATGAAGCCACACCTAAAGTGGTGTATTTTTACAATATACTATAGAATATGGACTAACATACTCTGGAAAAACACAATCACTGGAAAACCATAAATTAAAGAATAATGTAATGATGACCAAATAATACTACAAGTCAAAATTTTTCAACAAATTATTTTTTGATTAAAATATTTAGGTAGCTAATGAAAATTTAGCTTCACCCATCTCAAAATAATGATTCAATGGAATGTCATTCATTCGTAGAGAGAAATAAGGTTGCCTCTCATAATAATGAAATTATTTATCTCAAAATTTTTATAGAAAATTTTAGTTGTGGAATTATAAATGAAGTGTATCTAATAGAAATTTTTATGGGTGTCAAGGCGGAAGTAGATAATTTTTTTATCATAGATGAATTTCTGGATTTTTCTCAAATGTTGGGAAATGTCACATCATAGTGTTCAATTCCCATAAACATGCACCCCCATCATAAATATGAAGAGGGGAAGTACCATTTTATATTGTTTCCCTATCCATTATTCCATATGTTGTTACATGATAAGGATTTGTAATGTATAGAAATTTTCAATGGGGTAATCCAAAAGATACAATGTTTCCATTCTATAAAGATGAAAATATGGTGGTTCTATGATATTAATCCATAACCGCAATTAGAATAGGGTTAGAAAAATTATATCCAACTGTGGGTAGTCAAATTATAACACATCTTTGGTGGGTATCCTATGATTATATAAGTAACATTCATGTTCTATATTTGTTATTGTTTTGTTTAAATTGAATGCTTATTCTTGTAGGATAATAATTATTTTTTAATTTATTATGTCATTCTTTCAAGGAAAATAGGCTAATAACACTAGATTAACTGGATATCACTCTGTTGAATTTTTTTTCATAAATACATGGGAATTTTAAGCGTCCACAGTTTCTGACGGTGCCTGATTCCGAGGCCCGGGGTGCTCGGAATCGATTTCTGAAGTTTTTTTTGGTACGTTTAGTGAACGTTCATGTGAGATTTTATATCATTTGGACCAGTGATCAGAATTGAAATATGAGGGCACCATTGAACTCACAGTGCTGGTATTCACTTATGGATACCTTTATCGCAGTTTCGTTTCAACGTGAATGGATGTTATAAATTGGGGTTTCTTATTAAAATTAAAAAAAATAAAATAAAAATGTGTGTGTAACACATTTTTATTTGAAAGGTTGTTAAAGACTCTAAGTGGAGGTTAGGGGTGGGGACCACCACACCCTAACCCCCCTTGGGAGGATATAACTTGGTGTGAGGACCACTAGTTTAAACCACCCTAAACCCCCATGTAAATCTATTTTCATTAAGGGAGTCTCTTAAACTACCAAATATCCCTTTTTAATTTTTAAAACTATCCAACTCCCACCTCCTCTCATTAATGTGCCAACACCAATAATTAATTAATTGAACATCCAAAATTAATTAATTAATTTGTAGTATTATGAATTCTTTTAAATTCATTTGAAATAAATGGAAATATTAAAATGATAGGGAGGATTTTGTTTTATTTTGGCTTGGCGTTTAATCTCTGGAGAGCTTGGGAGAATTCTTGGAAGGACAACCTGTTCCAACAAAGAATGCTCCTCGTCTCCGAAGAACACAAAGAAATTCTACAACGGCCACCTTCCACATTAAAGGTGTAGACACTGCCTGTGAAGAATGTCGCCAATGACGATGTCATCTTCTTCAGACGTCAATGGAATGACACCGCCTTTCCATGACTTCACTGAGCTCTACCTCCTCTGATGTTGATGGGACGACGTCCATCTTCCGTGACACCCATCTTCCAAGACATTGATAGCGTACCTTGAATCGAGGTAGGGGATACATGAATGTTGATTCTACCCTCTGTTCTATACCATTAAATTAGTGGAATGATGTGCTGATTGATATCATATGACGAGGTGGGTTTGGGCCACATGAACACGGTACGTCCCTCCTCGTTGTTGTTTCCATTTGCTGACGTTGGAGGTGGAGTCGGAGGGACGCGGTGGCGTTGCACCGCACCAGAGCATAACCGCGGCCGGGAGGACCACGGTGGATGAAGAGGTGCGGTGCCATCGCACCGCACTGTGGAGATGAAGGCCGCGGCCAGGCTGGGCTGCGACAGTGGAGGAACGGTGCCATCACACCAACCGCATGGAAGGGAACTCTGGCCTGCATCCTCAGGCCGCACAGCCGGAGAAGAATCAGTCGGCCTCAATCTGGCATGCCTGGAGAACCGTGGCGCCCGCAGGCACCGCGCGGAGGAACCGAAACACGCTATTCGGGTCGTGTGCGCTAGACAGAACCGACAGGATACGACCGACCGGGTAGGGAGAGGCCGCACCGCATGGCACCGTCATACGAACAGAACCAGCCCGCAGCGCGGGCCGGGTCCGTGGGTCGGCCGCACCCCACTGGGCCGGCCGACCCCCTAGCCTGGTCAAACCTACCCAGCCGAGTCGGGCCGACCCGCCAATCCACTGGGATTGATGGGCTGGGCCCGACTTCGCAAAAATACAAATATCTTTTAGACCGCACATCCGATCGATGTGCAATATAGGGCCTATGGACTCTCCGGATGAGACAGTACTTTTGCGATACTCTATGTGAGTTTTGGACATCTTTGGAAAAAAATTATGGGTTTGGATCGAGCGTAAATCTAACCGGGCCCCTAGAATAAAAATGCAGATAACTCTCAGACCGAGCGTCCAATTGACGCGTCATCTGTCACATTGCATTCCTTTTGATGAGATGGAACTTCGGGATACATCAACTCAAGACTTCATGATATTTGTTGTATCGACACTTGACTCGAGGAGCGGACCCTCCCGGAATCGAGCATGCTGTGTGTGGGAACCCTAGAGCTGGCTGCGACGAATACTGTACTAGAATCCTATGTGGGTTTTACAGTAATGACTACTGTTCTGAAATACTCCGTGGGTTCGATGATAATACTAATGTACCAAGATCATCCGTGGGTCTGACAGTTCTGAATTTTGTTCATGTATCCTGTGTGGGTCCGACAGAGTAGCTGGTCCTGTATCCTGTGTGGGTCTGATAGCTTAGCTAGTCCGGTATCCTATGTGGGTCTGAGAGCTTAGATAAATCAGTGACTACATATGATCATCTCTATCACTCTATGAAAGATGTATACCTCTGTGAGCTAAATCATGTCTCTCAACCATTATCCTCGTGGTGATTGACTTTACTTCCTGTGTTGACTGGGTTGTGCTTGGGCTCAAGAGTTTGAGTCAGACTATGACCAGTAACATAGGTATATATATGGGCATATACCTATGTAGGTTTGGTTGATACTTTGTGATTGTATCATTCTACTGTGGTTTGTCTGTTTTGGATTCTGGGAGACCTTCGGGGGTCGCGGGGTCTGCTTCTAAGTATTGTTATACTCACCCCTGCACGGGCATCGCCTGCACCTGGTTGAGTTCGGTGCTGGCGATAGACTGCAGTGACTAAGGATGAGGGTGATGGACGGAGGCTGCTCAGAGATGGACTAGACGGGACATACCGTAGGGATTCGTTGATTGATTTCCGTACCTACCTTTCTAGTAGTATTTCCGGGCGGAGGATCCAGGAGTCATTTTCTCTTTTTTAATTGTACTTGTACTTTTTGTTCAGTTGGGTTTGTATACTGGCCCACTTACTTTCAGCACACCTTACTTTTCAATTTTAGTACTTGTTGCCTCTAATTCTCATTTTTATACGTTGTGTGTTACAGGTTAAAAAGTCAATGACTATAATTTTTATTTGGATTAAGCCTTTGGTGCTAGTCGCCAGCCCTTAGCCTAGGGAAGGCGGGCATGGGGTAGTCACGACACGGGCCCCGAGGATTGGTCGTGACAAATTGGTATCATATGAGTGGATTCTTCTGTAGAACCTGGACTCAGATTCTTTTAACGACAATGTTGTTAATTGTTTTGGGTGTGGTTATCAGTTAAAGGAAACCGGTGTTGGTGCAGCGGCTGACGTATCCATACACTAGGACTCGGACTTCTGATTTCCGACTTAGTGCACGAAAACACTGAATTGCATCCGTGTTTCCATTGAAAAAGTTTTCTTCTTGATTACATTCAATCAGCTCACCAGGTATACTATTTTAACCATGGAGCACCTGTTTCTTTTCAGGATGGCCCCACAAAGGCATCCATCTAGGGTTCCGAGTTTCGTACGAGATGGTATCCCACCAAGCGATGAGGCCTCGGTGTAGTTCCCCATCACAGCGGAGGTACCAGCGGTACCACTACACGCTGGGCCATCGATACCACCAGATCCAGTAGTAGAAAGTGCATGTCGCCTGAGTGCATTGCATGAGTTCCAGTGTCGGAGACTGCCCAGGTTCCGAGGAGAGATGGTCCCACATGCAGCTGAGGATTGGCTGGAGGCTGGCGTGAGAGTTTTCACATTGGTAGGGACACCAACAGACCTCTTGGTGATCCATTACATGAGTCTCCTGCATGCAGTGGCAGGCAGATGATGGAGCAAGATTCTCTAGGTGCATGATGAGGCATGTTTACTCTAGAGAGACATCGAGAGTCTCTTCCGCTCAGAGTTTGTTCCATCCACCCTTTATGCAGTGTGGATTTACGAGTTACTTCATATGTAGCAGGGCAACATGACAATAGCTAAGTACTCAACGATGTTCACCGACCTCTCACGCTACTCCACTGATATGGTAGGAGACCCATTCATCAGGGCCCTAACCGTAGAGCAGGGGCTCAGGCATGAGATCAGGGCTTCCATGATTCCCCTTAGCATCCCGACGCAGGCAGGGGTGATAGAGAGAGCCTTTAAAATGGAGAGTTTTCTCGCTATGCAGTCACCCGCGGTGAGACACGCCACATGGCGACACATAGAGGAGTCTTCTACAGCTGATAGTAGATAGATGACGCAGAGTCCCAAGAGGACCAGGCCATTTTGTGAGTGACCCCAGGATATATGTTCGGTTTTGCGGGGTACATGAGACAAATCCAGCAATACAAGGAGCATGCAGTTCAATGCATGCGGTGGGTAGGGCCACATGGCTCGTGACTGCCCGACCCACCTTGCAGATGAGAAGCAGATAATAGAGGGACCTCCCAGGCAGAGGTAGTGGTTCGCTCGTGGTGGTCCACTGGGAGAAGGCCGACGTGTTAGAGGAGCTAGCCGAGCAGCGGGTGGTGGACGCCGTTTCGATGCTCTACCACCACCACCACCAGGAGGGCCACCCCGACCACAAGGAACAGGTGGATAGATGCGGGCATAGCTCCAGGCAGTCGAGGTCCGCAACGACGACGTACATGAGATGATTTGAGGTATTATCTTTGTCTACTCCACCCTTACTGCTGTACATATAGACACATGTGTGAGTCATTATTTTATTTCCAATACCCTCGTTCGGAGCTCAGAGATTCTGACGGTGCAGTTGGCTCGATCCTTATGGCTAGAGACTCTTACAAAATCAGACTAGATGATTACGCACTGGTGCCGGTAGTGTGAGATTACTCTGGGAGACGAGAGCTTTGGCTGTGATCTTTTTGTAGTGGTGTCGAGGCCTTATGATTTCATCTTGGGTATAGACTGGTTATCCATAGTTCATGATCAGATTGACTGTATTAGGCACAAAGTACAGTGTATCCGCATAGATGGGACCATGTTCACCTTCACCGGCGAGAGGGGAGCCTTTATAGCATAAGACAGAATTACACATAGGAGTGGGAATCCGATCACACATCTTTTAGCTAGTCTCATACGTAGAGGGGTTGATGTGTGGAGTCTGTGTTTTCCTGTTGTGGTGGATCAGCACGCGGATGTTTTTTCTTGACGATGTTCTAGGACTACCTCCTCATAGAGAGGTAGACTTCTACATTGACATGTACCTCAGGACAACACCGATATCTACTCCAGCATATCGGATGGCTCCCTCCAAGCTTCGTGAGCTTCATGTACAGCTGGAGGACTTACAGGGGAAGTGATTTATACGACTAGTGTTTCACACTGGGCATCTACGATTTTGTTCACCAAGAAGGAAGATGGGAGATTGTGACTGTGTGTTGACTACCGTCACCTGAATCAGGTGACCGTGAAGAAAAAGTACCCACTCTCGAGGATTTATGACCTCTTTGATCAGCTCAAGGGAGTATTATCGTTCTCGAAGATAGATATAAGGTCACGCTATCACCATCTCAGAGTTCGAGATGAGGATGTGTAGAAGACGACCTTCAGGTGTCGGTATGGCCACTACGAGTTCTTTTTTATGCCCTTCGGCGTAACCAACAAACCAGCAATGTTCATGAGTCTCATGAACATGATCTTCCAGCCTTACTGCGATAACTTTGTCATAGTCTTGATCGAAGACATACTGATTTACTCGACTACTAAGGAGGTGCAC
This sequence comes from Viscum album, assembly GCA_963277665.1. Taxonomy (NCBI): domain Eukaryota; kingdom Viridiplantae; phylum Streptophyta; class Magnoliopsida; order Santalales; family Viscaceae; genus Viscum; species Viscum album. Next base: position 1,204,504,081 of record OY728127.1, on the reverse strand, counting down.
ACCTACTATTTGCACGTAGTACTAGACACACTCCGAGAGAACCAGATTTATAGTATGCTCTTGAAGTGCCAGTTCTGGATTCGATATGTTCACTTCTTTTGACACGTCATCTCAGAGGCTGGAGTTGCATTGGATCCAGTGAAGATCGAGGCAGTTCGTGCTCCGGAGCCACCCAAGAGTGTGACGGAGGTGCGGAGTTTCCTGGGGTTGGATGGGTACTATCGGAGATTTGTCCCAGACTTCTACAGAGATGATGCACCACTTTTATCATTGGTAAAGAATGGGCAACACTTCATGTGGTCAGATAGATGCCAATAGAGCTTTCAAGAGATGAGGCACAGATTGACCAGTGCGCCCATCCTGAGTCTACCAGGAGAGGGCGTAGGGTACATTGTATACTATGACGCATCCGGATCCAGAAATGGGAGTGTCCTGATGCAGGAAGGAGAAGTGATCGCGTATGGTTCACGGTAGTTGAGACATCACGATAAGAACTACGCTACCCAAGACCTAGAGTTAGCTGCAGTGGTCTTCTCTTTGAAGATGTGGAAACACTATTTGATGGCCGAGCATTTTATAGTCTACTCTGACCACCAGAGTCACATGTACATATTCTCACAGAATGACCTAAACCTGAGATAACAACGATGGATCAATTTCCTCCAGGACTACGACTTTGAGATAGTATATAATCCTAGGAATGGGAACATTGTAGTAGATACTCTCAGTAGAAGGTCTGGCATTCAGTTGCTAGGAGAGGTGACAGAGCAGCTGGATGCATTGCTGATATCCTTTGTGGATAGAGATGGAGATGCCTTTCTACAGTCTCTCACATTCACTCCTCCACTTCTTTAATGAGTCAGAGGGGAACAACATTTGGATGTTGCTGTGAGAGGCGATGTGATCAGATATCCTCAGCGTAGGCACCTGATGGGTTTTCTGAAGGTGGGAAGCATGTCATCCTCTTCAGAGGATGTACCCTAGTACCGGTTTCACTACAGGAGGAGGTGTTGAGGGAGTTTCACACTTCCCCTCTAGAGGTACATCCAGGAGTGGAGAATATGTATCAGGACCTCAGAGGATAGCACTTGTGGCTGGGTATGAAGAAGGCGGTATCATAGTTTGTATCACAATGCCTCAATTTTTAGAAAGTGAAGGCATAGCACCGGGTTCCAGTACGCTTGGTTCATCCCTTAGAGGTCCTAGAGTGGATGTGGGATGGTATTTCCATGTATTTCAGGATGGGACTTCCACGTACATCCAGAAACCACAACTCTATCTGGGTGATGGTCGACCGACTCACAACGTCGGCCCACTTCCTACCGATCAGAGAGTAGGGATCAGTAGAGAGCTTAGGACACCTCTACATATATGAGATCATACGGCTTCATGGTGTTCCATCGATGATCATCTCCAACTGAGATGCCCGTTTCACTTCAGGCTATTGAAGGGGTTGTAGGAGGCTTTCAGGATGTAGCTTCACTTGAGCATCGCCTTCCATCCTAAGACGGATGGCCACACTGAGAAGACCATTTAGACTGTCGAGGACACGCTCAGTGCATGTGTCCTTGACTTTGGTCATAGCTGGGAGGATCACTTATCCTTGGTGTAGTTTTCATATAACAAAAGCTACCACTCTACCATCGGGATGTCACCTTACGAGGCATTGTACAATCGACCTTGCAGATCACCACTATGCTGGACTGACCTAGGGGAGTCAACACTTGTAGGACTAGTGATGGATCATGCTATGATGGAGAAGGTGTAGATCATCCAGAAGTAGATGAAGACTGCACTGAGCAGATAGAAGTCCTATGGTGATAGGATACAGAGACCAATGGAGTTCGAGGATGGTGACCACGTCTTTATAAGGGTCTCACCTCGATGAGGTCTACGAATATTTGGCCGGGGCGGAAAATTGTCTTCGCGATTCATCAGACCTTTTCGGGTCCTCATTAGGGTAGGTGAGGTGACATACTGCTTGGCTCTTCCACCTCTGTTGCACCGGGTGCACGACATCTTCCACATATCTCAGCTGAGGTGATACATGCACGACCCGTCCCACATCATCAACCATGGAGAGATGGACATCAATGATGGGGATACATTCACAGAGGTTCCAGTGGAGATTGAGGTTTGATAGGAGCTCGTCCTGTGTGGATGGTCGATTCCTCTAGTGTGCATTTGCTGGCAGCACGTGAACCTCTAGGAGAGCACATGGGAGCGAGATGCTCAAATGCGTGCTCAGTACCACAATTTTTTCCCTTAGTGTGTGTTGAAGCTTGCAGGGATGTAAATCCCTGAGGTGGGGAGAATGTAAAGACCCGGAAATCCTGTGGAATTTGTTTTCTTAAATACATGGAATTTCTAAGAGTGTAGTTTCTGACGGCGCCTAATTCTGAGGCCCGATGTGCCTGGAATCAATTTCTGATGTTTTTTCATGTACGTTCAGTGAATGTACATGCTGAATTATATATCTTTTGAACCAGTGCTCGGAATTGAAATCTGAGTGCATTGTTGAACTCACCATGCCGGTATTCACTTTTGGAGACCTTTACCACAATTGCGTTTCAACGTGAATGGATGTTATAAATTGGGGTTTCTAATTAAAATTAAAAAAAATTAAATAAAAATGCGTGTGCAACAAATTTTTATTTGAAAGGTGGTTTATTTCTCTAAATAGTGGTTAGTGGTGGGGCCCACCACACCCTAACCCCCTTGGGAGGATATAACTATTGGTGGGGACCACTACTTTAAACTTCCCTTAAACCCCCCATGTAACTTTATTTTAATTAAGGGAGTCTCTTAAACATCCAACTCTCCCTTTTTAATTTTTAAAAATATCCACCTCTGACCTCCTCTCATTAATGTTCCAAAACCATTAATTAATGAATTGAGCATCAACAATTAATTAATTTTTTTTAAGTATTATAAATTCTTCTTAATTAATTTGAAATGCATGACAATATTAAAATGTTTGGGAGGATTTTGTTTTATTTTGGCTAGGCGTTTATTCTCTAGAGAGCTTGGGAGAACTCTTGGATGATCAACCTGTTCCAAAGATGAACACTCCTCATCTCCGAAAACAAGAAGAAATTCTTCAATGACCACCTTTCACGTTAAAGGATTAGATGTCGCCTGTGAAGAACATTGCCAACGATGACATCATATTCTTCCGACATCAACGGAACTTTGCCACCTTTCCATGACTTCACCGAGCTCAACCACCTCTGACATTTAAGGGATGGCATCTATCTTCCGCGGCACCCGTCTTCTGCGACTTCGACAACGTACCTTGAATCGAGGTAGGGGATACTTTAATGTTGATTCTACCCTCCGTTCTACATCGTTAAATTAGTGGAATGATGTTCCGAATGATATCATATGACGATGTGGGTTCAGGACGCACGAACAAGGCCTGAACCTCCCCTTTGTTGTTTCCATTAGATGACGTTGAAGGTGGATCTGGAGGGACGTGGTGCTGTCGCACAACGCCGTAGAATAAAGGTAGCTAGGAGGACCGCGGCGAATGAAGAGGCGGGGCGCTGTCGTGCCGCGCTATGGAGCCGAAGGCCGTAGGCAGGCCAGGCCGCGGCGGTGGAGGGATGACACTGTCACGCTAGTAGTGGGGAAGAAAACCGCGGCCCGCGTCTGCGGCCCACTTGACCAGAGATGAACAGGTCGGCTTCAAGCTGAAAAGACTGGAAGAACCGGCCGGCTATGGCCGACCGGGCTGGAGAACCACGACCCCCGTAGGCGCCACTCAGAGGAGTCGCGGGCCGCTTCAATTGGCAGCTCTACCGGGTGAACTAGTCAGCCGTCTGCCGATCAGGATGGTGGACAGCAGTGCTAAAATGGTGCCAGGAGGAATAGAACTGCGACCCACTATGCAAGCCACGTGTGCCGGGCAGAACCGTCCAGCTACGGCCACCCAGGCTGGGAGAGGCAGTGCCACTTGGCGCCGCCTCGCTAAACGAACCAGACCGAAGTGCGTGCTAGGTCCGTGGGTGGGCCGTGCCCCACTGGGCTGGGCTGACCCCCCATTTGGGTCGGACTGACCCGCTACCCTACTGGGCTCGACGGGTCGGGCCCGACATTGTGTAAATACAAGAATATCCTAGACCGTGCGTCCGATACACGCTCTGTCTGTAGCACTGGGACTCTCGAGATGAGGTGGTACATTTTCGTTACTCTAAGTGAGTTTTGGAAAACATTGGAAAACAGCCAGGTTTGGATCGAGTGTAAATCCAACCGGGCCCCTGGAACGAAAATGCAAATAACTCTCAAATCGGGCATTTGATTGAGGTTCCATCTATCGTGTCGGGTTCCTTTTGATGTGACAGGAATTCTGGATACATCAACTAAGGACATCGAGATAGTTGATGTGTCAACACTTGACTCGAGGGGAAGACCCTCCCAGAATCGAGCGTGTTGTGTGCTGGAACCCTAGAGTTGGCTGCGACGACTACTGTACCGAAATCCGGCGTGGGTTTGATAGAGATGACTTCCATTCTGGAATCCTTCATGTGTTAGATGATGATACTACTGTACCAGGATCCTCCGTGGGTCCAACAATTATGACTTCTGTTCCTGTATCCTACGTGGGTTTGATAGAGTAGCTAGTCCTGTATCATTTGTGGGTCCGAAAGCATAGCTGGTCCTGTATCCTATGTGGTTCCGACAGCTTAGAAGAATCAGTGACTACATCTGATCATATCTATCACTGTACAAAATTTGTATTCCTATGTGAGTTGATTTATGTCTTTAAACCATTACCCTCGTGGTGATTGACATTACTTCTTGTGTGAACTGGGTTGTACTTGGGCTCGAGAGTTTGAGCCAGACTGTGACTGGTAATCTAGGTATATGTATTGGCATATACCTATGTAGGTTTGGTTGATACATTGTGGTTGTATCTTTCTATTGTGTTTTATCCTTTTTGGATTCTGGGAGACCTTGGGGGGTCTTGGGGTCCCCAACTGAGAATTGTTATACTAACCCCAACACGGGCTTCACCAGCACCTTGTTGTGTTCTGTGTAGACAATGGACAGTAGTGACCGAGGATGAGGGTGACAGACAGAGACTACTCGGAGCTGGACTAGGCAGGACATACTGCAGGGATGAGTTGATTGAGTTCTGTACCTACCCTTCAGGTAGGATTTCCGGGCGGACGATCCAGGAGCCGTTTTCCCTTTTTTACTTGTACTTGTACTTGTTGTTCAGTTGGGTTTGTGTACTGGGCCACCTACATTCAGCACACCTTACATTTCTATTTTAGTACATGTTTCCTCAATTGATCGTGTTTAGACTGTGTGTGTTATAGGATAAAAAGGCAATGCCTTCCCTTTTTATCGTGATTACACCTTTGGTGCTAGTCTCCAGCCCCTATACTATGGAAGGCAGGCTTGTGGTAGTCCTGACACGAGCCCTGAGGACGGGTCGTGACAATGAATATCTGAGATTCAATTCACAAGTTCACTGTCTAAGCCTTCTATACATATAAAATAAGTGGTTTATCATAGTTTTTATACTTACTTTATTAGGTAAAACATAATAATTAATAAAGTGAAAAATATTTAAAAATGATATGATTGAGGTGATGAGAATTTTAAACTGAAATGAAAAATGAGAAAATGAAGTATCTAAAAATAATTTGAGTCTTATCAATGAAGAGAAAAATCATCCTTTGATTTTTGGAATACTTTTGGAGTGTTAATTGAATGTGTATTTCATTAAATTTAATATCCCACTTCTATTGAACATACTCCAAACGGGTTCAGGATCAGAGAAGCCCGACCCAAAAACAAATTTATTAAAAAACCAAAGAGTTTGGAAGAGCAGGGGGTTTACACAGACGAGAATAAGAAACACCATGCACATCCAAATCAACCAGATAAGACAAAAAATCACGTGCAACAAAAGACTATCCTGAGGATGCCTCCAAAACAGCCCTCTTTGACAGAGCATCCACAACCTGATTGGCCTCTTTGAAAACATGGGTGACCTTAAGATGAATGTTCTCAATCATCTAAAGTCATTCAATCTAGAAAGAGAGTATTTTCTATTGAATATATTGGGATCGAGATTTAAGGATGTGCACTGCAGGGGTGGAGTCAGATTCCACCCAAAGATGTTTCCAGCCATAATGAGTGGCATACCTGATTGCTTTAATCATAGCCAATAACTCAGCCTCAATTGTTGTACCTTGACCAATGTAATGGAATAATCACCCTTTAAAAAAGCCTCGGTAAGTGCGGAAGACACCACCAGAACCTGAGGGACCAGGTGCACCCGATGCTACCCCATCCACGTTCACCTTCAACTTGCTTGTAATTGGTGAGATCCATCATATTGACTTCAGAAAAAGCGGTTTCCGGGCACGCCCTGTATCACCAAAGGATTTCATAATAAGAAATTCAGACAGCTCATTTTTCATTGTACCATGATGCAGATTGGATGCTGTCATAATAGTTAGATAAATAGAATGCATTCCAACCTGAAAGAAGGGGTGCTGGCCTTCAAAAGCAGCACCATTTCGCGCCAGCCATAAAACTGAGAAAGTACTAGCAATGGTAGTTAGAAGCATAGAACTAGAATGCTCACTCATCTGAGCACGCAATACATATTTGAGAAGAGACTCATAGCCACTCATGTCCATATGAATACCGAACACATCTTGCATATGTAACCAAAACCTGCATGAAAAACTACAGGGGATGAGAGTGTGATTAATAGTTTCTTCCTCCCACATGAAAAGATAAATAACAGAAGCAAGATTAATTCCCTATTTCTACAGCATTTCCTATGTAGGAAACCATCCATTCCACATCCTCCATAACAACGTGTAACATGATAGGGAAATAAAATCATTGCTGAAATCTTTCATCCAAAAAAGATTGCTGGAAAATCCAGCACATAAATTACTATAGAACTCCATTGAAGAGAAGCTGGCAGAGGAGTTGGGGGGGTCCAAATTAGAGTGTCAGTATCAATAAAAACTTATCACTGAATTTTCTATTATATATACACAAGGATACATCCATTTAACTCATCTGACTTAAGTGTATCAGTAAAACATAGCTGCTGCATGGAAAGGGGAACATTTATCACAACATTTAAAGGTTCACCAAGACACGGACAAAACCAAACATTCAAATTCAATTTCTTGCAAACCAAACATTGTGAGTAGATCATAATCTGATGACATGCATTCTAGATAGCAGGCCATATGAATGATAAGACATACAGTGAATAAGCACTTTGCTGTTTGTGAAGGAATCTTTGATTGGGTAATTCTAAAGAAATATCACCAGAACTCAAAATATTCAAGTGAATTTACACAACAAAGCGTCATTAATAACCTGAAGATCCTTTATTCCCATGCCTCCCATATCAATGGGTTTTGTACACTCTTTCCAAGCCATAGTAATCAAATTCCGCTCAAAGATGGATCCTGTACATATGAAATTACTAATTAGCTCCTGTAACTCTTTAATGAGGGTTCAAGGCCATCTATAATTGGAGAAAGCATAGACAGACATTGATATAATAACCGAATTAATGAGACAGACCCTCCCAGCCAAAGACATATTCTTCCATTTCCATGTGGCAAGCTGAGAAATAATTTTAGACGATATGTTCTAAAGATGAATTCTTTTCACCCTACCCCAAAATAAGGGTACTCCCAGATATGTGAAAGGAAATGTTCCTTTTTTGACTCCAAGCATTCTTGCAATTTAATTTTTCTTATAAAGAGTCATACCATACCCAATAAACACAAATGAATTATTCCATCTTATCACTTGACCTGAGACCTCTTCATAGTGAATAATATTATTTTGAAGAGAAAAAACAGTTCCTCTATCTGGTTGTCCAAACATGAGGATATCATCCGCATAGAAGAGGTGCGACGAAGGGAAGATATTCCTTCTAGCATTCAGATTCTTATAAAGACCAGCCTACACCAAATCATTAATACCAACACTACGGTAATCTTCATCCATCTCAAAAAGAAACCCAGAGAGGGGATCACCTTACCCCACACCCCTGGAGCATGGAAAATACCCCCTTGGGGATCCATTAATAAGGACAGAAAGATGAGCACTAGGGAAAATAGCTTTTACAATCTTGATTAAAGAATTTTATATGCGATGTTTCTTCAATATAGAGAAAATGAAGTCCCATTTTATAGTATCAAAGAGTTTCGAAATATCCAGCTTAAGAAGAAAACACACATCCCTAACCCTCTTCCTCGTGATGTTAACACATTCAAAAGCAGTAAAAATATAGTTTTGAATACTTCTCCCTAGGACAAAACCAAATTGATTTGATGTAATAACCCTCCTGGAAATATTCCCCTATCTAGATGCAATGATTTTGCTGATAATTTTGGAAATGGTGTTCTCAATGGAAACTGATCTAATGTCCCTGATCTTCAGAGCATTATCCTTCATTGGTAACAAGTTAATAAAGCAGGCATTCACATCGTGTGGCATTGAAGCGTTAATGAATAACTCTCTAACCGCACTAATGTCATCTTGCCGAACAATATCCCAATTTAACATAAAAAACTTCTTGGTGAATCCATCTGGACTTGCCACATATCAATATTAAGGGAGAAGAGGGAAGCCTTGATTTCACACTCAAGGGTTAGCCTTGATTTCACACTCAAGGTGAGGTAGTGAGTGACACCCACTTGGAGGCATGCTTATTTCAAGATCTAGTGAGATATTTGATTTCCATAGTTTTTATGTGACATGGGACTAAGGCGGGATGTCCATTTCTTTTTAATAGTCTCTAAAATTAAATAAAATCTTTTAAATTTCATATGAGGTAAATTTATTAATTATGGGTGAATTTAAGGTGGGATTAATTTATTTACTTTTTACCACTTCTATTATTGTAATTAATTGCCTTTTATTTTGTAAAACTAATTTTTTTCCCAATTTTGGGTAATTTGTTATTTAATTATTAAAAATATTAATTTTATGCTAAAATATTATATTAATTATACATTTTAGTTATTTTAATAATTTATAGTCAAATAAATATATTTTTAATTAGTCATAATTTTTATTCTTGTGTAAATTCTAAAATAATGGTTTATCATTTATATTTCATCTAATTTTTTTAATCATTTCTTTTTTAGGTTTTTCAAAATAATAATAATCAATTTATTAAATTAATTATTTCATTTAATTAATTTAATTTCAAAACTTACTTTAAAATAATAATTTCATATATTATATTAATTTCTATTTTATTTTAACATATTTTTTTATTATTTTTGTTAAATAATTTTAGTGTGATATTTTTTTATCAGGATCTAATTTATTCACTGAATTAAATAATGTATTCATAAGTTTGTGTATTTTTTATTAACATAATTTATTCATGAATTAATTTTATATTTTTTAATGTAATTAGATGTGAAGTTTAATTTATTATATTTATTATATTTATTTTCATGAGAAGAAATGACTATTCATGTTCACAAAATGGCATGGAATATTCTATGATTGTGTCATGTGACAGCAATTGAATGATCACAATTAGTATGATAACTTCTCTATTCCCACTATGAAGAAATTACAATACATGGTCACTTCACCTCCTGAGTGGAGTCCATCTACAAACCACAAATCGATGTCTGACGACACCAGATTTGGGGATTGTAGAGGCCATCAATTAAAGATATCTCTAGGTGATACCTCTAGATGAAGTAATTTCATGAATTCTAATGGTTGACTGATCAAGACCAGTGCTCATATGAGTTTCATAGAATATTATAGGGGAACCACATGTCATTAGTAGATATTGTACATATTCTCATAGAATTCATTTGGAAATGATGATTTGTACATGAAGGATTTCTATGTGAATGACAATATTGTTAGTTTTTTGTTGTCACCACATCTCTTTTTTTCTTTTCAAAAAGAGAAGGACTCCACCTATGGAATTTAAAACCCCCAGACATTTTATATATTTTATCTATATTCTTATGAATTATTTATAAAATTATATTGATGTTACAATAATGTAATTACATGTTCATTTTCTCTCACTATGATGTGATATGGATCAACTGAAAATGAAGTTCTAAAATAACGACTAGTTCTAGGATTTGAACCTCTAATAGGTTATGTAAATAGAATTTTTTATTAAAACATCAATATATAATATTCTTTTTGAATTTATTAAACATGATTAAAGTTGTTTTAATTAGAAACTCATTCATAGGAATGGTTTTTTACATTTCTTTTCTCGAACAATTTTATATTCTTCTCTTAGTTCTTTCATAGTGGTTATGGGACTGTTTATTTGTTTTTAGGGTACTATGGTGATTATATATTCGTGGTTGAAACTTTTTGGAAGTGTGATTTTCCTTATCAATAATTTAATTTTTTAGAGTTATATATATTATAGGAATACATTCCCTTTAGGAATATTCATTATTTTAGGATAGAATTCTGTTCTTAACAGGATATCGATCACTCATTGACTATGGGTGGGTTCTGGTGATAAAATCATGTAGATTAATTATATTATGTGGTAGAGTTTTTCCTTATGGAGATGGTTTTCTTCTTAATGAATTCATTTCCTTTTCATTGTTTTTAATTCACACTTTAACTCCTTTTTTAATTGTTTTCTTCATAACTATTTTTTTTATTTACAATGTTTCTTTATTAGTTTCCTAATTATTTAAAATCACAGAATGATTTTTGGGAAGTTGACTTGGAAATTCAATAATGCATTAATCATAATGAACATGAGGTAATCCACTATGAAATATCATAGGTTTATAAATATACCTTTTACTATGTCTCATGATATCCTCTTGTGTTCACTTCCTTAAAGTGACCAAAGGTATGAATTTAAATATATCTTTCTCACATAAAAACAATGAACATGATATCATGTCATTACCTAAAAAATAAAATAAACAACCAATCATGCTTATAAACCTTTTACTATATTCATATTTACCTAATTTATCCAAATATAATATAGAATAGCACTCCAAAGGGTTGTCCTAAATTTTCAAAATATATTATTATTCCTTTTAACTAGCCTTATATGTAACACCCAAAACATCCATGATATGTTTCCCTTTGAATAATGCAATGGCTTGCATTGTACGCAACTTCGAGATTCTAAGACACCACAACCGATCACACTCGTCATTATGAATAGTAATACCCACTTTTTGAAAATTTATACATTTTATCATTCAAAAATAATTTTTTTTTGATTCGGAATATAAAAATTATCTTAGGGTGAATTTTTGGTACTTTTCTAATAACATTCATATTTTGATGAATAGTGAAAATTACAAAATTTTAATTAAAAACAGCTTTTTAAATCAAAATAATTAATAATGATAAATTATGAATTTGATTGATTGAAAGTATAATTAAATTATATATTTAATATTTAATCCAATGTTGGATATTGGACATAATTTCACATTTAAACTGGATCTAAGAAAGTGTCAATCTTTTGATAGTTATCGTTTCGTAAAAACACGCTCTTTGTTTTTACAACCAGAATAAATTTTAAATTAATTAATTCCACTTCTATGATTTTAATTTGGTAAAATAGACTTCATTTTGGAATTCATAATATCAAAATTAGATTAGGATGAATTTGTAGTATTTTTCTAAAAACATTCAAATTTTGAGGAATAAGGAAAAACACTGAGTTTTTAGTTAAAACAGACTTTTTATTTAAATAATTATTTATTTTATTTTAATTTATTTTAAGTCAAAATATATACATAATACCTATATAAGTTCAATATAATTAATTGGAGTCAATTTATATTAATTTTAGATATATAAAAATTTTATTGAACTTTCACCGTCTTTTACCCACCTCCTAGGAGAATTTGAAAATTCACAAAAATGTAATTTAACCGCTTCTGTGAATGGAATTTAAAAAATTCGAGAAACAAAGTTAATATTAGTAAGTAAAATGTGTTTCAATGAGATGAAAACAATTTTAGGTGAATAATAACTTTTTACTTGTATTTACCACGGTTAAAATTAAATAGGGTAATTAAGGGTAAAAATGATATTAATATTACCTTAACACATGTCCTAATTCTATTGGACAAGTGTATATCGACCATAAGAATCCTTAGGAATAAAATATCACCATTTAGGTCTACTTGGATTATATTAGGAAAATTATTATTATTTAATTCAAAGAAGAGTTGAAAGAGTTAAAATCAAAGTTTAATTACTAAAACATTTTTAATACAGGGTTATATATAAGATAAATTATATTGTAAATATTCATTATAAAGATAAACAAATTCATACATAATGATATTTAATTTTTAATTTTTAGACATTAAATACTTTAATTTATTGATGACACAATGGTGATGCGGCAATTAACTAATTAATGAAATATTAAAATAAATGATATTATAAATACCCAAATAAATGTACTTTCAGACTTTTTATGAATTACAATAATTTTCTAGGTTAATATTACATATTAGGATTGGTTATATGAATTTCTTTCAAAGTAATAATGCTGTTATTAATTTATCAAAAACAAATACCCAATAGTGTCAAAATTGACATGAAAGAGTTTTTAAAACAAATATTATATTATTAATTCATATTCTATTCCTAAAAATCTAAGGTTCGGAAAAAAGACTTATATAATGATAGTTGTATTATTAATGGACCACATGAGGGCACTTGGATGTATATAGTAAGTTTATTAGCAATATAATATATAATTAAAAAGTGACATGGTAAATGTCAAACTATTTAACTAATAGTTAAAACTAAATGATATGGTTAATATAATGACCCAAACCAGTCTAAAATCTATTGGTTGAAATTATTTCGACCCATACCCACCTTATACTTTGAATAATAAACTTTGGATCCATTAGAAACTGGATATGAATTTATTATAAATTAATATTTTCTGTTTTTCCTAAAGAGCCCCTCCTCCCCCTTATAAATGAACACCACTTATAACCAATTCTTCAGCCTTAAAAGCCATTTGGATTGTCCAATACCTGCCCAAATACTCTCTACACTTATCTAACTTTAACCTAGAGGCCTTAGTTTGATCATAAATCCAACCTATAGATCCCTTTTGATCAAATAAAAATGAAGAACCAGAAGAAGAGGTAATGTTTTCACCACCCTTTTTCAAGTTCCTTTATTCTTCAACTTCTTTTCTTTGTTATTCCCTTTATAAAATAATAACTCCATTATATTCTATATACTGTGATGTTGTTATAAATATGGAACAACCAAATTAATTATTCTATCCATCCCTTGAATGATATATCATTATACGTGCGTACGTACGACCTACCGTCTCCACGTCATGGTGTAATTTTTATTCAATATATTATTATTTAGATGGGTATAATAATGATGTATAATTCATTTAAATAAAAAAAATAACATGATAATGATTTTTTATATATGATATAACATCCAATTATATATTATTTTAATATCAAACGAATGATATTGTCTCTCGTGCGTACGTACGGACAACCGTCTCCACGAACGCAATGAGATTAATTCCCCATCATATCCATTCAAGTATAATTATCATTTGATGAATAAAATGATTGTTTATGGACTTTATATCATTCTGTATATGAATAATAAACAAACCATTCATAACAAATATGTCTCACATAACAAAGAATATAAAGGAAAATGAACCCGTTAACACCTGAAACGACGATAATACTAAGATATTATTAAAAAATCAATGATAAAAGATCATATATGATATAATATTAATGCATATAATTCTTGTATATTTAAATAACAATTATTTCAGTATTATACAAGAGTTTAACCTACCCTCGACCATGAAAAAAGTACAAAGTAAGGGGTTTCTTATCTCACTTTTAACTCAGTGAGATTTCCGTTGTTCACCACTTATTTATTATTGCATGTGGTGTGTGTACTGCCCTTTATTGTATTCATTGTGTAATATACATTAATTTATGGATATTTACATCATCATTGTATGATCCCCCTTTCATGGGTGTATGTTTCGTATGTTACGAAATCGATAAGGGAATTTGAAATTTCAATTTCCACTCATTTGGCTTTATGTATACTTCATTGATTATTTTAGTCCAAGATTATGTGGGGAATCACTATTCATTTTCTTATGTCATAATTTATACTCCCCTTTATGTGTATATACTTTTGATAAACATAATCACTCCATTTATAAATTCTCATTTCATCGATATGAACTTGATAACAGTAATTTTAACTTAATCTCCATTTATTTAGTTAATCATCTAATTCATTGGTGTTGATTTTGAAAGAATATGTGTGAATGTTCTTGGATTGATTTACACTGAATATTAATTCATATTGAGTGTATTTATATTATTTACCCATAAATATGTCTTTGATTTATCCTTAACCTAAGGATATGGTCTTTATAAGAGATTTCATCTCAAATTACCTTCCATTGAGACTTATTTGTTGTTATACACCAATTTACTTTTATATGGTGTATATAATAAACTTTGAAATAGTATATCATGAATACATTTATTCTCATGGTATTAAAATGTTATGATTACTTCAATTATTTGTATTAAAGTGTCTCTCTTTTGGTTAGGAACTCTAACTAAAATATCATTTTAAATGTTTTAATGATTTATTATATTAAATATTTCTCAACAATGTCCATCTTTTAAAAATGGGTTTAAAAATTTATTTATATGGAAGTTAAAGTTTTAATATTAAAACTCTTTTTGAAAGTTTCAAAGTGGTATGGGACACTTTGAATCAAAATTCTATTTTTAAATGGATTCTTGAAAAATAATGTGACTTTTTAATGTTTTCAAGAAAAAGGTGATATTTCTCTCAAATAATTTTGATGGTTATTTTCATCCATGTCAATATCATTCATTATTCTCAATTTAGGCTAATCTGTTACAATACAATCTTCCATATTGTATTGAATAAGTTATGTTTGACTGTGGATATGCTATTTTTATACAGTTCATAGTTTGTGGATAATGTATTGACATTTCATATACTAGTTTTAATACGAATGTTTATGTTATGTTTCAAACTTTTCATATGAGGAATGCATTGGACTTAGTAAGTGACGGGTGGAGACTGTTATAGCTCCTCGATGCATCGGTAGGTCTCATGAGACAAACTAGTGTCTTGGCATGAGGCCTTGACAAAATATTATTTCTAGTCATGGCACGAGGCCATGGCTACGTGGTTATGATAGTCTGGGATTATGCATTTCATCATTATGAAAGTGGTTATTGATATTTCATGTGATTATTCGACTAGTAGAACATCCATGTGAATAAGTAAATGGCATTATTTCATTTTATCTTTTCCAAATTATGCTGAAGTTCACATCTAAAAGTATTTTGTTCTAGTCTTATACACTGCCTTAAATGTTTATACATATTTATGAAATCTCCACTATATTTTTATCCTTGCCGAGTATCTGAGCTCACCCCTTTCTATGTTTTCTATTGTCCCTGAATTTGAATAAGTATTTTATGACATACCTGCAGGGATAGACTGAGGTGATATGAGTGTGGTCTATGGAACCAATATTGGCATATTTTTTCATTTTATGATGTAATTTAAACCTTATAAATGTATCTAGTACATCCAAGGATACTAAAATAATCGGTCTTTCTAGACATGATCGTTTGTGATCATTCCAATGTTATGTAATAATGCACAGACTCTAGGCTTCAGGGGTCGGGGCATTACACAATATATTATATAGATTGATTTAAAAATATATCCTAACATCATTTAAAATAATGGTGACTGAGAAAAAATATAATTTATATATCAATCTAATATTATATCCATATGAAATCATTTTAGATAATTCAATAAATATGGTATCACATTATTAACAAAGAATAATATTAGTATAATTTTTATAGATATTAAATAAAATTAGAAAAATTCATAATAAAAAACTTTGGATAATCATTTCTTTTATATATAGCATTAATCATAAAAAAACATATTTAGTTTATCATACCATGATATGGGAGAATGTTTAATAAATTATAATGGGGTTTCAGGTGTAGAAACATGATTTATAAATTTCTCATGCTCAAAAACTAGTACCTAATTAACATTCAACTATTCAAGACTTTCACCATTTTATAATTAACTATTAGAATCCATTTTCAACAATTTAAAGACCTGCATAAAAGAAAAAGATAATATGATTATAATAGATTCAATCCATGTAACTGGAGAAAAATAGTCATCAATATAATATTCATCATATTGAGAAAAACCATTATACAAATATTTAACATTACTTTTAACTATAATTTTACACTCATCAATCTTATTCTGAAAAAAACTCTTAGGTCCTATCACAAAACTGCTTGGGTCGACCCTAAACCATTCACCAAGGACACTCCGCAATAAGTCCCAAGAGGCATTACCAATCCTCCAAGAATGGATACAAGCTCAGAGGGAATTAATATAGTACACAAGGAAACGATTTCAAACAAATATTACAAATAAAACAATCAATAGAATGGACAAACATCCAAATTTACATTCATATAAAAAAATGAACTGATCGTTATTTGTTCAAGAAATTCAAAATAATATTGGACCAAAAACTCTACAAACCAATCCTAAAAACCAACTATCTACATGTGAATCCACTAGTCCCTCTCCAACACAATGATCACACAACACCCAAGTCGATCAAACTCATGATGAAACCTACATAATAGATAAAAATAAAAGAAAAATATATGTATGAGTATAAAAACATTGTAGGCTATCCCGATAATCTATTCCCAATGCACTCCCATTATAATATAATAAGCATAAATTCCATGTTTTAAATACAATATATAAAATTATTTTATCCAAACATGATTGAATTCTATAAAAATTACCAGACAATAACTTGGAAGCCTTACAAAAAAGAACACTAGTAACAATTTTTCAATAATGTGACACTTCAAAAAGAAAATTCATTAAAAGGAGGATTTTTTGAAGAATGTAAAATTTTTAATAAAAAGCACATTCTTATGGATTTACCAAAAAAATACACCATATGCCTATAGTGAGTACAAAATAGCCAATGAGAATAAGTCATGGGAACACCACAAGGAACTAGTTCAATGAAGGCCCCATGTACCTCCTATCTCGGTGTGAGAGTAACCCTAATAAATATACGTTCTCATGAAAAAAAACCACTAGTATATGAATAATACAATAAATAGTGGTCCCCAACATTATCATCATCAATTTTTAATTACTATTTTTATTGCCTACGTACAACATGAAACTGGAACAAAATCCCTCCGGATCACTTTCATACTAACACACATCTGCCCAACTAAATACCATGGTTTTATTTTTTTGTTCTCAAACAAGTTACAAATATATAAAATAACATTTTCTCATTAATATTACATCTAAAATTATGACACACATCAAACAGAACATAGACATGTCTCACAATTTATTCACATATCAATAAACATCCTAAATTTTCATAAAATAATTTCAAAAAGTATAATGAGGCCTTGCACATAATATCTACTAAATATGATATAATAAGTCCATAAACTAACCAATACCATATAATACCATATTTGGAATCCCCAACACCATTCAATATTTAATTTTATGTTTAATAAGAGGGACCTAAATGATACAATATGAAATACTCCTGGAAACCATTTTTTCAAGAAAAATACCCAACATGCCTTTAAGAATTTCTCAAAAATAACATTTTCCAATGGTAAAAATTTAACCTTTAATAAAGAGGTATATAAAAACCATTTATAGTAGAAAACCACTTTGATAAATCACTTAAAATATTCAGGTTACAAATCCAATGCACGACCGTTTTTATAAGGATGCCAAACAGTCCATTTTCGGGCAACTCGGGACAATTCATGTTTACCAAAAAACCGATTTCATTATTAAACCAATACTAATTTTATAATTCCTTAAAATTAACAAAAAAAATATTTTTCATGTTAAAAGGTTTTTATATATCCAAAAAAATCATTTTAAATTGCACTAATCAATGAAATGCCAATCGCAAAATTTACCGAACAAAAGACCGACACTTTTAAACAAAAAATTAATTTAATCACTTGAACGGTGATAAAATTCCATTTTAATGTCATAAATTTATTCAAGGTAGTGAAAAATGTTCAAAATACCATAGACTAGGTGTGTAAACAAAAATAACATTTAAGTAAGTAGGTTGTGTACATGTTTATAACAAAACAATTGAACTTTTCAATAATCGAGGATTAAACAACTGTTTTTTCACAACAAGAAGATTATAAAAAAGACAAAATAGAATACTAAACACAAATATATGTAGTTAATATAAGTAAAATGATGGAACTAAAATGATAAAGGATCGTGAAAAGGAAATTTTACATCAAAACCATGACGGAAGAGAACCAACCACTAGATATCACTTGTCGTGGTTCCCAACACTCTATTTCTATGAAGAAAAGCCCTAAATGATCCAAATAACCATAAAAATTATTGGATTAAATTAACAAATGTTGTTCATTACTAGTGAAGAAGTGGAAACCAAATTAATTTTGAAGGAGATGGAAGAGGGAGGAAAAAAGTGAAGGAATCTCACCTTGGAAACTAGGGAACTCTTCATATTCTCATAGATCTACACCCCTAGAAGAACGATAATGTCTTGGAAATTTTTTTACAGGTTCCATAGGAATGGATGAATAAGGGAAAGAGGATTTGGAGGAAAAATAGAAAAAAATGTTTCATGAATGAAATAAATTACCTTATAAAATATTGATGATTTGTGAATCCTTGAAGAATTATTCTCCAATCCGCGACTAATATGAGATAAAAATGGGGAAAATGGAACTTAGGGGTGAGAGTAGGGATTTTTGGATCTATAAAGAGGTTTAATCAATAAAAAATATAAAACAATAAATATTATATAATTGAAATGAATTAATTTTTTTCAAACTGGAAATGGGCTCATGGGTTGGCCCAATACCTGAATAAATAGCTCAAATACACCAGGATAATGAATTCCTAAGGGGTAAAAAAGGATATTGTGGTTCGAATATGTTAGCAGAGGCCAAGGGGGAATTATAATGAGTCAGAATTTATGAAACAAATGAAATAGAAAAGCAAAAAATTTTGTTTTTAAATATAGAAATGGGATCATGGTTAGACCAATCTTAAAGTAACTACTTCTTTTCTCAAAAAAACACCCAATCAAGCTATGGGGAACCCATGGTAGGATGATTAGAATTTGATGGTATCTCAATAATCAACATTATTATCCCCCATAATAAGAGAATAGTGTTTGGATTTCTAACACACCGGATCAAAACCAAGACATGAAAAACCGGGTGTGACTATTCTCTCCACCATTAATGCTTTCCCCCCCTAGAAAGCCACAAAACATTCCAGCCAAATGATAATTACCTAAGGATTCCTTATCAATATAGTCCAACCTCTAAAAAATGACACCTCTTCCACAATTAAAATATCCTAATCTTCTTAAATAAACCAGAACACCAACTCACAAATAATTCCTAAGAATCCACTGAAAGATTGAGTCAATACCTCCAAAATAAAACCTAGAAATAGATTGTTGGGTATTCTCCGAATTAACCCAATGATCACCCCAACCAAAGATAACACAAGAAATACAAAATTATAGGTGATTCCATAATAGAATCTACACTTTTATGAAACAACTCATACATGAAAAATTATTAGGGGGAAACTCTACAAGAGCCATGGTGGTTCTCTCTACCATTAAAAACCACCGATCAATGAAAAAATAAAAATTAAACATTAACACGGAATATGTGTCTCCCAAAAAGGGCCACTAGTACTCTCCCAGAACAACCTACCAACTCCGTTTAAGAGAAACCCAACAAAAACATTTAAACACCCCCTCCCATATGGAGGGGACAAGAACTAGACCAACAATCTCTACATGGATCCAAACCCCCACCCCTAGTGGCAGGGAGAGAAGGGGACACAATCATTGGGAAATAAAACCCAAAAATTAATAAAGGAACCACCTCACTGCAATGCGATATGAACAAGATTAGACTTACTACCATAGTACTAGGACTCTTGATTATGTGTCAGATTCACTCGAAGACATATGGATAAAGATCTAATGGACAAAGAATCTCCAACCTCAAAGTCAAGATTTGATAATCCTTATCTTGAACTATTATCTTTATTTACTCACAGTGATGCATAATAGTCCAAATCTAAAACAATAGATCAAGAGACATCATGAAACTCTGTTCCTCAAACAACACAGTTCTACCAACACATGAACATGGATATACACAAAACTATTTTTTCTCACTCCGAACGAGGATAAGAATGTACAAGGTCATGGAGAAACACATCAACCACACTAAGCACAACAAGTCCACCTAACAGGGACACTATAATGGAATGACACTTTAAATTGTGCCCAAAAAAAATATATTACAAAAAAATCACTAAGGGATCACTCAAAGATATGGATTTAACATTTGGAACCAATCATACGGATGATCACCGAGAAATCATGACACCGGAGGACCATCTGCTACCACATCATAACATATAATACATCATTAGAAACCCATTTAACAATACTATAAATCTGAGGCACCAATGTGATCCCATATCCAGACAAAACAAGAGTATGACTTCCATATCACAAAGAAGTATATTGAATAAAAAATAATTATCACATATTCGACAACCCAGCCACATAAACATCAGTTTATAACAAATACTAATATTTTTATTCTTAATAAACTTTTGAAAAAAAACCAACATGGTGTAATTTCGCATTCTCCAATGGTGTTTCATAAGGAATCACTCATATAATCTTTTTGTGCCACCCTGGGCACTAAACCACCATGCCATAACATCCATACATCCATATATACATAAAACCAAGCATGTGAGAACCCATTAAAACTAAAAAGGCTAATACAAACTAACATCATTCCAAAAATGATATACCTTCGTAAGGAAGACTAACCAACAAGTCAAAAACCCTATTCGTATTTCCCAAAACAAACTAAACATCATCAAAACACATTTTCTAAAAAACCATTCCCTTTTGATTTTTATCAACATTCAAAATAAAAAATTTACTCCAAACAAGACTTCTCATATTAAGAAATTAAACAATTATATTTTCTAAATTTGACAACTACAAAGGCCAAATTCCATATTAGGAAAACACCCACTATTAAAATTCAATTTCAAAAACCAATTCATCATATTCAAATACTCTTCAATAGAAAAAAACCATTTTAGAAAATCAGAATGATCCTAAAATATGTCACGCCTTCAATCTATTTTATTTCATTAAACCATAAGTTTAGATTATGGAATTTCGATCCCTTTAAATCATTACACTTTCTTCCTCAATTGTTTTTCACAAAAACCCAAAATTCAAAATTCGTTCTCATATTATATTTTGAAATCCCATTTTCCACTTTTCAACATCAAACCATTAATTTAAAACTCATTTTCACAATTCCCAAAAAATGATTTTCAAAACGACATTGATAATTTATTAAATGTCCAAGAGTCTCATAAAAAAGAACTAGTGTCAGTGGGTGACTTGACCCAATAGTTGGTGGCCATATATCAAACACACCACCCACACATAGATCCTTTTTAGAACCATGACCAATTATACATGGCTGGATTGTCCCTGTGAACTCACATATTACATTTTTCAGACATCCATTGTGGTATCCTAATCACCAAATATTCCATTCGAACAAAAGAAACTAATAAACTAGAATTCCCATGGACACCTGAGTATTGGAATGATCAAGTGTTCGTGGTGCACTTCGAAAACCTACCCCTCATTTTCTAACAATCCTACTCTATCAACCTTGACATCCCACAAATAAAAAGGGATCTCTAAAAATAATGGTATACTAAGAGATGACCTCCATTGATGTCATTTTTTCATAAGCCAACACATGTTGACCTTGAACCGATCAACCAGGACGCTCTGTGACAAGTCCCGATATACATTCCTAATCCTCTCGAGGTGACGACAAGAATAGAGTGGATAAATAGAGTACACAAAGAAATGAATTAACCCTAATATAATCAATAAAACAAATAGCTTAAAGAACAGACAACCCAATATAAATTCATACAAAAATTCAACTGAACATTATTTGCACAATAATTTGAAAATTCAAGTTGAAACCAACACATGGTAAAAAAACAAAAAAAACTATAGGTGTGAGTAAAAAAACTCAGTATGCTAGCCCAATAATCTGTTACCGATGAACTTACTCTAATAGAAAAGAAACATCAATTACATGTTTGAAATACAATATATAAATTTATGTTTTCAAAACATGGTTCATTGCTATAAAAATTTCCATGAAAAAACAAGGATGGTTTTCAAACAAGAATTCTAGTAACATTTTTTTGAAAGAGGTCATACATCAAAATGAAAATAGTTTGGAAGAAGATGATTTAAATAATGTATCCTTTAATTACAAAACACACACTACTAAATTTACCAAATAAACGTACTGTATGCCAATGGGCAATACAAAATAGCAAATGAGCACAAGTCACAGGAACCCCCTAGGCACTAGTTCATTGTGGGACCCAGGTACCTCGTATATTGGTGTAAAAGTATCAACAAAAACTATACATTCTTGTGAACGCAAGAAACTAGTTGGAGAATCATCTATAACCCAGTGCTACCCAACATCATCATAATCATAGTTTAGTTAGTGTTTTCGTCAACATTCTTTCTATGTGAAATAGGGACAAACCCCCTCTAGATCACTAGATTTCCAGTACAAGTCTGCCCACCAAGATACTCGAGATTTCCCATTGTGTTCTCATATAAAGTTACATATATATGAAAAACCATTTCATCATTCCATAAATTTATTCAATCTATTGAACCATGTTAATTATACCATAAACTAGGTGTGTAAGATAATAGAATATTTATGTAAAAAAGTGGTGTGCACGATTATAACAAAACACCACTACATTTCAAAATTCATGGATTAAAACCCCATTTTTAAAAACATGAAAAATATAAAAAGTCTGAAAAATTACTAAACATATATATCAGGATTTATCTTCAGGAAAATGAATAAACATAAATGATAAAGGCATATGAAAGGGATATCCTACCTCAAAACCATCGCGGAAAGGAACTACACACCCAATATCACCCTCTTCTATTCCCAACAATCTATATCTATAATGACAATCCATAAACGAAGAAAAAACCCCATAAAAATTTATTTTATAACATAACCATACGTTTTTCATGTTTAGTGGAGGAGTGAAAACAAATTTAATGTGGATGGATAGAGAAAAGTGAAGAGAAAAGTGAAGGAATATCTCCTTGTAAACTAAGGAACTCATCATATTCCATTAGATAAACACCATTAAAGGAACTAGAATGGATTGAAACATATTTTATAGGCTCCATAGGTCTAGTCGCACAAGGGAAATAATATTTGGGAGAAAAAGAGAAAAAAATGAATGATTCAAGAAAGAAACAAATTTCCTCCGCAAATCCGGTCAATTTGAGAATCCTTAAGGAATTTATCCCTAATAAGAGACTAAGATGAGCTACAAAGATGGAAAATTGAACATTGGGGTACTCCTAGTTTTATTGGTCTCAAGTGATAGGTGAAATCACCGTCAAATATAAAAACATTAATATGATATAAAAGAATCAAATTAAAAAAAACTAGTGATGGGCTCATCGGCATGCCCAATACCTAAATAAATAACACAATTTCTCAATGATTATTAATTATTTTGGGGATCCAGAAGGATATGGTGGTTTTAATAGGTCAGGGGAGTCCATGTTAGAATTTTAATGACTTAATTTTTTTAAAAATGAAGGTGTTTTTAATGAAAAAAATTGATTTTAAATCTCGAAATGGGCTCACGGTTGGCCAAAATCTTGAAGTAACCACCCTTTTCCCCAAAACTCCAAAAAAACTATGGGGAACCCATGGTATGGTTATTATAAATAGAATTTACTTTAACACTAAACATTAATGTCACCGAAGACCCTGGAAAAGAATCTGTATTAGCAACACACTATATCAAAACCAGGACCTGAAAAACAGGGTGTGACAGATCCTATATCATGGTAATGTTAATTATGTTCACAAATATTTCAAAAATTCATTATAATAAATTAATTAATTTATTCATTCATGAAAATAATCCAATTTTAATTATTGAAAGCATAATTAATATTCTTTTAATTAAAATTAAAAATGAAAATAGAGATGGTATAAAAATGAATAACAGATTTCTTTTTCTGAATTATATATTCATTATTTCCAATTAGTATCTCAAGAGGATGTTTTTTATATTTTTACAATTTTTATAATTAGATTAAATAAGAGTTTCCTGCCCCTTAAAAGATTCATTATTATTATATTCATATTTATAAAATTTAGTATCAGAAAATTATTAATCAACTATAAAAAAATCAGAAATGTTCAATATATTATCATTTATATCAAAGAAAACATCTACATATTATTTGACAACTATTGTTCTCCTATTAAGTACCCTAAAAAATTTACTCTAACTGGATTATCCAAGAATAATTCCTTCACACCTTTTATAATCAAAAAATATTAATAATATTCCGTATTTTGGACAAAACATCTCTAACTAAACACTATAAAATATCCAATATTGGGGTTTAATAACCTAAATATATAATAAGGTATATTATTTACAATTTTCCCAATAATAATCTATTTAATCAATTAGATATAGAATTAATACCTTTAATAAATAAATATTTTTTCAATTTATATTCATTATGTATTTTGAAATATATTTTTTATATACATTTTCCCTTTCTACAAGGCTATTTTTATTTAGGGTTATAGTATCAAAAAAACTATAAAGATAACAATTTTTTTAAAAATATTAATTCCTAGAATTTAAAAATTATCCCCTCAATCAGACTTAATTGAGTTAACTGAATCCATTTTATATTTTTAATCTTATTTATAGGACAAAAAACATAAATAAATTTTCACTTTTAAGATACAAATACTACGTCCATGTCAGTCTATTAAAATTATTAGCAATTAAAAAACCTCATTTTAACCTAAACTATATGGTTATAAAGGAAAAAATATATGATGATGTAATATTTCATGTGGTCAAATTGTTTAAACATTATTAACGGGTTTAGAAAATTTATTTAGGTTATGAATTGAAAATTATTCTCAAATAGAAAATTTTCATTCATATAGTTCATGTAGAACCATAATCATTCCACGATTTTCCAAATTAAGATAAATAAATAAATTAATGTCTGAACCAATTATTCTATAATATATTTTGATTTTCTAATGAATTTAAACATTTAAAATTTTATTATTTTATAATAGAAATCAATTTAATATATATATACCATTATATTTTTCTAAAACAATAATCTTTAATTCATAAAAATAATGCTACTATAATATAAAATATGAAATTCAAATTCATTTCAAAATTTTATGATATAATAATTAAATTATTTTTTAAAAACATCCAAAAATTAAATGATTTAAATTATAACATTTTTATAAAAACATACATCTTTTAAGACATTAATAATTCTCATAGATGTTTCCCCAAAATTTGTAAATTATCCATTAAAATAATAAAAAAAATAAAAAAATAAAAAAATTATCAGTAATGTCATTAAAAGACCCATCTTTCGATTAAAATGAATCTTTAAGACTCATAATTCATATTTATTGAAAAAACAAGTATATTATTTTTTGTACTCATATAATTGTAGGAACATTTGTATTTTTAATAAATATATTTAGTGCCTAATGATATTTAAAATATTTATTTTTATTAAAGATAAAAATTTTATGTTTTGATGATTTATTAATTATTAATGAACGTTTTATCTTAATTCACTTCAATTTCACAAATAAAACAATTAACAATTAAAACACTTAGTTTTATTATTTTAAAAAATAACATTTTATTAATTCATGGTTATAGTTCACCATTCCCAATACTAGTTCTATTTTAGATTATATGTATATTAAATATCAAATTTTAATACTTTTTCATACCTTTCAAAAAAATCGAAAACTTTCACTTCTTACATTGAATTTCAGACCTTTAATTCTTAATTTATTTTTGAGTATATTTAGAAATATAAAATTCAATATCATATAAACAGGACGTTGTGTTAGGTTGTTTTATATTTAAATATTTTTTTGACTTCGTTACATCATTTTTCAATTTGTATCCTATAATTTGTTAGTAAAAAAAATTTCATTTTCCTTATTAATTTTTTATAGAATAAATATAATTAGTTCAATAAATTATTTCCTTATGTATTAATATTTTATAATGATCACCACTTATGTTTTTATCATTATGATATAATACAATGTAAACAACAATAAAATTCTAATTTTCTTCAAAAATATTATTTATTCATTCCATCACATTCTCTATAAAACTCAAAAAATTCTAAAAATGAAAATAGATTGTTTTTTTATTATATAATTTTTTTATATAATCATTCTTAATATATAAAATATATTTTGAACTAAAATAAGAATCATTATTATTTTCATTTGTAGTATAATCATAAAAAGAAACTATCCTTAGAACATTACATAATCTTGAGTTTTGAGTGAGAAATTAAGTCCATTAAAATTTTATGATATTTATGGTATAGAGTTTTTGAGGAATATGACATCAAAATAAAATAAATAAATAGTATATAATAATGTAGATACATCCACATAATCTCCATTTTACGCATACAAAAATTCATTATAATATAACAAGTTTTCGTAGGACATATCTTCAAAATTTTCACCTTGTCGTCATAGTTATCATGTCAAATCTATCAAACCCTATGAAAAAAAATTTAATATATCAATTAAAGTAAAAAAACATAGAGTGGAAAATATAAAAATAATTAAAGAGGCATGTTAGTTCATGAATACTAAAAAAATTCATCTTTTACAGTAATCATTAAAAAAATAATACATTTTCCTCAAAGTGAAAAAACTTATCTTCCCAAATAATTGCATAAAACGTTTCACAATATATCATAAAATTCATTATGGAATCATTGTAATAATAGAAAAATAATAATTACTTTCTCAAAATGATTTAAATTCCACTCTTAGAAAGTAGCAGAAACATCTCTTTATGCATAAGCTCATTATAAATCAATCTAAAATCATAATATTTTATTTAAAAATTTAATATGAATATATATATATATATATCATTTAGGTAACATGTGATATAATTCATATACACCTATTACAAATGGAGTTACCAACATGGTACATTCTAATAATCTATTAGGTGAAACAAAACCATTTAACACCATCCCTTTACCCAATACGTTGGGTAGATAAATCAGGAACATGTGTTCATGTTTTATAAGGGAATTTTCAATCATTTCATTATAATAGAACCATATGTTCTAGGTCTATAACTTATCCACCATTCATTTTTTTAATGGAACCACTTATCATCATAAAAAATTCACAATAAATACTACATAATCATAAAACATCATAGTTTCCTTAAAAATATTCATTATACCCATAAGAAATACTTTTAGGGATATCTTAATATCATATCGTTTTTAAAAATAATTTTAAAAATACATAAAACAAAATTAAAGAGGGATTTACATTAAAGAATTCATGAAATATAGTAAGTGAAAAAAATTAAATAAGGGTTATATCCTTTGGATGAACATTTATACTATATTGGTTAAAATAGAGCATTCTATTTGACTTTTTGTAATGAAATTCAATAAATTACGTAACAAATATGTACAAAGAATATTTTAAAAACTATTAAATAAACTAAAAAAGACAGAATGTTTTGTTTATAATTTTTTTTAGTCCATATAAATATATCCATAAAAAAATTTCACTTATATTTTAATAGATTAATGATATTTATAATAAAATAATTAATTCTTTAAAATGATTATATAAGTTAATGTGTCCCCTACCTCAAGTAAAACACATCACGTGTGTTATTTACCCTCTAGAATAAATTTTTTGTTAATTATTTATTTTATTATAAACCTTCTTCATGTTTAAATTTGTTTTATTTTATTTTTTTCCATGTTATATATAATAACTTATGAAATTAACTTTCTATCAATTGTCTTTTACAGCATTCAGCTCTTATGTGAAAATGATTATTGAAATATTGTTATGGAAAAAGGGTTTATTATTCCATAAAATCTAGAATAATAATTACAGAATACCTAACATTTCCATATTTAAATTATAATTTCAATATCATCCATGAATTATGGTTTTGTAAAATTATTTACATTACAATCATACAAAATATGTTATACGTATGTGTGAGTAACATTTCCATTTTTCAACCAAAATGATGAATGAAATTGAGTAATATTTAATCCCTCCAGAATGATGACATATCATAAGCATAATATTAATTTTAAAATGTTATTATTTATATCATCCATCTGATGTGGCCTTTAAAACCCAATCACATATCATTGTGGTTGTGGTAATTCACATATACACATGAACGATATTGCCACATTTCAATGGATCTGAAGCTAATAAAATAAATGATATCAAATCATTCGATAATGTTAAATATGTTTTTAATAATATATATATATACATTAATTCCACTATTAAACTATCTATTCATGATAGTGATGCAAAATGAATTACATTAATTTGTGAGGTGGTATTCCACCATACACATTAACAATGGTTTTGTTCCCTTTGGATTGAAGGGGGATAATTATAGGTTATTCAATTAACATAATAATATATATATATATATATAGGTGATAATATGCTATTATTTCTTCATAAGTTAATATTTTTTGTTTGAGATTGATGAAATAATAAAAATAAAATATTTGGGTTGGGATTATCTATCTTTTTTAGAAAACATGATCAGTTTTATAATTAAATCATTACTAGATTGGAATTTTGATCATAAAAATACACTAGGAGGTGTTTAGTGATGAAAAAAATGGTATTTTATTATTTATTTTCAAAAATATAGTGCTCAAAATTATTGAGGATGTGAGGAAAGGGGGGTCCCTTTTATATGAAATGGGAGTGTAACTATTAAAATTTCATCAAGTATTTGATTAACACATATTATTAATCCTGTAAAAAATATCCAAAATTGATATAACATTCATAAAGGATGAGGATGATTCTAAATCATATAATTAATTAATTTTTTATAATTTTCTATTTGTTTTGTTCACCCTTATCTTTTATTTATAACCCTCAATTAACCCTTTTTTCTTTTGTTGTGGTATCAACATTCATTACATGAATGGAGTAATGAAATTTAATATAAAAGTAAAGGTGTCCAATAAATTGTTTACAGTCCATATTATAAACCATATCACATTCATATTGATGAAGATAATACTTTTACATATTATATATCATTTAATAAAAAATTATTAATTATAAAACATAATTAGTGTCATATTCAAAAGTATTTATTTAATCGAACATTGAAGATAACTTGAATTCAATGGGATTGGAATAAATTCCATTCAAATATATATACTATTATATATATATATATATATGTATTTTTTTTGGAATCTATGACCCTCTAAAAAAATATTCTATTAGTGTGTTTAAAATTAATTACTATTTTTACTTCTTGTGAAAGAACTATGTCACTATTGTGTAGGAATTTAAGGAAATTGTATCATCAGACATAATTAAGAAGAGTTTATCATGATGGAAATGATAATTTATCTTCTAAATAACAACTTGTAACCAAAAATAGGTTATTTATCCTAGCAAAAAAAATAATATACATTTAAATAGGAAGAGTGGTATTTTTCATATATTTTTAATTAAAATAAATTATACGTCATTTTAAAAGAAAAATAACACAAAATTGAGATAAATCTAAAATTTATAAGTTTATGGTCTAACCCCACTCATAAAAATGATATATTTAATATTTTAGGGTTATTTATAGTGCATATCATATTATTTTTCTGCCTTAGTTTCTATATTTAATATTATAGATGTGTCAAATATTTACTTTTGATTCAATTCAAAATGGAAACAATAATAGACATATTTAAAAAATAATCCCAAAATTATTCCAAATATGGACCCATTTTCAATTATTAATTTTTAATAACTGTTTGAAATTATTTTAATATTATAATAAAAATGCAATGAAAAACATTTTTTAGAAAAATTCATTTTCTACTAAAAATTAAACTTATTCATAAATGACGTGTAATGATCATTCGTATTTCATTTATTAAATTATATCTAATTAATGTATTATTATATTAAATTATTATAAAATTTTACATTTTAATTTCTTCTTATGATTAAAAAATATATTTTTACAATAATATATATTTTTTATTATTCACTAAAAAGTATATATTTTTAGAATAATACCAAAATTTCATCCGAAGTTAATTTAGATATGATTATTTTAAAAAATAATTTAATTTGTTTTAACTAAAAATTATAAAATTTGGAAATCAATACTCGAAATGAAATAATATAATATATGTAATGAAATTTTGTTAGAATAAAAATCATTCATTATTTAACTATACAATTACTTAATATTATAATATAGAATATATCTCTATGATATATTACTTTTGAATATTGATATGAAAATAATTAACACTAATGTTACCTATGTTGTTACACTATTCAACCCCTTCATAAATTTTTTTCTCTTAATTTTAGTCATTACTTAAAAAAGTGGGGATATCTTTTTCTCATATCATATTCATATTCCCATACCGCCGCTTAAACAAATTGTTTTTTACAAAACCATTAAAATTTGAATCACCTTATTCGACAATATCTACTGTATGGGGTAAATAATATAAATATGATGTTCATTATATAAAGTATTGTATTATAACTAATATACATTAGGGACCCAAAAAGGATATGCATCTATCTCATATATTCCTAACAAAAAATCCAGAATGTTTTTATATACCTGAGAATAAATTGGAGGTAGAGCCACTCAATAAAGAGATTATCATAGATTATCCCCAAAAAGTTATTGTTCAATGAACCACGTACTTAACTTTCCCATTTTACTAAAACCAACAACACATTTCAATAGACATACTTTATGAAAAATATGATTGCTAGACTCGAATGAATGATATTTCCCTTGGTTATTAACATAAATTTTCATATTTGATAGAGCATCCCCCATATACTGTTGAATAATTATCTCATTATTATCAATTACTTTTACCATTTCATTTTTAAATAATTTTATTTTCCTAAATTAAAACCAATAAGACGTATCTTGACACCCATACCATATAATGGCTCAAAGTGTCCCATCTATATAGTAGATTGAAAATAGTTATTATAAGAAAATTAAACCACGGAAAAATTTTAATCCTAACATCCATTATAAAATATTGAACAAGATAAAATAAAATCCTTTATTATATTTTTAATTCACATTGATTTCCCATGAGCTTAGTTATAAAAATATAAAAAAAATTGATTTTTATACTCAAACAATTATAAATGACTATCGATATAATAAAGATAACCATGGGTTTATGGTTACATACAATGAATATATTGACTCCAAATAATATAATAATCTATATAAAATAAGTTTTATAATGATAATTTTTATTTTTATTTAACCAATTGACAAGTGAATCATTTAATAGCACAAATTGATATATCTTTCATTATTATATCTAACCAGAAATGTTCACTAAGCTCTCTATATGTTTTTGTTCTGTTGGGATGAATAGAAAATTGAGATATATGATCCTCAATCAATACTTAATTAATCAATTTTTGGTAACATGAAATGTATAACCTTTTTTTTAAATATCAAAACCCCTTATCTGTCCATATTAAATTATAGTAACTTATCATTCATAACCATTATTACATTTTCTAATTACTCTTCGTCATCCTTCTAGGCGTAAATTATTCCTTCCAATAGATATGATTGTACTAATAGTTTATTTAAAACAATGGGAGTTCAGAAATGCATAATTTCAATAAAAAATTTGATAAATAATTATCCAAATAATCATGTTCTAATCATATCATTGTAAATGATGTATTTTACATCAGACTCAATGACTAATATGTACTATTTTCATTATATAGATTGTAATGAAATGTGTAATCACAATCCATTAGAAATTCTAGTTATCCCCTCTTTCGTTTTTTGAAATCATTCATGAGAATATTTAATTTTTACTAAATGATCCATAGATATTGAAAAAATTATTTCCGATAAATAGTTTCTCCAAATTATTTTTACAAGAACTACAGTCGATAGTTAATTGTCTTGTCTACGACAATTTTTCTCATGAGTTATTAATTGATGTCATAAAAAAATACCCAATCTTTATTAATTAAAAAATGACTATATCCCTCAAATAATTGTTAATATAGGTAATAAAATCATTATTTCATGATGTAAGGGACAAATATAATAGCATTCACTAATATTATTTTCATTTACAATAAATATTCATCTCATTCCATTGTCCAGATTCACGTAACTAATTTCTAGGTTAATTAAGTTAGAGGGATATAACACAATGTAATTTTTTCACAAAACCATAAGAAATAACATGTTATTGAAGAAAATCTTGAATTTGACACAAAATTTTAGTTCTTCAACATTCATCATCAAAAATAGTTTCAGTATGATCAAATTTCATGCCATATTTATTTCTAGTATAATAATAGAATAAAATAGATTTCAAAAAAAACCTTTAATATATTTTACATAAAACATATTTTCATTCAGGGTTTGTAGAATAATCCTTAGAGGTCATTCATGAAACCCAAAAAATTTTGAATAAACAAAATTTTTATCAATAATCACAACAAAAAACATATAAAAATATTCATGGTTACCTTTACTCATATGATCCCTGAATTTTACAAGAGCATTAATTATCCCAAAGGGTATAAACACAAACTCCTAAGATCCATAACTATTAGAAATCAGTATCTTCAAGATGTCACCATCCATCACCATTAGCTAATTGTAATTGGACCTGATATGAACCATAAAAATAGCTTCCTTGATCTAATGAAAAAACTCATCGATATATGGATAAAATAATTTTCATTAACATTAATGACATTAAATGTTTTATAATAAATAAAATGCATCACTAAACTAGACATAATTGTTAACAAAATAATTAGGAGCACCCCATTGTGAATTATAAGGATTAATGAAACCACTATTAATAAATTCCCCTAACTTCTTTTTAAATTACACATTATCTACTTCATCAATTCAATAATGGGGATTCTAAATTAGAATAGCATAAAAAAATAATTAAAATGTAAATTAATCATTCATATTAGGTATAATAAAAGATAAATCATCAATAAAATAATCCACATATTCCATTAATATTATACATCATTAATATGAAATCTTCTCTAATTTTTAACATGATAATAAAGGTTTATTTAATTTCCATTTGAAAATAGTTTTGTATCATCTTGATATGTCTTAATATCTATGAATTTATTCAAATATATAATGAGAAACTGATTGTAGAAAGCAACTTATATGGATATTTATTATACAAAACCATGAATAATTTTATTTAATATATACACATTATAACATAAAAATATATAATATTCAAGATAATATGGTTTATAGAGAATACGCTTCCACGTATTCCAACTAGATGATATTTTTAAATTTATTTTTCTATAATGTTACTGGAATCAATGTTTATAAAATTGTATAACATTATATTGTGAGGATAAATTTTAATTTTAACATTAAATTTTTCATAAATTAATGAATTTTTAGTCATAAAATAAATCAATAGAGTAGTATAAGAACAAAAAAATGTAATGTACCTATTTCCACATCATTTGATGAACTAAAATTTGATTATGTAATTGAAAGTGATTTAGCCACAACCTTATGCTTATATTCATGATAAATCCCATAATATTTTTGGTTATTTAGTCACATAGCCTTGTAGTGAGAAATCTCATAACTTATATGAAACCATATATAATGTTTATCATAATTGGTGTTACCACTAAAAATATATTTTAATTTTCATTTGTGATCATTATTCCCATATATTCTATATCGTATGAACTTCTCAGATTTCATAATACATTCCCCACGATGATTTTTTTGGTCGATCACCATTCTTATTTCATAAAAAATTCATTACATGGTATTACATTTTACAATATATAGTTTCTTTTGACTTTTTTTTTGAAATTTTAACATGACACATGAAAAAAACATTAAAAACATTCATCTAATCTATTTAAAAGTCAACTTAAATGATTTTACTATGTAACTATTACTACATCTCATATCCTAGGAAAATATATTATAGAATGAGGTGAACATATATCCCAATAATGTAAAATAAAGGAGATGCATATCATGTGAACATGAGGTATATCAATATGAAATGATCAAATTAACATGAGTCATATCATAATATAAAATACATGAATCATAACACAAAAACATGGATATAAAATAATAATTATAAATTTATAACAATATCAATAGGGATTATTAACTAGGTGAAAAAAATCATAATTACAATGGATATTAACCCAGGTATCTTAAAAACATTACTAAGGACTGAATCCTTGGTATCATAACCCAATGCATTGTATTTCTATCAG
Organism: Viscum album; assembly: GCA_963277665.1. Classification (NCBI taxonomy): domain Eukaryota; kingdom Viridiplantae; phylum Streptophyta; class Magnoliopsida; order Santalales; family Viscaceae; genus Viscum; species Viscum album. The sequence continues at coordinate 1,204,469,306 of OY728127.1, read as the reverse complement.
GGCCCACCATTTATAGAGACATCACTTTTTATATATGATTATTACATCATTTTATCAAAAAACCATTAAACAAACATGATACAAAGGTATTGAGTATTAGTAAAATTAAGAATATTTATTAAATTTACAGAATAAAACATAAAAATTTATTAAATTCCTTATTATATAGGTTTTTATGTTCCTTCACATTCATTATTGAAAAAGTAATCACCCAAGGATATACATAAAACAATGGGCTGGGATAAAATCCATGTAAGGGGATATTTAAGAACATGAATCAATATAACTTGGGGTGGGTATAATCATTATCATCATAACATAACTATATAACCATAATGATGATATGAAGCATTCGATAAAAGCATTGAATACAGAAATTCACAAAAAGGAAACATCATGTATTAGTGGTGAACTACAACACATATTTGTGCACAAAGTTAACATTATATTGACACTTATTTCACATTATATATTGAGATAAATAACATTTACCAATTAATTTTAGTGTTATATAATTCCGTACACATCTGTCACATCATAACATTTACATGTGCTCTATAATTTTGATCTCACCAGCCACATCATAACATTTCAAATATCATGCATTCCACATAGAATGTAAATCAATCAGGGACATAAAATAACCCATGGAATGAAATGGGATTAATTTAATAAATAATAAATTTTGGAATAATATTGGGGTTCCTAAAAAATTGGTATGAACATACTTTTTAAAAGAAGGATCAATATTGAGGGACAAAGAACCAATACCACAAGAAGTAAAAGATGTATTTCCTGAAAGAATTGTTCATTTGGAAAAATATTATTATTTTTCATAAAACTAGATTTGGAAAACTATATATCCCTGAATTGAAATGGTAATGAGAAATTAATAATATTTATGGAACATTAATGTATAATTAATATTGATAATGTAGTGAAAGAGGGAAAACACAAATAAAGAGAGTCAGGTTCTTGAACCCCCTAACCTTATTTATGTGTACATTCATGTCTTTATTATCAAGTATAATCAAATTATATTCATTAATTAACAAATTAAAAAACCTCTTATACAATTATTTGGATCATTTTAACATTTTTAGATCATTTAATTCCATTTCGATGAGTTATACGGATCAATTTGGTCATTTCGGAGTGTTCGTATTCTTGGTTTTCCGGATCGGATTACTTGTATACGTGTGTGGATGTCCATGTAAAATGAGGAAAATTCTACATAATTTATATTATATGTTATTAATTAACATCTCTAATACTAAATAATATTATATATAATTTTGTTATATGATATGAAGTTGAATCCTTAGATAAAATGTTAATGATAATAGTTTCGATTAATTTGGCATTTTTTCGATCATCAAGATCTAATTTTATTTTATTACATCAAACAATGTATTTATGTTTGTTATAAAACATTAACAAGATTATAACATACACTTTACAATTTGTTTCATCCATTTTAATAGTTTTAGGACTATCCGTTAAGGTGATGAATGAGAATTAAAATGCATCCACAAGATGTCGGTAAATTGACACATCACAGAAGATGATATAATTTAAAGAATAATAGGGGGAGTGGGAAGTGTTTAATAACGGATCATACATTAACATTTAATAATTTCCATATATCAAACATACTAGAGTTATCCTTCCACTTTTAAAAAATATAGCAAAGATAATATAATTAATTAAATTAAATTGAAAATAAATTAACAGAAAATAAAAAATGATTTTACCTCTTGAATTTTCAACTTTTAGTACCTCCTTAAGGAATTTAGGATTGGTCTTTTATAGATACCAAATCCTTTTGGATGTGGTGAAAATTATTGGGAAGATTATTTGGTAGAATTTTGGTATGCTTTAAGACTATTTTAATGATAGTAGAAGAGGGTGTGATGGGTTGTATTTATAGGGGAGGAGAGGTGTTTTTTCTCATCATTTAACTCATTATTTTATAATTTTGGTTTAGGAATATGAATAGTAATAAAAAATCACTAAATTATATAAGGTCACATAAAAATATCATATTATCCTACGAAAAAAATTAATTTATGAATCAATTTTATGGAAATAAATTTTGTTTTAATCATTATTTGATTTTTAAAAATTAATAAGTAATCATATATGCTTTATAAAAATAAATGCACTTTATTAATAATTTTAAAAATAATTATTTACATACACTAAGATATAATTATATCATATGATCACTTACAAGATTACAAAGTATTATTTATAACTTTATATGTGAGTTTGTTATTAAATTTTCTCGATTACTCTTCCTAAACATCATGTTACTATTCCAAATGAAATGATACTATTCATTCGATATAGGTTCCTTAATTTTTCAAATGTCACTAATTTAACTTCCAATTTTAAGGATGTTGTTTTATTTATCTTTACTTGATATGTTTGTATTTTAAACAATATAATATAATTATAAGAAGTAAAAAAATAATTTTTATAAATGTTTGAGTTAGTACATTCTTCCCCCTTTTGAAATTTCTCTTGGAAATTTCATTTTACCAAAAAAGATAATGGGGATTCTTCATAATCACCTCCTCTTGTTCACATGTTGATTCTTCATACTTATTGTTCAACAAAAAACAATTACAAGGTGTGATTTAATTCTTTATAAAACCATATCTCTGCAATCTTGAATCTTTATTTTCTATTACTCATTAGAGAGATAATCTTATAGTAGTTCTGCCTCTATGTTCAATACATGTGATGGATCTAGTATATAATTTCTCATGGAAGATACGTGGAACAAATAATAGATTTGAGTCAAACTTTCTGGATGTAAAATAACATATTTCACTTATACTTTGAGGTAAAGGATTAAAATGTATCATATGTAACTTGGGATAACCTTCCCCTCCATTCAAAATTGCATATCTCTTTTTCATAGTCATATTCGAAGGAAGACATTATCTCTAATATTTATCTCCAAGACCCTTGTATGGTTTTCAGCATAACAATTTTTATAACTTGGAGTTGTGTTGATAGACATCTATATGGATTTATCTTTTCTATCATCTGGTTTATAAAATAATGTCCAAGTAGATTTTTCCCCAAATTCATCCAAAAAATTTGTTGATCTTCATCAGTTTCTATAGATTGCATCATATAGATAAATCTAAATACTTGAGAGGAAGCATTTGTAGTACAAAAACTCAACCAATATTAGATTCAGATACCATTATACTTTTAATTACACTAATTTTCCCTTATCATGAATTCATTAATCTGAATAGTCCTTTTTTATTGTCCACTAGTATGTGGTGATAGGCCATGATAAAATTCTATTCACTGCCCAAGGCATGTTGGATAATTTTATAAAACATAGATGTAAATAGTGGATCATGACTATAGATTATCAAGAGTGGAACCTCATGAAACCACACAACTTCATGTACATATGTATTTGGATGTTTTTCAGGTTAGAAATAATCCCAAAAAATAATAATGTGGGAAGTATTTATGACTCAGTCCGCCACAATACATATTTCATTGTTTCCATTGGAATACTTTTGGAGACTACAAATTTAGTCCCTAATGACCTATCACATTTCCACATGGGTATATGAATTGGTTTCATTATCCCCTGGGACGAATATCACTCTTCATTAAGTTGATAACATATCAAGAACATTGAGATATACTCCACAAATCTCATTCTTCGGGTTGTCCCACCAGAAGTGTTCTCGGAGATAACAATACATATTGGAAATTCAAGTATGAATGAAGGAATTTGATCTATGTGCATTATCCAATAGATCCAACATTATATTAGGTGATTAAGGCACAAGAATAATTTTTCACAACTTAGTCTCACCTTCATCCATGATATAGAAATCTTCCATCTTATGTTCCTTTACTACATTCACCATCTTTTTAAAATATATATCATCCATTTATATCCCTTTTAAAATTATATTCAATAGATGGTTGGGAAATCATTTGGTCATGGAATGATTTATTCCTTCCTGTTATGATTTCCAAATACATCCTCCTCATATCCATGAAGACAAGGTCTCTCTCAATCAATACCACAAATTGAGTAGCATGTTTTTTCTTCAAAGAGAATCCCATACCTTGTTCTTTTTCACAGGATGGGAGTTAATTGATAAATCATAGTCCATGATTATATCTAAATATATCCTTTTATTCATGTTTATTTCCTTTTGATTGAATATATAATTTCATTTCTTTTTATCAATATATATGTTAATATTCTCACCAAAGCGGTAGTACAACTAGATTTTCATGGAAAACAATCACAACTACTAGCTCAAGATTATGGGTCGGGTAGTTCATATGATGGATCTTAAACTTCTATGTGGAATATAAAATTATTTGTTCATTTTAAATGAGTAAAAAACATATTCCTTCCATTTAACCATCCCAATATATCTTAATAAATTCTACATTAATTGGTAGTTTGACTACAGGTGCATTGCCAGACATCTTCATTAGATCATTGAAGCATTCCTCACATTCTTCCATCTGGGAATACATTACACATTTAATTTTTTTCATTCATAGAAAAATAGAAAATAGTTATAAATTTTTCACAAAATGTTGGTTGTACCATTCATATATAAGATAACTAGTGTTTTTTGTGACACTATTGGGTCTGCGACATTCCTCAGTTGGATTTTCTGATGGGACCATTTAAATTCCCTCACTTATTATCACGTGTACAAAGACCCAAACATTTTTTAATAATAATTCACCTTGATCTAATTAAATTCCATATTATTAAAAATGGTTATATAAAATATGATGTTCCTTGATTTTATGTATTTCAATTTGAAAATACTGTTAAAAACTATTATTTTTGACAATATAGTTGTTGAACAGTGATCACAAGATCAGTATAAATATAGGGCATTATCAAATACAATTTTCTCAAAAAAAATAAGGGATGAACTCATTCATTAGACATTCCCCATACGAAGCCCATTTTTCAGAGCTCAGAATGGAGGTGGTGTCATTGGGATTCACTATTGATCAAGCCCAAGTCGAGATCCACCTTGTTTTGCTCGAATGAACCTACCTATAGGAGAAGTGGAAGTTGATAGATATTACCACCCAAGTGATGTTATCCGAACCACCCCAATATTCTGTCACCATCACACAACTTACCCTTCGGTCATATATGGGTGTTATAAGGGGTTATGTAACAATACCCTAGCACAACGATAATGTACACACTTTTTGTATGGAAAATATACATTCATTTTATTATAGTGACACTATAAATAGTTTTTAAACTAAATATAACATTTTTAGTTAATATTCAATTAATAAATGTAATTTGATTAATTAATGGAATATATTTGAATTAATTAATATTCAAATAAAATGTTACTACTAAATTAATTTTTTAAAATATAAATGATTGTATAATTCTTATGAAAATAGTAGTAATTTTTATTACGATTTGAAAGCTATTTTTGACCAAACCAATAAATTTTCGATAAATGTCTAATTTTATTTTCAATGTAAAATTTAAAATATTCAGAAAATTATTTAGATAAAGTGAATATAATTTTTGGAATCAGGATGTCAAAATTATCCAATTATGAACTATTTATAATTTTCAATGATAGTTGAATTTTTGTGTAAAAATTAAATACCATTTTAATATATTCTGTGATTTATGACTTCATAATGACACAATAGTGATGTAATAAAATAGTAAAACTGGTATTTTTAGAAAATATATGTTTTAATTTTAAACTAATGTATTTTTAGGTTTCTTTGATTTATTTCACCAAGCTTTAGTGGACCCTCCAAAATTTATAAAGCATTTTTATTTTTTAAACTAATTTCTATGAGTTTATAACTCACCTCCCCATAAGAAAGCCAAATATTTTAACATGTTCAGCCATTAACATTATAAAATATTGTTTTCTACTAACCTTTGGATAAAATTGAAGGGCATAAACTTCTGAATGGTTTTTGGTTTTGATTAGTTTAATGTGTAGGGTCCAAAACCTAAATAACAAAGAATTCCATCTCATTTCCGATATAAAATCATCCAAGCTCCCACTTTCTCTTCAATAAAACCTCTTGGATATCGACCAACCTCTTCTTCATCACAATATAATCCTCCCAAGGTGCCCCATCCTCTAAAGAAGCCTCTCTCAAGCTCCTCCCAAGACTTTGGGGACACACTTCTATGTAAGGGATTTCATCCTTCATTATTTATATACATGTTTTCTTATAATGTTATACCCATTTATTTTCAATTAAAAATGTTGGGGTATAATTTCAAACATCCCTCATACTTCCCCCCATATTTTTGAATTATAATATACCCCTTTATCTATAATTAATGTCTCCCATGTACACCTATCACCAATCCGAAATTCTGTAATTGATTCGTTCCATTCATATTTTTATCCATGTTTCTTTATGTTTTAATAATATTTTAAAATAAATTTAAAATTGGGGGGGGGGTATGATTTTGCACCACCATTATATTCCCCTCGATATATTTTAAATTATTAGTGTCCTCTTTTTCTCTCATTAATGCCTCCCATGTATACCTGTTTCCATGCCATAATTCAGTAAGCAATTTCTCACTAATCATTCGCATTCATGAAATTGTTTTATATTATGAATATAAAATCCATTACAATTGTTTTTAAATGTCTCTATATGACCCAATTAATGTCCATTTCATGAAAATTTTATGAGACACCACTTTCTCTCTCATCAACTATTTTTTTATGTCTCTCCATTATGGTATTGAAATTACACCGTAATTTTCTAGGACAAAGTCATTATGTAGTGAATACCAAGCTCATTTCCCTATCAGGGGTATTCAACATTATTAACATTTTCATATTTATTATATAGTGTCATGAATGAATTCCCAATTCCTTTATTAAGTAATAAATAATGATGTTTAATGATTCCATGTTATATGATCCATGTTTCACACTTATACATGAAATTAAATGATTAAGAATGGGAGTAGCGACTATGAAGCACGATGACCAAACCCTAATTCCATGGTTGATGCAGCGGGCCCTCATCCTCCTCCGAGGGAGGGGTCTCATCTGAATCATATCGGTGATGCTTAGGGAGTCTGGTCTGGGGTCAAGGTTCTTTTTTTCGTTCAGGTACGAATTCTCCTCTCTTTCCCAGCATAATTATTTCTTCGAAGGTCCCTAGCAGCTTCAATGGCCAGATAATGGTTCCAATCTCTGTTTAGGAATTAAATGAATCATCTTCAATGTTTTCCATGGCCTTGGTTCCATGATTTGTACGGAGACATCCTTTAGTAGAGGTATTATCCAAGAACATTATTGAGAAATGGTGATTGACTCAGCGAGGGTCTGTTGGCCTTTTGGGGCCATGAAAAATCCTCCTCTGCTCCGCGGATGATGATGCTCTGATTATAGCCTGGTAAAGTGATAGTAGATCTGTTCATGGGTTTTATTTTCACTTTCTCCATTGGCCTTTTGATCTTCATATGAATCGGGACTCTCCAACCTTGGTGATTTGGCTTCAACTTCCTGGGTTGTTGTTGCCTTTCCAGAAGCTTGGACTTCTACGGTCAATTGGGAACTCCATTGGACGATTTCTTTATTGTGATCATCGGACAAAATCACTCTCATACCCAATGGATGCATGGATCTGTGTTGAAATGGATTTATCACATCCACCACCAGAGTTGGTGTGGATTGTGATTGAAGGGGATTACATGTATGTTCTATCCATCGTCTATGATTCATGGGTCAATTTATGTTCCTTTTGTCATAGGTAGGGACACTAGGTCTTTGAATGTCACAAGTATGATAAAAATGGGGGACGTGCAGGACCTCCAACATCAACTGAGGCACCTATGGTGAAGGTGGTGAGTGGTGAGGTATGCTCTGTTCTAGATGGGAATGAACAAAGGGAAGAGGGTATGTAGACTCCTCCTTCTGGTTCATCTAATGATCAAATGGTTGGGCTGCAGCATGCTGATCAGGTTAGTCATCCTCAATATTTTCCTAGAGAAGGGATACATGATCATACTGGGTGTATTGAAGTTGATCTAGGGGGAGTGAGTCCTTAGGTGTTGAGAAAGAGGTTCCTACTACTGCATCAGGGCTTTCTATTTTAGAAGTGTTTGGGGGACTGAAGCAGGGCCTTGGAATTATGGCATTACCTGGTGTGTCAGGAGCAGTTGAGAATATGTGCAGAAGTGTTGAAGAAATGAAGACTCACCAAGCCATGGTTGACACACACTCTCACTGTATGGACTAGGAGAATCCAAATATTCATTTTCAATATATGGGTCATGGTTTAGTGCAGACTGGGAATACATAAGCAATGGGGAAGAATAACTATACATGTGTCAATTTAGATGTACCTGATGGTCCAGCTATTAACTTGAAGAACAACTTTGCAGCTCTAGAAGTTGTAGAACAGATGCAAGTGCAGATGGTTGTGGACACATGTCTGTATAGTAATGAATCCCTTGCACCTGTGGCATATGATGGATCTACAAGGTCCAATAAGGTAGAGGAACCTGTTAAAATCTAGAATTGTGTCATAAATATGGTTGCTGAACTAGAGTAGATCCCCAGTGGCTCAAACGGTAAGCTGCAAGAGAATAATCTACCGCTAGGTATGAAGGCTGACTGTCAAGTTGACTATGCAGTGCACCTTCATATGTAATTGGGGGATATCATGGGAAGTGACAAGGAGAATGTGAATCCCAGTTATAGTGACATTGTTCAGGGTGAGGGCAAGAGGATATCAGATAAAGATATGAGCAGGTCTAACCCAATCAGAAGAAGACCACGGAAAGATTATTCTAATTTTTCAAAACAAATGACAACCAGGTCTACATCCAGGATGTGCAGGTAGATGGTTACTAAAGTGCGCGATGAAAAACATCCACATAAGGCTATGTTATCTAAGGAGATGGTGCAGCGTAAAAAACAATACGTGGAATTATTCAGGAAAGCTAAGTTGTCTGAATGGGAGTCATCTGAACCAGATGATGAGCTATCAGATTATGGATTTGGGAATGGATTTGTCTTTGAGAGGATGTAAGCTTTTATGTTCAGTTTGTTTTGATGTACTGCATTTTCTTCTATTAATAATTTTGGGGATCAGGTTCCTCCTGATCTGAACCTTTCCTGGTAAATGATTAAGAATAGTGCACCCTGATAGCACTCCAATGCATTAGTTAAAAATTATTATCATGATACGTCATGTGCAATGATGATTTACACATGATAATTTAATTTCAATGAGGGTTTACTCATTCATTATGTGCAATGAGCCTTGGATAATGCTAATACCATGTTAATTGTTGTTGCAACATTTCCATGTGATGAGAATAATGCTATATCATGCCATTATGTTCATGTTACTTTTATGATCCATTGATATTTGTATTGACTAACATGTATTATATTCATCATGTTATGCATTTTTTACTCCCTTACTGGGCTTTATAGCTCACCCATTTCTTATGCATGTCCTCAGGTTATCTAAAGCAATGCTAAGTATGTGGGAATGTAGTGGTCTTGTAAAAGATGTTTTCAATAAAGATGTCGTGTTTCATGATTTAAGCAGTTATGTAATGTTCTTAAGCACCAAATACTCTAGACATCATGATCTACTATATTGTATCAAGTGATGATTTAATGTAATAGTACATTTTTAAATGTGTAATAAAAAGAAGGGTTGTTATAGTTGGCATTAGAAGATAGGTTTAGATATTTTTGAGATTAAGATTAGAAATTCTTATGGAAATACTTAGGGATAAGACTATGTATCATAAAAAAAACCCTATGTTTTGGTGATTATTGAGTATGTGGTATGTAAAAAAAATAATTCCATGTATGGATACGAGCAGGTAGAGGGGGCTCTGGAACAAATGTAACTAGGAGTGAAAACTCCAACAAGAAGTTTTGGGCATGACCCAGGGTATCCTGGTACCCAAAAATGGGCATTTCTGCACTATTGTTTACGACACTCAAGGAAGATATGCTTGGGTAAATTCACAAGCTTATTATGAACCATTTTCTAGGGAATAAAAAAATTACCCTAATAATTAATGTGGTGAACTAGATCATCTATAACATATATTGAAGCCTATAGATTCATAAGTTAATGAAATAAAAGTTATTTATAAGTCATCCATTTTTGTCCTTTAATTACCCTTTATGTGATCCCCCTAACATTTTTTTATTCCGTCCAATGGCCGATAATCAGAGGAAAAGGGCTAACAACTGATTTTTAGAAGAATATAATGATTGTTCTAATGATATTCATAATCCATTGGGAGAGGTAATTAATAACCTTACCATGATACTCTCTCGGTTAACTCATGATTTGAAAAAAAAACTTGGGTCAAGAGGAATGTTCAATACCCCCTAAGAAAGAACAAGTCACAACTGAGTGTTTCAGGAGACAATGACCTCATACATTTAATGGATCATCTAATCCCCCAATTTCCGAACAATGGATCAACACCATTGAAAATATCTGCTCTATATTTCAATTTTCCGAACTTGAGATGGTTCTTATATATTCGTATCGTATGGAGGGTGAAGCCAATCAATGGTGGGCATTGATAAAAAATATAGAGCCTTAGGAGGTGATCTGTGCATTCAAATGGAAGGATTTCTAGAAAATGATCGTGAAAAATATTTTCCCCGCACCATCTAAAATTATATGAAAAGTTACATCCTTTCCCTCATGAAAAAAATAAGATGAATCCATCAGATCATCCATAAAAAACAACACAAGAATTGCACGATACTACTCTGTATTTTTCATTTCCCCATAATGGGAAGTGGACTGCTTTTTAGTGGGTTGAAACCTAGACTAGAGAAATCCATAGCAATTCTTGACTTTGATAACTATGGGGAAATTTTCCGATGTTCCCTCAAAGTGGAAATTGATATTGGAGAATATTAAGGGTATCATGGTGATATGATTCATAAGGTGGACTTATATTATGGTGGTCCAATGGATAAATCCAACGTTTTTATAAAAAATCCAGCACCCCACTTTCCAAAATTTCGAAAGAAGCACCCTGGAAATTGCATGAAGGGGGTGCGGAAATTCTTTAGTTGTGGAAGAGAAGGGAACCTAGACATTTACTACCCATAAAAAAACATTCAGTTGTGATAGAGGAGAGGAATACTCTGTTCGACTCTCAACACATTTTTGATGATTTAACTACAACGAACTAGGAAACCATGCAAACCATTGACCTTAGCCAAGGGTTTTTTGAGGCAACCAACAACCTACAATGCAGCGAGGGAGATATTTTTCCATCACTAACACTGATGTAAACCCCATAAACGAAGTGTTGAATGGTAAAATATTTATTCATTCAAGAATATAGAATGTATATTTTGATTCTGGTTCTACACATTCTTTTATTTATCGAAATTTTAGTTGAAAAATCCAAACACAAACACAAATCATAGAAGTAAAGATGTTAGTGAGAATTGAAAATGGGGAAATCATTCCATCACAGGAATATAAATCCACTTTAGTCACAATCTATGGATAAAAATTTCTTACGAACCTCATCACACTCCCTCTTGTGGAATTTGATGAAATTCTCCGCATGGATTGGATTTCCTTAGAGCCAAAATAAATTGTTGTGAGAGGGAAATCACATTCCATAAGGAAAATAATCCTTCAATTCTATAAAATTGAATGGTGGAAGATGAATCATCAATAGAACCATCATCTCAAACATGGATATTATTTCCCTATGATCATGCATATCAGGATCAGATGATTGATTCCAAGGAAGCATCCAAGAAAATACGACTATTGTGTGAGAATTCACTGAAGTGTTTCCTAAGGAATTGTCTGGTCTTCCTACTTGAAGAGATTCTGAATACTCAATTGAACATACACCTGAGTAGTAGCTAATATCCATGAATCTATATAGAATGGTTGTTTTGGATCTTGAGAAGCTAATGAAACAACTACAATAGAATCTTGATAAAGGGTTTATATTCCCAAGTGCATCACCATGGGGTGCACCAGTCCTCTTCGTAAAGAAGAAGGATGGGTCAATGCTTCTTTTCATTGATTATCATGAGCTCAAAAAATCATGTTAAAGAACAAGTATCATCTGCCCCTAATTGATTTCTTGTTCGATCAGCTAATTTGAGCACAATACTTCTCCAATGTAGATTTGAGGTCGGAGTATTACGAAGTAAGGGTGAAGAAGTAATATATCCCCAAGACTGCCTTTCGAATAATGTAAAGGAACTAAAAATTCTTTGGAATTCATTTCAGACTCACTAATACTTCATAAATCATCATGGACTTGATGAATAGAGTCATTAGAGATTACATTGACAAATTTGTTGTAATCGTTTTAAATGATATTCTAATGTACTCCAAAACCAAGGAGATCAAGGGGAACATCTAAGAACTCTACTAGAGACCTTGAGAAGTGATAACATCAATGAAAGTATAGGAATTGTGAGTTATGGTTGAACTAGGTTTCATTATTGGGACATATCATCACAATAAATGTGATATGTGTGGATCCCTCCAAGACAACTGCAATTGAGGAGTGGCCTAGGTGAACATCGGTAACTGATATCCATAGCTTCCTAGGGCTAGCTGGATAATATCATCGATTTTTGGGAAATGTATCACTATTTTCCCATCCTCATACCAATATAACAAGGAAGGAAGTAAATATTGATTGTAGTGATGAATGTGAAGAGAGCTTCAAGGAGTTTAAATGGAATCATATCACTGCGCCCGTGCTCACATTACCCACAATTGAAGATTTTTTGTGGAATTTAGTGATGCTTTGTATGAGGTCATGGTTTGTGTTTTAATGAAAAATGAAATATTCATTGCATATTCTTCAAGGAAATTGAATTATCATGAGAAAAAATCATTGGGGGAGAAATTTCAAATATATACAGACAAATAAGCATCAATTATATATTCACCGATAAATAGTTGAACATGTGCCACTAAAGATGGTTAGAGATGATCAATGACTATGACTGCTCAATCCAATACCACCTTAGGAATGCGAACTTAGTGGTAGTTGATCTATGTAAAAAGGACCCAATGATAATATCATTGATGGTAATTGAAAATGATCCAATATTCTAAGATTTTATGAAGACTAAAATGGGAATCATATATAAGGGAACATAATCAGTCCTTTCAAAAATTATTGCTCAATCATATCTTTTAGAATTTTTAAAAGATGATAAAAATGATGATGTGGGAATTCAGAATATGGTGGAAACTATTAGGAAAGGGAAATCCTTAGTGTTCAATATCAATGAAGAGTGAATTTTCAGATTTTGTTCAAGAGTATTTCTTCCATAAAATCCAGAGATAAGAAATTAAATTTTGGATGATTCATATTTATCAAATTTCTCTATTCACCTAGGAAACACAAAGATGTGTCAAGATATCTGAGATCATTATTGATAAGATAACATTGAGAAGGAGATCACTGAGTATACATCAATGTGCCTGGTATGTCAATAAGTGAAGGCTGATAGGCATATGTCTAAGGGGATGATGCAAACTTTACCCACACCAGCATGGAAATGAGAGAACACCACCATGTACATTGTCACTAGACATATGATTATATCTAAAGGAAACATTACTATCTCAGTTTTATTGGATCGTCTTACTATGAATGCACACTTCATTGAAATTCTCAAGGACTTCCCACTAGATTAACTATCCTGGATATACATCAGAGACGTGCTAAGGCTGCATGGAGTTCCACTATCGATTGTATTTGATTGATATACATGATTGGCCTCTATGTTTTGGTTGAGTCTTTAACATGCATTGGATATTGAGCTGAACATATGTATTCCCAGTCATCCTCAAACTGATGGCCAATCTGAGTGGACTATCCAGACACCTGAGGACATGTTTAGAGCATGCCCAATGGAGATCAAAGGAGGAGGAGATCGACATCTTCTTCTTAATGATTTATCTTACAATAATAATTTCCACTCAAGCATCCAAATTCCTCCTTATGATTCCATGTATGGGAATTGGTGAAGAACACTGGCATGTTGCGATGATGTTGGGGGGAGAAAACTCTTAGGTCTGGAAATGGATAAAGGAATGGTGGATATGGTTAAGACCATCCACTATAACCTTAAATCTTCTCAAAGTTGACAAAAGATCGATGCTGATAATCTTCGATGATACCTAGAGTTGGATGTCGGAGACATGGTATTCCTTCTTATATCACCATGGACGAGAGTTATGAGATTTTGTAAGAAGGGAATGCTTAGTCCAAGGTAAATCAGCCCTTTTGAGATCATCGATCTCATTGGGGTTGTGGCCTATCAACTAGCACTCCCACCAAACATATCTCAAGTACTTCATGTATTCCATTTATCACTATTGATGAAGTACATACCTGCCCCATCTCAAGTACTCAATCCAATGGTGGTGCCATTGGATAATCACCTCTCCTATAAAGATATACCGTTGATGATCTTAGGTTATTTGGAAAAAGTTCTACTAAATAATAAAGTGTCCCTAATCAAGGATTTATGGAGAAACCAAATGATTGAATATGTAGCATGGGAATTAGAGGAAGTGATGAAACAAAGTTACCCACATTTGTTTTAGTGTGGGAAAAAGAAATTTCAATGGTGAAATTTCACAATGGATTAAGATTGTAATGACCAAATCATCTCTTAATCAAAATTCCTATTTATCTAATTAAATATATTATTATGAAAAATGGGTATATAAAATATGCACTACCTTGTATTAATGATTTAGAATTTCAAAATACCAATATGAATTGTTAAAATTACTAATATTTATTTTTAATAGTGATCACATGAATAGTATAAATATGGGGATTTTACAAATCCAATTTACTCGTAGAAAGGAATTGATGGTCTCATCCATAAGACTTCCCCCATATGATGCCCATTAGTCAGAGCTTGGAAAGGAGGTGCCATCATTGGGGTTCGCTCTTGACCAATACCAATCCATGTATCATCATGTTATGCTCGAACATAACCACCTACAGGAGAAGCAGATGTTGATAGAGATTACCACCCGAGCGGTGATTCTTAAGGCACCCCAAGAGTCTATCACCATCTCACACCTTACACATCGGCCTTATGTAGGTTTTATAAGGGGTTACATATCAAAAATCTAGAACTATGATTTTGTAAATTATTTTTTATATAGAATATGCATTAATTTTATTATTATTTCTTTGTTAATAGTTTTTAATGAAAAAAATAGAATTTTTAATTAATATTAAATTAATAAATCTATTTTGATGAATTAAAGGATTTGTTTGAATTATAATATATTTTAATAAAATATTATTACTAAATTACATTTTATTTAATATAAATGATCATATAAATTTTATGAAAAAATGTAATTTTTATCACTACTTGAAAACAGTTTTTGACAAAACCCATGAATTTTTTATAATTGTCAGGTTATTTAATGTAAAAATTTATATATTTAGAAAATTACATATATATCATGAATATTATTTTTTGAATTAGGACATCAAAATTATCCAACGGTGAATTTTTAAAATTTTCTTATAGAGTTGATTTTTGTGTAAAAATTAAATAATGTTCTAATATATAATGTGTTTTATGAAATCTTAATGACATGACGGTGATGTAATAAATTACAATAAATGGTTTTTTTGGACAATATATGTTATAACATTAAAATAATGGTATTTTTTTTTTCAAAGCAATAGTGGACCTTTCAAGACTTATAAACCATTTTCACTTTTTAAATTTATTACCTTGAGATTATGACTCACCTCTATAGAAGCAAGAATAATATTTTAAAAATTTATGACATTAGCCTTATAAAATATTTTTACCACTCCCCTTTGGAAAAAATATGTTGGCAAAAACCGTGGGATGGTTTGTGGTTTTGATTAGTTTAATGTATAGTTTCCAAATCCTTATTAATAATGTATTCCCACTCTTTTCCTATATAAACCCAAAAAACACTCACTTCCTTTTCACTCAAAGCCCATAGATCTCGGTCAAAATTTTCCCTCCTCCGTGATGTGTCTTCAAAAGGATTCCCAAACCTTTGGGATCACACTTCCATGTAAGAAATATTTCCTTACTTATTCATCTCCACATTTTCATATAATGTTATACCATTTTATTTTCATTTAAAAATGTCGGGGTATGATTTAAAAACTCCCAAATAATTCCCTCCATATGTTTTAATGATGAGAGACCATTTTCCTTGATATTAGTTCCTACCATGTACTTTTGTTACCATGCAGAAATTTGGTAAGGGATTCCTTCCTTTATTTTTATCCTTTTTTGGTTATGTTGTAATACCCTTTTACATTAAATTAAAAATATTGGGGTTTGATTTCTCACATCCCTTATATTCCCCTCCATATGATTGAAATGATAAGAGACCTATTTCTCTTTCATTAATGCCTCCAATTTTTACCTGTTTCCATGCAAAAATTCCGTAACGAATTTCTCTCTTATAATTTACATTCAAGAAATTGTTTTATATTATGAATATAAATTCCATTAAATTTTATTGTACAAGTATCTATTTGACCCTATTACGTTACATTTCTTTTACATATGATGAGACACCATTTTCACTCTCATCAACAATTTTCTCTTATGTCATGCCATTCTGTTGTTGATGTTGAACCATGATTTTCAATGCCCAAGTAATTGGGTAGTGAGTTCCATGATCATTTTTTTCAACAAGGTTATGCACATTTATTCACATTTACGTATTGAATATAGTATTTCATGAAATAATTCCACATTCCATTATTGTGTAATAAATGATAATTTTTAATGATTCCATGTTTTATAATCCATGAGGAAAACTTATTCTTGAAATGAAATGATTAAGAATGGTGTTCCCTGATAGCACTACAATGCTTTGGGTAACGATTAGTATCATGATACGTCAAGTGCAACTTGGGTTTTCTCATGCTAATTAATGTGCAATGAGGGTTTAATCATTCTTCATGTGTATTGATCCTTGGCTCATGATAATACTATTTCATGTGTTATTCCCACATTTCCATGTTAGGATAATCATGAAATATTATGCCTTTATGAACATGTTTATTTTATTATCCATTGATATTCCTATTTAAAAATATGTATTTTATTCTTCACATTATTCCTTGTTTACACCCTAATAGGGATTTATAGCTCAAAAGTTTCTTATGAAACTCCCTAGGTTATCTCATTCAATGCTATGTACGAGGGAATGTAGGGGTCATGTAAAAGATTATTTCAATATAGATGTTGTGTATAATGTTTTAAATCATTATGTAATGTTCCTAAACCCCCAAGACACTATACCTCTCAATCATCTATGTTATTCCAAGTGACGATTTTAGGTAATAATTCATGTTTAAATGTGCATTAAAAAGAAGGGTTGTTATAATATATCCCATGATTGTAAATTCCTATGTCTCAAGATCACAATTTATGATCTTCAATTAAAATATCTCCCTCAATAATTTTTCTAGTGTTGTCCTTATATGTTCATAATGATCCTACTTTTTCATAGATTAGATTATAATATCATTGATAAACACAACCAAAATTTTTTGTAGATAATTTCTAATGACCCTATTCATAAAATTCATGATGATTGTAGGGGAATTAATATCTTCAAAAGATATTACAAGAAAATCATATTTCCTATACCATGTAAAGAAATCATCCTTCTTAATATCATCATTCATCACGTTTAGTTGATGATATCTAGAATGATGATCTTCCATTAAGTGGTGTTGTGCTACACGAAGAGGATTTAAAAAGTCATCAATCCATAGAAAATGATTCTTTTATATGGGGTCTTTTTTGAACTTCTGAAAACAATACAAAAACTTCATTGATTTATCCTTCTCCATGATAAAGTACATTGGTTTAACCAAAGGTGATTCACTAGGGAATATGAACCCTTTATCCAAATTTCCATAAAGGTTTGTCTTTAAATTCCCAAGTTCGATAGAGGCTATCATATATGGACATTTTGAAATAGGAGTAGCTCTAGGTATTTTTTATGTTGATAACATAACCTTGAGATATTGAGAATTTTTTGGTAACTATTTGGGAAATATATCACCATGTTTTCTCACAACTACAATATTCAATAGGTTGATACATTGCTTTTATTCATCCATTGGATTGTGGTTTTTATATACAAAGGGAATGAACACCCACACCATTGATTTGTACTCTAAATGGTAATCATGGTCTTTCTTGAATATATATAAGATCATGGGATGGATTAGAATATGAAAATATATTTCATTTACATAATAGTTGATGTGTTGTCTACATAACAAGATCCAATCCATCCTTAGTAGATTATAAAATTAAACCAAGGTAAGATTCATGAGATTATATGGAACAACCTTCCCACATATTCCCACATGAGAAGATTTTGGCACATGGGATTCAATGATTTCACCACTACATTTTTCGATAGATATGTCTTCTTCACAATTTTGGGGATTAGATTGGATAGCTCTAGAAAAATTAAATATATAAATTATTTCTAGAAATAGAATCTAATAATAATTGTTTCAATTTTTAATTAAAAGAATTTGTACCTTTAAAGATTCATTTCCATTATCCACATTTTCTATAATGATTACAGAATACATAATTATATATTTTTTATTTTGTTGATGATTATGATTAATTCCTATGAGGACGCGTGGTTTAGTGCACTAGCTTGCATTGTTCCTTTACTCCCCACCTTTGAAGTAATTAACCATCGATGGATCTCTCTTTTCCTCTATCATATAGTCTATATTCCATTTCTATCATCAATAATCATGATCAAAATTTCATTCACCCCACGCTTAATGATTTTTTTCATCACTTTTATATTGTTTTGCTGATTCTTCTTACTACATTTTTGACATGCATGTGGCCAGGGATTCTTTCCACCTTTATCATTTGATACCATAGTTTGAAACTCCATCTTTCATTTCATATCACCATATACATGGGTCCATTCTCCAAAATGAATCCACAAATTGATTGCATGTCTCAAAAATTATTCAAATTTTCCATATTATCAAATTTCTAGAGCCATTTAGAGATGTGGTTTTAAACAAATAATGAATGTATAAAATTTTATATCATATTTTGTAACAGAGTTGGATGCATACCATACAAGGCTTGTGAATTGTTTTTATATGAAATGATAGATTAAACATCCTATTTATTTATATATATATAATATCTCACTAAATATGTTTAAAGAGTTCAATTTAAATACTTATTAAGAAACATTATCTTAATTTATTTCCACTCTATCTCTTCAATTTCTTCTTCATCATGGTGGTTGTAATCAATGACCACCATTGATCAGCCTCTCCATATAGACAATAAATGGATAGAGTCACTTTCTCTCAATCAACACATCGAAAAATAGAAAATTTATTATCCATTTAGTTGACACAATATTTTGTTCCTAATGGATTGGATGATCCAGTTAATGTCAGTTGTCATTTCCACATAAAATAAAATAAAACTAGTTTCTCCAACTTAGGTAAAAGAAGATATTCAACATTATATAGGTTATTGTTCATTGTTTAAGACAATTGGGAATGTGTCACCAAAACCATTTCACCCCACTTCCCAAGGCATTGGGGATTTCATTCAGGAAATCATTGCATTATCCATCACATGGGTTATTAACCAATTATCTCTTGGTTCCCACTATTTCTAAAATACTAAAAGTTATAAGAGAACATACATAAAAAGTCTTGAATGTCTCACTCCATCATTGGATAATCTATTATTTTATTCTTTTCTTGATCTTATATTTTAAGGATGATATTCAGGTTAATCCATGGTTCAAATATTCCATATTTTGGGTGTTTTGTCAGAATTATTTTCCTGCACATGGTTTGGGCATAGTTAGTGGAAACCATGTAGCCCAATCCAGGTAACCATGCAGAAAGAACAAGAGTTGGATAAAATATACTACATGTTTTGACTAAGGTATGTCAATTAATTTGTGTTGGTTATTTAGTCGTTCTCTTATTGAGTAGTAGTTACCACATAGTTTTGCATGGTTTGGTAAACCATGCAGCCAAATCAGGCAAGCAGTCTTGAAAATTTAAATATTAAAATCCATTTTATTTTTTATCTCATATCTATCCCAAATATTCCCCCTCTCCTTGGGTATTTTTTGGTGCATGAATGGTTCCCCATATCCCCCTCTCCATGGCTCCACCTTCACCATGGATGCTACTCGATGCTTCCAAGGTATGTTTCTTCTGATTTTTGTGTATTTTTCTCCACTCTCTACTATTATATTAATTATTTGTTTTTTCATTGAAGGTTTATTTCTTAGAGTACACTATTTTCTAGGCTTTGTGTGTTGGTTGAGTTTCTTTGGATCCTAGGCTGTGGGGTTGACCAGTGAGACTGTTCTCTTCCTCCCCTCAAAGATTCATCGCATTTTCACATCATTGAGTTATGTGTTTCCATTATTTTCTTTTCTAGCACAATCCACTGATGCTCGGGTACTTTCCATTTATTTATTATAATGATTTTATTTCCTTTGATGAACATGTTTAGTTTATTGGTGTGTTATTTTATTGGTAATTTCGTTTTAAAATTGTTTTGGCAGTGATTAATCCCATATGATTATGTATATATACCAAAAATGGTTTTCATAATATTTCAATTTAGATATAAAGATAAAATATGATGATTTGTGTAGTTTTTTCCATTATAAAATTTTTATTAAATTTGATGAATTGTGATTTGTGATTTTTATGAGGAACATGGTGACACTTAAAGTGTGATTTTTATGTCTTATATCAAGGATATCCTGGTTTTTAAAGGCATCATTCACTCTTTCTAAATTATATTCAATTGATGTATATTATTTGAAATAAATTTTTGGTTCTAGAAATAGTTATTGGTCATTTTCGTGGATGTCTAGAGTGTTCCATGGGATGTTAGATCATCTACGGGTACACTAGTTGATCACATAGATGTAAATTTCACTGAATATGGAACATTAAAACACTTTAACCACTAACTCAATGCTATTATTCAAAATATTTTTTATTTACAAATGGAACATTGGTTTTTAAATAGATCAATGTTTGATTTAAATTTTGGTTGAGGTTATGGAACACTTGGAACTTTGGATAAATATAGTATTTTCATTTGATGGAAATGAACACTCATTTGGTATTTTAATTTTTATTGTGTATTTTCACATTGACATAGGGTGGTGTTTAAAAATGATATCGGATTTGGTGTGAAGTACCATTTGGCATTGTATTCATAAATGTAGGGTATTATATTAATTCTGAATTGGTTTGAAATTTTTTTAAATATGTTTGGAGGGATATGATTGAAGGGCCGGTTGGAACATAGCCTATTTTGAATTGTTTAATGATGTGATGGCTTGATAAAAACATATGGATGATTTTTTATATTATAGTAACACAAATAATGGGATTTCCCTATATTGGTTATTATATAGGTGGTGTTAGTGTTTGGGGTAGGCAAGTGCGGTCATGGAAGTTATGGTGAGTCACTCATGCAAGGGACACCTATAATCATATTATATTATTAAAATGGGTTCCTAGGGAATCATTGGAGGGTTTAGTGATGGTAAATTATCGACCCCTATTTGATGGGATGGATCCGCTTGGATGGATTTAAAGTCTATGGGGTAGTTCTAGTAGATTGGATAGTTGAGGGAGGACATTTGGTTATATACATTGGATTTTTACTATACATCGACCGGTGGTTCTGAAGGGAGTACGTCCATGGATTTATCAAGTGATGTTTAGTAATTTCCCATGTTTTTCTACGAATAATTTCTTGTTAAATTTATACTAAATTTTCTTCTTTTCATAATTCACCATTTATTTTCATCATATCATTCTATAGCTTTTCCTTTTTTTTATTTGGGGTATTGAAATTAAATTGTATTGTTCATTGAAATTAGAAATTGGTGTTTGTCAACCTTCCAAAATGAAGAGCTACAGTTGATTAATAAATTGTTAAATATCTACTTGTATATATATATTTCAAAAAAATGTTTGTGGAGTGTTTTGTGAAAGGAAATGTTTGTGTTTTTTGGTGGTTTCCTACTATTCTATCATAATCACACCCTATATATACCATTCGGTGTTGGAAAACCTGAGATAATTTAAAGGTTCACGTTTTGGTCCTAGTTTCCTTTGTAGAAAGTTATTTGGTGGATTGTCGGGACCATTAGGTCACATGGAGATTGTGTTGGAAGCAGTTTGATTTTGGGGTTTTCTTTAGTTTCATGGTTGATTAGTTTTTTTTCATTTGGATCTAATTTTATTCTATTGAGAATCATTTATGTTAGTTTCTACACATTTTTTTACACTGTATTGATCATGATTTTTTTTTATAACTCATTACCATTTGATTTATATTTTGATATGAGGAAATAGTTGACCAGCTGTGTGGATTAGGAACTCCCTTCGGGCATTGTCTCGGAGTGGGTCAGATTTCATGAAGGATAGAATCCCAACTGGTTTCATGAGATAATTGTATCATAGTGGGTACTTTGTTATTTGGGATTTCCGTTAGATTATAGACCATGATTTTCCAAGAACAGGAGGTAGGTTATGGGATATCAAAGGATTTGATAATGAAATCGTATGTGGAACCTTGTTACTCCTTATGAGTGTTTTTATATGTGTTGGTATGTAGGGAATGTGGTTGTTGCAACATGTGTATGGAAATAGATGAACACATATGAAACAGCTCATTGAATTATATGGTTGTGCATTTAAAATCAATGTATATGCCTTGTTTTATCCATGTGATTTTGAAAGAGATAAATGATTATACTAATTGGTTTCTGTTTTATAATGTGTATTATGTTTTTTAGAGAGTGGATTTTTTGTTGAGAAGGTGTCCTTCAAAATGTATGGTTTTGAAAATTAAAATGAAAATGGTATTTTTTTATGGTAAATCTTGGTTGTGCTTAATTATGTCTGGCTTGTGAGTAATCTTTTTTGGATTGGGGTGTTGTTTACATTTTTTCATTGGATTGATATTGGGTTTCATCTGTGTTTCTTGTGGTGTTAAGAATATACTACCTAGAAAATACTACAATGTTTATAATGATTCTTGGCAACTTTTTGATTCTTCACACGTATATTCAATCCATCATGGTGATTGAGGTCTTGTAGAGGAATTATAGTGACTTGAAGAGTTTTAGTTTATCATCACATTGTTGTAATCTTCTAAAGCTATTAGTGTTAAGCAATTAAGGGTTTATTAGATCCTAAAACATTGTATGCATGGGATTTTTTTTCACAGCATTCGATGAATGTTGGGGTGATATGGGATATTTATAAACCTATATTAATAAGATTATTCTTACCATACTATGTGAAAAAGAATAAAATGTTAGAGCTCATGTGTATTCAAAAACTACAGTAGACAATGAAGGCCTATGTTGACTTTTTAGGGATTGATTTCCTTTTCTACGGAAGTAGTTTCCCAATATTTTATGAAGGCCACTGTATTCATTGTGGATATTCATATAGAGATCATGGAGAGAGTTAAATCCTCTATGGATTTTAATATTGAGATGGGGGTCGATTTATTATTTTTAGCCGAGTTGGTTTCTAGAACGTAGGTTGTTGGAAACCCAGTGTCTCCTATTGCTAGTGAGGGTTAGACATCTGGAAAGGGTGTCCCAAAGAATATTTTTATTAAAATTCCACTTTATAGCTCCAAGATATCATTCATCAGATCAATTTCATCTACGTTTCTAGTATTTATTGTTCGGTTATACGAATCCTTTCTATCATAATCCTCTAAATAAATACCTTCATTGTGGCGGTTTGGGTCATCTGGAGATGTTTTTTATGATGAATTTTCAAAAGAATCCTTGATTAGTGTATTTTAGTTATTTAATATGAGGCAGGGGATAATTAAGTCACTAGGTCTCTATCCATAGTCCACATAGTGAAGCTCACACATAGTCAAGAGATCACCAAAGGTGTGGGAAACCTTGGTCATGTTTTTGTCTCAACTGTTAGGGTGGAGATGTTCAATTTTTCTATTTTAATTCATACTATTATTGTGAGTTTCAACTTTTTTATAAGAAACATGGTTTTTATGTTTATTTTATTGTGGATCATTGAATTATTTTTTCTTATTTTATTATTCTTATCCATGATGGGGGATGGTCACAATTTTTTTGGGCTCATTTGAAGCTTCTTGTGTTTTGTAAAATTATTGTATTATAGTTTCAGTCTGTTTTTTGGTTATTGTTTCTTCATTTTGTTTTTCTCATTTCATGATGGTCTGTCATGTTTGTGGATTTTCGGTTATGGGTGTGGTGTTTCCATGATCATGTAAAAGGGGTTTATGTTAGTTGGGATGGTGGTTCCCATTTCCATTTTACCTAATAGTGTGTTTACCATTTAATGTGTTGGTGGTTTTTTTTTGGGTTTTTAGGTTTGTATATTAGTTGAGTTATTATAGTGGGAGAGAACCCTATCCTGTTATACCCTCATCCATATGTTGTGGTCCCATAGTTATTTTTAAGGTGTGATACGTGGAGTAAATTTTCATCCTGTGATTAATGGGTTCCTTTGGTTTTGATTGGGAATTTATTCAGGATTTGGTAATCTTTCAGACAAATGACTTTTTGGGGAAGAAAATGTCTATGGTGGTGTGATTTTTCACACCATGAGAATGGATTCACTTATAATGTTTCCTTTATTTTGGATCTATTGGTCAATATCTTCATTTAAACCTAGTTTATATTTTTTGATTTTTGGATGTTTTAGGTGAATTTTTGTCATGCACACGATTTGTGCATATTTAGTAAAAATCATGTGGACCGGCCATAGTAACCTTGTGGATGGTACTAGAGCTTTATAGAAGCTAACACACTATTTGAGCACAAAAATTCAAAATGTATGGTTTTTTGTGTGGTTATTGTCCCCATGGGATGTAGCTAGCACATAGTTAGCGCATTGCTTGGTAAAATGTGTGGCCAAACCATGCGAGCTGCCTATTAATTTTAAATATTATAATCCCTAATCCTTTTTCTCTCCATTTTAAGAGAAATTCGGTACCCTACACTTAGTTAATTTTGGGCGCTTAACTGAAACCCTCAATCCCCCTTCCATTGCATCCTCCTCATTCATGGATTCTATTCCATGCTTCTATGGTATATTTTATAGGGGTTTGTACAGTTTTCTCATCCCTCCCTTATTATATATTGATTCATTCAATTTACTAATGGTTTCTCTCATTTTCTAACCCTTATTGATAGTTTTTGAGTGTGGGTTTTGTTTTATTGGTTCATAGGTTGTGTGGTAGGTCCATGATCCTTTGTTCTTCCACCCCAAAACATTCATTACATTTGAACTCTTTTGAGGTAGTTTTTTTGTTATTTTCTTTTCGAGCACAATCCATTGATGTTCATGTTCTTCCAATTAATTTGTAAATATTATTCACACGTTTTTGATTCACATGGATAGATTATTGTGGAATTTTTTTGGAAGTATAAATTGTTAAAAATATTTTTTGAGCTGAATCTTCAAAAATGCCTATATATATATATGTCACAAGTGTGTTTTAAAAAATTTCAATTTAGGTTTAGAGGTGAAATTATATGATTTATATAATTTTTCCATTAGAAATATTTATTAAAATGGTGGGATTGGGATTTGTGCTTTTCATGTGTAATATGGGGACACTTATAATGTGGTTTGTATGTTTTTAGGAAGGAACTCAATGATTTTATTGGTTTGTTCACACCATTGTATATTATCTGAAATTATTGGATATGTTTTGAATGATAGTGGATATTCTGAAATAGATTTTATTATATTCTCATTGATGTATAGAGTGTTCCATTTTATTTTGACCAATAAATGGTGGCACAAGTTGCAACATGGATGAGCCTTAAAATAAATATGGCACTTGAAAACACACTACCAACACTCCGATAGTACTTCATCAAAATATTTATACATTAAAAATAGACCCTTTGTTTTCAAATACCTCAAGGAAGGTTTTAATTTTTTTTAGGTTATAACCCAAAAGGTACAATGGATAAGTGGTTGATTTTATTTAAATGTTAATGAGTGAGGATTTTGAATTTTAAATTATGTAGTGTGTTTTCACTTTGAAAAAAGGTGTTTCATGAAAACGCAATTGTATTTGGTGTGAAAGCCCATTTGGAATTGTAGGTATGAAATTTGTTTCATATATTATTTTGGAATTTGTTTGGAAATTATTTCAAATATGATGGAATGTACATGATGAAATTTCCGGATTGCACTTTATCCAATTTTGATAAATGTTTTGAAATCATTAATGAGGTGGAAAAAATATTGTTACTTATGAATGACTTGTTATGTGATGGGAACACATATAGAGGTATTTACATATATGTTTTTTTATATAGGTGGTGTATTTGTTTTGGGTTGGATATATTGTTGATGGAATATACGGTGAGTCACGTGCGTGAGAAACTCCCCCATACAAAATAAACTATTAAAATGTGTTTTTTAGGAGTCCTTAGAGGGTCGAGTGATAATTTCATATAAACCCTGATTATATGGGTGGGAACCCCTTGAATATATTTAGTTGATAGGTGATTAGTTCAATTATATTGGTTAGATTAGTGTGGCCAGTTGGTTATAAACATTTTCATTTAACAGTACACCCGTAGGTGGTTCCGAACCGAGTACATCCCGGTATTTCTCTAGGTATTTTTATGAAATTCTCCTGGGTTTCTATCTATATTTTCTTGTTTATTTTATTATTTACTTTTATTCCTTTTTTTATATCACATATCATGTCAACATATCACATTATTTATTTTCTTGGGATTCTTATTTTGGTTTTTATCATTAGATGGTATTCAGCTTTGAAAATAGAAAGTGTAATGTATTTTCCTTTAAAAATGTGGAGTTTTGTTTTTTAATAAAATTATAAAACCCTAAATTTATATATAAATTTTAAATAACTGTTTATGAATTGTTTACAGAAATGAATTATATGGATTCTTTGGTGGATGTCTATAGAGCAGTGTATGTCAAGAACAACTTATACAACAGTACAACATAAATATCCTTTTGTTGTGGTTTACTAAACTACCACTAAAAATTTTATAAATGATTTAACAACTTTTTATTGAAAAGAATAGCTAAACGATTTTTTTATAGGCTTGACATTCCTCTACTCTGGAAACCCCCAAAGCCATAGCTCGCCTCTCCTCAGCGCGGCTCGCCGCCCCTCAGCACAGCTCTTCACCCATTGTCGTCGTCACCCCAATGTCCAAGCGCACCTCCCCACTTTACATCTTAACTCGTGACTCCATTTGATGCTTCTCTTAGCCCCTCATCACATCTCTCAATGTTTAGACACTGTTTTTGTTAGATAATTACATAATGAGATTTTGTATAATATGTTGGAGAAGTATGAACCAAATATACCCAATCTGAATATAGAACATTTTTTAGAGGATTTTGATATTGCATTTAGCTTTATTCATGAATAAAAATAACAATGGATTCCACTAGATATTAGTGTATTTAATGGAGTAATTCATATGTGGTATATATTTTTCCTGGGTTAGTGTGAGGAGAATACAATATTATGGGATTGATTATGGATGTAGGTTTATAATGAGTTCCTCTCCGTGACATGTATTGTGTCAATGTGGATGGAGTTTATCTATTCAAAATAAAAAAAATTGCATGCGAGAGATCATATTTTTAATTAATATCCTTCTTAATTTTTCTCATGATGTTCTGTATATTAGAAGGATATAATTGTAGATTTTGAGAAGATATTGTGTACATATTTTAAAATCTAGGTGACTATATTTACAATATCATTGAATATCGATGTTCTCATGAAGGTAGAAGTGACATTGAATAGGTGTCTGTGGACTAAATAATCTTTTTAGTGGATTCATTAGAACATACAAATGATTAAGTTAGTATATGGAGGCACTTGTATATCTAGGATGTCAAGGTTCCAATTGATATGGAGTCAGTATCATCATTCTTCTTCTTATTACATAGTAGTTATAAATTCTCAAACTTCTATGAGTATATCTCCTCTATTGTTCTTTTATATTCAAGATTGTGGTCATCGATATTACCAATTCTTAAACATTTTTTTGATAATGATTGGTTTGGGTGATTATTTCCATGAACAACCTCAATATATGATGATTATCATTCCATATAACCTCATGAAAATTGATCATAAACTAATAGATCATGACGCCCCACATCACTAGTGTCACACTCACTATTCTAATCAGAAATAGAAACCGAATGCTCTAATTATATAGATACCCTTTCTTGACCATAATTATTCCATCCCTTAAAAACCCATTTATTTCCATGAGTAGTCTTTTCTAATATTTGTTATTTCCATTTTTAGTATAATTATATTTTATATTAATTTTTTTTGAATTTATTAATATATTTTTGTTTGATTGATGTCATATAATTTTACATATTATTGTTTATAAAGAAAAATCTAAATTAAATCACAAATGATATTATGATTTTTTCTTAACCAAAATATTAAAAATAATTCCATAGAAACATAATATTTCCATTCATTGAATTTAGGAATATTAAGGAGAAGTTATATAACCCCAAGAACTGAATGAATGGAATATATATTTTTAATGATCTAAAGGGTGAATTTTGAGTAAACCATTACATTTAGAATGGTTATTTTACTATAGAGTACCAATCTAGTTAGAATATAAGATGTTTAAAGATGTTGGAATATGATTTTATTCAGTGTATGGTTTTAATGCATAGAAAAATAGAAATCCATGATCATGGATATTTAAGAAATAACTAATGTAGAATTTATACATGGTCATGAAACTAAACTATTCATTTGAATTTTTTTTTTTGTAAATAATTTTTGTTTTTGTTTTTTGAACACTTAAATAACCCTATAACTATACTATAAACCTTAATTCATTTTATGAGAGTACCTATGGTACCTAATTGTAATTATATTTGATTAATCTTTTCAATAAACCCTTTGGAATATATGTGTGATTTTCTTATCAAGGATCTTACATATGTGGCATATAGATGTTTTCTATCATTTTCTAGTAGATATTTTTATAAGAACATGATGAAATGGTTCTCTTCAACAATTTGAAGAGGCTAACTGGTACACATCTTTTTTTTAATCTCTCAATAACTATAGAGAGTCTCTCTAGATGCATGTCAGATAGGATATATGAATGTTTTATAAATCATGGTGATGGTAAAATGTATTTGCATGAATCGTATATGAAGATCATACCAAACATGTAATTATTCGGGATTTAGGTCATACATACCTATATACTTATATATTAAATGGAAACATCACATGGAAAAAAATAATTTATTTTTGATAGAGGTCCACATTATGATTCAACCCCCCTTTATGTTCCATAATCCACTCCAGATCTGAAAATATTAATAACACGTAGTGTCACAACGTGTTGCTACCCATTACTATTCACCATGATACCCCACTTGTTATAAAATTCTCAGCATGAGACCATACCCAACTATTTGAATCCTAATTCGGTCCACCATTAACATAAAAAGTATCCAAAATTAGTAATATAAACATTATTTAATACTACCCCAATTGCATATTATTTGGGGAATGAATATTTTATATGAATCCCATAAGACTATGGATTTTATACGTTCTCCCACATACTATAATTGAATCAAAATTAAATAGAAATTTAAAATGTATATTTAATAGGTTCTCCCACATTATATAATACTTGGATTCATCTACCCTTACCATAAATCCTTTCACGTAATGATTCCTGGCATGTTTTACATCTTGGTTCCCCATGTATTTCCTAATGTAGTGAGTCATGTTTAAGGTAATAGTTTGTTTCTATTTCACATTCCTAACATCTATTCAATTATTATATGATTTTTCAATCCCTTACATTAGTGATATAATTGTTACGACATCTTCATTTTGTCCATATATTTTTGTGTAGCTCAACCTATAAAAAACTAAAGGGATGGGATCCTTGTTCTCCTATTCTTTTATGGATCTTTTTAAATTGCATGCTTTTGTTTTCTAGTGGGTGGATTCATTATTTACCAAATATATTTATATATACAAATATATTTATGTTATTTAAATATTTTTTAAACTATTATATATGAGTCTCTTTACCTATTTAGTAGTAGTTATGTGTTTTAATTTTTTTATATATTTTGTAGGCACATTGTGATATACATGGATAATATTGGGATCACATTATCGAGGAACACACCATAGAATGTAAAGGGTTTGGAGGAGTTATTATATTTTTCAATTCCCAATCGATCTGTTAAAGGGAGAATAATATGTCTATGTCCTAAATGTTAATTTAGATGTTGGTTGAAGAGAGATTTAGTTTATGTACATTTAATATTGAAGCAATTCCCTGGTCAATATTTGTGTTGGATTTGGACTAGAAAATAAAATGTTACAGAATGGTTGTACACTGATGTGAATCCACAGAATGAGATTGTAACTTCATCAAAAGTGGAAAATGAAATGAAAAACTTTGTAAATTATAAATTCGGCACTGCAAGATGCCACCATCAACATCAAATCATATCATAACAACAAGATGAGGGTTCTACAAGTAATAATATGATGAATGGTGATTTGGAGACTGTAGGACAACCAGATAAAGATTTTAAAATATCAGTAGATTTACCAATTGATTAAATGGAGACTAATTTAAGAGAAAATTTCACTGAGGAAAATACATTTGAGGATTTAGATGGCGATGTAAATCAAGAGATGTATAGTGCATGTTGGAATATTCCAAAATTTATATTATGCAGAAGTTGTACCATATCAAATTTCTTTGTGGAATTACAAATAAGTCAATATCTATGATATTGGAATTTTTTTGTGATACATTTCCTAAATAAAACATACCTGAGTATTTTTATGATATTAAAAAAGAGTTTAGAAGGTTTGGTTTTAATTATACAAAAATAAATGTGTGTCCTAAGGATTTTATGCTTTATTGGAGAGAGATTTTAAGTAGAATGGATTAAAAAATATGTTCACCTTATTGATGTCAGTAAATGAGTGATGTTGGATTTCTAAATCAACATATTACCATGATGAAGAAGAAAAGGAGCACACCTACAAAGGGTTTTACTTATATTCCATTAAATCCCCAATTGGAAAGATTATTCATGCCACCAAAAACCCCCCGAATACATGAACTGTCATTCTGTAGATAATAATAATCAGGGGTTAATGAGACATCCATGAGATTGACAATTAGGGAATAAATTTGATTCATTACATCCAATTTTTTAATTTTATCCTATGAATGTATGATTGGAATTGGATGATAATGAATTCAACCCATTTGGGACTTTGAGTACCAGTTATAGCATTTGGCCAGTTGTTTTGATCCCTTACAATCTGCCTACATTGACGTGTATGTAACAAACATCATTTATCATTTCGATGATTATTCTAGGAGGAAAATTCCAGGAAATTATCTTGATGTATACCTGCAGCCTTTAATTGAAAATTACAGGAGTTTTGGAGCTATAGTGTTGAGACATTTGATTCTTCTTCTAATAAAATGTTATAAATGCATGCTGCTTTAATGTGGACCATTATTTACATCCCTGGGCATGAGAATTTTTCTAGATGGAACACATACAGAGGTATGGATTTTCTAATTTATAACATTTATTTTGATCCCAAATGGCTACCTCACAGTAGAAAATGTTGTTTCTTGTTCCATAGAAGATTTCTCAATACATCTCATAGATTTCGGTTGAAAATATAAAAATTTAATGGTTTCAATGATCGTATACCACCTCCAATGTTGTTAAATGGTCCTGAAATATTGAAAATACATTGAAATGTTTATTTTTTTGGGAAGGACCATTATTTTAAGGATATATTGAAATTGTTCAAAAGTTCATCATCAAGTGAAATCAGAATGCAACATTGGAAGAAAAAAATAATATTCATCAAAATTCCGTATTGGGAATTTAATTTATTACGGCATAAACTTGATGTGATTCATATTTAGAAGAATGTATGAGAAACTTTGATCTTCACATTGCTTAATGAGAATGGAAAGTTTAAGGATCATCTCAATGCTCAGAAATAATTACATGTAATGAACAAAAAACATGATCTCTGGCCATATGAGAATGAAAAGTATACTCCAGAAATTTTGAAAATAAAAAATAGGGATAATGATAAATTCCATAGAATTTCAAATCTTGTGAAAAAATATTATGGTTATTCAAGTAACTTATTGAGGGTTGTTGACTTAAATAACCATAAGTTACATTGATTGAATATTGACGACTCATATATTTTGTTATGGCTATTACTACAATTAGCATTGCGTATATTTCTACTAGAAAATTTAGTGCTATTGTACTCCAATTATGCAATTTTTTAAACAAAATTGTGAGAAATATCTACATTAATTTGAGGATAACACCTTCAGGAGATGTTTGTATTGAATGATTATGCAATAGAGAAGACTTTTTCTCCTTCTACTTTTACTGCAATGATAAATTTAACTATGCATTTTGTCGGGGAAGCTAAATTAGGAGGCCCTGATCATTATCAATGGATTTATACAATTGAGAAGTACATAAAATGTATTTATTTAGTTAGTAAAACAGTTTTGGAACTTAATTAAATGAATATTTATGTTTGTTTATTTTATTTCACAGATATCTTGGGAATTTGAAATCTTAGTTGATAAAAAAATCCTAAATTGAAGTCTCTAAAGCTAAAGGAAATTTGGTAGAGGAGTGTCTTACTTTTTTCTTCTATATATGTGGATGATATTAAGACAATATTTAATTGATTTGGGCATGTTGAAGACACAACGAATCGATCTCAAATACGTTGGAAATCAAAAATATTTCCTGTAATTGGATGATCAGATGGGAGGACCTCAAATGTAACACTGAAATAAATGGAATTTTTATAGGCATAAAGATATGTGATACTGAATAATGAAATTTTAGATCCATTTATTGAAGAGTTGAGTAAAAAAATAAAGAGACTAATGAGAGGATGAACACAAAATGGGAATGATATAACAAAATTAGTTAACAAATAGTTTGTAGAATGCTTTTCAAGACGTGTATGTTCATAAATATTGCAATAAATATGAATAGTAGGTTGAATAATATATTAGGTAATTATAAAAGAATATATTTCTTTTTCTAGATAATGAAAAATAATAAAAAAGAATAATTGTTAGAAGATTTGATGTTTCTTGCTCGAGGACCTCTAAAACATGTTTGAAAGTTCAACACTTACATTGTCAATGGCTATAGATTTCATACAATCGATAGACAATAAGGTTTGAAAACCTAGAATAGTGGTGTATTTACATTTTCATATGTGGGATACAGTGGAATGAGGAACCAAATTATTGAATTAAATTACCAGAGGCATTTTTCAATTTTTTTATTCAAATGCAATTAGGATGATATTATCAGATGTGTTAAAAGAGATTCATTGTAATTTACTTTTGTGAACTTCTCTCTCTTGATGGATGTTGGTTATCTTGAACTGCACAATCCATGTATCTTATCATCAAAAGAAAAAATGATATATTATGTGAATGATTTTGTGGATCAAGGGTAGAGTGTAGTTTCTCATGTAAAACAAAGAGATTTGTATGATATGGGTGATGAAGTTGAAGATTTGACATCTAACATTGAATTTAATCAACAATAAGAAGCATAATTATTTATCTATCATGATATTGAAAATATTTTTCTAGAAAAGAACAATGAAGTCGATGAATTAATAGAGATGGAAACCGAAATGATTGAATGAGAAAATTATTTTATGTACAGTTATGTATTCATTTAGTAACCACTAATATCATTAGTGAAATCATTCATTATCATTGTTTTGTATATTTGTTAGTTATCATTCTGCATCTGTTATCATTTTTAATTTTTTTTTCATAATTTTTTTGAAATATATGTTTGGATCTTAATTTTATTTGATTAAATGACAAGAATTAGAAAGATGAAGTGATATGTTGTTTCATCGTCCACTACGACAGATGATGATCCATCTATCTCACTCAATATGTCATCTGATCCACCATCTGCATTCCCCCTACACCATGTCCCCCTACACCATCTCTCAAACGCTATGTGAGTGTCCTTTATGTAGCTCAGTCATCGCATCCCTCTTTAGGAGAAATTTTACTGTGGGAGTGGTGCGCCACTTCTAGTTCTCAGCGGGGATAATGGGCTGTGATTTTTATTGGTAAAAATTTTAAAATGAATAAATTTATTGATATTTTTTTATAATAGTTTTTTTTTCATTAAATATGGAAACAATTAATGTGTGAAGAATAATATAAAAAGTTCAGATGTACGGAATCTGACCAGAGAGAAGATAATTGTCCCATTTGATTCATATGGGGTCCCTACAGATTCTTTCTCAGGATTACTTGGCCATATTTTAGGACAAATAGCCGTGGATACCATTTCCCTTCCTATTTTTTATAATTATTGGAGTAATATGCCATAATGTAGTAGAAAAGATTATTTTTATTCCCAAATAATGTTATTTTTACTAAATTATGTTGTAATTGAATGTCATGTTATTAATATTTTCAAAATGAATTTCTGTGTACATATATTTTTCTACTTCATAGTAGTTAATGTGATAGCACAAAAGTGGACATTGAAAAATCAAGGAAAATGGATTGTCATTAAATGGATATTGTGGGGTGATGTCAATGATACTTCATTGACCATCCAACAGATGTATGACAAGCTACCCAATGGGGTACCAAAAGATCAACGAAATGTTATTATTGACTGAAATACTTATGAGATGAAAATTTTATTTAAATATATATTACTATATTAATATAATTTTACATTTATTCATGTATATGATGGGGATAACAGTGAATAATTTTCTATGAAATTTAATTTTATTTATTTTAGGATCTTTCAAGAAAGATTGCATCAAGCCAGTCTAATCAAGTCATCCCTCACCCTACAGCGTCAAAGGATTTTCAAGAAGCTAACATGCTTTGGTAATCTTTTCATTAGTTTAAATATTTATAAGAAAATATAAATTTTTAATATATTAAATTATTGATTTATTTTAGTTTAATTCAGTTATAGAGTTTAGGGATCAAAACATCCAGAACAAATTTGTGGTGAATGTTGACGAAAAATCTGATGGATGTTTTGTTAATGAGTCTGCCAAAGAAGTTAGGGTATGAAATCATTTTTCCTTATAATAATGTTTTATAAGTTATTACTATGTTAATATATATTTCTTCTAATATGACTTCTATTTGATTTATAGGTATAAATAAACACCCTTTGGGATACCAATCCTGTGTAGTCCTATATAGTCTTACAAGATGTATTAATTGTTAAAGTCCTTGAGAAGGATCATTTTGGTAGAGTGCACGAGATGAGATTGGGACCCATACCATCTGAGGTCATTGGCAGGCCATGAGGGATTGTAGTAGCATCTACTCCTAGTTTTAGTCTGTCCAATTCCCGAGATACTCAGAGAGAGATTGTTTCTCTACAAAACACAGTTCAAGACTAGGGGATCATATATCTGCCTTGCCGAAAGCACTGATTGATTTATAATAGAAGATGACAGGATCATCCCCCAGTGGTATTGCATAGATTGGTGGTGAGGAGGTAAATTAGAAAAATTCAAAATCATTTAATTTTCAATCTTTTTATTGGTTTTATGTTTAAATGTAAATATACAACTTTATTTAATTTTCAATATAATGTTCTTACAGGTGGTAGCAGGATGTAGAGATGGAGGTGTAGAGGGTGACGATATGTGTTCATCATCAGACTGTGATTAGTTGTATTGATCATATATTGGAAAATTATTGTAATAGTCGATTAGTATATTTATCATGTATGACACATACTTTCCATCAAAAAACATCATGGCCTAGCATTTTCCTAATTTCTCATTTTTTCTTTTTCTTTATATTATTGATTTCTGATCATTTTTTATGCATTTATTTCTCATGTGTGGTATTCACCATATATATTGATTCAAAATTGTCATGAATCAATTTTTATGATTCGTTTTTGTTAAATTTATTTGATTTTTTACCCAATGATGAATGATCAACCTTCTAATTGATTTCCTTGGGAATATCCAGTTTTGAAACTCCCTTCAACTAGTTGTTAGTGGATAACCCTTCTTTCTTAAAATTTTAATGTATTCTCTTCTCATGTATTATTTTTGGCATGTGATAACACCAACTTATGCTTTCTTCTTTTTCAAAATATTTTTGATAAGAATATACAAATATATGTTGAACACTTGAGTGTCTTGGTCTTGTTAAGGTAGAGGGATTGTCCACATCATTAATAGTAGAATTTACAATTATCTCATGAACACTTGATTGAATTACACTACTAGAATTTGTATCGCTATAAAAGTTGAATCTTTTGGATAAAATAAACAATAAAATCCAAAAGAATGTCCTATATGGGTTTTATCATCCTTCTTGACTACTCATCGAACGGAGGATAAATAATTATACACAACTTTAACTATCAACTCATAGGCTTCTATTATATTTACCGAAAATATGACATAAAATAGGTCGGCCCTGGGAGAACATCCAAATTCAACTATCCACCAATCTCTCTTGGAATATGTGACCATTACCATTCTACGAACAATAAACATTCCATGTATTCCAAAATTTAATCATGAAATAGTTTCACATTCTTCCAACCTATCAAACATAATGATACATTCCTGAACAATATTCTAACATGTCATTACTTATTTAACCAATGAATATATTATCATAATGGATACCCAAATTGCTTCCCCTAACCCCTAAAATACACCCACCAACAAGTCTTATCATAATGTTAAGATCATCTATTCAGCTAATTAAATCTGCCCTCAGTTCTCCTACATTTTCTAGCCCAATGCATTTACCACTACATTTCCATTTCTAGTTGAATACTATTTATCGATGTCAAGTATATACATGTACTCTATGAAAATCATCTGATAAAGATGATGTCTATGCATTGATAAAATATTATATAAACTCTAGGTACCAATGTACCCAACAAATATCACCCCCAAGAGGATATTTCATGAAAATTTCAATGCATGGACCACAACTATAAAGTAAAATATAGAATTAGAGAATTTAATCTTGCGTCTTAAAAGATGATGAAACCCATTTTTACTAATTTATTACACTACATCATAATATATCCTAATCCAGAACTAGATGCATCTCTTTTCACTATATGTCCAATGTTAGGCTCCGGAATTCATAGGATTTGAGTTGACAACAGCCACTTCTTCAACACTATGGAAACATCCTCACAGTAGTATATACAATCAAATGTGAATCCATTCTTCGTAACTGTGGTAATTGAAAATACTTTGTCTTAGATATCCAAAATTATTATCCATTAATTCCCTTATAATTCAATAAAACATCAAATATAGATTACATTTCTCAGTTAAGAAAGATACCCAATTACATCAATATAACTGAGATCAACTGATATCCTTGATTGTGAAACCACTATATCCAAAAGATAAAAATCATGTACATAAAATAAATTTTATGTGCCCAAATCATTCTAAACCCATTATTCATGTATCTATGATTTGATTCTTAAGAAACTGTTGGTATCCTAGTATTATTTTGGATTTGGGATGTATGTGCATGTGAAATTGGAATGATTTGTTTTTCAGGGAACTGGTACTAGAGCTGCAGAATCAATTGCTTTTTTTGTAAATCTGGATATAGCAGCAGTTTTAACCGCCTTTAAATAAATTTATTATATTTAGTGACAGTTGTAACTACCACTACAATTTTAGTATATTTCAATCTGTGATGGTTAAAACAGCCGCAAAGAGAAAAAATTTAGGAGCTGTAAAAAACCGCTGGAACATAGTTGTCAAATTCTGTTATTATTTGATGGTAGTTATCTTGGTTTTAGAGGTGGTTTTCTTGGAGAAAATGACTTTTCTAGCGGTGGTTTCAACTGATGCAAAAATAATTCATTATCATTGGGAAAAGTACTGGAAAATTCATCTACTACGACTTTTACCATAAACCGCCACTAAATCGTGGAAACTGATGCTTATTGTATACCGAAAAAAATTTAGCAGCAGTTTATTGAAACTGTTGTGAAATGGCCATTTTCCTGTAGTGCCATTATGTGTTGGAAGACCCTACCTATTTTGGAAGGTTCATTTTTGGGTTTAAAATTCCTTTATAGCAAGCTAGTTTGTGGATAGTTGTGACTATGAAGTTATATGCACATCAGGTTGGTAGAATTTTGATTTCAATTCCTTCATTAGTTTCAAACTTTTCAGTTATTTTTGTCATTTCAAACATTTTGTACTCTATTGCAATTTATTTATTATAGATTTCACTTCATTTTATAGTTTTTTATTGAATCTGGTTTATTTGGGTTAAATAATTACCAATTTACCTAATTTTTTTCCAGATATGAGTTTTCAATCATTGGGGATAAAGAGTTTACATCGGGCCATCTCTCAGATAGGTTCATAAGTCGGGATGGATAGCATCTCATATTGGTTTGTGAAAATGAATAAATGATTATTTTATTACAATTATCATTAATGGGGTGTCTTTTGGGATCCATATGATTATAATTTTTATAAATCATATATTCATGGGTGATTAATTATACATAGTCTCATACAAAAGTTTTTACTAAGGAACTCTAATCCAAATTCCCAAATTAAATAACCATGCTCTGAAACCAAATATAGAAACCCTAATTTTTTGAAATGATTATCACATAATCATAAAGACCGTAAAATGTTACACAACAAAGATCTAATTTTTTAGTGTTGTTGAAAAATTATAACCAAAAATATATTTTACATAACAAAACAAAAATATATGTTTAATTAACTATTCTCTAGATTCATATTGTCCATGGTCTTCTCCTTAGAATAAGTAATCAAATGAGGATATACATCAATGAAAAGGGTATTCAAAAAGCCCAGTAACATCATAGATAAGAACATGAATAAAAAAAACATGTGGTGATCATAATCATCATAAAAATAACATAATAATATGATCATTATAATTAGAGTAATCATTAGATAATGTCTTGAAATTTTCCAATGCATAAAAATGAAATAGCAGGTCTCAATAGTGAACTACCACATAAAGATGTGAAAAAGGCTAACATCATGTTCACATGTATTTAAATTTATATCTTTTGATACATCAAATTACTCAATGTATTAGGGAATTAAATAATCTTGGGTGTACACTTCACATCATAACATTTACATTCACTATATATTTCTGGGTGCACCAATCAAATCATAAAAATTATATTATCTTGCACACCACATATATTGTAAATGAATCTTGGAAATTATATATCCCCTTAAAAGAAATGAGTTTCATTTCAAAAATATTAAATTCATGATTAATAATTGGGTCTCCAAAATTAAATAGGAATAACATAATTTTTTTTGTAAATAATAAAATATTTAGTGAAGAAGACACCATAACATTAGAATTAAAAATATATATTTTTGGGAAGGAAGTGTTAATTTGTAAAAATATTACATTTTTCATAAAAATAGATGGGAAACATATATATCCAAAAATAATTAATGGGAAGAAAATGAGTTTATATTTATATAACATTATAGAAACATCTATTCCTATAATTCAGTGAAATAGGGAAAACCCAAAGAAGGAGAGTCGGGTTCATGAAGCTCCATAAGTTATGGCTAAGTGATTTATTCTCTTTAATATCAAGTATATTCAAATTAAATTAATTAGTTAAAAAATAACCAATTTTACAATGATTTTGTTCATTATTATTTTATTATTACCATTTATGGGAATTTTTATGATTTATATTGTCCAATTTCATCATTTTGGGGTGCTTGTTTACTTAGTTTTCATGATCAGTTAACATGTATACATATTTAGAAGATCATATAAAATGAGGATAATTCATAATAATTGATACTATATGTTCTTAATGAACTTCCATATAATTAAATGATATTATATATCATTTTATAATAATATATAAGGATTAATCATTTCATAAAATGTTAATCATAATCATTTGGATACTTTTTTATATTATTTGATCATGATGGTCTGATTTTATTTTTTAAATATAAATATGTTTATATGTGTGTTACATTAAAATGAAATAATATAAAATAAAAATAAAATTATTTTTCAAGCTTTATAATATATTTATAACCATCCTTTCATGTGATAAACCAAAATCAAACATCATCCAGGATTTCGGTAAATTGACACATTATGGGTGATGATATCATTTTTATAATAAGAGGAAGAGTGGGATGATTTTGATGAGGGATATTCCACTAACATGATTTAAATTTATTATATCAAACATACTAGTGTTATCAGGATACTTTTATAAGAGAATGTGAGGTTAAGTGAAGAAAATAATTGAAACTGAAATGAAAATGTAGGAAAAAGAATGAGGATTTTACCTCTTGAAGTATACTCATTGAAAACCAAAATAAGGATTTTAGGAATGGTATTCTTTTGAGCCTAACACCTAAATATGGGGGTATGATTAAAGGGAAAAATATTTGGCTAATGTTTGTCATTATTCAAGGATTTTGAGGTTTGAGGAGCAGAGGGGGTGAGAGGTTAATTTATTGGGGAGGAGACGGGCATTTTCTCAATATTTATTTCACCATATTATTATTTTGTCTCATGAATATGAATGTTTTGATCCATATTACTAAAATTATTAATATAAAAAAGGTGAGTTCAATATTTGGGGAATAAAAAATCTTTACATAATCTATGAATCCATAATTAATGTTTTTATATTTAATCGAATATTATTGAATTTTACTCTTCACTAAAAAATCATTAATTTTAGAAAAATCACTAAAATTAACCATATCCATTTTTTAAATTTATAATTCTAAATGTGACTCAATTTTTGAAAAATAATTATCTATATATGTGAAATATAATTTTTATTTAAAATCACAATTTATACGAAAAATGATATATATAAAATTATAAATCATTTTGTGATACATTTAATAATTAATTTAGGCCTCATTAATATATTTTATAATAATAACCAAAAAACATTTTAATTGATGAATATATTTGGTGAAAATAAAATTTCATTCAAATCATTATTTTAAATATAAATTTATAAATAATCATTGATATTTTATAAAATTACAAACACTTAATTAATAATGTATAAAATATTTATTTACTTATACTATGATATATTATATCATATGATCACTTACAATATTCCTAAATTTTATTTATACCTTCATAGGTGAGGCTACTACTATATTTTCATGATTAATATGCATAATATTCATATTTTTATTCCAATGGGTATGTTAATATTCCTTTGGGTTAGGATCCTTAATTTCTTCCAATACCCACACCGACACACATAGACACACCTATATTTAAATATATTCGAACACACACATATATATAAAACATACATTTTTAAAATAGTTTTAAATACATATAAAGTATATATTTTTCAATGTTTAAATAAATAATATATATACTTATATATTATTGTATTATTTCATTTTATCAAAACCTTATCTCTCTCTCTCTCTCACTTATTTCCTCTTCATTTTTCAATAACTCACCCTTTCAATGCCTCTCTTTTTCACTTTCCAAATTCGAAGCCCCGCCCGTTTCAACACAATTATTATTTACACTCAATAATATTATTATAAAATTAATTGGGTACCCACCTATATAAGTATTTATACACTCCAACTAAAAGTATATATATAGTCATATATATTCTATGTATATATATATTAAATAAAATATTATAACTCTTTTTAAATAAACATAAAATTCATTTTACTATAATAAGAACATAAGTATAATGTTATTATTTCATTTTACTACAAACACATATGCATAATAAAAAATTTACAATAAATATTTATTCATTCATATATATTTACAACCACATAATTTAAATTTATATATATCTCAAATAATATTATTAATTATATATATTTTATTACAAATTTATATTTTCATATATATTTCTAGAAAAAATTGATCCAATTTAAATTTTAGAAACCTACTTATATTTTTATGGTATATACATTTCAAATATATAATTTGTATTACTAGATAATTATCAAATATATAATATATATATGCCAATAAATATATTTAAAAACATATATAATAATAAATATAATGTCATAAAATATATAATTATTAATGAAAACATTGCAAAAAATGGTTTTATGAATAATTGTGTTATTTACATAATTAATTATATATTATTTAAAAAACTAGGTAATTACATCCCCCCTTATAGAAATATCATCATCTGAAATTTCAACTCAAATTTTTTACATATTGGGAATCTGATAATAACAATTGTAAGGGGTATCTTAGTCATAAAATTTTCTAATAACATGCTTCTGAGATGATATACATTAATCATATAAAAAACATACAGAATCTATATATCATTCAAAATGGTTTGTACAAGCATGTGAGTAACCAAAGAATATCCCATAGGATTATCAACCAATGTGTGTATCATGTCTTATTATCATGCACCAGGTGTCAATCGGGATCATATCAATGCACCATTATAAGGGTTATTACATCATGGTACCATTATGTCAAATCCACATCAACTTGTTTGTGTCAAAAGAGGAATTCATTTTCTTCAATACCACATACATATCACATAACAAAAATACGAGGTTTTTTTCTTATATTTT
Organism: Viscum album; assembly: GCA_963277665.1. Classification (NCBI taxonomy): domain Eukaryota; kingdom Viridiplantae; phylum Streptophyta; class Magnoliopsida; order Santalales; family Viscaceae; genus Viscum; species Viscum album. The sequence continues at coordinate 1,204,426,389 of OY728127.1, read as the reverse complement.
TACACATTAATATGGTTTTAGATATTATTTTTAATTTTTTATAATGTTTTATAAACCAAATTTCTTCAAATGACTGAAACATATTTTGATTAAAACAGTGGGGACCCACCATTTACTTTCATAATCTTTTCTTTCATTTTACTAAAATTACTAATTCAAAGGATCTTTTGAGGTTCAGTGTCTTTGAAATTTCATCATGAAACATGAAAAAATAAATCCTTATAATCAACATGATTGAATTCTTCAAAGGCACTTCTTATTTATATTTTACCACATCACATTTTTCGAGTTCATGCATCAATGAAAGGGTTTAGCATAAAACCTAGTAACTGATGAGAAGGTGATACAACCCATGAGAACATGAGGTATATCAAGAAGGAATGATGATATGAACATGATGTATTTTTTAATAGAATGAATTTGAATCATAACCTAGAAATTTTAATAGAATTTAAATGTCAGACAATCTTAAGCATATCACAATGGGTTATAACCATTGTATTGAAAATCATAATTATAAAAGGATTTCGATTGAGGTATCAAAAAACATATCCAAGGCATGGTCCAAAGGTATCATAAGCCAATGCATTGGTGAACTATTAGGGAGGACCCTTTATATTAATATGGTTATTCACCATGGTATCATAAATTAATACCAAGGCATGATACCAAGGAATAATAACCAAATAAAATAGAGAATTAGAAGGGAATTCCTTTAATATTATCAATTCTATTCATGAAGGTAAATAAAAACATTACCACATAATTGTTGAGAAGTATTCATAACCCAAGGCATTGAAGGTCTAAAATATAGACGACCATTATTATCAGATATATTATTGAACAACATGATATTATTTTTATGTAATCTTCTATAAAATCCCCTTTGGACCTTGCTTTGGTTGGGTTTCATTTTGGGGTTTTTAAGGTGAAATATTGGAAACGCTGAAGGGAACTCGAGCTATGCACAATTGGAACATTATTCTCCTAAATAGTGACCATGACATGTGTAAACCATAGAAAACCAGATAGTGAGGTTATTCATGGTTACTGAACGGTAGAAATGTTTTTTCTCCCACCCTATAAAAACATTGAACCACCACCAACATGGGTATATAGATAGGGTGAAATTTTTATCAACCTGGGGAACGCTACCCAACTATCCATTATAATGGGATTTTATTATAAAAAAATTATTTACAATCCTCCCAAACCTTTCATTTTGAACCCCTATTAGACTGAACATTTAATATAATGATTTCTTAGGATGGGAAGGCTCCCAATGACCCTTTTACACCCTTCAAAACCACCTTCATGGTGGATTGATACTTGTCGAATATTGATTGATCTTTTCATGGTATTTTGTTTTATACGTTCTTTATTATTGAATCCCATTGTGGTATTTGTGGTACATGGTCTAATGATATACTATATGTTGTTCTCTTTGTGATTTCCAATTTATTCAAACTAATGTATGTTGATTTATATTGAATTGAATTGAATTAATTTGAGAAAATCTATTTAATTTTTAATTTTGGATGAAATATAATCTGGCATGAGATTTATAGAAAACAACCATTTCAAATGAATTTGGTTATGATTTGAATTTGATTGAAATTATAGGATTTGATTTTAAAAAATTATGTTGTGGAATTAAATTGTGAAATTGATTTTAGAAATTGATTTTAGTTTTTTATTTGATGAAAATGGATTCAATTGTTTTGATATTTACCATCATTTTTTATCCGGGAAAATGTTTCATATGATTAAAATCCCGATTTAGTTTATAAATTTAAACATTCAAGTTGAAATGATAAATTGTTAAATTGTATTATAAGTAGTTTTAATATAATATTACAATTACAAATTGTCGGTAGAATACATTATGGACTAGGTAGTTTGTGACTTATTAGGGACAAACACTATAGGATTGGAATTCTATATAAAATTATTGACTCTTTACAACTATAACATCAACATATTGGAAAACCATATCCATAATTGATTATTTGATATTCTTATTTTTCTATTGTTTGAGATAAATGTCTACATATTTTGGTTGTCATATTATTTTTGTAAGCGGATCACATATCCCAGAACTATCATAACTCATTAAATATGACCCTATTTCTCATTGTAAATTCATTTCTATGTATTCTTTTTCTTATAAACTATTTTACACATTCCATGTAAATTTATATATATTTCATTATATAAAATGTATATTTAAAAAATTTCCTAAAATATGTCAATCATTTTAAATATATAGTATGATTGTTTAATATGGTTTTTAAATTTCATGCATGTTAATTTAAAATTAAAAGCATTATTATTTTTAGTATTTTTCAATCATCTTAATAAATACTTGGTGAGACCCAAATAGTATTTTTGTCCACACCCTACTTGTGACATCATGTTACTATAGATTATCTTTTTGTAGTATCATACAAGGGGAAGGATCAAACTTGGAGGTGGTTCTAGATATTGAACATTGGGATTAGTGAGTTCTGTGTACTAGGATATGAATATTCCATATTTATGTTATTTGGTACTCTATTATATTACATTGGGTTGTTACTACATATTTAAAATCTGGTACTATTCTCCCTATGGATTTTTCTTCTGATCATACTAACTTGTATATGTTTTTCCAAGCCTTATGCAGAAAAATCATTCCTATATTATATTTTTTTGATTCTAGGTACAATTTTATAACTTATGGTGAACATAAATTCCATTAAAACAATAATATGATCTGATTGGGAATTAGTGTACTAGGATTTCTGAGCCATTTTTTAACAAAGTGGTATCAATGGTGAATGTTGTGCATCATGGCTTGATTTCATTATATATTTGTTGAATCTTTTTAATACATAGGAGGGTGTTTCTATTTAGTTCCTAGCTATATCGCACCATAATGAGAGATAAGTCACCATTGGTGTTTTGGTAATGACAACAATATGATTAGATCATGATTTTACCCTTATATTGACTTGAAGAGGTTGAAATCAAAACCATGTGTTCTTATCTAATTGGATTTATTTAACGTGTTTCCATGTTTGAGTGCTAATATGATGTCTTCAATGTTTTCTACAGATTTTGTGTATCTAATTGCCTTTGAGAATACCTGAAAATCTAGGAGGAAGCTATTGATGAACCTCCATGTAGAAAACCTGTTGTGGAAGACAATATGGTTGAAATTATATTATATGCTTTCTAATATCCTAGGTAGCCACCAAAATCCATTCCCATTAAGGTTATAGCTATAGAAACTAAAATTGTTGATTAATGGAATCATTCATAGGTGTTCGGTCACAAGATTTTACAAGCATTATAATCTCTAATGATCCTTATCTGGCTAAGGATCGGGTGACATATATCGAGCTTCTAATTTTTTTCATAGAAATTCTTGCTGAAATCCATGAGACATGTGACAACTTTAGGCTATAGGTACCTAATAGAAGATGGTGGGACACAATTGTGATGGAAAATAAGAATAAACGAATATATTGGAATGACATTGTAGTCTTTTTCAATGAACAGTTATCACTATATTCTATGTTTCTATACAAGGCTATGAAATAATTCAAATGAATGTAGGTTGATAGGACTATGAAAGAGTATGAAAATATCTTTTTGAGGGTATCATGTTTTCACCGGATAATGTATCAAATGAGAATATTATGAATCAATATATTGAGTTGGGACTACAATATGATATTCTTTAGAAATTCTTTTTAAGGAATATACCTTCCTATGATGTTGTTTTGGATTGAGTGTTAATGGTAGTGATGGACCTTGATGGAAATTCATGGTTGATGGATATTCCTTTTTCTCCCAGTGGATGTTTAATGAGTTCCATTAAATGGAATATGAAAAAAATTATTATAGTTGAAAATATTTAAAGTTTTTTTTTTATAGACCTCATATAGTTCCTAGACTTAGCCATTTGATTTGTTACCTATGTTTAAAACCTGAGAACTCAAAACAAGTATTCACTATGGCACCAATGATGTCTACTTCTAATGGATTCTCAGGCAACCTACAAATGTTTTCTCATGTATATAAAACTCCACATAGAGTTAGGGTATCACCAATTCCTAATAAAAAAATGTTGTAAATGATATGTTTCCAAAAAAAAGGTGTTCACTTCTTTAGCATCTAATCTCCATAGCATATTGATATATTCCTATCGACTATTAAACGTACTATCTCTATAGCTTCATCATTAGTGACTCCTTTATTTGATACTAGGGATTCCCATTCATTTATGGGAATATTATTTAAAATTTTTTAAATCCTTTTATAGACCATTTATTTTATATGATGGATAATACCACATTCTTTAGAATGAAGATATTGGAGGGTCTTCGTCGTCCTCATTATGCTTTATAGTTATCAGATATTGAGCATCAATGTGATTTATTTTTTCTCAACATAAATCACCTTGATATAATATTTGGGATGGATTTGATCATTTTCAATAAATAATTTATTGATTTTTATTTTAAATGAGTCTCCTTTATAGCACCTGATGTGGTTCACCTTATCTTTTAGTGAGAATGGGACCCAAGGTCTTATAGAGCCGGACTATATGACCCAGTGATTGGAAAATTAATATATTAGGTTTCTATTTGAATAAATAATCCTCGTATTATAATCTCATTCCAATTTTCATTTATTTAATTGATGTTTTTTCTTTTTAGTTCGCCGGTTTTCCATGCGTAAGAGAGTTAGAGTTCTCTATTGATTTAGTGTCTAGTACTCAGCTGATGTCTATTCACTTTAATCACATGGAGATATCTAAAATGAATTAATTGAAGACTGATTTGGATGATATTTTAGATTAATACTTTTTACACTTGAGTGTGTAACCTTGAGAGTAACATGTTCTCCTTAAAAATAAATTTGATGGGTCACCTCGCCATTTTGATAATTTTCGGAAGCTCAATCGAGTTATGGTAATGAACAATTATTTATTTCCCTGGATTGATGGTATATTTGAATAGTTGAATGGGGTAAAGTGGTTCATATTGATTAATCATCGATCTAGATGCCATTAGTAGAGCATAAAAGAATCTAACATTCAGTAATCCGTCATTAGTACACTGTATGTCCATTATGATTACCTAATCATGCCATTTAGTCTAAAAAATCCTCTACTATCATTATGGATTCATTGAACACAATCACATATGATTATCTTGATAAATTAACATTAATATTTGTGTATAAACCATTTTTAATATATTTTGGATTTTGTTCATGTACACATCTGATAGACGTTTTCGATTTGTTTGAAAATAAACAAATTTTTTCCAAGCTATGAAAAAGTGATTCTGGGATATAGGATGTGAAGTTAAAGGGGAATGTGGTGAGCAAACATGTTGTATCAATTTATCTGGAGAAGGTGAATGTTGTGATGACAAGGGAAGAACTACAAAATGTTTTCGATATTTGGAGCATCTTGGGTTTTGCTATATATTATAACTGCTTTGAAATGGTTTTCTCAATGTTGGAATATCCAATAGATACTCTAACTCAGATGGAAGTATAGTTTTCATTGAATAAATAATGTACGGGAAATTATGTTGAGTTGAATAATATTTTTATTACATTCTCGTTTCTTACTCTTCCAGAGGCCGAGTACGGATATGTGTCCTTCTTTGACTAATCAGCTTTAGTATCAGGACGTGTTATTATGTAGGGTGATCATATAGTTACATATAGATTTTATTAGAATAGTCCACAAGATAAGAATTGCCCAAATCAGGACATCGATCATGAATCTATCATACACGAACATATGATTTAGAAGCATTGCAATTTGGAAGACAGGTTAAACATTTATTATGATGACATGATCCTGAGAAATATCTTATCTCAAAATATTTGGAATCTATGCTAAATACGATGGGTGGAATACATGTAATATTATGACATTGGGAATGCCTATACTCCAATGAAAGGGACTGTCCTCCTTGTTCACTAAGAATGAAAATTCTAATATATGATGCGAATGAATCATTGAAATAGTGGAACGTGATCCCTCTTTTTTCAATGTTTTGTATATGAGTTTTGAAATAAATGGTTTCAATTGTTTTGGAAAGTGTTTGGTTGAATTATTCTATTGTAGATATGATTCTTTCTGAATAGTAGGCTGATAATTATTTTTTTAGAAATAGATACCCTCTTAATGGTGGGGAGACCATTTTTAGTGGGCTTTCTCCGTGGAGTATATTCAATTGTTTTGGAAAAATTTTTTTGTACCATTAGAAATAAGAAAAATTGTAATGGGGAATATAAATAAATATGAGTGGGTTGTGCACCCACGAATATCAAAGATGTTTTATGTGATGCATCAATGATTTTGGTGGATATGTATGAGATTAGGTATGCTGATTTACCTCTCGTTGTTATATATTCCAATAAGGCATGTCCAAGAACAAGAGAAATTTTGGTTATCTTTGTCCACTTCCAGTTCCGACATGGATGTGGTATGATAACTATGTGGATTTACTGTTTGGGTTGTCATGTACCTATAGAATGAATAATGTGATATGGATGTCAATCGATAGGTTGAACAAATTTGACTACTTTATAACCGTTAATGAAACAGCCAAATATGCATTGTTGAGATATATCTAAGTGAATGTGAATATATTTTTGAATGATGATAAATTTTAAATAGTATCTGATAGATATCCCTACTTCACATCACTCATTTAGAGGTGATTTAAGGAGGCACTAAGATATCTGTTTATTTTGAGTATATCATACAATACGCAATAAGTTGTCCAGATAGAATGCACTCTAAATATTCTTGAGGATATGATATTCACTTAAATAACTGAGATTGGTGGATCATATTATGACCATCATAGTATGGTTCATTATGATTATATTAGTATCTATCAGTCTGCGATCAAAGTGTCTCCTTTTGAGGTCTTTTATGGACATCCTTGTTAATTTATGTTCAATTAGTTAGAGATCAGTTAATGATTCTTGGTTAGATCCAACATAGATCAAGATATCATAGAAAAGGTGTATTTGACTCATCATAGAATGTTTATAGCACCGATTATGTATATTACCACATTATTCCGTTGGAGTATTTATTTGGTGATAAAATGGTCCTGAATGTTTCCAATCCATTAGGTCATCGACATCATTGGAGATAAGGGAAGATTTCACTAATTTTTTCCGTAAATATAGAGTTTTTCATGAAGTTGGTAAATGTGGCTTACCATTTTAAAAAAAATGTAAATGATACATAAAGTGTTCCATGCATCATAGTTCATAATGTATCATTTTGATCAATCTCATGGTCGGAGCTGGAGTGATCTTGATGTTTAGCCTGATTTATTTGTAACTGAACATCCATTTAGGATAGTATATTAAAAAAACGAACTTAATGGTAGTATGATACATTTAGTTCATGTTCTATAGAATCATGGTTATGGTACTCATGATACATGGGAGATAAAGAAGAACTTATGTGGGAGAAGTGGCCTCTTCTTTTTGATATTAAAACTACTTAACAGTGTTTCTAGGGACATAAAGATTGTATGGTGATGATTTTTTAACATAATTATATGGATTTCATGTATTCCATAATCCCTATTTTGATAATTCTTTGTTTGGATATCATTTATGGTGGTTTTGAGTGAAATTTTTGAATATTGTTTTGGATTTTGTGCTATGTCAGGCGGGCACATGATTTTCCAAAATTGTGTTCCCTATTTCTGAAATCCTGAAAAAATAGGCAGTGAGGATTTTAATGGTTAGAGAATGGTTTTCAAAATCATGTGTCCACTAAGGAGAAATGGGGAACCCCCATCAGTAGGGGTGCTCTACAAGGGCACAAAATTTGAAAAATAGTGCGGCCCTGTAAAGCTTATCATGCATGTGAGATTTTATTATTATGAAATTTTTTAAAAAAAAATTGTGCCCATATTTTTTACCACTATTGACCATAACAGCACATGTCTTGATTTAATGGGATTATAAGGCACTCAATGACCCTTATTCTCCTTCCAAACACTTTTGTGGTGAATTTGAGTGTAAGTAATCATGTTTGATCTCCTCCACGTATGTGAATCTTCAGATCATGGCATCTCCTAATCTCTTACACTCTCCTCCTTGTGGATTTTTGGATTGATCTAATTCTATAGGATATATTACACATTATATTATTATTGTAATCTATTCATGATTCTTGTATATCGATTGTTGATGTTCTTTTATGGTTAATCCCAGTGCGGGTGTTGTTTAACTTTCTCCTATGTTCTCTTGTAGGATATTCCACTTATAATTGTCCAATTTATTTAAAAATTAATTTCATGATATAAATTAATTTAGATTAAATTAATTACATAATAACTTATTTTTTTTGATTTTGTATCTGATATTCATAGGTATGAGATTATAGTAAAACCCCACATTTCTTGTAAATTGGCCCATGAATTGAATTTTATAGAAAATTTGTGATTTGATTTAGTGAAATTATGTTTTGGAAATAAGTTGTGAAATTTATTTGAAATTTGAGTTCAATGAAAATGGATTTAATCATATTAATATAATAATTTTTTTTATTCTATAAAATCAAAAAATTCCATAAAAACTTAATTTTGATTTTATATGGTAAACTTCTTGTTAAAATGGAAGATGTGATAATTATATTTTAAATAGTTAAAAAATAAATTTCCAATTATTGATTATTGTTAGAGAACATGGAATTCGATGTAGTTATTGAATTATTATGGAGAACAACAATATGATAGGAATTCAATTGCATAAAATTGATACATTAAAACTATAACATGAACCTATTGTCAGAACATTTCCCCTGTGTGATGCTTTTTATTCTTCTTTGGCTACAGTCAGAGTGACATGTGTGCACATTGTCATTTTCATTTTATTAGTGTGTGATGATCACATAACCTAGAAGTATAGTACCTCTTTCCACATAACCATGTTGTCAATTATGAATTCTTTAATATATATTTCATTCCTTATAAATTATATTCACATGAAATGTGAATTTATATAATTTTTTTTAAAAATATAGTTTATTTAATGATTTTTTTGAAATATATCCATCATTTGAAATTTATAGTGTGATTATATTTATATTATTCTAAAAATTAATCCATGTTTATTTTAAATTGAAAAGATTTTTCAATTATTTATTTTTGGAAACTTCTTATTGAATCCTTGGGGAGACCCTTCTAGGATTTTATCCCACACACTACAAGTGTCTTCTGGTGTTTATAGATTATCATCTTCCAAGACTGAGCAATGGTGTGGAGAAACATTGCTGTGATTCATGTTACTGATATTTTTTATTAGAGAGCTATTTCTAATGTGACATCGATTTCGTCTCATCATATTTTCTTGTTCATTGTAATTTCACTTTGGGTTTGTACTAATTTGGAATCTGGTACAATTCTCCATTTAGAGATTTGTTTAGAGAATTCTTATTTGTATATTTTATTCTTATATTTATCTATTAAAATCAATTCTATCTTATTTTTATTATGCTATATGCAAATCTCCATCCAATGAGGACATGTAATGCCATTCAGGCTTGGTCAAAATTGGACGTTTTATCTGGCTACTAGGGTGTCTATTCTTGTTTGTGATAATTAGACTCACCTGTGAACATTAATTTGGAACAACCTATCATATAATATGTATCATTCTATCCCATTTTTCATACATAATGTTCATCTACCATATCAAGAATAACAATTTTATTCTTTCACTTTTCTACACAGTAAATCTGAAAAACTATTCTAAGCCCGTATGTAAAAACACATTAGATATCAAAATAACATTTTATTTTATTATCCCTTTTTTAAAATACCCATAAAAAGGGAAATATATTTTTCATTGAATAAAACATGAAATATTGAAATGTAATCTAGTTTTTGATAGTGGTTGTGGTGGATCGAAAAGTAATTCACATTTTTAAATTAAAATAGAGTATTCCATTATTCATTATAAAGAGTGTCAAAACATTCCATAAAAATATTCATTTTTTAAAATATTTTAATGAATATAGAAATAAACATAAAAATTACAATATAGTAAATTTATATTTATTTAAAAACATAGAGTACATATTTTATTAAAGGCATGAACATGAAATCATTTTTAACCGATAGAAACAGAATGTGGGTTTCATTGAAGTAAATATGAGAAGAAATAAATTAATTTTACATCAAGGTGAATTCCTATGGTTATAGAAAAAATTTTGGAATTTAAAATATAATTATATATCCTGAAAAATAGAAAAATTCATTACATGATCAGAACAACCTAATGATATACAACATTGTTTAAAAAATAGCATAATGATAGAGAATAAATGCATCCCATTGGTAAAACACATATGTGTTCATAGATTGAGGATAAAAATTGAAAGAAAATAAAGTATCATTGATATTTAAATGACTCACAAAAGAGGGAAACTTTAATTGAAAAATGAGAAGAGGAGGATCTTGTTACCATGAAGTGTAACTTTATAAATCTCAGAGAGGACCATCATTAGATCAAAAAACACTAGATGATTGAAGACATACTGATTTGTGAAACTACATGGGAGGTATATTATTAGAGAACATCAAGATGGGTGTTGTTGAATGGGAAGAGGAGGTGGGTATTAATACATGAGTAAGTATGTGTTAAAGGCTTAAATTTGTATTTTTTACAATATGTACTATAAATATTATGTGGAATTTGTCACATAGAACATGGTTGACAATTGAAAAAAAAGAAAAACATTTATTATATAAATGTAATATTTTTTTACATTTAAAATCATTGATGAAATTTAGAAAAAAATATACTTTTATATTACAGATATGTAAAACATATTCATATATTTAAAAATATATACATAAGTCCCTTACACGTCACGCAATGTCACATATATCTGAATATATGTGTATATATTATTCATTTTCATAATTCTATTATGTGATAATATAGATATACTTATATATATTTATACATAATCTATAATATATTCATATAACACACACACATATATTTATTAACATATATATACCATATATACATTTAAAATATATAAATTATATTTATAACATATGAATTTCAATTACTTTTATAACATGTTTGACATACAAATATTCATAACATATAACTCTTACAATATATATATATATATATATATCTTAAAATATATATTTTTTCAAAATATATATATTTAAATTATTATATATCTGCATATATATATTATAAATATTTTTTTATTATTAGTTTGGCGTAAATTTTCCTACTCCAACACACACAAATATATATATATATATATATATATATATATATTCTGTGTATTATCATCTATTTCATCATGCCACAGACTTATGTTGGTATGAAATATTGTTTTTTAATACTTTTGACTATTGAACATATTTATATACTCATATATATGTAACATATATATAAATACATATCTATAAATAAATATTTTCTAACACACACATATATATATATCATATATGATAAAATTATTTTAATATACATATAACACACACACACAGATATATATATATAGTTTAATTAATAAATAATAATTATATATATGTACATTTATTTATTTTATCAACACCTCCCATCCCTCTTATTCTGTAATATTTTTAAATGCCTCACCCCTTTCAATCCCTCTCTCCCTCCTCCCACATCAATGCCCCACCCATTTCAACACCATTAATATTTACACTCATTAATATTATTATTAAAATAATTTAATACCTTATAATATATTTATATATATATATTTAATATAAGTACATATATATTCATATATTCTATGTATATATACATATATTTAAAAATATATTAAAAACAATTTTATAATTCTTCTTTACATAGACATTATATTAAATATTATATTAAAATAATAATATTAATATATATAAATATTGTTATTTTTCGAGATGATATATACATATATTATAACATTATATATATATATTCATATATATATAAGAAACGAAAATATATATTTATATATTTCTAAAATCATATTTTAAATAATATATATTTTCATAAATTAGTATTTTCATATAAAAAAATTACCAAATTTTTGTTTTAGTAACATAATTATATATGTCATGATATATTCATTTGAAATAAATACTTGATATTACATGACAAATGTTAAATATAATATATTTTCATTCCACCAAATATATTTAAAACACGCATATATAATATGAATTATATTTTTATAAAAAATTTAATTTGTAAATATACATTTTTGAAAATAGATCTATGAATATTCATATTATTTATTAAATAAATTATAAACATATGAAAAAAACAAGATAATTGCAATTTTTACCACAATTATCAGAATTTTAAAACCTGATTTTATTACCTTGTGATTTTAATGATGGATTCATCCAATTTTTCCACCACCATGACATATGTATCTGCATTTTATTGTGAAACAGTTAATCATAAAAAAATCCATTTTCAACCTTCTCTCCGCAATTAGAAAATTTTTAGTACCTTTCAAATTCATAGGAATAAAGTGTACATTAGTAATTTTTATTTTATCCTATGTAAATCTGATTGTTTTTACTATCATCATCCTAAATAGAATTTGGTATGTACCATGGAAATCAAGTGACATTTTCATCACATGAGGCCATAATTTCCTTCTATTTTTACATCAATTCCATGAATTTATTTTCCATCATATGTAAAAAATATATGAAAATATTTTCTAAAATATTTTCTTAAATTAAACTCATTGCTAGGGATCCATCATTCTCATTCTTCGATAATTGTAACCATTGAACACCACTAGTCAAATTCTATATCAAAAAGAAAAATATAACGGGTTATCTTTTGATGATATAAACCACCTATGATAATACATATCAATGGTATGAAATTAAAACATTCCATAGAAACCAAATGGTTAGAGAATCCATTGATTTTTAGTGGGTGTTGTCTAATCAAATAATCCACTACTATCATATTCTGTTGTAGTAGATATGGAATCCCTCTAGCATGGATACCACCACCATTTATATCATGCATCAATTTATACATCAAAATAACAAACATTGACGATCCAAATCCAAACATTCTTTACTACTGATTAGTATGTATATTATCCTTTCAGTGGCTTCCTACATCATCTTCTAGGCTTCCTATATAGAAAACCTTTCTGAACAATAATATATTTTCTAGTTAATCCTTATAATCATCAAATTATATATCACTGTATCCATAAATTATAATCACTCAATCGTATTTAATTATATTATCCGATCATATAAAATTATCTAAATCACTCCTATGATACCATGTATATGAAACCGACATTAAAAAATTAAAAAAATCATTTATGTAAAGTCATGAAATAAATCTATAACATTTTTAATATCATTACCATTATGAGTTTTAGAATATAGGGCCATCACCCTTATATTAATAAATATTTCACCATAATATGGAAAAAATCAATTTATATATGTTTTTTCCAACATTATAAATCATCTAAAATATAACAAGTATTCCGTTCATTTTTAATCATTACAATTTATGTCTTGATGTAATCATTGTAAATAATCTTTCATAAAACCCTATGGAAAGAATATTAAAATGTGACATTGGAATAAGAATCACATTAAGGGAAATACAAAAACAATAACACCATTAGTCTAGAAATACTCAAAAAACCATTTCCCAATAGATTTTTACCTCGAAATAAATACATTCTTACCTAAGATATCAAACTATCTACCCAAAACATGAAATGATACATTTTTTAATTAATCACATTACTCAAATTTTTTTTCCAATCATAGAGTCTCCTGATTTTTAAAACAAAATACATGTTTTCATTTAAAAAGATGCATAGAAATCGTTTTTAACCTTCTTATCAATATCTTATCACGTGAAATCATAATATTTTCATGGAAACCCATTTCACGAATTGATAAATGATATAGGTAACATGGAATCTCATTATAATATAACACATTCAAATGGAATAACCTTCATGATATATTACAATATTCAATTTAGGTAATACAAACCTATTAACTCTATCCCATTACCTAATGTATTAGAGAGAAATATTGGGCTCACATATTCAAGGATTATTAATGAACCATCCATCCATGGTTCAAATATTAACAACCCATAGACTATTATTAATATAAATACACATTTTTAGATTATAATAGAACCACCCATCATTATAAATAACTCCCAATAACCATAACATTATGATAACAAATGAATGTTTTATTAAAATATTATTTTCATATATATTTAATACATTTCCAGATATTGAAATAACTAATCCATTAAAACCACATTTTGGAAATTAGTAAAAAAAGAGAAGGATGAGTTTTCCACTAAAAAACATGAAATCTTGTAATATATTCAAAATATCAACAAATATTTATAGTCGATGGAAAATATATTAACACCGTACACCATAATATAAAACATTATTATTTTTATTTTACATATAAAAATGTTAAAACATTACATGTAAAACATATTAAAAGATAAGTTTTAAATCATTTGAAATAATGACAAAAGTGGAATAAAATTACTTTTATTCAAATTTTATGTATATATAAATACTAAAATAAAATAATTCTATGAATATTTCTATGGATGAAAAATATATATAGAAAATATGTATTTAAAACATTTAAAATGCGATATTAAGGAAAATTATCGCTTTTTTTATGTCTGGCACGTCACATGAATTATATATCTTCCTGAATTATAAAAATAAATTAAATATTTACATTTTAATAAAAAATTCCACGTTCATTATTAATATTAATTTTTATTAACCAATTATTTAAAATTACATAATCAATTATGCTCAAATCATATTTTTGGATGATATTCGGCTCATTAGTCCAAACAACTCCGTTACGTTGTATATGGGAAAAGGGTAATTATTCAATAATTTCCCAAATAATATTAATTATATAATTATAATTTTCCAATGTTAATAATTAACTTTAAAACCATCCATCAATGATGGTTATGAAAAATAAATCACAATATAATCATAGAGATCGTTGGCCATATGTACGTATTATTAATGTCCCCATTTTTCAATGAACATGATAGAAAGTATGTTTGTATTATTTAAGCCTTATAGAATTATTTTTATATCATAAATATCATCTGAATGGACAAAATTCCTTTTCTATTGATTTTTGATAACCCCCTTCCTCCTTCATGGGATGAGGGTGATGCTTACAAGGCCCATAGTCTTATGTGGATTAATGACCCCAAGGCCATAGAGAATTCATCCCAGATATGACAACATAGAAATGCTCCTCCCCATCTTCTAGATCGTGATGTCATATTCCCCAAATTGAATTTATTGTTCGCTAACTGGTCCTTTCCAGAGGTACACAACCCTGGTCCCGATGGCAATAACCATACCCTCTCATTCTTCCATAACATTATAGCTTTGTTCTAGTGAAATAACCTTCCCTAAGACCTCATTTGGAGCTAGTTCCTTTGGTTAGTCTTGTTGTGTCTACATTGAATATCCTGAATGAGGTGTCCTAAAGGACTTGAGGTGGCCTAATAGCCTTCACTATCCTGAAGGCATTGGGTGGCCAGATTCCCTTAAAAGCTCTAAGCCCAAATCAGCGGCACAATGGTGAATAGTTTAAGCTACTATAATACCTGCTATAGTTTTTACAATAGTATTTTCTACAGTTACCCAACTATATGTCTCTGCATGGATTCAAACCTAGTTTACATGGATGCACTCGGAAAAACCACACCAATTTGGTAAAGCGCATGTGCTATAACTTAAATAACATTTTAATTTTTTAATGATCAATAATATATATAATCCATGTTCTGTGCCCATGATAAATGAATCCTATCACATACTTTTGGTTGTAATATGCATTCACTCATGAATGTCATTACCATTTTTCAATAGATAGAATGATTTCAAAATAGATGATATGTTATTTTTCAAGAACCTAATTTTTTTAATCAATATCATATATATACATTAAATTCATAAATATAACCATCCATTAGATGCAGTGATGGAAAATTAATTTCATTAGTTTTTGATGTTGTAGTCTTATATACACATAAATGAGGGTTTTGTTTACTATTTGATTGGAGAAGAGATGAATATATTTTTTACATTAAAATAAAAAAAAATTATATAGAATTTATTATTGATATTATTTCATGTTGGTTTTAGATGAGTTTATTGATATATAATAATAAATAATATGATAATACATGGATAAAAATTAAACATCTTCTTTAGAAAACATGTTTATAATAATACATAAGTATATTCTATATTGGTTTTATGATCAATCCAATTCCCTGTGGATTTTTTTAGTCATGTAAATAAGTTATTGGTTAAGGAGTTATAAAATATACAGTTCTAAAATGTGGGAGGAAGGGGGAAGGAGGTTCTTTTTATATGATAGGGGAGGAGAATTATCAGGATTTCATAAATAATTTAATTATTATAACTTATTATTATTCAAAAAGTGATATTAATTCCAATAATTTTGAGGTAGGATGAGGATGAGTTGAAACCTTCTCATATAAAAAAATGCTGGGTTTGTTTTTGGGATTTATTCACAATTATAATTATTGTTTGACACCCAATCATCCATTTTATATTTTATTATTCTATCAATGTTTTCTACAGAAATGGATTCATGAAAATTAATATAAAAGTACATATGACCCATAAATTGTAATAACCTAGATTTTTTCTAGTCCTTTCCCCAATCACTTCCATTTTGAAATGAATAGTTTTTAGAGAGTTTTTGGCTGTGTCGATGTCTCATTCATAGTGTTATCCAAAAATCTAGTTGGAATTGTAAAGACCCAGAAATTCGATTGAATTTTTTTAAAATACATGGAAAATTTATGAGTCTTTAGTTTTTGACGGCGACTGATTCCGAGGCCCGGTGTGCATAGAATCAATTTTTGAAGTTTTATTCGGGTATATTCTGTAAACGTACATGTGAGATTTCATATCTTTTGAACCGGTGCTCGGAATTGAAATATGAGGACACCAATGAACTCGTAGAGCCATTATTCGCCTAGGGAGACTTTTATCATAGTTGGGTTTTAATGAGGTTGGATGTTAATTTTTGGGTATTCTTAATAAATTAAATAAAAATTATGTGTGACATAATTTTATTCGATTGGTGGTTAAAACCAACAAGTGGAGGTTTTAGGTGGGGCCCACCATACCCTATCCTCCCTTAGGAGTATATAACTAGGTGGGGCCCACTCTAGTTTGAACTCCCTTTAACCCCCATGTATCTCTCATTTAATTGAGGAGAGTCTCCTAAACTTCCAACTCACCCAATGTAATTTTGAAACTCTCCACCTCCCTTGTTTGAATTTTGAATCCTTCCGACACATTTAATAAAATGTGTTGTCACAATTAATAAAGGAAAACTCTTGAGTTGTTGTGCCACAAAAATAATAGAGAACTAACTCTATTATTTTTGTTTTTTACGTTATTCGGAGAACTCTTGGAAGAACACCATTCTCTTCCAACGAAGAACGCCTCTCATCTCCAAAGAACAATGAGCATCGAGTTCTCCTTTCTTCACCCGGAGCAAGGAAGGGAAGAACTGCCGCCTCTGAAGAACACCAAGGGTGTCAACTCGACTCGTCTTCACCGAGCTCTACCTCCTCCGATGTTGACGGAATGACGCCAATTTTCCGTGACGTTCGTCTTCTACGACTCGACAACAATCAACAAAAAAATATGAGGTAGGGGAAATTGGATTATTTTTAAATATGAATTATATCATTTTACATCAACATTTATTTTTGGATTTACAGTGGCAAAAAAAATGTTATCACCAAACGCGGAGGGCGTGGGTCGAAGAAACACGGACCGACATCCCTCTGTTTAATCTTGTTTGTGTTGACGAGGGAGGCGGAGCCAGTAGGGCACGGTGCCATCGCACCGCATTGGAGGAAGGGGGAAATGGCCATGCGGGCCACTGTGTATGGAGGAGGGGGTGGAGCCGGTTATCGAAGGTGGTAGCGGCAGCAGTAGCCGCGCGTAGGCCGCGTGGAGGGACCAGCGGCCGCCCGGGCCACCCTGTCCGCGGGACGACCAGCCAGCCTATAATGCCGACCAGATGGAGATAAGCAGCGCCCGTATGCATCGTGTGGAGGAGGACATGACCTGCTCGTCCAGGAAAACTGGTCATCCGCATACCAGCTGCACTGGAGACCCGCGGCCCGCAGCGCGGGGTGCGTGTTCCGGGCCGAACCGTTCATCTATGGTCGTCCGGGCAGAGGAGGAGGCGGCACCGCCTTGTGAACCTGACCGAGCCACAATGCGGGCTGGGTCTTCTTGTGTTCTTTGCCCCACCAGGTCCGGGCCGATCCCCAGCCGGGTCCGACCCGCCAAGCCGGGTCGGGCTGACCCGCCAGCCCACTGGGCTTCACGGGCCAAGCCCATTTTCGCTTAAATGCGAATATCTCCTAGAATGTGTGTCTGATTGATGCATAGTCTACGACACTGGGACCCTCGGTAAGGTGCAGTCCTTTTTCAATAATCCAAGTTAGTTTTGGGCAAATTTGGAAAACGACAGGGTTGGATCGAACGTAAAATCCATCCAGTCCCCTGGAACGAAAATGCCAATAACTCTTAGACCGGGCGCCTGATTGACGCTCCGTCTCTCACGTTGGGTTCCTTATGATGAAGCAGAACTATGGGAAACATAAACTCAGAAGATTTTGGTATTTGATGTATTGGCACTTGGCTCATGGAGCAGCCCCTCCCGGAATCGAGCGTGCTGTGTGCGTGGACCCATGGGCTGGCAACGAGTGTGATGACTACTGTACCAGAATCCTCCATGGGTTCTACAGTGATGAATATTGTACTGGAATATTCCTTGGTTTCAACAATGATGACTTCTGTACTGGGATCCTCCGTGGGTCCGACAGTTCTGACTTCTTTTCCTGGATCGTGTCTAGGTCCGATAGAATAGATAGTCTTTTGTCCTGTGTGGGTCTGAAAGCTTAGCTAGTCCTGTATCATGTGTGGGTCCGACATCTTAGAAGAATAATAGTTGGTCATGTATCATGTGTGGGTCCGATATCTTAGATAAGATTGCTAGTCCTGTATCATATGTGGGAACGCCCACATAGTTGGTCCTCTATCATGTGTGGGTCCGGTAGCTTAGATAAATCAGTGACTACATCTGATCATCTCTATATCTCTACAAAAGATGTATACCTATGTGAGATGAGTCATGTCTTTCAACCATTATCATCGTGGTGATTGACATTACTTCCTTTGTGGATTGGTTTTTGCTTGGGCACGAGAGTTGGAGCCAGACTATGATTGATAACTTAGGTATATGTATGGGCATATACCTAAGTAGGGTTTTCTGGTACATTGTGATTGTATCTTTCTATCGTGGTTTATCGTTTTTTGATTCTGGGAGACCTTCGGGGGTCTCGGGGTCCCCTACTGAGTATTGTTATACTCACCCCTGCATGGGCTTCACTCGCACCTTGTGGTGTTCTGTGCAGACGAAAGGCAGTAGTGATCGAGGCTGAGGGTGACAGATGAGAGGATGCTTAGAGATGGACTAGACAGGACCAAAAATAGGGACAAGTTGTTAGAGTTCTATACCTATCCTTCAGGTCGGATTCCCCGGTGGATGATCCAAGAGTTGTTTTCTCTTTTTACTTTTACTTGTTGTTCTATTGGGTTTGTATATTGGCCCACTTACTTTCAACACACCTTAATTTTCTATTTTAGTACTTTTTACCTCTATTTCTTGTGTTTAGTCTCTGTGTGTTACAGTTTTAAAGGAAATGCCTTCCCTTTTTATCAGGGATTCGCCGTTGGTGCTAGTCGCTTGCCCCTGGCCTATGGACGGCAGGCTTGGGGTAGTCACGACATGGGCCTGAGGACGAGTCATGACAAATTGGTATCAGAGGAGTCAGTTCTACCATAGAACATGTACTATGATTCTTTTAATGATAATAGTGTTGAGTGTTTTGGGCATCGTTAACAGTTTAGGGAAACCAATGTTGGTGCGATGGCCGATGTATCAATACACTAGGAATCTGACTCCGGATTTCTGACTTAGTGCATGAAAACACTGATTTTGTGTGTGTTTCCTTTGAAAAAGTTTCCGTCATGATTACATTTTTTCAGCTCACCAGGTATACTGTTTTAACCGTGGAACGCCTATTTATTTCCTGGATGGCCCCACAAAGGTAGCCAGCTAGGGTTCCTAGTTATGTATGTGATGGTAGCGCACCGAGGGACGTGGCCTCGGGGAAGGTCCATATAACAACGGAGGTACCAGTGGTACCACTACCCACTGGGCCACCGATACCACCATCACTGGTAGTAGAGATTGCACGACGCTTGAGTGCAATGCACGAGTTCTAGTTCCAGAGGCCACCCAGGTTCTGGGGAGAAGACGGACCAATAGACAGCTGAGGATTGGGTGGAGGATGTAGTGAGTGTTTTCAGATTGGTAGGGACACCATCCGACCTCATGGTGATCCTTATTGGGAGTCTCCTACAATAAAAAACTGACAGATGGTGCAGCATGATGGTCCAAGTGCATGACGATGCATATTTAATCTGGACACACTTTGAGAGTCTCTTCCACTCAGAGTTTGTTATAGCCACCCTTCGTGCGGTGCTGATTCAGGAGTTACTACATCTATAACATGGAAACATTATAGTAGCTCAGTACTCAGTGAGGTTAACCGACCTCTCGCACTACTCCACATATATGGTATGGGACCCATTCTTCGGGGCTTGATCCTTCGAGCAGGGACATAGTCATGAGATCAGGGATTTGATGATTCCCCTCAGCATCTCGAAGAAGGAGAGGGTGCTGGAGTGAGCCCTTTTAGTGGATAGTTTTCTTATTGAGTAGACACCAGCAGTGAGACCGAAAACATGGTGACACATAGTGGAGATTTCTATAGCTGGAAGAAGACATATGTCACAGAGGTCCAAGCTGACCAGACCATCAGGTGGGCGACTGCAGGATATGGGTTCAGTTGGGCGGGGAAGATGAGACAGAGTCAGCTATAGGAGGAGAAGGCAGTGCTATGCATGCGGAGAGTAGGGTCACAAGGCTCGACACTGCCCGACTCGCCATGCAGATGAGCAGTAGACAGAAGAGGTACCTCCTAGGTAAAGGCAGAGGTTCAACCATCGTGGTTCGTCAGGAGCAGGCGGACGTGGTAGAGGATCTCGGCAAGCAGCAGGTGGGGGATGACATTTCAAGTAGTTACCACCAGCACCACCAAGAGGTCCACCCCGACCACAGGGAGCCGCCGGATAGAGGTAGGCTCAGCTCCAGGCAGTCGAGGCCTACAACCACGACACACCTAAAATGATTTTCAGTACTATCTGTTTCTACTCCACCCTTGTTGCAGTTCGTATAGACACTGGTGTGAGTCAATATTTTATTTCCACTACCCTCGTTCAGAGCTAGAAGATTCTGACGGAGCTGTTGGCTTGATCCTTACTACTAGAGACTCTTACGGAATCAGACCCGACGATTACACACTGGTTCCGATAGTGTGAGATTATTCTAGGAGACGAGAGCATCGGCTGGGATCTCATTGTAGCGGCGTTGAGGCCTTATGACGTCATCTTGGGTATGGATCAGTTATCCACAGTTCATTCTCAGATTGATTGTAATAGGCACAAAGTGTGGTGTATCTGCACGAATGGGACAAGGTTCACCTTCACCGGTGAGAAGGGAGCCATTACAGCGCAGGATGGACTTACATAGAGGAGGGGACAACCGATCACACACCATTTTTCTAGTCTCGTCCTTGGAGCGGTTGATGTGCGGAGTCTGAGTTTTCCTATTGTGGTGGATCAGTATGCAAATGTTTTCTCTGATGATGTTCCAGGACTACCACCTCGCGGAGAGGTAGACTTCTACATTGACAAGTACCCCAGGACGGAACCGATATCTACTCCAGCATATCGGATGGCTCCTGCCGAGCTTCGTGAGCTATGGGTACAGCTAGAGAAATTGTAGGGAAAGGGGTTTATCCAACCTAGTGTCTCACCCTGGGCATCACTGATTTTGTTCGAAAAGAAGGTGGATGGGAGCTTGCAGCTATGTGTTGACTACAGTCCCCTGAATAAGGTAACCGTGAAGAACAAGTACAGACTCCCAGGTATTGATGACATCTTTTATCAGCTCAATAGAGCACGATGGTTCTCGAAGACAGACCTTAGGTCAGGCTATCACCAACTCAATGTTTGAGATGATGATTTGTAGAAGAAAAAATTCAGGAGTCGGTATAGACAGTACGAGTTCATCGTTATCACCTTCGGTGTAACCAACGCTCCAGTAGTGTTCATGATTCTCATGAATAGGATCTTCCAACCCTACTCAATCGTTTTGTCGTAGTCTTCATCGACGACATACTGATCTATTCAACTACCGAGGAGGAGTATGCCTACCATTTGAGGGTAGTACTAGACACACTTTGAGAGCACCGGCATTATGGTATGCTCTCAAAGTGCGAGTTCTGGATTCGAGAGGTTCATTTCTTGGGACACATCATCTCGGAGGCTGGAGTTCAGTGGATCGAGCAAAGATAGAGGTAGTACTTGAGTGGGATTCACCCATGAGTTTGATGGATGTAAGGAGTTTTCTGGGTCTGGCTGGGTACTATCGGTGATTTGTGCCAGATTTCTCCATAGTTGCATCACCGCTTTTAGCATTGAAGAAGAAGAGGCAATCATTCATGTGGTCAGAGATATGCCATCAGAGCTTTTAGGAGCTGAGGCATAGGTGGAGTAGTTCACCTATCTTGAGGCTATAGGAGGAGGGTGTTGGGTACGTAGTTTATAGTGACACATTAGGGACTGGACTCGGGTGTGTCCTGATGTAGGAGCGAGCTGTGATCGCATATGGTTCTCGACAGTTTAGACAACATGTGAGGAACTATGCTACACATTACCTGTATTTTTAAGTAGTGTTCTTCTCCTTGATGATGTGGTAGCACTATCTGATGTGCAAGAGTTTTACAGTCTAATATGACCATCAGAGTCTCAGGTACATTTTCTCACAGAATGACCTGAACATGAGACAAAAATGATGGATCTAGTTTCTATAGGACTATGACTTCGATATAGTATATAATTCTGGGAAGGGAAATGTTGTAACAGATTCACTCAGTAAGAGATCATACATTCAACTGCTAGGAGAGGTGACAGAGCAGCTGGTCATGTTGCAGATATCTTTTGTGGATCGAGAAGGAGCAGCCTTTCTACAGTCTCTCACAGTCACTCCTTCACTTCATCAGTGAGTCAGGGAGGCATAGCATGGGGACATTGACTTTGAGATGCGACATGCACAAATATCCTCAGGGAAGGCAGCTGATGGATGTTTAGAAGGTTGGGAGCACGTCATTTTCCTCAGTGGATGGACCATGCTGCTTGTTTCACTTCAGAAGGAAGTGTTGCAGGTGTTCCACACATCTCTATTAGCGGTACATCCAGTAGTGGAAAAGATGTATCAGGACCTACGAAGACAACAATGGTGGCCATGAATAAAGAAGGAAGTGGGAGTGTTTGTCTCACGATGCCTCACTTGTCAGCAAGTGTAGGCGGGGCATCGGGGTCCAGTAGGCTTGGTTCAACCCTAAGAGGTCCCTGAGTGGAAGTTGGATGGGATATCCATGGATTTTGTGACAGGACATCCATGTGCATCTAGAGGACATGACTCAATCTGGGCGATTTTCGACCGACTCATCATGTCAAACCACTTCCTACTGATTAGTGAGCAGGGCTTAGTAGTGAGCTTTGGATGCCTCTACATTCAGGAGATTGTACGTATACATGGTGCTCCATTGATGAACATCTCCGATCGAGATGATCGTTTCACTTCCATGATATGGAAGGGGTTGTAGGAGGCTTTTGGGATGCAACATTGCTTGAGCACTGCCTACTATCCTCCGAAGGATGGTCTGACTGAGAGGTCCATTTAGACTCTCGAGGACATGCTACGTGCATCTGTCCTTGACTTTTTTCATTGCTGGGAGCATCACTTACCTTTGGTGTAGTTTGGGTACAACTACAGCTACCACTCCACCATCAGGATGACACCTTACATGGAACTGTACGACCGACCTTGCAGATCACCACTATGCTAGACTGACCCAGGGGAGTCTGCACTTGTAGGAACATATATGGTGTTGGCTATGATAGAGAAGCTTCAAATCATCTAGGAGCGGATAAAGACTGCACAGAGCAGGCAGAAGTCCTACGCTGATAGGAGACAGAGACCACTGGAGTTCGAGGATGGAAACCACGTCTTCCTACGGTTCTCACCGTGACAAGGTATATGGAGATTTGGCCAAGGTGGCAAGTTATATCTACTATTTGTTAGACATTTTTAGGTCCTCAGCAGTGTAGGCGAGGTGGCTTACCACTTGGCTCTTCCACCTCATTTGCACTGGGTGCACGATGTATTCCACGTATCTCATCTGTGGGTATTCGTGCACGACCTGTCCCACATCATCGACCATGGGGAGCAGGATATCGATGACGGGGTGAAATTCATGGAGGTTCTAGTGGAGATTTTGGATCGAATGGAGAAGGTCCAATATTGATGGTTGATTCATTTGGTGAGCATTCGCTGGCAGCATGGAATTATCCCAAGGAGCACATGGGAGAAGGATGTTCAAATGCATGATCAGTACCCCCATTTGTCCTTTAGTGTTTGTTGTAGGTTATGAGGATGTAAATCCCTAAGGTGGGGAGAATGTAAAGACCCAGAAATTCCATGTAATATTTTTAAAATACCTAGAAATTTTATGAGTCTTCAGATTCTCATAGTGCCTTATTCCGAGGCCTGGTGTGCCCATAATACATTTCTGATGTTTTATCCTGGTACGTTCAGTATACGTACGTACGAGAATTTATATCTATTGAAACAACGCTCAGAATTAATAACCATGGACCCTGATGAACTCACATCACCAGTATTCGCTTAAGGGGACCTTTACGACAATTACATTTTAACGAGGTTGGAAGTTAATTTTTCGGGATTCTTAATAAATTAAATAAAATTTGTGTGTGACATAATTTTATTTGATTGGTGGTTAAAACCACCAAGTGGAGGTTATAGGTGGGTCCCACCACACACTAACCTCCCTTGGGAGGATAAATATAGGTGGGGACCACTCTAGCCAGAACCCCCTTTAACTTCCATGTAACTCTCATTTAATTGATGAGAGTATCTTAAACATCCAACTCTCCTAATTTAATGATGAAACTCTCTACCTCCCTTGTTCGAATTTTGAATCCTTCCTCTGCATTTAATCAAATGTGTTGTCACAATTAATTAAGGACAACTCTGGAGTTGATCTGCCGTATAAATAATAGAGAATTGACTCTATTATTTTTGTCTTAACTTTCTTTGGAGAACTCTTGGAAGAACGAAATTCTATTCAAAAGAAGAATGCCTCTCATCTCCGAAGAACAATGAGAATCATGTTCTTTTTTCTTCGCTCGTAGCAAGGAAGGGAAGCACTGCCGCCCACGAAGTACATTGAGGGAATCGACTCGACTCGCCTTCACCGAGCTCTACCTCCTCCGATGTTGAAGGAACGACATCCATTTTAAGCAACGTTCATCATTCGTGACTCGACAACATTCAACGACAAAATACGAGGTAGGGGAAATTGGATTATTTTTATATATGAATTATATCCTTGTACTTAGATGTTTATTTTTGGATTGATGATGGTCAAAAATGTTATCACCTAATGAGGAGGGTGCATGCCGAACAAACATGTCTCGATGTCCCTCCGTTGAATCTTTTTTGTGTTGATGAAGGAGGTGGAGATGGTAGGGAACGATTTCGTCACACCACGCCGAAGAAAGGGGGCCGCGACCATGCAGGCCACAATGGATGGAATAGGTGGTGGTCGCAGTAGCAGTCGTGTTCCGGCCGTGTGGAGGGACCGGCAGCTGCTTGGGCCGCCCTGTCCGCGGGACGACTGGCACGCTCGCTGGAGAAACAGGGTGCTCGTAGGTGCCTTGTGGAGAAGGACATGGCTAGCATCTGTGGGATGCTCATCTGGGAAAATTGGCTGGCCAGGCTGGAGAACCACAGCGCCTAGAGGGGCCACGTGAGGAGAGTCGTGGCCCACAGCACATGCCGTGTGCTTCGGGTGGAACCGGCTGGCTACGACCGGCCAGGTAGAGGAGCAGGCGGTGCCACCGGGAAAACATTACCGGCGCGCATTGCGGGCCCGGTCCGCAGGTGGGCTGTGCCCCACAAGGGCGGGCCGACCCCCAGCTGAGTCGGACCCACCGATACGGGTCGGGCTGACCCGCTAGCCCACTGGGCTTGACGGGCCAAGCCCGTCTACGCTTAAATGAGAATATCTTCTAGACCACACATCTGATCGACGCGCCGTCTACGGAACTGGGACTCTCGCGATGAGGTAGTCCTTTTGATATACACTAAGAGAGTTTTGAGAAAATTTGGAAAATGGTGGGGTTGGATCGAACGTAAAATCTAACCGGGCACCTAGAACGAAAATGCCAATTACTCTCAGACCGGGTGTCCGATTGACGCACCGTCTATCACGCTGAGTTCCTTGTAATGAAACGTATATACATGATACATAAAATCAGGACATTTTGATAGTTGATGTATCGGAACATGGCTCAAAGAGAGGACCCTCCTGGAATCGAGCGTGTTGTGTGCGGGAACCTTAGGGTTGGTTGTGACTGTTATGACTACTATACCAGAATCCTCCGTGGGTTCGGTAGTGACGAATAATTTATGGGAATCCACTGTGGGTTCGACAATGATGACTACTGTACCGGGATACTCTGTTGGTCCAAATGATTGGACTTCTCTTCCTAGATCCTGAGTGGGTCTGACAGAATATCTGGTCTTGTATCCTGTGTGGGTTTGACAGCTTAGCTAGTCCTATATCTTGTGGGGGTACGACAGCTCAGAAGAATAATAACTGGTCCAATAACCTGTGTGGGTCTGAGAACATAGATGAGATAGCTGGCCCTATATCCTGTGTGGGTCCGACAACTTAGATGAATCAATGACTACATCTGATCATCTCTATCTTTCTACAAAAGATGTATAACTATGTGAGGTGAGTAATGTCTTTTAACCATTATCGTCACAGTGATTGACATTACTTATTTTATGGATTGGTTTGTTCATGGTCTCGAGAGTTGAAGCTGGACTGTGATTGATAACATGGGTATATGTATGTGAATATACCTAAATAGGGTTGGTTGGTACATTGTGATTGTATCTTTCTATTGTGGGTTATCCTTTGTGGATTCTGGGTGACTTTTAGGGGTCTTAGGGTCCCCTACTGAGTATTGTTAATCACATCCCTACATAGGATTCACCCACACCTTGTTGTGTTCTATGTAGACGATGGACATCATTGATCGAGGTTGAGGGTGACGGTCGAGAGACTGCTCGGAGATGGACTTGATAGGATGTTCTGCAGGGAAGAGTTGTTCATGTTCTGTTCCTACCCTTTAGGTAGGATTCCCTGGTGGACGATCCTAGAGATATTTTACCTTTTTTACTTGTACTTGTTGTTTAGTTGGTTTTGTATACTGGCCAATTACTTTCAACACACCTTACTTTTCTATTTTAGTACTTGTTGCCTCTACTGCTTGTGTTTTGTCTATGTGTGTTACAGGTTTAAAGGCAATGCATTCAATTTTTATATGGGATTCTCCTTTGGTGCTAGTCGCCAGCCCCTTCCCTATGGAAGTCGGGCATGGGGAAGTCATGGCACGAACCCCGAGGATGTGTCGTGACATGAATAATCAGCATCGACATGGCAGTTCCTATGCTAGTCATGGGTGTTGGCATCAGTGAGATAGGGATTCATGTCACAACCTGTCCTAGGGGCCCGTGTCGTGACTACTCCAAGCTCGCCTTCCACAAGCCAAGGGATGGCAACTAGCACCAATGGAGTAAATCCCAATTAAAAGGGAAGGAATTGACTTTATATAAGGAAACAAGAAAATAGAGTATGCATGTGAAGTAAGCAAAAAGTAAACTGAGTACAATGTAAGTGATGAAAATTTAATGGTCCAGTATAAAAACCCAACTGAAAGTACAGTAAAACTGAAAGGGAAAAGTACAATAGTAGTAAATTAAGTGGAAACCACTGAGTCGTCCTCTGGAAATCCCACCAGAAGGGTGGGTACAGATGGTCTCCTCGGCACCCTGGGTCCGTACGTCCTCTCCTTGCACGCCTCACTAGGTAGTCCACCTCCGGGTACCGTCCAGCTCTACAAGACTCCTCCACGATCAGTGATGTCTGTCGTCTGCGTCCACCACAACGTAGTGCGGCAAGCCCGTGCAGGGGTGAGTATATGTTACTTGGTAAGGACCCCGAGACCCCCGAAGGTCTCCCAAAATCCACAAAGGATATTCCATAAAGTAAATATACAATCACGAAGTAACAACCTACTCTTCATAGGTATATTCCCATACATATACCTAAGTAATCAATCACATTTCAGCTCTGGCTCCTGAGCCCATGTACAACCGAGTCCACACAAGAAAGAAGTCAATCACATCAGTGATGATGATTGAAATTCAAGACTCAGCTCACAGAGATATACCTATTTCATATTGCGATATTGATGATCAGATTTAGTCACTAATTCATCTAAATTTTCAGACCAACAGAGGATACAAGTCCAACTAAGCTATCGGTCCCACACAGGATACAAGACCAGCTACTCTGCCAGACCCACACAGGATACAAGTACAGAGGTCAATATTGCCAGACCCACATAGGATATAAGAACAGTAGTCATCACCGTCGAACCCACAGAGGATCCCTGTATGGTAGTCTTCGCTGTCGAACCCACAGAGGATCCAAGTACAGTAGTTGATGCATTCATGGCCAGCTCTAGGGTTCCCACACACAACATGCTCGATTTCGGGAGGGCCCGCTCCTCGAGTAAGAGAGTTGATACATCAACTTTCACGAAGTGTAGAGTTGATGAATCCCAAAGTTCAGTCTTCTCAAAAGAAACCCAATGCGATAGACGGTGCATCAATCTGATGCCCGGTCTGAGAGTTATTTGCTTTTCCGTTCCATGGGCTCGGTTGGGTTTTAAGCTAAAACCAACCTAAACGTACTCTAGTAGAATACAATCCTTATGCGGAGTATGCCAAAATTACTATCTCATCAATAGGAATTCAACGTAGTTGACGGCATGTCAAACGGACGTCCGGTCTTTATGTTATAAGTGTTTCCGCTCCAAGGGCCCTGTTAGTTTTGGTTTTGAACCACCTCAGCCATACCCAAACTTTGCCAAAACCTGGAGTGTAATATACCAAAATGGCTGTCTCGATCCAAGGGTTCCTACACAACTGACAGTCAATAAATCGGAAGTTCGTAGCTCACGTTATGGTCAAAAGACCGAAAGACGGTCCGAAGTGGGGGGGTCTGGGCCCGGTCTTACCTGACCCATCCCACCCTATCGTCGGCCCGAACCAGGTCGACCCGACCTGGGTCTGGGTCTGACCATGTGAGGTTCTTCCCATCCCGGTCTGCGTGACCCACCCCGGCCCGGTCGGGGGGGGGGGGGGGTGTTCGGCTCGGCCCCATATTCTACGAATGCGGCACCAAGATGGAACTACTGTCTCCGCCGAAACCCACACGGCCGCGGTATCATCCCATTTTCGGTGCGGCCGATCGCACGTCGGGTCACCGCCGCCTCCAGCCGGCCATCTGGAGCCGTCCGCCACCAACAGCCGCCGGCTTGGTCACACCGGGGACCGGCGGCACCAGGGTCTTCCGCGGGCCACCGGAGTCATTCCGGTGGTCTATTTTTTTCTTCCGATTTCGCCTGTGGTCATCATTGGATCCGTACTTCACTGCGAAGGCACCAAATTTCCGTTACGGTCCCGTTTCGTTGTCTCCAAACACCCCGGTCATCAAGAACAAAAAATAGTGATTTTTCCGGACATTTTCGTTAGTCTGTAACCACCGCGTTAGTGGTTCAAATCATCACCCATCAATTTAAATGCCATGTTTGAGAGTATAAAACATGTATATGAAATATACAAAAAATTACACCTACCTCGAAGTTGTTGTCATATGTTGTCAATCCGCGGAAGATGAGCATCGTGGAAGAATGGTGTTGTTCCGTCAATGAAGGAGGAAGGGTCGGTGTCATAGGTATCGTAGGCTCCTTGACGACGAGGTGCATCCGAGGAAGAGGTTCTTCACGTTCTTCAATGGGGTTGTTCTTCATTGAAGAATAGTTTTCTTCGTCGATGAAGGATCTCCTATGCTTAATTATCTAGATCCCTTTCCCAAAGTGATTCGTCAACAAAAAGAAAAAGAGGCACTCCAATTAATATAATTGTTGAGAAATTCATATTAATTTCCAGTGGTGCCAATTAATTTAACGCTAACATTAAATTAATTGGTTGGCACATTTAATGGGATGAGGTAGGAAGGAAGGCACCATCATAATCAATATGTGGAGTTTTCAAAGTAATTAAACAAGGGGTATTAATGGGGAATTGTCAAAGGAAAAAAACAATGAATTAATGGGGAGTTGAAGGTTGGGATTGTGTGGGCCCACCCTCACAAATATCCACACTTGGGAGTAAATAACAAACTCAAAAAAAAATCTGTGCACCACCAAATTTTATTTAATTTTAGGAATAAACCCTAAAAATTAACTTCCAACCCGCACAAAACGCAACAGAAGTAAAGGTCCCGTTAAGCAAATACCGGTGTTGCAAGTTCATTAGTGCCCTCAGATTTCAATTCTGAGCACCAGTTCAATAAATAGAAAAACCTGCTCATTCGTTTACTAAACGTACTCGAGCTAAACATTATAAAATTATTCCGGGAACATCGGGCTTCGGAATTAATTGTTGTCAGAAAATGCATACACGTAAAATTTCAATGAATTTAAGAAAAAAAAATCATTGAAATTTAAAGGTCTTTACATTACTCCCTCCTCAGGGCTTTACGTCCCCGTAAAGATACAACATATACTATGGAAACAATTGAGGGTACTGTGCATGCATCTGAGCCTCCCTCTCCATGGTGCTCTCCAGAATGTTCCCGTGCTGCCAGCGAACGCGCACTAGGGGAATTGACTGCCCATGAAGGACCCGCTCCTGTCGATCTTATATCTCCACCAGATCCTCAAATAATGTCGCTATGTCGTTAATGTCTAGCTCCCCCTGATCAATGATGTGGGTCGGGTCATGCACTTATCTCTTCAACTGAGATTCATGGAAGACATCATGCACCCGGTGCAACTAAGGTGGAAGGGCCAGGCGGTAAGCCACCATGCCTAGAATGATGATGACCTGGAAAGGTCCAATGAATCGTGGAGATAACTTTCTGCCCTGGAAAAATCTCCATAGACCTCGATGAGGTGAGACCCGTAGAAAAACGTGGTCGCCATCCTCGAACTCCAGTGGTCTCTGTCTCCAATCACCATAAGACATCTCTCTACTCTGTGCAGTCTTCATCCGATCCTAGATGATCTGCACCTTCTCCATCATAGCCTGAACCATCTCTGCATCGACAAGTGCTAACTCCCCAGGGTCAGAACAACACAAAGGTTATCTGAAAGGTTGTCCATATAGTACCTCGTATGGTGCCTTCATGATGGTGGAGTGGTAGCTATTTTTGTACGCAAACTCCACCAAGGGTAGGTGATCCTCCCAACTATGACCAAAGTCAAGGACACATGCACGAAGCATGTCCTCATGTGTCTTAATGGTCCCCTCCGTCTGGCCATCCTTCTAAGAATGGAAGGTGGTGCTCAGATGTAGCTGTGTCCCAAAAGCCTCCTGCAACCCTTTCCATAGCCGGGAAGTAAAGCGAGCATCTCAATCTGAGATGATAGTCAAAGGCACTCCATGAAGATGTATGATATCCTGAATGTAGAGGCCTCCAAAGCTCTCTACTGAGCCCTACTCTCTGATCATTATGAAGTGGGCCGACTTGGTGAGTCGGTATACAATCACCCAGATGGAGTCGTGTCCTCTTTATGTATGTGGAATCCCCGTCATGGAATCCATGGATATCCCATCCTACTTCCACACTAGAACATTTAAGGGTTGTACCAAGCCTTTTGGTTCCTGGTGCTCCGCTTTCACTTGCTGACAAGTGAGGCATCACGAAACAAACTCCGCTACATCCTTCTTCATACACGGCCACCAGTGCTTTCGTCTGAGGTCCAGATACATATTTTCCACTACTGGATGTACCACTAGAGAGGAAGTGTGGAACTCCCTCAGAACCTCCTCCTTCCGTGCAACTGGTTCCATGGTATGTCCCCTGAAGATGATGAGGTGTTCCCCACCTTTAGAAAATCCATCTGGTTCCAGCCCTGAGGATATCTGAGCACTTCGCGCCTCATAGTCAACGTCCCCATGCTGTGCCTCTCTGACCTGCTAAAGTAGTATATGGGTGACTATGAGGGACTACAGAAAGGTTGCCCCATATCAATCCACGATAAATATCTACAAAGAAGCCGACTACTCTATAACCTCTCCAAGTAGCTGAATGCACGATCTCCTGCTGAGAGAATCAGCCACAACGTTCCCCTTCCCAGGATTATACACTATCTCAAAGTCATAATCCTGGAGAAACTCAAGCCATTATCGCTGTCTCTGTTTCATGTCCTCCTGCGAGAAAATGTACCTGAGACTCTGGTGGTCATAATAGTCTGTAAAGAACTCACACATAATATAGTTCTCCACATCATCAGGGCGAAGACCACAACTTATAACTCCATGTGAAGGGTAGCGTAGATCTTCTCATGCTACCTCAACTGCCGTGAACCATAAGAAATCACTACTCGCTCTTGCATCAGGACACACTCGAGTCTGGTCCCTAATGCGTCGCAGTAAACTACGTACCCTACGGCCTCCTCCGGTAGCCTCAAGATGGGCACACTGGTCAATCACCGACTCAGCTCCTGAAAGCTCTGCTGACATCTCTCTGAACACAAGAAGGGTTTCCCGTTCTTCGTCAATGTTGTAAGCAGTGCTGCAACTCTGGAGAAGTCTGTCACAATTCTTCGATAATACCCAGGCGGGCCAAGGAAACTCCGCACCTCCGTCATGCTCCTGGGGGGCTCCCAAGAATGTATTACCTCAATCATCTTAGGATCAACTGAAACTCCCTCCTCCGTGATGACGCGCACCAAGATGTGAACCTCTCGAATCTAGAACTGGCACTTAGAGAGATTACCATAAAGCTGGTGCTCTTAGAGTGTATCCCGTAAAAACCGCATGTGGTAGGTGTGCTCCTCCTCAGAAGTCAAGTAAATCAGTATGTCGCCAATGAAGACTATGACAAATCGATCAAGGTAAGGCTGGAAGATACTATTCATGAGGCTCAGGAACACTGCTGGATCATTGTTCATGCCGAAGGGCATAACCATGAATTCATAGTGGTCATACCAACACCTGAAGTCTGTCTTTTATACATCCTCGTCTCAGAATTTGAGCTGGAGAAAGCCTAACCTGAGGCCTATCTTCGAGAACAATCGTACTCCCTTGAGCTGATCGAAGAGATTGTCAATATTTGAAAGGGGGTACTTGTTCCTCATGGTCACCTGGTTTAGGTGATGGTAGTCGACACACAGTCGCAAGATCCCATCCGCCTTCTTGTTGAACAAAATCGGAGAAGCCTAGAGTGAAACACCGGGTCAGATAATTCCTTTCCCTAGAAAGTCCTCCAGCTGTACCTGCAGCTCATGAATCTCGGCGGGAGCCATCTGATATGCTGGATTAGATATTAGTGACGTACCGGGGTACATGTCAATGTAGAAATCTACCTCTCTATGAGGAGGTAGTCCTGGAACGTCTTCAGGGAAAACATCCACATACTGATCCACCACAACAGGAAAACATGGGCTCCGCAAATCAATTGCTCCAAGAATGAGACTAGTCAACTGATGTGTGATCGGCTTCCCTCTCCTCTGTGTAAGTCCATCCTATGCTAAGAAGGTTCCCTTATCACGGGTGAAGGTGAACTTGGTCCCATCCATGCAGACACATCGCACTTTGCGCCTAGTATAGCCGATCTGATCATGGACTGTAGATAACTAGTCCAAACCCAAGATGATTTAATAAGCCCTCGACGCCACTACAAGAAGATCCTAGCCGAAGCTCTCATCTCCTAGAGTAAGCTCACACTATCGGCACCAGTGCGTAATCATCATGTCTGCTCCCATAAGAGTCTCTAGCCGTAAGGATCGAGCCAACGGCTCCATAGGAATCTTCGATCTCCAAACAAGGGCAGCGACAATAAAATAATGACCCACACCTGTGTCTATAAGAACTCCAACAAGGGTGGAGTAGACAAAGATAGTACCTTGAATCATCTTAGGTGAGCCATGGTTGTAAGCCTCTGCTGCCTGGAGCTGAGCCTTCCTCTTCCTGCCAACTCCCTATGGTTGGGGTGGACTTTCTGGGGGTGGTGGTGGTAGACCCTCGAAACGTCGTCCACCACCCACAGCTCGGCCAACACCTCTGCCTCGTCCGCCTGCTCCCTACGGACCACCACGGTCGAACCTCTACCTCTAACTAGGAGGTCCCTCCACTGTCTGCTACATGTCTGCATGGAGGGTCTGGCAGTCATGAGCCATGTGGCCCTGCCCGCCGCATGCATACCACTGTCTTCTCCTCATAAGGCTGTCTCTGTGTCATCTGCCCCGTACATCCAAACCTGTATCCTGAGGTCACCCACCTGATGGCCTGGTCAGCTTGGACCCCTGCAACATCTGTCGACAACCGGTTGCAGAAGACTCCAATCTGTGTCATCCTGTGGTGGGTCTCGCTGCTGGTGGATGCTCAGCGAGAAAGCTCTCCACAAATAGGGCTCTCTCCAGTACCCATGCCTGCGTCGGGATGTTGAGGGGAATCGTTGAAGCCCTGATCTCATAACTCATTCACTGCTCGAAGGTCCAGGCCCTGAAGAATGGGTCTTGTACCATATCCGTGGAGTAGCATGAGAGGTCAGTAAATCTCTCTGAGTACTGAGCTACTGTCATACAACCCTTCCACAGATGATGTAACTCCTGGATGCGCACCACACGGAGGGTGTCTGGAACAAACATCAAGCGGAAGAGACTCTCAATGTCCGCCCAAAGTAGTGATGCAATGTCGTGCACCTGGAGCATCAGGCTCCACCATCTACCAGCTGTTGCCTGCAGTAGACTCATGACAAGGATCACCATAAGGTCAGTTGGTGTCCCTACCAATATGAAGACTCAAACAATATCCTCCATCCAATCCTCGTCTACCTGAGGGTCCATCTCTCTACAGAACTTGGGTGGCCTCTGTTACGGAATCTTGTGCAATGCTCTTAGGTGGCATTTACTCTTTACTGCTGGGTCTGGTAGAATCGGAGGCATAGAAGGTAGTGGTACCGCTGGTGCCTCTGCTGTAAAGGGTCCCTTCACCAAGGCCTCGTCGGTCGGTGGGCTGCCATCTCGCACATAACTAGGAACCCTGGCAGGCTGCCTTCTTGGGGCCATCTAGAAAAGAAACAGGTGCACCACGGCCCAAAAATATACCTGGTGAGCTGACACAAAGTAATCACAAAGAAAACATTTAAATGGAAACACAAACGCAATCAGGTTTTTAGTGCACTATGTCATAAATCCAATATTAGGGTCCTGGTGTATGGATATGTCGGCCGCGACACCAACACTAGACTCTCTGGACATAAAACCACATCCAACACTCTTAACTCTATTGCTTCATAGAAAGGAAAGATCAGAGCCCTGAGTTCTGTGGTTGAACAGACTCCGTTGATACCAATTTGTCACGACCCATCCTCGGGGCCTGTGCCTTGACTACCCCAAGCCCGCCTTCCATAGGGCAGGGGCTGACATCTAGCACAAAATGTGTAAATCCTGATAAAAAGGTAATTCATTGCCTTTATATATGTAAACCACACAAAAAAGTATGCATGTGAAGTAAGCACTAAGTAAACTGAGTACAAAGTAAGTGCTGAAAAATAAATGGGTCAGTATAAAAACCCAACTGAAAGTACAGAACAACTAAAAGGGAAAAGTACAACAGAAGAAAAGTAAACGGAAACCACTGTGTTGTCCTCTAGAAATCCCACCTGAAGGGTGGGTATATATGGTCTCCTCGGCACTCTGGGTCCTTCCGTTCGCTCTGTGCATGCCTCACTAGGTAGTCCACCTCTATGTACCATCCAACTCCACAAGACTTCTCCACAATCAGTGTTGTCCGTTGTCTGCATCCACCATAATGTAGTGCGGGAAAGCACGCCGGGGTGCCACCGCCTCCAAGCAGCCAACTAGTGCCGGCCGCCGCCTCCGGCTTCCAGCACCGTCGGGGTCTTCCGTGGGCCACCAGAGTCATTCTAGTGGTTTGTTTTCGCTTCCGATTGTGCCTTCAGTCATCTCAAGATCCGTAATTCACTGCGAAGGCCCCAAATCGCCGTTGTGATCCCGTTTCGTCATCCCCAAACACCCCGCGCATTAAGAACAAAAAATAGAGGTGTTCCTAGATTTGTTCGTTAGTCCGTACCCACCTTATTAGTGGTTCAAATCATCACCCAACAATTGAAACGCCATGTTTGAGTGTATAAAACATGTATATGATGTTTATAAAAAATTCCCCCTACCTCGATGTTGTTTTCGTACGTCATCGATCCACAAAAGATGAGCGTTGCGGAAGAACAGTGTTGTTCCATCAACGATGGAGGAAGGGTCGCTTTCGTTGGGGATGCATGCTCCATGACGTCATGGTGCATCCGAGGAAGAATTTCATTGCGTTCTTCACTGAGGGTGTTCTTTGTTGAAGAGCAGTGTTCTTCGTCATTGAAGGATCTCCTCTGATTAATTCTCCAGAGCCCTTTCCCAAAGATATTCTCCAACAAATAGAAAAATAGGCTCTCCAATTAATAGAATTATTGAGCAATTCATATTAATTCCGAGTGGTGCCAAATAATTAAACGCTGACATTAAATTAATTGGTTGGCACGTTTAATGGGATGAGGGAGGTAGGAAGGCTCCATTATAATCAACAAGTGGAGTTGTCAACGTAATTAAACAAGGGGTATTAATGGGGAATTGTCAAAAGAAATAGTAGGGAATTAATGGGGAGTTGAAGGATGGCCTCTTGTGGGACCCACCTGAAAAATATCTACACATGGGAGGAAATAACCAACTCAAAATAAATTTTTTGCACCACCAAATATTAATTAAATTTAGGAATAAACCCCAAAAATTAACTTCCAACCCACATAAAATGCAACTGCGGTAAATGTCTCCTTAAGTAAATACTGGTGCTGCGAGTTAATCAGTGCCCTCAGATTTCAATTCTGAGCACCGGTTCAAAAGATAGAAAAACCTGATCATTCGTTTGTTAATGTACCCGAGCTAAACATCAGAAAACTATTTCGGGCACACTGGGCCTCGAAATCAGGTGTCGTCAGAAACTGTGTACTCGTAAAATTCCAAATAATATAAGAAAAAAACTTCCTTGAAATTTATGGGTCTTTACAATTAAAAATCAGTGAGTTAGGGGCTTCGACATTAGTGGTTAATGTGAATTAGAAATAGTGAGTCTAGTTCATTGGTTTCGATTGGTTGATGCATCGGTAGGTTGATGATTTAGTGGGTCGAGGTGTTAGTAGGTCGATGCATTGGTATGTCATTCTATCAGTGGATCAGCATCATTGGGTCACATCGATAGCTCAAATATTGGTATCTCTGCATTGGTGACTCATCTTCATTAGGTTTTGTTGGTATCTCACCCATAAATAGCCCAATGTTAGTGAATCACCCATCAATGACTCATTTAGATATTTCTAGTTTTATCACATTTTCCAATTTCACCTTTCTTACATTTTATTTGATGAAAACCGAGTTTAAATACTTTATTGGGAAATTTTAGTTGCATATTAATTAATATAATGTGTATCATTAATATCCTAAGACTTCATTGTCGTTGAGTTATTCTAATTACATAATCATGACCATGATCCAACGACTAATGGATTTTGAAACTGTTATTCCTTTAATATTGGACCTAGCTCATCAAAGCTTGGATCTTCACTTCCGATTATGTTTTTTCCTCCCTCTTGATTCAAATAGATACATCTACTCTACAGATGTCATACACTAGTGCAATATTCCCCTCCCGCTCAGTTTTCTTGGATTTCATTCCTGCAACTTGGATGATCCCATGTTCTTGACACAATGAGGAACCTCGATCCTTTGGTCATCAAAGTAGGGTTTCCATCTATTTCTCTTAAATTATTATTCATGAGGGGATGTGTGTAATAGTGTTTTTCATGTAATTAATGGATTAATACTTCATTAAAATGGGAAATAAAAAAATATTATCAAAATATAACAGGGGTTTATAAAAATAAGGGATGAGAGTGGTTTGACGTTTGTCGCTAGTTTTATCTGTTATCTTTGATTATTTTATGGGGTTTTGTTAATTTAATCCTTCTGAAAATTATGAAAATTGGTGGTATTTTATTATGCAATAGTAATATCTGATTTTACCATGAATCTTTATAAAAGGGAATAACATGAAAAATGTTAATCACATATACGTGGAAATATGAATTGGTTACCCATGGAACAAACATGTTCTGTGATCACCCATGTAATTATAATATGAAATTGAAGAACACTATTTTGAATCCTATGAATGTTTCAGTTATTTAATGGCAGTGGACGGGGCTTTGTGTATGGGGTGGTAAAAAGGACTTTTTGGTATCCCAAGATGAGTGACTGATTGATTTTGGAATGGATGGACATGTAGGTAGTGGGACTACCTTTTTGGTGTTGTGGCTGTCGAACGTCATTGGGTAGTGGGAATGTGGTGTGGTTATTAACTTTTTATATAGTGAGACAACATATTTAAAATGTTTATGTAACGGGGTTGTAGGTTTGGGTTGTGGGAGAAGTATTTTGTGGTATATCTTTAGAGAATGATAGTTGGAAGTGGTTGAATGGGGGTGTGTATTGAGACTGAAAATATGGTTTTGTGTTTTGGTTTGATGTAGTAGTTATTTGTATATTCCCAGCAGTGATGTAATAAATGAAAATGAATACCTTAATTAATAAATGAAAAGTGGATAAATGAATGGTGGTATGGTTATTATTTTGCAGTGGATGGTGTGTGATTGTGCATATATGGGTAGTAGAAAAGATCGTTCTGGTTTGACAGTTTGTTTTTTTGGGGACCCCTAAGATGGGATGAGTTTTTGAATACTTATATGTATAAATTTTATTTCATTATGATTTCAATAGGCACCCACCTATTTTGAGAACCATGTGTAGGACACCCCAATTTCATGGGGAGGGTGTCTGTCCCAACATCTCTGTGGGAGGGTGGATGGATGGTTTTTAACTTTATTACTCACACAATATTTTGATTATACTTCTCAAGTGTATCATGGAAGGATATAATGTATTGAGGCTTACCATAGTCCTAAATAATTCTTCTAGGTTAGTTGTGGGTGAGAGGTATAGGTGTTTGCGTTCCAGGGTTATTATCCCAAGTGTCTTCAGGATGAGGCCCCATTTGTTTTCGGGCGAGAGGCATGGTTGTTGTGGCCCAAATTTTTTTGGGAGAGATGTGTGGTGTGGATCAGGACTAGATGTGTGATGGTGGGTTTTGAGTGCATGACTATTTATGGGAAGAGTGGTAGCATCAAGATATTAGATGTTAGGAATGAACATTTAACCATTTGGAAAGTTGTGTAGTGTACCAAAATATCATTGTGCTATACTATTAAGTTACTTAACTTGAATTTTTTGGTTATTTTTTCTTATGGTAGATGGGTATGTTATTATTCCATGGTAGTTTCATTGAGGTTATACTATTTTCTCATTGGGACATTAGTATATTCCCCCACATGTCCATGGGTATCTCTAATTTCCCTACTGAGTATACTCATATGATCACCCTATGTATATAAAATTGTTTATTGGTTTCTAGGAGAACTTTACATCTGTGATGGACTTTACTAGATTGGGGGTAGGAATAGGTTTTGTTGCTGCATACTATCATTTATTTTGGAAATATACTTTTGACTTTTCTTGTACCTGGTACTGGTTTTACACGAACATGCATGTGAGTGTGGATTTAGGAATTAATTTTACTTTTAATATTTAGAGATTAGTGGATTTTGTCATCTTATCTCCAGATCATGTTTTATGAAAAAGTGTAATTCCTTCCATATTGTGTGAGATTTTATACCTTTGGTACTAATAACCACTGTAGGGCCTATGAGAAGGCGAGACTTGGTGGGTCATTATCAATACATCAACATGAATAAGGCAGGGTTTGACACTTTGTTATCCATTAAATCATCTTGACGAAGGTGGGTCATGACAAAAGGATATCTGAGGTTGGTTCTAGTTATGATTGAGGGAAATGATATAGTTCAATGTTATTCATGGTGAGGATTGCATGGGATTGCTTTGAAATAGAGTTAGAAAATCATGGTATGTGAAATATGTAAGGGAAGACCGTCTAGGAAACGGGATTTCAGGAACCCTATGTTCCAAGGTAAGGACATTGAGTCTACCAAATGAAGTAACTGTAAGATGGAGACACTAGGAATGGTACATAGATCATAATGAATTTTGTTCTTTCGGGTCATTTGTGGTTTGGGAATTTATATAAATAATGATTTAAAATAAATTAAAGTAAAAAATCAATACTTCTATGGATTATAAGTTCCTTTTTTACCTTTCTAGTTATGGATCTTTGACATCTCCCACGTGCGGTACGAGTAGTTGGGGCCCCGAATGCTAATTGGTTGATCAGAAAAGGGTTGATAGAGAGGAAGAAAACGACTTTTGAAAGAAGACCATTTCGGATTTTTAGTAGTAGAACATATAGATCTACGAAGAATTTTTTTTAGAAATAGTGTATAAGGGTAGAATGAGGTTATTACAATCATCTTTACCACGAATTGGGCTCCAAGAGAGTAATATGGTCCATTTGCAGTCAACCAGATTAGGGGAGAAGATCATCAATAATGGAAACTATACATTGGTGAAAGGAAGTAGACTTCTGTTATGTCGTATGAATTCAAAAATGAGTATTGGGTGGAGTTTCATTCCTCGGAAAAGAAGGTTAAGAAGATATAGGAGATACTGTCACTCCAGCAGGGGAGTATCCCGTTATAGGAATTGGGGATCAAAATCATGGATCTCATTAAATTTTTTCTAGATCTTTTTTTAGATGGAGAGTCCCGAGAAAGACGTATAGGGGAGGAACACCGACCTTCTCTTCGATATGCTATTACTCC
The DNA here is from genome assembly GCA_963277665.1 of Viscum album. NCBI lineage: Eukaryota > Viridiplantae > Streptophyta > Magnoliopsida > Santalales > Viscaceae > Viscum > Viscum album. The sequence goes on along the minus strand of OY728127.1, from coordinate 1,204,384,998 downwards.
CATCACTCTGTCGATATACATATAGGTTTATAAGAAGGATGAGGTAGTGGAATGGATGAAATATCTAGTAGGTGTTCTGTGATAGGGGAGCTAGTCAAGTTCATCGATAATAAATTCATTCACCAATAGGTCTATAGTATCAGGGCCTTCCAAGTCTCAGCCAGTAAGGAGTAGGCCTCAGTTGTTCTATTTCCGATCTAATTGTCCCAAATATTTTCTCAAGGGCCTAGTAAAAAAGTTCTTTGTCTATGTAGGCTAGGGAAATATTTCGAACATGTACCCAGGTGGATCATACTATGGTGTGGGTGGACAGGTCCAGTGCCAACCTCAGCAGCACTAGCGGAAATCCAGGCCATTCCAATAGTATGGGTAAGGGGCTCCCACTCCATTGAGGGTAGATGATTCTCAAGGAGTCCATCCTCATGGTGCTTCATTGGGTCCCCGAACATGGTGTGTTTAGGGAGGAAGTTGTAATTAGTGAGGTAGAGAAGCTTTGTGTGGGTAGTTTCACATCACCTAGGTAGTAACTCTAGCAAGGCTGGAGGATGTTTGAATGATGATTAATCAATTTAGTACTCTTATGTGATATTTATTTTAATTTGGTTCTTATAACACCTTCATTTCACCTAGTCTATCCCATTCATTCTGAATTGATGTGGAGACACCTTCAATGCCCTTGGTGTTGAGTACGTCCATCAGAGGTCAGACCAATCTGGTTGATGTGTGTTGGGAGGTAGACTGATGCTGGGACACCATCAGTCCCATGAAGATCTTTTATTGCTAAAAATGTTGCCATATGAGGTCATCCTAGGGTTTGAATGGTAGATTTATAGGAATGAAATTATAAAATTCATATGGAGGGGAGTTATGTTTTCAAATATGGATAGTCAACACGTGGTGTTCGTTCTCAGGCGATGTTGTCAGGTGGGTAGTCGGTGAGTGGATATATTCATTCCTCGTCATCCAAATTGCTAGTGGAATTAGAAAATGCAGAGATGGTGGAGGGTCCATGGGGTTTTAGGGAGATCTCAAATGTCATCCTAGACACTCTTGTGAATATACCACCTCAACGTGATGTCGACTTTGAGATAGATTTCCAACATGATGCCTATCCCATTTTAATTGATCACAATCAGATGGAGCCCACTATGTTATGTGAGATGTGAATTCATGTTAATGTCCTGATGATGAATGGTTTTATCCAGCCTTGTGTGTCTCTATGGGGTGCTCCAGTCTTCTTCGTGAAGAACAAAGATAGTGGTCTAAGACTATGCATAGACTAACGAATACTGAATCAATTGAAGGCCAAGAACCGTTACCCAATTTTTATGATCTACGATCTTTTCAACTTATTAATGGGAGGAGGTAGGTTGTCTATAATGAACCAATGTTTTGGATATCACCATTTGATGGTGAAGGAGGGTGACATCTGGAATATTTTTTCTAGATGTAGGAATGGGAACTTCGAGATCATGGTCATGTCCTTATATGTTACGAATGAACCAACTATGCTCATTGGGCTCAAAAACTCAATTTTCGGTGAGTTCCTATACTGGGTTGTCATCTTGTTCATCGATGACATCCTGATCTACTCATGGTCAGAGGAGGAGCATGTCGAGAATCTATGTACTACTTTGGGGACCCCTAGACCCCACCACCTCTGTGGGAAGTTGTCTATGTGCATGTTCTGGACGTGAGAGGTACACTTCCTTAGACATATGGTTTCTCGATAGGGGATAACAGTGGACCTGTCAATGGTTGAAGTAGTTTGTTTCAAAAAACCTAATAATGTGGAAGAGGATCACAGTTTCATTGGTCTGGTAGGATATTAATAGACATTAATTCCTTCCTTTTCATGAGTTGTAGTTCCATTGATAACTTTAACTAAAATTGACAAGATCTTCTTGTGGAGTGAGCAGGGTCAAGAATCATTCAGATAATTGAAGAAGAAGCTGGTCAGTTCCCCATTTCATAGGTTGATGTGGAATGGAGGATGTTTGAGATGTTCCATTACACTTCTAGCTTAGGGTTTTTGTGTGTTCTGATACAGCAGTGGGAAGTGATCTCTTATGGGTCTTGGATGTTACGTATGTACAGAAATAACTATTCCTCCAATGATTTAGATTTTTTGTGGTCGTTTTCACACTAATGTTGTTATGGAATTATATCATTAGGGAGCTCTTTGTGATATAAATGTATCACATGAGAAAGAGGTATATCTTATCCCAGTAGAAATTGAACTTGCGATAGTGAAGTTGGATGGAGTTTCCCCAAGACTACGACAAAAAGATCAATTAAAACACATGAAAATGGAACCTAGGGTTTGATGCCATGAGATGGATTTCAAAGAAGGGAGTTGTTCGAGAATCCGTATATCCATGAAAGGTGATAGAGGATATACCCACATAGCATCTGAATGCATGAGTGGGTGGAAGAAGAGGCAGTCTTTGTTAGATTATAGTGCAATATACCTTACTATGGAGGGTGGAACAGTCTTAGGTGGGAGACTCAGAGGCTTTAGAGATGCATGATCGTGTTTTTAGGGGGATACTAGGGAATGATAGTTTCAGAATAGTTAGGAGTAGATGTTTTTCTATGGAATGATGATTTTCTTAGTGGAAATGCGGGAGGTTGTTCTCAGTGAGTGTTGTATCTCACCCCTGGAGGTGAATCCATGAGTTTACAAATGTTCCACGGATTCTGGGAACAACTTTGGCAGCTTGGGGTCAAACTTGTAGTGGAATGGTGTATGGAAATGTACCTACCTTTTAAGATGGTGAATTCTATGCATCATGTAATCGGTGGTCTATTTCTGCCCTTAGACATTACTGAGTAGATGTGGGATGAAATATTGAAGGATTTCATCATTGGATTACATAGGATTCAGGGAGGATTCCATGATATTTGGGTAGTAGTGGACCATTTGAAAAATTAGGAACACCGCCTAGTAATTAAGGAGTTGGGTGAAGAAGATTACTTAGAAAGGAGTTATGTTTATGAGGTGGTGCAGCTGCATGGAGTTCCATGAACCATTCTCTCAGATTGGGATACACATTTTATGTCACGAGTCTGGAGGGGATTTCAGCATGCCTTTATCACCCAGTTACACATTAGCACAATTTTCCACCCATAGACAGATGGAATGACAAAGAGAACCATCCAGACATTTGAAAAAAATGCTATAGGAGTGTGTCTTGTACATCAGAGGATCATGAGTACTACACTTTTCCCTGGTATCATTTTCTTACAATAAAAGCTATCACTCTACCACTAGCATGGAACCATTCAAGGATTTGTACAGAAGGCTTTTCCATTCAAGAGTATGTTGGACAGAGGTTGGGGATGCATCCCTTATTGGACTAGATATAGTGAAAAGCATGAAAGAGAAGGATCTGCTAGTGCATGTGAGCATGAAGGAGGCTCTGGATAGGCAGAAGTCATATACCGATCATAGGAGTAGGATATTGGAGTTTTTGGTTGGGGAATATATGTTCTTAATGGCTTCCCATTGGCATGGGAAGTGGAGGTTTAGTAAGGGAATAAAGCTATGTCCAAGGTTCATCGGTCATTTTGACATGTTGGGAAGTGTTGGGGAGGTGTCATATTAGCTGGAATTGTTACCAAAGTTAGAGAGGATCCATGACGTCTTCCATGCATCTCAACTCCATCAGTATCTACACGATTACTCCTATTTCATTGACATGGGAGAGTGGGATATGAAGGATGATGTGACGTTCATGGATTGACTAGTATGAATCAATGATCTTAAGGAGAAGGTGCTATGTGTATGGACCATCCATTTTGTTCACATATAATGGAGGCATGGCGGCATTAAGGAGAATACATGGGTGCGTGAGGCATATATGTGTGCATAGTACCCAGATATATTCAGAGTATTTTATTTTATGTTTTTTCGTCGTGCATTGCTTATGATGTAATTATTGATGTTATTTTAATTGAATTGTGTTGATTCTTTATTCTCTGAATTCATGTGAATATTCCATATTACATGGAGGGGAGGACCTAATTCCTTATCAAGAGGCATTAATTTTAATGTGATTAAGACCATGTGGGAGAGTTAATTCCACCCAAAAAAGATAGTATCAAAAAATGGAAGAAGGGGCTCCCAAATCCATGTGTCATGATATCATATCCTTTGGTGTTTTTCTGTATAAGTACCTGACCATAAACATTACATATTAATGAATTATGTTAAGAATTCACATTGAGGATCTTTTCATGTTTAATGTTTTATAGAATTAGGCCATAACTATTACATAAAAACATTAATATTTCATGTTGACAGTAATATCCAATATTCATTTTTTCATAAAATATTAATTCTTAAAAAGTAACATTTCCAGTTCCATGTTTTAGACATTATGACTTTTCTTTGATCGCATCTTGGTCCCTATTCCACATCATGTCAACTGAAAAACATTTCAAAAACTTGGTATGAGAAAAAATCTTAGTAATGGATAAAAAAGAAGTAAATCAGTTAGACTCACAACACAACATGTAAACCATGAATAATTTATCATAATTAATACTTTTCACCTTAATGAAGTAGTAAATACTATTCACTAAATAAAAGATCATTAGTAACCCTTTTATTACAAAAAATATTACCCTAAAACCCATATAAAGAACACATAACATATAAAGGTAAAATGGTACATAAACATACTTAAATGGAATAATCATACGGTCAACTTCCACACATATCACTAAATGGAATAGTTATATGATTGACTTCCATACCTAATGAATTGGAGGTGATAATGTAACCACCTGATCTGGTTTATCACGACACCACCAGTCATTTGTTTTATCATATAACCACACGTCAAATGTCCAAATACCATTATAAAATCAGAAAACATGAAATATTATAAATATAAATAGTTCACTAATAACATTTCCACATTTCAATTACAATATATCATTTCCTGATATTGACAAAATCAATGCTTAATCAAACTATTTTCAAAACCATTTAAAACATTTAATAAATTTATTTTTCAATATAAGTGTCCCATTTCACTTTGAAGCTTTTAAAACAATTAATATTTTAAATCATTAATGTCCATATAAATAAATAAAAAAACCATTCTGAAAACATGGACATTAATGAGAAATATTTAGAAGAATAATTCTTTAAAAAAATATTTTTGTTAAATAGTTCATAACCAAAAGAGATATGAATGAATATAAATATTTGATGAATAAAAATAAACTAAAACGTACTAATATCATGAGAATAAATGGATTAATGTTATAATATTCCAAAGGATAGTATATACAACATATAAAATTGAATTGGTGCATAAACAAATGATGTCTCAATGGAAAGTAATTTGAGACAAAATCCCTTATAAAGATGGTATCCTTAGATTATGGAAAAGTAAATTACATAATTATGTGTAAAAAATATAAATACACACAATGTGATTGGATATTTTGTGTAAATAAATCAGAGGACATTCACAAATTTTATTTTTAAGGCAAAACCAATGACTTGGTTGTTTAACTCATTGAATGGAAAATGAGTTAAAATTACTCTTATCAAGTTCATATCGGTGACATGAGAATTTATCAATGGGGTGATTATGTGTATCAAAATTATATCAACACCAAGGGTAGTGTAAATTACAGCATAGACAAACAAATAGTGATTCCAAACATAATCATAGCATGACATAATTATGAATTAGAATATTGACCCAAGGAATGAAATTTGGGTTAAAAAGTTCCCTTACTGATTTGGTAACTTACGAAACATACACCACATGAAAGAATGACCATTCAATGAAGAATTAAATTACCATAAATGAATGTATATTATAGGATTAGATATCATGGATAGTACATAGACCACATAGAGGAAATAGTGAAAAATATAACATAAATCTCACGAGAATAAAAGTGATATAAGAAATCCCTTACCACATAGTAATCATTCGAGTCGTATGAAAAAAAGTTAATAACAAAAAAAAATGAATCACATAATACCATGAATATACATAGAGTATTGATGATATATATTTGAAATGTCAGTACACAATACACTACACGAAATAAGTAAGTTGCGAACAATGGAAATCTCACAGAATTAAAAGTGAGATAAGAAACCCCTTACCTCATGTCCAACGTGACTTGTTTGTTCCTTGTTCATCCTAAATAATAAAAATAAGTTAATTAATAATTGTTAACAACCTTTTACATGTTTATTATTCCTTTTATATCACATATTACCTTGTTATTAACATTATGTAATCATTTATGTTAATAATGGTCATTTTGTCTATATTTGGTATTTGAGTCCAAAATGGACATCTTATAATTACAAGTTGTTCATGTGGTCAAAAGTTCATTATACACATAATGAAATTCATGATTTAGATATCATATATATATCATATATATCCAGTATATACATGTATTTATAATTGTTAATGACATTTAGAGATAAGCAGTGACATGAACCATTAATGGAGATGGTAGGCCGTACGTACATATAAACGCTACTTCCATTTCTATTTCATATTGTAATGGAATGGAAATTAAATTATACACAAGTATATTATAATTCAAGTATAATATCATATATAATTTCATTAACTCATCATTTAATACGTTACACATAAGTCATGAACAAGTCATCTCACTTTGAGCGGGTGGTAGTCACCATTTCCTCAAATGAGATTATCGTATTTACACAAAATGGAAACTGTAATGTTATTCTATAAATGAAAAATACAGAAGCATAGAAACAATAAAAATATAATATATATCATATATAAAAAATGTGCCATTATATTGCCCACCATGAGAGGCAGTTGGAGAAATTTGAACCATCATCGTTAAGTGAGGAAGTAGTTTGTCGTCCACAGAAACATTATGTTCTTTACACATTAGGCAGAGGTGTGTGTAATTGTAGTTCGAATCCCTCCCATAAAATCAACCGAGTATATTGAGTATTCTTTTTTTTATAAAATAAGGAAATAAAAAGAGTTTATGGTGTTGGATAATTAAAGTCAAACAAAATAAAACAAAAGAATTTAAGAGAAACAGTTACCTTTAATTCCGGTTACTCCCTATGGTTTGAAAGAAAATGTATTCATTAAGTGATTTAGGCCTATGGTACGGAATATAAGAGGAACAGAGGGATCATGAAAGCTTATTTGGGCAGGGGTTGGAAGAGACACTGGGTTTGAGAGGTGTGAGGAAGGGATAGAAGTTAGGGTTTTTATAAGTGGGAGGAGGGATTCTTTTGGAATGTGTAAAAATATTATTTTATTATATAAGGATTTTTGGTTTCTAATGGTCCAAAACTCATTAAGGTAGAATATATGATGAATTAAGGTCTAAATAAATTCATTGAATAATAATTGGATAGGTTATGGATGTTATATTAATATTTTTAATATTATTTATTTACATCTTTTATTAATGAGGTAAATAATGCATAATTTTTGTGTCATAAATAATTTTATTTATTTTTTGTCTAAAAATTATAAAAAACTACCATGATGTAGGAAATATTTTTTGCATTCCAATGAATATTTATATTCTAAATGATAACTTAGATAACCCCATTTAAAATTACATTACAAAAAGTTATTTCTTTGTGTCATTTTTGTCTTTACTTTAAATTAATTAATCTAATGTGCTATTATCACTCCCAAGTGGCTGCATGGTGTCACCAAATCAATCCACGGATTCCAATGGTCAGCCATGACATATCCAAAAAGGTTAGGACAAGTGTGAAGGTAATTTTGTATTATTATAATATTCTTTTTACCATGAATTACTATATTTACCTTTAACGATGGAAAATAAAAGTCAAAAGTTACTATTCACCAAAAAATTATTTTCATCTTATTGAATCACATTTTAACTATTAATAACAACAATGTATGTTGGATTTTAGAAATTAAATTCACAAAAGTGGTAATATTTTATTTAAATGAAAAAGTCAGTTTTTTAACTACTACATAGTGGTTTCACTATTCATCAAAAATTGATGTTTTCCAGAAAAATATCAAAACATCAGCCAAAGCTATATTTGTTATTTTGAATTATAAAATATTGTATATTTTACAATATTCAATGTAGAGAAGGTTCATTATTTAATTTAAAATTAATTTCTGTTGTCAAAACAAATAGTGTGTTTAAGAAACAGTATATATCAAAAGATTGACACTTGTTTATGCCCAATTTCAAAGTGAAATTTCTTCCAATGACTAGAATTGGATTAAATCGTTAAAAAATAATATAATTTAACATTAAAACCATTTAAAACTATAATCTATCCGTATAATAATGTTATATTAAAAGGCAGTTTTATATTAAAATACAATATTTTTCACTATTCATTAAAAAAATGAATTATATCAGAATAATTTAAAAAAATTACTCAAAAAAAATTTTAGTGTCCCTATTATAATGAAGAACGTCATTTTTTCAAATATAATATATAATAGTTACCAAAACATGATTTAAAGAGGGTTCTCCAACAAAAGGCGATAAATCAATATTTTTAAGAATATTAGAGTATTTATGTTTAAAATATCATTCTTTCTTATTTTAAGCCTCTAAATTTTATTAGATAAATATAAAAAACATTTAACAATCATGTATAATCATATTATAGTTATTTCTATTAATTCCCTCCACTATATTGGCTAGGAGTTAACTACCATTTAAAATAATAATATTATATTGTTAGTATGCAGCATAAGATTTCAAAGAAACTCATTGTTGTCTATCTAGTAGGCCATTGAACCTAGAATCCCCATTAAAATAAAATTATTAATTAATATAAATTATTAATAAATTTGAATATTTCATATTCTTTATTCACCTGGGATGTTACATTCTTCCCCCGTTGGGTAATTTTGTCCCCACACTTTTAAAATTAGGCTTCGAAACATCATTGAAAGTCCCACATCGAAAAAGTAAATAAAACTATCAAATTAAAAGAAGGAAAGATATATAAAAAGGTCTCCTGAGTCAATAGATACTATGATTCCATGAATACATTGATATGGAAGAGAAACTAACTCTCTTAAATTAATTGAAAGTGAAAGTGAACTTGATCACAGAATGTTAACCACCACAATACCATAAATTTGTGGTTGGGTTAAAGTCTGATGATAAATGAGAGCATAGAAATTTTATTACTTCCAGATAATTTTCATATAGTTGATGAATTTTATTTATAACTAGACTATTATCGTAAGGAAATATACTTACTTTTCATGTAGATTTTCATCCTTTAATAAAATTCTACCATAAACACATATTTTCTTCAAACAGTAATTATTAAAGATGACTTGGTCACACATGATGTGCTAGAATAATCTTCTAGAGTATCACATAATCTAAAAAAGATGAACAATATATTTCCCCTATCTTTAGACATCAACCAAAATATAAATTGGTTTGTAGAAGATCAGATAATCCCCAAAAAGTATAATCATTTTCAAAATGAAAAACTACTCTTAATCTCCAAAATTTTTCAGACAATACCCAAAGTTCAACAATGACCATTCAATAAACAACTATCCATAAAATTATTCAATGTAATAAAAACTAAAATTGAATCCCAAATCTCAGAAGGATTTAATCACATAGTCTTCCAAGATAAATCTGAACATTTTTCTCCAAATAACATCACTTACTCTTAAAATCTCATATTGAAAATTAATTAACATAATAACATATTCTCCGTGATAGGTTAATCATTTCCATATATAACCCAAAATCAACTTATTCTTGATTCATAAAATTATCTAACTAAAAATAATAGTAATACTAAATAGGGAGTTCACATAGTCCAGTGGTAGGTGATAAATCCTAGTCACACATTTATTGTGGGTTTGATTCCCGCAGCTTTTTCCGATGCAACGGATTGTCACACGATCAACATGTTTTCTTTTTTCAAAAAATTTATAAATTTATAACATTCCCAAAATGAGATAAATTCATCCAAAATAATAATAACATATTTGATCCACATAAATTATATAACAACGTTCATTTTGCATCCCAAAATTTATTAATCTCTAATTGCATCATATTCAAGTATCATATACACACAATTGGTTCTTTATAACAATATCCACAAATGAAAATATAAAAATTCCTTGAATAAAATTAAAAAATATCAAACATCAGGGTTATACATAATATAAAAATTCTTCTATTGTAATACCCTCATCAAAAGGTCCTTAATACATTTTATCATTTCACCATCCTAAAATCTAACATAACTCTTGAATCCATTATATATTTACTTCATACTCATTCAACACTGATCATTATCCATTAACCATTTCTTTCCCACTTTTTCTTAAATACTTTATTCCTAGAGACAAAATGATGAATCATATCCTATGATTCAATATTATTAAAACATATATTAATAAATAATCCATACCCTTCATTGGTCATTGTTAGTTTATTCATCCTCAATTTGAATGGAATTATGTGTTGATAATGAAATATTTGTATGATCCTAGTGATACCATTCCCAAAACATCTTTGTAGGACATGTGTTTCTATAATGACCAGGCAAACCACATTTAAAACATTTAATCGATCCATCAAAATGAACTTCATCCCCCTTCCTAGTGTCAACATGATGCTTCCTTTTTCCATGGCAGGTACTTGATTTATGACCTTCACTTCCACATCTATAGCATCTTCTCGTCCCTTTGAAAACTTTTCCTATGTGTTTCTTTCCACATTCTTGACACATTGGTTTTTGAATATACTTACATTTATGATTAGTACCGGAACTTCCATGGGTATTTGGTTTCTCGCATATACTAAGCCTTATAGAAATCTTCAAGGTTCAGGTGGTTAACCATGACTCCAGATAGTTGGTTGAGAATAAACACAATATGTCTCATTTAAAGTCACATTTCATTCAATTTCTCATCCCGGAAACCGTCACAGATTTCTTCACATACATTGTTACTTTATTTCCTTCTTGATCCATCCATTGACTAAAACCAAAAAGGCTAGTGTGAATATATCTGTAAAATCATCATATATTATCTTATGAGTATGGTAAACACTAAAACATACTTTTTCATGTTATCTTAAACACATTTGATTTCTTTAAAAAAACAAGGACTCTTTCCAATATGCTAAACATTATGGTTATGTCACTTATGATTAAACAACTCCCCAACCAAATATGTAATCTAAACTGACCTTTGATACCAAATATTAGGACCCAACCTTAAGCAATATATAATCGTTAATTATTTTCAAAACTTCACATTAAGGATCTTTTTAGGTTTAGAGTTTTAGATAATTAGGCCAGAACTATTACATAACAACATGAATATTACAAGTAGACACTACTATCCAGTATCCATTGTTCATAAAATAAAAAATCGTAAAAAGAAACATGTCAAGTTCCATGTTTTAGTCATCATGACTTTTCCATGATCAAATTATTCTCCCTATTCCAGTTCATGTCCTGTGAAAAACATTTCAAAAACATGGGATGAGAAAAAATCTAAGTAAGGGTTACACAAAGAAGGAAATCTATTAGTTTTACAAAACATCATGTAAACCATGAATACTTTATCATAAGTAATAATTTTCACCTTTATTATGTAGTAAATACTCTTACCTGAATAAAAGACCATTTCTTACCTTTTTGTAACCAAAAGTTTACCATAAAACCCATATAAAGAACTCATAAAATATAATGGTAACATGGGACGTAAACATACTTAAATGGAATAACCATACCGTGGACTTCCACAAATATCACTATATGCAATAGTCATATGGCCGACTTCCATTCCCAATGCATTGGATGTTATAATGTAACCACCTGTCTTGGTTTATCATGGAACCACCCGTCATTTGGTTTATCATGCAACCACCCATCAAATTGAAAAGTACCATTATAAAATCATAACACATAAAATATTATATATATAAACATTTCACTAATAACATTTCCACATTGTAATTACAATATATCATTTCCTGATTTTGACATAATCAATTCTTAATAAAACAATTTTCAGAACCTTTTAAAACATTTAATAAATAGATTTTTGAATCAAAGTGTCCCATAACACATTGAATAATTTAAAGGAATTAAAATTCTAAATAATTAGTGTTCATATACATAAATATAAAAAACCATTTTAAAAACATCGACATTGATGAGAAATATTTAGAAGAATAAATATAAAAGCAATATTTTATTTATCAAGTTCTTAACCAAAAGTTATAGGCTTGTATATAAATAGTTAAGGAATAAAAATAAACCAAAACATTATTATATCATGAGAATAAAGGGATCCATGATATTATATTCCAAAGGATAGTACATACACCATATAAAATTGAATTGGTTTATAACAACAATGGATCCATAATGGAATGTAATTTGAGAAGAAATCACTTATAATGATTGTATCCTTATATTAAAGATAAATTGATTAAATAATTATGTGTGAAAAAATAATACACTCAATATGATTGGATATTCTATATAAATCAGTCAGAGGACATTCACACATGTTCTTTTAAAGACAAAACCAATGACTTGGATGTTTAACTCAATGAATGGAAATTCAGTTAAAATTACTCTTATCAAGTTCATATCGAATACTTGAGAATTTATCAATGGAGTAATTATGTGTATCAAAAGTAAATACACAAAAGGGGAGTGTAAATTACAACATAAATAAATAAACATTGATTTGACACATAATCATAGCATGCCATAATTATTAATTTGATGATTAACCCAAGGAATGAAATTTGGGTTAAAAAGTTCCCTTATCGATTTTGTAGCATACAAAACATACACCACATGAAAAAAGGATCATTAAATGATGATGTAAATACCCATAAATAAATTTATATTACACAAATTTTACAAATCATGGGTATTAAGTACACCACACAATGGAAATGGTGACAAATATAGCATAAATCTCATGGGAATAAATGTGAGATAAGAAATCCCTTACCACATTGTAATCAATCGAGTCAAATGACCAAATGTTAATATCCAACAATTGAATCAAAAAATTACATAAATATTCAGGGAATCATGATAATATATATACATATCAAATGTTAGTACACAATACAACACATGCAATAAATAAGTGGCGAACAATAGAAATCTCACAAAATTAAAAATGAGATAAGAAACCCCTTACCTCATGTCCGACTTGAATTGTTTGTTCCATGTTCTTCATGAATAATAATCTTAAGATAATTCATACAAGACTAAGAACCTTTTTAATTTTTTTATTCCTTTTATATCACTTATTACCATGTTATAATCATTATGTATTCATTTATGTTAATAATTGTCGTTTTGATGATATTTGTTATTTGAGTAAAAATGGGATTCTTATAATTACAAGTTGTTCATGTGGTCAGAAATTAATTATATCCAGAATGATATTAATGATTTAGATATCATATATATATAGTATATAAATGTATTTATAATAGTTCATAAAATTTGGAGATAAGAAATGAAATGCACCATTCAGGGAGATGGTAAGTTGTATGTATGCATGAAAGCTAATTCCATTTGAATTTTGTATTACAATGGAATGGAAATATAATGATAAGAAATTATATTATAATTCCATTATAATATCATATAAAATTTATTTAACTCTACCATTTATATGTTCCACATAAGGCATGAACAAATCATATCACTTTAAGGGGGCGGTAGTCCGCACTTCCTCAAATGAGATTATCGTATTTACCCACTATGGAAAACATAATGGAATAATATAAATGAAATATAAAGAAGAATTGAAACAATATAAATAATATATATATATATAATATAAATACAATTCCATTATAATGGCCTCTATGAAAGGTCGATAAATATATTTGAACAATCATCGTTTCGTGATGCAGTAGTTCGCCGTCTACATAAACTATATGTTCTTTACCCATTAAGTGGGGGGTAGGTGTAAGTGTAGTTCAAATAATTGTCATAAAAACATCCTAGTATATTTAAGATACTGGTTTTGTTATAAAATAATTAAATAAAAAGAGTTTAGGGGGGTGGAGAAGAAAAATAAAAAAATAAAACAAAAGAGTTTTAGAGAAACTGTTACGTTTAATTTAGGTAAATCCCTTTGGATTGAACCAAAAGGACTTCATGAAGTGCCTTCTACCTTAGGTAAATATTTTAGGAGTAATAGATGGATCATGAGAGCTTATTTTTGAAGGGTTTGGATGAGCCAAATCACATTAGAGGTGTGATGAAGGGTTAGAAATGATTGCTTTTTATAAGGGGGAGGGATTCTTTATGAAAGTGTGATAATATTATTTTATTATACCATTAATTTCGGTTTATAAATGTCCAAAACACATTAAGGTAAAATAAATGATGACTTATGGTCGAAATAAATTCATCTAATAACAATTGGATAGGTTTTGGATGTTATTTTAATATTTATAATCATATTTATTTAAAAAATTTATTAATGAGGTATATACTGCATCATTATTGTGTCATAAATAATTATATTTATTTGATGTCTTAAAATTAATAAAAAATACCATGATGTAGGAAATAATTTTAGTTTACCAATGAATATTTATATTTTAAATGATAACTTATAAAACCCCATGTAAAAATTACTTTACTAAAAGATATTTGTTTGTGTCATTTTTTTCTTTACATGAAATTAATTAATCTAAAGTGTCATTATATCTCCCAAGTGGCTCCATGGGGTCCCAAAAGTGACCCAAGGATGTCCATGGTCAGAAATCACTCATCCAATAAGGTTATGACAAGTGTTAAGGTAATTTTGTATTATTATAATATTCTTTTTTCATTGAATTACCCAATTTATTAACCATGGTAAATAAAAGTCAAATGTTACTATTCACTGAAAAATTATTTTAATCTTATTGAATCACATTTTACTTACTAATAACAACCATTTTTGTCAGATTTTTGAAATTAGATTTACAAAAGCAGTAAAATTTCATTAAAATGAAAAAGTTATTTTTTAACTATTACTTAGTGGTTTCACTATTCATCAAAAATTGATGTTTTTCAGAAAAATATCAAA
This sequence comes from Viscum album, assembly GCA_963277665.1. Taxonomy (NCBI): domain Eukaryota; kingdom Viridiplantae; phylum Streptophyta; class Magnoliopsida; order Santalales; family Viscaceae; genus Viscum; species Viscum album. The sequence continues at coordinate 1,204,369,891 of OY728127.1, read as the reverse complement.
AATTCAGCCAAAGATGTATTTGGTATTTAGAATTCAAAAATTATGTCTATTTTTCAAAATTAAAAATAGAGGTTGAATTAATTAATTTAACATTAATTCCTATTTTCAAAACAAATATCGTGTTTTTAAAAAACAATATCTATCAAAATATTGACACATGTTTATGCCCAATTTCAATGTGAAAATTCTCCAAGTGAAAAAATTGGATTAAATGGTAAAATTATAATGTAATTAATATTTAAAACCATATAAAAATTTAATCTATCTATATAAATAAGTTGGATTAAAATGCAGTTTTGAATAGAAATATTGTATATTTCACTATTCATAACAAAAATGAATTTTATTAAAAAAAAATTTACCAATGTAATTTTTGATTTCCCAATTCAAAATAAGAATATTATTTTGTAAAAGAGAACATATAAAAGTGTCCAAAACTATATTTAATGAGGGTTCGCCATCAAAAGGCGTTAAATCGACCTTTTTATCAATATTTGAGCATTTATGCATAAAATCAGAATTTTATTATATTAAGCCACTAAAATTTATTATATAAATGTAAAAAACATTTAATAAACTTGTATAATCATATTTTAGTTAGTTCTGTTCATTCCTACCACTATCACAAGTAGGCGTCAAGTACAATTTAAAATAATATTATTATAATGTTACTGTGCAACATAAGAATTCAAAGAAACCCATTGTTTTGTATCTGGTACGCCATAGATCATATCATCCCCTTTAGAGTGAAATTAATTATTAATTTAAAAAAATTAATAAATATTAAAATTTCATACTCTTTTTTTTACCTGGGATGTTACAGTGTGGTTGTTTGGGGAAGTGGGAACTTAGTTCTTCCACATTTGTTCATGAGATATATGTCAAAGAGGTGTCCCAAGGATGTAATGGGTTTCACTCCAGCATTAATATAACACATCTTGTTTTCTCTTAAGATGTATCATTATGGTTATTTGTTTGAATCCAATTTCTTCTAAGTTAGTTTTTAATTATCCAGGATGATAAAAGATTTTGAGATCGGATGTAATAACATGGATTTCCCTTAGTCCTTTCCTTATTTGAAAAACCGATGTTTGGCGCGTGTGTGGGGGGGGGATGTCCATGAATAATTCTAAGAGATATCCAAAAATCATTTTTGAACCATGGGCGTGGGCATATCAGTGCAATAGTGAGTTAGGGGTGTCATCCTCGGTGAGTCAGGGGAATAAACATTATTGAGTCAGGGGTATCAGCATTAGTGAGTCAAGGGCGTCGACATAGGTGATTTGGGGTTGTTGGTGTATGTAGGTCAAGGATAAGGCAATTCTAGTTATCGATAGATCAAGGTGTTGGTTGGTGGTTGCATTGATGGATCCCCATCAATGGGTTGAATAGGTAGATATCCCAAATGTAGCTCTACGTCTGTGGCTTAGTGTAAGTAGGTCACATCGGCAACTTACTCGTTGAGAGATCAACATCGGTGACTCACCCAATGGTGGCTCATTAATATATTTTACCAATTTTCCCTAGATTCCTGGTTTCTTCCTAATTATGTTCAATTTGAAATAATCCGAGTTTAAAGCCTTTCATCGGCATTTATAAGATCATTTTAAAGGATATTATGAATATATTTCATATCATAACAGTCCAAAGGCTTTGAGATATTCAAACTGCGTAATCATGACCATAATCCCATGATTAATGGATTTTGAATCCATTCTTCCTTTAATATTGGATCTTGAACTTCAATAATGGGATCTTCACTTCCATATATTTATTTTTTTCCCTCTTGGTGGTCCTATATACAAACGCTCTCCTGAGTCATGTGCCTTTGAAATATCCCCTTACCACTCAATTTTCATGTAGTTAGTTCAACCTACTCGTGTGATACCCAATTCTTAGAGTAGGGAGGATCTTATATCCTTTGTTCATCTGAGTGGGGATTACATATGACCATTCTAAATTTTGAAGCATTAGGGGTGGGTGTACTAATGATTATTTGTGAAGAAAAGATGAATAATTCTCTAAAACAAGAAATTAATAAATATGAAAAAAATATAAAAGGGGTTTATAAAATATTAGGTTGAGAGTGGATTGATGTGGGTAACCTATTTTATTTTATATATTTGATTCATTTATGCGTTTTTGTGAATTTATGACTTATCAAAATCTTGTCCATTAGTGGTCTTTTATTATACACTAGTGATATCATTTTTTCATGATTCTTGATAAAAGGTTGTAGCATGAAATCTGTTCATCACGTATACTTGTTAATTGAAATGGTTATCCAAGGATCAAACCTATTGTGCCATCACACTAATAATTATAATGTGGAATTAAATAACCCACTTTCCAATCCTAAACATGTTTTTTGTGTTTTAATGGTTTCTGATACTGGGCGTTGTGTATGGGGTGGTGCAGGGGGTGTTTTGGTATCCATGTTTGAGGGACTGAATTATTGAGGAATTGATGGATTAAAGGCAGTGGGGCTAACTTGGTTTGTGTTGTGTCATAAAACGACATTGGGAAGTGGGACTGTTGTTTGGTTATGAACTTGTTATGCAGTGGGATTGAGTCTAAGAAATGTTTAGGTAGTGCGGATGCTGGGTAGGGTTGTAATTGAAGGATTGTGTGGTATAACAATGAAGAATGATAGTTGGCGGTGGTTGAACCGGGGTGTTTAGTGGGGCTGAAAATCTGCTTTTGTTTGTTGTTTTTATATGATTATGGTTGGAAGTTTCCTGGTGGTTTTGGAATAAATTAAAGTTAATACATTAATTAATAAATGGAAATTTGTTAAATGGAAGAGGGTTGGGTTTTTCTTTGGTTATGGTCATTGTGTGATTATTCATATATAGGTAGCAGCAATGGTTGTTCAGGTGGTTTGGTTTGTGGATTTTGGGACCTATAGGCTGGCCTGAGTGTTGGATTTTTATATGTAAAAATTGTAGTTCCTTGTGACTTGTATATTCATCCCACCAATTTTATACAACATGTGTTGAATATCACCAATTCATGGGAGAGGGTCTCTTTCCCAACATCCTTGTTTGATGATGGATGGATGCTTACTAACATTCATCCTCACACACTATTCCGGTTCTTACTGCTCGAACATATCAAAGAATGCTCTAGTGTATTGGGCCTTACCATAGTCTCAGATCATTCTAGTAGGATTTTTGTGGATGAGATGCCAAGGTGATTGGGGGCCCAGATTGTTTTACCAAGTGACTTTTAGAAGAGTCACGGGTTTCATCGAGTGAGAGGCGTGGTTTTGGTGGGCGAGGTGTTTTTAGGCTAGATGTGTGGTGTGGTTGGGGCCTAATTGTTTGTGGTTGGTTTTTGGAAGTGGGACTACATATGATAAGAGTGGTATCATCAAGACATTATCTTTTAGGAATTATCAGTTAACCAGTGGGAAAGTGCTGCGGGTTACACAAATATTGATGTGTCATACTACTACATTACTTGATGTGAGTTATTTGGGGATCATTCCTTGGTGAGGCTGGAGTAGTTAGTATTCCTTGGTATGTGCTTTTAGGATCTACTATTTTTTCATAGGGACATTAAAATCTTTCCCCAACTTGTGCATGAGTAGATTTTGTTTCAATACTAAGAATACTCGTATGCTCATCATATGTATATAAAACTATTTTTAATGTTTCCAGGAGAACGTTGAGGACTGTTCTAGACATTACAAGATATGGCATCAGGATTAGTTGATTTCAATGACCAACATCTTTTTTTATTGTTTCTTAACATTGTATTTTTATTGTACCTTGTACCAGTTTCACCTGAACATGCATATGTTGATGGATTTTGGAATTACTTTTCTATTTTAGTTTTTTGACGATCATGGGATTTACTATCTTACCTCCCAATATGGTTCTATGAAAAAGAGTAATGCCTTAAATGTTTTGTGATATTCAATACCCTCTATTATAGTATCCACTATTGGGCCTATTGAAGGTTAGACTCGAGGGTCATTGTCTCTCTTTCATCCTGATGAATAAGAGGTGGCATTATTCTGTCACTTCCCCCATCTTGATGAAGGTGTCTCATGAAATAATTGGACTACTATTAATATTCAAAAAAATTTATTATTATCATATATTATAATACAATTTCCTGAAATTTTAATTATATTACTAAATCATTTTTTATTATAAAATATAATTAATTTAATTTTTGGTACTATTTATTGAATTTTATTTTGAAAATAAAATAAAATAAGTAAAATTTGGTTATAATTCGTTAAAACATAGCTAATATGATAGATATATCTATTAAATTCATGTTACAAAATAGGTGACCCCAAAAATAATTCATTTACTAATTTTTAAATGATTTTAATTATTTTCTAATGGCTTGAACAAGTATTGAGTTGGGATTGCACAAATATTTAAGGTAATTATTTCATAAATAAAAAACTAAAATAAATTACATCTATTAAAACACATTTATCATTAATATAACCTTTTAATATAAAAAATATAGTTTTTATACCATCAATATATATATAAATATATATATATATTAAAATAGAGTAAAATTTGTATCTTTTATTCATTTATAAAAAATATATGTCATTATCAAATGATAATGTAAAATAATTACCATAAATCTAAATAATGTAAGAAGATGGTCAAAACCCACTCATTAAATTGGTTAAAGCCAAGTGTTAGTGTTATTTTTTATCTTTATCATATTTTTTAACCTTAATTTCATGATTTACCCTTATAGAGTTGAAAAATTCTTGTTATACCTACTATCCAGAATGAAAAAAAGGGGGGCAATTTACAAAATATGGTCCTCGTAATACCAAATTTGAAATCAATTTTCATGATTCAATTTCTATAAGTTGTATACTGTAATTATTGATCAAAAATAAAACCATTATCAAAATATTTTTTTAGAAACAATGGGTTTTACTTAACAAATGGAAATTATACCAAAATAAGGTATACTAAAAAGTACTATGAAAATAATAATAATATTTTCAATTGAAAGTATATATATTTTAATTCATGATAATATGATATTGTTAAATTATTTATTTAATGAAATTAAATGATAGATTTATATAAATCATCATTTTAAATAAATTTTAGAATAAATAATATTTTCAAAAAAATACCAAAATTTATTACTAAAATAATTTTATATGATTTTTTCAAAAATGAATTTCATTTTTTAGAATTATTTATCCAATATTTCGAATTCAATCCATTGAATAAAACCATTTATTATATGTATAAAAATAAAATAATAACAAATCAATTTCCTTTTTCAATATAAAATTAATTAATAATCATATAGAGAATATATATATAACAATATTAATTATTGATTTTTAATAAGATAAGAATATAATATATACTAACATAAATTAAGTTGTAATAAACAATATTGAAAAAAATAGTAGGTTTTCGTACTTTTTTTAAAAGGTAAACCAGTTACCTTAAAACATGTACCAATGAAATCAAGGTTACTAGTCTACATTTTTTACATCCTAAACCACTTCCCCAAATAGAATCATTATTATAGGTAAATATAATAGAAAACGAAATATAAATTTTTTCAAATTTTATTATATTGTTGTGAATATTTTAGTTTCATAAAATATGTCATAAAATGTAACTTTTTGGAACTGAAAACATGTTTGATCAGAAACAACTTTTTTTACTAGTGGTAACTATCTTGAATTTTTTGATAATTCATTCTAAATAACTTCTTTAATTCCTTATGATTTTTCAAAATGTTTGAAAATATTTTTTTCAATAGGAATACCTTTTACTTCTCACATTTGGGTTTTCTAAATTCAGAAAAGTTATATGAAATAGTTATAAATCATTTAAAAGCACTGTATTTTTTCATAGAAATATCATCATCTATAATATTCCACAACTATCGTTAAAGATGAAGTAATTTACTGATAATTTCATATTATGTATACTAATAAAATTTCATTCTATCAATTATATCATCTTTTATTCTATTCAACGTTATAGGAAGTAGCCACATCACCCTTTCAACCAGTACAATGTTATTTGATGTCTCTAATAATGTAATAATCTTATTGATGATACTGGGGAATCTACGAAACATTTTGTTTACAAAATTATCTCCCACAAAATTAATTTTATAGTACTATGAAAAAACCATTTTGAGTTTTTTATTTTAATATTTTATATTTTTAGTGAGTGAATTGATGAATCCAAAAAAATAATTTACCTATGTTTTATGATGATATATTATTATCCACCTCTAGTATTATAACATGGTATAAAATATTCATTAATTTTTATTTTAAAACATTAATTAAAACCTAATTTCATATTAGTGTATCTGGAACAATATCTACTAACATATTTGTAGTCATATTTATCATCCACAAATGAATATTGAAACAAATCATGATTTCCTATGTTCTTTCTTAAAAATAACCATAATCATTATTAAAAAATATTCCAGGTTATTTGGAATATATCTATCATTTTTTTCATTCAATACATCTTAATTTTTTTCCATATAAACTATGGTGTAGTTTATGGTTATAGTGATGAATGAATTAAAAACAATATACATAAGAATAATAGCTTCAATTTCCATTTTTTATCTCATTTGAGAAGATAATTTTTTATATAATGGGGTTGGGGTTAATAGAAAATTAATAATATTAAAAAAAATATTAATTAATAATATATTCATTTATACAGGATCAATATAATTTAGTGGAAAATAAAAAAATATAAACAGAGGATTTTTCTAGCAGTTTCAATCAATGTGATCCTTCATCTAATATTAAGTCCCTTCGAACTGAATGAGAGTAATGGTAGTAACAATATTAACTAGACATGTGAATGGTTTTTTAATACCTAATTTTTTATCAATAGGTGGTACAACCCAAACTGATAAATTCCTTCTTATAGGCCAAGACACAATGGATAACCTAGATTTTGATGAGAGTTACAACTCAAATGGCAAAATTTTATTTATTATCTATAAATAAAAAAATTAATTTTTTATTGGGAAAATAATTAGTTTTCGAAAACTAATATTCATAATATAGAAGATTACATTGATAAAACCACAAATAGTGTAATAATAGAATATTATTTATTACACTGCTCTGTGTAACTTTGATCAATTTCGCCACAAATAATCAAATGTCGAAGCTTTGGTTTGATCACATTAAGTATTGAATTCACATGAACAAAGTTTCATCTCTTTGTCATTTAGTTTGAGGAACTCTCAAATTTTTATTTCCCACAATTAGATGTTATTAATAAAATGAGTTGATTAATCCCATTTCATAAACATCATAATGTTCATGAAAAATATAGGTCTATTGAAAACCAATCACATGTATCAATTATTATAAATAATATAAACATGAAAATTAAATCATTACCAATGTATAGAAATATCTCAGAATAAGCATTATTTTAAATAATTCAAAAACACACATGTATCATTGTAAGTATTTATAATAATTTATAAATACATTTATCCGATAAAATAAAACATGTATACTTGTATAAAAAAATATTAAAAATGATACAAAATGGAGTATCACCTAAACTATTGTAAAATAGTGTAAACGATATATCAATCATTATTTTTTAAAAAAAATAAATTCAATTCAACATCATTGTGATATTTATTTTTCCTAAATTTCATGTTGATATTATATAATCACCACTCTAATTTCCACAAGGACCATTTCATCATAAATATAATTTATTGTAATTTTTTCATTCTTGATTTAAATTGATAAATTCATTATATGTTTATGAAGAAATCTGTGATATTTAAAAAAAATAAATGAATCAATTCTAAAATAATATTTACCTCCTCTATGAAAGTTTAATTAAAATTTCTGTATCTTTTGTATAAAAATATTAGATAATTATCATGGTTTAAATAAATAAATCGTTTAGAAATCATAAATTAAGTGCTCATATTTTGTGGCATAAATTTTTATTAAAATTTATATAAATAATATATTCTTTTTAAATAAAATATATTATTCATAAAATATATCAATAAGTTAATATTTTATTGTCATATAATTATTATTATATAATTTTATGTGATCATAATTACATTTATAGAGTGTCAAAAAGTCAGTTATAATTTTTAAAATTCTTATTTAAGAATAATTAATGATTTTAATTAAATAATAAATTCATTATATTTATAGAATTATTTCCATTAAAATGAGGAAATTTTTATATTCTACACATATATTCATGTATGGGGTGAATGTTTTGGATTTTTCTGAAATAGTGGAATTTTTGTTAAATAGTGAAATACTATAAATTATGTTATAAGCTAAATATTTGAATTATTGAGTGATAGTTGATGAATGGATGATGTAAGTCATTGATCTAAAACTCTACTTTTCATTTTACCTTAATTTTTATTAGAATCAAAACAATCAATATTCCTGATCAAAAATAGAAAAAATAGTGAATAAAATAATAAAAAACACCCATCTCATATAATAGAATTAACACCCTCACCACCTCTTCTCCTCACATATTCAAAACTTGTAGATTGTTAAATTTCATCCCAATTCCCTTTCACATTCATCTCCCCCACATTCAATAACTAATGGTCTCACCAAAAGGGTAATACCAAGTTTCTTAAAGAGGTTTCGAAGGGGATGAATTCCAGAGCTAAAATCTTATCTCATTTTCTTTTATTTAGTTTCAATTTTTTGTCATTTCTTATTCTCTTCTCAACACTCATCCAAGTGAAAAGATAACTCCATAATATTACATATACTCCAATTTTATATTTTAAGGTAAAAATCATCATCAATCACCTCCTCCTCCCATCTAACTATAAAAAATTTAATCCTCATCCATTAGGTGTCGATCAACAATCAACATTGATGGTGTGTTTTTATTTTCCATTACCTCCTTAAAGTCTAGTAATAGAAACGTTATTATGGTTAAATAATACTTTATTATGAATATTATAAGTTATATAATGTTTTTAATCCATTATATTAACATGAAATTAAATAAAATGATATAAGTTCGTGATGATTGAAAAACTGCTAAAATAATTTAAATCATTTTCAATAATGTTTTATCTAATTATTCCACCTCGTACTAGAAAAATTGGTATATGGTATCATTTTAAAATATCAAAACATATTAATTCCAATTATTTTTACTTCTTTAGTTTTTATAAAATCGGAAATGAAAATCAATAACGAACCGACCATGGAAACTATGAAAAGAAAGCCTCAAAGATAATGAAAATAACAAAATATTATTAAAAAATTGGTGGACAGTAGTTATAAAAAGATAAAATATGTTACTATAGATGTTAATATAGTTCTTTAGTATATTAATATAAATATTTAATCCATTGTATTGGAATTTTGAAGACATTTGAAATAAGATGAACCTATGGGAAGTTTTTTTAAAAAAATTCCCTTTTAAATGAATAATTTTTTAAAAAAATCACAATGAATGTTTTTTTATGAAGTCAATCCTATTTTAAGACTATGTTTAGGTTCCAGGTCATTTTTAATGAGTAATTTTGAGACATATATCTCCCACTAATGTATTCGTTATGTTTGTTTGGGAAGTTGATCGTAATGGTTATTCCATGTGTAACTAAGACAGTTCAATTATATGGTAGTAATGAGGGTTAAATCATATGGTTATTATGAGGGTTATATTTTATGGTGGTTGTGATTGTTAAAAATAATATGTTAGATATTAGGGTTATAAATTAAGTATGCAATTCCCAATGTTACCTATATCGTTTTATTCATGTTTTATAGGTTTTATAGAAATATTGTATTTTCATAAGTATACGATACATTATAGGTTAGAATTAGGTATTTTTACAAATGACTCCATATTTTATATATATCCATGAAATATTGTTTTCTCATGTTTTTATTCCCCTTTCTGAACTTTTTATTCCCATCCCATGTTTGAAAATGTTTATAGAGCTTTTAAGGGTGTCTATGTGAAATTAAGAATATGAGGTTAATATTGTAACAGTTTTTTCATGAAATGAATTCATGTTATATAAAAAAAATATATGAAATGGATACATGTTAGTAATATACACATTGTATTCCTATTTATTTCCATGTATGTATTATGTTTAACGTCACTAAAAATCTAAAATGAAATGATCATTGGAAATGTAAGAATGTGAATTGTTTTTGACTTAACTTGATAATGAAATGTGTAAGCCTATGTTTATATAGATTCTATCAGGTCCTATTTTAGATAATGTTAGGGGTTAGGTTGATGTAAATAGAATACAATAAATGATTTTTTTTTCATATGGATAGGTTGAAATTATATATAATTTAAATATTACCATGCTTCTGCAACTATGATATGTCTACTAAGAATAGTTTTCTGTAGAAGAAATAGATAAAATTATGTAAGAAGGCACGAAGGGGATTTTATCTTTCCAATCCTCACAAAAAGTAATGGTTGGAATTGGAATTTTAATGTTTGGGATAGTAATTGATCAATTAATGCAGACTATAAATGGTAGGAGAATCCATCAAAGTGAACAACCAAAGCTAAAAAAAAGAAACATGATGATAGTGGAACATTTTATGATGCAACAAAATCCTACTTTTAGGGGATCTTCAAACCTAGTGGAATCATAATTGTGGATTAAGGCCCCAGTACAGATATTGATTATCGTGGTGTTTTTAGATAATTAAATTTTTATTCATTTAATTTATTAATATAAATGTGAATGTGACTTGTTTTGGTCAATTATATTGAATATCAGGGGTACAAAGGACATTGATGAATTAGAGTGAGATGAATTTTATAATCTTTTACTTGAAAAATAATTTTCTAAGGTTGTTCGACATATGATAGATTAGGAAATCCTTGAAATAATAAAAGGATGAAGATTGAATGACCATATATTCAATAAACATCATCAGATTGACATGTTATTCTCTAAATCTCATTCAAGGTCTTGACAGTTTTATAAATATTTTTTTGCAATGTATTGAATCACATATAATAAATGTATTTGGATTCCAATAAATAATAATGTTGTTAGAAACTATTTCAATTTCCTGAAATGGTAGCGATGGATTTTTTCAATGATCCCGTGTAATTTACAACAATTAGATGACGAGTTAAATATGGAATGAAATGGGTATTAATCAACTAAATAAATCTAATGGTATGAATTTCTAGATTCTAGTATATGGTATATGTGGTAAAAAGATTTCTTAGGAATTCTATGTAATATGTTTGGAAATATGTCAATGAATTGAAATGAAAATGATTTTAGTGATGGTATCTTTTATTTTGATAAGAAAAATACAACATGTTTCAAATGTGGTGAGATGGTTCATTATAAAAATAACTTCCCTTTGAATGATTTGAATGATGGAAAACAGACAGATTACATGAAAAAAGGTGTAGTGAAATCCTTTAATACTACATGTGTATATGTTTTTTCTATCTAATGAAGTGGTATTAGGTAATTTTTTTAATCATATTTTTCTAATGTATTTTTTTATACTAGGTCTATGAATTCCTTTATTTCTAAATAATTTTATCGTAAATTGGAAATTTTACCACAAGAAATGAATTTAAAGCTTATGGTAAAAACACTAGGGGGAATATTAAGGAAAAATAGCATTATAATAATATTAATATTCTCATTATTTCCATAGTAGAGTTTTATGTTAATCGTGGTACAATATGGAATTTTTTTTATATTTCTATGATTGATTTTATAGGTGAAGAAGTTCCTTTTTAGAAATATATTCTGTTGGTATAAAATAATGGACCCATACCCTTGATAAAATATATTGAAGATAAGGTACTATTAAAATATATAAACGAATTTTATTTTTCAAATATTATAGGAAATTAATGAATTGTTTATCTTAATGATGTTCAAGTTCAAAATAATACCTTGATGTATTTTCTGATGAATTTGTTAGTGTTATTCCTATTGTAGAAGTTAAATATACAATTGACTGAGTTCATGATGCTAATATAATTTTATAACCCACTAATTCAATGGATCATGTTGAACATCTTGAATTGAAAAATATGTTGAATCATTTACTTGGTAATTGATTCATTCGACCTTTCACTTCTCCATGGGGTGATCCTCATTTATTTGTTAAAATTTATAAATGGTTCTATGATACTATCCATTGATTATAGATATTGGAATAATATTTCTATAAATAATAAGTATATATTACCTCATATCATTACCCTTCGGAATGAGATCCTATGATATCATAATTTTTCTGAGATTGACATGAGATTCGGGTACCATCAGTTAAAGGATAATGAGGATCACATTCTAAAAACAATGTTCCAAAATAGATATTGGCATTATGAGTTTTCAGTTACACCCTTGGTATTTAAAACATCCAATGGATATTTATAGATATTAGGAATAGAATCTTTCATGAATAATTTCATATATTTATTGTTATATTTATTAATTACTTTTTTATAAAATATTTATGAAGATCATGAAATACTTATAATTTTTTTTATGAAAATTATAAAACAATTTATGTTATGTGGTAAATTTAGGTAATGTGATTATTATTTTTAAATGGATTATTTTCATTAGATGGTTATAAATATGGATTTCATAATGGTTGATCTAGCACAAACAAAAAAGGTTATTGAATATCCAAGAGAAATGTTTTTTGAGATCCATTTTTTCTTAGATTTGTATCCAATTATTATTGATCTGTAAAAACATTTACATGGTTATCTAAACGAGTAAATAAGTTAACAATAAAAGGGGTTAAATTTATTTTGGTAGACAACTATGATGTATGTTTTGAGGAACTGATAAGAAAATTGGTGAATGATACAGTTCCTGCTTTGCCATCAAGAAATTGTAAATTTTTATCTACATTTCTACTTTAATGAAGGGACATGGTAAGGTTATGATGCATAATGATCACAAAATTTCCTATGCATCATGAAAACTGGACACTAAAGTGTAAAATTATCACAGCAATGATTTGGAATTAAAAAATATTTTTTCTTTAAATAAATGGTGGAATAATTTATAGGATTAAAATTTTGAAATACATACTAACAATAATTTTAGAAGTATAGATTCAATCATAAGGAATAAAACATGAGACAAAGAAGATGGTTGGAACATATAAATGATGATTATTTTATGATAAATTTATATTTTTGATAATAAAATATATGGGAGGATTCATTGATTCGATAACATCAATCCAAATTAACTATGTTATATTTTAAACATGGCCCCATGATTAATGATTTAATGAATTTTAGATTTGAAGTTGTTGTTGCTGTAAATTCCTTTCTTTTATTTCAAGTGTTATTGAAGATATCTTTCTAAGGAAATAATCAATCAAGAATAGAAGTATTATCATGATTTACATAAAATAGTATAATTGAATAAGAAATATAGGATTCCATAATTTATTGGGTAAAATGATTTATTTCAGGAGATTTGAAAAAAGATAATGTGTGCCTTGTGATTCTCAGCTAAAAAATGAATTATTATATAAAGTTCATAGTTCTCAATTTTCAATTAATCCTAGATGTAATAAGATGTATATAGAGAATTGGGGGTATTTTTTGTGGGATGTAATGAAAAGATACATCATAGATTTTACCATGAAATGGTTGACTTTTCATTATGTTAAATAAGATTGATAAATTCAATAGGGATATTTCATCCTTTCCAATACTGGAGTTGAAATGGGAAAATATATCCATGTACTTCATGGTGGGAATACCAATGAATTTTCAAGGTACCAATGTGATTTGGATAAAAGTTTAATAAGTATCTAAATCCTCACCTTTTCGTTATATTATTTATACTCTTTCTATAGATCAGTTTTCTCGATTTCACTAAAAATATATGGCTAGGTTACATGGATTTCTTCTATCAATTGTATCTTACCATGATCACATGTTCACATATTATTTTTATAACGGCCTTTAGATTTAATTGTGAACTATGTCAAATTTCAACACTACATTTCACCCCTAATAAAATGGATAGTGAGAGAAACAAATTCAGATAATAAATGATCTGCTATATGCATGTTAAATGGATTACCAGGGAAGTTTATGTCAAAGTCATTTTTTGTGATTTTTATTATAATAATATTTTTCAATTCATTATATAGATTAATATTTATGAGGAATTATATGGAAATATATTTTGGGCACTAGAACATTGGGATGAATTTAGGGAATGTAGTTTGAATTGACCAAAATTAGTACAATACGTTGTTGAGAAAGTGTGGATGATCAGAAACACATTAGGATAGCTCAGAGATTGTATAAATGTTATATATATAATAGGAGTAAATACATATCATTCAAGGTATGGGAAAACTTTATCCTTAAAACATATCTTTGGAAAAGTGTTAAGTGTTTTGTTGTGGAAGGTAATATATTTCCAAATTTTGTTGGAACTTTTAAATTTCTATATAATGTTGAACAAGTTTCATACATAGTAGCCTTGCCTCCAAGGATATCTCAAGTAAAATAAGTGATTTTTATTTTTCAATTGTGGGAATGTATGATCTATATTTATTTTATTATTTTATTTTCAAATTAGTTCAGATGGAAGATTAATTTTCTTATTATGAGAATCTAGTTCAGATTCTTGATCAGAGAGAGCATGTATTTCCGAATAAAGTAATTCACTATGTTACACTTTTGTGGAGATACCGCACGTTTGAATAAGGAATATGAGAATATAAAAATTATAGGATGGAAATGTATCTTACCATGTTTAAAAAGATCATGAAAATTGTGTGGATGAAGTTTCTAGAAGGGGTGATGTAATAACCTATCTACATAAAAAATAAATTGTTTTCAATCTATAATTAAATTGTTAAATTCATTATAATGGTTTGATGAAATAAGTTTTATTTATAGAAATTATGAAATCTATAATAATTTTATAGTTACCTCATCTAAGAGAGTATAAATAAATTTTTTCAATCTTATATGTTAAAATACGATAAATTATTATAAACTAATAAATAAATAAATGTTTTAAAAATGATAAATTAAGTGTTGGTATTTTGGTAAAACATAAATATTATTATCAAAAATATAAATAATATAATCATTTAGAATTAAAAATACAATAATTAAATATAATCATATATTTTTATTTTTTTTCCTTACGGTTATATGATAATTTAATGGGACCATAATTAATATTTCGAAGTCTTATAAAATTAGTTATAATTTTAAAATAAATAATTTTTGAATAAATGATTAATTTGGCCAATTATTTTTTATGATTTTTTAATAATATGGATTATATTTATAAATTATATATTTCGAAAAATGGGTTGGGTGAATTATTGGGATTTTTCTGAAATAGTTGAATTTCTAGTGAACAGTGAAATTCAGTACTTTTTTATAAGAAAAAAAATTAAATTTTGAGTCATAGATGAAGTATAAGTGTTTTAAGCTCCTAATATCGAACAATAACTCTCCTTTTAATATATATATACATGGAAATAAAATATATTCATTGTATTGAGCCAAAAAAAATAAACTAATGAATAAAAAACACCCCTCTCTTCTAAAGTAAATACCACACCTACCACCATTTCTCATCACACATAAAAGCCTTGTAGTTTTTATAGATTCATCTCTATTACCTTTCCCATTAAAATCCCCACTTCCAATAAAAATTGGTCTCACCAAATATCCAAAACAATGTTCTTTGAGATGGTTCTAAAGGGCATGAACCAAGTCGGTAAAATACTCATTCAATTTATATTATATTTTTTCAATTTTTTTATTTTATATGTCTATCATCACATCCCCTCATCCAAACGGCAAGATAACTATATAATATTATATATAATATAAAATAATTGGTTTAATTTAATAACCGTCATTAATCATCTCCAATTCTCTTCTTATTCTAGAAGAAATGAAAACTTCATCCACGATGGGTAGATTTACTGTAATTATTGATGATGTTTTCTTTGTTTTCTCTTACAAAATTCGTGGATATCATAATAACTTTATTATGGTTAAATAAGAATTTATTATAAATATTATTTTTTATATAATTTTATGAATGAATTATATAAAAATCTATTTAATCAAATGATATATTTTTGTGATGATATTGAAAAGCACCAAAAAAATAAAATCATTATTATTAATGTTTTATCTAAATATTCATCTTAATTTAAGAACAAAATTATATATGATATAATTTACAATTATGGAAACAAATTAATACCATTTCATTCCACTTATGGGGTTTTTCGTTGATTTGACAAGGAAATCCATAACGAACAGACTTTGGAAACTATGGTAATAACAAACATGAAACAATGGAAATAAAAAAATAATATTAATAAATGGGTGAAATTTTATTGTAAAAATATAATATTAGGTATTGTATATATGAATATCATTCATTAATATGTTAATAAAACTATTTATGATATTATAAATGAGGTTTGAACACATTTTATATACGTTGAACTTGAGGTAAGGTAATTTTCATTAAAAATTCACTTCTAAATTTCTATTTTTTGTAAAACTAAAATGTAATGTTTTTAGGATGCAAGTATGATTGAATTATGATTATTCACTTGTTATTGGTAATATATTATTATGAATTGTGGAACATATATCTACCTCCAATTCGTTGGATATCTTTATGTTACAAATTTACTGTATTGTTTATTCCATGTCTAAGTGTGATGTTTAAATCATTTGATATCCATACTGGTGACATTATAAGGTAGTCATAAGGGTAACATTATAAGGTATTCTTTAGGGATACAAATCATATAGAAGCATATAGTCTTATAACACGAGGAAATTAATTACCCATGTCACATTTATTATTTTATTTTTTTCTATATTTTATGAAATAATATTATTTTCACAAAATATATGATACTTTATGGGTGAGAAGTATGTCTTTGAGAAAATGATATCATATGTTTATAATAATTCTGGAACTATTGTTTCTAAAAAATTTCCCTAATAATGCTTTTGTTCTCATCACTTGTTTTAAAATTTTTTTCAAATGGTTTAAGAATGTGTAAGAGAACTGAAAAATCCCAACTGAATATTGTGATGAGTTTTCATAAAACGAATTCATGTTTTATTAAAATACATTATATTATGATGGTAATGGATAATGTTATTAAAGTATCAACATTATATGATTGTGGGTTTTCATGTATTTATAATCTCATATTTCACTATACTCTAAACTAAAAAGATATTTGGGAATTTAATCATGTTAATTCTAGTTGAATTAACAAGATTATGTTATGTTTTGTCACAGTTCATTATAATTTTAAAATTAATTTTATCTTTATAATCATAAATTTAGATTCATAAAATTTATCCCATACATTGTATGGTTCATTTTTATAGTTAGGTAAGTATCATTTCTCTTTTTGTAAACATGTTTTTATATATAACAAAATTCTTTATGTCTTTCTACTCTATGAAATATTGGATTCTAAATGAATATCATCAAATTTAAGGATGTTTAAAAATTTGATATTAATTTAATGTTTCATATGAAATTCATTTCATTATTTTTGAAAATTAAATGAATTAAATGCTCATTAAGTCATTAATAAATCATAGTACATCACAGAACATATGTCGTATGAAATTTAGAATAAAAATAAACAACATTTAAATCTTTTATTATTTTGAATTTTAGTATTTATGATGATTTTTTTATCATTTATAAAATTATAAAAATTTCATAATTTTATATTTTAAAAAATTATTCCATGATTGTAACATCCTAGGTAAATAACGAATTTGATTTTTTAATTTTTATTAATATTTTTAAATTAAATATTAATTTTACTTTAAAGGGGATGACATGTTCTATTGTTTACATGACACGCAACAATGGCTTTCTATGAAATGTCATGTTGCGCACAATGCTGAGGCATACTAAAAAATAAAGTAAAATAAAATATTATTTTAAATAGTAGTTAACGCCTAGCCGTTGTATTGGCCGGAAAGACCAGAGCTAACTACAATATAATTATATATGTTTTTTAAATTTTTCTACATTTATCCAATAAATGTTAGTTGCATAAAATTAGTATGAATCCAATTTTAAGCATAAATACTCTAATATTCATTAAATGGTTGATTTACCACCTTATGATGAAGATCCATTATTAAATCAATTTTTTTCACCTTCATATGTTTTATTTGAAAAAATAATATTATTCCTTATAATATGGACATAAAAATTTAGTTTGGATGAAATTTTGGTTTTTTATGATAATTTTCATTTTTTAATGAATAATGAAAAATACAAAATTTTATTTCAAAAAAGCCTTTTAATCTTATTAATTTGTATTTATGGATTATTATTTTTGGTTTTAAAGTGTAATTAGTTTATTTATTACTATTTTATCCAATTTTGTTTATTTTAAGTTATTTAAATTTGAAATTGAACATAAACATGTGCCAATATTTTTATAGATATTATTTCATAAAAACATATTTCTTGGTTTTGACAATTGTAATTAATTTTAAATTAATTTCTACAACTTCTATGTTTTTAATTTGTTAAAATGGAATCCATATTTATAATCAATAGGCCCAAATTGTTTAAAAAGCTAGATTTTATTTTTAGACATTAGGAATAGTAACAAGAGTAAATATTCTATGTACCATGGTAAAAGGGCAAATCTGGTGAATAAGGGTAAAATAATAATAATTTAATAATACTAAATTACCCTAACACATATCCTAATCATATTTAATGATAAATTTCCGACCATGGGCATAATTGAGTCGATTTTGGGACACCGTGGAGCCACTAGTAAGTTAAAATGACACTTTATAAAAAATAATTTAAAGGTAAGGAAAATATAACATAAACATATATCTCATAATTAATATTTTTTATAATGAGTTAGATAAGTGATATTTTATACTATTAATATTACCCAGAAAGCTAATCATATGTTCTACATCATGGTATTTTATTTATAATATTTAAACATCATATAAATAAATTTATTTATGACACAATTATGATGTAATGATTACCTCTTTAATGAATGTTTTAAATGAATGCGATTATAAATATTAAAATAAATTTATTTTTTAAACTTTTTTTGCCATACATGAATTTTAATGATAATTATAACTTGTTATCTTTGAATTAATGAAGTTTTTTCGAAATAAAAAAGTTATATATTTTTTAAAAGTCTTGATATGAATAGTTTATAAATCGATATAAATGTGTTTTTAAATCATTCAATATTTTATTAAATGATAAAATAGTCCTAAAATCTATGATTTGGCCAAATGAAATATATGATGTTTATAATATAAAAAATTGTCTATTTTTGGGTCTCCTGGAACTTTATAGTAAATATATTAACTATATAGTATGAATATATATAAGGGCATGGTAAAAGATAAATTAGTTAACTAAATGTTATAGCTAAAAGATATGGATAATTTAATGCCCTAAACATTCCTAAAACCAATTGGATGAGATTATTTCGAACAATACTCAACTTATATTTATATTAAATTAGCTGGGGTCCTTTTGAAATCGAAATTCAGTTTATAATAAAATAATATTTTCAAACATTCCTAAAGAGCCCCTCCTCAACCTTTTAAAAGACAACACCTCTATCCCTTAATCCCACATATCCAACCCCATTGGATCATCCATCCTCTTCCCAAATAAGCTCCCAACATCTCTCTATTCCACATATAAGCCTTAACATAGGCATAAGGCACTTCAAGAAACCATTTGGTTCAAACCAAAGGGAGTTACCCAATTTAATGGTAACATCTTCTCTCTAGTTATTTTATTTTATTTTCCTTCTCAAACACCCTAAACTATATTAATTACATTAATTTATTACAAAACCAGTATCATAAATATAATATTATGTTCTTATGAGAAGTATTCTAACTACACATCCACACACCTTTATCTAATGGATACGAACATACAGTTTCTATAGACGACGAACTACTGCCTCATGAAACGATGATTGTTCAACTATCTCCTACCACCGCTTATGATGTCCATTAAGATGTCAATATATATATATATATATGGGATATATATTATATTTATATTGTCTCTATTTTCCCTATTATATATTTATATCACATCATTATAGTTTCCATAATGGGTAAATACAATAATTTCATTTCAGGAAGTGTGTACTCCCACACCCTCAAAGTGATATGACTCGTTAATGCAATACATGGGATGTATAAATGAAGAATTTATTGAAATTATATTTGATATTATACTGTAATCATAATATACCTATTTATCATTATATTTTTATTCCATTAAATAGGAAATTGAATTGAATGTGGTGTTCATGCGTACGTATGGCTCACCATCACCATGAACGGTGCATTTCATTTCTTATCTCAAAATGTTATGTACTATTAAAAATACATATATATACATCATATATATGATATATATGATATCTAAATCCTGAATATCATTATTGATATAATGGAATTTTGACCACATGGACAACTTGTAATTATAAGAAGATCAATCTTGACTCAAGTACCAAATATTGAAAAAATGACAGTTATTAACATAAATGATTATGTAATGTTTATAACATGGTAATAAGTAATATAAAAGGAGTAAAAAGCTTGAAAATTTTTCTTAAGAAATTATAAATTTTATTTATTTTATTAGTCATGAGATTAAAGAATGAATGAGTCAAGTCGGACATGAGGTAAGGGACTTTGTCTCAATCTCCTTTCATTGATGTATATTTTTATTTATACCAAAAATTTATTTATATGGTGTATAAATCCCATTTACATATAATTTTATCTAATGGAAAAAATTTTCTACGTAGCATATTTCTAAACAAAAAAGGGAAAGTTTTGTTTTCAACGTACATGGTGACAAAGACCTTTCTATCGTCGCATGCATTATTTGATATTTGGATTTCATAACAAACTGTAATGTTATTAAAGGAATATAAAAACCATATACTCTAAAAAGTTTTTTTGTATTGAAAATGGTATTTATAATATATTCGTTTTTTCAATATATTTAAATGATATATTTTGATAGAAATATGGAAATATTATCTTTCCATTATGAGTGTTTTATGTGTTTTGAATATGTTATGGTTATTGGGAATTGTTTACGTATATGGGTGGTTCCGTGATAAACCTTGAGAGGGTGTGCTCGAGATAGCTCTCCAATGCATTGGGTTATATGACATAGGTAAACCATAATGATTCTCCTATTATATTTAGGGAATATACATTTATGGGTATTCCAAATGTTACTCCCTACGTAGCTGTGAAAGCTATAATGTATGTATGTAATGTACGACACAAGTTAACTTTATGATTTATGATTCCCATTTTTTATTCATAAATCATATGATCTTGTGTGGTATGTAAAATACTAAAAATAATGATTTAATTGAATTGTATATATTTATGGACTAATAGTTTTGTTCTTTATTTTATAACCCTTACTAAGCTTTTTATTCTCATCCCCATTTTCTGAAAAAAATTTCATAGGATATAGGGTAGGGAAACATAAAGGTTGTATTGAAGAAGTTTATATAAAGAAAATAATTTTTTTTTATTTTAAGAATTTTTATTTTATGAAAAAAGGGATACTGAGTTGAAATTTCTACTTTGTAACATTTGAGATGTAATTTAATGGTTATGTCTTAATTCATTAAAAACTCTAAAGTTTAAAAGATCCTTAATCTATATTATTAACTTAATTCATGATTATGTAATTTTTATGGATGAGTTATTATCCAATAAATACACATATGTTAATTACATTTTAAATGTATTAAATGTTCCTTTTTGATCTTATGGGCCTGAGTTAGAGGATTTTTATTTTTAATATTCATTCTCATCATTTGTGCACCTCATGCCTAATGTACACCAATTTAAGCCCAATGAGTCATCTGATTCTAAAGAATATAATTATCCATATTTTAATTTTATATTTTGTGAAATAGATATTCACTTCAATTTAAACATTTTTCATTCAGGGATAAATGGATGATTCATAAAGGAGGATAGAGATATTTGGCGATGAAAAGAAACAATTCTGGAGAAGTTAGATTGGACACCATCTCACTGATGAGAATGTGGGAACCAGATTAATAACCCAATAAATCCCATATTTTGTGGGAGGAAATAAGACATATATAAGAAGAAATCAGTATTCATGATCCAGCACTAATTCTCCCCCCATGGTGGCCATTCAGGCGGCCTAATATAAATATAAAATTCTGGGTTAGATTCTGCGGCCCAGAAAAACAATACACTAATCTAATTATATCTCCAAATACACAACTAAAAATGGGACCAAATTGTATAGGCGGTTAGAAGAAATCTGGTGATCCATTGTCTTATTCTATGGCCCACTCCTATTCAGCCATCTAGAAGGTCATACAAGCATGTTTGTTCTGTGGATGAAAGTTGGCTGCCACCTCGGGTCAAGTGTGGAAAACTCCAAGTTCCACAAGCATTCCACCACTCTAGGCCTACGATAATCAAGTGGTATGCTTTGTACTGTTGGAGAATCGACCCAAGGATCCCAAAATGTCTATTTAATGAAGTGGTGGTGGAGATATTTATGAATCATTGGTGCTTTGTTCAATTGTAATGTTATGCTGTGATTTTATTTTCTCAAGTTTGTCTTTCACATGTAAGTTGTTCAATTCACTTTCGTTTCTTAATAAAAGTTCTTCTTCTCCTCTTATTATGTTGTTCTTATTATCACTTTGATACCTCTTCCTCAAGGTTTGAATTTATTCACACCAACCCTTGTGAAATTATTCACACAACGGTGGAGTGATCATTTTCTTTTCATTGTTTTTTTAATTCCCCATTTCCTCCCTCATGAGTCTACTTTATGCTTCCATTGAAATCATAGAATCAATGGAGGGATAAGCCACTTATGGGTTGATCCAAGGTAGTATCAAGGGGCTGTATTTGATGTTATTTATCACCTCATTAATTTCTAATCACTTCTTTAATTGAGATTTTTATTTGATGAGTTTTAAACTACATTTTCATTGTTAAATTTAAGGCCTCGCACTTCAAGTGCTAATACGAACCTTTACCTTGAAGTGCTCAAAACATTGATCCATCGAGTGTATAGGTTATTAGTAGTAAAGAGTGTAGGTATTAAACCAGAAGTGATGATGTTGTTTTATCTTCTTAAATGAAACCATCTCAAATATATGAAATTGAAATCATTGAAAAAGAAATTTGTCCAATCCACCCCAATTGATAACCTAGGATCAACTCATTCTTTTAAATTTATTTCACTTAAATCCATTAGATATCCTTTAAACCCATCTAAAATCAACACAATTTGGCCACTTAATAGCCAAAAACAATCCATAGAGTGTACATGTTTCTAGGTTACTTCTTAGGTCTCTGAGGATTCGATAACCGAAAATAAACTACAAGGACCGTTCAACCTTAATCTCTTGGGTAAATTTGAGCGAGAATCAAATTTTGGAACCATTTCTAGGGTCCCAAGAAAGTAATATAAACAACCATTCTATTCTCCCCCAATTAATCGTTTCTCATCCAAATTCTCTTATCTTGTCCCTTTCTTGATTTTTTCTTTTGGTGCATGTCCGCCTACACCCACGATCAATCAAACCGTCTTGTTAGGGTGGATAGTCCTAGGGTTGGGGAGTCATGTACCCCAAGTGAACTCTTTACATTAATGATTTAGAGTCTAAAATTGATCTAATTTCAATGGAAGGTCTTCAAAGGAACCAACTCATAAACCTGTGTGGGAACCAAAATGGAAACCCAAATGAGGTAGCCCCAAACTTGGGGAATGCAATCGATCAAACCATGAATAACTACATCACTCAATCTTGGAAAAATTCTCCCTAATGCATTAGACACAATTCCCTATGAGTTTCCAACTACATCTTTAAACCCCATGTCCTATACCACCTTCCCACATTCCATGGAATGGAGTCCGAGATGCCCTACCTTCACATTAAGGAATTCAATGACATTGTAGAATCCATCTGTCCCCCACATCAACTAGAATCATATAGGATGAGGCTATTTCCTTTGTCTTTAAAGGATCGAGCTAAAAATTTGTTAAACAATTTGAGACCATCATCCATAAATCTTGGGACCAACTACAAAGGGAATTCTACAAAAAAATACAATCCTCACCACAAAACAATTGCACTTAAAAAGAGTATCCAAAAAATATTGGAAAAAGAGGGAGAGTCATTCTATAAAACATGGTAGAGGTTCAAGGACACTCTAAACATGGTTCCACACCATGGTTTTTCTATTCCTGAACAAGGGAGAATTTTCTATGAAGGTTTGGGTCCAGGGAAAAAACAACTGATTGACATGATGTGTAATGGTACCTTTAAAAACAAAGCCCCAAATGATGCTTACGAGTATCTAGAAAGCCTTTCTGAACAAAACCAAACATGCGGAACGTCACCTTATTCTGAAAAGACACAAATAACTACTGGAAATCATACACTTAGAGAAGAGGAAAGCCTTAGGGCTAAACTCACAACACTCTCTAGGAAGGTTGAAGAGATAGACCGTAGGAAAGTCCATAAAATCAAAAATGTTGACCTTGTATGCACAATTTGTGACAAACATGACCATAAGACAGACAACTGCCCAACCATTCCATCCATCAAGGATGTTCTTTGAGGAGGACCCCCAACATGAAGTAAATGCTTTGAACTTTCAAAAGCCTCAATACCAAAACAACTTCAACCCAAGGTATAATAACCACCTAGGCTTCCGCTGGAAAGTTAACTAATAACCTAGACAACCACAGGGAAAAAATCCTTACCCCCATCAGAAATACCAAACCCATAACCAGTTCTAAACACAACCTATCCAATACCAACAACCACCGTTCCATTTTCAACAGACCGTCCCACAACCAAAATATCCCCATAGGATAAACCAATCTTCTTAAGCACTAACCCAAACTGTTCGAAAAAGCCTACTAGAACAACTATGAAATCAAATGGAGAGGATAAACTCAGAAGTATCTTCCCTTAAACAAGAACTTCATACCATCAAAACTAGAAAGGAACCCATTCCTACTTAGGCGGTTCCATCCTCAACTTCAAGGGGAGAGTCATGTTGTACTCAAACAACTCATGAACAACTAAAGGCTGTGACTATTTTAGGAAGTGGGAAATCTATTGAGAAACCTGAACAACTAATTCAGAACCCACCTGAAGATTCAAACTCAGATGAAAATTAAAACGAACCAAATGATCAAACTGAAAAACACGATAACATTGTCAAAGATATAACTCTTCAACAAAAAACCCCACAACCTGCACCATTTCCTCAATGCATGAGGGGGAAACTAAGCCCAAACTGAGTGAAACATTGAGGGAAATCTTATCACATGTCAAGTTGAACATTCCCCTTCTCGATTCAATCCAAACCATACCTGCCTACTCAAAGTACCTTAAGGACTTGTGCACTTTTAATAGAATATTTTCACATAAAAACCGAGTCCTTTTGGATGATAATGTGAGTACCACCATTCATGTAACCATTCCTCTCAAGTTAAAAGACCCGGGTTTCCCTTACATCAATGTTGAACTAGGAGAGAGCAAAGTTTTCAAGGCCGTATGTGACCTAGGTGCTACTTTCAATCTCATCCCATATGCTGTGTACATCCAGTTAGGCCTAGAAGTGCTCCGACCCACATTTGTCACACTTCAACTTTCCGATCGTAGCATTAGGGTTCCAAAGGGGATTTTAAAGGACGTTCTGGTAAAGGATGAAAAATTTATCTACCTTGTTGACTTCATTGTCCTTGACAAACATCCAAACATAGAAAATAAGGAAGAACCCCCAATCATCCTTGGTCGTCCTTTCCATGCAACAATCAACTCTGTTATCCGAGTCCGAAATGGGAATATGACCATCAGCTTTCGAAACATGAGTCCAGACTTGAACATCATTAATGAAAGCTCACAAATAGGAGATGACGAGGACATTCATGAAGTAAATATGATAGGAAGAGTTGATAATGAATCCATAAAACATCAAGGAATATTTGATGAATGTTTAAGTCAGGATGAGATTGATTTCCTTTGTTCACATGAAGGAAGTTTATCTCCTTGGCTTGAATCATTTTCAAATTTCTCTAATGATAAATTCTTAGGTCCAACAATCAGCGAAACCTTTCATGAATCCACTTTCATGGAGAACACTCCATCTTCCTTCCCTAAATCTGATCAGGCTAATCTAGTAGCTGAAACTTCTACATGTGAGGAATCAATCCTATCTAAAACATTAGAAAATAAAATTGATCTTGATCCAATGTCCCAATCTTCTGCTGAAATGATGAACCAACTAGATCTTATACTGAAGTAACTTCCTACTGCACTAAATTATGCCTTCCTAGGGGATAATCAAACACATCCTATTATCATTTATTCTTCTCTTGAAGAAAATAATGAGAATATGCTTCTAGATGTCCATAGGAAACATAATAAAGCCATTAGTTGGACCCTGTCTGATATTCCCGGGATTATCCCACTTATCGGGACTCATAGGATTGTTCTGGAATCTAATTAAAATCCATGACGTCAACCTCAAAGGAAAGTCAATCCTAATCGCATGGAGGTTGTAACACCCCGAGCTTCCACGATACGATTCTCATTCAATAATGCAATAGCTTGCATTGAACGCAACTTCGAGTTCTAAAACACCGCGACTAATCAAAGTAGCCGTTATGAATAGTAATACCTACTTTTTGAAATATTATAAATTTTATTTATCAAAATGGACTTCATTTTTGGATTCGGAATATTGAAATTAGCCTATGTTGATTTTTTGGTATTTTTCTGAGAACTTCTAAATTTTTATGAATAGTGAAAAATACTTAAAACAACTTTATTAATCAAAATAATTCATAGTGATAAATTATACTATTGAGTGGTTTTAGAGTATAATTAGAATATATTTTTACCATTTTATCCAATGGTAGTCATTATAATTAATTTAACATTGAAATTGGACATAAACAATTGCCAATCTTTTGATATAAATTGTTTCTTAAAAACACGCTATTTGTTGTAACAGCGGGAATTAATTATAAAATTAATTAATTCAACTTATATGTTTGGAATTTTGTAAAATAGGCATCATTTTTGAATTCGGAATATCAATTATAGCTTAGGTTGAAATTTTGGCATTGTTCTGAAAAACTTCAATTTTTGATGAATAGTGAAACCACTAAGTGGTAGTTAAATAACTGATTTTTCGTTTAAATGAAATATTACCACTTCTGTGATTTGATTTTCAAAAATCCGACATACATGGTTGTCATTAAGAAGTAAAATGTGGTTCAATGAGATCAAAATAATTTTTTGGTGAATAGTAACTTTTAAGTTCTTAATCGCGATTAGAGGTAATTAGTGTAGTTTAAGGTAAAAACAATGTTTTATTAATATGATATGAGCTTGACACTTGTCCTACTCCTATTGGATGAGTCATGGCCGACCAAGACAACCCATGGGTCAACTTGGGGACCCCATGGAGCCACTTTAGTTAGAAAATGACATAAATACCTTTTTTTTAATGTTAAAGTAAAAAAATGACACAAACATAAAATATTTTACTAAAGCAGTTTTTAAGTGGGGTTACAAAAGTCCAAATTTTGACTATAAATATTCATTAGAAAGCTAAAAAGATTTCCTACATCATAGTATTTTTTTTTATAATTTTTAGACATTAAATAAATTAAATTATTTATGACATCATTATGATGCAGCGATGACCTCATTATTTAATGATTTAAATAAAATGGGAAGATAATGCAACATCCAAGGCTTACACTTGTCCAAAGCCAATTGGATGAGGATATTTCAAACCCTTATCACCTTAGCCTAGAATTATATATGTGTGGGACCTTTAGAATCCGAAAAGCATTGTGAAATAATGTAACATTTCAATCTTTCCAAAAGTGCCCCTCCTCTCCACTTATAAAAGGCCCCCACCTCTCCCACCTCATTTACACTTTCAAGCCATTTGGCTCGGCCAACCTCTGCCCAAATACTCTCCCAACATTCCTCCCTTACTCATAGAAGCCTCACATTGGGCAGAACTCTTCCCAAGGAAGCCTTTGGCTCAAATCAAAAAGAGTTACCCGATTTTGAGGTAATGTCTTTTCTAATGTTGTTTTGTTTTATTTTTCTTCTCCAACCCCCTAAACTCTTTTTATTCATTTATTTTGTGACAACACCAGTATCCTCAATATACTAGGATGTTGTTATAAGATGTATTCGAGCTACACTTACACACACCTACATCTAATGGTTAAAGAACATACGGTTTCTGTGGATGGCGAATTTCTGCCTCACGAAACGATGATTGTTCAACACTCATATAACACCTTCAAAGGTGGCCATTAAGATGTCACTATATTTATATATGATATATAATGTGTTTATGTTTTACTTATGCTTCTGTATTTCTCATTTATGGCTTACTTTATGATTTCCATTATGGGTAAAACGCGATAATTTCATTTTAGGAAGTGCGGACTACCGCCCCCTCAAAGTGATTTGAATCGTTAATGCCATATGTGGGATGTATAAATGATGGAGTAAATGGTATTATACACTATATTATACTGGAACTATATTATACATTTATATAATTATGATTTCATTCCATTAAATAAGAAATAGAAATGAAAGTAGCGTTCATGCGTACGTACGGCTTACCGTCTCCATGAACGGTGCATTTCATTTCTTACCTCTAAATGTTACGTAATATTATAAATGAATGTATATACTGTATATATATGATATATATGATATCTACATCATGAATATAATTCTGGATATAATGGATATTCTACCACATAAACAACTTGTAATTATAAGAAGTTTATTGTTGACTCAAGTACCAAAGATCGACAAAACGACCGTTATTAACTTAAATAATTACATAATGTTCATAACATTGTAATAAGTGATATAAAGAGGATAATGAAATTTAAAATGGTTTTTAATAAGGTAGACATTAACTCTAGTTTATTATTCAGGAGGTTAAAGAACGGTTGAGTCAAGTCGAACACAAGGTAAGGGAACTTCTTAACCCAATTTCTATTCTTTGGGTTAATCTCCTATTTTCAAATTATGTCATGATATTATTCTGTGATGTCTTGTATTTGTACTTTATTTATGTATACTTATAGTAAATACACATAATAGATCTATTTTATTTAAAAAATTATCTTTGTAAGGGAACTTCTTAACCCAATTTCCATTCTTTGGGTTAATCTCCTACTTTCAAATTATGTCATGATGTTATTATGACGTATATTGTATTTATACTTTCTTTATGTGTACATATAGTGAATACACATAATAGATATATTTTATTTAAAAATGATCTTTTTAAGGGACTTCGTCTCAATCTCCATTCATTGAGGCATATTTGGTTTTATACAAAACTTTCTTTTATACGATGTATAAACCCCTTTGACTTTTACGTTTATTCAAAAGGAATATTTTTTATACGAAGCGTTTTGCTAAACGACAAAAGGGAATGTTTTTCTTTCCGTACTTATGTGGCGACAACGACTTCTCCACCGCCGTGACCATTATTTGAGTTTCGGCTTCCTCTATAAGCCATCTTTTTTTTTAATGAAAAATAAATACAAAGTTTTAACTTTCTTTTATTTTGGTATTGAAAATGGTTTTGAAAGCGTTTTTATTATAACAATGTGTTGTATTGATATCTTGTGATTGAAATGTGGAAATGTTATGTTTCCTTTATGCATGTTTTATGTGATATGATTATGTTATGGTTTATGATATGTTTAAACCTATTCATATGAGGAATGTATTGGACTTAATAAGTGACGGGTGGAGCCCGCAATAGCTCCTCGATGCATCGGTAGGTCTCATGAGACAACTAGACGTGGAATTGGCCGAGGCCCTTTCCCAATTTGATTTATGGTTTTGGCCGAGGCCTTAATCATTTTAGATGTCTTGGCCGAGGCCTTGACAAAATGTTTCAGAATGTCCGGCATTATACATTCCATCATTATGAAAGTGGTTATTGATATTGCATGTGATTATTCGACCAATAGAATATCCATGTGAAGAAGTGAATGGCATTATCTCATTTTACTTATGCCATATTATGTTGATGATCAAGTTTAAAAGGCTTCTGTTTTTGTTATACATTGCCTTAAATGTTAATGTTTATTTATGAAAGCTTCCGCAATATTGTTATCCTTACTGAGCATCTGAGCTCACCCCTTTCAATGTTTTAATATTTTCCAGGATGTGATGAAGTATTTTATGAATGACCTGAAGGGATAGTCAGAAGATGATATGAGTGTGGACTATGGAGACTTTGTTATTGTAGTTTTTCACTTTATGATGTAATGTAACGTTTACGAATGTATCTAGTGTTTCCAAGGCTACTAAACTAATCGGTCTTTCGAGACTTGATCTTTTGTGATCATGCCAATGTTACGAAGTAATGCACCGACTCTGGGTAGCTGGGGTCGGGGCGTTACAGTTGGTATCAGAGGCAGTTTAGTACTAACCTTGGAAGCTAGATTTAGATAAACTCTGATTAGAGCACATAGCCCAAAGATAGACTTTGAGGATTAGTATAGAAGAACTTCCTAGAATTTTGGTATTATAGAGATGTTATGAGTTTTCCGAGAAATACATCCCTGTCTGGATACGAGTAGGTAGAGGCGGCTCTGGCACAGATGTACCTAGGGGTAAAACCCGAAAACACCGCTTTGAGCTAGACTCGAACGGGAACTGGTGCACGACAACGGGCCTTGCTGCACGGTTGGTTACGACACTCCCGGGGGATATGCTTAGGATAATTCTCATTTTATTTACAAACCACTATGAAGGGTTATGAGTATATACTTTCTCAAAGAACACATTTCTTTTTATGATTATGGATTATATCCATAAATAGTTCAATTTATGTTAAGTGTTTTATAAGTATGGAATTATGTATTTTGATTCATAAACTAATCTAGTTTATGCCATTGTATAAAAATGGCACCCAGTAGAAGGAATGTGAACTCCAGCAGTACGTATGATCCAAAGAGTAAGAAGGATCGTATCTTTCACGGTATTAAGTCAACATTTCGAAGGGAAATAGTCTCCCATGTGTTCTCAACGTATGAAGAAATAGTATCATGTGTTAATAAGATAAGTAAAGTATTCTCTGAGTCCTATGGCTTTGAAGCGAAGCAAGAGACGAAAGGGATGGAAGAGAGAATGATGGATAAAGGGATGAGGGGAAAGAAGAATTTTCAAATATGTGGTAATTGTGGGAAGAAACATCATGGAACTTGCCTAAAGGGAATGGGAGTTTGTTATAAGTGTAGAGAGAAAGGACACAAAGTGCGTGACTGCAAGGGTAAGAAAATGGTTTCAAATGTACAATGCTTCTTCTGCAAGGATTGGGGACACTACGCAAACCAATGTCCAAATCATCAGAGTATGCCCCAAATGATGTTATTGGATAATAATCAAGTTATGATACTACCACAGATGAGGAGTAATTATTAGAGTTCTTATGTTGTTATTAAATAATTTTGTAATTTGAGTGTTGTATCAATGATGTACTGGTTATAATAATTATGGAGTATATAAGGATTGTACTGCAGTACTATTTCATCAAGGACTTGAGATTATGTGGAACCAATAAAAGTGACTCCACAGTAGGATTAAATTTTTGGAAAATATATGGTTGAGAGAAAGATAGACCATAATATGGTTCTGATACTGAGATTGTGATTTTGGAATAAGACATGATTGATTTGGATAAATTATATTGGATATACTTAACTTCCTTGAAACTGATTGATGTTTTGTATACATTTTTGGATATAAGAAGTATATCTAGTATTCTATAAGGAATAAGGGATCATGGTAATTTAGTATGTTTAAAAAGAATACATGATGAAGGTATTCACATGTTGTTACGTGGGAAAAAGGATCTTCATTATGTTTACCTTCCTTATAAAATTTGGACTGTGAGTTGGACAGAAGTATTTTGGATAACTATAAAGGTTGGAATGGATTAAGTTGATCTTTGGATAGTATTGTTTAAGGTTAAATAATTTTTGAATATTATTTTTGGAATATTATAATACTATAGATTTAGGAAAAGGACAACCTGCAGGGTGGGGCATAACCCGTTGCGTCGGACAAAGCTGCAGGAATCGAACCCACAATCATAGTGCGACAGGCCTTTATTTCCTACCACTAGCCTATAGGAAGTCCCTGGTTATTACAAAATAATTTTACTAATCTAAATGGTATGTGTTAACATTTGGAACATTATACAATTAGTATAAGTATAATATTTTTGTGTTCTATTATCTTTTTGAGTGAAAGATGAGTTGAAGGTTGAAACTCTAATTGTCAAGCATATATATATATATATACCTATCTCTTATTCAATGAATAAATTAATTCTTAAACTTTAGTAAAGGGATATTAAAACAAAAAAATGTGTTATCCTAATACCTTATGTCTTGTTGAACTGATGATATTTTAAATCAACATAGATTGAAGGCTTTGAGGCCCTCAATTTGACAGTTGATTGTGATTGATGACCCCAATCGCTCCCTACAAATATTTACGTTTTTCCTCTAATTATATGTCTCTAATTGCCACCAATGTTCTCCTAATCGAGATCATAATTGGGTGGTGACTTGTTCATTTCCCTTTCCCTCTTATTAAGGCTAAATTTTATTAATCTTATTTCCGATGTGGGTTTTCCACAAAGGTATTTTCTATTTTCAGCCTTTTATTATCAAAGAAAAATTTCAAATTGCGAGGACGCAATTTATTGAAGGATGGGAGAATGTAACACCCCGAGCTTCCACGATACGCTTCTCATTCAATAATGCAATAGCTTGCATTGAACGCAACTTCGAGTTCTAAAACACCACGACTAATCAAAGTAGCCGTTATGAATAGTAATACCTACTTTTTGAAATATTATAAATTTTATTTATCAAAATGGACTTCATTTTTGGATTCGGAATATTGAAATTAACCTATGTTGAATTTTTGGTATTTTTCTGAGAACTTTTAAATTTTTATGAATAGTGAAAAATACTTAAAACAACTTTATTAATCAAAATAATTCATAGTGATAAATTATATTATTGAGTGGTTTTAGAGTATAATTAGAATATATTTTTACCATTTTATCCAATGGTGGTCATTATAATTAATTTAACATTGAAATTGGACATAAACAATTGCCAATCTTTTGATATAAATTGTTTCTTAAAAACACGCTATTTGTTGTAACAGCGGGAATTAATTATAAAATTAATTAATGAAAATTATATGTTTGGAATTTTGTAAAATAGGCATCATTTTTGAATTCGGAATATCAATTATAGCTTAGGGTGAAATTTTGGCATTGTTCTGAAAAACTTCAATTTTTGATGAATAGTGAAACCACTAAGTGGTAGTTAAATAACTGATTTTTCGTTTAAATGAAATATTACCACTTCTGTGATTTGATTTTCAAAAATCCGACATACATGGTTGTCATTAAGAAGTAAAATTTGGTTCAATGAGATCAAAATAATTTTTTGGTGAATAGTAACTTTTAAGTTCTTAATCGCGATTAGAGGTAATTAGTGTAGTTTAAGGTAAAAACAATGTTTTATTAATATGATATGAGCTTTACACTTGTCCTACTCCTATTGGATGAGTCATGGCCGACCAAGACAACCCATGGGTCAACTTGGGGACCCCATGGAGCCACTTTAGTTAGAAAATGACATAAATACCTTTTATTTAATGTTAAAGTAAAAAAATGACACAAACATAAAATATTTTACTAAAGCAGTTTTTAAGTGGGGTTACAAAAGTCCAAATTTTGACTATAAATATTCATTAGAAAGCTAAAAATATTTCCTACATCATAGTATTTGTTTTATAATTATTAGACATTAAATAAAATAAATTATTTATGACATCATTATGATGCAGCGATGACCTCATTATTTAATGATTTAAATAAAATGGGAAGCTAATGCAACATCCAAGGCTTACACTTGTCCAAAGCCAATTGGATGAGGATATTTCGAACCCTTATCACCTTAGCCTCGAATTATATAAGTGTGGGACCTTTAGAATCCGAAAAGCATTGTGAAATAATGTAACATTTCAATCATTCCAAAAGTGCCCCTCCTCTCCACTTATAAAAGGCCCCCACCTCTCCCACCTCATTTACACTTTCAAGCCATTTGGCTTGGCCAACCTCTGCCCAAATACTCTCCCAACATTCCTCCCTTACTCATAGAAGCCTCAAATTGGGCAGAACTCTTCCCAAGGAAGCCTTTGGCTCAAATCAAAAAGAGTTACCCGATTTTGAGGTAATGTCTTTTCTAATGTTGTTTTGTTTTATTTTTCTTCTCCAACCCCCTAAACTCTTTTTATTCATTTATTTTGTGAAAACACCAGTATCCTCAATATACTAGGATGTTGTTATAAGAAGGATTCGAGCTACACTTACACACACCTACATCTAATGGTTAAAGAACATACGGTTTCTGTGGATGGCGAATTTCTGCCTCACGAAACGATGATTGTTCAACACTCATATAACACCTTCAAAGGTGGCCATTAAGATGTCACTATATTTATATATGATATATAATGTGTTTATGTTTTTCTTATGCTTCTGTATTTCTCATTTATGGCTTACTTTATGATTTCCATTATGGGTAAAACACGATAATTTCATTTTAGGAAGTGCGGACTACCGCCCCCTCAAAGTGATTTGAATCGTTAATGCCATATGTGGGATGTATAAAGGATGGAGTAAATGGTATTATACACTATATTATACTGGAACTATATTATACATTTATATAATTATGATTTCATTCCATTAAATAAGAAATAGAAATGAAAGTAGCGTTCATGCGTACGTACGGCTTACCGTCTCCATGAACGGTGCATTTCATTTCTTACCTCTAAATGTTACGTAATATTATAAATGAATGTATATATTGTATATATATGATATATATGATATCTACATCATGAATATAATTCTGGATATAATGGATATTCTACCACATAAACAACTTGTAATTATAAGAAGTTTATTGTTGACTCAAGTACCAAAGATCGACAAAACGACCGTTATTAACTTAAATAATTACATAATGTTCATAACATTGTAATAAGTGATATAAAGAGGATAATGAAATTTAAAATGGTTCTTAATAAGGTAGACATTAACTCTAGTTTATTATTCAGGAGGTTAAAGAACGGTTGAGTCAAGTCGGACACAAGGTAAGGGAACTTCTTAACCCAATTTCTATTCTTTGGGTTAATCTCCTATTTTCAAATTATGTCATGATATTATTCTGTGATGTCTTGTATTTGTACTTTATTTATGTATACTTATAGTAAATACACATAATAGATCTATTTTATTTAAAAAATTATCTTTGTAAGGGAACTTCTTAACCCAATTTCCATTCTTTGGGTTAATCTCCTACTTTCAAATTATGTCATGATGTTATTATGTCGTATATTGTATTTATACTTTCTTTATGTGTACATATAGTGAATACACATAATAGATATATTTTATTTAAAAATTATCTTTTTAAGGGACTTCGTCTCAATCTCCATTCATTGAGGCATATTTGGTTTTATACACAACTTTCTTTTATACGATGTATAAACCCCTTTGACTTTTACGTTTATTCAAAAGGAATATTTTTTATACGAAGCGTTTTGCTAAACGACAAAAGGGAATGTTTTTCTTTCCGTACTTATGCGGCGCCAATGACTTCTCCGCCGCCGTGACCATTATTTGAGTTTCGGCTTCCTCTATAAGCCATATTTTTTTTAATGAAAAATAAATACAAAGTTTTAACTTTCTTTTATTTTGGTATTGAAAATGGTTTTGAAATCATTTTTATTATAACAATGTGTTGTATTGATATCTTGTGATTGAAATGTGGAAATGTTATGTTTCCTTTATGCATGTTTTATGTGATATGATTATGTTATGGTTTATGATATGTTTAAACCTATTCATATGAGGAATGTATTGGACTTAATAAGTGACGGGTGGAGCCCGCAATAGCTTCTCGATGCATCGGTAGGTCTCATGAGACAACTAGATGTGGAATTGGCCGAGGCCCTTTCCCAATTTGATTTATGGTTTTGGCCGAGGCCTTAATCATTTTAGATGTCTTGGCCGAGGCCTTGACAAAATGTTTCAGAATGTCCGGCATTATACATTCCATCATTATGAAAGTGGTTATTGATATTGCATGTGATTATTCGACCAGTAGAATATCCATGTGAAGAAGTGAATGACATTATCTCATTTTACTTATGCCATATTATGTTGATGATCAAGTTTAAAAGGCTTCTGTTTTTGTTATACATTGCCTTAAATGTTAATGTTTATTTATGAAAGCTTCCGCAATATTGTTATCCTTACTGAGCATCTGAGCTCACCCCTTTCAATGTTTTAATATTTTCCAGGATGTGAAGAAGTATTTTATGAATGACCTGCAGGGATAGTCAGAAGAGGATATGAGTGTGGACAATGGAGACTTTGTTATTGTAGTTTTTCACTTTATGATGTAATGTAACGTTTACGAATGTATCTAGTGTTTCCAAGGCTACTAAACTAATCGGTCTTTCGAGACTTGATCTTTTGTGATCATGCCAATGTTACGAAGTAATGCACCGACTCTGGGTAGCTGGGGTCGGGGCGTTACAGAGGTAGTAAGGAAAGAACATCTGAAATTGTTAAAAGCTAGTATCATATATCACATAGCTGAGAGTGAATGCGTAATCCCAATCCAATTGGTTCCAAAAAAGGCTGGAATCATAGTGATAACCAATGAGGATGGAGAGATTCATCCAACAATGGTGAGTAGTGGATGGAGGGTCTGCATTGACTATAAGAAGCTAAACTCATTCACCAAGAAGGACCATTTCCCCTTACCATTCATTGACCAAGTCCTTGAGAGAGTAGTAGGTCATGCTTTCTACTATTTCTTAGATGGGTACTCGGGGAATAATCAAATTAAGGACTCCCTAGAGGACCAAGGGAAGACTACATTCACATGTCCAATTAGCACATTTACTTTCAAACGCATTCCCTTCGGGTTATGCAATGCCCCTGGAACCTTCCAGTGGTGCATGATGGGAATCTTCACAGACATGGTAGGGGATTTTCTTGAGGTTTTCATGGATGACTTCACTATGTTTGGGGATACATTTTAAGGATGTCTAAGTAATGTGGAGAGAGTCTTGTCAAGATGTGAAGAAGAAAATCTGGTCTTCAAATGGGAAAAATGCCATTCCATTGTTAAAGGACTAGTTTTAGGCCATATGGTCTCCGGTAAGGGGATTGAAATTTATAAATTCTAGGTTGACATCATTAGTCACCTTCCATCGCCCAAAACTGTCAAGGAAGTGAGGTCTTTCTTAGGACATGCTGGTTTCAATAGAAGATTTGTCAAGGAATTTAGTTCAATATCTCGTCCCCTTTGTGCTCTCCTAGTAAAGGATGCTCCATTTGTTTGGACAAAAAGCTATGAGGGTTCATTATCAACCCTCAAATCCTCTCTCACCTCTCCTCCCATTATGAAATATTCAAATTGGAACCTTCCTTTTGAACGTATGTTTGATTCCAGGGACTTTCCTGTAGGAGCTGTGTTAGGACAACATTATGATAAAACTTTTTATGTCATTTATTATGCAGGAAAATCCATAAATGATGCCCAAATCAACTGCACCACTAATGAAAAGGAGTTACATGATATTTTGTTTGATTTAGAGATGTTTAGGTCCTACCACATAGGATCCCCCATCACTGTGTTCACTGATCATTTTGCACTTAAATACCTCTTCCAAAAACAAGATGCTAAGGCTAGACTGATTAGGTGAGTCCTTCTCTTACAAGAATTTGACCTCACAATCAAGGATAAAAAGACGTTGAAAATGTTATAGCTGATCACCTCTCTATGATGGAATTCAAAGACAACTCAAATCACCTTTCTGTGTCTGATTCATTTCCTGATGAACACCTATACTCTGTGAGTGACTTCCCTTGGTATGCTAACATAGCCAACTTCTTAGTAACATTAGTCATTCCAAAAATTTAGGGACTCATTCTCGAAGGAAATTCCTTTCTGATGTTAGACACTATGTGTTTGATGATCCATACCTCTATAAGTTCTGCCCTGACCAAGTCATTAGGAGGTGTGTCACACAATCTGAACAAGAATCCATCCTTAAATTCTGTCATAGTGAGGCATGTGGAGGTCAATTTGCCTCTAAGAAAACTTTTGCTAAGATTCTTCAATGTGGTCTCTTCTTGCCCACCCTCTCAAGGGACTCCAACACATTTTGTCAAAGCTGTCCTAGGTGTCAACAAGTGGGGTCCATCACAAAAAGGAATCAAATGCCACTCACACCCATCTTAGTGGTTGAAATCTTTGATTGTTGGGGAATTAATTTCATGGGTCCCTTCTCAAACTCCATGGGATACCTATACATACTCTTAACTATTGATTATGTCTCAAAATGGGTTGAGGCCATTCCCACTAACTCCAATGATCATCAAGTTTTTATTCGATTTTTGAAAGAGAACATATTTTCTCTATTTGGAATTCCTAGGGCTATAATTAGTGATCGAGGAACCCATTTCTGCAACCGACCATTCTCGTCACTCATGTCTAAGTATGGTATTTCTCATAATGTGTCCACCTCATACCATCCTCAAAACAATGGTCAATATGAGTTAGAAAAGAGGGAGATTAAGCAAATTCTTGAAAAAACTGCCAACCCCTCTAGGAAAGATTGGTCTGAGAAACTCTTAGATGCTCTTTGGGCCTATCGGACCGCATATAAAACCAATTTAAGAATTTACCCATATAGTCTGGTTTTTGGAAAAGCATTCCATTTACTCGTTGAAATTGAGCATAAGGCATTTTTTTCAATTAAGAAAATTGATTATGACCTCTCATTGGCCGGAATAAAAAGGAAATTAGATCTCAATGAACTGGAGGAACTTAGCATGGAGGCTTATGAAAATTCAAGGATAAATAAATCTAGAGTTCAAGCCTACCAATCTATGAATATCAAAGTCAGACATTTTGAACTGGGAAAATTTGTGCTATTATGTATTTCAAAACTTCATTTACACCCGGGAAAGTTAAGGTATAGATAGTCCGGTCCTTTCATAGTGCATCATGTGTACCCCCATGGGGTAGTAGAGATTAAAGATCCCACTAGTGGTCACATTTTCAATGTCAATGGTCATAGGTTAAAACCATTAATTTAATAATTTAGTAAACAAGAAATATAGGTTTAGTTAATTGAGCCAACCTATTAACTGGGAAAAAATTGATACATTTAGAATCCATGTCGGGCTAATGATTTTAAACAAAAGCGCTGCACGGGAGGCAAGCCGTGGTTTTCATATTCCTAATCTTTCTGAATCATTTTTTTCAAATAAGATTATTTAATAATTTTGATATTTAAAAAATAAAAAATTATACTTTTTACCTGTTCTTATATTATGAGTATGGATGTGTACGAAAGGGGAGCACCATATTCATCCATGTCACGTGGTGTGATCCTTGAGTAATACATTACCTATAAATTTTAAAAGAAGACAATGTATCATCAGTTTATTTTATTTTATTTTTATGATTTTGTAGGTTAAGATAAAAAAAATTATAATAACATAATAATAATTAAAAAAGGAGACATACCATAGGCCACAGGGAAACCCCCGTCACAATCGGCGAAGCAGCGGGGACTCGAACCCGGGACCGAAGGGGGACATGGGCGCGCACTTACCACTGACCTACAACTTAATGTGCTTAC
Source organism: Viscum album (assembly GCA_963277665.1). NCBI lineage: Eukaryota > Viridiplantae > Streptophyta > Magnoliopsida > Santalales > Viscaceae > Viscum > Viscum album. The sequence continues at coordinate 1,204,329,921 of OY728127.1, read as the reverse complement.
TTATTCTATAATTTTTTTATATATACTTATATTTTACTTATATATACACACACACACACACACATATATATATATTGCTTTGTTTTTTTGTTGGTTTTCCTTTTTCCACTAGGGAACTCTACAAGCGACATACTAAATCGTAGTGGCAAGAACTTAAAACAAAAACCACCAGGTTACTTCATTCCATGATCCTCATATTTAAATTTTCTTATTGAACTCCCCTTTTATTCTTCTACCCCATTCTAAATTTTCTTTTTCTAAAACTAGGGACACTTTCATTATAAGTTGGGGGTGTGGAAACAAAATGTTTGTTAAAAAAACAATGACAAAAAAGAAGTAAAATTCCTTTATCATTCATATAATAACATCTTTTCTCACATTAAAACTACATAGAAAATAATTTTTATTTCCTTGACTCTTAATTTAATTCATGATTAAGTTTAAAAGCATTAATTTTGGAAGTTTGGTTGTCCAAAGATAATTTTCATCATTTTTATTTTCATCTATTAAATCAAAATGCCACAATGCACATCCTCTAGATCGTGGGGTAATAATTTAAATTCTTAGGTTCCCATAACAAATAGAATAGACTGGTTTTATTTTTATGAATAATATGAGTATTCAGAAAATAATAATAGAAAAATAAAAAATAAAAATTTGTGTGTAGAGCAATGGGTTGATAAAATGAGAGGCTTTCAGCACTTGGGGATCGTGACTCCAGAGTTGTATAAGACTGAATTTTTCACTCTATATATATTTTTGGTAATATGATTTTGTTTTTGATAAAGGTAACTCCAGATGATGCCTGAGTATGTGGGCTTTACTTGGATCCCTAAGGCCTTTGATCCTGAAAGTCATCGGAAAAGTCTCGCTACATGTGTTAATTTTATTAACTGCATTCTCAATTACTATAGCCACACTGAAAAATAAAAAAAGATAATGCAAAATAAAAAGAAAAAAAACAAGAAAAAAAGAATGAATACTCATATTATGATTAAATGTGATTCCAGAAAGCCCTTCCATGATTTCCCCTTGAATGAAAATGAACCCCCATAACTATTTTGATTCACAACACATCATTACACCTAATTGAGTTGGATGAATTATGATGATTGATTTGATAAAATGAATGGGCTTGGGATTCAGATATGCTTTTAAATTCATCTTGTTTTAAATTATTTTGATAGGTTATAAAGTTATATTTTTGTGTAGTTTATATTGTGAGCACTATTTGTTATAACGTGTTTGAAGAAAAGAATTCAAAAATATTCATTGAATTATTTGCTCGGGAATAGTAAATCTCAAGTTGGGGGTGTGATTAGACAATAAAAAAACATATGTTAATTACATTTTAATGGTATTAAATGTTCATTTTCGATCTTATGGGCCTGATTTTGATGATTTTGATTTTGAACATTCATTCTCATCATTTGTGCACCTCATGCCTAATGTACACAAATTTAGGCCCAATGAGTCATCTGATTCTAAAGAATTTAATTATCCATATTTTAATTTGATATTTTTGAAATGGATCTTCACTTCAATTTAAACATTTTTTATTCAGGGATAAATGGATGATTCAGAAAAGATGACGGAGATATTTGGAGATGAATAGAAACAATTCTGGAGAAGGCAGATTGGACACCAGCCCACTGATGAAAATGTGGGACCCACATTACTAACCCAATAAAGCCCAATTTTTTTTAGGATAGAAGACCTATATATAAACAAATTATTCTTCAGGAGATAGTGCTAATTCTGCATCCATGGTGGCCATTCACGTAGCCCAATATTGATATTATATTATGGGCTAGATTCTGCGGCCCAGACAAACTGTCCACTAATCTCATTATATCATGGAATCCACAACTCCAAATGGGCCCAAATTTTACATGAGGTTAACAGAAATCTAGGGATCCATTTTAGTCTTATATGTCCCACTCTGATTCGGCCATACAAAAGTTCATACAAACGGGTCTACTCGGTGGAAGAAAGCAGGCTGCCACCTCGTGTCAAGTGTGCAAATATCCAAGTTCCACAAGCTTTCCACCAACCTAGGCCTACCATAATCAAGTTGGATTCTTTGTAATATTGTAGGGGCATCCCAAGGCTCCCAAAATTTCTATTTAAGGTAGTGGTTGTGGATAAATTTAGGAATCTATGGTGCTTTGTTCAATTGTATTGTTATGCTGCGATTTTATTGTCTCAAGTTTGTCTTTCACATTTAAGTTGTTCAATTCACTTTAGTTTCTTAATAAAAGTTCTTCTTCTACCCTTATTCTGTTGTTCATCTTCTCAAATTGATACCATTTCCTCAAGGTGTGAATTTATTTACACCAACCCTTGTGAAATTATTAACACAATGGTGGAGTGATCATTTTCTTTTCAATTTTTTTACTTCTCCATTTCCTCCCTCATGAGTCTAATTTCCGCTTCCATTGAAACCATAGAATCAATGGAGGGCTAACCCACTTATGGGTTGATCCAAGGGAGTTGCAAGGGGATTGATTGGATGTTATTTATCAACTCATTAATGTCTAATAACTTCTTTAATTGATATTTTTATTTGATGTGTTTTAAACTACATTATCCTTGTTGAATTTTAAGTCTCACACTTCAAGTGCTAATACGCACCTCTACCATGAAGTTCTCAAATAATTGATCCTTCATGTGTATAGGTGATTAGTGTTAAAGGGTGTAAGTATTAAACCAGAAGTGATGTTGTTGTTTTATCTTCTTAAATGAACCCATCTCAAATATAAGAAATTGAAATCATTGAAAAGGAAATACGTTCAATCTAACCCAAGTGATAACCTAAGATCAACTCATTCGTTTAAATTGATTTCAATTAAATCCATTAGATATCCTTTAAACCCATCTAAAATCAACCCATGTTTGGCACTTCATAGACAAAAACAATCCATAGAATTTATGTGTATGTACGTTACTTTTTAGGTCTCTGAGGATTCTATAACCCAAACTAAACTACAAGGACCATTCTACCTTCATCTCTTGGGTAAATTTGAGCAAGAATCAATGAGGCCTTTTAGTTGGTATTAATGTTAGGTTAAGACAACATTAGGAGTTAGGGTATTGTTAAATCAATATCCACAAATTAATTAATGTTATGAATGAAATGATATATAATTTATATATTACCATGTTTTTTCGCCTAAGACATTTCTTTGTTTAGAATGGTTTTTCGTAGAGGAAACATGGAAACTATGACGGGACACTATGAAGATGAAAAAGACCTTCCAAATTAGAAACCTGAGATAGTCAGAATCAGAACTGAGCAGTTTTTTGCAGTGATGAAATGGATGACTATGGATATAAATGGTTGTAGAATCCATGCACAAGATCAGCTAGATCAGCCACAAAGGAACATGTCAGTAGTTGATCATTTCATGATGTAGCATGCCCCATAATTCAAAAGATCATCTAACCCTGTTCTAGATGAAGGGGGGATTAAAGCATCGTAGCATATTTTTTATGTCAGGGGGTATTCAGGACATCAAAATCACATTCTATATATCTACCATTTTGATGGTGAAGACGATCAATGGTGGTCGATGGTGAAACATATCATGGATAGTGAAGAGATTGATGGTCTTGATTGGGATGAATTCAAAGGTATGTTTATAGAGATATGTTTTCCTCTGGTGGTTTGTTTTAGGATGGATGAAAAATTCCTGGAATTGAGCCAGGTGGATGACTCAGTGGCTAATTATGATGAAAACATCAGTCGATAATCAAGGTATGCTCAAAATTTTATATAAATATTACTAGTAATATAAAACATATTAACTCAGGATTAATGCAAATGTATTGATTGGCTTTGGCTTCTCATGAGTTCAAATGTTATGAGAAACTTGTTTGTTGTGTGGAGAAGGTGGAAATGGAGTTTCCTGATGATCAAGTATTCATTAAAAACAACAAAATAAGAGGTAGAGGTGGACGAAGAAAGGTAAGAACTCTTCATGAATGTCTGGTTCTAAGAACCTTAAGATTACTATTTCTAAAAGTTGTAGTAAAAATAATGATGGGTAATGTCTTTTGATTTCTGGTAAGGGCTACCGATGTGGTTAAATGGGACATAATGATCATAATTTCACAAAAAATGATCCGCGTAATGGTAAGACAAAATATGATTTTCACTCAGTAATATATTTTATGTGCAATGAAATTGGTCATTATGCAAATGAGTGACTGACAATGAACCAAACTGTGGGAAATCAACCATACTACAAGCATAAAAGGGTGGTGAAATCCTTTACAACTACATCAACAGATGATGGGCCATCGAATGACGTAGTAACAGGTACATTGATTGTTTAGTCATATTCTTCCAATGTGTTATTTGATTCATGGTCTACAAAATCTATCATTTGAGAAAATTTTCTTGTATTTTGGGAATTCCATATCAAGATATGAATCCTGAAAATATTGTAAAAACTCCCAGAGGAAATTTTGGACAAAATTAAATTATAAGAATCTTCATGTCCTTGTGTTATTATTGAATATACCTAAAAAACATTTTTATTTCCCCTAGTAGTGTTTGATGTTATTTTATGTGTGAATTGGCTTTCTTTTTTCTTTCTATGATTGACTGAAGAGCTAAAGTGGTTTCTTTACAGAAACAATTTTTGTTTGTGTGAAATAAGGAACCCTTACTTTTAATAACATATCAGGATGATTAGAAACTAGTAAAAAAATTGAAATGAATGTTACCTTGCACATATTGATGAAAACAAAGGAAATATTCAGATTAATGATTTTCCAGTGGTAAATGAGAATCTTGATGTTTTTCCGGAAGAGTTGCCTGGTATAATACCAGATCAGGAAGTTGAATTTACTATTGACTTAGTTCTTGGTGCTAAGATAACTTCAAGACCCCAATATCAAATGGCTCAAATTGAACTTTTTGTTTTAAAGAAGAAATTACAGGATTTATTAGATAAGGGTTTCATTTGACCTAACACATCAATATGGGGTGCTTCTGTCTTATGTGATAAAAAGAAATATGGTTCAATGATACTTTTCATTGATCATTGAGAATTGTCAAACATCAATGTAATGAACATGTATCCTTTTCCTCATATAGTTGATTTGTTTGATCAGCTCTAGGTAACTTAGTATTTTTTGAAGATTGAATTGAGTTCGGGGTAACATCAGTTGAAAGTAAAGGATGAAGATATTCCGAAGACCGCGTTTTGTACTAGATATGGCCACTATGAATTTGTAGTTATTCCTTTATGGTTAACCAATGAACATGTTGTATTAATGTATCTTATGAATAGAATATTCTGTGAGTTCTGGGATATGTTTTTTGTTGTGTTTATTGCTGATATTTTTGGTTATTTCAAAATTAAATAGGATCATGAAAGTCATTTATGGTTTTTCATGAAAACATTAAATGAAAATAAACTATATGGGGAATTCACCATGTGTGAGTTTTGGTTAAAAAAAATTTCATTCCGTGGTCACAATATTTCAAAAAATGGCATAACAATTGATCATTCTAAAACAAGAGTTTTTGATGAATGGCCTAGACAGACACATGTTACTGAGATTTGTAGTTTTCATGGTATAAAAGGTTATTACCAGAGATTTGTTTGAAAATTTTCACGGTTATCTAGCCCAATGACTAATTTAACACAAAAAGGTGTTATGTTCTTTTTTAAAAAAAATTTATGGATTCTTTACATGAATTGAAATGATGATTCGTTAATGATCCAGTTTTGGCACTGCGTTATAGAGATGAATAAGTTGTTATATACTGTGATGCATCCTAGAAAGGACATGGTTGTTTCATAATGAAAAATGATCAAGTAATTTATTATGCTTCACGTTAATTGAATTATCATGACTTTAGTTACCCTACACAAGATTTTGAATTAGATACTATTGTTTCTGCTTTAAAAAATTGGAGGCATCATCTGTATGGAGTAAAATATGAAATATATCCTTACCACAGAAGTTTAAAGTATATATTCAATCAAAAAGAATTGAACATGAGATATAGAAGATGGTTTGAATTAATCATGGATTATTATTTCATAATTGATTACCGTATTAGAAAGGAAAATAAATTGGAAGATGCATTGACATGAAAAAGTAATGCTACATTAACCATGTTACATTTGAGAAATATTATTTGATTAAATATTTTTTGAACATTGTCATAGATGTTTTGGTGCAAGAAATTCCAGTGTTTTGTTCCAGGATTCAGCGAAATCATCTATTTCAGAAAGAATTAAGAAATCACAGAAAGAAGATAGTGAGTAGAAAAAAAGGTAGAGTTGGTTCAGAATTGTACTTTTAATGATTTTTACATTGATACTGATTTTATTTTGATATTTTTGATGATATTTTGTTGTCCATTTTATTTATTGTTGAAGAATATGTTGTTATGAGAAGATCATAGATCCCTATTTTCAATTCATCCTAGTAGTACTAAGATGGAAAGAGATATTTGGGAGTATTATTGGTGGGATAGAATGAAAATAAATATTGCTGAATTTAATGTGATGTGCTTTACTTTTCAACGGTTTAAAGAAGAGTGGATGTTGTGGAAAGGGATGATTCAGTCGTTACCACTGCTAGAGTGGAAATGGTAAAATGTGTCCAAGTATTTTGTCATGGGATTACTGAATACTTATCAAGGTAATATTTCAATATGGATTATTTTGATCAATTGACTAAATCTTCTCATTTCATCTCTATTCAAGAAATTTTGTCTCTAGATTAACATTCTCGGTTGTATGTTAAAGAGATAGTCTGGTTTAATGAAGATCCCCATTCCACTATATCTTATCATGATATCAGGTTTATATATAACTTTTGTAAAGGCCTTCAAATGTCGTAGGGTAGTAAATTAAATTTTAGTACAACTTTTCATCCCCAATCAGATGGAAAATCAGAATGAACATTTTAGACATTGGGAGATATTTTATGTGCCTTCTCAATGGATTACTAGAGAAGTTGGGACTACCATATTTCATTGGTTGAATTTTCTTATAAGAACAGTTTTCATTGAATTATAAATATGGAATCAGTTGAAGCATTATATAGAATGAAATTTTAAACTTCATCTTTTTTGGAAGAAGTTGGTGAAAGGATGTTTCTGGGGTCAAAATTGGTAGAAGAGATGGTAGAAAAATTACAATTGATTCAGAATCACATGAGAACAGCTCAGAGTAGGTTGAAAAGTTATACGAATAACTGGTGAAATGATACTTGTTTTGGGGTAGGTGATATTGTATTTCTCAAAGTTTCACCATTGAAATGATCGATGCATTTTGGAAAGAAGAGAATATTGAGTCTGAGGTTCATTGGACCCAATGAAATCTAGGAAAATGTGGGATTAGTTTCCTACATAGTGGAATTACCTCCATGTTTAACCCATGCACACAATGTTTTTCACATTTAAATGTCGATAAGGAATATGCTGGATCCATCTCATGTTTTGAGTCCAATCGTAGTTTAGTTGGAAGAGAACCTTTCTTATGAGGATCAACCAGTCCAGATTCCTGACTATAGAGAAAAAGTATTGCAGAATATGGTAATTCATCACAAAAAGTATTTTATGAAAAATCATATGGTAGAATAGGCAACATGGGAATATGAATATGCTATGAAGGATAAATTCCCTCACTTATTTGATAAGTGAATAGAATCATCGGGATTCAATTCCTAAAAGGGGGAAGGATTTAGCATCCGAGGTAAATAAATAATATGATATATTCATAGTTGTTAATATTTTAGAATTAAATATTAATTTTACATTAAAATATATTCTATGTTCAATGGTGTACCTAACACAAACCAATGGGATTATCTGAAATATCATGTAGTATACAATGTTGAGTCATACTGAAAAAAAATACAATCATATAATATTATATTAAATGTTAGTTAATTCCTAGCCGTAGTATTAGAGTAAATGAACAGAAATAACTACAATATGATTATACATTTTTTTCAAATGTTTTTACATTTATCTAATAAATATTAGTGGCTTAAAATGTTAACGAATTCAATTTTAAGCATAAATACTCTAATATTCTTTAAAAGGTTGATTTACAACTTTTTGATGGAGAACCCTTTTAAAATCAATTATTTTCACTTATATATGTTCTATATGAAAAAATAATTTTTTTTAAAAAATTGGGACAGTAAAATTTACTTTGGACGAAATTTTGGTATTTTTTTATAATGTTAAATTTTTAATGAATAGTGAAAATTAATATTTTTTAATTCAAAAATGCATTTTAATGTAATTTATTTATATGGTAAGATTATCATTTGAATTTGTTTTAATGTGTAATAAGATTATAATTTTACAATTTAACACTGTTGTGGTAATTTTATGTATTTTCATTTTGAAATTGAACATAATCAAGTTTCAATCTTTTGATAGTTATTATTTCTTAAGAACACGTTTTTTGGTTTTGACAACGAGAATTAATTTTAATGTAATTTCTAAATTTTTTGGTATTTGATTTTGGTAAAATGGATATGATTCTTGTAATCAGGATGTCCAATTTATTTAAATAGTTTACTTTTATTTTTAGACATTGTGAATAGTAAAATCATTAAATATTTTATTTACCATGGTTAAAGGGTAAATTTGGTAAAAAATGGTAAAAATAGTAATTTTATAATAATATTAAATTAACCTAATACATATCCTAATACATTGGATGATACATGTCCTACGAGTGTCATCCTTGGGTCTATTTTGGGACTCCATATAGCCACTTTTTAGTGAAAATGACACTTTAAAAAAATTAATTTAATGTTAACGAAAATATAAAATAAACATATATCTATCTCAGTAAAACATTTTTTATAATGGGATATATACATGATATTTCAACTATAAATATTAATTATAAATATAAGCTGATTTCCTACATCATATTATTTTATTTATAACATTTAGACATCATATAATTATATTAATTTATCGCATAATTATAATGTAATGATTACCTCATTAATGAATGATTTTAATAAATGAGATTATAAATATAAAAATAAATATATTTTGAAACTTTTTATTCTATAAATGAATTCTATGAATGACAATAACGTTTTATATTTTAATTAATTTAGTTCTCTTGAAATAATCATGTTATTATACACTTTTTAAAATGTTTTTATATGAATAGTTTATAAATTGACATAAAGGAGTTTTTATAAACAATCAATATTATATTATTATTAAAATTTTCCTAAAACATAATATTCGTCCACATGGCATTTATGATGTTAATAATTCAATACGGATCCATTTTTGGGTCTCCTAGAATTTTATTGTAAATATATTAACCATATAGTATTAATATACAAGAGGACATGGTAAAAGTTAAATTAGTTATCTAAAGGTTAAAGCAAAAACAGACATGTTTAATTTTATTCCCAAATGTGTCAAAACCCCATTTTATGACAGTATTTAGAAAAATAATAACCTTATATTCGAATTAAATGTGTTGGGAACCATTTTAAATTGAAATTCAGTTTATAATAAAATAATATATTAAAACATTACAAAAGAGCGCCTCACCCCCTTATAAAAAGGTATCACCTCAAACCCATAATCACGTCTATAAATCCACCAAGGATCATAAAACCTCTTCCTAAATAAGATCCCAACATCCCTCTATTCTACATAGATGGCATAACGAGTGCATAAGGCACTTCAAGAATTCCATGTTGTTCAAACCAAAGGGAGTTATCCAATTTAATGGTAACGTCTTCTCCCGTGTTCTTTTCTTTCTTATTTTACTTCTCTCACTCCCTAAACTATGTTTATTCCATTATTTAATAACCAAAACCATATCAAAAATATTCTAGGTTTTTTATGAGATGAATTCGATCTAATATTCCACACACCTCCATCTAATGTATACGAACATACTGTTTCTACGGACGACGAACTACTGCCTCACAAAACGATGATTGTTTAATTATCTTCTACTGCCACTTATGGTGGCCATTACGATGGAACTTAATTTATATTATATATATATATATATTATATTCATATTGTCTCTATGCTTATTTATTTTTATTTATATCATACCTTTATTGTTTCCATAATGGGTAAATACTATAATTTGACTTGAAAAAGTGCATACTACCACCCCATCAAATTGGTATGACTCATTCATGCCATATGTGGAACCAAAAAAAGATGGAGTTACTGAAATTATATATTATATTATACTGGAATTAAAATATACCTATGTATCATTACTTTTTAATTCCATTAAATATGAAATAGAATTGAATGTAGCGTTCATACATACTTACGACTTACCGTCTCCTTGAACGGTGTATTTCATTTTTTAACTCTAAATGTTCTGTACCATTATAAATAAAAATATATACATTATATAAATGATATATATGATATCTAAATCATTAATATCATTTTGGAGATAATATACTTTTTACCGCATAGACACATTGTAATTATAAGATGTTCATTTTTTACTCAAGTTCAAATACTGACAAAACAACTATTATTAACATAATTGATTATGTAATATTTATAACTTGGTAATAAGTAATATATAATGAATAAAAAACATTAACTGTGTTATTAAACAAGTATAAATTAATATTATCTTATAATTTATGATATTAAAGAATGAAAAAGTCAATTCAGACACGAGGTTATGGATTTTGTCTAAATCTCTATTCATTGAGGCATATTTTTATTTATACAGAAAAGTTTTTTTATACTGTGTATAAACACCTTTTATATTTTCATTTCATTCAATGGGAATCTTTTTCTACGTAACATTTTATTAAATGACAAAGGGGGGGGGGATTTTGTTTTAACGTTCACGTTGACAACGACTTTCTGTTACCAAGAGAATTATTTGATATTTGGCGTCCGTAACAAACCATAATGTTTTTAAAAGGAAAATAAATACCATATCCACTTTTACATATTTTGGTATTGAAAATGGTTTTTATAATGGATTGTTCATGTTAATATATTTAAATGAAATATTTTTATTGAGATGTGGAAATGTTATATTTCATTTATGTTCGTTTTCAGTGATATGAATATGGAATGGTTCATTGGAATTGATTATGTATATAGGTGGTTTAGTTATAAACCTAGGGCATGTGAGCCTAAGATAGATCTCCAATGAGTTGTGTAATGTGACAGAGGTAAACATTACTGTTTCTATTAAGTGATTTTGGTAATATACTATGATGCTTATTCTAAATGTAACTACCTATGTTGTTTTGAAACCTACAATACAAGTATGTAATGGATGCAACAAGTTACCTTTATGATTTTTGATTTCCATTTTTTATTCATAAATCTGATGATCTTGTGTGGTATGTTAAATATTGATAAGTAGGATTTCATTTAATTGTATTTATTTATGGGATAATGCCTTCATTCATTTTTTTATATCCCTTAATGATATTTTTATGCTCATCACAATTTTTTGGAATTTTTTTCACAGGATATAAGGAAGAATAAGAGAAATGAACAATTCAATAGGATTTATATCATGAAAATAATTCTAGTTTTCTTTTAAGAATTATTATTTTATGATAAAAATGGATACTGATTTGAAGTTTCTACATTATAATATTCAATATATAATGTAATTGTTATGGCCTAATTCTCAAAACACTAAACTTGAAATGATCATTAATGTGAATTATTAACTTAATTCAAGATTATGTAATGTTTATAGTTGAGTCCTTATAATAATTTTTATATATTTTTAATAAACTCAAATTCTAAAAAAAATACTGAATATAAAACCAATCCAAAAAGAAAATAAATAATCTAGAAATTATAAATTTCAATTAAAATTAACAATTTTTAAATTTAAAAATCATTAATATTGTAATAATAATAAAAATCAAAAATAGATTAACTAATATTTACCCCATTAATCAAACATAACATTGATAGTGGTATTTTCCAATATTCAATTATAAATTCCTTATTCTCCATCAGTATAAAGAACATAAATTATCTTCTCCCCTTGATAAACTCATCTAAAAAACTTAATTGAGAACCCCCCTTCTTTAGAAAATGATATTTTTTACTTTCATCTTTTATCAAAAAAAATTTAAATAAAAAAAATATTTATAAAAACATATTGTGATTTTGGAGTGAATACTCTTCCAACAACAATATATTGGTTGAGATCATATGCATGATTATGTTCTTTGTATGTATTTCTAGAACATCCTCCATAATTTAAAAAAATAAAATGAAATATCTAAATTTTCAACCTTATAAATAATTAATTGGTTATTAATTGCGATATTTTTTAATCATGAATGTTGAATTATATTATATAAAAAAAAATTCACTCGATTTTTCACACCATATCATCAATGGGTACGAAATATCCACCACCATTCTTCAATATGTTATATATCAACACAATTTATGTCTTGTAATGAAATGTCACTACATATTCATCTTTTATTTTTCTAAATATTATATTATTTATCTCATTAGAGAGGTATGAAATCATTCATCCCCTAATAATGAATCAATCCCTAGAATTATACTTTTTACCACCAAAATATACTGCACAACGTGAATTCATATATTAATATATCAAAAATTATATTTTTTCACCATCATTCAATCTGAAATCATGATTCAATTTGATACAGCGATTGTTCGGTTTTACCAATAATAGATTGATTCTTAATTATTTTATTCAAACTATTCACAAAGCGTAACAAAAAATATATAATTCATTGTCAAGGAATTTTCAAATAAATTAGTCTACCAATATGGGTTTGAAATTAATTTTTATTCACACATCAACATTACCAATCAAAATTTTATTTCCATGTTCTATATGAGTATAAACCTCTCTTGATTCATATATTCTAATCTTCTCTAACAACACGTGAATATACCCCTCCTGCATGATAATGATAAATCCTATTTTGTTTGTGACATCAAATCACAAGAAAAATATGTTTTCCCCATTTTTTATATGGATTAATGGATAATATTAATTTAATATTTTTTTGATAATTAACAATTATCATAATAATGACAGATTGTAATTTTCATATATTTATAGAGAGTTATCTTATGTATGAATAATATTAACTATATATTTTTATCCATTACATGAAATATCTTTATATTTAATGTATTAATTGTTTATAACATATAATGTATGTTTTATTTTGAGTTCCATTGAAAATAATGTCATTTAGATCATTAATTATTACTTTAAAAGGTTATAGAATATTACATAAAAGTACATTTATGTTTATAGATGGAAAAAATGCAGATATATAATTTTATATTAGTTTCATAATGATTACATTATGATCAAATATGTTACTTCAAGGTAATACTTATTAAAATTTAGTAACATAGAGGTAATAATTACACTATATTAGTTTTCTAAAGGTATGTAACATCGTTTATTTGTTATGAAATGGTAACTTTCCAATTCTATTACATGAGTAAATGATTATTAATAACTTTATAAATGTAATTAATTACATGAATAATGGTAGAATTTATTTTATTTTCTATTTTCAAGGGTAACCAGTTGTAACACATCAATTATAAATAAGAATATTATTTTTCGAAAGCATATGTGACATTGAACACTAGGCTTAAACAACCCATGCAATATATTTCATTAAATTTACTCACTATGTTAGATTATAAAACATACCACAAGGTGCCAAAATGATCCAAAATATATTATAACATTACAAACTGACCATTAAATTTAATAATATTAAAATTAAACATTAATTATAATATTATCATAATATTTGGATTTGAAATAAAATAAAAACCATTTGAAAAATGTTTTCTGAAAGACTGTACTTTTTCTAAAATATTCTTTAGTCATGATTTTCAAGTATAATAAAAAATTAATTATTATTAATTTTAGACAATTTTATTTTTAAAACATTAACTTAATTTTGTAGTCCATTTCATTAAAATAATCTTTTTGTGAAATTTTTGTAGTATTTCGAAGTGTTTAATATTTTTATGAACATTTAAAAATACTAAATTTAAATTAAAATTTTCCATTTGATTTAAATTTTTTGTAATGTTAAAATATTATTTTTTATTTTTTCATAAGATTTATTAATTCAATTTTATATCAATTGATCTAATTTATTAAATTTTAATGATTTTAATGTTAAACTTTGATTTAAAAACCATGTAAACTTAAGAACATTTTCTGGTTAAAAATCTGATTTTTGTAACATATGTTTAATATATTTAAAATAAAAAATTCCCAATTATGTGAATTAGATTTTTGAAAAAGAGAATAAATATTTTTAAAATAAATAATATATTTTTCTAATAATTACATCTTATTTTTTTAAGAAAATTAATACAGAAGTAAAAAAATTGTTTAATGTGGTCAAATTAAATAATGCATTTACTCTTCTATTAAGCTAATATGGATTGGGTTAAAATGACCTATTAATTTATCTATGAAAATGTATATAGATATATTACTTTTCTATAATGTATTATTATCAAAAATAATATATTTTATAAAATTTTTTGTTATGAAAAATGTAGGTATGCCATTTTCTTTTCAAAAAATACAATTGTTCAACTCACCTCAATTATAAAAGGCCACCACTTCATGTCTATAATAATAACCATAAAAAAATTTGGTTTAGAGAAATCCTGACCAAATAACATTATAAAATCCAGTAATATCTCTTATAGGACATTTTTGGGTATAAATCAGTCATATGATGTATTTTCATGGAAGCTAGACGAGGATACCTGAATAACATGTATCATTTTTCAATAAGAGTTTTTATTTTATATCATCATCCATCTTATAGAATTATTATTAGAAAATTAAGATATTATATCTTAAATATATAAAATAAAATTTGTTTTTTTTGTTATTGTACATACTTAAAACCATCCTCATAATCATCAAATGTGTTTCAAAATCAGAATTCATGTATACGATAGATTATTTTCTCTTGAACTGATGTCATATCTTTTTTCGTTAACAATATTAATGGTTGGGTATTATGGTGGTCATTAATATATATGTATATATAAATATTCTTACATAATTATACATATTATGTAATTTTATCTTATATAATTTTTTTATATCCATTCTGTTGGGGATACAATAATATCACTTGTGTGTATGGTAGACTACCACCTACTGAAGTAAAGCGATTCATTCGTCACTAACACATTATATGAAATGTAATATGATTAAAATAAATAAAATATTTTATATAAATTGAATATTAAATATGTAAATTAAATGTTTACCCTAAATAAAATAAAAAATATCATTTTCTTCCAAACCGTTTCACTCATTAATTATGATATCTTCATTTTTGTACATTTGGAAAACTGCCTTTACCAAGAGACATGCCCCTTTTTCATCACATGGATGATATATACAAGTACAATTAAATAAATGATATGATAATTATGATATTATTATCTCTTTTGGAGGATAATATATTACCTAACACCCTTCTATAATGATAGATGAAAAATGCAAACATTACTCTTACGTACGTATGACCCACCCTCCCAATGATCGTAACACACATCATTTCACACCCAAAAAACATTCATTATTTGAAATAAAAGTGTTATTAATATGTAAATATTAAAATTATGTCGTTTTTGTTATTCTATATATTATTGAGCTATATAATATTATCATTAACTGAAATATAAATAAAAATATATGAATGATAAAACTGGACAACTGACTCATGAAATAATGAAAATAATGAATAATTATTAACGAATGGGTGGTAAGATTTTATAAAAGGATAATATATGATATTATACATATCAATATTTTCCTATTGTATGTTAATAACTGAGATAATTCCACTATACAGGATGTTAATACACATTCAACTAAATGGGGCTGCGAGTTAAGGGACTTCCTTACCCAATTTTCATTCATTATGTTAAACATCTAGTTCATTGATTATGAAATGCAATGATTATATTTTTCTAGAAAATTTGTATTATTTTATTTTACTTCTAGTTATTTTTGGATAATTTAAATTCTCTATACATAATGTATTAATTGATTAATCCCCACTTCTGTGATATGATCTTTATAAGGGATTCCTCTCAATTTTCATTCATTAAGGAAAATTGTAATGTTATTCCAATAATTTAATTTATATGGTGTATATATAAACCATTTTAAATCCTATATCACTACATAATAATAAATCATAGTATTTTATTTTTTAATATGAATTAATTCATAAAATAATATTTTGTATACGATTTATCATGTGGTATAGAATTTCATGTCTAAATTTCCTTTTATTGTTTTATATTACAAACTCATTGATATTGGTAAAATATAATTATATACAAAATGAATTTTTTTATAATATGTTTTTTCTACTTTTTTTTGGATTTACACTTGATACACATAATAAATTAATTGATTAAATCTCACTTCAACGTTGTAATCATTATAATGGATTATTTCTCAATTTAATTTTACTCTATATTATTTATTTTTTAGTTTTACTTGAAAGATATTATTTTACCACTTCATCAAAAAAAAATTAATTGACCTCTACAATAGTAATTAATGATACGTTCAGTTAATAGTACCATTTTTGTACTCTGTGGTTCCTAAAATGCTTTAGAAAATGTTTTTACTCAAATGGGGAAACAACTATCTCTTCATTTAGAAATATGTTTTCTACAAAAACCATGTTTTCTATTTGCAAAATTTTTTAAACCATTTTCAAATGATTTATTTATGAAATTTTGACAAATTTTTCCCTCTTAATAATTATTTTGAATGGAAACATCATATCATTATAAAAATAAGGCATGTTTATATTTTATAAAAAATAAAAGGAATAATTTTTTAAAATTAATCGAGATGTAAAAAATATTATACCATTATGAAGCATAAATTTATTAAATAATCCTTTACAAGTATCAATGGTTATTTTTAATTATATTTTTTTGAAAATTTTTTGTAATATATTTAGAAAATGTAATTTTAAAAATGATAATTAAATTTTCATCTAAAATGTTTGAAAATACATTTTTATGGTATTTATATTATTTAATATATCCAACACTTTATTTTTATCAAAAACCATAGGTAATATATTATATTGATACTAGACTTATTAATTCTATGCATGGTTTATGATAATTTTGAAAAATTAAATAACTGAAATTCAATACCATGTTATATTTTTGCGCTGACTAACATTCCCTATAAATATTTACATTCCTAATATCATTAGACAATAAAATTTACCAAAAACTCTATATTATATTTATTAAATACGTTTATTTCCAAACCTTATTCAACATTCACATATTTAATTTACCGTGAATTTTATTTGATTAACTGGGAAAATATTGATAATTCCATGTCCTTTAATCAACATGTACATTTTCTGAAATTTCGTATTGGTTATTGATTAAATCAATAATTAAATATTGATGAATTTTTAAGACATGGAGATGTGTATTGGGATTGGTTATGGATATCCCCCAAATGTATCAACAGTCTCAAGAGGTAAAGCAATAAGCTAGCACGATATTTTTTTCCCAAACCAATTGTGTTTCTACCCAGGTGTATAAAATTGTCATTGGAATTGTCTTAATGAGAGAGGTATCCTGATATAGCGTTTATGGAATCAATTTTTTAATCATTTTATATATTAATAATTTATATAATTTTTATTTAGGTTATTTTTACAATGATATAATCTCAGGATTATTTTAATTCTCAATTTATTGATAAAAATGATGGCATTTTTAGTTATTTACATTTTCATATTAATTATGTCTTTTCAAAATTTTAATATTTGACTTATTGATTGAATATAATGTTATTTATTTTTTAAGATACCATATTAATTTTTCTATATCACATTATTATATAAATTTTATTGATTAAAAATAATGTGTTTTCAGTTATTTATATAGAAATATATATTATTCGTTACCTAATTATGATATCCATGTGATTCATTAAATGGATTGTGTTTTTAAATTAATACCATATCATACTGATTATTCATTTGGATTAATTGTTGGTTCCACTATAAATAACCAAAACGGGTCGTCTGATCTCACTAATAGATTGTTTCCTTTCCCTTAGATTCTATGAGTTGTAACATGATTGATGTGTTAGGATATACTTCTTGGAATAACGTTATTCTATAGAAATAATTTGTAATAAAGGTGGAGATTTGTTCAAAAGAATAATGAAAATTTTATATCTTAAAAAAGAGATAACATGAGTCTAAAAGATGGAATCATATTACCATCTTTAACATGAAAATGAAGAATTTTGTCAAGGAGCTCCTCCTACAAGGTTATGTCCTAAGAAACACTTTTATTGGAGAGACCATCTGCATCCATATTCGCTTCTTGGTAGGTATGAGTTTCAATGTTGTTTAGGTCATGGAGAGAGTGATGAAAATTTATCCATCATATAGTAAGCAGCTAAGCATGATGAATCAATATTTTATAAATGGCCTTCACTATAGTTTTTTAATCACTTTCAATCCACAAGTTATTCCAACCTTGGTGAAAGGTGAAATAGATGGAATGAATCACACTCCTCTTTTCAGATTCTAGGGAGGTTTCAGTACCATAGCCTATAAAACAAATCGAAGATTGTGACCAAGATAATTTCAAAAGATAGTGCCACTGCCTACGAGTCATATATATTCTTTAGAGGCTCCATTGAAAATGTTTTTAATCCATCCTAGTAGAGGTAGTCTCCAAAAAACCTCAAAAGTAAATTTTGAACATATAAAAATTGCATCAACCTGAAGACGTCTTAGGATCATAAAATTATCCACAGAGTTGTTGCAACTCTCTTTTTGAATCAACGCATCTTCTCAAATAGCAATGAGAATCCTCATTCTACCTGCATTAATGTTGAGTGAACAATTATTGTGAAAAAATAAATTTCAATCATACCATATCACATGAAGGATCTCCACAATCACAATAAGAAACAAGTTTTTGACTTGTTGGGAGTTGTCTATATCAACACAACAATTTTTGTGGGCATTGATAAATTCAAGAATCATCCATATGAAATCAAAAAGTAAAAAATATAGTTCCAAAGGGTAGTGGTAGTAGGATATGATAGAAATAAGAGATTAGCATCTTCTCTATTTTGATTGCAATGAGGATATTTTGAGTAGAGTTGGATCCAAAAAATTTGCAGACAAGAATCCTTGGGAACCATGATTTAAGAAAGACGCCAAATAAGAGTGAATTTTGATGGTTTAATCCTAGACATATCAAAACATATAATCCATTTAACCTTCTTTTCAGAGTTATTCAAGGAGTGTTTATAGAAATTTTTTGAATTTAGCATCCCATTGTGAGGAGGATCCGAAATCAAAAGATCCTCCGAGGTAGAAAAGGGGTAAGTATCAATAATTTTAATTACATTGTGAGGAAGGGTATCAATATAAAAATTATGAACATTAAAAAAAGTGGAGTAGAAATATACGGGATACGGTCAGGGGAATCAAGGAGATAAGAGTAGAACGGATCTAGTTTTACAACCAGAATCTCATGGAAGTGTTTCTAGAGACCGTCCAACTAGAAATAGAAAAAGTATTGTAATAAATGTTTGTATGATATGGATAAATGGATGAAGACGAGAAATTGGTGTTACCACTTTTCAATCTATCAAGGAACCTATTTTTTATTAAATAAATCGAGGGATAGTCATTGTGATTGATGTTCTATGTTAATATGGATTGTTGGGTCTCATTAAAGAGTTTAATGTTTTTGATACCAAGACCACCCTCGCCTAAAGGATTAAAACAATTTTCCCAATGAATAGTCACAAGTTTCGTGTCCAAGGTGCTGCCTGTGAAAACAAACTCGTTGATATAAATATTCATTTTTAATGAGACCAGCCAACCAATTATAGAACATCATCGAGTAGGACAATTTGGAGACAATGATAGAATTGACAATATAGACTCTCCCTTATATGGAATGAGATTTACCCTTCCAAGTAGAATTCTGAATAAGAATTTGATCAAAAATTATTGAGAAGATGCATTATTTGGGTCTTCCTAAGAAGATGGGATCCCTAATGTATTTGAAGGGAATAATACCTTATTTTTCGTTAGGCATATTGATGAAACCATTTTTCATAACAGCATGAACGATTTTCCCAATTTAGTTGAAGGATTAATGCTATACAATGACTTGACCAGAGACATCCTCATAGTGAGTGAGAGTAGTTTTAGGAGTTCTGATGTTTCTTATATCACCCATTAAAAACAAAATGATGTCATCTGCCTAAAGGAGGAGAGTGGGAGCCTTCAAAATTATTTATGAATTGATAGTTTTGTGACTTTTTTGGTCAACTAGAAGAGTGAACATATGACTTAAATAGAATTATACAATCGAATAATTAATTGTAGATATGGGATCTCCTTTTCTGATAACTTTAGAGAAATTAATGTAATATCTGTGAGAGACATTGATCAAGATATAAATTTGATATGAATTAAAGAGGGTTTTAATTCGAGAGATGAAGATGTCATTGAAGCCAAATCTATGTAGAACTTGGAAGATGAAATCCCAATCCATTGTGTCAAAGATTTTCTAATTTCAAGTTGTAGGGCGATGTTACTGCATCTATTTTTATTGTATAACGTGATCATTCATTCAGAGGCAATATAAATGCAGTCTTGGATGGATCGCCCATTGACAAAACCAAATTAATACCAAGAGGTAATTTTATCTATAATAGTTTTATGTCAATTATAAATCAGTTTTGTGATAATTTATATTGATTGTTGATAAGAGATATATGACAAAATATATGAATTTTAGAGGCATTATCAACTTTTGGAATCAAGGTAAGGAATTGGTAATTTAACCCATGTGGTAAAAATCCATTAGAAAAGAATGATTTGATGATTTTTCAAACATAATATTGGATGCTATCCCAATATTACAGATAGAATCACTTATTAAAACCATCAGGACATGGGGCACTGTCTGGAATCCAGCTGAAGAAAGTGTCTCTGATTTCAGGACCAATGGGAAAACCAATGACAAAAGTGTTTTCAACATCTTTGAAAATAGTCAAAATGATATAATTAATGAGGTCCATATTAGTAATAGAACCATTTAATAATGACTAAAAATATTATATAACATGATTAGCTATGTCATTTTCTTAATCCAAAAGGTTGTTTCCATCTTTAATGGAATCTAGTGGTATAGAAGCTTTCCAGACTATTTTCAAAGAATTGTAGAATTTGGTATTTCTCTCACCATCAATTTACCATTTGATTTTGAATTTTTTATTATGAATGTTTTCATTAAATGTGAGAAGCAAATTAAGTTTCATAGTAATGTTAATTTATTGATTATGATCTGAAGAAATGTCTGATTGAGTTGTGTTGTTTTGTTTTTGTTGAAGCTCATTATCAAGAGAAAGGATGTCATTATCAATTTGACTTTCTTTAATTTTATACCAAATAATAATCTTGTGTTTCAGAAGTTTTAATTTAAGAGGACAATAAAAATCATCATCAGAGTGAGACATAGAGGTCCAAAAATGATTAATGTGATTACAACATTCATGATTTGAGAACCATGCATTGTTGAATCTAAATGGAATAGAAGGTTTCGGAGTTTTGTAGGAAATAGTTACCAAGATTGGATGATGGTCTGAAAGAAATTATTGTAGACTTGTGTTGAAAATGGTATTCCATTTATCTACATCATGGTCATTAGTAAAAACCCTATCCAGTTTTCTTGAAATCACCCTATTGTAATGATTTCTATACTAGGTATATTTGTCAATGAGGAGAGAAATTTTAGTTAGATTGGTTGTTTCTATTGTGGCCTTAAAATCCCTCATAGATAATGTTTATTGTAGAGGACCAGTTTTTTCACTTGCATAAGGAATAAATTTAAAATCACTTACAATAATCTAGGGAAAATGAATATTGGAGCTGAATAATGAGAGGTCATTCCAAATAGTGCTCGTATCTTGAGATTTTTTCTTGGCATAGATAAAAGAACAAAAGAGTTGAGTGTTATATATCATAATGTCACAGTTGAAACTCTAATCATCAATATGGAAAAAATTAAAATTAGTTAGAGGGGAATGATAAAAATTCTAATGAGTATCGAGATTGGTGTTGTTTTGATATACCCTGATGAATGTATATCCGAATCAAAAAAATGGGCTAAATCAAAGGAAATTATTATTTTTGGTTTAGAAATCGAAATAATTAATGGGTTATGAATTTTTACAATTCGATTTAAAATAATGATGGGGTCAAGGATTGCAATACATTTATAATTCCCATATAAAATCTTTATTTAAACCCACATTGGGAGTTAGAACTCCCGTTTACCATAATATTCGACCTTTATGTCTATCTGATCTTCTGACATATTTTTACATATTTGGGATTGTATTAGACCCTTTATAACATTTTGTGGAATCCATGGAGTTGGTAGTATCACCTACAGTTAATAATTTCATGTTAATATCTTTCATATTATTAATTTTAGATGAAGACGCATTTTTACTAATATTCTTGTTGTTAAAAACATCTAATCATTTATTATCCAAGTACATTGATGAAAATTAGTGCTACAGTTACACCGTATGGTGCTCGGGTCAGGATTTCCTACTTGGTTTCCAGTATGATCTGATGACCATTGTTCTGTATTCAAACAAATGGAGGAGATGCTCTGCCCAGTTGCCTCTTTATTATCCTTCTCATCATCTGAAACTTATACAAACAATATCAGGTCTATAGTGACTTTTGGAACATGCTGTAGGAAGGTAACTTGATCTTTCTCTCCTCCAATTTTAGGGTTAGCAGTGTCCAAGTCCTTTTGTGACTCCACCACCTGGCAGAATTTATCATTCATAACCAGGACAACAAGGATACAAATATCTTTCATAACACCATGCATCCAGATAGGGGATTCTTCTATAGGAGTAGTGATCATCATAGAATTTGAGAAACTTTTTCCAGTATGGATTGTGTCTAAAACAATGGGTTATTTATTGACAAGAATATTTGTTTGGTTCGTGATTATAGTTCAATTGTTATCATTTCTTCTAGTGAAATTTTGATTTTGAGAGAAAGAAAATGGGTGACTTGTAGTATCATAATCCTCTTTATTGTTTCTATTTTTTCTATATCTATTGTAGTAGAGGTATTCATGGAGGGGTTTTCAATGTTATTCCATTGAACAAGCTATGAAGGTGAGATCCTTCAATACATGAACATAAATTAACCTTGGGTAACCTGTTTTATGACTAGGTGGAGTGAAGGAACTACAGGAATTACATTTCATTTGAACTGGCAGGGACAATTTATCCGTTCTACCCAGGTTATTGAGATAATTATTGGTGAGTTTAGAGGAAGATACATGTTCAATAAAAGTATTAATATCTTTTCTATACTTACTGGTTTGAGAGTTTGATGGTATTAAGAATTAGAGTTTCCATTTCATCAAGTAGATATTGATCCTTAATGAAAATATCTTTGTCTTCAGCAACTTCTGCCTAAGTTACACCTAAGGATTCACTGAAGAGTGTCAAGTTGTTTGTTTTTTTACCTAGACTTCAGTTTTCTTTTTTTTTGGTAAATCCATCATGGGATCTTTATCCTTATTTTTTCATTATTTATTTCCATTCATTTTCAATTGGTCTATTAACTTGTTTACTAACAACAAAGAAATTAGTAACGTCGTGATTAATAATCATACATAGATCGTAGAAGGGGGATTTCTATCATATGTTAATCTGATTTCAGTTTTATTATTATTTTCATTGCAGGTAATCGTATTAGGAAATTCTAAATCATGGTTTATTTCAACCATCACCCCCGTAAAAATTCTTAAGTCAGCATTTGAATCTCTATGTACTATTTTGAGAGGGGTTTCTACATAGTAAACAATGTCGTATAAAATTATGGGATGCCAAAAGAACCAATTCATGACATGAATTATTATCTAAACTTTTTCCATTTTGTTCCTATATTTATGTGGGTTGAATGAAAAATCCCACTAAGATAATATGAGAATACCTGGTCTCATATTAAGATTTATATTCCTTCAAACTCTATCAAGATCCTCTTGTGTTGTTAAAAAAATATGTTAATACCCTTTTCTTATCGGTATGATTTTCCAATTCAAGAAATTCCAACAGTGAGAAAGAAATGAATGTAAATCAGTAAGGGTCTTGGGACAGTCACCTTTAAAGTAGGATTTGCGGCCAATAACACAATATTTTCACATTTGAGTGCGATGTAGTAGAGCTGTCGGGCCTGCTTCCACAATGTAACCACCACAATCATTATTTTTGAAGGGAGGGTCCTTCAATGCATTATCATTGCCCGTTGTGGTGCCCTTAAGAGTGTCCAGAAAATTGATCCACTTGGATCTACCCGTAGGCATTTGATTGCAAACCGTTGTATCTGGGATTTCAACTATTTGAATGTCAGTAACAAGGTCATGCTCCGTGGTGGGTTGATTTTCATAAAGAGGCACGAATTGATGGTACTCAAACCTCCCAGGTGTGATAAAGGAATCCTCTATGATGGGTGAGATCAAGAGAAAGGTAAAAGAAAGCATAAACACTTGTGGATTTAATAGAGATATGGTCTCGCATGTCTTTTAAAACCAATTTTTTGTTCTATTGTTGTTATTCCCAAAATACAATTATGTTCTATTTTATTCAAATATAATATGGGACTCAAAACTGTATAATGCTTAAAAAGGATAATAAAATATGAATCCATTTACGATGTGACTTATTGTATCAAAATCTAATATGAAAATTTAAAGACTAACATCATTGTACTTCGGCCGGTGTTAGTATAGTTGGTATCAGAGGATGATTAGAAGAAAAAATGTGAACTATATTTTGGAATACACTTTTTATGGATAATAACCCTCAGATTTCCTTTGATGATTAGTATAGAAGATCTTCTTAATATTAAAGTAAGATAATGATTTTATGAATTTTCCAAAATAATGCCCTATATGGATAATATAGTAGGATGGAGGTCTATAAAAGTTATACCTCAATGTAATAACTTAGAAAATAGTGAATTGGTCTTGATTCAATCTTCACATGGTGAAAAACAATATTCATTATAGTGAATATGGTTTGACCCACCAATAGGATATTATTATAAAATTTAAAATTTTAATTGTAAACCATTACGAATAAATTGAATTTATGATGATAATGAATGACCAAGGTTAAAACTAATTTGTCGTGGAATGAAATAATATTTTCTTATAGGAATTATAAAATGTTTTGTGGGTGAACATTTGAGGAATAATGTAAATAATTATTAAGGGAAAATGAAGAGTTTGTTGAATGGATATAAATCTAATATTATGGATCCATTTATAGATGGTGTTCTTAAATATGGAGAAAATGTGCATCATCGAAGTACATTCCCTAATATAACGGTTAAATCAATGATCGTGGGATTACCTATGTTGAAATAAAATGGATCAAGTATTTATATATTGAGATTCAATAATCAAATTTTAGAACTATTTTACCATTGGTATTTTAGTTGTAAGAATGATGAAACATCTAAGGATTTTGTTAAATATTATATTCATATATGTATAAAGTAACATAATAGTATTGGATAACACTATGGGTTTATGATTTTTCTATTTACCATATTTCATGAAAACCCAGTTTGGGTTTCATATCAATTGATTCTACCCAGATTAAAGATATTTTGGGAGTAATTTACATAGAGAATATTTTTTAGTGGAAAAGTATTCTAATGACTAAATCCATTAAATTTTATATAAATAATAATAACATTAATGATAACCATTATAGTTAATATGATAATTTTTAAAATTTTAATAGTTGATAAATAATATTATTAGACATTTTAAATAAGGGTTTTATTGAAAACCATAGTAAAAGTAGTCATTTAATGATTAATTTTATTTCAGGGATGCCATCTTATTTTTTGGGGACAGTTATTTGGCTTTTATTAACATAGTATTGAAAAAAAACAACCTGCATACTGTGTGTTAAAACATTTCATTCTTGAAGGCTAGGGTTCTTGAGGCCACAATCAATGGATGATAAGGGTTTAATGCCTACCACTAGCCTATGAAAGGATCAGGTAATTATTTCATTCCTTTTAGTTAAATGTTTGAAAAAAAATATTAAATAAACTAGATGTATAACTCATTTTTAGGGATTAATTTTTTATATTTGATAAATTATTCTAACCATATTGGTGTTTTGAAAATTTTTACAGGTTGAATGAATGACTTCTCACTAATTATTAGATCTTATGATCCATTAAAAGTTATTTTTTGTGCTTCTAGAATTTAAAATTAATTTTTAAATATTAATTTCTTGGTGTAAAGGATTAATTTACATTTCATTGAAGTACTACGAAAGGATAAATTTATTATTATAAAATTGAATCCTATCATGTAATTATATTTCATTATATTACAAGAGTTTAAATGAATTACTGATCATTAATAACATAATCATGACATAAAAATTTTATCATTTTTACTTTATGTCATATGAATCAGATGGAATTTTAAATCATCAAAGATTTATGTTTTTTAGATTCATAATATTCTATAGATAATTTAATTTATTATTAATAAGGAACTCTATCATCCATTCCAATTATTTTTGTTTTCTTCTCTGTTTACTACTTAAGTTTCCAGTATTGTTTTCCTACATCGAATACTAGTTATGTGTTATTATACATGACCATTGAACTAAAATTTATCACTTATTGTTAGGATATCATATTAACCCGTTTAGGATCTTGGTCTTTAGGTAATACAATTTACAATTGTCAAAACAATGATTCTAGAGTGGAATTTTAAATGGTGAGGTCGAAATTTAGTTAAGGGGGAGTGAATATAAAAACTATACGTTATAAAATAATATCATTTGTTGAAATCTTTTGCGAAATGGAACAGTAGACATTATGAACATATGATATATATTTCATTGAATTTAATAACTTTGATATCTTGTGGAATACACAACCCCATGTTGAAATGAAGGATGACCTGGTGTACAATAATAACCAAAAAATTAAATTATATTATATGAATCATACTAACTGGATTATTAAAATTATTTTTTTCTGTTGATTTGAAAAAATAATAATCAATTCAAAAAAATAAACATTTTATGAAAATATCTATTTTTTTCTAAACGATGTGTTAGTGACACCTTGCACAAATATTTTATAATTTTTTATAACATGTGGAAAAAAATTTATTGATTGAAATTATTTTTTTAAATCATAATAAAAAAGTAATCATTATTTTAATTTTTTTCTAAAAAGTTTCATTTATTGATGAATTATAAAAAAATACTGAATATTAATATAAAAATACCACTTAAATTAAATTAATTATAAATATAGAAAATACCATTAAATGGTTTATAATTAAAACTATTATAATTTTTTATAATGATTTTAAATTTTTTTCAATTGAGCAATTTTCAAAATTAAATAAAAAATAAAAATTGTTAAATTTTGATCTTTTTCTCTTTAAAAGCCCAATTTCGCAACGTGCATGTGGGATTCATATTAAATTAAAATTTTCCACATAGATGAATTAAATATTGAAAAAATGGGTTATATATTTTATTAATCAAGATAATTTTTATTATATAATAATTTCAACATAATTTTTTGAAAAAAATTATTAGTCAAACAATAAAAATTATTTACAATGGTTATGGTAATAAGGGATTTATCATGGGGTTAATATAAAATGGTAAAGGTTAAAATGACCTATAATCCATCATAAAATATATTTTATGGTCATTTTTAGTCCCTTTAATATCCATGTCTCTATAATAATTTTTTTGTACCATTTTTTTCATGTAATAAATATCTTTACACCATCTCATACTAAAATTTTATAAGTTTACCCCTGAAATCACATATAAAACAACACATTTTCTCCAATCTCCATCACACTCTTAATCACTTTTGTTTCATCCATTTCCTTCACGAAACACATTCCAACTTTCATAAACTCATTACATAATCCTTATATTGGGATAAAATCCCACATAGTATGGAATTTGTGTAAACCACAGGATGATACCTGAAAAGATGTAATGTTCTCAAATTTGTATTTTTATTTTTTTTGTCCCCCCTGATTATTATTAAACAATGATGATAGAGTCACAAAAATATATTATATATATTGATATTTATTTATTTTAATGGTATATCCTACAACCAAGCCCAGTTATATATCATGGATTACAAAATCATCATTCTTTCTTACGGTGGATTATTCTCTTGAGAACTGATGTTATTCATTTTTTCCATTATAACTTCTCATGGTCAAGTATGATGATTTAATATATATATATATACATATTATTTATAAATTTTTTATTCCAAATTAATAACTATATCACATATATTTTTTAAAATTCCAATATATATTTTATATGATATTGGTGCATGTCTGTACGACAAACTTCCACCTCGCAAAGCGATGTGATTTGTTTTTTACCAATGCATTACATGGAAGTTAACAATGAAATATTTAATGAATATATTTTATATAAAAGATATAAACATAATATTTATTTTCATTAACCCCTCGCCACAATGTGTACCCCTCATGGGTCAGCAATGTGAGAAGGGAGCCAATGACCCACGAGTCCCACCTCGAGTAGGCCCCGAGTTAGAGAATAGAACCAAGGGTATAGAAAACACACAAATGGGAGGCATTACCCTCTATGAGAACATATGTGGAAGAGAGAGATAATATAGACACTAACCAACTCCAACTCAACCAGTAAGATACAAGAAATCACAAGTACACACATGAAATTCCCTGAAAACTACTACAACTGAAAGGGGAAAAATTGCATGTTCCCAAAACAAAGTAAAACAGCAGCAACCACAATCCCGAACAGCTCCTACAACAGCAAACTATAAGTAACTAGCCAGATCTCCACCCTACTCCAAGAGACATGAAAAAAAATTTATATATATGTGGTGAGTATAATTGTATACTCAGTAGGATCCTCCCTGCAACCTCTCGTGCAAATGTAAAGGAAGTATGCTAATGCACAATGAACAACAAGTAAAGCTAACACATCACCTAAATGGGTTTACTAAGTTCCTAGAATCACCATGAATACTCTCACTTAGTGACACATATAAGCATATGTCATAAAATAATGAATATCAAGGGTACCCCACTACTACTTCGGCACTAGTTTTCCGCTTTTCCCCAATGTCGCATGTCCTAAGAATCTCTCTTGAAAAAGGAATACCCACAGACACCTGGGTGAAGCACCACAATATGCACCTCATGCAACAAAACCACCACGTCCACATAATCAATGTAACCAGGTGATTTCTGGGAGCCACCATAGCTCGCATAACATGTATCATACATCAGGTATTATACCTCAAGCCATTACAACCCATACACTGATTAAGGATCCTCAATCCAACACAACAAATACATGTTACACCTATCATAGTTTCTAGAAAACTATATCTAGTATATATGTCTATGAATAACCACAATCCATTACATCCCTATACACACATATATGGGTAAAACTAACAAATGTTTCTACCAGGACAAGTAACTACCAAGAGAAGAGTGCTGGGTCAAAGGGGGTAGTAAGACATTCATCCTCCCACCAGAATGTTGGAGAAAACACCCCCAGGGCTCAGAATCCCTAAGGTATCATTTGCCCTCACTTATAGGGTAGATTAGCGTATATAATCACAAAAAGTACAGAATATGTTATATCTCACAACCACACTACGTGAATAACCTAGTCCCAGACACAACTGGAGTTAACGTCTCTCGGACTCCAGGATGGTACCTCTACGACTAGGTATCCTATAATCTGACAACCATTTAAATAGATTTAATACATTATTTCATTCCCCTTTTTATCAGTTTCACTTTGTATTAATGAATTCAATAAGCATTAATTAACCAATGCCAATTCCACATTAATGGTCATTAGCATCAAACTGAAGGTACACTGTCCCTTTAAAATTACAACCTCATCATTATGTTCTGGAAACACCAGTCACATGGGTTATCATCATTTATTCAATTATTAATTATAGAATAACATTCCCATATTCCCATGCATTCTAGAAAAACATTCTATGATACTAAACACAAGGGGGATCAACACGGTGAGTAGATAAACTACCAGTCTAGACACTGCCGCCTATAGCAAGAGCATAGACCCATCCTCCCTTGAGAAGCTAAACACAGATAGCATGTGGCATACCCTACTCGTCTTCGCCTCTCTTGGAAGAAGGGTAAGCAAGACCAGCTGCCTTGAGTAGTGGGGAAAAGTAAAGCAGATAATCAACAAATAAGAATTAGCAAACATCCAACAATCATATCCATCCCATTCCATCATCCTTGGTATCCCCCTTGACAACCACATTTCTAAACAGATGCATCTCTCCACTCTAGGCGTCATATTCTACCACAACCAAAAGGCCTACCTTCCCCAAGATATCTCAACATCCATCTAGGCTCACATCACAACACAAAAAGCCGGAAAACAACATCATGTCAACTGGGCTCTTGGCCCTTAAACAAACAAGAGGATAACTCAGAAACCTACAATAAATTATCTTTTTACAACCACCAGTTCGTTAATCAATCTTGGAATTATAGATTTATAATTCGTTGGTTCCAAAATTCAAGAAACCTAACCAGTAAGCTATCTCAAAAGAGTAAACATGCTTACAACGCCAATTTGATTAACATAAAATTACAATAAGAACCATTTTCATTTACATGACTATTTATCATTAGACAAACAAATATCAATTAATTACGATTTACATTTTTTTTTCAAATTTTCATCATGAATGAACAGCTAAGCGAAGTAAGCATGGATATCCCACTATATAGAAAACAAGGAGAAATATCATTCGACTGATGTCGATTTATTTATCTAGTTGAAGTATTTATTATGTCAATTCCATTGTGGTCCAGTGGGAGTAAACATGCTAAGAATACAGTTTCATTTAAATGAAATGAGAAGAAACAAATCCCTAACCTCAAACAGTTCAAGATGTTCTTTATCCACCCAACGAAATACGATCCTCCTCTCACGTCAACTATATCCACATGAGGATTCCATGGTACGACCACACCAACTGAATCCAATGAAATCCCCATTAGAAGCATGGATATTACATGCTATAATATGGAAATGACGAACAAGAGAATATGAACCCCACAAGAACGACGATAAAACATACCTTATATCGAAGATTGATAGATACAACATGGTTGCATAAAAAGAGAGAAGAACTAATCCTAGGAGGGAAAGTTTGATTGTGAAAATTCTCTGAGAAAGAATGGGATGTTAAAGCATCTCACACCAAAGAACAAGAAGATACAATTAGGGTGAATGATATCCCATCCATTTAGAAGATTTAACGGAGCGACAGTTTATGATGCGCTTAATTTTCCATTAAAAGTGGATCTCATTAAACCATGTGGTTTGACAGAGTAAAAAAATCCCAACCAATAGGAATAATTAATTTAGGAGTTATGGGATTTTAATTGGACTTAGAGCCTTTAAAACTCAGTTTTAATGCATTTTATGTCAAAGGATAATGCTAAAGGGGAGAAACTTGTGGGATGCTAGAAACACTGTTCACAAATACAAAATTTGGAAAAGGAAAGAAGAGGTGATAGTTAGAAGGTCACTGTTCTAGAAACATTTTTCACAAACTCGAAATTTTAAAAAGGAAAGAAGATGTGACAATTAGAAGGTCACCATTCTGGAAGCACTGTCCACAAACTCGAAATTTGGCAAAGGAAAGAAGAGGTGACAGTTAGAAGGTCATCATTCTAGGAACACTATTCACAAAATCGAAATTTGGAAAAGGAAAGAAGATATGACATTTAGAAGGTCACCATTCTAGAAACACTATTCACAAACTCGAAATTTGGCAATGGAAAGAAGAGGTGACAGTTAGAAGGTCACCGTTCTGGAAACACTATTCACAAACTCGATATTTGAAAAAGGATAGAAGAGGTGACAATTAGAAGGTCCCTGTTCGGGAAACACTATTCACAAACTCAAAAATTGGAAATGGAAGGAAGATCTGATACTTAGAAGGTCATCGTTCTTGAAAAATTGTTCACAAACATGAAATTTGGAAAAGGAAAGAAAGGTTACCGTTAGAGGTTACCTATAAAACTGTTCACCGATGGAACTGATCCCAGAATTAGAAATTTGGAAAAGTGAGGGGGATAAGTCACCTTGACCACCCAGAGCACCTCAAACACCATATTTTCACAAAGGAATGGACTGAAGAGGAATGGGCAATTATATCAGATACCTATCAAAACATTCTCTACCACGAGAATTCAAAACCCACCAAAAGGGAAAATGAAATGGGGTACGAACAACCACCCTTCGAGATACCTCTCAAAAGAGAGAAAGCCACAAAAAAGGGAGCCATCTCATAAACATGAAAGGTTCATAGCCACATAAGTTACATCGATACATGAAAATAATTAAACATCAAACAACATTGGGTACTGAGCATGTATATGTGACTCACGTTCCTAGGTACTCTCTTCTATGCCACCGTGTCACCACAAGACATGAAACAAGGGGATAAAATGCCCACACAACACCTTCTCCTTGCAGTTTTGGATCCTCACAGGTCACTCTTCAAGGGTTGCATCATCAACAACATTGATCTCTCACCCATTCGATGATGTGAGAGTCATCATAAAGATAACAATAAAGATGTGATACATGGAAAACATTATGTATCCATCTCATCTGCGGGGGAAGTGCTACTCGATATGCCACAACTCCAACATGAGCTAACACTTTGAAAGGACCAATAAACATGGGAAAAATCATACTCCCCTGACCAAACCATCACTACCCACGATGGAGAGTCACCTTCAAAAACACATTATCCCCAACATTAAACTCTAAGGGTCTCTTTCTTTGATCAACATACGATTTTTGACGATCTTGTGTTGTCTTCATCCTCTCAGGAATCATT
Source organism: Viscum album (assembly GCA_963277665.1). Lineage (NCBI taxonomy): Eukaryota > Viridiplantae > Streptophyta > Magnoliopsida > Santalales > Viscaceae > Viscum > Viscum album. The sequence continues at coordinate 1,204,296,795 of OY728127.1, read as the reverse complement.
TAATCAATCTCTTTTGTATTCTAGACTAGTTCTTGTCTGAGAATTACTGACTCCCCCACTCCAGTCTACCACAACAGGGAATCGCTTGGTTGACCATACAAGGATTCAAAATGATCCATATCGATGGTGGAGTGAAACTATTATTGTAAGACAACTCCACCAAGGGTAAGTGTCTTATCCACGAGCCTCCAAAATCAAGAACACAAGAGTGTAACATGTCTTCAAGACTCTATATAGTTCACTCTATCTGACTGTCTGTTTGAGGATGAAAAAGAGTGCTAAGGCATATTTGAGATACAAAAGCATGTTGGAGTCCTCTCGACACCCTGGATGTAAATCAAGGATCTCGATTGGAATGATCGTCCTTGGGACTCAATGAAGTCTCACCACCTTCTCCAAATAATTCCTTGAAAAAACATCCACTATTCTCGACTCATTGATTGTTAAGAAGTGGGAAGATTTTGTTAAAAAATCCACTACAAATCAAAAACCATCATTTCCTCACGGAGCTCAAGGTATACCCGAAACAATGTCCATTGAGATTTCATCCCACATCCATAGAGGAATATCTAGTGGCCGGAGAAAACTACTAGGAACATCTTGTTCGGCCTTCACCTTCTGGCAGACCAAATATCGAGACACGAACTCCGCAACCACACACTTCAGCCCAGGCCACCAAAACTAGCTTCTCAAGGCTCGGTACATCATTGTCATGCTAGGATGCACCACTAGAGGAAAACTATGAAACACTTTGACAACCATCTCGCACATAAACAAAGGAACAAAAATCCTATCATGATACAACACTTGGTGTTGTTCATCCTCAATGCAACCATTAGGGGCCTCGCCACAAACAACTCGGTCTCTCTAGACCTCTACCTCAAGTTCCCCCAAATGGGTCTCTTCAACATTCTGCATCAGTAATGACTATACCATCACATAAAAAAGACATCCTCTACCCCCAACATCTCCCATATCAAGAGGTAATGCTGACAGCTCTCCCATTACTCTCTAGGAATAACCGGATTCACGCACAACATTGCTACATTCTTTCGACTTAGCACATTATCTACAAAATTCCCCTTTCGAGGTGTATATTATATCTCGATGTCATATTCCTGTAAGAATTCCATACATCGATAGTGTTGTAATTTCAGGTCACACTGGGAGAAAACATACCTCAAACTCTTATTATCAGGGAAAACCACAAAGCCCTCACAAATAAGGTAATGTCTCCACAACTTAAGAGAAAACACATGGCTAACAACTCAAGATCATGGGTGGTATAGTTACTCTCATGGGGACACAACTACCATGACCCATAATAAACAACCGACCTCTAACGCATGAGAACAAAACCTAACCCCAGATGCGACGCATCCTAGAAAACATCAAACTGAACTTCCTCTACTGGAAGACAAAGAATTGGAACACTTACTAACTTCTCCATTAGATACTCGAATTATTCTTGACACTGATCAGTCCATAAGAATTCCAGATCCTTCCTGGTCAAAGCTGTCAAAGGAGTCACAACTCCTGAGAAATTGGCTACAAACACCCTGTATTAGCCTGTGAGACCAAGAAAACTTCACACCTCTAACAGTGTCTTGGGGGTGCAAAAGACAGTACTGCTTCTATTATCCATGAATCCACAACTTCACTCTACTATGACACAACCTTCCTTATGAAATGAACTTCTCGAGCCCAAAACTCACACTTCGATAACTTCCCAAATAGCTGATGATGACGAAGAACTCCCAAAACGGCTTGTTGATGCTCTGCATGATTTCCTCATATTTGGATTACATAAGGATTTTATTGATGAAAACTCCCATGAACATGTCCAAGAACTCATGGAACACAACATTCATCAATCCCATGAATACAACTAGAGCATTCAACATGCCAAAATACATTACAACAAACTCATAATTCACATGATGACAATTGAAAGTAGTCTTCAGGATATCATGATACTTCACACACATCTGATGATATCCTAACCGCAAGACAATATTTGAGAACCGTCTTGCACCCTTCAGTTGATCAAATAAATCATCATCCCGCAGAAGAGGATAGTAATTATTTATTGTCACTTTTTTAAGCGATGATAATAGACACACAACCGCAAACTATTATGAGATTTCTTCATGATAAAAACTGGGGCACCCTATGGTGACACACTTGGACAAACAAAACGACACTATAATAGACCATCAAGCAGTATATGTAACTCTCATAACTTATAAGGGGCCATCCTACATGGATACATAGAGATAGGAGATGCTTCTAGTTGTAGCTCAATCCCAAACTTGATCTCTCATCAAGGGGGTAATGCTACAACCTCTTTTGAAAAGACATCATGGTACTCTTCTACGACCCTAGGAAATTCCATCTACTGAACCTATAAAAGAACTCAGCATCATCTCATCCTTCATGGAGGATAAGGATGGAATTCACCTATGACCTATCCTAGGATCTCGCTTTCCAACAAACACCACTGGCTCTCCATCCTAACCAATGAAAATGACCTTCTTCTTGAAGCAATCTATGATATCCTGCATCGAATATATCCAATCAATGTCGAGGGTGACATCATATGGTTGTATTTGTAAACATAGAAAACCTCCCCAAGAGCGGTGTTGCCCCAACACTAGCTCATAGTCTCTACATACTTCAAACAAGTTAGCTCGACCTCCAATAGGCGTAGTTAATACCCGGGCACTGGAAGCCTCTCTACCCCAAGTTCCAAAGCATGGACAAGGGTAGGTGATATGAAGTAGTGAGTCTCTCTTGAATCAAACAAGGCATCCACCATGGTAGAAAACAAGAAAAGGGTACCTCGAACAACATCTAGCTCGCCTGTTGCTTCCAATGCTAGAGCGTGAAGCTGACCACGACCTCCTCCACAACCTCTCTGACCCTGATGACCACCACCACCATGGCCGCACTATGCTCTCTGAGGAAGGGGAGAATAATGGGGTTATACTCTACCTTCCCCATCTAACCTCTACTGATCTAAAGCTGGTGCAACCGGGTACTGTTGCCTCAGCTGGAACTGCCTCAATAGAGGATCCAGGAGCATAACATGTGGTGCACGATTACCGCTTTGAATGGCCAGGCACTCCCACTCCTTATGACCATGACCACCACAAGGAAAAGAAGCACTTGATCTATTGGAATAGGCCTCAGAGTTTCTGCCTCTTGGGAAACAAGATGTGATTGGCTGGGACCTACCCCAGTTGAACGGAAACTTTTCTACCCTGAAAACTAGGAACCTCAGACCACAGCTCTGCTTCTTAAAGAAACATTACCATTCCCCTATCATGTTGATCAGGTCCTCGCCAAAGTCCTCTCAACAAATTCGTCGCTCACCAGCACCTCAAGATATATTTTCAAAATAAATGGGGTGACATGTCACTGGATATCTAGATGCAAATCCTCCTCAAAAGGCTTCACCCTGGCCTCCTCATCTGAGAGCATGTCTCAAGAATATAATAAAAGGTTCCAGAAACAGATATCAAACTCTTTAACACTGGAGCTCCCCTATCAAAGGATAATAAGCTACTATTGATTGGAATCCTTCGCAGTAGAATAATGAAACTCAACTCTAAACTGGTCTCAGAACTTCTCCCATGAGATCGATGACTCCCACGATCCCCAAGGAACAAGAATCACCACTGCCTCGCTACTCCATGCAACATCATCACAACCAAGGACACCTAGTGCTCTATCTATGCATAGATCGAACTGATGCCTATCTCAACCTATTATAACCAGTCTTCTGTGACTGAATCTGAATTGGAGCCCTCATACTTCTGCAGACTCTGGCGCTGAAACTCTTAGAGTGTCTTCCTCCAAGAATCGTTGTCATCAACCCCTACCCTACAACGATCTTCTAGAACAGGCTGCTCGACATTTTCTGTGAAAACCTGATGAGGATGTTGACCTAGATCCATACCTGTAAAATAAAAAACTATTAGAGCTCCTAAACCTGAAATATGGAAGACTCAATATTAATTAATTAATTTTTTTTCATTTATTCATTTTTTGGTTAACCTATCCCATGGTATACCCATTTAAACACATGCTCAAATAATAATGACGAATGATCCTTTTCGTAGATATCTACCCTGCAACTATTATCCCCTTGTTTAGTAGCCATTGTAAACTTAATGGTTCGTACTTCAGATCATGGGGGGGGGGTGGATAAACACCGATGTCTCAGCCGGTCTCAATTATTTACATCACTTTCTGAACGTGAATGAAAATGTTTCCCTACCAACCCATTCATCCTCACCTGTGCCTAACTCCAAACTAAATTCTATCCCTCAACTAGGCCTCTAATACCCCTCTGTCATGACCCCCTCCTCACAAATTGTACCCCTCCTGGGATGGAAATGTTAGAAGGGAGATAATGAACCCTGATTCCTACCTCTAGTAGTCCCCAGGTTGGTGACTAGCACCGAGGGTATAGAAAACACACAAATGTGAGGCATTACCCTCTCAGATAACACCTTCAGAAGAGAGAGATAAGATTGACACCAACCATCTCCAACTGAACCAGTAAGATAATAGAAATCCAGAGTACACACATGAAATTATATGAAAAAATACTAGAACTGAATGGGGAAAAACTGCAAGTACCCGAAACAAAGTAAAACAGTATCGAACACAAGCACGAACAACTCCTGCCACCACCGAATAGTAGTAACGGTCCTGATCTCCAACGATATCCATGTGACCTGAAAAATAGATTATATAATCATAGGGTGAGTTTAATAGTGTACTCAGTTGGATCCTCCTTGAAGGCTCTCATGAAAAATTAATAAAATCATGCTATTTCACAATGAACAACAAGTGAAACTAACTCGTCATCTAAATGGGTATACTAATTCACAGCCTCACTATAGATACCCTCACCATGTAACACATACAATAATATATCATATAATAGATAATATCAAGGGTACCCTGTGAATACTTCCACACTATTTTCCGCCTTTCCCCAACGTCGCACGTCCTAAGCATGTATCTCTAAAAAGGTTTTCCCATAGACACCTGGGTGAAGCACCAAAACGTGCACCTCATGCAAAAAAAACCACCACGTCTACATATGAAATGTAACCATATATTTTCTGGGAGCCACCATAGATCGCATAAATTGTATCATACATCAGGTATTATACCACAAGCCATTACAACCCATACACCTAGTAATGATCCTCAAGACATCACAATTTATACATGTCACACCAATAGTAGTCCATAGAAAACTATATCCAGAATATATGTGTGTGAATAACCACATTCCATTAAATCCCTCTACAAACATATATAGTGAAGACTAACAAATTTGTCTGTCAGCACCAGTAACTACCAAGAGAAGAGTGTGGGGGCAAAGGTGGTAGTTATCCATTCATCCCCCCACAAGAATGTTGGTAAAACACCCCCCAGGGCTCAGAATCCCTGGGGTGTCAGTTTCCCTCACTAACAGGTTGGAGTAGCGTATAGAAACACAAAATGTATAGAATATGTTATATCTCACAACCACACTATGGGAATAACCTAGTCTTAGACACAATTTCAGTTAACGTTTCTCATACTCCAGGCTGCTACCTCTATGACTTGGTATCCTATAAGCACACAACTATTTAAAGAGCATTAAAACATTATTTCATTCCCCTTTTTATCAGTTTCACATTTCATTAGTTAATTCTATATGAATTAATTAACCAGTACCAATTCCACATTAATGTTCATTATCATCACACCCAAGGTACATGGTCCCTTTAAAATTTCAACCGCATCAATATGTTCCATCAAATACAACCCCATGGGTTTTCATCATTTATTCAATTATTCATCACATAATCACTTTCCCATATTTCCATGAATTCTAGAAAAAAATCTTTGATATTAAACATAAGGGGGCTCAACATGGTGAGTAGATATACTACCCATCGAGTCCTTGCCACCTATAACAAGAGTGTAGACCCATCATTCCGTGAGAAGATAAATACAGAACGCATGTGGCATACCCAGCGCGTCTTCGCATCTCCTGGAAGAAGGGAAAGCTAGACCAGCTTCCATGAGAAGTGGTGGAAAACTAAAATAGATAATCAACCAATAAGAATCAACAAGCATCCAAAAATCACATTCAACCCATTCTATCATCCCTGGTGTCCTCCCCGTCACCCACATGCATAACCAGACGCATCTCGCCACTCTAGGAATCATCTGCTGCCATAACCAAAAGGCCTCCCTGCCCCCACATATCTCAACAACCATATAGGATAACATCACAATACAAATACCAGGAAAACAACATCATGTCAATTGGGCTCTTGGCCCTTAAACAAACAAGAGGGTAACTCATAACCCTACAAGAAATTATCTTTTAACAACCACCAGTTCTTTAATAAATCTTGGATTAACCGATTTAAAATTCAATGTTTCCAAAATTTGGGAAACCTAAATAGTAATCTATCACATCTGTTTAATGATTCTTACTGCGCCAATTTGATTAACATTAAATTAAAAAAAGAACCAGATTTTTTTACATTCCTCTTTATCTTAACCCAAACAAATATAAATTAATTCTGGTTTACATTCTTTACAAATATTTATCAAGAATGAATATCTAAGCGATGCAAGAATGGATATCACACTATCTAAAAAATAAGGAGAAATATCTTACGGCCGATAACAATTTATTTAGAAAAATAAATTATTTTTTAAGTCAATTCCATTGTGGTCTAGTGGGATAAAACATGATATTAATACAGTTTCACGTGAATGAAAACGGAAGCAACAAACCCCTACCTCAAACCATTATTGATGTTCTTTATCCACCCAATTGGTTAGGATCCTCCTCTCTTGTCAACTGCATCCACATGAGGATACCATGGTACGACCACACGAACCAAAACCCAAGAAAACCCCATTAGAATCATGGAGATTACATGCAATAATATGGAAATAAGAAACACGAGAAGATGAACCCCAGAATAACGACGATAAAACATACCTTATATTAAAGATTGATCGATACAGCTTGGTTGCATCAAAACAGAGTAGAACCAATCCTAGGAATGAATGCTTGATTTTTCAACTTCTATAAGAAGGAATGAGATGTTTGAGTGTCTACCACACGAGAAAACGGAGAAAGAATTAGGGGGAAGATATCTCATCCCTTTAGAATATTTAACAGAGCGATGGTTTATGATATGATTAATTTCCCATTAAAAGAGGATCGCATTAAACCATGTTGTTTGACCGAGTAAAAACATCACAAGTCATAAGAATAATTTATTTAGGAGTTATGGACTTTGAATCAGTCATATAGTCCTAAAAACAAGGATTTAAATTCATTTTACATAAATGGGAAATGCTAAAGGGGTGAAACATGCAGGATGTTGGACACACTGTTCATGAACTCAAAATTTGGTAATGGAAAGAAGAGGAGACAGTTTGAAGGTCACCATTATAGAAACACTGTTCTCAAACTCGAAATTTCGAAAAGGAAAAAAATGTGACAGTTAAAAGGTCACTATTCTAGAAACACTATCCACAAACTAGAAATATGGAAAAGAAAAAAAGATTTGGTAGTTAGAAGGTCACCATTCTGGAAAAAAATTTCATAAACTTGATATTTGGCAAAGGAAAAGATTATGTGATAGTTAAAAGGTCACCATTCTAGAAACACTATTCACAAACTCAAAATTGGGCAAAGGAAAGAAGAGGTGACAGAAGGTCACCATTCTGGAAACACTATTCACAAACTCAAAATTTGGAAAAGGAATGAAGAGGTGACAGTTAGAAGGTCACCATTCTCTAAACACTATTCAGAAACTTGAAATTTGACAAAGGAATGAAGAGGTGACAGTTAGAATGTCACCATATTGGAAAATCAATTCACAAAATCGAAATTTTGAAAAGGAAAGAAGAGGTGAGAGCTAGAATGTCAACGTTCTACAAATACTATTCACAAAGTCGAAATTTGTGAAAGGAATGAAGAGGAGACTGTTAGAAGGTCAGCGTTCTGGAAACACTATTGACAAACTCGAAATTTGGCGAAGGAAATAAGAGGTGACAGTTTGAAGGTCCCCATTATGGAAGCACTATTCAAAAACTCAAAATTTGGCAATGGAATGAAAGGTTACCGTTAGAGGATACTAATAGAACTGTTCACCAATTGAACTGTTCACAGAATTGTTAATTTGGCAAAGTGTTGGGGATAAGTCACCTTGACCTCCCGAAACACCTCAAACACCATATTTTCACAAAGAAATGGGTTGAAGAGTTCTGGGCTATTATATTCATGACATATTTATCATCATGACAATATAATATATCCTTTTTTCATATCATGTTACATACTTAATGATGATACCATAATTCATGTACATGTATAATACTACCATCATGAAGTGATGTGACTATATTTAACCACATTAAAGATATATAGAACTTTATTTATAGAAATAAAATGGTAATTATAAAATTTTTATGAATTTTTAATGATAATATATTACTTTCTACCAATCAATAATGATCATTTAAAATTGAAAACGTTACTCATGAATACGTACAATATACTGTCTCACTAATCGTAACATACACAATTTCATAGAACTATATTTCATAATTGGTCATAAAACTATAATTCATGAATAGATATGATACAAATTTCACTACTGTTATTAGGTCTATAATAGTACTATATAATATTCAATAGAACATGATCTTTCATTGAAAATAACGAATGATAAAACATCGCAATTTCCACCCAGGAAAATAAAAATAATTAATGATTTTTAATGGAAGAGTGATATGTTTTTATAAAAGAACTGTATTTTATATTTTCAAATTAATGATATTTCATATATATATATATATATATTAACATCATTTTAAGGGATCTATAAATATTTTTGTAGAAACTTTAACCATAAAAATGTTTGATCCATGGGGTTTATTATCTCACATTCCATTCATTGGGTTAAACATCTATATCATTTATTATGTCTTTCTAAGAATAAACATGTAATGAATATTGAATATATTATCAAATATTTCAACCATTATTGTTGATTTAAATTTTATACACATATTTATTCCTTGGTTAATCCCTAATTCAATAATAAGATCATTTTTTGGGACTTCATCTCAATTTTATTTCATTTATTCTTATTCTAATATTATGAAAATAATATATTATATATGTTTTATATAATTTCACCTTGACATGTAATATCAATATTCATTAATATGTAGTAGTATTTTATTTTAAAAATTAATATATTTACTCACACGTTTTTTAATTAAGACTTACAAATTAGAAAATAATTTCATTACATAATTCATTTTCATGGGGTTATATAACAGCTCCATTCTCATTGATATTATATATTAATTTTTACAATTAATTTTAGTTATCTTATGTAATATTTAATATTTTTAACATGGATTCGTAATTTATACACAAAATGATAATTTATTAATTCTCATATCAACATTTTGATCATTATAATGGTTTATTTCACAAAATTATTCTAATAGAGATTGTTTTTTATGAAATTCCATTGAAGGATTCTGTTTTAAAATTTCTAAATAATCACAATTAATTGTATTAAACACTATTAATTCAAGATATTTTCATGTAATAAGATCATTTTTCTACTATTTGGTAGTTAAATATTGTTAAAAATTGTTTTTATGAAAGTCTAAATTTATATATCTCTTCAAGTTGGAAATCATTTTTTGTCAAAACACAACGTTTAAAAAAAATATATAATTAAATTAAATGCTACAAATTTGATTTAACGTGAATATTTTTTTATCATTTCTTATGTTTTTATGGGAATATTTTTTTTCATATTCTGAACAAGTCATGTTTCTCTATTATAGAAAATTTGAAATGAACATTTTTTAATGTACTCAACATGTATGAAATTTTTTTCAATCCAAATAAATAAATGCTTTAAGGAATCCTTTATAATTTTAATGTGATATTTACAAATAAAATTATTTTTAAATTTGTTTTTTAACTTTTTTGTTTTAAAATGTAATTTTCAAAAAATAAGGATATTTTCCCCAACAATTCATTAAAAAACTATTTATCATATTTATATTTTTCAATGACAACAACCCTTTATTTTACATATACTACAATGGGGATAAGTTCTATTGATTCTATAATTAATAATTCTGAATATTGTTTTTATCATATTGATGAATGAAAATATTGATATTCATTTTCTTGATTTATTTTTTATTAATTAAAATTCTAATGAAATATTAATATTTATATTATAATTGGACATTACATTTTCCCTAAATATCCATATTATTTATCATGGGGTTGAATATTTCTTAAAACATGTTCCATTTTTTAAAATTAAATACATTTTCTATGTTATTAGATAAATGTAGTAAATATTGATAAATGTATATCTTTTAAACATTAATGATCTTTTGATGGTAATGAATTTTTTTCAAAAATTAAATTGATTTTTAGGTATTTGAAAAATTAATTAGTCATGAAGATTCATGTGAAACCTATTTATTGATAGCCCCTCAATTTATTAGTGGTCTTATGAGGTGAATTAGTATGAAAAAATGTTAGTTCCAAAGGCTGAATACCCTGAGAGGGGGGGGGGGTGAACCAGGGTATGCGAAATTTAAAAATAAAGCCCGTTTTGATCTTGTTCCGCTATTATGAAAAACACTATTCTCTCACTTTTCCTTTGCATAATATAAACAGAAAGTAAATCATGAATAGGAAACAATGATTTTTACTTGGTTCACCCTCACTGGGCTACGTCCAAGGAGCATACGCCGACAAGATGTCGGTCGTACCAAAATCCACTAATCTTCACTAGAGGTGGACACAAGGATTCGAGAATAGTCATTATGTCCTAGGCTCACAGCCTTTAAAAGGTTTAGGGTCAGCTCACTGCTTTCCCAAGGGTCACTCCCTATTTCTCTCTCTTTGGCTCATTTCCAGTGGAGAGAATCACCTTATTCCTCTTCCTTTTCCCATTGCTCTGGAAGGAATCCACTCACAGATTATAAACCTGTATGTCTCTTCATTTGGATGAGGGAATGCTTCATTCTCTTTGTGTAGATGCTCTATTGATGCCCAACTTTCACCCCTAGATGAATCTCACTTTGCACCAAAGGTATCAAGAAATCTTCCAGATTTCACACATCCCAGAAAAACACTGCCATGAATCAAACTTAGTTGGCGCGCATGTCTATCCCGACGCGAATGTATCGGCGCACATGTCACAACTGGCACACATGTCCACCTCAACCACCTGCGTCACACAACCTTCTTCAACTCCAAACCAGCGCGACTCACTTCCTTTTACACCCAAACCAATATTGGCGCACAACTACAAACTGGATCGCAACTTCTCACCCTTGCACGCAACTCCACCTGCACGACCACACACCACTTGCGCGACCACCACACCTGCGTGACAGGAGCTCGGATTTTTCAAAGTGTTGAACTCCATTGAAAATGAGAATGGGTGGTTTAGTATTTATAGGAATTTTGGTCACCCTGTGTGATGACATGCAAGTCTTGGCACGCAGGTCTCCTCCCCTTCAAGTCACTTGCACGACCCACTTATAACCTTGTGAGAACCTCTTTCCTTTTCCATATATGGATGATTTGATCTTGAAAAACATATGGCGCACAGGTTCTCAAGCCTCCTAGGCATCAGCGCGCAAGTCTCTTCACGGTGTGCAAGTCACTTGTGTGACAAACCCAATACATGCACGACCCTATTTCCATTACCATTTTCCATGTTTTAATCTTGAAAAACACTAGGCGCACAAGTTTCCAAGCCATCAAGTCCACGACGTGCATGTCTCTTTTACAAAACTACTTTTCTCCATTTGTTGATTTTCAGGACCAAAAATTTGGAAAACACTGGAAAACGCTGCCACCTTGTATCTGTTCTTTTTGTACCACCTCTAGATCAGTGGTCTTATAAGAAGCATTAGTATAAAAAAATAAAATAAATTGGCTAAATAACTAGTGAAAATTATTGACAGTTGATCTCTCATGTTCCTGAGTTCATGACATCATATTAATAATAAATTAAATAATTGGGATTTTTTTATTATTATCCTTGATATTTTAATATTCATATTATCTCTAGATGCATTTCTTTCTCATTTTACATACAGAATAGACATACTTTTGTATTATTTTCCTTTCCAAATTGATTAAACTTCATTTATTTAAGATATCCATTTTATTAACTAAATAGAATGTGTTTTCAGTTATTTACGATTCCATATTAATGGTTCCTTTTATAATTAAGATTTACATGTTCTTATTAAATGTAATGTGTTTCTAGTTATTTACCATTCCATATTTATTTTTCCATATGTAATTATGATATACATGTTATTGATTAAAAGGACTATTGGTTATGTTATTTTTGATTCCATACTGACAATTCATTATTAATTCATGATTGATTTATCTATATGTAACCCTTAATATGAATTTGATAACACTTTTATTTCACATATTTTCCCTAGTAAATCATAGTATACTATGATTGATGTGAAAGGATATTATATAATAAAAAAATGTATTATGGGAAAAAATATTTTTTTTGTATGTCTTGTTTAAAAAAATAATATGGGGATTCAGAATGTATCATATTTTGAAGACAACTGAACTATTTATTCATTTAAGATGTGATTCCTTGTATTATATTCCAATGTAAAAATGGATACACTAGATCGAGTCTATTAGGGTTAGGGTCTCTAAAACCTAACATTCTGTAGTTATGTAATCATAACTATAGATTTCTAATAGGTGTGTAGTGATGCTTATGATGTTGTGTAATGGTATTTATTTATCTATATAAGGGTAATTTATGTCTCACATAAAGGGGAAACCAGTGCATGGTTACACTTTTTTATAGGTGTTTGAGGTCGCATGAAGGTATCAATGATGGTGTAATGATAATTTAAATTAATGTAAATGTAAAACCCTACTTAAATAAGGGTACCCACATTATTGCATAAGGGTACCAATATAATTTTATAATGGTAGTAGTATTTATTAAATACACATGTAAGGGTTATTTATTCTTTAATAATGGTACTGGATAGTTTCTAACACTTATATATTGTATAAAAACATTTCCAAAAACTTATAAGGGTGATTTAAGAATTATTTAAGGGAATGAAGTGATATATACAATCTTATGAAGAATGCAACCATTTTAAGTGAAAAATTATGTCACCCATATGTCACTTGTGTGCATCCAATAATAGTGGCAAATTTTTCAATTAATTTCACTATAATTATTGAAACACTTAAATTTGATCTATTTGAAATTATTGGTTTCATATTTCGACTTCCATCTGTTTTATTGTTAATATAATTTGATTTTTTATAATTATACAATTCCTTATTAATAATATAGAATCCATTGAAACATTTTTTACTTTGTTTTATGCAAAATTAAATGATATCATCATCACATTTACTTATATTTATATCCTTGAGGAAAATTATAAAACAGAAAATATCTGAATTTAAATAAAACAAAATATGAATTTTAGGTCCTGAAATAAAATTATGGAGTTTTCGAAGGTGATTAATTCTTATAATTTACTAATATATTAATTAGACAAATGAATTCCATTATTTAGTATTTCATTGAAAAATAATGAGGAAGATTGAAAAAATATATCTTTTCATTTACATTTTTAATATTATATAGGAAACAAGCATGGAAAACAATAAAGTAGTTTATTAGATTGAAATTTAAATTTTTTTTATCAGGAATACAAATAAGTAATATGTTTCAAATTTTAATTATATTTTATGTAGAGATGATATAATAATATGGTGTCTCTAGAACCAATAATGTTGTGTAACAATAAGGTTAGGGAATTTTTGGAACTCTATATGTTCTAAAAACTATAGAAGTCAACCACATCGTTCAACAAATATACAATTTCTTAATCAATTATTACACGAGTGTTTCTCAATTATTTGAATCCTTGACTATTAATCATTTCTCATGTTATGTTGTTTATTTTTTTTCATAATTATTTTTTATGTGGATGATTGTGAAGGGTTAAACTACCCATTTAATGGTAGGACAAAGGGTTGTGACTCCCAAAAAATCATGAAATAGGTTGGGCCTCCTGGTGGGAAAAGTAAAATTGTTTGGGTTGTTCCTATAGGTAAAAAAATAATTGTCTTTTTGGATTCAACAATATAGGGGGAAAACAATTTGAAATTTTTTTGTCACTCAAGGGGTTCAGAAGTCATTATAATATTCAATTTAGTGGGTTTTAACTATCTAAGTTCATGACTATGGAGATGATTTGGCAGGGATGATTTTGGGTTGAACCTATATAAAAATTTCTATGTCAATTACCACTATTTTCCCAATACATTAATGCAATTTTATAATATTGATATAATAATTTTAAATAAAAATTTATATAAAAAGGAAACTTTAAACCCTCTTCTCTATCTACAATATTCTCGTTGGGACCAACAGTTGGCACCAAAACATGACCCCAAGGAAATACATATATATAATTTTACATTGGTAAAGATTTCCATACATAAAAATTAAGTAAAAATGGTTTTATTTAAAATTAGAAACAAAATTTCAAATTATGGATGGACACATCATTGACCTCCACATTTTCATGGTACTATGGCAATTGGATTTCATGGATGGAAGATTTTTTTGGAATGTATAATTGATCATTTGATAGTCATGGTAAAACTATAACTGGGGATAGATGGAGATCCTAAATATTTATTTTTAAATGATACGGTAAATTATGATACGAATTTCAAGGTGGTGATTACTTTATATTGTTCAATGAATAAAAATGTCTATAGTCATGTAACATTATATAAAACATCCCCTAATATCAGGAAAATTATGCATGATAAACATCTCAACTCGAATAAATATATAGAACTAAATTATGCATGTTTAGATATTAATATCAAGAATTTATGATGATTACTAAATAAAATATTAATTAATTATTTCGTATAATTGAAATTATTTTAAATATGGTGATTTATTTAATAAAAACCTTGAATAATCACGTTCTTTTTGAAAGTGATAATTGAGAATTTTTTTAAAAATGGAATACGAAAACTGTTATTATATTTAAAATTATAAACTTTTGGGAATTTAAATTTTGTGATCTTATTATGTAATATCCCTAGACCCAAAATTTATGATACAATGATAAAACATAATCATTAGATTTATGTATTTAATATAGGTGAGCATTGCCTAATTTTAAACCTTCCAAAAATTAGAATAGTAATACGCAATAAGGGACCGCATACATACCAAAAAAAAATTTAGGATTATATTAATTATAGTGTTTGGAAGAACTCTAACATAAAAAAATGGATATAAAAACAACAGTTCATAAGGATCTAAATAATCTCCTACAATGATATTTACATTCTGTAACATTCTTAAAAATAAAAAACATAAAACATTTCTTCACAACATGGAAAAATAAAACATATGAACTGTGAGATCAAAATCTCTATTACGGTAAATATAACCATTAAAAATTTGAATCTCATCAATGATTATAAGATTATTATAAGTGTTTTATGACAAAATAAATGATCATGATCATATCATACGATAAATCCAAACATTCAATAAATGGAAAATCTATTAGGAAACAAGGAATACATCTTCTAATATAGGACATGGTGATAATATTAAATAATCAAGATCCCTATGATGTCAATTATGTTCCACGGATTCATTAAAACCTATAACATTCATAAAAAAACATGACGGTATCTTGGAAAATAATCTTCAAAACTCATGTCACAAATAACTGGAGCATAGTTAAATCCATAGATAAATAACCCATTTTGAATCCCCCTTCATTACCTATAATGACTATGGAAATTACCTAATTATATAAGGCACTATTTAGGTGCACCCATCATATATGCTATATTGGGATCACTCGTCGTATAAGTTGTACCATGATCACCCATAATCAGGAATTATAATGGGGCATAACCCATTTGATATACTATATTGAGATCACATGTAGTAATCAATAATTTCCCTTCTATGTGGCTTAATTATACAATTAGATTAATTTATTTTTCAATATATCACTCTTGATCAAAATTAGCATTCTTTATAATCATTATTACGAATGGAAAATAAATATTTTTCATCACTATCTATTTGAATCAACAACTATCCATCCATAGAAATAATATAGATGGTTTTATTACATCACATCTCTAGTGTAGTGTAAGAAACGTCAGAGTTTTATTCATTTTTGTGAATAGATATATCCCTAAAATATAACTAAAAATTTAATGAGAAAAATTATATTTTCACATAGAAATTCAATTTTACAAAATGAAATTAATAATATATTGTGAAGATTATTTTCACTAAAAATCACCTTGAAATTTATAATTAAAAATTCAATGAAAATAATTTTAATGGAGGTGGGAAATTCTCTACCTGTTGTAAAATTTAAAAATAAGCATTATATTCAATAATTATGTAAATGGATTTATAAGTGACAAATATGTATAACCTTAAGAAATTTCCAATGAAAATTGTTCAAAAAAGGCCAAAGGCCATGTGAAGAAGATTTTTGAAATCATTTATAAAAATAAAAGAACATTATTGAAAACATTTTAGAAAACATGGATATAAAATATAAACATTCGAAATCTAAAAGAAGAAACATGTTCAATATCACATTAAAATAATTTTAATTATTTTTAATTAATCCATAATGGGGAATTGGAAAATAAACATGTAATTAAAAATAATACATAGTAGAGAAGAAAATATGTGTTTTTTAAGAAAATAATATAAAAATATCACCTGCAACGGAACCTTAAACATAAAAAATCATAAAATGAATGGATATTGTAATACAAAAATTTAGCACTATAGTAATATTTTAAATCAATAGTCATTTAATGAAATACTATGATAGAGATATATAAAAACATTTATTGAAATGAATATATATCTTTAACATCATTATTTAAGTATTTACTACACTGAAATAGGATTTCATAGTGAAAAATTTGAATCATGTATCAAGAAAATAAAATTGAGATGAAGAAACATCACAAAATACAATATTATTTGAATTGATAATTAATGACTATTTTGATTATGTTCACATATATAAATACTGAATAAACAATTAAAAATATATAATAACATAATTTATAGATAAATTCAGACATTGTGATGGAATAAAAATATTAATTAAGAAGTGTTATTACCCAACGAATGGAAATATAGTTAAGAAACCCATTCCAACATAAAAATATTCTTATCGTTTACACTTGGGTTAAATAATTCAAATTAAAACATTAATTAACATTATGTATTATGTATTCATGATATAACATGTAAAAGGGGAAATATATACATCATATAATTGAAATTATGTTGATAAAAATAAAATATACCTCAATGAATAAAAATTGGGCAAAAATCCATTACATTGAGTAATGAATTGATATGTATGTACTTTAAAACATGTATAATAAGATTAAATAAATTAATTTATTAATTGACATTTAATAGGAGAAATAAAATATCCATAAATCATTTATTTCATTTATTTTCATGATTTATTTTAATAAGCAATCAGTTACATGAACAATGTTTTTTAAGGTATTTCAGTTCATAACTTAAAAACAATGTTTTCATGTTGAACATGGTCAATATAGTCATTAGTAATAAAACTACCTAATAATAATATATAAATAAATTTAATTTTAGTAAAATCTTTTTATTTTTAAAATCTTCCATGAAATATAATTATAAATAATTAACTATGATACTATCACTGATTTGGTTGTTCGTACGTACACACAGGTAACATTTCCATTTTTTAGATATCCTTATGGAATTATGGTAAATATTATATTTCCATTATAGATAAATAAATATAATATTTATACAATATTATTTGTTTAAATATAGTTATATAACCATCAATGTGATGTATTGATAAAAAATGACTCGTATAATTTTGTAGAAATGGTAGTCCACATGTACCCATGAACATGATAATCATTTTTCAGTGAATTGAATGATAAGAATGTAAATGAAATATAATATATTAATAATAAAAAAATATTTCATGAATATAATATATATTCATTAATTATTTCATAAAATCATCTATAATAGGACATGATTAAAATTGAATTACATAGATTTACAAAACGATAGTCTTCCATACACAAGAATAATAGTTTTTTTCCCACATGATGGAAAAGGTGATGCATATTGGTAATTCCGAAAACATAATAATATCTCATTATATAGAAAATATTTTCTTTTATTTTAATATTTTAGATTTAATTTTGAAAGAAGATGAAGAACAAATAAAATGAAAATTATTGATTAAGAACCATTCCTCTAATTTAGACAACCTAATCAGGCTTAGAAAAAAAATCCATTCATAAATTGATTTATGATCAAACCATGATCCCTATTAAATTTTGAGGGTTATATGAAATGAATTTTCATTTTTATTTGCAAAAAAATTCTATTATTGAATGAAAATAGAAGGTTACTATTTATAATAGAGGAGAGGGACACTCTTTATATTTATTGTTGAATTAAATTAATATAATTTTGTTTTAAATTTTAAATGGATAAATATTATTTAAATTTTAGGATATGATTATTTTTAGTATAAATAATACAATAAAATAAAAATTTGGCCTATTAAAGTGTGTTTTTACCTCAAATATTTTAGTTTTAAACCATCTTACCAAGTTTTTAAAATAACATTAATTTTAACGACATTCCTTATTAGGGGTCCATAGAGTTACTAAAAGTGGAAAAGTGGACCATAAATAGAGCATGGTTGATAGTTTTCACCATATCACCATCATTTTTCAAAATATATAATTTTAATAGCATCAAATCAATTAATAAAAAATTTATGATAAAATGGAATTATGACAATTTTGAAACAATTCATTTATTATGACATTTAAAACAACTTTAAAATAGTGGAATTTGAATATAAGAACAAAACACCATAATAAAATTTTACTTTAACTCTAGAAATAATGAGACACAATAATACATTATAGTCAAATTTCTTTTAACATTTTTTAAACAATTATTTTACTTTTTTGTTAATTGAATAAATATTGTATTGATGTTTCGTAGGGAATTATCATAAATATATCATTTCCTAAAATAGAAATAAAAATTCAATGAAATATAATAGTCATTTATATGTAAATACTATAATTATAAAGAATAATAACATCTTTTTATCCATTTGTGTAAAATTTAATGCTAATAAAATAAATATACTGCCATTTTTGAGTTTTCACTACAAAAAATAATATAAAGGTAACAATCATGGTCAAATGTAAAAAATTTCATATATTATAATTTTGTATTATTATTGATAAATATACTCCCCGATAATATTTATCACTGTTTAGGGTCAATTTTTTTTGTCAATATCAGTTTATTTTAATCCTTAATTAATATATTTTACATTTACTGAGCTATCAAAATTAACCAGGATTTTAGATAATGAAGAAAAAATTAAAAGGGAATCTTATTTTCAAAAATGGAATCCATTTTTAAATATTTTGGACACAGGAGTGATAGAATTTAATGTACAATAAGATAATCCAAAGAGGATGACCATCATATTTCCATAAAAATAACTTTTTAGGTTTTTTTACTAAATTCAAATTAAAAAATCATTAAAATTCTACAATTTAATTATTTTTGTTTCAAAATTAACTAATCAAATATTAACACCAACAAAAAATAAATTTTAATTTATATATTCATTAAAATAAGAAATATTTTCCAATTGAAATTATATTTTTCATCATTTCATTGAAAAATAAATAAATTTTTAAAAAATTAAATATTTCACCATAAATTAATTAAGATATGATTATTTCAAAATTAATAATTGTATGAACTCATGTTTTTGAATGAGATATGGAACCCTTGTTATTTATTTTAAATGCTTAATTTTGGCATTCTATGATTGCCCGACATGTTCACATCTATTTTAGTGGTGTTTGGGGCTACTCTGGAGCCCGAAACCAAATGATTTTGTGTCTTATGAATAGAAAATGGTTAGTTAAAACCATGCAGGGTATACCCTAAAACTTGGCTAAATCATGATATGTTATATTGTGGGGTCAAATAGGATACACTGTTTGATAAAACTGTGCAGGAGGGTCGTATGACCGTCTTATAGGTCTAAAATTTTCAGTAGATATAAGATTGGCTCTGAACATGGTTTGTGTATGGATTATAAATCAAGAGGGTAAACTGTGAGATCCTCCCATTATCCTACAGTACACCATGTTTCTAAACCACGAAACCCTGATTAATTTAGTAAAATAACCATTTTCCCTTAAATCCATTAAATTCAAACCTATGTATATTTTTTAATTTGTTGGATAGAAGGTGGAAATTTTTTATCCCTTTGAGGAACTATCCTAGGAATTGAGATACTTTTTATATATGAAATCTAATTCGAACAGGGTTCATATCCTTGGATCCTAAATCGTATGGCCTTGATTCCGATTTATCCTTTCTAGATTCTAATGGCGATTTCTTTCTATATTTTATTTTAGGTCAAATGACCTAATGTACATTTCTTTATATGTTCATCATATTTATCCAAAACAAGGATGATTCATGACTTGATACTGGATGAGCACTCCTCTACCGAGCAAATGAAGGTGGTCAATAATTTTATATTGGCGTTATGTTCTTTTTAGAGCTACTTTCCATTAAAAAACTCCCCATACATTCAAGCGTGGACCTTATTTTGAATGAAGTAATTGGAATATATGTAATCAAACCTATTATGGATGCCCATAGGTTCTTGTGGTGATGTGTTGGTACCTGAAGCTTGAACCACATTCCCCTTGGTGTGTACCTTATGGGAATTACTTGTTTATGTCATGTTAAATAGCCCATGTAGTGTGTTTTGGGTTTTCATGGCTATAAGAATCCAATTGTTAAAGAAATGAGATAGATATGACGATTTGAAGATGGTATGCTTCCTTTACCTTGATAAATTATGTCTAATCAAAAGTGTTTAATTTTTGAATTTATTAAATGAGTAATGTAAATTACTAAGTTGTAATAGATTATTGTGTATACACAAGTGTTGTGTAAAATGATGATTTGTGATTGATGGAGGGGTATACCCTTGCGGTTCTTCCTCAATGAAATAGATTATATGAGTGTGTAGACTCATGTTGAATTGAACTATATAATGGAATGAATGATAGTTGGATGATTTAAATAGATTCCATAGATGAATCGTTATGGATGTAGACCTTTTTAGTGGATTAAATGGATAGAGTATTCTTCTAGGGTCTTTATTCCATGGGTTGCCTCATGCTTATCAATCCCCTATATCCATCTTTCTTGGACTCATAATGGACATGTTGGTACACTTGATCATAGGACAATGACATGTGCCTTCACTGAGTTTCCATCGAGATTCTCTTGGGATTAGACGAGAATTCCTTGGTCCTCGATACATTATTTTTGGCCATTCATGGTCTACACATCACTATACGACATGGTCATGGGATATCTGGCATGAATATTTATATAGAGAGGTTATGGGTTTAATAAATTTTCTTTATGTGAAAAGGCACTACAGTTTGGATATGGACGGATGTTCAGAGAGGCCATGTTACATGATTACTTTTTTTATTGCTGACTTGTTACAAGATAACACATTATGAATAGAGTGTTGAGATACTATTTGGTTTTAATTATTGTTGTATATATATGGCATGGGATTTCACAATTACAATACTACTTATACACACATGTTTGATATACTGCTTGTGCTGACTAGAAATATATAGTACTTTGGGTGGTTACATATTGGGATGTTTATCTCACACACTATTTGGGCCTCCTTAGGGACCAAAATATATTAAATGGTTGTTGGTGGTAATAGGGGATATCACACCAACAAAAGTAGTTGAAAATTTAGTTTGTTTTGGGGAGTATGGGATGAAGCTGATGCTTTCGATTATATGTCAAATTTTTTGTATTTTTTCTTTTTGTATTCATTTATTGAATTTTATTTCCATGTACCTATTATTTCTACATTATAGATACCAGTATCATTTACATTATTGAGTATGTGACATTTCTTGATTTGTTATATATGTTCCTGAATTGCATTTTTTCCAGTTGTCTACTTTTTTATATGCTTCAACTATTGATTTTATTTGTCATCTGCTATGATATAATCATGTAATGTGAGAATATCCTCATCAATGAATCAACTAGTCCAACTATGCTAGTTGGTATCCTTTGGAATTTTAGGATTTTCCATTCAGGCCACGTAGCCATCTAGGAATAAGGTACCATTGAGCGGAATCCATGTCCGTAATATTTCAATGTGTAATTAGTGGATGTATTTTTTGGTTTGATTTACTATTTGGTGAAAATATATACAGATAAGAAGGAAAAGGAATTTGGTAATGATATTTGATTGGGGTATAACTAACCTCTGTATGGGGAAAATAAAAATTTCCACGAATAAAATTGTTATTTAAAATTTTGAATATTATAGTTGATTCTATTTCACAATTGGGTGACATATAAGATTTATGATTTTAATATTGGTATGATTGGTTTCTACATCAATTTCAACTTTATGAGATAACGTTATTTCGTCTCATTCTTCATATAGGAACCTTGATAAAAATAAAATGTCATACATTATGTCCTAAAATTTTATATTCGTTACTAGAAATACGGTGATTTTATTGGTGTTATGATTGTTCTGTTAGCTATTGTGATAGACCTTATGCAGTGGACATAGAATTGATTTCATCATTACAGTCTTAAATTGCATGGGACCTTATGGATTGAAAAATGAAGTACCATTTAATTTTTAATTTTTCAACTAAATTTGATATGTATTAATTATATTGGAATCAAATTTATGATCATGATGTGTTATGCACCCTCATGGTTCAGAACATGATGCTCCAATAGTTGATTCATTTGAAAAAATTATTATTATGTGAGAATGCATTGATATGAAAAATAATGACATAACGTAGACTCATATTCTGAGTGGGAAATAGGTTGTGGTTCTAATGATTTATGGTTGTTCTTGATACATTTCTAGCTTTATGATCAGGTTTTGGGTTATGAATTGGTTTTAAGATGATTTGGACCTATACATTTCTTTTGAGCTGTGACATTGATTTTGTTCTTTTCAGAATCATGTGTTTGGAATTGTGGTGACATGTCACCACAATGACCTCCAATGGTATGCCACGTGGGAGGTGGTGACTACACTCTTGATGCGGCAGTCCATGGGAAACCGGTTGATCCCCCTTCTATGATAGATATCAATCTAAAGGTTATTCCCGAC
Source organism: Viscum album (assembly GCA_963277665.1). Classification (NCBI taxonomy): domain Eukaryota; kingdom Viridiplantae; phylum Streptophyta; class Magnoliopsida; order Santalales; family Viscaceae; genus Viscum; species Viscum album. The sequence continues at coordinate 1,204,273,317 of OY728127.1, read as the reverse complement.
ATAGGTGATGAGGAACTATTCATTGATGGGTCCTTTCGCTATATACAGACCTTTTAAGGAGAACCCGAACCTATGATGACTATGGAGGAGGTAACACGGGTGTTTTAGTAGCATGAAGCACCAACGTTTTGGGGTGTATGACAATACAAGAGATTCTAATTTGTGGGTTGGGACCACACTATCAGTCTTTGAGAATCTAGAGACCCCTATTAAGATGAGGGTATGGCTTGACACTCACATTCTATGTGGAGTAGCAATCATTGGTGGGATGTTTTTAACAAGGATGAAAAGAAGAATGATATGGTATGGATTGATTACCAGACCATGTTCTATGACTCATTTTTACTTGATAATCTACAAGAATAGAGTGATAGTGAGTTCATTCATCTTGGGCAGGGTGTGAATATTCTTATAGAGTACTTTGCACATATTAATGAGTTTTATCTTTTTTCCCCGATGAAACTTACTGATGAGGTTTTAAAAGTTAGATTCTTTGATGATGGTTTCAAAAATGATATCAAATCTTTTGTAAACATGTTTAGATTGACTTTTATCCATGATTTTTTGAATCACGTGCGAATTACATAAAAGATACTATTGGAATATGGATGCATAGTGTAGGGAAGTGTTGCATCTCGACCCTTGGGTTCTATTTTTCCAAGATGGATGTTCCATTTCAATGAATATTATGAGATGAGTTCTAGTCAGACTGTGAGTACTAGAATATCAATGTTTTTTTTTCACTAGTGTGGTAGGAGAGGACACCTGATGAATTTGTGTGAAAATAACCTAGTGATGTGTGGAGGTTGGAGTACAACGGGTCACACAAATCATTTTCATAGGACATTCTATCTAGCTATGAGTGGTAGTGTTCGGCTACAACATCAAGCTTATGAGTATGTTCCTTATCTCCATGTCAGGAATGTATTTGTAGTAGGGATTATAAGACCCCAACCTTTGACATTACTTAATCATGAGTTAAGTAAATACTTTGAAATTAATTCACAATGAAGATCTTCATAGGATTATAGTTTAACATAATTATTTTATAACTATTACATATAAAACCAAGACATTACATGCAAACAGTGATACTCAGTATCATCATTTTTCAACAACGACAACCCTTTAAAAACATGATTTCTTTTTCTTGATAATAATATTCTTGAAATATTCTGATCTCTGACCCATCCTTATACACTATGGAAAATGTTTCAAAATATGTTATGATTATATAAATATCAGTAAGGAATATAAAATAACAAATAAAACTATTAATCCAAAAATATTTAAAACCCATGAAATCATTTTCACAAAATCATTCTTATCACCCATAAAATATAAACTATTTATCTTACATCTATAATCAAATGATTCGTACAAAATATCATAGAAATCATTAAACATAAAAGTAACTTGTGGCATCTATATCATACTTAGATTGTTGAATTTACATCTACATAGGGAGCACCTTCATGTTTATGTTTGTAATACCCATCATAGTATATTCCATAAATCTCTTAAGAGAAGCCATAATATTTACCTTTGTCATGTTACCCAATGCATTGGAGAGCTATCACGGGCTCACACACCCCCAGTTTATTATGGAATAACAAATATTCATAAGCAATTTTGGAGAACCATAACATAGTAATAACAAATGAACAACAATGAATGAAAAATTACATTTCCATATTGAAATAATAAGGAATCATTTCATTATATTGATAAAATTAATACCATCTCAAAACCATTAACAAAACAAAAATAGCTTAAAATATAATATGGTATTTACCTTTCATTTCAAAAACATTATATCTTGTCGAGGAAGCCATATATCAAATAATACTTATGGGGGAAGAAAAGTCATTGTCACTATGTAACATAAAAATAAACATTCCTTTTCTAGTTTATTGAAATTCATCATTAAAATAAGATTCCTTTTGAAACTATTTTAATGAAAATAAATATAAAAGGGGTAGATAATACACTTTATGGATATTGGTTGTATATATATAAAAATATTCCTCAATGAAAGAAGATTGAGACGAAGTCCCTTATAAATGTCGTATCATTTGATTATGGATAAATAAATGACATAATTTTGTGTGGAAAACACAAATATCCCCAATATATGTGTATATTATGTGTAAAAAAATTATAGGTCATTAACACATTATCTTGGAAAAACAAAACAAATGACGTGGAAATTTAACTCAATGAATAGAGATTGTGATAAGACATCCCATAAAAAGACCAATTTGTTAATAAAATATATTGATTATGTGTATTCACTATAAATACACATAAATGATGTATAAATAAAAAATTGTATATAAAATGTTAGATCTCACATAATCATATCACAACATAATCAACAAGAATAAGATTACAAAAAATAATGGAAATTTGGTAAATAAGTTCCCTTACCATAAGTCGGGCTCATTAAAAACATTGGTTACGTTACAGAATAATAAACATAGGTTAATTTATACTTGATTGAGAACCATTATAATTTTTATCATTCAATTTTTATCACTTTATACCATGTTATAAAAATTACACAATAATTCATGTTCATATTTGTCATTTTGTCTTTATTCGATACTTGAGTCGAAAATGAACTTATTTTGATGTAAATTGACCATGTGTTCAAAATACCATCAACACTAGAATATTATTTATGATTTAAATATCTAATATATCTAGTTTATTTGTATTTATAATATCTATTGTGTTTTGATAATGATATGAAATGAACAATTCAACGAGACAGTAGGTCGTGTATACGTATTAACACTACATTCATTTCTTTGTCATATTATCTGAATAATCATAAAATTGTATAAATATATATTAATATTAATTTATTTTATTTATATTATTTTTTCTCATATATTTAATGAAACTATACTTTATTCTATCTATGTTTATCATGAATTATTAATATCACTTTGAGTGGGATGTAGTCCACACTTCCTCAAATAAAATTATCATATGTACACATAATGGAAAGCATAAGGGTATGTTGTAAATAAAAAATATAGAAAATTGAAACCAAATAAACAAAATATATTTAATATATAAATACTGTTCCATCATAATGGCCACAATGAGATGTCGTAGTAGAAAATTAAATAATCATCATTTCCTGAGGTAGTAGTTCACCATATAGAGAAACAATATGTTCTATGTCTTGTAGATGGAGGTATGTGTATTTTTAGGTTGAAAACATAGAATAAAAGCATACTAGTATATTTAGGAAACCATTTTTGTTATAAAAGAATTGAATAAAATGTGTATAGGGGTGTAGAATGAAAATAATTGAAAGGAGCTTCAAGGAAGACTATACATAAAAATTGTGTTACTTCTTTTGATTTCTAACAAAATGATCAATTAATTTCATTATACACAATTTATGGCTTCTAGGAGTAAGGGATGGGAATTGTGAGATTATTTAAGAATATCTTGTATGATCCAAGGGGCTTGAGATGTGTTAGTATGTGTGTAAAGGTTGTGTACTTTTATTGTAGGGAGGAGGGGCACATTAGGAATGTCATGAAATGTTGTTTTATAATAAATTTATTTTCAAATTCAAAACTCTAACAACTAATATATTGTGAGGATAATATGAGTATGGGTAAAAATACTCTCAACCAATCGGTTTTATTCATGTTTATGTATCAAAATTAACCTCATCTTATTGCATAAAACCATAGTTAAAAACATTAAATATTACCATTTCATCTTGTATTATTATAATATATCGTTAATATAGTTACAATAAAATGTAAATAGAACCAAAAGTGGATAATTAATGAAAATATTAACAATATATAAGTTATTTTTCTGAATATTATATTTTTTGGACTATTAAATCATTTGATAAAATAGTATTTGTTTTAAAAAACTCATTTTTGTCATTTTGACACTATTTAGTAATTGATAATTGTTAAATTCATAAAAACAATATTCATTAAAAAGGTATTAACTAATCTCCCACATGTCAATGTCATCCAAAATAATCGTGTATGTCATAAAAATCTTGAAATTACGTTTATTTTATTATTTATTATATCATTTATTTGGATCTTTCATTAATAAGTTAAGCACTGCATAATGATTATGTCAAAAATAAGTAGATTCATTAATGTCTATGAATTGTAAATAAAATTTCAGGATTCAAGAAAGATTTATATATTTATAATGAAAATTTATAGTAAAAGTGGTAATTTATATAAACCAAATTAAATTTGTTTTAGTTAAGAGATATATGTTTATGTTATATTTCCCTTTTTTTAAAATAAATATTATAAAAGGTCATTATCACACAAAAGTGGCTCCATGGTGTCCTAAAATCGACCTAAGGATAAAAATTGTTGTCCATATCAAATAAAATAATATTATGAGACATTTAGGGTAGTTTTAAATTATTATAATAATATTTTTTACCCTTATTAACCTAATTTTCCCTTTAACCATGGTAGATAAAAATAATTACTAAAGTAACTATTCATATTGTTCAAAAGTAAAAGTTACATATATGCACAATTAGTACATTCTCATTCCAAATATAAAATCAATTTTTTCAAATTTAAATCAATGAAGTTATAGTAATTAATTTAAAATTAATTCTCATTGTTAAAAACAGATAGCAGGTTTTTAAGAAGGCAACACTATAAAAAGATTGACATGTGTTTAAGTCCACATTAAATTTGAAATTACATCTGATGACCAATACTGAATTATATGATAAAAAATAATCCAATATGACATTAAAACCAATTTAAATTAGAATCTAAATATATTAAAAATATATATGAAAATGTAGTTTTGAATTAAAATGAAGTGATTTTGATTATTCATTAAATATGGGTTTTTTCAAAAAAAAAACCAAATTTCATCCAATGTAAATTTTGATGACCCACATAAAAAGAATAAAATGATTTTATCAAATATAACATATAGAAGTGGAAAAATTTTTTTTACAAGGGTTCCCCATTAAAAGGTGGTAAAATGAAAATTTTAAAATAATAAAGTATTTTATGATTAAAATTGGATTCATTATCAGTTTAAGCCTATAAAATTATTAGATAAACCTAAAAAATATATACGTAAATTAATAATATATTTATTTTGATTCATTGTCACAAATAAAATGTCTTGATGTTAACTACAATTTAAAATAATAATATTATTGTTGTATTATTTTTTGGTAGAACTCAGTGTTGGGTGTAATGTACTATTTCAGAGAAAGCCATTGGTGTGTCTCAATTAATCTATCACACATAGTGTACTATTTAAAAAAAATTATTATTAAATTAAAAAATATTAATAGATACAAAAATTGTTTATTCTATAGATACCTAGTGTGTTACCTCATTCACCCTTTTTGAAATTATGACCCCAAAGTTTTAAAATTTGACTCTGAAACATCATTGAAAATCCCACAATGGAAATAGAGTCAATAAAACAATCACATTAAAAGAATGAAATAAAAGTAAATGGTCTCCCAAGATAACTCATAATAGTTTCCCATGTATGAAATCATAGATATGGAGGGAAACTATCCATCATTATCTGATGGAATGTCATAGAAAACATGATTAGGATAAATTTTACAACCAAAAAACCATAAATTTATGATGGTTTAAATGGTCTTTGATTTCCCTGTAGGAAAAGTAAATAGATTTTTAATGTACTATTCATTAAAGTGAGAAAATTATTTACGATCATGACTATGAATATATGGAAACATAGTCACATCACTAGTAGAGTTTAATCTATTAAATTTCTACACCAAATTCATCTTTTCTCCATGTGATGAGTATTCAAGATGACTTATTCACACCTGAAGAAGTTGAATAAACTTATTGATAATCACATAGACAAAAAAATATTAGGTATCTATTCATCATATCTTGAAACATTATCCAAAACCAAAATAATTAGAAAAAGATAATATAATCCAATAAAAAGATTAATCCTTTATAAAAAGAAAGACTAATTTTAATCTCGATGATTTAAAATCAAAACAAAAAGTTCAACAAAGACTATCAAACTTATGATTATCTATAAAATTCATCCAAATAATCCAAACAAGGATTGAAACAAAAAATCAGAAGGATTTAATTACATTATCTTCCCAAATAAATTTTTACTCTTATTTTCAAATAATATAAATCACTATTAATGTATCATACCAAAAAGTAATTACCTTAATGAAAAATTATAAAACATAGGATAATCATCTCATTAAATATTCTAATATAACATTAGTCCACAATTAAAATCATAGATTATTCCCAAAATATAATTCAGCCATTAAGCATTAATTATATCCCATAGTATTATATTTACCTTAATAATATAAATTTCCAAAAAAAGAGAACGTCTTCCAATGTAAGGTTTATCACTTAATCCCCAAATCATTTTTCAAATACTGAGTATATCCATTTTATAAAACAAAATATCCCAAAATGAACATATTCTTAATCCATAAAATTATTTATCAAAAGTGAATAAGTCATAATATCCATGTATTTCATGTAGGCCAAAGGTAGGTAATGCTCCATTGTCTCCCTTTAGTTGTGGGTTTGATTCATGAGGCCATCTCAGATGGGATGGATTATCACCCATCCCATGGAAAGTACTTTTTCTAAATATATATAATTCATATAAAATTCCAAAATTGAGATCAATTAATCAAAATATCCATAACAGCATTGAGCACTATTTTTATCACATGCGTTTCATTTTATATCTCAAAATGTAATATCCCATAATTAACTATAATTCAAGGATCTTGTAAACTCTAAAGGTTCATTGTTTCTAAATCCACAAAATAAATGTTAATTCTTCCAAATTTTTATATAACAAACACAAGTTTTATACATTATAGAATTCTTCCAATGTAATCCCATCATTAATACATTTAAACATATCATAATCCATAGATCCAATGAAACACTTTATTTAATATAATGTAGACATCATAATCATCAACCATTCTTCATGATCCTTTATCCAGTTGTTCTCATATTATTATTTAATACTTCTTTCCTACAATAAAAATCAAGAAGAACATCGTCCCCTTTCGTGGAGTCAACCAAATGGTTCTTTCACCATGGTTGGTTATTAAATTATGACCATCAAAACCACATCTATAACATCATCCCATACAATAATTATTTTTTTTCTGGGTTATTATTTCCACATATATGATACATATGTCATTGAATATACATTACTTTTTGATTATTACCTAAATTTATTCAAGGATTTTCTTCTATCATATATTATGCTTAAGATAAATCCCTTAGGTTCATGGGGTTAATAATTGCTTTAGATAGCTGGTTTTGAATAACCATGGGAGTTTTCATTGCAGCTTCAATTTCATATGGTCTAATATTCATAGAACCACATCATTTTACTTCACATCTTTTTTTACATGGTTTCATCCCAGATCATCCATTTTCTAAAACCAAAACGGTTTGTGTGAGTATATCATAGTAAAATTTCATATAAATATGGTAAACACTAAAATATACTTTTTAATTTTAACTAAAACTCATTCAACATATTTAATCAATCTATGACTCTTTATAATATTCTTACCATTTTGGTTATATAAAAGATATCATTTATGCTTAAATAACACCCTAACCTAAAAATTTATCTAAACCAACCTCTAATACCAACTATAAGGCCATAAACATTAACATTACTTAATATTGTGTTTAGTCAATAATTTAGAATCAATTCACAATAAGGATATTTTCAGGATTATTGTTTTGGAGAATTATTCCATATCTTTTAAATTATATACAAATACAATACATGCAGACAGTATCAGTCAATATCCCCCTTTTTCCCCAAAATATATCCATTTTTTAAAAACATGATATATTTTCTCGATAATAATATTCTTGACAACATCCATTCTATTTCCAAACTATATACCCTGTGTTAAACTTTTCAAAAAATTGTATGATCATGATAATATTAGTAAGGAATATAAAATAAAGAATAAGACATTTAATCAATGAATATTTAAAACCCGTTAAATCATTTTCATAAAATCATACTTATCAACGACAAAAAATAAACTATTTAGCTTACATTTGTAATCATAATATTCCTACTAAAATTCATAGAAATCATAAAACATAATGGTAACTTGTGGAATCCATATCATAATTACAGTTTTGCATTAACATCTACATTGGGAGAAACCATCATGGTTACGTTTGGAATTACCATCATAGTATATTCAAAAAATTGTCAACAAGAAACCTAATGTTTGCCTCATTCATGTGACCCAATGAATTTGAGGGATATCACGACATCACCAACCCCTAATTTATCAAGGGAAAAACCAAATACATGTGAAATTCCTAATAACAATAACATAATCATTATACTTGAACAACAATGATTTAAAAATAACTTCTCCAAATTGAAATCATAAAAAATCATTTAAATATATTAATATCATTAATACTTTCTTAAAAACCTTTTTCAAAACCAAAATACATAAAAAATCTAAAATAATAATTACCTTTCTTTTTAAAAACATTACAGCATGCAGATGAAATCAAAATATCAAATAATGCTCGTGGCGACAGAATTGTCATTGTCATCACATACATTAAAAAGAAACATCCCTTTTGTCATTTAGTGAAATTATTTTTTAAAATAATATTACTTTTGAATATTGTTGAATGAAACTAAATTTCAAAGGGGTTGATTACACTCCTTATAAAATAAGGTCTTATATAAATAAAAATATTTTTAATAAAAGGTGATTTAGATGAAGTCCCTTAAAAATGTCTCATCATTATATTATGGATAAATAAAAGACATAATTATGTGTGAAAAATATAAATACCACCTATATAAGTTTATATTAATATTAAAACAATAAAATTAATTCACACATATTCATTGAAAAACAAAACAAGTTACATGGAAATTTAACTCAATGAATGGATACTGAGTTATGATTTCCCTTACAATGATCATTTCTTAATAAAATAGATCTATTATGTGTATTCCCTAATAATAAATTTAAATAAAGAATATATATATATAAGAGGATATAAAAATTTATCTATCACACAATCATATCACGATATAAACAAGACTTAATTGACTAACCCACAAAATGGAAATTGGGTGAAGATGTTTCCTTACCTTGTGTCTGACTCCTCACAAACAATCGTTATGTTCCGGAATAATAAAATAAGGTTAATTTATACTTGATTGAAAGCCATTTTCATGTTTATCATTAATTTTATATTACTTTTTACCATGTTATAAAAATTACATATTTGTTTATGTTTATACCAGTCGTTTTGTTGTTATTCGGTAGTTGAGTCATAAATGAACTTTTTTGATGAAAATTGTTCATGTGGTAAAAAGTCCATCATCTCAAAATTACTATACATGATTTAAATATCTTATGTATCTAGTATATATGTATTTATATTATCCATAATATTTTGAGATATGAAATGAAATTTATTGTTCATGGGGGTGGTTGGATGTACATACGCATGAACACTACTTTCATTTATTTATCATATTAATAGTATAAAAAAATTATATACAAGAAGATTAAAAAAAAATTATTGTTTTTATGTCATTTATTTCTCATAGTTTTAACAAAACCATCCTTTATTCTTCACATTATAGAATGAATGATTAAAATCACTTTATTTCTCTTTGTAAAAATTGTTTCACAAAAAAAGAGATATGCTTATGTCATTAATGTATTTACATTGACTTAATTAATATAATGTGTCATTATCACTAACAAGTGGCTCCATGCTGTCCCAAAATCGACTGAAAGATTCCCATGGTCGGACATGTATCATCGAATTGGGTTAGAACATGTGTTAGGATAATTTATTATTATTATAATATTATTTTTTACACTTATTTATCGAATTTACCATTTATCCATAGAAAATAAATTATTTAACGATGTAATTATTCAAAATTTCTAGAAAGACAAGTTTCCTATTTACAAATTTTCACATCTTGTTTCTAAATGTGGAAACCATTTTTCTAAATTCAAAACACAGGAGTGGCTGAAATTAATTAAATATTAATTCTCATTGTCCAAACAAAATCGTGTTTTTATGAAATAATAACTATCAAAAGATTGACACTTGCTTATGTTCAGTTTAAATGTGAAATTATGTCCAACAACCAACATTGGATTAAATGGTAAAAATATAATATAATTATACTTTAAAACCACTCAATGGTATAATTTAGCACTATAAATTATTATGATTAAAAATGTTTTCTTAATTATAATTTAGTATTTTTCACAATTAATAAATAATTGAATGTTTTCAGAAAATACCAAAAATTCACCCTAAGCTAATTCCGATATTCCAAATCCAAAACTAAAGTCCATTTTGATTGATAAAATTTTTAAAATTTCAAAAAATGAGTATTACTATTCATAATGGCTACTTTGATTAGTCGCGGTGTGTTAGAATCTCGAAGTTGCATAAAATGCAAGCTATTGCATTATTTAAAGAGAAGCATACCATGTATGTTTGGGGTGTTACATAAAATCATGGCTATAATTCTATCTATTATAATTCATCTAAATCTGATACAAAATATCCAATAATTGAGGAATTTATTACAAAGGATGATCATATTGATCACAATGATTCAAATATAACTAGTTTATATTATAACTGTAAGAGTTTACATAGGATTGTACACTAGGAAAAGTGTCATGAACCCATCCACCTAATCATGTACCCTATTCTGTTCTCAATTAGGTAATGGAGATAGTGACTATGTATGAAAAAAACCTAATTACCCCTAAGTTGGAATCAAGAAATAATGGTTTCATATTCATACAATGGGAGGAATTACCCTCTAAAAAAATTCTGATGAGATAGATAATATGTATACCACCATCAAACCACTGTATATATGAATATATAAATAAATCCAATGTTAAAGCATGAAATTTTATATAGTAAAATAAAAAATGAAATGAAAAGCAATGTGTAACAAAAGTAATAGATAATAGTGACAATGAAGCCCAAGCTAGTCTTGAAAAACGAAAAACTAGTATTATTCAAATTGATCTCCAATATTATTTGTATGACCTAAATATATTTTAATATTTAGGTAGGGTGATTGTAAATTGATATTTAGTAGGATCCTTTATAGAGCCTTTCATGAGAAAGATAATAAAATCATGATAAATCATAGTGAACAACAATGTGACTAACTCACAACCAAAAAAGATATTCTAATTTCCCAGTGTAACCAAGGATAATTTTCACAATCTATATCATAATGGAGATCAAATAATATATTAATGATGCATCATGGTTACCACACTCCCACTTCTATAATAGTATTGTTGTGTTCCATAATGTCACATATCTTGATCCATATCTCCCCAAATTATGCCACCTGGAAGACACCTATGAATGCCATCACAAGATGAACCTTTTTCATAAAATAATCACATCATTCCATTGACATATCCTTATATGGTGATAAAGATGTTTTTTGGATCCACCAAAATCTGTATGACTTGTATCGTATACTGTGTATTATTCCTCAAACCATCTTATCCATGCACCGAGTAAGTACGTCCAAGAATCCCATCCAATACAAAACATAACAATAAAAATTTAAAGGAAACTATATCATGGTATATATATAAGATACTATCTACAAGCGATCAAAACCCTATACACTCACAATTGAAAAATTAAGCCACCATGAATTCCATTAAATATACCTACCAACAAATTGAAGTTGGCTAGAGGGTGTAGTTATCCATCGCTCCTCCCACCAGGATGTTTGGAAAAAAACTACCCTAGAATACACTAGGTGTAAGACACCCTAGCCAACATGTTTAGGGTAATAGGTGAAATAATAGAATATAAAAGTTATAATATAGATCAAAACCTCAAAATGGGAATAATGTTGTACTATTCTGAAATACAAATGTCTTCATTCAGACACATGGCCAACAACAGCATATACTTGATATTCGATAAGAACACAATCATTTCAAGAGAAAAATTAATTAATTATATATTATAATTTATGATAATTAGATAAGTTTTTATACCCTTAAATAAAAATTTACATTATTTCAATATAAAATTCGTTAAAACTAGTTTAAAATCATTTCCACATTTTCTTAATCTAAAATGAGACCATGGTTTCTCCTGAAGAACATATTTTTATAATTTTAATTACAACAATGCTACCATTGTGGGATTCAAATTATTAATTAATTGATAGAATAATGAAATAATACACATACTCTAGTTAAATCATCCTGAATATACCACCAATTGGAAACATACAACTAAAAACATTATTCTATGTCATGTAGTTGGGAATGAAATAAAGATAAATCAATAAACCCAATCATAAACCATTAAACTATTTCATTTCAAGAAACCAACCCAATTTATCACATCAATGAGTAAAACCATCATCAACTTATTTTATATTCTCTAGTACCATCTTTGCCACCCATATTCATATCCTGATGTATCTCTCCATCCCAAGTGTCTACTACTTCCACAAAACAAGTACCACCCAACCCAATATCACATCCTCCATCACGAGTTCAAATATCCCATGATCATAACATCATATGGGCCTCTATTTCCCATTCCACATCTCATATATAGGATCAAATAAATATATCATTATAAGAATTAAAGAAACAAACATATTTAATAGGGAAATCTAGGCTATAAAACAAGGCATATTATCTTAATAAAAAAATTAGTTTTCATAGCTCCAATCATATGGATATAATCATTCTCATGATAATTTTACACTCACGACCACACAATTAACATTATGAAAATAGTTTTTTATTTCATCACAAATTAAACAATTCACTACTCATAGGTCAGAAGAATGAGAAGCCCAAGGCTTCCTAATATAATATACTACCTAAATCCACGTTCAAATACTTATTATTAAAATTAAATGAACCAAACATAGAGAATTACTATCTTCAATGACATAAATTTTTAGTAAAACATTATATAAAACATTATAATTATTCATATTATTTATAAATTTCTTTTTCACTTGGAGGATCATTAACGAATCACTGTTTTAATTCATGGTAACTGAAACATTCTATGTTTTTAGGGAAGCGCATATACTATACAGTATCGTATCACTTGAGGATCTTTCATAGTTTGTTCACCAACATAATCTAATTTATCTATGTATTAATTTTGTTGTTGTTTAATATTTTATTAAATAAATATAATTCATGAAAAGAAATAAAATAAAATATAATATGAAACTGACATTCAATTCTAAATTTCCAAGAAATTCAAAATAGAATATAATTAGAGAAGAAATTAATTTCTTCTAATTGAATTTTCAAGGAGAACCTTCCATGAATAGATTCGAATATAATTATTAATAACCATACATTAACGCCTCTCTCCCTAAGGATGGGCTTATTACCCCCTCCTAGTCCCCTCAATGGACCCCCAAGGGAAGGGAGTCTCAAGATTGACGTTGACGCCTCTCTCCCCAAGGATGGCCCTGTTGCTCTCGGCCTCCTAGATTGAAATCATCTAGGGTAGATCGTTGCAGAAAAATATGAACCACATCATGCCTTATGGGAACCGGCAGTTACTGAGGCCTATGCCATACTAGCAGGGATGTTGCTCGCTATGGAACGCAGATGGGAAGATATCATCATCGAGTCTGACTGCCATTCGGTCACCAATGCTATTAATCACAAGGAAGCCAGAGTCCATGACATTGGCTTTGTCAGCAAAAGAATTCGCTTGTTGCGCCAAGGATTCTCGTGCTGCACCTTCTCCTTTACCAAATGGGAAGGAAACAATGTAGCCCATTAGCTGGCGGCATCATGCCCCTTCGATGTCAACCAAATTTGGATGGACAATTTCCCTCCTTGGCTCTGTTTATGCACGACTTCTGATTTTCGCCAGTAATATATTCCTTCTTTCTTAAAAAAACCATACATTATATGTGTGAAAACATTAATCTACCATGGTTATGAATGAAAAGTTTACATAGTTATTGCCATGAACCCCCCGATCCACCTTAACAATCAAGGGAGAATGGTTGTAGAATAAGAAGTTAAAATTTTGACAACCATAGTGGTGATTATACAAGCTATAAATTATTCTTATAATTAAGTCAAATAGGATTAAAAATATATCGTTTGGTTCCCAAATCAGATTACTTCCCTAAGATATTTTTTAGTTCTGTTACTCATAATCATAAGTATAATAATTTACTGTGGTAAGATGAGATGAATAATATAATTAAAGAATAAATGAAGAAAAGAAGGGTGAAGAAGATGTAAACAAACGTGAAATCTATTCATGAATTAGATTCAATATAAAAAAAATATAAATTTTAATAAAATTAAAAATAAACCAACAATAAAAATAAAATAAAATAAAATTGGTCTTGTAGATTCCCTTATAAGATCTGTCATCAGAACCATAACTCCTGTTCAATTCACAATGTGTTTGAATCACCCATGATTACCATCTGATAGCATGATATATATTATATTATATATATTATCTAAAAAATTAAAATTAACATGAAAAATATAATGGAATTTATGGAATAAATATTTAGTGCTACCTTTTATGACTTATAATTATAAAAATCATTATACAATATATATCATTCAATGACCACATTAATGATTTGATAACTCCATTAATTTTACTAGAGAAATGAGCATTTGAGTAAAAGTTAATAAAAATGAATAATTAACTCAATCAGTGTTGTGTACACTGATATGTGATTTAGTTATGGAACTGGGGTCAATGCAGTCAGTAAGAATAATTTTAAAAATCTATTATCTTTTTTGGGCCCTTAGATGGTCGAATTGGATCTGGATCCAATATAGAATTTTAAAACCTAGGAAAATAGAAATAAAAAGAATAATCACATTAGTTGGAGTGATATTGTATATTGTATTAAAGAAATACAAAATGTTCTAGAAAACTATTAGCTTTCAAGAATTATTCCATTTTCCCAATTAAGCCCAAAAAACACAAAAAATAATAAAATGAGGAAAATATTCTAAAATTGATTTACTATAAGGGATTAAATGATTTAATAAAATATAAATAATTATGAAAATATTTACTCATTCAATTTCATAAAACATAAAAAATGATTTTCCTCAGGTGTAATATCTCAACAATAATTTTCAAAGGGCATAACTATTTCCAGTATTCAAATTCTAATGAAAGAAGAAGAAACAACAGTATCACTATAAAGACAAGTATTCTAATTCCACATATTATATCAATTTATCTTCAAAAATTAAAATTAGATAATCAATTCATGAAATTTAATTTTCCAATTTGAAAAATTATGGAACTACTCTTTTTATTCATTTATATTTTTTAATTAATTTTTAGAAAACATAATAAATCAGGATATTACAAACAATGGATTTCTTTTAATCATCAGTAATGATAAAATTCATGTAGATTTATTCCCATATAACGAGAACACGATCCTTATCCATTATCTCGTAACGGAACTAATTTATCAACTTTGTAAAGGAGAAAATCATTTAAAATCATGATGAATTTTGTTAGAAGCTTCAAATAATTCTTAGGATTAATTTTGGTAGGAATTGATGATTTAAAAATAATGCTCAAGGAATAGTTTTATCCCTTTTTTACAATGGATTATATCACAAATAAATGTGTAATGAAATTATATTCTTCAAATTAGTAACTCACAAATCCCAAAAACTCATATTAATGGTTAGGATCAAATAAACAATAATGAATTTGTTGGGCTCCTTCTTGAGTGTTTTTTTTACTTTTATAATTATTTTTTCATTCTCAAAGATACTTTTGATTTTTATTAGTTTTTTCAGAATTTATTATTTTAATAAATACACATCAACGACCAAAAAACGTATAATAAATTTTATATGTATAGTAATGTTCCATTTTATTCAAAATCATAGCACATTTTTCAATTTTTTTTACATTGTAAATATTGCCTTTCTTTAAATCAATAGGGGGAAAAGTGATGTAACATGAATGAATAAAAAACTCAATTTTTTACACAATAATCACCCCATTCATTATTCATTATAATGTATTTAATCCCTTCCACTCTAATTCCCATTACCCCCACACATTAACATTAATATATCATGATAAAACCAATAGTAGGGTTTGAATGGGTAAAAAATTGAATGAAACATGGATCATCCCTATAAAGGTCATTAATGGTCTCTATGGGATAAATGATTATTTATGTAAATGTGGAACTTTATATATAAGGTATTATTAATAAATTCCTCAATAAATATAATTTGTTTTCACTGTCATATCTTTTACAAGTAAAAAATGCAAGTTCTGATAGGTGACACGTCCCAATACCACTCATGAAATATGACCAAAATAAAGTATTATTTACTTGGTATAGAAAGACCCTAATGAATGGGAATATTATATAGAAATGTAACTAAATTCCTGACTAATAATAAAAAATAAAATCGCATGAATTTCTTTAAATTCAAATCATAAACAATTATTGGGAAATTTTAGTTACATGAATAATTATTCCCTAAATTCATTAGCCCTCATTTAGAAATACAATATTAGTCATATTTCCTCTAATAATTAGGGAGGAATTTTATCAACATGAAACTAAAATAAAAAAATTCCCAATTAAATAGAAGGATAATTCCATTTCTGCTAAAAAAAGAGGGTTGGTTTGCATACTAGAATAATCCTAAAACATTAATTGAAATATAAATTCCTTGATATCATGTAATCATAAATCATGTTATGATCCTCCATGTGTGCCCTGGCTTCTTTTGTTTTTTTGAGAAGTGAAATAAAATTTAGTATCCAAAATTAGATGGTGTTGGATAAATTTGGGCTTGATCCACCCCATTTTTTTCCCTAGCTTGTGAATCTTTATCAGTAGAGAGAAATGATCCATGGATAGAGCATAAAAAATCGACCCCCTTTAAAATTATGTACATATTTCAAGGAGGGGGTTGATAATGTATGAATTAATCTATTCTTTTGTTGCATCTTTTTAAATATCCTCTTGTACTTCCTGTAATGGCTCAACATGGGATACATGAATTGAAAGACCAAAGTAAAAAGTAATTAGGTATTTCTATATGTTTAGAATTTGAATTTGATAATAATAAATATTTTACATTTATTATTGATAAACATATTTAATAATTTTGTCAAGATCAAATATATATATTTCTTTATTTTCATCCTCAATTGAATTTTCAACAAAATTAGGGAGATCCATGTGTTCATCAAAAAAGGTGATTCCGAAGATTATTCCTCTACCTCTACGTCATGGAATGAATTAATAATATCATAAAATTCAAATTAATAAATTGTGGCACTAAAATTTCATTGAATATAATCATATAATGAATTTGGAATAAGATAATCTCTCTATTTCTATTTGGTTCAATCACTGCATCAGTGTTGAGTGCTTTTCGAAGGTGAATCTCAGTGCATGGAATTAGGTAATTGGAATAATCCATTATATCTTTAAATTCCACCACATGGGTGGGGTCATATTGTTCCCTAGATATAGTGACATGCAATGGTACAATCTCTTCTAATTTATTGGGATCTCGGAGATCATTTTGTACCTCCTAATCATTCCAGAATTCGTCTAGATTTTTTTGATCTCCTTCACTTTTCTCATTAAGCAATTCATCCTCATAATGAATCCACTATAGGTTATGATTGTTATCATTGATCTGATTTATATACTAGTTGTCCTGTTGATGTTCTCTATGATTATCCTAAAACTATTTAACTTATTCACTATAATTTGAAATCTCCCAGCGTTCTTATTATTTGGGAAGTTCATGTTTTTATTTAATCTCAAAATAGAAGTAATTAAAATCATTTGTATTTTCTATATGTGGATTATGTTCCTGATTCACCATCAATTTCCAAACATAGTCAAATTATCTTTCCATTTTTATCCCCATGTCATCTAGATTGACACTCTTCTTTTCCATCTAATCATCTGGATCAGTATAGTCAAATTCATGTTATTGATATTGCACATGTGAGTAATCTTCCCATGTAGAGTAATTGTTTTTCAAATACATAATAGAAATAAGAATATTATTTTACATTCATTTAAATAAAATAAAATAAAATTTATTTACAAAATAAAAGAAGAAAATAAGGTAATGTAGTGATTGGTTCAGCATTAATAATTATAATTTTGAGGCATACATATCATTTTTCATGGAAAGAAATTTTTTTTCTAGAGTAGTAGAAAGACAGACTAGATGTATCTCACATGAGGAGATCTATCAGTTTCTTTACATACATATTGCAATTCAACTATAAAATAATTCTTTTTTCGTTTTATATTTTATGAATGAATTGGAATTAATTAAAATAAATTTAATTAACAAATAAGGTAAATATAAAAATCAATTCCAAATTACAAAGAAATAATTAAAAGTATATAATTATA
Organism: Viscum album; assembly: GCA_963277665.1. Classification (NCBI taxonomy): domain Eukaryota; kingdom Viridiplantae; phylum Streptophyta; class Magnoliopsida; order Santalales; family Viscaceae; genus Viscum; species Viscum album. Next base: position 1,204,254,774 of record OY728127.1, on the reverse strand, counting down.
GAGGAAAGAATGTTATCTAGAAAGAATTTTTAGGGACCAAATTTGTTAAATAGCTAAAAATATAATTACACAACACACACTATCACTTCTGTGCACACCTCAATTTACCACGATTATGAAGGAAAAATGATTGTAGATAGAATCAAGCACACCCCACATCTACCTCCTCAATCGAGAAAAAATGGTTTCAGATTAAGTAGTTTAACATTATAACATCAAATAGAGGATGAGATCCAATAAAAATTATCATTATATTTAAATTAGAGAATATATAAAACATGCCATGTGGTTCAAAAACTAGATTAATCGCTATAGAAATTCCTTAGGTGAGTTACTCTAAATCATGAGTATTGGAGATCACGATTGTAATATGAGAAGTTGAAAATAAAAGTAGAACAATGGAAGAAAAATATGGGTAATGAATATTGGTAGAAAAATAAAAACAATTAATTAATAATATTTAATATAAAATAATGTAATTAAAATTAATTTTAAAAATTCAATTATAGTAAAAAATAAAAAAAAAGAAAAAAGAAAAAAAAGAAATGGGTCTAGTAGCTTCCCCTATAGAATAATTATTCTGAATTTTTTCGCATGTTTCATCCACCTTATATTTGATTGAAATCATGGTATCTTTATATATGATGAATAAAATTTAATTTATAATATTCTATCTGAATGTCAAATTAATTGGACTCCACTAGAGGATGTTATTGAATAATTTTTTAGTAAGACATTTTTTGGAATATAATTATAGAATGTTTAAATCAATTTATTTCATTAAATGGAGACAATAATGAGTTCATAACTAAAATATATTAACTTCTAAAATTACAATGAAACATCATTCAATTAAATGTGGAATCGCCTCTATTAGAGGTGTGTATCCAATGTTATGCTCCGATTATAGATATGGGGTCCACAGGGTAAACCAAAATATTTTTCCAAATGTATTTACACTTTTGGAGCCTTATATTGAAAAATTGGATATGGATATAGAAGATAATGATTAATCCCAAAAAACTAGAAATCATCCAAAAAATAATCACATAAATTGAGGTGATATTTTTAACTATAGGATTGACATAAAAATGCTCTAGGAAACTGAAAAATTTCTAGAATTATTCCATTTTCACATTTATGATAGAAGAACACAAATAATACTATATTTATGAAAATAAGCTAAATTTTAATAATTTCAAGGGAAGAAATAATTTGATAACAAATTAATATTTTTGAAAATATTACCTCTTTTAATTCTCCCAAGCATAAATCATTATATTTTTAATGTATATAATCTAACATAAAATGTAAAAGTGAACTAATGTTACTATTATTCAAAATCAAAAGAATAAAATTGCAAAATTTATGAATGAAATATAATATAATCAAATTACATGTAAAACATTAATTTAGTTTCTCAATTTTCAAAAAAATATTAAATTCATGAAATTTATTTTTTCCCTTTGAAAATTGATTGATCTTCGCATTTCATTCTTTTAAGTTTCTCAATTTATTATTGTTAAACATGAAAAACCATAGTATACCTCAAAATAGATTCATTTCTCTCATCACTGATGGTATAATTCATATAGATTTATTCCCATATCAATAGAACATGATCCTTGTCCATATGATTTTAAATGAACTACATTATCCAATTTGTAGGGATGGTTGTTACATAAAATCAGGAGGGATTCATTAACAATTCAAATAACTATGAGGATAAAGGATGGTATAAATTGATGAATAAAAATTAAGGATCCATGAGGATATTTATCTTTTAAGTAAAATAAATTATATTCAAAATAAATGTTAAATGAAAATATCCACATCATATTAGCAACTACTACATCCAAAATATTGATATTAATGGTTATGAACAAATAAAGAATAATGATTGATTTGTGCATCCTTTTAAATATTTTTTTTACTTTTATACATTTTTTCTTCTTCATATATGCTTTTCATTTTTTTGTTGTTGAAATGTATGATTACAAAAACCCAAACATCCCACACCAAACAATGTATGGTAAAAATAATAGGTCTAGTAATGGGTATTTTTTGTTATCCCAACCCCCAACCAATTTTTTCACATTTTTCGGTTATTCTTGTTATTTTTCGAAAGTTCATAATTCAAAAACCAAAAATAATGATGTATCACGAATAAACCAACAAAAATAAATTGGTCCCATAATTTAATTCCCTCATATTTTCCTTAAAATGAATTTCATACCATCCACCATGGTTCCTTTACCCCCACAAATTAAAATTAAAATATCATGAATGTACCAAGAGTATTATAGAACTTGATAAAAATTGGATTAAAAATGTGGATAATCCCTATAATGGTCATACATGGTCGATATGGGCTAAATTAGGATTAAAGAAATGGAGATATTTTAATGATAATCAATTTACAAAAGAAACCTTAATCATTTTATATTTACTTTTTTAAAATCATAGCATTGATAATTTCAAAATAATGTCCTGATATGTGACATGTCCCATAAACTCACAAGAAATATGCTGAAGATAAAATAATATGTACTTGGTCTAGTAATACTTCTGAAAATGAGATTATGAATATTGAAAAATCACTCAAGGAATTAATAATATTGAAAAATCAATTCAAATTAATTTTAAAAATACAAATTATAAAAAATCATTGGGAAATTTCATTTGTATGAATAAAATTATGCCCTTAAATCAAGAGATTTAATATCAATACCCATGATTCATTTTAACCATAAAATTCATAATTTTAACAATTAAATTACATTATTATTGAAATCTAAAACAAGGAATCACAAGATTCTTAACAAACTATTATCTCTTAGATAATTAAAATAATGAATGAATTCAAATGAGGGATTGTGCTTTTCTAGATTTAAACTCAAATCGTGATTTTGGGAAAAAAGATAAGGTTTTAAATGAAAATCATTAAAAGTGAACTCCTTTTTGAAATGAATCATTTTCCTCCTTCTCCTAAAATTTTGGGTTGATTTTTTCCATCATTAACATACAATAAAAAATTAATCAATTATTCACAAATATAATTTTGGGGATGAGCTATGATCCATAAATAGTGTATACAAAATCTATCCCTTTCACAATTAAGAACAACATTCATGGAGTAGGTACAGTTATGTTTGGATCACCCTCTTCATTTGTTTCTACTTGTTCAGCCTCTTGTATTTATTCAAGTGGTGGATCCACTTGGGCCCCAATACATGAATTATTAAAGGGAATGTAATTATATATTTATATATGAATATAATTTGAATAAAAAAATTTTCTCTCTTTCATAATGATCATCCTCTGTCTTAATTTTCATGAGATAAAATACATGGACTTATTCATGAGATTCATCAATGTTTTTTCCACAAAAATTATTGAGATCCTTGTGTTACTCAATAGGTACATGTTTATCTTCTTTTTCTTTTTCAAAGACAGGGAATAAAAGATGAAATCTGAAAAATAAAAAAATAAGGGGAGATAATAATGTAATGATGAATTTTATTTGAAAAAGAATTAAAAATAATAACATCCCCATAATTTTTTTCTATTTAAAAGTCTACATTAGTGATGTGTTACTTTTGAAGGGGAGTGTTAGGTAATCAATGTAGGTTGTCAGCCTCTTCCATCATTTCTTAAAATTCTACCACATGGGTGGTTTCCTAATTTTCCATGGATTGAGTGATATACAATTGTTCGAGATCATATACTTTATAGGGATCTAGGAGAACATGTTTTACATCAAACTCACTCTATATGTTTTCCATATCATGTTGATCTCCCACACGTATTTCAATAGGTATGTCAATATCATCATGAATCCACTCAATCCTGTCATGTTCATCTTTGATATTATTTATAAAATGGTCAGATTGTTGATGTTCTATAACTGTTTTCTCAATCAATATAATTTCATAAATAATCCAGGGAATGTACATGGGTTCTTTTTTTTGGGGAGATCAGGATGATCCTCCCACTCATTTCAAATTACTTTTAAATCCTATTCATCTCCCACATATGGATCCGAATATCAATTCATTAAAAATGAAAAAACATTGTAAACATGTCTTCCATTTTTTTTCAAGAATTCATCCAAAGTATCTATCATCTTTTTCAAATGATCATTTATATCAATATAAAAAACTTCTTGTTCATGATATTTCACCTTAAAGTGATATTCCCAAGAAAAATAATTTTTTTCGAATATATTCTAGAATAAATAAAATATATGGTGGTTTTTTTAGAAAAATGTAACACTATTTAAAATATGAAAATAGAAGAAAAAAAATAATCTATATATTCAATTCCCAGAAATAGTTCTAGTTATAATACAAGTGTAACATAGGGAATGAAAAAGAAAAATTTTCTATGTTTTTCATAGTATAGCACAGTGTCTGACCGGGGTCATCTCACTTGAGAAGATTTCCCAGTTTTTTCATCTACTTACTCTAATTCCCCTATGAACTAATATTTTTGTTTGGTGTTTTAAAAATTAAAATTTATTTTAATAAAATAATTGAAATGAAAATAGAATTTGAAACTAACATTCAATTATATGTTACAAGTCAATACTAAGGATAATATATTTAGATAAGATTATATATTATATGAAGATAATTTTTAGGGGGCACATTCATTTACCAACTTCATGTCAACATAGTGAACACAATCCATATTATATGTTCACTCATAAATATACACTTGTTATGAACACAAAATTTACACAGTGATCACCATAAATACCCTCCATCAATCTTCTCAATCGATGGAAAATGGTTTCCGAATAAGAAGCTAAAATTTTGAAAACTACATTGTGGATTTCACACACTATAAATTTCTCTATTAATAAAATCCAATATGATAAAATATATTTCCTTATTTTCAAGAATACAATACATCACCAATATATTACACGTGTTATTTACTTATAATCATGAGTATAAGATTTGTTAATGATAAAACGAGTTGATGAAAAAAAAAGAAGAATATTGAATGAAAAAGAATTGTGAAGAAGATAGACACACACAAAAAATGAATGAAATCCAATGTATATTAAATAAACTGAATTATAATTTGATTTAAAATAAAACTATATTATTATAAGAAAAGGGAAAAATGAAAAAATAATTGGTGTAGTAGCTTCTCCTCTTAAAGTTATTTTCTGAAATTTAGCTCCTATTTTGTCCACCATATACTTGAATTACTCCAATATCCCATATTATTAGATATTAAATAAAGAATTTACTTTATTCTCTCTAAATTTAACATTAATTGGAAGTGTCTAGTTGAATTTATCTAATTAATATTTAGTGTGACTTTTTTGGGCCGAAAGTACAAAAATTTGTCTTGAATGTATATTGTTCAATGTGAAAAATATTTATTTCATAAAACCATTAATTTCACTAGTGAAGTGTTTTTATGTGTCCTCTGTCAATTAAATAAGGAATCACATAAATTGGATGTGTTTTTCCCATGTTATGTTTCAATTACGAATGTATGGTCCATGTAGTTGGCTAGAATAATTTTCCACATTGATTGACATTTTCATGCCCTTATATGGACAAAATGGATTAGGGTATAAAATATAATGTTGAATCCAAAGAAAATATAAATCCAAAAAATAATCACATCACTTGGAGATATATTGTAAATTTTAATTCTCAATCAACTAAAGTTATAGAAAACTGAAAAATTTTCATATGTAATATATTCTCACAATTAAGACATCTAATAACAAAAAATACATTAGTGATGCAACTATGCTCAAATTTATTAGTTGGAAGAGATTAAGTCATTTAAAAACATATGTATATTTATGAAAATACTATCTCTATCAATAATTTTCTTGTTATACATGAACATTTCTCCAATTAGATTATCATCAAATTATAAGAAACATTATATTCACATGACATGTCTGTTTTTTAATTTCATACCCAACTAATTAAAATTTTTGGGGTTTATGTTCTTCACCATTTTTCATCTTGATAAATATAATAATAAATATAATTAAAATACATTATATTAATAATTATATAGATAGAACACTATCTCTAGAAGAAATAGAAAATACGTCATCACAGTATCACAGATCAAATTATGATTCCAAGCCAATTCGTTATTCATCATGTTAAATCTTTATTATGTTAATAACATTTCAATATAAAGGGATAAACCGTGATAAATTTCAATTTTAAAATAAATAAATAGGAGATAGAACTAACTCCAAACCTCAAAGGAATCAATGTTATTCACATAATAAGACATTCATATCATAGATCTCGATCAACCATCCGACAATATTCTCTTCACTATTAGTATCCCACACCACAACCACACCAAAAAATTAATTAAAATAGTTTTTAATGTTAGAGGGAAACCACCATCAAAAGGATTTAAAAAGAGTGAGGACCCAAATAGGGGAACCATAATAAAATAAATATAGAATGTAACTTGGTTTACCACAGATCAAACATGGGATACCATGTATTGATCCATGGAAATGTGATTCTATGACACATGTAGAGAGATCCTCTTTCCAGTTGGGGGTTGGGAGGAAGAATTGGGTTTTTGATATACCTGATGTGTGGTATCTTGTATCAGTGTACTATCCAGTAGGCTACTACAACATGAAACCATTTCACATTATGAAAGTATATAGAATTATTGTTCCACTAAAATATATGTCTCCCAAGATAGTTAAATCCAAATTTATTTCATATCATTAATCACTTATTGGACAATAATTACAAAATCCGTGAACCGCATATTCAGGACATCGAACCCTTTCATGTAGTTAATTCACCCTTCTTACAGCCTTTAGCATCCAAACACTTATAGAACACCTCTAGGACACCTAAGAACACCACATGCATTAGAAACACACAAAATATCAGAATAAATAGATCTAGACAATTACATTAAAACCTCTCAAAACATACATGTCCTCATGAATAAAAAACAAAAAATATAGACTGAAAAAAGTGTTCATCCGTATAATGACCTTGATAGAAACATTCCAACATTTTTCTATAGTAGGATCTGAGCCACTACATCAATGGAACAATATTAATCTAAAAAATAGAAACAACATTTCCATAAACACTCTCCGTGGGGAGATAAATCTCAAATAAGAGAAATTTTACCAATAATAATCAAGAGGAACTAACAAAAATACCAAAAGGTTCAACATCCAAAAAACAAAAATGTTAAAATAGAATAGTTAAACACAATAATACTCTAGTTAGTTAGTGTGAATCTATGACACACGTTCCAATGAAAACTCCAATAAGGCAACATCCCTCCACTAGACATGAACACGAGAAATAGAATAACTTACAACAACCTCAAATAACGGTCATAAACCTCCAATCATTTCTATTCAATGGTAAAATAATCATCAACATAGATATCTCTCGATTCGACCACATGAGGGTCTTCATGATGGTTATGGAAGAGCTACAACATGTTACATAAATCATGTATCTAGCTCAAATATAGTTTTAGGGCTATCTAATATTTCACATATCTAAAATGATTCAACAACTCAAATGTTCCAACAAACCATCAAAAAATCTCACTCCCATAGATAAACAGTCACCACCATTGATTATGAGTATATTTGAAGAACACCTAACCTCTAACATTGAAATCTAGTGGTCTAATAAAATAATAATAATGATATTTCAAATGATCAGGCATTACAATCATCCACTCTTATATCACCTAAACCATAGCTGTGTGTAATTAACTTTCTTGGCATGAAAATTGTAGACACTGCAAATTTGGACTACTAAAATAGAGAATGTAATGGTTCTCCTTACAAATATTAGAACATAATGACAGTAATAGTAGAGTGGGAAACTATTTTTGTAATAAAACTCATCCAAGGGAAGTTTACTCATACATTAAACAAAAAAATCATGGTCACAATAGTGAAACATTTCATCATGATTCTAGATGTTTTATCTTTAAAACTATTCATATGTAGATAAATTGCATCGATTAAAAAAAACTATGAGACAAAATCATGATTGTGACATATCCACACCCTGGAATAAGGACCACTTTTTGAAAATATCATATCGGTGACTATGTAAAGTCTGACTAAATCATGAAGACATTATCATGAAAGGACCTATAAAAATAATAGATCCCTATCCCCATCAATGAGGGATGATTTGGATAAATGATCCACTATAAACCTTATTGAATCATAACCACCCTAATCTTTAGGTATACTAGAAACAATTTCCATTGAGATATAATTCCTTATCCATAGTGATTATCTTTTGGCTAGAGGAAACCATTATTAACATGATGATCAGCCTTCACAATCTTGTTGACCAAAGACCACAAGAAAGACTCTTTATCTACAAGCTTCAGCCAAAGAAAAAATTATAAACTATCAATAATAATTTTTAATAATTCTTGTTTGTATGTACAAATAATATTTCAATATGAAACTCATGTATAACCATCTCTGGAATTGTTAATGGAATGAAATTTAATCTCTCGAATAAAACCTAATTATTACCATCCTCAAAAAAACATTTAGGGTATCACAGAAAACAACTAGGTCCATCCAATCCTCTAACTGAGAATTCACTAACTACGACTCCTCCACACACAACCCCAATGATCAAAATTCCTTCATCTCTAAAAGACAACCAATTACCCATTCTATCTCAAATATTTATGTATCACTAAGAGTTATTCCACAACTCTCAATGAAGCCCCATATTGTAACAACACATCACAATGTTTATTGTTTCATATATCATCAGTTAGAAAAATTCCCTTTCTCACCATGAAACATATATCAATGTACTAATATTTTAAAAATTCAATCCACTCATGATAATGAAATTTAATGTCATAATGGGAAAAGATAAAACTCTACCTCATATGATCTTTAAAAACCATAAAACACTTTATGAGCAGGTAATGTCTCTATAAAATGATAGAAAATATATATTTTTCTTAATCAATATCATTGGTGGAATTTTCATGATCATGGGTACATAACTTCTATGTCCCTTATGAAAAAACTAGTCTCTGCAGTATTAGAGCGATGAAAAATATATGTCAGGAAGCGACATAGAAAACCTCAAAATGAACTTCTACACCTAGAAAAAAATGCATTGGAGGCCTAAATAAATTATACTTCAAGTACCAAAAAGACACCTTGATCTTTTTAGTCTACAAGAATGCCTAATACATCTAGGTCTTGTCTGTCAGAGAAGTCACACTATGATAGAAATTAGAAAATAACATCCAATAATAAATTAAAATGTAAATTAAAATCCAGACCTCACAAACTATTTTGGGGGATACCTGATAAATAACCACATATATTCTTGAAATATACATATAAACACACTAAGTGGATATGAAATGCCACTATTAATGGAAATTTGAACCCTGAACTGAAACCTCAGCATCAAACTGAACAACAACTGACAACATATAACTCTCAAAAAAACATTGTTTCTATGACTTCCCCTCCCCAGACATGGAGTGACCAAGGATTTGGTTGATGAAAACCACAATGAACTCCTCCAGAAACTGTTTGAAAATTTCCTTTAGGAAGCACATGAACAAAACTGGATAATGTTTCACGCAAAATTAATTTGTTGTAATATTTTATTTCCCATGACGATTATATAATATAGTCTTCTGAATAACATTGTCCTTCACCCATATCTGGTGAATTCCTAGACATAATTCAATCCTCAAGAACCAACGTTCTCATAATAATAGATTGAATAATTAATCAATTTGAAAAATAGGATACCGATTCTACGCTGTCACCTAGTTCCTATGACGATAATTGTTAAAATAAGAAAACTACTTTTGGAATTTTTCATGAAAAAACTAGTTCACCCCAAATTGAATAATTTAATTGAAAATAATAAAAATGAAATATTATATCATGTTGTACTCATATATCTCAAAACATATATGGATACATCCTATATGAAGAAATAGATATATAATACATTATTATCTATAGATCAATCCAAAACTCAGTATCCCTTCGTTGGGGTAACACTACAACCTACTCTGTAAATATATCAGGGTACTATTATACAAAACTATAAAGCATTTAATGGTGAACATCTCATAAATATGGTGTCATCTCAACCATCATGGAAGATAAGGATGGGATATTCCTTTACCCCATATGAGGGTGTCAAATAGAAAAAAACCAAATTTCTCTCCATCATCATCATAGAAAGAAACCTTCCTCCAGAAAAAATATGTGAAATCCTGCAATGAATAAAACCATTATATGCCAAGGATTAGTTCATATAGTTTTATATGTAATCATATAAAATATATAAAAAGGAGGTGTTTACCCGTCATAATATTAGAGTATCTACATATATTTTGTAGGTCCTATTATCTTCAAATTTCCATTTTCTACTGAAAGGGTACTAAATGTCATTATACATTATGTCCCAAAGCATGCTTGAAGGTAGGTGATATAAATGAGTTTGACACTATAAATAAAAATTGAAACAATATATAAAAATATAAATGGTTTTTAATGATATCATGTACGTTTTAGTGTTGGAAAATTTAAAGCTTGGACCTATAATGACCTACCCTACAACCTCTCTATCCCTGGTGACGAACAACTCCACAATTATGATCTACTATCTAATGTTAAAGAGCACCTCATAGATCCACTCAACCAACCACATAAACTCTCTATGGATACAAAACCTCAAATCCATTCATTTAGCAACCCTATATTTATATGAGATATTAATCTTTAAATAATTCGACTTCATGCATGACACATAACAACAAGCTTAAACGAATGGCATATCCTTAATAAAATATATTATTCATATTATAAACAATACGTTAGAATAGTGGGTATGAATATTAATGAATAATCTATGAAAATTATGTGGTTATATTTATAAAATAAATTAATTAGTAATATAATAATAATAATTAAAAAATTTATAACAAATGTGATGTTTTCAGATTTTTTAGTGTGCACATTGAATATTATATCAATATATTAAATTAATCTGCATATTTGAATGGTTTTAAAAAAATATTTATATTATTTATATGATAAAATTTTTAAGCATTAAAAAAATATGTTTCTATGTATTGGATAATAATAATTCATATTTTATGATTCGAATTACATTTTTCATAAAAGCGGTGTTCACCACATTTTAAAGTATAAATTACAAATAATTTAATACATTTATTGATATTGAAAATGATAAATTGGTTTTCATATATATAATTATGAGGTTCAAAAATTGTAACTATCCCACTTTAAATATTAGACAATATGAATACTGATTGGGGTAAAATTTATCAGCTCGGTAAAGTGAAAATAAATTAATCTAGATACAAATCAATTGATAAATATAGAATTTATCAACCTAATTATGATTGGATGAATTTAAACCAACCCATAAAACCTAATAAGTGATATTTAGATTTTTGTTGTAAAATTTTAAAGGAAATGACTTATAATTTGATTAAACCAAATAAAGTGACAATATTTCAATCCACACGTTTTAAAAATTTTCTACGAATTCACTTTTGGAAAAAATTAGTTATCAATTAATCATGATATAAATTATTATCCTAAAGAAATTTTATTGATAATGGTTATTTGGAAAATTTTTACCTATAATACATACAGAACACTGATGTAATAATAATTTTTTAATGAAAATATTAGATAATTTATATTACAAATATTAAAAGTAATTTTCTTTGTGATTGAAGATGGTAGAATATGGTGCCAGACTCTCTTGACGAGCAACACAATTAGGGTTCTGTCTTAATCGGTTCCCCCAACCAGACGTCGACACCTCTATAGTCGCCTAACTTCTCTTCATCGACCTCGTAGTTTTGTTTAATCAACCCTTCCCCCGCTTGTCTCATGCGTCCATCATCAAACTGTAAACATCGACAAGAAATATTTATTGGGCGGTCTCTAGGTCCAATTTAGCTCGACACATATCTTCCATCATTAATGACATTCATGTGGTTTTTCCATCTTTTTACAATGAAGGAAAACATCTCTATTATTGGATCTTATTTTTTCTGATATGCAAATCACCGCGTTGGGTTCCATGATCTTGGTAGTGGTGTTAATTCATTTCCAAAATCCCACTATGGGATGAAGACGGTCCCGAAGTGGCTCAGGTTCCTTCTAGTGATAGTCTCTACTGGTTCAAAGAAGGTATTATGACTTTGGGGTCAGTTTCATACATTATTTTTTGAATTAGATTCTATCAGCTTCAGATGTTCAGTTAGTCCCATCTGTTGGTTGTGACTCACGATGCTTGCAGTGTGGTGTTCACATGTGTTTTTCATCAATGGTTGACCATGGGGTATTCACTGGTTGGTGTTTTGGATCCACTAATATATGCTTTTCTCTCCCTATGGTTCTGAACATCCTTTCAGATTAGTGCCTCCCCGAATTGATTTTTTTTGATGATTTGGAGGAGACATGTGTTGGTCAGGTTTCCCCCCTAATGTCACATATATATTTACATATGATGATCAACTATTGAAGGTACTTGTGATTTGGATAAGAGGACAAATTTCTAATTATCGTGGAGACATTTCTTGGACTTCTTGAGCTATTTCCCTTGTTTTTATTTGTTGATGATTGTTGAATGGTGGATTATGGTTCTATTTATTCAGGGGGGAGGCCATGGGATGTGAGCTGCTTGGTGATTATAATTTCTAACATAGACTATGATATATTGCCTCTATTTGTTTTTATATGTTTTGCACATATTTTTCTATTGAATGCTGAAGGAGATGTAGATGTTCCTATAATATTTGAAGGATGTGTCTTTGCATTTGGTAACTATGTCTATTGGCTACATATGGAAACAGTTGGGTATCCTCAAAATATGGGTGGGTGTTCTGAAATAAATAATTTATCTATCGGTCCTTGTTTGAGGAATGGATTATCTGTTGGTTGCTACACAGTTTCATACTACTGGTTTTTCACTACATCAAGTTAACAGTACAATTTCTCTTGCATTGTCGGTTGGGTTGCTCATTTGAGTGGTAGGTGTGATGGAATCTATCATTCAATCCTCTTTTTACATTTCAATGTAAGCTGGAGGAGTGCCTTAATTGGTTTGTGTTTCCATCATGGTATAATTTTTAGAAAGGTAGGTGGCGCATCATCCTCGACTGATTTCGTTGTTGTAGGTGATGACAGGGGGAAACAGACTCTTAATTTCATCATTATTGAAATTTTGTTTCTAGTATTTCATTTCAGTCCACTTTTGGCATGCGTGCACTATTGGTTTTCATTTTATTAAATGATTCATAGTAATGTGTTTCTCATTTTCCCTTTCTTCAAAAGGAGATCATTATTTTTTAATAAATGGGGATTTCACCTGAACTTTTCTTTAAATGTATTATAATCTTAGATAATTAAAAGGATGCATAAAGTTTGGATATTAACATGACAATATGAACTTTTTTAAACTGATTATTTTTCCATTTATGTTTTTTCATGATTTTTTGACTTCAAAGTAATGAATAGTGTCAAAATTTACAATAATTTTTATTATTGATGATAACCGGTTTTTAAAATATGTTAATATTATAAAAATCATTAATACTAAATTGGTGATAAAATATAGCCTAAAATATCACCCCTTATCCATTTATGATTTAATATTTACAATATATGTCAAATTATAATATTTTATGTCTGATAAATATGATATTGTGGTCAATGTTACAATAGGTTAATTTACAGTGTAAAAAAATGATAAGGTCTTAAATAACACACAATCCTATGAAAATTTTATTGAATGATTATATTTGAACAATATAATTATATAGGTATGAATTCATGACCATTTTTATTTAATTTTCTTCAAAGGAGTCTTATTATATTTTTTTGTTTTAATAAAATTCCAAAACTATCCCTAACATCAATTAAATTGGACAGTTTCTCCCTAACATTATTACACCACATTATGACTTCTATATTAACCATTATATACATAATTGTATGATTCAATTCCTAGTACCCATTCTAGGGGTGATTCACTCCCCAAATGACCATCCCTAGCACCCTTAAATGGATTCCTAATGGAGTCATTTTGAAGAATAGGTAATTTATCTAACCAATAATGTTTTTATAATATTCATTACCTACAATAAAAATATGATATTAACAATAAAATAATAAAATTAATATCCAAAATTTTCATAAATTTTATGATGATTATGTAAAAACCATTGTACTCCCTTTTACCATTTAATAAGAATTGATTGTAGTTCTCATGTATAAGCACAACATAGTGTCTCCACATTTTGATACAATTCATTTTTATCACCATATTTGAGGGATGCAAATTAGTATGGTTAAAATATTAATATATAATATTTAAAACATAAATATATGTATACAATTATAATATACCATCTACCATCTTATAATATAGTCTTTAAGGAAATGATAATTTCTGTCATTAACACTATGGACTACCATCTCTTCAATTAGATGGGATTTATTTTCTATTTTTATTTAATATGAGTGGTAATATGGATGGATTTTAAGAATATATATATATATATGATATAATAATAATTCTATAAAGGGTAAGTATCATTTTCCATTCAGGCATTTCCTCATTTGAAAAATTTAAACAACATTCATGTCTACGTACGACCTGTTGTCACCATGAATGTTGTATTTCATTTTATAGTATATAATTAATATTAGTGTTTTTAACATGTTTATAATTAATATATATAATTTTTATACCATTAATATGATTCAGGAAAGGATGATACAATATTCAATGTATAAGGACTAGGACTACCGAACCCACACATGATATGAAAATGAACAATTATCACCAAGAACATAGATGTTAATCAATAAATTTTAACAAACAGTTGATATGAAATTGTAATTAAATCATACATTATATGATAGATATATGGGTATGAAGAAAAATTATTATAAATCCATATTATTATTACATGATATTTGAATATGAATAGGGAATGACAAGACATGATGTAATGATTTATTTCATAATCCCATCATTATATGGAATTATTTATTTTTATATTCCCACATGGGAATACTAAATTTACATGTCAATTATATATAATTTTTTTTATAATTATCCTAAAATTTTATATATTCATTTTTAGAATTATTTTACCTTTTTAAATATGGTTTGATATGAATTATTTTATTATTTTTGAAATGAATTTAATTGGGAATGTTGAAACAAAAATATGGAATGAATGTATTTTAACTCATATAGCATGAGAAGATTTTACCACCTTCATGATGGATTAAATACCTGAAACTTCGTTTATAATTTTACTATTTTATTTTCATATAATTTTTTTTCATTTCTGTATGATAAATTTTTTAAATAGATGTAATATTTAAATTGAAATGTAATATTCATGGTCATTTTTTCCGTATGACCATTGAAAATAATTTTCCATCTAAGAATTCATATTTTGATATTACATATATTTTAATGGTGTTATTAATCAATAATTATTTCATTATATATTCTCTATATGGTTTATATGTATTATTAATGAAGGAAATGATTTTGATAGCAAATTTTTATGGGATCTAATACTATGAATGAGTGATGATCCTATGGAAAACATAGGTATCTTTATCATTATGTGATTGGTAGGACTTATATTTTCCTCCAATTCCTCAAGAAATGTATTATATAAAATTATAGTGTTATGATAAACACGATAAAATTCGTTTTCCCTTATGGGAAACAAGTTGATGTGTTTTATTAGTTATGATATACAAGGCAATGTGCTTGATCTATTATGGGAAACAGGCGATTATGTCTGATATGATGGTCTTGGTAGTAAAAAAATAAATATTGAAAATATTTTATAATTATTATAATTTTGAATTCATTAATTAAATTAAAATATGGTTCATGATTGATTTATGATGAATTCTCATTCATATGATTCATTTTTTTGAAATTATATTGTTTATTCCATAACTTATGATTATGATTTTCTGTAAGTTATTGTTATGATGTCATGAAATTTTCATTTTATTATACATTCATATGATCATAAATGGATATCATCCTTGTTTAATATTATTGGGGAACTAATTTTACCCTTTTTATATGATAACATTCAATAGGATATAAAGATCATTTCTAGTAGGTTATGCATATAAAGAGTACAATTTGAGAATATCATTATGGGATATGATTCAGATCTCTCATAATATAGGAATATTGAATGTACCATCTCTAATGACTCTAATCCTTTATTATTCTATCATTCTTTATTTTATTGAATATTAATCAAATAAGATATAATATTTTTTTATGAAAATAATGGTCTTTATAATTGGTATCATTATAGTGTTAAGTAAATATTTGGATATTAGGGATAAAAAAATTTCTAGGAAACCATGGGGCTAGGTCTAAGTATAGTATAAAACTGTAATGTTTTGGAAATGTTCCTGAATCAACAAGGTCATACCTTTGGATTCATATAAGAATGTATTGTGATATAAATAATTGAGAAATTTTTTTTGGGAATTATATAGTTTTCTACTATATTGATTATTTCCCACACGATGATTTTTGAATTTAGTAAATCGATTCAAACCAAATGAATAATATTAATGATGAATTTAATTATAAATTAAATGATTCCCTACCAAAATTTTATTTGAAATGGAATATGTAATCTTGTTGTTATGATCACAACATTTTCCCAGGATATAAACCATGTCGTGATATAAAATGATCAATGAGGGGAACAACATACTTTTGGATTTTTCATGAAAAAGCATACACCATTATTCAATGGTCCTTATAATCCCCTTGTTATTGGAGGATTATTATCTCCATTTGGAAAATATATTATGTTATTCAATTATTATTCCATAATTTTTTCCCCTAACTACTAGTCATTTATAAGGATATTTTGATCAATGGAAGAATATTATGAATAATACAATGAATGAGTATGAAATGGAATCCATAGAAAGGGAGGAGTTTAAATGGATTTTATTTAGTAATTACATTCATCATATTCTACTAAAACATTTGGTGAAGGAATTTATTACACTGATGAAAATGGATGAAAAATCCATTAGTACCTATGAGGAAATTTCTACAAGGCATGCATGGAACGCCTCTAGTTTAATTTTCACCCCAAAATTTAAAATTGATAGATTCATTGGATAGGTAAATACATGTATCTAAAAGATGTAATCAATATGATACATTAGTTAATTTAATAAATTGTTTGATGAGATATCAATATTGAAATTCAATTTAGATATTCGCACCATACCTATGGTTTTGTTAACAAAACAAAGAACATTTCCTTGTAAACACTAATAAATCACCTAGTGGAAAACAATTTTAGCCATATACATCCAAATTTTTTGGATGAAACAACTATGGATGTGTAATTATAGAATAAAGAGGTTCATTAAGAGTGTAAATGTGCTTTATAAAGTCCATTAATGTTTGAAGGTGATGAATATGAAACATAATGAAATGACAAAAATGATTACACCAACAAATGCACCACCCACACTCCAACTCTTCGAATTAACTGACAATTGGAATTATGATGACCAGTTCATGAATCTCAAGTAATTGCATGATAATCATAAATTAACTGTTATTCCCCAAGACAACTATAAATATAATGTGTTCATGACTATAAAAGTGGGTTACAATAATGATGTGGTAAAAGGTACACATAACATCCAATCTAGAATATCTTATGTATTATTTTATATAGGATCACATCAATAATTTATTTATAATGAATTTTCAAAGGGTATCACCGTATCACCTCAATAATTAGATGTTGATATAATTTTGAAAACATTTAATGACACAACATTTGAATCTCAAGTTTATAGTTACTCTCCTATTGATATTTATGGTAATTAATTCTTTAACATATTATAAATATACAAATAGTGGAATTTTATGTGATTCATGGCATGGATTGGATTTATTTATATTGAGACCAAATAATTTTATGTGTAAGGGAAGTCAAATTTTTTTTTATAGTGATCCTATAATAATTTACTGATAAATGGATGAATATACTCATAAAATGGAATGTTCTTCAGTATTGTAGATCATAATTCTTATAAATGATGTTTATCTATCTTCTTATCACTACTGCACATAATATATATACCAACGGTTTTGGGAAAACCATTGGTATAGTTCACTTATATGGATCTATACCAACGGTTTGTCCAAAACTGTTGATATAGGTCACTGATTTGTACATATACCACTGGTTTTGGACAAATAGTTGGAATAGGGGGGACCTATACCAATGGTTGGATGAAATCTGTTGGTACAGGTCACTTATATGGACCTATGCCAATGTTTTTGGCCAAACCGCTGGTATAGGTCCCCCATATACAAATGGTTTTCCCAAAACGTTGGTATATGTCCCCCTATACCAACAGTTTGACTAAAACCCTTGGTATAGGTCCCATAATTATAGAATCTATACCAATTGTTCTCAAATCCGTTGGTATAGGTCTATACCAATAGTTCTGAGAATAGTTGGTATAGTTACATGTATTTTTTATGGAATCATCTTACAAAGAACATTATATAAAGAAAAAATTAAAATATTTATGATAATACAAATATATATGTATGAAATTATGTAAACAAAAGTCATCATAAGTTAGTGGTTAGATCATTCAATCATAAACAACTCGTACTGGGATCAAATCCCACCTAATTATTATTTTTTAAAATACATATACAAATGATTTTATGGAACCATTGGTATAGATTTTTCATATTGCATATACCAATGGTTTTTGGAAAACCATTGGTATTGACCTAATACCATGGCTTACTTGGTCACGGTTCTCCAAACTGTTGGTATATGATATACCAATGGTTTGGAGGCCTATACCAACTATTTCAAACTATTGGTATAGGGTTTTTTTATACAAGTGTAATATTAGTTATATACTCAACATTAGTGATAGAACTATTATATGGATGTTTATTACGGTATTTAATGATTTTTTCTTGGCCTTCTACAAAACTTTTATGTTTAGTTTTCTATCAGACTTATTCATATTTCAATACCTATTTTGATGACTGATTTAATTTCCCTAATTGAGCAACATGAATTGAACATGAAAATCCAATATAATCATGATGTGAGACTCATATTCCCTATTGAATCACCATTGGGTGATCATATTCTATTATTTGAGAAGAAAGATCAATCAATTGAACTATAAATTGATTATTGAGATGTTTAAAAAATAAATATCAAGAAAATGTATCATATTCCTTGTATTTATAAAATATTGGATCCACTAAATTGAGATAAATAACTTTCCATGATTGTTTTCCATTATGTTTTTTATTATTTTTTGGTCATGAAAGAGCATATATCTAATATGACATTCTGTACATGGTATTGAAACTATGAATTTATAGTGATTCCTCTTGGACTTCATAATTCCCTCATTATCAAATTTAATTAATTAATAATGTATTTAGAGAATATATTGATCAATTTATTTTTTTCCTTTATAGATTATATTGATGTATAATAAGAGAAATAACAAGAAAATTACTTGAGGATTCAATTTAAGACACTGATATAGAATAATCATTAATAAAAATATATAATATAAATATATTTTCTTCAGAATTTTTCATTTTGGTGTTATATAATCTTGATGGATGGTATATAAATAGATCCTTCAATGATAAATGTTATTTTTTAATTGTATAGGTAATTTAGAATGATTGAGATCCCTATTTTTATTTGTTTTTTAGGTTATTATCGTTGTTTTGTGAATGAATTATTAGATTTTTCTAATCCACTCACTGTGTTAACATGGAAAGAAGATGTGATCATAAACACTAAGTAATGTGAAAAGAATCCCACAAATCTAAAAGGAAGATTGTTCAGTGAACCTATGTTTACGCTACCTTATAGTGGAGAAGCTATTCTTATCTATTGTGTTTCATCAAATTATGGAATAAGAAATGTTTTCATGAAAAATGATATGGCGAATTCTTATGTAACTTTCCAATTAATCATACATATAAAACATCACCCAAATCGTAAATTTTAGATAATTATTGTAATGTTTTTACTGATTATACGCTGGTATTATTTATATGTTGAATGCTGAAAAATAAATAATATTAATAAACATAATAGTGTATTTTTACTCAAAAAGTGATGAATATGTGATAATAAATATAATTGGAGATGATAGAAAATTATTAATTCTCAATAAATTATTATCCTAATAAGGGAAACACAGTGGAACATTCTTTGAGGTAAAGGGATCATGACAGATTTTATATGATGAGAATTAAAAATATCCAAAATTTATGGATTTAAAAATATTGACTAAGAAATCACAACGGAATGGGAGAAATATTATCTCACTCAATAGAATGTTAGACCATCTATCCATGTGATGATTAAATTTGTGTATAAAGAATATGGAGACATGGAAATAAATGATAGGAATGATCTTGGGTTCAATGTTAATTATGATGGAACAATAAGGTTCTGTAACTGTGTATGTCTCCCAATCACACAATATTTTAAGAAAGAACTATTGGACAGGGCTTGTGTTAATAATTCCTTATACGTTATATAAGTAAAAAGATGTATAGATGTTGTAAAGGTTTTTAATATTGGGATGGAATTAAGAGAGATATTACTTAGTATATTTATTCATTCATTGGTAATGAAAATTTTAATTATGGGACACGAAATACTAATTTCATGTTACTATCATTAACCACGCATTAATGGAATTAGTAAAGCATAACCATGTAGTTTTTCATTAGACACCCATATAAAATATAATGGTCATAATGATATATGGGTAATTTTTTCACCATATAAATTCATCACTCACAATTTTTATTATATAATATCTCCCTATAAATCGTTTTTCTTGAATATATATTAAGGAATTTGTAATATTTTATGAAATACCAATTTATTTTGTATCTGATCAGAATCTGAGGATTACCTCAATGTTCTAAAGATATCTTTATTTGGATATGGATATAGAGTTATTACTAATCATAGAATACCATCCCCAAATAGTTTTTCATTTTTATAGGACAATTCAATCCCTATAAGACCTTATATGATAATATTCTATGGATTTTAATGGTTTTCTGGATCAACACCGTCATTTGGTATAATTTTCTTATAACAATATTATTCAATCTAGCAGATAGATGGATCCTTATGAATCCCTCTCTTGTAATAAAATTAATTTTATTATTCTATAATAAATTTGGATATAGAAATAAATTGGGAGATGATCTATATGAGTAAATGGAAAATAAGGATACATATACTAAACAACACATAAGAATAGATTCGAGTAGAAAAAAATTATGTTGGACATATTCAGAGTGATTAAGTGTTAATATATGGTGAAAAGTATTCAATTAAATATATCCCAATTACATATTTATAATACATGGAATGATGTTCAATCAATGGCAGATCTATTTTGGTCTGTTGAATTTCATGATCATATCAGGATAGTGGATTGTCAATTGGAGCTTCAACAAAATCTCTCAAAAATTTATGGTGTGTTCCATGTATCTCTATTGGGAATTTACATACCTGATCTTTTATAAGTACTAAAATAAGTGTTCATGCCACTAGTGTAGGAATATTCATATCATGAATAACCTATAGATATTCTAGATTGTAGTGGGAAATTTCTACGAAACAATACCATTCAAATGGATAAATTAATGTGGAGAATCCCATAATTTTAAGAACCTATGTTGGAACCTGAGGATGTGATAAAGAAGTTTTAATATCATATATGTTATCTGAGTGATTAAATTAAGGGTGAAAATAATTAGGGGGGGTGGAATGTAACACCTCTATACTTTTGAAAAAATATTTTTAAAACAATTTAATAGACATTGTTGCATACAATATATTCTCTAAACAAGCCATGTAACATTATAAAAATAATATGTTTCCATTATTTCATAGCTATTATATTGGAGTGTATGGATTGTAATAATTAAATTATGAAAAATATTTTTGCTATATATTTATAAAAAACTCTTTAGTAATAAAATTATTATAATTGAAATAATATATATATTAAAGTTAATGTGAAATTTTCCTGAAAATTAATCCCTATTTATGAATTATTTTAACAAAATTTATAAATGATTTACATTATGGAAATTTTAAAACATTTAATAAATATTATTATACAAATAGGATAAGAACAATTCAAATTACATGCTTAAAATTTTATTTTTCCAAAAAAAGGTTGTTTTCCCAATTTAGGTAATTATATTTAAATTATGCAATTCCATTTATAGTAATTTAATTTTATAAAATTAACTGAATAATTACAATTAGAAGAATTAATTTTAGTAATTAATACCCCTTTACTTTTAGTCAATATGTATTATAACCGTGGTATAATTTATCAACTCAGTTAAAGGTATATCAAGTTAATATAGATTATAAATATCTGATAAGATAATATTTAATCATCATAATTCGAAATAGATGAATTAAATGAAATTATTAACACCAAAAAATTGAAATAGGTTAATTTAGTGATTATTTTTCCCTGAAAATAAAATATATATTATATAAACCAAATTACGTGAAATAATGTCACACTCTAACATTTATACATCACTAGTGTTCTCATATATTGGGAAAAAATTAGTTTTTACTTAATATTAATATATTTTTTCCCATGTGATATTATGTTCATGATGGTAGTTTATTTATAATTACTTCCATAAATACAAACACAACACTCATGTAGTATTTAATCAATTAATGTTAAAATAAAATATATGATATATAAAAATATTGAATTATTTATAATTTGAGATTATTATGGTGATAATAGAATTTTTTAGATCACCATGAAATTTTGGGGATGTTTTATCATAATATGTTTTTTAACTTTTTGTTTTTTCATGATGTAATTAAGGTCAATGTAATTATTATTCTAAAAAATGCGAATATTTATATTTTATGTAAATAATATTTTATATAATTATTTGAAAATATAAATAATTTTATTTAATAAAAATATGGATAATATATT
The DNA here is from genome assembly GCA_963277665.1 of Viscum album. Classification (NCBI taxonomy): domain Eukaryota; kingdom Viridiplantae; phylum Streptophyta; class Magnoliopsida; order Santalales; family Viscaceae; genus Viscum; species Viscum album. The sequence continues at coordinate 1,204,231,598 of OY728127.1, read as the reverse complement.
GTATAAAAAATAATAACTTTTTAATTTTTTTAAAAAATAATAACCTTATTTTTAAAATTATATCATTTTAAGAAATAAATATATAATACAACAGTTAATATTAAAATTCGTTAATTAATGTGTTTAAACAAAAGATAAGGATTAATATAGAAAATTAAACTAACCAATTTTTTTTGGGTTATGATACTATAACCATTCCCTACCATAATATATAATTAATATCCATTTTGCATATTTGGAACTAAAAAATCCTTATTATATATTTTTTAAAATTAATTCCAAATGTGGGCCTCACCTCAATTATTAAAGGACACCTCCAACCCCCCATAATATCACCCCATAGGACCTCATATCATTCCCATACACAGATACATTTTCATTTCCAATTCCATATAGAAATTATGTTGGTTCATGTCTTCCAAAAATTCCATCCCTATATCCCTTTAGAGGATATCTAAAGGAGTCCTTTCAAAGAATTAGTAATCAATCAAACCGATCAATTTCATTTTTTCTATTATTTAACACATGTAAATAAATTCTTATCATCATAAAATAAAAATTATGATATTATAAATATGATGAATTTTTACTATGATAATGAAAAACCCATTATACACCCACATTTCCATCGAATAAGATGTAAAATTATCGCTCCTGCGTACCTATGGCTTACCATATCCACTTGGAGATGCAATTCATTTTCCATCACCAAATTTTTTTAAGGGGAATTAACATTTATTTAATTTTTTTATATGTTAATTATGAAATAATTATAAATTGATAAGTATAATATCAGGTCCACCTTCTTATCATGCGTTCTTTTGGAAGATAATAATGTCTATCATACATATGTATGGACATCCATCTCAACAATGCGATGTGCTTTTTTTCATTTATATTTAACATTGATGGTAATTAGGATTATTTTTATGAATATGTAAATATAAATATAATAATAACAATAATATAAATGTAAATTATCATTTTGAATTCATTATTTCAATGAATTGAAAAATCGAAACAACATTCATGCATACATACAACCTACCATATCCATAATATATATAATTTATTTTTATATCTATAAATATAATGGTTTATAAAAAATTTGTTTAAAATTATTATATATTGTATTTATTCCAATATTATATCTATGTAAATTTTGTGACAATGTTTAATTTCTATGGATAATGATTTTGAATAGGAGTCATGCTTGGAAAAAAGAAGATGTCGTCACTATGAAAAATTTCATAAAAATAAATATTAATAAAAATGTGATAATATGTAATAATAAATCATAAATTTCATAATTGATATATGAACATGGAGTAATGAATAATAAACCCATTTTTTTATATATTTTGTTTTAATGTAAACTAGTTAAAGAGAGATTTCAGTTACGGGTTTATTTTAAAATATCATCATTATTTGGGGTTTTTATGTTTACATCACCACTAGGGTATATTTCTCTACTATGTCCATGTATTATAAAAAATAATAATACATTCAAATATTTTAATATAAATGTTTTAAATCAATTTAAATTATGATTTAGGATTTTTAAAATGGTTTGGAAATTATTATTTTTTGTTTTCTCAATGAGGTTATATGGCACTTTTCCAAAAAATACGTAATGCATATTTTTTAACATCATCTTGAGTGACTTTTTAAAATAGCCAGAATAGTTTAATTTCATGAATATTATGTTAAATTATTAAAATATTAATATCATTTTGTTTCATTAATATTATTTTAAAAGAGATATGATTTAAAAATGGAAAATAAATATTCCTCAATACTTTTTCCTGGTCATATATCAAAATCATTTTTTCATACAATATAAGATCATTTCATTTTAATTAAACATTGTTTTTGGTTATGAATCAAAGATATTATTCTTAATCATTCTCTAGATTGATTATATTCTGGATGAAAAAATAAAATATTTATGAAACACATTTAATGTGTTCATATATGATGAATGTTATATGATCTTATAGAACACATATATATGGATTTACATTTTGTGATGGGTATGACTATATCTCCATACAATGAATTTGTTAATGTATTATATATCAATTTATAGTTATGAGAATCAATTGGGCTGGATTGATCTATTATGGGAAATAAGTAAGTGTGCTTGATTCATTATGGGAAACATGTCGATGTGTGTTATCATTCGTGGGATAGTTTTTTTGATTCTTAATTCAACGGTATTGACAGTTTACCACGACATAAGATATTTTTTTATACACTTATGATAATTATAAATATATTTAGAAAATGAACATATTGTTCATGACTGACTTATATTTAATTTTATTTCTTATGATTTATAATTTTTAAATTCTAATGTTTTATTCCATAACTCATGTAAATTGTTTTTTCTGTTATAGTCATGATCTCAGGAAAATTTCATTATCATATTTTTTTATATGATCATAAAAGGATGTCTCTTATTTCTTCTCCGACTAATATTCTTACCTCACAAATTATTGTTTTTTCTTTTCCAATAATTTGAAAATGTTTTTTAATGTAATTATTATGTTTACTACATTATTAGATGATCATTACGGGATATATTGAAGATCAATCATAAAAGGAGAATATTGTATATATAATCTAATGATACATTAATGATTAATTTTCTGCCATGTATTTTTTCATTATGTTCTTAATTTTCATCTATTAAGATGTAATATTTGTTTATGAAAATCATGGGATGTTATATGAACACAGATAATTCAGCTAATATTGCCTTAGTGGAGGAACCTAAAGTGGAACAACTAGTGGACAATGAATTATCATAAAGGTTAAGAACACTCTCCATTGATGACCTTGTCCAACATATTAAAATAATTGAATCTTATCCCTTATCATAAGTATGATATCCAACACCTTGAAAAAATGTGATGATGTGAGTAGTGACCAAACCCTAGCTGACTGAAATCTATTTTTTTAGGAAAAATGGAACCCCCCACCAAAGATTTACTTCGTGAAGAATCTTAATGAATCCCATACCATAACAATCTTATTCTTGATAGATTCCTCCAAATATTATCTACTCTTACTAGAACCACAACACATGTATTCTGCATAAATGGGCTGAACTAAATGTACATCTATTAGTGTAATCCCTCATCACAATTCGTCACCCAGGCCTCCTCATCTTATAATAGGGATGAATAATATCATAGAAGGGTCCTTAATTGTTTCCTAAACTCTAATATTATGGGACTCTACTATCAAATTTTAAGAAGCACACATAAATATTCCACCATAATGGTCAATTAACGGAGTTGTGCTCAATTCCATTCTCAATAATTATCCTCTATAGCTTCCAAGACCTCATGGTCCCTGAGGAAAAAGAACCAGTACTGCCTTGTTTGTCCACAAATCATCATCATATCAAATTAATCCTTGTTTTTCATTCCATGTATTGATCAAATTAAATTATTTCACATCCTCCTAGAAATATTATTCGGTGACTGTATATGAATTAGATCACTTATATATCTATAGACTATTGCACTGGAACACTTGAGGAGTTCATCTCCATGTGTTATCATTATCAACCTCCACTCAATGACAATATGTTGGTAGATCCAATAGAATATCTTCTGTGGAAACCATATGAGGATGTCATCCTAGATTCATTTTGTAAAAAAGAAAAAACATTTAGAGATCATAAAAACAGAAAATTTAATATTTAACAATTATTTAATTTTTTTTATCTTCACATGGTTTTAATATAACCCTTATTATACTAATTTAAAAAAATAGGTTGAATGATAAGGGATTAAATATCCATTTTTTAGTCTCTACCCTACTACTATAATCAAATCATTTAGTTGTATCAATAAATTTAATAGCCCCTCCATCAAATTACTGGGGGACCACTTTACCTGTGTCTTACACAATATCCCATATTTACATCTCTAGTTAAAAATATTAGCCATTGTTTCCAAACCAAACCCTAAAATCTCACTTGTGCCTAACTTTAAAATCCATCATAACCCCATCCTGAATCATTTGATACCACTCTTTCATTCCCCTGAACACAATGTATACTCTAACTGCGCTAGCAATGATAGAAAGGGATATGATGACTACTAGAGTCCAACCACCACTAGGACCTGAGAAATATATTAGGATCATTGGTATTATAACCATATATTTGGTGGAATTACTGTCTATGAATGAATGAGGAGGAGAAAGGTAATAAATATACATTAATCTACACCTTCTCATATATTTACATGTAGAAATTCCAATTGGAATCATGAAATTTCCAATAATACTCTCAGACTCGAATGGAAAATATAAGCAACATAAAATATTGAAGGAAGTGACCATGTACCACAAACATCTCAAAGAAAACCATAAAATATAAATATCCCTAATTATCTCAAACCTTATATGGATGCAATACTAAATAATTAATATATACAGGGATGTAGCATAAAATTATATTGATCAAGACCCCCAGATATTCTAATTAAAATAATAATGAAATCATGATAATGAGAAATTAATAAAGTGAAACTTACTTGTCACCTAAATAGGTATACTATGTTACAAGCCCACCAATGATATTTGTCACCAGAAATTTCATAAAAGGGAGAATATAATATAATAATGAAACATAAAGGGTAACCATATCCCACTTACCCACCAGTTTTACACTTTCACCCTACGTCTCACATCGAGATATATCTCTCTCCAAAATAAGATAGCCCACAGACTCCTGTGAAACATATCATAACATACACCTCATATATCACATCATCACACCATCCAATCCAGGTATAATTATATATTAACAAAGATGTTTTTTGGATCCACCACATCTCTTATTAAATGTATCATACATAGGGCATTATACCTCAATCCTTCAAAACCACTACACTAAGTATGTACCTCACTACATCACAACCTATACACATAATTATTATAATGATCATCTAGATACTATATCTGGGGAAACATGTGTGTTAATAACCATATTCCATCACATCCATCTACACACATATATTTGAAAACTAATCACCATTGTTACATCCACATATAAATACCCTAGGAATATAGTGGGGACAGTGGGTAGTCACCTATCAATTCTCCCACCATGATGATGGGGGACACACCCTCCTAGTGTTCACTAGGTTTCAGTGTCCCATACTAACATAGGAGGGGTATCATATGAAATAACATAATATATAGGATATAACAAATCTCACAATGTAACAATGAAAATAATCTAGATATAAGATCAACGTTTTCTATTTCCACTCAGAGAACTACCCGCCACATCTAGTTACGAGTTATGATATAAGAACATAAGAATTTAATAATATTAAATAATTTAAAAAATTATTTATCATTTACTTTAACTAATTAAATTATTATCCACTAATGTAATATTTAAATTTTTTTCAATATAAAATTTTCCCCACCAGTGTGAATTCAATTTTCTATATAAATACAGTTAACAGAGTCCACACTTTCTCACAATTAACCAATTTGTAGCATTTTCATTCCAATAACACCATCTTCATGGCTTATGAATAATTGTTTCTTCATTAGAATCATTCTATTAAAGAAATAGAATAATAATACCATCTAAATATACCACTAAGAGGTATTATAAATATTATAACACCTAGTTGATTCATGTAGTGGAGAATGGATTATATAAAAACATGAAAATAACACATCAACTATTAAATTGATTAATTTTGAGCAACAATCTAGTTATGTCACATAAACTGGTGTGCCCATATTCAATGCATTCCATCATCTCATTTCAAACTTTCACACCCACAAACATATAGAGATGCATATCTACATTACTTATGACAATTTAACCACATAATATGGGCCTTCTTACCTCAGATTACATCGTCTCTCTCAGGATCGGTCATCTTTGGCTCTTAACATCATGCATTTTCGCTATCCATATCACTTTTCATAGTGAATCTCACACCCATGGCACACCATATTGTAGAAAGAATCACACATAGTCAATAAGGATACTAGTTCTTATAATAGGGAATCCATTATTTACCTTAGTTGAGTTCACATTGATTTAATCATAAACACCAGGCATACTAATGAAAATGGGAAACTCAGGCCCTAAAAATTAAGTTTATCAAAAAATAATTTTTTATTAAAATTTTAATTATGGGATTCATTATTAACATTTTCATACTATAAGAAAACAATGTAAACAATATAATACAAGAAATCAATAAGTAAATATTCTATAATCATTAAAACTAATATTAATCAACTTATATATATACCATTTTAATTAAAATGAATTTTAATTTTATCATTCACCATATCCATAATCATAATTCTCATTATTTATCAATTCCATTATCATTGAGTATGTTATTCTAAATTATAAGAGCACATTTCATAAATTTTGTTATAATAAAATTATAAGAAATGTCATATTCACATGACATGAAAAATCCTTAATTACATTGACAAACAATTAAAATTTACATGATTTAGGTTATTTACAAATTTCTATCATGATCATCATTGTTATAAATCGAATCACATGACATTATATTCTATCATATATATAACACTATATATATAATTAATGTATATATTGTTATCACAATTTACACAACCACCCTACGATAACAAAAATTTCATTTTCAATCTAAATTAATATTTTTTTGGGTTAATTAAATTTACCTTTTAATGAATAAGCCATGATAACATTACGATTTCACATAAATAAGATGGAGAAGAATGTAACTCCCAACCTAAAATATTTAAGGTTCCTTTCATGAGAGTTGACCCACATTATTGATCTGGATCACCCATCCTATATAAGCAACATCAAGAGAAGGACACTGTGTTCTAACTACACAAAGAAAACCAAGAAAACTTCATTATAAAAACAGAGATAAAGCACAATCACAGGGAAATATTAACCAAGAGGATCCATATTGAAGAACCAAAAATGAAAAACATAGAATCTAACTCTAATCACGAAGGATCAAACACTAGAATCCCAATATTTTTCATTGTCACATAGATTCCAATACTCAAAGAGAGAGAGACTCTAGCCTCTATAGGATATAGATGAAGGAGTATTGTTTCAGAACAAACACTGAGGATTCAAATTATATTCGTTTTCTATACAACATACATTCCTGGAATGAACCCCTTTAACATTGTGAATGTAGCAGGCTTTTATGTCCCAATGGAGTACAAATCACCTCAAACAATTTATTCCTGATTTTTATTAACATTATTCTGAACCATATGAACCATACTTAAAAAAGATAAAGATTACATAATCACGGTTTGAATCACTTACACATCTTGTATTATATTTTATTCTATAATTTATTACCAAAAAAACTCTATTACTACTCTATGACACCTATGTGCACCATCTTCTTTAGAAACTCACAAAGGCCCAAACTACATGGATTCAAGCACTTACAAAATAAAAATAAAAAGAAATCGATCTATATTGAAAAAAATGACCCATGTATAGTCCTAGATATTAATTTAAAAATCTAACTTCATCTCAATATAAAAATTAATTTATAAAAGAGATGTTTATTTCATATCAATGTTCATTGAATCTTAAATAAGGAATTTTGTAAATATTATAAAATAAAATTAACATCTCAAAATGAATATGAATGTTTAAAGTAAAATATATCTTTTTTGGTCAAAGGTATTAAAAATATTTATAAACTAATGATTTTCAATAAAATGAATTAATTATTTCTAGGCATGAGATTTAAAATAATTTAAAAAAAGGAACAAGACAATATTTGTTTAATAAACTTATGTAAGTACATATATATTTACTAGTTTTAGATGTAATATAAAAGGTAATTATCAAAATTATAATTTTATAATTTGAAGACTATCATTGAAATATTAATTATTTTAATTATAAATATATATCTTTAATAATTACTATATATTAGAATTTTAAATCAATTTCAATTTCAAAGAAAACATATGTTATTTCCATTGGACCAAAATTTTCATGTGTACCAATGAGTTGTTATGTTTATTTCAATATAAAATGTTTATTTGGAGAATAATGAAATTATGATTTTTATATGAATAATGGACTCTCAAGACATATGAGTAGAAATATATTAAAAAATTCTATAATACAATAAATGTGTTTGTGGTAATGTGTGTTTCAGGGATAATTCAGAAGGAAATTTAGATGGATTTAATGATGTTAGAATTCCAATTTAAATAATTTTTTATTTTTCATTATATATTTAATGATTCAAACAAAATTTTATAAATATTACATATCTATGTGATGATGGAATGATTGTTTAATTTCATAATGGAAAATTAATTTTTTGAGGATAAATACATGTTATTTTCTGAAGAAAGAAATGAAAACACATATTCAGTTATGTGTTTTATTATCTGATAACATATTTTGGAATATATGGTTGGGACAATATATTATTAAGTTTTTAATAGGTATTCCCTAAACCAAACTATTTTGTATCCACCAAAAAATAAATTGGATAGTGAATTTTTTTAATCATGCATGAACGGTAGAAAACATAGATATAGATTAAATTTAATAAATGACGTATATTTGGTAATCACTATTGATTTTTTCATTTGGATTTTTTCAGACCCATACACATAACAAGTTTGGGTTGTATGGGATAATATTTTTTTATCATTGATTATTTTAATAGATATACATATATTTTATTTCATTATGTTAAATATCAATCATTATTTTTTAATCACATTTTTCAAATTGGATCAAATTATAAAAACAAAATTACTTAAATCATTTATAATTTATCATATTGGTGAATTATTAGATTTTAAATTTATCTAATTTTACGATTAAAATAGGTATTTTGATAATTTTTATGCCACCAGAAAACTAATAAAATAGTGGAAAAGATAAATAGAACTCAACATGAAATTTATATAACCATATTAAAATAAATTTAATCAAAATAAATGATTTTGGGAGTATGATATAAATAAGTCATATTAGGTTCTTGAAATAATTATTCCAGAAACATTTTTTAATGAAGTTACTTAGAATATTTTAAGTAGGATAATACATAAATTGGTTATTATAATATCTTTGTATGTAAAATTTTTATTATAAAGACTAATGCGTCCATAGATAATTTTAATGAAAATTTTGATGAATGAATTTTCGTGGGAATTCAACCAATCTAATGGAATATAGATTAAAAAAATAAATTAACTGAGGTTTTTAAAGAGTTATTTCATTTATGTTTTAATTAAAACTATTTGAATAATAGGGTTGGAAATATTAAATAACCTGAGGATGAATATAGATTTTTTAGAAGATGACCCTCATGATATTAATAATCATATTGATTTGTAGAATATTTCCTCTCAATTACATATTATTGATAAAAATTTATTGAATACTCAATGAGATCACCCGATAGACATTGTGATTAGAAATCATTAATCAAATAATCAAACTATAATTTCTTTTTTTAAATTTTAGTGCTTATGATGAATTAATTTAAAAATATTACAAAAATATTAATAAGGATTTAATTGATTACAACTAGATCAAAGATATAAAATATGAAATAAATCAATTTTTAATAAATAATTAGGTTTATTTAGTTCGTGACTAAATTATTGTCATATTATTTTAAATAATGGGACTTTTGAATGAAAAATGACGAATCCGATTATAATATTGACAATAATGTTATATTTTTTAGTCAAGGATAATATCAAATAGGCTACATTTATTTCAGTGAATATTTTACACCAGTTATATGATTAAGATAATTTTTTAAGTTATAATAATATCCTAGTTCAAAATAATTTATATTACATCCATTGGATGTCAAAATAGGTATTCAAAGTTTCCACATTTTATAGAATTTTATACAAGGAAACCACCAAGTTTTGAAAGTGATATGAATCATGCTCATGTTTTTAAATTAATTAAGGATATATATTGTTCAAATAAATATCCTCATTCATGGTATTAATGGTTAAATAGTTTTAAAAAAATTGAGGTATAAATGGATGACCCTATATTGTTTATTACACAATTTGTAATGAATTTTGGATTGTATAAATTTCTGTTGATTAAAGTGGTTTAGATCTTCATGTGATAATATTTATAACGAATATTTAAAATTTATGACTTTTAGGTTTTTTATGTCTATGATGGGGGAATTTAAATTCATCCATGGTTTACAAGTATTTAAATTAAATGAGGGTATTTTTCAAAATCAGTCCATTAAAGATAAGGTGTTAGATAAGATATTTAATTTAAGTTCATCTAAAATCAAAATTACTCTCACTTGTACAACTTGTAATTTATATTTTTGAAATTATTGAATGTATTTTGATAAAAAAACATATTGTAGAAATATTCTATGTTTTTTATATATAGTTGGTTTCATGCCTGATTTTTTGTTTTCAGTTTTCATATATTCAAGATTTCAAAGTGACACTAAGTAATTTAGATTAAATTTTTCAAAAAGATAAATATATATGATAAATGATATTCTAATCATGGTATATACTAAACTGTAAAAAATAATTAGGGTATCATAAGCTATTCTAATTCTTATTTTTATCGATGAAGGATATATATAAAAAGAACTTCAGGAATGTGACATTCACATCGTATATCATTATTCTTCTAGGAATCAATGAAACAAAATTATGTTTCCAATTAAAATATAAAATTTTAATATATAGTTACTTCATCTTGGTGTTCTGAAGCATTAATAATTAATAAATCATATTTGGAATTTAGTTTTATTTTAGATAATATATCTATTTTTGTGAGAATAATTAGGCTATTTATATTTCCAAAAATCATGTATATATTTCTAGAACTAGAATTGTTTTAGTGAAATATCATTTTTGTAGATATAAAAAAATATGTAATTATAATTATAAAAAAATTTCTATATAAAATATAAATTATCATATTATTACTAATCACCTTGACACTACTATGTTTAAAAAAATTATGGTTGAATATTCTTCATTTTATATTAAATTATACATTTATCTACAACTGTTTTGGCGTATTATGAGTATGTTTATATTCATAAATTTTATGATATACATGAAATATTTAAAATATTGAAAGTATATTTATGTTTACATTTTTCTTAATATATATACATATTTGTTGTTAAAATTAATGATTTATATATTGTAATATATACTTGATGATGATATCTACATTTTAAAATACTATTATGCATAATTATATAGATTATGAATAGTTTATTATTATTTTTTCAAATAAAAAATTTAAAATTTTAGTCACTATATAAGAATGGATGGTCCTAATGTTGATTCATAACAAATTTTTGGAAATATAAATGTTTAATATGGCTATGAAATACTATGAATACATTGTTTGTATTAATTTTTATGAAAATAATTTTCTTAACCCATTTGTAAATAAATATATGGAGAAGAATAGTATTATATAATATGGGATATATCTATTAAAAACATTTCATTTTAATAATTTCAATAAAATGGAGATTACATGAAATTATAATTTTTTTTGTAATTATCAAGGGGGATTATGAAGTGGGTCATTAAATAATAGTTGTTTAATTTTTATTTTATAATTACAAAATGTCATATTAAAGATTAATTATAATATTAACATCCTTAATAAGTGTAATCATTTGGATGCTTAACATTGGATATATGTTATTATAATTTATTTTAAATTTTTTTATATTTAAATGATTTCTTTGTAGGATGATATATATATTAACTATTGATTACATAGGGTAATTAGTTCTTTTTTACCCTTAAATATTATTTTTATATGTTATTACAAAATTATATAAGGGTAACTGTATGTTTATAAATGTTATTTAAGGGTAAGAAACATTTTTAATTAGTTATATAGAGGACACAATGTTTTTTGTATATGTTGTGTAACAAAAAAATTATATTATATTAGTTATGAAAAGGTAACCATAACCATTAATTAGTTGGGTACGGGTAACTAAATTATTAATTATTTATTTTAAGGTATATTTAAAATATGATACTTTAATAGAGTTTGTATAATATATTTTTGATGAATGTTGACTACTTGTGGAATGGTAAAAATAAATTTCTATTGGTTTTTTGTTGACACTTTGGATATGAAATGATGTATTGATATGAAATATAATGAAATTAATATTTTCAAATCATATAAAAGTTTATTAAAATCAGTATAACCATAAAATAATTTCTCTCATAGTTGGGACATGATTCCCTTTTCTTCTCCATAATGATTAACAAACTAAAAACTCATAGACATGAAAACATAAAATGAACTCTACCTTTATAGGGTGAAATATATCATTGTAGGATGAGATCCTCTAATATAAGAATCCAACTTTCTAAATTTATTTCACATGTTCATTCCATGGAATAGCTCAATTAATGTAACTACCTATGAACCTATTCATGAAAAAAAGTACGAGGTTATGTTATGAATATTATACTTAACAATTATAAATCATAGTGATATTATAGAGTATTTTTATTAAAAAATACCAATACATTAGCGTATTTTATATGAAATAATACATTAATGTTAATGATAAATTATCATTAAGAAAGGTGAGAAGAAAAATTTCATCAATATATAATTATAAAATAAATACATTAACCCTCATTTATAATGGTTGTGAATTAATTTGAATAACAATTGTTGTTCCAAAAGGGTTATTTATTTATAAAAAGTGTTTTATTTATATTTTATCCTCATTTAAATGATAATTTTACAGATTGAATAATTTTTATTTTTTTCTAAAACAATATTATTTTTTATTCATCATTTTATAATTATCTTGGGGTAATTTTTTAAAACTTTTTTAAAATTTTTTATTTTGGGGTGAACTGTGATGAGATATTGTTTTTATGATATTGTCATTTCTATAACATATTCATGATATATAAAAGGAATAAAAGTTTCTAAACCATTTTCTAACAACAAATATTTTTATACAAAAGAAAATATAGAATTCATATGTACTATGATGAATTTTTTAAACCATGATTATCATTTCAGAACCTATGTGATGTTTTATTCTAATAAAAGAACTACTTTTTATACATCATTAAATTTCATAATTGCAATGTAAAATTAAGTTTTTATAATATACTAGTATATGGTATCCCAATTCAAGTTCCGAATTTATTGAATTTTCATTGATATAGGGGGTAAAATTAAAAAGGATTCATTTTTTCAGTAGTTTTATAGAACAAAATATATTCCTCATATTCATTTTATATTGGGAATAAAAAATATATCCTAATAAAATATAAAATAAAATGAAATGAATCCTTGAAGCCCATTTGAATTATTTCCTCTTCATATCCTATAGAAAGTAATCAAAATAATGGTGAGCTAAAATTCTCAGAATGGGTTATGAATGGATGAAGCTATTATGAATAAATAAACGAAAATAAATATAGAATGGTAATTCTCTGAAAATTGATTACATTTAATCAATAAATTGAGATTGATATGCATCCAGTGATTATAACATTGTAATAATCAAATGGATTACAATAAAAATTGAACTCAAACTGAAGGAAATTATTAATTATAGGGCTGTGATATCTCTGGAATTAGGATACCTATGCCTTCTAGTCCTTTCAAAAGTTAATTTAAAAATATTGGCAGAAACCCATTAAATTTATCCATCTTATTTTCCACATGAGACTCGTCGATACATTGAATGGAAATATAATTCCATGCCCCACTCATTAATTCATTTCTATATTATTCCTCATATATCAAACAATAAATTTAATTCCTGAATAATATTCCATATTATCAAATATTTATATTGAGTAAAGATCATAAATTTTAGAATATTCCACATGTTAAAAAAATATATTCCAAATTTGACACAATATATAATAAAGTTATATAGTTTAGAAAATATTCAGATCTAAGATACACATAGTAATGATAAACTAGAATTGAAACATTAACTGTCATTAATAAATAGGTGTTCAAGTTATATAAATCAATATGGTAGTATATATCTCATAAAAAATTGAATAGGTTCATATTGAAAAATATGATTTACTGAAATGGAAATTGAGGTTAAATCCCATATAATGAACATAATGATGTAGTGAGAATCAAGAAATAAAGTATTTTTATATAATTTTAATCCAAAAAGAGAAGAATAAATTAAGAGATAATGATTAAGATATTAGTAAAACCTATGTAATATTTATTTTATGAGTATATTTATATAACAAAAATAATATAATTGATATTGTTAGGAATTTGATCCACTTTACAAGATAAATACATTTACTATATTTTAATGCTTTTAATATTTTCAAGACTATCACACTGCTAACATATAAAAGGGAAACCCTATTAACAAATTTTGAAAAATAGTAAGAACTATAGTCTGTTAAGAACATCTAAAATACCTCCCACATATAATTATCCTCTAATTAAAGTTATTCCCCTAAATGTTTAATCGAATAATCCAGAATGTGTTTTAAATGAAGATTATACAACGAACATGTATGTCCTATAACCAATCTCTATAATAGTTTTTTATTCTAAAACCAACATAAAATATATCTTAACCATACTCATGTGATGAAATAATTAACATTAGAATAAATAAATTTTTTATGATGTTTTAATAACTATTTTCAGCATCGATTACATCCAATAGAATATTTAAATTTCACTATTGTGTGTATGTGTGCTACCACCTCCACTATGTGACATGTGTCATTATTCGTCATTATTTCAATTGTATTGTTATATAGATGGATTTATTAAATTGTTCTTATATTTTTCATATAATTATTATTTTATAAAAAAAACTATTATTTAATTTCCTCTCTTCCCAATAGTTAAAAAATAGAGACAATACCCCTGTATACATGCAGACTATTGTCTACATGGATGACATATTTAATTTATCAATACAAAATTAATTTTTTTTAAAATGAATATAAATAATAAATATATTATTTATAACATTATTAAAAATATCTTAATGTTATATTACCATTATATAATATTATTTTCTTAATCATTTAAACATTAAAACATGCTCTTGTTTTGGTCTATTTTACTACCCTCATGAAAATTGTTTTAATTTTTTTTAAGATGGATGAATTAGAAACATTATATAATATAAATATTATATAATAATTATGTAATAAATATTTTTTAATTAAAATATATTTTCAATATAAATAATTTTATTCCCTATGGAAATCAATTTGTTTTCTAAATCAAAAGTCATTAAAACTATAATTATATTCCCTCTATGAAAATGATCTCCATATGTTCCTTGAAATTATAATATATATATAAGAAAAAAATAAAATTAATAAATAAAAATACCAATATTATCCTGAAGCGTACTAATCCTTGACCATGATCATTTAATTGAAACAAACAAATCAAATCATGGATGGTAAATGAGACACTTAACACATAAATAATAATTTTAACAACAAATTATAAGTAATTGTGTAAAAAATTATATGAGTAAATAGTATCTATTAATTTATATTTAAATATAGATCTAAAATAGTTTTATAATATATCTAAATATTTATAACATAGATGATACAATCATTGACGAAGTTGAAGTTTTTGGTAAGATATTTCTCATCTCAATATCCGTTCTTTAGACTTCTTCCATATTAACCACATACTTTTCATTTTATGATGTATAAATATCATTATGGATTTCTATTAAATTTAATATAATGAAATTAAATTTGATTAAAATTCATTTTAAATTTAACTCTATCAATAATGTTTTGATTAAAATGTTACAAAATTGTTAATTTGGTTTTCATTAATGAATTGGTTTAAATATTTGAAAATCACTCACTTTCTTGTCTTGATTATTTTAAATGTTTTAATAATTTAATTTTCATAACATGAAGAATTTTTCATGTTAATTTTAACTAATTTTTACATTCATTAGAAATGTTTTTAAAAGTTATCTTTTCATATTTTTCCATAACAATTATTATTTTTATTTCATTACTAAAGATTAAAAATATTGTCTTTTAATGTTTACCGCAAGAACTCTTTTCCCATATATGATACACATTATTTATTATCAATATTACAATATCTTTTTATATGGTTTTTGGAAGATGAACATATTATAATTTTCAGGTATTTTGTAGTTTTTATAACATTTTTATGAGGGACGAATAGTTTTTTTTTATTTTTACGACATAATGACAGATAATTTTTCTTTTAGGATTTTATAAATATTCATTATAATTTTACTATTTAAATGAAATATTTTATATTTTTATTCGTACTATACATTCTTATTTTGTTTTATGACAAGTTTATATGATATATCCCTCTATTTCATTGGGAAATGATATGTTATTGAGAGGAGATACATTAGAATTGACCATGATTGTTATTCCTTTGTAAGGGTACTTAATATGGTTCATGTATCAGTGATTTTAGAGATAATATCAAAATATTACTACATGGATTTAAATTTTACGCTGTTCTTAATAGATGTTTTTTTTGTTTTTTATGTGGAAAGAAAATGATTTTATGTAAAAATTTGACCTCTGGATAGTGAAGGGATTTTATTCAACGAAAAGGTTTTCATGAAATCTTATATTTACTCAAAAACATAGATAGGTTATGATTTTTCATTTAATATTAGTAAAAATATGTTATAAAAATATATTTTCACTAAAATAGATTTCATTAGGAGAAAATTGATTATTTGAGATCAATGTTTAAATTGTAAATGGAAAACATAAATTTTAGATATTCTTTTATATAATGGACATTGTAAGTTTCTTCTCTTATTATATACCCGTTCTAGATTATATTTTCTCATCCAATACTATAAAATGTTTTCTCTAAGACATAATATTGTGCTGTAATTATATCCTGGTAAACGATGAATCATAATGAATGAAGAAAGATGTCATTAATGTAACATTAGTATAAAAATGTGAACTAGTTTCTATCAGAAGATTCCACATTATGTTTAAATTATAAATATTAAATCGAATGGTATAAGAAAGTATCTAAAAATATAAACCATGAATATCATTGGAAATTAATAATATTCAAAACACTTTATATTAACGTCATATAAATGGGTTGTATATGTATATGTTGTTATAGTTTGAATCAATGATAGAGTATAAATGACATTAAGGGTTACATTGTTATTTTATGACCATAATTTATAATATTTATAGTCATTATAGGATTAATATGCTATATTTAGATCATATGTTTGAATTATTCGAAAATTAAAAATCATAATATTTCATTGAAAATAATTGTTATTTTGTGGGAATAAATAATGACATGAAATTACGAAAATATGGTCACATAGTTGAGGACATATTAATATTTATTTTACACAAAAGAGAGATTATTGTGATTTTATATGATCACTCTGATAATTTTAGTTTTAATAGTTATCGATAAAAGGGTAAACAAGTTTAAAATAAATGTAAAGGATATTATGGATGTTATGTAAATTTGAAACTAGATAGGATATCCCTTAGAGATAAATATCATGTGGTTATACTTAATTAGTCTGGTTATGTTGTAATTAACAACTGAAGCCTAATACAAATTTCTATCACCAAATAATATAAAATTGGTTTTTATTGAATTTTATGTTATAATGAATTTGGAGGATAAAATATTTAATTTATTACTTAAATAATTTGGGTAGAAGAACCACATGGAATGTCTCAAAAGAAATGAAAAATTCTTTAATTGTGGAATGGTTTGGAAGAGTGAGGTAAAAACAAAAGTGTAAATTACGTGTTTATATAATGAAATGGAGGGAATAATTTTTATCATATTGTATCAGTTGATTATTAAAAATAAGTGGCGGGGGGTAATAGAATTACGAGAATAAATTCCCATTGTCTAATATTTGTTATGTGGGTCATCAAGATCTTATTAATATGGGTTTATAAAATTCAAATATTATAATGAGGAAGAAGAAGAAATTGAAAATAGAATACCAATGGATGGAAAGATTAAAAAATAATATGTAAAATTATTGTTAATGGATTATGAATGAAGATGAATGGATAATGTTTCAACTAATTGGTGTTTGTGAGTTATTTTGTGGTAGAAATTAATTTATGTATTGATATTATTATGGATTTTCAAACATTCAAAGGTATAGATATCCTGTTTGAAGACCTTATTTAATTTTATTTAAAGTATATTGTTGTTAATATTTAGAGGTGTTTATTTATTTTTAATAGATGATTATGGTGTATATTACACTTAAGTTTCACATGTTTTTTAATTTAAAGGTTATTTGAAGAAGGGTGATGATATATTTTTGGGGATTTTTTTGAAAGTTATAAATAATGATTGGGTTTAATATATTAATTGATGTTGAGGTATTTATTTGTAATTGGGTTCAATGAATATCATATTATTTTGGGAAAAAAAATTTAGTAACATTTAGAGAGGATTATAGATAACCTTTTGGATTAAAATGTTATTTTTTAGGTAGTTGGTTATAGTTGATTTGGATAGGGTTCCCTATATTTTTTGGGAAAATTTCATTGAAATTAAATGTTAGTATATGATTTTATCATTGATATTTTTTGAGGAATAATACTGAGTAAAATGTTTGTGTAATATATGATTTTATTTCTTACTACGATTCATGTTATTTGGGGAAAAGAATATAATATTCCGGATAATACATAATTTGGATATCTATTTTTTTATATGTGACAATGACAAATTAACACTTTGTAGATGTAAATGTTTTAATTATTTTAGATTTTTATGTTATCAAATCATTTTAATTTTTGAGTTTTAATTTTGGATAAGAATATTTCCTATTTTTTAGGTTTAATTTTTTTTGGAATGATTTTTGATGAAAATTTGGTGTTATTTGTGAAGAATTAGATATTAATATTTTATTTATTCTTATAAAGGATTTTTTATATTTCATTTATGTATTATTAATAATTTTTATAACATTTATATAATTTATTAAAATCTTATAGTTCAGAAGTATTACTTTACATCTATTTTGGGATCTCTTGATCCATTAAAAGTTAATTTGGCAAAACATTTAATCATTATTATTTATAATTCTGTGGTGGTAGACTATTCATAACACAACTAAATGATGAAATTGTATTTATTATATGGAAACACTCCATGTATTCATATTTTCTCATATTTAATCTCTTAATTGTAATATAATTCACTATTCTTATGTAATAGGAAATTAATTTTATCATGTCTAATATAGAATATATCACTCAGGTACCAAGTTATTTTTTTTGAAACTCATTCACAACTATGATTCTTATAATTATATATTCATGGTTTTATATATATTTAGTTATGAAATTATATGTTTCATAGCATCGACATATAAATTATATATCTTGATATATTTTATATCATATTTTATCATTATTTCATTATAAATTCCTTTTAAATTTATATTTCGATGAAATTATTTTGTTATGGGAGAGCATGTGAAACCTTTGTATTTTATATTTTTTTTAATTTATATAACACAATGTCTTATAGATTATACTATACACATGTATAAACTAATTTTAAAAGAAAAATATTATAATGTATGGTAAACCTGGTGGCATTATGAATATTCAATTTTCAAAAACAAATTAACACTCACAAGTAATTTATATTAAATAAGGTTTTGAACAATTACTGTATAAAAGTGTATTTTTTTATAAAAAATTTCATTTTCATTATTTTTTTTAATATTATTTAAAAGATAATTTTATAAATTTTATGATTTTAATTTTATAAAAATAACTTCATTTTTTGCTATTATCATGTCAAATTTAGCTTATGATATTTTTTGGGATGATTATAAAATGTATGTTTTTTGTGAATAGAGGAAAATAAATATTTAAATATTAATTTTTTTATTAGATCATAAACATATAATAATGACATAAATATTTATAATAACATTGTGAAACAACTAATATGGCTTAATGAAAAAAATAATGAATTTAAAAGTTTTATTTTGAATTAAAAAACCATGTTTAACATATTATAACATAAGTGATTTTTTATTCTAATAAAATAATAATATTTAATCATTTTATTTTATTATGTAATTGAAATAATGAAATTTATTTTTTATTTATTTTAATGTCACATAACAAAAAAAATTGAAAAACTAATAAATTTATTAATTATCAATTATTTACATTATTTATGAGAAAAATTAATTTTATCTTAATAAAGAATCATTTTTCAGTTAATTTTCAGGTATTTTTTTATTGTTATAACAATTGTAATTTTGAACTCTTATAGAAATATAAATATGGGAATATAATTCACTATTTTTAATTATTATATTCAAATTATGTAATAAAATAAATTTCAATTTTAGTAATAAGGAATAATTTCCATGGAAATATAAATCATCATAGTGATGGTTACAATGGAAATATATGAGGTTAAAATAAGAGATAATCCCTCCAAATATAATTAGTTGAGTAGATTTTAACTTTAATATATTATATAATATGGAATAGATTAAATTTTTCCATATTCAATTATTAATTTTTTTTATAGAAAATAGATCTTAATATTTAAAATAGTTCCACACATATCACTTTTTGTTGGGAACAACCTTTGCTCACTTATGAACAAAATTCTAGAACTATAAAAAGACCAATACCAAATAAAATACCTCTCAAAAACCAATTTCAACTTCTTTTGGCTTTTTTCTACACAAATCTCCAATATATGACTCTATAATTATTTCCCAAAGTAGATTAACCATGGAATATAAATATGTTATAACCAAAATTAATTATGTAAATTTATTCTTCCACCAGCATAATATATGTTCTAATAATACTAATTAAATTAAAGAATAATCCTTAATATAGTGAAATGTTTTTTTTTATTTTTAGAATAAATCTTTTCTAAAAAAATTATATACAATATAAAATAAAAACCCCATTTCATGGAATATTCCTACTACCATAACCATGAGTTGATGTATCTCATTTTTCATAACTGCATCTCATGGATGGATATATTAGTAAATTTAATGACAATATTTGATATTTTTTATATAATTATTATTCTATCAATAAAAAATATTTTCTATATTACTTCCTTTCAATTAAATAATAAATGTAATCATCAGTATAATGTATGTGCATAATACATCCACTATTTGTGAGGTTTTCATTTTCCATTACATATGTACATGAACTTTGAAATACGATTTAGTAGTAAAATTCAATTTTTGTTAATTTTACATGTAATTATAAAATAAATTCTTATTTATTTTTCAAAATATATAAATTTGAATCTCTATGTTCCCATTTGGATGGGATTATATGATGGTTTCATGGTTTATTCTCTTTATTTGGTCCCATACCAAGGCTATTTTCATACTTCTCAGTTGTTTTTTCAATCCCAAATGAAACATAATTGATAAAAATGGATTCCCATATAAGATATTGATTAAATATAAAAACCAATGACTATTAAATATATAATTAAATAATTATTAATATAAACATAAATTTTCTACATTCCAGAAATCGTGAGGCCTAGTGTGTCCAGAAGACTAGGATCGTTGTACATTAATGTTAAACAAGAAAGAAATTATTATCATTTTACCCATAAAGAGACATAAATCCGTTATATCATCAAATAAGGTAGTGGATAATAGTTGTAATTTATTGAAAATGGGGGTGAGATAATAATTCTAGTAAAGTAATACACAAGATAAGGAAAAATAACATGTGATTAAAAGGTATTACCTGATTTCATAAATGATAAGGATTATTAATAATCAAATCAGAGAATGAAATAAATAATATGGAATCCTAGGATACTATAATGATTGTAAAAATTTCATAAATATTTATCATGAGATACACATATTTCTGGTTTACCACTGAGATAACATATAATGTGGAAAAATACCCATAATGGATTAGGATAGCATGAAATCCCATAAATAATGTCTAGTTAGATAAAAGAATCCCCCGAAGCATTGGAGGATTATTCAATTTTGGGAATACTGATCACATTATATTTAGGTTCAACAATATGCGTGTAATATAAGTAAATAAATCACATTTCATTAATATATGTATCACCCATGGAAATAAAATTCTTTGTATAATCTATCCACATGTAATAATAATAATAAATTTCTTATGGAAGGTATTTAGGATATAATATTTAGGAATGAATTACCTAATAAATGTAAGAGAGATTTATATATTAATTTATATATGGGTAATATATAAAAATATTAATAATCATTCCATATCATGAAATATTGATGTCATTGTTGAATATAAATACTTTTTAAAATATTGAATATATTATATAAAAATATTGTTGCACTTTGGAAATCAGATTTATTAAACAAATGAAATAACAAAAAATTATTCAAATAACTTTTGATTAATATAAGTTATAAATATTCTAAATTAAAAATAAATTTATACAATTTTATTGAAGGTGGGAAATTCTATACATTACATATAAGTTAACAAGTTATTCCTTTCATTTTTAAAAAATAAAATAAAAAAGTACATCTATTGCAAGACGACATGCAGATTTCTTTTAAAATTATCAAAAATGTTAAAATGTATAAAAATGAATATATAAAATAAATGAATAATATTATAACATTCTAAAATAATTAAAATATTTACATTGAAGGGAAAGTGTTTTCAATCAAAGAGATAAATAAATATAAATTTTAAATAAAAAAATTTACTCAATCATTATAAGTTCTACAGATAAGAAAGGGGTATTATTAAATGAAATTATCATTATTAACAAGAGTATAATAAATATAATAGAGTTTAATATATGATGAACAAAAAATTTCCTTTAATTTAAATTCAAACATAAACATTCCCAATGAAATTGAGATTGATGCATTAACCCATATCACCTTGATATCTTTTGGAACATAACCCATATCAATTAGCTGCATGAATTTTAACTGAAAATACATTGAATTTATAATTATAAAATATATAATATTTATAGTTCCATTATAAAAACCCCTATACAGAAAATTCGATGTATAAGTGATCATGTGTTATAGTGGAGTAATTTTTGAATCGAAAACCCTTACCTTGAGTCTAAACATTTCATGTATATAATATATCTCCAAACAAATAAAATTATAAAAAATATTTATGTTAATAATAAATACATATGGGCTTTATAAATTATATTTAAAATATTATCTTAATTTATTTTAATGTCAAATTTAATGATATAATAAGTTATGTCCATAACATGAGTTTTGGGGATGTTGGGATCATAATTTAAAAACAGCATAGATGTGATAACCTAGGAAAATGTAGTCATTGTTACTTAATATCCATATTAAAATTCATGATATAATTATATTATATATATATGTGTGTGTGATTCATTTAAAACCAAACATCATATATAGTTTTTAAAATGTAAATGTATTCCAATCATGGAAATGGTGGGTTATACAAACACATGTTTAATGTTTTCATTTTTCAACGATCAAGTTCAGAAGAAGTTATGTTATGTTTTATCATTAAATAATGACCATTATATTAATAATATCTGATTATTTCCATAAGAAACACTTATAAATTACATCCATCTGAGGTAGTGATAAAAAATATATCACATATTTTTAATGAGGTGGTAGTTCAGCATACAAACAACCAAGGTTATAATTTTTCCTTGGATGATATGGTAAGAAGATATTATATATATAACATTTAAAGTGGAACTAATATTTCGTTAATATAAAAAACATTAAGTCCATCATAATATATAACCATGAGCAGTGATTATGAAGGACTAATTACATTGGTTTTTGATGATGGTGTATGTTATACAAATTAGTAACAGTTTTTTTTCTTATATAATGGAATATGTGATGGGTATATATTATTCCATCATGTTAATAATATCTAAGTAAAAAGGATATGAATGTCCTATTATATTTGAATATATAATAGATGATTTATAGAAAATAATGAAGATATAAAAAGATGAAACTCAGTGAAGATGATTAAATTTTCTTACAAAAACCTCTGTTGTATCTATTATTAAGGAAACTATGGTTGTTTTTTTGGGAACTCAGAATCCCTCCCCAGAAATCTAGAAGCTAGTGTCTTATACCAATTACATTAGAATAAATATATGTAATAAAATCTCAAAAGACCAAGATTTTGGTAGTCTTGGAAGACAAGATATATACATGAGTATTGAATTAAAAATAATACACTAATTACAACATAATTTTTTTCTAAAAAACACTGAAGATAACTTTATTCCATATAAAATATCAATGCAAATCATTTTTAGTAGACATCTTGGGGATGTGGTGAAAAGAAACCTAATAACGATGAGTTCAAATTCTTAGTAAGGGAAAATATACCAGAAGCAATGATGAATCGATGAGAATAATAATTATTGCAATATAAATAACTATAAACACACTCCATGTAATAAAAAAACTGATAATGTTGTACCTAAACATTATAGAATGATTATAAATGGAAACACAATCTAATAAAGTAACTAGTTAATAAAAATTCAACGTGTAAATTTAATAAACTGATGACACATTCCATATAATCAATAAATTATGATAGAAGTTAATATATAAATTTTACCGTATAAAAAACTCTTGGACAATAACAATTATTACTAAAATATATATGATTGAAATTAACAATTATTTGAATTCATTTCTCATGAACATTAGGACCTATAATATCATGATCCATCAACCTAATAGGTTATAACTACAGATAAGAACCTCTTTAATTTAGAAAACATATTTGTCTCACAAAAACCTATTTATTCATCATGGAGAATTATAATTCCAAGGCTTGAAGTGTCATTTATTGTCCAAATTAATCTTCAATTCTAATAGTAGATTTAATTTATAAACCTTATTAAATATAAAATTTCTATATAGAATAAATCATACATAATTATCAATATTTAACCAAATAGTAAAATGAATTTAAATGTAGAAAACGTATATGAAATGGTATACGGTTTCATAAATAATAATATCCATGATAAATAAAATGGATAATTTTTGTAAAATTTTATTTTCAATTATCATATGATCTTTTATTTTTCAAGGGTACTATAAATTATTCCAAGGAAGTGAATATGACTAATATCATTTTTCGGATCAATTGGAAAAAAGGTTAGGAAAATGCACTTTTCATAATGAGACGAAATATTCTTCTAAAACATTTCTAAAAGAAAAAAAGGTATAATGGTTTTTAAAAGATCATGTTAAATACTGTTTTTAATTTTTTTAATTTTTTTTAAAAGATTATAGGTTACCTGAATAAAGGGAGGAATGAATTTATGTTTTTATAATAATATTTCATAATACATTTTGAGTAACAAAGAGTCAAAAAATTGTAGTGTTACACAAAAATTTTCATGAATAACCAGATGACGAGAATATGAAAGTGGTTTTTATAAAATAATAAAATAATATTCTTTGATGGATATTCAAATGTAAAAGATATATAATAAAAATAAATTTTGATGGACACACTGGAAAAATACCATAACGTCTATATGATAATCAATCAGTGAAAAAATGGCGTGTGTCAACTGTAAACTCACATAAAAGAACTATAAATATAGTAATAGTTAGTCAATTTCAATACTAAAATAATAATATAATATTAACGAGAACATTAATATATTATAAACAATGAAAAATGAATTGTGTTATGAAATTAATTTGTACATGGTATATTTTAACACAAATCCCCATAGATAAAATAATTGAAATTGAAACTAAAAATATCATTAATAATGAATCAATGTTGATATTATATGGAAAGGTGGTATTATTTTAAGAATATATAATAAATTAGGAGTAAAAAATTAAATTGCATATTTTAGGATAAATTTAACAATCACAAAAGGAAGCGAGATCACAAAGATTGTTATTAAATCATTATTGATGGGGACAATCATTAAACATTCCAATGTGACCCGTACACATTTAAACATTTGAATAATATATCACCCGAAGGAAGAATATTAAATAAATCTTTTAATGTCATGATAATAATTGTTATCACTATATAACATGTCAATGGGAAATAAATACACCATATAAAAAAACTATGTTAATAACAACAGATTAGTCTCAATAGAATCAAATTTGAGATGAAATCAATTACCTTATGTCCAACTTGTCTAATGTGACATAATATTCATGAATAGATGAAATATTTTAAATATTTAATTTATTTAAACACTTCTTCATTTTTATCATTTCTTTTATTTCACTTATTACTCTTTTTTTTACACGTACCTTTACAATAATGTTTACATTAGATGTTTTGACCAAATTTGATTTATATTCCAAAAAACACATGTATGTGATCTTTGATCAAATGGAAATTTAGAAAAACATATATGGATTAATAATAAAAAAATAATTATCATATTA
This sequence comes from Viscum album, assembly GCA_963277665.1. NCBI lineage: Eukaryota > Viridiplantae > Streptophyta > Magnoliopsida > Santalales > Viscaceae > Viscum > Viscum album. The sequence goes on along the minus strand of OY728127.1, from coordinate 1,204,205,049 downwards.
ATATAGAAATTATACTTTTCATACTAATCATTATAAATTATTTTTAAAAATGAATAAACATTACCATCATGGAGATGGTAGGTCGTAAGTACGCATGAATAACGTTCTTATTTTTCAATGATCATTACATAAAGAATGTAAGTAGAATTATCTCATTTCATAATTATTATTATATCATAAATAACATATTTTTATCTATATATATTTTTATATATATTTGGTAATGAAAAAGGAATCACATCATGTTAGGGAGACCGTAGTTCCAACATCCATAAACTATGTTATAACTTTTTAAGTGGGTTAAAGGGTAAAAAAAGAAAATGATATACATTATATTACTAGATAGGTAATTATGTCAAAAATAATCTATGGATTTTTTATATTTAACATAATATTATTTATAATAATCATTTTTATATTTAGTGGATCGTGTGAATGAATCACATTACTTTGAAGGGAAGGTAGTCCACACTTCCACTAACTATGTTATCATTTATAAAATGAATTTAATGTATATATATATTTGAGGTAAAAGAATTAAATATTTATAAAAATATTATAAATAACATATATAATAAAAATAAACAGAGTTTGAATCCTAATTACCACAAAGATATATGGTAATTTAAGAATGAATAATTATTATTTCATGAAGCATTTTTTATGTACAAAAAAAAAAGAATGTTAATTACCCATAGATGGAAGTGTTTGTGAGTTTATGCTGAAACCATAGCATAAAAATTATATTAAATTAAGGGTATTGTTTTTTATATGTTAATTTAATAATAAGAGGTTATGGGTTGGAGAGTGGAAATAAAGCTGAATATTTTAAGGAAAAATGTTACCTCTTAATCAGGTATATCTTTTTTGGTTCCCCAAAAAGGATTTCATGGGGTTATTTATACTCAAGGAGATGATTATATTATTAGGGGAGGGGTTTTGAGGATATTTTTCATATGAACATGGTTGAGCCAATGTTTATTTGTATTTGTGAGGATGTCGGTGGAGAGGATGCCTTTTTATAGCATATGAGTGACAACCATGAAACATTTTGACAAAAGAATTCAATACAGGTTTTTCACATTTAATGTTGTTCCCATTGAGGTAATGTTTTGAGAAAAGTGGGGATATGGTATAAATATGGACATAATTTTTTTGGAAATATTTAATGTTATATACTCCCTTAAGATTATGGTTTAGTCATTTATTACACATATTTTTATCTTAACTTTTGCAAATAATTATAATTTTTTTTGTAATATTTTTGGCCGATAGAAAATTTTAAACTATTAGAAATTAAGAATAATTATTATTGAAAATATGAAAATCATTTTAAAAAAATTAAAATAACAGAAGTGGTAGATATTATTTTTAATTAAATATTGAATATAGAATAGCAATGCGCGTTTTTAATGTAAAAACGCCCAAATGTTTGTAATGTTTTTTCAGAAAATTTAAAAGTGAAATTTATTCAAATGTATTAAATTTAATCAATTTATACTAATACGATCAAATTAAACATGAAAACAAGTTTAAAATATAATTTACTGTTAATTTTTAATTATATGGAAAATATGTTCTGAATTAAATTTAAGTATGTTTTATTATTCAATAAAAATGAAACATAATATACAAAACCAAATATTCACTCAAATAGAATTTTAATGATTATAATAAAAATATGATGTATATTTTTTCATATATAATATATAATTATTCCAAAATATATTTTAAAATAATTTCTCTACTAAAAGGTTGTAAAATACCTTAATAAAAATATTTATTTTTGTGCGATATATGGAGTTTGTTCATATCGTATGATCAATAAATCAATTGGATGAATATAAAAATAATATATAGAATATATAAAAATATAATACATTAATTTCTAATACTAATTTTAATAAATTTAATTTTTTTTGGTTAAATATCTTGGAGATAAAAAAAATTGTTTTCTATAAAATATTATTTTTATTTTCAATTGGTTCTTATATTAATTTATAAGTAATTCTTAACCAATGAAATATTTGTGTAAATAATATTTTCATAAGTTATTTAATACTATTTATAAATAATAGATTATATTTTATTATATAGTTATAATATAATAATATATTATTGTTCGGTAAATCACGATCTTGTGTGTAACGCAAGACACTAAAGAAATTTTCTATAGCGCGTGTCACATGGTAACTCGGTATCACATGCATTGCAAGATATAAATTATTTTGAATTTATTTAAAGTATTAAATATATTATAAGTAATCATGATATTATATTCTACAATGTTATAGGAGTTTCGTGTCATACAAGATATCAAATACATGTTACTCTTTTAGAATTTTTGGGTACGCTCTCACCACATTAATGAAATTGATTCCTTTTACTTTAAACATGATCATGGAGATATCGATTTTATAAATACTATGTTTATAATTCCTCATCATGAGAACAATTAATAATAAATCATCTATAATATAAATAATGAAAGTTACAGAGGTCACATGGACTAAAATATAACAAGGTCTCTGTGTATGAGATCATTAGTATGATGTCAAGAAACATAGATACAAGAAATGAATAGATATTTATATGGAGTGACTGTGTCCACTAATAAAAAAAATTGAATGATCAATAGATATTTTAGGTACTCAAATCCATTAATCGGTGAGGATTTAGAAGCCCATATGTTCAACAAAAATTAATGTATTAGGAAAAAAAATTAAGATACCTTTCCTAAAGTGGGGGAATTATTTTACAACCTTTGTATACATATATAATATATATATATATTAATATAATTTTAACATTTATTTATTCTCAAATCATTTTTCCAATTTTTTAAAAAATTAATATTGATTAATTATGTAGAAAATAAAATTTATAAATGATCGTATAGACAAAAACTGACTGATAAGTATGAGTATTTGTCTTTAAATCTTTTTCAAATCTGTTGGGGTTAATAAATTATTATATAAACCCAAAATATACTGTATTAGTTCAACATTATTATCTATATATAAAATTATTCATCTAGAAAAAATAACATATTAACTTGGATATTATAGAACATAGTGTTTGGCCCCAAACCATTATCATCCTTTCGTCATTGGATCATGCCTTGTGGCCTTGATGGATTCGATTAGTGGTTACCCAACCTATAGGTTGTCCTTTTCTAAAACAATATTTTTATAATTTTCAAAAATAAATATGATGATCTTCCAAATAATTTAGTTAGTTACAAAATATAATGTTAACTATAGTTTTCAATAAAACACGAATACGTAAATACATTATCCATTTAATCACACAAAGGTCCTTTCATGGCGTAGGGTTTACCACAATACGATTCACATGATTTATTAATCATGAAACCTTATCTTCAATCTAAAACTCCTTAGGTTTTACTAAGGTTAAACACTATAAAAATATAGCATAGTCGGTTTTAATTAAAATGTAAATTATCATAATAATATTTCCCATGAGTGTCTTACCATATGCGTAGTAAGGCCCATTGTCATATACCAGGTGAAGCTGATTAAGGACCAAAACACTTTCCATAAATGATAATACAAGTTATATATGATAATGAGTCACATCAACTTGTTGTATTAAAAATTGATGTATTTCTAAAAAACCCACATAATCTCTATCTAACTAAAACATTAGGATGTTCTTATATACATATATTGAAATTATACATTAGGAATGTCTTATCTTTTCAATGTTTTCCGAATTCTAAATCTAAAATATTCTAATAAACATCATTTGATACCATCTATAGTAATCCCACAATAGAAATATAATATCTAGTGTCTGCTATAAATTACATTAACATGATTACAAGAAATCAAATCCTAATGGGATGAGAGTCTTAAAGTAATGGTGACCCTAATACATATATTTTTATTGAATAAATACTTCTATACAAATGAAAACATAATTTTCCTTCAAAATTAAATTGAGTATGACATTATTCCATCTATAATATCATTTCATATATTTTATATTACAATACATGGTATCTAGGAGAACAGAAAAAAAATTAGTATGATATCAAATGCTCAGAATTGGAAAAATATTGAGGATGAAATAATGAATTAAAAAGAACAATAAACATGGAATGGAAAATAACTGAACATACATACCATGTAATCAAAAAACTGATACAGTAGTACACAAACAATATGGAAAGGTAATAAATGTTAACACATGCCATTAAAATGTCCATTTAAGGAAAAGACATTGTAGAAATGTAAGAAACTAATTACACATTCCCTTTAATCAACAAACTGTGAATGAAATTAATCCATAGAATTTATCATATGAAAATCTCAAGGGTAAAAATAATAATAATAGAAATGTATATGATTGAAATGATTAATTATTGGAAGTCATGTATAAGTAACATGATGACTTATACTATCAATAACCATCCTCTGGATAATTTAATATTACTGTTAGAAACCCATTTAATCTGCACAACTTATTTTTCTGATGAGAACATATTAATGAATTGAGGTCATATATAATGTCTGGGATAAACCCATTAATGCATGTCGAAATAATTATTCATATCATGTGATCAATTAATTTTATAAAAAATATGGATTATATGTTCTCCATATAGATTAAACATTTGGAATTATCAATATTTCCCCAAAATAAACAATTAAATTTCAATGTAGACACCACAATTAAAATGGTATATTGGTTAAGAAAAATTATAATAAATGCTAAATGAAATTTATAGAATAGGGGAAATTCAATGTTCAATGACTAAGAGATTAAATCTTTCAAAGGGACTATCAAATAAACCAGGGAAGTGAATTTGAATAATATCTTTATCTAAATCAAATGTAAACCATCTAGGTTAATAATAAGGAATGATTCAATAAAATATATCCCAATTGGAGAAAAATAAATTTGTGTCTTCATTGATGATTATAAATACATTAAAAAACATTTTAAAATCAATCATGGTTAAAATATAAATTATATTTTGAAAAACGAATTGAAGAAATTTTCCATAAAAGTTAAATTTTAAAAAATTTATCCTAAAAATTTCATCTTCAAAACCTGAAATGGAAACTATTATAAAACTATAGGCGCTAAATCATTAATTTCCGTACAAAGAAAAATGGAATTTCTTTTTCAATATAAAAATGATAAAAAATGAACTGTTCTTAAATAGATTGGAAGATTCACATGGAATCATTGTTTTATGAAAAAATATGAATAAAATTCCATTTCAAAATCATATTATTATTTTTTATTTTTTTAATATGGGTTTTTTTGTAGAAAACAATTTCTATGAATAAAATAGTGGAATGAATTTGTGTTTTCATAAAAATATTATATAATAAATTTTGAGTACCATAGAGTATAAAAATGTCAATATTACATGAAAATAGTACTGATGTTTGAGAGGAGGAGAAAATGAAATGTTTTTCTAAAAGGATCAAATATTTTTCTCTAATGAAAATTCAATTCTAAAAATCAGGAGGAAAATTATACTGCAATGTAAACTGCTTTAAAAGATCATACTGTTGATGTGAGAATCAATAACTGAAAATATAATGTGTCAAAATCTAAATACACATAAAATAATTTAAAATTGATCTATAGTATGCAATGTATTTATACTCAAAATGATATAATATTAAATAAAATTAGAAATTAATATATCAAAATAATGAAGGTATTGGGTTATGAATTTCTATTCAACGTGGTATCTTTTAATTGAAATCCCCTTGGATGACATAATTCTAATTGAAACTATCAATATCATGAAGAATGATTGAATCACAATATTATATGACAATGTGGAAGTATTTTAACCACAGATAAGAAATTAGTTATGGAAAAATAAATTCCTTATTTCTATATAATTTTAACAAGCACCAAATTTACTGAGAATGTCAATGTAAGTAATAAAAAAATATTGAGGACTATAATCCTAATACTTTTTAAAGTGTCCCATAAAACATTGAAACATTTAATGAATATTCTCTATGACCCAAAAACATTAAATTAATCATATAATATCATTATCACAATTATTTTCATGATATAACATGTCAAAGGAAAATATATACACTATATAAATAAATCTAATTAAATAACAACAAATAAGTCTCAATGGAATGTAAATGTAGATGAAATCCCTTTCATTTTGTATGAATGGTCTCTTGTGTCTTTATAATATTAAAAAAACATATGTTAATTATTTAAATTATTAATAAGAATTATCATTTTTATTATTTCATGTATCTCACTTATAAATAATTTGTATACAAATACATAAAAAAATTATTTTTACAACGAGTATTTTTACCAAATTTGTTTTATGTGATAAAAAATATTTGGTAGGTAATCTATGGTCAAATGGGTCAATAAATAAACATCACAAGAATAATAATACAGAAATAATTATAATATTGATAAGTGAATTATACTTCAAAATCCATTCATTAAATATGGTAACATAAATAGATTCAATTTTACAATCATCGAGATGATTGGTTGTTTTTACGAATATGTAGCGTTCTGATTGTTCAATGGTCATTATATATAGAATGTAAGCTGAATTATAAATTTACAGAGTTATAATTATATGATAAATATATTATTATTTATTCATTTATATATTTATATATATATAATTATTATTTTTTAAAACAGAATCACACCATGTTGAAGAGGTGGTAGTCAAAACATCCAGGAATTACATTATAACATTTTTATGAATTTGAAATAGTAAATATAAAATGATAAAAATTGTCTTTATATAAAGGGTATAATTTAATAAATATAATATATATGGTAAATATTTCCCATATTTATAATTGAAATCATTTATCATTAGTTTCATGGATTTTATGGACCAATCACATTGGTTTGAGGGGGTAGTAGCCCACACTACCACAAACGACGTTGTCATTTTTACACAAAATGGAACGTATACATATATGGGTTGTAAAAGAATTAAATATGTTTAAATTAATTATGAATATATTACATAAAATATATAAATATAGTTACCATCATAATGACAACCAAGATAGGCGGTAATGAAAGAACGAACAATCATTGTTTTGTGAGGCGGTAGTTCACCATACACATAAACAATATGTTTCATTACCCTATAGATGAATTTTTGATTGAATGTAGTTATAAAAATTATAATAAAATTTTAAATAATATTTAGAATACATTTATTAATATGATAATGTAATAATAGGAGTACATGGGTTGGATAATAGAAGTAAAAGTATAGTACATAATGAATGATGTTAAATCTTAATCGGGTAACTCCAATAACATTGCACCAAAGTGCTTCCATATATTTTTTGAATCCTAAGTGGTCGATTATATAATGAGGGTAAGAATTTTTAGGATTTATTTTTGTATATCATGGTGGTTCCAATGTTTTCTGGGTGGTGTATGGATGTGGGAGGAGAGGAGACCTTTTATAGTAGAGGATGAGTGGCACTGTTGTCATATTTTGATAAATGAATTCTTTACTCATTTTTCACACTGAAATAGGCCACCATAACAGACACATTTCTATTAAAGTTGGTATATTGTATAAATTTGGACAAAAAATTGTATTTTGGTCAAGATTATTGGCCATTTGGGCCATTAAGATTATGGTTTTTCTAATTTTGAGGCTTACGTTTAAAAATTGTTGTAATAATTTTTAAGTAGATTCACAAATATTTTTTTCAAATATATGTTTACATTATTATAAATTATAAATTCTGTTGATTCTAAATATTCAATACATTTATCAATTTTCAAATCCCTCACATGATATAAGTTAATTAAAATTCACCCCCACTAACGAGACGACAATAAGTCTTTTTAATATAAAAACTTCTAAATGTTTTCCATGTTGATATATTATATTTAAATGGGATATTTATTCTAATGTCCTAAATTATATTAATAGATATATATATGATCTAATTAATCAATGAAATCAATTTTAAATTTAATTTATCCGTATAAAAATTTATATGGTAACCGATTTTTGAATTAATTTTCAGTATTTTTATTTATTTATTAAATATTGAAATTTAACAGAATAATACCCAAATTCACCCTAATTTTTTACTTTAATTAATTAAAATATGTTTTTTTAACATATAAAATCTATAAATGATCCACACATTGAATTTAATATAGTTTCGCCACTAAAAGGGGGTATTAAATCCTTTATAAAATTAATGGTTTTTATGTGAAATATTATGTTTTCCCTTTTCATAAGAAAATAAAATAAATTAGATGAAAATAATATTATACTGAATATATAATAAACATTCTAAATTCATATAACCAAATAATTGTAATTAATTTGACTTATTAGTGTACAACAACATTGTGAGCTTTAACATAGTTTTCTATAATATATCACATTTATAATTAGTTGGATCCTATATTCATTTGTAATTAAATTTGAAACCAATGATTTATTTTTGTAAACAATATTTTCATAAGATAGTATATACTATTAATATCATCTTGTTCGTATTATACTGTAATAATATATTGTTTTTGGTAACACTCGTTCTTGCGTTTAACACATACCACTGAAAAAAACACATAGTTGTGTATGTCAAACACTATCTATGAACCACGTGAATGAAAATACATAACATATATTGAATTTATTTTATATTATTTTGAAAAATATTTTCAATACTTAGGATATTATATTCCCTTACAAGCATGGTGTTCATTGTCATAAATGTTATCAAATGAAATTTATTCTATTAGAGTGTTCATGATGTTACAGGTAAGACATGAAGATATATATTGTGTATAAGGAAGATTTTGAGTGATTTTCTTTGGGGTTAGTAATGAAATACAGATTTAGAGGAGTGATGAAGTGATGGTATGGGTACCATTTTTTTAATTGAGGAGTGACCCTTTGTACATACATAACAATATTCTATAATGAGAATTATTTCTGAATCCATTTGCCAAAAAAGTGAGAAATAAGGGATTTGAAGATAGATAAGGCAAAGAAATACCTATATAGCTAAAATTAATTATTTTTTAAAAATTTTAAAATTATTATATATAATTATTCATAATTTTAACATTTTCATTTTTTTTCCATGGTAAATATTATTTTTATTGTTTCTACTCTTCATAATGAAAAAATTAGGATTTAATTGAATATAATATAAATTATTCTAATTAAAAATATAGAATTAATTTTATCAAAATCAATTAATAGATTCTTTATAATTTATTATTAAATAAAATATTTAGGCATGATGTAAAGTTGTTTTCCAAAAAAATATTATTATTGGAAGAATGATATTTTAATAACTATAAAAATTGAAATAATCATTAAATTAATTTAAATTCAAAAAAAATATACATCATCTATCCATATAATTTATATCTTTCATAATTATGGGTCATTCTCAGTAAATAATTTTTTTTTTAAAATTGTGTACTTTAAATCAATTATTATAAAAAAAAAATTAGATAAAAATAAACAAATACTAAAATCCACTAGAAAGGTATTTTAAATATAATTATTTGGATTAAATATATCTATATATTATGTAAAAACTGTTTAAATAAAATTTAAGATTGATGGGTCTTTGAAATAACATACATTTTTTTATATTTATTGTTTTTCTAAAATTTGTATTTATCACTATTCAATGAGAAATCATTATTTTGAATAAAACCCCAACAATCACTCTATGTTAATATTTATTTAAAAACTCTTTTCATTTTATAATATTTTTCCAAATTTCAATTCATTTTAAATGTATCAAAAAAAAAAGTTTTAAAGGAAACATATCATTTTAGAGTAATGTATCCATATTAATCTTGAGTTCTAAATTATTAATAAATTTTAAATAAATATATATTATTTAGGACCTTTATATATATTTTATAATGTATTGATTATTACTAATGTCTGCATTTTTTATAGCTAGGTTATATTAGTCGTCTATAAAAAATATTATTTTAGTATTATATCACAGTTCATTTAAATGTTGTGGTGTGTGTTAAATATGGTATCAAGATTAGGTTTACATTAAAATATATAAGAGTTACATTCTTCCCCGAATAAATAATGTTTATCAACATGATTTCAATCATTAATTAGTAATTAAGTCTTTTACCTACAAAAACTTCTTTAGGGGAACCCACAATGAATAATTGGATAATAAAACAACCTCTTTAATTGTTGAAAGGGGTTTATGATGGTCATATGTAATAACAAGTCACTTCTTTTCAATGTAAGAGAAAAATATTTGAATGTGAAAATGTGTGCATTGAAGAAAAATATATTTAATTTTTTATACTACTAGAGATCATTGATCTAAACAAAGAGAATGGTAAAAAAAATTAGTGATCGCATATCATAAATATGTGATGAGTTAGAAATAAAAGATTATAAGTAATAATTAAATAAAAGGATCATAAGTATTAGAATATGATAATTTTATATGGAACATGGTATCATAATATCATATAATTAGTGTACATGTGGCAGGAATATGATTAATGATATAAACATACGTTAGGGTTATCCATCAATACATCATCACAATGTTTACAGAGTCCCAAAATGGATTAGAATCATTTCCTAATCCAATAAATGATGTCTCATTGGACTAAAATATTTCCCAATTTAGTAAAGGAATATAAACTTACATAGTCCATATGTTATATTCATTTAACGTACATGCATATGTTTTCCACATATGGTAATTATAAATTTGGGTTAAACATATTTATTAACCCTGGAAATAAATGTTTTTCATTATCTATCCTTATATCATAGACGATGTAGATTTCTTAAAGAATTAATTTTATAAATTATAATAAGGAATTTACTAACCGTCAATTGGATAAGATATTGTGAAATGTATATATGTAAAATAAATATATATAGATTTAATAATTATTCAAAAATATTAATGGTCATTGTAGTTAATGAATACGAATAATTTAAAATGAATAATTTATTTGAGAAAAACATAATTTCCATGGTGAAAATAAATTGTTTAAAAATATGCATTCACAAAATATTATGGACAAAAATTTCATTAAAAATAAACTTGCGAAATAATACATTGGGATTCAATTAAAATAATTTTCATGAAAGTAGGTAATTTTATACATAAAATATATGTTAAAAATAATTCTCTCACACTTTGGTAAAAATTCAATAAATAAATCATTTAGAAAATTGCTGGAAATTTTTTTTATAAATTTTTAATGAAATAAACATGTTTAAAAATTACTACAAATATATAATAATATTAAACATTTTTAAAGAATTTAAAATAAAGTATGGTCATGGAAGGAAACAATATTTCTATATAATAGAGAAATAAATATTTTTTACATAAAAATAATTAATCAATCCATTTATGTACCAAAGATCAGATTATTGTTCTTTATAAAAACATTTCATTAATAAAAATGGGAGAATAAATTTAAATCAGTTAGAATGATAATTATCAATAAAATTCTTTTAATGTAAATTTAATCATAAATAATCCTCATTAAAATAAGATAGATTCATAAACCATTAAAACAATTATAACTATGGTTAATAAAAACCATAAATTATATAAGTGGAATATAACATTAATTAGTATGAAGAATCAATGATTCATGATATAATTTTTAAATGGGATTTATAAACACAATATAATGGAAATTAGTTATAAAAGATAACATGTGTTTAAAATATGGAAGTTTTGAGATAAAACCATTATGACATGTACAAACATGTCATGTATACCCATTATATCCTCTATAATAAACATATATTCATTATTTTATTAATATAAAAATATTCAGGTTTAATCACTTATTCATAAATCATTGATTTTATTTATTTTAATTATTTATTTAACTTATATTCAGTTATGACCATATTATGTGTTTTTAGGATGCTCAGTTCATAATATCAAAATGACATCTATGTGTTGGTCATAATAAAATGGGTCAATGATACATCATCACTATAATATTATTCATTTAAAATTTTAATTCCATATTCAAATTATACTTTTGAAAACCATCATGAAATATGGTATAAAAAATGAACTATGTTATAGTCATGGGGTCAGTAGGTTGTACATACGCATGTTTAATGCTATATGTTTCCAATGATTAAGATATAATGTTGTTTAGTGTTATTTTATAGTTATATAATTAAATTTTTTATAATAAATAATATATTTTATGGTCAAGTACACATACATATTATATCTATGAGATTTGATAATAAAAATGGATCACATCACTTCATGAGGAAATATTTCACCGTAAACATGAATAATGTTATCATTTTTCTATTGATTATAATATGATAGACTATATTACATTTTAATTTTCAATAATTATTATACTTCAATTAGTATCACATATCAATATTAAATTAATAATTATAAATATCAATGATAGGTTATGATGGAAAATGAATAACATTCGTTCGCGATGGGTAAGTATTCTGTAAACACAAATGATTGATTCCCTTTTCATTTTATAGATGAAAATATGGGTAAATATTATTCCATAAATATAATAACATCTCCATATATCTGATATTTTTTAAATTCCAATTTAAATGTTTTTGTTGAAATAATTATGTCAATGGAAGGACCTCACTAAATACAATATCCTTCTCTTACAAGAACCTCCTTTTGGAAATTTATTAAGGACCCTATGGCTAGTCATTTTGGAAAACAATAAGCTCTATAATGTGGCTAATGATTTTTTGGAGATATTTTGGCAGTGCTTTAAAAAAATTCAACATAGTAGTGTTTTTATATAAGGGTCAATGTGACTTTCTATAATGTAGAAGGGAATGTTTGGTAAATTAAAAAAACTATTCAACAACGTGAAGTCAATATCAGACCTTGTGCCTCCAAAATTGAAACATTGTTGATTGCATGACATATATTTAAAGTAAAATATGATAAAAAATAATGATAAACGTATTTTAAACAATGTATCTTCTTTATCAATAATGTTACATAATTTTACAATTTTAATTTTGTACACTAGTATTTATTTTTTACAGTTTTTACAAGTGATTGCAAAAAAAGATAATTTAACTTCATTACATAATATAAATTTTTTAATACTAAATATTTTATCCATTTTATCAAATTAAATTAATTTATGGGGAAAATTTAAAAATAATATGATACCTGCAAGCGTGATGACAATAGATTTTTTGATAAAGGAGTTTTATGTGAAAATATTATCCAATATTAAATGTACAAATTGAAATATTCATTATATGAATTTAAATTTATAAATATATTTAAATAATGTATAAATTAAATGAAAATATTTCATCATTGTGACTTCTTTTAGTTAATTAAAATTGAAAAAAAATTATTTATGTTAAAATAGTTATATGAAATGTGTTTTTAATCTAGTAAATAAACATACAAAAAACTTCAGTATAATGGAAATTTAAAGTTAATTAATTATCTACATAAATAATAAATTTTATAATTTGAAATAAAATTTAAAAAATAATGTTTCATTTGAAATACATAATATATTAAAAGAAATTATTTATTACTAAAATAATAATTTTTCAGTACTCACTGATAAGTCAATATTTTTTGTAAAACCCCAAAATTTAATATTCATTTAATGTTGAAAAATTTATTCCAAAAAATAATTTAATTTTTTAAAATAAAACATATAATGTTTTAATTAATTAAAATATTTTCCCAATAAATAAATAAAAATCATTTTTAAAGGAAACATATTTTCTATAAAATAAAATATCAATATTAAGGTTGAGTAGTTATTTATTACGGACATAATAAATAAATTTATATAGTAAATGAAATTTACATATATCAAAAAATAATTTAGTACAATTCATACCTATTAATTTTAATGGCTAGGTTAATTAAGTCACTCTTAAATTAAAATATTTTAATTTGATAAGTGTGTTCTTTTAAACAGATTGTTTTGATTTTAATAATATTTCAGGATTAATGTTCGATTAGAATATTAGTTTATTACACTCAAAAAAACAAAAATAATTTCCATTAGTGTAATTTTAGAATTTTCTCTGTAATCAAGTGTTTTAAATATGAAAATTTATTTTTTAAAACCCACATCAAGAAAAAATGATAATAAAAATTCTACTTATAATATAGAATGGGGTATTTGAAGGCCATATTGAATTAGTAATAACAATTTTTCTATGTAGCAGAACAATTTTGTGAAGTGAAATTATGGAAACAGAATAAAATTTTAAATAATTATGGATAGTGATTGAGGTCATTGATCTGAACAAAGAGAAAGACCAAAATAAATTTAATAACAAAAATACCCAAAATCATCGTTGAAATAAAAACCCATTGATTAATTGATATAAATTATATTGGATAATATATTTTCAAAAATACTTTTCAGAGAGTTATGGGATTCATTTACCATCAAAATATAGAACACCATTACGTAAAATTACTTGATAAATTTATATTTCAAAAATATAATTTAATTATTTGGTTGTTCATCAATAACATTCTGTATTGCCTCTTAATATACGGAATGATTATTAAATAAGAATTTTTTTCTGGAAGAGCTAGAAATAAATTACAATGTATCATAAGATCCATAAAAGAGTAATAATATATTCTTATTATATTTATATAAACAATGATGGTGGTCATAATGTTTGATAATACCCAAAAAGAATATTAATATACAGATATCCACATTTTAAAAATAAAACCAATGCTTTAACATGAATCATTCCATAAAAAAGTAACCCAATATATCAATAAATATCAATAACCCAAATATCAAATAATGTACTAAACACAATGCTTATCTCATACCCTTATGGATAAATCTAAAAAAACCTAATAAAATTAATCCTAATTAATCCTCTACTTTAATCATAATTGTTATATAAATCTCAACACAATAAGTCATTAACAAAAAAATTATTAATAATCAAAATGAACTAAAAAATTTAAAAAAAAAATCATATAATATGATTCTAAATATAAATATATAAATTATAAAAAAATTATTTATAAAAACAATAATATTAACCTTGACTTCACTGAGGCTTGAATTATTCATTGATCCCTTGTAACCATTCACCAATAGGATCATGCTATGTGGACATCTAGATGTGAGGGGTAGTTTCCCAGCATAGAGGTTATCATTTTAAAAAATTAATAGATAAACAAACTTTATAATTAAATTCATATCTTACATTGATCCAATTAAATTCTATAAAATATGAATAAAATCATAAAAACAATTATTCATTAAATCACCTATTATTTAACATATATAGATTTAATTTTAACTCATTCATTTGCACAAAATGCAATAATATTAATTTAATATAATAACATCATCATGATGAAAATAGGAATAATTATGATTTACTAAATAATATTATTTTCCACCAAATATCACCATAATATTAAATAAAATTTCATGAATATTATCACTAAACAATATATAATTTTAAATTATTAATTGAAAATTTACTGTAGGAAAAAATATAGATGTTTCAAAATTCTTATAACTAGAATACCATTGTTAGAAATACACAAGTAACAGGATTTCAGATTCTTAACACCTAAAACATTAATAAATCTACATAAAATATTTTCCTAACATATAATCTAAGAATTTAATCTATTGAATAGGGAATTGACCATTACAATGAACCAATTCCCCACATCTATAATAATTTATGTTATTCATACATTAGATATGATTTTTTCCCTACATCTTATTAATTGGACCCTACATTTGTTTATTGGAAAATAGCTTCATTGTGGACATATTTTCCACACATAATGCACATTCCAGTAAAATTAATTCAATTTCAATGCTTCCTCTTTTAATATTTCTTACATGTATTAAATTTAATATTCTACCCATTATCATCATTAACACATAAACGTCCCTGAGAAACTGCATTTATCTTATTTAATGGGTTTGGAAAATCATTTATGTTCTAGTCATTAATTGGAATTCAAGATAACTCATATGGAATGATGATAATATTTATAACATCTATATCTGTCATGATAGGATTTTTATTATTGAAATCATAAAATTTGCCTTTATATTGTTTATTAGCATGACGTTTCATGTTTCCCATCATTATCAAACCTAAATTAAGGAAACTATATGACAATTCATTAACATAAAAAATGTTTAATCATAGAAATTGAGATGGAATTACCTATAAATGATAATTATATCTCGAATTATGAGTCTCTAGGTTTTAATAATGGTTATCCATTATAAAATTTTATATTAGTATTTCCAACCTAATTGTATTTATTTAAATTAGAATTATTTGTAAATTTTTTAGTTATATCCAATAAAAATATTGAAGGAGTTTCAAACCATGTTTCTATCGAGGCCCATTTTCGAGAACCAAGTTAATATTGATTCAATCAATATACTCCCTTTTCAAGGATTTGACAACTAGGGAATATATTTATAGATCCACATCAACTTGTAGTATCGATTGAGTGATTAATTTGTATGGAATCCTCTAAATATATATGTTAAAATGTTAGTTATGTTTTTAATGTATAGTTTAATCAATAAGGACGTCACTAGATTTTTCTAATACTAATCCTAAAAAATAACTGTACTTTTTTCTGATACCAACTATAGAAATACATTACATTTACCAATATTGATAAATTATTTTTAAGATAAACTTCTATTTATTACAAAAGAGTTATCTTGAAGCATGGTATATTTATAAGACATCAATAATAGTACATCAATGTTGGTCTATAATAAAACATATTTATTTTTTCTCTATAATGAGTAGTTAAATACTCCCGAAAAAATAAATATACATGGGAAACCTAGGTAATATATACTAATATTTTGAGATCTAATATTAGAATATGTGAATAAATTTTACATGGAAACATAACATGTGAGTTAAAGGTATACCTTGACATCATAAAAGAGATGACTGATGAGTAATCACATTGGAGAATGAAATATATAACATGGTATCATAATAACATAACATCATAGGAAAATTTATATGAATATAAAACTAGAAATAAAAATAATTCAAGGATAACCTTATAGACATCCTCACATGTGGTAAATATTCCAATAATGGATTAGGTTCACTATCTAATGAAATATATGAGGTCTTATAAGAGTAAAAAATTTCCAATTTCATTAGAGATAAATATAATTCAAGGAAAACCCTTAAATATATTTTATTGTAAACCAAACCTATGTTAATGATATGTAAATAAATCATAAGGTGTAAATATAAATATTACCCATAGAATCATACTGGGTTTCATAATATTTCCCCCGATCATA
The DNA here is from genome assembly GCA_963277665.1 of Viscum album. NCBI lineage: Eukaryota > Viridiplantae > Streptophyta > Magnoliopsida > Santalales > Viscaceae > Viscum > Viscum album. Next base: position 1,204,187,679 of record OY728127.1, on the reverse strand, counting down.
ATCAAAATAGATTTCTTAATGAAGGAATGTGATAAATGATCAAGAGGTTTGAATTAAGCCAAAAATTTTGGGGAATTTGTCTAGGTATATATATTTTTATAAGATAAACAAACACATATATAAATCAATCATTCTATGACATTAAATTATTTTCCCATTGAGGAATAAAAAACAAATCAAATTTAAAATAATGTTTTGTGAAAAAATATACATTGAATTTTGAAAATAAATTTTATAAACAAATATTCATAAAATATAGTGTATATAAGATTTCATGAAATATAATTTGTTAAAATAAAATGTCATATTTGATGAAAAAAATGGCCATGATGGTGGGTAATTCCACAAATTCTATATTAGTTAGAAAATAGTCATCTCACAATTCGGTAAAATGTCAAAAATTACCTCATTTAAAAAATGACATAAGATTCCATTCAAAAAATTCAAAAATGTGAAAAAAGATAAATTTTCTATCAAAAAATCATATAATAAAATTCAAATATTTTATTGAAGAAAAACATAATTAAAACATCGATGTTGATAGGAATAGGTTTTCGACCGAAGAGAGAAACAAAGTTCATTTTTATTTATAATCAATTTCTCAACAATTTAAAATAAAAAAGGGAGAGAAAATAATATATTACATGAAAATTTATTGAATAAACAATTTAGAATTTAATGAGGGCTATATCATATAATATTATCAAATAATATCCTTGAATTTAAATAATATAATAAATTATCCAAATCAAAATGAGGTTGAAGCATAACCCCCTACAACTGTTGTAACATTTGTATTAAACCCATCATGAATTAGGAAAGTGAATGATAACATATTATATCATTATATATAAATAATTAATGATATAAAATGTAATGGGAAATTATATATTCCATAAAAAACAAATTAAGTTTATTGGAGAACATATGATACAAAGAAGGATGTTTTGGGCCAGAAAACCTTACCTCGTGTCTAGAAAAGCGAGGCATGTCTTTTATATCCAACATAATATATATACAAAAATAATTTTTTTTCATAATAAGAGTTTAAATATTGAAATACTTATAATTAAACAAATTTATGAATTTATTTTAATTATATATTTAATTACTTATATTGTTTTATCTATATTTGGAATTTATTGGATGCTCAATTCATATTTTCAAAACAACACATTTGTGTTGACCATTGTTAAAGGGATAAATCTTAATTCAAAATTAAAAAATAATAAAGAAATTTTTATAATTTCTATTCATATATTGAAGTATAAAAATATGAAAAATTGATATAAAAAATATACTATGTTATAATTATGGAGATAATTATTCATACATATGAATGTGTAAGATTCCCATTTTTCATAATCCAAGATTAAAAGATGGTAATTTTTTTAAAAATTCATTAATTATCATTATATAATAAATAAATTTTACATCTTTAAATACCCTTAAGTATACCATCTATTTGGTGTAGTAATAAAAAGGATCATATTTCTTTTGGGGGTTGTGGTCTGATGCAAAAACAATTTAAAATATCATTTTTACAAGTATGGTAATATATGATATTATATAATATATGAAGATTATAAAATTATTAATATTTAATTAATATAATATACCATTATTAAATAAAATAACATATAAATCTCTAAGAGGGGAAGATGGAAAATGAATCAAAATGGTTCATAAAGTGGGAGTTCATTGTACACAAAAGCAATGGTTTCAATTCACTTTTAATGGATGACATAATGGTAAAATATTATTCCATAAAAACAACGACATATTAGTAAATATTATTTTCAAAAGTTATTATATTGGAATTCGTAGGACAAAATTTAATGTTGAAAAATATGAAGTAAATGGAATTGGCTTGGTGAAGACTATTACCATCCCTTTTATTAACCTCCTTTGGATCTCTTATTAAGGACCCTAAGGTTGTTGTGTGGTATAAAATAAGCACTGAAAAGTGTTTTAGGAAATTTGGCGAGACTAGGATTATTTTTGTCTTGAAAATGTATTTAGAGTTACTAATATGTTTTGGGAGGGTTTTCATCTTTACACTATATGAGTAGTGGCATTCTGTAAATACCTAAAATAATTAAATAATGGGAATTCAATCTCAATCCATGTTCAAAAAATAGAAAAATACTTGAGTGTGGAAGTTATATTAATTATCCACACATATAATAGTAAAATCAATAATTCCTTCACAATGTTATCCTCTTTACCCAAATATTTCTCTCTTCTACCATTTCAATATTTTTACAATGGTAACTGTCTCTTTTGAATTTCTACAAATCATTATATTCAACAGATTAATTTAAAATACTATGAATTATAAATTAAGATTATTCAAAATATTTAATCCTTTTTATGAAATTAAATTAATAGAATTTCATTAGTTATACTAAAAAAACATTCATGCTTTACTAAAAGTACTGTTTTGAGAAATGCAATTTACAACGAAAAGACGATCTTATATTTACTGTATGAATAAAAATAATCATTATATGAATTTACATTAACCATGATATATATAAATATATTCTAAATTTAATTTAATAAATTCTTAATTTGGGGTCATTATATTTATTCAAAATGGAGGAACATAATTCAACTCAAACGGGTTTATATATAACAGAATTTTAAGTAAATAATAAGCATATAAAAAAATATAAGATAAATGTGACTTAAATTTAATTAATTGTATTATATCTAAAAATATAATAATTATTTTAATTTTAAATAAAATTAAAATAATAATGGGTCTTCAAAATTACATCATATATTAATATACCTGATTATTTGACAAAGTATGTATTTTTCACTATTCATTGAGAAATATATATTATATTAAAAATACCAAATTTACACAATAAGTTAATAATAATATGATGATTTAAATAATCATTTTAATTTACTTAGATAACATTTATAAAGGTTTCATAAATTTTTATATTTTATTAAAAAATAAATAAAAAACTTTTTTGAAGGAAACATATTTTTTACAACAAAAAGAATTTTTTAATGTTGAGTGCCAGCTAATTATGAATTTGAAATAAATTTATTTTTACTCGGACCATTATATATATATATAACTATGTATTTGATACTTTTCACAACATCCAATTTAATAATTAGCTTATATCTGTCATGTTCAAAGAATAATATTTTAATATTATGTCACAGTATGTTCCAAATAATTTTTCTGTGTTGAATATGCTGCTAAGTAAAATATTCTTTCAAAATATCATTTTTTACATTAATTCCAATCTATTGGATTCATCCATTCCATTATTGTGAAATTTTATCATTACTTCTTATTGATACAATGTTCAAAAGCTATTGGATTTGTATTGGCACACTATTATCATAGTAGTCCATTTAGTATATTCCACTTACCCCCTCTATATCTATCTCCACCGAAGATACAATTTACCATTTAGTAGAAAATTATATTAATATCAAAGCGGAATATCAGTCTTCCTCTAGAGATACTGATCATAAAATATTCATGGAGGACCCTTGAATTGTTTCTTTCATTAGATAAGGTTGAATCCTATTGTAGAGGTCTGGAAGAGATCTAGTGCCCATCCCTAAAAAAAACTTCATCAATGCATGAAATATGGTCAAGAGGGATGAATGAGTTCAGATAAATCCTTTATAATAGAAAATTAATATTTGTTCAGATGATTGGATAATATCTTCTTTTGTTTAGTTTAATTTTGAATCAGGTATTCATGTTTCTTCTCTTATATTACAGAATTATTATTTTTATTTAATAATAAATTCAATTTTTCAATTACTAAAAATATTATCGGTTGGTTATTTCCAATTCATGTAGGAATAAAATGTTAAATTATTGTTAAATAAATATTTTCATTACTATTTTATCATTTTCTTAATTTTTTCATTTGTATCTATTATAACAAGTCATTAATTGTGTCCTTCCATACAATATTCTGCTTCACCATTCATTAGTTTTCTATTTAAATGTTCTTAATATAATCTTTAGTCATATCAAAATGAAAAAAAAGATATTTAAAGGGGTATACAAAATATTTCCCCATACAAATTGATATGAGAGTATCTGGGTGATTTGATGGCATATACTAAGTAAAATTATGAAATGGGTGATGTTCATAAAAACTTCAATCATTTTAGAATCAAGAGTAGTACATTGAACATCCTTCATGTGATCCTAAATTATCATAAAAGGCCAAATTATAATATTTTTTGTTATTTTTCTAAGGGATAAACTACTACCAATATTGCATACCCATCCCGGAAGCAACTAGATGGGCATCGATATGGGTTATCCAAATGACCTCAAGCACATCTCCCCGAATTCCAAACCCTACAAAATTGAACAAATGTCATTTTTAATGTGTCCATGGGGGAGACTATGATGTCATAGAAAAAATTTAAAACATTATAGAATAAAAATAGTTTAATAAATGTTTTTTAATAATATAAAGAATGAAATTTCCTCATAAGAAATTAAATAATCCCAGTTGAATAAATGAAAAATGCAGAATATGATTAATTAAACTATCTATGATTTGATGTCATTCTATGATGTTAGTACTAAAATAAATGTATTTTAAACTTGAATACAATAATTATGTCAAACTATCATGAAAACGAATCAATATCATACAACAATATCTTGAGAAAAGGCTCAATCCTTTTCCTCCACGATCCATAAAATAAAGAAATGTAATCAAGCATTGGGAGTGATATGCCTCCTCATATCAAAAACAACAGGAAAAAATCATACTCAAGTACAAAACAGTGACCAGGTAGGGTGTGAGATGAAATCCTATTAGGCAGACATTCATGGTTTCTAAACTCTTCCATTTCATGATGTAAAAAAATAAATTCCCCAAAATACTATAAATGAATGAAATTAAATATAAAAAATAAAATAAGTGTAACTTAGTCTGGGTTGTCAACCATACCCTTTAATACCACCTACTTCATCCTATGTAAGAAATATGAATAATGTACCTATAATAATCTAGATGTAAATATTTATAAAAATAATAAAAAAAGATAAGGCCGATAAAAGGGAACATGCCCCCAAGCGGGTGATTTCGACCGGGTCTAATTTTTGTGACTACAATGTGTTCCACAAGGTACATATAAAGTATCCGAATTCAAAATTGACCGATAGTATCATTAAATAAACCATCCACGCATTATCATTTTTATTATCGTAATTTTTAGAGTTTTATTCTGATCCATTACCAAAGGTATTGCCATGTTACATCCCACTATTTATCCAATACCACTGATCTAATACAAAGTGATATTCCTAATGACCAAGTATCTCTTGGGGAACCTATTTATTATTAGTCTTTCATTAGTATCACACATAATTGGTAGAGTATCACCTGAGGCATGATGTAGCCACTTATCCATAGGGTCCATCCTCCATTGTCCCTTAGGGAACAAATATCACACATTATTATATATAGAACATAGGTAAACCCCCATCTAGAAAAGCTTAAGACATCACCTCTAAATAATGTGTTGTGGAAACCAATAAGGAATAGAGATTCCATGTGTGGTACTTAATATAAAACTCATGTTGTCTCGTTACCAAGAATTTATTCAATTTTAGGGGAATTGATATAAGAAAGTATGCATTCATAATTGCAACAAAACTATTTATCAAACAAAGAGATATCAACTTCGTAATCACTAAATTCATATAGTAAAACTCAAAATTCTTTTTCAGTAAAAGAATAAAAATTAACTTTGATATTTTATAATAATATAGTTTGAAAATAATTTTATTAAGATGAATCATTATTCATAAACAAACCCACAAAAGACAGAATTTGTGGAAAATAAATATCCTAGAAAATTTATTTAAATTAAAACTCAACTAGATAGGGGTGGTACATCACATGAAATTAGTAACATAATTATATGGGGACAAAAATATTTAGAATGATTATGTTGTCACACACAATGGGGAATCCAAAAATGTTCCTACAATTTAAACAAGCATGTTTATCTCAAAAGGGTTTAATTGTCAAGACAATGAGTTTAATTAAATTACAATATGTAAAATTGAATATCATCGGTAGGCACAAAGAGAGACCCAACAAGAAATCTATAAGAAGTAGTGAAAGGATTGGAAATAGAGTTGAAATACTACCTCGTATCCACTGATGATCCAATTCCCCGCAGTGATCTTTTATTTTACATAATAAAAATAAAACAGATGATTTTAGAAGAACAAAAATTTTAGGTAAAAACAATCCACATAAGATTGTGCGACATATAGTGTAAGAGATTTTATAATTTATTGTTCGTGACGTTAGCCTTTCTGAGAGATACACAATGCACCAAAAAACGTTGGAAATGGGGGTGAATTTGAGTATAAGAGGGCTTCTGAATAGACAGACGAGGAGGAGGAGGAACACCAAGGTGGGGCTATAGGGTTGACTCACCAGGGGATTAGAAAGAGAGAGAAGAAAAAAATGAAAAAAAGCTAAGAAATATAAAATAAATAAAAAATAAAGAAAATAGAAAATTAAAATAAATATGAATAAAATTAATTAAAAGGTATATGAAGGAAAGGGTAATAAAAATAATAAAAATGGGATATTTTCTATTATAATTATTTTTACTTTTCTTGTAACCCCCTATAAATTTTATTTTATCATTTCTCTTTAACCCATTTTAATTTCATTTAATTTCCTTTCATTTTAAATATTTTTTAATTTCATTGAAATATTTTTAAACTAAACACTATGATAAGTTGTGATGTAATATTTTACATTAAACACATATAATTATATAAATAATTTTAATAGCTGCCTAAAAGCAGTAAAAAGGTGCTCTTACAGGTACCGTCAGACGCTTTATGGTTTTTGACTAAAAAATTAAATGTTTCATACATTGATTAAAGATGGGAGGTAACAACATCCCCTAGTTTGGAAACTCATCCCCATGTTTTCCTTTATAGGGAAGTGGAACATTTCCAGAGAAAATATCTAGCCATTGAGAATGTACATCGGCCACCTGATCATAGGTATCTTCAAAAACATGTTTGTTCCATCCAAGAACCCTTAATAGAGGAATGAACCTACCATAGAGAACCATCATGCTGCAGTCAACGATGCGGATCAAATGCTCCTCAAATGATGCATCTGGGTCAAGCTCGATGTCATCCTGATCAAATCAGTGAGATCAGTCTAGATGTTACTGTCAATGATGATATACATGGAACAAATCATGCATGGAAAGGTTCCTGTGAGTAAATAATAATCAATAGTGTTCCAAACCAACTCCTTCCACTATCTCAAATAGCCTGAAACTTCTTGTTAAAAATATCCCTTATGTCATGATCCGCCTATGAGCCATCCTTGTAGAAACACACAAAATGAGTTGATGTCCCACATAAAACTCAATATGTATACGACGATGATCGATATAATATTTATATCAGTATTAAGCTATAATCATATGTTTCGAAGTTAGTTAAACATTCTCAAATGTCTCCCGAATAAGGTAAGTCCCCCATAGAGCTTCCTCACCCGATTTGATTCAGTATAATAGTGAATGACATGGTCTACTATAGAGCGCCTTATAAAGAACCATTTTAATTGTCTCCTAAAAGCATATGTTATTGGTAAACTCAATAGGAGAAATGTGTTTCTCCCAAGATCCTCAAAAACCAAGGATACACTCCCGTAACATATATTATAATACTCATATTTTCGTCTCAAACATCCCACCAGTCTAAGGGTGATATGCAGCACTCCAGAGTACCTGCGGACCTCGTACTTTGTTCAACCCTTTCTAGAACCATGAAGTAAAGAGTGAATCTCTATCCGAGATAATAGAAAAGTGTACTCCATAAAGTCACTCTATCTCCTAGATATACAACCATCCAAACACAGCAATAGATAAGGTTACTCAGATTGGTAGAAAATGCACATAATTAGTTAATCTACAAAAAATCACCAATATCGTATCACATCAATGAGGAGATGTTGTCAAGCCTATAATGAAATACATGGTTATTCCATTAAATTTTCACGTGGGAATGGATAGATGATGTAGAAGTCTAGTAGTTCTTTGGTTCTATACCTTCCCCCACTAATAGGTGGATCATCGGGTAATGAAACCCACTATATTCTTCTCCATACCTAGTGAAGGGTACTCATGACACATATCCCTTTACATCATGGAATGTCCTGGATAAACATCCCTAACTAAGGGATGTGAGTAATTCATTATTTATTCTCATATATTAGAAGGTAGCAATACTTCTACATGGTAATGTTGAGTTTCACTATCATCAATAACCCAACATGTAGGTGGGTTCTCTTTTATGATGATTTCCCTCAAAATGATCCACTCTGGATCAGATATTTGTCACATAAAGTCTCACAATAGAAGAGAGGATGTCAATGTAAGAGAATTTATTCCCAGTTTAATATGTTGTTCCTCATGCTCCATATGCATCTCAGAAAACAAAACCATCATATTCGACCCAATGTTGATTGTATGAATGGATTTTAACTATTTCATGCAGCTCAAAGTGTCTACCATAACATATCCCTTATGGTTATATAAGCACGATCAAAATATAATGATTGTAGGTATTTGACCATCCTATTCTACCTCAATGTCATGTCTCCCTATATTGAGATACATTTCATACTTTTATGATCCAGGTAATCAACGACCCCTCACATAACAAATAGTGTCCCTAATAAATTCAAGCATATAATACATCATCCCACTCAATCTCATAAGTAGTATAGTTCCACTCATGATATCATAGCTTGTGGGTTCCATATTCCATGACTCGATCACCATGTATAAATATTAAACACAGTCTGATTCCTATGAGTCAAAATAATGAGTATATATTTTTCCTAGCACAGACTGAATCAAGATTGGAACTGAGGTTACACTTTCATTAAACTCTTGAAAATAATTTTCATATGGATCTGACATGATGAAATGTACCGCAATCATAATTAGGTCCATAAGAGGCACTACTAACCGGGAGAAATAAATGATTAAATTTTTATACTAGCATGTGAGCGCCAAGAAACTATGTTTGAAGAAAAAATTCGTGGTATTATCCTATGAAACAACATCACTCACCATTTATGGGTCAACAAATATGCATGTCTTAGATATTATATGTGAAAAAAAGTTATACTTATCAACCAGGAAGTGTCATTTTCTATGATTTGCATATAACTAGTTCTCTCTGTGAGTACTCTGTATGATCTCAAGATGGGTTTCATACTCATTTATAGAACGAGAATACAATAATATTATAGTAAGAAAAACACCAAAATAAATTCATGGTTTGGGTGTAAACCTAATTCATCAGATCCCTTAAGACTTCTAGCACATTTGTAAGGCCAAATGGAATATGTAGATACTCCAACAAGCCATACCAGCTCCATAATGTCATACATGGTATGTCAGATGGTCACACATGAACCTGGTGATATCAAGAACCTAGATCAAACATAGAGAAAATTGTTTCTTCATGGAAGTGATAGAAAAAATTTCTATATGAGGCTATATATATCGAATATTTTCTATAAATAGGTTAAGTCAATGATAATCCATGAACATGTTGAGGGTACCATCTATCTTCTTTGTGAACAAAACCGGTGAAACCCATGATGATGTCCTAGGTCTGATAAAATTTTTATTCTTGAGGTCCTCAAACTGATTATTGATTTCATGTAGCATTGTAGGATTCATCATATAAGGCGTAATAAACATTGATTCCCCACCAGGAACTACATTGATTATAAACTCCACATCATTAATGAGAGGTAAGATAGAGAAATCATCTGGGAAGATGTCCTAGAAACAATACACAGTGGGAGGGAATTCTACTTGCTACATTCCATGATTGAAAATGATGATACTTGCTAATTGAGATATCACTCTACACAATCCTACAAATTTATGTTCATCTTGATCTGCCAACATATCCCATTCTCTTGTGTGTAGATGTTAGTCGCCCGTAGGGGATGTGAAGGACACCTGTTAGTGATAATAAACCACTTCGGGTTGACAAGTAGATAGAAAGTTCATACCAAGAATGACGTTGTGTCTAAAAATATTGATGATGGAAAACATTCAATGGAAATGGTACCCACGAATCTCAAGGGGGAAATCATGGAATAGATTTGTGCACTCTATCTTAACCCCTAGTAGTGTGTTAAGAGACATGATGTTGAAAAACTAACAGATTGTAAAACCAATGAATTTAATAATAGAAGATGATAAAAATGAATTTGATGCACCGGTAACATGATGGGATGTTATTAATGTATAGGATGCATGAATAATACATCTAACTGTATATGTTTCTGAACACTACTCCTTCGGTGCTGGTACAGATCCTTTTTCACAAGATGATGATGATAATGAATGGATGAAATGATGATGGTGACCCATCATTCCATAATAATGGAAGTCCATTAGGTTCCATATTCATGAGGTCATCTTATGGCCCATCTTGGTGCATTGATGACATACCATAATGCTATCATATTGGGTCTTATGGCATGAAATTTCCCCATGACCACCCTCAAAGTGGTTCTTCCTACTACAGGAATAACTATAGACATATATTGGAAGTTAATCTACATGTTTCATAGGATTATCTTCTATGTCATTTTGTTTCGAAATAGGTTCATAATTCATGATATCATTATCTATTGTCAAACCAAAGTTGTTCACCTGCGAATTGATGATATATCTGAGACCATATTCAAAGTGTCTCATTATTTTTTGTGCATCATTGGGAAGACATTGGGAAAAAACACTAAAGCTATGTAAAATGAGTAGAATAATATAACACTATCATAGATCCATTATTAAGTTTTTATAATTCCTGAGCATGAAAATATATAAATGTCAATGGATACAAATGGGAATATAATGCTTTTTAAAGACATCCAAAACCATGTCATTGGCCGGAATCGTCTCATAAATAACATCCCACCAACCCTTGGCAGAGTCACAAAGGATGTAGACAAATTGATTGAAAATACCCACTAGAATTGTTATTAGAGTGTCTATGATAGAATTCATGGATTCAATCCATGACTCTGTATCCAAAGGAAGACAACTCCCTGAGAAGATGGGTGGTTGCTGGTGTAGAAATTATATTGTAAGCTCTTCCATGGATGGGGTTGTTCTGGGATCATTTTGAACAATCTACATAAAAATGAGGAAACTATCCCTGAAATAAGAATCAGGACCCATCCAAATATCATAAGGAGGTGGTACCACATGGGGATCTATGGTACAAAAAAACTGGGCAATGCCAGTGCTACCCCTTTATCAGCGCTTTTTTGTTAGCGCTGATATAGGGGGGCCATTATCAACGCTTTTAAAATCACCGATAAAGGTTCAACATCAAAAAAAATTATTTAAAAAAAATATATTAATATATTAAAATATAAATATATTTATATTGATATAAATATAATATTTAATATTTAAATATATTTTAGATAAGTATAAATATACATTTACACTTATTATAAATAGTATATAATATATTTTGTGAAAATGGATTATATGAAAATGAAAAAAATATTATTAATTAATTATTTTCTAATTATTATCGATTAAAAATTATTTAATAACAATTTGTGGACACAAAAAATCAAAACAATTAATAAAAGATCTAAAATATGTTGAAAATGTAACTCAAAATTCAAACGGCCATTACTTTTGATCTGGGTGTCCGTTTGAGCTCTACCACATATCAAATAGAAGCCTGCGACGAGCTCTACGTCGCTATGACTTTGAGGCACCCTTGTCAAGGGTATTACGAGGCCAAATGATGCCGAGAAGGCCTCCAAAACTGAGTTTTTAGTCGGGGTACTCTGAATTTTTAACATTTTGTGGATATTCATCCTCGTTTAAGGGGGAATTATTGGCTTGTTTGGTGGGGACTGAATTGATTCCAAGGTATTACATTCATATTGATATTATGTCTTTGAAATTTAATCATTTTTCATAATGCAATACTATTTACAATCAAATATATAACAATATCCACATAATTTTTATATATTTACACCTAAAAATTTAATTATAAATATAAATAATAAAATATATTTACATATAAAATATATTAGCTTTATCTAAATAATAACTAAAATCCATTTTGTGTAAAATACAAATATATGAATATTTATATACCTATATATTAATCCAACTATATATATATATTAATCTAACTATATATATATATTAATCTAATAACGATATATATTTTAATATAACTACATATATATATATATATTAGTATTAATATAAATATATATGTTAATATCACTATAAATATATATATATTAATATCACTATAAATATTAATATAACTATATATATATTAATATAAATATATATTACTATATGAATAAATAGAACTGAATATATATATAGAGATATTTATTAATATAACTATATATATATATATTAATATAAATATATATTACTATACGAATAAATATAACTATATATATATATAAATAGAGATATATATTAATATAACAATATATATAAATATAACTATATATATATATTAATATAACTATATATATTATTACATAAATATATATATATATATATATATATATATATATTAATATAAATATATATTACTATACGAAGAAGTATAAATAAATATATAAATATATATATATAAAGATATCATAAATTGGAGATCAAATTAAAATAGAGTAGTGGTAAAGGCTTAGGCGCGCAGGGAGGAGGTCTCGAGTTCAAATCCTAGTGGAGGCAGAGGCGCGCGCACATGGGGGAATATTGGAGAGAACGCTGTTAAAGGGTGAAGGGGGTGCATGGGGCACTGTACAGGGGCATAATAACACTGTAAAAGGGGGGGGGGGTCAATTCTATAAAGCCCCCCTGATTGGCAGTATTTTTTTTAATTTTTTTGAATTTTTTTGAATTTTTTAAATTTTTTTTAATTTGTTTAATTTTTTTTTCATTTATCAGCTCTTTTAAAAAAGAACTTATATAGTGACCCTTTATCAGCGCTAAAAAAAGCGCTGATAAAGGGGTACTTTTTTCAGCACTTGTTTTAGCGCTGATAAAGGGGCACTTTATCAGTGATTTTTGGAGCACTGATAAAGGGGACCCATCATTATCTATGTCGGCTTTATCAGCGCTTTTCTAGCACTGATAAAGGCCATGTTGAGCGCTGATAAAAGCCGTATTTTTAGTAGTGGTGGTTCTAATGGTAAAAATATATGAATCACTACAAGAGGTTGTTCTAGTGGTTTGGAACTAACCATCTCTAGAATGTTCTCATCACCACCCTCCTAAGGTATGCCATAAAGAATTCATGGAGGAATTGGTCTATGTTAGCCATACACACACCTTTAGATAGAATTTCATAGTAGACGAGGAAAGTTTTTTAAGGTGTAATATAATGTATATGTAAATGTCCTAACTCTGAGTAATAAAAAATACAGAGTCTGCTCTATGTTTCAGGTGAAGATAAGAAAGAGAAAACCTATAAGGATCAATAAAATGACGCCTAAACCATTTTTCATAGGTAGAGACACCATCCTATCTAATAAAATTTCATATATTTATATTTAAAAGAATGAAATTTAAATTTTAACAACTAGGCACAACAACACTCATATAAATACAGGAAGATTCATGCTGAAAGTAGATTTTTCATGGTAATATGCAGGTCATTTTCATACATATGGTTCCTACAATGAAGAATTAAATACATTTTTCTCATATAATCTGGCTACAATGGTTGAAGCATTATATCAACAATACCAATATCAGTCACAATACCAAAAAATTGTTTCCCCCAACAATGAAATCATATCAACAGTAATTGGAATCATCAATAATTTTAATCTCAACCAAGGATTTCTGGTTTCCACTATACATGGTTTATCTATGTCCAACCATGGTGTATGTTCCAAATCCCAATATCTTAGTCTCCTATCTAACCCAAATAGTATGAAAAGGGAATAATAGCCATTTGATACCACATTGTAGCATGCTCGTCCAGAATGCCTATGGAAGGGCTCTGAGTCATGATGGCCACATTACCTCTGGAACATCTTCCTGAATGCCAAAGGATGCCTTGAACTAGAGAGGGAATTTTTAACATGTCTTAAAGTAAGAGTATTCCCTCATAGTCTATAGGTAATACATAGTGGATGATTAACAATTTATCATCCAATTGACTTGTGTTTTTTGGATTCTCCTATTTAGAACGCATTGCACGCGCCTTCATGTTTTCAAACATTTTGGTCAGTTGCTTCTACGAAAGCCCCAGTTGGGTAGGTGGAGACCTCCCCTCCACTAGACTTAGGCCCTTCTGTAGCGCCTCTGCCACCATTATACTTCATGGATGCTCTCTGGAATCTTCCTCCAGTGCCACGTGGGCCCTGTTTAGCTGACAACGACCTGGATCTTCCCGCAGGGGTTTCATGTGCTTCTGTTGTTATGGATGGGTCCTAGAAGTCTTTGGAGATACCACATTCTTCTTTCTATGATTCCACTAATAGTATCAAATGGACGATGGTATCTCGGTTCTGCTCAGATGAACCCTCGCTACCCGCATTTCGTACATTCATGGATTTGTGGGGTATAGATGCACCATCCCAAGTATCATCCCTCAACTGGTGATCCTTTTGTGTGGTCCTTGGGTCGGAGGTGGATATCTTCTAGGATTGGTGAAATTCTCCTAGGTTTATGGGAATTTGGTGGTTTGTTCTTTCTCTTTGTTCTATGGATGTTCATCACATAAAACATTCACCGCGAGCTGTGATTTGGGTTCCTCTCCAAGGGCCTCCCCTCCATTTTATGAATGGGTATTTCTTGTGAGCCCTTGGAAAATCCTTGGGGAGGTTTCTCTGTGCTAATGAACAAACTGGTATCTTGGTGGAATCCTCTTTGTCAAGGATCTATGTTGATGCAGATATGTCGTCGCCTTTTCCAAAAAGAATTTCTCTGAGTGTGCTGGGTGGCATCGTCTGGTCCCAACTGATTCTCATTGCCTCAGCCACCAGGATTTACTCCTACTATCACCTTAAAGGTTATTCCCTTCTATTTTGTAAGAAGAATCTTGTTGCTTATATGGATCGGTCCCCATTGCCTCTGAGCCACCCCCTCCTCGTTCCAACCTACTTTGTCTACTATTTCCCCTCCTCTCCCTTCTTGCTGCCAGCCCTTGGTGACTCCCTTGTCCTCTTCTTCCACCAGTGGTGTGCCTACCCTCAATCCTAGAATTCATGGCCCCTCCACTAGTTCTGGGCCCACCCCCTCTAGATTGTCCATTGTTACCCACTTGGAACCCGCTTGTGAAACTTTTCCGTGGAGTCACAATGAATATGAGGTTCTTTTGTCTTCTTTTATTGTTTCCCCTAGCTCCCAAGACCTTCTTCTAAGATGGAATTCATTCACAGTGACCTGGTCCTAATTTTCCTAGGCAAGGAACCCCCATTCCCCCCTCTATGGATATTATGGTTTCTAAACACGGTCTGGATGCCTGGAGCTATCCTTTTCATCTTGTGCCTCTCCTCAGATAACAGAGGTGCCCCTTGGCGAGGATGCCACTTCAGCTCAGTTGGTTTACCCTAGTGGCCCATGTCCCCTAGACCCCTAGACCCCTGGACCCCTCCTATGGCCAATGTCTCTCCATAACATGTTGTGAATCCTCCCATGTCTCATTCCAAACAAAAGTTCCCCGCCCTTCATCTCTTAACTCTAGAGCCTTGTTTCTTGGGGGAAATGCCAGGCTTCCTTGATCCCAATGATATCTATAATCATCTAGTACACTCATGTCCTGGGAGGCAGGACAAAAAACAAATTTCATGGCCAATGAAGCTCAATCCCACATCGCCTCTGTTGTGGTTGTTCTAGAACCGAAGCAGTCAACCTCTAAAATTTGAGAGTATGCAAGAAGGATCAAACATAGGGCCTGCATGCATGTAACCCTATCCAACAAAAATATTTGGATTTTGTAGAACTTGTTTTCCTCTATTATCATGATTCAAGCCTTGGATCAGAGTATTACCTATGAAATCATCACTGGCCCTTCCCATTTCCTTGTCACTTTTGTTTATGGAAGCTATGATGCTATGAAGATAGGATCCCTATATAGGGATCTTGATGCATTTGACCAAAGGGACACCCCTTGGATTTTTGGAGGGGATTTTAATATCACATCTGATCAAAATAAAAATAAAGAGTGAAATTAATTCCCTCGTAAATAAAGTGAGGATTTTGTTCATCTCATGGCCAGTAATTAACTCATGGTCATGGGTTTCATTGGAGAAATGTTCACATGGTAAAATAATCCAAGAGAAGGCCGACGCACATGGTGTCAACTTGATCGATGTCTTGCGAATGTCTCGGCGGTTTCGTCGTTCCCCGATTCCAAAGTATCGTATATTGTTCATAGATTATATGATCACTCCCTTATTCTCATCTCAATCTTCCCGCATAAGGATTGGTCCCAACGCTGTGACTTTTCTCACACTTGGCCCAGCCTTCCGGGCTTCTAATAGGCTATCAGGGACACATGGATCCAGTCTATTCCTGGAGTTAGCTGGCTAGAATTTCACAAAAAACTTTGAATATTGAGAGGTGATATCATGGTCTGGATGAGTAGTCACCCCACTGACACAGTAACTTGCATTCACTTTGAAAGGAGATCAAAACTATGGAAATCTGCATGGAGTCAAATTGGCGGGATGAATGGTTTGATGAAAATTCTTGAAAGAAGTACAATATTGAAGAAATAGTCATAATTGAGGAATGGGTGGGCCTCATTAAAGCATGGATAATGTGGTTGCATGAGGGAGTCTACAACACTGTATATTTCTATGCGTGCATCAAGGAAAAACAAAGGATGATTAGGCTGAACATTCGGCTTGAAGACGGAAGCTTCACCAATGATATGGACCTTATTAGGAGCATGGATGAGTCACATTTCAAGAACCTGCTAGGGGGACCTAATACTCACATGATAGGAGGATATCCAAGAGTTCATGAGGTTTTTTGGATATAATCACAATTAACGTTTCCAGCTAGGACACTGACCATCTGGTTTCTATTACGAATGAGAATGATGTTCATGAGGATATGTTGAGAATCAATCTGGAGAGCACCCCAGGGCAAGATGGTTTTCTAGGGTCTTTCTACAGGGTGATCTGGGATTTCTTGAAAGGGGACTTTGTTGCTGTAGTCATTGAATTCTTCATGGGCCGGAGCCTGCCTCACATCGCCTGTGCTACCACCTTGGTGTTGATTCCCAAGATCCCTGATCCATCATCCATCCACCACTACATGACTTTATGTTTTTGCAATATCCCTTAGAATATCTTGGCAATGATCATTAACATGATAATCACAGCCCTCGTCCCCACCCTGATCTCAGATGAGCTACATGGCTTCGTCTTAGTAAGATATATTTAGGGGTGATCGCTCGGGAGAATTATGTTATTGTCGATCTCAACATGAACGCCCATAGATCAAATCCATCCATTAAACAAGACATGGAAAAGGCCTACGACTGCATGCAGTTGAGTTTTATCATCAAATTCCTAGCTAGATTTGGTTTCTCTTGTTGGTATATTGATCTAATTTTCTGGTGCATCAGTTATCCATGGAATGCTATTTGTTTTTTGGGAATGAATCACAAATTCTTTAAAAAGGTTCATGGTCTGAGACAATGGGACCCCCTCTCACCGAGCATCTTAATTGTGACATAGGATGCCCTTAGCCAGCATATCAAAAGGGGCATGGGAAACAGTTACCTATCTCCTTAATAGTGTTGGTAGAGGGAGAGCATCATTTCTCACATTATGTTTGTTGATGATACACTAAACATTATCTTTGAATCTCAGTGTTCCATTCAGGTCCTAAATGGGATCCTCGAGACCACATCTACTGGAGTAAACAATGCATTAACCGGATCAAGAGTAGTTTCTAGATCACAAAAACGATGCTCACATTCTCAAAGCACCACCTTGAGTAACTAGCTGAACCTGAACCATGGTTATTTCCGAATAATGTACCATGGTGATCTCATTTCCCTTGGACGTCCGTGAGTCCACTTATTTAATAATATTGTTGACTACATCATTGGTTGGGTCTCGAACTGGAAGAGAAAGTTCATATTGTTTGGACGTAGGATCACCTTGGTGAATAGTGTCCCCACCTCTATCTCGGTCCATGCGATTTCCACCATTATAGTCCTGAAGGGTTTGCCTGCTCGTATAGATAAGATCCTCATATCTTTTATTTGGGACGCTCATTCATATAGGAAGGACCACTAGGCATCTTGGGAGAGACTCTCCAGGCCACTGGAGGGGGGAGGAATCAACGTAAGGAGCCTCTCAGGAACACTTCACACCATGCACTCTATGCCTACCCAGGATACTATCGAAGCCCGCTCTCCATGGGGTATGATTATAAACATAATGTATAAATAGAGTGAGGGGAAATGGGCTAGACACACTGAATTTATTTGTCCTATGGTGGCACTGCTTATCATGTCTCGACATCCTTATTCAAGATTGAATGTCGGGAAGGGGGGTCTCTTTTTGGAACCACAACTAGTCCGGTGGGATTCATGGTTTCCCATGCTACCCAATTATAGACATTTACTTTCACCAAGATAGCATGTATCCCACCACTGTTTCTGATGATCTTGACAACATCAAGCATGAAGATTTCGAACATATCGACATTATTGATTTTTAGGATAAGTGTATCTTCAAAATATTGAGTTCTAGTGGTTTTTCAATGAAGTATTTACACAGGATCATTACAACCCCTGACCAAAATGATGAATGGGGGGTAACTCTCTGGCTCAATGAATTTCCTACAAAATAGAATTTCCTAGTTTGGTGGATTAGAACTGCACAATTTCAAAAGATGATAATTTCAAACATATGGGAATTCATATGGCATCATGTTTCTCCTACTGCAGAACACATCGGGAGGAAATCATCGCTCACCTTTTCTTTATGGGAGATAGGCCCAATGCACTATGGTCCTCCCTCAGTTACTCCACTTTTTGGGCATCCACAGACTATAGGGAGTCTCCATTTCATGGGAGATGGATTAATGGTGTAGGAGGCCAAGGGGTGGAGTTGAAGGCTAATGCATTATTCCTGGTGGCAGGTTGTTGGTGCATTTGGAAGTCACAGAATAAAGTGATCTTTGTAGGGGCCACCTATTCCCAGTCGGCGGTGGTTTCAAGGGTCAGGTGCTTGTTACTTGATCTTGTTCACCATGGCAATAGATGGAAGGGTTCCCCCACCAGGAGGTTTTTTAAACCATATTCAATCAGCAGCCCCCATCGGTGAGGGCATGTAGTGGAAGTGGGTTAGATGGAAGCCACATCCTTTAGGACCTAAACTGAACACCAATGGCTTGTGTACTATGGGAACCATGAGTGGGGGTGGAGTAATACGCGATAAAAATGTGGAAGTTATGGGTTCTTTTTCTACCCACAATGGAATGGGTCATTCTCTAAATGCTGAGACATTGGCGATGCTCTCTGGTCTCCAACATACTATGTAACACCCCAAGCTTCCATGGTACCTTTCTTTTTGACTTATACAATATTGTCTGTTATACACAACTTCAGGTTCAAACACACCACAACCAATCAATATATCCGTTATGAATATTAATGCCCTCTTTCTGAAATTTTAAAAAAATTTCCTTTCAAAATGGACTTCAATTTTGGATTTGGAATATCAAAATTAGATTTGAGTGAATTTTTGGTATTATTTTGAAAACATTCAATTTTTGGTGAATAGTGTAAAACACTGAGTTATAGTTTAAACCAAACTATTTCTTTAAATAATTTTTTATTTTATTAAAATTTATTTTAGGTCAAAATAGATACATAATACCTATGTAATTTAAATGTAATTCATTGGATTTAGTTTATAATAAATGTAGATATATAAAAATTTTATTTAACTTTTTACCATTGTTGACCCATCTCCTTGGAGCATTTGAAAATTTAAATAAAACATAATTTTACTGCTTCTGTGAGTTGAATTTTGAAAATCCTAGAGACCCGGATGATATCAGTTTGTAATATGTAGTTCAATATGATGAAAATAATTTTTGGTGAATTGTACCTTTTTACTTTTATTTAACACGGTTAAAAGTTAATAGAGGAATTAAGGGTAAGAAGGATATTATTATTATCCCAAAACATGTCTGAATTCTATTGGATTAGTGTAATTCAACAAAAAAACTATAAGAATAAAATATGATCCTTTAGTTCAACTTGGATCAGATTAGAACATTTATTATTATATAATTCAATGAACAGTTAAAAGTGTAAAATTCAATGTTAAATAACTAAAACATTTTTAATATATGGTTAAACATAAGATATATTGGACTATAAATATTAATTATAAAGATAAAAATATTTCCTATTTAATGGTATTTTATTTATATTTTTTAGGCACTAAAAAATTATATTTATTTATGACACAATGATGATGTAGTAATTACAGTATTAATGAATGATTAAAATATTTGTTATTATAAATATCCAAATAAATGTAATTTGAGTCTTTTTATGAATTAAATAAGTTTTATACATAAATATGACATATTAGGGTTAGTTAGATGAATGGTTTTCTATGTAATAATTCTGTTATAAATTTAGCAAAAATAGAATACCGAATAGTTTCAAAACTGACATAAAAAAGTTTTAAAAAAATATTATATTATTAATTGATATTCTATTCCTGAAAATCTATTGTTTAGCCAAAAGACATATATAATGATCAGTGTATAATTAATGAACCACTTGGGGTTCTTATGGAAGTATATAGTCAGTTTGTTAACCATATAATATAAAAATACAAAGAGCCATGGTAAATGTCAAACTATTTAACTAAGAGTTAAATCATAATGATATGGTTAATATAATGACCCTAACCTATCTAAAACTATTGGTTGAGTGTTTATCAACCCATCCCCACTTCAGCCTTTAAATAATTCATTTTGGAGCCATTATAATGTGAAAATGAATTTTGAATAAAATAATATTTCTTGTTTTTTCCAAAGGTTCCCCTCACCTCTCTTATAATTGGGCACTCCCCTTCTCTCTAATTCACACCTTCAAAGCCATTTGGCTCAGACAACCGCTATCCAAATACCCTCTCAACTGTCCACCCTTTATCCTAGAGGACTTACTTTAGACAGAAATCCATTCTAATGATCCCTTTTGAACAAATAAAAAAGAAGAACCCGAAGAAGAAATAAATATTTGATCAACTCTTTCAAGTTCCTTCCTTCTTCCACTTCCCCTATCTTTTTAGTTTACATTATAATATATTAACTGAAGTATCTTCTATATACTGTGATGTTATTATAAATATTGTATATAGAAATTCATTATTCTATACATCCTTTGAATGACATGTCACCATACGTGCGTATGTATGACTTACCGTCTCCACGTCGTGGTGTAATTGTTATTCAATACATTATTATTGGGATGGGTATAACAATGATCTGTAATTTATGTAAATAATAAATATAACATTATAATGATTCTTTATATATGATATACCATCCAATTATATGTTATTTTAATATCAAAATAATGATATTGTCGCACGTGCGTATGTACGGATTACCATCTCCACGAACACGATGAGATTCATTCCATATCATATCCATTAAAGAGTAATTTTCATTAGATGACTAGAAATAATGTTTACAAACTTAATATAATTCTTAATATGAATAAGATATATCTTATCCATAACAAACAATACTTATGTAACATAGCATATAAAAAAAATTAGTTTACACCAGAAACGATGATAATACTAAGATATTATTAACAAAGCAATTTATAAAGATCATATATGATATCATATTAATGAATATTATTTTTTTATAAGTTAATAACAATTATTTTCAAATTATACAGGAGGTTAACCTACACTTGACCAAGGAAAAGTACAAGGTAAGTGTTCATTTCACAATCAATTTATTATCCGAGGATGTTTTTACGTAAGTATCTACTAGGACATCATTATCATCCACATCCATGTTCCTTAAAAATGTACTTCAAAATATTTTTAATATTTACTATATCATGGTTTAAAGTCATTTATACCCTAATTTTAAATTTTATAAAATAGTTTTAAAGGAATCCTTTTATCGTTTTCCAAACAAGGTACTTTATGACATTTTCAACAAAATTAAGATAATAATGTTATTTAACTTATACGGCGGGTGCAGCTATTTTCTGCCATTATAACAACGTCGAAGCATCCCTTACAAGCTTATATAATTATTTTCTAAATAAATATTTTCTTTTATAATTATATGACTTTTAAACAAATTCAAAATTGTATGAGATATTTCTCTAAAAAATGTTTTGATTTCATCTATGTCAACATCCTTTGATGGATTTTAAGCTTATTTGATGTTGAGATATTATTATACAAAACATCCATTATACGGCGGGTACAGCTAATTTTAAGCTTATTTGATGTTGAGATATTAGTCAGAGGAGGATAGTTGGATGATGGGTGGCACCATCGGGCGAGGAAAAAGATCAGATGATGATCGAATGAAAGTCATGAGGAAGAGTCCGCGTGGTAGAGGAGATGGGTTTTGACTTGATTCGGCTAGCGAGAGTGGAAATCCATGAGGGAGGTTGAAAATCCATGTCTAAAGCCACTATTTTTTAATAACCTTGGAGATATAATTGGATTTAGCCATGATTTTTTTAAATGGTGACTATATAAGTGTGGCAAAATTTTAATATTCATGTAGTGCGATAGGATTCATTCCCCATCGTATCCATTCAGGAATAATTTTCATTAGATGATTAAAAATAATGTGTAAATACATAATATCATTTTGAATATGAATAAGATACATCATATACATAACAAAAATTATTTACATAACAAATCATATAAAACAAAATGAATCAGTTAACAACCTGAAACGTTGATAATAAAAAGTTATTATTCAGAAAGCAATGTTAAAAGATCATATATGATATCATATTAATGTATATGATTCCTTTTATAATTTAATAACAATTATTTGACCATTATATAGGAGGTTAACCAACCATTGACAAAGTAAAAGTACAAGGTAAGGGTCAATTTAACAATCTCTTTATTATCCGAGTTTGTTTTTACGTAAGTATCTACTCAGACATCATTATCACCAACATCTATTTTTTTAAAAATGTACTTCAAAACATTTTTTATATTAACTTGAATATGGTTTAATGTAATTTATACCCAAATTTTACTTTTTATAGAATTTTTTTAAAGGAATTGTTCTTTTGTTTTCAAAACAAGGTACTTTATGATCATTTCGTCAAAATTAAGGTAAGAATGTTTTTTAACTTATACGGCGGGTGCAGCTATTTTCCACCGTTAAAACAACGTAGATTCTTCCCTTACAAGCTTATAAGAATAGTTTCAAAATAAATGTTTTCTTTTATAATTATATGACTTTTAAATGATTTCAAAATAGTAAGAGATATTTCTCTAATAAAAGTTTTTGATTTCATCTATGTCAACATCCATTGATTGATTTTAAGCTTATTTGAAGTTGATTTATTATGATACAAAACATCTATATTTTATTGATGGATTTGTTATATGGTTGACTCTGGATGTTTTATTTTTATACAATAAATTGTTTATTGATAAAGTATTTACATTTCATATGCTAGTTTTAAAAATAATGATTATGTTATGTTTAAACCATTTCATATGAGGAATACATTGGACTTAGTAAGTGACAGGTGGAGCGCGATATAGCTCCTCGATGCATCACTAGGTCTCATGATACAAACTAGTGTCTTGGCACAAGGCCTTGACAATATCTTATTTGTAGTCTTGGCACAAGGACTTGACTATGTGGTTATGAATTTCTGGCATTATGCATTCTATAATTATGAAATTGGAAATTGATATTGCATGTGATTATTCAACTAGTAGAATATTTATGTGAATAAGTAAGTGGAATTATTTGATTTCATCTTTTCAATATTATGCTTAATTTCTTGTTTAAAAGGCTTTTGTTTTAATCTTACACATTGACAGAAATGTTTATGCTTATTTATGAATGTTTCCGCTATATTTTTATCCTTACTAAGTATCTGATCTCACCCCTTTCTATGTTTTATTTTTCCCAAGATGCGAAGAAGTATATTATGAATGACCTTCATGGATAGTCTATGGGATCTTAGTGTTGTCTATGGAAACAATGTTGTTGTATTTTTCCATTTTATGATGTATTGTAATCCTTATGGATGTGTCTAGTACATCCAAGGCTACTAAACTAGTTTCTCATTTGTGACTTGATCTTTTATGATCATGCCAATGTTATGTAATAATGCACCGACTCTGGGTAACTTGGTCGAGGTGTTATATTTTAAGCATAGGAACCTCCAACTTAGTGCAGTGGAAACCAACTCCATCATTCTATAAAACTCTCTGTTTGGTATGTTCCCCATCCCATGGTCTATATGCAACATCATAAGGAAATGACTCGGTATCTCTGATGAAAACACCATCATTTTTCATACGTGGCTTGAAGGGAACAAGGTGTCCACCATTCTTCCATCATTGTCAACCCATGGTGTGAACACCCTTTGATCTCCAGATATTGTGTAACTGTATCCAGAGGTGGAGAAACTGGTCATTGGGGATGCTCTGAAGATCCACCATTTCATACCTCTATAGTCCTCGCTTTTCTCGCTTTTCTTTTTATTTTTTTGTTTTCATTTTGTGTTGTATGTTGTTTTTAAATAAAATAAATGATTCTGGATGATGATAAACAATTTATAACGAGTATTGGATGATTATATATTAAATAATTGCAGTATAATAAATTAAATAATCCCAAATGAATAAATTAAAATAGTAGAAGTTGAAAATTCTAACCAACTACAAAATGATGTCATGCTATGATTTCTATACTTAAATAAATGTACTGAAAACAATAAGACAATCATGCTTTAAAACATTAATGAAAATGAAAAAATTTAATCAATAGCATCTCAAGAAAAGGCTCGATCCTTTTCCCCATGATCCATCCAAAAAATCAAATCAATCATGTATTGCAAGAGTCACACACCCATGTATACGTAACTACAGACATAATGTCTAATCAGGTATAAAATAGTTCCCGATAATGGTGTGAGATTAAATACTAGTAGGACCACAACCATGTCATCCAAAACATTCAATTTCATTCTATAAATAAAAGAAGCGTACCAATATGGGATAATTGTTGGGAATTAAAAAACCAAAATAAAATAAGTATTTATTGGTGGATGTTCTCAATGGAACCCATCCATACCACATATTTTGGCCTAATATGTGAATCTAAATAATGTTTCTTTAAAAATAATGATATATATATAAGGGCAAGAATAACTAAATGAAAAAAAGAGGGAAAATACCGCAAAGCATGGGTTGTAGCTTGGGTATAATGTATGTGTCAACAATATGTTCTTCAATTTACTAGGAAAGTATCACAATAGACAATTAACCGAAAGATACATCATTTAATACCTGTTACACTTTATCATTATTATAATAATAATGATTAGATTATAAAATTGAGATCGTCCCGAAGGTATAGTAATGGTACATAATTCAGTTTAACCAATAACTTTGACCTCATCAAAGGTAATATATCTAATGACTTGGTGTTGCTGAAGGCATCATTTAATCATGATTCTGCCCCACGTATCACACATAATGGGTCGAGTATCACTTGAGGGAGGGCATAACCACTATTTTAATGGTTTAATATTTAATTTTTCTTTAGGGAACTAGTATCACTCATAAGTATATTGAAATACAAGGGAAACCCTCATCTATTAAAGCCTAAGACATCACCTCCCTGGTGCGTAGTGTGGTTACCAATCAAGAATAGAGAGTCCATGTGTGGTTCAAAATACATCACTCATGTTTTCTCACCTCCCCAGATTTAATAATATTTCATGGACGAAAATAACATATATTATATATTTATAATTTTAGGGAATCAATTTAACAAACACAATGTTATGTACTTCATCATCATTCAAACTAAACAATTATAGTCAAAACACATTATCAGGAAAATTAGAGAAATTAACTATTATATTTTATAAGAGCATAGAATGGTAATAACATTAAAAAAAATTAGTACACATACATAATAAAAAATAATCCAAATTGATTTGATAATAATTATTATAGATAATTTATTTAATTTAAAACTAATTAAGATTGGGGTATCACAACGCATGAAATTAAAAAATTAATTATCTGAGGATAAAAAAATTAATACTAATTACATCGGTAAACCAAAAGGGGTAACAAATGATGTTGCACTAATTAAAAAATCTAGTTTATCTCAACATGGATGCAATAGTTGAGACACATAGTTTCCTTAAATCAGAATATGTAAAATTGAATATTATCAGTAGGAACTGATGTGCGGAACAACATGTGATCTAATAGATGCTACAAAATTATGGGAAAGTGAGTAAGAGACCTACCTCATAACTGTAGAGGATCCTATACTCCAGAAATATCATTGACTTGACCTGAATCATAAGTAATAAAATGATTTTTGAAAATACCCAATTTCAGGAAAAAAACATCTATGGAAGATTGTGTGATTTATTATTGATGAGATCTGATGATTCTTAGTGAGTGTTGTTATCCTTATCAAGAGCTCAACATTGCACTAGACGATTTGGAAAATAATGTGAATCATTGTCGCAGTGGGATTCTGAACAGAGAGAGGAGGAGGAGGCACACCATGTGGGTTTATAGGGGTGACAAACCAAGGGAGAGGAAATGGAGTGAAGATAAATGAAGGAAGAAATAAAATAGAAATAAATGAAAAATTTAGGGAAAAAACAAATAGATAAAAATGAAAAATATGAATAAAATAAATTAAATGGTTTATAAAAGAAAAAAATATTAACAATAATAATATGATTATAACCATTTTATTTATTTTTCCTTTCTTGTAACACCCTTCTTATTTATTTAGAATAATTTTTATCATTTTTTCTTTAATTTAATTTCCATTAAATTTTTTATTTCCTTTTAAATTTCATTTCATTATTTTTTACTTGAACCCTGTGCTATGGATTGCTATAATATTTTACATAAAATCCATTCAATAATTTAAATAATTTGTATAGCTACCTGGGATCCATGATTGGGTGAATAGGCACACGACCAAGGTCGCTTTAAGTATTTGGGATAAAAATTTAAACGTTCAATATATTGATTAATGAAAGGACGTTGAAACCACCAACATAGAATTTCAATCTCACAATTTTTTAAAAGACTATATTTCATTGTTGTTATAATTAGGTGGTAGTTTTTTAGAGAATAAATTTATGCATATTACATTTCTAATAACATGTGAAAATATGGATTTTGTATTTTAATTCATCCTTATATGGTCATTTTCATAAAAAATCATTGTTTTTATTTTCACAGTGCATCATGGAATTCATATCAGAACACGTTTTGATGAATTTATTAAAATAAAATTGACTTTTCCAAAATTCATGTTACTGATATTGGGGATGATATAGTGGTTATTACTCTTATTTATCTTCAATTCTCATATAAACCAGTTATTAAGAATATGATGTATGCATGTCATTAATTAACTCTTTAAGATTATAAATAAACTATATATTTTAAACAAGTCCCTAACATAAAAAAGATTATATTTGAGGAATAATGTTTTCAAAAAAGGGTTAGAACATAAATAATTATAAAAATATATATAATAGTGTGGTTAATACTATCAATTTAACAATTACATGTCTACACATAGTCGTGAAAAATTCAAGTCAAGATCAGCCACATTTTATAATTTTGGAATTCTTTAATACATATTAATAGAATATCATAATCCTAAAAAGAAAATATTACCATTAAAAATAATGATAACTCCATATTTATTTATAGATTAATAATTATAAGGTTCCAATTGTGTCTAAGATGATCTTTTAGATGGGTGGGTTTTAGGTGTTCCTTTAATATGTGTCCAAATAGTAAAACATCATCAACAATGATTGCGATATTATAGAGAGAATATATTTTAGACAATGAAAATAGATGTTAGGTCCATTGGATATAATCTAATTAGTTTTAGATGAAATGCCTTTAAATTGTCACCTTTTTCAGATGCTAGTTGGGCCCCGACCTATCTAGGAATATTATCTGTATTGGGGTTTTGATTAGATTTTTAATACATTTAATAAATTATATAGAAGTCTTAAAATTTCAAATTTCTTATATAATTTACATAGAGGTTCTTATGATAATGGGTTGTATGTGTCAGATGGGAAAACCTCTTGCAGTAATTTTGGTAATCCATAGGTATCTACGATCAAAAATTCTATTTTATGGAACAATATTTTTGGTAGTGTTTGTTTTATGGGTCTGAGGAGTTAATTAATCATGATTTTATTAATGATAGTAAACCAAAGAATATTTTATTATATAAAGAATTAATATTTGTTAAATCTAAGAAAATGATTTTTAAGATATCATATTTTATGGGAAACCCCCCATGGGAGTGTATACACTTTACATGTGGGATCATTCTTGGACTACTTCCAATGATGAAGGCCTATATTTTTTCACTTCTATTGAGATATTTTCATTTAAGTATTACATCTACATCCTAAAATAAAAAGTATTATTTTCAATAAATTTAATCCCATAAAAATTAATTATAAGAAAACTAGAATAATGATTTAAATAATAAGAAGTAACAACTTTCTAGAAAAATATTTATCTTTTGTCATCCAATTAGATTATAATCAATGCCTCATTAAAAATCAGAATTTCAAGGAAGATCTCGAAAAAAATGGCTATTTATGAAAATAAAAGAAAACCATTTTAGAGTGGATCTATAGTATTTATTCATGTCATAATATATAAAAATCATTATTTTTTGATGTGGTAAATAATATAGTTAGTCCCATTATGAGATTTCATTCTAACGTCAAATAGTTTAAAACTCTAGTGAATTTTTAGTTTAATTGTCTTCTATATTATAATCACTTTAGTGTATTTTGGGGAGAAATTTATATCCAAATTAAAATAGAAAAATTTGATCCTAGGCTAGTTAATTTCATATTCATAATGTATCGTAGAGGTTTCATGGAATTTAACATATGTGCTAATAAACCTAGCTACCAAAATACATAATAAAAAAGAAGTGTTATTTCATGAGTCTTTTTTTCCTAAGTCTATGTCTCCCACTAGAAGAAGGATAGAATGAATATCAATCTATGGATGTTGAGACTATAAAACCAACCATGTATGAGGATCATATCATTCACTCTCCATCTAATCCTCATTAACGAATTGTTCCCTTTAGTTTGATGAAAGTCCAAAAGAATTTTATCTTTGAGTATTTACAAGATGGGCCTTTTTTAAATCTAGAATTAAAAACATAATTCCATTTTTTTAAACACCTAAAAATGAAGTTTTTTGGAATTGGGGATGGGAAGATTAGGTTCCTTAGTTTCCTTGATGAGTTTCATGTGTGTTTGACTCCGAAAAATATAAATGGGAGACATCTTAACATGGTTCATGAATTTTCTAAACTGGTGCGGCGCTCAGTAGTAAATAATGAGGCCATATGCAGGTGGGGTGGTGGTACTGCACATGGGCTGCACATGATTATCAAAACTTTGAACCTATCTCATATATGAAGTATAACATAGGCAGAACCCTCTCACAATTCAATTCACATTTAATGAACTGTTTTCCAAACTATGCGGCCAGCTCATGCGGTGTGCTTGGGTGCCTAGTGAAGGGAGCAAGGTTGTGCAATTTTCCAAATCGTGCGCCCCAAATCATATGTTTTTTAAAAATAAATTGAAATAATTATAATAAATTTAAAATTTGTAATAAATTAATTGATATTATATTGAAAATAAAAAGAAAATTCTTTCAATATTTATTATTATAATAATAATTTTATTCTTATGATGACGATGATGTAGATGATGGTGGTGATTATTATTATTATTTATTATCACCATAGGTTTTATGATAAACTATTGGGTGTATCCCCTTACCACAATATGAGACACCTTATCCCCTTCCTCTCAAGGTGTGTGTAGCGCCTCCTTTTTGTTAGGCCGTAGTTCATCATTTTAGATGGATTACTTCACAGTTTTCATTCGATTCAACATGGTATGATATATAGTTACTTTTTTTTCTCATTTCCAATTATTTCTCATGCTGATATCTCTATATTCCATTTTTATAAACATAATTTTTAAGGTTGATAGGGTTCATTTTTTTCTTTTGATGTTTGGGCATGTAGTCCATCACCCGAGAATCCTTCATGTTTGATTTGTTGTTCTCCACCGAAGGCTTTGTATTTTAGACCATTTAAAATTTTCCATCATATTAGGTAATATTTATTTTTTTCCATTTCCATTATTAATTATATTTGGTGTATTTTAGTTTTTCTTAACACCCCATGATTTCCTAGTATGTTATCTCATCAAAGAAATTCAATAACTGTTGTTACACGCAACACCATGTTCGAGTGCACCACGACTTTCCAAACAAGCCGTTGAAAAAGTGGTTATGAATAATATTTAATGAAATTTTAATTTTATATACTCTAAATAATTTTATTATCCATATTATTTGTTTTTTAGATATAATATAAGAAAAAAAAATCATTTTTTAAGATAAAAGATGTATTTTAAAAAAAATGCAATTTTAACACCGTTTATTAGAAAAACTTTTCAAAAAACAATATTTGACACTTTTTTATATTAAATATAATGAGATAATATTTTTCTTTATAATCGAGACTTAAAAATTTAGGTACTTTTCTGATAACATTCATATTTTAAAGAATAGTGAAAAATACTAAATTTTAGATAAAAACATCATTTTTAATCGAAATAGTATATACTGTTAAATTATACATTTGAGTTGATTTATAGTATCAATATATTATATTATAATAATTTAACATAATTTAGTTTGTTGGATGTAATTTCACATTTAAACTGGACATAAACATGTGTCAATCTTTTGATAGTTATAATTTCTTAAAAACATTTTTTTTATTAGAAAATAGGAAATAATTTTAAATTAATTTATTCCAATTTTGTGTTTTTAATTTGAAAAAAAATTGATTTCGAATTATTAATCAGGAGGTTAATATTATTAGAATAAGTAAATTTTATTTTTATACATTATGAATATTTTCTTTAGTAAATATTTTATTTACCATGGTTAAAAGGTAAATCTCTTAAATAAGGGTAAAAAAATATTATTAGAATAATGTTTAATTACCTTAAATTTTTTCCTATTCCGATTGGTTGATACCTATCCTACCATAGTCATCCTTAGGACAATTTGGGGACCCCATGGGGCCACTTGAGAGTGATAATAACACTTTATATTAATTAATTTAAAGTAATGACCAAAAGGACATAGACATATATCTTCTTCCTAAAATAATTTTTACAATAGGTTATATAAGTTATCTATTATAGTATAAATATTCATTTTAAATATAAAATTATTTATTATATCAGGGTATTTTTTATAATTTTTAGACATCATATAAATAAAATTATTTATGACACAATAATGATGCAATGTTTACCTCATTAATGAATGTTTTAAATAAATGAGATTATAAAAATTAATACCATATCTAAAACCTATCCAATCATTATAAGATGATTTTATTTTGAACATTACTGAAATATTCTTTGATTTTAATCATTTTTTGTCCTTTAAAAGCCAAAAATAATTATATAATAATATAATATTTTCAATCATTCTTAAAGAGCCCCTCCTCTCCTTTATAAAATGCCTTCACATCTAAACTATTTCTCAGACCTCTCAAGCCCCTTGGGTCATCCAACCTCTACAAAATTAATCTCTATACATTCCTATCTTCCTCTTATAATAGGTACCTTATGCATATGGCACTTCAAGGAGGCATTTTGGTTCATACCAAATTGAGTTACTAGATTTAAATGTAACATCTCTTATTAAGTTCTTTTCATTTAGTTTACTTCCCCAACCCCATAAAATGTATTTCATACATTATTTAATAACAAAACATGAATTTCAAATATATTAGGTTTTTTATGAGATATATTTGCACTACAATTACAAACACCACTATCTAATGGGTATTGAACATAATATTTATGCGGACAAGAAACAACTGACTCATGAAACGATGAATGTTCAATCTTCTTCTACTATATCTTATAGTGGACATTAAGATGTCACTATAAATATATATAATATTTGTTATATTAATTTTATCTATATCTTATTTAATTCTTTTTATATCACACCTTTATTCTTTTCATTTATTATATATATGATAATTTCATTTGAGGAAGTGGGGACTACCGCCCCCATCAAAGTGATATGACTCGTTCATTCCATACATGGAATGTATAAAGGATATTGTTAATGAACATACGTAAAGTATATAAAAAATTATATTATACTGGAATAATAATATACCTCTGTATCATATGGTCTAAATTCCTTTAAAAAATGAAATGGGTGTAGTGTTCGTGCGTACGTACGGATTACCGTCTCCACGAACGCGATGAGATTCTTTCTCCATCGTAACCATTCAAGAATAATTTCTATTTGATTTTTAAAAATTATATTTGACAATTTTATATCATTCTGGATATGAATCAAATACATCCAATCCATAACAAACAAGTCTTACGTAACAAAACAAATAAAGAAAAACGAATCAGTTAACACCCGAAATAATGATACTACTAAAATATTATTAACAATACAATTTTAGAAGATCATATATTATATTTTATTTATGAATGTGGTTATTGTATAATTTAATAAAAATTACTTAACTATTATACAGGATTTTAACATACCCTCGATGAAGGAAAATTACAAGGTAAGGGTTAATTTCGCAATCTCATTATTATCTAAGATTGTTAATGTGTAAGTACTTACTGGGAAATTTTTATCATCAACATACATGATTCATAAATAAAATTTCAAAATATTTTAAGGTTTTGGAGAAGGTAATATTTATCAAAATCATCATTTTAAATGTTTTGATAATTTATTTTTCTAAATATTTTTAATTAATGTCCATGTTTTAAAAATGATGTTATGGATTTATTTATATGGACATGATTGTTTTAAAATGACAATACCATTCAAATGTTTCAATGTGTTATGGGACACATTAATTAAAAAATCTATTTTAAATTACCTCCTTTATAAATGTGTGGCTTTTAAATGATTTCACAGTGGGATATTTCTCTCAAAGAGTTTTACTTATCATTTTCAACTATGTCAACATCTGTTACTGGATGTGAATCATGATTGAGGTTGATTAATTATAATAAAATCTTCCATATTGTATTGAATGTGTTATGATATGTTTTACTATGGATGTTCTATTTATATACCATTCATGGTTTTTGTTTAAAGTATTTACATTCCGTATGCTATTTTTCATATGAATGTTTATGCTATGTTTCAACATTTTCATATGAGGAAAACATTGGACTTTTTAATTGACGGATGGTGCCCACTATAGCTTCTCGATCCACAAATAGGCCTCATGAGACAATCTAGTGTCTTGGCACAGGGCCTTGACTAAATCATATTTGTAGTATTGGCACGAGGCCTTGACTATGTGGTTATGATGTCCAGAATTATGAATTCAATCATTATGAAATTAGATATTGATATTACATGAGATTATTCGACTAGTATAATATCCATGTGAATATTTAAAAGGAATTATTTGATTTATCATTTCAATATTATGCTGAATTTTGAGATTAAAACTATTTGGTTTTTGTGTTATACATTTCCTTTAATATTTTTGTTTTTATATAAATATTTCCGCTATATTGTTATCCTTACCGAGCATCTAATCTCACCCCTTGCTAAGTTATATATTTCCTAGGATGTGAAGTAGTATTTTATGGTTGACATATAGGGATAGTTTAAGGGACATGAATGTGGTCCATAGATACAAAATGTTGTTGTTGATTTTAATTCATTATTTAATGTAAAACTTATGTATCTATCACGTATTTCCAAGTCTACTAAACTAATTTGTCTTTCAGGATTTGATCCATTGTGATCATGAAAATGTTATGTAATAATGCGCCAACTCGGAGTATCTATGGTGGGGGCATTATAGTTTGTATCATAGGAAGTTTAGTATAAACATTGGAAACTAAATTTATAAAAACTCTTATTATAGAAAATTACCCTATGATAGAATTTGAGGATTAGTATAGATGAATATCCAAGAATTTAGGTAATGTAGAGATTTTGTAAATTTTCCAAGCAATACATCGCTGTCTGGATATGAGTAGGTAATGGTGGCTCTGGAACAGATGTACCTAGGGGAGAAATCACCTACATGGTGTTCCGGGCTTGACACGGGGTATCCTGGTACAAGACAATGGGCCTTGCTGCACTCTTGGTTGCAAAACGTGCATGAGATATGACTAGGATAAGGCAAATTTTCTATACTGGCCATCATGAAGGATTATCAAGTAAGTACTTCAGAAAAGATATCATTTTTTATTATTGTAGATTATATTCATAATCATTTCAATTTATGTATGGTATTTTAAAAGTTTGGAATTATGCATTTTAATTTATAAAAGTAACCTAGTGTATGCCATTGTTTTGAAATGGCACCCAGTAGATGTAATTAGAATCCTTGCAATACACATGATCCAATGAGTAAGAAGGATCATATATTTCATGGTATATAGAATACATTTAGAAAAGAAATAGTTCCCCATGTATAATAATCATATGAAGCAATAATATCATGTGTTAATAAAATATGTAAATAATTCCCTGAGTACTATGGATTTTAAGGGAAGGCAGAGACGAAATGGATGGTAGAGAGAAAGATGGATAAAGGGGAAAATGGAAAGAAAAATTTTCCCATATGTGATGACTGTGGAAAGAATCACCTTGGTTAATGAATGAACAGAATGTGAGTTTGTCATGTGTTTTGATAAAAAGGACCCCAAGTAGATGATTTCAAGGGTATAAAAAAGGATTCAAAT
Source organism: Viscum album (assembly GCA_963277665.1). Lineage (NCBI taxonomy): Eukaryota > Viridiplantae > Streptophyta > Magnoliopsida > Santalales > Viscaceae > Viscum > Viscum album. The sequence continues at coordinate 1,204,152,491 of OY728127.1, read as the reverse complement.
ATACGATGCTTCATCTGGAAGGAGTTTGGACAATATTCGAATCAATATCCCAATCATTAGAGTATACCGCAATTGATGTTGATGGATAATAATCAAGCTTTGATATTAAAATAGATGAAGAGTAATGACTAGTTTTCTTATGATTATATTAATGATTTATTTTATTCGAGTGTCGTATCAACGATGTACAGGTTATAATAATATTGGATTATATAAGGATTGTACTACAATACTATTTCATTATGAATTTGAGATCGTGTGGTACCATGAGAAGTGAATGAATAACAAGTAAATATTTTTGGAAAATACATGGTTGAAAGAATAATAAAAGTTAATATAGTCCTGATTCTATGGTATTGATTTTGGAATAAGGGATGGTTGATTTAGATAAATTATATTGGATATTATTGACTACTTTAGAACTAATTAATGGTTTTATTCTATCATTGTCAGTGATTATAAATTTTTTGGATTTTAGGAGTATATCGAGTATTCTATGATTTATAGAAGGAATAAGTAAGTATATACCTATTAAAATATGGTTCTCTGAAAATTCATTTTAATGCAACATTTTTAGAGAATACACATGAATGTATCAACATGTATATTATGTGACCATCCTTCTAAATTTTGGATTGTGTGTTTGTATAGATTTACTGCGGATAAGCCTAAAGATTGGAATATATAATGTTTGAGATTGGATATCATTTTTAAGGGTAAATCACTTCTTGATATTAATTTTTTGTTGTCATAAAAAGGACTACCTGGAGGTCGGGCTACCAGATGTCGCGTCTGGAAAAGCTACTAGACTTGAACAACCAATGACAGGGTGTTAAGGGTAATCACCTATCATTGGATGATGATATGTCCTAGATGTATAATGGTTTTTTTAAATTGTCTTAGAAAGGAATTTTAAAATAATTATTTTTTGAACCCATTATGAATAGGTTAAATAGAATATTTTGGAATTTTATTATCTTTTGGAGTGAAAGATGATTTTGTGGTATGAATTAGTTAAAAAATAGTTTTCAAGTATATTTTATTCCTCTTATTATATGAAAAAATTTATAATTAAAATTTAGCGAATGGATTTTAAAACCAAAAATGTTTTATCATAATACATTATAATTTTTTTGAACCATTAATATTTAAAATCATCAATGGTTGATTTCTTTGAGGCCCTCAGTTTTACACTTGATTGAGATTAATGACCACAATCACTCCATATAAATATTTATGTTTTTCTTCCAATTATGTGTCTATTATTTCCTCCAATGTTCTCCTAATCAAGATCATAATTTCGTGGAGAGTTTTTCATTTCACTATCCCTCTTATTAAGACTAAATTTCATTAACCCAATTTTTGATATGGGTTTTCCTCAAAGATATTTTTCTATTTTAACCTTATATTTTAAAATAAAAATTTCAAAATGTAAGAAATAAATTTATTTATGTAGGGGATAATATAAATCCCCATGATTTCATAGTACGCTATCTCTTCAATGAAATTCAATAACTCGTGTTACACGTAACACAAAGTTTGAGCGCACCACGACTTACCGAACTAGCCATTCAAAAATAATTTATGAATAGTATTAAATTAATTTTGAATTTTATATATTCATTATAATTTTAGAATCCATATTATGTGTTTTTTAAACATAATATAAGATCAAAATCATTTTTTTAGATAAAAGAAGAATTTTTTAGAAAAATGCAATTTTACCTCCTTTTAATGTCAAACCTTTTCAAAAAACAGTATTTGAAACTTTTATATATTCAATTTAATGAAATTAAATTATTCTTTAAAATAAAAACATAAAAATTTAGTTTTGATAAATTTTTGGTACTTTTTTTATAACATTCATATTTTGATGTGTATTGAAAAATAAAAAATTTTAATTAAATGTTTTTTTTTCAATAAACATTACAATGTTAAATTAGACATTTTAGTGGTTTTAAAGTATCATTAGATTATATTTTTTTAATTTAATATAATTTAGTTCATTCGATGTAATATAAAATATAAACTGGACATACACAAGTGTTAATATTTTGATAGTTATTATTTCTTAAAACAAGCATTTTATTTTCACAAAGAGATTTAATTTAAAATTATTTTCTACCACATATGTGTTTTGAATTTGTAAAAATTGATTCCATATTTGGAATCAGGAGGTCTAAATTGTATAACAAGGTAACTTTTATTTTTATACATTATGAATTTTTACTACAGTAAATATTTTATTTACCATGGTAAAAGGGTGAATCTGGTAAATAAGGGTAAAAATATAATAATAATAATAATAAATTACACTAACATGTGTCATATTCCTATTGGTTGACACATGTCCCACCATTCCATCCATGGGATGATTTTCATACCCCATGGAGCCACATGAGAGTGACAATGACACTATATATTAGTTAATTTAAAATAATGACAAAAATGACATTAACATATATCATTTAGTAAAATAAGATTTATAAGGGGTTATTTAAGTTATCATTTCGACTACAAATATTAATTTTAAATTTAATATTATTTCCTATATAATGGTTTTTTTTATAATTTTTAAACATCAAATAAATAAAATTATTTCTAACACATTAATGATACAGTGTTTACCTCATTTTAGAATGATTTAAATAATTGAGATTATAAAAATTAAAACAATATCCAAAACGTTTTCAATTCTTAATAAATTATTTTATTTCGAACATTAGTCATATTATATTATACTTTAATGAGTTTTGGACCTTTATAAACAGAAAATCATTATACAATAAATTAATATTCTCAAATGATCCTAAATAGCACTTCCTCCCCCTTATAAAAAGCCTTAACCTCTAACCAATTTCTTACACCTCTCTAGCCCCTTGTCTCATCTATCCTCTACCCAATTAATCACCCTGCATAAATCTATTCCTTTTTGAATCCTACCACAGTAATAAGGCACTTCATGTATTCCTTTTGGTTCAAACCAAAGGGAGTTACCCTATTTAAAGGTAACATCTCATCTTAAGTTATTTTCATTTATTTTACTTCTCCAACCCCCTATACTCTCTTTATTCCTTTCATTTATAACAAAATTAGTATCCCAATTAAAATAAGTTATTTTTATGAGAATTATTTTCACTACACTTACACAAACCTCAATCTAATTGGTATATAACATAATGTTTCTGTGGACGGCGAACTACTGCCTCACGAAACGATGATTGTTCCATATTCTACAACCACCACATATGGGCGCCATTATGATGGAGCTAAAATTATATATGATATTTTTTAAATTTATTTTATCTATAATGCTTTTTAATTATATTTTATAGAATGCATTTATTCTTTTGATGTGGTATATATATGATAATTTCATTTGAGGAAGTGTGGACTACCGCAACCTCAAAGTGATATGACTTATTCCTACCATACATGGAACATATAAAAGATGGTGTTAATGAACTTACATTACATATATAAAATGTTATATTATAATATGAAAATAATATACCTATGTATCATTTTGTCTTATTTCCATTGAAAATGAAATGGAAGTAGCGCTCGTGCATATGTACTGATTACCGTCTCCATGAACACGATGAGATTCATTCTCTATCATATCCATTAATGAATAATTTATATTTTTTATTAAAAATAATATTTATTAACATTATATCATTCTGGATATGAATAAAATACATCCTATCAATAACAAACATTATTTAGGTAACAAATCATATAATGGAAAACGAATCATATAACACCTGGAACAATGATACTACTAAAATATTATTAAGAAAGAAATATTATAAGATCATATATTATATCATATATATGTTTGTGGTTCATTTATAATTTAATAACAAAGATTCAAGTATTGTATAGGACGTTAACGTACCATTGACCTAGGAAGAGTACAAGGTAAGGGTAAATTTCTCAATCTCATTATTATCTGAGATTGTTTATGTATAAGTATTTACAAGTACATTTTTATAATCCATGTCTATGTTTCATAAAAAGGTTTTCAAAAAAATTTATGCCTTTGTGGACGGGACTCTTTATTAAGAGCATCATTTTAAATGTTTTAATGATTTATTTTATAAGTATTTTTAATTATTGTCCATGTTTTAATAATGATTTTAAGGATTTATTTATATGGACATGATTGTTTTAAAATGTTAACTCCTTTAAAAAGAATCAATGTTGTATGAGACCCATGGATTCAAAAATCTATTTTATATGATTTCCATTATAAATGCATAACTTTTAAATGATTTCACAATGAGGGATATTTCTCTAATAGATTTTTAATAAACATTTCCATGTTCATCAATATCCTTTACGGGATATGATTATTTATTGAGGTTGATTTATTATAATAAAATCATCCATATTGTATTGAATGAGTTATGATATGTTTTTCAATGGATGTTCAATTTTTATAGTATTCATGGTTTATTATTAAAATATTTACATTATGTATGCTATTTTTAATACGATTTTTTATGTTATGTTTTATCATTTTCATATAAGGAATGCATTGGACTTAGTAAGTGATGGGAAAAGCCCACTATAGCTTCTCAATGTATCGGTAGGTCTCATTAGACAAACTAGTGTCTTGGTACAAGGCCTTGACAAAATATTATTTGTTGTCTAGGCATAAGGCCTTAACTATGTGGATATGATGTATAAAATTATGAATTCTATAATTATGAAATTATCTATTGATATTACATCTGATTATTCGACTACTAGAATATACATGTCAATAATTAAATTTCATTATTTTATTTATCATTTCCATTTTATGATGAAGTTTTAATTTAAAAGGCTTTTGTTTTAGTTTTATACATTTCCTTAAATGTTTATGTTTATTTATTAATATTTATACTATACTGTTATCCTTATTTGGAATTTTAGCTCAACCCTATCTATGTTTTATTTTTCCCAAGATATGAATAAGTATTTTATTGTTGACATGTAGGGATAGACTATGGTATATAAATGTGGTCAATAGATACAAAATGTTGTTTTTCATATTTCATGATGTAATGAAAAACTTATATATGTATCTAGTACTTATAAGGATACTAAATTGAACGGTCTATCCGGATTTGATCCATTTTGATCATGCCAATGTTATGTAATACTAATCTGACTCTGGGTAATAGGGGTCTGGAAGTTGTAGTTTTGAGTTCCGAGTTTTGTCTCTAGCATGTTTTGGTCATCCATGTTGTGGGTTTGTTTCAACATAGATAACAAGGACTTACTATGTGTCCATCTATAGTCATAGATATATATACATTTCGATTTATATTTATTTATTCACCAACAGATGTGAATAAATATATATGGGGTAAGGTAATATTATGTACATATTTGAAAAATTCATTTGGGTGTAAGTTGAAACAGGTGTATAAAAATAAGCATATATATAAGGATCCCATTGTACATAATTGTGGACATTTTAATATGTTAATTAGGATATGTTTCCATATTTATATGTTAATTTGAATATGCATGGAGGTCAAACGCAGCATCTTCGAGTGGTATTTGCTGAAAACAGCAAGTGAAAATGTTTTTGGAATGGCTTGATATTCACTTCAGGTAGGTTCCCTTTAATTAGGATTTAAATTTACAAATGAATTATTAGTTAACAATCCACACCGTCCATGAATTTTATTAATACAGAATTATGATTCTTGAATGAATGTTTTGTTATGCTTAAATGAATTAATTAAAGGTACAAAGACATGATTTTATTATAAAACCAATCGAAGGAGGTGGGATGTATTGTAAACTAAATGTGATGATTTTTGATTTGAAACAAGATTGTTCATAATGAATTTGATATTCTGTTATTCAATGATGTTATGGTTGGTTATATTGCATGTGGAAACCCGACCATAATTGAAGTAATAAAATTGGTTACAACATTTTCCATATAACTATTAATGGAACCAATTCGCCTTCTATGTGCATATCTTTTCTACTCTAGTCTAATAGATTATTCGATCAATCTCTTTATAAGGGAATGAAATTATTTATATATGGTATTAACCAACTAGATAATTACTTCTAGATCGTGGAACCATCCATGTAACTGATTTCTAATTTAAATAAAATTTAATTGGTTTCATAAATTAAAAAACATGAATTTGATTAAATGGATCATTCATAAAGAAATTATATTAATTGAGTTAAAGGAATGTTTTACTGAATATGAATGCCCTTGATTATAATGGTTTATATAAATGATAATCCTGAGAGGTATTTATTTATAGTTTTCATTACAAATATGATGATTACATTAAATCACTCGGTAATTTCATGGTAGGAGAGGTATTACCTAATGGAAATTTATTATATATAAGCACCATTATAGAGGGTACAATATTATAGAAGGGGTTCAGTTCAGTATGGTGACACAATACTACATTACATCATTTATTGATCATTTCATATTGCATCAATGCAACTATATGGGCGATGGGCCTTTGTGTAACACCCCGAGATTTCATAGTGTGTTATTTCTTCAAAATAATTCAATAACTTGCACTACACGCAACACCGAGTTCAATTGCACCATGACTTACCAAAAAAAAAGCCATTAAGAGAGGTCATGAATATCATTAACTATATTTTTAACTTTATATAATCCTTATAATTTTAGAATCCATATTATGAGTTTCTTAGTCATAATGCAAGAACAGATTCATTTTCAGTATTGCACTTTTATCAACTTTTGATAGTGAAACCTTTTTAAATACAATATTTTAAACTTTTTGACTAAATGGAGACATCAAAAAATTTAAAATGAAACATCCCAAGCTTCCACGGTACGCTTTCCTTTGAATAAAACAGTAGCGTGTGTTGTACGCAACGTCGAGTTTTAACACACACCACAACCGATCAAACTAGCCGTTATGAATAATAATACCTAAATTTTGAAATTATATATATTTTATATTTTGAAATGGACTTCATTTTTGGATTCGGAATATCGAATTTAGCCTAAGGTGAAATTTTGGTACATTTCGGATAACTTTCATATTTTGATGAATAGTGAAAATTACTAAGTTTTAATTAAAAACAACTTTTTTAATAAAAATAATTAATAGTGATAAATTATGAATTTGAGTGGTTTTAAAGTATATTTAGAATATATTTTTACCATTTAATATAATGTTGGTCATTGGACATAATTTTACAATTAAACCGAACATAAACAAGTGTCAATCTTTTGATAGTTATTATCTCTTAAAAACACGCTTTTTGTTTTGACAGCGGGAATTAATTTTAAATTAATTTCTGCCACTTCTGTGTTTTGAATTTAGGAAAATGGATTCCATATTTGTAATCAGGATGTTCAAATTGTGTAAATAGATAACTTTTATTTTTAGACATTTTGAATAATTACTGCGGTAAATATTTTATTTACCATGGTTAAAGGGTAAATCCGGTAAATAAGGGTTAAAAAAATAATATTATAATAATACTAAATTACCCTAAAAACGTGTATTAACCCTATTGGTTGATATATGGTCGACCATGGGCATCTTTGTGTCAATTTTGGGACCCCATGGATCCACTTGTAAGTGATAATGACACTTTATTTTAATTAAGTCAAAATGAATACAAAAATGACACAAGCATATATCTTTTAGAACAACAATTTTTACATAGGGTTATACATGTTGGATTTTCGATTATAAATATTAATTAGAAAGATAAAAAGATTTCCTACAGAATGATATTTTATTTATAATTTTTAGACATTAAATAATTTATTTTATTTATGACACAATGATGATGCAGTAATTACTATAATAGTGAAAAATTAAAATAATTGATATTATAAATACCCAAATAAATATAATATGAAACTTTTAATGAATTAAACTAATTTTCTAGGATAATATGATATATTAGGATTGATTTAATTGACTTTTTTCTAAGTAATCAATCTGTTATGAGTTTCACAAAAAATCAACTATTGAATAGTGTCAAAATTGACATAAAAGAGTTCTTAAAACAAATATTATATTATTAATTGATATTAAATTCCTAAAAATCTAAGGTTCGGCCAAGAGACTTATATTATGATAGGTTAATCATTAATGGACCACTTGGGGGTCTCTTGGATGTATATAGTAAGTTTATTAACCATATTATATAAAAATACAAAGAGACATTGTAAAAGTGAATTTAATTAACTTAGAGTTAATACTTAAAGATAAGGTTAATATAAGTACCCAAACCTGTCTAAATTCTATTGGTTGAGTGGTTTTCGACCTATCCCCACCTTAACCTTTGAATAGTCAACATTGGAGCCATTAGAAACCGAATATGAATTTATTATAAATTAATATTTCTAGCTTTTCCAAAGGTGCCCCTCACCCCTCTTATAAAAGGGCACTCCTCCTTCTCATTTCTTCACACCTCTCAAGCCACTTGGCTCGTCCAAACTCTGCCCAACTAAGCTCCCCACATCTCTCTCCTCCTCCTTGAAGCTTCCCCTTAGGCAGAAAGCATTTCAAGAAGTCCTTTGGTTCCAACCAAAGTGAGTTACCTAAATTAAAGGTAACAATTTCTCTTAAAGTATTTTCATTTATTTTGCTTCTCCAACCCCCAAAATCTTTTTATTTCCTTTCTTTTGTAACAACACCAGTATCCTAAATATACTAGGATGTTGTTATAAGAAGGATTCAAACTACACATACACACAACTCCATCTAATGGATGATGAACATAATGTTTCTGTGGATGGAAAACTAACGCCTCACGAAACGATGATTGTTCAAATACATCTTACCACCTCTCATGGTGGCCATTATGATGGCACTGTAATTAAATATGATATTAATGATATATATTTTATATATAAGCTTCTGTAATTCCATTTTATTTCATTCCATTATTCGTTTCATGTTGTATATACATACGATAATTTCATTTGAGGAAGTGCGGACTACCGCCCCCTTAAAATGATATGATTCGTTCATACCACACATGGAACGTATAAAGGATGGTGTTAATGAACTTAAGTAACATATATAAAATATTATATTATACTGGAATAGTAATATACCTATGTATCATTTGGATTTGATTCTTTTAAAATAAAAATTAAATGGAAGTAGCGTTCGTGCGTACGTACGGACCACCGTCTCCACGAACGCGATAAGATTCGTTCTCCATCATATCCATTCAAGTATTATTCTCATTTTAGGGTTAAAGATAATGTTAATATCATTCTGGATATGAATAAGATACAACAAACATGTCTTATGTAACAAAACATATAAAAGAAAATGAGTAAGTTAACACCCGAAACGATGATAATTCTAAGATATTATTAATAAATCAATGTTAAAAGAACATATATGATATCATATTAATATATATGATTCTTGTATAATTTAATAACAATTATTTCACCATTATACAGGAGGTTAACCTACCCCAACCAAGGAAAAGTTCAAGGTAAGGGTTATTTCACAATCTCTTCATTATCCGAGGTTGTTTATTTGTAATAATCTACTGGGATCTCTTTATCATCCACATCCATGTTTCTTCAAAATGTATTTCAAAACATTTTTATTATTTACAAGAATATGGGTTAAAGTCATTTATACCCTTGTTTGACTTTTTATAAGAGGTTTATAAAGGAATCTTTCCGTCGTTTTCAAAACAAGGTCATTTTTAACCTTTTCGACAGAATTAAGGTAAGAACGTTTTTTTTAAACTTATACGGCGGGTGCGGTTATTATCCGCCGTTATAAAATCATCAAAGATTTCCTTACAAGCTTACAATAATATTTTCAAGAAAATGTTTTATTTTATATGGCTCTTAAATGTTTTCAAAAATAGAAAGAGATATTTCTCTAAAAAGTGTTTTGATTTCATCTATGTCAACATCCTTCGACGGATTTTACGCTTAATTGAAGTTGATTTATTATGATACAAAACTTCTATATTGTATTGAAGGTTTTGTGATATGTTTGACTGTGGATGTGCTATTTTTATACCATTCATAGTTTATGGTGAAACTATTGACATTTCGTATGCTAGTTTTAATCCGAATGTTTATGTTATATTTCAAACTTTTCTTCAGATGAATGTGCTAAACAAGTATGTTCCGGGTTGGGGACCGGTAAAAGTAAGCCCTCCAGGTTGGGGACTGGTAAAAGTAAGCCCTCCAGGTTGGGGACTGGTTAAAGTAAGCCCTCCAGGTTAGGGACTGGTAAAATTATGCCCTCCGGGTTGGTGTCTGGTTATTAGAGGCACTCCGGGTTGGTGTCCGGTTATTAGAGGCACTCCGGGTTGGTGTCCGGTTATTAGAGGCACTCCGGGTTGGGTTCCGGTTAGAAGTAACCCCTAGGTCTTGGGATGAGGCCTAGACAAAGAAATTAACGTTTAGCATTATGCATTCCAACATTATGAAAGTGGTTATTGATTTTTGCATGTGATTATTCGATTAGTAGAATATCCATGTGAATAAGTAAATGGCATTATTTCATTTTATTTATGCCATACTATGTTAAATGTTCAAGTTTAAAAGGCTTTTGTTTTAGTTATACATTGCCTTAAATGTTTATTTTTATTTATGAAAGTTTCCTCTATATTGTTATCCTTACTGGGCATTTGAGCTCACCACTTTTCTATGTTTTATTTTTCCCAGGTAGTGAAGAAGTAAATTATGAATGACTTGCAGGGATATTATGAGGGGTTAATAGTGTGGATATGAAGACTTTGTTGTTGTAGTAGTTTTTCACTTTGAAATGTAATGTAAAACTTTATGATTATATCTAGTGTTTCCAAGGCTACTAAACCAATCGGTCTTTCGGGGTTTGATCTTTCTTGTGATCATGCCAATGTTATGTAATTAATGCACCGACTCTGGGTAGCTGGGGTCGGGTCGTTACAGTTGGTATCAGAGGAAGTTTAGTACAAACCTTGGAAGATAGATTTAGATAAACTCTGATTAGAGCACGTATACCTAAGATGAACTTTGAGGATTATTATAGAAGAACTTCCTAGAATTTTGGTATTGTAGAGATTTTGTGAGTTTTCCGAGCAATACATCCCTGTCTGGATACGAGCAGGTAGAGGCGGCTCTGGCACAGATGTACCTAGGGGTAAAACCCGAAAACACCGCTTTGAGCTAGACTCGAACGGGAACTGGTGCACGACAACGGGCCTTGCTGCACTCTTGGTTACGACACTCCCGGGGGATATTCTTAGGATAACTCTCATTTTCTTTAAAAATCATTATGAAGGGTTTATGAGTATATACTTCCTCAAAGAAAACATTTTTATGATTATGGATTATATCCATAAATAGTTCAATTTATGTTAAGTGTTTTATAAGTATGGGATTATGTATTTTGATTCATAAACTGATCTAGTTTATTCAATTGTTTAGAAATGACGCCCAGTAGAAGGAATGAGAACTCCAGAAATACACATGATTCAAAGAGAAGGAAGGATCATATCTTTCATGGTCTTAAGCTAGAATTGATAAGAGAAATAGTCTCCCATGTATTATCATCATATGAAGAAATAATATCATGTGTTGATAAGATAAGTAAAGAGTTTACTGAGTCCTATGGCTTTGAAGGGAAGCAAGAGAAGAAAAGGATAGAAGAGAGAAAGATGGATAAAAGGAAGAGGGAAAAGAAGAATTTTCCCATATGTGGTAACTGTGGAAAGAAACACCCTGGAACTTGCCTGAAAGGAATGGAGGTTTGTTATAAGTGTGGAGGAAAAGGGCACAAAGTACATGACTGCAAGGGTAAGAAAATGGTTTCAAATGTACAATGCTTCATTTGCAAGGAGTTTGGACACTACGCGAACCTATGTCCCAGTCATCAGACTATGCCGCAAATGATGCTATTGGATAATAATCAAGTTATGATACTACCACAGATGAAGAGGAATGATTAGAGTTATTATGTTGATTATATCAATTGAGTGTTGTATCAACAATGTACTTGTTATAATAATTATGGAGTATATAAGGATTGTACTGCAGTACTATTTCATTAAGGACTTGAGATTGTGTGGAACAAAGAAAAGTGACTCAATAGCAGGATAAATTTTTGGAAAATATATGGTTGAGAGAATGATAAATCATAATATAGTTCTGATACTGAGGTAGTGATTTTGGAATAATATGTGATTGTTTTGGATAAATTATATTGGATATTCTTGACTACCTTGGAACTGATTAATGATTTGTATATTCCATCATTGTTGGGGTTTAAAACATTTTTGGATTAATGAAGTATATCCAGCATTCTATATGGAATAAGGGAGCATGAATGTAATCAATAAGGAATATGGTAATACATGATGAAGGTATTCATATGCTATTACGGGGTAAAAAGGATCTATATTATGTTTACCTTCCTTATGAATGTTGGACTGTGAGTTTGAACAGAAGTATTTTGGATAGTTCTAGTTTGGATTATTTTGGATTGCCATAAAAGGACAACCCGGAGGTCGGGCGGCAACCCGTCGCGTCCGGCAAGGCTGCGAGACTTGAACCCGCAACCGAAGGGCGACAAGGGTGTATCACCTACCACTGGCCCACGAGATGTCCTGGATTAAATAATGTAGTTTTTATTAAAAGATCTTGTAGATGAATTATAAATTCGTTTATTTTGGAACCCTATATGAATAGTGTAAATAGAATTTTTTTTAAATTCTATTATCTTTTAGAGTGAAAGATGAGTTTGTGGTAGAAATTTATTAATGGATAAAACTCTAATTATAAAGTAAGTATATCTCCTTATGATCTTAGACAATCTCATAAATAAATTCCTCAATATTAAGAAAATCAACTTAGAACAAAAATGTTTTCCTAGATGGTACCTTAAATCATCACTAATTTATGGCTTTGGGATTGTTGGCCTTTTCATAGCCATGTTCTCTACCACTCTCCATCAGATAATTGATGGTTGGATTTTTCTTCCATATCCATATTTTCCTACATGGAACCCTAGTATGTGTTATTTTCGGTAATCTTCATACTTTCGACTCTTTATTTTAAATAGAGGCCTCGTTAATTCATTTTTCGATGTGGGATTTCAACTAAGATATTTTGAAACGTCAAAAATGTGTTATCCCAATACCCTATATTCTGTTGAACCGATGGTACTTCAAATCATCATAGATTGATGAGTTTAAGTATCTCAATTATACACTTGTTTGTGATTGATGACCTCAATCACTACCTATAAATATTTACGTTTTTCCTCCGATTATATGTCTCTAATTGCCACCAATGTTCTCCTAATCAAGATCATAATTTGGTGGTGACCCTTTCATTTCTCTTTTCCTCATATTAAGACTAAATTTTAGTAACCCAATTGCCGATGTGGGTTTGCCCACAAATATATTATCTATTTTCAACCTTTTATTTTCGAAGAACAATTTCAAATTGCGAGGACGCAATTTATTGAAGGAGGGGAGAATGTAACACCCCAAGATTTCATAGTGTGTTATTTCTTCAAAATAATTCAATAACTTGCACTACACGCAACACCGAGTTCAATTGCACCATGACTTACCAAAAAAAAAGCCATTAAGAGAGGTCATGAATATCATTAACTATATTTTTAACTTTATATAATCCTTATAATTTTAGAATCCATATTATGAGTTTCTTAGTCATAATGCAAGAACAGATTCATTTTCAGTATTGCACTTTTATCAACTTTTGATAGTGAAACCTTTTTAAATACAATATTTTAAACTTTTTGACTAAATGGAGACATCAAAAAATTTAAAATGAAACATCCCAAGCTTCCACGGTACGCTTTCCTTTGAATAAAACAGTAGCGTGTGTTGTACGCAACGTCGAGTTTTAACACACACCACAACCGATCAAACTAGCCGTTATGAATAATAATACCTAAATTTTGAAATTATATATATTTTATATTTTGAAATGGACTTCATTTTTGGATTCGGAATATCGAATTTAGCCTAAGGTGAAATTTTGGTACATTTCGGATAACTTTCATATTTTGATGAATAGTGAAAATTACTAAGTTTTAATTAAAAACAACTTTTTTAATAAAAATAATTAATAGTGATAAATTATGAATTTGAGTGGTTTTAAAGTATATATTTAGAATATATTTTTACCATTTAATATAATGTTGGTCATTGGACATAATTTTACAATTAAACCGAACATAAACAAGTGTCAATCTTTTGATAGTTATTATCTCTTAAAAACACGCTTTTTGTTTTGACAGCGGGAATTAATTTTAAATTAATTTCTGCCACTTCTGTGATTTGAATTTAGGAAAATTGATTCCATATTTGGAATCAGGATGTTCAAATTGTGTAAATAGATAACTTTTATTTTTAGACATTTTGAATAATTACTGCGGTAAATATTTTATTTACCATGGTTAAAGGGTAAATCCGGTAAATAAGGGTTAAAAAAATAATATTATAATAATACTAAATTACCCTAAAAACGTGTCTTAACCCTATTGGTTGATATATGGTCGACCATGGGCATATTTGTGTCAATTTTGGGACCCCATGGATCCACTTGTAAGTGATAATGACACTTTATTTTAATTAAGTCAAAATGAATACAAAAATGACACAAGCATATATCTTTTAGAACAACAATTTTTACATAGGGTTATACATGTTGGATTTTCGATTATAAATATTAATTAGAAAGATAAAAAGATTTCCTACAGAATGATATTTTATTTATAATTTTTATACATTAAATAATTTATTTTATTTATGACACAATGATGATGCAGTAATTACTATAATAGTGAAAAATTAAAATAATTGATATTATAAATACCCAAATAAATATAATATGAAACTTTTAATGAATTAAACTAATTTTCTAGGATAATATGATATATTAGGATTGATTTAATTGACTTTGTTCTAAGTAATCAATCTGTTATGAGTTTCACAAAAAATCAACTATTGAATAGTGTCAAAATTGACATAAAAGAGTTCTTAAAACAAATATTATATTATTAATTGATATTAAATTCCTAAAAATCTAAGGTTCGGCCAAGAGACTTATATTATGATAGGTTAATCATTAATGGACCACTTGGGGGTCGCTTGGATGTATATAGTAAGTTTATTAACCATATTATATAAAAATACAAAGAGACATTGTAAAAGTGAAACTAATTAACTTAGAGTTAATACTTAATGATAAGGTTAATATAAGTACCCAAACCTGTCTAAATTCTATTGGTTGAGTGGTTTTCGACCTATCCCCACCTTAACCTTTGAATAGTCAACTTTGGAGCCATTAGAAACCGAATATGAATTTATTATAAATTAATATTTCTAGCTTTTCCAAAGGTGCCCCTCACCCCTCTTATAAAAGGGCACTCCTCCTTCTCATTTCTTCACACCTCTCAAGCCACTTGGCTCGTCCAAACTCTGCCCAACTAAGCTCCCCACATCTCTCTCCTCCTCCTTGAAGCTTTCCCTTAGGCAGAAAGCATTTCAAGAAGTCCTTTGGTTCCAACCAAAGTGAGTTACCTAAATTAAAGGTAACAATTTCTCTTAAAGTATTTTCATTTATTTTGCTTCTCCAACCCCCAAAATCTTTTTATTTCCTTTCTTTTGTAACAACACCAGTATCCTCAATATACTAGGATGTTGTTATAAGAAGGATTCATACTACACATACACACAACTCCATCTAATGGATGATGAACATAATGTTTCTGTGGATGGAAAACTAACGCCTCACGAAACGATGATTGTTCAAATACATCTTACCACCAATCATGGTGGCCATTATGATGGCACTGTAATTAAATATGATATTAATGATATATATTTTATATATAAGCTTCTGTAATTCCATTTTATTTCATTCCATTATTCGTTTCATGTTGTATATACATACGATAATTTCATTTGAGGAAGTGCGGACTACCGCCCCCTTAAAATGATATGATTCGTTCATACCACACATGGAACGTATAAAGGATGGTGTTAATGAACTTAAGTAACATATATAAAATATTATATTATACTGGAATAGTAATATACCTATGTATCATTTGGATTTGATTCTTTTAAAATAAAAATTAAATGGAAGTAGCGTTCGTGCGTACGTACGGACCACCGTCTCCACGAACGCGATAAGATTCGTTCTCCATCATATCCATTCAAGTATTATTCTCATTTTAGGGTTAAAAATAATGTTAATATCATTCTGGATATGAATAAGATACAACAAACATGTCTTATGTAACAAAACATATAAAAGAAAATGAGTAAGTTAACACCCGAAACGATGATAATTCTAAGATATTATTAATAAATCAATGTTAAAAGATCATATATGATATCATATTAATATATATGATTCTTGTATAATTTAATAACAATTATTTCACCATTATACAGGAGGTTAACCTACCCCAACCAAGGAAAAGTTCAAGGTAAGGGTTATTTCACAATCTCTTCATTATCCGAGGTTGTTTATTTGTAATAATCTACTGGGATCTCTTTATCATCCACATCCATGTTTCTTCAAAATGTATTTCAAAACATTTTTATTATTTACAAGAATATGGGTTAAAGTCATTTATACCCTTGTTTGACTTTTTATAAGAGGTTTATAAAGGAATCTTTCCGTCGTTTTCAAAACAAGGTCATTTTTAACCTTTTCGACAGAATTAAGGTAAGAACGTTTTTTTTAAACTTATACGGCGGGTGCGGTTATTATCCGCCGTTATAAAATCATCAAAGATTTCCTTACAAGCTTACAATAATATTTTCAAGAAAATGTTTTATTTTATATGGCTCTTAAATGTTTTCAAAAATAGAAAGAGATATTTCTCTAAAAAGTGTTTTGATTTCATCTATGTCAACATCCTTCGACGGATTTTACGCTTAATTGAAGTTGATTTATAATGATACAAAACTTCTATATTGTATTGAAGGTTTTGTGATATGTTTGACTATGGATGTGCTATTTTTATACCATTCATAGTTTATGGTGAATCTATTGACATTTCGTATGCTAGTTTTAATCCGAATGTTTATGTTATATTTCAAACTTTTCTTCAGATGAATGTGCTAAACAAGTATGTTCCGGGTTGGGGACCGGTAAAAGTAAGCCCTCCAGGTTGGGGACTGGTAAAAGTAAGCCCTCCAGGTTGGGGACTGGTTAAAGTAATCCCTCCAGGTTAGGGACTGGTAAAATTATGCCCTCCGGGTTGGTGTCCGGTTATTAGAGGCACTCCGGGTTGGTGTCCGGTTATTAGAGGCACTACGGGTTGGTGTCCGGTTATTAGAGGCACTCCGGGTTGGGTTCCGGTTAGAAGTAACCCCTAGGTCTTGGGATGAGGCCTAGACAAAGAAATTAACGTTTAGCATTATGCATTCCAACATTATGAAAGTGGTTATTGATTTTTGCATGTGATTATTCGATTAGTAGAATATCCATGTGAATAAGTAAATGGAATTATTTCATTTTATTTATGCCATACTATGTTAAATGTTCAAGTTTAAAAGGCTTTTGTTTTAGTTATACATTGCCTTAAATGTTTATTTTTATTTATGAAAGTTTCCTCTATATTGTTATCCTTACTGGGCATTTGAGCTCACCACTTTTCTATGTTTTATTTTTCCCAGGTAGTGAAGAAGTAAATTATGAATGACTTGCAGGGATATTATGAGGTGTTAATAGTGTGGATATGAAGACTTTGTTGTTGTAGTAGTTTTTCACTTTGAAATGTAATGTAAAACTTTATGATTATATCTAGTGTTTCCAAGGCTACTAAACCAATCGGTCTTTCGGGATTTGATCTTTCTTGTGATCATGCCAATGTTATGTAATTAATGCACCGACTCTGGGTAGCTGGGGTCGGGGCGTTACACTTTGAGTGACATGTTTCATATTAGAGTGTTTCCATGGCATGCATACTCTTCATCCTGAGTGACAAGAATGGTGTCCACAACTCTATTGGTATGTAGTGCATATACCCTGTCATTAGAACTTTTAGTCTAATTATATTTGTGGTAAATGTCTATACATAAAATCATAGTAAGCTAGAACTATTATTCCAAGAATATGGCCAGTAGGCATTACAACACACTTGGTTCATATAAGTGGATGAAATATAGAAAAATAATATATATATATATATATAATTAATTATTAGACAGTTATTATGGTATTGAGACAATGCATGTATAATTATTATGTGTCCCTTAAGATCCATGAAGGGTGGTTGTTAAATTATTCAATTCAATTTATTATTTCACAATACCTTCATTGTGATTAATGTATATTCAATTGAATAGATTGGTCGAGACACCATGGGTTCTCTCCTAATATTGTATCTCACACCCAACATAGGTAGTCTTGGTAACCAAGTAGGACTTCTTATTTTTTGTCCTAGAAAAGCTCAGTCATGGAATATCCCCATGACCATTTCTTAAAATAAATGAAAAGGACAGTAGACAAGCATCATAAGCCAAGATGAAAAGAAATTACTTGTCATAGAAGCCATACCCATCCCCATAATCTTCCTCCATTGTAGCTATTTCTGATTTCGAGCATTCATACTGCTTCATAACCTTAGAATATTTCCTTCACAGATTCATCCTCTCCTAGGATAAGAGCAACTCAATTCCACCGGAGGACCTAGTGACTAATGTCAATGGACGATTGGAGTAATTATTCTTTGACCTACGTCACTAAATAGTCAAGACTTCCTGATCTTTGATCACCTTCGCCTTCCTGCCTTGTAGCACATCACTAAAAGAAGGTTTGATCATGCCACCATACTTTTCTTGATCACTCTAATAGTAATCCCCCCAATTTCCATGGATAAACCCCTGCTGAAAACAATTATCCCCTCCACTACGATTCTAAAATTGACCGTTGGTGTCAATCACAGCAAGACGCCGTGGCTGTTCCAGGGATTCCTGATTAACTAATGTCCTCTGCAGCACATCCTTTGCTACATTTCCATCCTCCTGTATAAGATACTCATGTTTCATCTCAATCATGGAAGTTCCCTTCTCTACCAGCTCGTTTTTCAACTCCTGGAACCGGTTGGGAGTAGCGACTGTGAAGCCCACATCCCTATCCATCACAACCCTTCCTTGCACCCCATTACTAACATATGAATCCTCCATAGTATCACTGCCTATAACAACACCATCCAGCCTTCCATTTACCACAATCACTTATTCCTTACACAAATTATTTGCCTCTCCAGCAGGTACAGACACACACACCTCCTGATGCAACTCTCTCCCAACATTGACAGCACCTGCAGTATTTCCCCCTTCACCAGGAACCGAGGCATCCTTGGAATTGGAATGAAGAACCCCATCGCCCAACTGTAGGTCATGATGAAGCCTGTTGAACATAGTAGACACTTCTTGGTTTAAGGGGGCCTTTTCACAACTCCTCAAAGGAATTGCAGTCCGATTATTTGTGTCATCCGCAGCTCCAGAGGCCACAACCCCAGTAGGCATCAAAATCGGTATGAAGGACTCGTCCACCCTCTCCCTCTGGTTAAGAGACCTTCTATTCAGCACCTTAGAGAGATACTTCGAGGCCATATGCCCCAAACTACATCAGGTGTTACAGTATCCTTCCCAAGATTCAAAAACCACAGGCTGCCTCCATCAAAATTCCTCACCAATAGTGATCCATACCCAGTTGACTGCGGGCCTTGCAACGTCCACATCCACACAGAGACGGGGATTCACCGGATGGCTTTCGGTGGACGTCCATACATTAGAACAAAGATAACGCCCACCATATTACCGATCATTCGAATAATTGCAGGATTTTGAAAAGGGAGAGGGAGTTGTGGAAGACTAACCCAAGCCACAGCTGTTGACGGATCACGATTCATGTATAAATCAAACGACCAGTGAAGGAGGAAGAACTAGCAGCCATTGCATCTATGAGGGGCGCTAGACCAGGTGCAGATCAAATTATCCTCCGAGGAAAAACGAATCATGAATTGGAGACTATCAAGAATCCCAACAACATCGCGTTCTTGAAAATCCCACTTTCCGAAGTTGAAGCGGTCGAAATCAATGACCGAGGGCCTTTTCTGATCAAATCGTGCTACCAGCATTAAATTCAAGTGACTCTAAGCTTCAAAGATCTCGGATCAAGAGATCAGAAGCTTTGGATCTCCCTGATGAAGATCAGGAACTTTCAGACAAAGCGAAATCGTCGAGAAATCCGGGAGGTAGCTAGGGTTTGAAAAAGGGATGAAAGACTTCTGCGGTGTTGGAGGCTGAGAGACCCGGTCCTTCGCCTCCCACCCACCTCCTGGAAGGGGAGGGAAGCCATACCCGAGCTTTATCTACGGGTTCAGCACCGCAAAGCACCATTGTCGCCGCTAGTCGCCGTCATCGTCTCCCCGAGCTTCAACCTCTCTCTTATTTTTAGTAATATGTGCGTATTCTTATATAAATTTTCATGTACCTTGGGATTTAGAGGATAGGACTGAGCTAGCACTCAGGATGCTCATGGAGATATCCCTTGAGGATTTTCATTATTTTCATTTTATTTATTTATGTACATCCCTGTAACATGGATCATTATGTATGCATATTATATTATTTATCTTTCATATAATGGAAATTCATTATTTTAAGAAATTTTTGTTGGGAACTTATAATCAATTGTTATATTTTTATAAAATTGTCCCTTGTTTATCTACTAGTATAGGTATTTTATGGGGTTTCATATTTGGTTATATTGTTACAAAAATATTATAAGACGGTATAATATCCCAAATATAACCACTTGAGACCCATACTGCTAGTCGAAAACCACTAGAGTATGGAGATACATGATTGATTCCATTTCACCCACTATTCTATCTACCATCTATGATTCCTATTGGTCGTAGAAAATAAAAAGATATATTAGTCAATATTTTTTTCATAATATTTTTAGTGGGTAGGATAGATAATAAGAATTTTTCTATTCTTAGTTACTAACTTTTCTTGGGACAAATAACCACATGTATAGTAAATGGAAAACAGGCCAAGACAAGGACTATTCTTCATGATGTTTGTTATTACTGTTAAAATTATTTAACCTTTTGTGAATGGAATATTTTCTTCTATTGAGGATTTATGAAATTTTATGGAATTTCAAACTTGGCCTAGTATTAAAGGGATTCATCATTACAAGCATCATATTAAGAAAATAGAAAACTCACATGTCATACATATGCCATTCTATAAAGTCACATTTTGGAGAGAAACATTCTGGATGAATTTTTTTTCCATGATTTATATTGAATGTTTTTTTAATAATAACCTTAAATTTATTTACCATTTATAGGGATTTAATTATCATTCATACATGTATATATTACTTAGGAGATTATATTCCTTGATGCCCATAATTTTAGTATTTGTGGGTGATATTCAAAGATTATGTGTTTATAGCTTGTTTCTATGTATTACAGATTCTGATAAAACTATATTTTTTTCAACATCTAAATGGTATCATGATCTAAATATATATTGGTTGGGAATAAAAAAGAACTCTTTATCAACTGTATGGTTTATGGGAACCTTATAACTGGGAAATAGTGGCTCATATATTCAATCCATCTCAGGAATTACATATAAATGTGTATATATATATTAAAGTTATTATAAAAATATATATGCATGATAAATTTTAAAAGTTAAAATTCGATACTAATAGTTAAATGGGATCCAAATGTGACCTGTAAAGTATATGAGTGATTTATACGTAGGTTAATGCACACTCATATCACCAGTCCATTATATATATATGTGTGTGTGTGCATGCTATATTGTGAAATGACTATAAATGTAAATGGATGTTTAATTTAAAACATCCAATGAATTGTTTATATCCTAAATTCACAAATGGATCCATGTAGTCTAGTAGGGGTATTTTTTGTATTATATGATTCATTTGGATGTTTTTAATTTCTATAATTAAGAAACTACTATTGGGTTTCGTTCTAGTGAATGCATGTTGTCTTAGTGGTGTTGGAGTTAGTGGCCCAAAACCATGTACATTGTACTTTATTTATTATAAAAAAACTTTTCACATCATCATTGTTCTTATACGTGAAAATGCATTTGACAATGTCTTAAAAAAAGCTGTTGAACCAAAGGGTCATAGCGGATCCCTACTATGATGAGATCCTGGAAGTCCCATAACACTATTCTGGAATATATGATATATTGTTGGATGATTTTATTTGAAATACACATATCATTCAGTCCATTGGGGGTGGGGAATCATAAAACATTGTGGCACCTTCTCATTGTTTGTGCCCTAGGTAATATTTAGGAAAATTTTATGGGTATGATACCCGCTTATAGGAAATCCACATTTCATAGTGTCAATGGATGTTCATATCTGTGGATGTGCATATTGGTGCATTATACATTAAAATTATTTTTAGAGGGTATTACAGATCACACAATTAGATGTATTGATGAAAAAAGTGACGACACACTGTTTTCAACAAGTTAGAATATGTATGGTGTCTAACGAGTAATAATGCATTAATTGATATTGCAAGAAATGATTTTTCCCATCAATTACATAAAAAAGTTGATATCTTAGTCCCAATGATGGAATTGATATAGACAACATAAATTCATGGCCATGGGGAGGAATGGGAACTTTCAATTCCGGGAAATGAAAGAAATAATAATCGAGAACATGGGTTGATGGCAATAACATGCATCCTTCTGGATTCGAGATATCAAGACATTGGGATTACATTACATGGTATGCATTTGTAGTAGGTGAAACATCATTCCGAAGTTTACTTCTTTCTCAATGGGTGCCTTTCCATGTTGCTAGATGCTAAGCTTGGACATTAGGTAGGCTCCATCTAATCCCACGGATAAAAAGTCCTAGATAGTAACAAACTAAGTGGGTCCAAGTATATCAATTAAATATTCATTTAACAAGTTGAATAAAGATTATTCAACATTGTTGTTTAATAATTATATAAGGATGCATGGTCATAATTATTTCATTACTATATATTTGAAAGAATATATTTTGGTGTAAATAATATATTTATTAGCAAGTAATGCATTGATATTTAGTTATGAAATAAATAATCTTTATTCAAGGACTACAGTATGTGGTGGAGGAAATAATGAAAATGGAAAAACAAAAGTTCACACAGTGTAAATTAATATACACACCGTGTAGTTTCTCTAGGGATTTATGAGAAATAATATTATTTATTTAATTAATGAATATTAGGTGTAATTCTCAAGACACATGTTATGTGATAATAATAGTCAACTATTATTATTTGACAAGGGTTTAAACAAATAATTAAATGAAATAAATAATTACCTATGGGTAATTATATTATTTTATTGTTCTATGTATTATAAATTGAAATTATATTATACTACTTAAGGATATCTATTCATTCTGGTTGTGCAAAATGGAATTGGAGAAATATCTCAAGCCAAGAGAGCATTCAATTTCTCCATGAACACCCTCCAGCTACAAGAGATACACTCCTCCACCAGATCAAGAAGATCATTTTGGAAGCAGCTATTAAGGTGATTGAAGGCGGAAGACACATGCAAAGGCTCTTCCATGATAACACATAGGGATCCCTTCGGTGACGTCTAGAGATATGTGTATCATATGTGGATCACCACTAGAGGAATCATACACTTGGATTTTGTGACACAACAATAGATCACATCGGATTGTGAATGAAATCTTCAATAAAGAGATAATTCCATCATGTTCATTCTTGTCTTCAAAATAAATTAATTATAAAAAACATATGATTATCCAATCTATGTTTACAGGACTCCCAAATTTTCTTTTGTTATTCTTTCTATTCGGATGATCTGACGTTTTATTATCCTGATAGATCTAAGATTGATCATTATTAACAACAAAAATCATGTTTAGTACACCCATCATCATGCTTCTGATATGACCAGAACCTACAAGTGGTATCATAGGTATCTAATCAGTAAATATAATTAAATAGTTTTTCATTGATGATTTAC
The DNA here is from genome assembly GCA_963277665.1 of Viscum album. Lineage (NCBI taxonomy): Eukaryota > Viridiplantae > Streptophyta > Magnoliopsida > Santalales > Viscaceae > Viscum > Viscum album. The sequence goes on along the minus strand of OY728127.1, from coordinate 1,204,128,419 downwards.
GGATTTAATACATTTTTAGTTTGAATTCAACTTAACCATTCAACATATCTGAACCTGGAGATTTGTTCTTCATCTTGTGATTCACATTCAACTTACAGAAATGAACTTTTTATATAATTTTGATTAAAATAAAATAGTGGATCTCATCCAGAGGTGAAAAAAATTTCTGGTCGTACAACACTAGATCACACAGTCTGTATTCCACAGTACACGCCATGTAGATTAAGTTCCAAGAATTAGGATTGGTCTTCCAAAGAAAGCCATGTGTTTTAGTCTATCTATGTCTAAAATGACTCTATGTTCAGACCGGGAATAGGTGGAACGTGGTTTCCGAGTTACACTACGTGTGTCCCATTAGAAACGGTGTGTAGTCCCTTGAGGTCTGGGTTGGAACATGTACCATGTACATGGATTTCGTGGATGGATACTGTGTAACACAGATACTACATGGCGTTTGGCCCACTGGACACACCATTTAATACGAATATTTCTAAATTATAATCACATGTCTTTTCCAAGGGTGTGTACTATGGATGGATGATGAAAGATAGTACATGCTGTGTACTTGGAACTACATGTCATGTACTCATCCAAATTAAGAATATTTTTTAAAATATATTATTATATTATACAAACCCTTGAGACTTGTACTATTGTGCGAGTGTAAAGATACAGAACAACATGTAATATGTTATATATATATATATATTAATATTTTCATATTGGTCATTTATACTCATTTGGTATTTTTGAACCAGAATTCAACGGGAAGCCTCCAACGTAGAAGTTACATATAAAGATAATTGTCAATGAGTTTATTTGATTAAAATAAGGATGGATAAATATTTTATGGAAATTAAGAAAATGGTTTATGAGAAAATGGATTGACTAATTAAAGCTAATTAATTGATTAGAACATGATTTATCTTATGAAATAACCATTAAAGAAGTGAATTCTAGTTTTATTTATGCTCAAATATAATTTCCTGTATGGATGATCATTAACTAGTCCAAGACGTTTGTATATGTAAGGTTTTTATTAAGTAGTTTATTTAAATTAAATTTATTGGCCTGCGATACTTGTCCACATTAATATATAGGGATTGCATTCACATGGTTTCTTTTATGTGAAACCCTATTTTACCCCACACTTGCAAGTGAGATAAAAGCATATATATTGGATGGAGCTCCCAAGTTGGTGGAGGTGGCTAAATATATTATCCATGATGAATCCAATCTAAGGAGATGCAATGGTGTACTGGTGGAAAGCTGTAATAAAGAACCCAAAAAGTTTCATGGTCTTTCTATCCTAGGTCCTGGGTTACATTATCAATAGCCAAATAAACTAACCAATATTAAAATATCATGATAATAACATTTATTTTATTTCTGTCAATTGAATGGTTTATTTGCTATGGGTGTGCTGTCGTGATCAAACAATTAATAAATTAAAAAAGCATGTAAGATAAAACTAAAATATGACTGTCTTAAGAATAAGTATTATCTTATAAATGTTAAATAACATAAGTATATCCCACTTAATATTAAAAATCATATAATAAAAAATAATAAAATTAAAATTATGTTTAAGGATAAAATCCCTCAAAGATATATTATGTCATTATATCCATCCATAATCACTGTTAAAATCTTACCATAGTTTAATGTGCATTACCAACCCTAGTTGAGGTGCATTCAATTATTGGGGAATTCTAATTCAAGATACATGGTTAAATTAAGTTTGTTCACCTCATGGGATAAATTACACAAAAGTACGTGGTGTAACCAAGAGGCAAGGGTTTAAGAAATCCAAAATAAATGTATTTTAGGATCGGGGAGTCCACTCAGCAGATCAAGGAGCTTTGAGTTAATACAGCTGGAATTTGTAATGCCTACCTAAAACCATTTATTTTTCTTGAGTAACTCTAATTGGGGTGATTCATAGTGAAATAAAGATCATTGTGACTAGAATATTCAGAAAAAGGAATATTCTGAAGTAAAATGACATGGCTATTGGATTTTGATGAAATAGTGGGAGACTAATAAGTATTAATTTATTTATTTGTCTTAATAACATGATAATGTACTAAATCGTTGCTCATCTTAATTTGTATAAATGGAAATAAAAATGACTTCAAACATTTCATTGGGAACCATAGTCAATAAGAAAACCCTTCTCACGATCACCAATTTCTAGGAATGGTATAGGTGTTTACGTGTTATCATTTTTCGTGAGAGAAAATAATATGAACAAGAGGATCCAATTCCAGTTGCACCTAGAAAAGAGGCCAGTGATGAGGAAATATCCCTCTATATGAAAAAATGGATGATTCCTCAGATATCCAATGTTTCATACTATCATCCATGTTTAATGAGCTCTTGAAGAAACCTAAAATTAGGGACACACTTTGCATGATGTCTCTCCATAAGGATATACACAAAGAGAAGGAGAGACATGAGAGATATGAGATCCCCAATGCATTTTTTACAACAATTCTTGGAGATTCTATGCAAGCTGGGCCTCATGTAGTCCGGATTATTCTTTACAATGAATGCCATGACATAATAGGGATTATGTTCCCAAATGAGTTTCTTACAGATCTCATCCTATCATCACTTCCCATGACCATCATTAGCTTTATTTTCTACAAAAACATTAGAGAAAAGAAGATGTGTCTATCAGAGAATCTGACCATTATTTTCTATGTAGTCAAGGAAATGGGGAATGACAAACCCTATTCCTTATGGTGAATAAGAAAAGGAAGGACAATGCAAAGGGTTTAAGGATTCATAAACTGTCTGAAGCCCCAGAGCACCATCCCTAAAAGAAGAGGGATATCTAGAGGCCAGGAAAAGAACAAGAGGTGGGATGTTTCTCGGGTGGAATGACATGCCACTGGAAGAGGAATTCCACCCAAAAGCACGGGGATGCTAAAGTGCGTTTGTTATCAAGTTATTCTTTCCATTTCAACAAATTGGTTATTAGATTCAACTTATAGGGCTAACATATGTATTCAAATGTAGGAACCATGTAGATTTAGATATTTTTCAAGAGGAAGGTGAATATTCAAGATGCCAGTGGCATGAGGCTTGCTATTTTATCCATTGGGAATTAACATATCTCATTGCCAATAGGGTTTCTTTTGGTTTTACATATATATTGTTATATTCCTCGTGTTACCATGAAAATAATTTCTGTGTCAAATTTAGATATGTATGGATTTACTTTCATGTCTAGAAATAAGGGTTGTTTATTTTATAATAACAACATATGTTATGGTATGGCCCATTTAAATAATGGTTTGTATGTATTAAATTACGAAAACCAAGTGTTGGAAATCTAAATCAAAACAAACTAACCTTACTCACAAAAAAATTAGATATGGAATCACCATATTGGTCATGTAAATAAAAATCACCTGAAAATGCTCTAAAAATATGGTTATTTAGACTCTATTGAGCTAAAAACACTTGATATATGTCTTGATTGTTTATAAGTCAAAATAACCAAGCATCCTTTTAGTGGACAGGGTGAAAGGGCCACAGAGCTTTTAGGATTGGTACTCACTGATGTGTGTGGACCATTTTAAATAGAAGATAGAGATGAATATTATTACTTCATTACTAATACTTATGATTTGTGTAGATAAGGATATATTTACATAATGATATATAAGTCATAGTCCTTGTATAAATTTAAGGAAATCAAGAATGATGTAGAGAATCATCGGGGTAAGAAGATAGGGAATATTCGGTTGGATCGAGGTAGAGAATATCTGAACCCTGAGTTCATCAACCTTTTATGTGAGTTTAGGATTCTATCTCAACTCACTCCACCCAATAATCCCCATTTGAATGGTTTTTGTGAATAATGGAACCTCACCATGTTGGAGATGAAGAGTTATTTGATGAGTCATGAATATAATCTATTATCCTTTTGGGGATATGCATTACAAACTGTAGAATACACATTAAAAATAGTACCAAATAAGGTGATAAATGAAATTCCCTTAGAGTTATGGAACTGAATGAAATCCATTTTTTCACACATGTGTATGGAAATGAAAGATATTTGGTATGGACATCTTAGGAATCAAACAGGCACCAGTGGGCATGAAGGGTATCCTTATAGGATATCCCAAGGAAAAGAAAGGTATTACCTATATAACCATCAGGCAATAAAGTGATTGTCACCAGAAATTCCATCATTATTGAGAGGGAGCACATCGTATAAAAGGATAATGGGAGAAAGATTGAATTAGAAAAAGGTAACTCTCAAGATAAAAAAGAGTTGGTATAGGAATAGGTTCCATAGATCCCCATGGATGAGGTACCTGAAACACATGTACTGTGTAGGAGCTCAAGAGAGGTAAGGGATCTTGTGATATTTGGTTTCTTAGTCACCGAGGATGGTGAATCATTATTGTTTGATAAATATGAACATCTATCATACAAGGAACTAGTATATATCCCACAAGATATAAGATAACTAGAAGCTATGATTTTTACACGGATTCTATGTATCATAACAATGCATGGGTTCTTGTGGATGAGCCAGTTGATGAAAATACCATTGGATGCAAATGAGTATTCAAAAGAAATATGTATATGAAAGGTCAATTCTACACCTATTGTAACGCCCCGACCCCAGCTACCCAGAGTCGGTGCATTACTTCGTAACATTGGCATGATCACAAGAAAGATCAAAACTCGAAAGATTGATTGGTTTAGTAGCCTTGGAAACACTAGATATATTCATAAAGTTTTACATTACATTTCAGAGTAAAAACAACTACTACAACAACATGGTCTTCATATTTCACACTCATATCCCCACATACTATCCCTGCATGTCATTCATAACTTACTTCTTCACATCCTGGGAAAATAAAAACATAGAAAAGGGGTGAGCTCGGATGCTCAGTAAGGATAACATTATAGCAGAAGCTTTCATAAATAAGCATAAACACTTAAGGCAATTTATAACTAAAACAAAAGCCTTTTAAATACGAACTTTCAACATGGTATGGCATAAATAAAATGAAATAATGCCATTTACTTATTCACATGGATATTCTACTAAATGAATAATCACATGCAAAAATCAATAACCACTTTCATAATGTTGGAACGCATAATGCCAGACTATCATAACCACATAGCCAAGGCCTCGTGCCAAGACTACAAATAAGATTTTGTCAAGGCCTTGTGCCAAGACACTAGTTTGTCTCATGAGACCTACCGATGCATCGAGGAGCTATAGCGGGCTCCACCCGTCACTTATTAAGTCCAATGAATTCCCATATGAAAAGGTTTAAACATAACATAAACATTTGTATTAAAACTAGCATACGAAATGTCAATACTTTCACAATAAACTATGAATGGTATAAAAATAGCACATCCACAGTCAAACATATCACAAAACCTTCAATACAATATAGAAGTTTTGTATCATAATAAATCAACTTCAAATAATCTTAAAATCCATCAAAGGATGTTGACATAGATGAAATCAAAATTCTTTTTAAAGAAATATCTCCTTTTATTTTGAAATCATTTAAGATCCATATAAAATAAAACATTTTCTTTGAAAATATTATTATAAGCTTGTAAGGAAAGCTTTGAAGATTTTATAACGGCGTAAAATAACCGCACCCACCGTATAAGTTAAAAAAAACATTCTTACCTCAATTCTGTCGAAAAGGATAAAAAGGACCTTGTTTTGAAAACGACGGAAAGATTCCTTTATAAACCTCTTATAAAAAGTCAAAAAAGGTATAAATGACTTTAACCCATATTCTTGTAAATAGTAAAAATGTTTTGAAATACATTTTTAAGAAACATGGATGTGGATGATAAAGAGATCCCAGTAGATTATTACATATAAACAACCTCGGATAATGAAGAGATTGTGAAATAACCCTTACCGTGTACTTTTCCTTGGTTGTGGTAGGTTAACCTCCTGTATAATGGTGAAATAATTGTTATTAAATTATACAAGAATCATATACATTAATATGATATCATATATGATCTTTTAATATTGATTTGATAATAATATCTTAGTATTATCGTTGTTTCGGGTGTTAACTTACTTATTTTCTTTCATATGTTTTGTTACGTAAGACATGTTTGTAAAGGATAGGATGTATATTATTCATATCCAGAATGATATCAAGTCCTTAAACATCATTTTTAAATCATAAAATGATAATTACGCTTTAATGGTTACGATGGAGAATGAATCTCATCGCGTTCGTGGAGACGGTAGTCCGTACGTACGCACGAGCGACAATATCATTCTTTTGATATTAAAATAATATATAAATGGATGGTATATCATATATACAGAATCATTAACATGTTATATTTATTATTTACATGAGTTACACATCATTATTATACCCATCCAAATAATATTATATTGAATAACAATTACACCACGACGTGGAGACGGTAAGCCGTACGTACGCACGTATGGTGACATGTTATTCAAAGGGTGGATAGAATACTGAATATGATTGTACCATATTTATAATAACATCACAGTATATGTGAGATACTGGAGTTATTATTTCATAATGGTAAGAACAAAGGAAGAAGAAGTGGAAGAAGAAATGAACTTAGAAAAGGGTGGTGAGATCATTACCTCTTCTTCGGGTTCTTCCTTTTGATTTGATCAAAAGGTCTCCTTAGGTTGGCTTTCTGATCAAACTAAGGCCTCTAGGTTGTATTGAGGGATGTTGGGAGAGTATTTGGGCAGAGTTTGGCCGAACCAAAAGGCTTTAGAGGTGTGAAGAAATGAGAAGGAGGAGTGCCCTTTTATAAGAGGGGTGAGGGGCACCTTTGGAAAAGTTAGAAATATTAATTTATAATAAATTCATATTCGGTTTACAAAGGCTCCAAAGTTGACTATTCAAAGGATGAGGTGGGGATAGGTCGAAAACAACTCATCCAATAGAATTTAGACAGGTTTGGGTACTTAAATTAACCTTATCTTTAAGTATTAACTCTAAGTTAATTAGTTTCACTTTTACAATGTCTCTTTGTATTTTTATATTATATGGTTAATAGACTTACCATATACATACAAGCGACCCCCAAGTGGTCCATTAATGATTAACCTATCATAATATAAGTCTCTTGGCCGAACCTTAGATTTTTAGGAATTTAATATCAATTAATAATATAATATTTGTTTTAAGAACTCTTTTATGTCAATTTTGACACTATTCAATAGTTTATTTTTGTGAAACTCATAACAGATTGATTACTTCGAACAAAGTCAATTAAATCAATCCTAATATATCATATTATCCTAGAAAATTAGTGTAATTCATTAAAAGTTTCATATTATATTTATTTGGGTATTTATAATATCAATTATTTTAATTTTTCACTATTATAGTAATTACTGCATCATCATTGTGTCATATATAAAATAAATTATTTAATGTCTAAAAATTATAAATAAAACATAATTATGTAGGAAATCATTTTATCTTTCTAATGAATATTTATAATCGAAAATCCAACATGTATAACCCTATGTAAAAATTGTTCTTCTAAAAGATGTAAGCTTATGACATTTTTATTTTTATTTTAACTTTATTAATATAATGTGTCCCTACCACATACAAGTGGCTCCAAGGGGTCCCCAAATTGACCCAAGGATGCCCATGGTCGGGTATGTGTCCACCAATAAGTTTAGGACACGTTTTAGGGTAATTTTGTATTATTATAATATTATGTTTTAACCCTTATTTACCGGATTTACCCTTTAACCATGGTAAATAAAATATTTACCGCAGTAATTATTCAAAATGTCTAAAAATAAAAGATACCTATTTACACAATTTGATCATCCTGATTCCAAATATGGAATCCATTTTTCTAAATTCAAAACACAGAAGTGGCAGAAATTAATTTAAAATTAATTCCCGCTGTCAAAACAAAAAGCGTGTTTTTAAGAGATAATAACTATCAAAAGATTGACACTTGTTTATGTTCGGTTTAATTGTAAAATTATGTCCAATGACAAACATTAAATTGAATGGTAAAAATATATTCTAAATATACTTTAAGACCACTCAAATTCATAATTTATCAATATTAATTATTTTGATTAAAAAAGTTGTTTTTAATTAAAATTTAGTAATTTTCACTATTCATCAAAATATAAAAGTTATCCGAAAAGTACCAAAATTTCACCCTAGGCTAATTTCGATATTCCGAATCCAAAAATGAAGTCCATTTTGAAATATAAAATATATATGATTTCAAAAATTAGGTATTACTATTCACAACGGCTAGTTTAATTAGTTGTGGTGTGTGTTAGAACTCGAGGTTGCGTACAACACACGCTATCGCATTATTCGAAGGGAAACGTACCGTAGAAGCTTGGGGTGTTACATTCTCCCCTCCTTCAAATAATTGCGTCCTCGCAATTTCTAGGGTATTACTGCATAAAAAGACTCGGGTGGTTCTTCATCATAAGTTCCTCGGGTTCCCACGTTGCATCTTCCATCTTATGATTCCTCCACAAAACTTTTACCAGACGCGTCGTCCGGTTTCTCAGCACTTGTTCTCTCGTATCAAGAATCTTGATGGGCTCTTCGCAATAAGACAGATCGGGTTCCAGTTCAAAATCTTCATAGGTGAGTACATGCGTTGGGTCAGCCATGTATTTCCTCAATAGAGATACGTGGAACACATCGTGAACTTTGGAGAGACTTGGCGGCATTGCCAATCGGTAAGATACAACCCCAATTCGTTCTAGAATTTCGAAAGGTCCGATGTACCTGGGACTCAATTTACCTTTCTTACCAAAACGTATGACTCCCTTCCACGGAGATACCTTCAGAAAAACATGATCACCGACTTGAAATTCCAAATCCTTCCTTCGATTATCGGCATAGCTCTTCTGCCTACTTTGAGCTGCTTTGATGTGATTTTGGATTACTTTCACCTTTTCCACCGTTTCCTCCACCAGCTCTGGGCCTACAAGTTTTCTTTCACCAACGTCATCCCAACAGGTTGGTGTACGACATCTCTTTCCGTATAACGCTTCATATGGTGCCATCTGTATACTCGAATGGAAGCTATTGTTATAGGAAAATTCTACCAGTGGTAAATATTGATCCCACATACCCTGAAAGTCAAGTGAGCAAGATCTCAACATGTCTTCTAAGGTTTGAATAGTCCGTTCTGATTGTCCGTCTGTCTGAGGGTGGTAAGCAGTGCTCAAATGAAGTTCTGTATCCAGGGATTTCTGAAGACTTTTCCAGAATCATGAAGTAAAACGGGGATCATGATCAGAAACAATTGATAGGGGTACTCCATGAAGTCTCACAACTTCATTAATGTATAGTCTTGCTAGACGTTCCAGGGGTAGATCTTCTCTTATAGCAAGAAAATGTGCTGACTTGGTAAGACGATCAACAATAACCCATTTTGCATCGTTCCTTCTAGGAGTCTTCGGTAGCCCCATGACAAAGTCCATCGTAACATTGTCCCATTTCCACTCTGGTATGGGAAGAGGTTGCATGACTCCTCCAGGCTGTTGCCTTCCAGCTTTCACTTGTTGACAAACCATACATCTTGACACAAAATCAGCAATCTCCCTCTTCATGTTGTCCCACCAAAAATGTTCCTTCAAATCTCTATACATTTTGGTGCTCCCAGGGTGTATAGAGAAATTGGAACTATGAGCATCATCCAGCAATTCCCTTTTTAGATCAGGTATATTGGGAACACAAAGTCTCTTCCCGAATTTCAAAATTCCATCTTCATACACAAAGTCTCTCAATCTCCCATCATTCACAGCTTTAATCTTCTTTTGGAATTCGTCATCATCGGTCTGAGAACTCTTAATCCTTTCTAGTAAAGATGGTTTGGCAACCATTTGAAAAAGCATTGATGTTTCACCTTCCCTGGTTATTCCCATGTCCATTTTCACTAGATCCATGAAAATTGGATCCCTTTCAATTCTCATATTGTTCAAAACTCCATGGTCTTTTCTACTCAAAGCATCTGCCACCTTGTTTGCCTTCCCCGGGTGGTAGTGTATCGTACAATCATAATCCTTGAGTAATTCAAGCCATCTCCTTTGCCTCATGTTGAGTTCTTTTTGTGAGAAAATATACTTCAAACTCTTGTGATCAGTATAAATCTCACATTTTTCACCATAGAGGTAGTGCCTCCATATCTTCAAAGCAAAGATCACAGCTGCTAACTCAAGATCATGAGTAGGATAGTTTTGTTCATGAATTTTCAACTGTCGTGATGCATAGGCAATAACTCTATCATTCTGCATAAGGACACAGCCAAGTCCTTTCTTCGATGCATCACTATAAATAACGAACCCATCATTCCCCGATGGTAGAGTCAATATAGGAGCATTGACTAATCTTCTCTTCAGTTCTTCGAAACATTCTTCACACTCTTTTGTCCAAATAAATTTAACCCCTTTACGTGTGAGCTTCGTTAATGGGTTAGCCAATCGGGCAAAATTCTGGACGAAACGTCGATAATAACCTGCCAAACCAATAAAACTACGTACCTCAGTTATACTCGTAGGTGCTGGCCATTCTTGGATTGCCTTGGTCTTAGAAGGATCAACAGAGATTCCATCTTTAGAGACAATATGGCCAAGAAAAGAAATCTCCTGAAGCCAGAATTCACACTTGCTAAACTTCCCATATAATTCATGCCTCCTCAGAGTCTTCAAGATAATGCGCAAGTGATTTTCATGATCTTTGTAGGTTTTGGAGTATACCAAGATATCATCAATAAATACCACCACAAATTCATCGAGATACTCCTTGAAAACTCGATTCATTAGATCCATGAATACAGAGGGTGCATTAGTCAATCCAAATGGCATTACATTAAACTCGTAATGCCCGTACCTGGTTCGAAATGCTGTTTTCGGAATGTCTTCCTTCTTCACACACAACTGATGGTATCCAGATCGAAGGTCAATCTTTGAAAAGTATTGAGCTCCATGCAGTTGGTCAAATAGATCATCAATACGAGGTAGGGGATACTTGTTCTTTATCGTTATAGCATTGATCTCCCTGTAGTCGATACATAACCTCATAGATCCATCTTTCTTTTTAACAAAAAGAACAGGGGCTCCCCATGGAGAAACACTAGGGCGAATAAATCCATTATTACTCAATTCCTCTAGTTGTTTCTTTAGTTCGACTAACTCTACAGTGGCCATTCTATAAGGGGTCTTCGATATAGGCCTTGATCCAGGAATCAAATCAATGGAAAACTCAACTTCTCGTTCTGGAGGATGTCCAGGTAAATCTTCCGGAAATACATCTACAAATTCTTTCACAACAGGTACACCCTCTATTTGAACATTCCTTTCCTCACCGATAGTTACTTCATTCTCTTCCTCCCCAATAATTGAATTAAGTTGAGCTACTGGGGGTGGGTCTAAATAAGAATTAGGTGGTGACGATTCTGCTCTAAAAATAAGGTGCTCCTTATCATTATCCTCAAGAATCGTAACCTCTTTCTTCTTACAATAAATCTTCGCATCATAGTCCGAAAGCCAGTCCATACCGAGGATTATATCAAACTCAATCATAGGTATGACGATGAAATCAGCAGATAAAGAAAATTTATGTGCTCTAATGGGGACTGATTCACAAAACTTTGTTGCAACGATACTTCCCTTAGGAGTTTTAACTGACAACTCCCTTATTAAATCAAATTGGAAATATCTAATTTTCTTAGCAAACTAGGAAGATATGAAACAATGCGATGATCCAGAATCAAATAATGCATTTGCTAAACTTGAGGAAACCATTAAATTACCTGCCACCCCGTCTTTCGGAGCTTCTACCTCAGCAGTAGTGATAGCATAAGCCTGGCCTTGATCCCTTGGCCTTTTCTGAGGTAAGTTCTCCTGACGCTTAGGACATGCATTTGCATAATGCCCCATCTCCCTGCAATTGTAGCACTGAACGTTGGTAGCTTCCTTCTTCCCCTTGCAATCATGAGCTTGGTGGCCTTTTTCACCACACTTGTAACAGACTCCCATTCCCTTCAGGCAAGCACCGGGGTGTTTCTTCCCGCACTTACCACAAGATGGATATTCAACCTTTCCCTTCTTCCCCTTATTTCCATTCCCAGATTGATCAGCAGGTCTCTTCTTCTCTTGCTTTGCTTTAAAGTCATATGACTTAGAGAATTCCTTTTCGGTCTTGATAGCACATGAGACAATGTCTTCGTACGATGAAAAGGATTGTGAGACTAATGCTCGACGGAGAAATGGTTTTAACCCATCAAAGAAACGATCAATCTTACTTCTTGGGTTGCGAATATAATCACCAGCGTACCTCGCTAACCTTGTAAAGTTAGCCTCATACTTTGTGACATTCTCATCCTCCTTTTGTCTCAGACTCAGAAATTGTCTTTCCATATCTGCTCGATGGTCGCGAGGGAAGTATTTTTCTAAAAATAGATCTTTGAACTCCCTCCATTCCATATTTGATACTTCATCATCTTTCTTCGTATTTTGAATCAATGACCACCATTGATCAGCATCTCCAGTGAGGCGGTAAACTGCCATGATAACTTTTTCCCTTTCACTACTCCCCAAAGCCTGAAATATTTTCTCTAGGGAAAATATCCATTGCTCAGCTACTAAGGGATTTGTACTCCCATTGAACGTTGGTGGTTGTTGTCTCATGAATCGATCTAACATTGATCCTCCACGCTGCGGATCAGGGTGCTCCATACGGGTAAGGTTATTATTCATAACCTGAGTAAGTTGTCCCAGTACGGTGATTAGCTGATCAGCACCAGTTGTATCACCAGCCCCACTATAATTATCTTGAGCAGGAGGGCAATCCCTACATGGAGTGCGTGCATTGATACGGTTTCCATTTCTTCCACTAGGCGCCATTTCTAAACAATGGCATAAACTAGATCAGTTTATGAATCAAAATACATAATCCCATACTTATAAAACACTTAACATAAATTGAACTATTTATGGATATAATCCATAATCATAAAAATGTTTTCTTTGAGGAAGTATATACTCATAAACCCTTCATAATGATTTGTAAAGATAATGAGAGTTATCCTAAGCATATCCCCCGGGAGTGTCGTAACCAAGAGTGCAGCAAGGCCCGTTGTCGTGCACCAGTTCCCGTTCGAGTCTAGCTCAAAGCAGTGTTTTCGGGTTTTACCCCTAGGTACATCTGTGCCAGAGCCACCTCTACCTGCTCGTATCCAGACAGGGATGTATTGCTCGAAAAACTCACAAAGTCTCTACAATACCAAAATTCTAGGAAGTTCTTCTATACTAATCCTCAAAGTTCATCTTAGGTCTACGTGCTCTAATCAGAGTTTATCTAAATCTAGCTTCCAAGGTTTGTACTAAACTTCCTCTGATACCAACTGTAACGCCCCGACCCCAGCTACCCAGAGTCGGTGCATTACTTCGTAACATTGGCATGATCACAAGAAAGATCAAAACTCGAAAGATCGATTGGTTTAGTAGCCTTGGAAACACTAGATATATTCATAAAGTTTTACATTACATTTCAGAGTAAAAACAACTACTACAACAACATGGTCTTCATATTTCACACTCATATCCCCACATACTATCCCTGCATGTCATTCATAACTTACTTCTTCACATCCTGGGAAAAGAAAAACATAGAAAAGGGGTGAGCTCGGATGCTCAGTAAGGATAACATTATAGCAGAAGCTTTCATAAATAAGCATAAACACTTAAGGCAATTTATAACTAAAACAAAAGCCTTTTAAATACGAACTTTCAACATGGTATGGCATAAATAAAATGAAATAATGCCATTTACTTATTCACATGGATATTCTACTAAATGAATAATCACATGCAAAAATCAATAACCACTTTCATAATGTTGGAATGCATAATGCCAGACTATCATAACCACATAGCCAAGGCCTCGTGCCAAGACTACAAATAAGATTTTGTCAAGGCCTTGTGCCAAGACACTAGTTTGTCTCATGAGACCTACCGATGCATCGATGAGCTATAGCGGGCTCCACCCGTCACTTATTAAGTCCAATGCATTCCCATATGAAAAGGTTTAAACATAACATAAACATTCGTATTAAAACTAGCATACGAAATGTCAATACTTTCACAATAAACTATGAATGGTATAAAAATAGCACATCCACAGTCAAACATATCACAAAACCTTCAATACAATATAGAAGTTTTGTATCATAATAAATCAACTTCAAATAATCTTAAAATCCATCAAAGGATGTTGACATAGATGAAATCAAAATTCTTTTTAAAGAAATATCTCCTTTTATTTTGAAATCATTTAAGATCCATATAAAATAAAACATTTTCTTTGAAAATATTATTATAAGCTTGTAAGGAATGCTTTGAAGATTTTATAACGGCGTAAAATAACCGCACCCACCGTATAAGTTAAAAAAAACATTCTTACCTCAATTCTGTCGAAAAGGTTAAAAAGGACCTTGTTTTGAAAACGACGGAAAGATTCCTTTATAAACCTCTTATAAAAAGTCAAAAAAGGTATAAATGACTTTAACCCATATTCTTGTAAATAGTAAAAATGTTTTGAAATACATTTTTAAGAAACATGCATGTGGATGATAAAGAGATCCCAGTAGATTATTACATATAAACAACCTCGGATAATGAAGAGATTGTGAAATAACCCTTACCTTGTACTTTTCCTTGGTTGTAGTAGGTTAACCACCTGTATAATGGTAAAATAATTGTTATTAAATTATACAAGAATCATATACATTAATATGATATCATATATGATCTTTTAATATTGATTTGATAATAATATCTTAGTATTATCGTTGTTTCGGGTGTTAACTTACTTGTTTTCTTTCATATGTTTTGTTACGTAAGACATGTTTGTAAAGGATAGGTTGTATATTATTCATATCCAGAATGATATCAAGTCCTTAAACATCATTTTTAAATATAAAATGATAATTACGCTTTAATGGTTACGATGGAGAATGAATCTCATCGCGTTCGTGGAGACGGTAGTCCGTACGTACGCACGAGCGACAATATCATTCTTTTGATATTAAAATAATATATAAATGGATGGTATATCATATATACAGAATCATTAACATGTTATATTTATTATTTACATGAGTTACACATCATTATTATACCCATCCAAATAATATTATATTGAATAACAATTACACCACGACGTGGAGACGGTAAGCCGTACGTACGCACGTATGGTGACATGTTATCAAAGGGTGGATAGAATACTGAATATGATTGTACCATATTTATAATAACATCACAGTATATGTGAGATACTGGAGTTATTATTTCAGAATGGTAAGAACAAAGGAAGAAGAAGTGGAAGAAGAAATGAACTTAGAAAAGGGTGGTGAGATCATTACCTCTTCTTCGGGTTCTTCCTTTTGATTTGATCAAAAGGTCTCCTTAGGTTGGCTTTCTGATCAAACTAAGGCCTCTAGGTTGTATTGAGGGATGTTGGGAGAGTATTTGGGCAGAGTTTGGCCGAACCAAAAGGCTTTAGAGGTGTGAAGAAATGAGAAGGAGGAGTGCCCTTTTATAAGAGGGGTGAGGGGCACCTTTGGAAACGTTAGAAATATTAATTTATAATAAATTCATATTCGGTTTACAAAGGCTCCAAAGTTGACTATTCAAAGGATGAGGTGGGGATAGGTCGAAAACAACTCATCCAATAGAATTTAGACAGGTTTGGGTACTTAAATTAACCTTATCTTTAAGTATTAACTCTAAGTTAATTAGTTTCACTTTTACAATGTCTCTTTGTATTTTTATATTATATGGTTAATAGACTTACCATATACATACAAGCGACCCCCAAGTGGTCCATTAATGATTAACCTATCATAATATATGTCTCTTGGCCGAACCTTAGATTTTTAGGAATTTAATATCAATTAATAATATAATATTTGTTTTAAGAACTCTTTTATGTCAATTTTGACACTATTCAATAGTTTATTTTTGTGAAACTCATAACAGATTGATTACTTCGAACAAAGTCAATTAAATCAATCCTAATATATCATATTATCCTAGAAAATTAGTGTAATTCATTAAAAGTTTCATATTATATTTATTTGGGTATTTATAATATCAATTATTTTAATTTTTCACTATTATAGTAATTACTGCATCATCATTGTGTCATATATAAAATAAATTATTTAATGTCTAAAAATTATAAATAAAACATAATTATGTAGGAAATCATTTTATCTTTCTAATGAATATTTATAATCGAAAATCCAACATGTATAACCCTATGTAAAAATTGTTCTTCTAAAAGATGTAAGCTTATGCCATTTTTATTTTTATTTTAACTTTATTAATATAATGTGTCCCTACCACATACAAGTGGCTCCAAGGGGTCCCCAAATTGACCCAAGGATGCCCATGGTCGGGTATGTGTCCACCAATAAGTTTAGGACACGTTTTAGGGTAATTTTGTATTATTATAATATTATGTTTTAACCCTTATTTACCGGATTTACCCTTTAACCATGGTAAATAAAATATTTACCGCAGTAATTATTCAAAATGTCTAAAAATAAAAGTTACCTATTTACACAATTTGATCATCCTGATTCCAAATATGGAATCCATTTTTCTAAATTCAAAACACAGAAGTGGCAGAAATTAATTTAAAATTAATTCCCGCTGTCAAAACAAAAAGCGTGTTTTTAAGAGATAATAACTATCAAAAGATTGACACTTGTTTATGTTCGGTTTAATTGTAAAATTATGTCCAATGACAAACATTAAATTGAATGGTAAAAATATATTCTAAATATACTTTAAGACCACTCAAATTCATAATTTATCAATATTAATTATTTTGATTAAAAAAGTTGTTTTTAATTAAAATTTAGTAATTTTCACTATTCATCAAAATATAAAAGTTATCCGAAAAGTACCAAAATTTCACCCTAGGCTAATTTCGATATTCCGAATCCAAAAATGAAGTCCATTTTGAAATATAAAATATATATGATTTCAAAAAGTAGGTATTACTATTCACAACGGCTAGTTTAATTAGTTGTGGTGTGTGTTAGAACTCGAGGTTGCGTACAACACACGCTATCGCATTATTCGAAGGGAAACGTACCGTAGAAGCTTGGGGTGTTACATTCTCCCCTCCTTCAAATAATTGCGTCCTCGCAATTTCTAGGGTATTACTGCATAAAAATACTCGGGTGGTTCTTCATCATAAGTTCCTCGGGTTCCCACGTTGCATCTTCCATCTTATGATTCCTCCACAAAACTTTTACCAGACGCGTCGTCCGGTTTCTCAGCACTTGTTCTCTCGTATCAAGAATCTTGATGGGCTCTTCGCAATAAGACAGATCGGGTTCCAGTTCAAAATCTTCATAGGTGAGTACATGCGTTGGGTCAGCCATGTATTTCCTCAATAGAGATACGTGGAACACATCGTGAACTTTGGAGAGACTTGGCGGCATTGCCAATCGGTAAGATACAACCCCAATTCGTTCTAGAATTTCGAAAGGTCCGATGTACCTGGGACTCAATTTACCTTTCTTACCAAAACGTATGACTCCCTTCCACGGAGATACCTTCAGAAAAACATGATCACCGACTTGAAATTCCAAATCCTTCCTTCGATTATCGGCATAGCTCTTCTGCCTACTTTGAGCTGCTTTGATGTGATTTTGGATTACTTTCACCTTTTCCACCGTTTCCTCCACCAGCTCTGGGCCTACAAGTTTTCTTTCACCAACGTCATCCCAACAGGTTGGTGTACGACATCTCTTTCCGTATAACGCTTCATATGGTGCCATCTGTATACTCGAATGGAAGCTATTGTTATAGGAAAATTCTACCAGTGGTAAATATTGATCCCACATACCCTGAAAGTCAAGTGAGCAAGATCTCAACATGTCTTCTAAGGTTTGAATAGTCCGTTCTGATTGTCCGTCTGTCTGAGGGTGGTAAGCAGTGCTCAAATGAAGTTCTGTATCCAGGGATTTCTGAAGACTTTTCCAGAATCATGAAGTAAAACGGGGATCATGATCAGAAACAATTGATAGGGGTACTCCATGAAGTCTCACAACTTCATTAATGTATAGTCTTGCTAGACGTTCCAGGGGTAGATCTTCTCTTATAGCAAGAAAATGTGCTGACTTGGTAAGACGATCAACAATAACCCATATTGCATCGTTCCTTCTAGGAGTCTTCGGTAGCCCCATGACAAAGTCCATCGTAACATTGTCCCATTTCCACTCTGGTATGGGAAGAGGTTGCATGACTCCTCCAGGCTGTTGCCTTCCAGCTTTCACTTGTTGACAAACCATACATCTTGACACAAAATCAGCAATCTCCCTCTTCATGTTGTCCCACCAAAAATGTTCCTTCAAATCTCTATACATTTTGGTGCTCCCAGGGTGTATAGAGAAATTGGAACTATGAGCATCATCCAGCAATTCCCTTTTTAGATCAGGTATATTGGGAACACAAAGTCTCTTCCCGAATTTCAAAATTCCATCTTCATACACAAAGTCTCTCAATCTCCCATCATTCACAGCTTTAATCTTCTTTTGGAATTCGTCATCATCGGTCTGAGAACTCTTAATCCTTTCTAGTAAAGATGGTTTGGCAACCATTTGAAAAAGCATTGATGTTTCACCTTCCCTGGTTATTCCCATGTCCATTTTCACTAGATCCATGAAAATTGGATCCCTTTCAATTCTCATATTGTTCAAAACTCCATGGTCTTTTCTACTCAAAGCATCTGCCACCTTGTTTGCCTTCCCCGGGTGGTAGTGTATCGTACAATCATAATCCTTGAGTAATTCAAGCCATCTCCTTTGCCTCATGTTGAGTTCTTTTTGTGAGAAAATATACTTCAAACTCTTGTGATCAGTATAAATCTCACATTTTTCACCATAGAGGTAGTGCCTCCATATCTTCAAAGCAAAGATCACAGCTGCTAACTCAAGATCATGAGTAGGATAGTTTTGTTCATGAATTTTCAACTGTCGTGATGCATAGGCAATAACTCTATCATTCTGCATAAGGACACAGCCAAGTCCTTTCTTCGATGCATCACTATAAATAACGAACCCATCATTCCCCGATGGTAGAGTCAATATAGGAGCATTGACTAATCTTCTCTTCAGTTCTTCGAAACATTCTTCACACTCTTTTGTCCAAATAAATTTAACCCCTTTACGTGTGAGCTTCGTTAATGGGTTAGCCAATCGGGCAAAATTCTGGACGAAACGTCGATAATAACCTGCCAAACCAATAAAACTACGTACCTCAGTTATACTCGTAGGTGCTGGCCATTCTTGGATTGCCTTGGTCTTAGAAGGATCAACAGAGATTCCATCTTTAGAGACAATATGGCCAAGAAAAGAAATCTCCTGAAGCCAGAATTCACACTTGCTAAACTTCCCATATAATTCATGCCTCCTCAGAGTCTTCAAGATAATGCGCAAGTGATTTTCATGATCTTTGTAGGTTTTGGAGTATACCAAGATATCATCAATAAATACCACCACAAATTCATCGAGATACTCCTTGAAAACTCGATTCATTAGATCCATGAATACAGAGGGTGCATTAGTCAATCCAAATGGCATTACATTAAACTCGTAATGCCCGTACCTGGTTCGAAATGCTGTTTTCGGAATGTCTTCCTTCTTCACACACAACTGATGGTATCCAGATCGAAGGTCAATCTTTGAAAAGTATTGAGCTCCATGCAGTTGGTCAAATAGATCATCAATACGAGGTAGGGGATACTTGTTCTTTATCGTTATAGCATTGATCTCCCTGTAGTCGATACATAACCTCATAGATCCATCTTTCTTTTTAACAAAAAGAACAGGGGCTCCCCATGGAGAAACACTATGGCGAATAAATCCATTATTACTCAATTCCTCTAGTTGTTTCTTTAGTTCGACTAACTCTACAGTGGCCATTCTATAAGGGGTCTTCGATATAGGCCTTGATCCAGGAATCAAATCAATGGAAAAATCAACTTCTCGTTCTGGAGGATGTCCAGGTAAATCTTCCGGAAATACATCTACAAATTCTTTCACAACAGGTACACCCTCTATTTGAACATTCCTTTCCTCACCGATAGTTACTTCATTCTCTTCCTCCCCAATAATTGAATTAAGTTGAGCTACTGGGGGTGGGTCTAAATAAGAATTAGGTGGTGACGATTCTGCTCTAAAAATAAGGTGCTCCTTATCATTATCCTCAAGAATCGTAACCTCTTTCTTCTTACAATAAATCTTCGCATCATAGTCCGAAAGCCAGTCCATACCGAGGATTATATCAAACTCAATCATAGGTATGACGATGAAATCAGCAGATAAAGAAAATTTATGTGCTCTAATGGGGACTGATTCACAAAACTTTGTTGCAACGATACTTCCCTTAGGAGTTTTAACTGACAACTCCCTTATTAAATCAAATTGGAAATATCTAATTTTCTTAGCAAACTAGGAAGATATGAAACAATGCGATGATCCAGAATCAAATAATGCATTTGCTAAACTTGAGGAAACCATTAAATTACCTGCCACCCCGTCTTTCGGAGCTTCTACCTCAGCAGTAGTGATAGCATAAGCCTGGCCTTGATCCCTTGGCCTTTTCTGAGGTAAGTTCTCCTGACGCTTAGGACATGCATTTGCATAATGCCCCATCTCCCTGCAATTGTAGCACTGAACGTTGGTAGCTTCCTTCTTCCCCTTGCAATCATGAGCTTGGTGGCCTTTTTCACCACACTTGTAACAGACTCCCATTCCCTTCAGGCAAGCACCGGGGTGTTTCTTCCCGCACTTACCACAAGATGGATATTCAACCTTTCCCTTCTTCCCCTTATTTCCATTCCCAGATTGATCAGCAGGTCTCTTCTTCTCTTGCTTTGCTTTAAAGTCATAAGACTTAGAGAATTCCTTTTCGGTCTTGATAGCACATGAGACAATGTCTTCGTACGATGAAAAGGATTGTGAGACTAATGCTCGACGGAGAAATGGTTTTAACCCATCAAAGAAACGATCAATCTTACTTCTTGGGTTGCGAATATAATCACCAGCGTACCTCGCTAACCTTGTAAAGTTAGCCTCATACTTTGTGACATTCTCATCCTCCTTTTGTCTCAGACTCAGAAATTGTCTTTCCATATCTGCTCGATGGTCGCGAGGGAAGTATTTTTCTAAAAATAGATCTTTGAACTCCCTCCATTCCATATTTGATACTTCATCATCTTTCTTCGTATTTTGAATCAATGACCACCATTGATCAGCATCTCCAGTGAGGCGGTAAACTGCCATGATAACTTTTTCCCTTTCACTACTCCCCAAAGCCTGAAATATTTTCTCTAGGGAAAATATCCATTGCTCAGCTACTAAGGGATTTGTACTCCCATTGAACGTTGGTGGTTGTTGTCTCATGAATCGATCTAACATTGATCCTCCACGCTGCGGATCAGGGTGCTCCATACGGGTAAGGTTATTATTCATAACCTGAGTAAGTTGTCCCAGTACGGTGATTAGCTGATCAGCACCAGTTGTATCACCAGCCCCACTATAATTATCTTGAGCAGGAGGGCAATCCCTACATGGAGTGCGTGCATTGATACGGTTTCCATTTCTTCCACTAGGCGCCATTTCTAAACAATGGCATAAACTAGATCAGTTTATGAATCAAAATACATAATCCCATACTTATAAAACACTTAACATAAATTGAACTATTTATGGATATAATCCATAATCATAAAAATGTTTTCTTTGAGGAAGTATATACTCATAAACCCTTCATAATGATTTGTAAAGATAATGAGAGTTATCCTAAGCATATCCCCCGGGAGTGTCGTAACCAAGAGTGCAGCAAGGCCCGTTGTCGTGCACCAGTTCCCGTTCGAGTCTAGCTCAAAGCAGTGTTTTCGGGTTTTACCCCTAGGTACATCTGTGCCAGAGCCACCTCTACCTGCTCGTATCCAGACAGGGATGTATTGCTCGAAAAACTCACAAAGTCTCTACAATACCAAAATTCTAGGAAGTTCTTCTATACTAATCCTCAAAGTTCATCTTAGGTCTACGTGCTCTAATCAGAGTTTATCTAAATCTAGCTTCCAAGGTTTGTACTAAACTTCCTCTGATACCAACTGTAACGCCCCGACCCCAGCTACCCAGAGTCGGTGCATTACTTCGTAACATTGGCATGATCACAAGAAAGATCAAAACTCGAAAGATCGATTGGTTTAGTAGCCTTGGAAACACTAGATATATTCATAAAGTTTTACATTACATTTCAGAGTAAAAACAACTACTAAAACAACATGGTCTTCATATTTCACACTCATATCCCCACATACTATCCCTGCATGTCATTCATAACTTACTTCTTCACATCCTGGGAAAAGAAAAACATAGAAAAGGGGTGAGCTCGGATGCTCAGTAAGGATAACATTATAGCAGAAGCTTTCATAAATAAGCATAAACACTTAAGGCAATTTATAACTAAAACAAAAGCCTTTTAAATACGAACTTTCAACATGGTATGGCATAAATAAAATGAAATAATGCCATTTACTTATTCACATGGATATTCTACTAAATGAATAATCACATGCAAAAATCAATAACCACTTTCATAATGTTGGAATGCATAATGCCAGACTATCATAACCACATAGCCAAGGCCTCGTGCCAAGACTACAAATAAGATTTTGTCAAGGCCTTGTGCCAAGACACTAGTTTGTCTCATGAGACCTACCGATGCATCGATGGGCTATAGCGGGCTCCACCCGTCACTTATTAAGTCCAATGCATTCCCATATGAAAAGGTTTAAACATAACATAAACATTCGTATTAAAACTAGCATACGAAATGTCAATACTTTCACAATAAACTATGAATGGTATAAAAATAGCACATCCACAGTCAAACATATCACAAAACCTTCAATACAATATAGAAGTTTTGTATCATAATAAATCAACTTCAAATAATCTTAAAATCCATCAAAGGATGTTGACATAGATGAAATCAAAATTCTTTTTAAAGAAATATCTCCTTTTATTTTGAAATCATTTAAGATCCATATAAAATAAAACATTTTCTTTGAAAATATTATTATAAGCTTGTAAGGAAAGCTTTGAAGATTTTATAATGGCGTAAAATAACCGCACCCACCGTATAAGTTAAAAAAAACATTCTTACCTCAATTCTGTCGAAAAGGTTAAAAAGGACCTTGTTTTGAAAACGACGGAAAGATTCCTTTATAAACCACTTATAAAAAGTCAAAAAAGGTATAAATGACTTTAACCCATATTCTTGTAAATAGTAAAAATGTTTTGAAATACATTTTTAAGAAACATGGATGTGGATGATAAAGAGATCCCAGTAGATTATTACATATAAACAACCTCGGATAATGAAGAGATTGTGAAATAACCCTTACCTTGTACTTTTCCTTGGTTGTAGTAGGTTAACCTCCTGTATAATGGTAAAATAATTGTTATTAAATTATACAAGAATCATATACATTAATATGATATCATATATGATCTTTTAATATTGATTTGATAATAATATCTTAGTATTATCGTTGTTTCGGGTGTTAACTTACTTGTTTTCTTTCATATGTTTTGTTACGTAAGACATGTTTGTAAAGGATAGGTTGTATATTATTCATATCCAGAATGATATCAAGTCCTTAAACATCATTTTTAAATATAAAATGATAATTACGCTTTAATGGTTACGATGGAGAATGAATCTCATCGCGTTCGTGGAGACGGTAGTCCGTACGTACGCACGAGCGACAATATCATTCTTTTGATATTAAAATAATATATAAATGGATGGTATATCATATATACAGAATCATTAACATGTTATATTTATTATTTACATGAGTTACACATCATTATTATACCCATCCAAATAATATTATATTGAATAACAATTACACCACGACGTGGAGACGGTAAGCCGTACGTACGCACGTATGGTGACATGTTATCAAAGGGTGGATAGAATACTGAATATGATTGTACCATATTTATAATAACATCACAGTATATGTGAGATACTGGAGTTATTATTTCAGAATGGTAAGAACAAAGGAAGAAGAAGTGGAAGAAGAAATGAACTTAGAAAAGGGTGGTGAGATCATTACCTCTTCTTCGGGTTCTTCCTTTTGATTTGATCAAAAGGTCTCCTTAGGTTGGCTTTCTGATCAAACTAAGGCCTCTAGGTTGTATTGAGGGATGTTGGGAGAGTATTTGGGCAGAGTTTGCCCGAACCAAAAGGCTTTAGAGGTGTGAAGAAATGAGAAGGAGGAGTGCCCTTTTATAAGAGGGGTGAGGGGCACCTTTGGAAAAGTTAGAAATATTAATTTATAATAAATTCATATTCGGTTTACAAAGGCTCCAAAGTTGACTATTCAAAGGATGAGGTGGGGATAGGTCGAAAACAACTCATCCAATAGAATTTAGACAGGTTTGGGTACTTAAATTAACCTTATCTTTAAGTATTAACTCTAAGTTAATTAGTTTCACTTTTACAATGTCTCTTTGTATTTTTATATTATATGGTTAATAGACTTACCATATACATACAAGCGACCCCCAAGTGGTCCATTAATGATTAACCTATCATAATATAAGTCTCTTGGCCGAACCTTAGATTTTTAGGAATTTAATATCAATTAATAATATAATATTTGTTTTAAGAACTCTTTTATGTCAATTTTGACACTATTCAATAGTTTATTTTTGTGAAACTCATAACAGATTGATTACTTCGAACAAAGTCAATTAAATAAATCCTAATATATCATATTATCCTATAAAATTAGTGTAATTCATTAAAAGTTTCATATTATATTTATTTGGGTATTTATAATATCAATTATTTTAATTTTTCACTATTATAGTAATTACTGCATCATCATTGTGTCATATATAAAATAATTTATTTAATGTCTAAAAATTATAAATAAAACATAATTATGTAGGAAGTCATTTTAGCTTTCTAATGAATATTTATAATCGAAAATCCAACATGTATAACCCTATGTAAAAATTGTTCTTCTAAAAGATGTAAGCTTATGCCATTTTTATTTTTATTTTAACTTTATTAATATAATGTGTCCCTACCACATACAAGTGGCTCCAAGGGGTCCCCAAATTGACCCAAGGATGCCCATGGTCGGGTATGTGTCCACCAATAAGGTTAGGACATGTTTTAGGGTAATTTTGTATTATTATAATATTATGTTTTAACCCTTATTTACCGGATTTACCCTTTAACCATGGTAAATAAAATATTTACCGCAGTAATTATTCAAAATGTCTAAAAATAAAAGTTACCTATTTACACAATTTGAACATCCTGATTCCAAATATGGAATCCATTTTTCTAAATTCAAAACACAGAAGTGGCAGAAATTAATTTAAAATTAATTCCCGCTGTCAAAACAAAAAGCGTGTTTTTAAGAGATAATAACTATCAAAAGATTGACACTTGTTTATGTTCGGTTTAATTGTAAAATTATGTCCAATGACAAACATTAAATTGAATGGTAAAAATATATTCTAAATATACTTTAAGACCACTCAAATTCATAATTTATCAATATTAATTATTTTGATTAAAAAAGTTGTTTTTAATTAAAATTTAGTAATTTTCACTATTCATCAAAATATAAAAGTTATCCGAAAAGTACCAAAATTTCACCCTAGGCTAATTTCGATATTCCGAATCCAAAAATGAAGTCCATTTTGAAATATAAAATATATATGATTTCAAAAAGTAGGTATTACTATTCACAACGGCTAGTTTAATTAGTTGTGGTGTGTGTTAGAACTCGAGGTTGCGTACAACACACGCTATCGCATTATTCGAAGGGAAACGTACCGTAGAAGCTTGGGGTGTTACACCTATAAAGAAAGGCTAGTGGATAAAGGATCCATACAACCACAAGGAATTGACTATGATGAACCATTCTCACCAGTTTTTATGTTAAAATCCATAAGAATAACACATGACATAAAAGCTTACTTTGACTAAAATATTTTTCTAATGGATTTCAAAACAGAAATCCTTGACGGGAACCTTCTAGAAGATGTCTATTTATCACAAACATAAGTTATTGTGACACCGGGTGAATCTGAATGGGTTTCAAGTTGTAGAAATCCATTTATTTATTAAATCAAACATCCAAGTCTTGGAACATTTGATTAGATGAATCCATAAAAGAATTTGGTTTCATTAAGAATGACTTTAAACAACTTTTTTATAAATGGTTTAATGGGAATCCAGTTATTACACTAGTAATATATGTTCTAAAGATATCACATAATGGAAATGACGTAATTTTCATACAACCAGTTGAGGACTGGTTGAACATGTGTTTCTCCATGAAAGACTTAGGTGAATCAGCCTACATTCTAGGGATTAATATATTTCATGGTAGCTTTAGCAGGCTTCTTGGCCTATGCCATGGTACATACACTTACTAGATACAGTAGAGATTTTGTATGGAAGAATCCAATATTGGACTGGTTCCAGTATAATATGTCCTGCATATTTATAAGAAAATGTGTCCTTAGATGCAAAAAGAGAAACATAGGATGAGTAAGATCCCCTAAGATTTGGATATAGTATCCATCATTTATGCCATGTTATGTACCATGTTTGATGTTTCCTATGAACTAATCATGGTAAGAAGATATGAATCAGATCTAGGATAATTATATTAGTGTTCTGTTAACAATATCCATAAGTATAAGAGAATAACAAAGTATATATTCTTGATGTATGGAGGAGACGAGGATCATGTCATCAGAGTATATGTTGATGATGGGTTTTAGATACATCAAAATAATATGATGTTGAATTCTAGATATTTTTTGTTTCCTCAATATAGGAGCTGTGATCTAGAATATTTCAAAGCATCATGTTTGTCCCCAATTCTACAAAGGAGTCCAAATACAAAGCAGCTTCTGATGCAGCCAAGGAATCCGTTTTGATTCTAAACATTGTCCATGAAAATGATTTGTTTCCTAGTATTAGAGAACTTATCACATTGTATTATAATAGTACTACAACAGTGGATCTTGAAAAAAAAAATGTGACTTCAACGGATAGATCACATTCTCCAGAAAAATATCATCTTTGATGATTTCTTTCAAAGTGGTGATGTTGTAGTGATCAGAGTGTCTTCAGAAAATAATGTGGCGGACCCCATTATAAAATACCAATCTTAGATGAAGCCTGAGTATCATGGGAGTGTTCGTGGGATAATGGTTTTTAATATTTGCCTTTCTTCCATTTGGTAGAACATTGGAGTTAGTGGTGTAAAACCCAGTACTTTGTTCATTATTCATTAACAAATACATAATCACATCTTGATTTTTCTTCTGATAGAGAATGCTTGTGATAATTTCCTATCGATGTCTATTTCACTAAAGGGTCATAGTGGATCCTTTCTATAAGGAGTACCTGGAAGTGCCATAACACTATTCTTTAATATATCTTCTTTGTCCGGATGATGTTATTTGATGGACACAAATAAGACAAATCATTAGGGGCGAGGACACATATGTCATTATGGAACCTTCCCATTGTTGGTGACCTTGGTAATATCCAGGAGGAAATTATGAGAACGAGACCTTTTAGTAGGAAATTCACATTTCATAGTTTCATTGAATGTTCTTATCTGCAGACATTTTTATTTGTCCTTATACATTATGATTATTATTAATAGGTCTTACTACTAGTTCGCATAGATGTATTAACAAAAGTTGAGATGAAGCATCATTTTCATTGAGGTAGGATATGTCGGGTTCCTCATAAGTAATACTACATTAATAAATAATGAGAGATATGATTTGTCCCTTTTATGCCATAACAGAAGTGGATATATCAAGACCTTCGATGGAATTGATATAGCCTAAATAAATCATTGCCATGGTGAGGAATGGGCAGGCTCAATTCAGGGATGTCGAAAAAAAAAATCGAGCACATGTGTAGATAGAAATAGCATGAAACCTACTTGATTTGTGATATTGATACAAAGGAATTACTTTACATGGTATGTTTTTATGGGATGTTACACATCATTATGGTATTAACTTCATTCTCTATGGTTTCCATGGTGGGTTTCTAGATCCTAATCCTGGAATTTAGGTAGGCTTCACCTAATGCCACTGAGATAGAGGCTTAGAGGTTCACACACTATGTGTTTCCATGTATCTCTGTTAAATATTCATTTATGAAGTTAAATAAACATTATCCTCAATTGTGGTTTAATAATTATTCAAGGATTCTTGATCACATTTATTTAAACACTATTTATTTGAGAGAATATATTTTGGGAGAAATAATATATTTATTATCATGTAATGAAGTGTTATTTAAAAAAAATAGTCAATGTTCAATGTCTAATAAATATTGCGGAGGAATTTAAGAAAATAGAAAAACAAAAGAACACACCCTTTTCTTTTTCTAGGGATTTGAGAGAAATAATATTATATATTTAAATAAATAATATTATACTTAATTCAACTGGCACACATCAAGTGGTAATAATAGTCAACTGTATTTATTAGACATGGGTTATTTCTAAGAATTTAATAATTTAAATAAATAACTAGGGGTAATTTTTTTAATCTATGTATTATAAATCAAAATTATATTATTATCATGGATTCTAAGAATTATCTGTGGTTGTGAACAGTGGATTTGGAGAAATCTCTCATGTTATGAGAGAGATCCTCCTCTACCGGATCAAGAAGAGCACTTTGGAAGTGACTCTCAAGGTGATCAAAGGCAGACAACACATACTAATTCTATACTATGGTAGAACCTAGAGATCTATTCAGCATTGTATATAGATACATATAGTACATGTGGATCACCGCTAGAGGATGCTTGCACATGGATTCTATGATGCAATGATGGATCAAATCAGATCATGATCGGAAACCTCAATGAAGAGTTAATTCCATCATGGTATTTTTTGTATTTTAATTAAAAATATTTATAACCAACATATGTTGATCCTCTATATTTTTCAAGGAATCCAATCCTTTCATCCTTTCATATTTATATTATAAATATTCATCATTTTATTGTTACGAAGTATCTCGAATTGTGCGTTGTTAATGGAAAAAATCTTGTTGGGTTCACCCATCCACATGCTTCTTTTGTTCCTGGAACCAATAAGTGGGAACCTCATAGGTCACCCTATCTGCTAATAGTAATTTATATGATAAATTACCTATTAAGGAAGAGATATCTAATTGATGATAAATATTTAAAAAAGAAGATTCAAGGACTTTTCTATTTTCCAGAAATGGATATCTAAATCAATGTTCAATGTGGTTTTATGATTATCACATTGAGATATTATTTATAGAATTTATATTTTTATGGTTTTTATGTTAATTAATATGATGATATTAAAATGGAACATGAAGTGGTATCCTTAATTCAAACACTCATACATGTGTAGTATAATCATAAAATGAAAAGCCTCTCAACAAACAAGGGGGCATTTTCTCAATGTTGTTTTATTTTTTTAAAATGGTTAAAATGGTTGGGATTTGGGTCTAGTGACTTATTGAATAGTGTTTACTCATTATGGTTTGATGGGTTTTCTTTAATTATGGGCTATCCCATGTTATGTAGCACCCATAGAGTTTGATTCCTTGCAAAATAATATGATCATTATATCATTTAAGAGGAATGGTCCCTTCTATAAGTTTTATCTTTTAATTTAATAATTCTTTAGACACGTGGTAATGTATTTCATGGAATTTAATATGGGAATGTGCATAGATTGATAATTTGTTTCAATTGTTTAGAAATTCCATGGAAATGGTTGGTCACTTCATATGTTACATGACTGTTAATATTCATCAATGATAGATGACTTGATATGGATTTGTATATTTTGTTGTTGGTATGTGGAAATAATACACTGAGCTAAATATCTTCTGCAAACAAACAGATACACAAATACATAAGGCTAACATCTTATGGATATTATTTAGGATGTGACAGTTCCTTGTGAAATATCGGGGTACTATGAATTTTTATGTGTGGTACATGTCAAATGTTTAAATATGATAAAAACCAGATGAGTTTCATAGGATTTTTGAGACTTGTTCTATTGATTACACTCTCTAGGCATCATCACATTAGAGTTACATGTGTATTAAAGGAAAAATATTCATCCCAATTCTCAATATGACTCCCAAGAGGTTTGGGTGTATTGACATGCTCGTTGGTTCATTTTTTGTTTCCATGCCATATGTGTTAAATTTAAATTTAGCTTATTATGATATATCATACCGATAAATTTCTAGTTGATATCTTATATCAAATTATAGAACACTATTATGGTGCGGCATATCCCATTGGTTTGGTATGAGCATATCCATCTGAGTAGAAGGATCACAACCAAGGGGGTCCATTTAAAATGGTCATATTTCACAAATTGCAAATGATTCTGGTTAGTTTTGAATTGACCAAGTGATTTTTTGGAATCACAATCTTAAAATAGTTGGATGGGAAAAAACCATTAGAAATACCATTGTCTTTGATGACATCAGTGATTAATCATAATCGATCACCTAAGGCCCTTAGTGGTAAAGGTATATAATCAGTTTCTGATTGTGATTCTATAGGTGAATTTGAGCCTCTTGAAGTAAACCAATTGTGGTTCAACTATTATTTTTTTACTATTTTGGTTATGATTGACTGAAAACCATTAAAACCTGATTAATATATTATATTATGCGATGGTATTTTCCTATTTGTTTACATCATCCCTGATGCACTATGGGAGCATTATTTTTACACAATAGATATTTTTTAAAAGTGTTGGGTGGGTTTTGGTGCTCTTTATCAGTGTTTCATGTATACATTTGCTTCTTACAATGGCATGGTGGTTCTGAGTGATTATAGAATTCCAATGTAAGAATGACTACGATGAGTGTCTTTGGTAATTGTTAGTCTGAGTGGGCTAGATTTTCATTATTCTTATTCATTGTTTAAGGTTAGTTAGGAACCATTCATAAACATGTCACCAGTTTATGATGGGTTTGATCAAATGGGTTATCAATGTCTTTAAATGAATGTGTGCACAATAACCTACAATAATGTTGGCTGGGATTTCATAGTTTCATTTGGAATTGTCACTGTTATGGCCATGGTTGTAATTATGATTTCCTTACTAAATATATAATGTTGGGATCATTGTTAGAATGATTACAAGAATGCCTTGAAATGTTATTCAATTGTGGGAGGATTTTTTGCATGGATATTTTCCATTTCATAGGTTAAATAATAATATGTATAGAACCTATGGCCAAATTCATCATGATATGTCAACATTATTTTTTCAATAGTCGAAGGGGATCAAGTAATCATTGTTTCTATGTTTCAGTTCAAAATAGTGATTTGGCTCAGGTTTAAAATGTTTATGTGTCGTATTATTAAGTTCATCATCAATGTGTGTTTAGTGTTCAGAAATGAAACATTTCCATTTTAATGATAATTCATGACACTTATAGGTGGTGTGATGTTTTCGTTTTTCTTAATGGATTCATATGTATGAGATGTTGAATGGTGCAAAGAATATAAATAACCATGATTTTGACCAGGATGAAAATCTAAAGGGATTTGAAATTTTGGCATTTACAAGATAGTATATTTTTTAAAAAGAGTATTGGAGCTTATTTTGAAAATTATAACCCCTCGATTTAATGTTTTGGTCATGGGTAAGGGACTGCAATGTTCCACATGCGCCTTGATGAGTTTGGGAGCATCAGACTCTGAATACCCAAAATGGGATAGGTTTGAACATGGTGCACAATTTGTATAAAACTATGTGATACTCATTAGTTAATTGTGTGTCCATATGTAGGTGGGGAAATGGTGGTGCACATTGGATAATCGTGTTTCTCCAAACTGTGCTGCTATCCCACATGAGTGGTGCCACTTTTTTAGTACTCTCAATCTATTCTACACATGGTTGGTGTACGGTTTTCAAAGCCATGTGGTAGACCTCTCCAGGGTTCTCCTAGTGCCTAGAAGAGGTATCACAATTAGTGAATAGTCTTCCAAACCATGAGACCCAAACTACATATTGTTTTTAAAGAAATTGTATTAATTAGAGGAAAAATAAAATATTAATTAATTTAATTTATAGAAAAAGGAAATTAAAAATGAATAAATTATTTAATAATAATTATTTTATTTTTAGGATGATGATGATGATTATTATTATTATTATTATTAACTTCTGATTCATGAAAACATAATGTGTGCTCCCCCTTACCCCCTTCGTATGATTCCACCCTCACCATCCCCCCGACACGTGTCACGCCTCCCTAAGTTTCCTACATTGTTTATTATTTTAACCATATTTCTTTATGGGTTGTATTCTATTTGTTATGGTATGATATATGGTTCATTATTATTCTCTTTTCCAATGGTTTTTCTCTCTCCAGTTACCCTATTTTCAATAAAACCAACCCCTAGGTTGATTATTGACCAGATATATGGTTTTCATTTGATGTTTCGGCACAAACTGCATATCCCAGGACTCCATCAAGTATGTTTCAGTGTTATCTATTGATGGTGATAGAGTATGGATCATTTTAGTTGTATGGAATCATTTATGGTATGTTTTACATCTATATCATTATCTAGGAAAATTATATTTGGGGATTGAAGATGCTTTGAGAACCTGGCATTGTCTATTGTGAGTTTTGGTCATCCTCGGGGTGGGTTCAAGTCACTAGAGTTAATGGTAACTTATTGTGTATGAATAGGTTAGAATATATATATATATATGTTCCCCTAATCTATTTAAATTCACCCATGGTATAGAATATATATATGAGTGTAGGTGTGATTTTTTATATATATGAAAAATCCAAACAGTTGCTAGAGGAAACATGTGACTATATATAAGAATATATGTAAGGATCCCCTTGTACATATTCCTAGCCTTTAGAATATTTAAATAGATGCTATGTTTCCATATATATATCGATGGTGAATAATCACTGAGGTGGGAGGCAACATCTTCGAGTGGTCGCCACTGAAAATGTCTGCTTCCAAATTATTCAGCATGGATTGATCTTATCATGAGGTATGACTGCTTTCCTTTCCCTTTAAATTTATAAATGAATTAGTTGTTCACATTACACACATTATTTCCATTTGATTAGTGTAAAATTATGATTATATAATGAATTGTTTAATTTTCTAAATTCAATTTTTTAAGGGAACATTTTTTTATTTTATAATTAAAACCATTGATTAATGTCTGTTGTTTTTTAAATAAAATGTTTGGATTTTTATATTGAATAATTATTAGCCTTAATTAATTGTCCCATCTTTTAGGCGTTGTTGTCATAGTCTAGCATATCACATGTTGAGACCTGACCGTCATTGAAGTTATAAACTGATTTACCAATTTCCACTATAAATGATTGTAAAACTAATGAAAACAATATTGTATATGCTTGACCACTCCAATCTAATTGATTAATGTTCCGAACCTCATATAATAGTCTTATAATGCTTTGTATAAGGGATTAACAATGTAGTGAATTTCCCTTATGACCATGAAACCTTATATGTACCTTATTGAATCTTCAAATCCTATTTACATGGGTTGATAAATTAAATGGAATTTCATTAATTAGATGGTTTATTCCAAATTAAATTTATTTAAATTAAAGAATAGAATATTATAATGAAATGGAAGTCCGTTGATTATAATGGGTGATATAAATACAAATAATGAGATTTATTAGTTCATGGATTTCATTACAAATATTTTGATGCCTTTATATGGATTGATAATTTCATGGCTTAAGAGGTATTACCTCATGCCCGTAAACTCTAAATATGTCCCTTTATAGAGGATTTTATGTGATATTAAGGGCTCAATTAAGTATGGTGATACCATGTTGACTGACATCGGGTGTTGATAATGGCATTAGACAATAGTGCTGCTGTATGGGCAATGCGATTTTGAGTTCCAAATTCCATGTCATTGTGTTTCCATGGTGTACACCCTCCCCATACAAAGTGAATTGTATTTCATCACCCACTTTACAGAGATGTAGAAATTTTACCATGACGTTTGAGCTTTTTGGCTCACTAGACACCTAGTAGATATTTGTGCATTACACCTTGGTCCAACGAACAATATTATTCTATGTATATGTCTATTTAGCATTAGAATGATCTTGGATCATAAAAGAGGATAAAATATAGAAATATTCTATATATATAATATATAAATATATAATATATATCTTGGTCAGACACTTATTCTAGCCACAATCTGAAGTAGGAATTGCAATTAGGTGTCCCTTAGGATCCTTGATGGTGGTTGTAAAATTATTTAGTTCTATTTATTAATTCTATATTGAGTCACATTTCATAATATATTTTACATAAAATGGATTGGGATAGGCACCATGGGTGCTGGCCTACATAGATTTAATCACACACCCTCCTTAGGTACCATGGGTATGTGAGTATACCTTCTTGATTGTAAATAATAGACCATTCCATGTGCTATTTTTCTTGAACCTGGGTGTTTGGAACAAAGGACTGAGCTGGAGTTCGGGATGCTCATGGATTACTCCCTTAGGAAATGTCATTCCTATTTTTATTAATTTATATATTGAAATATATCTTGTGGAATGTTTTATTTCTATTATTTTAATTATGTATCATCATCATAACATTTATGATTTATATAAACTATAGTTGTCCAAAAAATATTCATTTATTTTGTTATTATATAGTTGTTCCTTGTTTATCTTCTAATTCCATTATGGTATGTTGTTTCATATTTTTTTATACTGATGAGAAGATATTTTATGAGGGAATAGTCTCCCAATAATAACCTCTCAATACACTCACATAATTTTTGTATCCTCAAGAACATAGAAAGACACCCATGATGCCATGTGACACACTAGATCAGCTACTGACATCGTGGCCAATCTAGCAGGGACGTTACATACTTAGGCTAAATCCCAAACTCATTATAACATTGATTCGTAGTCAGAAAATGGTCTCAATAATAATACCAATGACTGGTGGCTAACAAGATAGATAGAAATGTCAGTTTTTATCCCTTGTTCCCAATATTCTCATTGTGAAATGGTAAAAAAAATTTCAATAAAAAGTCAATTTATATTTTTACAAAAGAAACAATTCAAATAAAAAATAATTTAATTATGTCACTCCAAGTATCATGTCAATAGTATAAATGATAAAATAAACAATATATGTAAAAACAATACCAGGTCTATTGTTAGGAAACCAAATAATAATAATGTGATAAGTTGTTAATGTATTTTCAAAAGGAAATAATATAACACCCGATATATAAAAATTAAAGATATAGATATAATTATTGTAAAATATATTTTCCATGTTTTAGATTCTTATTATATCCCATTTTGATTCATTTTTTGATTTTCTGTGTTCTGAGTAGTTCAAGGATGGAGATAATTTATATTAGAAAATGACATTATTTTATTGGATGTGTTTTCATTTTAATTAATAGTGTTTTGTTATAATTTTATATGGACTTGTAGGATTTAAATTTGGACTATGTTATGATGGAGGTGATTCAATGTTTTTCCATGAAATAATGTAATTGATCTATTTACAAAGAATAATCTTGATCTGAATGTATTGACAGTGTAAAATGTTCACTAATCAAAAGCCATGAAATAGTTGATGACATCAAAAATATAAAAGTTATGAATAGTGTCAAAATTTTAAAATGTTCAGCATTTGGGTAATTGACCCATGGTGACACATTAATTTGATCCATGAACCTCTTAGGATATGCATTTCATGAATCTAGGTTCCAAATCATAAATTCACAGAGTGCATCTTTTTTTACAATGATGCCTAATAATTTATATTTTTTATGAAACTACATATATTGATCCCTACGGTAGATCCAAGTGATTTTAAGGATATTTATTCCCTTATTTACATCTTGGATTTTATTTTAAGCTTCTGTGAGTTCCCTTACTATGGTTTTACCCTCATATCATCGTTCCATATGTCATTGTAATTTTATGTTCTACTTATAGATGAAAACACAGTTTGATATTGATTATTTCTAATCATGGTTTTCCTCATTGTTTTCCTTTATACTTTTTATATATTTGCTTTTTTAATATGGGAGTTCATTTGATCAATGATTAAAGGTATGTGTTTTATATTATTTATCCCTGAAATTGAATCATTATATATCACAGATGAATTAAAATGATTTTATAAATGACTTAAAAACATATATTTTGGATTATTGATGTATTATTTTTGAAAATTCCTAATGATTATGAAAAAAGTCATATTACGAAGGAAATTAAATAGAAGGGAATATTTGAGAAAAATTATAGATCGATTTGAAATTTCATTTAATCCATAAA
The DNA here is from genome assembly GCA_963277665.1 of Viscum album. NCBI lineage: Eukaryota > Viridiplantae > Streptophyta > Magnoliopsida > Santalales > Viscaceae > Viscum > Viscum album. The sequence continues at coordinate 1,204,091,855 of OY728127.1, read as the reverse complement.
TTGATTAAAATTAATGATGATTTGAAAACAAATGAACGGATGAAAATATATATTTTGGTATTGAAATGATGAAGCCATATCAAAAAATCCTTGTGGGGAATTTAATTTTGTACTGTTTTAACATGACTGATTTTACCATTATTGATTAGCTTATTGACAAGAGAACAAGTGGGCCAAGGTAGTTATTTGGTAATTTGGATAATAATGAAATAATCTGACACCCTATGATTGTATTGATTATGAAAAGTCTAATATAAACATAGAATGACACGATTTAATCACTATAGGGTATTTTAATCTTGATGGCATTATTCATGGGTGGTGTGTGAACTTTGATTTGATATCATTGATTGGGTTTTGTGAGGATCTTATTACCAGAATTTAACATAGCATAGGAATTAATAAATGGTGTTGTAGTATACTTTATTTATTGATTACATTCCATTGATTTATGAAATTATTTTATTCTTGTGGAATTCATTATAAAAGGTTTTTACATAAAATTTTAATTTAATAAAATTTTAATATATCATATTTTTTTTTAAAGAATGTTTTTTTGAAATTATTTAAATGTCATTCAGTGAGTTTTTTTAAATTCGTATCATATTTCGTACAATTTTAATAGAATTGATTATGAAACACTTGGTGAGACCCTACTAGTTTGTATATCATACACTACCATTTCATTTTAGAATGTGTCTATTATCTTATTCCAATTGTAATCGATTAAGAAGATCCACATTGAGGTGGTGGAAGTTCATGTGCTCATGACCTATAGAGAAGGGGGTGACTAGTGGGGATTTGATCTACTGGTTTTTTTCGTTTACCATTGAGCTTTAGCTTTGCAGAAATGGTATATTTGGATGATATATCCCATGGGTATTATTTTAACTATTTTTTCAAGAAACTTTCTCCCCTTGGGCTATTATGTTCAAATATATTTATTGCTTATCATACTCTAATTTTATTGGAAGAAAATCAGTCTCTCTTTATTGAGGTATAATGCATGGTGCTAGATTTCAACCCATTGGGAAAGAGAATTCCTTTAAGAACTACTTCCCTGTCATCTTAGGTATCATCATTCAATGTTTTTTTTTCTTTTTTTCAAAAAGTTGTATCATAGTTGAAATTTTTGTATATTTCCTTTAAGTCAGTTTTTAGTGGGTTTTTAGGGAATAGAATATGTATGATTTATAAGATTTAAGAGGTAGTTGTGAGTATGTTTTTGGACATATCTCATTGTAACTGACCTTCATTTTCCATGGGTACATTAGAAAGGTGTCTGGAGGAATTTTCAGAACTCTTATTTAGAATTTTCCGTAGTTTAGATCAATGAATATTCAGAATGAAATCACAAAATTTGATGGTTGGAATGGATATTCATGTGATTACTATTGAAGATGAGGATATGTGTAACCTTACTGATACATATAGTACCATATATTGATGTCTTGTAGAATCATTCCTCTAATAGGATGATCATATATGAAATATGAGGATGTTTCTGATGACTATAGTAGGTGAATCCCCTAGTAGACTTGTATCTTCATTGGATTATGGTTCAGGTTGTCTGATCACTGGTACATGAACTAACAACTATTCCTATTATGTCATAGTTGTGGAACCTAAATGGTATGATTAAAGATATCCAGATAAAGTGGTTATTAGTCCCAATTCACAATCATTAGAAACCTTAAATTATCATCATGAAGTAGAATATTGATTGAAAAGGATCATACTTATTTTTGTGATCTTGGAAATTCAAAATTTGAAAATGAAAATGTATGTTACATTAAATTGTGAATATCATAGTACTATTTAGTAGGACTACATGGTAACTGTCATGATGTATGACGGTTTTGAGTGGAAATAAATTAGTGTTCATTACACCAATCTACTCTATACAGATTTGATGATCCTTTCTTGATCCAAAGATTTATCAATCTCCTGTTGGATTGAGACATAGTATGTGAACCATTTTTCTATGATTGTTTACTTCTCTCCTTATATTTTTTTAAATTAGAATCATGAGGCCCAAAGGATTGATATTATTATGAAACATTCTTAAAATAAAATTATATTACATATTTCTAGTTGAATATTCATTCCATTATAGAAACGATAGATAATTGGCCATAATAGGATTGATTCATTAGAATCTTTGAACACAATTATTTATTTTTGAGAAATATCTAAATTGAATCCCACAATTATCTTCACATTTAATACACATTATAGACATGCCCTACATAAACACAATCATCATAACCTGTGAAATGGAATCCTAAGGATGGAAAATCCTATATGCATAGTAATAGTAAAAATAAGAGATACCTAAGCATGGAATATGTAACAGCCCGAGATTTTATGAAAAATATTCTTTTTTATTTTACTAATGTCTTGTGTTATACGCTACACCAAAAGGAGCTTGCACAACACGCATCCTTGACTTGCCTTGCATTACACGCAATCGCAACCTTCCTCGATAGCGTGTGTGGTACGTAATCCTGAGTTTCACGAAACAATGATATGCTATTAAAATATTATTAAAACTAGCCGTTATGAATAGTAATAACCACTTTTTAAATTTTAGAAATTTTAACTCTCAAAATGGACTTCATTTTTGGATTCGGAGTATCGAATTTAGCCTAAGGTCAAATTTTGGTACTTTTCGGATAACTTTCATATTCTGATGAATAGTGAAAATTACTAAATTATAATTAAAAACAACTTTTTTTTAATCGAAATAATTAATAGTGATAAATCATTAATTTGAGTGGTTTTAAATTATATTTAGAATATATTTTTACAATTTAATACAATGTTGGTCATTGGATGTAATTTCACATTTAAACTAGACATAAACAAGTGTCAATCTTTTGATAGATTTTGTTTCTTAAAAACACGCTATTTGTTTTAACAGCGGGATTTATTTATAAAATTAATTAATCCAACTTATATGTTGGGAATTTTGTAAAATAGAAATCATTTTTGAATTTGGAATATCAATTATAGCTTAGGGTGAAATTTTGGCATTTTTCTGAAAAACTTCAATTTTTGATGAATAGTGAAACCACTAAGTGGTAGGTTAAAAACTGAATTTTGCATAAAACTTAATTTTACCGCTTCTGTGAATGAAATTTCGAAAATCCGAGAGACACGGTTAATATCAAGGACTAAAATGTGGTTCAATGAGATAAAAATAATTTTTGGTAAATAGTAACTTTTTACCTTTTTTTACCGCGGTTAATAGTAAATAGGGTAACTAAGGGTAAATATGATATTAATAATACCCTAACACATGTCCTAATTCTATTGGACAAGTGTAATTCGACCAAAAACAAACTTAGGAATAAAATATGACCATTTAGGCCCACTTGGATTAGATTAGGACATTTATTATTAATTTATTTAAAGAAGGGTTAAAATAGTTAAAATCAATGTTTAATAAGTAAATCATTTTTAATATGGGGTTATACATAAGATAAATTCGATTGTAAATATTCATTAGAAAGATAAAACGATTTACTACATGATGGTATTTTATTTGTAATTTTTAGACATCAAATAAATTAATTTATTTATGACACAAAGATGATGCAGTAATTATCTTGTTAATGAAATATTGACATAATTGATGTTATAAACACCAAAATAAATGTAATTTGAGACTTTTTATGAATTAAACTAATTTTCTAGGTTACTATGATATATTAGTGTTGATTTAACCAACTTGGTTAGAACATATAATTTTGTTATGACTTTCACAAAAATCATGTATCAAATAGTGTCAAAATTGACACAAAATAGTTTTTAAATCAAATATTATATTATTAATTGTTATTTTATTCCTAAAAATCTAAGGTTCCCCCAAATGACTTAGATAAGGATATATGTATTAATAATATACAATTTGGGGTTCGTTTGGCATGTTATAGTAAGTTTATTAACCATATAGTGAAAGAAAACAAAAAGACACGGTAAAAGTTAAATTATTTAACTTAGAGTTAAATCTAATTGATAAGGTTAAAATAATACCCTAAACTTGTCTAAATCCTATTGGTTGATAGGATTTCGACCCATACCCACTTTAGCTTCGAAATAAGACCCTTTGGAACCATTATAAACCGATTTTGACTTTAATATAAAATAATATTTTGAGATATTCCTAAGGTGCCCCTCTCCTCCCTTATAAAAGGACACCTTCTCCCCTTCCTCCTCACACCAATTTGAGCACTCAAGCACGGCCAAACCCTGCCAAAATCTCTTCTCCACTTCCCTAGAAACATCCTAGAGGTTCTGGTCTTCCTCAAAGACCAATTTTAGTGCCCTAAGAGGAGGTCTCAAAGAGGCGCTTCAAAGAAGAGGTAATTACCGTTACCAATTCTTTCATCTTTATTTCTTCTTCCACTTCTTCTTCTTAGGTTGTTTCATTATGAAGTAATAACATCAGTATCACTCATATACTGATATGTTATTATAAGTATGAAACAACCCTATTTCACCATCTATCCATCCTACGGAAAAAGAAATCACCGCGCGTGCGTACGTACGGAATACCGTCTCCACGCCGTGGTGTAATCTATTTTCCACCACCACCTTACATGGATGGGTATAAGGGTGTAAAGAATAACTATACATAGTTATTACAACATCATATTGATTCTGATATATTGTATAATCCACTCCAATTCTGTTCAATATTTATGGAAATGATATCATCGCTCGTGCGTACGTACGGACTACCGTCTCCACGACGCGATGAGATTCATTCCTCATGTAAACCATTAAAGAATGATTATAAAGTATATATAAGAAATAATAATGAAATATATGACATTATAAATCTACTGGATTTATGTATATATATATGTATGTCATCTACTTACTTCCATTTCAAGACAATAAGGAAAGTAAAACAGCGTTCATGCGTACGTACGGACTACCGTCTCCATGAACGGTGTTTTTCGTTTTATTAATCTATCTATTATATATATATATATACTGAATATATATGATATATAAATCATATTTTATATTCTGGAAGTAAGTAAATCATGATATAAGTAATAGTGATGTCAAGAAAAACAAGTCAAAACACCTAAGATAAATGAAACGATTTTACCCAAAACGCTTCTTTAACATGGAATTTACAAAAGAACGGGTAATATAATGTCATAAGTGAACCATATATGATATCATAACAATGAATATGATTCTGGAATAAGTCAATAACATTATTTAAACCATTATACAGGAGCTTCGGACAAGAACAAAGCAAATCGGACCGAAGGTAAGGGAAATATCACAATCTCATTTTTATCCGAGATTGTTTATACTTTGGTATTTACTGGGGTGTATTTTATCATCCACATCCATGTTTCTTCAATATGTAATATTATTTCCATCCACCTAAAATTGTTTAAATCCAATTTTACCCTTCCGTGAGTTTTTAGTAAACGATATGAAAGGAATCTTTTGTCGTTTTTTTTATACGATGTACTTTTTGACTTTTCCGACAAAAGTACGAAGAATGTTTTTTTTAACTTATACGGCACGAACGGATTTATACTGTTTTATAAAGCCTTATTTTCATGAAGCTTCCTCTAAAAGATTTCATGACTATTTTCAATAAAATCTATTTCTTTTAAAATTGCATGATGTTTTGTGAAAAGAAATTGATTTTGAAGAAAAAAGGATATTTTCCTCAAGAATTCAATTCAAGTGTTTTATCAAAATTATTTTTCATCAAAGATAATAAAGGGTTCTGTTTCTATCCATATTTTTACATTTATTTGACTATGTTGTGATGGAATTATGTTTATGAATTCCTTTATCTTATATGAATGGTTTTATGATGTCATGTTGTTTAAGAATCCCATTTTTATTACATGGGTTATGCAATGATGTAGGATTTATGATTTGGTGGCACACATAAGAAAGGATTCATTAAGAGATGGGTGGGACCTATATCTCCCTCCAATGCATTGGGTAAAGATTTTATATCTCATGAGATAGACATGGCTGGAATGGTAGGTTATACCGGTTCATTGAAACAGGACTGAAACGAGGATTACTCGATTCAGAAAGGGACTTTGTCCACTAAGATAGTCTTGGCAATGAGTCTTGACTAACAAGAAATGATTCTCTATGATTATGTGTGTATGCCAAAAAGTTCCATGTTTTATGTTATGATTATTGTGATTACATTTCACTGCCATGATTTATCCCATGTTATGAAATTATGCTCTCTTTTGCAGGTTATGATTTTCAAAATGTTATGTTCTTATGAATATGATGTGATTGATATTTCTTTTGTTTACCCTTACTGAGCATTTGAGCTCACCCTTTTATGTTTTCTTTTCCCCAGGACATAAAGAAAGGTTTTAGGTAAAAAAAGTAAGATCTTTATGGGAGATGATGAAGATCTTTCCCCACGATTAGAAGATTTTATTCCGAGTTTCCAAAGACACTAAACTATTACGATCCTTGTGTGTGTGTTTTTGTTTTGTACTAAGTATTCCGCAAAAGTAATGTAAAGTCCATGTACGTCAGGCTTCGGGTCTCTACAGTTGGTATCAGAGGAAAGGTTTAGTCAACCTTTGGAAACTAGGATGCGAAAACGTTAGTGAGATCCCTAGAGATATTTCTAAGGTATGTCTAGGGATGTCCCTAAGGATAAGTATACGTATAGGATATAGTCCTAGAACTACGGTAACGATCTTAGAATTTATCCTAAGATGTTAGATATTGAGGGTGCTCCCCCTTTACTATGTTGTCTTCCCTAGCATGACTTTTGATTCTCACAAAATTATTTTTGTGTTTTAGTTAATGGAGGGAACCAAAAGGAATTCAGTTAACATTGAATCCAATGGACAAATTGGTGACTATGAGCAACAAAATTGTGTAATGCCTAGAGAGAAAGATGTTGTGATTATGCCGAATCAATCATCGCGATATATGATTAACAAGGTGAAATTTAGTGGTATGCCTAATTCTTCAAAGAAGAGGAAGATAGACTATTATGCATGTTCGCATGTTGAGGAGCATAAAGAAAGGAAGATTGAGATTTCTAAAGAAGGGAAGATGAACCTTGAGGAATACCTCAAATGGAGGGACCGATGTTATCTGTGTGGAGAAAAGGGTCATAGAGTGACAGACTGTTATGGAGTTCAATGTCTTATTTGTGGAGAACATGGGCATTACCCAACTCAATGCCCTGACCTGAAAAGTTACTTCTAAATCAAGGAAGGACTTATTCCAGGATAATCATTGATGTGGATGGACTGAAGTGTTTATGTATTGGTATTCAAGAATAATGTTGTTGAGGTACTTTTATGGTGTATTGGAATATTTATGTATTGCTCTAATGTGGTATTCGAAGTGATTGAGGTATTTTTGGAAAAAAGATGATATGCGCATAATGAAGGGAAAATAAGAAAATGAAATATTTGACAGTATTCATGAGCTCATGATTGATATAAGGACTAAGTGATATCATGGTTTGAGAATATAGAATTTTGAGGATTTTGGTATGTGGAAAGTGTTAACTTTTAACTGCATTCATGTTTTCACTAAGGATCAATGGGTATTGAAGAGAATACATGATTAAGGCCTTTGAATGTTTGGAATATGACCAACAAGACATATCTTATGATATATAGGGATCAAAGATGGTATTAAATCTCTGGTAATCGTTTTCACTATATTATGACAATGGACTGCAGTATTATGGATAAGTTTAAAGATTGGAATAGATTATGTTGGACAAAAGTTAGGATAGAAGATTTTCGATATTATTGATGGGATGTTATAGTAACGTAGTTTTAGAAAAAGGGACAACCTGCAGGACGGGCGACAGCCCATCGCTTCGGACAAGGCTGTAGGAATCGAACCCACAACCGAAGTGCGACTGGCCTTTATCGCCTACCACTGGCCTACAGGAAGTCCCTGTTTAGTAGAAACTAGTTTTATTATATTAAACAGTATGATATATGAAGTATAAGTCCATTTTAGAAACCATATGTGATTAATCTCACTATAGATCGACTTATGTATATAATTTTTCTAACCTTTTGTTTGAAACAGATGGAATGAACCGTCATTCTATCACATGATCTGCTAACACTTCACGAATAACAAATTCAACATCATTTATTTAAGAGATGAAGTTGAAATTGTTAAAGGCACGAACAACAGTGAGATTGTACCAAAATAAAGTAAGTATTTATTCTAATTCAAATTCATTAAGTTTAGGGAAATGACCTTGAAAACCAAAAATGTTGTCCTAGTTCTCTTATACCTGATGAATCAGATGGTACCTTAGATCGTCACAAATTTATGGATTTGTGATTACTGGCTTTTCCATAGCCATGTTCTCTACCACTCTCCATCAGAACATGATGGTTAGATTTCTCTTCCATATCCATATTTTCACCTATGTGGAAACCCAGTGATTAGTTTATTTGGGTAATCGTTACATTTCATACTTTAGTTTTTAAAGCCAAGTTTTGGTATTCCATTTTACGATGTGGGTTTCTATTAAAGAAACTTTCGAATAGTAAACCATTTATAACCCCGACGAATTTCGAGGGCGAAATTCATTTTAAGGGGGGTAGAATGTAACAGCCCGAGATTTTATGAAAAATATTCTTTTTTATTTTACTAATGTCTTGTGTTATACGCTACACCAAAAGGAGCTTGCACAACACGCATCCTTGACTTGCCTTGCATTACACACAATCGCAACCTTCCTCGATAGCGTGTGTGGTACGTAATCCTGAGTTTCACGAAACAATGATATGCTATTAAAATATTATTAAAACTAGCCGTTATGAATAGTAATAACCACTTTTTAAATTTTAGAAATTTTAACTCTCAAAATGGACTTCATTTTTGGATTCGGAGTATCGAATTTAGCCTAAGGTCAAATTTTGGTACTTTTCGGATAACTTTCATATTCTGATGAATAGTGAAAATTACTAAATTATAATTAAAAACAACTTTTTTTTAATCGAAATAATTAATAGTGATAAATCATTAATTTGAGTGGTTTTAAAGTATATTTAGAATATATTTTTACAATTTAATACAATGTTGGTCATTGGATGTAATTTCACATTTAAACTAGACATAAACAAGTGTCAATCTTTTGATAGATTTTGTTTCTTAAAAACATGCTATTTGTTTTAACAGCGGGATTTATTTATAAAATTAATTAATGCAACTTATATGTTGGGAATTTTGTAAAATAGAAATCATTTTTGAATTCGGAATATCAATTATAGCTTAGGGTGAAATTTTGGCATTTTTCTGAAAAACTTCAATTTTTGATGAATAGTGAAACCACTAAGTGGTAGGTTAAAAACTGAATTTTGCATAAAACTTAATTTTACCACTTCTGTGAATGGAATTTCGAAAATCCGAGAGACACGGTTAATATCAAGGACTAAAATGTGGTTCAATGAGATGAAAATAATTTTTTGGTAAATAGTAACTTTTTAACTTTTTTTACCGCGGTTAATAGTAAATAGGGTAACTAAGGGTAAATATGATATTAATATTACCCTAACACATGTCCTAATTCTATTGGACAAGTGTAATTCGACCAAAAACAAACTTAGGAATAAAATATGACCATTTAGGCCCACTTGGATTAGATTAGGACATTTATTATTAATTTATTTAAAGAAGGGTTAAAATAGTTAAAATCAAAGTTTAATAAGTAAATCATTTTTAATATGGGGTTATACATAAGATAAATTCGATTGTAAATATTCATTAGAAAGATAAAACGATTTACTACATGATGGTATTTTATTTGTAATTTTTAGACGTCAAATAAATTAATTTATTTATGACACAATGATGATGCAGTAATTATCTTGTTAATGAAATATTGACATAATTGATGTTATAAACACCAAAATAAATGTAATTTTAGACTTTTTATGAATTAAACTAATTTTATAGGTTACTATTATATATTAGTGTTGATTTAACCAACTTGGTTAGAACATATAATTTTGTTATGACTTTCACAAAAATCATGTATCAAATAGTGTCAAAATTGACACAAAATAGTTTTTAAATCAAATATTATATTATTAATTGTTATTTTATTCCTAAAAATGTAAGGTTCCGCAAAATGACTTAGATAAGGATATATGTATTAATAATATACAATTTGGGGTTCGTTTGGCATGTTATAGTAAGTTTATTAACCATATAGTGAAAGAAAACAAAAAGACACGGTAAAAGTTAAATTATTTAACTTAGAGTTAAATCTAATTGATAATGTTAAAATAATACCCTAAACTTGTCTAAATCCTATTGGTTGATAGGATTTCGACCCATACCCACTTTAGCTTCGAAATAAGACCCTTTGGAACCATTATAAACCGATTTTGACTTTAATATAAAATAATATTTTGAGATATTCCTAAGGTGCCCCTCTCCTCCCTTATAAAAGGACACCTTCTCCCCCTCCTCCTCACACCAATTTGAGCACTCAAGCTCGGCCAACCCCTGACAAAATCTCTTCTCCACTTCCCTAGAAACATCCTAGAGGTTCTGGTCTTCCTCAAAGACCAATTTTAGTGCCCTAAGAGGAGGTCTCAAAGAGGCGCTACAAAGAAGAGGTAATTACCGTTACAAATTCTTTCATCTTTATTTCTTCTTCCACTTCTTCTTCTTAGGTTGTTTCATTATGAAGTAATAACATCAGTATCACTCATATAATGATATGTTATTATATGTATGAAACAACCCTATTTCACCATCTATCCATCCTACGGAAAAAGAAATCACCGCGCATGCGTACGTACGGAATACCGTCTCCACGCCGTGGTGTAATCTATTTTCCACCACCACCTTACATGGATGGGTATAATGGTGTAAAGAATAACTATACATAGTTATTACAACATCATATTGATTCTGATATATTGTATAATCCACTCCAATTCAGTTCAATATTTATGGAAATGATATCATCGCTCGTGCGTACGTACGGACTACCGTCTCCACAACGCGATGAGATTCATTCTCCATGTAAACCATTAAAGAATGATTATAAAGTATATATAAGAAATAATAATGAAATATATGACATTATAAAGCTACTGTATTTATGTATATATATATGTATGTCATCTACTTACTTCCATTTCAAGACAATAAGGAAAGTAAAACAGCGTTCGTGCGTATGTACGGACTACCGTCTCCATGAACGGTGTTTTTCGTTTTATTAATCTATCTATTATATATATATATATATACTGAATATATATGATATATAAATCATATTTTATATTCTGGAAGTAAGTAAATCATGATATAAGTAATAGTGATGTCAAGAACAACAAGTCAAAACACCTAAGATAAATGAAACGATTTTACCCAAAACGCTTCTTTAACATGGAATTTACAAAAGAACGGGTAATATAATGTCATAAGTGAACCATATATGATATCATAACAATGAATATGATTCTGGAATAAGTCAATAACATCCACATCCATGTTTCTTCAATATGTAATATTATTTCCATCCACCTACAATTGTTTAAATCCAATTTTACCCTTCGGTGAGTTTTTAGTAAAAGATATGAAATGAATCTTTTGTCGTTTTTTTATACGAGGTACTTTTTGACTTTTCCGACAAAAGTACGAAGAATGTTTTTTTAAACTTATACGGCACGAACGGATTTATACTGTTTTATAAAGCCTTATTTTCATGAAGCTTCCTCTAAAAGATTTCATGACTATTTTCAATAAAATCTATTTCTTTTAAAATTGCATGATGTTTTGTGAGAAGAAATTGATTTTGAAGAAAAAAGGATATTTTCCTCAAGAATTCAATTCAAGTGTTTTATCAAAATTATTTTTCATCAAAGATAATAAAGGGTTCTGTTTCTATCCATATTTTTACATTGATTTGACTATGTTGTGATGGAATTATGTTTATGAATTCCTTTATCTTATATGAATGGTTTTATGATGTCATGTTGTTTAAGAATCCCATTTTTATTACATGGGTTATGCAATGATGTATGATTTATGATTTGGTGGCACACATAAGAAAGGATTCATTAAGAGATGGGTGGGACCTATATCTCCCTCCAATGCATTGGGTAAAGATTTTATATCTCATGAGATAGACATGGCTGGAATGGTAGGTTATACCGGTTCAGTGAAACAGGACTGAAACGAGGATTACTCGATTCAGAAAGGGACATTGTCCACTAAGATAGTCTTGGCAATGAGTCTTGACTAACAAGAAATGATTCTCTATGATTATGTGTGTATGCCACAAAGTTCCATGTTTTATGTTATGATTATTGTGATTACATTTCACTACCATGATTTATCCCATGTTATGAAATTATGCTCTCTTTTGCAGGTTATGATTTTCAAAATGTTATGTTCTTATGAATATGATGTGATTGATATTTCTTTTGTTTACCCTTACTGAGCATTTGAGCTCACCCTTTTATGTTTTCTTTTCCCCAGGACATAAATAAAGGTTTTAGGTAAAAAAAAGGAAGATCTTTATGGGAGATGTTGAAGATCTTTCCCCACGATTAGAAGATTTTATTCCGAGTTTACAAAGACACTAAACTATTACGATCCTTGTGTGTGTGTTTTTGTTTTGTACTAAGTATTCCGCAAAAGTAATGTAAAGTCCATATACGTCAGGCTTCGGGTCTCTACAGAATAAACATAAAGGCATGATAATATTCACATAAAATTTAATAACCATTCCCTTCATATCATAAATCCTAGTCAAAACTCATGGAAGAAATTATTAGAAGTTAATAAGACATGAATTATAATATAATCAATGATCATAATCTACAATATCATAAAATATGTATCAGACATGAAAATATGGAAAACACATAAACATATTAAATGATTTCTATATTAGTAAAGGTTCGCATATGATGCTATCTTAGTGGAATGGTTTCACTCCCCAAATAATATTAGTGGTCACAGTTTAATCCACATACCAACCAAGTACAAAACGACCTATTCTAAATTGGGTTCACTTCCCATTTAATCCATGTATATGTCATGAGATATAAATTTTTACCTAAGGCATCAGAGTGATTTATAAGTCCCAAATGTCAAAAAATGTAATCATATGTTTGTGTTACATAAGATCAAGAACATTAACCATACCATATCTCATGAAATTTAATGGGTATCATAAATATTTCAATATATCAAAATCTATATTAAAGGAACATGTATCATTTTTATTTAATCATAGAATAACTAGTTAATAGAAGTAGGAATCATAAGAATTTTATCCAGCTATAAACCATTCAATAGAAATAGTTTTTAGAAACAACATGTCAACAAAAAACCATTAAAAGAAAGATTTAGAATGGTTTCTTGATTAATATACCCATTAATGCACAAATTATATCAATTTATATCATCTTTTATGGAGAATGAACTTGAAAAATCACTTGGAATGTTTATTAAGGTATATAATGAATATATTAAAATTTAATTTTTAAACGTAAAACATTTTAAAAATTATTATCCATGAAAAAAATAGAAAACATATAAATTATTCTCTATAAACTATTTAAAACACATTAATAACAACAAAAAATATTAAAATCCTTTTATTTTAAGATAACATTTGAAACTTTTATTGGAATAATTGTAATTTAATCTAAACCATTTTTTGAGGAAAATATACATTCAGGTTTTAAAAATAATTTTCAAAATGTAATTTTTTTTGAAAACCAATACAATTTGATATAACTATGAAAAATAATAAATTATTCATTGAAAACCATTAAATACATTTTTAAACCTAAAACATTTTCAATATTGATTTTGTTGAAAATTAATTTAAAAAAATTGAATAATATTTATGGAAAGTTTTTATTTTGAAAATAACTGTTGAAATATAAAATTTAATACATAAACAATTTATTGTCTATTATGTTAGATAATTCCATTCATGTTGTATAAAAAAAAAGAACGATTCATTCACATTGTAAGCAGAAGTCAAAAGAGCATTTATTAGAAAATCACATGATCATTCTTATTAAATCAAATTTTCTAATACTAAACCCATGGATAAAAAGTTATTTTAAAAATCATAGAATAAAAAATTATTATTATTTAATATTTTTATAAAAGATGGTTTTGAGAGGAATTTGTTTTCCTATCGAAGAGGGAAAATGATGAATTTTCATAATTATATTTTCTTAATTACCAAATGTACTAAAGAGTGGAAAATGGTAAAATGAAATAATGATTTCATGAATAACAAGTGGATAAGAAAAACCATGACAATTATTGATATATGTATCATAATATTTCATCAATTTGATGCATAATCAGAAACAACCTCAATTAACGATGAGATTGTAGCAATACACTCATGCAACTTAGGTAACATTTAATCACAAAACCCATGAAATAATATCATTTCTTGAATATTAAAATATATTTATAATAATGATATTCTTGAAATAAATTTTCTAAGTGTTATTATATAGACCTTGATAAATAATATAGGCATATATCATAACCTCAATCACAAATAAAGAAAAACTCAGACAAAATTTCAATATCGATTTGGTATTTTTTGAACCGTAAATCCAATTAATGTTAGATCCCAAAATTGATATGTAAATACATATAAATATTAGTATATTAATCATTATATAAAATCATGGGTGATATATACACCACATATAATAAATAGGTGCTTAATGTAGCCCGTGTCTCTTAAAAGTAAAAAAGTGCGATGAGAATCTGTTACCATATATCTAGACATCCATCATACTTGTTCAGTCCATGTGTATCATAAATATAATTTAATATTAAATAAATAATAGAACCATATTTATATATATAATAACATATATGACGTTATTATGGATTTATATTTCCAGTTTATTGAAAATCACATGTTAATATTATGTTTAAGGTAAGAAACACTTTATTTTTCATATATGTTTTGATCTGTTATTTATGCTCCAATAAAATTGATCACGACTTATAAATTTACATAATTTATACCATGATATAAATATAGTATATTTTCATTATATGTGTTTTTATATTATCACATATAATTTACTGATATGAAACAATATACACACTTCATCGAGTTGGTATGTCATTTCTATGTATGATCACTATTTATGTTTTCTTATTACATTGAAATAATTTTTGTGAATGTGATATATATATATATATATATATATTATCATTAAAGATGAAATATTATATCCTATATATCAAATAATATTTTTAATCCCACCCATAAAACATTCTATCAAATTCTTGAATGAATCGCATTGCTTTGTGAGGTGGTAGTCAGCATTACACATGAACGACATTGTCAAATTTAAAAAAATGGAAAGAATGAATGTATGGGTTATATAATAATTAAATAATAAAAAATAGAATTAATATAATATTTATTATAAATTAATAGTGTTTTGATCATTATTAATAACCTTGAATGACGTTTATGAAGGAATTAATGAAATCTGTTTGAGAGGTGGAAATCCGAAATACCCATGAATGATGATTTCATGATCCCATTTATGGTTGTCTGTGTGGTTGTAGGTCATAATAAAATCACAAAAATCCCCATATACATGTGATACTAAAATTATTCAATATTAAAAACATAACAATAATTGATGGAGGTGGAGAAGGAATTAAATTAAAAACACTTTTAGAATATCATTACTACCTCTTCATGAATCCTCTATAGGTTAATACTGAAACCATGAAGAGATATATTTATAAGAAATATATGTTTTATGTGATTATGGGATTTAATTTGGGATTTGATTTGGGAATATATTGATTTGGCCAATGTCTTCAGTGGTGTGAGGAACTCGTGGGAGTGACTACCTTTTTACAGTTGTGGATGAGTAGCATTCTTGGAAATAATGAAAAGTATTCACTATTAGTCGTTAAGGCTACCAAAAGTTTATAAGAAATAGATAATTAATGGTTTTTATGGATGATAGAATCTATCCAAACCACCACAAAACATTTAGAAACATGTTTAAAAAACTGAATTCTTTAACTCTTAATTTTCATTATTTTATCATGTTTTATAAAAAATGATAACTAGTTTTCTATCCTATGTATTTCAACTATATAGAATAAATTATAGTGATCCATATTAGATTATCTATATATACCAATTATTTAAATGTTATATAATTTATAAATTAAAAAAATATAATGTGTTTTGTAAATTAATATTAACAGAATCCTAGGAATGCGTTGAAACACTGATTTTACTTTAATCATTGTAACCATGTTCTTTCTATTTAATAGTCAATATAAAAATCATAATACAAAAATTTATCCATTAATGTACCCTAATTTATATTTTTTAACATTGAAAAATCCCTTGAATGAATATATGATTTTAATTATTTTTAAATTAATTAATAAAATATCATTTATTAGAAAATGACATTAATATTAATTTGACATTAATGTTAATATGATTTTACTCATTTAATTTAAATATAAAAAGTAAACCCAATAATAGGAAAAGTTTACATTCTGTAAAATATTTTCTAAAATGATATATTCTTCATAATAAACGAACATAATAAATAGGTCAATTTACAACACATTTTTTGTTTTTAGTATCATTAAATATTTTCAACTAAGAACTATATAATTCCAACATTGGGTATTCTTATGAATATAATGTAATCTCATAATATATTATTTTTTTTAATTAATTATCACTATAAAAAAACAATTACTCTATCAACATAATATTTATTACAAAACTTATGTAATTTATCCAAATTGTAAAGCTTTATTGAAATTAAAAGGAAGAAATGTTCAATTTTTTAATTATTCATTATTTAATATTAAATATGTGTAACATTCCTTCAGATTTGGCCCAATAATCATTACATTATATCCATATTTAATTAATGTATAAATATTTCAATAAAAAGGTCTTTGGAGAAGTGCTGAAACATTCTAACACCATGCATTCAATAATAAACATCTATATTAACTTGTATTTTCATTAATAAATGTAAATAAATGTTAACTATTTTAAATAATAATCAAGATAAATAGTTAAAATTGGATTATTATAAATTATAAATTATATAATCAAACAATGGAAATAATAATATCAAATTCAACTTATAGATAATGAATAATTTAATTTAATAATAATCACACAAACATTTCCTGAAAACACATTTTTAATGTGAATATTATCAAACGTATAAAATTTTGTATAATAAATTTCAATTTTAATTTAATTTCATTGAAAAAAATTGTATAAAATGGGATGTAATTGAACTAATTATATTTAAAATAAAATTTGAAAATTTATTTTTTTATATAAATAATTATAAAAAAATGTAGTTTTTAGTTAAAACACAATATTTTCCCTATTAATTAAAAACTAAACATCTTTGAAAAATAATAAAATTATACCCTAGTTAATATTGATATTTTTATTATAATATGAATATTAATTTTTATAAATTAATTCATTAAATGTTTTAAAAATTAATTTTAAATTATATTCAGCAAGAATAAATTACTATTATTTGAGAAATGATATTGTTTTTCAGAAATAATTTCATTTTCTTTTAAAAGATTTTAATTATATTTATAATAAACATAGTACTAATAAAAAAATTTAAAAATATTTTCATAATTTTTTAATGTTATTATTTACCTCGATTCCATGGATAGGTGATAATTTTTATATTTAAATAATAATATTAATAGTATATTGTAGTTCAAAAAAACATTGTC
This sequence comes from Viscum album, assembly GCA_963277665.1. Classification (NCBI taxonomy): domain Eukaryota; kingdom Viridiplantae; phylum Streptophyta; class Magnoliopsida; order Santalales; family Viscaceae; genus Viscum; species Viscum album. The sequence continues at coordinate 1,204,074,050 of OY728127.1, read as the reverse complement.
TTTCATGTAACGCATGTTGTTAAAGGATTTCAGTACTATCTCTAAAGCAAGAAAATCATATTTTTATGTGTACCACAAGATAATATTAGTATTCCATGTTGTGAAATTTTAACTTGTTTCTATGTATTAATAAATCCTAACACGATGTAGCTTGGAATGGAAGCCATCAATGAAGATTAATTTATATGAATAAAATCCCCTAAAAACTCATAATGATACATAATAATCACCTTAAAAATAACATCCCCCTAGAAATTTATTTGGGCCATCAATGGTTTAGTAAATAGAAGCCCCATTCATAGAAACAAAAATCATAAAATGGATAAAAACATCCTTTAAAAAGGGTTGGTTGTTAACTTATCAGTTTCCCCATGTAACTCATTACTATTTTTTCATATAGGATAACAAATGTGGTAAATGATTTTTTTGAAATTGAATAAATTTAAAAAAAAACTATATATATAGTTATAAAGATCACCATTCTGAAAATATTAGGTGATCAAAAAAAGGTTTGTGTTCATAATACAATAGATTATTTTGGTGTGAAAACAATTATTGATTCCATAAATAATTGATGATAACATGTTCGTATATTATTCCAAGATTCTTTTCCAAATTGTTTCAAATTTTCACTAGACGGTATACTTACATGATTTCAGAATAATTTAATCATTTTTTTCCTTTATCACTTATCAATTCATTTATTTCATCATGAAATTAATGTGAAATTTTTATGCATAAATAATCAACATATCAGAATATCACCAAATTTCATTTGATATATCCAAAGCTCAAAGTTAACACTCTTTATAAAATATAGATAAATCTGAAATATGGTGGAGTCATACATTAATATTTAAAACCACATACAAAAATTATCTTAATAAATTCCATAATTGTGTAACCTTATGACCCTTTAAAAAGATTGGTGTCATAAATTTTGAAATAATGTTACTAAATTCCCAAAATCAACTTATCATTAAACCCCCTCAATTCCATAAATTGTCTATTGTTTCACATAGGTTAATCATGTTAATAAATACTCATGTATTATCATGATACATGGTAAAAAACTAAATTGAAATAATCTAAATCAATACTATACATTCTTCTTCATTACTTGAGTGAAACCATATATTATTGAATATATTACATAAATCCAATAATGTTTTAAATTCCAAAAAATAAAAAAAATCACTTTTTCTAGAAATAAATAAATTTTTAAAAGGAAATCATTACAATCCAATTTTCATATTCCCATATAATATATGATTTTTGAAAAAAATTATCTCTATACCTATATTGTATTAATGTTTATATTCTATTATTAAAAATATCATCATTCCATTTCATCGGTTTTCCAGTCCAGCAGAACCATTACAAATATTTATCTAAATCATTAATTAAAAACTCATACTGAACAAAAAATATTTATTTCAAATATAAAATAACATTATTATTCAATCTAAATACAAAAAAACGTCATTATTCCACATTATCCATAATCTACTAAAAATTAATCCTCATCTTGTTAAATAATACCTCTTTAATTTCTAATTTCATCTATAGTCTCATCATTATTAGTTTTAGAAAGATTAATCCTACCACATTTCTGACTTTCTTAACAAAATTCACCTAATTTAATTAGTTTTCATGAAACCCATACATTCAATATTTAAATTATTTGGAGGGCATTGATATATTATGGATTTCAATATTAATATGAATTATGTTTATTGTACTTTTCATTCTCACTTTCTAGTTACATATCTTGTGTCCTTAATTTATATAGTTTAAACACATACTTAATATTATTAGTCATTCGAATAGTTTTTTTCAACTACATTAATCACAATAAATGTAATGAATTCTCCTTCCACCAATACCTCTATTACCCAAAATCCTAGAGAACATATACGTTCTATTATTTGGTGATAATGATCCTTGGTTAATGTTTACATTGTTAATAATGTTCTATGAAACCGGATTAGGCATACTCAAAAAATATTTTACACTCGTAAATATCTCATTAAAATCTCATACAAAAATATCCATCACATCTAATGTTATCCCAGTTTCTTCCTATTCCCATCCCTAGCTAAAACCAACAATCATATTGTGGGTGATAGTAATCATATTGGGAAACCAAATAATCATGAAAAATAACTTATTGGATGAATAAATAATGACACGTTCATTAATTTATGACACTATATGGTCATACATGTTTATCCATATTCATATGACACTTATATTCTTAATGTTGGTTTTTATATATTTTTTGAATTTCTAATGTATAACCCCCAAGTGTGTCAAACCCAGTGCGCAACAAGGCCTATTTTCATTCACCATTTCCTCATCGAGTCTAACTCAATACTATATTTATGGGGGTTGTGACCCATTTTTTAATATATTCCAAATCTATATATACTTTATGTATACATAAATGGATGTATTTCTAGTGAACAAATCTCACAATCCATAACAAAAAAATCCAATTCATTTATATATTTTTTGAATAATTATTATACTTATCATTTGATTCATTTAAATAAACTATTTCAAAATATCTATAGGGATCTCAATAATCATTTATCATCAATGTTTTAAAAAATTGGAAAAAATCATTTTATACCTTTTATAGAATACTAGGATTATCTTTAACTTCCCGAACCAGAGGCCACTAAACCGGTGCTCTGAGACGATTCACCACAAGGCCTCTGTCGCGCCTCCATGTATGCCATAGTCTACCTACTGGTTGCGAGGGTCTAGGGTGTGATAGTGGGGAGACTATTCCCTAGTACTAAAGTAAAAAAATAACGTAAATAACTATGTTTCATACATAGTGGAAAGTAAAAATATTGCAGAAGCAATAAACAATAGAAATAGAACTAGTTGTAATAGTAAAATGTTGTAAAAGCCCGAATATCTATGAAATACAACACAACACTGGTCACCCACTAGTCCAACAATACAGTTAGAAGTACAAAAGAAGATCAAAGTAAAAAATAGGGCTCTTCTACTAACTCTGAGCCAATCCACATACAAGATCTATAGACATTGTCGTACTGTAGCAATACAATCAGTAGAACCACATGAGCATCTCCACTCGATCATGCAATAGTCGACCATAGCCCTATCCAGCATGCAAGTAGTGCTCAAACCAAAAAGTAGATATAAGTTCTACACGTACACCAAGGTGCATGTGCATGGGTGGGAAATAATCATAGTTGGTCACCCCAACAAGAAAACTATTACTCTACTGCAAAAAATTGTATGCAGTAAAAATGTGCTCAGCCTAGCTGGAACATAACAAAAGGAAGTAAACCAAAACGTGAAACAATGGTCAAACTCAGGGTATGTAATACCTATCAACTGGGAAAGTTCAACCATGGATGCCCATATCTATATACATACACATGTATAGTCCCATACTTATACTCATATAAAAAAATATGAATATTCATGATTAGATTAATGAAATAATTAGAAACCACACCAACAGTCAATCCTTTGGACCATAAGCATGATATCATGGACATCCTATGAAAGGGCATTGAGTTGGACATCGTTCCACTCATGCTATCTATCAACAAGTAGATCTATGGTTCTGTAATCCCATCAACATTTACCTGCTTCAGCCAATGCCAGAAATATATCGTTGAGAAGATAATAAAAATAAAGTAAACCTCTAGGAATTCTCTCACTATCCAACCCCTTTGATCAACAATCTATCAATCAAATACACACGACTACCTTGGAAGCTCTCACAGTCTGAACCCCAAGGGTATAACACATCATCATATAAATTATGAATGTCTTCTGAGTATCTCTCACAGTAAATACCCCTTGGTTCCAACATAGTATACGAGCATCGGGACAGTTCTCAAAGTCTGAACCCCTTTGGTCTCATGTATACAAAGACTCTCTGAGAAAGCAGTCACAATCAATTCCCCTTATAGTGAAAAGTGATAAACAAATCTCTAAGGAAGCACTCACATTAAATTCCCCTTGTAGTCAAAAGTGATTAAATACTCTCTGAGAATGCTCAAACAGTCATTTACCCATATAGTAAAAAAATTTCATAGACCCTCTGAGGAATCTCACACGGTAAATTCCCCTTATAGTCTTTTACTCAAGGTTCTCATGGCTCTGTGTAATTCAAACCAGCATAGCAATGCAATGCGGCCAATGTAAAACTCAAGAACTACATGGCTAAATAGTATACATCATATCATGCGTGTCAGATAAACCACTCCATCCTAACAATACTAGGCATGTAAAACAAGTAGCATAACCAGAAAAACTAGACAAAATAGTAAATATCAAGAAACATGGGGAAACAATCCATAGTAAGGTAAAAACCCCTTATTTACAATCAAGCCAACCTACTCAGAAACACAAGGATTAATAGGCATCAGAACAAACAAGAATGATGCCTTGCGTCAGGCTCAATAGCCACCACCCATGAAGCACCCATGGTAACCGCTACTCCATCAGCAAATCAAGTCAGATATAAAAAAATATGTGAGGCTGGCCCGAAATCCCAACCAAATAATACATTGATAGCCCCAATGGATTTCCAGTTTTTTCCGGGTTCTAGGTGACACCAAAACACCATATCTACCTAAAACTAACGTAGCAAATGAGGGTCGGTAAAACAACCCACACCCACTGGGTCCCTCAAGTCAAAAACTATGGATGCATGACCCTTGGAATCCTCTAGGTAAACACGAGTGATGGAATCCTACACGGGATCCTTAGCAATTTGTAAGGGTTGCGACCAACACGAGATCCTGAAATGAAGGATAACATAGGAATTCCATAACATGGTACCTCTCAAATGAAAATCGTGAGAGTGATCCTATAAGGGACTTCTTAGGCCATCACACAAGTAAATTCATCAGTCAGGGGATCCATGTATGTAACTAGTATCTCGACCTCATAGGCCAGAAGGGCATATCTCACAAGAAGAACATGATCAAAATCACATGTCATAGTAGATAACTCACAAATCATGTCATATTATAGGTCTCATCTATGTTGGTCAGAACACCCAACCTATCATCCACGTAAAGTCTCACTATCAGGTGATAAAAGAAATCAATAACTGGAGGAAGAACAACACCATTTATATAGAAAACACCAAAAATTCATCAATAGGACCTCTAATTGTAAAAAGGATTGTTTTTCATTGGGATCTATGAGGAAAAAATGCTCAGGATGGACTACTCACATTCCCAATTCTGACTTCAAGAAAATAAGATATCCCAAAACTACTAAACTGAAGATGTACATGGCTAGAACACACGGCCATGACCCTGTAGTCAGCCTGTGTAATAGTACAGGGCATGAACATTACTGTACACCACTGGTACTATTCACAAAAAGTCACTCTGTGTTTTTTTTCACCCGAACACATGCCCATATGCCACTACATGGCGTATAATTATAGTAAACGTCGTGTACTCCGTAAAAATAACTATTTTGTGTCTTATGTCACACGGACAGTCACACAAACATCAACTACTCGACATGTACTCAAAGAACATGGTGTTTACTTTAGAAATCATTTTCTTCCCTGAACAATAAGAATACATGGTGTGTTCCCTTGGAACACACAATATGTTTTCTGGGTTTTCTAATGGGAAATCCCTCAAAACGCCCGAGACGCCAGTTTTCGCCCCAAAAACAATAGACCCAGCATTAAGAGTCCACAATAAATCAATAAAAAGACTTAAGGACTTATAAAATCAAGTTTAATGTGGATATATAGAAAAAACATAAATCACCCTACCTTTGGGCGGAATCCGCTGAAGATTCAGTTAATTTCACCGCTCACGGTTGCCGCACGCCGATTCAGCATGTCGAGAGCTTCGAATTAGTACCCATCTCACCACCCAACTATCTATCTTTTTCAAAATACAATTTCTACCATAGGGAACGTCCAAGGATGTGGCATAAGAGACGTGCACATTGATGAGGAGGAGAAAAGTGAAGCAAGAAAATAAAAGAAAAGGAAAATAATAAAAAGGGTCCCGGGCCGGCCCTGAAGCCCAATGAGATTTTATGCCTTCCCTAGGATAAACTCCCCATTTAGGACTCAATTGTTAAGATGTAATACCAATATAATGCTATTTTTAAATGTTAATGAACAATGAAACTACATGAATAATTTAATATTTTATTTAATAATATTAAATATTAAATATTCTGTTAAAATTTGAATAGCTCAGATTTCCTTCAAACACCTGTCTGAGGGTAAAATCCCTATTCTAGGACAAACATAGTTGTCAAAAACGTTATCCGAGATCAGTTGGTATATAAAAATGACCATTTTACCCATAACAAGAATCAAACAGAAAAAAATCAAATTTCTGCTCAAAACAACAGTCTGGAAGAAAAACAATATCTTACAAAGTCCCCAACATAAACCTTCTCGTCCACGAGAAGCCCAGCGAAATGACCAATTTCCATGCTCCGAATTAGAGAATATTCACAACCAAGCTATCTGGTCTATCCAACAACCAGCCTTATATTGTTAACTTCCACCTTCTACACATAAGATATTCATTTATGACCAAACTAGTACTCTCCACCATATGAATACACTTGTTGTTATCTTAAAAGAAAACATAGATCTCAAAAGCTCATAGAAAACAATGAGGTTTAACCTAAACATGGAAAACCACCATCAAAGGGCCAATGGATCACTCCCCACCATATGGCTTTCCTTACACCACTCTGACGGAAAAACAGAATGGCTTCTATCCTCAATAAGGATAATCATTAATAAGGAAAAAAGGAGCTCGATGTAGGGTCGAAGCTCTCCCAACATACTCAGTACTAGTCAAGATAGCACATGATATTCTCTTACAAGAGTACACTAAGATTTTACCGAAGGCTTTCCCAGCTCCCTCCGAGCCACGATTACATCCTGCCAATACCTGGCCATGATTCAAACATGGTTGAACCAATTCAAAGTAATCCTCCATTTGAAAATGTCACCTATACAACATGAGGATATTCCAACACAAAATCTGGGATCTGAGTCCATAGAATGTCTTGAAACATCAGTCCTTGGCTTATACCCAACCACTCATCGATTTAGATTCAAAAGATGCCACCCGTAATAGCAACATCAGATACACTAGATGACCAGGCAAGGCACACAAACAGTCCTTCCCATTGAAGCCATTCATGAAAAACAAGCACCGCTAAAGGGTAGACCCAACCATTCTCACATAAAATTCTCATGAATGGAACAGAGACATACCTACAATGGTTCAAGTCAAAAGCAAGGGTCTCTAGGTCTTCCAACTATCCCTACAGAAAACACTTAACAACTGGTTCACAAGGTCTAACCACATTGCCCAAAAGATCCAAAACCACATAGAAGATAGTAAAGATCACAATGACCAACGAATGTAAAAGCTGAAAAACAAGGCCTACAAGGGCCCTATTCCTCTCCGAGCATCCTCAAAAGGAACTGCTCCTTAGAGGTCACAACCAAAACATAAGGTACAAGCTGAACTAATACTCATCGTGTATATGTATATAGAACTAGAACAAATAGGTCCATTTCAAAATAAAATCATGTGTATCTAACGACAATGTTCTCAATGATCTGACTAGATAACCACATACCTGAAAAACAACTCCAAATAAAAGGGGTAAACAGAAAGGTATCACATGACACATCGACCAACAAGGGTAACTACACCACCTGAGCATGAGGACTGAGTCATAAACCTCACACCAATGCCTCAATGTAGATCAAAAAAACCGGCCATCAGAGTAAATAGTATGTGTAAGAAGCCCCAAAGGTCTCAGTCATCAGTAGAAACACACACTAGTAGGCCTATATGATGTGAATCTTATGTTCCTAGTATGATATATGATATTCCTCTTCCCTTTGCTGGGAAAGAGACAATATCCATCCAAGACATCTTGCCAATGGAGAAGAGATGGGGATCTATAGTAAATTAAAACACCACACAACATGTGTGTTTCTCATGGTGAAAATCATACACAACTATAATATTGCAAAATCAAAACTAAAATCCCATACCATGGCAACCATGAATTCTTACCGAAAAAAGTTTTCTTGACGCACCTGACCGATATCCATCACAGGTATCGACACATCCCTAATACTCTCATCTACCATATCCCAAATAGTAAAATACAAGAATGAAAACTCTTTTGATACCACATTGTAACATCCCGACCCGGATTCCACTAAACTGGTGCTCCGAGCCGGTTCACCACAAGGCCTCAAGCACGGCTCCCTTTATGCCAGATGTTAACGACTAGCAGTGAGGGCCTAGGGTGTGATAGTGGGGAGACTATGCCATCATACTAGAGAAACAAAACAATGTAAATATCTATGTGTCATACATAGCGTAGAGTAAATATATTGTAGAAGCAATAAACAACTGAAATAGAACAAGATGTAATAGTAAAATGTTGAAAAAGCTGGAACTACTATGCAATACAATACAACAGTGGTCAACCATATGGCCGACCATATAGATTCAAGTACAAAATAAACTAAAAGTAAATGTACAAGGCTCTTCTACATTCATAGAGCCAATCCACGTACTCGATCTGTAGACACTGTCGAACTGTTGTATCCCAATCAGTAGAACCACTCGAGTAACTCTGTACTCTCATGAAACATTGGGCCTCATATCTATCCACCCAGCAACTCGTGCTCCACCTGTAAAAAAGACATAACGTCTACAAGTACACCGACGTGCACATGCAAGGGTGAAAAATAATCTCTGTAGGGAACCCCGACAAGCAACCTATAACTGTGACGTTAAAAGTGTATGCAATAACTATGTGCCCACCCTAGCTGGAACACAAAAAAGGAAGTAAACCAAATGTTCAACCATAGTCTAACACATGGTATGTAATCCCTATCAATTGGGCAAGTGCTGCCATAGGTGTACATATCTATTTATGTACACATGTATAGTCCCACACCTAAACACATATACATAAATATAATTATTCATGATTAGGTGAATGAAATAACATGAAACCACATCAACAGTCGATCCTTGGGACTATAAACATGATCTCATGGACATCCAATGAAAGGGAATTGAGCTGGACATCATGCCACTCAAGACGTGTATAAATAAGTCGATCTATGGGTCTATAATCCCATAGACATGTACCTGCTTCGGCCAACACCAAAAGTATATCATTGAGAATGATAATAAAAATTAAGTAACCCTCTGGGAAAGCACTCATCGTCTAACCACTTTGATCAAAAATCCATTAATCAATTACACCTGACCTCCTGGGAAACTCTCACAGTCTGAACCCCAAGGGTCAAACGTATCATCATATAAATTATGAACAACCTCAAAATAGCACACACAGTCAATACCCCTTGGGTCAAACATAGTATACGACCACATGGGCATCTCTCACAGTCTGAACTCTTTTGGTCTCATGTATAAAAAGACTCTATGAGGATGCACTCTCAGTCAATTCCCCTTATAGTCAAAAGTGATTAACGTCACTCTGAGGAAACACTCACAGTCAATTCCACTTATAGTCAAAAGTGATTAAAGACACTCTCAGGAATCTCACACAGTCAATTACCCATATAGTCAAATGTGGTCAAAGACTCTCTATAGAAACTCACACAGTCAATTCCATATATTACATTAGTTTCTCACGGCCCTATGTAAGTCAAATGAGCAATGAAATGAATTGTGGGCAAAGTAAACCTCGAGAACTACTTGGATGAAGAGTCTACAGCATAACAATCATGTAAGGTAAGACCACTCCATCCTAACATTACTAGTCTAGGAAAACAAGAATTATAACAAGGATAGCTAGACTAAATAGTCAATATCAAGAAACATGGGAAAACACATACACAACCAGTTAGAAACCCTTTTTACAATCAAGACATACCTACTCTGGAACACATGGAATTGTAGGCATCCGTACTAATAAGAAAGATGCCTCATGTCAGGCTCAACATCCAACACCAAGGAATCACCGCTGGTAACCACTACTACATCAGCAAACCAAGTCCGATATAAACAAAAATGTGAGGGTATCTCGAATGGAAAACCTGAAAATAAATCAATTTACCCAAGTGATTACCAATTTTTCACGTGTTCTAGGTGACAACAGAACACCATTCTACCCAAAATTGACTTAAGAACATAGGGTTGGTGAAACAATGGGCACCCACTGGTCCCTCCAGTCAATCATCAAGGTGGCATCACACTCGGAATCCTCCAGTTAAACACTGGTATAGGCGTCCTACATGAGATCCATTGAGAAGTGTAAAGGAGGAATCCTACACGAGATCCTAAAGTGAAGGAAAACATAGGCATTCCATAACATGGGTCCTCTCAAATTAAAAACAGGAGAGTGATCCTACAAGGGACCCCCTAGGTCAGTACACAAGTAAAGGCATCCCTTAGGGGATCCATGGAAGTGACCAGTCTCACGGCCTCATAATCCATAAGGGAATATCTCAAAATAAAAACAAGATAAAAATAACATGTCACATGAGTTAACTCACTTATCATCTCATTTTAAAGGTCTCAACTATGTTGATCAGAACACCCAACCTATCATCCATGCCATGTTTCTCTCTCATGTGTCCAAAGAAATCGATTACTTGAAGAATAACCTCTCCATTTATGTAGACACCCCCAAAACATCATTTGGATGAGCACTAAATATCCTAAAGATACCACCATTGTGATTTATGTGAAAAACCGCTCTGAATGGACTACTCACATACCCAATTCGGACTTCCAGAGCAGAAGATGTCCCAAAACTATTAAACTGAAGTAGTACATGGCCAGAATACATGGACAGGACCATGGGGTCTTCCTATGTAATAGTACATGGCATGTAAGATATTGTACATAATGTGTACTATTCAAAAAAAGTCACTCCATGTGCTTTTTCCCCCAAACACATGCCCATGTGCCACTACATGGTGTGTACTCCTTAGAAACCACAATTCTGTGTGTTATTTTACACGGTCAGTCACACGGACATCCACTACAAGGCGTGTACTCAAAGTACACGACATGTACATTTGATAATTTTGTCTTCACTGAATGTGAAGAACACACACTGTGTTCCGCTAGAAATCACGCCATGTATTCTGGGTATTGCAACGAGAAATATCTCAAAACTACCGAGACGTCTGTTTTCGCCTCTGAAATAATATATTTGGCCTTAAGATTCTACAAGAAATCAATATAAGTCATTAATGACATAAAAAAACAAGTTTAATGTGTATCTATTCCACAAACGAAGACGACCCAACCTTTGGGAATATATCGGCGATGCTTCAGTTGTTTTCACGGCTCATGGTTGCCACACACCGACTCAGCGCATCGAGAGCTCTGTATCGGTAACCCTATCATCTCCCAACTCTATCTCTCATTATCAAACTCTAATTTCTCCCATAGGTGATTACCGAGGAGGAGGAGTCAGATACTTGGGAAAGGAGGAGGAGGAAAGAAGATATGGGGGAAAATAATAGAAAAGGAAAATATGAAAAAGGATCTGAGACTGGCCCAGCACCCGACACGAGTTTATGCCTTCCCTAGGCTAAACTCTCCATTCCAGACTCAATGACTTAGGCATAATCTCAATATAAAACTCCATTTAAAAGAAATTGACAAAACAACAGCAAAAAATTCAAATTTCTGCTCAACACAAAAGTCCTAAAAAACACGAGTTTTTACATTAAAAAACATTTATATTACATATTTTTATATTAATATTTAATAAATTACATAAACACACACCTGGGGGCTGTAACCGTTTAGTTCAATTGGAATTTGGGAAGAAAATATTCAATTATGGTGAAATATCATCAATGTTTCTGATAAAATATCTTCTCATTATGTACTTTTCCATGACATTCCATATATTACTACATTATTAAAAACCTTGTGAAATGAAACATGAGAATGGGTGAGCTCATATTATCCATAATTTTAAACCTAAGAGGTACATTATCATTAGATGAACACAAGGGTATGATAATATTTGAACATAAACTAACAAAAGTAATCTTTATATCAATGATCATAATCATGAATCATGGAGTACTAATTGGATGTTCATAAGACATGAATTATAAGATAATCATAACACATTATCAATGATAGAATTACATTATTATATGATAAGATTTTTTTTTAAAACACAGAAATATTTAATGTTATTTTAATATTACTGATAGATCACATCCATGTCAATCATAGGGGAATGGTTTCACTCCCCAAAACTTCTTAGAAGTCATGGATCACTCCAAAGAAACCCTTAGTAGACAATTTCCTTTACATTACTTTGTTCACTCCACATTCAATTAACATTTATTTCATGAGATATAAATATTTACCAAATTTATATAAGTAATATATAGGTCCCACCCATCACATAATGAAATCATAAATATTATTGACACTTGATCATTGAAATTAATCATATCATAAAAAATGAAATGGAATGGATATCATATGCATTACATCATATCATAGTATGTGGAAATGATATACATTTCTAAATTATTTCATTAGAGAAACTGTTTGATAAGAACAAAAACTCAAAAAATAATTTTATCAAGGAATAACCCCATAACGAAAAATTGGTTCCATAAATAAAATTTCATCACAAATATAAACAATTAAATGAATTAGAAAGAGTGATTTCAGAGAACATTTCCCTAGTAAAGAATAATTTATATAAAATGATGTCATCATAGATTTTGATTGATTTTTAAGTATCACATGGTGGATTTATTAAGGATTAAATCATTTATTCTAAAAAATATTTTTAGATTATTGATAATTTTTAAAAAATATTAAAAATATAAATTATAATTTATAAAGGAACCTATAAAAATTATATAAAACATTTTTTAAACATTATAAATTTTGGAAATTTTTTTTAGCATATCCATTGAATTTATTTGGGAATCATTAAGTATTAACATAAATAATTTATTGACAAACATATTAATTTTCCTAATAAAAACAAATTTTTAAGAAGAAATTTTTTTTTCAAAACAAATTAATTTTAAATGAACCATGAAAACATAAAAAGTATTCATTGAAAACAATTTAGAATGTGTTTTAAAACATGCATAATTTTTTAAATTAATTTAATTAAAATAAATTTAAAATAAATATATTTCAAAAATATTGAATAATGGTTTTTATTTTTAATATATTTATAAAAATATTAAATTTACTTTTAAATTAATTGGTTAGTTATGATGGCACTGAATTTTCTACTTGATACATATGCAATCACATTGATTCCAATCAATTTTTCTGATAATGTAAAAGGATCCTTGATTGGGAAGTGTTAAAAAATTAATTGTAACAACATTTTGGTTAAAGTTTTAAAAAGGTTAAAATGAAATTTAAAAAATCCTAAGATAATAGTAGAAATTTTTTAAAAACAGTTTTAGAAGGAAAAACATTCAATGGAAACAACTTTCAGATCAATGAGAGAAATAGAAATGGATTTCCATAAATAAATTATTAAATTTATTAAGTTAAAAATATTTGAAATGGAAATATTACATGAATATATCATGATTAACCATATTAGATTAATAATTATTATAATTATTTAGATCTGGATCTTAATATTTCATTAGTATAATTGATATCATAAATAATTTAGATAATCGATGAGATTGTAAATTTAGACTTTTCCACCATTAGTAAATTTGTATCATAAATCTCATTAATTAATAACCTTACAAGATGCCAAAATTATCATTAAACTAAAATTATTCATAATAAATCATAAAAACGTGTCAATATCTGATCATCCAAATAGAATATAAAACCATAACATTACATGTGTCTCAATAATGGAATATAATGGCAATAATCCCTTAATGATTTGGTAAATATTGAATTTTAAACCCTAAGAATGTGAGATACTAAAATGGGTAATTAAATTATAATAAAATTAATTTTTATCATAATAAAATATATTCATTGGAATTATATACCCACATAGATGAAATTTGTTTTCCATATTGGACATTTCTCACAAAAGTAAAAAAGTGATATAAAATTCCCATACCATAAGTATCAACATCCTCCATTCACATTCAAACATCTAGTATAATAATTATAGGTATATTTTATATCTCTAACATAACCATATTCCTAAATATCCTACCATATATGATTTTCCAATTACAAAATATTACCCATTTAATAATAATCCAATATTAATGATACATTTTATGTAATAACCACATTGTTTTTTGTATGAGTTGTGTCATGTAATTTATGGTTCTATTATATTTATATTTTTATCATCCTTTTCAATATATAATCCATTGTATAAATATCAAATATTTTTCTTCCATATGTATTTATGGTAACTCGTAATATTTAGTGATAGGAAGGGAAATTCACAGTTCATGGAGACTATATATCATACATATGATAGAACGATGTTTCTATATATTTATCATATTGAAAGAAAGTTAGTAAGTCAAATATATATATTGAAATTAAATTAAACGTTTTATTTCATATATATCACTTATTTTCATTAAATCCATCCTTAGTACCTTTCATATACAATTTGAATAAATAACATTGCTTCGTGAGGTGGAAGTCCCCTGTACACCTGAACAATATTATCATATTACCAAAAGATAGAAAGAATGATGGTATAGGTTATATAATAAATCCAAAATAATAAAATCATAATTTATATATTTTATATCAGTTATAAATTTTATGTTCATCACTATGTGTAACCCTGAATGGTGGTAATGAAAAAATGGATGACATCAGCTCACGAGGTGGAGGTTTGCCGTACACATGGACGATCATTTTGTAACCCTTTATAATAGAATTATGTATGTTACTCAGTATGAAACATACCATAATGATTTATCTTTGTACATATATATATAACAATGTGGTTAATATATAAGTATTATATTAAAAAAATTAATAGATTTCATGAGGGAAGTAAAATAAAAAGGATTTTAGAGGAACATTACATTCTCTTTGAGTATCCTATATAGTTTTACACTGAAACATTTAATGAATTTATTTAATCACAAAATAAAACATATATGATTATGGTATGTATAATTTTATGTGATTTTTGAATATATGTTTCGAGAATAATGGCTTGAATTATGTGAAGATATAAGGTGAGTGTGAGCCTTTAATATACGAGGAGGAGTGATATTCTTGTTAATACACAATAGAATTCACTAATAGGTGGTTAATTATATATAAATATGATAAAAAGAATAAATAATTGATTAAAGAGATGATATGGTTTATTCAAGCCTATAGAACAAATTTACTCACAAGTTCTAGACATTCAGTTCTGTAGCTCATTAGTTTCCTTATTTTATAGTGACTAGTTTTTAAAACTATTTAATCTATTTTTGAAGACCAAATTAAATTTTTATTTATTAGATAATTTAGACCAAATGATTCTAAATATTTTATATAAATTGTGAAATAATTAATATTAGGATTCATTGGAATTAATTTTATTAGAAGTGCAATTAATGAACAAATACACTACATTAATCGTAACATTTCTAACAGATTTTTTTTTCAATTTAACATTCAAAATATTCATTAATATAAAAATTCTAAATATAATGTAATATAGTTTATATTTAAATATATATAAAAATATCTTGGTTGAATGTTTTATTTTATGTAATTTTAAATAAATTCACATAATAGAAATCATTATAAATTGGCATTATTGTCAATTTTGACATTGTTTATTTAATTTAAATTAAAAGAAATAAAGAAAATAATGGAAATAGAAACCATTATGTTCACCCATGTTTATAACAATATATTTATCTAAAAAAATTATATATAATTATAATTCATTCAATTTTCTTCTCTTTTAATGGATTAATCATCATTTGATATATTTAATTAGTAAACAAAAAATTTCTATTTTGGAGTTTCTAAATAATTAAATGTAAGTATATTATATCTAAAAAATAAAAAAAAATTATGAAGATAATTGAAAATTCATTTTTATTAAAAATAATAATATTTTGATCAAAATCTATGTATTTTTCACCATTCTGAATCACTATATAAATTAAAAGGAAGAAAGGTATTTTTGTTGGCATTTTCATTACCAAATTTATTTTGTTGCTTAAATTAAGGTAAAAGTGTCCCACAAATAATATAATTGTGTCCTATATTTATAAGGGTTGATATATGTCTAAATAATGGGGTTTTGACAATTGTTTAGTCATTCTTAAACATTGTATTCAATGCTAATGCAATATGTAAGCATGTTTTTTCTTTAATCACATTCATTAATTTTAACTTGTTTTAGTAAAAAATATGGTACGAAATTTGAAAGGTATATATTATATGTTATAGATTATGATTAATCCAAATATTAAATCTATTATTCATAATTAAATTCACATATATGGTTGAATTTATTTGAAATTTATCCAGCTGATTTGATGTGAATGTTGGTTTTAAATGTTGAAATGGTCAAAAGATTATAGTTTTTTATATCCAATTTCAATTAATATTTTTTTTAAATTTCCTAAATTGTACTGATGGATATATAATTGAACTAATTAAACTAAAATTCAGATATAAAATATAATATATTTATATATATATATATAATTCAAAAAAATTTATTTTTCAATTAAAACTTATTATTACTCAATACTCATGTAAAAATTATATTTCATTGAAAAAAAATTCACCCAATGATAATTATGATATAAATATATTACAAAATTATTTTTTAAAATTAGTATTTAAAATATCTAAAAAAATAATTTTATGTTATGTTTTCCAAGCACGATTAAATATTCTTTTAAAAAAAGACAATGTTTTTTAGAATATATTATTTTGTAAAATGAATATTATTTTATTTATAATAAATTAATAAGATACAAATTAGGAATATACATATATTTCCATAAAATATTTATTCCAATCAATTTCTTCTATTCCAATGTCTATGTAATAACTATTATATTTAAAAAAAATAACAATAGTATATTATTGATCATTAAAACTCAGCCATGCATGAAACACAAGATATTGAAGGAATTCATTATTTTTTGTAACATAAGCCAAACATAGTGTTTGATGTTCCATATGACAAAATCTTTTTTAAATGTAGGAAAATATTAACATGATGTTTCGTATAAGTCATGTTTAAATTAGTGTAGCTTTCAATGCATGCCATCCATGAATTTTTATTTCATTCAAGAAAAAGTCACTAAAAGTCTTGGTGTTACATAAATGGGTCATTCGTATGCTATTTTTATAGTTGTATGTATTATTAAAGAACCACTCTCATGGTTATATTCTATATTGAGAATTTATGGTTTATCTTGACATTTATGGTAATTTATGGTTGAAGTTAGTTTTTTTCCTCCATGATTATGTTCTTTGAGATCTTTTAAAACAAATATGATGTGTGATGTGTCCCAAGGTGGTTCTAGGAAGAAGGCATAATATAGATCTCCAACAATGTTTGGAAGAATCTCGTTTATATACTTATATCTTGTAATGTTTGGGAATTAGTGATAGGATTAAACTAATGTTCCTAAGATATATATTTTTTGTTGTTTTTCCAGACATCTATAGATATTCTGCCACTTAATTTCTTCTCCACATAGTGGAATAATCTCAACAATAACGAAAAGCACAATATTTCAATTTTCTTCTTCAAGAGAGCATGTTCTCTATAACTCGGAATCCAAAACAAAGATTCTTTTAACATTGGATGATTATCTAAAGGATATTGATATTGGTCTAGTGACTATGAGAAGTAACAACACTAGAACATAATTTATAGTTAATACATTATATGATATTGGAGTGTCTTACTTGGTTATATTGACCCATTTATTTATTTTTTTCTAGTCTTCATTTGGATATTTTAACTTATGTGATGGATATTACCATTTTGCTAAAAACTAATAGAAAATAAGATCATTAGTATCCTTATTGTGTTTTAAATTTTTTTAGTGATTCGGCCTAAATATAATCATAATGTTATTGAAAAGAAGCCTCTAGAATTCATATTTGAGATGATTTATCTATTTTCTCATATGGACCATATTTAATTTTAACTTCTTCATGTCTCATATTGTACACCTAATGGGGTATGTTGTTCCTTTCCTAGAGAATTGTACCCGAGGTCTTGTTGTGTTAGAACTTCTTTTTCAGTTTTCATTATGTTTCTGGAATTTTTTCTTCTGATTTATATGGGTTTCAACCTATAAGGGTAGTGGCCCTTTTAATTACTTGGTACAGGGTTCATCTCCAATTTTTACCCCTTCATACCATATGTTACCAGTGGATATGAAATATTAGATAATTGAATAGTATGAATTTCTATATAAATGCATCATATGCCTATGTGGGTCAGCTTGGGGGGAACCATTTCTCTTGGAAAATAATTTATATAAGAAAATTTTCCATTTTGTGTATTATAAGAAACTCAGAAATGATATGGTGAATAAAAAATATTATTTTTCAAGGATTTTTGGTTAGTTTACGATCTCAATGGTGAAAAGTGCCCTTAAATATTGATCATTGACCTGTTTATCACGAATTGAAAATAAAATTGGTTGAAATTAATAATATAGTCTTCATGTGCAAGTATAAACATTATGAGTAACACTTTATTCGATAGAGTCTAAAAATAGTATCATACAGTTTTCATCACATTAATGATTACTATATTTCATATGTACAATGAGTTCTTCCTATTGGTATTTGTGGAAAACATCCTAGACTACTCCCAGACCATGGAAGACTATTTACAATATAGTAGGGATGTTCAAGGTACATTGTGAAATAATTTACATTAATTGAAGCATGTGAAATGTAATGTTTGGATTAAAGAAGTGAATTTATTAGGACATGAGGTCATTAAACCTAGAATTTTAATTGATCCAATGAATGAAAAACAAATTTGAAATTGGAAAAACAATGTAGTGTTTTTTAGATTCATGTTTTCCTAGGTTTGCATGGATATTACCACTTATTGGTTAGATATTTCTCAAACTGGGCTTCTCAAATTTATATTCTCATTTAGAAAAGAGTGAATTTCATTTGGGATAAGAAATTATTGAATTTTTTTACTGTGAAGAATAATATATTCAATTATATGTTAGTAATGATACATCTAGATTTTGGGAAGGGATAACTGGTCTTCTATGGAATATCATGGTTTTGATTGGGTTGTGTCATTCTATAGGGTGATCATGTGGTGGCCAATAGAACAAGGATGTTAAGGAAAGATGAGATGAATTATCCAAAACATGATCATTAGATTGCATGTGTGATGAATTCACTAAATAGATAGATGAATTAAAAATTCATAGGACAAAGTTAACATTAATTAACCCCAAAATATTGACTTATATCTTCTCCCAAAAAGATCTAAACCTTTTACAAAGGTGTTTCATAGAGTACATATAGTCATTTTGTTTCGACATTTCTTACACTCCATGAATAAGGAATTTAGTTACTGATTTTTTGAGTAAAAAATTGAACCAAGCCATGAATGATTCGTCATAAGTTTTTAATATTATGAATATATTCATTTAATTTCATTTGGTAGTTTGAGATAATGACTTGGAGGTTATTGTTTCAATCATGAACATGACCTCCTCTCTTCTCAAGAATATTTTTCATGATAAACTATTTGATGAGGAATTATTTTGTAACATACTATGTAAATTAATAATATAACATTTTCATATATATTAATATTTTTGAATTAAATATTATTTTCCTCAAAAGGGGATACTATGTTTTATGGCATACCAGATACACGCTTTTTTGAAATCATATGTTGCACACAATGTTGAGTTATACTGAAAAATGATATATTATTATTATTATTTTAAATGGTATTTAACACATAGCCATTGTATTGGTGGGAATGAATAGAACTAACTAAAATATGATAATATGTGTTTTTTAACCATTTTTACATTTATCCCAAAAATTTACATTCTCAAAATGTGAATGAATCTAATTTTAAGCATAAATACTCTAATATTCATTAAAAGGTCGATTTACCACCTTTTGATAGAGAAATCTATTTAAATATAGTTTTGGTCACTTATATATGATCTATTTGAAAAAATTACATTATTATTCTGAATAGGGAAATGAAAATTTACTTTGGGTAAATTTTTTGTATTTTTCTGATAAAATTCATTTTTAAATGAATAATGCAAAATACTGTATTTTAATTCACAACTACATTTTAATATATTATATTTATAATGTTGGATTATCTTTTTAATTGGTTTTAAAGTGTAATTATATTATTTTTTTTCAATTTAATCCAATTTTGTTCATTAGAAGTAATTTCCCTTTCAAATTGAACTTAAATAAGTGTCAATCTTTTGATAGTTATTATTTCATAAAAACATGGTTTATGTTTTGACATCGGTAATTGATTTTAAATTAATTTATTCCACTTTTTTGTTTTAATTTTTTGGAAATGGATTACATATTTTGAATTATGAGGTCCCAATTTCCTAAATAGTTAACTTTAATTTTTAGACTATATGAATATTTACTTTTGTAAAAAAAATTATTTACCATGGTTAATGGGTAAATCAGGTAAATAAGGCTAACAAAATATTATTATAATAATATAAATTACCCTAACATTCATCCTATTAATATTTTTTAAAAAATTTTAAAACATGGACATCCTTGGGATGATTTTGGGGCCACATGGTGCTACATAATAGTGATAATGATATATTATATTAATTAATTTAATACAAAGTCAAAAATGACACAAATATATATCTTTTAGTAAATCAATTTTTACATAGAGTTATAGAAGATATCTCTTCGAATATAAATATTTATTTTAAGTTAAAAAATATTTCCTATATCATGAATGTTTTTTTATAATTATTGGACATCAAAAAAAATTATTTTTGACACAATAATGATTCAGTGTTTACCTCCTTAATGAATGATTTAAATAAATTACATTATAAAGATGTAAAAAATATACAAAACCTATCCAATTATTATTGGATGATTTTATTTCAAACATGAGTCATATTTTAATCAATTATAATATGTTTTGGACCTTTATAAACCAAAAATCATTATATAATATAAAAAATATTTTTAAACATTCCTAAAGAGCCCCTCCTCCCCTTTATAAAAAACCCCCACTTCTAACCCATTCCTAACATTTCTTCAACCCCTTGGATCAACAATAATCTACCCAATTAACCTTCTTACATCCCTATACTTATCCTAGATTCCATCCCTTATTAAGAATGAATTTCAAGTAATATTTTTGGTTCAAACCCAAGGGAGATACCCAATATAATGGTAACGTCTTCTCTTAAGATCTTTTGTTTTATTTTACTTCTCAAACCCCATAAAATCTTTTTATTACATTATTTTATCACAAAACTAGTATCATAAATATATGAGGTTGTTTTTATGTTCCATATTCAATCTAAACATACAGACACATCTATCTAATATGTAAGGAACATTCTGTTTATGTGGATGACGAAATAATACATGATGAAATGATGATTGTTCAATCTCCTACTACCACCTCTCTTGGTGGACACTATGATGGAACACTATTTATATATGATATATATATTATGTTTATATTTTGTCTATTCTTCTGTATTTTTTATTCACAAACATTATTTTTATGCTTTCCAATATCTGTAAATACGAAAATTTCATTTGAGGAACTGTGGACTACTGCCCCCTCAAGGGGATATGATCCGTTCATTACATACATGGAATCTACAAGGGGTGGACTTAAAGAAATTATGTAACATATATATCATATGATATTATAATGGAATAATAACATACCTATGTATCATTATGTTATCATTCCAATAAATATGAAATAGAAATTAAAGTAGTGTTCATTCGTACGTACGGCTTACCGTCTCCATTAATGGTGCATTTAATTTCTTACCTCCAAATGTTATGTACTATTATAAATATATATATATATATATATACTGGTTATATATGATATATATTATATCTAAATAATTATTATCATTCTATAAATAATGTACTTTTGACCACATTAACAACTTGTAGTTATAAGATGATCATTTTTGAATCAAGTACCAAATGTCGTCAAAATGACCATTATTTACCTCAATGATTAAATAATATTTATAACAAGGTAATAAGTGATTTAAAAGGTATAATAATCTTATAAATGGTATCTTAATAATTTATAATTAAACATTATTTTATTATTCATATGATTAATGAATTAATGGGTTAAGTCGGACACGAGGTAAGGGGTTTTGTTATCTCACATTTAATTTCATGATATTTCCAATGTTCACCAGTTATTTATTCCATGTGGTTTATTGTGTACTTGAATTTGATATATATTATATATATTATATTTATATTCATTGAATTATGGTATTCATTTGGTGGTGTCAATATTTTGGTCTTACAACTTGACTGATTACAACGTGGTAATGGGATTCTTATCTCACTATTAAATCTATATGATTTCCATTGTTCACTAAATATTTATTTCATGTGTTGTATTATGTAATTCCATTTGATATATATTATCCTGATTATATTTATATTCATGGGATATTATTATTAATTTTGTGGTTATAATCTTTGGGTCCTACAACTCGATTGATTTTAACGTTGTAAGGGGTTTCTTATCTCACATTTAATTCCATGAGATTTCCATTGTTCGTTAGTTATTTTTTTATTGTTCATTTTGTACTAACATTTGATATATATAATCATGATTCTCTTTATATTCCTACTATTCTATGATTCATTTGGGGTTTAATAACTTTTGGTCATACTACTCAATTGATTACAACATGGTTAGGGGTTTTTAATCTCACTTCTTATTCCTGTGAGATTCATGCTCTATTTTTCACTATTTACATTGTGTGGTGTATGGAATAACCATGATTGTACTCATTGTGTAATATAATTTTATATATGGGTATTTAAATCTTCATTGTATGATATATATTTCATGTGGTGTATGTTTTTATGTTACCAAATCATTAAGGGAACTTTTCAACCTCCTCTTTTTAAAAGAATTCTTTTTGTTATGTATTTTAATTTTTATATTAATATTTTGGGAAATGTTCTTATATATCGATTTAGTTCTAAATTTTATGTCCATCTGATTAGATACCATTTTTTCCTCTCATCAACACATTTTTATAATTTTAATGTGACTTTGTTTGGCTGTCAAATTTCTGTAAGAGAAATTATTTACCCAATTTCAATTCTTTTGGTTAAACTTCTAATTTGTGATTATGTCTTTTCTATGAATTTTTTTAATGACCTATGATGGTATTAAACTGAATATCCAATAATATTTACTTTATTTATATTTCTCATGCATTATTATGTAATTGATTTATCCTTAATATAAAGAAAACTATTTTTTGTAATAAACATCATATCAATATCCTTTCATTGATCCATATTTTATTTTATACATGAAATTCATTTATATGGTGTATTCAAAAATTTTAATTCCCCTCTAATTCAAAAGGAATCTTTTTATATGTGGCATTTTACTAAATGAAAAAAAGTAATGTTTATTTTTAACATAAGCGGTGAGAACAACCTTTTCCGCCATCGTGAGTATTATTTGATCTTTGGCTTCCGTAACAAGCTGAAATATTTTTAAAAGGAAAATAAATACCATATAATCCTTTATATATTTTAGTATTTAAAATGTTTTTGATAATGGATTTTTTATATCAATATATTCAAATGATATATTGTGATTGAAATTTGGAAATTTTATCTTTCCTTTAAGTTTGTTTTATGTGTTATGAATATGTTATGTTTAATGGGAATTTTTTACAAATATGGGTGGTTCCGTGATAATCCTAGGGTCGGTGAGCCTGAGATAGCTCTCTAAGGCATTGGGTAAAGTGATGGAGGCAAACATTAATGTTTCTCATAATAGATTTCAAGAATAAACTATTATGGGTATTTCAAAATAAATCCCTACATAGTTGTGATAGCTGTAATGTATGTATGATTTAGATGCCACATGTTACCTTTATGATTTATGATTTCAATGTGTTATTAATAAATCTTTGGATTTCATGAGGTATGTTATGATCAAAAAGTATGGTTTCATTGATTTCTATTTATTGATGGGTTAAGGTTTCCTTTCATTATTTTATAACCCTTACTGATCTTTTTATGCTCATCCCATGTTTTTGAAATGTTTTACACAAGACATAAAGATGAATAGTGACATGTATGAGATCATGGAAAATTCATGTTGTCTGAAACATAGAACTAGACATGTTTCTTTTTAAGAGATTTTATTTTTATGAAAAATTGGATTCTGAGTAGTAGTGTCTACATGTAATTTTAAAGTTGATATGTAATAGTTATGGCATAATTCAATAAAACTATAAACCTAAAAAGATCCTAAATGTGAATTATTCATTTAATTTAAAATTATGTCATTTTTTAAGGCCAATTCCTTATAGATGGAGTCAATGGTCAGTTTAGATATCATTAGTGGTTAGGGTGTTATTTAAACATATGATACATGACCAAAATAGTCAGCATATTAGAAAGATTCATTGTAATTTCAGTGATTATAATTGTTTAGTACATTTTGGGGTACTAAATAAAAGGTATCAGCCAATCTTTTAGGATAAAATATGTTATGGTTTTTATGTATTTTATTCCTTTTTTTATTGTTGTGAAATTTTATAGTTTTTAAAAAAGGGCAACACGAATACCATGTGGCAAACCGTCACGTTGGAAAATGCTACGAGAATCAAACCCACAACGAAAGTGCAATTTTAATTTATCTCCTACCATTGGACTATGTGAAGTCCTTGGTTAGCATGACTAATTATTTTTAGTTAAATGATTTTATGTATAAAGTATATGTTTTTTGGGGATCTTATGTTTTATCAAATGGACATCCTTAGTATAGGGGAAAAAATTGATGATTAAGTAATAAATCTTTTTTGGAAGACATTATCTATTTTCAAAACATTATATACTTATGGAAAATAAAATACTATTGAATTTATTTTGTGGTGTAATGGTTTAAATATTATTTTGTAATAACATATGTTTTTATTGTGGACATATGGTGATTGGGGTTACCTATGGAAATGATTAATCTATCATAGATTATATTTGTTTAGGTTAATTGCACTTCAGTATAAAACATTTACAGTAGTCGATTGTTTTGGAGAAATTTTTTTTTATTTAACGTGGAAGCCTATGTTATTAAATCCTTTAGTTTTGAATTTCAATCATAGTTTGGATTATTTTGAAGAATTTTAAAGAAAATTGTATACATAATGGTATTTATGGATCTTTGGGATCTTTTTGTTGAATTTTGGAGATTAAGAGTTGTATTTTTTATAAAGGATTATTCTTTTGGGGATTATTTGATCATGTACTGACCAATTTTCGTATTGGATGATGTCTAGAGATAAGGGAAATATATAGATCATATTTTTTAAATTATGTGAACTCTAGAGGATTATTCTAGCACTTTTGGTGTGACCAATTCATCTTGAATACATATCATTTGGAGAGAAAAATGAGTTTTTGGTAAATTTTATTAATGGATGACACTCTATATGATAAGTAAGTATATGTTCATACGATCGTAGTCTCCATAGTAATAAAATTATTCAACTCTATGAAAAGGATCTTGAAAAAAAATGTTATAAGCTCTCTTTTATCATTAAACTTTTATCCACCCACAAATTTACGGTATTGTGGTGGTTAAATTTCCATGATCATGTTCTCTATCACTCTCTATTAATCAATGAGAGTTAGTTTCTCTTCCATATCCATATTATTCATGGAATTTGTGTATATGTTTTCTTTCAGGACCAATTCACTTATCTTCCATTATTTTAATGTGATTTTTTATTAACTCTCTTTCTGATGTGGGAGTTTTAATTATGTTTCCAAGCTCAATATTAAAATTGTGGGGACACAATTCCAAAAAGAGGGGAGGGATGTAACATACCAGGAAAATAAGGAATATATGATTTTCATATTTATTAATATTTGTTAATTAATTATTAATTTTTCATTAAAGGGGATGTTATGTTCAATGGTTTACCTGATGCAAAATAATGGGATTCTTTGAAATCATACAATGTACACAATGTTGAGTTATACTGAAAAATAAAATATTGTTATTATTATTATTATTTTAAATTGTAGTGTACACAATGTCGTTTGATTGGTTGGAATGAGTATAACTAACTAAAATATGATTATATCAATTTTTTAAATGTTTTTACATTTATCCAATGAAAGTTAGAGGCTTAAAATTTGAATGAATCTAATTTCAATCATCAAAACTATAATATTCATTAAAAGGTCGATGTACCACCATTTTATATGGAAACCATTTTAGATATTGTTTTGATAAATTTTATATTTTCTATTTGAAAAGATAAAATTTTTGTTATAATTGGGACATCCAAAAAAAATTTGAGTAAATGTTTGGTCGTTTTCTGATAAAATTCAATTCAAATTGAATAGTGAAAAATAATGTATTTTAATTCAAAACTGCTTTTTAATCTAATATATTTATAAGGTTAGATTATATTTTTAATTGGTTTTAAGGTATAATTATAATAGTTTTTTAAAATGTTTTATAAAAATTGGTCATTGAATGTAATTTTACTTTGAAAATGGTCATAAATAAGTGTCAATATTTGGATAGTTATTATCTCATGAAAACAAATTTTTTGTTTTGGCATCTTGAATTAATATTAAATTTATTTCTTCCCCTTTTGAGTTTAGAATTTTCAAAAATTTATTCCTTATTTTTAATTTGGATTTGAAAATTTTTTAAATAGCTAACTATTATGTTTAGGAAATATGAATATTTACTTCAGTACAAATTTTATTTACAATGGTTAAAGGGTAAATCAGGTAAATAAAGGTAACCAAATATTATTATAATAATTTCAAATCAATCAAACATGTGTCATAATAATATTGGTTAATAAATTTCCGACCATGGGAATCCTTGGGTCAATTTTGCGACCCCATGGAGCCAATTAAGAGTGACAATGACACATTATATTAATTAATTTCAA
This sequence comes from Viscum album, assembly GCA_963277665.1. Classification (NCBI taxonomy): domain Eukaryota; kingdom Viridiplantae; phylum Streptophyta; class Magnoliopsida; order Santalales; family Viscaceae; genus Viscum; species Viscum album. The sequence goes on along the minus strand of OY728127.1, from coordinate 1,204,046,869 downwards.
TTAAAGAAAAAATTGACATTAACATATATCTTTAAGTAAATAAATTTTTATATAGGGTTATATAAGTTATCTCTTCATATATAAATATTTATTTGATCTCTAAAAGGATTTCATTCATCGTGGTATTTTTTTATATTTTTTTGACATCAAATAAGTAAAATTATATAACACAATAATGATGTAGTGTTTACCTCATTAATAAATAAATTAAATAAATACGATTATAAGGATTAAAATAATCTTTTAATCGTATCCAATTATTATTTTATGATTTTATATTGAACATGAGTTATCTTATCTTCGATCAAAATATGTTTTGGACCTTTAGAAAACCAAAATCGTTATATAATAATATATTATTTTCAAATATTCATAAAGAGCCCCTCCCCCCTTATAAAAAGCCATCACTTCTAAACCGTTCCTCACACTTCTCCAGCCCTTTATCTCATTAAAACCCTACCCAATTAATCTCCCTACATCCCTAAAATCCTATTATCAGACTTCCACTATGATGAAGAAAAATAATGTAATCCTTTGGTTAAAACCAAAGAGAGATACCCGATTCATTAGTAATGTCTTCTCTTAAGTTCTTTTGTTTTCATTTACATATCCAACCCCATAAACTCTTTTTATAACTTTATTTTATAAAAAAACCATCATACTAAATATACAATGTTGTTTTTATTTTATGGATTTGAAATAAATTTACACACACCACCATCTAATATGTAAAGCACATTATGTTTATGTGGACGGTGAACTACTATCTCACGAAAGGAAGATAGTTCAATCTTCTCATACCACCTCTCATGTAAGAAATTATGATGGAAATATATTTATATATGATATATAATATGATTAGGTTTTCTCTATGATATTTTTATTTTTAATAATAAACATACATATATTCTTTCCAATATGTGTAAATAGAATAATTTCAATTGAGGAAGTGAGGAATGCCGCCCCTCAAGTTTATATGATTCATTGATTAGATAAATGGAACATATAAACATAGATGTTAATGAAATCATGTAACATATATACCATATGATATTATACTATAATTATAATATAATTATGTATCATTATGTATTCATTCCATAAAATATAAAATAGAAATGAAAGTATCGTTTATGGGAACATATGGCTTTTCGTCTCCATGAACGGTGAATTTAATTTATTATCTCCAAATTTTATTTACTATTATAAATAAATATATATAATGGATACATATGATATTTAAATAATTAATATAATTCTGGATATAATTTACTTTTGACCACATGGACAACTTTTAACTACAAGATGTTCATTTTTGACTCAAGTACAAAATATAGATCAAACGACTATTATTAACATAAAAATGATTACATGATGTTTATAAATGGTAATAAATGATATAAATGAAATAATAAAATTAATAATGGGGTTTTAAGATAGTAGAAATTAAATTTAGCTTATTATTCAGGATATTAAAGAATGAACTGGTCAAGTCTGACATGAGGTAAGGGGTTTCATATCTCACTTTTAATATCATGATATTTCCATTGTTCACCACATATTTATTGCATGTGTTGTATTGTTTACAACCATTTGATATATATTATCCTGATTCTATTTATATTCATGGTATTATATTAAACATTTTGTAGTTATTACCATTTGGTCTTATGACTCAATTGATTACAACGTGGTAAGGGGTGTCTTATCTCACTTTTAATTCTGTGAGATTTACATTGCTCACCACATATTTATTAAATGTGGTGTATTTTGTACTGTCATTTGATATATATTATCATAATTTTTTTTATATTTATGGTATTTTTTAATCATTTGGTTGTTATTAACTTTTGGTCTTACAACTCAACAGATTATAATGTGGTAAGGGGTTTCTTATTTCACTTTTCATACTGTGAGATTTCCATTTTTCTCTACTTTTTTATTTCTTGTGGTGTATTTTGTACTACCATGTGATATATATTTTAATGATCCTATTTATATTTATTGTAATATTTAATTCATTTGGTGGTTATTATCTTTGGGTCATATGACACAATTGCTTACAAAGTGGTTGAGGGTTTTAATCTCACTTGTTATTCCTGTGAGATTCAAGCTATATTTAACACTATTCCCTTTGTGTGGTGTATGGAATAACCATGATTGTACTCTTTGTATAATATAATTTCATTTATGGGTATTTTCATATTCATCATATGATCCTTCTTTCAAATGGTTTGTGTTTGTATGTTACTAAATCATTATGGCAACTTTTCACCCTCCACTTTTTAAAAGTCTTATTTTTGTTATGTGTTTTAATTTACATATTATTATGTTGGGATATGTTCTTATATATCCTTGTTGATATAAATATTATTTCCATGTGATGATATATTATTTTTTTCTCTCATCAACTCATTATCTGAATTTTAAAGTGACATTGTTAGGCTATCAAATTTTAGTATGAGAACTTCTTAACCCAATTTCAATTTTTTGGGTTAAACCTATACATATTGATTATGTTATACTATGAATATTTTTTAATGTACTCAGATTATTTTACACAGAATATCCAATCATATTGAGTGTTTTGATATTTGTCACACATTATTATGTAATTAAAGTATTCTTAGTATAAGGATAATGTTTTTTGTAAGGGACCTACGTCTCAAACTCCATTCATTAGATCATATTGTGTATTATACATGACTTTCTTTTATATAGTGTATAAAAACATTTGAATTATCATTTAATTCAAATGGAATATTTAATTATGAGGTATTTTACTAAATGACAAAATGGAATGTTTCTTTTTAATGTAAGTGGTGACAAAAACATGTTCCACCACCACAAATAATTATTTGATCTTTGGATTCCTTAAAAAGCTGAAATTTATTTAAAAGGAAAATAAATACCATATACACTTTTAGGTATTTTGGTATTGAATATGGTTTTGATAATGAATTTTTTATGTCAAAATATTCAAAATATATATTGTGATTGAAATGGTGAAATGTTATATTTCCATTATGATTGTTTTATGTGTTATGAATATGTTATTTTTCTTGTGAATTGTTTATGTATATGGGTGGTTCCGTGATAAGACTAGGGATGGTGAGCTGAAGATATCTCTCTAATGCAATGGGTAACTTGATGGAGGTAAACGTTAATGTTTCGCCTTATAGATTCAGGGAATATATTATGATGAGTATTCCAACGTAACTCCCTAGATAGTTATGATAGCTACTATGTTTGTATGATATGGATTCCACAAGTTACATTTATGATTTTTGATTTCTTTATGTTATTCGAAAATGATAGGATATCATGAGGCATTTTTTGATAAAAAATTATGATTTCATTGATATGTATTTTTTGATGGTTTTATGTCTACTTTGCTTATTTGATAACCCTTTACGAGCTTTTTATGCTCATCCCATGTTCTTGAAATTTATTCCATAGGACATAATGATAAATAGGGTCAAGGATGGGATCATGAAAATGTCTTGCAGTCTAAAACATGGAATTTAAATGTTTCCTTTTATTTGTTTATATTTTCATTAAAAAAATGGATAACGAGTAGTAGCGACTACATGTAATTTTCAAGTTGATATGTAATAGTTATGGCTTAATTCTCTGAAACAATAACCCTAAAAAGCTCCAAAATTTGAAATATTCATTTAAGAAAAGATTATGTAATGCTTTCAGGCTAAGTTCATATATATATAGAATTAGGGAATAAGTAAATGTTGGGGATACCATTGGTGAGTGATTAATCTCTTTAGAGTTAATCCAATGTCTCCAGAACCATTTTTTGTTCATTTTCATACGAGAAAGGCTATGATGGGTGACAACAATAGTTCCTAGTGGGGTTTTCACTACAGAAACAAAATTATGTTCACTAATATGTGGTGATTATTCTAGTTTTCATGTATGATATGAGGGATCACTGAATTTTTTTTCTCGATATTTAAAATTGCAAAAGGTTATTTCTAAGCACCAGATACCTTTAGGTTTTATTAAGCCACTATTATCTCAATCATAAATGTGGGATGACATTTCCATAGAAATTATGGTTGGGTTGATACATTTTCCTCAATGGAAGAATGAAATATTGTTTATGATCAATTGGAATACCAAATAGTCTCAAATTTTACTCATTAGAGTTACAATTAATTTTTAGGACATTGTATTTCTTCTACGTCGGAATTTTTTTTATTACATGGTGCTCCATCTTCTATAATACATAATAGGGACCCTTATTTTACTTCTCATTTAATGAGAGGCCTTAGGAAATACATGGGAACCCAAGAACATTTGGAAATAACATATCCTATATAGATTCACATCCATATAAAATGAGCATTTATGATTTTGGAAATAAATTTACAAGATTTCTTTATTGACATTTTTGCAGCATTGGAAGAAAATTTATGATTTGTTGAGCTTTCATAAAACAACATATACCATTCTTCTATCTGAGTGGAATCATTTTAAGACATGTATAAAGGACCTTGTATTTATCTATTATGTTGGTAATAGATTATTGGATGACCCATCATTTGAGTACGTTAACTCTAAAGTTTGGTGACCAGGATTTAATTGATTTGTAAGAGGACGTTGACAACATATTGCCAGTATGAATCCAATGATGATCTTCATCGATGAATGTTATAATTATCTATTGGTCACCAAGTGATTTTAATATTTTAATTATTGTTGGACCAATAAATTATTGTTAAATATGCAATTATTGGGTTTATATTTGTGGGCCTTTTTGAGTTTGTCAAGGGAGTGGGGAATGTAGCCTACAAATAAGTACCTACACAACAATTTATCTTATTCCATGTCGTATTTTATGTATCACAACATCACAAGTATATTTGTATCCCTTATCATGTTCAAATGATGGAAGATATTGATGCTTAACCTGATTTATACATGATTCAGTCATGATTTTAACATCAGTGGAAATGGTTCATTATAGGGAACACAATATCGTTGGTTTATATGAAATGGAAGATTGTGTTTGATTTAAAAATATGTGAGATTTTTAATAAATTATTAGATATTGTTGGGGTCATACATTTGATATTGAATGATACTCATATGTTTTCATGGCAAAAAAGTGTTTATATGAGGAATGTTGGAACAACTCATATCGTCTATAATATAATATTGCATATATTATTATTTCCCCTTTTCATGGGTGTTTTTGGGCCATATGATGTTAAATAGAATATGTCAAGGAAAAGGACCTAATGTTCTTATTAATATGTCTTTTTTTGAATTAATCAGTTCCATGTAAAATTGTATCAATGGTTTTAGAAGATATGCCTTGAGTTCCAGGTTATGTTGGTTGCTTTTTTATATTTTTTCAACTCTTTCAGGCTATATACTATATGAATGATAGATTGACAATGTGAATGACTTTCAGGAATTAAATCATTATCTTCGTAAAGGAAATGGAATATTTAATTTCATGAAAAATAATCTTCTCATGAATATTGTTCATGACATGAAATGGTTGGTATTGGGTTTTTAATTCCTATGTTATTTATTTTTTTGTTGAATGCACAATTTGGGATATTCACGACCTTAATTTAAGATTAATTTCCTGAATTCATTAGGTGTTGTAGTATTTTTATATAGTGAATGCTATAATTATTAAAAGTTTCAAGTAGCCTATTTTCTTGATCCCTTGTTCAACTCCATGTGATGTTGGTGAGATTTCTTACCATCTTAATTACATGTTTTGTAAATTGATCTCTGTTGTGTTCCCTTGCATTATAGTTTGCTATATGTCCACCACACCTCCTTCTAAATGGGTCGATCTCATGTTACTTTATGATATTGGATTTATATCTCTAGGATTTCTGATCTAGGGTTTCTTATTTGGTATCCTCCACCATCATTCTTTAATTGAAATTCAGGTTCCATATGTTGATTTTATTGATAAATAAATGAAGTTTGTTCTATATATTGTTTCACAAATATTGAGACCTTATGATTATTAATTGAATTTATATGAGTTTTTAAATTATTTACAAACCATATATGATATAATTATTGATGATTTTGATCAATTTGTGGAGATTTTGAAAACCCACAACAATAATGGAAAATATATTTTGAGGTGGATTTTGGTAAAATTGATGGTAGGATATATAATTTTTCTAAATAAATCAATTAAATTTGAAATGGAATTAAAAATTTATGAATTAATAAAAACAAATGTTTTTATTTTGGAATGTGAAGGGAATGTTGAAAATAAAAGGAAGGAAATTTTATATTAAACTGACTGATCTTTCCCAGATTGACTTATTGATATTTAATAACACATTTGAGACTTGGTAGTAATTCATTATTTTGAATAATAACAATAGAGTATTTCTTAAATGACAATATTTATTATGACAATAATAATTTAATCAGACTACGATGTGATTTATTCCGTAATGGGGAGTCTATTCTCAATGTTATGATTCATGGGTTGTGTGATCTAGTTTATGCGAGTTACCTGATTTAGTACTGTGAGTATATCATGACAAGAAAATAACATTACAAATTTCATTATACATTGATATATTACATAATTTACTTCATGATTAAAATAATTTGGCTATTGTACAGGTTTTATTCATTCTGACATCATTGTAATAGGGTTTTTTATAAAATGTTCATTTAAGATGTTTTTTATTTATTTATGCCTTTTGATTATAAATAATTTTTTATAAAATATTTTAAGGTCTATCCAAAAAATATTATATATAAATTTAAATTCTATTTAGATGTTTTTTCAAAATTGATTATGGAACACATAATGAGAACATAATGGGTTTAATAGCTCACACTCAGTGTTTTCCTTCAGGTGTATATATATCATCTTATTCCATGAAATAGTAAATTAAATTCTACATTGGATTTTATGGATATTATTGATCATTCGGACCCAATGTGGAATGGGTGACAAGTGAGGATGTGATCAATTTTTTCATGGGTACTTATTTCAGATTTATCTTGGTAGATGTGTTATCTTTGGATGATGAGTCATTTTGTTAATGTTTTACTTATTTATTCTTGGTCCTTTTTCTCTTTTTAGTGTGTAAAATAATTATTTTTATTACTTATATTCTGTAATTTTTTGGAAAAAATAATTCCTTATTAATTCACGCATTATTTGTGGTTCTATTTTCTACCAAAGGGTATCAAGAACACCCTTTTGTCCATGTAATGTATAACTTGTATATTAGCATACCAGGGTATCCGGATTGGAACATCAAACTAATAGCTAAGGTATTCATTCAATGTGATAGTTGATTATTATGAAATATATTACCGAATATTGAAATAGTTATCCACTCTTTCAATTATTTATCATTGTAGTTATCATGACCTTCATATTAATTAGATTTATGATAGAACTAATTTTAATCATGGTAATATTTATAAAAAGCTATATGTGAATCCTCTATTGGGCTTCATGGATGAATTAATGTCTATGAAAGAATTCTTATGGATTTAATCATTTTATGGGTTAACGTATTATTCATACCAATGGTATATGATATATTATTCATTCATAATATATAATAATATTAACATTAGTAAATATGATGCATGAGTTTACAATAAGTATATCAAAATCATAATTATTTTTATTCTTCAATATGTTTTTTGAAATTGATTATTTGAATATAAATTAAAATTATCTCTACTATTAATTCAAAATTTGAAAATATTTCTAAATTGATGATAATTTTAATATAAAAAATATTTTGTGATGTGAAACAATTTGATACAGAAATTGGAAAATTTAGTACCATTCTTTACATTCTAATATTTTTTATGATCTTGAACTAATCCCTTTTTTATTCCCATAATTATATACTATACCCTTTTCAAAACACATAAAACTAAATTTATCCAATTAACAAAAAATCATTGTTGATATATATTAAATGCGTAAAAATTCATATGAATCTACTTGGGTACCATTATATATTACAAGTTCTATACAAAATTGAAAATATATTGTATTTTGTTTTCCATATGTTGGTTCATGAGAATCCTGAGTAACTCACACTGGAATTACAATAAATTCATTCTTATCTATATTTATATTTACATTAGAATAGTCTAATTTATAGTGTAATTTTTATTGATCATAGGATTTGATTTTATAGATAATGACTATGTAGGAAACATTGATACTCAAAAGTCCCATATTAGATATGTTGTTACAATGTGTTGTGGACTTATCACATAGATGTGATACAAGAAATATATAGTGTTTTTCTCAACCATTTAGGTTCAACATATTTCACAAGGCAAGTCAATTAAAAATAATTTGGTTAAAAGAATTACATTCTATTCTGTATTTCTGGAATTGAATTTTTATATTTCATAATGATATTAAATTTTTATTAAATTTTTCAATAAATAAATATATCTATGATATATCCAAAAATATTTATATTATAAGTCACATTATTAATGACATTATTGAAGATGGAATGATGTGTTTCAAGATGATACACACCAATAAAAATGCAACTAATAGTTTGAATAAAGTCTTGCCTTATCCATAATTAATCAATGTTTGATGATTTTAATCATGGTTCCAATTCATTAACACATGGATATAGAATATCAGAAAAATATAATTTCATTTCTAAATAGAATAATTTTTTCAAATATTATTTTCACATAATTTTCTAAAACTATAATTTATATTTTTCTTTCATTAATATTTTTTTCATCCATGATGCCAAATTTCTACTACCCTTTTCGGAAGGATTCCATGTTGGTCATTTAATTTTTCTTACTTTTTAGGCTACATACCTAATACGTTTTCATGTTATTGTGTTTCAACCTTATACACTCAATTATCATTAATTTTTTTCTAAAGAAATATTTTGAATTGTTGACTAACAACAATACATTAGATGCATCATTTCAAAAGATCCTTTTTTCATAAAATAACACTACATAAATTTTAATGAATACATATAAGATTATACAAATAGATTACAAATGAATATACTAGTATAATGCCTTTGGAATCATAGAATCATAAACACATGAATATATGTGAGAAATATTTTCTCCTACATGGTTCTCCTTGATTATAACCCTTATTATAAATATCAAAAATAAGACATATCTTCATAATTTGGAGGGAGATACATAAAAAGGGGTGACTTAAGATACTCAGTAAGGGAAAACAAGTGACACATGTAAGAATAAACATGATAATAGTGGTATGATAAAGTGACAATAACATTATAAGATCATACATAAAATGTTATAAGATTATGATAATGAATCAAGGAATAATGATTGGTAGTTCATAAGAACGAATCATCGGGAAATAAAGATCACATGACATGAATCCAAATCCTATGAATAATACATCGAATTTTTTCATTCAAATACATTTTATATCATTCCCCATAAGTCATGATGCAATTCTATAACAAATAAATGCACTTTAGGGGATCTTCACCTATTGGTCATGTCACCCAAACATCAACATTTATAGTCTATTCCTTTTAAATGTTTGGATTTTTCACATCTACACAAATTACATCAGGTGTCCCCATATTCCAATATTAGATCATGATTCCCAATCATCCATCATCTAGGTTACTAAACCTACTAGGTGGGACATACCACCATCCATACTCATAATCCATTACGTGTTTGGCAACGAGTTTACCAACATTCCCTTAGTGGATTATTGACATCGACTAGATTCTTGTCATTATATAATTTTATATAACTCATTAACCAATGAATTGGATGTATTTATATGTCCCACTCATCTCATAATAAAATTATTCATACATATTCCATATTATAAAAAAAACATTTAGCATATCATATACCATTAAAAGATATGTCTTATATAAAAATTATATCATAATAACATGAAATTAAATGGACTTCATAAACATGTAATCCAATCATAAACAATGGAAAAATGTAGTATGCATAATCATTTCATCAAAATATATCCCATAAAATATGTATGGTTCAAAAGCATAAAACATGTAGAAGAGAAATGTTTTTAATAGACAACATTCCTTAAGAACATAAATTATTTAGGGAAGGAATATGAATGGAGCCTTTTGACAATTTACCCATAAAGGAATGAATAACATCAATGTATGTCATCTTAGATGGAAAATAATTTTCAATGCTCCTTTAAATAATTTTTTTAATAAAATAACCTTTCTTCTAATAAAGAAACATTTAATAAATAAGAACATATTAAAACGAGTTTCTTTTAAAATAAACATGAAAAAATCTAGAGGAAACTAATTTTTTTCATTGAAAATTATTTTCATATATGTAAAGACCCGTAAATTCCAAAAACAAATTCTTGGAATTTACGGGTCTTTACAGAATAACCATGGTAAATGCTTGAAGGGAATGAGAGATTATTATATGTGTGGAGAAAAAGGGAACCATGTACGTGATAGCACAGGTAATAAATATCTTTTCAAATGTATAATGCTTCATCTTCAAGGAGTTGGGACACTACGTGAATCAATGTCCAAATCATCAGAGTATGCCCCAAATGATGTTATTGGATAATAATATTGTTAAAATACTTCCTGAGATGAAGAAGAATTACTAGTGTTCTTATGTTGAAATTAAAGAATTATTTCTTTTGAGTGTTGTATCATCGATGTTCTAGTTATATGATGTATTGAAATAAATAAGGATTATACTGCAGTACTATTTCATTGAGTATTTGAGATTATATGGTTTAATGAAAAGTGACTCAATAGCAAGTTAAACTTTTTGGAATATATATTTTTGAAGGAATGATAAACCTCAATATGGTTCTTATACTGAGGAAGTTATTTTTGGAAGAAGATATGATTTATTTGGGTAAATTATATTCGATATTTGTGACTAAATTGAAACGAATTAATTGTTTGTTTGTTCCATTGTTGTTGGAGTTTACAAAATTTTTTGATATAAGGTGCATATCAAGTATTCTATAAGGAATAAGCGAGCATGAATGTAATCAATAAGGATTTATAGTAATTCTGAATGTTATCATGTTTTAAAAAAATATACGATGAAGGTATTCACATGTTATTACGTGACAAAGAAGATCTTTATTGTGTTTACCTTCCTTATCTATTTTGGACTGTGATTTTGAACACAAGTATTTTGGATAAGTCTAAAGATTGTAATAGATTATGTTTGACATTGGATACTATTTTTATGGTTAAAAAATTTCTTAAGATTATTTTTGGATTGTTATGAAAAGAAAAACCTGGAGGTCGGGCGACAACCCATCACATCTGGAAAGGCTGCGATACTTCAACCCGCAACCGAAGGGAGACAACGTTGTATCACCTACCATTGTCCTACGTGATGTACTAGATATTATAATGTAGTTTTTTTAAATATTCTGATAGGTGAATTATATATTCATTTTTTGGAATCGTGTATTATTATGATAAATAGAATATTTTTTATTTCAATTAACTTATAGGAGTCAAACATGAGTTTTTGGTAGAAATCGGTTAAAGGATGGAACTCTACATGTCACGTATGGTTTTTATTCTAGGATGAAATTAACACAAGAAATTTAGGGAAAGTATCTTAAAATCGAAAATGTGTTATCCTAATATCTTATGTTTTGATGAACCAATAATATTTTAATTAATCATAGATTTATGGCATTAAAGCCCTCAATTTCCTATTTATTGTTCACTTTTTTTTGATTGACGACCTCAATAAATCATTATAAATATTTACGTATTTCCTTAAATTATGTTTCACTATTTTCCAATGATTTTCCCCTAATCGATATCATAATTTGTTGGTGACTTTTTCATTTCCATTTCCCTCTTATTAAGACTAAATATTATTAATCCAATTTTTGATATGGGTTTTCCACCAAAGTATTTTTCTATTTTTAACCTTTTATTTTTGAAGATAAATTTCAAATTACAAGGACTTAATTTATTAAATGAGGGGAAAATGTAACACCGTGTGATTTAATAGTACGTTATCTCTTCAAAGTAATGTAATAACATGACCTACACGCAACACCGAGTTAGAGCACACCACGTCTTACCAAACTAGCCGTTCAAAAAGTGGGTATGAATATTGTTAAATGAATATTGAATTTTATATACTCTATATAATATTAGAATCCATATTATATGTTTCATAGAATTAATATAAGAACAAATTCATTTTTTAGATAAAAGAAGTATTTTACAGAATATGCATTTTAATCACCTTTTAACGGAGAACCCTTTTTAAATACAATATTTGACACTATTAGATATATTTAATTTGATAAAATATACTTTTTATTGATAATAGGGATATAAAAATTATGTTTCGATAATTTTTTGGTGTTTTTCTGATAACTTTCATATTTTGGTGAATAATGAAAATACTAATTTTTTAAAAAAAACATTTTTAATCAAAATAATTTATAATGTTGAATTATACATTTAAATGATTTGGTAGTATAATTATATTATATTTTTATCATTTAATACAATTAATGTCATTATATGTAATTTCACATTAAAATTTGACATAAACACATGTGAATCTTTTGAATGTTTTTACATTTTAAAAACCCGCTTTTTGGTTTTGACAAGGGGAATTAATTTTAACTTAATTAATTAAACTTATATGTTTTTCATTTGGTAAAATTGAATTAATGTTTTAATTTTTAATATCAAAATTAGCTTCGAGTGATTTATTGGTAATTTTTTGAACACATTAAATTCATGATGAATATTGAAAAACATGACGTTATTGTTTAAAACCGACTTTTAATTTAAATAATTATTTATTTTATATAAAATTAATTTAAGAAAATATATATATATAATACCTATATAAGTTCATTGTAATTATTTTTAGTCATTTTACAATACAACTAGTTGTATAAAATTTTATTGAATTTTTTAACGTTTTACCGACCTTCTATGTACATTTGCAAATTTGCATAAAACATAATTTTACCACTTCAATGAATTGAATTTCAAAACACCAAGAGAAACGATTGACATCAATAAGTTAAATGTGGTTCAATAAGATATAATTAATTTTTTTGTGAATATAAGCTTTTGAACATTATTTACAACGGTTAAAAGTAAATAAGGTAATTAAAGGTAAAAATGTTATTCTAATTACCCTAACAGATGTCCTAATTGTATTGGATAAGTGTATTTTAACCAAAAAACCATAGGAATAAAATATGATCCTTTTGGACCATTTGTATTAGTTTAGGAAATTTATTATTATTTTATTTAAAGAAGAGTTAAAAGTGTAAAATTCAAATTTTATAAACTAAAAAATTATCAATATATGGATTTAAATAAGAACAATTCGACTATAAATATTTATTATAAAGATAAAAATATTTCCTACCTCATGTTATTTTATTTATAATTTGTAGACATCAAATAATTAAATTTATTTATGACACAATGATGAAGTATTAATTACCTTATTAATTAAAGAATCTAATAAATAGTATTATAAATATTAAAATAAATATAGTTTCAATGATTTGATGACATCCACGAATTTTAATGTTTAATATGACATGTTAGGGTCATGTAAATTTATTCTTTTTGAAGTAATCATGCTTTTATGACTTTCACAGAAAATAGAATACCAAATTGTGTCAAAATTGACTTAAATGAGTTTTCAAAACAAATACAATATTATTAAATAATATAATAGTCATAAAAATATATGGTTTGACGAAAGGAATTTTATAATGATATATATGTCATTATTGAACAACTTAGGGTTCTAATGGAATTTTATAGTATGTTTATTAACCATGTAATATAAAAATACAAAAATACATTGTAAAAGATAAACTATTTATCCAAGAGATAAATCTAAAATATATGGTTATAAAGGTAACCGAAACTTGTCTAAACCCTATTGGTTGAGAGTATTTAGACCCATAACCACTTAAGGATCAAAATAAATTTATTTGAAGACATTATAAACAGAAAATTATCATATAATAAAATAATATTTCAAGGTTTTCCAAAAGAGACACTCACCTATCTTATAAAGGGGTACTTCCCCTTCTCTCAAAATCACAACTCCATAGCCATTTGGGTCAGAAAACACCTACCCAAATCTCATCCCATATTCCCTCACTTCAACCTAGATTCATTCCCTTGACCTGAAAGCCATCATAAGGAGCCCTTTTTTTCAAATCAAAAGGAAACACCCAAAGAAGAGGTAATTATTTTATCACCTCTTTCAAAGTTCTTTTCTTTTTGCACATTATCTCTCTTGGTTATTTCCATTCCAAAATAATAAATCTAGTAAATTATAATTAATTTTATGTTATTATAAATATGGTTCAACCATATTCATTATTCAATACTTCCTATGACTAATAATGTCACCATGCGTGTGTATGTACAACTTACCGTCTCCACACCGTGGTGCAATTTGTTATTTAACACTATGTTATCTGGATGGATATAATGATGAGTAATATGTATATAAAAAATATAAATTATATTATAATTTCTCTGTAAAATTAATATACCATCTAATTACATACCTTTTAATAATTAAGTAAATGACATTGCTTCTTGTGTGTACGCACGGCTTACCGTCTCCATGACGTGATGAGATTTATTTCCACGTTCAACATTCTACGATGATTATACAGATATATATTATTAATAAGTATGTAATGTATTACATTATAATTCTAATAGATATATTTATGTATATATGTATGTATGTCTGTATGTATGTATGTACATTCATATATCTTATTCACTTATGTCCGTTCAAAACAATATGAAAACGGAAACATTGTTTATGTGTACGTATGACCTACCGTCTCCAAAAAAATTGTTTTACATTTCATATATCTTTCTATTATACGTATTTATAGTCTAAATATATATTATATATAAATCATGTTTTATATTCTGGAATTATTTAACTCATGATCAAATTGATATGATCAAAAATAACAAGTTAAAACACATATGATAAAGAAAGAGATTGTTACCCCAAATGTTAATTTGACATATAAATAATTATAAAATGTGTAGAATAAAGTCATAAATGTAACGCCCCGACCCCAGTTACCCAGATTCGTTGCATTATTACATAACATTGGCATGATCACAAGAAAGATCAAATCTCGAAAGACCGATTGGTTTAGTAGCCTTGGAAACACTAGATATATTCATAAGTTTTACATTATATCATAAAATGAAAAACTACTACAACAACATAATGTTTCCACAGTCCACACTATAATCCCCTCATAATATCCATGCAGGTCATTAATAACTTACATCTTCACATCCTGGGAAAAATAAAACATAGAAAAGGGGTGAGCTCAAATGCCCAGTAAGGATAACAATATAGCGGAACATTCAAAAATAAGCATAAACATTTAAGGCAATGAATTACTAAAACAAAAGCCTTTTAAACTTGAACTTCAACATAGTATGGCAAAAGTGAAATGAAATAATGCCATTTACTTGTTCACATTGATATTCTACTAATCGAATAATCACATGCAAAATCAATAACCACTTTCATAATGTTGGAATGCATAATGCTAAACTTTAATTACTTTTCAAGGCCTCGTCCCAAGACCTTGGGGCTAACTATAACCGAAACCCAACCCGGAGTTCCTCTAATAACCGGACACCAACCCGGAGTGCCTCTAATAACCGGACACCAACCCGAAGTGCCTCTAATAACCGGACACCAACCCGGAGGGCTTACATTTACCAGTCCCCAACCTGGAGGGCTTACTTTTACCAGTCCCCAACCTGGAGGGCTTACTTTTACCAGTCCCCAACCTGGAAGGCTTACTTTAACCAGTCCCCAACCTGGAACATACTTGTCCAACACATTCATATGAAGTAAAGATTGAAATATAACATAAACATTCTTATTGGAACTAGCATACGAAATGTCAATACTTTCACCATAAACTATGAATGGTATAAAAATAGCACATCCACAGTCAAACATATCACAAAACCTTCAAAACAATATAGAAGTTTTGTATCATAATAAATCAACTTCAAATAATCTTAAAACCCATCAAAGGATGTTGACATAGATGAAATCAAAATTCTTTTTAAAGAAATATCTCCTTTTATTTTGAAATCATTTAAGATCCATATAAAATCAAACATTTTCTTTGAAAATAATCTTATAAGCTTTTAAGGGAAGCTTTTACGATTTTATAACGGCGGAAAATAACCGCACCCACCGTATAAGTTAAAAAAACATTCTTATCTTAATTCTGTCGAAAAGGTTAAAAAGCACCTTGTTTGGAAAACGACGGAACGATTCCCTTATAAACCTCTTATAAAAAGTCAAACAAGGGTATAAATGACTTTAACCCATATTCTTTTAAATATTAAAAATGTTTTGAAATACATTTTGAAGAAACATGGATGTGGATGATAACGAGATCCCAGTAGATTATTACGTATAAACAACCTCAGATAATGAAGAGATTGTGAAATAACCCTTACCAGTTTGGTAACTTATGAAACATACCACCCATGAAATAGGTATCATACAATGAATATGTAAGTACACATAAATTAGAGTGTATTACACAATGAATATAATTATGGGCAGTACATACACCACACAAAAGGTAATGGTGGCAATATGGATGAATCTCATGAGAATAAGGAGTGAGATGAAAACCCCTTACCACGTTAATCAACTGAGTCGTATGGCCAAAAGTTAATAACCACCAAATTATTTACAGAATAACATGAATATAAATAGAATCATGATAATATATATCAAATGGCAGTACACAATACACCACTTTCAATAATTTAGTGGCGAACAATGGAAATCTCACGGAATTGAAAGTGAGATAAGAAAATCCCTTACCTTGTACTTTTCCTTGGTTGGGGTAGGTTAACCTCCTGTATAATGGTGAAATAATTGTTATTAAATTATACAAGAATCATATATATTAATATGATATCATATATGATCTTTTAATATTGATTTGATAATAATATCTTAGTATTATCGTTGTTTCGGGTGTTAACTTACTTGTTTTCTTTTGTATGTTTTGTTACGTAAGACATGTTTGTAAAGGATAGGTTGTATATTATTCAAATCCAGAATGGTATCAAGTCCTTAAAAATCATTTTTAAATCATAAAATGATAATTATACTTGAATTGATTCGATGGAGGATGAATCTCATCGCGTTCGTGGAGACGGTAGTCCGTACGTACGCACGAACGCAACATCCATTTAATTTTTATTTTAAAAGAATTGAATCCAAATGATACTTAGGTATATTACTATTACAGTATAATATAATATTTTATATATGTTACTTTAGTTTCATTAACACCATCCTTTATACGTTCCATGTGTGGTATGAACGAGTCATATCATTTTAAGGGGGCGGTAGTCCGCACTTCCTCAAATGAAATTATCGTATGTATATACAACATGAAACGAATAATGGTATGAAATAAAATGGAATTACAGAAGCTTATATATAAAATATATATCATTAATATCATATTTAATTACAGTGCCATCATAATGGCCACCATGAGAGGCGGTAAGATGTATTTGAACAATCATCGTTTCGTGAGGCGTTAGTTTTCCATCCACAGAAACATTATGTTCATCATCCATTAGATGGAGTTGTGTGTATGTGTAGTTTGAATACTTCTTATAACAACAACCTAGTATATTGAGGATACTGGTGTTGTTACAAAAGAAAGGAAATAAAAATAGTGTGGGGGTTGGAGAAGCAAAATAAATGAAAATAATTTAAGAGAAATCGTTACCTTTAATTTAGGTAACTCACTTTGGTTGGAACCAAAGGACTTCTTGAAATGATTTCTGCCTAAGGGGAAGCTTCAAGGAGGAGGAGAGGGATGTGGGGAGCTTAGTTGGGCAGAGTTTGGACGAGCCAAGTGGCTTGAGAGGTGTGAGGAATGAGTAGAAGTGGTCTCCTTTTATAAGGGAGAGGAGGGGCTCTTTAGGAAAGATTGAAAGTATTACTTTATAATATAATTATATTCGGTTTATAATGGTCCAAAAATCATTGAGGTCGAAGATAAGATGACTAATATTCTAAATAACATCAACCAATAAGAATTGGACAGGTTTTAGATAATATTTTAATCATTATAATCTTATTTATTTAAATGATTTATTAATGAGGTAAACATTGCATCACTATTGTGTCATTAATAATTTAACTTATTTGAGGTCTAAAAATTATAAATAAAATATCATTATGTAGGAAATATGTTTAGATTTCTAATGAATATTTATAATCGAAAATCCAACATGTATAACCCTATGTAAAAATTGTTCTTCTAAAAGATGTATGCTTATGCCATTTTTATTTTTATTTTAACTTTATTAATATAAAGTGTCCCTACCACATACAAGTGGCTCCAATGGGTCCCCAAATTGACCCAAGGATGCTCATGGTCGGGTATGTGTCCACAAATAAGGTTAGGACACGTTTTAGGGTAATTTTGTATTATTATAATATTATTTTGTAACCCTTATTTACCGGATTTACCCTTAACCATGGTAAATAAAATATTTACCACAGTAATTATTCAAAATGTCTAAAAATAAAAGTTACCTATTTACACAATTTGTACATCATGATTCCAAATATGGAATCCATTTTTCTAAATTCAAAACACAGAAGTGGCAGAAATTAATTTAAAATTAATTCCCGCTGTCAAAACAAAAAGCGTGTTTTTAAGAGATAATAACTATCAAAAGATTGAGACTTGTTTTTGTTCGGTTTAATTGTAAAATTATGTCCAATGACCAACATTATATTAAATGGTAAAAATATATTCTAAATATACTTTAAAACTACTAAAATTCATAATTTATCACTATTAATTATTTTGATTAAAAAAGTTGTTTTTAATTAAAATTTAGTAATTTTCACTATTCATCAAAATATGAAAGTTATCCGAAAAGTACCAAAATTTCACCTTATGCTAAATTCGATATTCCGAATCCAAAAATGAAGTCCATTTTAAAATATAAAATATATATAATTTCAAAATTTAGGAATTACTATTCATAACGGCTAGTTTGATTGGTTGTGGCGTGTGTTAAAACTCAAGGTTGCGTACAACACACGCTACTATTTTATTCAAAGGAAAGCGTACCGTGGAAGCTTGGGAAGTTTCATTTAAAATTTTTTTTTGATGTCCCAATTTATTCAGATAGTTAAAAATATTTTATTAAAAAAGGTTTCACTATTAAAGTTGATAAAAGTGCAATACTGAAAATGAATCTGTTCTTGCATTATGACTAAGAAACTCATAATAGGGATTCTAAAATTATAAGGATTATATAAAGTTCAAAATGTTGTTAATACTATTCATGAACTCTTTAAATGGATTTTTTTTACGTCATGGTGTGATTGAACTCGGTGTTGCGTGTAGTGCAAGTTATTGAATTATTTTTAAGAAATAACACACTATGAAATCCTGGGGTGTTACATTCTCCCCTCCTTCAATAAATTGCGTCCTCGCAATTTGAAATTGTTCTTCGAAAATAAAAGGTTGAAAATAGAAAATATCTTTGTGGGAAAACCCACATAGGAAATTAGGTTACTAAAATTTAGTCTTAATATGAGGAAAAGAGAAATGAAAGAGTCACCACCAAATTATGATCTCGATTAGGAGAACATTGGTGGCAATTAGAGACATATAATTGGAGGAAAAACGTAAATATTTATAGGTAGTGATTGAGATCATCAATCACAAACAAGTGTATAATTGAGGTCCTTAAATTCATCAATCTATGATGATTTGAAATACCATCGTTTCAACAAAACATAGGGTATTAGGATAACACATTTTTGACGTTTCAAAATATCATAGTTGAAATCCCACATCGAAAAATGAATTAACGAGGCCTCTATTTAAAATAAAGAGTGGAAAGTATGAATATTACCGAAAATAACACATACTAGGGTTCCATGTAGGAAAATATGGATATGGAAGTGAAATCTAACCATCAATTATTTGATGGAGAGTGGTAGAGAACATGGCTATGAAAAGGCCAACAATCCCAAAGCCATGAATTAGTGATGATTTAAGGTACCATCTAGGACAACATTTTTGTTCTAAGTTCCTTTTATTAATGTTGAGGAATATATTTATGAGATTGGCTAAGATCATAAGGAGATATACTTACTTTATAATTATAGTTTTATCCATTAATAAATTTCTACCACAAACTCATCTTTCACTCTAAAAGATAATAGAATGTAATTTTTTTATTTATACTATTCGTACAGGGTTCCAAAATAAATGAATTTATAATTCATCTACCGGATCTTTAAAAAAAATAACATTATTTAATCCAGGACATCTCGTGGTCCAGTGGTAGGTGATACACCCTTGTCACCCTTCGGTTGCGGGTTCAAGTCTCGCAGCCTTGCCGGACGCGACGGGTTGCCGCCCGACCTCTAGGTTGTCCTTTTATGGTAATCCAAAATAATCCAAACTAGAACTATCCAAAATACTTCTGTCCAAACTCACAATCCAACATTTATAAGGAAGGTAAACATAATATAGATCCTTTTTACCCCGTAATAGCATATGAATACCTTCATCTTGTATTCTTTTAATAAACTGAAACATATTGAATTACCATATTCCTTATTGATTACATTCATGCTCTCCTATTCCATATAGAATGCTGGATATACTTCATCAATCCAAAAATGTTTTAAACCCCAAAAAAATGATGGAATATACAAATCATTAATCAGTTTCAAGGTAGTCAAGAATATCCAACATAATTTATCCAAATCAATCATGTATTATTCTAAAATCACTAACTCGGTATCAGAACCATATTATGGTTTATCTTTCTCTCAACCATATATTTTCCAAGAATTTATCCTGCTATTGAGTCACTTTTCTTTGTTCCACACAATCTCAAGTCCTTAATGAAATAGTACTGCAGTACAATCCTTATATACTCCATAATTATTATAACAAGTACATTGTTGATACAAAACTCAATTGACATAATCAACATAAGAACTCTAATAAAATCTCTTCATCTGTGGTAGTATCATAACTTGATTATTATCCAATAGCATCATTTGCGGCATAGTCTGATTACTGGGGCATAGGTTCGCATAGTGTCCAAACTCCTTGCAAATGAAGCATTGTACATTTGAAACCATTTTCTCACCCTTGCAGTCACGTACTTTGTGCCCTTTTCCTCCACACTTATAACAAACTCCCATTCCTTTCAGGAAAGTTCCAGGGTGTTTCTTCCCACAGTTACCACATATGGGAAAATTCTTCTTTTCCCTCTTCCCTTTATCCATTTTTCTCTCTTCCATCCTTTTCTTCTCTTGCTTCCCTTCAAAGCCATAGGACTCAGTAAACTCTTTACTTATCTTATCAAGACATGATATTATTTCTTCATATGATGATAATACATGGGAGACTATTTCTCTTATCAATTCTAGCTTAAGACCATGAAAGATATTATCCTTCCTTCTCTTTGGATCATGTGCATTTCTGGAGTTCTCATTCCTTATACTGGGCGCCATTTCTAAACAATGGCATAAACTAGATCAGTTTATGAATCAAAATACATAATCCCATACTTATAAAACACTTAACATAAATTGAACTATTTATGGATATAATCAATAATCATAAAAATGTTTTCTTTGAGGAAGTATATACTCATAAACCCTTCATAATGATTTGTAAGAAAATGAGAGTTATCCTAAGCATATCCCCCGGGAGTGTCGTAACCAAGAGTGCAGCAAGGCCCGTTGTCGTGCACCAGTTCCCGTTCGAGTCTAGCTCAAAGCGGTGTTTTCGGGTTTTACCCCTAGGTACATCTGTGCCAGAGCCGCCTCTACCTACTCGTATCTAGACAGGGATGTATTGCTCGGAAAACTCACAAAATCTCTACGATACCAAAATTCTAGGAAGTTCTTCTATACTAATCCTGAATGTTCATCTTAGGTCTACGTGCTTTAATCAGAGTTTATCTAAATCTAGTTTCCAAGGTTTGTACTAAACTTCCTCTGATACCAACTGTAACGCCCCGACCCCAGTTACCCAGAGTCGTTGCATTATTACATAACATTGGCATGATCACAAGAAAGATCAAATCTCGAAAGACCGATTGGTTTAGTAGCCTTGGAAACACTAGATATATTCATAAGTTTTACATTATGTCATAAAATGAAAAACTACTACAACAACATAATGTTTCCATAGTCCACACTATAATCCCCTCATAATATCCCTGCAGGTCATTCATAACTTACATCTTCACATCCTGGGAAAAATAAAACATAGAAAAGGGGTGAGCTCAAATTCCCAGTAAGGATAACAATATAGAGAAACATTCAAAAATAAGCATAAACATTTAAGGCAATGAATTACTAAAACAAAAGCCTTTTAAACTTGAACTTCAACATAGTATGGCAAAAGTAAAATGAAATAATTCCATTCACTTGTTCACATGGATATTCTACTAATAGAATAATCACATGAAAAATCAATAACCACTTTCATAATGTTGGAATGCATAATGCTAAACTTTAATTACTTTTCAAGGCCTCGTCCCAAGACCTTGGGGCTAACTGTAACCGAAAACCAACCCGGCGTTCCTCTAATAACCAGACACCAACCCGGAGTGCCTCTTATAACCGGACACCAACACGGAGTGCCTCTAATAACCGGACACCAACCTGGAGGGCTTACTTTTACCAGTCCCAAACCTGGAGGGCTTACTTTTACCAGTCCCCAACCTGGAGGGCTTACTTTTACCAGTCCCCAACCTGGAGGGCTTACTTTAACCAGTCCCCAACCTGGAACATACTTGTCCAACACATTCATATGATGTAAAGATTGAAATATAACATAAACATTCTTATTGGAACTAGCATACGAAATGTCAATACTTTCACCATAAACCATGAATGGTATAAAAATAGCACATCCACAGTCAAACTTATCACAAAACCTTCAAAACAATATAGAAGTTTTGTATCATAATAAATCAACTTCAAATAATCTTAAAACCCATCAAAGGATGTTGACATAGATGAAATCAAAATTCTTTTTAAAGAAATATCTCCTTTTATTTTGAAATCATTTAAGATCCATATAAAATCAAACATTTTCTTTGAAAATAATCTTATAAGCTTTTAAGGGAAGCTTTGACGATTTTATAACGGCGGAAAATAACCGCACCCGCCGTATAAGTTAAAAAAAACATTCTTATCTTAATTCTGTCGAAAAGGTTAAAAATCACCTTGTTTGGAAAACGACGGAAAGATTCCCTTATAAACCTCTTATAAAAAGTCAAACAAGGGTATAAATGACTTTAACCCATATTCTTTTAAATATTAAAAATGTTTTGAAATACATTTTGAAGAAACATGGATGTGGATGATAACGAGATCCCAGTAGATTATTACGTATAAACAACCTCAGATAATGAAGAGATTGTGAAATAACCCTTACCAGTTTGGTAACTTATGAAACATACAACCCATGAAAGAGGTATCATACAATGAATATGTAAGTACACATAAATTATAGTGTATTACACAAAGAATATAATTATGGGCAGTACATACACCACACAAAAGGTAATGGTGGCAATATGGCATGAATCTCATGAGAATAAGGAGTGAGATGAAAACCCCTTACCACGTTAATCAACTGAGTCGTATGGCCAAAAGTTAATAACCACCAAATTATTTACATAATAACATGAATATAAATAGAATCATGATAATATATATCAAATGGTAGTACACAATACACCACTTTCAATAATTTAGTGGCGAACAATGGAAATCTCACGGAATTGAAAGTGAGAAAAGAAAATCCCTTACCTTGTACTTTTCCTTGGTTGGGGTAGGTTAACCTCCTGTATAATGGTGAAATAATTGTTATTAAATTATACAAGAATCATATATATTAATATGATATCATATATGATCTTCTAATATTTATTTGATAATAATATCTTAGTATTATCGTTGTTTCGGGTGTCAACTTACTTGTTTTCTTTTGTATGTTTTGTTACGTAAGACATGTTTGTAAAGGATAGGTTGTATATTATTCAAATCCAGAATGGTATCAAGTCCTTAAACATCATTTTTAAATCATCAAATGATAATTATACTTGAATGGATACGATGGAGGATGAATCTCATCGCGTTCGTGGAGACGGTAGTCCGTACGTACGCACGAACGCAACTTCCATTTAATTTTTATTTTAAAAGAATTGAATCCAAATGATACTTAGGTATATTACTATTACATTATAATATAATATTTTATATATGTTACTTTAGTTTCATTAACACCATCCTTTATACGTTCCATGTGTGGTATGAACGAGTCATATCATTTTAAGGGGGCGGTAGTCCGCACTTCCTCAAATAAAATTATCGTATGTATATACAACATGAAACGAATAATGGTATGAAATAAAATGGAATTACAGAAGCTTATATATAAAATATATATCATTAATATCATATTTAATTATAGTGCCATCATAATGGCCACCATGAGAGGCGGTAAGATGTATTTGAACAATCATCGTTTCGTGAGGCGTTAGTTTTCCATCCACAGAAACATTATGTTCATCATCCATTAGATAGAGTTGTGTGTATGTGTAGTTTGAATACTTCTTATAACAACATCATAGTATATTGAGGATACTGGTGTTGTTACAAATGAAAGGAAATAAAAAGAGTTTGGGGGTTGGAGAAGCAAAATAAATGAAAATAATTTAAGAGAAATCATTACCTTTAATTTAGGTAACTCACTTTGGTTGGAACCAAAGGACTTCTTGAAATGCTTTCTGCCTAAGGGTAAGCTTAAAGGAGGAGGAGAGGGATGTGGGGAGCTTATTTGGGAAGATTTTGGACGAGCCAAGTGGCTTGAGAGGTGTGAGGAATGAGTAGAAGTGGTCTCCTTTTATAAGGGAGAGGAGGGGCTCTTTAGGAAAGTGTGAAAGTATTACTTTATAATATAATTATATTCGGTTTATAATGGTCCAAAAATCATTGAGGTCGAAGATAAGATGACCCATATTCTAAATAACATCAACCAATAAGAATTTTACAGGTTTTAGATAATATGTTAATCATTATAATCTTATTTATTTAAATGATTTATTAATGAGGTAAACATTTCATCACTATTGTGTCATTAATAATTTAACATATTTGATGTCTAAAAATTATAAATAAAATATCATTATGTAGGAAATCTTTTTATATTTCTAATGAATATTTATAATCGAAAATCCAACATGTATAACCCTATGTAAAAATTGTTCTTCTAAAAGATGTAAGCTTATGCCATTTTTATTTTTATTTTAACTTTATTAATATAAAGTGTCCCTACCACATACAAGTGGCTCCAAGGGGTCCCCAAATTGACCCACGGATGCTCATGGTCGGGTATGTGTCCACCAATAAGGTTAGGACACGTTTTAGGGTAATTTTGTATTATTATAATATTATATTTTAACCCTTTTTTACCGGATTTACCCTTAACCACGGTAAATAAAATATTTACCACAGTAATTATTCAAAATGTCTAAAAATAAAAGTTACCTATTTACACAATTTGGACATCCTGATTCCAAATATGGAATCCATTTTTCTAAATTCAAAACACAGAAGTGGAAGAAATTAATTTAAAATTAATTCCCGCTGTCAAAACAAAAAGCGTGTTTTTAAGAGATAATAACTATCAAAAGATTGACACTTGTTTATTTTCGGTTTAATTGTAAAATTATGTACAATGACCAACATTATATTAAATGGTAAAAATATATTCTAAATATACTTTAAAACTACTAAAATTCATAATTTATCACTATTAATTATTTTGATTAAAAAAGTTGTTTTTAATTAAAATTTAGTAATTTTCACTATTCATCAAAATATGAAAGTTATCCGAAAAGTACCAAAATTTCACCTTAGGCTAAATTCGATATTCGGAATCCAAAAATGAAGTCCATTTTAAAATATAAAATATATATAATTTCAAAATTTAGGTATTACTATTCATAATGGCTAGTTTGTTTGGTTGTGGCGTGTGTTAAAACTCAAGGTTGCGTACAACACACGCTACTATTTTATTCAAAGGAAAGCGTACCGTGGAAGCTTGGGATGTTTCATTTAAAATTTTTTTTGATGTCCCAATTTATTCATATAGTTTAAAATATTTTATTTAAAAAGGTTTCACTATTAAAGTTGATAAAAGTGCAATACTGAAAATGAATCTGTTCTTGCATTATGACTAAGAAACTCATAATAGGGATTCAAAAATTATAAGGATTATATAAAGTTCAAAATGTTGTTAATACTATTCATGACCTATTTTAATGGCTTTTGTTTTGTACGTCATGGTGTGATTGAACTCGGTGTTGCGTGTAGTGCAAGTTATTGAATTATTTTTAAGAAATAACACACTATGAAATCCTGGGGTGTTACAATAAATGAATCATTTCTGATATAATAAATATAAATATGGGTTTTTTATAATTTAATAACATACTATAGTTATTATATTGGAAGTTAAACGTACCCTCGACAAATGGAATGTGCAAGGTAAGAGTTAATTCCCCAATCTGATTATTATCCTAGGTTGTTTGTGTGTAAGTATTTTTTGTGAAATATTTATTATCCATGTACATGATTCATAAAATACCTTATAAAAATTATTCTTTTAAGTTAATAATTAACTAAAAAACATTTTAAAGGTTTTAAATATTTATTATTATAAATCATTCTCATTAATGTCCATGTTTTTAAAATGGGTTTAAGGATTTATTTATGTGGAAATAAATGTTTTAAAATGATAATTCCTTTAAAAAGTTTCAATGTGGTATAAGAAACTTTGATCCAAAGATATATTTTAAATATAATCCTTTGTAAATTGTGTGACATTAAAATGATTTAATGAAAAAGGTGTATTTCACTCAAGGAGTTTTACTAATCATTTTCAACTATATCATCATCCTTTACTGGATATTATTCTTGTTTGAGGTTGATTTATTATAATACAATTTTACATATTTTATTGAATGAGTTGTGATACGTTTTACTGTGAATGTGATATTTTTAGACAATTCATGGTTTATGGATAATGTATTGAAATTTCATATGCTAGTATTAATAAGAATGTTTATTATATATTTGTTTCAAAAATTTTATATGAGGAATGTCGGTGACTTAGTAAGTGATGGGTGGAGCCCACTATTACTCTGCGATGCATCGGTAGGTCTCATGAGACAAAATAGTGTGTTGGCACCAGGACTTGAATTTTTTTTAGTTTTTCCATGAGTCCTTGGCAATGTAGTAATTATGTCCAGCATTAGGCATTCGATCATTATGAAATTAATTATTACATGTGATTATTAGACTAGAAGAATATCCATTTGAATGTTTTTATTGTAATGTTTGATTTATTTTCTCCATATTATGTTCATGATTAGGTATAAAATTCTGTTTTTTTATTACACATCTGGCCAAAAATGTTTACAACATCCTCTAAATTATTTACCCTTACTGATAATCTCTCCTCACCCCTTTCTTATGTTTTATTATCCCATGATTACAATAAGTTTTTTATGATTGATATGTAGGATTAATCTAAATGAATAATATATTTATCAATGGATTTTTCATGTTTTGTTATATGCTATAAAATATAATGTAACATTTATGTATATAATTTATTTTCCAAGACTTCTAAACCGATCGGTCCTTTGGGACCTGATTCCTTGTAATCGTGAAAATGTATTAAAATAATTCACCGAATCTGGGTAACTGGGGTCGGGCCATTACAACAGCGTTTGTGATGCTCCACCGCATCCACTATTATTTCAATATCTTCCATGAAAATCATCACAGTGATCCTCCCTTCGCGATTCTCCAATAAAATGGGATTTAGTCATAGAGAGTACCATCAACCCATCACGCAATATCGATTCACATGTTCTCATATTAACACAGATAAATGTATCCATTCTTGATTCTCCACATCGCCATGATCCCCAATCAAGTCTTTGAAAAACTCATGCCTTTATCATTTTTACTAAAATTTTTATTGTAGAAAACACCCCCTCATAACGATAACCCCTTTCTATGATTTATTAAACTAAAAATTTGGCCAATATAGGGAACGACACCACATTCAATATTGTAGTGATATTGAACAATAAAAAACCTTTTCATTCAGTCTACCTTATTTTCCATGTACACCCCAATATTATTTATAGAGGATTGACAAAAACACAAATAATACTCTATTTCTAACAAATAACAACCTTGGGTCCCATAATATTTATGCCATTCCCTTTAAAATTCATGATCACATCAGAACTATAGCTTATTTTTTGGTGCTTCCCCCATACATATATAATGTTCATGGTGTATTCCTTGTTTATCTATTGAGGATGTATATTCATGATGCATAAATTGTACTAAAATCAAAGGACATAAAACATGATAATGATCTTTATTATATAGAACAACATGTATATATTCATGATTATATAGAGAAAGTTCTATCAAACATGACCACTCACCTATTCAATGTTTTGTTCTGTAATAGCAGGATTGAGGAAGCTATTTAGGAACATGAGGTTGTGATGAAAAAAAGGATTACTTTTTTTATCAACGTGACATAATTTATAGAGGGAAATTTATTTTCAGGGTGGTGGAATGTTACAACCTAACATTTTATGAATTTTTTTTTATTCTGAAAAAATTAGTTTCTCTATTAGCTTTTGTTACACACAACACACAGTTTTATTGAAACCTGAAAAACTATTAATATTATTAATTAAACTCAAAAAGTAATCCCATTAAATTAAAAATTTATAATTTAATATCAATAAATTAATTTTAAAAACTAAATATTTTTCCTTTATATAATCAAATCAAATGGATAAAAATTTAATAAATTATTAATATAGTCATTATATGTTTCAGAAATATTTTTTCTCAAAAATAATTTATTTGTATTCATATCTATGAAAAAATAATAAAAATAATATTCGAATAATTTATAAATTAATGTTTTTAAAATTAAATTTATTTTGTGAATCAACATGTTAAAATTATCGAAAAGTGATATTTTGGACTGTTTTTTGAAAAACAAAATTATTTTTTGCGTTGATTAGAGAAAAATACTAGTTTTTAAGGAATAATGTAATTCTGTTTTATGAATTTAAATAGTTAAATATATTTATAAAAAATTCTGAAAAGAAAAATTAGATTAATGATAATATTATTAATTCAATATAGTTCATTCTAATTAATTTCATTTTTAATATTGATAAAAAATTTGAACTTTTGATAATTCTCAAATTTGAAAATTTCATTTCATCACGTTTGAGAATTTAATATTAAATTTTCATTTTACACACATTTTAATAGAATTTGGGAAAATTATTCCATATTCATAATAAGAATAAATAATATTATATAACAAGAAAAACATAATTTCAGGTCCTTATGATTAGTGAAAATAATAAAAATTATTTATAAAAATTTACATTGAAATTGGTTTCCTGGGGGTTAAAATAAAAATGATAAGAGGTAAAATCACCTTGAAAATATTCCAAACTCCATTTTAGGGTAATATTAAAACATTATAATCTATAGTGTTTGATAATGACCCACTTTGTTTCTCTGGGAAATGTTAAAAATGTGGGTACAATTTATTCTCTTCAAATATTTCATCTGTGATGTCTACCCAACATAAAGGGGACACCCATTTTTTTCTTCTATTTTCACTTACAAAACAATTAGGTTCATCGAATTCCCACAAAAATATCTTACTTAATTTTATTCCCAAAAACTATAGGAAAAATATTTACTATAAAACTCTCTTAAATTAGAAAAATGTGGGTTTTTATAGAAGTGTTAAAATTCATAAACATGTTTTTTTGTGTTATTTAATCTTCTACATAATTTAAATATTTTTATAATATTATAATATAATAACATTGTTTTATCAAATATAATTATGTATAATTATGTTAGTGTATGTTCCAAAAAATATCTCCTTTTATTAGAATTGGGAAATGAAACCAACAATCGTGTTTATAACGGACTATTGGCACACCAACTGATTTTATTTGTCTTTCTATAAAATATCATGGATGGATATAATTATGAATGTAATGATTATATATTATAATAATTATATTATAATAATTTTTTATTTATAATAACACATATACCGTCTTGCGATCCATTTTTTTGAAATGAGATAAAGTTTCTCTTATGCATAGAGGACTACCAACTCACAAGGGGATGTGGTTCTTTTTTCACATACACTTTAAATGTAAATTAATAAGAGTATATTAAATGAATATATTTGATATATATAACGCACCGACCCCAGTTAACCAGAGTCGGTGCATTATTACGTAATTGGCATGATCCCAAAAAATAAAATCTCGAAAGACCGATTGGTTTAGTAGCCTTGGAAACACTAGATATATTCATATGTCTTACATTACATCATAAATTGAATAAAACTACTACAACAACTTTTCTTCACATCCCCACAGACTATTCATTCATGTCAATCATAATACACTTCATCACATCTTGGGAAAAATAAAACATTGAAAGGGGTGAGCTCAAATGCTCAGTATGGATAACAATATAGCAGAAACATTCATAAGTAAACATAAGAATTTAAGGCAATGTATAACTAAAACAAAAGCCTTATAAAACATGAAATTCATCATAATATGACAAAGATAAAATCAAATAATGCCATTTACTTACTCATATGTATATTCTACTAGTCGAAAAATCACATGCAATATCAATAACCACTTTCATAATAAGGGAATGAATAATGCCAGACTATCATAACCACATAGCCAAAGCCTCATGCCAAGACTACAAATAAGATTTTGTCAAGGCCTCGTGCCAAGACACTAGTTTGTCTCAGGATACCTACCGATGCAAATTTTTTAGATGATTCTTATGTTTAAAATTGCTAAAATATACTCCAGGGTTTTTATAAAAACATTTTTCATGCTTCTGAAAACAAAATAAATAATTTTGAGACTACTCGACTAATTAAAGGCCATGATGGGTCCACTCCCAATCCCTTTCTGTCTACCACACTTGAGAGTGGGGTTTTCTGAAAACATTTTTATGCATGCGTTAAATACCTATACATTTGCACTGGATTTTCATATATTTGAGAAAAATATCACTTTTTCATGAAAAAATTTAAAAGTCACAAAATTTAGAAAATATGTCATTTAATGACATTTTTGAATCAAAGTGTCCCATACCACTTTGAATCTTTTGAATGGAATTAACATTTTAAAAACATTCATGTACATATAAATAAATCCTTAAAAACAATTTTGAAGACATAGAAATTAATGAGAAAGATTTAGAAGAATAAAAATTTAAAACATTTGAAATGATTTTTTATTAAAAAAATCCCTTAAAATAATCCCTTGGGAACCCTTTCATAAAACATGGACATTGATAAAAAAATATATCCTAGTAGATATGTACGTAAAAACAACTTCGAATAATAAAGAGATTGTGAAATTAAACCTTACCAATTTGGTAACTTATGGAACATACAACCCATGAAATAGGTATCATACAATGAATATTTAAATACACATAAGGTAAAGTGTATTACACAAATAATACAATTATGGGCAGTACATACACCACACAAATTTTAATTGTGGAAATATGGCATGAATCTCACAAGAATAAGGAGTGAGGTGAAAACCCCTTACCTTGTACTTTTCCTTATTAGATGGTATGATAAAATATTTTATAATAGTTAAAACATTGTAATTAAATTATACAGTAATCATATACATCAATATGATATCATATATTCTCTTTTAACATTGCTTTATTAATTATATCTTAGTATTATCGTCGTTACAGGTGATAACTGATTCGTTCTCCTTATATGATTAGTTACGTAAGACATGTTTGTAATGGATAGGATGTTTCTTATTCATATTCATAATTATATTAAGTCTATAAACATTATTTTTAACCATCAAATGAAAATTAGTCTTGAATGGTTACGATGGGTAATGAATCTTATCACGTTCGTGGAGACGGTATTCCGTACGTACGCACAAGCGACAATATCATTTTTTTTGATATTAAAAAATAAAAGAATGGTATATCATATATACAGAATCATTATAATGTCATATTAATTATTTACATCATTTATACTCATTATTATACCCATACAAATAATAATGTATTGAATGACAATTACACCATGACGTGGAGACGGTAAGCCGTACGTACGCATGTATGGTGACATGTCATTCAAATGATTGGTAGAATACTGAATATGGTTATTCCATCTTTATAATAACATCACAGAATATATGATATACTAGATTTACTATTTTGGAATGGAAATAATAAACAAAGAAGAAGTGGAAGAAGAAATAAACTTGAAAGCGGGTGGTGAAAACGTTACCTCTTCTTCGGGTTCTTTTTTTGTTGATTTGATGAAAAGGACTCCTTAGGATGGATTTCTGACTAAAGGAGGGCTTATAGGATGAAGGGAGAGAAGGTTATAAGATAATTGGGCAGATTTTGGCCGATCAAAAAGGCTTTGAAGGTGTGAGATTGAGAGAAGGGTGAGTGCCCTTTTATAAGAGGGGTGAGGGGCACCTTAGGAAAAGCTAGAAATAATATTTTATAATAAAATAATATTCGGTTTCTAATGGGTAAAAAGTGATTTATTTCATTGATAAGTTGGGTATGGGTCGAAAACAACTCAACCAAGAGTATTTAGATAGGTTTGGGTTACTAAATTAACCTTATCTTTAAGTATTAACTCTAAGTTAATTAGTTTCACTTTTACTAGGTCTCTTTGTATTTTTATATTATATGGTTACTAAACTTACTATAAACATCCAAACGAACCACAAGTGGTTCATTAATGTCATATATAATAATATTTATTCCCTTTGGCCGATCCTTAGATTTTTAGGAATAGTATATCAATTAATAATATAATATTTCGTTTAAAAACTCTTTTATGTCTGTTTTGACACTATTTGGAAAATTGATTTTTTTGAAAATCATAACCGAATGATTACATAGAAAAAAGTTAATTAAATCAATCCTAACATTTAATATTAACCTATAAAATTAGTTTAATTTATAAAAAGTCTCAAATTATATTTATTTGGGCATTTATAATATCAATTATCTTAATTTTTCACTATTATGGTAATTACTACATCACCATTGTGTCATAAATAAATTAAATTATTTAATGCCTAAAAATTATAAATAAAATACAATTAAGTAGGAAATATTTTTAGCTTTCTAATGAATATTTATAATAGAATTTATCTTATGTGTAACCCTATATTAAATATGTTTTAGTTATTAATTGTTGATTTTAACTCTTTTAACTCTTCTTTGAATTAAATAATAATAAATGACCAAATCTAATCCAAGTGGACCAAAAAAGTTCATATTTTATTCCAAAGGTTGTTTTTGGTCGAATTATGCTTATCAAATAGAATTAGGACATGTGTCAGGGTAAAAATAAAATTATTCTTACCTTTAATTACACTATTTACTTTTAACCGTGGTAAATAAAAGTAAAAGTTACTATTCATGAAAAATTATTTTCATCTCATTAAACCACATTTTACTTACTGATATCAACCATGTCTCTCGGATTTTGGAAATTGAACTCCCAAAAGCGGTAAAACTATGTTTTATGAAAAATTCAGTTTTTTTAAATACCACTTAGTGGTTTCACTATTCATCAAAAAATGTAGTTTTTAAGAAAAATACAAAAAATTCACCCTAGGATAATTTTGATATTCCGAATCCAAAAATGAAGTCCATTTTGA
Organism: Viscum album; assembly: GCA_963277665.1. Lineage (NCBI taxonomy): Eukaryota > Viridiplantae > Streptophyta > Magnoliopsida > Santalales > Viscaceae > Viscum > Viscum album. The sequence continues at coordinate 1,204,012,883 of OY728127.1, read as the reverse complement.
TAAATAAAATTTATAAAATTTCAAATAGTGGGTATTACTATTCATAACAGTTAGTTTAATTAGTTGTGGTGTGTTAGAACTCGAGGTTGCGTACAACAGATGCTATTGCATTATTCTAAGGGAAATTACCGTGGAAGCTTGGGGTGTTACATTCTCCCCTCCTTAAAATAATTGAATCCTCGCAATTTCTAGGGTATTACTGCATAAAAATACTTGGGTGGTTCTTCATCATAAGTTCCTCGGGTTCCCACGTGGCCTCTTCCATCTTATGGTTTCTCCATTGGACTTTTACCAGACGAGTCGTCCGGTTTCTCAGCACTTTCTCTTGGGTTTCAAGGATCCTGGCGGGATTTTTGCAATAAGACAAATCGGGTTCCAGTTCCAATTCCTCATAGGCCAGCACATGAGTTGGGTCAGGAATTTATTTTCTCTACAGAGATACGTGGAACACAACGTGAACTTTGGAGAGACCTGGCGGCATTTCCAAACAGTAAGCTACAACCCCAATACGATCTAGAATTTCAAAAGGTTCTATGTACCTGGGACTCAATTTACATTTCTTACCGAAATGTATAACTCCCTTCCATGGATATACCTTTAAGAAAACATGATCTCCCAATTGGAACTCCAAATCCTTCCTTTGGTTATCATCATAGCTCTTCTGCCTACTTTGAGCTGCTTTGATGTGGTTTTGGATTACAATCACCTTTTCGATCGTTTCCTCCACTAGTTCTAGGCCTATAAGTTTTCTTTCAACAATGTCATCCCAACAGGTTGGTGTGCGACATCTCTTTCCGTATAACGCTTCATATGGTGCCATCTGAATGCTTGAATGTAAGCTATTGTTATAGAAAAATTCTACCAGAGGTAAATGTTGATCCCACATACCCTGAAAGTCAAGTGATCATGATCTCAACATGACTTCTAAGGTTTTAATATTCCATTCTGATTGTCCATCTGTTTCAGGGTGGTAGGCAATGCTCAAACGAAGTTCAGTATCCAAGGCCATCTAAAGACTCTTCCAGAATCTTGAAGTAAAACAGGGATCACGATCAGAAACAATCGATAGGGGTACTCCATGAAGTCTCACAACTTCATTAATATATAGTTTTGCTAGACGTTCAAGTGGTAAATCCTCCCTTATATCAAGAAAATGTGCTTACATAGTAAGATGATCAACAATGACCCATATTGCATCATTCCTTCTAGGAGTCTCTGGTAGTCCCATGACAAAGTCCATCGTAATATTATCTCATTTCCACTCAGGTATGGGAAGATATTGCAAGACCCCTTCAGGATGTTGCCTTCCATATTTCACTTGTTGACAAACCATAAATCTTGACATAAAATCAGTAATCTCTTTCTATATGTTTCCCCACCAAAAATATTCCTTCAAATATCTATACATTTTGGTTCTCCTAGGGTTTATAGAGAAATTGGAACTATGAGCATCATCCAACAATTCCCTCTTTAAATCAGGTATATCGGGAACACAAAGCCTCCTCCCAAATTTCAAAATTCCATCTTCATACACAAATTCCCTCAACATTCCATCATTCACAACTTTAATCTTCTTTTTAAACTCTTCATCATCGGCCTGATAACTCTTTATCCTTTCTAGTAAAGATGGATTGGAAATCATTTGATAAAGTTTTGATGTTTCACCTTCCCTGGTGATTCCCATATCCATCATTACTAGATCCATGAAAATAGGATCCCTTTCCACTCTGATCATGTTCAAAACTCCATGATCTTTTCTACTCAATGCATCTTCCACGTTATTTTCCTTCCCCGTGTGGTAGTGTATCGTGTAATCATAATCCTTGAGTAGTTCTAGCCATCGCCTTTGCCTCATGTTGAGTTCTTTTTGTTAGAAGATATACTTCAAACTTTTGTGATCAGTATATATCTCACATTTTTCACCATAGAGATAATGTCTCCATATCGTCAAAGAAAATATTACAGTATCTAACTAAATATCATGAGTAGGATAGTTTTTCTCATGAATTTTCAGATGTCGTGATGCATAGGCAACAAACCTATCATTCCGCATAAGGACACAACCAAGTCCATTCTTCGATCCATCACTATAAATAAAAACCCCATCATTCCCCGATGGTAGAGTCAATATAGGGGAATTGACTAATCTTATCTTCAGTTCTTCGAAACATTCTTCACACTCTTTTGTCCAAACAAATTTAACCCCTTTACGTGTGATCTTTATTAATGGGTTAGCCAATTGGGAAAAATTATTGACGAAACGTCGATAATAACCTGCTATACCAATAAAACTGCGTACCTCGGTTATAATCATCGGTGCTTTCCATTCTTGGATTTCTCTTATCTTAGAAGGATCAACATAGATTCCATCCTTTAAAAAAATATGGCCAAGAAAAGAAATCTCTTGAAGCCAAAATTCACACTTGCTAAACATCCCATATAATTCATGTCTTCTAAGAGTCTTTAGGATAATGCGTAAGTGATTTTCATGATCATTGTAGCTTTTGGAGTATACCAATATATCATCAATAAATACAACCACAAAATCATCAAGATGTTCCTTGAAAACCCTATTCATTAGATCCATGAATATAGAGGGTGCATTAGTCAATCCAAAAGGCATTACTGTAAAATCGTAATGCCTGTACCTTCTTTGAAATGCTATCTTCGGAATGTCTTCCTTCTTCACACACAACTGATGATATCCAAATCGAAGGTCAATATTTGAATCGTATTTATCTCCATGAATTTGGTCAAATAAATAATCAATGAAGGGTAGGGGATACTTGTTCTTTATTGTTATAACATTGATCTCCCTGTAGTCGATACATAACCTCATAGATCCATCATTCTTTTTAGCAAAAAGAACAGGGGATCCCCATGGAGAAACACTTGGGCGAATAAATCCCTTATTACTAAATTCCTCTAGTTATTTCTTTAGTTCAACTAATTCCACAGTGGCAAATCTATAAGGGGTCTTCGATATGGGCCTTGATCCAGGAATTAAATCAATGGAAAACTCAACTTCTCATTCTAGAGGATGTTCAAGTAAATCTTCTAGAAAAACATCAACATAATCTTTCACAATAGGTACATCCTCTATTTGAATATTCCTTTCCCCACCCACAACTATTTCATTATCTTCCTCCTTGATAATTGAATTTAGTTGAGCTACTAGGGGTGGATCTAGATAAGAATTAGGTGGTGATGATTCTGCTCTAAAGATATGGTGTTCCTAATCATCATCATCAAAAATCGTAACCTCCTTCATTTTACAATTAATTTTCGCATCATGGTCTGAAAGCCAATCCATACCGAGGATTATATCAAATTCATTAATGGGTATGACGATGAGATCCGCAGATAAAGAACATTTATATGCCTTAATGGGAACGGATCCACAGAACTTGGTAGCAATGATACTTCCTTTAGGGGTTTTGACTGATAAATCTCTTGTTAAATCAAATTGGAAATATCTAATTTTCATAGAAAACAAGGAAGATATGAAACAATGCGATGATCCAAAATAAAATAATGCATTTTCTAAACTTGAGGAAACTATTAAATTACCTGCCACCACGTCTTTCAGGGCTTCTACCTCAGCTATAGTGATAGCATAATCTTGGTCTTGATCCATTGGCCTCTTCTGAGGTAAGTTCCCCTGACGCTTAGGACATTCATTTGAATAATGTTCCATCTCCCTGCAATTGTAGCACTGAACATCGGTAGCTTCTTTCTTCCTTTTTCAATCACGAGCTTGGTGTCCTTTTTCCCCACACTTGTAACAGACTCACATTCCCTTCAAGCAAGTACCAGAGTGTTTCTTCCCAAATTTACTGCAGGAAAGATATTCAACTTTTCCCTTCTTCCCCTTATTTCCATTTCAAGAGTGATCAGCAGATCTCTTCTTCTCCTACTTTGCTTTAAAGTCATAAGACTTAGAGAATTCATTTTCCATCTTGATAGCACATGAGACAATGTATTCGTATGAAGAGAAGGATTGTGATACTAAAGCTTGACGGAGAAATGGTTTTAACCCATCAATGAAATGATCAATATTACTTCTTGGGGTACATATATAATCAGTTGAATGCCTTGCTAACCTTGTAAAGTTAGCCTCATACTTCGCAACATTATCATCCTCCTTTTTCCTCGGATTGAGAAACAACCTTTCCATATCTGCTCGATGGTCATGGGGAAATTATTTTTCTATGAAAATCTCTTTAAAAACCCTCCATTCCATACTTGATACTTCTTCATCTTCCTTTGTATTTTGAATCAAGGACCACCATTGATCAGCATCTCCAGTGAGGCAGTAAACTCCCGTGACAAATTTTTCCCTTTCGCTACACCCCAAGGCATGGAATATTTTCTCTAAGGAATTGATCCATTGCTCAGATACTAGTGGATTTGTACCCCAATTAAATGTTGGTGGTTTTTTCCTCAGGAAGAGATCTAACATTGATCCTCCACGCTGTGGATCAGGGTGCTCCATACGAGTAAGGTTATTATTTATAAACTGAGTGAGTTGTCCCAGTACGATAATTAGCTTCTCAGCACCAGTTCCATCACTAGATCCACTATAATTATCTTGATCAGGAGGGAAATCCTTACATGGAGTGGGTGTATTGATACAGTTTCCATTCATTCCACTAGGAACTATTTCTAAAAAATGGCATAAAATCGATTAGTTTATGAATCAAAAGAAATAATTCAATACTTCTAAAACACTTAACATAAATTGAACAGTTTATGGATATAATCCATAATCATAAAAGGTTTTCTTTGAGTATCTATATACTCATAAATCCTTCAAAATGGTTTGTAAATAAATCATGAATTATCCTAAGCATATCCCCTGGGAGTTTCGTAACCAAGAGTGCAGAAAGGCCCGTTTTCGTGTACAAGGATACCCCAGGTCAAGCCCAAAACTCCTTGTCAGAGTTTTACTCCTAGGTACATCTGTGCGAGAGCCGCCTCTACCTGCTCGTATCCAGGTAGGGATGTATTGCTCAGAAAATACACAAAATATCTACTTTACCAAAATTCTGGGATGTTCTTCTATACTAATCATCAAAGCTATCTTATGGCTATGTTCTCTAATCAGAGTTTATCTAAATCTAGCTTCGAAGGTTTTTATTAAACTTCCTATGATACCAACTGTCACGCCCCGACCCCAGTTTCCCAGAGTCGGTGCATTATTATATAATTGGCATGATCACAAAAGATCAAATCTCAAAAGATAGATTGGTTTAGTATCCTTATAAATGGTAGATATATTCATATTTCTTACATTACATCATAAATTTAATAAAACTACAACAACAACTTGTCTTCACATCCCCACAGACTATTCCTACAAGTCAGTCATAATACACTTCTTCACATCCTGGGAAAAATAAAAAATTGAAAGGGGTGAGCTCAAATGATTTGTAAGGATAACAATATAGCGGAAACTTTCATAAGTAAACATAAGCATTTAAGGCAATTTATAACTAAAACAAAAGCCTTATAAAACTTGAACTTTAGCATAATATGGAAAAGATAAAATCAAATAATGATATTTACTTACTCACATGGATATTCTACTAATCGAATAATCACATGCAAAATCAATAACCACTTTCATAATAAGGGAATGCATAATACCAGACTATCATAACCACATAGCCAAGGCCTCATGCCAAGACTACAAATAATATTTTGTCAAGGCCTCGTGCCAAGACACTATTTTTTCACATGAGACCTACCGATGAAAATTTTTTAGAAGATACTTATTTTTAAAATTGCTAAAATATACTCTACGGTTTTTCTGAAAACATTATGCAAGCTTCTGAAAACAATATAAATAATTCAGAGACTACTCGACTAATTACAGGCCATAATGGGTCCACGCCCAATCCCTTCCTGTCTACACACTCAAGAGTCGGGTTTTCTAAAACCATTTTTAATCTTGCGTTAAATACGTTTACATTTGCACTGGATTTTCATATATTTGAGAAAAATATCAATTTTTCATGAAAACATTTAAAAGTCACACAATTTTGAAAAGAAGTCATTTAATGACATTTTTGAATCAAATTGTCTTTTACCACTTTGAAACTTTTGAAAAGAATTAACATTTTAAAATCATTCATGTCCATATAATTAATCCTTAAAAACCATTTTGAAGACATGAACATTAATGAGAAAGATTTAGAAGAATAAATATTTAAAACATTTGAAACGATGTTTTAGTAAAAATTCCCTTAAAATAATCCCTTTGAAAACTCTTTCATAAAACATGGTCATTGATAAAAAAATATGTCCCAGTAGATATTTACGTAAAAACAACCTCGGATAATAAAGAGATTGTGAAATTAACCCATACCAATTTTCTAACTTACGGAACATACAACCCATGAAAGAGGAATCATACAATGAATATGTAAATACACATAAGGTAATGTGCATTACAAAATGAATACAATTATGGGCTGTACATACACCACACAAAAGGTAATTGTGGCAATATGGCATGAATCTCACGGGAATAAGGAGTGAGATGAAAACCCCTTACCTTGTACTTTTCCTTAGTCAATGGTATGCTATCCTCCTGTATAATAGTTAAAACATTGTTATTAAATTATACAATAATCATATACATCAATATGATACCATATATGATCTTTTAACATTGATTTTTTAACTATTTCTTGGTATTATCGTCGTTTCGAGTGATAACCGATTCATTATCCTTATACGTTTTATTATGTAAGACATGTTTGTAATGGATAGGTTGTATCTTATTCATATTCAGAATTATATTATGTCTATAAACAATATTTTTAACCATCAAATGGAAATTATACTTGAATGGATACGATGGAGAATGAATCTTATCGCGTTTGTGGAGACGGTATTCCGTATGTACGCATGAGAGACAATATAATTATTTTGATATTAAAATATAATTGAATTGTATATCATATATACAGAATCATTATAATGTCATATTAATTATTTACATCATTTATACTTCTTATTATACCCATAAAAATAATAATGTATTGAATAACAATTACACCACGACGTGGAGAAGGTAAGTCGTACGTACGCACGTATGGTGACATGTCATTCAAATGATGAGTAGAATAATTAATATGGTTGTGCCATATTTATAATAACATAATTGTTTATAGAAGATACTGGATTTATTATCTTATAATGGAAATAATAAACAAAGAGGAAGTGGAAGAAGAAAGGAACTTAAAAGAGGGTGGTGAAAACGTTACCTCCTCTTCAGGTTCATCCTTTTGATTTGATCAAAAGGACTCCTTAGGATGGCTTTCTAACTAAAGGTGGGATTCTATAATTAAGGGAGATAAGTTGAGAGGATAATGGGGCAAAGGTTTTCCGTGCCAAAAGGCTTTGAAGGTGTGAGATTGAGAGAAGGGGAGTGCCCTTTTATAAGAGGGGTGAGGGGCACCTTAGGAAAAGATAGAAATATTATTTTATAATTAATTAATATTCAGTTTCTAATGGCTCCAATATGATTTATTTCGAGGCTAAGGTGAGGATGTGTCAAAAAAACTCAACCAATAGAATTTATATAGGTTTGGGTTACTAAATTAAACTTATCTTTAAGTATTAACTCTTAGTTAATTAGTTTCACTTTTACTATGTCTCTTTGTATTTTTATATTATATGGTTAATAAATTTACTATAAACATCTAAGATAACCTCAAGTTGTTCATTAATGTCATATATAATGATATTTAATACATTTGGCCAAACCATAGATTTTTAGGAATAGAATATCAATTAATAATATAATATTTGTTTTAAAAACTCTTTTATGTCAATTTTGACACTATTTGGAAAAAAAATTTGAAAATCATAACAGATTGATTACATCGAAAAAAGTTATTTAAATCAATCCTAACATTTCATATTAACTGATAAAATTAGTGGAATTTATAAAAAGTCTCAAATTATATTTATTTGGGTATTTATAATCTGAATTATCTTAATTTTTCACTTTTATGGTAATTACTGCATCACCATTGTGTCATAAATAAATTAAATTATTTAATGTTTAAAAATTATAAATAAAATATCATTATGTATGAAATCTTTTGACATTTCTAATGAATATTTATAATCGAATTTATCTTATGTGTAACCCTATATTAAAAATGTTTTAGATATTAATCTTTGATTTTAACTCTTTTAACTCTTCTTTGAATTAAATAATAATAAATGTCCTAATATAATTCAAGTGGATCAAAGAGCTTCATATATTATTCCTAAGGTTGTTTTTGGTCGAATTATTCTTATCCAATAGAATTAGAACATGTGTCTGGGTAAAAATGATATCATTCTTAAATTTAATTACACTATTTACTTTTAACCTTGGTAAATAAATGTAAACAGTTACTATTCACCAAAAATTATTTTCATCTCATTGAACCACATTTTACTAACTGATATCAACCATGTATCTCAGGTTTTGGAAATTCAACTCACAGAAGCGGTAAAATTATGTTTTATGAAAAATTCAGTTTTTTTAACTACCACTTAGTGGTTTCACTATTCATCAAAAAATGAAGATTATCAAAAAAATAAGAAAACTTGACCCTAGGCTAATTTCGATATTCCGAATCCAAAAATGAAGTCCATTTTGATAAATAAAATTTATAAAATTTCAAAGAGTGGGTATTACTATTCATAATGGCTAGTTTAATTAGTTGTGGTGTGTTAGAACTCGAGGTTGCGTACAACACATGATATTGCATTATTCTAAGGGAAACATACCGTGGAAGCATGGGGTGTTACAATATATATGAGAAAAATATTTATTAAATGTAATATATTATTTGTGTACATTTCATTTCATCTTTCACGAAAGTGGAGATATCCTTCATGTGTAAGTATTACCCACCATATCCATGAACGATGTAATTTATTTTCTATCTATAACTATAATGGATTACAATAAATACTTATATAATAAAAATATAATTTTTTTATAGAATTTTTATTATTAGTAATATTATTTATCCATAATCACAATTAAAATACATAAGTTACCAAACAAAAATATATTTGAAAAACGAAGTACTTATTACATGAAATGTGATTTCAACATAGAATTAGTACAAAATGGGTAGTAAAAGGTAATAAGTAAATCATATATGGTATGATAAATATGATAATGATTCTATAATAGTTTTATAATAAAAAATATCAATTATACTCGATGTTTGAACGTGTTTGAATGAATTCAAGATATAAGGAAACATATTTTTTCTCCAACATTTTCTTCTTTAGGAAATACAATTTCTTATACACCTATATTATTTTAATAGTTTTATATAAATCCCATATTAAATGTAATTTTTTGAATTCATTTTATCATGTGTTATTTTATTATTTATTTATTTTTATTCTTACATGGAGTATATGACACAAAAATTACGAATGTTTTAAGGGTTATAAGATACTATATCATTGTTTTTTAAGGTCTGTTTATGTTTATGCTTATGATGACGAAATATTAGGATCCATCACCCAATAAATTGAATAATTTTATTATACTTTTATTATTTCATTAGAATACATGTTTTCTCTAATATAACTCCATTTTTTAACACAATATATTAAAATAACATTTATATGAAAATTTCATTTTTATTTCTCTTTTGTCGAATACCCAATTTCTCCCCTATACATGTTTTCTAAAATAAATGTTTTATTGAATTTTTTTACTACTATAAAATTATTTTATTGTTAAATATTTACCAATGATTAAATTTTTACAAAATATTTAAATGAAATCTTCATTTCATTTTCCAAACAAATGTATTTTTTATTTTACTAAAAATGTTAAATGATTCTTCGTTTTCACATGGATGGAATGAATGTAATATCTCACATCATGATCAAACAATGTTTTATTGATTACTTTATATTTTTCAATTTTTTTTATGAAAATTATTTTTAATATATTTTATTATTTTTTAGCTTCAAAAATAGATTTTCAAAATTTGAAGGATTATTTTCCTGATGAAAACATCAAAATGACAAGACAAATAATTGTACAGCTATGATGAAAAAAATTGATTAATGATTTGTGTTCTTTTTGGACACAATTGTATGCATAATGTTATCAGTGGGACCGGTATATTTCTATAATTAACTTGTTAAAAATTAATGTAATATGATATCAAAGGGTAAATGGGAGGATATACCATGCACGATAGATGGTACTCATGAGGTTATCTGAATCCTAAAAGAGGATATATGGGTGGTTATCCCAATCATAAAAAAGTTAAATGGGTGGTTATCCAATGTGTAAAATGTGGTTAGTGTCTTGGTGGGTTGAATTGACATAATATTTTCAGGGATTATGTGTATGTGACAACTCTATGTCTTATGCCAATTTTATTATCTCATATCTTATGTACTTTTATTCATTTATGATTCATGTCTTATGAACTATGAATAGTTATTACATTAACCAATTTTATTATATTTGATCTGCAGGGTATGGTTTTCAAATATTATTATCACATTCCTATACTCTTAGTCTAATGTTGTAATTATGTGATAATTTATATCTGGCTTATTACCGTTAATAAGAATATGAACACACACATTATTATGTATTCTTACCAAGGTTATGAAGAAATTTATTATGTATAAAATGTATGAAAAGGGTGCTAGATATGATTATTTTTTTGGAGGAGATGTATTTTAATTAGGAACTTTTTCTATCCATGTTTCAAAGATACTATATCTAATAAATTATCTTGTAAATTTTTATTTTATTGAATGAATATTCATCTATTTAGATTTAATATTTATGAGGAAAAATTTGGGTATTTACTTGGGCCTCATCTATCCTACCCTACATTAGTGGCTAGATTCTGACCACCAAATCCACTCTAGAATCATCCATTATTTTATAACACCACCATCACCCTGACAATCTACAAAACACTAATTCCAATCCATTTCATATCCATTTTTGTTGATTCCACAGCATGGTTCTGGAATCAATTCTAAACCCAAACCCTTGGAATTGATCTATTTAAATTAAGAACAATTATTCAATGATCAATCAGTAGATATTTTTTGAAACATTAGTTAAGGAAAATATCAAGGATGAAGATGCAAACAATGATGGGGTAATGCAAAAAACACAATCATAAGGAATAAATATAAACATTTTTTTGGTTTGGACTCATTTTTTGACATTAATGTGATAATTAAAGAATATTAATCGGGATTATTCAACAAAAATTACATTCATAAATCTATGATACAACGAATACAAGTTAATCAATGGTCGACACATGAATTAATTATATAGGGAATTAATTCTAATTTGACATGGGATATAAATTATGGTATTTATCTAACATAAAAATTCCAACAATGAATTTGGATCATTTTTTTGATAATGAATGGTGACACAATGATATATTTGGAGAGATCAATAAACTCTTTCGGAACACCAATGGCCAAAGAATGATCCATTATTGGTCATCTATGAATTATTTTCCAACCACAACCGTCTTAATCCCTAAGGTTTTATAGATAAAAATATTTATTTTCAATAAATGGTCTTAAATTTTCGATATTTGGGTTTCTATGAATTTTTCAATGTAAAAAATAAAAAAAGTATTTTTTAATTTATTATTAATCCCATGATTCCACTTTATAAAAACACCAGAGGCACACAATGGTTATGTCACACATAGGGATAAAATCATATTCTATATTTAACGGTAGTACAATATTTTCCATTAGACTCTATTTTTGGAATTTATTCCATTATATTATAATTAATTTATTCAGATGGTATGATCTATTTAATATCGTTATTATATCAATAAAAAGCCACCCTGGTCCTTGTAATCTCATGCTAACACGACAACTATCTACAAAGATATTATTTAAAATATATGAAATCCTTGTAATGAAAATGATATGTCATAACACTCTCACAGACATTCATAATTTTATCATGAAAATAAAAAACAGAAGAAAAATTATGAGTGTAATACACTAAAATCTAGTTATACCCCAATAAGGTTACCTCCCAATGATTCCCATTCTGTGACTAGAAACACACCTACGGATTTAGTCCCAATGACTGATATTCTTTTATAGATCCTATATCTCTATGAGAAAAAAATAGTTTCTTTATCATCACATTCCATATCACCACAGATAATATAATGTTATTTTTCATACTCATTCCTTATCACATGTGACACATGGAATACATAATTTACATAATATAATTGCTGAATCTTGCCTAGGGATATTCCACCAAATTAAATTTAAATAATATATAAAAATGGAAGATAAACAATGTAGATAACATTCACCGAGGACCAAATTAATACAATCTATGCCAAGGATAAACCTTTATGAACACATGGTCTCCCTAATAAAAATCACTTCTATTCTATGTCTGCATTAGAATTATGAAAGCTTTGGGAATTCATAATCCACTCCATATCGATCTCAAACTTAAATATCATAAATCCAACAAACTATAGAACCCTGAGTGTGGGCTCACAAAGACCAGTCCTACATAGTGGGGACATATAAAGTCACTCGTACAAGGCCTCATCCAGTTTCATCAAAATTGTGGGGTTTTGATTATTGTTCTACGAAAAATCCCCAAAGGGTAGATGATCTGCCTAATTATTTCCAATCTCTACATTGAAATTTAGAATCATGTCCTCTAGAACTGAGCTAGTAAAATATTTCTTGCCATATGTCTAGGGGTGATACTCTATGCTTGAATAGAACTAAGTCACAATTTCCTCCTAAGATCCTCTACATAATCATGTTGTAAAGTGAGAAACACATTTTGAAATAGTCTCCAATGGATCTCTATGAAGGAATATTATCTCCTACCCATAATGGAATCACAAGATATCAATGTAAATTTATTATCAGATAGCTATGAGGTGTGATAAATTTTTAATGTTTTAGATGATCAAAAATAAGTAATTTTCCCCTGTAGATGATCATTAAATCTCCATCATCCATAGATGTACCATACAAATTCGACTCTAGAACTACACGGTGATGAGCCACACCCCTAGAACCTAGGGCCCCGCCTTCAAATATTGGCAATAGATTCATTAAGAGACAAAATCTATAAAACACTTCTTTATTTTTGGCTACTAGAACTGATTTCAATGTTCATGGTACAACTTTTCCACACCTGGATGTTTTGATATGGATATTAATGAAAATCCTCCAAAACATCCCCTCACAACATCATTGGTACTATAGTCCATCCTTGGAAACAAAAAATATGATCTCCACCATCAAAAATAACATCATGAGCTTGTGACATGGATATATTCTCATGTAATGAATCATAAACATTATCATAAATATTATACCTATTAAGAATTATAGATTTAGATATTTAAAAACCATCAATTAGAGGTAAGCTACACCATCATTATATGAAAAATATATTATTATCAAGGACAACTACTTTGAAACCCTTCATAATAGCTACGATCAAGATCATATGATTAGAAAAATGAAAACATAACACAATATACAATATCAAATTCATAATCCTAGAATAACTCTACACATATCCTATATATCTAGTTAATGTCCTTTATGAAAAATATATAATTGAGATTGTTGGGGTTGTAATAGATGATAAACCTTTAACCCATAAGAATGTGTGGCCACATCATTAGAGAAAATACCACATTTCTTACTCAAGAACATGGGTCATGTAGTCCTACATATGAGTTCTTGGATTTTGGGACCCATATTAAATCCACACGTAAATCACGACAAGAACACATACAATCTCACTACAAGAGGCATCATAGAACACTGGATAATTAAAACACTCTTAAAGGAGTTGAGAAAGGGGGTTCTCATTAACCGCTATAGAAATTTTAGAAAATAATTTTTTCAGATCTATGTCAAAATGAAACTCCTCCCATTTAGGGTAAAAGAATTCAATAGTGTATAAATCAGAGTGAAATCATGTATTAACATCTAATAGTATTCAATCAACCTATGTAAGTAACATACCTTAATCAAAATCTTGGATGTCTCTCAAGAAAGAACTACTACAAAATTCACCGAGTATACTTGTAATTCATATGAGTTGAAATGGCCTAGAAATTTGTCCTCCTAAATCAAGAAATGAAATTTCTATAGATTTCGGTAATTTTTTTCTGTCAGAGTATTTCTAAAATTATCATCAAGTGTTTCATATGATCCTCCTATGACATCAATTACCTATGGTTTTCCTCAATGAAGACCACCATGAACCCGTCTAATAAAGGATGAAAGATCTGATTCAAGCATCCCAAGAACACATATAGTGAGTTGATCACACTGAATGACTTAACCAATTACACATAGTGAATATATAGGCAACATAATTCCATCTTCGGTATATCATCATCTATAACCTGGTGGTGGTGATTGCCTAACCTATGTCAATATTTGAGAACCATCTCACACCCTACACCATGTTGATGTTTTCATCAATCCATGCTGGTGGATAATTATTCTAAACATTCACTATATTTATGTTATGGTGATCCACACAAATCCTCAATATTCCTTCGGGATTCTTTGAAATCCAAATTGGGGATGCCCAAGGTGACACATTGGGTCGAAAAAATCCCTTCATCTACAACTCCTCAATCTACACAATTAGCTCGCAATGAACTGTGAGAGACATCATATACAATATAATAGATTTTGGGGAAGTCACTAGGTGAAATTATCTTAAAAATTCATTATCTTATTGGGTAGTTATTACTAGCACATCCTTAGGGAAGACATTCACATACCCCACCTCCATAGTAGAAAGATAAAACCTCTTAGAATATGCTTATCCAAGTGTAATTGTATCCAACTGATAAGTAATTGGGTCTATCCCACTATGCTTGAAACCTTCTTTTTCGTATTTTCTTTATTTTATTCCCAAATTTATAACTAATCCCCTCAATTTTGAAACAACACATAATATTATAAAAATAGTGAATTAGTGAATGAACTGTGGACAACATTTCCATATGTTGAATGACATCATAAGGCATCTTGACTTCCATGAAAATATTTGATATAAATTTCTACCATCATTTTTTGGTGACACTATTGAATTATATACTTTATCATTAAATATCCTTCATTGGTATTCTCTAAATGTGAGGTTCGATTTTGAATTTAAACTGCATTCTCAAAATCTTTCATAAGGGATTTACAATGAAAAATGTGTCTTATTCCAATGTCTATTAACAATTAATCTAAATTAAATAAAACTCATTTCACACCTATAATAATATTCTGATCATTTGAGTAATAAGAATCTAGTGCTATTATCTATCCTCATTCTAAGCCACTATATCTGTGAGCTTGGTGTGGAACACTTGGGGGGGTGGTAGAAACAAATCAAACCGTTATGTAACTCATACCTCTATCCCTACTATATTACAATATCCACTTCCCTATGTACCTCCCTACAATATCTATATTAACTTCATTAGATGTTATTAATTATCTATTAGTTAGTTATATGTAATGTTATAGAATCAATCATTAGATATCCCTAATCATCTCAAGATTATCCCCGCCTCTCCCTTTAATAACTTGTTCTATACTGTGCGCCATGAGGTATGGAAGCTATATCCCAGGACTCTTACCATAAACTCCTAGACGAGCATGATCATTTATTCTAATTTCTGAATCCTATTACTGATGAATCATCTCCAAGCCTCCAACTAGTATCACAAAATCTTCATGAATGCTCCGTAAAGAGACTATCCACCAAAAAATCTCATTTGAGAACTCTAGAAAACTTGTGACTCAAAATAGATATCACAAAACCATATATATTTTAATAGAAAATTATTTTAAGTTTTTTATTTTATGAATTCATCGTGAAAAAAATCCACTAAATATCATGGGAATTTATTGAACATTGATTAATACACTTCCATATTTACATTTCATTGGTGAAGATGCAAAAGCCAGTGGATTTTCACTACATGAAACATAGCTACATAAAACACCTTTCTAAAAATGAAATCCTCCTCTCTTTATGACAATGTCATCTCATAATATTTAAAATTCTCAAAAATCTACAATTTCCAAGAAGATCCATGAAGAAGGATCAATATTATGAATACCATCTGTTCAGGAGTTGTCCTAACAAAGAGTAAAACTCAATGACATCATCAATAAAGTCATCTTATGCATGGGATTTTGACTCATCCTAAAACTTGAGGGGTCTCTATCCTACCAATGTTCATCATCTTGTGAATATTATCTTACATTAATCCCAGTGAAACATAATACTCGATGGTTTGTGACAATACTAGAAAACCACCTGGAGGTTTCACCCCATGAAAATGATCATTTATTTAAGCTTCATCACTATTTTGTTGTCCACACAATCATTTAACAGAATCCATTCTACGAACAATCATTTTGTTATCATGAAATAGAAAATATATTCCGCAATTAAGAGTATATATAGTGATATAAATCATGAAGGACCTAGAAACCATAACTCATTTGTATATAATCCATGTACCAATGTCATCCCTATAAAAAATTTGTAAGTATACTGAATCAAATTTTTTTTTATTAGATTCCTTGCTAATAGATACATTTAGCACCACTCAAAAAATGGATTCCCGGGAACAACATTAGATATCAAAACACAATAAGATGATTTCCCAAATTCTAGAGACAAACCTCACATTTATTTAATATCTATATTATCGTCCTCATATGGCCTTCTCTAATACCAACCTATCATGACCCACCTCACCCGGGCTCACCTGGATAGTGGAAAGTTGAGTCTAAATCCCCAACATCACCTTTAATAGGATAAGGTTGAGAGAGTTGTACTGAGTAGGAATATGTCACAAATGAGAGGACATAACCTAAGGTAACTATACATAAACAGACATCTGAAAATAAACGTACAATACTAAAATGTAAAACAAAATTGATACCATGAATTCATTTATATTTCTATATCCTATATAAATTTATGACAGAGGAACTATAATCTATAATGGTCCAAATATAAGCACAGTAAAACTATAAAATATTATAACCCTCTATGATAAGAGGAAACTTATATCAAATAAGAATCCAAGTAAAAACCTTGGGTTTTATCTCAAATACGACCCATCTACTTCTAGTCCACCTGTGACTCAATAAAATGTCTCATCATCTACATATGATATGACATATGTAGGTAGATCCCATAAATGGTAGAGTATAATGATACTTAGACGGGAACCCAAAAAAAGTATCAAGGGCATTGTTGTCTCATAATCATAAGGAATTTCAATAAGAATATAAGACAAAGAAATAATAACATAGATATAATCAAGTCTAAAGGTAAGGTCAAAACTTCACTATCAGGCTAGTATTCCAACTCATGGTTTCAAGGTAATGCACATGTTACACCACACACAATAGGATTATGATAACACATATGTTTTATAATAGAGAGGTTAATATCTTTGGGCCTTTCCCAAAACAACTACAATCTATAACATATAAATGATTGATAAATATAAAAGGGATCAGTCATAGGGCCTAAGGGGTATATGCGACCCTAACAAGAGTAACCCTATAATAAGGTGTCCAACATATAGTGACTCATTCATATCATATATCAAAATCATATCTTAATCTGTAAATATATATTACATTAACATAACAATCCCTTCTATTATCATAGAGGTCTAGTGTATTTGGAAACTTGAATACATAAATAACTGGTCTATAAGTGAAAAACATAATATCCAAATATGTTTTTCATAACAAACAACCTTCTTCTATATATCATATATAATGTCACTCTTCATAGTCATGGGAACAGACTCCTCCAAAATTTTTATCTATTATACTTAGTATAGGTAAAAAGTGATATATATATATATGATCACTTAATCATAACATGAAGATAATCTTATGAGAAGTTGAGAATAACATTTTGAAACCATTCCCTTCATATCATTGATCAATAACATGAGTCATGCAATAAATCATGGAATTTCATAAGACAAAACTCATAATGGAATCAAAGAAAGTAGTTCATGAGTTTAATTCATAGGAGTAAGATATAGAATTATATAATACACAAAAGAATAAAAAATTATTTCATTTGTAGTAAATAATCATTTTCATAACATTGGAAGTATATTTTGTTCAATACCAATACCATCATAGCATCCATGGATCACTCTAAAGAATATCATAGTGAACATAGCCCATTACTAAATTGTGTTCACTGCCCATTTCAATTCTATTTATCTCATGAGATATCCATCTATAAAAAATGTATTGGAGAGATATATAATTCTGGGACCACCCATATCATAATTAAAATCTTTCATTTGTGTTTAAAAATGTTTTAAAACATTAATCATGTCATAATCACTGAAAATAAAACATTTTATATAGACATTTCATCATTGAAAAAATTATATAAAAGCAATAGATTTCATAAAAATCTTGTATTCATAATCATAAATTATGCATAAAATAATAATGATTCTATCATTGGATTATATCCCATGTATTAATTTTTTACCTCAAATAATGTCATCATAAATGAAAAAATCATTTAAAATATCATGTTACACATTTCTAGAGGAAAATCCCCTTTCATAATTTAAATCACTAATTTAAAATCTAAAAAACTAAAAAATAAAAAAGAAAACATATTATTTAAAAACAATTGAAATTTTTTGAAGGAATATAAAAATAATTGACTGTTAATGATGGTGGGTAATTTCATTCTAACTATACAAGTTAAATAAAAAAATTTATTTTCACTTTTGTAATAAAAAATATACCTCGTTCAAAAAATGAAATGAAGATCAATTATAAGATATTTTTTTTAAAAAATATTATTTGGTAAAACTTAATTTAAAAAATAATAATATAATTTTAACTATTCTCTCTATCAAAATTATATAAAATATTAATATAGAAAAAAATGTATTTTTGAATGAAGTGATAAATAGTGTCGGTTTTCCTTCAAAACCACATTTCTATATCATGAGTTATTGAATAGGGGAAATGAAAGAAAAAAGGTAATATATATAATAAAATAGTGGAGAATAAAAATAAATATTTTATTTAGAGTTATATCAGAAAATTTCCTAATCCGAAACATATTCTAAATGCTCACGATAAATAATATGATTTTCATAGAAAACCTTTACCTCAAGTATGTATTCGTAGGTAAGTGTTTGAACATCATATATAATAAATATAAATTTATTATTAGTATAATAAAAAACATAATAAAAAAGATAATAATATATATGAATTACTTATAACATTTTATCATCCCTTTACTAGTAATTATTATATAAAATCATTGTTCCTGGTGATAACAACTTTGTCATTAATATATGTTTTTCTTTTGTAATTTTTATCATTTTTTAAATTTATCATGGTATAATCATATCCATAATATAAATAATTATATTAATATAATATATATTCATTATATACATACTTATAGTCATCCATAAATGGTAGATATATAAAAATGAATTACACCATTCATAGAGATGGTATTCCATACATACATATGAACATTGTTTTCATTTTTGGATGAATGAAAAAATGTAAATAACAATTATACATTAATGAATAATTATTAAATCATATATATCATATATACTCACTAAACATATCCTTATTACAATCCATGTCAAAATAAAAAGAAATATGAATCACATCCCTCTGTGGAGGTTGTAGTCCGCATGTATGCATGAGTGATGTTATAATATTCCCATAGATTGTAATATAAGAGTAAAAATATGATATTATATTTATTTTAGTATATTTATGGAATAAATATAATATTTATAAAATTAATATAAAATATAAAAATATTTGAGAGATGGTGATAAAAAACTAATTATATCAGCTCACAAGGTTGTCCTATTCAGTATATAGAATCGATGATTTCATTTCCAATGTGATGGATGTGGAAATTAGTAGAGGTTTTCAAAAAAACATAATAAAAACATGGAATACTAATTATTATTGTTTTTTATTTCATTATTTTTAAAGAATATTTTATAGAAGAATAATTATAAATAAAATAAGAACACATGGTTGAAAACTATACATTTTGTTCAGAAAACATAGATTTCTATAAACCTAAATCCATCATAGAATGATTTTATTATCAATATTTGTAAAATAAATCCTTTTTTATGGATTTAATAATGGTATTGGGGTAGGTAATTATTAAATAAAAATTATCTTTAAGTGTTAAGAGGATAGATGGGGTTTTAATTTACTAGTTGGCGAGATGTCCCACTTGTAAATCAAAAAATAATAAAATATATTTATATACTATTAATAAAAAATGGATGTAAAATAGACATTTTATAATATTAAATTATAGATGGTCAATTTAAGGCTCTAGAATAGAATTTAGAAAAAAAATGATGCCAATTTTTCTATAACCTCTTTAGTTGGACACCTAGTATACCAGTTTTGTCTTTAAACATTGTAACAATTTTTTACTATTTTTAAAATTCATTTTGAAAAAAATTAATTTTACCATATAACCTAATATTTATAATGATGATTCCAATTATTTAATCAATTTTGTAAAATTTAATTCATATAATTTATATAATTTAATTTAACATTATACATTCAAATACAATGAAATGTGATTTTCCAATAATTATTATTAGTTCTTTTAAATTTAAAACAATGTGTAATATTGTAAATTATAATGTTTATTGTTTTTGGATCAATTAAATTCGAAGATAATTTTAGATTTTCTTGTTGTGGGTTGGCCAAATTTTAAAACGAGAAAAATTACATAATTAAAAGAGATTTATCTCTAAAACGTTAAATTTTTTATGTGATTTGAGAAATAGTGGTTTCTTGAAGTATTGGAAGAGTTTTAAGTAATCAGTTTCCAAAAACTCACTTTTTTGGGTTAAACTTATTAGGGTACACTTTTAGTTAAAACTATGAGGCCACCTATGTGAAACTTGGTGGAACTGTAGGAGGTGTCCAATTTTTTCAAAAAAATTGAAAATAATGGTACAAAAGTTTGATGAATTTATCTATAAAATCACATTGTCTGGTGCATGGTCTACACACGGTTGTCCATGTCACACTCCTAACTTGAATTGTTAGTTCCACATAACCAGTAGCACTACAAGGTTGACACACAGTTCGCCCACACTGTTTGATAAAACCACGTGCAGAATCGATATTGGGAAATTATGACTACATAATTGGATCACGGTAAATAGAACCATGCTTCTAAACCATTAACCTCATTATAAATGGAAAAATTAAAATTTCCCCCCTTAGCACTTAATTGGATTTTACCCCTTTTTATTTCCTCATTCATCTAAGAGGACTCCCTCAAATGAACCTATTATCATCCACACCCCATGGTGATTTCATTCTTGTTACAATTGCAACATAACAATCATTTATTATGTTCAAAAAATATTAGTGAATTTAAAACTCTTTATCCTTCATTTCTTGTATTATTTTTCTGTCTTCAGTGTTATCATCATGGGAGTTAATTTACCATATTATTAGTGTGATTTATTGATTCAATTATTTACCTAAATTTGAATTAAAAATAATCCCTATATTTAATGAGTGGACCATACATATAATTAGTTAGGTGATCTATATGGGTTTGTCTAAAATTATTTTTGTTTTTATAATATTTTCATGTTATTGGATTCTATATTTTATGATCAACGCTCCTAAATTTTATAACTCTTAAATTTAATTTACTAGTTCCCTTATATATCCCTTAAGATTTCCTCTAGAATTTATAGAGGTTAGAAAACAAATATATAATACCCTATGGGTATTTTTGTCACAATACATTGACGATGATTGTGTATGATTATCCCAAACCACACCATGTTTGTTTGGATTGAAATTTTTATATGATTCACCCAATGATTTGAAAATGAATTAGTATAATTAATCATGAGAATATATACATTCTATAAATGTGTTAAATTAAAAAGTAATCAATGAAATTGATGTGGTGGAAATGAGATGTATGAATCACATAATACAAAAGATTATGATCAACATGTCGCTTGTGTATCCAAACACCCCTCAAGGGTGTGGTGGTTTAATTATTTAGTAGGAATGAATCGATGAACTTGAAAAAGGTTATTTATTATGTCTATACACACACGGACCAATAATAATTATGATAAATGTCATCATTATATGAAGGATAAATTTATCATAATAAATATCTTGATGGCATGTACATTTATATAACCATTATCTTATTGAAGTATATTGATTCATTAAGTGAATTGTATTATCGAGTGGGAGTTTCCCATGGAAGGTTTTAGTCATAAAGGAAATGGAGTTTTTTCAAAATTGAATAAGAAATTATTCTTTTTTATTGGAAAATAAAATTTTATGATTCTTAGTAATTGAATCCCTTATTCTTTGTTGGAATGGTGTACCTTATGATTTACGGGCATGGTGTCCATAATCATAGAATACCATATATTATGTCTCATAACTATGGATTCTTTATGAATGATATTCCTTTTATTATGATTCACCATTATGTCATCTCATGTAAATAAATCCATAATATAATTATTCATGTGCATTTTGTCTCTTATTATCATTCATATATGATCTTTTGGCAAGATATGAATTATTATAAACATAAGACATATATATTATTATTATGTAGATAGATGATTCCAAATCCATGGGTCCATGCCAGTGCATTTATATCTGTTCAGATATTAGTGTCAGTTCATATATATATACACATGATGAATCTATTTCAGAGATATATATGCCTCCAGAAAAATCACGACTGATCATCCAGGTGTCCATAAGAAAAATGAACTTAGATGTTTTCATATACATTTACTACACTACATACATTTATATACATTAACATGATTTGTTTTTTATTCATAAATTGGATTTCATTAGACGCCTTTATTGTTGGACTTCTCATTATATCTCATACTATATTTGGGGATCCACTATACTGGTGTTTCAGAACATACCTCATGGTTGCATGATATGTATATTTACTGTGTCGTGTGTGGTATTTATTATGGACTAAGACTGGGTAGAGGATCTCTGGAGTTTTAGCTAACAATGTACCCATCCTGCCATATGGTGTTAGAGTATTTTATCTATTTTATACATTTTTTTAGTATGAAACTTCTTGATTTATTACCATGTGTATATTATTTTCCAGTAATTATTTTATAGCATGGATATTCATGGTTATCCTTTTAGTGTGGGCCTAATTATTCCTTATAATTTTATGTTCATTTATTGTTTATTGTCATATATATTTGTTTTCCACTACCATTATTTAGTATTTTTCCAATTTATTATTTACTAATATAGAGGATAAGGTCTCCCCACTATACCAGTTTGAGACCCTTCCCACTAGTCCAAAGTCTCTTGGTTTTGAGGAGGCACTCTTCAGGAGATGTACTATCATGGCTCGAGCCATTGATTCATTTGATCCAAGGATGGACTGTTACAAAGTTGTATCAAACTTTTTTCGAATTACTTTTTTTGGTTTGTAGATAGGTTTCTAGGATAGTTTCAAAAAATTCTAAAAAACACATTTCTATAGTTTTCCTAACCATGAATTGGGGGCTAGATCATGTTTTTTGGTATGGGACTAATGTTCATGATGGTATATATTAAATTTGGTTTTTATTTCACTATAAGTGATTGTTCTACATTCAGTGGTTACTGATATGAGATATTATAGACTTAGCATGGTTTTAAAATAGAGTATCATAACATGCATCATTAAATGTACTTATAGATTCACATTTTATTAATATTCCATTCCATTTATGTTTCATTTCATGATTTTCTTATACATGTTGATTTATTACGTTATTATGTGATTACATTGGGAGCTCATCTGTAAGAAATTCATTTGTGATATTTTCCTTTATTACATATATTATCTACTCTATGATAGTGTTCTTCATATTAATTATTAAATATGGTTCATAATAAAATGTGTCTACATTAACCATGATGATGTTTTCAAGAATAGATGGTGGCCTTCTATTTAACCAACCGATTTAGATATGCTTGATCCTTGTCCATTGAATTAATGGGATAAATATTTAATAGTTTTGATAGAATATGAGCCATATTTTGAATTTGTAAATTTTATCAGAACTCTAAAAATTTGGAAATAGTGACCCGTATAATCGAGTAATATCGTATGGACAAGTTATATTTGAAAATCAAGTGTGATAACCTGGATGAAATTGCATGAATTCTAATTGAAAATTATAAAGGATAGTACCATCATAATCTAGGAATGGTAGAGAATCATACTAGACCATGATGTATATATATAAGGCAATTTACTTATATAACGTCTTCTTGATGAAACATATGATAAAATCCATAAATACACAACTTGATGCAAGTTGGTCTGTTGGGTAATGCTACTTATGAGATAAAACCATTAATTGTCTTTTGATATAAAAATAATTTAATTGGTATACTGGTAGTTTGCTAATTCATCATTGGCCGAACAAGACCCTCATAGGTCACCTTATTCATTATATTGTGTAACGACCCAATGTTTCATTAATGGAAAATCCCTCTTGATCTAGTTAAATGTATCTTTATGTAAAATGTTTATATAAGATTTACACTTCTTTGGTTTATGTTATGAATTGTGACTGTTTCATTTATATCCTTTTAAGAGTGATCACATGATTAGTATAAATATAGGGCATTAACAAATCCAATTTACTCAGACAAAAGAAGCGATGACATCATCCAGTAGAATTTCTCCATACAAAGCCCATTTATCGGATCTCGGAAAGGAGGTGGCGTCCTTGGGCTTCACTCTGGTCCAAGCCCAAACTGATCTTCACTATGTCAAGCTCGAGCGAGACCGTATATGGGAAAAGTGGATGTTGATAGAGATTACCACTTGAGCGATGTTATCCGAGCCACCCCATGAGTCTTCCACCATCGCACACCTTACCCTTAGGTCTTATGCGGCTATTTTAAGGGGTTATGTGACAAGTCACTAGTACTATGTTCATGTACATTATTTTTGAATATAATAATGAATGTACCTTTTTGTCATTATTGATACATTATAGTTTTTTTAGAAACGATGTTTTTAGTTATTATTTAATTACGAATTCTATTTTATTAAATTAATGGATTTTTGAATTAAATAATATTTTAATAAAATATTATTATTATTATTATTAAATTAATTTTTATTTTATATAAATTTTCGTATAATTTTATGAATACAATTGTAATTTTTATTAAGGTTTGAAAGCCGTTTTTGTCAAAACCCGTGAATTTTCGATAAATGTATGTTTTTATTTTAAAAGTGAAAATAAATAAATTTAGAAAATTATTTAGATAAAATAAATGTTATTTTTGGAATTAGGATGTCGAAATTATCCAACGGTGAATTTTTCATAAATTTCTGAGACAGTCAAATTTTTGGGAAAAAATTAAATACCATTTAAATATATAATGTGATTTATGAAATCATAATGACCCAATATTGATGTAATAAAATACTATAAGCTTTATTTACGGCAAATAT
Organism: Viscum album; assembly: GCA_963277665.1. Taxonomy (NCBI): domain Eukaryota; kingdom Viridiplantae; phylum Streptophyta; class Magnoliopsida; order Santalales; family Viscaceae; genus Viscum; species Viscum album. The sequence goes on along the minus strand of OY728127.1, from coordinate 1,203,987,223 downwards.
ATGTTTTCAAATTAAAATATTGTGATTTTGGGTTTGTTTAACTAACTTTTCAAAGCATTAATGGATCCCTCAAGACTTATTAAACACCTTGTCCTTTTAAGTTAATTTCCATGGGAGTGTGACTCACCTCCACATAATTAACCCTATTATTTTAAGAAGTTCGGACTTTGGGCTGATAAAATATTGTTTTCATCTTCCCTTTACCAAAACCCATGGGCAAAAACCATGGGATGGTTTGTGGTTTGGATTAATTTAATAAAATGGGTCCCAAACCTTAATATTAAAGAATTCCCTCACCTTTCCTATATAAACCCACCCATGCTCCCACTTCCTCCTCACTCAAAGCCTTTAAAGTTCTTCCAACATCTGCCCTACTCTCTCTTGAATCCTCCCAAGGTGCCCCAAGATCCCAATAATCCTCTCTCAAGGCTCTCTCTAGCCTTTTCAAGCACACTTCCAAGTAAGGGTATTTTCTTCCTTTCTCATTTTTGTCCAATTTTCTTTAAGTTGTTTTGACTTTTTAATTTCATTTATGAATGTTGGGTTATGGTTTTGAACGTCCCTAATACCTCCCTATTTATGTTTTAATGATGGGAGACCCATTTCTCTCTCATTAAATACCTCCCATGTACACCCGTTACTATGCCGAAATTACGAAAGGAACTTCTCTCTCCTCATTTACATTCATGCAATACTTTTGTGTCACGAATCTAAATTCCATTACAATTGTTTGGACATGTATCTATATGACCTTATTACTGTCCATTACATGTAAATATGATGATTAACCCCTTTATCTCTCATCAACCCTTTTTATGAATTCTTATGTCATGTCGTTATGCTGCCGAAATTGTATCGATTTTCTAAGCCAATGTCATTGTGTAGTGAATACCATGCCCATTTCTCAATCAAGGGAATTCACCATTATGCACATTTACATATTGATTATAATGATTCATGTATTAATTCCACATTCCTTTATCGTGGAATAAATGATTATGTTTAATGAATCCATGTTTTATGATCCATGTGGCACACTTATGCATGAAATAAAATGTTTATGAAGGGCGCGCCCTTATAGCGCTCCAATGCATTGGGTAAAGTATAGTATCATGATAAGTCATGTGCAATGACTGTTGACTCATTCTAATTGAATTGAAATGAGGGTTTACTCGTGCTTCATGTGCAATGAGTATTTACTCATGCTCCACGTGCAATGAGCCTTGTCTCATGCTAATTCCATGTTAAGTGTTGTTGCCACATTTCCATGTTATGATTATCATGATTTATGAAGCCTTTATGTTCATGTTACTCTTATTATATATTGATATGCCTATTGCCAGACATGCGTTGTACTCCTCATGTATTCCATGTGTATTTCCCTTTCTGGGCTTTATAGCTCACCCTTTTCTTATGCATGTTCTCAGGTTATCCCATGCAATGCTAAGTATGAGGGAATGATTTGGTCATGTTAAAGAAGTTTTCATTAAAGAAGTTATATTTCATGTTTTAAGTCTTTATGTAATGATCCTAATACCCAAATACACTAAACCTCTTGATCTTCTTTGTTGTATCAAGTGAAGTTTTATGTAATAAATCATGTTTAAGTTGTGTTAAAAATCAAGGTTGTCATAGTTGGTATCAGAGGATCAGTTTGGTTATTTTTTGGATTAGGATTAGAAAACCCTAGTAAAGCCTTAGATACAATACTATGTACAATAAAAAAATCCCTAAGTTTTGGTGAGTATTGAGTAAGTGGGTTATCAAGCAAATACATCCCTGTCTGGATACGAGCAGGTAGAGGCGGCTCTAGCACAGATGTATCCTAGGGGTAAAACACGAAAACACCGCTTTGAGCTAGACTCGAACGAGAACTGGTGCACAACAACGGGCCTTGCTGCACTCTTGGTTACGAAACTCCCAAGGGATATGTTTTGATAAATTCACAAGATTAGTATGAACCATTATTAAGGAAATTAAAAAAAATGACCATAAGAATTTATGTTATAAAGTAGATCATGAAAAGCCTAGATTTAATCCTATAGACTCATGAGTAACAGATATCCGTAGCTTCTTGGGGTTAGCTGGGTATTATCGACAATTTGTGAGAAATTTCTCACGATTGTCCAACCCTCTTACCAAGCTAACTCGAAAGGGAGTGAGGTTTTCTTGGAGTGATGACTGCGAGGAAAGCTTCAAGGAGTTGAAAAGGAGGCTTTTCACTGTGCCCGTGCTCACTTTACCCACAAGAGGGGAACCTTTTGTGGTATTTAGTGATGCTTCGAATAAGGGATTAGGTTGTGTGCTGATGAAGAATGATAAATTGATATCCGATGCCTCAAGGCAGTTGAAAATCCATGAGTGAAACTATCCAACGCATGATCTGGAGTTGGCAGAGGTGATATTTGCCTTGAAAATCTGGCGGCATTATATCTATTGGGAGAAATGTGAGATATATACTGACCACAAGAGTCTTAAATATATATTCACTCAGAATGAGCTTAATATGTGCTAGAGAAGATGGATAGATCTCATCAAGGATTATGATTGTTCAATACATTACCACCCTAGGAAAGCGAACAAGGTGGGAGATTCCCTAAGAAGAAAGGACCCATCGATTCTATAAATGATGAGAATTGAGAAGGATCCAATCTTCTTAGACTTGATGAACATGGACATGGGAATCATTGAGAAGGGAACATCATCAATCCTTTCACAAATGATTGCTCAACCATCTCTTTTGGAATGGATAAAGGATGCTCAAAAGGATGATGTGGGAATTCAGGAAAAAGTGGAAGCTATCAAAAAAGGGAAATCCTCGGAGTTTAATGTTAATGAAGAAGGAATTGTGCGGTATGGGAAAAGACTATGCGTTCCATCATGTTCAGAGCTGAAGAAAGAACTTTTGGATGATGCGTATAGTTAAAATTTCTCTATTCAGCAAGGGAGCACAAAGATGTATCGAGATCTCCGAGAAAACATTTGGTGGGATAATATGAAGAAGGAGATCGCTGAATATACATCAAAGTGCCTGGTGTGACAACAAATGAAGGCAGAGAGATAGAAGTCTAAGGGGATGATGCAACCATTGCCCATACCAGAATGGAAATGGGAGAACATCACCATCGACTTTGTCACCGGACTTATAAGGACATCCAAAGGCAACAATGCAATCTGGGTTGTTGTGGATCGTCTTACAATGATTTCACACTTCATTGCTATTCGGGAGGATTTCTCTTTGGATCAAATTGAACAGATATATATCAGGGAAGTGGTAAAGCTGCATGGAGTACCACTATCATTTATGTCTGACTGAGATCCAAGATTCACCTCTATGTTTTGGAAGAGTCTTCAACATGCTCTGAATACTGAACTGAACATTAGTACGGCCTATCATCCTCAAACTGATGGCCAATCTGAGCAGACTATCCAAACACTTGAGGACCTGTTGAGAGCATGCTCAATGGACTTTAAAGGGGGATGGGATCAACATCTTCCTATGGTTGAGTTCTCTTATAATAATAGTTTCCACTCGAGCCTCCAAATGGCACCATATGATGCCATTTATGGGAAATGGTGTAGAAAACTGGCGTGTTGGGATGAGGTTGGTGAACGTTAGCTGGTTGGACCAGAAATGGTCGAAGAAATGGTGGAGAAGGTGAAAACCATTCAGCATCATATCAAGGCAGCCTAGAGTCGACAGAAGAGTTATGAAGATAACCGTTGACAAGACCATGAGTTTAACGTTGGAGACATGGTTTTTCTACGCATATCTCCATGGAAGAAGGTCAAGAGGTTTGGAAGGAAATGGAAGTTGAGTCCAAGGTACATCGGCCCCTTCGAGATTCTTGATCGTGTCGGGGTTGTAGCCTATCGACTAGCCCTTCGACCAACTATGGCCAAAGTACATGATGTCTTTCATGTATCCCTATTAAGGAAGTACATACCATACCCTTCACATGTACTCTCTTCTGAGGTGGTATAGTGGGAGGATGATCTTTCTTATGAGGAGCAACCAGTGAAGATCTTAGATCGTAGAGAAAAAGTTCTACGAAATTAGACAATGCCCCTCGTCAAGGTGTTGTGGAGAAACCACAAGTTTGAAGAAGAGAAATGGGAATCGGAGGAAATGTTGAAGCTGAGTTACCCACATCTATTTTAGTGTGGGAAAAGGAAAATTTCAAGGGCGAAATTTCATTAACGGGGGGATATTGTAATGACCCAAAGTTTTATTAATGGAAAATCCCTCTTGATCTAGTTAAATGTATCTTTATGTAAAATGTTTATATAAGATGTCAACTTCTTTGGCTTATGTTAAGAATTGTGACCATTGCTTTTATAGCCGTTCAACATTGATCACATGATTAGTATAAATATAGGGCTTTAACAAATCCAATTTACTCAGACAAAAGAAGCGATGGCCTCATCCAATAGAATTACTCCATAAGAATCCCATTTATCGGAGCTCAGATAGGATGTGGCGTCCTTGGGCTTCGCTTAGGACCAAGCCCAAGCTGAGCTTCATCATGTCAAGCTCGAGCAGGACGGTCTAAGGGAAAAGTGGAAGTTGATAGAGAATACCACTCGAGCGATGTAATCCGAGCCACCCCATGAGTTTTTCACCATCGTACACCTTACCCTTAGGTCTTATGCGGCTGTTTTAAGGGGTTATGCAACAAGTCGCTAGTACTATGTTCATGTACATTATTTTTGAATATAATAATGATTGTACTTTTTTTGTCATTATTGATACATTATAGTTTTTTTACAAACAGTGTTTTTAGTTATTATTTAATTAAGAATTCTATTTTATTAAAATAATGGATTTTTGAATTAAATAATTATTTAATAAAATATTATTATTATTATAAAATTAATTTTTATTGTATATAAATTATCGTATAATTTTATGAATTCTATTGTAATTTTTATTAATGTTTGAAAGCCGTTTTTGTCAAAAGTCATGAATTTTCGATAAATGTCATTTTTTATTTTAAAAGTGAAAATTAACAAATTTAGAAAATTATTTGGATAAAATAAATTTTATTTCTGGAATCACGACATCGAAATTATCCAATGGTGAATTATTCATAATTTTTTGAGACAGTCAAATTTTTGGGTAAAAATTAAATATCGTTTAAATATATAATGTGTTTTATGACATCATAATGACCCAATAGTGATGTAATAAAATAAAATAAGCATTATGTTCTGCAAATATATGTTTTAACATTAAAATAATTTGATTTTGGGTTTGTTTAACTAACTTTTCAAAGCATTAATGGATCCCTCAAGACTTATTAAACACCTTGTCTTTTTAAATTAATTTCCATGGGAGTGTGACTCACCTCCACATAAGCAACCCTATTATTTTAATAAGTTCGGACTTTGGCCATATAAAATATTGTTTTCCTATTCCCTTTACCAAAATCCATGGGCAAAAACTATGGGTGGGTTTGTGGTTTGGATTAATTTAATATAAGGGGTCACAAACCATAATATTAAAGAATTCCCTTACCTTTCCTATATAAACCCACCCATGCTCCCACTTCCACCTCACTCAAAGCCATTTAAGTTCATCCAACCACTACCCTACTCTCTCTAGAATCCTCCCAAGGTGCCCCAAGCTCCCAAGAATCCTCTCTCAAGGCTCTCTCTAGCCTTTGGAAGCACACTTCCAAGTAAGGGTTTTTCTTCCTTTCCCATTTTTGTCCAATTTTCTTTAAGTTGTTTTTCCCTTTTAATTTCATTTATGAATGTTGGGGTATAGTTTTGAACCACCCTCATAATTCCCTCTTTATTTTTTAATGATGGGATACCCCTTTCTCTCTCATTAAATACCTCCCATGTACACACATTACTATGCTGAAATTCTGAAAGGAACTTCTCTCTCCTCATTTACATTCATGCAATACTTTTGTGTCACAAATCTAAATTCCATTACAATTTTTTGGACAATTATCTATATAACCTTCTTACTGTACCTTACATGTAAATATTAAGAGTAACCCCTTTATCTCTCATCAACCCTTTTTATGAATTCTTATTTCACGCCATTACGCAGCCGAAATTGTACCGATTTTATAAGCCATTGTCATTGTGTAGTGAATACCATACCCATTTCTCCATCAAGGGTATTGACTTTTATTAACATTTACTTATTAATTATAAAGTTTCATGTTTTAATTCCACATTACTTTATCATGGAATAAATGATTATGTTTAATGAATCCATGTTTTATGATCCATGTGGCACACTTATGCGTGAAATGAAATGTTTAAGAAGGATACACCCTAATAGCACTCCAATGCATTGGGTAAAGTATAGTATCATGATACATCATGTGCAATGAGTGTTGACTCATGATAATTCAAGTGCAACGAGGGTTTACTCGTGCTTCATGTGCAATGAGGATTTACTCATGCTCCACGTGCAATAAGCCTTAGCTCATGCTAATTCCATGTTAAGTGTTATTGCCACATTTCCATGTTATGATTATCATTCTTTATCATGCCTTTATGTTCATGTTCCTCTTATTCTATATTGATATTCCTATTTCCTAACATGCATTGTACTCCTCATGTATTCCATGTGTATTTCCCTTATTGGGATTTATAGGTGACCCTTTTCTTATGCATGTCCTCAGGTTATCCCATGCGATGCTAAGAACGAGGGAATGATGTGGTCATGTTAAAGATGTTTTCATTAAAGATGTTGTATTTAATGTTTTAATTTTTATGTAATGATCCTAAACCCCAAAGACACTAAACCTCTCGATATTCTTTGTTGTATCAAGTGATGTTTTATGTAATAAATCATGTTTATGTTGTGTTAAAAAATATGGTTGTCATATATTCCTTAAAACATAACCCCATGGGGGTGTGTTTGTGATATATGGGATGTTTAATTAATGTTTATAAAGCCACTTATATGGTGTTAAATATTAATTTTGGTTTCATCATAATTGACCAAGTCCCCTAACCTAATGAAATATTGTTTTTATACTTTTAGCCTAATTATTATGAGTCTTTGGTTAATGAAACTTCCAATAAAAACTTAACTTGTGTTTTCATATATAGATTGTAATTAAAATTTTATTTAACTATGTCCAATTATGAAAAGTGTATTAATAAATAGAATGAATAAAATAAATTAAAAGATAAATTAACCAAATTGTGATAGATAAATAGATATTTAATAAAAATTAGTTTGATATATCATTATCGTATCTCCTTGTGGAATTTATTAAAAAATGTACCATGTATAACTATCATGAATAACTTCTATATAAAATTATTTAACTAGAAAATGCGTTAGTTAAATAAAATCTCAATCTATTGAAAGATATATAATAAATCATTAACGTGGAATTCTTATTTATTAAAATCATACAATGTTACATAAAAATATTTCAAAAGTTTGGTTATGGATGAGAATTGGTATGTTTCCCATAGGTCACTATTGATCCTTTTTATTTATATTGATCTTATAGGTTAGGTCAGTAAGACTACATGACTTTTTAGCGGTACATAGTTATAGGTTTAAAACATTTGATTTTAGTTTGGAGCTATACTAGTAGAGATAATTCCCTCAATGTATAGAACCTTGAGAAATTATTATGATCTGTTTATAATATTGAGGTTCTGTTCTTGTTTCCTTTCTCTTCAGTAGGACACTATTTTTATAAAATAAATCTCATATTTTATGGGTGGCCATGTTTGTATTTCACCATTTCTATGTGTGGGGTAATATGGTAAATTTCTGATTTAGTGGGTTAGAAATTCCAAGGGATAATCGACCACTCAATAAGTGTTTGACCCCTTTTCTTTACCTATGTAAGATGACACATGATGTTGTACTTCAGTCTAATAGTTGTATGGGATAACATGACTCTGAATGAAATTTTTTTGAAAGACCGATGGACAAAAAAATTCATATGGCTGATAGGCCAATAGATAATATAAAATTATTTATCATTTTTCTGATGAATAATGAGGTACTAAATGTTGATAAACATTGTACCCATCATTTTTTTAAAATGGTACAACGAACTGGATGAGGTTACTGGAAATCATAAAATTCATGAGTCACTATTCTTTGATCAAAAGTCTTCTCTAAGCTAGTGTGACCTGGGTGTTATGGAAATATGACTCATCCAAATGAATGAGATGATATTGTAAATGAGTTGATTGTTCAAATAGAACCAATCAATTTTTAATTTTTAATTTATTTATGATGAAAATGATGTGCATGAGTTTTTTTGCAGACCATAACATGTACATCTAGGTTAAATAATAATTTTATAAAATTTATGAACATATTTTCAAACATTTTTCATTAGATTTTTTGTATAAGTTATTTGAGAACATGCATAACCCATGTTCATTGGTTGCTGGAGTGTCTGTTTCATTTCATATTTTCTTATTTCATGTAAAAAATTAATAGGAAACTCTTAAGGTGTCCAGTGTCCAATTGAATATGATTAACTATGTTATCCTTATAAATGGAGAATGATCATTAGGGACAAATTAGAAATGGTTAGTGCGGTTTCTGGAATCCTATGGTTCCATAACAATCATGGTATCTAGTTATTATGATGACGTTTGATACATAGAACTTAATATGTGATTAAAAACGTATGGAAACTAGATTCTTGCTTCAATTGAATTGGAAATCTGAGATTGGATGGGTCAGTAATATGTTAGGTCTTGTAAGGCAGATCAATAGTGGAATGGTTTGTTAATTACAGAACTGTTGATTAATCCTAAGATTCAATAATATATATTGATGGTTATTTTTAAAAACCATTGGAACCATGTTATTTAAGGTTACATGATCATGTTTATTTAAAAAAAATAGTTGTTAAGAAAGATGTATCTTATATATGTTAGTCTTGAGAGGATTGACTAGCACTTCAGTGATAAATTTTTTTTGTTTACGGTTGTTGACACATTTTTCCACCGAGTCACAAATCATTAGGATATATGGTTACAAGATTTTTTTGAGACAATAAAGACTTTTAATAGAGAATTTTTCATTGGAGATTTGCATGATTATAAATGCTGATCCTTGATATTTTTTTTGGAAAACTCTTAGACTCGAGGAGACCAAAAACATTATCTTGATTCATCCTAAGTATGTTGAGAGAGTGTCATATATATGTTGAGCTACCAATATATACCAATATGATTTTATAAAATGACTCATTGAGAGTTGAGATTGAGGACCTGTTTGAAGGTACACCAAATGATGTTGGGTAAACTATTGAATTTATAAGGGTACTGACTCTGGGTATGTTATAAAAGTTGAAAAACATCATAAGGACTATTAACAAGAAATTATGAATGGTTGATGGGTAAAATTTGTGTCTATACCCAATATGAGTTGGTTTTAAGCAACACATTTGTTATGAAATGGAAGGGCAACACATGTGATGTGATAATTAGTTTCCCTTTTCAAATATTATAGACAATAAGGATGTTACAAATGTGGGAAAAATGAATCCGTCTATAGTGGAATACCATCATAAGGGAAGGGTCATGGAATATTGAGATTGTTCATCAGATGATTGTTCTAGAATGAGAATCATATTAATTAAACTGATCATTGTGTGGATAGAATCCTTAATAAATTCTAGGTTTGAGTTTGATTATTGTTTTTCTGTATTCCAAATGTGGGTATTAATCACTATGTATTTTATGACGATTCATATATGTTTGATAAGAATAGTGTCAGTGCTATTTTTATAGGATGGTTGTTTTGAGTAAGAAATGGTTCAATTAGATGACATCCTCATAAGTTAGGTACATGATTCAGTGATCTTTCTCATAATAATATTTATATGCCTTGGGGTAATGATTCAAAATCTAGTTCAAGTTACACATTTAAAATTCTATCAAAGTATATTCATGAATAGTAAGATAGAGGCTGTTTGACTTGAATATTTGTTATTAGTTGAATATGGATCATTTGGAACTATATTTAGAAACTTTTCTATATGAGTCACGTGTAGTTAAATGGTTGACCTATTTTCATGGAAAATATGGTATGACCAATATATGTTGGAAAATTAGAGTCTAACTGATTCGATCAATTACAGACTGGTGGTAGTTCCCTTGTCAGTAATCAGATGGACATTATTCAAGCATCTCTAGGATGATAGATATCTGAATCAATAGAAAATTATGATAGTAGACATACTGTAATGTGATATTTGAATATGGTAAACTTGATACAATGGTGGGAAGCACCAAAGGATGTGTAACACCCCAAGATTTCATAGTGTGTTGCTTCTTCAAAATAAATCAATAACTTTCACTACACGCAACACCGAGTTCAAGCACACCATGACTTACCAAATAAGCCATTCAAAAGAGGTTATGAATAGTGTTATCTGAATTTTGAACATTATATAATCCTTATAATTTTATAAACCATATTATGATTTTCTTAGACATAATGTAAGAACAAATTCATTTTTTTCAGATAAAAGAAGTATTTTTCAAAAAATACACATTTACCAACTTTTAATGGTGAACCCTTTTTAAATCCAAAATTTTAAAGTTTTATATATTCAATTTGACTAAATAAATTAATTCTTTATATTAGGGACATCAAAAATTTACAATATAACACCTCAAGATTCCACGATACGCTTCTCTTTGAATAATGCAATAGCGTGTGTTGTACGCAACCTCGCATTCTAACACCCCACAACTAATTAAACTAGATGTTATGAACAATAATACATAATTTTTGAAGTTTTATAAATCTTATTTTTCCAAATGAACTTAATTTTTGGATTCGGAATATCGAAATTAGATTACGGTGAAATTTCGGTACTTTTCGGATAACTTTTATATTTTGATGAATAGTGAAAATTACTAAACTTTAATTAAAAACAACTTTTTTAATCAAAATAAATAGTAGTGATAAATTATGAAATTGAGTGATTTTGAAGTATATTTAGAATATATTTTAACATTTAATACATTGTTGGTCATTAGACAAAATTTCACAATTAAACCGGACATAAACAAGTGTCAATCTTTTGATAGTCATTATATTTTAAAAACACATTTTTTGTTTTGACAGTGGAAATTAATTTTAAATTAATTTCTGCCACTTCTGTGTTTTGAATTTGGAAAAATGGATTCCATATTTGGAATCAGGATGTCCAAATTGTGTAAATAGGTAACCTTTATTTTTACACATTTTGAATAATTACTTCATTAAATATTTTTTTTACCATGGTTAAAGGGTAATCCGGTGAATAAGGGTAACCAAATAATAATATAAGAATAATAAATTACCCTAAAACGTGTCCTAACCTTATTGGTGGACACATATCCGACCATGGGCATCCATGGGACGATTTTCGGTCCCCATGGAGCCACTTGTAGGTGGTAGGGACACTTTATATTAATAAAGTTAAAATAAATACAAAAATGACATAAGCTTATATCTTTTAAAAAATCAATTTTTGCATAGGGTTATATATGTTGGATTTTCGATTATAAATATTCATTAGAAAGATAAAAAGATTTAATACATAATTATTTATTATTTATAATTTTTAGACATCTAATAATTTAAATTATATATGACACAATAATGATGTAGTATTTACCTCATTAATAAATCATTTAAATAAATAAGATTATAATGATTAAAATATTATCCAAAACCTGTCCAATTCCTATTGGTTGACTATATTTCGATCATGAGTCGTCTTATCTTCTACTATAATGATTTTTTGACCATTACAAACCGAATATCATTATATTATAAAATAATATTTTCACTCGTTCCTAAAGAGCCCCTCCTCTCCCCTTTAAAAAGAGACCACTTCTATGCAACTCCTCACACCTATCAAGCCATTTGGCTCGTCCAATCTCTACCCAATTACACTCCCTAAATCCCCATTCTATCTCTATAATCCTTACCTTAGGCAGAAGGCACTTCAAGAAGTCCTTTGTTTCAAACCCAAGGGAGTTACCTAAATTAAAGGTAACTGTTTCTCTTAAACTGTTTTCATTTATTTTTCTCTTCCAACCCCTAAAATCTTTTTATTTCCTTTATTTTGAAACCACACCAGTATCATCAATATAATAGTATGTTGTTATAATATGAATTCTAACTACACTTACACACTCCTCCATCTAATGGATGAAGAACATAATGTTTCAGTGGACGACAAACTAACGCCTCACGAAACGATGATTGTTCAACTACCTCAAACCACCTCTCATGGTGGCCATTATGATGGAAATATACATATATATGATATATAGTATGTTTATGATTTCCTTATGCTTCTTTAATTCCCAATTATATCAAGACATTATGGTTTCCATAGTGGGTAAATAGGATAATCACATTAGAGGAAGTGTGGACTACCGCCCCCTCAAAGTGGTGTGATTCGTTAATGGCTTATGTGGGATGTATAAAGGATAGAGTTTATGATATTATATATGGTATTATACTGGAATTATAATATACCTATGTATCATTATGTTTTAATTCCATTATTGTAAGAAATAGAAATGAAAGTAGCGTTCATGCGTACGTACGGCTTACCGTCTCCATGAACGGTGCATTTCATTTCTTATCTCTAAATGTTATATATTATTATAAATACATATATATATATATAATGGTTATATATGATATATATGATATCTAAATCATGATTTTAATTCTGTACATAATGAACCCTTGACCACATGAACAACATGTAATTATAAGATGCCCATTTTTGACTCAAGTACCAAATATCGACAAAACGAACATTATTAACTTAAATGATTACATAATGTTTATAACATGGTAATAAGTGATATAAAAAAAGAAAAATAAACATGAAAAAGGTTCTTAAGCATGTATAAATTAACTTTAGTTTATTATTCAAGAGATTAAAGAACGATCAAGTCATGTTGGACACGAGGTAACGAATCCTACCTCACTCATTCTTTTCAAGTATTCTCTTTAATGTCACTCCATCTAAGATATTATTTATTATGTGAGGGGATGTTCTTTTATATTAATCATACTGGAATTTTTATTCTCATGTGATGAGAGACTCTATTCGATCTCATCTATCCATTTTTGGATGTTTTAAGTGGCGTCGTTCGGCTGCCAAATTTTCGTAAGGGTTTACTTCACAATATCTTCCTTATCGGAGGTTGTTTATACGTATTTATCTGCTGGGACCTCGTTATCATCCACATACATGTTTCTTAAAAATGACTTTCAAAACATTTTTACAATTAAATATAAAATGGGTTAAAGTCATTTATACCCTTATATATTTTTGAAATGAATCTTTCAGTCGTTTTCCAAACAAGTCACTTTTTGACCTTGTCGAAAAATTTAAGGTAAGAATGTTTTTTTTAACTTATACGGCAGGTGCGGCTATTTTCCTCCATTATAAAATCATCAAAGCTTCACTTACAAGCTTATAAGAATATTTTCAAATTAAATGTATATTTTTATAATTATGTAACTTTTAAATGACTTTACAAAAAAGATATTTCCCTCAAATAGTTTCGATTTCATCTATGTCAACATCCTTTGATGGATATTAAGTTTAATTGAAGTCGATTTATTATGATACAAAACTTCCACACTGTAATGATATTTTTGGGATATGTTTGACTATGGATGTGATATTTTTATACCATTCATGGTTTATAGTTAATGTATTGACATTTCGTATGACAGTTTTAATATGAATGTTTATGATATGTTTAATCCTTTTCATAGGAGGAATGTATTGGACTTAGTAAGTGATGGGTGGATCCCGCTATAGCTCCTTGATGCATCGGTAGGTCTTATGAGACAACTAAATGCGGAATTGTCCGAGAAACTTTCCCAATTTGATTTATGGTTTTGGCCGAGGCCTTAATCATTTTAGACGTCTTGGCCGAGGCCTTGACAAAATGTTTCAGAATGTCCGGAATTATACATTCCCTCATTATGGAAATAATATTGATGGTTCATGTGGTTATTCGACTAGTAGAATACCCATGATTATGTGTTATTATGGAATTACATACTCAGCTCATATTCCTGCCATTAAAGTATTCATGTTTATTATTGGTAAAGGCATGTGGTTTCAAATATTCCCCGTTCTTAATATTTATGTCATTTTCCACTGTATTACGTACCCTTAATGAGTGTTTGAGCTCACCCCTTTCTTATGTTTCATTTTCCTAGGATATGATGAAGTTAGTTATGAGTGACCTGTAAGCATAATCTAGGAGTCTTGGATGCTTCTAATGAATGATATTTTTGTTGTATTTCTCTTCAAGCTGTAAAGTTGAACATATGTATGAATATTGTTTTCAAGGCTACTAAACTAATCGGTCTTTCGAGAATTGATCTTTCTTGTGATCATGCCAATGTTATGTGATAAAGCAATGAATCTTGGTATCTAGGGTCGGGGCATTACAGTTGGTATCAGAGAAAGTTTAGTACAAACCTTAGAAGCTAGATTTAGATAAACTCCGATTAGAGCACATAGCCCTATGATAGACATTGAGGAATAGTATATAAGAACATCCTAGAATTTTGGTATTGTAGAGATTTTGTGAGTTTTCTGAGAAATGAATCCCTGTCTGGATACGAGCAGGTAGAGGCGGCTCTGGCACAGATATACCTAGGGGTAAAACCCGAAAACACCGCTTTGAGCTAGACTCGAACGGGAACTGGTGCACGACAACGGGCCATGCAGCACTCTTGGTTACGACACTCCTGGGGGATATGCTTAGAATTATTCTCATTTTCATTAAAAACCATTAGGAAAGGTTTATAAGTATATACTTCCTCAAAGAAAACATTTTTATGATTATGGATTATATCCATAAACTGTTCAATTTATGTTAAGTGTTTTACAAGTATGGAATTATTTATTTTGATTAATAAACTAATCTAGTTTATGCCATTGTTTAGAAATGGTGCCTAGTGGAAGTAATTGAAACCGTATCAATGAACACACTCCATGTAGGGATTTCTCTCCTACTCAATATAATTATAGTGTAGCTAGTGATGCAACTGGTGCTGAATAGCTAATTACTATACTGGGACAACTCACTGAGGTTTTGATTAATAACTTTACTCATATAGAGCAGCTTGATCTGCAATGTGGAGGATCAATGCTAGATCGTTTCATGAGGAAACACCCACCAACATTTAATGGGGGTACAAATCCCTTAGTAGCTGAGGAGTGGATAAATTCCTTAGAAAAAATATGTCATGACTTGGGGAGTAGTGAAAAAGAAAAAGTTATCATGGCTGTTTACCGCCTCACTGGAGATGCTGATCAATGGTGGTCACTGATTCAAAACACAATGGAAGATGAAGAAGAATCATGTACGGTATGGAGGGAGTTAAAAGAGCTTTTCATAGAAAAATATGTTCCTCGAGACCATCGAGTAGATATGGAAAGGCAATTTATGAGTCTGAGGCAGAAGGAGGATGAGAATGTTTGCAAAGTATTAGGCTAACATTACAAGGTTAACGAGGTATGCTGCAGATTACATACGTAACCCAAGAAGTAATATTGATCATATATTTGATGGATTAAAACCATTTCTTCGTCGAGTATTAGTCCCACAATCCTTCCCATCATACGAAGATATTGTCTCTTGTTCTATCAAGATGGAAAAGGAATTCTCAAAATCTTATGACAATAAAGTAAAGCAAGAGAAGAAGAGAAAGGTGTAACAAGAGACAGTTAAAGGGAAAAGGGAAAGAAATATTTTCCATTATGTGATAATTGTGGGAAGAATCACCCCGGTACTTGCCTAAAAGGAATGGGAGTGTGTTATAAATGTTGAAAGAAAAGTCACCAGGCTCGTGATTGCAAGGGAAAGAAAGAGGCAATCAATGTTGAATTCTATAATTGTAGGGAAATGGAGCATTATGAAAATTAATTTCCTAAGCATCAGGGAAACATTCCTCAGAAAAGGACAAGGGGTCAAGGCCAATCTTATGCTCTTACTACAGTTGAAGCGGAATAATTAATGTATTGGTGCTTTTGGACTCAAAGATTATATTCTCGTTATAAGAATAATGTGATATATATAAGGATTGTACTGCATCACTTTTTGTTTTAATTAAGGTTTTAATATGATGAAGGTAATCATATTTTTTAGTATGTGACAATAAGAGAAACTTTACTTTGGGGAATCTAATGTTACAATTGATTTTGGAATTTAGAGACCTTTTAGAGAAAGTATGGACAGAGGTATTTTGGATAACTATAAAGGTTGGAATGGATTAAGTTGAACTTTGGATAGTATTCTTTAAGGTTAAAACATTTCTGAAGAATATTTCTGGAATATTATAATACTATATTTTTAAGAAAAGGACAGCCTGCAGGTTGAGGGGATAACCCGTCGCGTCGGACAAAGCTGCAGGAATCGAACCCACAACCATAGTGCGAAAAGCCTTTATTAGCTACCACTATCCTACATGAAGTCCCTGGTTATTAAAAGATAGTTTTCCTAATCTAAATGGTATGTGCTAATATTTGGAACCTCGTACGATTAGGATAAATATGGTATTTTTGAGCTGTATTATGTTTTGGAGTGAACGATGAATTTGTGGTAGACCATAGTTAAAGGATGGGACTCTACATGCCATGTATATATTTTTCTTCTTCTCTTATTAAATGATGAAATTAATTCCTATACTTTAGTAAAGGTATCTTAAAACAAAAAAAAATGGGTTATCCAAATACCGTATGTTTTGTTGAACCGATGATATTTTAAATCATCATAGATTGATGAATTTGAGTCCCTCAATTTTACACATGTTTGTGATTGACGACCTCAATCACTACTTATAAATATTTACGTTTTTCCTCCAATTAAATGTCTCTAATTTCCACCAATGTTCTCCTAATCTAGATCATGATTTGTTGGTGACCCTTTCTTTCCTCTTTTCCTCTTATTAAGAATACATTTTATTAACCCAATTTCTGATGTGGGTTTTCCAACAAAGATATTTTCTAATTTCAACCTTTATTTTCGAAGAACAATATAAAATTTCAAGGACACAATTTATTGAAGGAGGAAAGAATGTAACACCCCCGGATTTCATAGTGTTTTATTTCTTCAAAATAAATCAATAACATTCACTACACGCAACACCGAGTTCAAGTGCACCATGACATACCAAATAAGCCGTTCAAAAGAGGTTATGAATAGTGTTAACAAAATTTTGAACTTTATATAATCCTTATAATTTTATAATCCATATTATGAGTTTCTTAGACATAATGTAAGAACAAATTCATTTTTTCAGATAAAAGAAGTATTTTTCAAAAAATGCACTTTTACCGACTTTTAATGGTGAACCCTTTTTAAATCCAAAATTTTAAACTATTATATAATCAATTTGACTAAATAAATTAATCCCTTAGAATAGGGACATAAAAATTTACAATATAACACCTCAAGATTCCAAGGTATTCTTCTCTTTGAATAATGCAATAGCGTCTGTTGTATGCAACCTCGAGTTCTAACACACCACAAATAATTAAACTAGATGTTATGAATATTAATACATACTTTTTAAAATTTTATAAATCATATCATTTGATTTGAACTTCATTTTTGGATTCGGAATATCGAAATTATCCTACGATGAAATTTTGGTACCTTTCGGATAACTTTTATATGTTAATGAACAGTCAAAATTACTAAATTTTAATTAGAAACAACTTTTTAAATCAAAATAATTAACAGTGATAAATTATGAAATTTAGTGATTTTGAAGTATATTTAGAATATATTTTTACCATTTAATACAATGTTGGTCATTGTACATAATTTCACAATTAAACCAGACATAAACAAGTGTCAATCTTTTGATAGTCATTATATTTTAAAAACACACTTTTTGTTTTGACAGCGGGAATTAATTTTAAATTAATTTCTGCCACTTCTGTGTTTTGAATTTGAAAAAAAGGATTCCATATTTGAATCAGGATGTCCAAATTTTTTAAATAGGTAACCTTTATTTTTACATATTTTGAAATATTACTTTAGTAAATATTTTATTTACCATGGTTAAAGGGTAAATCCGGTGAATAAGGGTAACGAAATAATATTATAATAATAATAAATTACCCTAAAACATATCCTAACCTTATTGGTGGAAACATATCCGACCATGGGCATCCTTGGGTAAATTTTGGGACACCATGGAGCCACTTGTAGGTGGTAGGGACACTTTATATTAATAAAGTTAAAATAAATACAAAAATCACATAAGCTTATATCTTTTAGAAAAAAAAATTTACATAAAGTTATATATGTTGAATTTTCGATTATAAATATTCATTAGAAAGATAAAATTAATTAATAAATAATTATATTTTATTTATAATTTTTAGACATCTAATAATTTAAATTATATATGACACAATAATGATGCTGTATTTACCTCATTAATAAATCATTTAAATAAATAAGATTATAATGATTAAAATATTATCAAAAAACTTTCCAATTCCTATTGATTGATTATATTTAGACCATGAGTCATCTTATATTCTACTATAATGAATTTTGGACCATTAGAAACCGAATATCATTATATTATAAAATAATATTTTCACTCCTTCCTAAAGAGCCCCTCCTCTCCCCTATAAAAAGAGACAACTTCTATGAAACTCCTGACACCTATCAAGCAATTTGGCTCATACAATATCTTCCCAATTACACTACCTACATCCCTCTCCTACCCCTAGAGTCATTACTTTATGAAAAAGTCACTTCAAGAAGTCCTTTGGTTCAAACCAAAGGGAGTTACCCAAATTAAAGGTAACAGTTTCTATTAAATTGTTTTCTTTTATTTTGGTTCTCCAACCCCTAAAATCTTTTTATTTCATTTCTTTTGTAACAACACCAGTATCCTCAATATACTAGGATGTTTTTATAAGATGGATTCGAACTACACTTACACACACCTCCATCTAATGGATGAAGAACATAATGTTTCTGTGGACCGCAAACTAACGCCTCACGAAATGATGATTGTTCAATTACCTCCTACCGCCTCTCATGGTGGCCATTATAATGGAACTATATTTATATATGATATATATTATTTTTATTATTTCTTTATGCTTCTGTAATTTCCAATTATATCAAGCCATTATGGTTTCTATAGTGGGTAAATACGATAATCTCATTAGAGGAAGTACGGACTACCACCCCCTCAAAGTGATGTGATTCGTTAATGCATTATGTGGGATGTATAAATGATGGAGTTTAGGATATTATATATGATATTATACTGGAATTATAATATACCTATGTATTATTATGTTTTAATTCCATTAATGTATGAAATAAAAATGAAAGTAGCTTTCATGCGTACGTACGGCTTACCGTCTCCATGAACGGTGCATTTCATTTCTTACCACTAAATGTTATGTACTATTATAAATAAATATATATATATACACTGGATATATATGATATATATGATATCTAAATTATGATTATAATTCTGTACATAATTAACCTTTGACCACATGAACAACATGTAATTATAAGAAGTCCATTTTTGACTCAAGTACCAAATATAGAAAAAACGAACATTATTAACTTAAATGATTACATAATGTTTATAAAATGGTAATAAGTGATATAGAAAAAGAAAAATAAACATGAAAAAGGTTTTTAAGAAAGTAGAAATTTACTTTATTTTATTATTCAGGAGATTAAAGAACAATCGAGTCAAGTCAGACATGAGGTAAGGGATCCTACCTCACTCTTTCTTTTTAAGTCTTCTCTTTTATGTCACTCTTTCTAAGCTCTTACTTATTATGTGAGGGAATGTTCTTTTATATTACTCATACTAGAATTTTTATGTTCATGTGATGAGAGACCTTATTCGATCTCATCAATCCATTTTTGGATGTTTTAAGTGGTGCCGTTAGGTTGCCAAATTTTCGTAAAGGTTTACTTCACAATCACTTCTTTATCCGAGGTTGTTTATACATATTTATCTGTTGGGACCTCGTTATCATCCACATCCATGTTTCTTAAAAATGCCTTTCAAAACATTTTTACTATTAAATTTAAAATGGGTTAATATCATTTATATTCTTATACGTTTTTGAAAGGAATCTTTCTGTCATTTTCCAAACAAGGCACTTTTTGACCTTTTCGAGAAATTTAAGGTAAGATTGTTTTTTTAACTTATATAGAGGGTACATCTATTTTACACCATTATAAAATTGTCAAAGCTTCCCTTAAAATCTTATAAGAATATTTTCAATGTAAATGTATTATTTTATAATTATGTGACTTTTAAATGATTTTACAAAAAAGATATTTCCCTCAAATAGTTTTGATTTCATCTATGTCAACATACTTTGATAGATTTTATGTTTAATTGAAGTTGATTTATTATGATACAAAACATCCACATTGTAATGATATTTTTGTGATATTTTTTACTGTGGATGTGCTATTTTTATACCATTCATGGTTTATAGTTAAATTGTTGACATTTTTTATGATAGTTTTAATACGAGTGTTTATGATATGTTTAAACCTTTTCATATGTAGAATGTATTGGACTTAGTAAGTGACGGGTGGAGCCCGATATAGCTCCTCGATGCATCGGTAGGTCTCATGAAACAACTAGATGGGGAATTGGCTGAGGCACTTTCCCAATTTGATTTATGGTTTTGGCCGAGGCCTTAATCATTTTAGACGTCTTGGCCGAGGCCTTGAGAAAATGTTTCAGAATGTCCGACATTATACATTCCATCATTAAGGAAATAATATTGATGGTTCATGTGGTTATTCGACTAGTATAACACCCATGATTATGTGTTATTATGGAATTACTTACTCAGATCATAATCCTGCCATAAAATTATTCATTTTTATTATTAGTAAAGGCATGTGGTTTCAAATATTCATCGTGCTTAATATTAATGTCATTTTCCACTGTATTACTTACCCTTACTGAGTGTTTGAGCACACCCCTTTCTTATGTTTCATTTTCCTAGGATATGATGAAGTTATTTATGAGTGACCTTCAGGCATAATCTAGGAGGCTTGGATGCTTCTAATGAATTATATTTTTGTTGTATTTATCTTCAAGCTGTAAAGTTGAACAGATGTATGAATCTTGTTTTCAAGGCTACTAAACTAATCGGTCTTTCGAGAATTGATATTTCTTGTGATCATGCCAATGTTATGTAATAAAGCACCGAATCTAGTTAACTAGGGTCAGTGCATTACAAGATGATTGATAAAAGAGAAAACAACATTATCTTGGCTTAGGTCAGATGATCTCAAGTCATCAGGTTCTTGATTTTTCGACTTAGGATATATGAATTGGATCAAGGTTTGGGGTTTAAGTAGAATATGATTAGATTAGTAATTAAAGATTTAGAGGATTTTTGGAAATTTAAATCACCCATTTGAATTGAAATTACCGACCAAATTAGGGGGGGTTCTATTTTTTGGTTTCCTAAAATTATCATAATGATGCAATGTTTTAGGTTTGGGAGATTTAAATTTCTCATGTTTTATAACTGGTTAAAATTTCATGTGTATTTTTGTTTTTCAATTAGTGGAATAGATGAGTATTCATATGACCATAAAAACATAATCCTGAGAGTTTTAACACATAAATGGGGCTTTTGGATTCATTTTATGGTTTGAGAGATGTCTCAATGTTATGGAAGACTTTCAAGAGTCTTAGGATACAAAAAAATTACTTTTTAGGTGAATATTACTAGGGTTCATGATAAGATTAAACTACAAAGACACATTGTAGAAACAATTAATCCTTATAAGAGGAATTCAATAGTTTTACAAATAATGAAATCAAGGGTACATGGCCACATAGAATATTTTTAGAAAATTTTGGAGGTGGGTTCCAAGAATCAACAGGGTTTTCCCAGCAATGTGCCAATCATATATCACATTACAACATAAGTTGTAACACTACAAGGTTGACACATTGTTGACCATAATTGTAAGATGAAACAACGAGGGAAATGGATCTTGTGTAGTGTAAACTATACTTTTGGGGCATGGTTATAACAATCATGTTTCATAACTATGAACCTAATTAATTAGGTAAAATTTCATTTTTCCCTCCTACCATAAATGGTTTTTACCACATTTTCATCTCCAATGAGGCCTCCCGCACATGAATCTATCCTCCTCCTCATCCTATAGTCGTTTCCACTAGATTATTGGTCTGATTCAATAGTCATCTAATGTGTTAGAATCATATCAATATTTCTAATACATGATATACTTATTTCCATTGTTTATTTCAAATTCTTTGGAACTAATTTCATGAGAGATAATTTAGCATATTTATATGGTGGTTTCACAATTTTTCAATTCTGCACGTATTGTATTGAATAAAATCATGATATTGGATGAGTCCACCATTATTAGAATAATGTATGTGGTCTATATGATATTACCTTAGGGTCTCATTTTTTAATACATTTTAGTTGGAACTCATGACAATTTTTTGGAGCATCACTCTTCAATTTTGTAACTGCTAAATTCAATTTTATAGACTACCATACGAAGAACATAGGATTACCTAGGACATTATAGGATTTTAATAACTAAATTTGGACCACCCCATTGGTATATCACCCAAATACCCATGATGAAGAATGTGCTCAATTAGCCCAAACACCACTAAGTATGTTTGGATATGACTTTAAATAAGAACCATCTATCGATTTTTGAATAAAATGGTTAAATTTATCTAAAAATTTTATTAATTCTAGTAAAATGGTTTGTTATGAAATATTAACTTGAAATAGAATGGGTGAGAATGAGATGTAAGAGTCACATAAAAAAATTATTACAATGTCCATGTTACTCGTGTATCCAATTTCATTACTAAGGTGAATTGTTCTAATTATTTAGAAGGAAAGACTAGATGGACCTGAAATAGGGGATTTTTTTTTCAATACACACATTTCCCCTTATTATTTGTGATAAATTAGATTATTGTAGGAAAAGTAAATGATTCATAATAATTTATTTAATGGATTTCCGTTTATATTCCCATTTACCATTTTTGTTAATGGATTAATTAATTGAAATATATTATGGAATATGTGAATCTGATTTCATTTTAGTATATAATAACGAACTGAACTAATTATATATTGAAATTAAAAAAGATTATTTTTCATGGGAATGGAGACACTTTATATTCTTGGGAAGGTAATCCCTTATTATTCATGGGAATGGATCCCCTTATGATTCACAGGAATGGGGTCCCTAAGCATGGATTCTATTATATAATGATTCATAGTACTACTGTCCATGGGCTTCGAATCCATTATATTATGATTCAATGATGTTTAGAACCTTGAAATTTGATTCACGAATATGGAACCATAGAAATGAAATTCCTTATTATCATTTATCTCAGATCACTGGGCTGGAAAAACTTTATTAAAAATTGGAACGTCTAATATTGTAATTGTATGGATTCCTAGTATCTAAGGCATGTTTTCTAATCAGTGAATGTATATCAGTGATGATATTTTATTAGTTAAAATTAATATATATATATATATGATTGATGTTGTTTAGAGAAATTACCAGATAATTCCATAAAAGGTATAGTCATCCAGGTACCCTTGAGGAACCCAAGTTCAAATGTTTTAATTTATATTTTCTACACTAATTTAATTAATATAACTATTATCTACATGATATTATGTTCATGAAATATATTTTATTGGATACTATTGGTTATTCCCTACTGAGTAAATCTCAAAACCAATATGGAATTCAATTAAACTGAGGCACTCGAAAAAACCACATATTTGCATGTTGTGTCTCTGTATTGTGCTCAAGGATATTTCCATTATTCACTAGGACTGGACATGGGATCTCAGAAGTATAATGAGATCATGTACTCAAAATTCCTTCTAGAGTTGGAGTATTTATTTTATTTTATTCCATACTGGAAGACTGGACCTCGTCATTATATTATCCATTGAATATTATCTTCTTGTACTTTTAGAATATCATGGTCCTTCATTTTTAATCTTTTGGTGTCGGCCTGATTATTTATTATATTTAAATGTTAATTTATAAATAATTTTCATTTATTATTATATTTTTCTACCTTTATTTATTTTTACATTCACAATATTATTTAAAGATTTATAGGGTATAGTCTTCCCAATAAACCATCTTGAGACACTTGTTGATATTCGGTATCCATTGAAATATGTAGAGGTGTGCTTGAGGCCATGAGAAAACCCTGCTCAAGGAACCATTTTAGGGGATCTCATGTCGATACATCACATAGATTCTTTAAATGGAATGAAAATTTTAGTAAATATTAGTATATTCCATTATTCACTAAAAAACAATATTTTTTTTAAAATATTCAAAAATTATATCCAAGAAATTTTTTGACATGTTTATTTCAAAAAATAAGTTCATTTTGTTAAATATATTTTCTAAAAGTGTAAAAAAATCATTTTCATTATTTATTCATAAAAAGAAATAAATAAATTTTAAGGAAAAATGTATCATTATGAAACGTACAAAGAATGTAATGAAAATAAATATTCATTATCTGAAACCATTAAAATTATTTTTAAAATGTTCTTATTCATATTCACACAACCATTTTAATAACATGGTTATAACAATACTCAATATAATCATTCATGTAGAATCAGTTTTGTGTGAATCATAAGATATAAATGATAGTGGATTTATATAAAAATACATATATCAAAAAAACATGGGATGTTACATTATAATTCCCTTAAAATGAATTTCTCCAAAAAAAAAACATTTATCATAATGAATCAAAAAAATGAGGATATTTCTATTTAATTACTTCCTCCTTTTCCCATGTATATTCCTTAAGTTAATTATTCCTCTGAAGGTCTTTAACTAGAAGATGAGTTATATTTTGAATCACATTATATATTTTATAAAATATTTCTAATGGTTGTTCTTCATAGGATTGGTCATGCTCCAATGCTCTGAAATCTGAGTCTAGTTCCTGTGAAGAATCGCATATATTCTTTCTCAAGATACATACCTGGAATGAATCATTAACTACATTGAGGTTTTTTTGGAGCATCGAGATGTAAGATATTATCCCTACTCAATGAATAATCATTATGAGGACTATATACTAATGGATAAACATTCCATTATTCAGAAATTACATATCATTGTTTCCATGGATAAATTCATAGATAAACCTTTTCACCAACATTAAACACAAAATATCATCAATGATATTCATTGTAAAATTTATGACGACTTTTTGTATCCTTGATGTGTTTTTAATAGAACTGACATTCTGTACCATTTACTTAATTAGACACTGTCCTAATAGATTTTTTATCCAAATTTATCATAGAATTTATGTAATCATTACATCCTACTATAGATTTCCTGATGTGTAGCCATCTGAATTCTCAAGTGAAATAAATTGTTTTCTGAAAACTTGACAATATTAAGGGTTTGATTTCAACAACCATTGAGTTTCCAAGTACAAGATCTAAACATATCCTCTAGGTATTGAATGGTTATCTCATACTATCCATCTATATGAAGACGATAAGGTATAATAAAAATCTAATAGGTATCTAAATTCTACCCAATACTAATCCATTTCATTATGTATATCCTAGAACCACTATTAGATAAAATATATTGTGCTTCACAAGGAAAACACAAAACTTACTTAATTTATGTTATAAAGACATGATCAAAAGAGAAATATTCTCTAATATAAATGAAATGTGTTTAATTCATAATGTGATAGAAAACCACCCCATAGTATTATAGAAATTAGAAATATTTTGGATTCCAATGAAAAAATCCATGGTGATTTTACCATTTCAATTATTGGATGGTTAATGGTTGAAATAACACTTTACATTTTTTTATCTACAATAACATTCATACATACCAAGAACTGAGTAAGAAAATCCACCATATATCTCTTCACATTGGACAACCATAAATACTCTTCCAAATATCTATATATTTTCATACTTCTAGTATTAATAGTTAATGATGAACTATTTCCCTCCTCATATAAGCCATTATTCCCATATGGTAGGGAAAAAACACAACCATGGTTCATAAACCTTATCATTACTTCACAATGATGTTTGAACTGAAAAACATTTTTTACCATATTTTATATATCTATATTGTTTGTTTGTGCAACTTTAATCTTTACAATAATATATTGTTGTACACACATTTGAGTATGAAAATATGTTTCCCTGTTATTCCATATTTCAAGATCTATCCTTTTTATATTAAGAAATATTATATCATTTTCGATCCTCGTCCTAGATTATCTTGCATAATCCTTTTCACCCAGATCATCTTCCACTTTGATAGCCATCCAATTGTAGCAATGTAATGAGAAGTCATAATATTTAATCACCTCTATCAATCAGCCCTAGAACATTATCATTTTTTTGTGTGTATATATACTTAAAAGAAATTATTTTTCGTATATATTTTACAAGTTTTTATATAAATACAATTAATTTATATCAATAATAAATAAATTAATACAGCTTACACCAAATCTTCAATTTGATATTGTTTCTCATGAATCTTCATCTTCTTTGAAGTGTATGCTATATCCATATCAATTCCGATGAGAAATCATCATAGTATGTCCATCAATGCATCAACATACATGAAACAATCTTCTCAAGTAATGTTTAATTTGATCAGAGGTGATCATAAGAGCATTCATTTTAGTTCCTTGAAATTTCTCTCAATGCCATGTATCCAAATTAAATTGGATCAGTTTTGAGTTAACATGGGTAGTGTGATAGATAGTGCAATTTTTTTCCCAATATCATCAACATTATTTTCCCCAACCAAGGATACAGTGGATATCAGTCACAATGTTTGGTCTGGGCTAAATTTTAGTAACACATATCTTTGATGGAACCACATATGTACCCTCACAAGATATTATATGACTGGAAAATGAAACATATTGTTTCCAAGATAAATAAAATGTAAATTTTACATAAAACATATCCTACCTTTGGGTGTTTAGTAAAATCCATACCTAATCATCATTAGTTTCTATTCTCTATGAATGTATAAGTATATCATCCCTAAAAAATAAATAAATTTGATAAAGGAAATCTCTAATATCTCTACTTAGTAAATCCATGAAGATAAAATGGGAATTAGAAATACCAAATGGAAGAACTATATATTCATAGTGTACATATCTTGTATGGAATGTTTTCCTGGGTATATCATCCTTTATGACCATAAATTGATGATATCCTTAATGAATCTCAACAATGGAAAACTAGTGATCTCAAAATATTTGATCAAATAAGTTATCCATATGGGGTGTAAATTAATTGTAATTTATTTCTATCATGGTCAGTTCCCAGTAATCAATGTGGAGTCTCATGGATCCATATATCCTCAATTGAAAACTTATAGGTATTAACCATGGATACACACTAGGATGAATAAATCTATTTTCAAGATTCTCATAGAGTTTCTTCATTAACTAATACAACTCAACTGGGAGAATTAGATTTGGAGACTTTAAAATAGGTATATCATAATATATGATTTCAATTGAGAACTCAACATCAGGATTTTTTTGAAGGCTAGAAAAGTATTCCTAAAAGATTAAAAAACACATTCTAAGTAGGTATATCATCTATGATACATTTCACCCCAACCATTGTACATAAATACTCAATTTGAATCATAATGAAGTCCCGTAAATTGATATAATTTCCATCATAAGTTCAAATTTATCATCACAATGGTTTTAGATAATTAGTTTCACTAGAATATCAAGCATTACATCCCTTCTATGGAAATAAATATGAGGATATATATATAAATATAATCCATTTCTATCAAAAAATAAAATTCAACAATAGAGAGAATAATGGGATTTGATGGATGAACAATCTTGTAATATTCAATAGAGAATAAATAAGGGCCAACGATGTGATTATCATACTTATACAGATTATCATAGCCATCTTAATATATTATTGTCTTGGTTTAATTTGGATACCTACTGAAAATTTCTCATATTTAAAAGATCTTGTACATCCAAAGTAAAATAAGACATTATAGATTATATAGTCAATAGTATGTGTATCTTTTATAACATCTTTATCATACCACTTTTTATAAATAGTGATAAAATGTGGTGTCATCTTTTATTTTGAATTAATAGGATTATAAAATTGATCATCATCATTAACCTTTATATTTGTGTACTTGTTATTATAATTCCAAAAATCCTTTCACGTGTAACAATGGTGTGTGTGGTGTAAATTATGTGCAGAATTTTCTCAATTTGAATCCTTAATTATCCTCTCCTCATTACATCGATATTAGAATATTTGATTACCTTCATTTACACACATAAAAAGTTTTCAATACCCTTATGAAAATTTCCTCCATGATTCTTTCAAAAATTAAATAATAAAATAAAGATCATTTTTTTGTCTCCAGAGTTTTTAGAATGTCCACCAAATTCTATATTTCTTTCTTTATCATTACCATGACATTGAAGGGTGAATATAACATCCATTTCCAACTTGATATCACATTGAACAATTTTATCATAGATACCAAAGTACATTATGGATAACTCCTTTAAGAAATTTAGTTTTAAGGAACCGTAGTATTTATCAATGTTATATAACTGTTAGATGATAATGATGGAAGATTAACTCACAAGTCTTGTAATATTTGTCCCATTGGTACAAACAGAGCAAACATGATTATTCTTTTGCTCAAAGAATTCCTTCTACATTTTCATATAATGTAAATGTTGAATGTACTACATGAAAGATACTATCATAAACTCATCCCAAATACATGGAGTCAATTTATAAATTTTTCAATTATTATTGATAAATTTTCACCATTATTCCTCCTCATGTTCTGAATGCTGGAATCCCAGATGAATTTTTCATGCTCTGAAAACTGTTTAATAAAAAATTTATTTTCAATTGTATTGATCCATTTCTCTATTATGATTGGATATGTAGAACCACTAAAATATGGTGGATGGTTCCACATGAATGTATCTATATAATATTTTCCCTCCTTTTTTTATTCTTATGTTCATCACGATTCATAGATGAGGAATGTTTCTAGACCATAGAAACGAGATATTTGGTTTCATCTCCCATAACCATTGTTTTCAAGGGAGAGAAATCATTTCACATCCTTCAAATTCGGCATTAATTCAGTATAATTGGGTTTCATCCATTTACTAAAAATAGTATGATAAAACATAATCATTGTGGATAACAATTAAAAAAAACCAATTTTTGATGCCTAAATCATGAAATTTTAATTTTAACATATGATGCTTTAGTCTTTACCTATGTCATTCATGATCAATATATATTTAAATAATTTATGATGGTTTATAAAAAAATTTAATTTCCCTAAGAATATCCCTTTGGTGTGTAAAATTATATGTGTTTAAAAGGAACAATCATTATTCACTAGATAGATGGTCAATATATAATCAACCAATTTCTTTTTGGGGTATTAACCTAAGATAAATCTATAACAAAACCACATCTAATATTAGCTTCTACAGTTGGAGGTTTTCCTAAAAGAACCACACTCTTTTCATTACTAACACATAGAATATTATCTTATACATATGATTATTTGAATGGGATATTTATAAATTTTTATCATCATAGTTTTCAAAGGTAACTAAAAAATTATATGAGATAATCTATATCAACCGATACATTTCATACAATGATATCACATCTTAAGGGATTAATATTTTTTAATAATATCATAACTACCAATTCCGAAATTGTATAGTTATAGTGACTTTGGAAACATGGATACAAAAAAACATGTCCATATGTGAATTCAATCATCTCTTAATATGTTTTACATAATTACCACCCTTATTAGAAATATCATTAAAAATAATTTTCCTGATAGCATGGAGAAATAAAACCAATGATGGGTGACATTTGATGCTAAGTTAGGGTAATCAAGCAAGGTATCTATGATCACTTAATCATTGCATACACATATCGGAATATGAAGATGATCATAACATTTGAAAACAATACCCTACATATCATATTTTAAAATAATGAGTCATGAAATAATGCTTATTAGTTCATAATATATGAATCATAAATGAATAAAATAATAGAGGTAATTGGAACATAACATTGACCTAAGACATATATTTTCAGAATACACACAAGCATATAAAATAATTTCCTTGATAATCATAGTTCAATTCCAAGACTATATTAGTGAAATGAGTTCACTCCCCAAAACATCTTAGTAGTCAACGATCACTCCCCTGACCATTATAATTGAAAAAATACTCCATGTGAATGGGGTTCACTCCCAATCCATGCTCTATTTTTCACATGAGGTATCCATATTTACCCAGTTAATTAGATAGATATAAAATACTATTCCCACTATTGATACATGTTAAATCATATATATCTATTCCACAATATCCTTAAAAAATTATTATATCATAACACATGAAAAGAACATGTGTTTCATAAAACATTCAACAGAGAATAAGCCATAGAAAATGAAAAATATTCAGTAACTTCTTTTCATCATAAAAATAAACAATCTAGAGAAAAGTAAGGATTTTATCATTGGATCAAGTACCCTGTATTAATTTATGGTACATCGGTGGATGCAATTATAAATGAAAAATTTATATTAATATAACATGGAACAATTTTTGAGTAAAATATCATTTTAAATTTGAAATCACATATTTAAAAAACAAAATTCCAAAATATTTAGGAGAAAAATATTCTTCCAAAAAAACTAAATTTTTTTTACGTAATAATAAAATAAAAAGTCTTAATTATGGTATGCAATTATTTTCTTACTGTATATGTTAAAATAAAACATTCTTTTTATACTTCTGTGAAAAATCACAATGTTACTCAATCAGAAAATGAAATGAAGATTGATTTTAAATACATTATCTTATTGTTAACTATGGGTAGAATTGAATTTAAATAATCATAGTATAATATTAAAAAATTTCAGGAAAATATTTTTAGAAAACATGTATATGGAAGGATGATATTTTCAATTGAAGAGAACAATAAGGTCAGGATTCCATTAATAAATTAGTATCTTATGTTCTTAAAGGGTTTGAAATGAATTAAAATCATTTAATAATAATAAATAACCAGAGTATATGAAACATCATGAGTTTTGCGATAGATAGATTATAAAATTTTGTTCTCAAAAACAGAATCATAAACAATCTTGACTAACAATGATATAGTAATGTAAAAAACCCATACATGTGGCCTAACATCCATTATACGCATTTAAATATACTATATTATAAATAGATATTTATTATAGATCAATTATAGAACCAAAAATATATATATTATACCACATATAAATTTCTTAAAACCTATTATCATCAATTTATTAATATTTTATTATCAAAATCACTCTTCCAGGTTATAACTTCATCATTTTTCAAGTATGAGTGGGATTAACTATTTTAGTACTTTTACATTGATCATTATTGAATCATCTCTAAAATATGAGTAATTATATAAATATAATTTATCTTCATTATATAAATATTTATTTTCATTCATAAATTTATAGAGATAAAATTGAATTTCATCATTCATGGAGATGACAGGTCTTACGTATGAATGAATGATGTTTTCATTTTTTAATAGATGGAACAAAAAAATGTTAAAAAAATTAAACATTATATAATAATTATAAAATCATTTATATAATATATATTCATTAAATATATCCTTATTAACAACCATGTTATAATTAATTGAGTAAAATAATCATAATAATTCGTGGAGGTGGTAATCCACATTTACACGCAGGTGACATTATCGTTTTCTTAAAGGATGGATGGAAAGACAGTAAATTTGATAATAAAATTATGTATGTATAATTATTTAATTAATAATATATATATATATTAAATCCATTACTTAATTCAAATATGAATGGAGATGATTAAAAATGATTACACAGATTTGTGAGGTGGTAGTTCGTCAAACAAACGATCGACGATCACATTTCCCTACCGATGGAAGAGGAGTTAGTAAGATATTATGACACTCAAATAATTATATATTAACATATGGATGATATTTTTTATAATTATATCATCATGTGTTAATAATATTTTAAAATGTTTGATGATTAAAGAAAATGAAAACTGCGGGTTATGAAATATTTCACTTCATCAAACGACCTCTTTCCGTGATACCAAAGACCATCATTATATCATTTTATGATCAACCCATGTAATCTATATTGTTGTGAGGGTAGTGAGGAAGGTATTTGGGTTGGTATTTTATGAACATAAAATAATTTTGATGTTTTGATAAGAGAGGATAAGGGTAATCCATTTATATTTAGGACAGATAATGCACTTAGAATTTTAAAAGAATAAAATATATTAATATTTTTTTTTATAAAATTCCCCAAAAATGAGTCAATCGAAAAACATAAATGATATAGTGTTGAAATATATAGATTACCTAAAATCAATTATTTTAATTACAATTATGGATTAATTTTTTTTCAAATTCAATTCAAATATGTGGAATATTTTATTTTCAAATTAAACCCATTAATGCGATGAAAAATCATTTTCCAAAGAAAATGTTTTTTGGAGTATAAAAAGTTCTTATATCCAAATTAATTTTAAATTTTATTAAATATATATCTATTTGATTAATTATAATATAATTGAACTACTTTTATATTTCAAACCATATAAAATGAAAATTAATCTTTTTAAATGCTTTAGAAGAATTTTTTTTTAATGATAATCAATATTTTTCACTATTAATTGGAAATTAAATATTTCCAAAAAATCCCTAACATTAACTCTGGAAAAAATTTTACATGTTTATTTCAATAATTAATTTTATTTTCTAAAATATATTTTTTTAATATTGAAAAAATTATATCTATTATTTTGTCACAAAAAATAAAAAACACATTTTAATAAAAAATATATTCTAAAACATATAATTAAATTACCAAAAAATAAATTTTATATATGTAAAAAATTTATAATTTTTTTAAAATGGTTCATTCCAATTAATAAAAAAATTTATTTTCTAGTTTATACAAATTACATATAATATTATTCATTTAGACATGGTGTTTCTTATGTCAAAAACTATCGAAGAGATTAAATTCATTTAAAAATATTATATAATAAAATTCAATGTGTTAAAAAATTATTATATATGACTATGAGAAAGAATATTTAAGAAAATATCCTTGGGAATATGTGGAGATAGTGGATTCCAACCCCAGATCACATATAGATTCATGAAACTCTATCTGAGAATATTCCTTTAGAGGGGATCACATGAAATGATTATGAAGAGATGCCTCACTGTCCCATCATGGGGATGGTCAAATGGAACACAAGCTATGGAAAATGGTGTAAACTATTGTGAAAAATTTCCTCATACTACCCTAGAAAAATTACACAACATGTATTTGGTATACATGACATGTATTCTCTACCTGGGCATGCTCATATACTCTAGGCTGTGCATGTGTACATCTATCCATGGCTGTGTACACAACCTATTATCATGTAACTTTATTTCTCAAAGTACATGGTTATGTCTATTTAACTATTTGTGCTGTTCAAATCTGGTCATTCCTATTTAAATTGTATTACATGGGTACCTAACCATGTCTGAGTATCATTTTGTTATTGTGCACCTTAGTTGTTCCCATGTACCGAGTTATGTTAATTCCCATATAACCCAATTATACATGAAGAACCACCATTTAGTGGTCACACAGGGTGCATTTGGTACCACATGATGCGAGATGTTTTTTATGAAAACTAGACACAGTAGCTTGTGTCCCACAAAACATGTGTTCATCAAGACTACACGTATAGTACATAATAATTTTGAGGAAACATTATGAAGCCTCACATATCTATCTCTCACTACATCCTCTATTAAATCCACCACCAAATCCATTGATAATCACAAATGATGTCTTCATCATGATTCTCTATCACTGGTGGCTAATTTATATCCACCCAATACACTCAGGAATCATTTGTTGTCTCTCCGCACCATGAACACTATGATAAACCGTTAACCACTGCCCCCAATCAGTTCCCCATACTCTATATTCAAAACCTCACCTTGATATTTCTATATATTCTATATTAGAACCCGTTATATTTGTCCATTGCACCAAATATTGGATTCACAATTACTAATCATTATGAATATTCGAACATTCGAAAAAATAAAATTCTAGTGTTGAATATCCATTGACTGAAGGGATAAATACTAAAAAAGAAACATGATATGTGAACCATTTCCATTGTCTCAGTTTGAATCTATCCATTTATGTCAGAAGAATAAATTAAGAACAATAATTATGATTAATCATCATTATATCAATTCTTAATTCTATTAATTTATATAAATACACATAGATCAATAATCAACAATAGAATTAATTTTTATGGAAAAATTTGGAATTGAACACGTGAAAAACAATTATGAGATTAATAAAACATAAATAATGTGTCCTACCATGAGTTAAGAACAATCACTGATGAAAAACTATTGCAGGTCAATGCCATTCGTGTGACCCACAACAACATTCAACACACATATTGCCAATGAATTTTCTGTTCTTGATCATCAAAGAATTATCAACCCATACATCGTCTCTCAATTCATAGGGTTATAAAGATAACATTTGAGAAATTTAATATCCATGATTAATGTAACGTCCATGAATTTACAGTTAATTTGATTTAGATTTTAATAGATTATTTTGAAACCATTTGATGAGATGACATGTGATTTTGAGGCCCAGGGTTCCCAAAATAAATATTTGAACTATTTTTAATTTTATTAAAAATAGTGTGTGTTTTCCGTTGTAATAACATCATAATGGGTGCCCAGATCAAAAATATTAGAGAAGCATTGAGTTCATAACATCAATTTTATCTGATGCAGGGCCTAACATCGACTAGAACATGTCGACTATGGAAAATGTTTTGATGACGTTTCATAAGAAGAAGAAAAACCATAAATGTTTATTTTATATTCCTTTTAACATTTCACAGTGATGCAGAAACCAGTTTCTTTTCCAAATTGAATACCATGGTGACACCAAAACACAATGACGGGGCGACACATTTATCATTATATAAAATTAATTAGGATTTCAAGATTAATTATTAACACTATAATTCCTTGTAACCTATGAAAAATATATTTTAGAGGAAACCTCTTGTTGGTGGATGAACAATGATGATGAATGAATGATCAAAAATGACAACAAACCCTGTTTTTAAATGGGTCTCTCCAAATATGTCAACCCAACAATCTATCTTTGTTAGCAAGTGATCAAAACCCT
Source organism: Viscum album (assembly GCA_963277665.1). Taxonomy (NCBI): domain Eukaryota; kingdom Viridiplantae; phylum Streptophyta; class Magnoliopsida; order Santalales; family Viscaceae; genus Viscum; species Viscum album. Next base: position 1,203,951,733 of record OY728127.1, on the reverse strand, counting down.
GGAAGGGGTTATATTTTGATTTCGTTCCTCATTCTTATTTTCACCGACGAACACAGACCAACCCAAAAACAAGTTGATCAGTGGATTGATCATTCTTATTCAATGGTTAGAGTTTGGGATTTAAAATGATTAAACCATAGGTATTGTAATTCTTGTTTCATCCATATTTTCAAATGGGGCGAATGAATTTATATACAAATAAGGTTTATGTTCATTCATTAGGTGTTCATGGTGTATTCTATTACCTAGTTCTTGTGTTCACTTCTAATGGAACCACATGTCCTTTTTAGGTTTTTCAGGGAGGATTCGAATGTGGTCGGACCCCTGGAGTGACGGTAATATGATTTAGGGTACTCATATAGGAAGATAGTGACTCGAGGGTCTCAAGGCTGTCCTTGTTTTGAAAAATAGGGCACCAGAGGAGATAAGGTGGTTTGTTGAGTAGAGCCCACTGGTGGTAGGGGATGGTTGCAGAAAAATGTGGCACTACATTCTAGTAGGGCGGTAGAAATGCGTGCGGTCTATTGGGACTGTATAGATATTGGCGATTGTGGCGTGCGACCGATGGTGGTGGGCATGGTGACTAACAGGGTGGCCAACGGCAGCCACGACCGAGCAGCGGTGGGAGGCCGCAGTCCAGCAGGACCACCATGTGACCATGCTGCAACCAACATGGGTCGGGTCATGCACCAGCCGGATTCATTAAATGTGGAAGATGGTCTTGTTGAACAAGTGTGGTTTTGGCAGCAGATGTTTTCAGGTGGATCGAACCAACCCGCTCGAGCGGGATGGGCTGTAGTAGGCGGGCCAGGCCCAGCAAACCAAGTCAACTGAGGATTGGGTCGTGTCAGTCCAACTAGGTCAAACTAGACCCAAACCCTACCGACCCTTTTTTAGTGAATGGATTGTAACATTCAAACCATATATCCATTTGATGATCATTTTTCTTTATTGTGACCCCTACAATGAGGTGGTCCTTTTGAGATACTATATGAGTGTTTTTTTTAAATGGTGTATACCTCATTTTGGCTTGTGGAGTAGGTTCCCCCTAGAATGAGCATGCTTTGAGTGAAATCTAGTGGCTCACTATGACCTACATGGATTATGTATTCTACAGAGTCTGTCTCATTAACCTACACGGAGTGTGTGTTTTACAGAGTGTGTCCCTTGTTCCTACATGGAGTGTGCCTCCTATCCCTACCTGATGAGTGTCTCCTACGGAGTGTGTCTCCTATGCATATGTAGTGTGTGTCTTCTACTAATACCCAGAGTATGTATCTATCAATTTTGAATATTTCTGGACATTCATTTTACATAAATTACATATACATATACTAGTTTTATCTGACTCTAATGACTCTGTTGAATGTACTTATTATAGGATACAAATCAGGTACATCTTTTTTAGTCTTCGTTGTATATTTTTTTGGAATACTATTGTGATTTGGGTTCCGTAATGAGTATTGTTTTACTCACCCTTTCACAGGAATCAACTAATGATGTCAGGTCTTTTGTAGACTAATTGATGCACTAATGGTAGCCTTCATGGGTTGGACACATGTGGTACTTAGAGGTTGTATCAATAGACGAGGTGACCTTTAGTGACATCTGACAACTTTTATACCTAACCTTCAGGTAGGGTTTTCAGAAGATTGATTCTAGGGGAATGAACATTAATTTTTTTGGACATATATAATGGACACCTTTATTTTCAGTTTTTACTATTTACACTTTTTTGGTTTTATTAGTAGTATTCATGTATATCTTCTTAGTGTTTTAGTTTCTGCACTTTTACATGGGGTGGGTGCGTGGGTATAGGTAATGGGAAAATTCCTCCCACTTAGAGCACATGCCTACTTGGTGCTAGTCACCAGCCCCAAGACTATGGAAGGTGGGCCTGAGGTAGTAATGGAACAGGCCCCATGGGACAGGTCCGGAAAGAGTGGCATCATAGGGAAGAGGTTGGTTCTATTGTAGCGACAAAGAGTATAAGATTTTTTTTATGATTCAACGGTTTTAAGTGTTTCAAGTTCATCATTCAGGGAAATGAGTCCAGTGTTTTTACAGTGAAAAACGTATCTCTAAATAATTCCTTGAATAATTCTTTTCGAATCGATGCATGAAAACTATGGTTGGATGCATCAAATAAGAGTTGAGTGTTTTCTCATGTCCTTCTTGATTCATAGTTATCCCACTATGTATACTATATCGACCATGTTACATGTTGTTCTATTTTATGATGCATCCACACTGGAAGTAATCCATGATTCTGGGGTGGGACCATGAGGATGGTCCACTGAGTGATGATGTATTGGTACAGAGACCATTGCCAGGGATAGCACCTCTTGGTGGTGTACCGGCGAAACCACCGACCGAAGATCAGAAGATCCTTCCGACATTACCAGTTGAGGATGCATGGAGGATCAGTGCATTACATGAGTTTTAGAGACAATGAACTCTTAGTTTCTGAGGTGAGATAGATCCTCAGGTAGATGAGGATTTGATGGAGGGGGTTATGTGATTATACTGCCTAGTGAGGATACCTCTCAACCAGATGGTGGTCCTAGTCATGAGGCTTCTTCATGGAATGTTGGGTATTTGGTGGAGCATGATGATCCAGATGCCTGAAGAGGCAACCCTATCCTAGAAAAAGTTTTTGTGCCTCATCAGGGAGGAGTTTTTTTCAATGATGATTCACTCTATTTATATATTGGATATATAAAACCTATCGAAGGGTATCGGAAAGCTAACACAAGAGTCCAAGAGGAAATAAGAGTCCATGGGATGACTCTAGGATTCATGATCAATAGTGCTGGGATCGCATGATAGAATAGGTCATCCGAAGGAGAGTTTTTACTACTCATGTTGTATTTAGGGACACATGGATTGAGATTGTCTGACCCGACATATGAACAATCAGAAGATAATCATGGGACAACCAAGGTAGTGGTGGAGGTAAGAACTAGGCGGTTCTCTAGGTAGTGGATGTGTTAGAAGAGAAGGACGAGGATGAGGAGGATATGGGTGGAGGTTTAGGTACTACTTCCACTACCCATAAGGGGTCCACCATGTGGAATCAAGAGCTATTATACAAGGGTGAGGCAAACTACAGATGATAGTGGCTTACAACCCAATTTATCTATAGATGATTAGAGGTGTGATATGTGTCTTCTCTACCCTAGATGCAGTTATTATAAGCACAGGTGATAATGAATCCTTCCTTGACATAGTCCTTGTTCGGAGCTCGAATATTATATAAGAGTCGTTGGATTAATCCTTACCATTAGATACTTCTACTGGAAAGGATTTGATGATCACACATTTGTGTCTGTAGTGTGAGATTACTATTTGCGGCGAGACATTTGGCTAGAATCTCCCATTTGTGGCACCAAGACATTACAATGTCATTCTAGTTCTGGACTGCTTATCTATTGTCTATGCTCAGATTGATAGTTTTTTGGCGTAGAGTATGGTGTGTCTATAGAGATGGGACCGAGTTTTCATTTTTTAGTGAAAAGAACACTGGATGAGGAAAGGATGGACTTAAATGTAAGAGGGTGTAGCTGATCACATATCATTTGGCTTGCATGACCCTCAGTGTAGTGGATCAGATGAGTCCTAATTTTCCTAAAGTGGTGGATGATTACGAGGACAACATTCTGGAAGATGTTACAAGATAACCCCCTCATAGGGAGGAAGATTCCTAAATTGATTTATAACATGGGACAACACTGATATACACTCCAACAAATTGAATGCCTGATGTAGAGCTAAACGAGTTGAGGATACAGTTGGAGGACCTATAGAGGAAAGGATTCATGATACCCAATGTTTCATCCTGGGAACCACATGTTTTTTCCAAGAAGGAAGACAAGAGCTTAATGTTGTGTGTGGACTACCAGTGCCTGAACATGGTGACGTGAAGAACAAATATCCACTGTTGAGAATTGGTGACCTCTTCAATTAGCTGAAGGATGTGAGATGGTTATGAAGATAGACCTCAGATCTAGCTATAACCAATTTGGTGTATGGGAAGAAGACATCTTGAAAATGAATTTGATATGTCTTTGTGGCCACTATGAATACATAGTGTTTTCATTTTTAATTACAAATTCCCTAGAAATGTTCATGGGACTCGAGAAGAGTATCATCCCACCGTACATAGACTGGATCTGGGTGTTCTTCATTTATGACATCCTAGTGTACTCAATGTCGGAGGACGAGTACATGATGAACATGAGTATGATCCTAGACCTACTCTGAGAGCACATTCATTATGATAAGATTTCAATGATTCAATTTTGAATATGGGAGGTTCCCTTTTTGTGACATTTCATTTCATAGGATGATGTTGTAGTAGATATAGTGAAGATAGAGGTGGTGATTTCTTGAGAGACCCCCCCCCCCCAGAGCGTTATAGTGGTATGAAGATTCATTGGGATTTATGGGTGCTATAGGAGGTTCATAACTGACTTTTCTAGAGTATCTGTACCCTTTACTTCTTTAACATGAAAGTGGAAACCAATCATGTGGGTAGAGATTTTCTATAAATGTTTTCTGCAGCAAATGCAGTGTTTGAAAAACACTTCTATCATAATATTTGTAGAGGTGGGTGTTGAGTAAGTTGGGTACTATGATGATTCATAAACTGTGCTGGGTTGTGTCTTGCTACAAAGGCAGGTAGTGATTTTCTATAGATCACGAAAGTTAATAACACAAGAGATGAACTATGCGACCCATGATCTGGAGTTGGAAGTGGTAGTATTAGCATAGAATAAGTGGCGACACTACCTTTGGGGTGAGTGATTGATAATCTACTAAGACCAAAAGTGTCTCAAGTATATGTAATCTAAAAATACATGATCTTGAGATAAATGTGTTGTCATGAGTTACTCATGGACTATAACTTCTAGATTGTATATAGTTTTTGTAGGGGAAACATGGTTGTAGATTCTCTCTACAGGGGATTGAGTTCCCAGCTATTGAATGTGGCCTTAGTGTAGTTGGAATCAATATAAATATCCATAGTGGTTGGATAGGAAGCAGATCATCTCCATTCAATGGTAGTTACCCATACACTCTTACACTGATTTAGCGAGACAAAACTCAGAGATAACGAGTTTGAGGATTCATGTGCGCAGAAGTCTGTCGAGCATGCCCCTGATTGTTTTCAGAAAGGTGGGGGGAACATCTTCCATTTTAGATGTTGCATTGTTGTACCCATGGGGTTGCAGGATTCAGTTTTGAGGTTTTCCATACATCCACTTTGGTAGTACATCATGGTGTGGAGAAGATATACCAAGACCTCTGACATCAATTCTTATGGTTGAGGATGAAGAAGGAAGTGACTGAGCTTTTTTCCAAATGCCTCAATTGTAAGAAAGTGAAGGAAGGGTATCATGTTCTAGAAGTCTTGACCCAACCAGTCTAGGTGATGGAATGGATTTGGGATGAGATATTGATGGATTTAATGACATGACTTTCATGAAAATCCAAGAGATATGATACCATCTAGGTGATCATTGACCAAATCACCAAGTTGGACCAATTCCTATCTATATGGGAGAAGAGTTCTATAGAGAACATGGTACAACTCTATGTATATGAGGTAGTATGAATCAATGGAGTACTCTCAATTATTTATTTAGATCATGATGATTGCTTCACATCTCGACTATGGATGGGATTTAGGAGGAATTTTGTTCTCAGTTGTTCTTGAGTGCAGAGTTACATCCCCAGACGGTTTTCTAGATAGTGATGACCATCCATGTGAAAGACGACCTGATATGTCCATACATCCTATAAATTGGATACATTTGGGAGGATCATCTACTTCAGGTGGAGTTTCCATTCAATCAGAGCTACCAATCCACCATTGGTTTGGCACCTTTCATGGCCCTGTATGGGCGAACATATAGGTCACCACTATGCAGTATAGTCTAATGGGAGTCATCACTTATGGGTATAGATTGGTACATGTTACCACTGAGAAGGTACATGTCATCCATGGGAGGATGAGCATTGCACACAGACTTCAGAAGTCCTATACTGACATACGACAGATTCCCTTGGGGTTCGGAGAGGGTGACAAATTTTTCTTTGGGTGTCTCCTCAGAAGGGATACTGATATTTCGCTGGGGAGACAAGATATCTCTAGGGTTCATCAAACCCTTTCATATATTTCATAGAGTAGGAGGCGTGGTGTACAACTTGTCTCTACGTCAATATTTAGAGAGGGTTCATAATCTATTCTATCTATCATAGTATAGGTGATTCGTGTATGACCCATCACACAATAATAATTGGGGTGAGCAGATGATTTAAGACGAGGTGACTTTTGCGGAGTACCTTGTGGAGACCGAGGATTGACATGATAGGATTCTTCATGGATGGTTTATTCCTTGTGTGCATGTTTTTTGTCAGTACAAAACATTACAAGAGAACCCATGTGAATGTGAGGCTTAGATTAGTGATCAGTATCCTAATTTGTTTGATTATCCCTTGTTTTGGATTTTAGGGATGTAAATCCCTAATTTTGGGAGAATGTAAAGTCCTATATTTTTCATGTAATATATTTGGAAATTTTACCGGATTATTTCGAGACTTAAAACTGAGATGACACAAGATTATGAGGCCTGGGGTTCATAGAAGTAATGTTTGAACTATTTTTATATTTATTAAAACTATCATGTGTGCATAGCTTTATCAAATTCTAAATTATAGCTCAGATAAAAAATATGAGAGCACTGTTGAGTTTAAAATATTAAGTTTACATCAGGTAGGACCTATCATCAACTGGAAGAAGTTTGATGCAGAAAATATATTTAGATGTCATTAAAAAAGAAATAAAAATAATCAAAAATTGTTTATTTTGTTTTATCTTAATGTTTCATAGAGACACGGTAACCCACTTCATTTCATAATGTAATAGTATGGCGACGTTCTAACATAGTGATGATGAGACATGTTTTCCATTATTCTAAATTAAATTGGAACTCATGGTTAATACCTAACCCTATAATTCAATAAAAAATCTAGAGAAAATATGTTGGTGGAACCCTCCCATTGGAAGATGATGATTGATGGATCACCAACGAAAATACTCCCTCCTTATCAAAGGTTTTCCCCAACGATGATGACACAATGATTGATATTCGTTAGTGAGTGGTCAAAACCCAGGTAGCGGATTCCTTTCTAATTCATTCCCCATTCTATTTTTCAACAACGTACACCGACCAATCCATGAAAGAGTTGATCCACGGTTTGATTGTTCTTACACGATGGTTAGAATATAGGATTTAAAAGTATTAATCCTTTATGATTATCCTTGTTGTTCTACCCCACAATTTTTAACATAATGAACAAAGGCCAAAAGTAATAATCCCAATGCTTTTTTTTCGATTCTTCTTGATGTATTATAATACCCCATCCTTGATTTATTCATTTCCAAACCCATGTGATCACATTGGGCTCTTATGTGATGTTGAGAACTTGGTCGGACCTAGGAGTAAAAACAAGATGATTTGGAGCTCGGGTTTCTGAAGATGGTGTCCCAGGAATCATAAGGGTGTAAATGTTTTGAAAAAAGGGTTCATCAGAGGAGACATGATGTCCTACAGAGTAGAGCCTACCAGTGTCGATGCATGGTGGTGAAAAAAAGGCACAACTCGCTGGTAGGGTAGAGGTGTTGGGTGCGATCCACTGGGCCTTCACATGTGAAAGTGGACCGTGGAGGATGCAACCGATACGGGGAAGGGGGCATCTAACAGACGAAAGATGTGATCTAGTTGTATTATGGTGGGACCCCGAGGAAACCACCAATGGGCAGGTCACACCGAGGTTAGCCACATTAAACATGGATGTTGACCATAGTTACCTGGTGGGGATGTGGCATCGAGTGCGTCCTGGTTGACTAAACTGGTCTAATTGAGGATGTCATGCTAGAGTAGGTGGGTTGGGTCAGCAGGACCTAGGTCGAGTCAGGTCATTCCAACTAGGTTTTATGAGAACCTAACCTAATGAAATCCTGGACGATTGTCTCCTATATACCGGTCATGTTTATGATGCTCTGCTAATGTGTATAGAAGCACTCGGGTCGAATACTCAATGATGATACTTATTAATAGTCGATTGTTTTTAGTTGATTATATTTTGATTGGTGGGATGGTTTGTATAGATTAATTGAAATGATTGATTGGATAATATTTATTTAACAATTTTTTAAATATTGGGGTGAGTTCATCATTAGGTAGTTAATGATGTTTTATCATTGATCCTTTCATTATATTTAATTTAATTAATACCCATGTCACAAGTTGACATTGATTTGAATTCTCAAGTGTTAGGGCTTTAATCCAAGCCTTAAGATAACATAGGGATATAATGTTAATAATATCATTTCTATGGTATTTAATTTATGGTCCCAATAATAATTGTAAACCAGTCTTTAAACAAAAAAATCATTAATCCATGACATGTTAAGTCCAACAAACACAATGTTAATTCAAAGAATATTAATCGAGAAAATGCTCTCAATCACATGAAATACCTAAATTATAACTCACACCAATAAAATATTTGCTCAAAAATTAATATGATTAGTAATATTGTTTATTGTATTTATCATTATTAATTATAAAAATAATGAAAATAATTGGATAAGAAAAGAGTTTTTCATTGAACAAACAGACACACACACAAACGATGATGAGAATTAAAAATGAAAATTAGATTGAGTGAGATAGAGAAAGAAGGGAAGGGGATTGAACATCATTTAATCTATTTTTAGAGTATTAATATTTAGGAATCTAGACTAGATGATTAAAAAAGAATATGTAGATGAAACTTGCATTAAAATTCAAATGAAATTGAAAACATCTAACACAAATACAATTGAAAACAACTGACATAGAGAATGAAAATAAAAGTGAAGGAGAGGTATATCATGTTGAAACAAGATCATGGAACGTCCTCCTAGGCCCTTGGAAAGGAAATATTCATTCCAATACTCCAACTTAAGTTCTAAAATTCAAACTATGTGCATGGAGGAGAGGGTAAGTATTTATATCCCAAGGAAGTGGACTGTTTACATTCAAAAAATGGCCCTCCATGTGTATCACCATTTAGAGTATTCAGACAACCGAATCTCAAGATATATTATTCTTCATAATTTAAGATAATAATGTTGTTCAACAACTCTATAGATTTTGAGGAATTTGAATTTATGTAGCCATAGTTTTGTCTTATTGTGAAAAAAAAATTAAACTATCCATTTCATTCCAATTGTTTTAGACGGCAGAAATGTGAATGGGTTTATGAATATGAATATGCCCTCAAATAGAAATAATTTATTCTAACAGGATTTACTAACATATAATAGCTTTCACACGGCATAATCACACCCTGAGTTGATTAATAGGTCATGATAAATGTCATGAACAGTGTCCTGATTGTAATTTTGGGCCAGAATGGTGGGTAGGAATTCACAGCATCCGTTGGGCCCATTGTATTTTCAATTGGGCCTTTAAATTTTTATTTGAGATGAATTGATTTTTCCAATATCTTTTAGAAGAGAATTGAAGGATTTGGACTTCTGAAGTGATTCTAGTAATTCTATCTTTACTAATTCACCAGTTTCATCATAGCTTATGTGGGCCTATTTTGTGGACCATATGACCATCCAAATGGTAGAATTGGACCATTATCCCTTCTATGGAACAATTGTATATTGAATTTGGAATCCTCAAAAAGAAGAATCACGTAATTCAGATAAGTTGGGTGAGTTTTATAATTAAAATAGTAAAGTGACTCAATTTTTACTGCTTCAAATATTGCTCGAAAATTATATTTAATATTGAAACAAGAGTATCTCACACCAATTAGAAAATTTAAGATGAAAATTACTAAAGGTAGTGTAAAAAATTATTTGAAAATATTTATATCATCACCCAAACAACCCCTTTTCATAAAAGTCCTATAACATTAAAACATTATAACAATTTCATGAGTCATTTACAGTGATGTGACCCTTGAAACAAAGAGATAATATTGATATACTTTATAGGATGTTTCACAAATCTTGGTATATGGAACTTTTTATCGATGAATTGGTTCCACCAAAATGATCCTGATAAGTGTTTAATCCAATGGAAGGCTATGACCTACACTACGTGTATCCCATGAAGTGTTTATCTTGCCTTTAAATAGAGTTTACCTCTTATGAAGTGTGTCTTATACGCCTACAAGAAGTGTGTCTCCTATGGAGTGTGTGTCTTGAGGCAACATGGAGTGTGTCTCCTATGGAGTGTGTCTCCAACGCCTATGCAGAGTGTGCCTCCTATTAGGATATAGATTGTGTCTCCATGGATTTTGAATATTCCTGTACAATCTTCATATATGTATGTAATTTACATATTTTGGTGTTAGGTGAATCTATTGACTCTCTTCACTATACGTTATAGAGGCTATACTTCATGTACCTCTTTGGCAGTAATCTTTTTGTATTTCTTTCTGGTATACCTTTGTGGTTTGGGATCCCTACTGAGAATTGTTTTACTCAACCCTACACAGGATTCTCTATCATCATTCAAGTCTTGTGTAGAGGACCAACAAGGTTAATGGGAGCCTTGGTGGGCTGGACATAGGAGGTACATAGAGGGAGGCCCGACAGATGATGTGCACTTCATCAATATCTGATAGATTCTCCATGTACCCACAGGTAGGGTTTTCGGATGATGGATTATAGGATCTAGTAATTTTCTCTTTTTGGGATTTTATAATGGCCCTCTTTACTTTCAGTTTTAACTATTTACTCTGTGTGGGGTTCATAGTATTATACATGCATGTATGCATAGTGTTTCGGTTCAAGATCATTTTCTAGGGATTGGTTCATATGTAAATGCACTTGGAAAAATGCATCCCACTTGTGAGACATTCCTACTTGATGCTAGTCGATATCCCCAACCCAATGGGAGGTAGGAAAGGGGTAGTCATGGAACATGCCTCAGGAGGTGGTTCATGACAATTAAATAGATATGATTAGGTTTTTTGTGACACATAATAATTAGTAAATAAATAAACTATTTATTTAATTATTAGTCTTCCCATGATTACACAAAATCCAAACACCCAATGTAGAAATAGGATATATAGTTCCTAGTCTAATAATCAAATTCCAGATATAATATAAATCTTATATTTTTCATCTTATACTCTATTTGTGAGTTATTCAATTATTTTATAAAAACTATACATTCTTCACATAATATATAAAATATTTTTATTATATTAATTATGTGCCTCTTAGGGCTTCTAAATATCATTCTATCATATCTTATATCATCAAAAATATTATTTAAAATACCCCATATAATTACAAGGAAGAACTATAGTCCTTAAAATATTTTACTTGAGCCTTATTATGGAAAATATATTGTTTTTTAGAAAAATGGACTTTAATTCTTCTCATGTAAGAAATAATTTTCTTCAATATCTATGTATTCCTTAAAAGGTTTTCAATTTTTTTTATTATCGTATGAATGTTTAATTTAAATTTAAACCATCTTTAAATTTTTATTGAAATACATCAAAGGATTCATCTTGACTTTTCAAAACGATTTAATTTTTTCTTTTTATAGAAATGTAAAATGAATGTTTTTTAATTTATAAAAAATGAATGAAATTTTCCGTCCTTAGGGCCTCTAAAAACATTGAAGACCACATTTCTATTTCTATTAGTTATTTTTAGTTAAAATTTATTCCATTATATTTTTTGAATTTTTAGATTTTAAAAAACTGATTTCACAATATATAGGGTATTATCTTAATGAAATATCACACTGATATTTTAAATGAATTTTTATATAATAATATCTTTTGATATTAAAATCTATTTAATGGAGATATGATCCAATAATACCATGCATATTACTTATATGGATAGATTATGATTATGTCTATTATATTTTTATGAATCCCAATTATTTTCCATGTGTTATGGAGTGATGAAACGAAGAAATGTATATAAAGATCACTTATATTCCACATGTTATGTCATGCTGATATGAAGAATTTTTTTATGAACATAAGGAAGACATATGAATGATTTTAATTATGTGATTTATGGGATAAGAAATATATATCTGTCTAATATATTATGTAAAAATCGATATATCATGAGTTAACATGGACTAGATTGAGGAGTGAACCATGTTTATTAAGGGGAGTTTTCCACTAGGATAATCATGGGAGTAAACTGTGATTAAGGATATGATGGAATTAGGAGTGAACCTAATACACTAATATAGTATTGGTGGTGAGACATGTCTATGATTTTAATTGAATATGGAGTAAACTGAATTTAGTATTATTAGAGAGTATGACCCACATTTCTGTATCCAGTAAAAAAATATTGTATATTTTAAAAAATAAAAAATTACTCTAAAATTCAATGTCCTCTAATAAATGAGGGTCTTTTGGGATATAGTTATTTTAGGAGAAAGAAAAAATTCTAAAATATATCAATGTTTAACTAATTAATAAAAATAGATTATTTTTTACTTCACTCTTACAAGATCCTTAATAAATCTAAACTCCATTGGAACATTTAATGAGCCTCAGAAAACAATTTAATCAATAGGGTGAGCATAAAATTCTCTAGTAAGGTGTCTTAAAATCACTGAAAACACATTAATGAATCCTATAAAAATATTAATCATTTTCTTTTATACTAAATAAAATATATTTTATATATAAAATTTCTGAATATATTTCATGGGTTTTAAAAGTAAATTATCATAAAAAATAGTTTTCTAAAACCATTGAAAAAATACCACATTGAACACATCCTTCAAAAAATATAAAAAAAATAAAAAAATTATATTTCTTTAAAAAAAAATTTTATTTCAAAATATAATATCTTTTGAAAATACGTTGTTTTTTAAAACAACATTCACTTAAAAATATATATTACTATGTAAAAAAATATTTTTTTTGAAAACCACATTCATTTAAAAGTATATTATCTTTTTAAATGGTACATGGAAAAATTTTTTATAAATAACTACATATCAGTATTTTTAAAAAAAATACTTTACAACATTGGAAAAAAATTTCTTTCATCATGGAGTAATGAAGGATATCTAGGACTTACCCATCATGGAAGGTAAGGTTCACAATATAGATCCCCTTCATGTTTAAAATATCCAAGTGATAAATATTTTTATAAAACATTTTGTGTTTAACCACTTTTAAATTTTTACTATAGTTTTTAACATTTTAAAATAATAAAATGAATACATATATATTTATCTATAAGTTTATATATATACCTCAAAAGGAATTTATTCATAGAGTAGTAAGAAATAGAACCATATGATAATAAAAACATTGTAAAATATGCTTGGATTGTTAGTGACATATGAAGTGCATGGAAAAATCTATACATATGTGAAACATCCATATTATTTAGATGAAAAAATTCACAATAGATGAGTGCTTTAATATTCAAAAAATACTTTAAAATTATTAAACTTTATATTAAAAAAATTATTATTTTTTATATGTGGGTGTTTTAAAATGATTATTTTTATTTCCATAACGGTTTATCATATAATAAAATTTTCATAAAATATTTTTATAAAAAAATAAATCTCTTAAAAATATTTTAATAGAAATAAATATATCATATTATTCTAGAAAAAATACTTCTGTTTCAAAATATAATTTTTTGAATAATGATCCCTAATACTAAAATGATTTTTTTCATTTAATAAATTATGGATTTAAAAATTAAATTCTATGAAAATAATTTCCTTTCTAAATATATTCATTTTTAATATATAATCATATATAAATTGAAATTTTAAATATGACCCCCTAGTAAAATTTAAAATAACCACAATGTTAACATAAATCATAATATGGGTTTTGGGTTTTTAAAATAATAAAATTAATTGTCAAAAAATAATATCCCTTGAAAATAAAAATCATTAAAAAAACTTTACTACATAAAAGAGATATGAATTTATATGTTCATTATATACAAATTGTTGTTTTTTTCAATATAATTATCTATTTTAATCAATACAATCCTATTTAAATATATTCCACATATAAAATAATAATTTTAATCAAAATAAAATTTTTATATCTTTCTAAAAAAATATATATTCCCCTTAACTAAAACGGTTATCCATATTTATTCATAATGCTCTAATGTCAAACAAGCCATCACCCTATCTCTCCAACAAGGACCACTTTTATTTCCTTAGGGAGTCTGTCATAGTTTCGTTTAATGTATAAACTAAGAGAATGGCTTCTATTTATAAGCCTAAAATGTTTTAAAAAATAAATTATTTATTTTATTTTAATCAATAAACTATTTGGAATGAAGTCCAAATATTGATGAAATTTTCAATACATTTGAATTACTGATTATCAAAATATATTATTTTATATTCTCTTTCCACTTTTTGTTTTTAATTGATTAACTGTTAAGGAACACCGTTTATTATGTGTGTATATATATATATATATCAAATAGAACCAATTTATAACATATATTAATGAAAAATAAAATTTTCTATAATGATTTTAAATTACATATATTTAGGAAATATATGCTTTCACACACACACACAATTATAAAGACCTATATATGTATATATATTCCAACATGTATATATATAATGAAAATATATATCTTGATGTATGTATGTAATATATTTTTCTACATGATCATAAAAATTACATATATTTTAATTTAACATATTTTCTAATTACATATATATCTATATTCATTTATAAAGACCTATATATGTATATAAATTCCAACATGTATATATATAATGAAAATATATATCTACATGTATTTGTGTAAGATGTTTTTATATATGATCATAAAAATTACATATATTTTAACAAATATTTTATCATATATATTACATGTATATATGTATCAATGATTATATATATATATGTGTGTAATATATATATATATATGTGTGTGTGTCTGTGTGTGTGTGGTTTACATCTACCACACACCACACACATGACACTAATCTAACCATTTTTTAATGTCATCTTTTCAATTCAATTTTTAAGTACTCACTTATCATCTTCAATATATATATATATATATATATTAGTATTATTATTTTATTTTACACAGTCAACCTCTTATATATGTGACTGTGTATATTTAACAAACATAAGTATATATACATAGATACATAGTTGACATATATATATATACCATTTTACAACTCTCTATGTATATAAACATAATATTAAAATTTAATATCCATTATGCATATGTTTTTATATATATATATATACACAGAAATATATGTATATATATGTTCATGGTTATTATTTCAGTTTTCCACATACATATATTAATATTATGTAGATATATATATATTCTTGTACATTTAAATGAACCTATGAAATACTAATCATAAATTAAACATTTTTATTAAATGTATATATTTTATTATATACTCCATTATTTTTTCTATATAATTAAAATATAGATACAAATTAAAATGAAAACAATTACTACGGGAAAAAAGGAATTTTTGAGATTGGATTTATTCCCGTCGCACAAGGTCTATCCAAGTGGTTATTTTCAATGGGATTTCATCTCCCGTCGCAAAAGGTTTGGCATGAATAACGTGCCAAATGGCGCGAAACCACATGAGGGTTACTTGCGACGATGAGATCTCACCATGCCAAAAACTACACTATTTGAGACGGGGCCCATCGCAAATACCTGGCGGCGGTTAATAGCTTTTTGTGACAGGATGTTGTCCCGTCGCAAAAGGTGTGTCGGTAGGGACTATTTGTGACGGGTCCCGTAGCAAATAACTTTTTAACCGCCGACAGTAATTAATTCTGGCAAAGGTATTTGCGATGGGATACCCATCACAAATAGCCCCGTCCCAAATAATATAACCTATATATAACCCCATCCGTTTTTCCTCTCATTACCCTGAATTTTTGGATCTTGTTTTACTCTGAACTCTGATTTTAGAGGGAAAATTTTTCAATGTTAATTTTTTTGTTCACGAGGAAGTTGTGAAGCCATCTGCATCGATAGAAAATCAAGTTTAAAGGTATTGATATTTTATTTAATTTATTATTTATTTCATTTTTATGTCAATTTTTATTGTTGTTGATTAGATGTAATTAAATTAAATTAAAATTTTTTTGTCATGAGTATTTATTTGTAATAATAAATTTATTTTTTTAGTACTAATTTTTAATAATTAGTAGTAATTTATAATTATCAATGATAATTAGTAATGTATATAATTAATTTGTAGTAATTAAAAATAATTGGTAATAAATAATAATAAATACTAATAATTTGTAATAAATATTAATAATTATTATTAAATAGTAGTAAATTGTAATAATGAGTTATAAATAATAATAATTAGTAATAAATAGTAATAATTAGTAATAAATAGTACTAAATTGTCATAAATAGTAATTAATTGTAATAACTGGTAATATGTTGTAATAATTAGTAAAAAATTGTAATAATTAGTAATAAATTATAATAATTAGTAATAAGCGATAATAATTAGTAAAAAATTGTAATAATTAGTAATAGATTATTATAAATTGTAATAATTAGTAATATTTAGTAATAAATTGTAATATTTAGTAAAAAATTGTAATATTCAGTAATAAATTGTAATAATTTGTAATAAATTGTAATAATTACTAATAAATTGTAATAATTAGTAATAAATTGTAATAATTAGTAATAAATTGTAATAATTAGTAATAAATTGTAATAATTAGTAATAAATTTTAATAATTAGTAATAAATTGTAATAATTAGTAATAAATTGTAATAATTACTAATAAATAGTAATAAATTGTAATAATTAGTAATAAATTTTACTAATTAGTAATAAATTGTACTAATAAGTAATAAATTATACTAATTAGTAATAAATTTTAATAATTAATATTAAATTGTAATATTTAGTAATAAATTGTAATATTTAGTGATAAATTGTAATAATTAGTAATAAATTGTAATAATTAGTAATAAATTGTATTAATTAGTAATAAATTGTAATAAATAGAAATAAATTATAATAATTAGTAATAAATTGTAATAAATTGTAATAATTAGTAATGAATTATAATAATTACTAATAAATTATAATAATTGTTAATAAATTGTAATAATTACTAATAAATTCTAATAATTAGTAATAAATTGTAATAATTAGTAATAAATTGTAATAAATTGTAATAATTAGCAATAATTAGTTAGGAAAAATAATGAAAAATTAGGAACAGTTAGGAAGAGTTGAATGAAATTTTAATAAATTTTAATAAATTTTAAGAACATGGCACAATTTCTAGTGGATTGACGACATTCCTTTTTTTGGATGACTTTTCTCCTTTTAACTCTCACTGACTCAAAAAATTATGAAAAATGTGCTGCTATATATGAATATTCAATATCGTATGCACGAGATTGGATATGCATTCGTGGGATCAAATTTTTTATAATGATTTCAGGCGGTGACAGTTTAAAGAAGACGATTCATCGACGAAAAGGGGGACCTTTTGTCCAACGGCTCATTTATGCAGGAGAATGAATATGCGTACCTCCAACCAGATTCTTCATTGTGATTTAACTATGAGAATGATGCATATAAATGAGCCGTCAGATAAAAGAGTAGCCATTAATCCACTGGAAATTGTGTCACCCTTAATTAATGGTTATTATTATGAAGTAGTAGTAATTATTTATCTTTTTTTTCAGATAGTGTTTTTATACTTTCAAATGATTCAAAAAGGGTGATGATTTTATATGTGTAAAAATATAGAACAAGGAAGTCGACTTCAGTCATTATTAGATTATTGCGCTTGGATAAATCAGTGAAAAAATCCAAATAGTTCTAGTTTAAATCCGGTATATATTGATGGTGTTGAAGTTTTCTTAGAATTTGCTTCATCAAAATAAGAATATGTTTCAGAAGGCACAATTAAGTGTACTTGTAAAAAATGTGCTCTGAGAACCTTTGACACATTTGACAAGGTTGGGGGACATCTCTTGCGGTTTGGTTTTCAACCAGATTAGGCTTTTTGGTATCAACACGATTAACAATGTTCTAGATAAGATACTAATAACTTGATTCCAGATCCATCACGGTTCCAAAATTTAGTACATGATGTTGCAGGTCCATCTTTTCAACAAACTGAAACTCACAATGATATTTATTCAACTCCTGAGTTGGCACCATCCGAATTTTATGAGTTTTTGAAATCTGCTGAGGATGCATTATATCTTGGTTGCATGATAAGAAAATTAGAAGTGGGTGCAAAATTTATGGCAATTAAATCTGATAATGGAACGTCAAAAAACTATTTTGATCAGATATTTTTTTTGGTTAAACAATGTTACCTGATGGACATGTGTTGCCTTTAAATTACTATTAGAGTAAGAGGTTGGTTCATAATCTAGGCCTTAGTTATCTGAATATTCATGCATATGAAAGTGATTGCATCATATATTCTGGTGAAAATGAGCCATTGGATAGTTGCCTCACATGTGGAAAATAGAGGTATAAAGAAGCTCAACTAGGGATGTCTGGATAGATTTCTGTAAAACAGTTGAGTTATTCCCCCCTTACACCCAGGTTGTAACGTTTATTAATGTTTCATAACATAGTGTCAAAGATGTGATGGCACAAAAACCAATATTTCAACTGGTAAAAGTTTGAATCATCCATATGAAAGTGATTCATGGAAACATTTTGATCGTCTTTATCCTTCTTTTTCATTAGAATCCAAAAACATGTGATTGGTTCTTTCTACTGACGGTTTCTGTTCATTAGGTTCTTATGGTTGTCAGTATTCATGTTGGATTATCTTTATAACTCCGTACAATCTACCTCTATTGATGTTGATGAAAATGACCTATATCGTTTTGACCTTATTAATCCGAGGACATTTGAAAAAGAATATTGATGTTTATTTGAAACCATTCATTGATGAGTTAAATGCATTGTGGAGTAATAGTGTTAGTACATATGATGTTGCTGTGAAACAAAATTTCACATTAAAAGCTGCATTGATGTGGATGATTACTGACTTTCCGGCATATGGATTGTTATCTGGCTGGAGTACACATGGTCCAAAATCATGTCCTTACTTTATGAAAGACAATAAAGCTTTTATTCTTGTCAAAGAAAAAACCATGCTATTTTGATTGTCATCACAGATTTCTTCCAACCGATCATTCTTTTCAAAGGAACAAATCTCATTTTCAAATGGAACAGTTGAAAGGGATGATCCTCCAAAAATGATCTCAGGTATAGAGTTAAAATCAGTTGTATTTTCAATATCTCCCATCACATTTGGGACATCAGTAAACCAATAGAAAATTAATGGCTTTGAGAAAGATCGTAATTGGATAAAACGAAGTATTTTTTGGGATCTCCCATATTTGTCTGATTTGTTGGTCCGCCACATGTTGGATGCCATTCATATTGAGAAGAACTATTTTGATAATTTATTTCATAGAGTTTTGGATACACCTGGTTAGGCCAAAGATACTATAAAATCACGATTAGATCTTGCCCAAATTTGTAGGGGACTAAAACATGAATTATTTGAAAACGTCAGATCCCATAGGTTAATGAAGCCAAAAGCATCTTATACACTATCCAAAGAGATTTTCTTATTATTTTATCAGTGGATTTCTGATTTTAGACTTCCATATGGAAATCCTTCCAATTTGGGAAGATGTGTTAAGAATGGTTATATTACCGGATTAAAAATTCATGATTGTCAAGTTATAATGGAATGAATTATGTAGATTTGATTCATAGGTTTGTTGAATTCTATGATTTGGGATTCGATAACAGACATATCATATTTTTTTCGAGTCATTTGTGCAGTGAAAACAGACTATGATGGGCTATGAGAACTGGAATAAGATGTTGCTTTCATTTTATGTAAACTAGAAAAAATCTTTCTTCCTGCTTCTATTGACTAAATAGAACATCTGTTATTACATTTTCCACAAGAAGCTAAATATGGAGGTCCGGTACAGTTTCAATGGATATATCCATTTGAGAGATGTATGCAGAAATTGATGAAAAATGTACGTAACAAAGCATCAGTTGAAGGCTCAATTGCTGAAGTTTATTTGAAAGACGAAATTGATTTTTTCTGCTCTCACTGTTTTGAATCTGAATATCCCACAAAACAAAACCACATGGAACAGAATGATAGAAATGTTAATGATGAAATAGACAATCAATTATCATTTTTTAATCAGCCAAATCTTGGCATCGGTGGATTTCAAAAACGATGGCTTTCAGACAATGAACATCACATTGCTCATACATATGTTCTGCTCCACTGTGAAGAAATTACAACATTTGTTCTGTGTGTGCTTCTATCACTTGTTCTATAAAATCTGTTATAGTATGTAAACTAATTTTTTTGTAAGTTATATGACAATAATATCAAGAAACAACTGCAACACATTACACCAGCTCTCTTGAATAACACAGACAAAAAAACATTTATCAATGGTTTCAAAAACTGGAAGCATAAATTATTAATGGTTTAATATCAATTCAGTTTACTATTTATTATATTCATAACTTTTTTAAAAAAAATTAAGAGTCTAAACATACTGATAAAATTGATAAGCGACCGTGTATATTATGTAACCCACCATCCAAAATGGTTAAATCTTATAATGAATATGTGGTGAATGGTTTTTGATTTCATACACGTTCATATGGGGAATCAAAAAAACAATGGTTTTTGTATCGACTCTCATGTGAGTCTGAGTACTTATTATGGTACAACTGCGATGTCAGCTTCCAGCTCGATAGGAGCTCATGTAGAGGCATCAGCTTCTACCTCACAATATCAGGAGTAGTTTCGAGCTCAGAATTACCATATAGAGAGTTTGTAGAAGTAGTAAGAAGAGATGTGTCAGCAGCAGCAGCAGCACAAGAAGGAGATGCGTCGATGGCAGCAGCAGCATCCTGAGCAGATGAAGTACATGTGCCATCTGACTTGTAGTTTAGGGATTGTGCTTCCTCCACCATCTCCTTCGGCTCTCCCACTACCTCTAGAAGACGACCCCCCCGTGATTTTTTTGGTTAAAAACATTTGAATTTAACATTTTTTGTAATTTAAACTATTTACAGTTTTTTTCTTTTATATTGGTGTGAATATTACATAAATTAATTTTTAATATTTTATGATTTTTTTGTGTGAATATTGATAATTTTAATATTTTTTAATTTTTTACTATTTTAATAATATTAATATTATTGTTTCATTAATCATAATTTTATTAAATATATTTTTTAAGTATTATATTTTTTAATGTTTTTTTATTTTACTAATAATAATAATAACATTTAATGATTTTTTTATATTTTTGAATATTGAAAACTTTAATATTTTTATTTTTTAATATTTTTATAATATTAATATTATTCTTTCATTAATCATAATTTTATTAAATATATTTTTTCTATATTATATTTTTCGTGAATATTGAGAATTTTAATATTATTTTATATTTTATTATTTTAATAATATTAAAAATAATTTTGAAAAAATCAAAATTTTATTAAATTTATATATTTTTTAAATTTATTTATTATTTGTGATGAGATCTGTTGTGATGGGTTTCGGTCACAAATAGCCTAAATAATTTTTTTTAAAAGTATTTGCGACTGGATTAGGGGCCCCATCTCAAAACTTATTTGCGATATGCCTATCGCACATTGTCTAAATAAATACTTTCAAAAAATTATTTGCGACGGTATTACAGGCCCGTCACAAAAATGATTATATATATAAAAAATATAATCGGAGACTTATTTGTTACAATGAAGCTTCCATCGCAAAAAAGTTATTATTTTCTACTAGCCCGTCGCAGATAATATTTTTTTGGGACGCCGTTTTCGGTGATGGGCTATTTGCGATGGGACCCCATCGCTAAATATTATTTGGGAAAGGGTCCCATTGCAAATAATTAGAATTCTAGTAGTGAATTCTTTTTAATATGATATAGATTGCAAGATTTAATATACAAATAATATTTTACCAGTCATGAACATAACATTAAATTCCTATGTTTATGGACTGGGATGAAGTATGAATGTTTATGATTCTTTTTTCTTTTATTGCACAGTTTGGTTATAAAACCAATCATCGAAATGATGCATCCCAATAATGGTTTTTTTAAAGTGTTGATAATGGGCTCGAGTAAAGGATCAATGAGTTTTCCAATTAGTAGGATAGGTTTCATGGGAACCAGACTAGGGAGTGCATTCATACATGCTACACATGGTTAGTTAAAACCACACAGGTCAGTCGTGCGTACTAATGCAGATGTCCAATAGTAGACACATGGTCTGCACACTATCTGTCAGACCATGAAATTCAAAACAAATGGCCTACCTAGTTTTTAATTTCAGGTTAAATTTATATAATTAAATTCATGGTTGAATGGATGTTAATAAATTATATGTTGGGGGGTTTTTTAATTAAATTAAATTTGAGAAAATTTAATTAAATGACTTGCTGACAGAGAAGATATTTAAATAAATTCAGGTGAAAATAATTAAATTTATTTTAAATGATGATGAGATTGGGTATATTTTTAATTAAATTGATATGAGTGGAATTTAATAAAATTGATTATTAAATTTTATGTTAGATTATTTTCTAAATAAATTCTATGTTATGAGGAATTTAGTTATTTGATGTTTAATGAGGTGTTTTGTTTAATTAAATTGTTTTGATTGAATTTAACTAGATAATGATGTGTTGTAGAATTTATTTATTCAAATACACTAGAAAATAATTTAATCAACTGATAAGTAATTGGGGTGTTTTGTGTTGCTTCAATGAAGCATTTTATTAAATAATAACAATATTAATTGTTATTATTCTGATAATTTTATATAATTAAATTATGTTTGATGTATTTAATTATATGAGGTAAGAGGTATAATTTTTTTAAATTAAATTAAGTTGAATGAAATTTTATTAAATGATTTAATGATGTGAAATAAGGGTCATAATTTAGATAAATTGAATTTTGGGAGAATTTAATTAAATAGCAAGATTAAGAGAATTCATTTAACTCAATTCAGTTGATAAGAATTTAATTAAATGTTGTGTAAATAGGAGTCTGGTGTTTATCAGAATGGTATAAAATAAATGGGTAACAATAATAATAATAATAATAATAATAATATTATTATATTAATTATTATATTTTAATTTTTATTTTAATTTATGTAAGGTAGAAATGAAGAGGTACGTGTACTTCTCCCTTATCCTATAGGGGGTGCAACGAACCCATGGTGTAACACTAATGGGTGGGGCACCATTGCCATCTTCATCCCCTTCTTCACGCTGTTATCTCCTTTTAGTATATTCATGAATTTTGTCTATATCTTTTAGGTAAGTCCTTCTCCATGTTTTTTGTTCTTCACATTGGCCTTATCGGCCATCCTTCATGCAAATTTCAGTTTATCCCAAAACCCTAATTCTGGATTCATTATTTTTCTTCATTTCAATTGGTTCTAGGTGGTGTGGAAGATGTATTAAGACCATTGTTCCATATTCATATGACTATAGTAGAGGGTGAGGTGGTTCTGTTCATTTACCATGCACCTCCATCAATTGCTGGTACGTTTAAATACTTATTAATTGCTTCAACACCATTTAAATGATGTTTTTATTGTATATTTGAGTTGTGGGTAAATAATTGGAGGGTTTGTTGGTCCTCATGACACTAATTTTGAGATCCATTTATCTGTGTATGGTGATGCGACCAAATCCTAGTATGCAAGCGCAATATTGTTGAAGTGCGAGTGCACAAACGCACTGCAATTTGAGTTAAAAAACATTGGACCAACCAATTATTTGATGTAGGCTCTACAACTAGGCTCAATTAATAAATATAAGTAGTTATTTAATTACAATTGTCAGAAAATCTAACTGTAAATGTTGAATGAATTGTTTATTGGTACAAATTAATTTATTAAAATTCAAAATCGCGTTGTTGTAATAAAAACCATCCAATAGAGGTGTGATACCGTCAGACAAAAAACCCAATGATTAGACTCAAATGTTCATTTAGCTTGCTGATCTATGTCATTATATCACCCCCCATACATGTTGACACACATGTGTTAAGTTGTAATTACGAATATTGGGTGGGATAAGTTTAGATAATTAATTCTGAATTAATAAGTGGGATATATTGAGGAAATTAATTGTAAATTAATATTGTTCTTTGATAATTGCAATTGAGATAATTAGATAGAGAATTTGTTATGAGATATTAAATGACCTAAATTTAAATAATTAATTATGAGTTATTTTTGGGTTTTCAGATTTGTAATTGAGCTAATTAATCAGGGGGATTAATGGTGAGAAATACAATTGGGTGTGTTGAGATAATTAAATATGAACTAATTATGTTCTTTGTGAAATTTAATTGATATAATTAATCTGGGGATTAATTATTAGATACATAATTTTCTAAGTTGAGATTATTAATTGTGAATTAATTATGAGCTTTTAAAATTGTAATTGAGATAATTAATCAGGGGAATAATTATGAGATATTAAATTGTCTATGTTGGGATAATTAATTGTGAATTAATTGTGTGCTTTGAGATTTGTTGTTGAGAAAATTAATCAGGGGAGTAATTATGAGATATATAATTGGACACATTGAGATAATTAATTTTGTGCTTTGGGATTTGTAATTGAGATAATTAATTGGGGGATTAATTATTAGATGATAAATTGGTTAATATTATATAATTAATTGTGAATTAATTCTGTTCTTTGATATTTGTAATTTAGAAAATTTATCAGAGGATTAATTAGAAGATAATATTTTGGCTAAGTTAGGATAATTATTTGTGAGTTAATTTTTGTCCTTTGAGATTTGTAAATTAGATAATTAATCGTGAAATTAAATAAGAGATATAAAATTGGATATTTTGATATAATTAATTGTGAATTAATTTTGTGCTTTGAGATTTGTAATTGAGATAATTAATTGGGGGAATAATAATGAGTTATAAAATTGGATATGTTGAGTTAGGTAATTTTTAATTAATTATTTTCATTAGGAATTGTAATTGAGATAATTAAAAGGTGGATTAATTAGGATATATTAAATTGACTATGTTTATATTATTAATTTTCAATTAATAGGGTGTCATGAAAAATCAAATTAAGATAATTATTATGGGGATTAATTATAACATATATTATATTTATTATATGAGGATAATTAATTTTGAATTAATTATATGCTTTGAGATTTTAATATAGATTGTTAATCAGATGATTAATTATGAGATATTGAATTGGATATTTTGAGATAATTAATTTTGAATTAATTATGTGAATTTGATATTATGATCATGATATTTAATTGGGGAATAGATTGTGGAGAGTAGAGATTTATAATGATATAATTAATTCCTGAAATTTAATTATTGTATATGAGTTGTGTTATTGATTAATTAATTAATTAGATAATTAATGAGATTTGAGTACCTAGTTAATTATTGAGTTAAGTAATGGATTTGAGTATGGCTAATGAGATGAATTAGAGTCCCTTGCCCCATTTTTTCTATTGAATGTGAAACCTTTGTTAAATTTTTATTGAAATTATTAAAATGGTATTCCATTATTATAAATGTGAATATGATTGATTATATGTAATTGAAATGGGGTAATGAAATTTCCTGGAGTTTAACTGCATCATCCATTATATGATGTGAAGTGTTATGCCATGTATATGTAGGGAAGACTGGGGACTGTTAGAGACATTGGGGAGAAACAATATGTTATTTTTTGTATTGATTCTCTAGAGACCGTGAAAACTCATGGATTTGAGTTAGGGGATTGACTGTGTGTGCTACTCATGGTGATGGATGCCTGTGTGTCACATTCTTACCCATCCAACATTATTTCCAAAGGACCGTGAGATCTAGGGGTAGGACGACCATGTGAGATTCCATGTTGATTTCCAAAGAGACCAGGAGATCTATTTTTGTTTGGACTTGGGTTATAACCATGATCACTTCCCCTAGTAATTAATGTATGTGCATTACATAATGGTCCAGCCAGAAATAGAATCCAGGGAATATATCAGTTTTGCGTTGGTACATGCATGGTTCATATAGGAGGATGAAAATTATATCTATCTATTTATATATACGTACATTGTTACTATTATATATATACATTATTGACATGATCAGACATACCAGATGTGGGCTGAAGCAGGTATCATCAATAGGTGTTCCTTAAGAACATGGAAGGGTGGTTGGTTATTTATTCAATTATGTTATTACTTCAATATATTTGCACACTACTGAAATGTTAAATTTTATTTTCATTATTGATCTACAAGTCTAGTGGTATTATCCTATTGATATTTATATCTCACAATATATTCGGGCTGCCATTGAACTGCGGTGGATGATTAGACTTTACTTTTTGTAGGTCCTTGGATTTGGATTGTTTTTTGTTTGATTGTACATGGGAGTTAGGAGCAAAGGTCCAAGTGAAGGCTCAAGATTCTTGTGGAAATCACCCATTGGCCCCTATGTCACTATTTATTTCAGTACTATGATGTAAATAATTCTGTCATCTTTACATATTTTATATATATATCACCATGACATACATGTATTGTATAAACTAGCATTGTCCATTTTCATTATTCATTTGATTATTGTTTATATCTGTTTTCACTGTTATCTGAGTTTACTATTTTTCTACCCTATGCACTCTGAAAATGGGGAAAAAAATAGACACTAAATATCTTTAGACCCTAACTACTAGTTCGAAGCCTCTGGAATACATAGAAACGTTCTTGTGGTCATGTGGTGACAGGTCCGACAATAAGTTCTAGGGTTTTTTGGGCCCAGACTTTACAAAGTGGTATCAGAGGTGCATGTTATCTTTCCCTTTTCATTTCTCTTTCTGTTTTGGGATTGGAGACATGAGACTAGGAATGTGTCAACACTAAGTTAATAGCTATGCATGGGACTGATCACCCCACTTATGGGAAATGACCAAGTGGATAGGAATAGGAATTGATGTTTATTCTATTCATGGTTATAGTTGATATGATTTCCCCTCAAGTGACTATTGTATTTTCTACTACTTATTTACTTGAGAATTTTCAAAATTCTCTTTAGCCTAATGAAGAATGTAAATTTCATTACATGCATAATCGTAGGCATTGATAGATTCACATGCAATATATATGACATTCCATGTAGCTACATTCGTAGGATGTGTGCTAATTTTTACTGTGTGTCTAGAAATACCATGTTTTGATTTTCTTAAGAATATCCCTTTAGAAAGATTTTTTATGTTTTAGATATAACATGACTTGTTTCTTATATGTCATCCGGCCTAATTATTATCATTTTTTTATAGTTATAGGCTTATGTGTTATAACATGCTATTCTCTTACTTCGTATAAAATCATGATAAAGATGTTTTGATATGTAAATGGTTTCATGAGTGGAAAATTGATTTGTTTCATTTATAAGGGGACTCAGTTTTAGTTCTAAGGATTATGGGCACATTATAATGTGGAAAATGGTAACCCATGTTTTCCAATAATTGAAAAAAGGGATTCTAAAGTTAAAAAGTAAAATTGAAATATAATGTTATAAATGGGATCTTAATGTCAGTGGTATGGTGTATGAGCTTCTTAATGGTGAATTGGGTATTTTGGAACAAAGAATTGTCATTCATGTGATAATTCTTAACCAAGGATGGTTGGATAGTACTGTAGTAGCACACGATGGCTTCTTAGGGAAGATTAGTTTTTAAGGTGGGTAAATTGTAACGTCCCGTGTTTTTGGAATGGGCTATCATAAAAAAGTTTTATAATTTTTTACTGTATTGTTAGGTTTTAAATCCAAGAATCAAAAAATATATTCACATGTTTGTTTTTTTGTAGTGTTGATAAATGATTGTGGTAATGGATTGAGGAGTTTTCTGATTTACAGAATTGGTTTCAGGAGACCTAGACAAGACAGTGACGTTCGCATGGGCAACACACAGTTAGTCAAAACCGTACAACACAACTATGCATAACAAAGCAGGTGTCCAATTGTGTGTGCACAGTCTACACACTGTCTAATAGACCAAGAATTTCAAATCATACATTCTACCTGGTTTTCATTTTTTGGTTAAATTAATTTAATTAAATTCATGGTTGAATGGAATTCAATTAAATGAGATTCTGGGGTTTTTTCAATGAAAATAAAGTTTAGAGAATTTAGATAAATTACATGGAGGCGGATAAGTTATTTAATTAAATTGAGATGAAAAGAATTATATTAATTTTAATGACGATGAGATGGAGTCTTTATTTAATTAAATATAGATGAGTGGAATTTAATTATATGATGTATTAATTTTGGAGTTGGATTTTTATATAATTAAATTCAAGGTTAGTATGAATTTAATTATTTTATTATAAATTGGGGGTTTATTTATTTTAATTGAATTTAAAGAATTTAATTAAATAATGATGTGTAGGAGAATTTATTTAATTAAATTCATTGGAGAAGAATTTAATTAAATGATGTTTAATTGGGGTATTTTGTGTTATATAAATGATGCATTTTATTAAATAGTAATAATAATAGTTTTTATTATGGCGGTTTTATTTAATTAAATTGAGATTGAGTAATTTAATTAAATGAGGTGAGATTGAGAATTGTATTTAATTAAAAAAATTTCATAATAATTTAATTAAATGATGTAAAGATGTGAACAGAGGGTTTTTATTTAATTAATTCATGGTTGAGAGAATTTAATTAAATTGCACGGGTTAGGTAATTAATTTAGTTAAATTCAGTTGAGAAAATTTTAAATAAATAATGTGTTAATTGGAGTTTGGAATTAATTAAATGGGTATAATATTAAAGGGTAATAATAATATATTAGTTATTATTATTACTATATTAATTAATATATTTTAAATTTTAAATTTAATTTATTTAAGGGAGAAAAGAAGTGGGAGGAGTACCTCTAACTCCTCCTATAGGGGGAGAGATGCACCCATGGTGTAATACCCGTGGGTGGTACCCCACCTTTCTATCCAACTATTTCTTTTCATGGCTATCTCCTTTCCGTATCTTCAAAAAAGTTGTCTATCTCATCGAGGAAGGTTATTCTCTATATATTTCGTTGTCTGTATCATCTATTTCAGCTATCCTTCTCCCAAATTTCAGTTTGGCCAAAATTTAAGTTTAAGTATCATTCTTTTTTCTTCATCTAATCGAATTTTAGGTGGTGGAAAAGATGTCTTGGGACCACTGGTCCGTATTCCAATAATCACCACTAAAGGAGTGCTGGTTTGTCTCATTTTCAGTTCACCACCATTAATTTCATGTAAGGTTATGTACACCTTAATTAGGTCACACCCTTTAAATTAGGTTATTATGGTTTATTTGAGTTACAGTGAATTAATTAGAGATACATTGGTCCTTTCTACACAATTTTTTTGTGATAGTTATTATTTCATGGTGATGCGACCAATTCCTTGTAGGCCCACGCAATATTGTGGATGGCATGTGTGAAAGCACAGTACGGTATGAGTTAAAAATCATTAACACATTCAATCCCTTGAGGTAGGATCCTCAACTATTATTAATTAATAAAAAAAATAGTCATTTGACAACTATGGTTAGAAAATTTTACTTCAAATGATAAATGAATTTTTATTAGCATAAAATCATTAATTAGATTAAAAAATAACATTATTGTAATAAAACCCCACCAATAGAGGTGTGCTACATTTAAGCTAAAAACATAATGATTAGACTTGTTCATTGATTTAGCATATTGATATGTTTATTTATATTACCACCCTTACATGTTATCATACATGGGTTAAGTGGTAATTACGAGTATTGGGTGGGCTAAAGTGAGATAATTAATTAAGAATTGATGAGTGAGATATATTTAGATAATTAATTGGGAATTAATTATGTTATTTGGGAATTGTAATTGAGATAATTAATCGAGAAATTAATTACGAGATAAAAAATTGGCAAAGTTGAAATAAACAATTCTTCATTAATTTTGTGTTTTGAGATTTTTAATTGAGATAATTAATCATGTGATTAATTATGAGATATAAAATTGGCTATGTTTAGATAACTAAGTGTGAATTAATTATGTTCATTGATAATTGTAATGGATATAATTTATCAGGGGATTAATTATTAGATATTAAATTTGGTTTGTTGAGAGTATTAATTGAAAATTAGTTAATTGCTTTGAGAATTTTAATTGAGATAAATAATTGGTAGATTAATTATGATGTATTAAATTTGCTATGTTGAGATAATTAATTGTGAGTTAATTTTGGCCTTTTAGATTTGTAATTGAGATAATAAATCAGGGGATTAATTATGAGATCTAAAATTGGCTATGTTGTGATATGTAATTGTGGAGTAATTATGTTCGTTTAGAATTATAATTGAGATAATTAACTGGGTTATTAATTGTTAGATAATAAATGTGATTTTTTGATATAAATAATTTTTAATTAATAATTTTATTTTTTGAATTATTATTGTTGTAATTAACTAAGGGATTAATTTTGAGATACTAAATTGGTTATGTTGAGATAATTAATTATGATTTTTTTTCATTTAGATTTTTAATTGATATTACTAATCAAGGGATTAATTATGAGATATAAAATGGGCTGAGTTTTGATAATTAATTGTGAATTAATTTTGTTCTTTTATATTTCAAATTAAAATAATTAATCATGGGAATAATTATGAGATATAAAATTTGATATGTTGACATAATTAATTTTGAATTAATTATGTGCTTATAAAATTGTAATTGAGATAATTAATCTGGGGATTAATTATAAGATATTAAATTACATATGTTGGGATAATTAGTTGTGAATTAATATTATTACTTGAAAATTATAATTGATATAATTAATTATGAGATAAATTATTATATATATTAAAATTTTTTGATGAGAAAATTAATTGGTAATTAATTATATTCTTTGAGATAGTAATATAGATAGTTAATTATAGGATTAATTATTCGATATTGAATGGGCTAAGTTGAGATAATAAATTATAAATTAATTATGTACATCTGATATTAGGATTTAGATATTTAATTGTGGAATTTATTATGGAGAGTTAAGATTTAAAATGTGATAATTAATTCAGGAAAATTAATTATAAGATATGAATTGTGTTTTTATTAATAAATTAATTAACTAATTAATGATATATGAGTACATATTTAATTTTTGAGTAAACTAATGGATATGAGTATGGAAAATGAGATGATATAGATGGCCTTGCAAAATGTTTTTGAGTTAAATGTGATTCTTAAGATAATGTTTTAATTGAAATAATTAAGATGGGTTTCCTTAAGTATAAATGTGGATATGCATGATTATATGTAATTAAAATTGGATAATGAAATTCATGAGATGTAAAATTCATCATGAATTATATGTTTTGAATGGATACAACTTGTATAGAAAAGGGAGCTAAGGGACCACAAGATTCCTTAAGGAGAATGAATATGTTAGTTTTTTTTCTAATCCTCCTGAGACCATGAGAGATTGTGGAGTCAATCTAGGGGGAGACTGTGTGTGCAACTCTTGGTGATGGATGACTATATTTTACATCTCGATCCATCCAGCATTGTTTTTCAGAAGAAAATGATATCCTGGGGTAGGATGACCTTGTGATATTACATGATTATTTTAATGATACTGTGAGAGCTCTTGGAATTTGGACCAAGGGAAAGATCGTGATCCCCTCCCTTAGTAATGAATGCATGTGCATTACATCTTGGTCCTGCTATAAATAGTGTCCATTGTGTCATCCATTTGACATTGGTGCACACTTGGTACATATAAGATAATTATAATCATATCTATACGTTTATATATATAAATATATTATATATACATATACATAGATGACATGAATAGACTTACCAGTTGTGGGCTGATGTAGTTATCGTCATTAGGTGTCCCTTAGGAACTTGGATGGGTTATTGGTTACTTATTCAATGATGCTATAACTTTGATATATTTGCACACTGTTGAAATGAAAAATTTTATTTTCTAGATTCATCTAGAAAACCGCTGGTACCAACATACTAAAATGTATATATCACACCATATTCGTGTTTACATTATATTGGTGTACCCCAGTAGGCTTTACATTTACTGGTTTGAGGGTAATCTAGGCCCAGACATTACAGTAACATGTCTCTACAATTTATACGTGAAATATAATTATTTAAATTAAAAATGAATAGTGATTCAGAAGTAATAATAATTTTAAAATTATGAAATTTAATATCAAAAAAATGTTCATTTATTTAATAGTAACATTTATTATTTTACAAAAAAAAAATTTAAAATATATTCTGTAAATATGGAAAAAAACATACACATTTAACAATTTTTTTCAGAATAATATATACATATTTTTAAACATGATTGCATATCAAATTATTTTTTTTAAAGAAGTAAAATTGAATAGTTATAAATGAATAATCGTAATTACAAAAATCTATCAGTATAATTTTTATGGAGGTTACATTCTACATCCCATAAAATGGATTTCACTTTCTAAATACTTTCATCGGACTTATGGATAATTAGAATATTCATTTTCAGAATTATGAAACTTGAATCACATAAATTTTACCTTCATAATAGTTATCTAATTTTTTTGAGAACCCCAAAAAAATTTCTCTCATAGGATATCAATAAAATTTAATTAATCTCTAAATTTTTCTAAATTGTTCTTTACATGTTCGTTATTAGAGCCTGAGTCGCACTCTTGTGCATATAGTATAATATAGAAAAAATATTTTTTATATAAAAAGAAACTAAAAAATATATACTCTTTTATAAAAAATGAGGATCTGTTCCAGTTGTGATTTTAATTAAAAATGATAACCACATTAAAAATATATATTTTTAAATAAAAAATAAATAATCAATTTTTTTTCAGTTGTCCAAGAATCATAACGATGGTAAAAAATTTATAAATTCTAATAATTATGCGAAAATAATTTAAAATTGATGATGGGAATTAAATTTTCCAGTAAAGGGTTTTAAAAAATAGTGAAAATATATTTATAAATACTATACACAATCTCTTAAGAATACATTATATTTTATAAAAAATATAAAAAAAAATTCTAAATACCTTTCAACAATATATTTAAAGGGTTTCCAAATTATATAATCATAGAAAAATGATTTCAAAACCATAAAAAATACATATCAATTTATAACCAACTTCAAAAAATATAATATCATTTCAAAATAAATATTTCTTTGAATGCCTCATTCATTTACAAATATTATTTCTTCTAAAACATATATGAATGTAAATTTTTTCTTAAAAAGCATCATGGTATTTTTCAAGAAAATAACTCACATTCTTAGGAAACAAAACTTTATGTCCACAAGGAGTATTGAAGGTTGTCTGGGGCCTACACATCGTAGAGGATTTCTTGCACTCTTTGGATCTCTATCATTATAACAATTTCCATGTGATCAATGTTTTTACTAATCATTTTTTCCTAGACATGATTTAAATTTTCACAGGAGTTTTTAACTTTTTAAAATACAGTGATGAATATTTATATATACATATATATATATGTGAATTTCTATGCATACATAGGAATTCTTAAACTGAGTTGGAATAAAAAGAAACACATAGAAATAAAACACTGTAAAAAAGTGTTTGTAATGATAGTGAAATAAGTATTAAATGGTTATACTTATACATTTTTTGTACATCCACAATTTTGAAATAAAAAATTACATGTAAAATGTTTTCACTAATATTTTACGAAAACTTCATTTTTTTTAAAAAAACATTAATAAAATTATAATTATTGAAACATTGGATTCTGATATAATTATTTTCCCTTACATTAGTTATTTTAATTTAATAAATAAATCATAAAATATTTTTCTACAAAAATAAATTATTTACATATAGTTTTTAATTAATATAACATATCATTATATTTTTGAAATAAAATTTCCCTATCAAAATATAATTCTAAAAAATATAGATCCCTTAAATAAAATGGGTTTTCATGTAATAAATTATAAATTTTATAATTCGATTCCTTGAAAATTATTTCCTTTGAAAATACATTAATTATGAATATATAAACTTATATACATAGAAAAAATTTAATCCCTATATAAAATATGAAATAAATCATAAGGTTAACATAAAATCATAATTTTATATTAGGATTTTCATAAAAATAAAATTTATTTTCATAAGATAACATCTTTTGAATAACACAATTCATTTAAAACAACTTCTATTAGAAAAATATATCAAAATAAATGAGAGTCATTATATAAAAAAAATTGGAAAAAATCATAGCTTTAAAAAAATAAAATACATTTAAAATATCTTCCTTAAATTAAATAATTTTGTTTAAAAAATATAATTATGTATTATATACTAAATATATACAATCCACTTACCTGAAACTACTTATTATACGTCAATGGAATTCACCTATGTCAAACTAACCCTGACACTATATCTTCAATAAGAGACACTTGTGTATTTTTATATTTGGGAGCCTTGTAGTGTGTTGTTAGATGAAAAAACTAAGAGAATAACTACTATTTAGAAAACCCAAATGTTAAAATAATTCCATTATTTATTAAATTTTTTTAATTTTTTTTAAAGACATCCAAATAGTGGTGAATTTGTCCATATATATTTCATTCCTATTAAGAAAAATAATATATTTTTATCATTATGATTTTTCATTTTTTATTACTTAACCCTCCCTGAACATCCTTTATCACGTGTGTATAAATATATATAACAAATAGAACATATATATAACATATATCCACGAAAATTAAATTTTAATATAACTTTTATAACATATTTATATTTATAACATTTAAATTTAATCATATATATATATATGTCAATGTAGAGAATATATATATAACATATTTTATATCTCTTTTTTTCAATCCATTACATGTCACACACTTCACACAAAAACACATATATATATTATATAATTTTTATAATTCTTATGTATATGTTTACATATATTTATCAATATACACCTATATATTTACATATATTCTATCTTATAGATATAATACATATATATATTTGTAATGTATATATATATATCATATATATGTCTATATATTATAATATATAAATAACATATATTTCAACATATATTTTTACATATATATAACATGCAAATTTATTTCAATGTATATATACAAGTTTAGCATATATATATATATATATATGGATCATTCCACAACACAACACACACCACACACTTTTTGGGTTATTTCACCCACACACCCCACACCACATGCCCATGACTCCATTTTTGTTTCATTTTATTAATTCATTTTTTTAAATAATCACTTCTCTTGTGATACACATATATATTAAAATTATTATTTTATTAATACAATCAACATATTACATATGGGTGGGTGTGTATATATATATAGTTTATAGTTATATATTTACATATATATACTACCCATATAAATATTTAAACCGTTTTGTAACTCCATTTTTTTTATGTAAACATATTATTAAATCTTATTATCAATTTTAAATTTTTATATAAATACATAATCATATATATTCTTTCATGGTTATTATTTCTTTTTACCACACACACATATATATATATATTTACAATATATATATTATTATATATTAACAAGAACCAAAAAATACTAACAATAAGTTAAACATTTTATTAAAAATATATTAACATACACATAAAAAAATATGCTCATAATAAATTTTATATTTATGTAAAATATATAATTACATTATATTTAAAATGAAAAACTTTGTTTTTAAATATGATTAATTATAAAATTAAATATCAAATTAATATTTTACCAATAATTATGGTAACATATTTCAACATATTAATAAAGCATTTGAATTATTTAAATTTAAAATAAATCGGGATTCTAAAGTAACCATAATTTAAAAACTATGAAATTTTTTAACAAAAAAGTGATCAATTAATTAATAAAAACTTGTATTTATTACAAAATGTATGCATTAAGAAGAATATTTAGTACATATGACAAAAAATGACCAAATTTTACATTTTTTTTAAAACCACATTTATAAAAATTGAAACTAAAAGACTTTTATATATATTATTTTAAACAAATAATATAAAATAAATATTTATGAAAATTCATTTTTTTCAAAAACTATGCCTAGAATTTTTTGAGATGTTAAAAATATAATAATCATGCTTGAAAACCCTAACAAAGTAAATGAATTTCTATGATTTTGTATATTCCAAAAACATGTTTCTTATGAAAATATTGTGCTCTCATAGAACTTTATCATTGATTCGTTTACGATTCATGTCATATAAAGAATTAATATCATGGCTAAAGATGGTGATATACCAGAATGCTTAGTCATAGACAATGTCTCTACTCATATATTAAAATAAATTAAAAGTGTAGCAAGCAAGCAATAGAAGCAATAAAAAATAGACACATATCATAAAATCCATAATCATCACCATATCCAGGACTGATTGCTTCATCTATGTGGACGACTCTCCCACCAAGCATGCATAATGCTTCAAGGTCTTAACATAATTCCTTCTGAGATTTATCTTTTCCAAAAACAAAATCTCCTCAAAAGGCTGCACAACTTTTCCATTTTTGACAGAGGTCCTAGTGGTCATCATCTTTGACATATAAGAATATTCATTCCTTTTCCATCTTCTTGGTGGAGTAATCATAACTTATTCCTTCCGTGACACAATATTATTTACACCCTGAACAATGTCACAATAAGAGGTCCGCACCCTACCACCAACACTCTCCTTTTCACTATCATAGATATCCCCCCAATTTCTAGTGATACGCACCTCCTGGTAACTATAATGCAACCCTGTTCTTTCTCAGAGTGGCTGTTCACATCAACTATTACTAAACAATGTGGATGCTACATAGGCTCCTTACCACCATGGATCCCCTTCTGCAGTATACATTCTATAAATACAAAACCCTAAGACTGAGATTCAAACTACATATTTTCACATTCATTTCTTGGAGTTTCCTCTTCATCATGAGATATCATCCCATTCTTTAACTCATAAAAACAGTTTCCAGTGGCTGACTGTTTTATCTTCCGATTCCTACTGTCACTTTGGATACACTTCCTTCCCAGAATTAAGAGCCTACTATCATCTAGTTCATCAACAAATTCAACTGACATCTGGACATGAGACAAAGGAGAGGCATATTGAGAAGTCAGTGATGCAGCCCGATCCAGGACCGGTTCAACATCATCATTCACCAGACCCGCAAAATAGTTTCCCAATTCAAAACCGTATGTCTGCTTCTCAAGGGGTGTCTGCAACCCAACTGAAACCTTCACCCACCCACAATTTTCATCCAATGAATCACCTGCCTACATATCCATAACAGGGTTGTCCCACACTGTATCATTATCCTCAGAAAGTTCAACTGCTTGTTTCACACTATCAACCATTCCCCCTGTGTTTAGAACTACAGGGGCAACATCATTGTTCCCATTCACAACCATGACACTAACAGGACCCAGGACCTATTTTACCAGTAAATCCTTCCCAACCTATCCATCTGATGCTACCTATGCACCCTATGTTTCATATCCCATTTGAGGGTCTACCACATTAGGAGAGCCCTTGAGCAATAGAGGATTATCTTGAACACCCCTGCAGCCTAATGTGATACACCAGAACCACTGCAAATTCTATTATCAGCCACCCTCAGTCCTTTCCTTACTCCAGGAGGAGTAGAAATCTTCAAATCCTGCTTATGAATATGTTATTATCAAAGGATCATTTATATCTCGATTTTTTATTGTTACCATGCATCTGGGAACAACAATTATTATTTTCCCTTCCCATGATATGAAGAAATATTTTAAATATTTTGTGTCTAAGAATGATTCTAATTATGAATAAATTTATGGGAGATGAATTATATCTCTTACGAATAAGTTTTTTATGTATTCATGTTTCAAAATACACCAGACTTACATGATTCTAGAAGGGATTGAAATGTTATATTTTGAATATTAGTGTAATGTGACATAATATATAATTAGAAAATGTATGGTTCACTATTATATCTATCAAAACCCTATATGTATGTTTCACAAACCTTAGTATAACTCACATGAACCTTAAAAACTATTTCACCAACCTAATATTTCATTTTGAAAAACATCTGAATCCTTTTTCCAACATTATAAGGTGTTTTATAAATCATAAAAGATATATTGAATCATGAAAACATTTTATAATTAAACATTGAAATCTTCTTCTCACAAAGAATTTAACATTATGATCATTAAAACTTTTAATCAATAGATGTAAAAACATATAATATCAAAAAATTTCTAAAATATCTTTAGAACCACTTCAATGGATTCCACAAAATTCTCAAAGAAAAAAATATTTAATGAAATCATCCAAATACACTCATTAACATGATTCATCAGTTGGTATTAATGGATATTACTAGATTGATTTCATTCAAATATGTTAGTTCCTTATTCTATATTATCCATTTTCATGTAAATCAACAAACCCTTCAACTATATTGAATGCATATACTTCTAAAAACGTTCAACAATACACTTGAAGAATAGTATTACATTTCTCTTAACATGATGAGAAACTCACCAACAATCTCCACATATAGGATATACGATATTAATAATTACATTAAATTTATTCAAGAAATAATAATTTTTTGCATTTCCCTTTCAATATCACCATCCACATACCCATCACAATTTCCATGTACAATTGAATGACTACTTCTCATATATTCCCATGAATTATAAACATAAATGAAAATTTATCTTCATATAAATGAGCTCATAAATTGATAGAAAATATAATATCATTTACAGGATCTCCAAATCCATTAATAATTCATGGGGTTGATGGACTTATCTTCCACACTATAAGCATTAACATGTACCATCCTTGATACATATCATATTTCGGCAAGATAGAAGATGAATATAATTCTCTTGATATGTTTTATAAATTTTTTTTTCATTAAAATCTGTTTTTATTATCCTTTTAATGAAACCATGAGAAGAATGGGTGCATCTAATTTTCAATTCCATTTTTAGAGAACATCAAAAAAATTATTTATATTAACCAATGTACAATATGGATACCACATTTCATAGTATACATTTCAATACACTAAATAATGGTTTGATTTATATTGAATGGTCAATGATAATGGTAATGTATTACATAACCTGAATTTTGAAGTTTTCTTTATATGTGCACATTGTTTCACCATCTTTTCAATTCAGATCATTGAATTCCCTCTCCATCTTAGTGTGAAGAGTTGAAAAAAAATCTATTAAGAAATTATTTTTAAACTCCTCCAACTCTTTGAAGACTATTTCTTCATTATATAACATATTATTCATTATGGCCAACAATTAATCTAAATTATCTTAAAAATGATAAAATTTTTAGAAAATTTCCTTCTCAAAGAACTAGATAATGAAAAATATCAATTTTATTGGAAAAATAATGAGAATAGTAATTAGTTGTTTAGAATATTTTCTAACGGAGGGTGGTCTTTCCACATGAAAGAATAATAAATATTTGTTAATTAATTGATTTTTTTTTTGGAATTTAAGATTATTATTTTCATTGTTAATTTCTTAAGAATGTTGGGTGAGAATCCCCATGTTATTTTTTAGTCTAGCAGCATTAATGTTTTATTTCTAATTTGTAATATCATCACGTTGTTATTGATTTCATTATTAACTTCATTAATCCTAGTTCTATCCTTTGAAAAATTAAAAAAAAATGT
Source organism: Viscum album (assembly GCA_963277665.1). Lineage (NCBI taxonomy): Eukaryota > Viridiplantae > Streptophyta > Magnoliopsida > Santalales > Viscaceae > Viscum > Viscum album. The sequence continues at coordinate 1,203,911,709 of OY728127.1, read as the reverse complement.
GTGAGTATCATTAAATAATAATCAAATAATGTGACCATATGATTTGGGAAACCATGGCATAAATTTCTTAAATTTTGACCTATTTATTTCAACCCATGATGCCATAGTATCTTAATATATAAAATTTGGTTAATCAAATATTATTTTCAGTTCAATCATATTATTATACATGACATTATTCCAAAAAAATAAAATAAAAACCACATTGATACCATAAAAAATGACCCAAACATAACATTTATAAATATTGCATCATTTTAAATAAAAACTCACTAAATCTCATAATATATCACTCCCCAAAAACTATAGGTTATTGTATTTATTGATTAGTTATATAAACATTATATTTCATTACACAAATATGATTTCTTTACAGTAACACCACACTATAACCCCCTTTAGATTTAGAAAATGTTATACTATTATTCATATCATGTGGATAATAAATATAAGAATGGGGTGAGATTAAATGCTCACTAAGGGTAACATAAGAGCTAAATATATAAGATCATAAGTGACTATACTATGATCTTATAAGTATGAAAACATAATCAATGTATATAAAAATAATGTAAGGAAATCAAAAAAACAATACATTGACAATAAAATATGAATAATGAAATAAGGATATTGAAATAACATAAGGAATGAGTCAAATTTGTGTTTAGACATGATTCAAGAGAGATGAAATAATTTTCATTATAACAAAAAAATTTCATATAAACATATGTATATAAATCATATCATTTTTCAAGTCAAACTATAAATAAATTTTAATTAAAATGGAATATAATTACCACCTTCCCATAACATAATGGACTCTTTATAATGACCCATTATCTATTACATTTTAGCCTTTTGATAACCAATCATGCCTCCTATCCTTTTATACATGGGAAGGAAATATACACCCTAAAAACATTTAGACATCGGAATACCAACCCATCCTTATAACAAATTGGACTTGGGATAACCAAAACAATATGATCCTTATATCATGAGATAAATAAAATGACTTTTAGTATTGTAGAGATATAAGGGGTCATCATTTACATAATGATTAAGCATAAATTTTTGTGCCAGTTGAACATGAAACAATTCCCCATCCCATCATTTATCGATTAACTAGTGAGTGAAAAGTGGATTTCATGATGATTTACTCAAATAAATTTTATTTAAAATACAATTAAAGAAGTTGGTTTATATCATTAAATTATTTACAATGTAAAGTATATGAAATCATTATGGATGTTAAAATGATGAAAACAACATTATAAAATAATTTAAAAATTTATTGGGAAAAATATAAATATTCACATTATGTTTATAATATTATTTATTCGAAAATAAAAATATATATGGAATTTGGACTATGAATTAATTAAAAATACCATCTAAACATAGAAAGGATTCATTGTAAAGAAAACTTATGATGATTGTGGTAAAATGAGTTTTTATGTATGAAAATAAAAAGAATTCCTTTTACCTCAGTATAAAGAAAGAAAAATAGAAATGAAAATGACCCAAGTGGAAAACATTAAATAAAGATTGATCAGCCCATACTATTTTATTTATTCTAGATGGGAATTGATTATATTTAAAAATTTGTAATAGCAACTGTAACTAACTACCAAGGTGTAGAAAAGTTGTGGTGAGGGTTTGAACCCACAAGGAAAAACAATTCGTAGGAAGAATATCAATTCCAATCTTATAGTGGGTATCCCCATGATCTCTATACATGTTTGGTTTTTTTAAAATCACATTAGTTGGATTTTTTAGGAAATAGAATACAATTTAGGGATAATTTCATGGTTCTGTGAAATGATAATCATAAATCTAGCATGGAAAAGGCAGATTCCTTAGGATATTCAGAGGTACAATGGTCACCAATAGGGTTTTATCAAAATAATTTCATATACCTATGATTAAACTATTCTATGGTCCATATTTATTAAGAAAAATATACACAATACACTAAACATCCTTGAAAAATAGTTTGACGAGCTAAGGGTCTTAGTTTTATCAACTCCAAATATGCAGGGTGCAATCAATTAGACCTTTTTGGAAAGGATTTCATAGAATAATGTGATTAATAATTATTTCATAATCATTGGGCTTACCTTGTTTTTATTCATAGATTCCTTGTGATTAAGCACACCATTACTCTCCACCGTTATACCATATATGATTTACCATACATTTCTATGTTAAATGAATGTGGGAAATTGGGGAACATTATTTGGATAATAATAAAATTGGTCCCTATTGAAAAATCCATAATTGAAAAAACTAAAAAATCGATCATTATGTCACTTTGATTAACAAAAAATGAAAGTATAATAAATGTATAATGATGATTGGAAAAACAATCTCAAAAAATTTGGTCAAACATGTATAAAATATTCATGAACAATCCAGAAACAAATAATGAAAAGTAATAGTACTATAATTGAAAAAACTAGTAATTTAATAGAATAAAATTGATATTGTAAAATAAATAAAGAATAAATGGGAAAGAAAATCTGAGAAAATTCATTGCTCGAAGATATCTATATGTAAAAGTGCACTCAAATATTTATAGACACAAAATGTACACAACATGTAATATATTCATCTTTTTTATTGGATTTATGTTTATTATGTGTAAACATGTACATGAAATGTAAATTAATTTCACATAGTTTACTTTTCATCAACAATAATTTATGAATAATATTGTATTTTGGTAAATCCATGGCATGTATCATCATCCGGATGAGATCGTGACTAGTTCACAACATGAAACTTATTTAGGTCATGTATTTTATTAATTTATCAAACACTCATAGGAATTATTATTTTAAAATTATCATGAAATTTAATGTATATACACATTATGTTCTATATTAACATAATATAAATATTTACTTGATAGACTTTTACACCAGAGGTATGCTGTGAATTTTTAATAAACGTCATGAAATACTGTCACAATTCTTAATGCCCATTTTTTCACTTTTCAACATTATTTCCTTTGAGTATTGAGTTCATAATTTCCACAAAAAAATCCTCATATTTTAATGAGTAAATTATTATTAATCCCAAAATAAATATTTAAAAAATATATATATAAAACTAGGCCATAAAAATCTCCAACACATGAAAAATTTATTTTCCTCATGAAAAAGGGAATTTCAATTCAAATTCATGGAAATAAAATATATAAACATAAAACATGCATTACAAACTATAAAATAAAACTATGTGGAAGAGGATAATGAAAGTCCTCCAAAATCAGTCTTGTAGAAAAAATCAATCATGCCACATAATTATGTTCATTATTTAGATTCTTTCTTCTTATAAAAACAATTACATAAATGTTCATTGAAACTATACAGATTTTTTAATATACGTCACAATTAATATTCTCTTATAACTAAAAGGTAATATAAGACTATCGTTATGATCATACCGGGAATACATGTTCCTAATCATTAAATTTAATTGGTTTGAACAGCTGCACTTAATTATGAAAAATATATAATTAATCATGTGGGATTCAACATTATGGATCAAATGACGTTGAGGTTGGGTTTGGTTGGTTGATAGTAAGAATCAAGATCTAAACGGAGGGTATTCTTTATTCTATAATGAATCCAAATAATGAACCCTAAAATGAAGTAATGAATCTTAGATAAAAATTATTTATCCATTCTATGAACATCTCAATGTGGGTCCATGAACACATCAATTAAGAATAAATATTTTTCAGTATCACTTCATTTTATTCGCTTTATTTGTTTTTTAAAAGTTATGCATATGACATATATCATATATATCACCAAACCACATATTTTTCAACATTTTTTTAGTCTGGTTCTACTGACATTTTACCTACCTAATAGAAAATCAATTATATGTTAAAGGAACATGGTATTCATAGAAAATGAAAACAGTAATCATGAACAAAGTAAAATCAACCAAATTAAAATTACACAATACGTATCTTTAGTTTGGACATCACATATATGATAGATATGAAAAATACCCATACATGTTCAAAATTAAATCATGCATAATACTAAGAGTAGCATATGATGGGATAATAGGCATAGAATGGATACCTCCTAACAATGTAATTTGGGGATATTATGGGATAATGTAGTATTGGTGTATAAGTGGGTATTAGGAAGAAATTATTATAAATGTTTCATCAATCATTTTAACTATTAAATTTTATATTCATAGCATTAATAATATTACGATGAATGTTTTGATAGGTTTTTATTCCACATCTATATCATAAGAAATATGCTCAGAAAATAAAATGAAAACATATTTTTAGTATATTCTCTATAATAGGAATATAAAATAACAAGAAATTAGTCATAGAATAGTTACCACTAATAACTTCATCAAAATAAATTGCATGTAAATTTTATTTGAATTAAATTACACTACTCAGCAATCGTGGTAAAAATAAATACAGGAATAAAAATGGATTTCAACATTCTGCAACCAAACATTGTCTTATATTTAAATTTTTTAATGTATATTTCATGTTTAATAATTAATTTTATGATAATATCATGATTTAAATGTGAAAAAAATAAAGAATCCATGTGTATCAACAATGAATTTGATGAAGTCATCCCCACCCTTAAAATGAAACACTGTCTATAATAATCAAGAAAAAATCATTTGATATATATTAGTAAAAGAATGTATATATGAAATGTAAAATATTTTTTCAAAAAATTGAATCGATAGTTCCATGTAATGAAAATAATTCCTTTTTTAAATTAGTTGTACATTCATTATAAAATGGTCTACCTGAAAAAAGTGTTAAAAATGCAATAGCTGTAATAGATAAACCATTAGTAAATAGTTTTTAATAAATATTTATGAATAAAAATGTGTAGTATCATAGTTAATAAGAGGATAAATCAGCTCATATAAATGGATGAATGGATTAAATAGACGTTTGGGATCAGCAGTGAACAAAAAAGGCTAAATGGGAACAAATGAAGGCCCTATGAACACAATGAAAATATTGAAAACAAAAAATCATTGTTTCCTTTTTAAAAGTGATAAATATGAATTCATAATCCATATGGATGGTCATAAATATCATTTTTTTCAACCACTAGCTCATATATTGTATACCTCCTATAAAAAAAAGTAGTTGAGTCATCGAGCTCATAATAGATCATGGTGGGGTTTACCACCTAAAAAATATGTCCCCAGAAATAATAATGTGGGAGTAGTAAATTCCATGAAAACAGTAGAGAATGAAAAATTTTAGTATATATATAGAGATTTATATCCTATTTATATTTCTCTATGTCAACTAGATGGTGAGACATGTCATGTTTGAGGCCATATAGTGGCCAAACAATCTCATCAATGACCATAATGGATTCAACTGTGCTCGACATAGCTTAATTAAAACTGAATTAAAAATTAATATATGTAAGTAAGATGTTTAACCAAGATATTGAATCCATAACATATATATGATAATAGATACATTAGTGAAAAAGGGAATACAAGTAGTTTATTGATATTGAACTGAAAATATTGTACATCATCGGAGGGGTATAGGGAAATAAATAATCATTTTGTGTGGATTCACCACTAGCCACATCATAAGTCCCATCATTAATAATGGGTATCTTCACAAGTTTTGGCTCATAAAAAGAGGATAGGGATCGATGGATAGTTGTTTTAATAGGTTCTATGGTTTTTGCATTTATATTTATCGATGATGGAGTGGCGAGGTATTGATTCACACTATGACTGTAAGTCCAGAAGCTAGTGCGATCAGAGGCGCTTCAAAGGTATATGGTAGGGCAATGCACATTCCGCATTCTACCTTATTTGATTAGAACTCCTTTACAAAGATATGGGTTTTCAGTATAGGAGGTAGTTTATCAGGGGCATAGTTGGTGTGGCAATAGATATATACAAGGGGTCAACTTATGGGGGTAGGTGGGAAGATGAATGGATTGGTGTATAGGGAGGGGTGGTAATGTGAGTTCGGTCTTTAAATTTAATTAAAACATAGAGACATATCTACATCGATTTCTCCAAAAGGTAATTTAGTATCATCTAGATTTCAATGGGAAGGGGAGGGGTAACCATATTTTTTTGTAGGGGTGGTTGTGTGGTAGTATAAGAATTGGGAGGACTATAGTGGCAGTAGAGAAATGGGATGGGGTGGTGTTAATGGGAGTGGTTGTAGAAGAATATGGAGGTTTTACTAGGGTTTGGTCTTGATTTATGGGTACCAAGTCGAAATTCTATAACTACAATGGAACCCACTAGTAGAACCCCTCAATTTGTCGTATTAGCCCCATCCAATGAATAGTGATAATATCAATGGGATCCATATGACTAATAGAAGTATGAGGTTTTGCAACATCAGAGGTGTTCAGATGGCCCATGAGATGGGTAATGAAGTTTCCTCCCATTAGAGTGCCACGACCCTACCATTCCTCGGCCAGGTAACATAAGGAGAACTGTTTAGAAATGTTCGTGGATGGGACACCCATGGATTTTATTAGGATGATATAATCAATTTGAATAATTCTCTCATTTTAATATTGCTAGAAAATTTATGAATGGGCTTGATCCTGATGCACGATCAATAGGAGGCAAAATTTAGTTGGTTACTATTCATCGTGCATGAGTCATTAAAAAATTTGCGATCACTGGTGATCAAATCCCAATGATATAATAAATTCACCATGATCTGATTCATCTGTATGGTCAGGAAGGCTTGGTAAGAGAAGAAATTAGTTGACTAAATTCAATGATCAACATCCAAATATCACATGGTGATCTTCTAGGGATTCTATCCGGGTCAAAAGGTAACATAAATAATTTCCTTAACAAATTTAGAATGAATATAAAGGAAGAACTCTTAGTAGGTATCCTAATCAACCTGAGTAATAATAAAGAGGTGATTGTGTCCATAGTGGTCAGGGAACTCCACATTAACCCTAATCTTTAAAAACATAGTGAATTCTTGGGTGTTGTTGGTCGTTATATTCATAGCCTATAAATGGAAAAGTCTAACAAAATGCTTGAGTGCTGAGAAAGAAAATCATGTCTATAGGTTCAATAATTGGTTAAATCATGACGACCCACTAAATTAGGCATGTGAGTCCTAAGAGGATGAATTGAAGTATTATGTGGACAAATATATGGGTGTTCGAGGATCATCTAGTTCCTATAACATAAGTGGAGGTGGATCATCACACCAAGAACTATGATTGGGGATCCAATCATAGCATTTTTTTTATTGAAGAACAGTGCAATGGACATGAGATATAGAGTGAGTATGAGAATGGATGAATGGATGAAATGATGGGTTGAGGGGGAAATAGTTTCTCCCTGGTGAGGGTGGGAGAGAGAATGTGTGACATTTCGGGATTGGGGAGATCACATGTAGGTGGGAGAGGGGGGGGGGGTGACCGAGGGTTCATGAATTTTATATCATCCCTAAAGTATCACATTATAAATTAATAAATGACCTTTTATATTTTAGATTAATATTTTTTGGACCCTAGAAAATTATATGTGGTTTAATGTCAACATAGAGTGTATTTGGTGTGTTTAGCCTCCTTTGGGCTAGGACTACTATCTTGTGCTTGAAACATCACAACGACTTCCTTAGCTATAATGTAACCTATTATACTAATCATGTGTTTCCTCCCAACCAATGCTTTGTTTAACATCGAGAACATGACATGCATTGGCTTCGATGAATTTTATGATCTGAACACACACCTCATGGTATGGATCCAATTAAAATTTTATCCTTTGTATTTTTAACATGAAGGGTGGTTCATGAACATTTTTCATATATTGATAGGCCCATGGGAAAAAAATAATGACTTAGAATGTATCTAACCATATTGAATTCAAATTTTTATGTAGTAAATTCAATTATGAATTTAATAGAATCATTATCTAATGGTGTGATGCTTTGGTATGTAATTTATTCATCATTTTACTTCAATGTATTTCCATTATAGTTTTGGGAATTTTAATAGACGTCCTCTAGAATTTCTTCATGGTCATATATATGTATAATTTTGACATCATCATATTTCTGAGTATCCATGTTCTTCATTTTGATGGAAATGTTTGAGTGATTATTTAATTCTAAATATAGCTGATAGGACATTACTAGTATAAGTTAGAATGAGGATCTGAAAATGGATGTTTTATATATATTATGATACAATTGATTAGTTTCATATAGTTTGATAATCTAATCCTTTCAACTTTAATTATATAAATTTTCAAGAAGTTTCTTAATATCCCTATTAGACATTTCAAATTTTTCTCTAGTTTATTAGTTGTAGGTATTTCCATTGTTATATAAAATTTCAATGTTTTAATTAGAAATCCACTCACAACATTATTTAACAAATTCTTTCACCAATCAATAATGATTAATATGGGGGAATCCAAATCTAGAAATGATATTTTTATTTAAAAAATTAATGAAAAATTTATTGAGACCAGATTGATAGAGTTAGCCTCTACCCACATGAATAATTCATCTACATGAAATAGGATATATAATTTAATAACAGAATTTTTTAATGTAAATATAAAAAAAATTCCACATACATCAAGGATTTTGAATTGTAAAATGGGATTTTCAGGCATTTTTATCTTTTCCTAGTGGAGCCTATTCATTGGTAGTGATAATATTAATGAAAGAAGTTCCTTGTATCCTAATAGAGGGAAGGTTAATCTTATATGAAGGATTTTGTTCCCAATAAGTTCAAGTCCATGACTTCCTCCAGATATTTAGGTTTAAAACATCTTAATCACACATTATATTTCATATTCGGGGATAGAACCTCAAATTAGGTGATCAACACAAAACATGAATAGTAGAAACTCAACCTAGTAGTATTGTGAATCGAAATCTATAAAATCTATTTTTGTTGATAGGAGATGTGTGGGTAGATGGATCATGTTCTAAGATAATTTGAAATATCAGAAATGAAAGGTTATTCCTGGGTATTTATTACCAATAATGTTTCAGTAGTGAAGTCATGCTTTATTCCTAGATTGTCATCATCATCAATGTAGGGTAGTGGGAGGCTGAATATGTTCTCAATAATTACATTATTATTCCTGTTATTATCTATGATTATTATTTCAATATCATGTACTAGTTGGATCAATCATATCAACCATGGTTTGGAATAATTTTTAACATTATAAGTATTTGAGTGTCGCATGATCACTATAAACCACTACATTTGATCACAAGGGTTGTGAAAGAGTCTTTTCAAATTCATATAATAATTCCATTTGTTTTTTTCATTGATCTTATTTTTTAATTGAGCATTATTAATCCTTAGACTATAATAATATTTGGGATAAATTATTGGTCCGAACAACTTCCCTAAAACAACACCTATCGTGAAATCACTAGAATCTCACCGAAGCTCCTTGTCCTCATCCAAATATATTTAAATGATGAATATAGTGTTCAACCAACTATTCTATAATGCATTGAATACTCACCGACACTTTTCAGTGAAATCCAAATGAGTGTCCATTGATAAGAGGTGTTTCAATGGGCTGACTATTTTTTCAATAAGTTGTATGATGTGGTGATATATTCGCATATAAACCAGAAAACACCTTATTCCATTTATAGTTGTTTTATTAGGTTATAATTTTATGAATTTAATTTTTTCTATATCAACATCCACAACATTATTTGATATTTTGTGTCTCCTCCTTCATCCATGATGTTGAATATATCCTATTTTATTAATTTGAACACTTTTTCACAATGTTGTTGGACCAGATCCAATTTACTAATATAGAATAATATAAATTTTAAAATTTCATAAAGCTTATATAAATATCATTTGGAATTCATCTACCATTTTATGAAATATATATTCCACGTATTGTATATTTTTTTAGAGAATTCACATCCAATATCAAATTTTTCTATAGGTGAAGGTCCTAAAAGGATGTAAAACTAGTTTTAGAGTTATATTATAGGTTCAAATAAATTTGATTATACCTAAAATATCCATCATGGAAAAAATATAATTCATGTCTTTCTAGTATTTACATAATTTGATATATTAATGGTAAAATAATATGATACTATTTATTTTCCACTTGGAAGACTCTCTAATGAATGAATACTCTCCATCCAGTGATGGTTTGAGTTGTGAATATCTCCTAATAATTTTCTAATGACTATTAATAATCTTTTATTTGGGATGACATATAGTGGTGTCACTAAATCATTATCAGAAAATGAAAATAAAATCCCATCATCTGGAATATAAATTACATAATTTTTGACTAATTCATTTGTTTTGTGTGGGGTGATTTTCCTCTAGGTAAGAAGATTTCACATTGAATCTTATTCTAATAATATCTCATGGGTATATATCAAGAGTATGATTTTGTATATGTTAGTAACACCCTAGTAAATTGGTTTTTTGTGTATTTTAGATAAATAAATTCTTTTTTTATTGGACATGGAAAGGTACATCATTGTTAAAGACTATATTTTCATTGGTATTATATATGAATCACTAATTAAGTGTGCCTCACATTGGTTTTAATTCTAACATTAGTGGTTTTATGACCACAAGTATAAATGGTGGGATAATATTCCTTATTAGATGGTAAAGGATATTTATGTCCTCATAGTCACTACCATCATCTTCATAATGGGATATTATCTCTCTATCTTCCACAATGATCATCAAATCATACCTCTCATCATTACAAAGGATGTATTAATAGTCATATGTTTCATCATGTTTCATGGTGGTCCTCACTAAGTTGAACTCTAATATTCCATCTCATTATATAAATATTTGTCTCCCTTGATTTATGTTAATTAATTCCTTTCTATTAGTAAGAAATTTAATTCTTATAATAATATTAATGTCTCTTTCTTTTATCTCTAATATAACGAAATCCGTAGGAAATAAGTATTTTATATCTTTGGCCAAGACTTATATGAGTAGTAGTCGATGGTATATGACTGCTCAGTCAGATAATTATTTCTCCACTCAAATTTTATTCATTTAATCAAGACCTAGTTTTTTTGAATATTCTTATTCATACGGGATTTATTCATTCACCAATATCACACAAGTATCTTTTAATTTTGTATGCCCCTATATTTTAGGGAATCAGGAAACTTCCATGGTCACACATTATAAGTGGAAGCTTCCCCTAATATATAGTTGTACATTCTACATTTATGTAGATGACCACTAGTTCATCCATTTCATCTTATGGGAATGAATTTCCTTTAGAAATTCTTTATTGGAAGGAATTTGAGAATGACTTTGGAAAAGAGAATGTGGATGCGTAATTACATAAATGTTGCTATAAAATCATTATACTTAATTTTTATTTTTCCATGCCTAATTATTTTTAGAAATGGGGGAGGGGGTATGTAAGATGGTTGTCCTACATAGATGAATTCTTTATTAGGTTTCTCTTATATCAGATACTCTTTAGTTTTCATGGAATTGTGATTTTTTATTAAATGGGGTTTAATGAGATAGCATCATCATCCTTAAATATGACTTTTAAACATTTATCAAGTTCTTCAAGCCTCATTTCATCAAATTTTCATTGTTGATATTGGACTTTCACTTTACCACTCCTATGAATCACCTCCATTGAAACCTATTTAGGATGTGTATCAGAATAGATGTGTTTTGTACCTCATAATTAGTAAAATAACGTCTTTTAATGTTTTCCCATAAGGTAATAAAAATTTCATAATGAATCCTGTTAGTTTTGAATAATTATCTTGTGGGTAGTCATCATCTGATCTATTTTTTACACAAAGGCTGTGATAATTTTTACAAGATTAGATTATAGAGGTGGGGATTATTATAATGGGATCATAGGAGGATATTGTAATTTATATGATACTATAGTGTGAATGGTTTGATGATGTGTTTTTAATTTTGGAAGAGGATATAGATTTTTAGTGGGTGACCATGATTTCCATAATTCCATGGTGGCACTTTTCCACTTTTATGTTTATGAGCTTGATGATTCTGCTATTATAACTATTTATTCATACACTTATGATTGTATAAAAACTGATATTGTTGGGGATACTAGTTTTTTAGATTTTTTTGATTGATATTAACATAATTTAAATCATGGATTTGTGTATCATATATTACATTATAGATGTCCTTCATTGGGTACGAGTCTCCCTGTATTCCAAATTACTCGATTTCCATCATAGGGGAATGAGGTAGCGATGTTAGAGTAAGTAGATGAATGAATTTTAGCATAAATGTGACGTAGTCCTCCGTCTACCTATATTATGTTTTGTATCTAATTCCAATACTTCTTGGTTTATCCTGACAAGAACTACTTATCAAGGAATTACTTTTCTAATTCAACTGATGTAGTGATTGATTCCAAAGAATTGAATATATGAAATTATTTAGATTGGACATTTAAAAATATGGGGAAAACCTAATGTCTATTGGTTTCAAATGATATACCTTGATCTCAAAATGTGTCATATATACCTATAAAACATGAAATGTTTTCATGTTGATCTTCACATTGAATTCCACTAAACAACCCAATGTTCTAAATCAAATGGATTAGTCCAGGTTTTATTTGAATGGTTTTATTCTCGACATGATGTTGGTAAAAATGTCACAAAACAACTAATAGAAGGAAAATCATAGTCCATGATGGTTCACCCTTATAGAAGAGGTTACTCTCTTTTTCATTCAATGATCACATATTGGATGTTTTGCTGTTGTGGTAGTGTATGATCATTATGTCCATTCATATTTAAGAATTTATATGAACCAATATATCTAATGATATCTATAATTTAACAATGATTTTTATGTGTGTAAAAGATCCTAGAATGTGTCAAGGGACCCTGGTACATTAAATATTCTGGAGTAGAAAAAACTATTTCAAACCTCTCAGGATAACATGCAAAATAGAAAATCGGAAGGATAAAAAAGAATGAATGGAGGGTAAGTTAATCCAGTACTCATACCAAAGTTCATTGGGCATAAGTGCAGCTTCCCCAAAAATGAAAATAAATATTTTACTATCCTACCTATCCTCATTAATTCATTAGGGACATTTTTTATATTTTGAAATTTATATCTCAAACTGCACTTGAATATGAAGGAATATTAATGTCTAAATGTGTGGCTGAAATCACTAAGACTACTGACATATAGTCAACCGACTGATTTGAGATATATGGTTGGATTCCTTACAATCTCACATTAGTTTTTTGTTTTCGGGAATTAGAGAGCTTGAGATTATGATCACGAAATAAAATAATTTACATGGAAAATTTCCGGGTTTAGGGTAAAGTATAATCATTAATTTTTCATTTAATAGAGATATGGCCTTGGATGCAATGTGATTCCAAGGTAAAAAATTTGTTATGGTCGAAATAGTTTGATCTAAACAATCTTCAACTATTACATGGTCTATATATAGAGAATAAAAAATGCGTAGCACACTTAGAATATATAGAATAATTTGTAATAGAATAATGTCCATAGTCTATTCAAATGTAATTAGGTTAGGTTAGTTCAATTACACCTCCCGTTATTCCTAACATTATGTAGGAAAGAGAGAGGGTTTCACCAATGAATATCAGAGATGGTATCCCCTTCAATCAACTAAGTGGTTTGAACCTGTACTTGTATAACTCAAATCATCCTTTTTGTTGGAAAATCATGTCTACATCAAAAGAACCTATAGATATGTAAGAGGTAAATAGTCTGTCATCCTTTTCTAGTTTTTATGTTACATTGTTATTCCCCCTCAAAGATAGTGCCTCACAAGGAATGTTTTATAGTTGGGAATCTTCTCATGTTGTGGGTTCAGATTGAGATTTTTTAGAAAGGATCAAAAGCTGTAACTATTCATTCATCTCTCGTATCTCATTATTGTAAGGAATGAATCTATGGAAGGTGATAGATCTAGTTAATCAATTAGTCAGAATTTGGGGGTTATCAAACATTAACTATGTTTCTGTTGGTTGAGGATTCTTCCATATATTACACTACACTACCGAATTGAATAATTGAGCATGGAGTTCTGGATCAATTAACCTTCAAACGAGTATTCTGTGTTTTTGTGAATTTAATTTAAACGTTCATTACAATGTTTTTTAGAAACTTGTGATCAAATATGGATCAAAATACATTGATTAAATTGTTTTTTATGGCATCTAGAAATTCATTATGATATTTCATATGCAACATGAACACCAATAAGGATGAAAACTACCAATGAGTTGGTCAGCTATGGTCACTTTGATTGGGTTTTAATTGAATTTTTTTAGGCTCAACCCTAATTGGAAATGACTTGTTGTCAACACCTCATCATACAATCAATTTTAGAATTGAATTTCAGAAGAATCCCCATTTTTTTCATTCCATATAATTAACCACTCATGGGATAATCGTATATCTGATATCATGTGTCAAAACCATCAAAAAAAGGCCATGAATCCCAAAAATATAAAAGGAATAGTAATGTTATCATCTTGTATGCTGAAACTATATATGCTTCTTATGTTACTCTTATAAATTATAAAAATCTTATTTGTTGAAGGATTAATGCACATTTCAACCCAATAAATGATCATGATGTTAGTGCACCAATTTTTTATTGTTCATTAAATAATGATACCACATATGACAAGAATTTTCCCACATACATGCCGAGAAATAGATATTGTATTGTTTCACCTACTCTATAGGTTCATAAATCCATGTTTTCATGGGAGGATATAGCGAAGGATGGTCTCCTCAATAGTTTTTCGTTCAATGATTCCATGACTAATGGAATCACAGGGGACTATGAGGGAGATGAATTAGATGATAGTCAAGATCACATGGAAATTTCGTCTCCCAATGATGTAGACATCAATTTGTTGCAAGAAAAATATGTTGCGTCAAAAGCCCTCTTTGGACTTTTATGTATTGTTTTGGAAATAAAAAATCTATTCTGACTATGTTTATCATACTGACTATGTTTATCGTACTGACAATGTTCATCGTACTTACTATTTTTATCGTACTGACTATGTTTATCATACTGACTATGTTTATCGTACTGAATATGTTTATCGTACTGACTATTTTTAGCGTACTTTCTATGTTTACCATAATGACTAAGTCTATCAAACTAACTAAGTCTATAGTAGTGACTAAATCGTAATGAATTTATCAATCGTATTGACCCTTTCAATCATACTGACTTTTGTGCATCATAATCACTTTGCATAATATCAATCCATTACACTAAATAATGCTAATAGTACTCATATTTTACTTTTATAACATGCTTGTTTTTATCCTTTATCAAAACACATGTTTTGTATCAATCGTACTCATGATTATCATTTTTATATATCTTTTGTTTAACCAAATCGATGTCGTGGAGTTATTTATAAACTAATCAAAATGATGTCATGTTTTCTGTTTCAATATGACCATTATAATGCCAGGTGTCCAAGTACTTCTGAGTTTTCCAGAGAAATATGTCTGTTGATGGAAATTTTACCGTTGGAACCTGAGGCCTATAAATAGGAGGTCAATTGAAGTTGAGAACAACAACTGATAGATTTTGATCATTCTATGCTTCAATCTTGTTCTAGGGAAGGATGTTGTGACTTCTATCTTTCTTCATGTGAAAGCCTTGAAATTACAAAATGTGAATGGCTCGTTCTTAGTTTTTGTATTTCAATAAGTGCTTTGTTTGTCTTTGTGTGACCGATCAGGTGATAACGATTGAGTGCTGCTGAGGATAGGCATATGTGCCAATCTTCGTATCAAGGGCTTTCATATGTTTTGAAAGACAGAGGTGATGACTACCTGCAAAATCGAGGGCTTGCAGGGACAGTAAGATAGACGTACCGATCATCTTATCAAGGGCTTGCAGGGATATCAAGAAAGACATACCGATCATCATATCGAGGGCTTACCATGGTGGTGGTAAGACAAGACCCCTTATCCTAGGTGAAAGGATACCCTTCTCTTTGGGATAAAAGAATTGTAATAATTTCACATTTCCTCTGCTGTTTATTTTATAATGGGAATTGTATTGATTCCTTTCTTTATTTCATATTCATCTGTAATTTTTTCACTTACAATAATACCATATCGATAGATTCTATACACTTTATGGTGGAATCCTTCACTTTTGTATTAATCTGATTATTGTATTCATTTTGAATACAATTGATTTATTTTTCTTATAGTATTACATCATATCATACCTTTATATCCAAGAAAATTGTGCTTAATTGTATCTGTTGGGAATTTTATTATTTTAAGATCATTTAAACTAATTTCTTATGTGTTTAAACACAATGTTTTCAAACCTACAATTCACCCCCTCTTGTATTGTTCCATCTAATATTCATAAACATCTATATATCAATCCAACAATTGGTATCAGAGTAGGTATCCACTAATTCGTATTACTTTCACTATTTCCTTTTAAATTTTATTAGTGTTTTCATTAAAATACTTGTTTCAATTACATACTGCACTAATGTGTACAGTGGAAAAGATTTTTTTTATTAGATGGAAGGGATAAATATTGGATCAATTGACAATATAAATCCATCTAGACCACCTATCATTGATGGGAATGATTATGAGTACTGGAGAGATTGAATGAAGACATTTATTATCTATACTGGTGTAGAAAATTTTATTATGCTAACTGGAGGTTACAAAATTCCTGACAAAGAAGTCAGTACTTTCATTAATCATGAAAAGAAAGAATATCAACTGAATTACAAGGTACATAATACTTTTCTATGCTCTATGACCAGGAACATATACAGCCACCTATTTTCTGGTGAAGCAACCAACTGTATTTTGAAAAAATTGTAAGTCACACATTTTGGTACATCTAAGGTTATAGAAACAAGGAGAACAATGCTTCTAGTAGAATATTTTGTATTTCTTTTTCCTTATCAAGAACCAGTATGTAAATTGAAACAACGATTTATGAAAATTTTCAATAGTTTACAATCTATGGGACAAAATGGTCTTGATGATGAAGCACTTGTAGAAAAAATTATTGATATAATGCCAAACGAATGGGAGTAAAAATGACAGCTATTGATGAAAACAGAAAGGTTTCTCAAATCACTCTTGAAGAACTCTTTGGAACTCTTCTACAGCACGAGACAAGAACGAAGAGAGATGCTGATTTCAATAAGATGAAAAATTTAAATGGAAGTGTAGATTTTACTATTACATCTAAAGCTAAAACACATGAAAGGATTACAAGATCTAATGTAATGGCCCAGACCTCTCCGACCCATTCCTTTGTTAAAAAGAAAGTCATGAAGAGTTCTGGAGGGTAGAGTGGACTTTTCCAACTCTTTGCAGAATTTTGTGACTACACACCGTGTAGTGTGAGTACATGTCGTGTACCACCTTTCCGAGTATAGCCCGTGTTGACGTCGTTTCCTTTCCGTGTAAAATAAATGAGAACACGCTGTGCAGCCCATCTTACATGCCGTGTAGTTCCTCCCCGCGTATGTGTTACCCTCAAAACAGTGGGTTGACCAGTCAACGGTCGTGTTCCATGTTGAGGTCGTGTCCTTGTCGCATGAAAAAAATTAGTACACTCCATGTAGCCCATCTTACACGCCGTGTAGTTTCTCCCCATGTATGCGTTACCCTCAAAACTATGCGCTGACCAGTCAACGGCCGCGTACTATGTGAATGCCGTGTTGGAAGCTGTGTGGCGACCGTGTGGAATGGCCTAGTACACACCGTTTACTATGAAGTACATGCTATGTACTTTAGTTTTCATGCCTATAAAAGGAGGGGTCCTCTCCTCTTTTTAGATGAATCCTCTCCACAAGCAGATCCCTCACGAGAGACTCCAAAACTCCTTTCCTCCATAACTTCTTCGTTTGAGCTCCAATTTATGATCCGTCAACGGCCACGAGATCGTGGCGATGAGGCGAAACTTCTGAGCATGGACCTGTTGAGGTAGGGTTATTACATTCGTCTCTCTAAATTTGTGCAACATTCGGGGTGGGTATCCTATTGT
Organism: Viscum album; assembly: GCA_963277665.1. Taxonomy (NCBI): domain Eukaryota; kingdom Viridiplantae; phylum Streptophyta; class Magnoliopsida; order Santalales; family Viscaceae; genus Viscum; species Viscum album. The sequence goes on along the minus strand of OY728127.1, from coordinate 1,203,893,604 downwards.
TTTCATGACATACGTTTGAACCAATAAATAAAGATAATAACTAGTTAAAGAACGAGGATGGGGAAGTTGTTATTTTTATCCTTTTTTATCCTATTGTTATGTTGGGAATTGAATGGGATACTTCATTCTGAAAATCAACGTCATTGGGGGCCTTTGATTGCACAATTAAATGTTTCCCTATCTTTCTAAACCATTTTTGGATGGAATCTTTGTGGAATGTGGAAATTGGTTAATCACATAAAGTAGGCTGATTAAAATCTGGAACCGTTGTGTGATCACCCCAGTTGAACAAAATGGAATAATAAACATGTTGGTGATGGGTTGGTTGTTATGGAATGTGGGAAGTAGAATTTCTGGGTTGTTGTGTGACATGATGTTTGGCAGCGAGGATGCAATGATGGGAGTTGAATATTAAAAAAGTGGTTAGTGGTGGACTATATAAAGTGGGGTATTGTGATGAAAATGAATAAAAGATGGACATGATAATCCTTTCGTTAAAGAGTTTGTTTGAGATTGCTTGTGTTTACCTAACTTTTGTTGTGGATGGTAGGGATATGTTTTATGAATGCTTTATCCAGTTTGGTTGTGGATAGTTTCTCGATAGTTAAGAAATGATAACTAAATCTATTGAAACATGAAAACATAAATGCGGTTTTGGTATTGCATTTTGTATGCATACTGCGTAGTGGCAGTGCCGAGGCACGTGCTCAGTCTCTCTGTTTAGAAGCCATAGGTTGGTATGTGTGTTTGGAATATATATATATATATATATATATATATATATCTTTCTGTTTTGTCGCACCCCACCCATGTTGAGCACTTAGTGTCGAACGCTCTCATTTCATGGGAGAGGGTGTTTTCCCCCTTAGTTACTAGCTCCTTCCTGCTCCTTCTTCCATAGGCTATGATGGCTTGAGGCGACCTTACACCCAAGACTCTTCGGGTAGGTTTCTTTTGGTGTGATTTTATCCCAAGACTCTTCGGGCAGGTTTGTTTTCCCAAGAATCTTCAGGATGAGGCCCAGGTGTGTTCGGGGGGGGGGGGCGTGGTTGTGGTTTGTGAGGCCCTGGTGTGTGTGGGCAGATATGTGGTTTGTGATGCCCAGGTGTGTGCGGCCGTGATGCGTGGTTTGTGAGGCCCAGGTGTGTGCGGGTGGGAAGACTATGGTAGAGTCAAGATGTTCGCCGTTAGGAAGAGCAGTTAACTAGTGGGGAATGGTGCGGGGTACCCAATACTCTTGTTTTATATATACTACTTTCTATTGACTTGTGTTACTTGGTGAGTTTGACTAGTGAGGCTGGGTGGATAGATTCCTTGCAAGGTTTTGGTTCTTCTATTTTCTCATGGGGCATTAGGATGTCTCCCCACTTGTGCACGAGAGCATTAGGTTTCCCTATTGAGTATACCTGTATGATCACCCTACGTTTACATTCAGGTTTCCAGGAGGACTACCAGGGCCATGCGGGACCCTACTAGTCGGGACAGTTGGAGTTTTTGCAGTTTGTTGTACTCTTGTTTTCTTTTGGTACTGTACTTTTGAGCTTTTTGATACTTGTACTTTGTTTCAAGAATTATTTAAACATGCATGTGGGAATGGTTTGGGATATTTTTCTATACTCTCGCTCTTTTCCTTTTTGGAGGATGACTCATCCTATTTCCCGATCTTAAATACATAATAAGGGTAAGGCCTCTCATTTTTGTGAAAACTCATACCCTTGGTGCTAGTCGCCACCCCGGGGCCTACTGGAGGCGGGACTCGGGGGTCATTATGTCCCTTTCACCATTGCCAACTCAGGAGGGGCATCTTTGATGAAAGGGGATCATGACAGAATGGTATCAGAGCTAATGGTTGAGAGATAGGATGGAGTCTAGAGTTAGGCACAGTGAGGATTTCATGGGATGGTAGGGAAACATTGTTTGTTAGTCTTGGTGTGTGACATAGGCCAGGGAAGACCGTCTAGGACACGAGATTTTAGGGCCCCCTGTGATCCAATGCAAGGACTCTGAGCCTACTGAACAACCAGGTGGGACTACATTGATTGCAGGGTAGAGACCCTAGGGAAGGTACATGCATCATCATGATTGTGTTTTACTCGATTTGGGTGTTCTGGGAATAAAATAATGTGATAAAATAAAACCTTGAGAAAATCTCCATGATACTCGGGCTTAGGCTTTCCATGTTTACCGTACAACTATGGCACCTGGTGACGTCCCCGGGTGGCTCAGATTGTCGAGGCCCAGTAGATTCAGGCGGTCGATCAGTTGAGGATTGACCGAGAGGAGGAAGATAGCCAGTGGCAGAAGACTCTCTGGTCTTTCCAGTGACAAACCCTCAAGAAATACGAGGGTAGTACATCAGATATGGAGACGGAGGAGTGGCTTGAGAATCTAGGGATCACTTTTACTTTGATCTGTGCTCCGAGGGAGTATTGGGTTCCCCTAGCAGTTAGTCAGCTGAGAGGTGCAACGCGCAAGTGGTGGACTCTCTACCTCAGGGAGAGGATAGAGATAGAGGTTCTGTGGGCTGACTTTGAGAAGGAGTTCCGAGAGGAATTCCTTTCTTCCATGACCAAGGAAGAGAATCATCATGAGTTACTCTCCCTTCCGCATGGGAGTATGTCAGTCCGAGAGTTAGGAATCCTGTTCAAGAATCTCCTATGCTTTGCTCCGTATCTCTTTCCAGATGAGTAGTCTCGGGTGAGATATTTGGAGGAGGTGCTTCGTCCTTCGCTACAGTATGCTGTCACCCCCCGTCACCCTTCTGACGTAGTTGGCCATATAGAAGAAAGCATAGGTTGTAGAGAGGATGCACTCAAAGGGAGGTTCATCCCAAGAAGGGATCCAGCTGGGTTCGTCGAAGGGGAAGGCAGTCAGCAAGAGGTCTCCTACAATGGGTCCTTCTAGATTCAAGCCTGTGGGGAGCAGACCCCAGCAGTTCCAGTTCAGATCTTCGGGTCCTTGTCCCTTTTTCACGAGCCTAGGACCGAAGTGTTTCTCTTGTGGAGGTTTTAGGCACATTCAGAGTCGGTGCCCGTCCCGAGATCAGTACGGTGGAGGTGGACAGGTTCAGCACCGGCCTCCGCAACACCAGTTGCTGGTGAGGCCCTTCCAGCCGCAGCAGGGCCCTGCTCCTCTGAGGGCAGACATTGCCGGAGGAGACCGACCTCAGGGTGCTCCCTAGGGACCTCTACCTGGACATGGTCAAGGAGGTGTTCGACATCATAGAGGTAGAGGAGCTGGGCATGGACAGCTGCACGCAGCAGAGTTGATAGCTCCGGAAGGACCAGAGGTGGTGCGAGGTACAATTGGTTTGTTCAGCACTCTTGTTTCTGCCTTGTTCAATTCAAGAGCTTCGCACTCCTTTGTTGCACCTGGTCTAGCCCATGCTTTGGGTCTAGACATAGAGATACTTTCTATACCCCTAGTACTGATTACACCAGTTGGAGGTCAGACTAGCATCTCTTGTGTTTTCCAAGGATATGAGCAGATGTTGGGATCGCATCGGTCCATTGGGGAACTTCATTTGCTATAGATGTAGCCATACGATGTCATCCTAGGTGTCGACTAGCTGTTTTCTATTAGTTCCGTCATCGAATGCTTCTGAAGAAGAGTCGTGTTCTCCAACATAGACGTGCATCGTGTAGCTTTTGTTGGCGAGAGGAGCTATCGGGTGGGAAGTCGGCATGCGAAACCTCTCCTTTCCTTTTTAGGTGGGTTATCAGTAGTTCCAGCTGATACGGAGATGATGGATGTTCCAGAGGTTGTTGGGGAGTTCCTCGATGTCTTTCCCAAGGAGGTTGTGACTCTACCCCCCGATTTGACGTTGAGTTTGGGATAGACATACAGCCTGGTCCCCATCTGATTTCGATGGCCCCTTATCGGAAGGAACCTTCTGAGTTGTGGGAGTTGCAGATTCAGATTGAGGATCTGATGGAGAAGAGTTTTGTTCGACCCAGCATGACACAATGGGGTGCTCTAGTTTTGTTCGTGAAGAAGGCATATGGTGGTCTCCAGCTATGCATAGACTACTAGAGTTTGAATCAGGTAATGGTTAGGAACTGTTACCCCCTTCCAAGGATAGATGATCTATTCGACCAGCTGTGGGGAGAAGGTTGGTTTTATAAGATTAATTTGCGGTCTGGATATCATCAGCTGAGTGTAAAGGACAGTGACATCTTGAAGATAGATTTTAGGTGTAAATATGGGCACTTCGAGTTTGTAGTGATGTTGTGTTCATGGGGCTTATGAACTTTATCTTCCGAGAGATTCTGAACCGGTTCATCATTGTGTTTATTGATGACATTCTGATCTACTCAAGGTCAGAGGAGGAGCATGTTGAGCATCATAGGTCAGTCTTGTAAGTCCTTCGAAACCACCAAAATTATGGGAAATTTTCGAAATGTAAATTATTGATGCAAGAAGTACACATTCTCGGGCATGTGGTGTCTTAGCATGGAATGTCAGTGGACCCGTAGAAGGTGGAAGAGTTTGTTTCTTGGGAAGAACCCAAGAGTGTGGCAGATGTTCATTGTTTCCTGGGGTTGGCAGGCTATTATTTGAGGTTCGTTTCAGGCTTCTCTCGAGTTGTTTCTCTATTGAAGGCCTTGACTAGGAAGAATCAGGTCTTCCTATGGACCGAAAAGTGCCAGGAATCTTTCGACTACCTGAATGAGAAGTTGGTCAGTGCTACCGTACTCAGGTTTCCAGAGGAAGGGTTGTTGTACGAGGTGTTTTGTGATGCTTCTGGACTTGGCTTAGGGTGCGTACTGAAGTAGAAAAAGGGTGTGACCTATTATGGGTCTAGGCATATGTTCCCCCACGAGCGTAACTATGCCACCCATGACCTTGAGCTTGCAGCAGTAGTGTTTGCGCTGAATTTGGGGCGACCTTACCTCTTTTGGGAGCGCTTTGTGGTTTTCTCATATCACAAGAGTTTACATTATATCTTCTCCCAGTGTGACCTGAACTTACAGAATCGAAGATGGGTCGAGTTTCTCCAGGACTATGACTTTGAAATCTCTTACACTGAAGGCAAAGGAAAATTTGACTCTGATGCCCTGAGCATGAAGTCACAACAGGAAGTGGTTGGAGAATCCACTGATTCTTGGAAAGCGATGGGAGAGTTGGCTGCCTTGCACTTGGATGCAAGAGTAGAGGGTGTTAGAGGCTGTTTGTTTTAGATAATGATGCAGTCCTCCTTGTTGTTGTAGGTGGAGGAGTCTCATTGGGGAGACACTGAGGATGAAGTAATGCGGGATCGTATAGATCGGGGGAATGCTCCAGAAAGGTGGTCAGAGGATAGCCAACATCAGATGCTCTTTCATGGAAGGTTGTTTGTTCCGAAGGCGATGCGTGAGGGAGTTCTCCGGGAATTCCATAGCTCAGCCTTGGATGTACATCCAGGAGTTTGAAAAATGTACCAAGGATTGAGGGAACAGATTTGGTGGCACCGGGTGAAACGGGAAGTGGCGGAGTCTGTGGATAAATGCCTAGTGTGTCAGTAGGTGAAGGCTGAACACCATGTTCCCAGTGGTTTGTTGCATCCTTTAGATGTTATCGAGTAGAAGTGGGATGACATCTCAATGGAATTCGTCACAAGACTACCCAGAGCTCTGGGTGGTTATGATGCTATCTGGGTAGTGGTGGATCGACTGAAAGAATCACCTCACTTCTTAGCAATTAAGTAGTCGGGCCCGGTGAGTACCTTAGCACAAAGGTACGTGGACGAGGTGGTGCGTTTTCATGGAGTTCCGAAGACTATCGTCTCAGATCGGGATGCTCGGTTTACCTCACGAGTATGGAAGGGGTAACAATATGCTTTTGGAACCCATCTACGCCTTAGCACTGCTTTCCACCCTCAGACTGATGGGTAGACAGAGCGGACTATCCAGACATTGGAGGACATGCTGCGAGCTTGTGTTCTGGATTTTGGAGGATCATGGTTACGACACCTTCCATTAGTAGAGTTTTCCTACAAAAATAGCTTCCACTCTACTATTGGCATGGCGCTGTTTGAGGCATTGTATGGAAGACTATGTCGTTCAACCATTTTCTGCACAGAGATTGGTGAGACAGGTAATCTTAGGCCAGAGGTAGTACAAAGCACCACATAGAAAGTCGAGCTTGTGCATGAGAGGATGAAAGCTGCTTAGGACCAAAGAAAGTCTTATGATCATCGTCGGAGGAGGCCCTTGGAGTTAGAGGTGGGAGATCATGTGTTCTTGAAGGTTTATCCTCGATAGGGGCAGCGAAGGTTTGGGAAGGGGAGTAAGCTCTCCCCTAGGTTCATTGGACCTTTTGAGGTGCTGAGGCGAGTCGGCGAGGTGGCATATCAGCTGGCCCTACCACCACAATTGGAGAAGGTCCATGACGTCTTCTACGTCTCCCAGCTTCTTCGGTATTTACACGATGACTCTGATGTTATCTATTGGGGAGAGTTAGATATGGGAGACGACGCGACCTTCAAGGAGCGACCAGTCAGAATCGAGGATCCCAAGAAGAAGGTGCTCTGTGGACAAACCATCGCCTTGGTTCGTGTGTTGTGGAGGTATGGCAGCCTCGAGGAGATCACTTGGGAGTGGGAGACCCATATGCACACTCATTACTTATAGTTGTTTTGACTTGTGTTTTTTCCTTTGTACTTCTGAGCCTGTTTTGATGATATGCCATGTACCTTTGATATATGGAATTCTTGGCTTGTCGGCTGTGAGACTTTTTGTTTTATTGTTCTCTGGAATTGTGTAACATGTCCGGATGTGTGGGGAAGGTAAAAACCTGATCCTTAACTGAGACACATTAATGTGGATGCGATTAAACCCGTGCATGCGATTCAGTGTCGCCAAAAGCGGATAATATCTAGACATAAGTGAAGGAATTCCTAATTCACATGAATAGGGTACTTGGTTGGTTTCTTGTTATAACGAGAGCCCTAATAGGTATCTTGTGGGGTTCTTCTGGGTTGGTTTTTAATTCTCGGGGACGAGAATGTTTTAAGTGGTATCTGGTGTAATGGCCCGGACCTCTCCGACCCATTCTTTTGTCAAAAAGATAGTCATGAAGAGTTCTGGAGGGTAGAGTGGACTTTTCCCACTCTTTGCAGAATTTTGTGACTACAAGCTGTGTAGTGTGAGTACACTCCATGTACCATCTTGCTGAGTATACCCCTTGTTGAAGTCGTGTCCTTTCTATGTAATATAAATGAGTACATTCCATGTATCCCATCTTACACGCCGTGTAGTTCCTCCCCGCGTACGCGTTACCCTCAAAACCGTGGGTTGACCAGTCAACGACTATGTGCCATGTTGATGCCGTGTCCTTGTTGTGTGAAATAAATAAGTACACTCCGTGTATCCCATCTTACATGATGTGTAGTTTCTCCCCGCGTACGCGTTACCCTCAAAACCGTGGGTTGACCAGTCAACGGCCGCGTACCATGTGAATGCCGTGTTGGAAGCCGGGTGGCGACCGTGTGGAATGGCCTAGTACACACCGTGTAATAAGAATTACATGTCGTGTACTTTATTTTTCACGCCTATAAAAGGAGGGGTCCTCTCCTATTTTAAGACGAATCCTCTCCACAAGAAGAGCCCTCCCTAGAGACTCAAAAACTCATTTCCTCCATAACTTCTTCGTCCGAGAACCGATTTACGATCTGTCAGTGACCAAAAGATCATGGTGACGAGGCGAAACTTCTGAGATTGGACCTATTGAGGTAGGGTTCTTACCTTCGTCTCTCTAAATTTGTGCAACATGCAGGGTGGGTATCCTCTTGTTTTCATGAGATACGTTTGAACCAATAAATAAAGATAATAACATTTTAAAGAATGGGGATGGGGAAGTTGTTATGTTTATCCTTGTTTATCCTATTGTTATGTTATGAATTGAATAGGATACTGCCTTCTGAAAAACACGGTCGTTGGGGGCCTTTACTTTTGCAATTAAACGTTTCCCTATCATTCTAAACCGTTTGTGGATTGAAACTTTGTGGAATGTGGAAATTGGTTAATTACGTAAAGTTGGCTGATTAAAATCTGGAACCCTTGTGTGATCACCCTGGTTGAACAAAATTGAATAATAAACATGTTGGTGATGGGTTGGTTGTTATGGAATGTGGGAAGTGTAATTTCTAGGTTGTTGTGTGATATGATGTTTGGCAGCGGGGATGCAATTATGGGTGGTGAATATTATTCAAGTGGTTAGTGGTGGATTATATACGGTGGGGTATTGTGATGGAAATGAATTAAATATGGATATGATAATCTTTTCGTTAAGGAGTTGGTTTTCCATTATTTGTGTTTACCTAACTTTTGTTGTGGATGGCAGGGATAGGTTTTATGAATTCTTGATCTAGTTTGGTTTTGGATAGTTTCCTGGTAGTTAATAACTAATAACTAAATCTGTTGAAGCATGAAAACATAAATGGGGTTTTGGGATTTCTTGTTGTATGCATACTTCGTAGTGGAAGTGCCGAGGCGTGTGCTCAGTCTCTCTGTTTAGAGGTTAGACTGTGTTTATATATATATATATATATATATAATTGTATTTTTGTGTTTTGCCGCACCCCACCCATTTTGATCACTTAGTACCAAACACTCCCATTTCATGGGAGAGGGTGTTTTCCCCATTAGTTAATAGATCCTTCCTGCTTTTTCTTCCAAAGGCTGTATTGTCTTGAGGCGACCTTACACCCAAGACTCCTTGGGTAGGTTTTGTTTGGTGTGATTTTAGCCCAAGACTCTTCGGATAAGTTTCTTTTCCCATGAATCTTTGGGATGAGGCCCAGGTGTGTTCGGGTGGGGACGTGGTTGTGGTTTGAGAGTCCTAGGTGTGTGCCAATGGATATGTGGTTTGTGAGGCCTAGGTGTGTGCAGGCGGGATGTGTGGTTTGTCAGGCCCAGGTGTGTGCTGGCTGGAAGAGTGTGGTAGTGTCAGGACGTTCGCCGTTAAGAAGAGTAGTTAACTAGTGGGGAATGGTGCGGGGTACCCAATACTCTTGTTTTATATATACTAATTTCTATTGACTTGGGTTACTTGGTGAGTGTGACTGGTGAGGCTGGGTGGATAGATTCCTTGCTAGGTTTTGGTTCTTCTGTTTTCTCACGGGGCAATAGGATGTCTCCACACTTGTGCATGAGTGCTTTAAGTTTACCTACTGAGTATACCTGTATGCTCACCCTACGTTTACCTTCAAGTTTCTAGGAGGACTACCAGGGCCGTGCGGGACCATAATAGTCGGGACAGTTGGAGTTGTTGCAGTTTTCTATACTCTTGTTTTCTTTTGGTACTGTAATTTTGATCTTTCTGATACTTGTACTTTGTTTCAAGAATTATTTTAACATCGATGTGGGAATGGATTGGGTTATTTTTCTATACTACCTCTCTTTTACTTTTTGGTGGTTGAATCATCCTATTTCCCAGTCATAAATACATAAAAAGGGTAATCCCTCCCATTTTTGTGAAAACTCATACCCTTGGTTCTAGTCGCCACCCTGGGGCCTACTGGAGGCAGGTCTCAGGGGTCATTTTCTCCCTTTCACCATTGCCAGCTCAGGAGGGGCATCTTTGATGAAAGGGGGTCGTGACATCCAAAGCTAAGAAACTTGTTATGTTAGAATCCAGTGATTACAATCATTCAGAGATTGAGTTAGCCAATTTTTCTCGAAGGATGAACAAGATTGTGGGAAATAAAGGCTTCCAATACCGATTCAAAAAGAAATATAGGAAGGATAAGAAAGATTCAGAAGTAACTTGTTATTAATGCAAGAAAGTGGGTCACATAAGACCTGATTGTCCTTTAATAAATAGAAAAGATAGAAAGGAGAAACATTCGGAAAGGAATAAGAAAAAGTATTAAAAGACAATGACAATGAAATTCATGAAGGAAATTGATACTTGGAGTTCAAGTGGTGGAGATTCAACAGATGATTCTTCAGAATATGAATCATCAGGAAATATAATATTCGACTTATTGCCAAACTACAAATTTAATATCATTGTTTAATGGATAAGGTACAAAATGACGAAGCTATTACATATGTATCCTCAAATGAAAATTATGCTAATAATAAATATTATGAATCTTCAAATGATTATTACTTGTCATCAGAAGAAAATAAATTATCTTCTTATGAATAAGTGTCTAGGTTTGATAAACTACTTGAGAATGAAAATTCTAAACTCTAGAAAAAACTTGATAAGGAAAATTCTAGAATTTATATTTTAACCAAGGAAGTATCAGATCTTACTAATGATCTTGATATGAAAACATCTGATTTTGAATGTATTTTAAAAACCCTTGAGAAAGTCAAATATGAAAAGGATAAACAATCTTAGGATATTGAAAATGAAATTACTAAGAAATATATTTTAGAGACTAACTCTAGTTCCAAAAATAATGTTTTCAAGGACAAAAATTTAGTTTCAAAACTAATGTCAGAAATTTTTTCCCTGAAGAAATGTTTTTCCAACATTACCTATGGCAAGGAAAACGCTGATAAAATGTATTCTAAAATTCGACCATTGAGGAATTAATCTGGTTTTGGTTATACTCATTCTAAACTGGGTTTTAGTAATGACTATTTTGTTCCTCAAAGTACCCCTTTTTGTACTATGTTTCAATATGGTGGACACTGGAAAAGAGATTGTTATCTTAATAGAACTCAGTATTTAGGATTTCATAAATCTCATTTTGCAAAACAAATGTGGATTCCTAGAATTATTTTATCTAACCCTTCTGGATCCATACAACTTTGGGTTCCAAAAAACTAATTGTGTTTTTTTTAGAAAAAAAACAAGTGTACCAACAAGAATATTTGGTACATGGATTGTGGTTGTTCTTGACACATGACGAGAAAAAAAAATTTCTTTGAAAAGATTATCGAAACAAAAGGTGGAAAAGTTACCTTTGGAGTTAATGCTCAAGGAAAGATTTTTGGAATATGTAATATTGTTTTTCTTGGAAAATATATTATTTCAAATTTTTTGTTTGTCATAGGCCTTATGAACAATCTCATCAGAATAAGTCAATTATATGATGAATATTTCCTTGTGAATTTTAGAAATGATAAATTCTTAGTTCACAATTTCAAGGATGAATTAATTATATCTGCCCATAGGTAAGAGAATGTATACACTATTAAATTATAAGACCATAGGATCCAAAATTTACCTAGCTTAAGGGAAATAAAAGATCAATCATGGCTATGAAATAGAATACTTGGACACTCTGACCTATAAAAAATTTGTAAACATTCAATGAAAAGACCTGTAAAGGATCTACTAGATCTTAGATATGATTCTTCAAAGGTTTGTGATCCCTGTCAATTTGGAAAGAAATATAAAACTAGATTTAAACCAGTCAATGAAGTTTCAACTTCAAAATCATTACAACAAGTGCACATGGATCTTTCTGGTCTTTCACCAACTAGAAGCATTGGTGGAAAATACTATGTTTTTGTTTTAGTTGATGAATTTACTATATATACATGGGTCTATTTTCGAACAAAGAAATATGAAGCCTTTTTTTATTTCAAATATTTCAGAGCCCAAGTGAAAAATGAGAAAAACCTACCATTGATAACTATCCATAGTGATCATGGTGGTGAATTTCAAAATTCAGATTTTGAAACTTTTGTAGTATGAAATGTATTACTCGTAATTTTTTAACTCTATGAACTCCTTAGAAAAATGGTGTTGTTGAGAGAAGAAATCGTATTCTTCATGAAATGAAAAGAACCATGTGAAGTGAATACTCAATTGATAAGAATTTTTGGGCTGAAGCTGTTAGTTCTACTTGTTATAATATAAATCATGTTTTAACTAGACTTTTTCTTAATAAAACACCTTATGAGTTGTGGACTGGCCGAAAACCTAAAGTTTCATACTTCAATGTTTTTGGATTCAATGTATTCATTCTGAATTCTAAAGATAATCTAAAAAAATTCCAACCAATATCTGATGACGGAATATTTTTAGGATATTATACAACTTCTAAGGCTTATCTAGATCTAAATAAAAATAATTGTACTATTGTATAAATAGTGCATGTTAAATTTGATGAAACTAATCCTTTTGTTTTTAAACAAATCCAACCTACATCTTCGGATGTGTTTTCAAAAACTGATTGTCATCCTTTATTAGAATATTTTTCTGATGAGGTTAATGATCAAGAAATTATTTCTGAAACTTTTACCCCAGAAAATTATCTACCATATGTTGATGAATAGGTTTTACAAAACCCCAAAAAAATTTCTTCTTAGGAATCATCCTAGTGACAATATCATTTTTGATGTAAATCACCCTGTATGATCCAGAAATTCCTTGAGAAATGAAATAGAACACCATTCCATTCATTCCCAATTCAAACCTAAAATCCCATGTGAGGCCTTAGGTGATAATGATTGGATTAAATCAATACAAGATGAACTAAATGAATTTGAAATGAATCATGTCTGGGCTTTAGATGAAAGACCTGAAGAAACAACATTAATTGGTGTAAAATAGGTTTTCAAAAATAAATGTGATGAAAATGGAATCATTGTAAGAAATAAAGCAATACATGTTGCTAAGGGATATAATCAACAAGAGGGAATAGACTACGAAGAAACATATGCTCCGGTAGCAAGACATGAATCTATTCGTATTCTATTATCCTTTTCAGCACACTTTAATTTCAAATTATTTCAAATGGATGTAAAATTTGCCTTTTTAAATGGTTTTGTTCATGAAGATGTTTTTGTTGAACAACCCCCTGGTTTTCTTGACTCAAAATATCCTAATCATGTTTCTAAACATACAAAATCTTTATGTGGCATTAAACAAGCCCCTAGAGCATAGTATGATAGACACACATGATTTCATTTACAAAACAATTATGAAAAAGGTACAGTGGATCCAACACTTTTTATAAAAATGGAAAACAAAAATGTTTTGATTGTTCAAATTTATATTGATGACATCATATTTAGATCAACTCAGCATTCTTTAACTGATTCTTTTGAGAATTTAATGAAATTTGAGTTTGAAATCAGTATGATGGGTGAGTTAACATTCTTTTTAGGTTTTCAAATTTCACAAAAACCAAACGGAACTTATATATCTCAAATAATTATGTTAAAGGATTACTCGAAATGTATGGATATGACAATACCAAAAGTATTATCACTCCAATTGGTACCTCAAATACACTTGAACTTGATTAAACTGGAAAACCAGTAGATCAAACAACTTTTAAAGGTATGATAGGAAGTCTCTTATACATGAGGGCTAGTCGACCAGACATAATGTTTTCCGTTTTCTTATGTGCAAGATACCAATCAAATCCAAAAGAGTCTCATTTAAAATCAGTGAAAATAATCTTTCAGTATTTAAAAGGAACTCTTGATTTATGACTTTTTTATTCATCAGGAAATGATTTTGTTTTAAATTTTTTTTAAGATGCTGACATTGGTGGTTCTAGATTGGATAGAAAGAGTAAATCTGGAACATGTCATTCCTTAGGAGATTCCTTGGTTTCCTGGTCATGCAAGAAACTACACTCAGTAGCACTATCCACTACCGAAGCAGAATATGTAGCAGTTGGAAGTTTTTGTGCTCAAGTGGTGTGGATGCAACACACACTCACTGACTATGGATTGAGTTTTTCCAAAACTCAAATTCTATGTGATAATACTAGTTCCATAGCTCTTAGTAAAAACCCATCACATCACTCTTATGAAAACACATAGATATAAGACATCACTTTCTTAGGGATCACACACTAAAAGGAGATATTATTTTACAATTCATTGGAACACAGGAAAAACTTGTTGAAATTTTTACAAAACCATTACCTTCCGATAGATTTGAGTTTATAAAATAGAAGTTTGGAATGATTATATTAAAATAATCATTCATATCTACTTCATGTTTTACACTTCTCCTTACATTAAACACCTCTTAAAATGGGGAGAACATTTTTTTGTATTTCTTAACTATTCCTTATAGAGTTCTTTATCTGTTTATTCTTTTGATTTACTATTTTATTTTTCTATTTATCGTATGGACTATTTGGTTATTGTTTTAACCATTTTTTTGTCATCCTATTTGCTTGATTATTGTATTTTTTGTTTTCCATCAGTATGTCAACCTATGGTAAAAACATTGTTTTCCATCGTCACGTCATCCTATGGTAACAACATTGTTTTCCATCAGCACGTCAACCTATGGTAACAACTCTATTTTCTATCATCATGTCATCCTATGGTAACAACTTTGTTTTCCATCAACATGTCAACCTATGGTAACAACTTTGTTTTCTATCGGCATGTCATCTTATGGAAACAACTTTGTTTTCCATCAGCACGTCAACCTATGGTAACAACTTTGTTTTCCATTAGCATGTCATCCTATGATAACAACATTGTTTTCTATTAGAAAGTCAACCTATGGTAACGAATTTGTTTTCCATTGGCACGTCAACCTATGGTAACACCATTTTTTTCATTAGCATGTCAACCTATGGTGAAAAATTTGTTTTGCATCAACATGTCAACCCATGGTAACAACTTTTCTTTTGCATCGGCACGTCATCCTATGGTAACAAATTTGTTTTCCCTTAGCACATCAACCTATGTTAATAACTATGTTTTCCATCGGCACATCAAACTATGGTAATGAATTTGTTTTCCATCGGCCTGAAAAACTATTGTAATGAATTTATTTTCCATCGTCTTGAAAACCTATAGTAATGACATTGTTTTCCATCAGCCTGACAACCTATGGTAACAACTTTGTTTTCCATCGGCACGTCAGCCTATGGTAATGCCTTTTTTTTCCATCGTCCTGACAACCTATGGTAATGACTATGTTTTCTATCAGTCTCACAACCAATCATATTCTTTTTCCCTAACGCTTGTATTTCTTTTTTTCTATTCTATTATACAATGTTAATACTATTAAACCAACAATTTCTTTATAATCTCTGATAGGTACATTCTTTCTCTCTTTGTATTGTTTTTTTTATTTTTATTGATTCTCATTTTTTAAAAAAAAATTCCTTTAAATTCACACCATTGATTATTTTTCTTCTAATCTCAACAATATAAGATCAATGGTCATTCTTTTTCGCCTATAAATAGAGCCCCCATCCCCAAACACACACCGGTTTTTCAGATCTCTTGGCGAAGCTCTGCCACTTTTTTTAAGACTCCGTACGATCTTCTCTTTGCCTCATCTTTATGTCTCAGTCCTCTGCCAACATTCCTGACGAAATGTCTTCAAAAACTTTTTCAAAGAAATTCTTCATCAGAGAAAGGTTATTTTCTTGGGACTTCATTAACACGTATGATTCAACAATCAGAAGGATTATTTTGTTTCAAGGCTGGGAACATCTCTGTGTTGAAAAACCCGTATCTCAAGATCCAATTCATACTGAAAAAGTTATTCAATTCTACAAAATGGTGTCTTTTGAAAAAAAAAGATCAACTTTGCCGTGTATGATAGAAAAATCTCAATGTCTTTGAAACAAGCATCTCACTTTCTAAATCTCTCAACAGAAGGTGACTCTTTTTGTCCATCTCATAAACTTCAAGAAAAAGTTAGTACATTTAATAGAGAAAGTGCTGAAAAATCATTATTTCTTATAAATTAAGATAAGAGAATGTATCTCACTTGTCTTCAGATAATAGATTCGTTTCATTTTGGATGCAATGTTTTCTTATCCCAAGGAAAGGGGATAGAGAAACTCTTAAAGTCTCTAATATCTTTATCCTCTACTATCTTGGAAACCTGATAAAGGTAAATCTCATGGGGTACATTTTTGAAACAATCAAGAATGTCAAGTCAAGGGAGATCGAGTCTCATTTTATTATGTATCCCTCTATTATTACAATGTTCATTCTTGAGAGCCTGAAGTTTTGTAATATTCCTCTGAAATCATAGTTTAAAGAACTAAATCCATCTTAGAAAAGTAAGAATACATTGGAAAAATTGTATCTTTATTTCGATGGAGACTCAAATATTTTATTTAAAGATGTGGAAGATGAATTAGCACTAAACCAATCGGCACCAAATCCATCAGCACCTATGCCAATCAAATATAATCAAACTATTGTTGCTACTCAAAAGTCAGATCCTCAAACCAGTACTAAGCCAAAGAAGAAAACGAAATATACTAAGGAGGATGCAGCCAAGTAAACGAAAGATAGAGAACAAAGAAAAGAAGGTGATCTGATGTTCGATCTTGATCCAGCTGAAGCTTTAGCTGAGATGATAAGGGTAGAGGATAATCTTCAGGCTTAGAAGAAAAAGAAAACTCTTTTGAAAAGGAATGATCAAGATTTTGATGTTACTAAAGTCATGAAAATGGTTGAGGTTACTAGTGCTCAATTAATGAAAGAAGTGCATCAAGAACTAATCATACAGAGTCTTCTAGAAAAAGAAAAATAGAAACAAATTTTGAAAGAAATATAGGAAGATGAAGAAGAGGAAGAAGACTTTCTTTTGGAATTTCATTAGAGTTCGAAAAAGTGTAGAGAAGAATCTTTTCAAAAGATAAGTGAAGGAAATAAACAGGTTTCTCATGCCGATCAAGCACCAGCTGAATCTCCTAAAACTCTTTCAGATAAATTTCATTCTCATGTGAAGCAAGGTGCTCAATCTTCTCAGACCGAAAAGGTAATTTTCATTATTTAAAAAGTGGATGAAGAATGAATGGAAAGAGAAAGAGTAAATGGAAAACGTCTAGTTGAAGACTCAAGCCGATCAAATGAAATGGATTCATATAATGAGGATACTAATTCAGAACACACAATTTTTCTAAAGAAAAGTGATTGCATTGTTCATGTATTGAGGAGAATTGAGAATACTATTCCTTATTTTCCATGAATTTAAAGGAAAATTGATTTCATCACTGAAAACCCATGAAAGAAGTTTTGTTCTGTAAGAGAACATAGAAAGAGAGTATTGTCAATTGAAGCATACTTAATGTACTATCTGAAAGTTCAACTACTCATAAGAAGGCTTGAAATAGAATGACTGTGTGGTCATACACAATAGAATCCTTAGTGAATGATCATGAAATAAAATTTGAATACTTAAGGAGGCTTTAAAAATATCATGCTATTGCTTTCAATAAGCCTGACAAAGAAACTATGGAAAGGATGAATAAAATGTCAAAAACTCATGGAGCCAGTGTCCCTTCAATAAAAGAGCTACAAGAGAGAATGAATGCTTTCCGGTCAGAGTTTTCAAAGGTTTCATCTTTAAAAGATGAAATAGCACTGTTGAAAAAGAAAAAATCTATGTTATCTAAAGACAATAAGAATCTGCAAGACAGAATTGTTACTCTTGAAGAATTAATAAGAGTTCATTAAGAGAATATCAAGAATCATGATCAGTTTTTTGCCTATCAACAAGACCTTCTCAAATCCCAGGGTGATTCTATCTCTGTAGACAAGAAAGAAATCAAAAAGATGAAAGCTATTCTTCATGAACTGATCAAGAAATAATAATAAAGAGAAAACAAATAAATGGTTTGTTGTATCTTTTTTATTCACATTTAGAATTCTATGGACTTTTTTTATTTCATTGACTTTTATGTTCCCTTTCCCATTGCTTTGTTTTCTCTATAACTTTTTGAGGAAACTCAAGACTACCCCATTCATTTTGTAATTCACAAAGGGGGAGAGTGTTTTACAAAGGGGGATAATGTTTTACAAAGGGGGAGATTTTTTTACAAAGGGGGATAATGTTTTATAAGGGGAAGAATGTTTTAATCAAATACTTCTAAATAAAGGAAAATTTATAAATAAAATCATTTAGAAAGTACACACCTATGGGTTAGTTAGTTGTATTCGATTTCATATTCATAATAGTTTTCAATAACTTAGGTGGAGAGAAGTATTTCTTTTAGTTTTTACTTTATGTTTTGTGCTTCCCTAAAAGGGGGATATTGTTGAGTGAAAAGTCCTCTTTTGACTTTTATGTATTGTTTTGGAAATCACTAATCTATTCTGACTATGTTTATCATACTGACTATATTTAGTATAATGATTATGTTCATTGTACTGACTATGTTTATCATACTGACTGTGTTTATCATACTGACTAGGTTTATCTTACTGACTATGTTTATTGTACAGACTATGTTTATCGTACTGACTATGTTTATTGTACTAACTAAGTCTATCGTACTAACTATATTTTTTGTACTGACTAAATCATACTAACTATGTCAATCATACTGACGCTGTCAATCATACTAACTTTTGTGCATCATACTCACTTTGCATCATATCAATACATTTCACTAAGTAATACTAATATTACTCATATTTTACTTTTATCACATGGTTGTTTTTATCCTTTATCAAAACACATGTTTTGTATCAATCATACTCATGATTATCATTTTCATATATATTTTGTTTAACCAAAACGATGATGTGATGTTAGTTATAAACTAATCAAAATGATGTTGTGTTTTCTGTTTCAATATGACCATTATAATACCAGGTTTCCAAGTCCTTTCGAGTTTTCTGGTGAAATATAACCTTTGGAGGAAATATAACCGTTGGAACCTAAGGCCTATAAATTGGAGGTCATTTGAAGCTGATAACAACAACTGAGAGATTTTTATCATTCTATGAATCTATCAAGTTATAGAGAGAGACGCTTTGACTTCTATATTTCTTCATGCGAAATACTTGAAATTACAAAACGTGAATGGATCGTTATAAGTTTTTGTATTTAAATAAGTGCTTTGTTTTTCTTTGTGAGACTGATCAGGTGATAATGATTGAGGGTTTCTGAGGATAGGTAGATGTACCGATCATCGTATCAAGGGATTTCAAGTGTTTTGAAAGTCATAGGTGCCGATTAACTACAAAATCAAGGGCTTGCAGGGATAGCAAGACAGACGTACTGATCATCATATCGAGAGCTTGCGGGGATAGCAAGACAGACGTACAGATCATCGAATTGAGTTCTTACCAAGGTGGGGGTAAGAAAAGACCTCTTATCTAAGGTGAAAGGATACCCTTCTCTTTTGGATAAATGAATTGTAATAATTTTACATATCCACTGCTGTTTATTTTAGAAAGGGAATTGTATTGTTTCCTTTCTTCATTTCATATTCATTTTTAATTGTTTCAATTACAATTATACTATATCGATAGATTCTATACACTTTATGGTAGAATCTTTCACTTGTGTATTACTCTAATTATTGTATTCATTTTGAATATAATTTATTTTCATTTCTTATAGTATTACATCAAATCATTCCTTTATATCCATGAAAATTGTGGTTAATTGTATCTGTTGTGAATTGTATTAGTTTAAGATCATTTAATCTAATTTTTTATGCGTCTAAACACAAAGATTTTAAAACTAAAATTCACCCCCTCTTTTATTGTTCTATCTAATATTCATATAAATATATATTTATCCAACAAAATATTTGGATTCTTCTAGTTGTAAGTGGAAGAAAAAATTAAACGTGGCCTCATCCAAAAAGGTTCCTCTAATCATAATCATAAATGAAAATGTGGTCATGTTCTGTCTTATAGTAACTGTATTCCTAAAACATTAAATCTACTTGGAAAATACCTAAACCATTTATGATTAAAATCTTAAAAAGAATCAATGATATAATCCTCAACCCCTTCTACCTTCAGATAGTTAAGGGATAATATTGAATATGATATATTTTCATTGGATCCTTTATATAAAGAGACGACCCCATTGAAAGATACACTATAATTGAGGATGGTTGACCCTCATAATTCAGGATCTACTACGTGCTGGTAGGTCTCTTCTGTCTCTCAAGGTGTTGCACATGTCTAGCACATATGCACAGATTATCCTTCCAATAACATACATGATCTCAGGGTGAAGACCCTCATCCTAGATTGGTTAGGAGCTGATTTTACCCTTTTTCAATAGGATTATACTCCCTTCCAGTGCCCAGAGAATTACAAGACTACCACTAATGGCATTCTGAATGAAGATAAGTTCGTAAAAGATATTGTTCTATTGGATCTCAATCCAAAGGGGGATGGGTGCTCGTAATTGATTGTTATTGCGACATCAGTCTTGAAGACACCAGATAATGAAAATGTTCAGATCTTGGAAGATAATATTCTTGTATAGGTAAGTACTTGTAATTATTTTTATCTACATCTATCAAGTAGTAGAGAAGAAGGGATTCAAATCGATTTTTGTGTGCAAGAAGAAAGTGAGAAGACAAATATAGAAGATTCCAAATTTCCTGATGATGGAGGCGAATGATGGATGTATACCAAAATAGGTAGAAGAGGTTGGCATCCTCGTCGATGGAGTGGATCCTACCTAGACCACAATATGGGTACTCTATCTAAAATGGCCTAACTATGTTCTCTTTTCCTTTTATTTATGTTTTTCATTCCTTTGTTTTTTTCTACATTTTTTTGATTTAATAAAGAGTCCCTTGTGGTTCAATTTTTTATTAAAAATTACATCTCTCATATACATGGTTTATAAAATAATGTGAATACCAATTTTTAAAATAATTAATAGCCACATGTGATACATTTTTCAATATATATATTTATTATGATTAAGTAATCTCTTATTCTTTACCCCTAGCCATAAGTGGAATAGCCCTACATGATGTTGCTAAATTAAATATGGAAATTCGGAAATATTCATTCAATTATAATAAAATTTAGAGATAAAAAATAGACAAATTAAAATTTTAAAAATCAGCCAAAAAATCACATCAATCTATAGAAAATAAAATAATGAGAAATGGTTTATGGTGATAGGAAATTGTATCCGAAATAGCAGTCGTAACTCAAAAGGAAATATAAAAAACAATCCAAAAACATACGAAAATAATGTTAAAATATTGGAATTTATTAAAATGGCAACATAATATATTATAATTTATAATATAAGAGAAAATAAAAGAAATTGGAATGAAAATGGGAAGAAATTTATCCCACCAAGAACTCTATATTCAGAGGAGGCCCTCAATTATACAGAGACTCAGTATGGAAAATTCTTATAACATCATCACTTAATGTACTACCATTAAGTGGATTTTTATTAAATTGTTCAAGGTGTGTAAGTGACGTTCACATCATGTAATTTAAATATGAAATATTATACAAAAATAATGTATTATGAAATATCCATGGACTTTATCTTTAGTAGGATAATATGTTGAACATTTAACATCATGAAAATTTTCCACATTATGTATTTGACTTATGTCACTAACATTTAGTACAAGTATGATTTTAAAAATCTCATGACGTGTATCATATGTAAACATCATGTAATAAATTCAAATAATTTAAGGGTTCAAGTGATAGATATTGGATTTGCAGATATGTTGTGAATGGGGAATATATGTTGTGAACTCCTTCCTAACATGTAATTCCTTTTTGTTAAATTCTTTATAAAAGTTCCCTTTGGGTCTTGAACTCCTAGTTTCTATAAATCATACAAAATCCGTGTATATTATAGAGTAAGGAGTGATTCAACCAGAACTAAATGTATCGAAAATGTGTGTATATATATATTCATCTTATTAGAGATTCACTTCGTTTTTTTGAATAAAAATTCAAGGCCAATATAAATTGGATCTAATTAATCATTAGTTTATAGAGAATGAATAAAATAAAAATTATATACAATACGATCATTGATAAGAAATATTACAAGTCCAAAAATATTGGATAATGACATAATCTCTTAATATTATCTTTTAGGTATAATTGTCATCCATATGGGGGATGGTAAGAAGACATGTAAACCCAATAAATAACTAGAGGATAAGAAAAAAGATTGGTATTTTAAAGATTAAAAAAAAAATTATCCAAAAAAAACGCAATCATAAATGATATCTAATTAAAAGTGTGTTTGAAAATTATACCCTTATTTTTAGTCTAGAGTTCATCAAAAGGGATTGAACCACTTTGATGAATTCAGACTTTCTTATAATATGTTCCATTGGAGTGATGAAATGTTGCATTATTATTGGAATAAAAGGATACTGAATTTCTAAAAAGACTTTGAGATATGAAAAATGTGAAGTTATTCAAGAGAAAAATAGATTAAATGAGTTTTTTGGGATGAGATGAAGATGTGTCCTTCCTTTGGGGAATATTGAGTTGCCTTTATGAAAATACTAATTGAATAATGTATACAACATCAATTTGAAAAAATAATGTGTAATAATGGAAAATTCATAGATAATATTTATTGGGGATCGATAATTCCCTCATACACCGATTTGATGTCAATTTTTTTGGATTATTTATTTCATAACCCATAATTAAAAAAAATTCCTCATTTTACCATTACCATGAAAAATAAACTTTTAGGATATTAAATTATTTTTATTACTAAAAATTAAATTCAAATATTAACTAATCATTATGTGAAAATAAGATATTAGTAGTATATTTAATATAGTTCAATTTATGAAAAATGAAAAATTAACGGTTAAATGAAAATTTAATATATAAAGAAATAATTGTTTTTATAGAAATTTGACATGGTAAATAATAATTTTCCTTATATTATTTTATATATATTAATAGGGAAATAAGTTTTAATCTATATTTTGTTAATTATTAATGATACATTATATCTATTTTTTAAAAGTTATCAATTTTATTTTTTAAAATACACTTTATACATAAAACAATGCATTTAAAAATATCTATTTTTCTGATTAAAATATTTTTATTCGTCTTTAAAACTAATTAATAATAATTACAAGAATTTTAATTTTTTTCAATACATATAAAAAATTAATTTAATTTAAAATTTTAATCTAAATTAGTGAAATTTAAATATCAAATAAAATCATATAATATATATGAAAATAAGATTATTAAATATGTCATATTTTATAGGTCATAAATAATAATTTTGGTACAATTTATAGTTCAATAAATATTTCATGGTTGATATTTATTTACATTACTAATTATTGATTTATATAATCTATTTTAATAAATAATTATTTCAAAGTAAATAGTTTAAGGGAAATTCATATTCTATAATATCAATTTCATAAGAATGAAATGTAATTAAAAATAGAATAGTATCATTTTATTCTTTTCTAATATCATTAATTTTATTTTAAATAAATATTTATAATAAATATTTATTTTTTTGACATCAAATTAAATTTCCCAAATATAAAATATGTACAGATAATTATAAATGGGTATGTCATAAAATGATATTATAAAATAGGGTTATATTCTATTTTATAATGACAATATAATTTCTATATTACCCAATTACATCATATAATGCCATGATATTTGCACATCAGAAAGAACAATTCTCATTCCAATAGTTTTATTTTTTGATTTTACATAATTATTTCTCCATTAATGTTCTTTTCATTATAGGGTTAGATTCAATTCCAATTATTATCATGGTTGAATATGATCCAGATTATTTCATAGTAGTAATGATATTGTTATTTTCTTTTTATTTTCTAATTTTAATTTATTGACCTTTAAGAGATGTAATTATCAATGGTATTTAATACAAGGTTTCATGTAGTTTTCTAATGATTCTTTGTGGGTGGAAAAATTGTTTCTAATTTGAATCATTTTTATAGGACTTGTTTTTTATTAAACATTCAATAATAGAAACTCATATTTATAAATAAAAGACAAATATTTTAAGAAAAAAGGTGTCCTAAAACGTATATTGTTATTGGAACTCCTTTTTCAGACCTCCATATCCCTTTCATTCCATAATTCACATATGAAATTTGTGTTTATTTGTGTACATAGGTGTTTTAGGTGTTTTAAGTGTTTATATGACCTTTTTATCACATTCATACGAGTGATAATTTAGATATATAATATGCATAAATGATGTTTGTTTTATGATAGTTGTAGTTGCACTCTTTCTTGGAGGTATTTCATGCTGGTTGAAAATAAATTCAATGGTTATCTTTGGTGATCTATGGATTGATGACCTAAAGGTTCTCATTCTACAATCATTGATAATTACATGTGATGATCTTTGTGTTGATATGATCATGGTGATGTATATTAATTATTTTGTGTGTCTTATTGACCTAAAGGATAACTATTGTAGTGGTCTTTGAATTTTGATTGTGTGATTGTATATGAATTCAAATTAATTTATTTCCATGTTTTATTTCTAGAACAATTGAACAAAGTTTGATTATTATTTGTTTAAATTATATGTATGTTTGAAATATTTTGGTATGATATTTCACACATTATTTGTTGCATGTTCATATGATACATAATAAGTAATCAACATTGTGATAAACATAATTTTTTTTCATCACAATTCTGATATAATCAAACATGTCATATTATATAATATATAGAAAATAATTATTTTTATTTATGTAACTCTATTTATTGTAATTAATCATAAAACTTGTTTTAGTGTCACAAAAAATGTAATCTTATTCATGTGAACTTATCAATGATGGATACCATGAGTTTTTGATAAATGAGTGTATGCATTTTTTCCATTGGATCACCATTGAAATATTTTAGAAATTATTCATAACACTGGAGAATGATACATTGAAAAATTTATTATAAAAATTAGACTGCTATTTATTTCTTTAGAATTATAATAAATGATATTCTAATCAAATTTTAAATTGGTGATAATAAAATAAAAATCAATTAGTTATGGAAATAACATTATTAGATTCACAAATACCTATTCAAAATTATAATATATGATAGTTATATATCTACATCATTAAATTACATTAGTTTTTTTTTCAAATTTAATTTCATTTTTATTCTATTAGTTTTTATCTCAATGAAAACATCATCTGCCAAAACAGTATTGAAGGAGGATACAATTACTATCTACACATACTCTACCAAATGGATAAACCCAACTTTTAAATGATAAATTGTTACAATGTTTAAAAATTTATAAAATTGGTACATCGTGACAATAAAATCTATATTTATACCAATATTATCAAGTGAAATTTAAGCACTATAATCATCATGATAGAAAAGAGAATAAATTAAAAAAACCATAATAAAATAACCAAAAAAAGGATTATTTTTATGATGGAATTTTCTATTGCTGGGTATTTCAAACACTCAGAAGACATGAATATCATGGTAATCACCATAATGGTCCAATAAACATACTCAATATTCACCCCATTGCATAGTATTAACAAAAATGATTCATTTATCACGAGGTCTCTAGGAAATTCTTTTTATTCTAATCAGTATTATTCAATTCAATGTCATGATCTATTGTAGAATGGTCCACTTTGTTTTATATCTATTTTCACAAAAAATAGTATTCTCAATGTCAAAATAATTATAAAGAAAAATAAACAACTTATTCATAGACTTTATAGTGGTTGTAAGTCCATTTTAAGAATTTTAAAAATTAAATTACATAATATCATAACTATAAATAATTTGAAAAACATTGAACACAATAGGATGATACAAAAATTTTAATAATCTCAAACACCTCAATATTTTGTGAAATATATTTTTTCAAATTAATTTATTATTTTGAAATTTTTCAATTCACATGAAACTGGAAATAGTTTATTATAAATATATATATTATAAAACTAAATCAAACATTCCTTTGACATGGAACTTACTTTGATTAGTCCACATGTAATACAATATTGCATTTGGCTACCCGCAATACCGACTAGTCTTGCACTGCCGACAATACTGACTTGGCCTACATTATAACAACATCGAGTTTCTGCGAAGCATTATTTTGTTATAATTTTTTCAAAAATATATTTTTATAACTTGATCATTCATATTATTGTTATTTCTATTTATAAATTCTTTTAAAATGTTTTATATAATTTTTTTATTATAATAAAAAAATATTGAATACAAAAGATATAACCACCCGTAAAGTCATTATATGTTTTAAAATAATATGAACTACATGTTATATCATTTTATGTGAAACAATAACAAAAACATTTATACACATTACAAATTTAATTTGATAAACTATACTTCATTATTAATATTATAATTCTGAAATTAGTCTACTGTGATGTTTTGTGATTTTTTTGAAAAACAATTTTTTTTGATTAATAGTGAACACTTTGATTTTTAGTTAAAAGTTTTCTTTTCGTTTAAATAATTATAAATTAATTTTTTTATGGTAACACTAGATAAATTAAAATTTTATTTATTCAATTTAGGTTATTATAATCAATTTCACATTGAAATTGAATATAAAATCATAATTAACTTTTTAACTAATTTATACGTTAAAAACTTGTAATATACTCTTGTTTGTGGGGCAAACATTAATCTTAATTTCTAAACATTTCTGAATTGAATTTATAAAATATAAAATTATAAATTGTAATCATTAAAATATTTATATTTGAAAATGATAGACTTATTTTTTTTACAAAAAATAATTGTAAAAGTGATAAAAAGTAATCACAATGATTATGGTTAAATTTGAATAATTAGAGACTAAAACATAATCTTAAGGGCCCAAATGACCTAACCACTTGTCAAAATCTAATTTTATTGAGAAATTTAATTTATATACATTATATTATTAATTTATGTTGGTTTTTGGAATATTGTTTATGTAATAAAACGGGTTACCTAACTTATTTTAAAAAATTCCAAGTAATTTATTTTCCTTCCATATAAAAGGCTACCAAATCGCCCACATCATCTCAACTCTAAAACAACATAAGTTATGTAATGAACTAACCAATCCCCAAAAAATACCTAACTTCCCCCAATAATCTCACAAGGGAATAAACTTATCCATGGAAGGTATATGGATCAATCCAAAAAGAGTTACCTGATTAAGAGGTAACTTCTTCTCTCAAACTTTTTCATTTATTTTCCTTCCCCCAACTAAAATCAATTTAGTATATTATTTCATGAAAAATAATGTAAATTAAATATAAATGGATTTTATTTTGATATGGTTTTAACCCCCACATACACACATCTCTATCTAATTATAATCATACGTACTATTTACATATATGACAACCTATCACCTCACAAAATGAGGAATGTTCATTTTTCATCTACCACCTCTAATGATGGGAATTAGAGTGCAATATATATACATATATATTGGTTTTTTATTATATTTAATATTTTTTTATATTCCTTATTCATTATACAATGGACATCTTTCACTTTCTATTTGGTGTAAATACGATAATTGTTTTTGAGGAAGTGTCGACAACCGCTCCTCAAAGCGATAGGATTCGTTCATACACTACATGGATTGTATGAAGGATGGGTTTAGTGTATATATATGATATATATGATATATATGATATATATGATATCATAAATCAACAATAATATTGAAGTACACATATACGTATATGTTATTTATGTTATTTATTGCAATTTAATAATAAAAATAGAGACTACCAGCATGAAAACGTACGATATACCGTAATTAAGAATGGTGTATTCCAATTCATACATATATATTATAAAGATTATTATTATAAAAATATACTGCATATAACTGATTTTTATACCATGTATTAACTTTTTTAATCAAGATATAAATATAATGTCAATAATATACAAAATTAAGACCCATACTAAAAAATATATAATATTACGAAAACTGAAACCCTAAAATAGGATCGTTAAAAAGAAGGTAATATATAGTCAAAATAAAACCATATATTCAATTAAATATAATATTATGATTCAGTAAATTGTTAATAATAAATTTATATTAATTATATATGTGGTTTGAAAGACTACGACTAGAGTTGAGACAACATGTAAGGGGATTTCATTTCAATTTTTATTTCATTGAGGTACATGAAATGTTCTCCACACATTCATTTTATATGGCTTATATACTTCCCATGATTATATAAAATATTTTTATGCTGAATGTTATTGGTATTAATAAATCCATTATATGATATTTATTTCAATGGGATAATGTTTTAGAAACTACAAAATCAGTAAGACAATGTTGTCTTAATTTTCATTCCTTAAGTCACGTGTTTTGTTATGCACCAAAATTCTTTTTTGAGGTGTATATACATCCATTTTACTTGTAATATCATGAAATTTATCATTTTCATAATATTTTATGATTAATTTATTTTTTATTTTCTTACATAGAGAGTACTATTCCTTGATACGATGTTATACGTTTTTATTGAGACAATATCACCACATTTTGAGAATGTTTATGTTTATGATTCCATTTATGAAATATTATGATCCATCAAACAATATGAATAATGAGTTTACATAAAATTTATTTATTCAAGATATATACATTCCTTGTTACCATTATATAATCTTTTGTACAAAACATACCTTTTTACGTAAATTTTAATCTGTCTCCCTCTCTTCGATCAGAAATCTATTATATTCAAAAACCATGTTTTCCAAAAAAAAATCATAAATGAATTAAAAAGATAATTATGACCATTTTAATGAAAAATGATTTTAAATACGTCTTATGGTATTAAATTTTCACATTATTAGTTTCCAAATCATTTTTCATATAAAATAATTTTCAAAATATTTTCCTATTAAAAAAAATCAATGCAGAAACATTATTTTCTTCAAGAAATTTTTTTAAAATATCATAAAAAATTATTTATCAATCCTAGATAACATCAATTTTTGTTACTAATTTCTTTATGTGGATGTAATTCAATTATTCCATTTATATTCTTTCTCTAAATCGATTGCGTTTCAATGAAATTTTATTTATGAAATCTATTTCACATTCAAAGGTTACATTCTTTTTAAACCGACTATATTTCATGAGATACAATATTTTCAAACCCTCTTATTTTCATGTATTATGTTTGTGATGACATTTTAACACCCAACGATTTTATGGTATGTTTTTATTCACAAAATATAAATTTAATAGCTTGCGTAGCATGCAACACTAAGTTCAAATGGAACATGATCTATTATAAACTAGCCCCTAAAATAGAAATATTGAATAGAAATAACAATATTATATAAAATATAATTTTTAGTATTAATTTTCTGTGTTTTCATATATGTAATATGAACAAATCCCATTAAACATGTTTTTTTCCAAAACATAGTTTTACCAACTTTTTATAGAGCACAATTTTTAGATCTATATTTTGAGAAATTTAAATGTTATATATTAAAAAATAATATTCATCATTGGATATTTTAGATAAAAATTTACATTAGTTTAATTTTTATTAACTCTATTATAAATTTTATATTTTTGTTAACATTGAAAATATTGCATTTTAATTCTATATTTATTTTCCTTCTAATTTATTAATATTGTTAAATTATAATTTTAAATGATTTTAATGTATAAGTAGATTAATTTTTTATCAATAAAAACAATATTTTTCATTGTAATCAATTTAATATTTAAATTACAATTAATAACATTTCAAATTTTACATGTTTCACTTTAAAAACCCAATTTTTCATTTTTTCTATGGAATTAATAATAAATCTAAATTTCCAAAAATTTTAATTGAATTATGTAAAATTTATTCCATATTTGGAATCATAATTTCCATATTAGGTTATAAGGTCAATTTAATTTTCATGTATAAAAAGTTTCAGTGGTAAAATAAATTTATCGTTTTATATGATAAATTGTGACAACGGTTAAAGTTAAAATGTAAATTTTTAATATACCAAAAAATTGAAACATTTAATGGTTGGTTGATTTGTGGATATAAAATATCTATCCTAAAAATATAATTTATTATCTAATTCGTTTAAATTAATTACACTTTAATGTGGTTAGTTTTATATATAATATATTCTATAATTTAATCACCTAAACACACATGTCCTAAAGTATAAATACCACCCCTCACCTCCCGATATCAACCCAAAAAGGATTTTACTCCTCAAATCACTTATTAAATATATGATCCCCTATTGATCTCGATGTCCAATTTATTATGGTATCAAAAAAAAGAAATCATCCATGTTCGTCAAAGGTCATTCATAGATGTTATATTCAAGATGTAATTTTCTCAAATTAACTCTCTATTTTTTTTTAAATTTTTGTACATTCTCCTCACCTCAAAAATAAATAAATTCAATATTACTATAGATTATTTTATATTCAATAGTTTTATGTTTTAAATGTAATATATCTTATAGATTCCGTTTCTTAGCTCCTCTTATTTAATGAAACGAAATTGTTGTGCATGTTATGCCGGTTAATCAACTCTGTGAATTTTATTTTTGTTATTTTTCCATTACCACCATAATTGATGGTAATAAAAATATTTATATAGTTAAATTATATTTTAATATTTAAATAATAATAAATTCTATATTATTTTATTTTTTAATTAAAAATACTTTCATGTTTTCTATATTGTGGATATTCGATAACATCGTTTTTGGACATGTGGACTACCACCCCTTCAAAGTGATGTGATTCATTAACACTTTACATGGAATGTATTATAGATTAATTTAATAAACATATGTAAAATATATGGAATATATATTATTATGTAATTATTATATACATATGTATCATTCACTTTACAATATTTTAATATGAAAAAAATAAAAGTACTGTTAATGTGTACATACAACCTACCATATAAAAGATCAGTTCATTTAATTTCTTATATACAAATGTTATAGATTATTCTAAATAAAAATGTAATAAATATACAAGTTAATTAAATCCAGTTTTAATCTCAATATATGATGTAATCTTTATCTATGTAATAGAAGATGAAAATAACATCTCAAAACAAACTTGGGAAAACATTGAAATTAACACGCAAAATAGTGATAAAATGAATGATTTTTACAAACGGTAAATAATATATTATAATGAGATGATATAAAATATTATAAACATGTTTTTTATTTTTACAATAAGATATATAACACTCTAAATAACAATATAACGAAGGATAGATAATGATCACCCATAAGGAATCACAAGGTATGGGTAAATTTACAATATCATTATTATATGAGATTATTTATTCATAAGTATTTATTGTGAAATACTTAGCATCCTTCTACAATATTCTTAATTTATTTTAAATGTAATATTTGAAGGGTATTATTAAAGGCACTGATTATCTATGATATCTATATAAATGTTTTTATGATTTGATCATATAAATCTTTATCATTTATGTCTATGTTTTGAAAATGGTTTTTATGGATTAATTTATATGGACATAAATATTTTGAACTATAAATTTTTTATTTTCCATAAAATGTTTCAAATTGTTATCAGAAACTTTTAACCAAAAACAATTTTTAAATGTATTATTTTATAAATTCATGGTTTTGGATAAATTATTTCAAAGGACAAAGGTATTTTCTCAAGAAATTGAAATGGGTTTTAATAGATTATATTAATATATATCAAAATACATTCTGGGATTTATTTTCTTTATTGAGGATGATTGTTCATATAATACTTCATTTTTTTAAAGATTTTATGATATGTTTGACTATGGATGTGCTATTTTTATATAACTCATGGTTTACAGTTAAAGTATTAAAATTTCATATATTTGTTTGTATATAAATGTTTATGTCATGTTGTACCCTTTCCATATGAGGAATGCATTGGACTTAGTAATTGAAAGGAGGGGGCCGCAATAGACCCTCATTGCTTCAGTAGGTTTCATAAAAAAAATTGATGTGTTTTTTGCCGAGGCCTTACCCATTTATTAGATTCATGGAATGAAGCATATAATGTATTAGATTATTGGAATTATGCCTCTAATGAGTTAGATTCTTGGAATATTGACTGAATGGTAAATTTTAGTTATAAAACATTATGAATTCCCAAATTATGGGATTTGATAATGAGATTCCATGTGACTATTGGACTAGTATAATATACATGGTTATGTTTTATATCTCAAGTTATTAATTTATATGGTATTATTTTTTCCTACAATATTTTAATAAATATTAATATTAAGTGTCTTATGATTCAATTATATAGCACGACTTATTGTTTATTTTTATTTACTCTTAATAGATTACATTGAATTATTTACCCTAAACATTCATCTGAGCTCTCCCCTTTATTATGTTTTATTTTCCGAGGATTTCAAGAAGTTTATTATGACTATTATGCAGGGTTAATCTTAGAGAATAATGCAATTCTGAAAGGATTACCTATGTTGTATTTTATGTTTTTAATTGTAAAGTAAGGTTTATGTTTGTAATATATTTTCTATGAAAAATCAACTGATCGGTCCTTCAAGATTTCATTTATTATAATCATTACCATGTATTAAAATATTGACCCAAATCTAGGATTTCATCATTGGTGCATTATAGTTGGAATCAAAAATGGCTTATTAGCAACCATGTAAACTATATTTAGAGAATTTATGTTATTGAATACATATCTAATGTATAATTTGATGATATCTATATAAGAACATCACAAAGAAACCATGTTTTTGGTTATGAGACTAGATACAAATAATTATTTAAATTTATGTTATGAATTTCCCTTTTTATGTAATTATACACAACGATATGACATAATATACCTTATTGCATTTTTTTAGAAATGGATCATAGTGGATGGAATGAAAAAAATCAATGGACGTTATCCATCTGGGAAGAAGGGAAAGATGGATTTTCCCACATGTGAAAAGTGTGTAAGGAATCACACTTTTGAACGATTAAACGAAAAATGAGTTTTTTTCATGTGTGGAGAAAAAGGCCCCCATGGTCATGATTGAAAGGAGTATAAATAATTTTCCAATGCGAAATGTTACAACTATAATGATATGGTGAACTATTACAATTAATTCCCCAAGCATAAAAAAAAGTACATCTGACAAAACAAATGGTTCAAGTTAAGATTATTCTATTACAATAATAAATATGGAATAATTAATTTATTTTTTTTTGGATTTTGAATTTATGTTATTATATTCTATTAGATAAATCATGGGATATACAAGTATTGTACTACAATAATATTTCTTTATGTATTTTGGATAATGAATTTTTTCATCAATATTATTATATGATAAAGTTAATAATATATTATATATGTTAAAATATGAGAAACATTATGTTTATTGAGGAAACTATTATGTTAATATTGATTTTGGAAATTTAGAGACCTTTTTGGACTGTTAATTTAGACAGAATTACTTTGTATTAGTCTTATGGTTGTAAAGGATTATATTGACCATTTGATATTATTTTTTATTGTTAAAACATTTCGTAATGTTATTTTTGGAATGTTATAATAATATATTGTTATAGGAAAAGGACAACTCATTGGTCGGGAGACAACTCATTGCGTTTGAAATGGTTGTGAGACTTGAACCTCCAATCAAAGGGTGACTATTTTTTATCACCTAAAACCGACCTATCTGATTTGATGGTCACAATATCATATTTTTCTTTTTTTAAATGGTATATCAGATCTATAAGTTCATTTTTGGAACCCAATACATTAAAGATATATTGAATATTTCTTCATTTTATTATATTTTGAATTGAAATATTTGTTTTTTTTTGGATTAAACATTACATGTCCAGTAAATATTTTTCATTATGTCCTTTCTTTAGGTAGTAAATGAATACGTCAACTAAAAAAATTTAATCAAAAGCATTTTTGATATCATTTTAGAATAGGAAATAAATTTTCTTTCAACGAATCACTGATTTGTGGTTTTTTGATTGTAAGCATTCTAATGTCCATGTTATCTATCACTCCCCATCAAAACATGATTGGTTTATATCTCATCAATGCACTTATTTTCACTTTTAAAACTATTTTATCAATTTTGAATCCTAATTTTATAGTAACATTCACATTTCCCTTTTCCGTTATTAAGAGGATGTTTTGTTAAGACCTTTTCATAGGTGGGTTACCCCCAAATGAATTTTTAACAATCAATGTTATATTTATGATGTGAAATTTTCAATTAGGGGGATGTAATTTAATATATTGTTGTATAATGTAACACCCACAAGATTTTATGGTATGTTTTCATAAAAAAAAATATATTTAATAGCTTGTGTTTCACCCAACACTGAGTTCAAACGCACCATGATATATTATAACCAAGCTCTTAAATATCAAGATTGAATATTATTTACCAAATTACATATAAAAATATTTTTAGAAGTTATTTTTTTGTCTGTTTTCATTATTTGATATATGGAAAAAATTAATAAGGGAAGTAATTTTCCAAAATAGAGTTTTACCACCTTTTGATTGTCCACCCATTATAAATGCAGTTTTTTGAACAGTTATAAGTTCTATTTTAAAAAAATAATTTGCTTAGTTGGAATCAAAACATAAAAATTTAACTTGTTTAAATTTTTGGTATGTTTCCAATAAATTTCATATTTTAGTTAATAGTGAAAAATAATAAAATTTATTTCAAAACTGGGTTTCCATATAATTTATTTATATTGTTAAAAAATATAACTAATTTATTTTAAAGTATTACTATATTGATTTTATATCCACAAAACAAATATAGTTCATTTCAATCAATTTCAAATTATGATAGTTTTATATTAAACATATTATCTTGATTTCCATAGTGTCAATATATGAAAACATCATTTGTTTCTAAAATATGTTATTTCCACTCCTAAAACCATTATAAATGTATTTAAAAGATTATCACCCAAAATGACTCATAATGAAAGTGTTAATTTCACAATCTCATTATTATCTATAATAGTTTATTAGTAAGTTTTTTTTGAGTCATATTTAACATCTATGCCCATGTATCATAAAAAATTTTCGAAATGAATACTATTAAGGAATTATAAAAGTAAATCTTTCACTAACGTATCCATTTAAATGTTTTAAGTATTTATTCCTTTAAATATTTCTCAATCTTGTTGAAGCCTTCAAAATGGGTTTTTCATATTTATTTATATGGACATGAATATTATTTAATTTTAATTTCATAATTTCAATAAAATGTTTCAAGGATTTATATTACAGAATTATGGAAATTTATATTTTTAAATATGTGGAATTTGAATAAATTATTTCATTGAAAAAGGGTATTTTTCTTAATAACTTTTAATGTGGTTTAATTGATTATATTCATCTATGTCAACATAATTTATGGGATTTTATGCTTAATTTTGGTTCAGTGTTTAAATAATATACTATAATGTATAAATGGGTTTATGATATGTATGAATATAGATCTTTTATTTTCATAAAATTTATGGGTTATGTTTAAAATATTAACATTTTTATACTAGTTATAATATAAAGGTTTAAGTTATGTTTCACCCTTTTAGAATGATAAATGCATTTGACATAGTTAATTGTGGGAGGGGAGCATTATATACCCTCCCTCACTAGTTAAGTTTATTGTTTAAAAATTGATAAGGTTTTGGATGACACCATACACATTTATTATTTTATTGGTATAATTCCTTGACGTTATGTTTCTCATGTCCATCAATATACATTCTATCATTATGAAATTAATTATTCATTTTCCATGTGATTATTTTCCTAGTAGAAAATAAATAGTTATTTTTTCAAGAGCAAGTTATTATTTTATAGGGTATAATTTATTGTTAATATATTATTCTCAACATTTGGATTAAGTGGATTATGTTTCAATTATATACTTATCCTTAAAGCTTAGGATTATTTACTCATAATGGATTTTGTTCGATTATTTTCCATTATTGGGTATTTGAGATAACCTATTTCTTATGTTTTATTCTCCAAGGATTCCAAGAAATGTTATATGACTCTTATGTGTGGTTAATATTGTAAAATAATGGAACTCTCAAAAGAATATCTATGTTGAAATTTATGTTTTGAAATGTAATGTAAGGTTATGCATATAATCTATCTTCCAGGACTGCTAAACTAATCAGTACATTGGTATTTGATTTCATTTACTCTTTCCACTGTATTGACATAATACACCTAATCCTTGTTAGGTAATGAACCCTGACTTGCACAATAGTCTAGGGAATGAAACCTGACTTCCAAGATGGCCAAGATAGTAATTCATGACTAACAAGATGATATAAAGTGTGAGTTCATGCTATTATGATGTCAATGGGAGGGAACCATGACTACAAAGATGATATGATGAGTGGAATACTTCTACATATATAGAAAGGTGAGTGAGCCATTACTACCAAGATGGTATGGGGAGTGAAGAAATGAAAATAAGATGGTCTTGGTAGCGATGACATGGCTAGTATTGAAATACTAATATATGATAATGTGTTTTAAAAAATTCCTTGTTTTATTCTTATGTTATAATTTTATGGATTATGTTCTTTATTTCATTATGATTCTGGTCTTGTGAAATTTCAACCTTTATTATGATATCTAATATATATGTTATGATCTTCAAAAGTTAGTTTCTGGTTTCTTTCCCTTAAGTCCTTGTTATGCTTACACATTTCAATTATTTACCCTTATTGGGCATCTAAACTCACACATTTCTTATGATTCCTTTAACTAGATTATAAAAAAATGGTTTTATAAAGATATAATAAAGGTGGAAATTTTTATGGGATATTCTTAAGATCTTTCACCTATTTAAAATATTTTTTTCCTGTGTTTCCTATGACCAAAAACTTTTACGGTCCTCAGGCATGTATTTTTCAATGTACCTAATATTTTTTTGAAAGGTTTTAATATCCATATATTTCCAGCCTTGGATGCTATATTTGGTTCCAAATTAACAAACTAGTGAAAAAATTTATTTTTGTGTGAAAAAATAGTGATATCTTTTCGTATATTTCTAATAATATATTTATAGATGTCCCTAAGGATAAATATATTGATGACTTAATGTTTAAGAAAATGTCGTGGAATTTTTGGTAAAGGATTGAGTGATTGGATTCATCGAAAAAAATCCTTATATAGAATCTAAATATATATTCAGTGCATTCACATATGTAACTTGAGAAATAAACTCTGAAAATATATTCCACACCGGACTCAGGGTAATATGCAACACAACAATGATCCTTGTTGTACTTTGGTTGGAAACTCTTAGGAAATATTCATTGGGAATGAAAAAAATCACCACCGACCATTATGACAGATTTTATTACATGTTGGTTACGAATAACCTATGATAAACATATTGTGTCAAAAATTAATGAATCATTCATGTTTTAGAAATTAAATTTGTAAATATTTTCATGACTCTGTGGTTTTCTACTATAATAAGTAGTGCTCACACTATGCTTTTGGTGTTAGTCAATTGTGGGAACCAGAAGGAACTAAATTATGTTTGAATTTGATGGTTTATTTTTTGATGAGAAGACTTGTGGGATGATAAATCGAGTGAAATATGTTTTGATCATGACAAATTTGTTTTCAAAGAACATGGTTAACAACATTTATGTTAACCAAGACACAGACTCACCAAGGATTAGAAATATTTAGATCGTTTAGATTTGGGGTAATGGAGTCCTTTGATGAAAGATTATTTTGTTTCATTTTTTGTTATGAATGTGGATATAATAATCTATGTGAATGTATTATAGGGACTATAAGATGTTTTGATTGTGGAAAATCCGAACATAACCCAATTGAATACTAGGAAAAAATGATGATTTCAGTTAACAAAATTGATGAGAATGTTGTCCTCCACAAGACATTTTCTAAGGTGAAGTATTTTATGTGTGGAGTAAATGGTAATTATACAACTCAAAGTACCATGATTAAATGTCATAAAGCGAACTAGCGTGGTAGTTCAAGTAATAGTTATATTTTTGATGATGAAGAGTTTATAAATAGAATTTAAAAGGAATGAGTTATTTTGTAGTAGGATGAGGAAACCTTGTTAATGGAATAAGTATTAACAAGAATAATAAATGATAGTATGTTTTTTGATTAAACAATTATGTTATATGAATGAGGAAATATATAATGATTTTTGTACATATTTTTTTCTATTTATATACATGTTTATGATGAATTTTTTCATTTTACCATTGAATTTATTTAATGAAAAAGTGATATTTTGAAAAACACAAGGTAACCCTTTATTTTTTCTTTATGACATGATAATAATATTATAAATAATTAAATTGGATAGTACTGATTTTGTTGGAACTATGTAATGAATTATTGATCGGTGGGTTATGTTGTCATTAATGATGTTTTCTGTTTTTTGGGATTTTTAGAATAGATACAATATATATTTTAATAAAAAATATTGTTTGTTTTCCAAAATGGATTTATTGAAATTAAGGTTATTACAATGTTTCAAGGGAATATATGACATGGTTATTCACATGTTTGGAATGTAAAAAACATGTTTTACCTTGTGATATATGGGGTGTAATGACCCTCTCCCCACAAAGTGTACCCCTTCTGGGTCGGCAAAGTGAAAAGGTAGATAATAACCCCCGATTCCCGCCTCCAGTCAGCCCCGGGTTAGCGACTAGCACCGAGGGTATAATAAACACACAAATGGGAGGCATTACCTTATAAGAGAACACTTGCAGAAGAGAGAGATATGATAGACACAAACCAACTCCAACTCAGAATTGAAATATAAAATAAACCCAAGTGCACGTATGTAATGCCATGAAAAAGTACTACAACTGAAAGGGGAAAAATTGCAAGTACCCAAAAGAAAGTAAAAGCAGCAGAAACCACAAGCCCGAATAGCTCCTGCAACCCCAAGCTCGTAGAAACCTTCTTGATCTCCAACCTTCTCCAAGTGACCTGAAAAATTGTTTATATATACATAGGGTGGGTATAATAGTATACTCAGTAGGATCTTCCCTGAAGACTCTTGTGCAATGTAAGGAAAGCATGCTAAAGCACGATAAAAAACAAGTGAATCTAACTCATCACCTAAATAGGTATACTAAGTTCCCAACCTCACCATGGCTACTCTCACAAAGTAGTGCATACAAGAATATATCATATAGTAATTAATATCAAGGGTACCCCATTACAACTTCCCTAGTAGTTTTCCGCTTTGACCCAACATCACACGTCCTGAGCATCTCTCTTAAAAAAGGCATGCCCGCAGACACATGGGCGAAGCACCAAAATATGCACCCCGTGTAACAAGACCTCCACGTCCACACACCAAAGTAACCAAGTAGATTATGGGAGCAACCACAGCTCACAAAACGTGTATTATACGTCGGGTATTATACCTCAAGCCATTACAACCCATACATCGAGTAAGGATCCTCAATCCATCATAGCCTATACACATTACAACTATAGTAGTACATAAAAAACTATATACAGAATATTTGTGTGTGTATAACCACAAGCCATTACATCCCTCTACACACATATATGGGGAAAACTAACTAATGTTCCTGCCAACACCAGTAACTACCAAGAGAAGAGAGCGGGGCCAAAGGGGGTAGTCAACCATCCATCCTCCCATCAGAATGTTGGGGAAAACACCCCCAGAGGGCCCAGAATCCCTAGGGTGTCAGTTTCCCTTTCTGATAGGGTGGTGTAGCATATATAAACACAAAAAGTACTGGATATATTATATCTTACAACCACACTATTCTCTCACAACCACACTTTTCCGCTTATAGTAAGAGCATATACCCATCATTCCTTGAGAATCTATACACGGAAAGAACGTGGCATACCCCACATGTCTTCACCTCTTTCAGAAGAAGGGTAAGTAAGAATAGCTTACTTGAGCAGTGGAGAAAATTAAAGCAGACAAAAAACCAATCAAAATTACCAAGCATCCATCAATCACATTCACTCCATTCCATCATCCCTGGTGTCCTCCCTGACACTCACAAGAAAAATCCTATGCAGCTTTCCACTCTAGGCGTCATCTTCTACCACAACCAAATATGCCTCCATGCCTCCATATATTACCACAACCATCCAGGCTCACATTAAACCCCAAGCAGTGGTAAAATAGATATCTTCACAATTGGGCTCTTGGCCGTTAAACAAACAAGAGGGTAACTTAGAACCCTACAAGCAATTACCTTTTAACATCCACCAGTTCTTTAATATATCTTGGGTTAACCGATTTATTATTCATTAGATCCAAATTCCCGAAACCTAAGCAGTATGTTATCACAAATAAATAAACATTCATACTGCACTA
Organism: Viscum album; assembly: GCA_963277665.1. Lineage (NCBI taxonomy): Eukaryota > Viridiplantae > Streptophyta > Magnoliopsida > Santalales > Viscaceae > Viscum > Viscum album. Next base: position 1,203,853,508 of record OY728127.1, on the reverse strand, counting down.
ATTTGAGTATTATTAAATTACAAGAAGAATGACATTCATTTATATGCCTCTTTATCTTTACCCAAACAATTATCAATTAATTCGAATTTACATTCTTTACCAATTTCCATCAATAACGAAAAACTTAAACAAAGAAAGCATATATATCGCACTATCTATAAAAACATGATGCAATAACATACGATCGATATAAATTTATTTATCTGGTTAAAATATTTATTATTTCAATTCCATTGTCATCCAGTGGGATTAAACATGCTAACAATACACTTGTACATAAAAGAAAAGAGAAGAAATGAATCCCCTAACTCGAAGAGTTCTTAACATTCATTATTCACACAATGGGTCACAATCCACCTCTCGCACCAATTGTATCCACCTGAGGATACCACAGAATGACCTCACCAACCAACCCCCAAGTAAAACCCCACTAGATGCATGAAGATTAAATGCTATAATATGGAAGGGAGAAATATGATAATATGATCACAAAGGAATGACGATAAAACATACCTTATATCGAGGATTGATCGATACAACTTGGTTGCAACAAAATAGAGTAGAACAGATCCTTGGAGTAAATATTGATTGTGAAACACCTCTAGGAAGGATTGAGAGGTTCTAGCATCTCATAGATGAGAAAAAAGAGGAAGAACATGGGAGGATGATATCTTGTCCCTTTTGAAGATTTAATGGGGTGACATTAAAGATATGCTTAAATCCCCATTAAAAGAGGACCACATTAACCCACACAGTTTGACCGAGTAAAAACATCCCAAGCCATAGGAATAATTAATATAGGATTTATATTCTTTGAATCATCCATCTTAATTTCAGGGTTGCAATGCCACAGATGGTTCGTCGTTCCAACACCGTATGAGGGAGATATGATGGATACAAGATCCCATAATAATAATAATAATAATATTATTGGGTATTTCGTGGACCTGAACCATGAACCATAATTTAATATCCCTCATTAGACTTGAATCGATCGTATTAATGACAGGATCACATCTCAACGGAGGAGATGTCAATCAGACGTCGAATGCGGGAGTTATGGCGGGTCGAAGATTTAATAATATTAAATCTATTAATTCACGTGTGTTTCGGGTACCCAATCCGAAAACCCGAAAATGAAATCCAATATTGGACTCATAAATTCTTTCTTGAAGTCTGTGTCACACTGCCACTGACGGTTCGTGAAACCGAGGTCGCAGAAGGAAGATACCGTCAATATTCAGTTTTCCCAACGAAAATAATAATTACATTATTATATTATTATTATTATTTATTTAATTAAATTTAATTCCTTAAATTATCACATTCAAAAATCCATTCACAAAATCTCTCTAATTTGGAGTTCATCACCCCATTCCACCTTGATTGATTTCCCTTTTTTTAACTTATTTAATTTATTTCTTTAAATTTGAAATCGTTATTTCAATTAAACTCTTTCTCTCTCCAATCTCTTTCTCTCTTCCAAAATTCCTTCACACTCTAAAAAAAGTTGCGCCTCCCCTTTATTGAATCCTCTTTTAACTTATTTATTTTTTTAACATTATTGTTATTAATATCATTATAATTATTAAAAGTGAATAAATGTTCAGTCACATACACACAACTCTATTTTTACACCTCCTCCTTCCCCCCATGTGCTACTTGTGTGTGGCGCCCAACTCCACTCTCACATCAATGTTATTATTAATAAAATTAATAATAATAACACCCATCATTAATGTTCTAATTTATTCCCATTAAATTATTTTACCATGGTTATTCTCATATTAAATTGAAACCATTCCATTTAATTAATCATACACTAAAATCCAACAATCCCATTTATTATTTAATATAATAGTAATAAATCATTTTTAAATTTCATCCATGGGTCTCTATCATTATCATTAATTATTATTATTATTATTTTTGACTCCCATTATTATCTTATAATTACTCCCTCTCTACCATCAATTAAATCTGTCTCCCACGAAACTAATGTGGGCTCTTCCTAACCCTAATTCTCACAAAGTAATGGACCAGAGAGGTCTGGGCCATTACATCAGATACCTATCAAAACATTCTCATCCCTGAGAATTCAAAACCAACCTGAAGAGACAAAAAATAATAAGAGGGGTATGAACAACCACCCATCAAGATACCTCTCAAAAGAGAGCAAGCCACAAAAGCAAAAAAAGTAATTAATAAATAAAACATGAAAGGTCTAACCACAAAGGGAACCTCATTACATGAATCGAGTTAAGCATCAAACAACTATTGGTACATCACACATATCTGTGACTCACATTCCCAGGTACTCTCCTCCATGCCACCGTGTATCCATAAGACACGAACTAAGGGGATAGAATTCATGCGCAACACCTTCTCCTTGCGGTCTTGGATCTCCACATCCACAAAGGTTTCATCATCATCGACATCAATCTCTCCCAAATCGATAATGTGGGAGTCATCATGATGATAACAATGCAGTGATGATACATGGAAAACATCATATATCTGACTTATCTATAGGGGAAGTGTTGCTCGATACACCACAGCTCCAACATGAGCTAACACATCGAAAGGCTCAACAAACCAGGGAGAAAGCTTACTTCTACGACCAAACCTTCATTTCCCATGACGGGGAGTCACCTTTAGAAACACATGATCCCCACCATTAAACTCTAAGGGCCTCCTTCTTTGATCAACATATGATTTCTGATGATCTTGCACTATCTTCATACTTTCACGAATCACCTGAACCATCTCTGTTGTATTCTGAACTAGTTCTGGTCTGAGAATTGCTGACTCTCCAACCCCAATATTGCATAACGGAGAACGGAAAGACCGACAATACAAAGTATCAAATAGCTCCAGACTGATGGTGGATTGAAAACTATTATTGTAAGTGAACTCCACCAAGGGTGTGTGCCTTATCCATGAACCTCCAAAATCAGGAACACGAGAGCATAACATGTCTTCAAGAGTCTGGATGGCTCACTCTGTCTGACCATCCGTTTGGGGGTGAAAAGTAGTGCTAAGGCACAGTTGAGAACCAAAAGCATGTTGGAGACCTCTCCACACCCTGGAGGTAAAATGAGGATCTTGATCAGAAATTATCATTCTAGGGACTCCATGTAGTCTCACCAACTCCTCTAGATACTGCCGCAACTAGACGTCCACTGATCTCGACTGCATGATTGCTATGAAGTGGGACGATTTTGTTTAACGATCCACTACCACCCAAATAGCATCATGTCCTCCCAGAGCTCGAGGTAAACATGTAACAAAGTCCATTGGGATGTCCGTCTACTTCCACTGAGGAATCTCTAATGGATGGAGAAGACCACCGGGAACACGGTATTCGGCCTTCACCTTCTAGCATACTAAACATCAAGACACAAACTCTGAAACTGCAAGCTTTATCCCAGGACACTGAAACTGACTCCTCAAGGATCGGTACATATTTGTCACTCTAGGATGTACTGCTAATGGTGAACTATGGAACTCTCGGAGAATCGTCTCACACATCGTTAAGGGACCAAAAAGCCTTCCATGATACAACACTCAGTGTTGTTCGTCCTCTGACCAACCATCAGGGGCCTCACCACAAACAACTCGGTCTCTCTAAACCTCCACATCTAGATCTCCCAACTGGGACTCTTCCACCTTTTACACCAGGGATGACTGTACCATCATCTGAAAAAAACCACTACCCCCAACTTCTCCCATATGAAGATGTAATGCTGACAGTTCTTCCATTACTCTCTAGGAATCACCAGATTCGCACATAGCATCCCTATATGACTTTCGGCTCATCAAATTAGCTAAAACATTCCCTATTCCAGGTGTATATGATATATCAAAGTAATATTTTTGTAAGAACTCCATCCACAGATGATGTCGTAAGTTCAAGTCATGCTGGGAGAAAACATACATCGAACTCTTATGATCAGTGAAAACCACAAAGCGCTCACCAATGAGTTAATGTCTCCACAAATTCAGAGAAAACACCACGTCTGCCAACTGAAGATCATGGTTAGCATTGTTGAATTCATGGGGACGCAACTACCGAGACCCATATGAAACAAATGACCTATGCTGCATGAGAACACAACCTTACCCTAGATGAGAAGCATCACAGAAAACAACAAATTGGACTCCTTCATCTAGATGGAAAAGGACCAGAGCACTTACTATCTTCTCCTTAGATACTCGAATGCTGCATGACACTGATCAGTCCATATGAATTCCTGATCCTTCTTGGTCAATGCTTTCAGAGGAGTCACAACTCCTGAGAAATTGGCTTTGATCCTCATGTAGTAGCCTACAAGACCAAGGAAACTCTGCACCTGTAACACTATCTTGGGGGCTTCCTAAGACACAACTACTTCTACCTTTGATGAATCCCCAGCTACTCCCTATTGGGACACAACATTCCCCCAAGAAATAGACTTCTTGAGCCCAAAACATACACTTCGACAACTTCCCGTATATATGATGTTGGCGAAGAACTCCCAAAATTGGTCATTGATGCTCCGCAAGCTCCTCTTCAGATGTGGAGTATAGAAGGATGTCGTTGATGAAAACTACTACGAATTTTTCTAGGAACTCATGGAACATAACATTCATCAATCCCATGAATACATCTGGATCATTTGTCATGCCAAATGGCATTACAATGAACTCATAATGTTCATGACGACCACGGAAAGCAGTCTTCGGAATATCCTCATCCTTCACAAGCATATGATGATATCCCGACCGCAAGTCGATCTTTGAGAACTAACTTTCACCCTTTAGTTGATCGAATAAATCATCAATTTTCTGAAGAGGATATCGATTCTTTATTGCCACTTTGTATAAGTGATGATAATCGACACACAACCACAAACTGCCATCGACCTTCTTCACGAACGAAACTAGTGCACACCATGGTGACACACTTGGCCGAACAAAACCACACTACAACAGACCATCATGATTTATTCGTAGCTCTCATAACTTAGAAGGGCCCATCCTATATGGAGACATTGGAATTAGAGATGATCCTGGCTGTAGCTCAATCCCAAACTCGATCTCTTGTCGAGGACGTAATGCTACAAACGCTTCTAGAAAGACATTTGGGTACTCCTCTACGACCATAATAAATGATAACCGCTGAACCTCTGAAGAGCTCAGCATCAAATCAGCCATCATGGATGCTAAGGATGGAATGCACCTATGACCCATCCGAGGTTATTGCTCACCAAAAAACACCACTTTCTCTCCATCCGCACCAATGAAGACGACCTTTTTCATGAATCAATCCACGATAGCCTACACTGAATACAACCAATACATGTCGAGGAAGAAATCATATGGATGTATTCGTAAACATAGGAAATCTTTCAAAGAGAGGTGTTGCCTCAACACTAGCTCATAGTCTCTACATACTTCAAACAAGTCAGCTCGACCTCCAATCGGCGTAGTCAACTCCAAGGGCACTGGAAGCCACTCTAACTCAAGTCCCAAAGCCTGGAAAAGGGTAGGTGATGTGAAAAAGTGTGTGTCTCCTGAATCAAACAGGGCATACACCATGGTAGAAAACAAGCAAAGGGTACCACGAACGACATCTGGCTCGCCGGGAGCTGGAAACACTAGAGCATTAAGTAGACCACGACCTCCTCCACGACCTCTCTGACCCTAATGATGACCACCACCACCACCACACACTATTCTCTGAGGATGAAGAGTGTCATGGGGATGTCCTATATCTACCCCATCTACCCTCTTGTGATCTAAAGCTGGTGCAATGAGCTACTCCTGCCTTGGCTAGAACTGCCTCAACGGAGAAACCTGGAGCGTAGCGCCTGGTGCACGATGATCGCTCTGAAAGGTCGGGCACTCCCACTACTTATGGCCATGACCACCATAAAAATAAGAACCTGATCCCTTGAAATAGGCCTAAGAGTTGTTGCCTCTAGAGAAACGAGATGTGAAGGGCTGGGACCTACCCTCGACTGAACAGAATCTATTCTGCCCTAAAAACTGGGAACCCCGAACCACAACATTGCTTTGTGAGGAATCATGCCGATTCCCCTCCCATGATGATATGGTCCTAAAAAATGTCCTCTTGAAAACCTCTGCCCTCACCAGTACCTCAAGATATGTCTTCAACATAAATGGGGTGACCTGGCGCTGGATCTCTAGACGCAAAGCATCGTCAAAATGCCTTGCCCTGGCCTCCTCTTTTGGTAACAGGTCCGAAGCATATCATAAAAGGTTCCTGAAACGGATTCCAAACTATCGAACACTAGAGCTCCCCTGTCGAAGGGTAAGAAGCTCTTGACGACTAGACACCTTCACAGTCGTAGAAAGAAAATCGACTCTAAACTTATCTTAGAACTCTTCCCATGAGATCGCGGACTCCTCACGATCCCCAAGGAACAAGAACCACCACTGCCTCGCCGCTCCACGTAGCATTGTCACAACCAAGGAAATCCAGTTCTCCTTTCGAGCATGAATCTAACTAAAGCCGATATCAACCTCCTCTAACCAGTCTTCCGTGACTGCATGTGAAACAGAGCCCTCATACTTCTGCAGATTCTGGTGCTGAAACTCTCGGAGTTTCTTCCTCCATGTGTCATCGTCGTCAGCCCCTACCCTACGACGATCTGCTAGAATAGCCCACTTGAAATTTTCTGCGCAAACCCGACAAGGACGTCCACCTAGAGAAATACCTATAAAATAACAACCATTAGAGTTCCTAAACCAAGAATATGGATGACTCTACATTATTTAATTAATTTTTTTCTTTTATTCATTTTAGGTTAATCTATCCCAAGTTCTACCCATTTAAACACAGGGACAAGGAAGAATGATGCATGATCCTTTCCTAGGTCTCTACCCTAAAACTATTATCACCTTGTTTACTAGCCATTGTAAACTTAAATGGTTGTACATCAGATCATAGGGGGCCCTAAACGCCTATGTCTTAGCCGATCCCCAGTTTTTACCTCACGTGCTAAACATGAATGACATCGTTACCCAACCCACCAATGCAACCTCACCTATTCCTAACTCCAAACCCCATCTTATCCCTCAACTATAACTCTGATTCCACTATATCATAACCCCCTCCCCAAAAAGTGTACCCCTCTTGGGTCGGCAATGTGAAAAGAGAGATAATAAACCCCGAGTCCCCCCTCCAGTAGACCCCGGGTTGGCGACTAGCACTAAGACTATAATAAACACAAAAATGGGAGGGATTACCCTCTAAGATAACACATGCGGAAGAGAGAGATAAGATATACACCAACCAAATCCATACCAGAACTGAAATATAAAAGAAACCCAAGTGCACATATGTAATGCCATGAAAAAGTACTACAACTAAAAGGGGAAAAACTGCAATTACCAAAAAGAAAGTAAAAACAACAGCAACCACAGGCCCTAATAGCTCCTACAACCCCAATCTAGTAGAAACCAGCTTGATCACCAACCTTCTCCATGTGACCTGAAAAACTATTTATATATACATAGGGTGAGTATAACAGTATACTCAGTAGGATCCTCCCTGAAGCCTTTCTCGGAATGTAAAGAATGAATGATAAAGCATAATGAACAACAAGTGAATCTAACTCATCACCTAAACTGGTATACTAAGTTCCCAACATCACCATGGCTACTGTCACCATGTAATGCATACAAGAATATATTATATAATAAATAATATCAAGGGTACCATGCTACAACTTCCGCAATTGTTTGTTGATTTTCCCCAACATCGCATGTCCTGAGCATCTCTCTCAAAAAAGGCTTTCCCACAAACACCTGGGCAAAGCACCACAATATGCACCCCGTGCACCAAAACCACCACGTCCACACACCAAAGTAACCAAGTAGTTTTTGGGATCCACCATAGCATGCATAACGTGTATCATACATCGGGTATTATACCTCAAGCCATTACAACCCATACTTCGAGTAAGGATCCTCAATCCATCACAACATATACACGTTACACCTATAGCAGTTCATAGAATACTATATCTAGAATATATGTGTGTGAATAACTAAAACCCATACAGCCCTCTACACACATATATGGGGAAACCTAACCAATGTGCCTGCTAGCACTAGTAACTACCAAGAGAAGAGTTTGGGGCCAATGGGGGTAGTCAGCCATCCATCCTCCCACTAGAATGTTGGAAACAACACCCCCAGGGATCAGAATCCCCAGGGGGTTAGTTTCCCTTACTAATAGGGGTGGAGTAGTGTATAGAAACACAAAAAGTACAGAATATATATATCTCACAACCATAGTATGGGAATTACCTTGTCTAAGACACAACTGTAGCTAACGTCTCTCCGACTACGGACTGCTAGTACAAAGACTATGTATCCTATATGTACACTTCCATTTAACGATCTTTATTAGATTAATTCATTCCCATTATATCAGTTCCAGTGTATGTTATTTAATTCATTAAAAATTAATTAACCTTAAACAATTCCACATTAAATTTCATTAGCATCACATGCAAAGTCAATTGTTCCTTCAAAAATTACAACCTCATCATTATGTTCCAGCAACTCTATCCCCATGGTTTAACACCATTTATTCAATTATTCATTATTGAAATACTTTCCCACATTCCCATGCATTCTAGAAAAACATTATATGCTAATAAACACAAGGGGGATCAACACGGTGAGTAGATGTACTACATGTCGAGTCTTTGCCGCTTATATCAAGAGAATATACCCATCCTTCCTTAAGAATCTAAACAAAAAAAGCATGTGGCATACCCCACATGCCTTCGAATATTTCGGAAGAAGGGTAAGTAAGACCAGCTGCCTTGAGTAGTGGAGAAATGTTCTGCAGATAAACAACCAATCAAAAATACCAATCATCCAACAATCACATTAACTCCATTTCATCATCCCTTGTGTCCTCCCTGGAACCCACATGCATAAAACTATGCATCTCGCCACTCTAGGCATCATCTGAGGCCACAGCCAAAAGGGCCTCCATGCCTCCACATATTTCCACAACCATCTAGGATCACAATAGAACATAAGTAGAAGAAAAACAAACATCTTCACAATTGGGCTCTTGGCCCTTAAACAAACAAGAGGGTAACTCAGAACCCTACAAGCAATTATCTTTTAACAACCACTAGTTCTTTAATCAATCTTTGGTTAACCGATTTATTATTCGTTGGTTCCAAATTCGGGAAAAATAACTAGTAATTTATCACAAACAAATAAACATGCTTACTGCACTAATTTTATTAACATCAAATTACAACAAGAACCAGATTCGATTACATGCCACTTTATCTTTAGCCACACAATTATCAATTAATCCCAATTTATATTCTTTACCAATTTCCATCAATAAAAAACAACATAAACAAAGAAAGCATAGATATCAAACTATCGAGAAAAACATGAGGCAATAACATATGATTGATATCAATTTATTTATCTGGTTAAAATATTTGTTATGTCAATTCCATTTCCATCCAGTGGGATTAATCCTACTAACAATACTGTTGCACGTAAAAGAAAAGATAAGCAATGAATCCCCTAACTTGAAGAGTTATTGACATTCTTTATCCACACGACGGGTCATGATCCTCCTCTCGCGCCAACTGCATCCACTTGTGGATGCCACGGTAAGACCACACCAGCCAAACCCCAAGAAAAACCCCATTAGAAGCATGGAGATTACATGCTATAATATATATGGGAGAAATAAGAGAATATGATAACAAAGGAATGATGATAAAACATTCATTATATCGAGGATTGATTGATAAAACTTGGTTGCATCAAAATAGAGCGGAACCAATCCATGGAGTAATGTTTGATTGTGCAAATCCTACGGGAAGGATTGAATGGTTCTAGCATCTCATAGCCGAGAACAAAGAGGAAGAACAAGAAAGGATGATATCTTGTCCCTTTTGAATATTTAATGGGGTGATAGTTTAAGTTACACTTAATTCCCCAATAAAAGAGGATCGCATTAACCCACACTGTTTGATTGAGTAAAAACATCCCGAGCCATAGGGATAATTAATAAAGGATTTATGGTCTTTGAATCATCCATCTTAATTTCAGGTTTGCAACATCCTAGATGGTTCTCCTTTCCAACATTGTATGAGGGAGATATGTTGGATGCAAGATCCCGTAATATTAATAATATTTTTATTATTGGATGTTTTGTGGACTCAAGCCCCATACCATAACTTAATATCAAACATTAGACTTGAATCCATCGTATTAATGAATGGATCACATCTCCACTGATGAGAAGTCAATCAGACGTCGCACACGATAGTTATGGTGGGTCGAATATTTAATAATATTAAATCTATTAATTCACGAGTGTTTTGGGTACCCGGTCTGAAAACCCGAAAAAGACATCCAATATTGGACCCATAAATTCCGTCTCGAAGTATGGGTCACAGTGTTGCTAACGGTTCATGAAACTGAGGTCGCACGAGGAAGATACCATCAAAATTCAGTTTTCGCAAGGAAAATAATAATTACATTATTATATTATTATTAATTTAATTTAATTTAATTGCTTAAATACTCACATTCAAAAATCCACGCAAAAAATCTCCCCAATTTGGTGCACATCACCCCATTCCACCTTGATTGATTTCCCTTTTTTTCAACATAATTATTTTATTGCTTTAAATTTTAAATCATTATTTACTTGAAAGACTTTCTCTATCCATTCTCTTTCTCTCTTCCACAATTCCCCCATGCTCCAACAAAAGTGGTGCCTACCCTTGATTGACTCCTCTTTTAACTTATTTATTTTATTTTAAAATTATTGTAATTAATATCACAATGATTATTAAAAGTGAATAAATGTTCAATCACTCGCACATAACTATATTCCTACGCCTTCTCCTTCCCCCCATGCGCTATTTGTGTGTGGAACCCAACTCCACTCTAACATCAATTTTATTATTAATAAAATTAATAATAATAACACCCATCATTAATGTTCTAATTTAATCCCATTAAATTAGTTTACCATGTTTATTCTCATATTAAATTGAAACCATTCTATTTAATTAATCATACTCTAAAATCCACCATTTCTATTTTTTATTTAATATAATAGTAATAAATCCTATTTCAATTTCCTCAACTGGTCACCATCATTATCATTAATAATAATTATTATTATTGATTCCCATTATTGTCTTATAATTACTCCCTTTCTCCCAACAATTAAATCCTTATCCCACAAAACTCATGTGGCCTCTTCCTAACACTAATTTTCACAATGTAATGGACAAGAGAGGCCTGGGCCATTACTTGGGGGATCGATGTTAAAAATATTTTTTTGACAATTTTAATAATGTTTTTTATTTTCTTCTTTAATAATGGATACAAGGTTAAACATTCAAGAAATTATCATGTTAAACATAAGAGGAAGTATTTTTGAAGTGATATTGTATAGAAAGTGTTGGTTATAAGTCTATTTAGTGATTAAAATTATTTCAAGTATGTCTATAATATATAATAATTTATATTATAATGGTTTTAGAAAATGACATCATGTTTTTCATGTGACAACCGATCATGTCTTGCAAGGCCGCATGTATTGAACCCAGGACCGAAGTCGAAAAGGGTTTCATACCTACCATAGGAATTCACAATATCCAAGTTAATGTATAATTATTTTATATGAATACATATATATGATGAAATATTTTTGTTACATTATATTTTCAGATATTAATTTATTAACCATATTTACTTTTAATAGTAGTTATTGATAAATAGTAATAAATTTCATTCGTTTTATTCATTGAACTACTAAGAGTGTATTTTTGCACATAAAGAATATAACATAATTCATATATGTCCATTTGAGAATGTAATGGATGAATTATAAATTGATAAAAGCATAACTAATGAATAATTTTTTTACAAAAACATATCAAGAATCTACATTTTCTAATATTATTCATCAATAATATAATTACTCAATGTTTAGATTATGATAAAAAGAAAATGTGTTATCCAAAAAATGTAATTTTGATGATGTGATGGCCTGTAAAATCATCATAGATTTATAACATTGAGGTTGTCAACTTTTATTTTATCATTTTCTTGTTCATGATTGATCACCTAAATCACTTCTTATAAATATTTACACTATTCCCCCATTTAAAATATTCACTCACAACCTATGTTCTCCTATGTGGAAACCTAGTTGTATGTTACATTAGTTAATTGTTAATATCAGATCATTCCATTTTAATGGACATATTAGTATTCATTTTTATTATTTAGGTTACTAGGAATGAAACTTTTGAGTACTAAACATTTGAAATAGCTAGAAAAATTTTGAGGGATAAATTATTTTAAAGGGGGTTAGAATGTACAACTCGATGATATTTTGAATTATTCTCCTCCAATTTAATTTATCTTTTTGATATTATTCGTTTCACATGACAATTGAAATAATTATTTATATAAAAATAGATATATTAATACACTAATTCATACATTTCCTCACAGATGACAATCATTTCATCTAATACAAACAATACCATCTTTTCTAGTGTACCAACATGGCTTATAGTACCTATAACACAAACTTCATGTATGTTACACACAAAATCGTGTTTTTGAAATTGATCATTTTTATAGTATTTTAAAATTATAAAATTTTTCCTTAGTGGTTAAATTCAATGATATGTATACTAATAAGTACTTATAAAATATTATTTATAATTCTTTTATTGAAATAATAAATTTTGATAATTAATGATATAATTTTTGGTAAAGTCATTATATGTTTAAAAATACTATATACTACAGATCATGTCCTTCAATAAAAAAATAAAAAATAAATTTTAGGCACTTATAAAAATTTAATTTAATAAAAGAAACATAATTTTATAATTTTGAATTCAAAAAATATCTTACTGTTATTTTTTTGGATTTATTTTAGAAACATCATTTTTATAAATTGTGTGAAATATTACTTTTTAGATTAAAACATCATTTTTATATAAATAATTACTAATGTTAAATTTTATTATAATTCTATTTTAAGGATACATTATAAAATTATATACATATTATTACTTTTTAGGTGATATCAATATATTTAACATTGAAATTGAATATAAAATCATAACTAGACTTTGAAATTATTTCTACTTTAAAAATCTATAATTTTGTATTGTCTACTGGATTAGAATTAATTATAATTTTTCAAATTATATGAGTAGAATTTAGAAATACTTACACCAACCATTATAATAAAAATAATATTTACATTCTAATAATACTCACTTAGTTTTTTACAAAAAATTGTAGTATAGTTGATTAAAATAAATCACAATGATTGTTGCCTAATTAACATTCATTAGTGACTAAATGATAATAATTGGGGATTAAATGACATATCCAAATTTCTAAAACCTATTTTATGGACAAATTTATTCCATAAACCTACCATTATTTTTTAATTTCAGTTTTTATGACTTTTTTAGGTAATAAAATGTTTACACCTAAGTTGTTATTAAAAATTCCATGTGATTCCTTTTACTTCAGTAAATTTTCCACCAGCTATCCCAAATCCTCACTCCTCACAAACCTATTTGTTTTTCCTAGGATATTCCCAATAAAAATTCAAAATTCTCATTATTCGATCTATAAGATTCCCCTTGTGGAGGAATCAATCCATGGAAGTCTTACGTCCTAAACGAAAAAGAGTAGCCTGATGAAGAGGCAACATCTTCTCTCAATCTATTTTCTTTTATTTTCCATATCTACCAAAAAATATAACATTATAATATTATTGAATGAAATAATTATCATCAATATACTAGGATTTTGTATGAAAATGGTTCATCCTACACTTACACAAACCACTATATAATGGGTAATGAACATACTATTTATGTGTTCGATGGACTATCACATCACTAAAAGATGATTGTTCATATTTCTATTACTATCTCTCATGGTTGAAATTATGATTTATATATGTTTATATAAGTTATATATTATATTTATTATTTATTTATGATTTTACATTCCATTTTTAGATCATATATATTTTTTCTATCAATTTTGATTTAATATGATATTTTCGTTTGAGGAAGTGTCGAGTACCGCCCCCTCGAAAAAATAGAATTATTTAGAGAAATTATGTAATGTATTATGGAAAGTTTTAGTTTATATATATGATATATATAGTATATATAATATAACAAGTACACTTTAATAATGATATAAAAATATACATATATTTAATTTATCTTCTTTCATTCAACACGATGATAAAACAAAAACAACCATCAAGTGTACATATGGATTATCATCTCCATAAAAAATGCATTATATTTCATACTTATATATTATATAGATTATTATGATTCAAATATAACATATATTGATGATATTTATATCATGGTTTGTATTCTTGTGTCATTATGTATGTATAATGACCAAGAATATAACAAATTAAGATACACACAAAGAGGAAATTGAATATTACTATAAGTGAAATCTTAACAAAGGATGGTTAACTAGAGAAAAGTAAATGTCAGTAATAAAACATAAAATCTCATATATATAGTAATTTTTTTATTTAAATTATTTATAATACATTTTTATTTATTATACAGGTGATCTGAATGTGTATGATGATTGTCAAGACACGAGGTAAGGGGATTTCATCTATCTTTTAATTTTCATGGGAAATATGCTATGTTTTCCACTCTATCCATTTTTGGCGTGTATATATTTAACATTATGGTAATATATTTTTATTATAAATAAATTTTTTGGCATTCCTCTTTAGATTCTATGATCATTATTTCATTGGTTTAATATCTCAAAATATACGAAGTCGATAAGAAGATTTTCTATCAATTTATTGCATTGAGACACGTGTTTTTTATAGACCTAGTAACTTATTAGAGTATTATATACTTTCTGTCACGAACCAACCCGGGTCGACCCCGAACCGGTCACCCGAGTCGGTCCGCGGCATGGCCCGAGAGGAGTTCCCGATCCTCCCAGGCTGGTGACAAGCACCAGGGCATCCCAGAGTACAATGTGAACGATTTCCCACAATAAAAATTTACTAAGAAGAAGAAATAAATAAACGATAATAAAATAAAACATCCAAAAACATAACTAACCTGACCACGAATCAAACTTCTTGTGACCCCGAGAGTTGATCGTCAAACTACAACCAACTCTCGTCCATGTAAAGAAAGCTCGAGTCAACCCTTCAACAGAAACTAAAAACAAGAAAACACTATAGGCGTGAGTATTAAAACTCAGTATGCTAGCCCGATAAATCTATTCCCAAAGCACTACCAATAAAAGATGAATTTACCAACATCAGGTTTGAACTAAATTATAGAAAATATGGGTTTTCACACACACACACTTTCCATTTTGAAAACAAGTAACATTCCATTGCCCTTTTTAATTTAGAACTAGTTTAATGTTGAAAGAAACATGAAAATTTCATTTTTAAACATTTTGTGAACAATTTAAAAATCCAAACATTAGTTGTTAGTCAAAAGGAGAATCACACACAACACACCCTAGGGCAGTGGGAAAATGTGGCACACAAGGGGTGACATCCAAACTCGACCTCTTAATCGCCTGCCACATAAAATAGACACTAAAAGAGACATGGGTCGAACATAAGAGATTGTGAACAAACCAGAATGTATTATACATGTGACTCATCCTGAAGGCATTCCATAACTCAATGACATCATAACACCCATAATACTACCCGGCATAGCCATGCATGGCCTAACCAAGGGGCCCAATCCCCATAGTAGCAATAACTCAGTATTCCCCTGCTGTGGGGCCACTAGCCAGTGCGTGGTCTAAACTAGTGCAGCAGTCATTCTCAGAAAATTCACTCAATATGACAGGTTCCCATGTCAACACATATAATAAAAGAGGGGTTCATCCGCAATGTAAATCAAGAATTCACGAAGCACTATCATCACATATAGCTCACGAAAACAACGCACACCAAATATCACCCCCTAGTGGGTTTTCCAAAGTAATCTATTTTTTTAAAGTGTCAAACGGGGCTTCACCAATTTTAAAGAAAAACATCATTTCTCAAGAAAACCCAAAACAATTGTTCAGAATAAATTATTTATCCTTAAAACTAGAAGTACATTTGAAATTCCATGAATTATGTTTAAAGGACAAATGGGCATTCTATCAAAGCCGACTGTCCGCCCATCAAGAAAATGTTCCAAGTGTTCAGTATAAAATAAACGACTCTTTTCACACTAATTAATCATTTAAAATTTTATTATCTAATATTATTTATCATTCATCAAAATTAACAAAAAATCAAGCAATTAATAAATTCTAAATTTAAAGGTAAGTGCAGTGGGGGACCTACCTCGACTCGTTTCCCAATCACAATGACGCAACACGCCTCGCACTAGTGCAGTAGAAACACGAGCCAAAAATTCCGATATCACGGGATTACCTCGCCAGCACGCTACAACAAAAGTAAAACAACTAAAAACACATAAACACTGAATTAAAATAACTCTAATGAATAAACAATGAAAAACCAACCTGACGTGTTCTCAAAACAAAATTCGCACTAGAAATTATTTAGTAAATCACTTTAAAATTTATAAAACAACCATAAATAGTAACTCACAGTTTTACACACCCAGAACTCAATCAAAAACCTCTTTTAAATCCAATGCATGACAAAACCAATTAGAAACATCTTTCGTACCATTCACTCATTTTATAAAATCACATACAAAATTTATAAAGTACATTCAAGGAGTATAATAAATAGAAACACTTAAAATACAACTCATTTCTTTTTAGAAAACCAACTTCAAGCCACACACACCACAAATCCATTTCAAATCATTCTCCACACCACCTATATATTTTATCAAACACCGTGCACCCTTTATAAAACCCAATTAAGAGACCCACCATGGGTTCACATATCATACACAACCCATCTCCTTTTAAAAACAACTTTTCAACACACGAACACCTTAAGCCCCTTAAAAAACACATTTCACACCTCATTTATAATCCATAGCATGCAAACAAGAAGCAAAAAAAGTATATTAAAATCATTAAACAATGTCATGGATAACTATTTAATCTTTAAGGAATGTGCAATATGAAATAAATCAATGTATTTCAAAATTTAAATGGGAAACACAAAGGGATCATACCTCAACACCAAGGCGGAATGAAAACGCACGCTCAAGACCGGTGCGAGATCCCGTTCGCACCTCAACCGCATGCTCTGGAAGCTGAATCTAACCCCTATATAACCAAAATTGAACCCAAATTGATGAATGAACCTTAAATAAACTCTACATAAAGAAGAAACCAAATTCAAAGGGGGGAAATGACAATATCCATGGGGGAGGAGGAACTCTGTCACTAGAGAGGGAGGCGGTAGCAGGTCGCATCAGTGAAGAGGCGACGGAGCAGGGGGTTGTGGTTGGACAAGGGGCGTGCGCTAGTGGGGGTTCGTGTGGCGGTGTGGTGCGTGATGGAACAGGGCATCAGGAGGGAGGGTCGCACCGTGATGGAGAGGGGAAGAGGCCGGATGTTGAATGAGGCTGGCGGAGGGAGGAGGGGTGGAGGCCGGAGGCTGGGACATGAGGGCGTGCGGGAGAGGAGAGGGCCGGTAGGGGCGGCTGCAGGAGGTGGGCCGAGGGAGTCCTGCAAGGTGGTCCAGCAGGAGGGAGAGGGAATACGGTGGCAGGCCGGCGACGGGAGAGTAGGAGGGTGGCGGTGGCAGGCCGACAACGGGGAGAGAAGGAGGGTGGCGGTGGCAGGCCGGCGACGGGGAGACCAGGAGGATGGCGGCGGGTCGCGCGCAGAAATGGAAGGGGAGAGGGGCGACGGGAAAGGGGATAGGGAGGTAGGGTTAAAAAAGAAAGAAAAAATAAATAAATAAATAAATAAATAAAAAGAATAAAAGAAAATAAATGGAAAGAAATAAACGAAGATGAATAAATGAAATGAAAGAAAATAAATAAAATAAAAGAAGAAAAAGGAATAAGAGAAAATAAATAAAAACTCAAAAATACATAAGTAAATAAATAAATTTAATAGTAATTATTATTATTATTACAAAACTTCTTTAATCCTAATAACAATAATAATAATTAAAGGTCATAAATAATAAAAACAATACAACACCCTCATCTAAATAGATATTTAATTATACATATATACACATATATAACAAGTATATAAACATATATAATCATTTATTTACACATATATATATATATAACATATATATAAACATATATAAACACACACATATATATATAAACACTTATATGTAAAAATTTATAATGAACACATATACATATATATATGTATTATATATATATGAACATATATGAATATATATAAACATATATAAACATATATCAACATACAAACATATAAACATATACAAACATATTTACACATAAACATATATAACATATAACATATAACACTATAACATATAAGCATATAACACATGTGTATATATAACATAAGCATATATAACATATATATGAACACATATAAACCTATATACATATATATATATATATATATATATTAATTCGCTAAACCAACTAATCTAATTAATATTAAAATTAGATGATCACGCGGCAATTACACACCGTACGGTTCCAAGCGGACTGCAAGCAGGCCACACGTCTTAGACATAAGGAGTTCGCGGACTATCTCAAACCATAAACTCATCCCAAAAATAAAAACATAGACCGAAACACACCCGCACAGAAGCAAAAACACCTGACATTAAGATAAATAAAATAAATAAAGTAAATAAATAAAAACAGGTGTGACAATTCTCCCCACCATAAATCTTTCCGCCCCTGGAAAGCCATAATAAGATCAAAACCCCAAATGATAACCGACATCACTTTATAATTTAAAGAAATATGTAAAGAATGACAACAATGATATCATGGAACACTCCCAAAAAGGGGAAAGATAAACTAAAAGAACTCATGTAATAGGAACGGATTACCCGCTAAGTGTCACCCGCCCCCAAAAGTGTGACCACTTCCAGTTGGTCGCTTTAAAGGACAAAGAACATTAAAAATAGCAAAATGAGGCCCAACTTACACACACCATAACACAAGTCAACCGAACTCAACCAATTATCCATCTTCAATTCAACCTTAATACACAACATCTGGAACAACGCCAATAAAACACGACGACTCTTTTGAAACCAAAAAACAGGTCAAAACCACATCCAACGCATATCTCTTAAAACCTTACTCCAATATGACACTGGAACTCTAACGCCCCAACTCCTTACCAAAAGAAGAAAAAAAAGAGTTTTTTGGTTCCATATAAGACCAACGACAACCCAACCAAAACCTAGAACCAAACTGAGTGATTGACACGGGAGGTCCGAACAGACGCCCCGCCATAAGAAACAAGCTAATCTGAATTTAGCGATACCCGTGATGGGTATCCACACCATAAGAATTAAGTCAGTTCCTGGAATAGGACCAGAACGCCATCACCTGAGACAAAAATCATGATCACAAGACTTTTCAACATGGGGAGGCCGAATGGACTCCCCACCATAAAGGTTCCAAGGGGAGAAGAATAGGAGGACCTCCCAGCATCATCACCAGCCATCACTACCCACGGGTTGGAGGGGGGGGGGCTGTCCAACACACCACCCCCACCCAAAAAGTATAAAGCGAGCATCACTTAATAAATGAGAGCAATGACATGACCATGAAGTTCTTGCACACATACTAGGCATAAGGCAAAAAATGATTCTGACTACACGCTCTTACTGAGAACAACACCATGTCGCAAGACTTCACCTTTCATTGGAGTTCCCCCGACTACGCGCTAGCTTCACTCCGAGGCCTATGGCTGGAGCTCTGATGAATGAAGAATCTTCCGGCTTCACAGTCAGGTTTATTAAACCCCAGAAGCATGACACAAGAACCATAATTTTTAACAATCACACATCCATAAGATCAAAGGTTTAAAAGGGTTCAGCCACAACCATTCTTTCGACTGAAAGAAAAGAACACCACAAAACAGTACAGATAACGACTACTACATCCAAGAAACGTTAAAAGAAGAAAACATCAAGCTCATCCACCAACATCTCCCTAATCCTGCTGATGGGCTGAAGTGACCTTCGATGATCCAGGTCTGGATTTAGCGCGATTCTTGGAAACACCTCGGCAAAATCTCTTCAAGTGACCTAGACGTCCACAGGTCTGGAAGGGTCTTGGAGCACATGGACATGTCGGCCTTTTGTGACCCTGCCTACCACACTGGTGACAGATCACAACATTGCGCTGTGAAGAATATGGCTGAAGGTCTGAAGGCCTCTTCATTCTTCTACCAGCACCACCAGCATCAGGTCGCTTCTTACTCTTCTTACTAGCATCATCTGAAATGCTTCCCGAAGCTGGAGGATTCACCACCTCAAGTACTCCTACTAGATCAGCTTCAGAAAGAAAGGCTTGCTCGACAACATCCTAGAAGGTGGTTAGGTTGATCTTTTCCACTCTCGATCGCAGCTCAGGTCGGAGTCCAGACTCAAATTGTCGAGCCTTCCCGGGATCATTCGCAACAAACCACTGATCATACGGAACTAGGTCTATAAAATGTCGATAGAACTCCAGTACCGATTCAACGCCCTCCTGGAGACAACACAACTCCATCCTCTTCCTCAGCTTCGTCATCTCAGAGAAGTGTTGTTGGATGAACGATGGCTTGAAAACCCCCCATGTCAAATCTTCCCCAGGCTTGTTCCGAGACATGGACTTCCACCATTTCCAGGTTGGACCTTTAAGCATGAAGGTAGCCAACTTCACATTTAATGACTCAGGTAGACCAATGGAACTGAACTTCCTCTCAATCTTCTGCAACCACTCCTCTGCCTCAAGAGGCCCTTCTTGTCCAAAAAAGAGAGGAGGGTTCAACTTCCAGAACTCCAAAATATAATCGATGGGCTAACCAACTAGAGGATTAACTGAGGATGCACAACCTGAAGCTGCACATTGAGCATCCATCGAGCCTTCATGGGGGCGAACACTACGGAAAAAAGAAATTAGGAACTTGATCAAAACATAACCAATACCATTTGAAATTCAACATTACTCAATGAGTTTCAAAATAAAGGAACAACCCATTCAATAAAGGGGAAACTAGTAATGATGGATGACTCGACCATATAGTTGGAGGCCATACGTCAGCCATACCATCGTCACTGAGAGCATTGTAGGGTGAAGTCTCCGACTCCACATGGCTTGCCAGGCCCTGCGAGCTCATAGAGCTACTTTCCCTACTCCCTTTTCATTTCCCAACATAAAACAATCCAATGGACCCAAAAGATACTATCGACCCAGACATCTCATGGTAACTTGAGGTTCAGAACGAGCAAGGGTTCATGACGTCCTTACCGTTCCTACACCTCGGGTCCGCGCAACGTTACTCCCTTTACCATGACAACTCCAAATAGCAATGGGCGCTCTGAAAAACAAGGTCTGCTCAGGAGCCAACCTCCCTTTGATACCATTTTGTCACGAACCATCCCGGGTCGACCCCGGACCGGTCACCCGAGTCGGTCCGCGGCATGGCCCGAGAGGCATTCCCGCTCCTCCTGGGCTGGCGACAAGTGCCAGGGCATCACCGAGTACACATGGGAACGATTTCGCCCAATAAAAATTTACTAAGAAGCAGAAATAAATAAATGATAATAAAATAAAACATCCAAAAACATAACTAACCTGACAACGAATCAAACTTCTCGTGACCCCGAGAGTCGATCATCAAACTACAACCAACTCTCGTCCACGGAAAGAATGCTTGAGTCAACCCTGCAACAGAAACTAAAAACAAGAAAACACTATAGGCGCGAGTATTAAAACTCAGTAGGCTATCCCGATAAATCTATTCCCAAAGAACTACCAATAAAAGATGAATTTACCAACTTCAAGTATGAACTAAATTATAGAAAATATGAGTTTTCACACATACACACACTTTCCATTTTGAAAACAAGTAACAGTCCATTGCCCTTTTTAATTTAGAACACGTTTAATGTTGAAAGAAACATGAAAATTTCATTTTAAACATTTTGTGAACAATTTAAAAATCCAAAAATTAGTTTTTAGTCAAAAGAAGAATCACACACAACACACCCTAGGGAAATGGGAAAACGTGGCACACAAGGGGCGACATCCAAACTCGACCTATTAATCGCCTGCCACATAAAATAGTCACAAAAAGAGACATGGGTCGAACCTAGGAGATCGTGAACAAACCAGAACGTACTATACATGTGACTCATCCTAAAGGCATGCCATAACTTGATGACATCATAACACCCATAATACTACCCGGCATAGCCCTGCATGGCCTAACCGAGGGGCCCAATCCCCATAGCAGCAATAACTCAGTATTCCCCTACTATGGGGCCACTAGCCAGTGCGTGGTCTAAACTAGTGCAGCAATCGTTCTCAGAAAATTCACTCAATATGCCAGGTTCCCATGTCAACACATATAATAAAAGAGGGGTGCGTCCGCAATTTAAATCAAGCAGTAACAAAGCACTATCATCACATATATCTCACGAAAACAACGCACACCAAAGATCACCCCCGAGTGGGGTTTCCAAAGTAATCTATTTTTCTTAAAGTGTCAAACAGGGATTCACCAATTTTAATGCAAAACTTCATTTCTCAAGAAAACCCAAAACACGTGTTCAGAAGAAAACATTTATCTTTAAAACTAGAAGTACGTTTGAAATTCCATAAATTATGTTTAAAGGCCAAACATGCATTCTTTCAAAGACGGGTGTCCGCCCGTCATGAAAATGTTCAAAGTGTTCGGTATAAAATAAACGAGTCTTTTCACACTAATTAATCATTTAAAATTTTATTATCTAATATTATTTATCATTCATCAAAAATAACAAAACATCAAGCAATTAATAAATTCTAAATTTAAAGGTAAGTGATGTGGGGGGCCTATCTCGACTCGTTGCCCAATCACAACGACGCGACACGCCTTGCACTAGCGCACAAGAAACGCAAGCCGACAATTCCGATATCACGAGATTACCTAGCCAGTGCGCAACAACAAAAGTAAAACAACTAAAAACACATAAACAATGAATTAAAATAACTCTAATGAATAAACAATGAAAAACCAACCCGACGTGTTCTCAAAACAAAATTCGCACTAGAAATTATTTAGTAAATCACTTTAAAATTTATAAAACAACCATAAAGAGTAACTCACGGTTTTACACACCCAGAACTCAATCAAAAACCACTTTTAAATCCAATGCATGACAAAACCAATTAGAAACATCATTCGTACCATTCACTCATTTTATAAAATCACATACACAATTTATAAAGTACATTCAAGGAGTATAATAAATAGAAAAACTTAAAATACAACCCATTTCTTTTTAGAAAACCAACTTTAGGCTACACACGCCACAAATCCATTTCAAATCATTCTCCACACCACCTACATATTTTATAAAACACCTTGAACCCTTTATAAAACACAATTAAGAGACCCACCAGGGGTTCACATATCATACACAACCCATCTCCTTCTAAAACCCACTTTTCAACACACGAACACCTTAAGCCCTTTCAAAAACACATTTCACACCTCATTTATAATCCATAACACGCAAACAAGAAGCAAAATAAGTATATTAAAATCATTAAACAATGTCATGGATAACTATATAATCATCAAGGAATGTGCAATATGAAATAAATAAATGTATTTCTAAATTTAAATGGGAAACACAAAGGGATCCTACCTCAACACCAAGGCGGAATGAAAATGCACGCTCAAGACCGGTGCCAGATCTCGTTCGCACCTCAACTGCATGCTCTGGAAGATGAATATAACCCCTATGTAACCAAAATTGAACCCAAATTGAAGAATAAACCTTAAATAAACTCTAGATAAGGAAGAAACCCATTCAAGGGGGAAAATGACAATATCCATGGGGGAGGAAGAACTCTGTCGCCGGGGAGGGAGGCTGGAGCAGGTCGCATCGGAGAAGAGGCGACGGAGTAGGGGGTCGTGGTCGGACCAGGGGCGTGCGCTAGTGGGGGTTCGTGTGGCTGTGCGGTGCGTGATGGAACAGGGTAGCCGGAGGGAGGGTCCCACCGTGATGGAGAGGGGAAGAGGCCGGATGTTGGAGGAGGCCGGCAGAGGGAGGAGGTGCGGCGGCCGGAGGCTGGGACAGGAGGGCGTGCGGGAGAGGAGAGGGCCGGCAGGGGCGGCTGGGACCGGCGGCTGCAGGAGGAGGGCCAAGGGAGTCCGGCGAGGCGGTCCGGCGGGAGGGAGAGGGAAGGCGGTGGCAGGCCGGCGACGGGAGAGCAAGAGGGTGGCGGTGGCAGGCCGGAGATGAGGAGAACAGGAGGGTGGCGGCAGGTCGCGCGCAACAAGGGAAGGGGAAAGGCGCGACGTAAAGGGGAGAGGGAGGTAGGGTTAGAAAAGAAAGAAAAAATAAATAAATAAATAAATAAACAAATAAAAAGAATAAAAGAAAATAAATAGAAAGAAATAAGAGAAGAGGAATAAAAGAAAAGAAAGAAAATAAATAAAAGAAAAGAAGAGAAAGGAATAAGAGAAAATAAATAAAAACTCAAAAATACAAAAGTAATTAAATAAATTTAATAATTATTATTATTTTTATTACAAAAATTCATTAATCCTAATAACAACAATAATAATAAAAGGTCATAAATAATAAAAATAAAACAACACCATTATCTAAATAGATATTTAAGTATACATATATTCACATATATAATAAGTATATAAACATATATAATCATTTATTTAAACATATATATAAACATATATAAACACATATATAAACACATATATATATATATAAACACTTATATATAAACATTTATTATGAACACATATACATATATATATGTATTATATATATATGAACATATATGAATATATATAAACATGTATAAACATATATCAACATATAAACATATAAACATATACAAACATATTTACACATAAACATATATAACATATAACATATAACATATAACATTACAACATATAAGCATATAACACATGTGTATATATAACATAAGCATGTATAACATATATATATCAACACATATAAACCTATATTCATATATATATATATATATATATTTATTAATTCGCTAAACCAACTAATCTAATTAATATTAAAATTAGATGATCGCGCGGCATTTGCGCACCGTACGGTTCCAAGCGGACTGCAAGCAGGCCACACGTCTTATACTTAAGTAGTTCACGCACTATCTCAAACCATCAACTCATCCCAAAAATAAAAACGTAGACCGAAACTCGCCTACACACAAGAAAAAACACCCGACGTTAAGATAAATAAAATAAATAAAGTAAATAAATAAAAACAGGTGTGACATTTTCATTTTACATGTTATATCATGAACATAATTATTTTAATTAAATTTTATGCTTTATTAATTTCCCTTATCATTCATGGAGTATTTAATACCAAGATACCAAGTTATATGATTTTATTCAGACAATCTCATCACATTTTGGGATTTTTTTTATTATGATTCCATTGAAAAATTCATTTTATTCTTCACTCGAGGACACTTATGAGTTTAATTATCCACATATGATTCATGATATAAAAATTCATTAGTATATTTTCCCACTCTTTGGTATTAATATAATGTTTTTATAAAATTTTGACCATTTATCTCTTTTCGGTCGGAAATGTGTTTGATTTGAAAACCATATTTTCTAAACAAATTTAAGAAATCATAAATAGTTATTTGAATCCCATATTAAAGTAAAAAGGTTTTAATAATGTGTTATGGTTTTTATTTCTTCCATTATATATTTTCAAATTTATTTTCAATGAAAATGTTTTCAAAAATGGATTTTGTATTAAAAATCAATATCTATGTTGAAAAGATATTTTCCGCCTAAAATTGTTTTAAAAGATTTTTCAAAATTATTTCTCATGTATGATTACATCCATTTGTGCATATTATTCCATTATAGAGAAATTATTATATGTTTCCATTCATATTATTTCTCTTAATTAAGTATGTTTTAATGGCATGATTTTTATGAAATCCATTTCTCTTCCACGAGTTATATGATTTTGAAACTGGCTTCATTTCATGAGTTATATTATTTTGAAACCAGCTTCTTTTCATGGGTTATATTCATAATGTAATTATTATTAAACATATATTTTCCCTAGGTTATTGTATGATTAATTTTGTATAATACCCATTTCATATAATGTGTTATGACATTATTATTTATGATCTTGTCACATATTTATGTATGATTTCACTACCAGATCAGTGGGACCTATAAATCCCTCCAATGCATTAGTAAAGGATTTATATATCATTATATATTCTAACATTTTCTTCTGAATGAACAAATACTACCAAGATATCCCTTAAGTGAAAAATGATTACCCATATGGTATAAGTTGTGAACTCATGTTACTAAGATGGCCATGAGAGTGAGCCATGACAACCAAGATGGTATTAGAAGTGAACTCATGCTACTAAGATGTCTATAAGAGTAAACTAAGAAAAAAAATATAGAATTTGGAGTGAACATGTACTACTAATATGTTCTTGGAAGAAATTCCTTGGCCATTATGGAAATCATATTTTATGATTATTTGTTTTCCGCAATTCCATATTTATTCATATTCTAGGATTTCATAGATTATGATCATTATTTCGTCAATATTCATTTCATATGAACTACTAATATATATTATGTTATCTAATATGTATGGTATGATATTCAAATGTTATGCTCATGTACCATACCATTTTACTATGTTATGCTTTCACATTTCTTATATATACCCTTACAGAGAATCTGATCTCACAACTTTCTTATGTTTTATTTCCCCAGGATAGGATTAATGGTTTTAGGAATAATGAGTAATGGTAGATATCATTATGGAGATTCCAAATATCATTCACTAGGATAGAATATTTTGTTTTCATGTTTTCTATGAAACTAGGCAATTATGGTTCTTTTGCATCGATTTTTGTAATTTAATGAATATTCATAAAAGATGATGTAATATCAATGTATGCCAAGCATTGGTAGCTATATAAAATATATCTTAGAAAAACACATAAATATTAGAGAAAAAAATTTATATTTGGATGAATACATTGAAAAATATGATTGACCTACAAGAAGTGAATTTGGAATATTTTGTTTCGGAGATAATGATCCTAGAAAATGATGAGATATATTATAAAAATAACACCCTCAAAACTACTTCATATCCCAACCCAAAATTATTTTTAGAATGGTTTTGTGGTAGTGGTTCGAAATGAAAAATTCGATTTATTGATTTTGATGTTGAGTATACTATGATTATACCTCATTCATGTCACACCTTAGATTGATACTCCCCTCTATAGTATTATTAATTCATTCTAGAAATATTTCAAGAATATGGTAGCCTGTTTTTACTTGATTTTGAATTTAAAAATGGATTAGATAATTTGATTTATCATCCTTTCCCATGATGTCACAACCATTTCCCTTACAAGTTAGAATGGATTCTTTTGATTCATTTTAAATTCCAATTTTGTGTATTAGAACACATTTTAGGTTTACTATCTCATTAAATTAGAAAATTTCATTATAATTATAGTGTCAGTGTTTACCAGAAACATCATAAATTTCCATTCCCTATAGTATATCACATAAAATAACCTTAAATCCTTTTATTTTGAGAATATTTATTTGTTAGACATATTTATCCAAATAGATTCCATTGAGATAATCTAGGATCCCAAAAAGCAGTCAGTAATGGTGGTTGAGGAGATTTACAACATTATAGAAATAATAGAAGTATGATATTACAAGGATGGTCCAAAGTTCTTGGAGACATATGTACCAATGATAAAACATGATAAAGGATATAAAGAAAAAATGTTAGGTGAAGATATCATCGCTAAAAAAGTTGTGTCAAATACACTACAAGATCTTGTTCCACATTCTCCATGCATTGGGGATAATACAACTTCACTTTAAATACCCATAGATTCAAATAAAACATTTTACCTAGAAGAATTTAAAAAATCAATGAATCTTTAATTAAGTTTAAAATAATTTAACTTCCATATGATGGTTTTTATTGATTAAAAATAAAAATTTTATATTATTTTTTCAGACACTATAGATAAGAACATGATGAATATAGGATAATCAATAAGGGATGATGGTATATAGATTTCCTTAAATATACACATTCATATTTTTAATCATAATAATAACTTCCTTAACAAAACTTTTAATAATTTTTGGAGTTTTAATTCATAAGAGGGTTATTTACCATCTTTTCAGATATTATATTTTCATTTTATTCCCCATATAAATATTAATTACAATATTCTCTTTAGATATTATGTTCCATATATGATAATTATCTTCCCAATAGATTGATGTTTTTTTAATTATTAATATGAATATGGATGGTATATATTTTTATTAAATGAAGAGTTAGTGTTATCCACATCTAGATGCATATAAACTAATTCAAGAAATCATTGGGAGGGATACCATAATTTTTTAATTGTAATATAATTAATCATAGTTTTATTTATTTTAAATTCTTATGTAATAAAATGGAATTAATTTACCTATGATAAAATTTTTTCACAAAATAGTAAAAAAATTTATTTATCATAAATAATTTTATTATATATATTATTATCTAATTGTTTTGTTATTTCATCGATATCATGTTGGTATGAGTTCTCTCTACAAGAAAATAATAGTGACATAATATTTTTTATTGAATACTAATAGCCACTCATCAGTTTTCTGAAACTATTCAAGGACGTGTGAAACTATATAATATACCTCATTTATTATTATAATAAAATATTAGCAAAAAAAACTAAAAACTAAAAATAAAAGTAAAAAATGGCATCCCTATAATTTTTTAAACCAAATGAAATCTATTTTTTTAGTAACAATATCCAGGACATACCTCTTTTTTTCTTGATTAGTCTAAGAAAATTATTCATAGTTGAATTAATTTAATCCTTTATACCATAGTTTGAGATAATTATTTATATAATTCTAGGAGCATAAATTGTTTTCGATCAAACGTGACTATTTTTTATAAATTTTTTTGAACCAATATATCTATAATTTCTAATGTTATTATTCTACACCATTGATAAATATCACTTATTTTTTAATCACTTATGCATAATGACCCATGCATAACTATCCGTAAATTTTACTTTTCATCATTATATTGATAATTCAAACATTGAATGTGTGACATTGAATGTTCAGTAAGGGAAAACATGAGAAATAGTCATCAAAGATCATAACTGATGCTAAAACGAACATGTGGGTATAATAACTAAATCAAGGTACAGGAAAATGAAATAAGAATATCGCACCAAAAAAATTGTTCATAAATCATGAATCATTAGATAAATCTTTCATCATAACATAATACATGAGTTATAAGAGTATTTAAACATGTGTTAATAATCACGAGTCAATAAAATATAGCATAAGTATAGTTCACAACATATGAATGTGGAATAAGGATATAGAATATATATAATAATATAAAATAATTCATTTATCTAGACCCCACTACCATGACCACCATAACATAGTAGAGAGTTTCCAAAAATGAATTTGGTTTTATTTTTAGTCACTTTAAACATTAATGGTCTGGGATAACAAACAATTCCTTTGAATCCATCACATTAGATACAAAACATTATACAATCCATTAAAGGGTTATATAAATCTAGACCGAACCATCACATATTGAAAAAATAAATGTGCTCCACATTAACATAAAACCAATAAAAATTCAATCATAGATTAATTTACAAGTAAAGTAGAAAATATTATCATGAATAATTTTAAAAAGCATGATCATAAACCATCCAATGCAAGAAGGTTGACGGTTTAATTAGAGCATACCAAGGAAGGTGGCCAGAGGCAAACCCCTGACTATTTATTAAAATAAACAAAAAGTGCATAAAGAGCGCGCATTAATTAGAGCATATATCCAATGAAAAATGGAAAAAAATTACAGGACATTTACATGTATGAAAATACACTATATGATCATTATAACATTAAATTTAAAATTTAATGAAACACCCATGTGTTTTTTATTAACATTTATTTAAAAGGAAATATTTTATAAAATAATGGGAATGGAAATTAATTCTGGATTTGATCATTAGGAATGATGCAGAAACCTGGGATGGGGTTAATTAAGAGGTAACATTTTGTCACTAAATTTTAATTTATATTTAATTTTTCACCCCATAGAAATTGTACCTATGATATCTATTAGAATTGCGTGGATCTGCATTTTATTTAACAATCACAAATACTAAATGAAATGTAATAATTAAGGTAACGGTTGGCCAATGATATTTTTTCATGGCTCTTCCCTGATATGTGATACATACTACTTTTCTTGGTTGGTTATTTTACTCAATCATATATTCCGTTTTCAAATATAGTACCATGTTAATGCAATTAGTCTTTATTACTCCATAATCCTTCACACGTGGTTACTATTTCTCAAAATTAAAATATTTCCATCTACCCACTAGTATCACAGAGTCATGATATTTTATCATGGAAAATAGAGTTACGCCACTTCTATAGATTCTCCCTATATATAAAAATGTTTTTACTTTCAAACCTTATGAATTTAATCGTTATTAACATTTATTTTTCATTCATATCATATAAAAGGTCTCATATCTCATCATAAAATTCTATAAATAATAGAAGACCTTCAATAACAATACATACATCTTGGTCCTTGTTTCAACCATTTCTTCATAGGTATTCTTCTGAACCTAATAACCACGATTTCTCAACATATATTTCATTACATGTGATCTGCGTAAATCTATTCTCTTTATAACTATCCAATTTGATATACATAGTAAAAAAAATCATGAATAACAATATCAATATAACCTCATAATCTTTTTTATAAATTTTTCAATATTATACAATAATGGTTGTAACATGAACCTACTATTCAACCTAATTTAAATCTTATTGATCCATTATCAGAATCACAATATATATAGATATTTATATTATCATTCTTACATAAAGAGGTTATATGTTCTCTTGGTACACAACTCTCTATTTACAACTCCCTCTATTTTTCAACTAATAGTATTATTTCTCACTCTCCTTTTATCTTTTATATTTAGTACCCTAAAAAATTTAAATATTTTTAATATATAGAATATTTATTATTTAATTTAGTTCCATAGTATCCTTTCTCAATATTTTATATGTTTTAGTTATCCCATAACCTATTATTATTTGTTTCCTTTGTGGATGTATCCTATAAAATGATAAGAGTTCGCATTTTCACTTGTCAACAAATTTTTCTCCCTTGGATGAATATATCTTTAATTTATTAAAATTCAATTTTAATTAATATTCATTAAAATGTTTTCAACAAGAATATTATCTTGAATAATTTTTTTATTACTCTATAAAATATAAATCACATAGCTGAAAAATGAGGGATGCTGTGTACAATAATATATACATAAACATGATTTACTAAATTATCTTATTCAACCTGGGCCAATATAAAGTTTTTTAAAGATATAATCAAAAAGTTATTCTAGTTATTTAATTAATCTAAAAAAATTATGTTCATCATAAATTTATCATCAATTCTATATTTTAATGTTTAGAAGCACTTCCATTTGGATTCATTCATTATCCCAAAATAAAATCATCTTTTATGTTCTCAAAATCATCATTTAATATTAGCTACATATTTACCCATTTGGGCCATTACTCTATTTAATATAAGTAAATAAATGATGAAGAAAATCCACATAATAAAATTTATCATCTTCATTTTTTAATTTTTCGATTGAAGCTTGTTTATTAATATTATAGAGTATTCTCAACATTAACCTTACTTACCAATAAATGATGATCGATATCTCATCAATTTTTATGATTAAATTGAAAATTTATTTCTATATTTAAAATATCAGGTTTAATTCTAAAATATTCACAATTAACATTCATTTTGATAACCAATTGATTATTATCAAATTATCTATTTGGAAATAACTAAAAAGATATAATAGTGGTACTTTACCAATTCATTTCCTTGAATCAACATTAGAAAAATATTGAATCATGGTTCATTATTTCATTATTATATTTTTAACAGGAATTAATTAATTTTTATCATAAAATATTTTCTTCAGAATCATTACTTAAATCTAGAAAAATTGTTTTTATTTAAAATGAGTTGATTATATTCTATATGTGATGATCATTATGAATTATGGGACTATTTTTATAAAGATTTCAGTTAATAACAGAAAAACTAAAAATTTGTTTATCTATGTCAACCTTTAGAATTTAAATCTAGTAATTGTTTTTTCATAATTATTTTAATTTCTTTTTGTGACGATAATTTCGAAATTTTGCATTGTTAATTATAAAGATATTGGTTATTGGAATAGAAACAATAAATTATTATTATTTAAGATTAAATTATTCTCACATTGCTAGATGATTGATTATATCGACTAGTGTCTATCCTTATGATCCTCTGAATTAACCAGGAATAATTTCTTTGGGCCATCCATATTGAACATCAAATGATACATACACATTGATAATTAATGCTTACAAAAGAAATATTATCATAAAATAATACTACATCATGTTTATGTCGTGGGATTTTACTCATACACAAATTCTATAATGTTTACTTAACTACGGGATGATTCATACACAACTATACCAAATGATGTTTATGAACCTCAAGCATCCTTACATAGTTCAAAATAGTTTTCAATATTTTTGTTTCCTAGATCATAAATTTTTGTTCATATCCAGAATATTGAAAACACCCCAATCTCATTCACAACACCAATAGTTAATTTTTAGTCCCTATAACACATATTCAGAACTTTCATAAGTATGTAAAGCATAAAAACTCAAGATTGACTTTTTCCATAAAACATTACATCCTTTAATAATTAAAATTCAATCTCAGGAAACATAAACATTGATTAAGGTATTCATTCATAGTAAATAAAAAACGTCCTGAATAAAAACACCATAATTATTTATCCGCATCTTGACAAATCAATATCCATATTTTGTCCATATTTAACTCATGAAGTATAAATTTATAAGTTATCCAGAATTAATTATTAAGAAACTCCAACAGGATACTTCATATCCTATACCATTAAACCTTTGTAAATATGATCTAGAGAGTATTATAAAATTAATAAACACATAACACTGAAATCATGACTAAATCTATAATAATGTGATGTTTGGGACAAATCATATTGCATCTAACAAATCTCAAATCCACTAAAAATAATGGAAAATATATTGTTTTATTATTTATTAGATGAAAATACATTTAATATTGACATTACTTCACATGTATAAGGATAAAAAATTGAATCGAATATATGAAAAGAAATCCACAATACATTTTTGTAACTTAATATAACCATTTATATTTTTTAGTTGTAATTAATCTACTCATGCCAATTTGTATTTACAACCCCTTATTTATAAAAACTAGAAAGAAATAAATTTTCTATCCCCCTTATTTAAAATATATTTTCTGATAAAAATATCCACTCCCCTAATATTCATCTTCTATTCATGTTCTTAGTGACTCTCTTGGGCAAAATATGGGATTATAATATTCATAAAAATGATGGATATGTTATCCAAAACTAAGGCTATATGGTCTAAAATATTATATAAAAAGAGAACTATTTTACCAAAACATCAAATATATCAATAACAATTCTTCAATGTGGTTACAACTCTAAATTGACTCGTTTTGTGATGTATATCTTGATTTTTAAGACTTATCATGAACTTATACTCATTATAACCATCAAATCATATTAAAGAATTGAAATCTATTTTACATCTCAGTTTTTAACCTAATAACCCCTTAATATGAGGTAAATGTAAAAAACACACAAAAATGGTTAGATAGTGAAGATTATTTGGTAAACATAATTTTTTTAGGGATTCGTAGAATTCTATATTTATGTGAAAATAATAGAAATACAATATATTGGACGTCTTTAATATATCTCATGTCTAGGAATGTTCTCCATAAGTTTTTACCAAGCCATTATTTTTAATGAAATATGTTCTATAATTTTTTGATAAAAGCTTTTGTAAAATACTGATAGAAACATACCATAAAAGATAATTATTTATTTTATTTAGTGTTTTCTACTTTCAGGTAGTTCTAATCCATTTATACATCACCTATAACCCACTAATATTAAGAATAGGAAACATAATTTTGGAATGGGGAGATCTTCCATGAGGTATATGTTGTAGTAGAAGGGTTATGATTTCTTTCCAAACACAAAATAGTTTCTTTTCCAAAACTCTACTTCATATAAAAATCTATATTATCTCTCTACCCTTCATTTTTTATGTATGAACATCAGTGGAAAACATAAACATATATATATTTAATATTATTCATAATTTGTTAATCCTTTTTCACTTCTACAATCAATGAATTTTCACAATGATCATCCATTTCTACATTCTGGTCATACTCAAACTAATAAGTCCATTTTATAAGGATCACGTTTTCTACATTCTTAGCTTCATTAAAGTGTGTATACTCATTATTCATATTAGTTTCG
Organism: Viscum album; assembly: GCA_963277665.1. Classification (NCBI taxonomy): domain Eukaryota; kingdom Viridiplantae; phylum Streptophyta; class Magnoliopsida; order Santalales; family Viscaceae; genus Viscum; species Viscum album. The sequence continues at coordinate 1,203,818,676 of OY728127.1, read as the reverse complement.
GTATTTTGATCCCTTGGTATATTACTTGTTTCTCTTACTATCACTTATTATCTATGAATCACTATTATAAAAATGAATACAAAATGGATAACATTATTTCACATTCAACACACATAATATTAAGCCTTTGAGTTTCCTTTATTAGGAATCATCCAGAGGGAATTATATAGGATTTCTTCCAACATGAAATTCATATAATTTAATTCATTGATTAACTCTTCCTTAGTTTCTAGATGATTTCCTTGTTGTATAGATTTATGAATAGTTCAAAAATTTATATTATTATACTTTTCCTACCATATTAAAGTCATATTCTCTTAAATATTGTGTCATATTTCATATCATTTATCACTGATGTAATGTGAGTAAAATTCTCATAGCATTCATAGCATTTGACCTCTTCATGGACGCGTCACATTAATTTATTTATTTTATATAGAGTTGAGGTCTCCCCAAAACATGAGAATAATAGAATTATTAATATGAAAAATACAATAATTCTTATAAGAAGTGACCACTTATGTCGCAATAATCAAATACGTTTTAATTCAATAAAATTTATTCTTATAAGGAATTATTTTCTTATTTTGTATATCCATATTTAAATTAGTATATTTTTTATTTATTTCATATATTTTCCCCTTCAATTTACAATTTTATTAATTTCATATCCTAAAGTATTTTTGCAAAATTTATTATATTTTTTTTTCTAAATTTCCAAATACACCATAATTTACCAAAAAATATTCTTTCTTTTATATTTATAAAAAATATTTCAATATTAACATTCTTTGTTTTTTGGGTTGTATCCTTACATTATAGGTTTTATATAATGATATTTTGTTTTAAAATATTATAACTTATACCTTTTCTACATTACTACATTTAGAAACTATTTTAATCAACCACATATTTATAGATTTTTGTTTTTCCCATAATTGGGAATGCAATTTATAATTAGTTAAATCTATTTCTCCAGGATTGAATGGTATTTTTCTACTTGACATTGTGTTAGATTATTCTATAGATGATATTAATATATCTTTTATTCTATTAAGAGTCTTATTTGGAGAATGATCCCTTTCATAAGTCTGTGTGGTATCACACATCTTTATTCCATTATATTTGGGCATTCTATCTTTAGTTACATATATATTTCTAAGTTTGGCTCATAATTCAAGAAACCATGGGTTGAGTGTATTATATTTATCCTCCATTAATCTCAACCTATATTACATTTCATATTTTAGAATGTAATGTTTCTCTCATGTAGCTGGAGACATTATTATAGTTATTTATCAAAGTTAATTGTCTTCATATCATTAAAACCCAACACTTCATCTGTGATATTTATTGGAAATTTATATAGCATCTATAATTCATAGATAACTCACATTGAATACTTTTTTGGATATTTTTTCACATTTTACTATTTTCCATATATTATCATCGAAATAAAATAATTTATTGAAATGTTTAATGTAATATTCATTATAAATCAGCAAACATTTAAAGGTGTTGGATTCTCCAACCTAATCAAAAAAATCAAATTCCATCGTATCAACATATTGTCTAAGAAATGATTTTTATACCTATTTACCTTGATATTTTAAATTACATATGTATAATAATTAACGAGAACCACTTTATGATATTCCATATCATTATAAAAAAATCACTATGTAATTTATCATCTATATACATTTAATATTATTAAAAACATGGGCATAATTTATTTTTTTAATAATTATCCATATATTTATCAAGAAAAATAATCCTAATGATACCATCTATTCATATAATGTGTTTTCTTTATTCCGATTTTACGTTTTTCTTTAAATCATTTCCACTCTTGGTACCCTTTTTTATGGAATTGGCCAAAACCTCTATTTGAGTTCAAATAGGGATATGATATAATTCTCCTATATAATATTTCCCAGAATATTTTTAAAATTTGAACATTATATAATTACACTAGAACATCATTGGACAATAAAAATTAGATCCATTCATTGGGAATATCAGTTCCGTTACCGAAAAATATTCCATTAAGGGATATTGACGATGTTGGGGGGGGAATCAGGCGCTAGTTTTTTCCCATATTCCAATTTATCATTGAATATATTTTAAATCATTTTAATTTTGACCTATTTTATATATTAAGATATAGTGTATCTTCATTGAATTTACAATGTATATGTACAATATGAAATGTATGATATAAATTAAATGATCACAGACATCATTTTAACTAAGGTTAGCCCTAATATGGGAAACCTACTCCGTTCCGTGAATAGTTATTCACCACAATCAATGATTCTATTGTCTATTCTAAAACCAAGTAAATATAATGAGTCTCTGTGGATTGATTGTTCTTAACATGATATAACATATTTTTATATGTATCATATTTCTATAATCCCATTAGTTTCAAAGAGTCATGATTTCATCTCCTTGTATGAACCAATATATAATGGTTCTAATGCATCAAACCATGTATATACAAATTTTTCTTTTTGTGAATTATAAATTAAATATTTGTTATTCATAGGGGTATGGATGAATTAAAAAATAGAAATCCTTCTCTATAAGACGATTCTAGAAATTATACTATATCTCAAAAAATATATTGAACTAGGTACTTGTTTTCTGATAACCTTCATAAATCTCTTACAGAATGTGATTGACTGTCTTTCTTGAATCAAATTCAGGATCTTGTGATATTCATGAATCTAAAAGCTCCTCGTTATCTGAGAATCTTTACACAACGAAGTGAATCACTCACAAAAGTTTCATTATAATAACACGTAACATTAATAGTCAATAATTAAAAGATTTATAACAAGGGTTCCATATTATTAAATCATTACGATATTTTTGGATAATTGTTTTATATAATTATGGATGAAATTAAATTACATAGGTAACAATAATATACAATATCCATTTTTTTCACAAAACATAATTATAAAATCTATACTCGTGTTTAATTCAAATCAGTTCTTCATCATTTATATAGTCTTTATAGTGGAAATTCTAACATCATTTTATTTCCTATTCATAAATAGATCCTAATAAAAATTTTATAAAATAGTATGAGAAAAAAATATTTAAAAAATATAATAATTAAAGGAATACCATTGGTCTAGTGTGAAACATGAAAACACATGAAAATGATTACGTTTTCCAAATAAATTTATGATCACTTAATAAAAACATTCCAACATTTTAAAATTATATATTACCAAAAGAAAACATGTTAAAAAAATTATTATTAATATAAGATATATTAAGGCATCTAGATACATGGGGAACTCATTAATTCCTTTTAAACTATTCAACCATAAAATATTTCAATCATTATTCAGCTCAGAAATTAGGATATTTCCATATAAAAATGCTTCTTGCAAGAATAATATAGTTATCTTAAAGAAGAATATTACGAACCCATGTTAACATGTTTTTAACCCATTTCATAAAAATTATAAGGCCATTTTAATTCACTAAGAGTAACCTAGATGGTTATCTCCCTCATTTTATCTTTTAACCCCTAAATCATTTCATAATGAAAATAAGAGTTTTATTAGGATCACCCATCATCATGAGATATATCGGGCTCACAAGTTTTCAAATATTATTCTCAATTAAAGTGTCATGAAAATTTATAATATTTCACTTTCTCCTTATAAAACATTTTAAAAAATCATTTGAACAAATGTCAAAAATGCATCCTATTTGTGTATAATCAAATAGAAAAATAATATTTTTTATTATAAACAATTAAAAATGAGGAAAAAAATAAAAGACTGAGAATATGACACTCTATCAAAATCTAGGTAATCATGTATATCAATCATTATAATGACTAATTAATACAATTATTAGAAAATGTAGTCAATCTATATTTGTATAAACAATTTTTTATAGTTTTGAAAAATGTTGACAATAACCCATATGAAAATTATTGAAATAATTCTATTGTAATAAATTGTGAAGAAACTAAAATATATCCTCAACTGAAATTTATAAAACAATTTAATCTTAAATTATATTATTCTTATAAACTTTTAAAAGACATTGACATAAAGTGTAAATAGTTTAAAATATATAATATTTTTTTAAAAGAAATAAATTTACATTAATTCTTATATATTATTTTATATTATCTAAATCATAATAAATTTATATTCTATTATTTATTCATAATACATTTTTCATGATAATTTCATTATAGTCATTCCTTTTATTTGATTTATTGCCATTTTTATTTAGTTAAAAAAATGAATATATTCACATTGTCTGTTTTGGTGTCGATTGGTTTAAAACGTCAAAACAACATCAATTTGTTAACTATTTCATGAGGGGTCATCATTACATTACGTCCATAATCATAATTATGATATAATGATCACATTTATATAAAAAATAGACATTTAATAAAAAAACCACTTAATTCAACAATGAAAAACGAATCACTTCATATGATGGAGACATTATTCCAAAAGTATGGATGGATAGAATTTTAAATTTTAAATCAGCATGAAAATAGTACATAATATATTAATGTTAAATAATAATAAATATGTCATAACATTCATAATTATTTGTTACATTCATATTTTTTTCTATCCTTATATGGATTACATTAAAAATGATTTACATCCCTTCATGATGGTGGTATTACACACATACACACGAGCGACATTATAAATTTACAATGAATGAAAATGGTAAGAAGGTATGAAATATAATATAATCATATAATCATTTTATCTCATAAATATCATATATATAAATTTCATAAATTATTTTAACTATCAATATAATTTGGTGCTGAAAAATTAAACACATCGCTTAATAGAGGTTATAGACTAGACATATGGATGAGAATTTTTTTCACTTCCTATATTATTGAATATGAGAAGTAAAAGGATCGTGAAATAATAATAATAATAGGAAAAAAATTTAAAAAGTTATTCTATATCATTTTCATGTTTAAATACTGTGTTATGAGTGTAGTTGATGAAATAATCATGGAACACTCTGTTAATATTTATACATATTCTATTAAAAACCTCTTAAGAATAAATCTTAATCCTTTAAAATGTTTTTATTTTAGTTAAACTATTACCTATTGGATGTGGTGGGGGATTCCGGTATGGAATTTGGGAAGGGATGTTTGATATAGATTATTTAATGTGTCTTAGGAGGAGGTAATAGGAGATGAGGATTTCATTTTTAAGTGAGGGGAGTGACAAACATGTAATTTTTCTAAAAATTTATATATTATAAAAGTCATTGTCATGGAAAATTTTATCATGAACTATCCAATTAAAATTATAACTTTATAAATTTAAAAATAATACTATCCAACAATATTTAGGATATAATTATTCACAATTTGGTAATTTATTTTAATAATTCACCCTTTTTACACTTTTACTATGTTTACTAATCTTACCACAATTACTATTGATGAAGAAAAAAATAAAACATGCCTTAAAACAAAATTAGAACTTATGCATATAAAATATTCAAATAATTTTCATTATTCAATGTGTAATTGTTTTTTAAATTACTTTTAATATTAGTAAATAGAATGTAATGAAATAGTTTTTTGAAAGTCGTGTTCTTTTCCCTAAAAATAAACATACATAAAAATAGAATATAATTTTGATAATTATGGAAAAATTTAATTTTTCTAACAAAATGGATCATATATTAATCCAGCACATAATATAAAATATAATGGTACTTTTAAAATACATTATTTAATGAAAAAATTATTATTTGAAATTTTTTTAATTTTACTGAATTCGCTCAAAATTCAATCTTTTCAGAAAAATACAAAACATTGACCTGAAGAAAAACTTAATAAACGGATAAAAAATTAGTCCTTTATATTTATTTACATTTATTAAATTTGGAAAATAATCCATTAAATAAAACCACGTACTTCATGAAAAAAATTATTTAGTTAAATAAAAATATTGTTTTTCCAATAAAAAAATTTATAAATTTTTTATATAAGTAGAAGGAATATAAATATATAAAATGAAAACAAATATATAATACTATTTATTTAGGATTAAAATTATATAGGTTATAAAATTCTCCATCCCTTTTATATATTAATTGCATACAATTTTTTTCAATGCCTATACAAATGAATTTATTTTTTCTCGTAGCATTTTTTTGATTTCCATGATTCTTCATCAATTCGGCTATTATTACATAAATCATTAACATCTAGAATCACATTAATTATATGTAATTTATATTTAAAATATAAAATATAAATTTTATATTCACCATATGATATATTTTAATATAAATGCACCACATCAGGGCTCCAAAAATGATATACATCAAGTATGTACTATCTTAGAAAAGAATCATGAATAAAATACTATACCTAAGAAAGTCATGGAGTGAAGGATAACAATTAAAAAATGAAATTAATTTTTTATTATTATATAATGTTCTATAAATATGGAATTCAATTTCCCTTTTTTAGAAAACAGATAACACTTTTCTTAGGAGATGATTTAAGAAAAACATGATTTCTAACCTCAAATGAAATATCTTCCCACCTTTTTCCTATGTGATATTATGTCTACTATAATATTATATCATATTATGCAGAATTATCTATAAATTCTAAACCATATATTCTACCAATTTCAATCCCAATGATTTTCTTTGATTGAAATTCTAATAACACAAACTATTTCAATATTACTTTCCATAAAATTCCTTAAATGTTTTCATCACTATACAGGTATCAAAACTCATATTATAAGAAAATGACACTAATTAATGTTGTCAATCTAGACATGGCTAATAAACCAAATACTATGAATGAATTTTATCTTACAATGTGTAAATTATTAATTTTTATTATACATAAGATTGAGGATGAAATTCCATACCAAAATTTAATTCTATTCAAAAAAATCCTTGACTACCATTTCAAATATTTGATCTAAATATATGATCAAAATCAATTTCACAAGAATTAGGTTCCCCATAAAATATAATTATCTCTTTATGACAATTTATATCAATTTTATCTATAACCTCAGTGTCTCAAATAGGAACTGAACGTGTTGATTTAGTCTAACTGTATACCATAACCAAAGTATCGATATTATATCATGATTTATTTGATAATACCACAATTAGATAATTGTATATATTCTATCATTTAAATTTTCGAACAAAAAAATTTTAATTCGTCCCATTTCGTAATAACTGCTAATAGTTTACTCGTTGAAAAGTAAAAAATAATTTTAAAACTAGAAATAACTTTTTTCATATCTTCCCAACTATAATATTATTGAAGGTAACTATAAATAAACATAATACTATGATGAATTGATAATGAAGAGATATGGGTTTCACACAAAAATTACATTTTAGTTTGGAGTAATTCATTAAACATAACCTCTTTCCAAATATAATATCATCTTAATTATCAAAATGATACTTGGTAAACCTACCCTTATTATCCAAATTTACTCCATCATGAAAATATAAATATATTATCATTGAATACACAATTTTTAATAAAAATGGCATGAACACTTATCTGTGAGACAAGATAGAAGTAGTTTATATAATTAAATTATCTAGAACAAAATTCATTAAATTATTACTCAAAAGAACATTTTTCAAAATGATCATCATAAACGAGTCATTATATTTTCAACATAATCTATCAACCTTATTATTTTCATTATAATTATGATAGTGAATTGTGAAATCATTATCCATTATAAGTTCAATATAACTTATCTACCTTAGGTTCAACTATTGTTAATTGAATATATACTTGAAATAAAATATTAAAAATTTTACCCAATATATAAGATTCCTATAAATTTTTAAAGTTAAATGAACAATAAAAGATCAAGCTCATGCATAGGGTAATATTTACCATGGTGTTCCAATTTAATTGAAACATACAAAACATTAATATCATCATAAATTAAGTTACAACTGCCATCTCTCAATGAAGAATCCCCATAAATAAAATACCCGCCATTTCTTATTAGAAAGGATAACCCAAGAACAGTAACCAAACTTATTTTATATTAATTAAAACATTAATCCCATTTAATTATATAAAATTATTTAACTCTATTTCGAGTTGACTTAGTTATTTGTATTGATATGAGGGTAATTTTCCATAATCCATCATTAGTAAACATATAACCATGAACACTATTGTTATATGTGACAATTATAGTCCTTGGACACTCTTCCACAGATTTATTTTTAGTAGGATCAATAGTTATTCACTATTTATAAAAAAATATTCCCATAAAATGAAATATTTTACATCTACAATTTCTATTTACAAAATTACCATAAAAATATTTAACTTTTAAAATATGAAAATTAGAACTATGGTATTTCTGAAAATCAAGATTACATTTTGAATAAAAAAATGACAACAATGGAATCCAATACACATTTTTCAAAATACACATGTAATTAAAAATTCATAAGTTCAATAAATATATTGGGTTCATTCATCAACTTGAAATACATAACAATAAAAATATAATTCCCATACCTATGAAGATATTTTTTCTCCAAATTTACACCACCCACTCTTTTAGTTATTGATAAAAAGGGATAATAACAATTTAGAAAAATAATAAGAACCCAATATGAGATAAATCAAGTCGTCAATATGTGTAAATCAATAATTGTAATTAATAATTATGTAATTGAGGGTACAATAATCCATGAAAATCTTCAGTGTGTTATCTTTTGATTATCTGAATGAAACTGTAGAACCATAAGGTGATGTTCCAGGGTTGATGAAAAAATTTACAAAAAACTCTTGAAACTTTGTTTTCAATTAATAATAATATTTATATTTCATTCATTAAGGGGTATTTAAAATTGGAATAGAATTAGGAAAAACAGAAATAGTATATTTATCCACCTAATCATGAATAAAACAAGGTAAATCATCTTGAAAAACAACTTTATATTCATTTTCCCAGGAAAAATCACTAATTTAAAGAATTATTTTCTAGTAAATACTATGTTAAAAAATAATATTCACATACTTCATTAGTGATTTTATAATATTATGTCATATGTTATAAATTTTATGAACTCATACTTATATATGAATTGAAGCTCACTTGAAAAATTGAATATTTTTTCTTCCACTCTACAATCTATCTTATCCTTAAAAAAATTAAGAGTCAATCCATACCATGAAAGATATAAAAATCTATAATGGGTGAGAAAAAAATGATTTTATGAAATAAAATTCCTTAGATAATAATTGGAACGATCCTATAAATTATTTTTGCCATAATATGGACACAATAATTTTTACTAAGGGTTCTTAATTAATTTCCTAAGATGATATTTCCATTCTACTTGATAATTTTTGAGAAATAAATGAATTTGTTGACCAAAATTAAATATGATGTTGGAATCCTTATAAAAAATTATTAATGTACCCAACACAACGAGATTTGATAGACCATTATCTACAATAGTAACAGAAAAAGTATTTTTTTACACTCGAGTACATTCAGTCTTGAGGATCACCAAATTTAGTAACTATATTCATATATGCATTAGCACAATCACAAAACTAATTGAATATTTTACATCTCAATACTTGAATACTAACCATTTTCAAAATTATAGTATGATCATAACACTTTTAATTTCATTCATTTTCCAAATTACTGAGCATGCCACTTTGGTAATAGTTTCTTGGTCTTATCAAATATTATATAAATATTATTTTATTGCGTTTGAAATTTTTTTGGTGATTAAATCTAGATTTTCTCATTGAAAACATATGAATTTATTATCACCATAACAAAATGTTACTATTTTTATGAAAAATTTATATTGTGGGAAACACTACCTTTTTTATGTTCCATACATCATAAGAATTTTAATATCCAGTCCTTTGATATTTTCCATCCTTCATATTACACTTGGTCTGAAGATATAGAATATTTAAAATAGTTTGTTTCATGAAATGGTTTACTACTAATATTTTCCTTTTGAGATAACTCAACCACTCTCTTTCTTTGATGTCACCCTTAAAATCGTTCATGATATTCTTTAACACAACAAAAAACTAATATAATACAACCCTTCTCGTTTTCTTATCCAGAAGGTCATTATCCTATTAACTCCTTCAATTTCAATAGCCCTATTTCTTATAAGCAAAACCGTTTTTAATAGACATGGTTTAGACTAAGGAACATAAATATATAATAAATCTAGATCATGGTAACCTAAAAATAAATTAGAGTTCCCTTAATTTTGTTTAACATTTTCTTAAAATCTATAGGTAACTATTCCATTCCTATGATACCAGCTATAAACAAATGTTAAATAACAAACCCATAATTACCTAAATTATAAAAATGTCCATAAATTCATAAATTTCAAGGATCCTTTAGGATAATAGTTATATAGATTAAAAAACACCACATTAGACGGGGAAAACTATAACATATTTTATATTTTTTTCCAAAAAAACAAGATTCAAATTTTAAAATTTAGTTTCATTTAAAAAACATCTCCATTTATTATTATATTTATCTCTATTGGAAATATTGATATGGATATAGTTCATACATATCCTTCTATCATATGGAAAAAAATTAAAAGGACGGATGAGAAAAATAAATCCCATTGTGAGATATTAAAAAAAGAATGCATTATTCTAGTGAAAAATTTATAAACTAGTGAAAATGTTTTACTTTAAAAGAATTAAACATTGAACATGAAATAAAAAAATTCATATATAAAAATAAAACCGTTCAAAAAAATAATTTATTACCATTTTTTTGGAAATAGAAAAACATAGAGGTCTCTTGAGGCATGTGGGGATTAAGGAAAACATTTCAAAACATTAATCATTAAAATTTCAAAAACATTCCCTAACATATGAATCAAAATATTTCTATAAAAACAAATCCTTAAAAGAATATTATTACTATCTTGTAAAATAATATTCAAAAACAATTTTCACTCATTTTAACCCATTTTTTGAAAAAAAATTGAGTCACAGTTAATTCCATATAAGTAAAATACATAGTTATATTGATAATTTTTTCCTTTAAATACTAAATCATTTACCAATTTAGTGGAGTTCTATATCAGGATCTCCAATTATTTTATATAATTATTGTAACACCCCAAGCGTCCATGATGCACTTCTAATTGATTAATACAATAGTGTGTGTTGTACGCAACTTCGAGTTCTAAGACACCAAAACCAATCAAACTATTAGTTATGAGAAGTAATAACAACTTATTGAAATATTATACATTTTTTCTTTTGAAGTGGACTTCATTATTGGAATATGAATTTTGAAATTAGATTAGGGTGAATTTTTTGTATTTTTCTGAAAACATTTAGTTTTTGATGAATACTGAAAAACACTCTGTTATAGTTTTAAACCAAAAATTTATTTGAATAATTATTTGTTTTATTTAAATTTATTTTAGGTAAATATATATTCATAATACATATATAAGTTTATTGTAATTCATTGGAGTCTGTTTATAATAATTTTAGATATATAAGAATTTTAATGAACTTTTTGCCTTCTTTTACCCATCTCATAAGAGCATTTTAAAATTTACATAAAACATAATTTTACCATGTCTATAAGTTGAATTTAAAAAATCATATAGACACGGTTGATATCAGTATGTAAAATGTGGTTCAATAAGATTAAAATATTTTTTGGTGAATAGTATCTTTTTACTTTTATTTAATACGGTTAAAAGTATATAGTGTAATTAATGGTAAAAATGATATTATTATTACCCTAACACATGTCCTAATTCTATTGGATAAGTTTAATTCAACCACAATAAACCTTAGGAATAAAATATGATACTTTTCTGTCAACATGGATTAGATTATGACATTTATTATTATTTAATTCAAAGAAGAGTTAAAAGTGTTAAATCCAAAGTTTAATAACTAAACAATTTTTAATATAGGGTTACACATAAGATAAAGTCAACTATAAATATTCATTTGAAAGCTAAAAATATTTCCTATATAATGGTATTTTATTTATATTTTTATACATTATATATTTAAATTTATTTATGACATAATGATGATGTAGTAATTACTGTATTAATAAAAGATTAAAATAATTGATATTATAATAATCCAAATAAAAGTAATTTGAGACTTTTTTGAATTAAAATAATTTTATTGGTTAATATGAAATATTAGGGTTGGTTATAAGAATTGTTTTCGATGTAATAATATTGTTATGAATTTATCAAAAATAAAATACCAAATAGTGTCAAAATTGACATAAAAGAGTTTTTAAAACAAATATTATATTATTAATTGATATTCTATTCCTAAAAATTTAGGGGTCGACCAAAAGAATTATATAATGATAGGTTCATCATTAATGAACCAGTTGGGGTTCTCTTGGAAGTATATAGTATGTTTATTAACCATATAATATTAAAATAAAAATAGACATGGTAAATGTCTAACTATTTAACTAAGAGTTAAATCTAAAAGATAATGTTAATATAGTGACCCAAAAATGGATAAAACCAATTTTCTGAGTGTTTATCGACCCATCACCACATTATCCTTTAAATAATTCATTTTTGAGCCATTATATACTGAAAAGTATTTTATTATAAAATAATATTTCTTTCTTTTCCTAAGGTGCCCTCACCCCTCTTATAAAAGGGTACTCATTCTCTCTAATTCAAATCTTCAAATATATTTGTCCTGGCCAAACCCTCCACAAATAACCTCTCAAATGTCATCCCTTAATCATAGAGGCCTTCTTTAGCCAGAAAGACATCCTATGGCACCCTTTTGATCAAATCAAAAGGAAGAACTCGAAGAAGTGGTAAATATTTCATCAACACTTTCAAGTTGTTTTTTTCTTCCACTTCCTCTTTCATGGTTGATTCTATTATAAATTAAAAAATTCAGAATATTCTATATAATGTGATGTTATTATAATAATGGAACACAAATATTCATTATTCTATCCATCTTTTTAATGACTGTCACCATAAGTGCGTACGTATGACATACTATCTCCACGTCGTGGTGTAATTGTTATTCAATTAATTATTACTTTGATGGGTTTAATAACGATGTTTAATTGATGTAAATAATAAATATGAAATGATAATAATTCTTTATATATGATAAACCTTCCAATTATATATATTTTTAAAATCAAAAGTATGATATCGTCGCTCGTGCATACGTACGGATTACCGTCTCCACGAACGTGATGAGATTCATTCCCCATCGTAATCCATTCAAGAATATTTTTCATTAGATGATTAATAATAATGTTTAAAGACGAAATATAAATATGAATATGAATAATAAACATCCAATCCATAAAAAACATTACTTTTGTAATAAAGCATATAAAGGAAAATGAATCTGTTAACACCCAAAAATATGATAATACTAAGATATTATTAACAATGAAATGCTAAAAGATCATATATGATATCATATTAATGTATATGATTCATATATAATTTAATAACAAATATTTCATCATTATATTGGAGGTTAACCTTCCCTCATCCTTGGAAAAGTAAAAGGAAAGGGTTAATTTCACAATCTCTTTATTATCCGAGATTGTTTTTAAGTAAGTATCTACTGGGAAATCTTTATCATCCACATCCATGTTTCTTAAAATTGTATTTCAAAACATTTTCACTATTTACTAGACTATGGGTTATATTCATTTATACCCTTATATGAAATTTCTTAAAATGTTTTGAAAGGAATCATTCCATCATTTTCCAAATAAGGTACTTCATGACCTTTTCAACAAAATTATGGTAAGAATGTTTTTTTAAATTATACGGAAGGAGCAGCTGTTTTCTACCGTTATAACAACGTCAAAGCATCCCTTACATGCGTATAAATTTTTTTCAAAATAAATGTTTTCATTTATAATTAAATAGTTTTAAATGATTTCAAAATAAAAATTGATATTTCTTTAAAAAAGGTTTTGATTTCATCAATGTCTACATCCTTTGATGAATTTTACGCATATTTAAAGTTGATTTATTATGATTCAAAACATCAATATTGTATTCATGGATTTGTGATATGTTTGACTGTGGATGTGTTATTTTTATTCCATTAATGGTTTATGGATAAAGTATTGACATTTCATATGATAGTTTTAATACAAATTTTTATGTTCTATTTAAAAATTTTCATATGAGGATGCCCTTGACTTAGTAAGTGACGGGTGGTGCCCACTATAGCTCCTCGATGCATCGGTATATCTCATGAGACAAACTAGTTTCTTGGCACAAGTCCTTGACGAAATCTTATTTTTAGTCATGGAACAAATCCTTGACTATGTGGTTATGAAAGTCTGGAATTATGCATTCCATCATGATGATGTTTATGTTGAAAAGGATTTCGTTTTAGTTTTATAAATTACCTTAAATGTATATGATTTTTTATGAATGTTTTATTTATTTTTTTATCCTTACTGAGCATCTGATCTCACTCTTTTCTATGTTTTATTTTTCCTAGGATACGAAGAAATATATTATGACTGACAAGCATGGATAGTAAATGGGATCTTAGTGTTGTCTATGGAAATAATGTAGTTTTTGTTTTACATTTTATGATTTAATGTATACCTTATAAATGTATATAGTACTTCCAATTCTACTAAACTAATGGATCTTTCGAGATTTTATCTTTTGTGATCAAGCCAATGATACGTAATAGTTCACAAACTTTGGTCTTCTAGGGTCGGGGTATTACAGTTGGTATCAGAGGAAGTTTAGTGAATCCCTTGGAATCTAGATTTAGATAATCTCTGATTAGATCACATTACCCTAAGATAGAATTTGAGGATTAGTATTGAAGAACTTCCTCAAATTTTTGTATTATGAAGATTTTTTGAGTATTCCAAGAAATACATATTTTTTTGGATACGAGCAGGTAGAGGCGGATCTGCCACAAATGAACCTAGGGGTAAAAACCAAAAACACCTCTTTGAGCTAGACTCGAACTAAAACTGATGCACGACAACGTGCCTTGATGCACTCTTGGTTACGACACTCATGGGGGATATGATTAGGATAATTCTCATTTTCATTACAAAAAATTATGAAGGTTTTATGAGTATATACATCCTAAAAGAAAACATTTTTTATGATTATGGATTATATCCTTAAACTGTTCAGTTTATGTTAAGTGTTTTACAAGTTTGGATTTATGTATTTCAATTCATAAAATAATATTGTTTATTCCATTATTTAGAAATGGTACCTAGTGGAAGGAATGGAATCCATATCAAAGAATGCACTCCATATATGAATTTCCCTCATGCTCAAGATAATTATAGTGGATCTAGTGATACAACTGGTATTGATCATCTCATCACCATACTCGGACAACTCACTTAGGTTATGAATAATAACCATTCCCGTATGTAAGACCCCGATCCAAAATGATGATGTTCAATGTTAGATAACTTAATGAGGCAAAAACCAAACACATTAAATGGGAGTACAAATTCATAGTAGCTGAGCAATGGATAAATTCCATAGAGAAAATATTCCATGCCTTGTGGTGTAGTAAAACGGAAAAAGATGTCATGGTAGTTTACTGCCTCACTAGAGATGCTGATCAATGGTGGTCCTTGATTCAAAACACAAATGAAGATAATGAAGTATAAAATATGGAATTAAGGGAGTTTAAAGATATTTTCATAGAAAAATACTTTCCTCCTAACCATCAACTAGATATATAAAGGTAATTTCTGAGTCTGAGGAAAAAGGAGGATGAGAATGTTGCAAAGTATGAGGCTAACTTTACAAGGATAACAAGGCTTGTAGTATATTATATACGTATCCCAAGAAGTAATATTTATCATTTCTTTGATATGGTTAAAACCATTTATTCATCGAGAATTAGTCTAACAATCTTTCTCATTATATGAAGATATTGTCTAATGTGCTATCAAGACAAAAAAAGAATTCTCCAAGTCTTACGATTTTAAAAGAAAAGAAAGAGATGAAGAGATCTGTTTAACACTCTAGAAATGGAAATAAGGGGATGAAGGGAATAGTTGAATATCTATCCTGTAGTAAATGTGGGAAGAAACACATTGATACTTGCCTGAAGGAAATGGGAGTCTGTTACAAGTGTGGTGAAACGTCCACCAAGCTCATGATTCCAAGGGGAAGAAAGAGGTTGTTGATGTTGAATGCTATAGTTGTATAGAAAGGGGGCATTATGCGAATGAATTTCCTAAGCGTCAGGGGAACTTACCTCAGAAAAGGCCAATGGATCAAGGCCAATCTTATGCTATCACTACTGCTGAGGTTGAAGCTCCAAAAGAAGTGGTGGTAGGTAATTTAATGGTTTCCTCATGTTTAGAAAATGATTTATTTGGTTCTGTATCATCACATTATTTCATATCTTCCTAGTTTTCTATGAAAATTAGATATTTTTAATTTGATTTAACAAGGGAGTTATCAGTAAAAACTCTTAAGGGAAGTATCATTACAATGATGTTTTGTGAATCAGTCCCCATTAGAGCATATAAATGTTCTTTATATGCCTATCTCATTGTCATACCCATGATTTAATTGTTTATAATCCTTGGTATGGAATGGATTTCAGACTGTGAAGCAAAATTTTATTGTAAGAAGAAGGAGGTTATGAATTTTGATGTTGATGATGAAGAACACCGTATATTTAGAGCTGAATCGTCACCACCTGATTCTTATCTAGATCCACCCTCAGTTTCTCAACTAAATTCAATTAATGGGGGGGTAAGAGAATGAAATAACTATAGGTGAGGAATGTAATGTTCAATTATAAGTTGTTCCTATTGTGAAATACTATGTTGATGAGTTTCCAAATGATTTACCAAGACATCCTCCAGAATGAGAAATTGAGTTTTTAATTTAATTAATTCATGGTTCAAGGCCCATATCGAAGACCCCTTATAGAATGGCCACTATAGAATTACTGGAACTAAAGAAACAACAAGAGTAATTGTGTAATAAGGGATTTATACTCCCTATTGTTTCTCCATTGGGAGCCCATGTCCTTTTTGTTAAGAAGAAATATGGATCTATGAGGTTGTGCATTCAATACAGCGAGATCAATGATATACCCATAAAGAACATGTATCCCCTACCTCGCATTGATGATTTATTCAACCAACTTCATGAAGCTCAATAAATTTAAAAGATTGAACTTAGATCTAGATATCATCAGTTGTGTGGGAAGAAGGAAGAAATTCTGAAAATAGTATTTTGAACCAGGTACGAGAATTACGAGTTTACAGTAATGCATTTTTGATTGACTAATTCACCCTCTGTTTTCATGGATCTAATGAACAGATTTTTCAAGGAATATCATTATGAATTTTTAGTGGAATTTATTGATTATATCTTGGTATACACATAAAGTGACGAAGATCATGAAAATCACATGTGCATTATCCTGAAGACTATTAGAAGTCATAAATTATATGGAATGTTTAGAAAGTGTGAATTATTGCTTCAGAAGATTTCTTTTCATGGACATATCGTCTCTAAGGATGGATTATATATTGATCATTCTCTGACAAGTGAAATCCAATAATGGCCAACACCGACAAGTATAACTGTGATACATAGTTTTATAGGTTTAGCTGGTTATTATCGATGTTTCGTCTAGAATGTTGCCTGATTGGCTGTCCCATTAACAAAGCTCACACGTAAAGGGATTAAATTTGTTTGGGAAAAAGAGTGTGAAGAATGTTTTGAAGAAATAAAGAGAATATTATTCAATGATCCAATATTTACTCTACCATCGGGGAATGATGGGTTTGTTATTTACAGTGATTTATCAAAGAAAGGACTTGGTTGTGTCCTTATGCAGAATGATCGAGTTATTACCTACGCATCATGACAGCTAAAAATTCATGAGAAAAACTATCCTACTCATGATATTGAGTTAGCAGCTGTAATCTTGTCTTTGAAGATATGGATACATTTTCTCTATGGTTAAAAATGTGAGATATATACTGATCACAAGAGTTTGAAGTAAATTCTTTCACAAAAACAACTCAACATGCAGAAAAGGTGATGGATTGAACTACTCAATGATTATGATTTCACTTTACAATACCACCAAGGGAAGGAAAATAAAGTGGGAGATGCTTTGAGTAGAACGAATCATGGAGTTTTGAACATGATTAGAGTTGAAAAGGATTCTATATACATGGATCTAGTAAATATGGATTTGGGAATCACCATGGAATGGGAAGCTTCAATACTTTTTCAAATGGTAGCCAAACCATCATTACTACAAAGGATAAAGAGTTCCCAGACCAGCGATGAAGAGTTTCAAAAGAAGATTAAAGCTGTGAATGATGGGAGATTGAGTGACTTCGTATATGAAGATGTAATTTTGAAAATTGAGAAGAGCCTTTGTGTTCCCAATATACCTGATCTGACAAGAGAATAGTTAGATGATGCTCATAGCTCAAATTTCTCTATACACATTGGGAGCACCAAAATGTATAGATATTTGAAGGAACATTTTTGGAGGGACAACATGAAGAGGGAGATTGCTGATTTTGTGTAAAGATGTATGTTTTTTCAACATGTGAAAGCGAGAAGGCAACACCCTTGAGGGGTTGTACAACCTCTTCCCATACCTGAGTGGAAATTGGATGATATCACGATGGACTTTGTCATGGGGCTACCAAAGACTCAAAGAAGGAACGATGCAATATGGTCCATTCTTGATCGTCATACCAAGTCAACACATTTTCTTGGTATAATAGAAGATTTACCACGTGAATGTCTAGACAGACTATATATTAATGATGATGTGAGAATTCATGAAGTACCCCTATTGATTTTTACTGAAAGTGATCCGTATTTTACATCATGATTCTGGAAAAGTCTTCAAAAATCCCTAGATACTGAACTTCATTTAAGCACTGCCTACCATCACCAAACTGATGGAAAATTAGAACGGACTATTCAAACCTTAAAAGACATGTTGAGATCATGGTCACATGACTTTCAAGGTATGTGGGATCAATATTTACCTCTTGTATAATTGTCCTATAACAATAGATTCCATTAAAGTATTCAGATGGCACCATATGAAGCATTATATGGAAAGAGATGTCTCACAAATGTTGTTGGGATGATGTTGGGGAAAGAAAACTCGTAGGGATAGAACTGGTGGAGGAAACTACGGAAAGTTGAAGGTAATCCAAAACCACATCAAAGCATCTCAAAGTAGGCAGAAGAGCTATGCCGATAACTGAAGTAAGGATTTGGAATTTTAGGTAGGAGATCATGTTTTATGGAAGCTATCTCTATGGAAGGGTTTTATACATTTCGGTATGAAGGTTAAATTGAGTCCCAGGTACATCAAACCTTTCGAAATTCTAGAACGAATTGTGGCTATAGCATACTGTTTGAAAATGTTTCCAAGTCTCTCCAAAGTTCAGGATGTGTTCCACGTATCACTATTGAGAAAATACATGCATGACCCAACGCATGTACTCACCTATGAGGAATTAGAACTGGAACCTGATCTATCTTGTTGTGAAGAGGCTGTCAAGGTTCTTGATACAAGAGAACAAATACTGAGAAACTGGATGACTCATCTAGTAAAAGTTCTATGGAGGAACCATAAGATGGAAGAGGCAATATCATATCCCGATGAACTTATGATGAAGATCTTCCCATGTCTTTTTAGAACGAAATATTCTAGAAATTTTCCGGATGAAATTATTTGAATTAGGGGAGAATGTAACACCCTATGGTTACATGATATGCTTCTCTTTGAAAAATACAATAGTATGTGTTGTACACAACATCGAGTTCTAACACACCACAAGCAATCAAACTAGTCGTTATGAATAGTAATACCTACTTTTTGAAATTTTAAAAATTTTATCATTCAAAATGGACTTCATTTTTTGGATTCGGAATATCGAAATAACCTTAGGGTTAATTTTAGGTATTTTTCAGAAAACATTCAATTTTGGATGAGTAATGAAAAACACTAAGTTATAGTTTAAAACTAAATTTTTATTTAAATAATAATTTATTTTATTTAAATTTATTTTAAGTCAAAATAGATACATAATACATATATAAGTTCAATGCAATTCATTGGAGTCAGTTTATAATAATTTTAGATATATAAAAATTTTATTGAACTTTTTACCATCTTTCACCCACCTCCAAGGAGCATTTTCAAATTTACATAAATCAAAATTTTAATAAATATGATAAAAATGGTTGATATTAGTAAGTAAAATTTCGTTTAATAAGATGAAAATAATTTCTGTTGAATATTAACTTTTTAGTTTTATTTACCACTGTTAAAAGTAAATTGGGTAATTAAGGGTAAAAAAATATTATTATTACCCTAAAACATTCCCTAATTCTATTTAATAAGTGTAATTAAAAAAACAACCATAGGAATAAAATATGATCCTTTAGGTCCACTAGTATTAGATTAGGACATTTATTATTAATTAATTCAAAGAAGAGTTAAAAGTGTTAAATTCAATGTTTAATAACTAATCCATTTTTAATATAGGGATATGCATAAAATAAATTCAACTATAAATATTATTTAGAAAGATAAAAAAATTTCCTACAAAATTTAATTTTATTTGTATTTTTGGAGATTAAATAACTAATTTTATTTTTGACACAATGAGGATATTGTAATTACCGTATTAATGAATGATTAAAATAATTGATATTATAAATATTTAAATAAATGAAATTTGAAACTTATTATTAATTCCACTAATTTTATAGGTTAATATGACATATTAGGGTCGGTTAGATAATTATTTTTGAAGTAATAAAGAAGTTATAAATTTATGAAAAAAATACCAAATACTGTCAAAATTGATATAAAAGTGCTTTTAAAATAAATATTATATTATTAATTTATATTGTATTCTTAAAAATATAAGTATCAGACAAAAGACATATATAATGAAAGGTGTATCATTAATTAACCACTTGGGTCTCTCTTGGAAGTATATAGTATGTTTATTAACCATATAATATAAAAATAAAAAGAGACATGGTAAATGTCAAACAATTTAACTAAGAGTTAAATCTAAAAGATAATGTTTATATAGTGACACAACCCTATCTAAAACATATTTGTTGAGTTGTTTTCAAAAAATCTCCACATTAGAATGTACATAATTCATTTTTGAGCCATTATAATCTGAAAATTATTTTACTATAAAATAATATTTCTAGATTTTCCTATGGTGCCCCGCACCCCTCTTATAAAAGGGCACTCCCCCTTCTCTCTAATTCATACCTTCCAAGACATTTGGATCTGACGAAACCTACTCAAATACCCTCTCAAGTTTTCTTTATTAATCTTATAGGACTTACTTTAGTCAGAAAGTCATCTTATGGAGCCCTTTTGATCAAATCAAAAGGAAGAACCCGAAGAAGAGGTAAATATGTCATCACCTCTTTCACATTTTTTTCTTCTTCCACTTCCTCTTTCTTTGTTGTTTCCATTTTAAAATAATCACTCCAGTATCTTCTATATACTATAATTTTATTATAAATATGGAAAAATCATATTTATTATTCTATCTATCCATGGAATGACATGTCACTTTACGTGCGTAAGTATGGCTTACCATCTCCACGCCGTGGTGTAATTGTTATTCAATAAATTATTATTTGGATGGGTATAAAAATGATGTGAAATTGAGGTAAATAATATATATAACATGATAATTATTCTTTATATATAATATAAAATCCAATTATATATTATTTTATTATCGAAAGAATGATATTGTCGCTCGTGCGTACTTTGGGATTACTGTCTCCACAAACGCGATGAGATTCATTCCCCATCATAATCCATTCATGACTAATTTTCATTAGATGATTAAAAATAATGTTTACAGACTAAATATCCTTATTAATATGAATAAGATACATTCTATCCACAACAAACATAACTTACGTAACAAAGAATATAAAGGAAAATGAATCAGTTAACACCCGAAAACAACGATAATACAAATATATTATTAAAAAAGAAATGTTAAAAGATCATATATGGGGAAACCTAACCAATGTGCATGCTAGAACTAGTAACTACCAAGAGAAGAGAGCGAGGCCAATGGGGGTAGTCAGCCATCCATCCTCCCACTAGAATGTTGGAAACAACACCCCCAAGACTCAGAATCCTCGGGTGGGGGGGGGGGGGGGTGGGGGGTCAGTTTCCCTTACTGACAGGGTACAGTAGTGTATAGAAACACAAAAAGTACAGAATATATTATATCTCACAACCATAGTATGGGAATTACCTAGTCTAAGACACAACTGTAGCTAACGTCTCTCCGAATCCGGACTACTAGTACTAAGACTATGTATCCTATAAGTACACAACCATTTAAAGGTCTTTATTAGATTACTTTATTCCCATTATATCAGTTAAAGTGTACATTAATTAATTATTTAAACCTTAATTAACCTTAAACAACTCCACATTAAATTTCATTAGCATCACACCCAATGTCAACTGTTCCTTCAAAAATTACAACCTCATCATTATGTTCCAGTAACTCCATCTACATGCTATAACACCATTTATTCAATTATTCAATATATAAACACTTTCCCACATTCCTAGGTATTCTAGAAAAACATTATATGCTAATAAACACAAGGGGTCTCAACACGGTGAGTAGATGTACTACCTGTCGAGTCTTTTCCACTTATATCAAGAGAATATACCCATCCTTCCTTATGAATCTAAACAAAAAAATCATGTGGAATACCCCACGTGCCTTCGAATATTTCGGAAGAAGGGTAAGTAAGACCATCTGCCTTGAGCAGTGGAGAAATGTTCAACAGATAAACAACCAATCAAAAATACCAAGCATCCAACAATCAAATCCACTCCATTTCACCATCCCTTGTGTCCTCCCTAACACCCACATGCATAATCCTATGCATCTCGCACCTCTAGGCATCATCTGTGGCCATAGCCAAAAGGGCCTCCATGCCTCCACATATTGCGACAACCATCCAGGCTCACAATAAAACATAAGTTGAAGAAAAAAAACATCTTCACAATTGGGTTGTTGGCCCTTAAACAAAAAATAGGGTAACTCATAAACCTACAAGCAATTATCTTTTAACAACCACCACTTCTTTAATCCATCTTGGGTTAACCGATTTATTATTCATTGGTTCCAAATTCGGGAAAACTAACTAGTAATTTATCCCAAATAAATAATCATGCTTACTGCACTAATTTGATTAACATCAAATTACATCAAGAACCAGATTCGTTTACATGACACATTATCTTTAGCCAAACAATTATCAATTAATCCTAATTTAGATTCTTTACTGATTTCCATCAATAACAAACAACTTAAACAAAGAAAGAACATATATCACACTATCTAGCAAAACATGAGGCAATAACATATGATCGATATCAATTTATTTATCTGGTTGAAATTTTTATTATGTTAATTCCATTTCCATCCAGTGGGATTAATCATGCTAACAATACAATTGTATGTAAAAGAAAAGAGAAGCAACGAATCACCTACTGTGAAGAGTTCTTAACATTCTTTATCTAGACAACAGGTCACGATCCTCCTCTCGCGCCAACTACATCCACCTGAGGATGCCACAGTATGACCGCACCAGCCAACCCCAAGAAAAACCCCATTAGAAGCATGGAGATTACATTCTATAATATGGATGGGAGAAATAAGAGAATATAATCCCAAAGGAATGATGATAAAACATACCGTATATAGAGGATTGATCTATACAACTTGGTTGCATCAAAATAGAGCGGAACCAATCCGAGGAGTAAAGTTTTATTGTGCACCTCCTATGGGAAGGAATGAAAGGTTCTAGAATCTCATAGCCGAGAACAAAGAGGAAGAACAAGAAAGGATGATATCCTGTCCCTTTTGAAGATTTAATGGGGCGACGGTTTAAGATACACTTAATTACCCGTTAGAAGAGGATCGAATTAACCCACACGGTTTGATCGAGTAAAAACATCCTGAGCCATAGGGATAATTAATAAAGGATTTATGGTCTTTGAATAATCCGTATTAATTTCAGGTTTGCAACGTCCTAGATGGTTTTCCATTCCAACATCGTATGAGGGAGATATGTTGGATGCAAGATCCCGTAATAATAATAATATTATTATTATTTTTATTATTGGATGTTTTGTGGACCCAAGCCACAAACCATAATTTAATATCCCACATTAGACTTGAATTGATTGTATTAATGACTGGAACACATAGCCACTGATGAGAAGTCAATTGGTCATCGCACCTAATAGATATGGTGGGTCGAAGATTTAATAATAATAAATCTATTAATTCACGAGTGTTTTGGGTACCCGATCTGAAAAACCGAAAAATACATCCAATATTGGACTTATAAATTCCGTCTCGATGTCTGGGTCACAGTGTTGCTGACGGTTCATGAAAATGAGGTCACATGAGGAAGATACCGTCAAAATTCAGAATTTGCAATGAAAATAATAATTACATTATTATATTATTAATATTATTTTAATTAAATTTAATTCCCTAAATTCTCACAGTCAAAAATCCACACAAAAAATCTCCCAAATTTGGTGCACATCACCCCATTCCACCTTGATTGATTTCCATTTTTTAAAACTTATTTATTTTATTGCTTTAAATTTTAAATCTTTATTTACTTTAAAGTCTTTCTCTCTCTATTTTCTTTCTCTCTTCCACAATTCCCCCATACTCCAACAAACGTGGTGCCTACCCTTGATTGAATCGACTTTTAACTTATTTATTTTATTTTAACATTATTGGAATTAATACCATAATAATTATTAAAAGTGAATAAATGTTCAATCACTCACACACAACTATATTTATACGCCTTCTCCTTCCCCCCACGTGCTACTTGTGTGTGGTTCCCAACTACACTCTCACATCAAAGATATTATTAATAAAATTAATAATAATAAAACCCATCATTAATGTTCTGATTTAATACCATTAAATTAGTTTACCATGTTTATTCTCATATTAAATTGAAACCATTCCATTTAATAATCATACTCTAAAATCCACCATTACCATTTATTATTTAATATAATAGTAATAAATCCTCTTTCAATTTCCTCAACGGGTCACCATCATTATCATTAATAATTATAATTATTATTGATGCCCATTATTGTCTTATAATTACTCCCTCTCTCCCAACAATTAAATCCTTATCCCACAAAACTCATGCGGCCTCTTCCTAACCCTAATTTTCACAAAGTAATGGACAAGAGAGGTCTGGGCCATTACATCGGGGATCAATGATAAAAATATTTTTTTTGACTATTTTTATAATGTTTTTTATTTTCTTCTTTAATAACGGATACAAGGTTAAACATTCATGAAATTATCAAGTTAAACATAGGAGGAAGTATTTTTGTAGTGATATTGTATAGAAAGTGTTGGTTAGAAGTCTATTTAGTGATTAAAATTATTTCAAGTATGTCTATCATATTTAGGAATTTATATTATAATGGTTTTAGAAAATGACATCATGTTTTTCAAGTTACAACCGATCAAGTCTTGCAAGGCCGCAGGCATTGAACCTAGGACTGAAGTCAATAAGGGTTTCATACCTACCATAGGCATACACAATGTCCAAGTTAATGTATAAATATTTTATATGAATACATAGATATGATGAAATATTTTTGATACATTATATGTTTAGATATTAATTTATTAACCATATTTACTTTTAATAGTAGTTATTGATAAATAGTAATAAATTTCATTCGTTTTATCCATTGAACTACTAAAAGTGTATTTTTGCACATAATGAATATAAAATAATTTATATATTTCCATTATAGAATGTAATGGATGAATTATGAATTGATAAAATCCTAACTAATGAATAATTGTTTTACAAAAACATATCATGAATCTAAATTTTCTTTCATTATTCGTCAATAAAATAATTACTCAATGTTTAGATTATGATCAAAAGAAAATGTGTTATCCAATAAATGTAATTTTGAAGAAGTGATGGCCTTTAAAATCATCATAGATTTATAACATTGAGGTTTTCAACTTTTCTTTTATCATTTTCTTGTTCATGATTGATTACCTCAATCGTTCCTAATAAATATTTACACTATTCCCCCATTTCCAATATTCACTCACAACCTATGTTCTCTTATGTGGAAACCCAGTTGTATGTTACATTAGATAATTGTTAATGTCCCAACATTACATTTTTCTGGACATATTATTATTCTTTTTTATTATTTAGGTTACTATGAATGAAACATTCAAGTATTAAACATTTGAAATAGATAGAAAAATTTTGAGGGATAAATTATTTTTAAGGGGGTTAGAATGAACAACTCGATGATATAGTGAATTTTCTCCTCTGATTTAATTTATCTTTTTGATATTATTCATTTCACATGACAATTGAAAAAATTATTTATATATAGATAGATATATTAATACACTAATTCATACATTTCCTCACACATAACAATCATTTCATCTACTACAAACAATACCATCTTTTCTAGTGTACCAACATGTCTTATTGTACCTATAACACAAACTTCATGCACATTACACACAACACCGTCTCTTTGAAAATGATCATTTTTATAGTATTTTTAAATTATAAAATTTTGGATTAGTGGTTAAATTCAATGATATTTATACTAATATGTACTTATAAAATATTATTTATAATTATTTTATTGTATTAACAAATTTAGAAAATGAATGATATAATTTTTGGTAATGTCATTATATGTATAAAAATACTATATACTACAGATCATGTGCTTCAATAAAAAACAAAAAAATTAATTTTAGGCAATAATAAAAATTTAATTTAATAAAATAAACATATTTTTATTATTTTGAATTTGAAAAATATCTTAGCGTGATTTTTTTAGATTTATTTTAGAAACATCAATTTTATAAATTTTGTGAAATATTAATTTTTAGATTAAAACAACATTTTTATTTAAATAATTACTAATGTTAAATTTTATTATAATTCTGTATTAAGGATACATTATAAAATTATATATATATTATTAATTTTTAGGTGATTTCAATTTATTTAACATTGAAATTGAATATAAAATCATAACTAGCCATTGAACTTATTTCTACTTTAAAAATCTATAATTTCGTATTGTCTACTGTATTAGAATTAATCATAATTTTTCAGATTATATGAGTAGAATTTAGAAATACTTACACCAACCATTATAATAAAAATTATATTTACATTCTAATAATACCCATTTAGTTTTTTACAAAAAATTTTAGTATAGGTGATTAAAATAAATCACAACGATTGTTGCCTAATTAACATTCATTATTGACTAAATGATAATATTTGGGTATTAAATGACATACCCAAATTTCTAAAACCCATTTTATGGAAATATTTATTCCATAAACCTTCCATTATTAATTAATATCAGTTTTTATGACCTTTTTAGGTAATAAAATGATTACACGTAAGTTGTTATAAAAAATTCCATGTGATTCCTTTTCCTTCAGTAAATTTTCCACCAGCTATCCCAAATCCTCACTCCTCACAAACCTATTTGGATTTACCATGATATTCCCAATAAAAATTCAAAATTCCCAGTATTCGATCTATAAGATTCCCCTTGGGGAGGAATCAATCCAAGGAAGTCTTACGTCCTAAACGAAAAAAGAGTAGCCTGATGAAGAGGCAACATCTTCTCTCAATCTATTTTCTTTTATTTTACATATCTACCAAAAAATATAACATTATAATATTATTTAATGAAATAATTATCATCTATATACTAGGATTTTTTATGAAAATTGTTCATCCTACACTTACAGAAACAAATATATAATGGGTAACGAACATACTATTTATGTGTTCGATGGGCTATCACCTCACTAAAAGATGATTGTTCATATTTATATTACTATATATCATGGTTGAAATTATGATTTATATATGTTTATATATGTTATATATTATATTTATAATTTATTTATGAATTTATATTCCATTTTTAGATCATATATTTTTTTTTTCAATTTTGATTTAATACGATATTTTTGTTTGAGGAAGTGTCGAGTACCGCCCCTCGAAACAATATGATTATTTTAGAGAAATCATGTAATGTATTATGAAATGGTTTAGTTTATATATATGATATATATAGTATATATAATATAATAAGTAAACTTTAATAATGATTTAAAAATATACATATATGTAATTTAGCTTATTTCATTCAACACGATTATAAAACAAAAACAACCATCAAGTGTACATATGGATTATCATCTCCATGAACAATGCATTATATTTCATACATATATATTTTGTAGATTATTATGATTAAGATATAATATATATTCATGATATTTATATAATGGTTTTTATTCATGAATCATTATGTATGTATAATGACCAAGAATATAACAAATTAAGACACACACAAAGAACAAATTGAATATTACCAAAAGTGAAATCTTAACAAATGATGGTTAAAAAGAGAAAATTAAATGCCTGTAATAAAACATAAAATCTATTATATGTAGTATTTTATTTATTTAAATAATTTATAATACTTTTTTATTTATTATACAAGTGATCTGAATGCATAGGATGATTATCAAGACATGAGGTAAGGTGATTTCATCTATCTTTTAATTTTCATGGGATACATGCTATGTTTTCCACTCTTTCCATTTTTTTTGTTTATGTATTTAAAATTATGGTAATATATTTTTATTATAAATAAATTTATGGGAATTCAACTATAGATTATATAATCACTATTTCATGGGTTTAATGTATCAAAATTTAAGAAGTCGGTAAGACAATTTTCTCTCAATTTTTTTTTCATTGAGACACATGTTTTTTATAGACCAAGATACTTATTAGAGTATTATATATTTTCATTTTACATGTTATATCATGAACATAATTATTTTAATTAAATTTTATGCTTTATTATTTTCCCTTAACTTTCATGGAGTATTTAATCCCTAGATACCAAGTTATATGTTTTTATTCTGACAATCTCATCACATTTTGAGATTCTGTATGTTATGATTCCATTGAAAAAATAATTTCATACTTCACTCGAGGACACATATGAGTTTAATTATAATCATATGATTCATGATATATAAATTAATTAGTATATTTTTCCACTCTTTGGTAATTAATATAATGTTTTTATAAAATTTTGACAATTTACCTCTTTTCGGTCGGAAATGTGTTGGATATGTAAACTATATTTTCTAAACAAATTTAAGAAATCATCATAAGATATTTGAAGCCCATATTAAAGTAAATAGGTTTTTAATAATGTTTTATTGTTTTTGTTGCTTCTATTATATATTTTGAAATCTATTTTCAATGAAAATGTTTTCAAAAACGGTTTTTGTTTTAAAAATCATTATCTGCGATGAAAAGATATTTTCTGCCTAAATTTTTTTTAAATTTTTTTTAAAAATTATTTCCCATATATGATTACATCCATTGGTGTATCTTATTCCATTATAGAGAAATTGATCTATGTTTCCATTCATATTATTTCTCTTAATTAAGTATGTTTTGATGGAATGATTTTTATGAAAACCGTTTCTCTTCCACGAGTTATATGATTTTGAAACTGGCTTCATTTCATGAGTTATATTCTTTTGAAACCTGCTTCTTTTCATGGGTTATATTCACAATGAAATTATTATTAAACTTATCTTTTCCCCAGGTTATTGTATGATTAATTTTGTATAATACCCATTTCATATCATGTGTTATGAAATTATTATTTATGATCTTGTCACATATTTATGTATGATTTCACTACCAGATCGGTGGGACCTATAAATCCCTCCAATGCATTAGTAAAGGATTTATATATCATGATATATTCTAACATTTTGTTATGAATGAACCATGACAACCAAGATGTCCCTGGAAATGAACAATGATGACCCAGATGGTATAAGTTGTAAACTCATGTTACTGAGATGGCCATGTGAGTGAGCCTTGACAACCAAGATGGTATTAGAAGTGAACTCATGCTACTAAGATGTCCATAAGAGTGAACTAAGAAAAAAAATATAGAATTTGGAGTGAGCATGTACTACTAATATGTTCTTGGAAGAAATTCCTTGTCCATTATGGAGATCATATTTTATGATTATTCATTTTCCACAATTCCATATTTATTCATATTATAGGATTTCATGGATTATGATCATTCTTTCGTTTGGATTCATGTCGTATGAACTACTAATCAATATTATGTTATCTAATATGTATGGTATGATATTCAAATGTTATTCTCATGTTCCATACCATTTTACTATGTTATTCTTTCACATTTATTATATATACCCTTACGAAGAATCTGATCTCACCACTTTCTTATGTGTTATTTCCCCAGGATATGATTAATTGTTTTAGGTATAATTATAAATGTTGGATATCATTATGGAGATTCCAAATATCATTCACTAGGATATGAAGATTTTTTTTTTCATGTTTTCGATGAAACTAGACAATTATGGTTCTTTGACATCTATTTTTGTAATTTAATGAATATTCATAAAAGATTATGTAATATCAATGTATGCCAAGAATTGGTAGCTATATAATATATCTCTTAGAAAAAAACATAAATATTAGAGAAAAAATTAATATTTGGATGAATACATTGAATAATATGATTGAACTTCAAGAAGTGAATTGTGAATATTTTGTTTCTAAGATAATGATCTTAGAAAATAATGAGATAAATTATAAAAATAACATCCTCAAAACTACTTCATATCCAAACCCAAAATTATTTTTAGAATGGTTTTGTAGTAGTGGTTCAAAATGAAAAATTCAATTTATTGATTTTGATGTTGAGTATACTATGATTAAACCTCAGTCATGTCACACCTTAGATGAATACTCCCATCTATAGTATTATTAATTCATTCTATAAATATTTCAAGAATATGGTAGCCTATTTTTACTTGATTTTGACGATAAAAATGGATTAGATAATTTGATTTATCATCCATTCCCATGACGTCACAACCATTTCCCTTCCAAGTTAGAATGGATTCTTTTGATTCATTTCAAATTTCAATTTTGTGTATTAGAATACATTTTAGGTTTACTATCTCATTAAATTAGAAAATTTCATTATAATTATAGTGTCAGTGTTTACCAAGAAACATCTTAAATTTCCATACCATATAGTATATCACATAAAATATCCTTAAATCATTTCATTTTTAGAATCTTTATGTGTTAGACATAATTATCCAAATACATTCCATTGTGATAATCTAGGATCCCAAAAAGAAGTCAGTAATGGTGGTTGAGGAGATTAACAACATTATAGAAATAATGGAAGAATGATATTACAAGGATGGTCCAGAGTTCTTGGAGACACATGTACCAATGATAAAACATGATAAAGGATATAAAGAAAAAATGTTAGGTGAATATATCATCACTAAAAAAATTGTTTCAAATAAACTACAAGATCTTATTCCACATTCTCCATGCATTGGGAATAAAAAAACTTCACATTAAATACCCATAGATTCAAATAAAAATATTTTACCTAGGAGAATTTAATAAATCAAAGGATCTTTAATTAAGTTTAAAATAATTTAATTTCCATATGATGGTGTTTATTGATTAAAAATAAATAGTTTATATTCTTTTTTCAGATACTACATATAAGAATATGATGAATATAGGATAATCACTAATGGATGATGGTATAGATATTTCTTCCAATATACACATTCATATTGTTAATCATAATTATAATTTCCTTAACAAAATTTTTAATAATTTTTAGAGTTTTAATTCATAAGAGGGTTATTTACCATCTTTTCAGATATTATATTTTCATTTTGTTCCCTATATAAAAATTAATTACAATATTCTATTTAGATATTATGTTCCATATAAGATAATTATCTTCCTAATAGATTGATGATTTTTTCAATTATTAATATGTATATGGATGGTATATAGTTTTATTAAATAAAGAGTTAGTGTTATCCACATCTGGATGCATATTAACTAATTCAAGAAATCATTGGGAGGGATACCATAATTTTTTAGTTGTAATATAATTAATCATAGTTTTATTTATTTTAATTTCTTATGTAATAAAATGGAATTAATTTACCTATGATGATATTTTTTTCACAAAATATAATGAAAGTTTATTTATGACAAATATTTTTATTATATATATTATTATCTAATTATGGGGTTATTTCATCGATATCATGTTGGTATGGGTTGTCTCTACAAGAAAATAATAGTGACATAATATTTTTTATTGAATACCAGTAGCCACTCAATATTTATCTGAAACTATTCAAGGATGTTTCACACTATATAATATACCTTATTTATTATAATAATAAAATATTATCAAAAAATAACTAAAAACTAAAAATAAAAGTAAAAAATGGCATCCCTATCATTTTTTAACCTAAATGAAATCTAATTTTTAGTATAAATATCCATAACATACCTCTTTTTTTCTTGATTAGTCTAAGAAAATTATTCATTGTCGAATTAATTTAATCCTTTATACCATAGTTTGAGATGATTATTTATATAATACTAGGAGCTTAAATTGTTTTCCCTAAAACATGAATATTTTTTATAAATTTTTTTGAACCAACATATGTCTATAATTCATGATGTTATTATTCTACACCATTGAAAAATATCGCTTATTTTGAAATCACTTATGCATAATGACCCATGCATAAATATCCATAAATTTAATTTTCATCATTATATTGATAATGGAAACATTGAATGTGTGACATTGAATGTTCAATAAGGGAAAACATGAGAAATAGTAAGCAAAGATCATAACTGATCCTAATATGAACTTGTGGGTATAAGAACATAATCAAGGTACATGAAAATGAAATAAAGTTATCGCACCAAAAAAATTGTTCATAAATCATGAATCATTAGATAAATCATTCATCATAACATAATACACGAGTTATAAGAGTATTTAAACATGTTTTAATAATCATGAGTCAATAAAATATAGCATAAGTATATTTCAAAACATAATAATGTGGAATAAGGATATATAACATATATAATCATATAAAATAATTCATATTTCTAGACCCCACTACCATGACCACTATAACATAGTAGAGAGTTTCCAAAAATGAATTTGGTTTAATTTTTAGTCACTTTAAACATTAATGGTCTGGGATAACAAACAATTCCTTTGAATCCATCACATTAGATACAAAACATTATACATTCCATTAGAGGGTTATATAAATTTAGACCGAACCATCACATATTGAAAAAATAAATGTGCTCCACATTAACATAAAACCAATCAAAATTCCATCATATATTAATTTACAAGTAAAGAAGAAAATATTGTCATGAATAATTATAAAAATCATGATCATAAACCATCCAAAGCAAGAAGGTTGACGGTTTAATTAGAGAATATATCCAATGAAAAATGAAAAAAATTATAGGACATTTACATGTATGAAAATACATTAAATGATCATTATAACATTAATTTTAAAATTTAATGAAACACCCATGTGTTTTTTATTAACATTTATTTAAAAGGAAATATTTTATAAAATAATGGGAATGGAAATTAATTCTTGATTTGATCCTTAGGATTGATGCAGACACCTGGGATGGGGTGAATTAAGAGGTAACATTTTGTCACTAAATTTTAATTTATATTTAATTTTGTACCCCATAGAAATTGTACCTATGATATCTATTAGAATTGCGTGGATCTGCATTTTATTTAACAATCTCATATACTAAACGAAATGTAATAATTAATCTAAAGGTTGCCCAATGACATTTTTTCACGGTTCTTCCCTGATATGTGAAACATACTACTTATCTTGGTTGGTTATTTTTCTCAATCATATATTCCGTTTTCAAATATAGTACCATGTTAATGCAATGAGTCTTTATTACTCCAAAATGCTTCACACATGGTTACTATTTCTCAAAATTAAAATATTTCCATTGACCCACTAGAATCATAGAGTCATGCTATTTTATCAGGGAATATAGAGTTACGCCACTTCCATAGATTCTCCCCATATATAAAAATGTTTTTACTTTCAAACCTTATGAATTTTATCGTTATTAACATTTATTTTTCATTCATATCATATAAAAGATCTCAAATCTCATCATAAAATCCTATAAATTATAGAAGACCTTCAATAACAATACATACATCTTGGTCCTTGTTTCAACCATTTCTTCATAGGTATTCTTATGAGCCTAATAACCATGATTTCTCAACATATATTTCATTACATGTGTTCTTACTAAATCTAATATCTTTCTATCTATCCAATTTGATATACATAGTAAAAAAAATCATGAATAACAATATCAATATAACCTTGTAATGTTTTTTTATCATTTTTTCAATATTATACAATAATGGTTGTAACATGAACCTACTGTTCAACCTATTTTAAATCTTATTGATCCATTATGAGAATCACAATATATATAGATATTTATATAATCAATCTTACTTAATAAGGTTATATGTTCTCTTGGTACACAACTCTCTATTTCCATCTCCCTCTATTTTTCAACTAATAGTATTATATCTCACTCTCCTTTTATCTTTTATATTTAGTATCCTAAAAAATTTAAATATTTTTAAAATATTGAATATTTATTATTCAATTTAGTGCCTAAGTATCCTTTCTCAATATTTTATATGGTTTAGTTATCCCATAACCTCTTTATTATTTGTTTCCTTTGTAGATGTATCCTATAAAATGATAACAGTTCCCATTTTCAATTTTCAACTCATTTTTCTCCCTTGGATAAATATATCTTTAATTAATTAAAACTAAATCTTAATTAACATTCATTAAAATCAGTTCAACATGAATATTATCTTGAATAATTATTTTATTACTCTATAAAATATAAATCACATAGCTGAAAAATGAGGGAAGTTGTGTACAATAATATATACATAAACATGATTTACTAAATTGTCTTATTCAACCTAGGCCAATATATTTTTTTTAAATATATAATCAAAAAGTTATTCTTGTTATTTAATTCCACTAAAAAAATAACGTTCATTATAAATTTATCATCAATTATATATTTTAAAATTTAGAAGCACTTCCATTTGGATTCATTCATTATCCAAAAATAAAATCATCTTTTATGTTCTCAAAATCATCATTTAATATTAGCTACAAATTTACCCATGTGGACCATTACTGTACTGAATTTAAGTAAATAAATGATGAAGAAAATCCACATAATAAAATATATCATCTTTGTTTTTTAATTTATCGATTGATGATTTTTTATTAATATTCTAAAATATTCTCAGCATTAACCTTCCATACCAATAAATGATGATCGATATCTCATCATTTTTTGGATTAAATTGAAAATCTATTTCTGTATTTAAAATCTCATGTTTAATTCTAAAATATTCACAATTAACCTTCATTTTGATAACCAATTGATTATTATCAAATTATCCATTTGGAAATAACTAAATAGATATAATAGTTGTCCTTTACCAATTCATTTTCCTTGAATCAACTTTAGAAAAATATTGAATCATGGTTCATTATTTTATTATTATATTTTTAACCCGAATTAATTGATTTTTATCGTAAAATATTTTCTTCAGAATCATTATTTAAATCTAGAGAAATTGTTTTTATTTAAAATGAGATAATTATTTTCTCTATGTGATGATCATTATGAATTATGGGATTATTTTTATAAAGATGTTATTTAATAACAGAAGAACTAAAAATTTGTTTATCTATGTCCACCTTTAGAATTGAAACCTAGTAATTGTTTTATCATAATTATTTTAATTTATTTTTGTGACGATAATTTCGAAATTATGCATTGCTATTTATAATGATTTGGGTTATTGGAATAGAAACAAAAAATTATTATTATTTAAGATTAAATTATTCTCACATTTCTAGATGATGATTATATCGACTAGTGTTTATCCTTATGATCCTATGAATTAACCAGGAATAATTTCTTTGGGCCATCCATATTGATCATCAAATGATACCTAGACATTGAGAATTAATGCATACAAAAGCAATATTATCATAAAATAATACTACATCATGTTTATGTTGTGGGATTTTACTCATACACAAATTATATAATATTTACATAACTGTGGGATGATTCATACACAACTATATAAAATTATGTTTATGAACCTCAAGCATCCCTACATAGTTCAAAATAGTTTTCAATATTTTTGTTTGCTGGATAATAAATTTTTGTTCATATCCAGAATATTATAAACACCCCAATCTCATTCACAACACCAATAGTTAATTTTTAGTCCCTATAACACATATTCAGAACTTTCATAAGTACGTAAAGCATAAAAACTCATGATTGACTTTTTCCATAAAACATTACATCCTTTAATAATTTAAATTCAATCTCAGGCAACATAAACATTGATTAAGGTATTCATTAAATGTAAATAAAAAATGTCCTGAATAAAAATAACATAATTATTTATCCGCATCTTGACAAATCAATATCCACATTTTGTCCATATTTAACTCATGAAGTATAAATTTATAAGTTATCCAGAAGTACTTATTAAGAAACTCTAATAAGATACTTCATATCCTATACCATTAAACATTCGTAAATATGATCTAGAGAGTATTATAAAATTAATAAACACATAACATTGAAATTATGAATAAATCTTTAATAATGTGATGTTTGGGACAAATCATATTGCATCTAACACATCTCGAATCCACTGAAAATAATGGAAACTATATTCTTTTATTGTTTATTAGATGAAAATACATCTAATATTGACATTACTTCACATGTATAGGGATAACCAATTGAATAAAATATATGAAAAGAAATCCACAATACATTTTTGTAACTTAATATAACCATTTATATTTTTTAGTTGTAATTAATCTCCTCATGCAAATTTGTATTTACAACCCCTTATTTATAAAAACTAGAAAGAAATAAATTTCCTATCCCCCTTATTTAAATTATATTTTCAGATAAAAATATCCACTCCCCTAATATTCGTCATCTAATCATGTTCTTAGTGACTCTCTTGAGAAAAATATGGGATTATAATATTCATAGAAATGATGGATATGTTATCCAAAACTAAGGCTATATGGTCTAAAATATTATATAAAAAGTGAACTATTTTTCCCAAACATAAAATATATCAATAACAATTATTCAATGTTGTTCCAACTCTAAATTGATTAGTTTTGTGATATATATCTTGATTTTTAAGACTTATCATGAACTTATACTTATTCTAACAATAAAATCAAATTATAGAATTGAAATATATTTTACATCTCGTTTTTTAACCTAATAACCCTTAAATTTGAGGTAAATGTAAAAAAAACATAAAAATGGTTAGATAGTGAAGATTATTTGGAAAACATAAATTTTTTAGGGATTCCTAAAATTATATATTTATGTGAAAATAATAAAAATACTATATCATGGATGTCTTTAACAGATCTCATATCCAAGAATGTTCTCCATAACTTTTTACCAAGCCATTATTCTTAATGAAATATGTTCCATAAAATTTTTCTAAAGGATTTTGTAAAATACTGATAGAAACATACCATAAAGGAGAATTATTTATTTTATTTACTTTTTTCTACATTCAGGTATTTCTTATCCATTTATAAATCACCTCTAACCCATTAATATTAAGCATAAGAAAAATAATTTTGGAATGAGGATATCTTCAATGAGCTATATGTTGTAGTAGAAGGGTTATGATTTCTTCCCAAACACAAAATAGTTTATTTTCCAAAACTCTACTTCATATAAAAATCTATATTATCTCTATACCCTTAATTTTATATTTATATACATCAGTGGAAAACCTAAACATATATATATATATATATATATATATTTAATATTATTCATAATTGGATAATCCTTTTTAACTTCTACAGTCAATGAATTTTCACTATGATCATCCATTTCTACATTCTGGTCATACTCTAACTAATATGTCCATTTTATAAGGATCACTTTTTCTACATTATTAGGTTCATTAAAGTGTGTATACTCTTTATTAATATTAGTTTCAGTATTTTTATCCATTGGTATATTACATTTGCCTCTTACTATCACTTATATCTATGAATCACTGTTATACAAATGAATACAAAATGGATAACTTGATTTCACATTCAACACACATAATATCAAGACTTGGAGTTTACTTTATCTGGAATCACCCTGAAAGAATTATATAGGATTTCTTCCAACATGAAAGTCATATAATTTAATTCTTTGATTAACACTTCCTTAGTTTTTAGATGATTTCCTTGTTTTATAGATTTATGAATAGTTCAAAAAGTTATATTATGTGACTTTTCCTACCATATTAAAGTCATATTCTCTTAAATATTGTGTCATATTTCATAACATTAATCACTGATGTAATGTGAGTAAAATTATCAAAGCATTCATAACATTTGACCTCTTTAAGGACGAGTCACATTAATTTATTTATATTATGTAGAGTTGAGGTCTCCTCAAAACATGAGTATAATAGAATTATTAATATGAAAAATACAATAATTCTTATAATAAGTGACCATTATGGTTGCAAAAATCAAATAATTTTTAATTTAATAAAATTTATTCATATAAGGAATAATTTTCTTATTTTTTATATCCATATTTAAATTAGTATATTTTCTATTTATTTCATAAATTTTCCCCTTAAATCTAGAATTTTATTAATTTCAGAACCTAAAATATTTTTGCAAAATTTATTATATTTTTTTTCTAAATTTCCAATTACACAATTATTTACCAAAAAATATTATTTGTTTTATATTTAGAAAAAATATTTCAATTTTAAAATTCTTTGATTTTTGGGTTGTATACTTACAGTATAGGTTTTATATAACGATATTTTGTTTTAAAACATTATAACATATACCTTATCTACATTACTACATTTAGAAACAATTTTAATCAACCACATATTTATAGATTTTGGTTTTTCCCATAATTGGGAAAGAAATATGTAATTAGTTAAATCTATATCTCCAGGATATAATTGTATGTTTCTTCTTGAAATTGTGTTAGATTATTCTATAAATGATATTAATATATTTTTTATTCTATTAAGAGTCTTATTTTGAGAATGATCCCTTTCATAAGTCTGTGTGGTATCACACTTATTTATCCCATTATATTTGGGCATTCTATCTTTAGTTACATATATATTTCATAGTTTGGCTTATAATTCGAGACACCATGGGTTGAGTGTATTATATTTATCCTCCATTAATCTCAACATATATTACATTCCATATTTTATAATGTATTGTTTTTCTCATGGAGCTGGAGACATTATTATAGTTATTTATCAAAGTTAATTGTCTTTATAACATTAAAACCCAAGACATCATCCGTGATATTTATTGGAAATTTATATAGAATTTATAATTCATAGATAACTAACATTGAATACTTTTTTGGATATTTTTTCACATTTAATTATTTTCCATATATTATCATCGAAATAAAATAATTTATTGAAATGTTTAATGTAATATTCATTATAAATCATCAAACATTTAAAGGTTTTGGATTCTCCAACCTATTCAAAAAAATCATATTCCATCATATCAACATATTGTCTACGAAATGAATTTTATACCTATTTACCTTGATATTTTAAATTACGTATGTATAATAATTAATGGGAACCACTTTATGCTATTCCTTATCATTATAAAAAAGTCATTATGTGATTTAGCATCTATATAATTTTAATATTATGAAAAACATTGAAATAATTTATTTATTGAATAATTATCCTTATATTTATCAAGAAAAATAATCCTTATGATACCATTTATTCATCAAATGTGTTTTCTTTCTTCCAATTTTACATTTTTCTTTAAATAATTTCCACTCTCGGTACCCTTTTTTATGGAATTGGCCAAAACCTCTATTTGAGTTATAATAGGGATAGGATATAATTCTCCTATATAATGTTTCCCAGAATATTTTTAAAATTTGAACATTATATAATTACACTAGAACATAATTGGACAATAAAAAATAGATCCATTCATTGGGAGCATCAGTTCTAATACCGAAAAATATTCCATTAAGGGACATTGATGATGTTGGGGGGGGAAGCAGGTGCATGTTTTTTCCCATATTCCAATTTTTCATTGATTATATTTTAAATCATTCTAATTTTCACCTATTTTATATATTAAGATATAGTGGACCTTCATTGAATTTACAAAGCATCTGTACAATATGAAATGTATAATATAAATTAAATGATCACACACATCATTTTAACTAAGGTTAACAATAATGTGGGAAACCTACTCCATTACATGAATAGTTATTCACCACAATCAATGATTCTATTGTCTATTCTAAAACTAAGTAAATATAATGAGTCTCCGTGGATTGATTATTCTTAACACAATATAACATATTTTTATATGTATCATATTTCTATAATCCCATTAGTTTCAAAGAGTCATGATTTCATCTCCTTGTATGAAAAAATATATAATGGTTCCAATGCATCAAAACATGTATATACAAGTCATTCTTTTTTTGAATTATAAATTAAATCATTGCTATTCATAGGGGTATGGATGAATCAAAAAATAGAAATCCTTCTCCATCCTATGATTCTAGAAATTATACAATATCTCAAAAAATATATTGAACTAGATACTTGTTTTCCGATAACCTTCATAATTCTCCTACAGAATGTTATTGACTGTCTTTATTGACTAAAATTCAGGATCTTGTGATATTCATGAATCTAAAAGCTCCTCGTTATCTGATAATCTTGACACAACGAAGTGAATCACTCAAAAAAGTTTCATTATTATAACACGTAACATAAATAATCAATAATTAAAAGATTTATAACAAGTTTTTCGCATTATTAAATCTTTATGATGTTTTTGGATTACAGTTTTATAGAATTACGGATGAAAATAAATTGCATATGTAACACTAATATACAGTTTCCATTTTTTTTCACAAAACATAATTCTAAAATTTATACTCATGTTTATTTCCAATCAGTTCTTCATCATTTATATAGAGTATCTATAGTAGAAATACTGACATTATTTTATTTCATATGCATAAATAGATCCTAATAAATTTTTCATAAAATAGTATGTGAAAAAAATCTTTGAAAAAGATAATAATTAAAGTAATACCATTGGTCTAGTGTGAAACATGAAAACACATGAAAATGATTATGTTTTCCAAATAAAATTATGACCACTTAATTAAAACATTCCAACATTTTAAAATCGTAGAATACCAAAAGAAAACCTGTTAAAACAATTATTATTAATATAAGATATATGAAGGCATCTAGATACACAGGGAACTCATTAATTCCTTTTAACCCATTCAACAATAAAATATTGCAATCATTATTCAACTCAGAAATTAGGATATTTCCATATAAAAATGATTCTTTCAAGAATAATATAGTTATATTAATGAAGGATATTACGAACCCATGTTAACATATTTTTAACCCATTTAATAATAAATATAAGTCCATTTTAATTCACTAATAGTAACTTAGATGGTTATCTCCCTAATTTTATCTTTTAACCACTAAATCATTTCATAATGAAAATAAGAGTTTTATCCGGATCACCCATCATCATGAGTTATATCAGGCTCACATGTTTTCAAATATTATTCTCAATTAGAGTGTCATGAAAATTTATGATATTTCACATTCTCCTTATAAAACCGTTTAAAAAAACATTTAAACCAATGTCAAAAATGCTTCCCATTTGTGCATAATAAAAAAATAAGATTTTTTATTATAAACTATTAAAAATGAGAATAAAATAAAAGACTGAGAATATGATACTCTATCGAAATCTATGTAATCATGTATATCAATCGTTATAATGAATAATTAATACAGTTATTAGAAAATGTAGTCAATCTATATTTGTATGAACAATTTTTTATTGTTTTGAAAAATGTTGACAATAACCCATATGGAAATTGTTGAAATAATTCT
This sequence comes from Viscum album, assembly GCA_963277665.1. Lineage (NCBI taxonomy): Eukaryota > Viridiplantae > Streptophyta > Magnoliopsida > Santalales > Viscaceae > Viscum > Viscum album. Next base: position 1,203,776,393 of record OY728127.1, on the reverse strand, counting down.
ATTATAATAAATTGTGAAGAAACTAAAATACATCCTCAACTAAAATTTATAAAAACATTTAATCTGAAATAATATTATTCTAATAAATTTTTAAAAAACATTGACATGAAGTGTAAATAGTTTAAAATATATAATATTTTTTTAAAAGAAATTAATTTACATTAATTATTATATATTATTGTATATTATCTAAATCATAGTAAATGTATAATTTATTATTTATTCACAATAAATTTTTCATGATAATTTCATTATAATCATTCCTTTTATTTGATTTATTACCATTTTTTATTTAGTTACAAAAATGGATATATTTACGTTGTCTGCTTTCGTGTCGATTGGTTTAAAACCTCAAAACAAAATTGAGTTGTTAACTATGGAATGAGGGGTCATAATTACATTACCTCTATAATCATAATTATGATATAATGAAGACATTTATATAAAAAATAAAAATTTAATAAAAAAATCACATAATTCAACAATGAAAAATGAATCACGCCATATGATGGAGACATTATTCCAAAAGTATGGACGGATAGAATTTTAAATTTTCAATTAGTATGAAAATAGTACATAATATATTAATGTTCAAAAATAATAAACATGTCATAAATTTCATAATTATTAGTTACATTCATATTTTTTTCGATCCTTATATGGATTACAATAAAAATGATTTACCTCCCTTCAAGATGGTGGTATTCCACACATACACACGTGCGGCGTTATAAATTTACAATGAATGAAAATGGTAAGAAGGTATGTAAAATAATATAATCATATATTCATTTTATCTCATAAATATCATATATATTAATTTTATAAATTATTTTAACTATCTATATAATTTGGTGCTGAAAAATTAAACACATCTCTTAATGGAGGTTTTAGACTAGACATATGGATGAGAATTTTTTTCATTTCCTATATTATTGAATATGAGAAGAAATAGGATTGTGAAATAATAATAACAATAGGAAAAAAATTTAAATAGTTATTCTATATCATTTTCATGATTAAATCTTATGTTATGAGTAGTGTTGATGAAATAATCATGGAACACTCTGGTAATATTTATACATATTCTATTGAAGACCTCTTAAGATTAAATCTTAATCCTTTAATTTATTTTTATTTTGGTGAAACTATTTCCTATTAGACGTGGTGGGGGATTCAGGTAAGGTATTTCTGCAGGTATATTTGATATAGATTTTTCAATGCGTCTTAGGAGGAGGTGATAAGAGATGAGGATTTATTTTTTAAGTGAGGGGAGTGAAAAACATGTAATTTTTCTAAAAATTTAAATATTATAAAAGTCATAGTCATGGTAAATTTTAGCATGCACTATCCAATTAAAATTATAACTTTATAAATTTTAAAATAAAACTATCCAATAATATTTAAGATGTAATTATTCACGTTTTAGTAATTTATTTTAATAATTCACCCGTTTTACACTTTTACTATGTTTACTAATCTTACCATGATTACTATTGATAACTAAAAAAAGAAACATGCATTAAAACTAAATTAGAAGTTATACATATAAAATATTAAAATAATTTTCATTATTCAATGTGTAATTGGTTTTTAAATTACTTTTAATATTAGTAAATAGAATGTAATGAAACAGTTTTTTGAAAGTCATGTTCTTTCCCCTAAAAATAAACATACATAAAAATAGAATATAATTTTGATCATTATGGATAAATTTATTTTTTTTTAATAAAATGGATCATATATTAATCCATAGCATAATATAAAATATAATGGTTCTTTTAAAATACATTATTTAATGAAAAAATGATTATTTGAAATTTTTTGAATTTTACTCAATTTGCTCAAAATTCAATCTTTTCAAGAAAATACAAAACATTAACCTGAAGAAAAAATTAATAAAAGGACAAAAAAATTAGTTCCATATATTTATTTACATTTATTAAATTTTTAAAACAATCCATTAAATAAAACCAAGTACGTCCTGAAAAAAATTATTTAGTTAAATAAAAATATTCTTTTTCCAATAAAAAAATTTATAAATTTTTTATATATGTAGAAGGAATATAAATATATAAAATGAAAACACATATATAATAATATTTATTTTGGATTAAAATTACATAGGTTATTAAATTCTCCATCCCTTTTATATATTAATTGCATTCAATTTTGTTCAATTCTTACACAAATGAATTTATTTTTTCTCATAGCATTTTTTTGATTTGCATGATTCTTCATCAATTTGGATATTATTACATAAATCATTAACATCTAGAATCACATTAATTATATATAATTTATATTTAAAATATAAAATATAAATTTTATATTCACCATATGACATATTCTAATATAAATGCACCACTTCAGGGCTCAAAAATGATATACATCAAGTATGTATATCTTAGAAAAGAATCATGAAAAAATAATGTACCTAAGAAAGTCATGGTGTGAAGGATAACCATTAAAAAATGAAATTTATTTTTTATTATAATATAGTTTCCTATAAATATGGAATTCAGTTTCCCTTTTTTAACAAACACATAACACTTTTCCAGGGAGATAATTTAAGAAAAACACGATTTCTAACCTCAAATGAAATGTCATCCCACCTTTTTCCTATGTGATATTATGTCTACTATAATATTATATCATATTATGCAGAATTATCTATAAATTCTAAACCATCTATTCTACCAATTTCAACCCCAATGATTTTGTATGATTGTAATTCTAATAACACAAACTATTTCAATATTACTTTCCATAAAATGCCTTTAATGTTTTCATCACTATATAGGTATCAAAGCTCATATTATAAGAAAATGACACTAATAAAAGATGTAAATCTTGACATGGCTAATAAACCAAATACTATGAATGAATTGTATCTTATAATCTCTAAATTATTAATTTTTTATTATACATAATATTTAGGATGAAATTCCATACTAAAATTTAATTTTATTCACAAAAAGCATTGACTACCATTTCAATGATTTGATCTAAATATATGATCAAAATCAATTTCACAAGAATTAGAGACCCCATGAAATATAATTATCTCTTTATGACAATTTATATCAATTTTATCTATACCCATAGTGTCTCAAATAGGAACTGAACGTGTTGATTTAGTCTAATAGTATACAATCACCAAAGTATCGATATTACATCATGATGTATTTGGTAATACCACAATAAAATAATTATATATATTCTATCATTTCAATTTTCGAACAAATTTCATTTAATTCGTCCCATTTCGTAATAACTTCTAATAGTTTACTAGTTGAAAAGTAAAAAATCAGTTTAAAACTAGAAATAATTTTTTTATATCATCCTAAAAATAATATTATTGAAGGTATCTATAAATAAACATAATACTATGATGAATTTACAATGAAGATCTATGGGTTTCACACAAAAATTACATTTTAGTTTGGAGTAATTCATTAAACATAACGTCTCTCCAAATATAATATCATCTTAATTATCAAAATTATACTTGGTAAACCTACCCTTATTATCCAAATTTACTCCATCATGAAAATATAAATATATTATCATTGAATACAAAATTTTCAATAAAAATGACATGAACACTAATCTGTGTGCCAAAATATAAGTAGTTTATATAAATAAGTTATCTAGAAAAAAATTCATTAAATTATTACTCAAAAGAACATTTTACAAAATTATCATCATAAACGAGTCATTATCTTTTCAACATAATCTATCAACTTTGTTGTTTTCTTTATAAGGATGATAGTGAATTGTGAAATTATTATCCATTATAAGTTCAATCTAACTTATCTGCCTTAGGTTCAACTCTTGTTAATTGAATGTATACTTGAAAAAAAAAATATTAAAATTTTTACCCAATATATAAAATTCTTATAAATTTTTAAAGATAAACAAACACTAAAAGATCAAGATCATGCATAGGGTAATATTTACCATGGTGTTCCAATTGAATTGAAACTTAAAAAACTTTAATATCATTATAAATTATGATACAACTGCCTTATCTCAACGAAGAATCCCTTTAAATAAAATACCCCCCATTTATTATTAGAAAGGGTAACCCAAGAATAGTAACAAAACTTTATTTATATTAATTAAAACATTAATCCCATTTAATTATATAATATTATTTAACTCTATTTCGAGTTGACTTAGTTATTTGTATTGATATGTGGGTAATTTTCCATAATCCATCATTAGTAAACATATAACCATGAACAATATTGTTATATGTAACAATTATAGTCCTTGGACAGTCTTCCACAGATTTATTTTTAGTAGGATCAATAGTTATTCAATATTTATAAAAAATATTCCCATAAAATGAAATATTTTACATCTACAATTTCTATTTACAAAATTACCATAAATTTTTTTAACTTTTTAAATATCAAAATTAGAACTATGGTATTTCTGAGAATCAAGATTACATTTTAAATAAAAAAATGACAAAAATGGAATCCAATACACATTTTTCTAAACACACATGTAATTACAAATTCATAAGTTCAATAAATATGTTGGGTTCATTCGTCAACTTGAAAGGCATAACAATAAAAATATAATTCCCATACCTATGAAGATATTTGTTCTCTAAATTTACACCACCCACTCTTTAGTTAGTGATAAAAAGGGCTAATAACAATTTAGAAAAATAATAAGAACCCAATATGAGATAAAAAAAGTTTTCAATATGGGTAAACCAATAATTGTTATTATTATTTATGTAATTGAGGGTACAATAATCAATGAAAATCTTCAGTGTGTTATCTTTAGATTATCTGAACAAAACTGTAGAACCATAAGGTGATATTCTAGGGTTGATGAAAACATTAACATGAAACTCTTGATACTTTGTTTTCAATTAATAATAATATTTATATTTCATTGATTAAGGGGTATTAAAAATTGTAATATAATTAGGAACAATAGAAATAGTATATTTATCCACCTAATCATGAATAAATCAAGGTAAATGATCTTGAAAAACAACTATATATTCATTTTCCTAGGGAAAATCACTAGTTTAAAGAATTATTTTCTAGTTAATACTATGTTAAAAAATAATATTCACATCTTTAATTATTGATTTTATTATATTATGTAACATGTTATAAATTTTATGAACTCATACTTATATATGAATTGAAACTCACTTGACAAATTGAATATTTTTTCTTCCACTCTAAAATCTATCTTATCCTTAAAAAATTAAGAGTCAATCCAAACCAAGAATGACATAAAAATCTACAATGGGTGAGACAACATTGATTTTACGAAATAACATTCCTTAGATAATAACTGGAACGATCCTATAAATTATTTTTGCCTTAATACGAACACAATAATTTTTACTAAGGGTTCTGAATAAATTTCCTAAGATGATATTCCCATTCTACATGATAATTTCAGAGAAATGAATGAATTTGTGGATCACAAATTAAATATGATGTTTGAGTCCTTATAAAAAATTATTAATGTAACCAACACAACTACATTTGATTTACCATTATCTACCATAATAACAGAAAAAGTATTTTTTTACACTCGAGTACATTAAGTCCTGACGATCACCACATTTAGTAACAATATTCATATATTCATTAGAATAATCTCAAAACTAATTGAATCTTGTACATCTCAATACATGAATACTAACCATTTACAAAATTATAGTCTGATCATAACAGTTTTCATTTCATTCATTTTACAAATTACTTAGCATACCACTTTGGTAATAGTTTCTTGGTCTTATCAAATATTATATAAAATTTATTTTATTGCGTTTGAAATTTTTTTGGAGATTAAATCTAGATTTTCTCATTTAAAAAATATGAATTTATTATCACCATAACAAAATGATACTATTTTTATGAAAAATTTATAATGTGAGAAACTCTACCTTTTTATGTTCCATACATCCTAATAATTTTAATATCTAGTCTTTGAAATTTTCCATCCTTCATATTACACTAGGTCTGAAGATATAGAATATTTAAAATAGTTTATTTCATGAAATGGTTCACTACTAATGTTTTCATTTTGAGATAATTCAACCACTCTCTTTCTTGGATGTCACCCTTAAAATCATTCATGATATTCTTCAACATAACAAAAAAACTAATATAATCCAACCATACTCGTTTTCTTATTCAGATGGTAATTATCCTATTGACTTCTTCAATTTCAAATGCCCTATTTATTATAATCAAAACAATTTTTAATAGACTTGGATTAGACTAAGGAAAATAAATATATAATAAATCTAGCTCATGGTAACCTAAAAATAAGATAGAGTTTCTTCAATTTTTTTAACATTTTATTAAAATCTATAGGTAACTATTCCATTCCAATGATACCAACTATAAAAAAATGTAAAATAATAAACCCATAATCACCTAAATTATAAAAATTTCCATAAATTCATAAATTTCAAGAATACTTTAGGTTAATAGTTTTATAGATTAAAAAACACTACATTAGATGGGGAAAACTATACCATATTTTATATTTTTTTCCAAAAAATCATGATTCGAATTTTAAAATTTAGTTTCATTTAAAAAACATCTCCATTTATTATTATGTGTATCTCTATTAGAAATATTGATATGGATATAGTTCATACACGTCCTTCTATCATATGGAAAAAAAGTAAAAGGAGGGATCAGAAAAACAAATCTCATTGAGGGATATTTAAAAAAAGAATGCATTATTCTAGTGAAAAATTTATAAACCAGTGAAAATGTTTTACTTTAAAAAAATAAAACATTGAACATGTAATACAAAAATTAATATATGAAATAAAACCATTCAAAAAAATAATTTATTACCATTTTTTTGGAAATAGAAAAAAACAGATGTATCTTGAGGCATGTGGGAACTAAGGAAAACACTTCAAAACATTAATCATTAAATGTTCAAAAACATTCCATAACATATGATATAAAATATTTATAAAAAAACAAATCCTTAAAAGAATAATATTACTATCTTGTAAAATAATATTCAAAAACAATTTTTCACTCATTTTTAACCCATTTTTGAAAAAAAAATTGAGGCATAGTTAATTACATATAAGTAAAATAAACAGTTATATTGATCATTTTTTCCATTAAATATTAAATCATTTACCAATTCAGTGGAGTTCTATATCAGGATCTCCAATTATTTTGTATAATTATTGTAACACCCCAAGCGTCTACAGTGCACTTCTCTTTGATTAATATAATAGTGTGTGTTGTACACATCTTTGAGTTCTAAGACACCAAAACCAATCAAACTAGCAGTTATTAGTAGTAATAACCACTTATTGAAATTTTATACATATTTCCTTTTAAAATGGACTTCATTTTTGGATTAGGAATATTGAAATTAGATTAGGGTGAATTTTTTGTATTTTTCTGAAAACGTTCAATTTTTGATGAATACTGAAAAACACTCAGTAATAGTTTAAATCCGAATATTTATTTGAATATTTATTTGTTTTATTTAAATTTATTTTAGGTAAATATATATACATAATTCATATATAAGTTCAATGTAATTCATTGGAGTCCGTTCATAATTATTTTAGATATATAAGATTTTTAATGAACTTTTTACATTCTTTTACCCATCTCCAAGGAGCATTTGTAAATTTACATAAAAAATAATTTTACCATGTTTTCAAGTTGAATTTAAAAAAACAGAGATACAAGGTTGGTATCAGTAAGTAAAATGTGGTTCAATAAGATTAAACAATTTTTTGGTGAATAATATCTTTTTACTTTTATTTGACATGGTTAAAAGTATACAGTGTAATTAATGGTAAAAATGATATTATTATTACCCTAACACATGTCCTAATTATATTGGATAAGTGTAATTCGACCAAAAAACCCTTAGGAATAAAATATGATACTTTTTGTCAACTTGGATTATATTAGGACATTTATTATTATTTAATTCAATGAAGAGTTAAAAGTGTTAAATTCAATGTTTAATAAATAAAAAATTTTTAATATAGGGATACAGATAATATAAAGTAGACTATAAATATTCATTTGAATTATAAAAATATTTCATATATAATGGTATTTTATTTATATTTTTTATACATTATATAATTAAATTTATTTATGACACAATGATGATGTAGTAATTACTGTATTAATAAAAGATTAAAATAATTGATATTATAAATATCCAAATAAATGTAATTTGATACTTTTATTGAATTAAAATAATTTCATTATTTAATATGATATATTAGAGTTGGTTATAAGAATTGATTTTGAAGTAATAATGCTGTTATGAATTTAAGAAAAACAAAATACCAAATAGTATCAAAATTGACATAAAAGAGTTTTTAAAACAAATATTATATTATTAATTGATATTATATTCCTAAAAATTTAGGGTTTGACCAAAAGAATTATATAATGATAGGTTCATCATTAATGAACCACTTTAGGTTCTCTTTGAATTATATAGTATGTTTATTAACCATATAATATTAAAATACAAAGAGACATGGTAAATGTCTAACTATTTAACTAAGCGTTAAATCTAAAAGATAATGTTAATATAGTGACCCAAAAATGTCTAAAACCTATTTTTTTAGTTCTTATCGACCAATCACCACATTATCCTTTAAATAATTTATTTTGAGCCATTAGAAACCGAAAAGGATTTTATTATTAAATAATACTTCTAGATTTTCCTAAGGTGCCCTCACTCCTCTTATAAACGGGTACTCCTTATCTCTAATTCATACCTTCAAATCCATTTGGATTGGCCAAACCCTCCACAAATAACCTCTCAAATGCCATACCTTAATAATAGAGGCCTTCTTTAGTCAGAAAGACATTCTATGTCTCCCTTTTGATCAAATCAACTGGAAGAACTCGAAGAAGAGGAAAATATTTCATCAACTCTTTCAAGTTGTTTTTTTCTTCCACTTCCTCTTTCATGGTTGATTCTATTCTAAAATAATAAATCCATTATATTCTATACAATGTGATGTTATTATAATAATGGAACAACCATATTCATTATTCTATCCATCTTTTTAATGACTGTCACCAAACGTGCTTACGTATGAATTACTATCTCCACATCATGGTGTAATTGTTATTCAATTAATTATTACTTGGATGGGTATAATAATGATGTTTAATTTATGTAAATAATAAATATAACATGATAATATTTCTATATATATGATAAACCAGCCAATTATATATTTTTTTAAAATCAAAAGTATGATATTGTCGCTTGTGCGTATGTACGGATTACCGTCTCCACGAACGTGAGGAGATTCATTCCCCATCGTAATCCATTCAAGACTATTTTTTACTAGATGATTAAAAATAATGTTTAAAGACGTAATATAAATATGAATATGAATAAGAAACATCCCATCCATAAAAAACATTACATTCATAACAATGCATATAAAGGTAAACAAATCTGTTAACACCCGAAAAGATGATAATACTAAGATATTATTAACTAAGAAATGTTAAAAGATCATATATGATTTCATATTAATGTATATTATTCTTATATAATTTATTACACAAATATTTCATCATTATACTAGAGGTTAAAATTCCCTCATCCTGGGAAATGTATAAGGTAATGGTTAATTTCTCAATCTCTTTATTATCCGAGATTGTTTTTATGTAAGTATCTACTAGGACATCTTTATCATCCACATCCATGTTTCTTAAAAATGTATTTGAAAACATTTTCACTATTTACTAGACTATGGGTTATATTTATTTATACCCTTATTTGAAATTTTTTAAAATGGTTTGAATAGAATCATTCAATAATTTTCCAAAAAAGTTACTTTATGACCTTTTCAACAAAATTATGGTAAGAATGTTTTTTTAACTTATACGGCAGGAGTAGCTGTTTTCTACGGTTATAACAATGTCGAAGCTTCCCTTACATGTGTATAAATTTTCTTTAAAAATAAATGTTTTCTTTTATAATTATATAGTTTTAAATGATTTCAAAATAAATATATATATTTCTCTAAAAAAAGTTTTTGATTTCATCAATGTCTACATCATTTGATGATTTTTAAGCTTATTTAATGTTGATTTATTATGATTCAAAATGTCAATATTGTATTGATGGATTTGTGATATGTTTGACTATGGATGTGTTATTTATATTCCATTAATGGTTTATGGATAAAGTATTGACATTTCGTATGATAGTTTTAATTTGAATGTTTATGTTATGTTTAAACATTTTCATATGAGTAATGCATTTGACTTAGTAAGTGACGGGTGGTGCTCGCTATAGCTCCTCGATGCATTGGTAGGTCTCCTGAGACAAACTAGTTTCTTGGCAAAAGTCCTTCAAAAAATCTTATTTTTAGTGATGGCACAAGGCCTTGACTATGTGGTTATGAAAGTCTGGCATTATGCTTTCCATCATGATGAAATATATGTTGAAAATTCTTTCGTTTTAGTTTTATAAATTTCCTTAAATGTTTATGATTTTTTATGAATGATTCATTTATTTTGTTATCCTTACTGAGAATCTGACCTCAACCCTTTCTATGATTTATTTTTCTTAGGATACGAAGAAATATATTATGACTGACCAGCATGGATAGTCTATGGGATCTTAGTGTTGTCTATGGAAATAATGTACTTTTAGTTTTCCATTTTATGATTTAATGTAAATCTTATAAAGGTATATAGTACTTCTAATGCTACTAAACTAATGGATCTTTCGAGATTGTATCTTTTGTGATCAAGCCAATGAAACGTAATAGTGCACCAACTTCGGTCTTCTCGGGTCGGGGCATTACAGTTGGTATCAGAGGAAGTGTAGTGCAACCCTTGGAATCTAGATTTAGATTAACTCTGATTAGATCACATTACCCTAAGATAGAATTTGAGGATTAGTATTGAAGAACTTCCTCGAATTTCTGTATTGTGATGATTTTGTGAGTATTCCAAGAAATACATACTTTTTTGGATACGAGAAGGTAGAGGAAGCTCTGGCAAAAATGAACCTAGGGGTAAAAACCAAAAACATCTCGTTGAGCTAGACTCAAACTGGAACTGATGCACGACAACAAGCCTTGATGCACTCTTGGTTATGACACTCCTGGGGGATATGCTTAGGGTAATTCTCATTTTCATTATAAAACATTATGAAGGGTTTATGAGAATATATATCCTCAAAGAAAACATTTTTTATGATTATGGATTATATCCTTAAAATTTTTAGTTTATGTTAAGTGTTTTAAAAGTTTGGATTTATGTATTTCAAGTCATAAAATAATATAGTTTATTCCATTATTTAGAAATGGTGCCTAGTGGAAGGAATGAAATCCATATCAAAGAATGCACTCCATGTATGGATTTCCCTCCTGCTCAAGATAATTATAGTGGAGCTGGTGATACAACTGGTGTTTATCATCTCATCACCATAGTGGGACAACTCATTCATGTTATGAATAATAACTATACCCGTATGCAGGACCCTGATCCAAAATGTGGATGATCAATGATAGATCTCTTAATGAGGAAAAAACCACAAACATTGAATAGGAGTACAAATCCATTAGTAGATGAGCAATGGATAAATTCCTTAGAGAAAATATTCCATGCCTTGGGGAGTAGGAAAAGAGAAAAAGATGTCATGGTAGTTTACTGCCTCACTGGAGATGATGATCAATGGTGGTCCTTGATTCAAAACACAAATGAAGATGATGAAGTATCAAATATGGAATGGAGGTAGTTTAAAGAGATTTTCAAAGAAAAATACTTTCCTCATGACCATCAACCAGATATAAAAAGACAATTTCTGAGTCTAAGGAAAAAGGTGGATGAGAATGTCGCAAAGTATGAGCCTAACATTACAAGGATAGAAAGGCATGCAGTAGATTATATAGGTAACCCAAGAAGTAATATTGATCATTTCATTGATATGGTTAAAACCATTTATTCATCGAGAATTAGTCTAACAATATTTTTCATGATACGTAGATATTGTCTAATGTGCTGTTAAAACAGGAAAATAATTCTCCAAATCTTACGATTTTAAAAGTAGTGAATGAGAAGAAGAGATCTTATGAACACTCTAGAAATGGAAATTAGGGGATGACGGGAATAGTTGAATATCTATCATTTATTAAATGTGGGAAGAAACACCCCGATACTTGCCTGAAGAAAATGGGAGTCTGTTACAAGTGTGGTGAAACGGCCACCATGCTCATGATTGCAAGGGGAAGAAAGAGGTTATCGATGTTGAATGTTACAGTTGTATAGAAAGGGGGAATTATGCGAATGAATTTCCTGAGTGTCTGGGGAACTTACCTCAGAAAAGGCCAATGGATCAAGGACAATCTTATTCTATCACTACTGCTGAGGTTGAAGCTCCGAAAGACGTGGTGGTTGTTAATTTAATGGTTTCCTCATGTTTAGAAAATGCTTTATTTGGTTCTATATCATCACATTATTTCATATCTTCCAAATTTTCTACGAAAATTAGATATTTTTAATTTGATTTAACAAGGGAGTTATCAGTAAAAACTCCTAAGGGAAGTATCATTGCAATGATGTTTTGTGAATCAGTCCCCATTAGAGCATAAAAATGCTCTTTATCTGCTTATCTCATTGTCATACCCATGATTGAAATTGATATAATCCTTGGTATGGAATGGATTTCAGACTGTGATGCAAAATTTTCTTGTAAGAAAAAGGAGGTTATGATTTTTTATGATGATGATATAGAACACCTTATCTTTAGAGCTGAATCATCACCACTTGATTCTTATCTAGATCCCCCCCAGTTTCTCAACTAAATTCAATTAATGGGGGGAATAGAATGAAATAACTATGGGTGAGGAAAGTAATTTTCAATTATAAGTTGTTCCTATTGTGATATAATATGTTGATGAGTTTCCAGAAAATTTATCTAAACATCCTCCAGAACGAGAAGTTCAGTTTTTAATTGAATTAATTCATGGTTCAAGGCCCATATCGAAGACCCCTTATAGAATGGACACTGTAGAATAAGTGGAACTGATGAAAAAACAATAGTAATTGTGTAATAAGGGATTTATACTCTCTAGTTTTTCTCTATTGGGAGCCCTTATCCTTTTTGTTAAGAAGAAAGATGGATCTATGAGGTTGTGCATTGACTACAGGGAGATCAATGCTATAAAAATAAAGAACAGGTTTCCCATACAACGCATTGATGATTTATTCAACCATCGTCATGAAGCTCAATACATTTCAAAGATTGAACTTCGATCTAGATATCATCAGTTGTGTGTGAAGAAGGAGGGCATTCTGAAAATAGTATTTTGAACCAGGTACGGGAATTACATGTTTACAGTAATGCCTTTTCGATTGACTAATGCACCTTCTCTTTTCATGGATCTAATGAACATAGTTATCAAGGAATATCATTATGAATTTTTATTGTAATTTATTGATTATATCTTGGTATACATAAAAAGCGACGAAGATCATGAAAATCATATGTGCATTATCCTGAAGACTATTAGAAGACATGAATTATATGGAATGTTTAGCAAGTGTGAATTCTTGATTCAGAATATTTCTTTTCATGGACATATCATCTCTAAGGATGGAATATATATTGATCATTCTATGACAAGAGAAATCCAATAATGGCCAACACCGACAAGTATAACTGTGATACATAGTTTTATATGTTTAGCAGGTTATTATTGACGTTTCATCTATAATTTTTCCTGATTGGCTAAAACATTAACAAAGATCACACTTAAAGGGATTAAATTTGTTTGGGAAAAATAGTGTAAAGAATTTTTTGAAGAACTAAAGATATGATTAGTCAATGATCCAATATTGACTCTACCGTTGGGGAATGATGGGTTTGTTATTTATAGTGATTTATCATAAAAAGTACTTGGTTGTGTCCTTATGTAGAATGATCAAGTTATTACCTATGCATCATGACAGCTAAAAATTCATGAGAAAAACTATCTTACTGATGATATTGAGTTATCATCTGTAATATTTTCTTTGAAGACATGGAGACATTTTATCTATGATTAAAAATGTGAGATATATACTGATCACAAGAGTATAAAGTATATTCTTTCAAAGAAACAACTCAACATGAGTAAAAGGTGATGGATTGAACTACTGAAGGATTATGATTTCACTTTACACTATCACCAAGGGAAGGAAAATATAGTGGGAGATGCTTTGAGTAGAAAGTATCATGGAGTTTTGAACAAGATTAGAGTTGAAAAGGATTCTATATACATGGATCTAGTAAAGATTGATATGGGAATCACCATGGAAGGTGAAGCATCAATTAGTTTTCTAATGGTAGCAAAACCATCATTACTAGAAAGGATAAAGAGTTCTCAGACCAGTGATGATGAGTTTCAAAAGAAGATTAAAGCTGTGAATGATCGGAGATTGAGTGACTTCGTATATGATGATGTAATTTTGAAATTTGAGGAGAGCCTTTGTGTTCCCAATATACCTGATCTGAAAAGAGAATAGTTAGATGATGCTCATAGCTCAAATTTCTTTATACACCTTGGAGGAACCAAAATGTATAGATATTTGAAGGAACATTTTTGGTGGGACAACATGAAGAGGGAGATTGCTGATTTTGTGTCAAGATGTATGTTTTTTCAACAAGTGAAAGTTGGAAGGCAACAACCTCGAGGTGTCGTACAACCTCTTCCCATACCTGAGTGTAAATGGGATGATATCACGATGGAATTTTTCATGGGGATACCAAAGAATCCTAGAAGGAACGATGCAATATGGGTCATTGTTGATCATCTTACCAAGTCAACACATTTTCGTGGTATAATACAAGATTTACCAATTGAATGTCTAGACAGACTGTATATTAATGATGATGTGATAATTCATGGAGTACCCCTATTGATTGTTTCTGATCGTGATGCACATTTTACATCAGGATTCTGGAAAAGTCTTCAAAAAGCCCTAGATACTGAACTTCATTTAAGCACTACCTACCATCAACAAACTGATGGACAATTAGAACGGACTATTCAAACCTTAAAAGTCATGTTGAGATCATGATCACTTGAATTTCATGGTATGTGGGATCAATATTTACCTCTTGTAGAATTTACCTATAATAATAGCTTCCATTAAAGTATTCAGATGGCACCATATGAAGCATTATATGGAAAGAGATGTCTCACACAACTTGTTGGGATGATGTTGGGGAACGAAAACTCGTAGGACCAGAACTGGTGGAGGAAACTATGGAAAAGGTGAAGATAATCCAAAACCACATCAAAGAAGCTAAAAGTAGGAAGAAGAGCTATGCCGATAACTGAAGGAAGGATTTGGAATTTCAGGTTAGAGATCTTGTTTTATGGAAGGTATATCCATGGAAGGGTGTTATACATTTTGGTAAGAAGGTTAAATTGAGTCCCAGGTACATCAGACCTTTCGAAATTCTAGAACAAATTGTGGCTGTAGCATACTGTTTGAAAATGTCTCCAAGTCTCTCCAAATTTCAGGATGTGTTCCATGTATCACTGTTGAGAATATACATTCATGACCTAACACATGTACTCACCTATGAGGAAATAGAACTGGAACCTGATCTATCTTGTTGAGAAGAGCCTGTCAAGGTTCTTGATACAAGAGAACAAGTGCTGTGAAAATTAATGACTCGTCTAGTAAAAGTTCTATGGAGGAACCGTAAGATGGAAGAGGCAATATCAGATCCCAAGGAACTTAGGATGATGAACCGCCCATATTTTTTATGAAGAAATATTCTAGAAATTTCGAGGATGAAATTATTTGAATGAGGGGAGAATGTGACACCCCATGCTTCCACGATATGCTTCTCTTTGAATAATACAATAGCATGTGTTGTACGCAACATCGAGTTCTAACACACCACAACCAATAAAACTAGTCATTATGAATAGTAATACCCACTTTTTGAAATTTTAAAAATTTTATCTTTCAAAATGGACATCATTTTTTGGGTTCGGAATATCGAAATTAATTTAGGGTTAATTTTAGGTATTTTTCTGAAAACATTCAATTTTGGATGAGTAGTGAAAAAACTAAGTTATAGTTTAAAACTAAATTTTTATGTAAATAATAATTTATTTTATTTAAATTTATTTTAGGTCAAAATAGATACATAATACATATATAAGTTCAATGTAATTCATTGGAGTCAGTTTATAAATATTTTAGATATATAAATATTTTATTGAACTTTTTACCATTTTTTACCCACCTCCAAGGAGAATTTCCAAATTTACATAAAACAAAATTTTAATAAATATGAAAAAATGGTTGATTTTTGTATGTAAAATTTAGTTCAATAAGATGAAAATAATTTCTGTTGAATAGTAACGTTTTTCTTTTATTTACCACAGTTAAAAGTATATAGGGTAATTAAGGGTAAAAACAGTATTATTATTACCCTAAAACATGCCCTAATTCTATTTAATAAGTGAAATTAGACCAAAAAAACCATAGGAATAAAATATGATCCTTTACGTCCACTAGGATTAGATTAGGACATTTATTATTATTTAATTCAAAGAAGAGTTAAAAGTGTTAAATTTAATGTTTAATAACTAATCCATTTTTAATCTAGGGATAAACATAAAATAAATTCAACTATAAATATTATTTATAAAGATAAAAAAATTCCTACAAAATGTAATTTTATTTCTATTTTTAGACTTTAAATAATTAAATTTATTTATGACAGAATGAGGATATAGTAATTACCATATTAATGAATGAATAAAATAATTGATATTATAAATATTTAAATAAATGTAATTTGAGACTTCTTATAAATTCTACTAATTTTATAGGTTAATATGACATATTAGGGTCGGTTAGATGAATTATTGTCGAATTAATAAAGTAGTTATGAATTTATAAAAAACAAAATACCAAATACTGTCAAAATTGATATAAAAGTGTTTTTAAAATAAATATTATATTATTAATTTATATTCTATTCATAAAAATATAAGTATCAGCCAAAAGAATTATATAATGTTAGGTGTATCATTAATTAACCACATGGGGTTCTCTTGAAAGTATATAGTATGTTTATTAACCATATAATATAAAAATAAAAAGAGACATGGTAAATGTCAAACAATTTAACTAAGAGTTAATTCTAAAAGATAATGTTTATATATTGACACAAACCTATATAAAAAATATTTGTTGAGTGGTTTTCAAAACATCTCCACATTAGAATTTATATAATTCATTTTTGAGCCATTAGAATCCGAAAATTATTTTACTATAATATAATATTTCTAGCTTTTCTTATGGTTCCCCTCACCCCTCTTATAAAAGGTAACTCCCCATTCTCTCTAATTCATACCTTCCAAGGCATTTTCCTCAGCCAAAACCTACTCAAATACCCCCTCAACTTTTCTACATTAATCTTAGAGGACTTACTTTAGTCAGAAAGACATATTATGGAGCCCTTTTGATCAAATGAAATGGAAGAACCCGAAGAAGAGGTAAATATTTCATCACCTCTTTCACATTTTTTTCAACTTCCACTTCCTATTTATTTGTTGTTTCCATTTCAAAATAATAACACCAGTATCTTCTATATACTGTGATGTTATTATAAATATGGTAAAACCATATTTATTATTCTATCCATCCATTGAATGACATGTCACTTTACGTGCGTTTGTATGGCTTACCATCTCCACGTCGTGGTGTAATTGTTATTCAATAAATTATTAAATGGATGGGTATAAAAATGATGTGAAATTGAATTAAATAATATATATAACATGATAATTATTCTGTATATATGATATAAAATCAAATTATATATTATTTTAATATCAAAAAATGTTATTGTCGCTCGTGCGTACGTTGGGATTACTGCCTCCACGAACGCCATGAGATTCATTCCCCATCGTAATCCATTCAAGACTAATTTTAATTAGATGATTAAAAATAATATTTAAAGAATAAATATCATTATTAATATGAATAAGATACATCCTATCCATAACAATCATTACTTACATAACAAAGCATATAAAGGAAAACGAATCAGTTAACACCGGAAAACAACGATAATACAAAGATATTATTAAAAAAGAAATGTTAAAAGATCATATATGATATCATATTAAATTATATGATTCTTGTATAATTTAATAACAATTATTTAACAAATATAAAAGAGGCCAACCTATCCTCAACCAACGAAATGTACACGATAAGGGTTAATTTCACAATCTCTTTATTATCGGAGGTTATTATTATGAAAGTATCTACTAGGACATCTTTATCATCCACATCCATGTATCATAAAAATGTATTTCAAAAACATTTTTACTATTTACTAGACTATGGATTAAATTAATTTATACACTAATTTGACTTTTTTAAAAATGGTTTGAAAGTAGTCTTTCCTTTTTTTTCCAAACAAGGTAATTTATGACCTTTTCGACAAAATTAAGGTATGAATTTTTTTAACGTATACAGCGGGTGCAGATATTTTCATCCATTATTAGATTGTCATAGTTTACCTTACTTGATTATAATAATATTTTCAAAATAAATGTTTTCTTTTATAATTATTTTAATTTTAAATGATTTCAAAATAGAAAGAGAAATTTCTCTAAAAAAGTTTTTGATTTCATCTATGTCAACATCCTTTGATGGATTTTAAGTTTGTTTAAAGATGATTTATTATGATACAAAACATCCATAATGTATTGAATGTTTTGTCATATGTTTGACTGTGGATGTGTTATTTTTATACCATTCAAGGTTTATGGATAATTCATTGACATTTAGTATTCTAGTTTTAATATGAATGTTTATGTTATGTTTAAACCTTTTCATATTAAGAATGCATTAGACATAGTAAGTGACAGGTGGAGCCCGCTATTTCTCCATGATGCAATAGTAGGTCTCATGAGAAAAAACTAGTTTCTTGGCATAAGGCCTTGACAAAATCTTATTTTTAGTCTTGGCATAAGGCTTTGGATATGTGGTTAAGAAAGTTTGGCATTATGAATTCCATAATTATGAAAGTGGCTATTGATATTGCAAGTCATTATTCGACTAGTAGAATATCCATGTGAGTAAGTAAATAGAATTATTTTGATTTATTTTTTCCATATAATGATGTAGTTTTTGTAGAAAAGTCTTTTTTTGTAGTTTTATACATTTCCATAACTGTTTATGTTTATTTATGAAATTTTCTCCTATATTGTTATCCTTACTAAGCATCTGAGCTCACCCATTTCTATGTTTTATTTTTTCCAGGATGTGAAGAAGTTTATTATGACTGACCTGTAGGAATATTTTATGGGATCTCAGGGATTAATATGGAATCAATGTTGTTTAAATTTTCATTTTATTATGTAATTTAATCCTTATGAATGTATCTAGTACTTCCAAGGCTACTAAACTAATTGAAATTTCAAGATTTGATATTTTTTTATCATGCAAATGATACATAATAATTCACTAACTCTAATTTTCTGGGGTCAGGGCATTACAATTATTACTAATAGTATCATTAACAAAAATAATATGTACTTTTTATGTTTTCCTTTTAAAAATCCAAAAAACTCATTTTTTTCTTGACGAAAAACATTCCATTTCATCATGATCCAAATTATAAAATACATTTTCACCAAAATATTGTAAAATGGGAAAAATATAAATGAGATATATTATGATATTATTTGAAAATCCATGTTAAAATTTTTAGGAATATTAATTATAAATAACATCTATGGTGTTATAATAAGGTCATTCAATTCATATATTTTATAAATTTATTTATTTTTAACTTTTTAAACAAATAAAAAATAACCCATATGATAATTAATGGAAAGGTTAATTTTTAATACATTTTAAATATAGAAAGAATATAGTATATAATTTCCCTTATAATAAATTCTAGAATAAAGAAGAACACTATTTAAACATTTAAATGTATATATATGACTATGATAGAATGTTTAAAAAATTAAAACAATGCTTTAAATGAAAATATCTTACCATAAGTCACGTCATACTATGTAAATTCTCTAACTCCTTAATGATAAAATTATATTTTTTTAATAAATTCATAATAAACCATTTCATATTATTTTAATTATAATTTTTATTTCTTTTATTTTATATATTAAAATGTTTTATTTATTTCTAAAAATGTTAATTTCACATTAGATGTTTTGTTTTGTTCAAATTATGAGATAAAGGAAATGATGTTACATTGTTATAGACAAACGAGTTATGGTATAATTCAAATAGACTATTAAATATGTAATATATATTATTTTTCACATTAAATACACCTTTTAAAATATCCATGTAAATCATTAGTTAAAAAATAACCACATTGATTCATGGAGACAATTTTTTATATGTATACATGAAGGATTTTTTCATTTTTCTTCTACAATAAAAATAAAAAAGTTGAAATATATTTTACATTTTTATAATCAAAAATATGTTTTTTGTTTTATATTTTTTATTCATTTTTACCCTTATAACAAACCTTTTACGATGAAAATAAAATATTAATCACATTTTTTAGGTGAGGTGGTATTCCTCGCATCAGAACTAATGATATTATTAATATCTAATAGATGAAAAGGTTAAGAATGAAAGTATTATATTAAATTTATTGAATATAAATTATTTTTAAATATCATGTATATTCATTTTATCAATAATTTTAACCATCTATATTTTATTATGATGAAAAATAAGGCACATCACATTGTGGAGGTGGTATCCTATACATACACAGGTGTAATGATTTATTTCTAATTATATAGAAAAGGTGATGAAAAATGGATGTAGCATAATCATTAATAAATTTCATTATATTAACCTCACTTATGATATTATTTTAGTGTGTCTAAAGTCAATTTTAATTAGTCTGAAGAAAAAATATACTTGAAATTCTTAGTTAATAATTAATCATATTCCTTAGAAACCATTCATCTTTCATACAAATTAAGATATATTCATTATGTATTTTGAATGTACTAGGTTTTTTTAGATTTTTTTCCTGATTTTTTGAATGTTATTTAGGGTTATTATTTTTAATTATTGACTGCTCAAAAGGTGAGATGAAGAAAGGAGAGGAGGATCCCTTTTTAAATGAAGGTAAAATCCTATATTTAATTTTTCTAGAATTTTTAATTTAATAAAATTTTCACTCATGATAATGTGGGAAAATTGTATATAATTTATAAGATATTGTGATAAGGGTTTAAATAAAATAATATAATAGGTTTTATGATAATATTGCATGACCTAATAAAATAGTTTTTACACAGATAATCCATTTCACCTATTACCAAGGAAGCTAATTTTTACAAAGGGTACTATTATTAATGAAGAAAAATGAAATTAAAAATATTAATTAATAAAAACATCCTAATTCAAAAAAAAATGAATCCATTTTTTATTATCAAATTTATAAAAGTTTTAGAAATCACATTAAATATTATTATTTATAATGTAATAGAATTGTTTTTGTAATTGTGTTTTTTATATAAATAGAGACTTATGAAAAATTAAAATATTACATTGATATCAATGGGATTTTTTATGTTTAATAATATTTACATTATTTTAGTTTTTAAAAATATAAAAAATAATTATACTTTTAAATAACATATTTAAATTAATAGTCCTAACAAAATTTTTTAACTAATCAATAAAAATAAAACGTTTTATAAAAATAAAAAAAATTTAATAAAAAATTTATATTAAGATATCAAAAATGATTTCCATTTTATAAAATTCAATTTATAAAAATTATATATTTATATTTTAAATAAATCCATGTAGTTCATGGAAAACCATTTAATAAAATAAAACTATTCCTTATTCAACTAAATACTTTTATAAAATTATTATTTAAAATATGATGAAAATGAATACATAAAATGAATACATATTTATCAAAACATTTCCTATGTTTTTATAGTTTTGTTTCGATCATCATCTCATTCTTCTTTGTCCCAAATTTCTACAATAATGGGTATCACATGACCACCTTTTTTACTTTATATTGGATACCAAGATAATCAATCTATAGTCACACAACATCTACTTCCTTCTTTTTTCATCTATAAAATGGACGTTACTTTTTAACAAATCCTACTTTACAACTCTCTTAGATTTCAACTCTCAAATTATACCCTAACTCCCTTTTCCACTTTTATTCATATGTCACCATTAACAATATTTTCTATATTTTTTTAATATATAAAATACCTTATGAAATTCCTTCGTAGAATTTACATTTGTATTGGAATTCATGTTTATGTACTCCCACAATCTCTTTTCATTTTTTTACCAAAGTGGTTATCTTCATTAAAATTATAGTAGATCCACACTTTTTCTTTTTATCATCATTTTTATGACTTGATGGAATATTTATTCTAATTATCTCACAAAATATAATATAATTAATATTCCAAAAGGGTAATGTATTAATTCAATCATGACTCATTTTTCACTATTTTATAAAATGTACAATACATAGTTGCGAGATGAAAAAAATCTTGGGATATAAGTACATGATTAAACATTATTCCCGAATTTCATATTTTCACCTCACCTAAATCTCATCTTGTTTTCCAACCAGAATCACAAATCATTTTTTGATATTTAATTTATCTGTTAACACAAAACATTCATTATTAGAATTATCTTTAATAAAATATTTTACTATATGGATTCCCTTCTATTTAGATTTTTTCATTTCTCATAATATCAACTCATCTTTGACCGTCCACCAATCAACCATTAAGATCCCATAGTATTTTAATATTATTGTTTCGAACCCCAATGTATGATATTGAAAATAGTTCAGTAGAATATAAACATAATATAATTTATCTTTTTCTATCTTTGGAACTAATTAGTTGAAGCGTATACTGTTCATCATCGATAATTTACACAATATTCAACATCCTTACTATTTAATGAATATAATAATATATAAATTATTCTTCAAAAATTCAAAATAATTTGTAAAATTTGGAATATTCACATTCATCTATTACATATCCACATTTAGTGTTCATTTTGATCACCAAATAATGATTATCAAATAATCCATTTGAAATTAACTGAATAAATAGAATAGTATCCTACATCCATTCATCTTCCCTTAAAATTTATAACACAATTTTGGATCTTGTATCAATATGTATTTATGAAATTTTGAACATGATAAAATCGATTTAGTATCATAAAATTTTATCTTATACTTAAAAATATATTTTCCAAATTTTTTTTACTCTGTTGGGAAGTCATTGGAAATTGTGGTGGAATTTTTTATGGTGGTCCACTCCCCTTGGGCCACATAGCACACTACTCCCTTATCATCTCTCCAATTACGGACTAATACTTATACATTTTTTATTCATCCACTACCTCATGGTTTCCAAATAAAACATTTGACCTCACCTATTTCTCCTACCCCTCCTTATAAAGATTCATTAATGGAATCAAGATCATATAAGATTAATATTCCCATGATCGTATCATTTCCATACAGACATTATATTCTAATCTTTGATATATCACAACTATCCACCCTTTCCAAAGGCTGTTGATATCACAGAAGAAAATAAATATTCCTTCTTGTCCTATATGTAGTTTTTTATGTGGTGGGTTTTCACTAATATTCTATTGTCTCCAAGTTAAGACCTTCCCACACATCTCATTTGGTGGTTAAATACCTGATAAACTCTAATATCCCCAAATCTATTCCAATTTTTTTGTGATAAACATACAATCATATTTTTTACCACTTATCATGGGATGATTCGGTGTCATCCATGTGCAAGGAAGGATGGTCGTATGATGAACATCAAGATTTTAACTTCTTTTAGTACATGGATTAACATATAAGTAATAACTATCTGTCTACAATTGTTTAGTTCCCCTATGAAAACCTTGCTTTTTATTACACAATTAAACATAATTTATTACATAAACATAACTTTATACGACATAGAAGATCAAGAGGTCCACTGTCTTTGGGGCTTAGGATCATTACATAACAACTTGAAACTTGAAATACAATATCTTTATTGAAAACATCAATTACATGACCACTACATTCCCTTGTACTTAGCATTGCATGGGATAACCGGAGGACATGCATAAGAAAAGGGTGACCTATAAAGCCTAGTATGGGAATAATCAGGAAATAACATGAGGAATACAATACATTTTAGACAATAGGCATATCAATAGATAATAAGAGTAGAATAAAAATAAATGCATGATAAAGCATGATAATCATCACATTGAAATGTGGTAACAACACATAACATGGAAGTAGAACGATCCAAGGCTCATTACACATGGAGAATGTCTAAATCCTTATTGCACATGAATTATGATTGAAACCTCGTTGCACATCAATTATCATTTTTAAACACCCATTACACATGACGTAAATTGATACTATACATTAACCAATTCATTGGAGCACTATAAATGTTCACCCTTCCTAATAATTTCATTTCATGCATAAGTGTGCCCCATAGATCATATAACATGGATTCATAAAACATCATAATTTACTCCAATACAAATGAATGTGGAATTCATACATGATAATTTATAATTAATAAGTAAATGTGCATAAAGTTTATTATCATTGATAGAGAAATGTGCATGGTATTCACTACACAATGACATTGGGTTGGAAATTCAGTGTAATTTTGGCAGTGTAACGTCGTGACATAAAAATTCATAAAAATGGTTAAAGAGAGAGAAAGGGGTGTATCATCATATGTACATGAAATGAAATGTATGAGGTTCATATAGATACATTCCCCCATAAATTTTAATTGAATTAAATGCATAATACATTAGGATTACTTGGATTTAAAGGAAGATAAATAAATCTCTAACGAAATTTTAGCATAGTAATGAGTGTACATGGGAGGAATTTATTGAGAGATAATGGGGTCTTTTATAAATCAAAAATAAAGAGTTTAGTATGGGGGATGTGTGAATCCATACCCCAACATTTATAATTGAAATTAAAAGGGCATAACAACATTATGAATATTGGATATAAATGAGAATGGATGAAAAACCCTTACTTGGAAGAGTGCTTCTAAAGGCTTGATAGATGCTTTAGAGAGGATTCTTGGGAGCATGGGGAACCAAAAAAGTATTCTAGGGAGAGGAGGGAAGATGTTGGACGAACTTCAATTGATTTGAGTGAGGAGGAAGTGGGTACTTTGGTGGGTTTATATAGGAAATGTGAGGGAATTTTTTATTATTTAGGTTTGGGACACCTCACATTTAACTAATCCCAACAACAAACCAGCCCAAGGTTTTTGGAATAGGGAAGTGGAAAAAATATTTTATAATTCCAATGTCTAAAATTCATTAAATAATGGGGGTCTTATATGGAGGTGAGTCACACTCCCAAGGAAAACAATTTAAAAAGTAAAAATGTTTAATAAGTCATGAAGGGTCCACTAAAGCTTTGTAAAATAAATCAAACAAACCCAAAATCAAATTAATTTAAAGATAAAACATATATTGTCCAAAAATAAGGTTTATATTATTTTATTAAATAACTATTGGGTCATTATGATGTCATAAAACAAATTATATATTTAAACGGTATTTAACTTTTACGCAAAAATTTGATTGTCTCAGAAAATTTTGAAATATTCACCATTGGATAATTTTGATGTCCTGATTCCAATAATAATATTATTTTTATCTAAATAATTTTCTAAATATGTTAATTTTCATGTTTATAATAATAACCAACATTTATCGAAAATTCATGTGTTTGACAAAAATGGATTTCAAACCTTAATAAAAATTACAATTTCTTTCAGAGTATTATATGATCATTTATTTTTAATAAAAATTAATCTAATAATAATAATAATAATATTTTATTAAAATATTATTTAATTCAAAAATACATTAATTTATCAAAATATATTTCTTAGTTTAACATTAACTAAAAATACATTTTGTGCTTTAAAAACAATTTACAAGGTAACAATAATAAAATGAAAGTATATTCATTATTAAATACAAAAATAATGTACATAACCATATTACTAGGGGCTTGTTTCATAACCCCTTATAACACCCGCATAAGACCGAAGAGTAAGGTGTGCGATAGTGATAGACTCTTGGGGTGGCTCGAATAACATTGCTTCGGTGGTAATCTCTATCAAATTTCACTTCTCTCATAGATGGTCCAACTTGAGCTTAACTTATTCAAGCTCGGCTTGTGCTTGGTCAAGAGAGAATCCTAAAGATGCAACCACCTTTATGAACTCTGAAAATGGGCTTCATATGGACCACGTCTACTGAATGAGGCCATCGCTTCTTTTGTCTGTGTTAATTGGATTTGTTAAAGACCTATATTAATACTAGTCATGTGGTCTCTGTTAAACAGCTATATTAGAAACAATCATAATTTTTAACATAAAACCAAAGAAGTTGACATTTTATATTAAAATTTTACATAAATAGACATTTAATTAAATCAAGAGAGATTTCCATTAATGAATGTTTGGGTGTTACAATCTTACCCCTTATGAAATTTTTCCCTCAAAATATTATTTTCCCACTCTAAAACAAATGTGGGAAGCCGTGCTTCATCTTTTCCTCTGATTCCAATGTCGCTTCTTCAAACTTGTGGTTTTTCGAGGGGATTTGTCTTATTTCATAGAACATTTTCTCTATAATCTAAGATCTTCACTCGTTGCTCCTAATATGAAATATCATCCTCTAACTATACCAACTCTGAAGAGAGTACATGTGAAGGGTCCTTTATGTACATCCATAAGAGGGATACATGAAAGACATCATGTACTTTGGCCATAGTAGGTGGAAGGGGTAGTCGATAGGCCACAACCCCAACACTATCAAGAATCTCAAAGGGGTCGATTTACCTTGGACATAACACACCTTTATTTATAAACCTCATGACATTCTTCTGTGGAGATATGTGTAGAAATACCATGTCTCAAACATTGAAATCAAGGTCTCGTCGATGGTTATCTGCCAAACTCTTCTATTGACTCTAGGCATCCATGACATGCTGCTGAATGGTTTTCACCTTCTTCACTATTTCTTCGACCATTTCTAGTCCAAGGATCTTACACTCACCAACCTCATCCTAACACTCCGATGTTCTTCACCTTTTCCCATAAAGGGCTTCATATAGTGCCATTTGGATGCTCGAGTGGAAACTGTTGTTATAAGAGAAATCAACCAGAGGAAAATGTTAATCCCATACTCCATTAATGTCCATTGAGAATGCTTTGAACATGTTATCAAGTGTTTGGATAGTCTGCTCGGATTGACAATCAGTTTGAGGATGATAGGTCATACTGAAGATTAGTTCATTATTTAGAGCATGTTATATATTCTTCCGAAACATATAGGTGAATCTTGGATCTCGATCAGACACAATAATAATGTGGAACTCCATGAAGCCTGACCACTTCCTCAATATATATCTGTTCCAGTTGATCCAATGATAAATCCTCACAAATAGTATAGAAGTGTGCAACCTTGGTAAGACGATCCACAACAACATAGATTGCATTGTTTCCTTTGGATGTCTTCGAAAGTCCAGTGACAAAGTCCAGGGTGATGTTATCCCATTTCCTGTCTGGTATAGGAAATGGTTGCATCATCCCCTTAGACGTCTTCCTCTCTTCCTTCACTTAGTGACACACCAAGCACCTTGATTTATATTCATAAATCTCTATATTCACATTATCCAACCCATAATGCTCATGGAGATCTCGATATATCATTGTGTTTCCTAGGTGAATAGAGAAATCTGAACTATGTGCATCATCCAAAAGCTCCTTCTTCAGCTCCAGACTTGATGGAACACATAGCCTTTTCACAAATCTCCCAATTCCTTTTTCATTAACATTAAACATTGAGGATTTACATTTTCTAATAGCTTCCACTTTTTCCTGAATTCCCACATCATATTTTTGAGCATCCTTTAACCTATCCAAAAGTTACAGTTGAGAAATCATTTGTGAAAGGATTGATGATGTTTCTTTTTTATGATTACCATGTCCATATTCATTAAATCTAATAAGATTGGATCCTTTTAAATTCTCATCGATGATAGAATTGATGGGTCCTTTCTACGTAGGGCATCTGCCACCTTGTTCGCTTTCCTAGGGTAGTAATGGATTGAGTAGTCATTGTCTTTGATCAGCTCTAACCATCTTCATTGGCGCGTGTTCAACACTTTTTGTGTGAATATATACTTGAGGCTTTTGTGGTCCGTATATATTTCACACTTCTTCCTAAAGAGATAACGCTGCCAAATTTTCAAAGCGATGATCTTCGCAACCAACTCGAGGTCATGTGTTGGATATTTCTGTTCATGAACATTAAATTTCCTATAATCATAGACAATGGATTTTTCATTTTTCATCAACACACATCCCAAGACCTTCTTCAAAGCATCACTGAATACAACAATAATTTCTCCACTTGTGGGAAAAGTGAGCACAGGAGCAGTGATAAGCATCGTTTTTATCTCCTTGAATCTTTCTTCGCATTCATAACTCTGAGAATACTTTACTCCCTTCTATGTTATCTTGGTACGTTGCTTGTGAAATTGTGAGAAATTTCTCAAAAATCGTTAATAATATCCAAACAACTCTAAAAAGCTACAGATATCTATTACTGATGTTGGCCTCGGCCATCCCTCAATTACATCTGTTTTTGAGGGAACCACAGATGTCTCATTTCATGTGATGATGTGACCCAAGAATGAGAAATCATTCAACCAGAACTCACACTTTCTGTACTTTTCATAGAGATTCTCCTTTCACAAGGTCTTTAATACTGTTCTTCAAATGCTCTTTATGATCCTCCACGCTTTTGAAGTAAATCAGAATATCGTCTATAAAGGATACCAAAAATATGTCAAGGATTTCTCTAAAGACTCAATTAATCATGTCCATGATGATTTCTAGAGAATTAGTGAGTCTGAAAGGCATTACTATGAATTCATAGTGCTTGTATCTTATACGAAAAGTAGTCTTGGGGATATCTTTTCTCTTCACCGTTACTTGATAATATCTCGACCACAAATCCACCATGGAAAAGTATTGTGCTCCACACAACTAATCGAAAAATTCATCAATTCGTGGGAGAGGATACTTGTTGTTCATCGTTTTTTTGTTAAGCTCACAATAATCAATGAAAAAGCACATTGACCTATCCTTCTTCTTGATGAAGAGAACTGGTGCACCCTATAGTGACGCACATGATCTTATGAACCCTTTTCAACATTCTCCTATAGTTGTTACTTCAGCAACTCAAGCTCCATAATAGCCATTGAATATGGAGTCTCTAATATTGGAAACACCCCAGGTATTAGATCAATTATGAATTAAATATATCTTCCAGGAGGAATACTAGGAAATTACTCAGGAAACACTTCAGCGAATTCCCTAACAATAGGCATGTCTTCTAGGATGGTTTCCTCCTCATAGTCACTCATTTGAGCCAGATATGCATGCTCATAGGGAAGTAATACCCATGCTTAAGTTGATGGATCGTAAGACTGTTCATCTTCCTCCTTGCACTTATAATGAATCTAGGGTCGATTCTCCACATGGTGAGTGATTTTCCTGTCACGACAATTTCTGTTGGCACTATATAAGGAAAGCCAATCCATGCCAAGAATTGAATCAAATTCCACTAGAGGGAGTATGATGAGGTTCTTCTAGCAGTTTAATCCACATATTATTATTGGGGAGGAGTTATATTCATGGGATGCAATGATTTCCCAATTTCCCGTACTCACCGACATCTTCACTTCCATGATTTTTGGTGGTGCTAGGATTGTTCTACTAAACTTTTGAGATATAAAATAATGCGTAGAAACTGAATCAAAATGTATGATCGATATTCTTGAGTCAATAACTAGCATACCTATCACCACTTTATTGTCGGGGTCCACTTCGGTAGTAGTGGTGGAAAAATCTCCCCCTTGCTGCCTTGGAGGTTGTTGGTTGCCTCTGAAAACCCTTGGCTTAGGGAAATGATTTGCAAGATGCCCTCGTTCTTTGCAGTTGTAGCCATGAACCATGCGTTGAGATTCGAACGGAGTGTTCCTCTGCTCTATCACAGCTGCGGTTCTTTCTCACCGGTAGTTAACATCTAGGTGCCCTTCTCTTCCAAACCTAATGCATTTCCTCATACACATCAGGCAGTTTTTGGGGTGCTTTTTTCCGCACCTTTGGCAAGTGGGGTGCTGGATTTTCGTAGCACCAGTGGATTTATCCATCAGACTGCCATTATTGAATTCCACCAGATACATATAATCCCCATGACACCCTTGAGATTCTCTGATCTCCATTTCAACCTTGAGGGCACATCAGACATTTTCCTCATATCTATCGAAGTCACGGATCACCAACACTTTCCATAGGCTAGGTTTCAGCCCACCAAAGATGCGGTCAAGCTTGCATTAGGTGGTAACGACAAAGCCAGAGGAATATCGTGCAAGACATGTGATGTTTTCCTCGTACTCTCTAACATATTCGTCACCTTTTTTTCTTTAAAGCATGGAAGTACCATTCCATTTTAAGTCAGAGGGTGGGTGGAAAAGTTTTATTCAAAAACATCTTTCGAAAATCCTTCCATTCCAATGCATCAATCGCATCCTTAGGCTTCGTATTTTGTATCAATTTACACCATTTATTTTCTTCATCTTCCACACGATATTAAACCAAGTGAAACATCTCTAGTTCAAAACAGTAAAGGATGGATAATATCTTTTCAATGGAGTTTATCCATTGTTCAATGATTGAGGGATTAAATGGTCCATTATAAGTAGGATGCCTTAGTCTCATGAAGCTCTCGATAGTGACTTGTTCTTTGGGGGGGGGGGGGTTGAACGTTCCTCTTAACCCATGTCTCTATTCACAGTTTTAGTTAACTGAGAGAGAAGCATGAACAAGTTTGTGATTCTCACTCCTATTGGATTTGGTGTATCATTAGTACAGTCATCACATTGATCTTCACATTGGTTGTTAGCCAGAGTCCTCCTATTACTGGCCTATGGTAGGAAAAAAAATAGAAGTTAAGGGTAACACATAAAGGGTAATACAAGTAAAAAATTGATGTCTTATAAATATCTTTTATTTCCATTACATAGGAATCTATTGGCTTCAGCCTATGTTATCCATGATCTACTTTATAACTTATATTCATAAAGAAATTTTTTTTACTTTAATAATGGTTCATACTAAGCTTGTGGATTTACCAAATAATATCACCCGGGAGTGTCATAACCAAGAGTGTAGCAAGGTATGTTGTCTTGCACTAGTTCCCGTTCGAGTTTAGCTCAAAGTGGTGTTTTCGGGTTTTACCCCTAGGATATATCTATGCTAGAGCCGCCTCTACCTGCTAATATCCAGAAAGAGATGTATTTTCTTGATAAATCACATACTCAATACTTACCAAAACATCGGGATATTTTTATTATACTTAGTCTTGTATCTGAGGCTTTACTATGGTTTTCTAATCCTTATCCCAAAAATAACTAAACTTATCCTCTGATACCTACTATGACTACCCTTCTTTTTATTATACAATTAAGAATAATTTATTATATAAAAATCACTTGATACAACATAGAAGATTGGGAGGAATAGTGTCTTTGGGTCTTAGGATCATTAAATAAAAACATAAAACAAGAAATTAAACATCTTTATTGAAAACATCCATTACATGACTACTACATTCCCTCGTACTTAAAATTTCATGGGAAAACCTGAGGGTATGCATAAGAAAAGGGTGAGATATAAAGAACAGTACGAGAAAAATCATGGAATAAAATGAGGAATACAATACATTTTTGAAAATAGGAATATCAATATAGAACAAGAGAATAATAAACATAAAGTCATGATATTTCATGATAATCATAACATGGAAATGCTGCAACAACACTTAACATGGAATTAACATGAGCAAAGTCTCAATCCACCTGGAGCATTTGTAAATCCTCATTGAACATGAAGCACGATTAAAACCTTGTTTCACTTTAATTATCTTGAGTAAACACCAATTTCACATGAAAATTTATGATACTATACTTTACCCAATGCATTAGAGCGCTATAAGGGAACACCCTTCTAAAACATTTAATTTCATTCATAAGTGTGCCGCATGGATCATATAACATGGATTCATAAAATATAATCATTTATTCCATGATAAAGGAATTTATAATTCATACCTGAAACTTTATCATCAATAAGTAAATGTGCATAAAGTTGAATTCCCTTGATATAGATATGTGCATGGTATTCACTATATAATGACATTGTCTTGGAAAATCAGTGTAATTTCGGCAGTGTAACGATGTGACGTATGAATTTATAAAAATAGTTGATGAGATAGAAAGGTTTGTCTCATCATATGTACATGAAATTTACAGTAAGGGGTTCATATTGATACATGTCCCAACAATTTCAATGGAATTTAGAAGCATAATACAAATGGATTACATGGATATAAAAGAAGAGAGATAAATCCCTCACGGAATTTCGGCATAGTAAAGGGTGTACATGGGATGCGTTTATTGAGAGAGAATGTGGTATATCATAATTCAAACAAAAAGAGGGCAGTATAGGGGAGGAGAGAAACCATACCCCAACATTTATAATTGAAATTAAAAGGGCATCAAAATATTAAGAAAATTGGACAAAAATGAGAAAGGAAGAATAACCCTTATATGGATGTGGGCTTCCAATGGCTTGAGAGAGGCTTGATAGAGGCTTCTTGGGAGATTGGGGAACCTTGGGAGGATTCTAGAGAGATGAGGGTAGGGTTTTGACGAACTCCAATGGAACTGATTGAGGTGGAAGTGTGATCATGGGTGGGTTTATATATGAATGGTGAGGGAATTCTTTATTATTTAGGTTTGGGACACCTCACATTAAACTAATCCTTACCACAATGCAGACTATAGTCTTTTCCAATGGTTTTTTGGAAAAGGGAAGTGGAAAACAATATTTTGTAATTTCGAAGTCTGAACATCTTAAAATAATGGGGATTTTTATTTGGAGATGAGTCACACTCCCAAGAAAAAAAATTTAAAAAGTCAAAACGTTTAATAAGTCTTGAAGGGTCCACTAAAGCATTGTTAAATAAATAAAACACATTATATATTTAAACTGTATTTAATTTTTACCCCAAAATTTGATTGTCGCATAAAATTATGAAAAATTCACCATTTGATAATTTCGAAGTTTTGATTCTAGAAATAATATTCATCTTATCTAAAAAATTTCAAAATATGTTAATATTATCTTTCAAAATAAAAACTGACATTTATCGAAAATTCATCGTTTTGGACAAAAATGGCTTTCAAACTATAATAAAAATTACAATTGCATTCCTAAAATTATATGATCATTTATATTTAATAAAAATTAATCCCATAATAATAATAATAACATTTATTCAAAATATTTTTTAATTAAAAAATCCATTAATACATCAAAATAGATTTCTTAGTTTAACATTAACTAAAAATACTTTTTGTTCATTAAAAATATTTACAAGGTAAAAATAATAAAATGAAAGTATATTGAATATTATATAAAAAAATAATGTACATAACCATAATACTATGGCCTTGTAACATAACACCTTATAACACCTGCATAAGACGGGAGAGTAAGGTGTGAGATAGTGACAGACTCTTGGGGTGGCTCGGATAACATTTCTTGGGTGGTAATCTCTATCAACTTTCACTTCTCTCGTAGGCGGTCCCGCTCGAGCTTAACATATTCAAGATCAGCTCGTGCTTGGTCAAGAGCGAAGCCCAAATATGCAACCTCCTTTATGAGCTTTTACAAATGGGCTTCGTATGTGGCACGTCTACTGGATGAGGCCATCAATTCCTTTGTCTATGTAAATTTGATTTGTTAAAGCTCTATATTTATATTAATCATGTGATCACTGTTAAACGACTATATTAGCAATGGTCATAAATCATAACATAATACCGAAGAAGTTGAAATTTTATATAAACATTTTACATATAAAGATTTTATTTATATCAAAAGGGAATTAAATTAATGAATGTTTGGGGAGTTACATCCCCTATTCGGGATCACTCTATCATTTCACAACCCTTACATTGTCAAATTTATTAAAGGCAGTTTTGGTCATTTCATATGTTTTTATAGAACCATGTTGACAATAAAAAACACCATTTTAGAAAGTATTCTATATGAGATGTATCTCTCTTATCTTCTCCCTTAACACATTATAATATGATCTGTGATGAATATTTACATTTTGAAATGAAAATCCATTATCTATCAGGGGTTTATTCAAAATCAATGTGATATAGGGCCTCTATTTTTAATCAAATAGGAGGAAGTCCCCCATTCCACCACCCCCTTAGCCTCTGGAGTAACCTTCATGTAATAAGTATTTTAATTGATAACATTCAACCCCTCTATGCAGGGTTTCATTATCCCATCACAATTATTCTATCCAAGTGCCTCACCATCTTAAAACCATAGTCTTGATAGTTTTTGATTCATTGGATCCTCCTTTAGTTTTCAACACTATTAGTAGATAAATAGTTTTAACGAGTGGGTAGAGGTACAAATTTTGGGGATAAGGTTCACACCTCTTGAAAAAAATTATCCATTGTCCATTTTTCTTAATTTTTTATCATTATAACCTAAAACAGGTGACATGACCCTCTAATTATAGATGCTTCTATTCCATTGATTACCAACGTCGGCAGTTGCTCAAATATGGATTCCACATCAATGTCTGGTTCCCCGTAATTCATAATTATGTAACTACAAATTGTTTCACCAATATGTCAACATATTAGGATCTCTCTTTAAATCTTCCCACAAAATTTATTAATAATTCCTCCCCTATTACTTCCATCGTTATCCTCCAAGTCCTTACTTATCTACTAAAAACTCCTTCCATTCTATTGATGTTCTAGAAAATAAACATTAGTCTACCACCCCTCTTAGGAAGAGTAGTTCCTAAATATTATCTGTTAGCCCCACATGATCTTGTGGAGTGAAAACTAGATCCAATTCTATTTCACTATCAGAAGGTATGTTTTCTTTCACAAAAAGAGTGTTTATAAATGTTTTGAATACCTATATCCCTCTTAATTATGTAATCTTTTTTCAAAGGGTATAATATGTCACTATGGTTCCCAATGAAATTTTAATACATCCTGAATGTGTTTAAATAATTCAAAATCTCAGTTGTGTCCACTCTGGATCCCAATATAAATACTAGTATAATCCCAAACAATTAATCAATATTTTATATTAGGAACTCTTATAATGTAAATCATACAAATGATACTATTTCTATATTTTAGATTAATAATATCACTTTGGAACAAGTTATTTCTTAATCCCAATTCAACACCATAAAGACGAATCATTATAATAAATCTATGAACTTTAGATTTATTTATCATAATATGAATCTAGGTATCAATAGGCCCTATTTTATTATTTTTATTCATTTAATTATAAATCTCACTCCTGGTTCATTTTTGGGGACTTCAACACCACCTAGGACATCTCTAATAAATTAGGGGGGTGTTACTACTCTATAAAGGCCATGTATAATTATTAATAACATCTCGTCAGATAATAATCATTCATATTTTGTATTATTTGGAGATATGTATACATGAGTAAATAATAATAAATGTAATCATAGGATTGAGAGTCATCCTGATAGTTGTTTTTCTAATGACCAATGTATTTATTGTTTTTACAGTTCTTTCATCTCCAACCTAGCTAGAACCATATTGATCCACTCTCCCCTCAGACACTCTTTATGAGAGGATGGTTATCATACATATTATTATTTATTAATCATTTTTATATTTATAGAGTGGATTATTATTACTGGGAAACATTCAGGGAACTGTCTTATGGAAGCACAACGATGGTATATAAAGAAAAGAACGATCTAGTGTCTAAAATATGAACATAATCAGTGGTCCTCTCATCCTAATAATATTTTATTGGATAAAATGAGTTAGAGAATGAAGTTAATTATATTTATAGAATAATAAATGACAAAAATAGTGAAGATATATTTATATTACTCATGGATAAATACCATATTCTAAAAGATATATTTCAAGATACTGTAAGTAATTCATGATAATGGTCTTCAGTACAATAAATAATATTAGGAAATATGAAGTTCACAGCTTCCATGAATTAATAAATGAATGAAGTATTACTGGTAATATAAATTTAAAAATTAAGGATGGTCCCTTCAAATATGATATAACTCTTTATGGACCAATAGAATCTAAACACATTCAAAATCATCATTCTAGTAGGGGCTCATCCAAATATCAGGTTATCCTAGATATGACCACAAAATTATTTAAATGAAATATATGAAAAAGCTATTAGTTTTTAGATAAATTCCCACTTTTAAATCATTCAATATATTTCTTTGATGAAAAAATATAATAGGAGTTAATACTAGACAGTTCTGTAGACATATATGGGTTGTCATGTGATTTATACAAGGAATCGTGGGATATTTGTTAAAAATATGTTAATAGATTTATTATTGATTATTGATTATGATGAATCTTTTCCATAGTTGTATGATCCACTTTTTTTATCCTTATTCTATATGAGAACACGCATATTTATTATTAGCTTTTCATATATAGTTTATAAATCATATGAAAAAAATTTCATCCAAAAAATAACAATGATTCAGTAACCATTATCTTATCTCAATTGTAGTTTTGGTTTATCTTAGTAGTAAGAACCCTTTATTCCTACATGAAACAGGGGGGTTCAAAACCCATTTGGTCTAGGTCACTATTGTATTAATATATTTGTACCTTAGTTACAGAGGTACTGTGGAAATGGAATCCCTTTAGCGGTGTCATGCACTGTAGTGGTGGAATAACATTATAGTAGCGACGATTACTATGTGTCTAGTGTATCAGGTGGGTACTATAGAAGTAGTATTCACTAAATGGTCCGTGGGGAAAAAATTTGGGCCTACATTCCATGTTATGGGATACATACCCACTAGGCCTTCAGGATATGTAATAGGTCTCCCTCTTTGTAGTTAAAAGTGGTTGTTTCTTTTCATTAATAATAAAATGAGGCTTCGACCCCAACCTTTTAAAAGATATTCTATCAATTTAATCTGAATGAAAAATATCAGTTTTATATGAACATGAATATCCAAGGAGATATGGATTTGGAATAAAAAATTATTAACAATATTAATTATAAAATGATTAAAAACATTATCATAGATATAGATGACATAAAAAATCCTATGATACCATCTACAAGAGTTTCTTCATCAAAATGATGAATCTCTCAGGCTTCTAGAATGGTTTTTGTGATATTTCATTCTACAGTTCGTCCTCCCATTTGATCTACAATATTTTATCTGGAATGATATTTATATACACTAATATAATGTATATAATCCTTATGGAGATCCCATCTCCCCTAATTTTATTTTCCCTTTCCCAAGACTCTATAATTAGGAAATTATCCAATGAATTCAAATAAGGGTTGATCCTCCACTACAAAGGATTTTATTACTGCTATGTCATATCTCAAAAATTATTTGATGATAACATATTTTTTTAAAATGGAATAAGTAACATTATGTGGTACTCCTAAAATTTTACGGATAAATAAGATAAATGGATAGAGAGATAAATAATCCCTACTAAGATAAATGTAGATATTTAATTCATATATTATTATTCAACATACTTATATTGAAGAATTTATGGGGATCTACTGAAGCCCCTTTCACATGTACTATCTCAGGGAACCTCTATCATATGGATTGATAATGTCAATACATTTGGAAAAATTATTCAATGAATCATGGGAATAAATTATTTATTGGAAAATATGACATATGTATTTAAGAGGGTATAGACTGCTCATTAATTCCATCCGGACCACCATAATCTTGCATGTCAGGTCTTTTATCAAATTTCTTAAGGATATTATTTAATACATCAAAAATAATATCAACACAATCCATTGGGACTCCAAATATAATTTAGAAAGCCATGTGCTTGCTTATGGTTCCTTGATAACACTATCGATGAATGTGGAATTGAGATAATAAGTCTAGAAGAAACCATGATTTCAATGAATACTAAATTTCAATAAGGGTATTATATATTGGATATATTTTTTATAAATAAAGTTTTGTTCACATTAGATGAAATATCAATGTTAAATAACTCTATTCCTTATATTGGCGATGGATAAAAGGACCCCTCTGTCTTCTTCTATATTTATCATAATGGATGAGGGGTTATTGTGATAATCTTTCTAGAAGGAATACTGAGATAGAAATCTTATATTCTTCCAATCCTTCCATGCACACATCAACGACCTTAATAAGGTGAACAACTTCCACATTGCCACTATCTATTTTTTCACTAATGAACAATGTATCGTCCTTGAATATATATCATTGGTTGATAAATAATACCATTGGTGTTCCTATCTCATTGTCTCAGAGATCTTCAAATCCAAAGACTACATGAATCTTATACAGGCTTCATGTACAAATGACCCATGGAGAATAATGTTTTCAGAATCGACCATACTAACAAAACTCAAGAACCATATTTATTATTATCTTCACCATGTTATCCCCATAGACGAGGATTGAAATTTAAAAGGATTCTACTTAGTTTTTGAATTTCTTAATTCCTCATGCCCACAATCATAATTTAAATAGAATATTTTCCTCCATAGTGAGTCGGATTAAATTTTTTGTTCTTTCCTATAGAAATTTGGAATTACTCAATCCCTTTGTTTATTTGAAATTTTCATGTATTATTGTATTATAAGTTCTTCATTTAGTGAATATATTTTCAAGTTCGGTATCATTAATCTTCTTAAGATCAAGACTCTCTAAATTATATTTGATATCAAAATTCCTATTAATGGTTCTAAGAATTGGATTGTTTTTATTGGAATTCGTAAATCTATACCATAAATAATGTTCCTCATAGTAATTAAGTATCCAACACTATACCATCCACAAGTCTAAAATTAAATTAAGGTAAATATTGATCAATTAGAAATATGAGAGGTGGGACCTCATTTCTAATCAATTTAGTTTAGTGGTACTATCTTATTATTCCTTTTAAAATGATGTTATAATAGTCTTAGTATAATTAAAATGATTTTTTAGTAATCTTCATATTTATATCAATGGAAAAACCATATACTTCAAAATATAAGGACTCAATATATCTCTTGTGAGTGGAAAACGTAGAAAATATTATGGCTTTTAATATATTAAAGACATCCAACTCAATTTTTCACCACTTTAAAATATTTATAACAATCCTATAATATTGTTGTAGTTTAGGGTGCACTAGGAACTCGTAGAATTAGGCCCCTTATTCTATTATTTGTATATCCCTATTGTTATTTATAATAATAGATTATATTTTATTCAAGATTCTAATAATTTTATTTAATGATTCTTACATATATAAAGGTTCATGTTTATATTACTAAAATTGATGTTTACAAAAGGTTAAAATAGTTTTTATGTAGACAAATCATGTTTACACAGTCCATGGTTAATCCATACGGACCTCTGACATCATCCTTAGTATGTTTAGTAGATCATAATTTGGAAAATCCCAATAATCCTTACATACTGAGGAATAATTATTACATCTTAAATATGATTATTTCATATATATATATATATATATAATGTTTACTTTGTGAGTTTTTATTCATACGTAGCTTCATTGATGTTTATTGAGTTGATAGATGATTATTACCTAGATCATCCAATTGATATTCACACACCACATCTGTCCTTGTACAATACCAATATCATAGAAAATTTTCAATATTATTTATAAAAAAATCATTATAATATCCAACACATATAAAAAAATTATATCTCATTTAAAAGACATTTTAGAATTTGTTAAAGACTCTAAAAATTCTTTATCGCATTCCCATGAACGTACAATATTTAACACCATGATTATCCATGACACCTTAATTCTCTAACTCATGATGTCTCATTATTTTAATAATCCATACTTCATCTATGTGTTTATTAATTCTAAATAAATAAATCATAATTATTGAATTCATAGTGATGATTGATCCATATATAAACATTATAATATCATCATTTGATCCATATTCTACATCTTTTAAGAAAATAATTATAATATATACTGTAGATATTCTAATAAAACTCTATTATTAACCATCTTAACCTCATTATCTCATCCATAATAAATATTCTTTAGATAGTATATTCAAAACCATCAAAATATAAAATTTACATGAGGACCAATTCTACAACCATCTGATTTTGGGAACAAATTATATAGAATCCAACTATTATAATACCAATTTCAGACATGTGACGGTTTATCCATAAGATTTTCAATGGAAACAAATCCATATGAAATTTATATTACTTTACATATATATTGATAATAAATTGAAATAAAAAAATATATCTACAATACAATTGGGTACTAAAACAATAAGACCTATGAAATATACATGGCTATGATAATTGTTATAGTAAATTTCAACCCCTTTTCCCAAAAAATGTCCATTAATAGAATTTCAACCCACACAATTATGTTTTTCCTTTATATCCCATTGATTTTGGAAAATGGTCATGAAAATTCTAGTTTCCTATTGATTTATCAATATCATCTGAAACTCACTGCTACCACAAATGGGACTCGATACATAGAGCATAGTAGGTTCCTTATATAATACTCATTACAACACCTAAGAAGAATTTTCTAATTAAATATAATTAATACTATGGGATTATTAATTCTTATGGAATTAATTTAAAAGTAATATTATTTTCACACCTTTTTAATGAGTGTGAGAGTCATTAATTTATGATATGTTTGTAAAATACTAAAAACACTCATTTTAAAATTTTATAAATAATATAATGTATAATATAAAACAACATTAATAAAGGTTGATGTATTTATAATAATATTTTAAAAACAATACCAAGAATGTGGACATACATGGAAATTCTTCACTAAAAATAAGAGATAGGGTTTCCTCTATCTATAAACACAATTTCAATTTTATTATGAACCAATAGAAAGTTGAATAGAAGGAAGATATGTTAAACATATAATTAAATAGAAAAAATAATTGATAGGGTTTTAAAGATAAAGAAAAAAATCACCCCCACAATGGATGTAAAATTATAAATAATTTTGATTTCTTGTTGTTATTTAATAATAAACACTTCTGAATTTTGTAACTATTTAATCAAAACTCATTTAAAGGGGAAAATATATTCATTAAAAATCATCTTTACTTTCATAATAAATATTATAAAATAAATTAATGGGAAATATATTCACCCAAAAAAACAATTGAAGAATATGAAATGTAGCTCAATTTATATAAATAGAGACGATAAATTTTTTCTTAATAATTCATCCTAGTTAGACACATTCAAACACCTTGTATAATAAATTTCTGTTCATTATTGATATATATAACAACCTTATTTTTATGTATTTGTTTTATTTCCATTCATTTAATAATACTTATGATCGTTGTATAAATTTTTTATTTTAAAATTTTACATTCACTTCTAAAATGTGTTTTTATTCATGCATGCTTCGGGTTGGATGTTCCCTCCCATGATCCCTAATCATGGGTTTAATATCTATTGGATGTTATTGAAGAGTTATTATATGTGTCTGATAAATTTTTGGAATCTTATGCATATTTAATTCAGCATATAATGATATTTCTCATGGAAGGCTTAAAATTACTATTTTAAAGATTATCTAATTTTCAAAAGAGTTGAATTTATTAGTGTATTTAAATTATAACATTATAATTAAATAATTATGAAAAAAACTATAAAAATAATCACCACAAGTTCATTTTACCATTATTTATGTATTGTTAATAGTTTATTATTTGAACATTATAATATAATTCATGTAGAATTTAAAACTGATACAAATAAGATAACATTATAAAGATTTAATGAGTAATATTGTGATATCATATAGTAATAATAATACATTTAAAGTCGAGTAGTTAAATTATAAAAATGTTTTCATTGTAATAAATCATATTCAAGATGAGTTGGACGTTGTTGATGTTGAATAATGATTTGGTAGCATATAACACTGATGATGATGAATATAATATTCCCATTGAGAGCCTACTGGAAATGAGGGATTCTAGGGATTATTATTGTGACATGAAGTTCAAAAACATCAGAGAGGATTTTTCAGGACCTAATTTTTCATTAAATTGAATAGAAATTATAATTAATTTTTTGGGTTGAAGTGGGTAGAGGAGGGTTCTGTTATAGTTTATATTGAGATATATTCTCAAAGATACGCATTACATAATTTACAATTTTTTGATCTAAA
Organism: Viscum album; assembly: GCA_963277665.1. Lineage (NCBI taxonomy): Eukaryota > Viridiplantae > Streptophyta > Magnoliopsida > Santalales > Viscaceae > Viscum > Viscum album. The sequence goes on along the minus strand of OY728127.1, from coordinate 1,203,733,823 downwards.
ATGGAAAGGGAAATGTAATAAAAAACGAATACATAATATAGGATGGGAGGTATTTATGAACCTCATGAAACTATTTAAAAATAAGGTTAAATGGAATTTTTTAATTCAAAAATCATATTTAACTATAAATAACACTGAATGTGTTTTTCAAGGTTATTCATGTAATTTTATATTAAATATACATAACTAATTATAAAATTATTAAATTAATATTTATTTAATTACTAATATTCCTTAATTGTCTATCACAATGATTCAACAGCCCCCCAAATCATATAACATATTTTATTTCAAAATAATTTATTTAGGTTTTCTCCTATATTTATAATAATTGTATCTATACTGCATAATCATTTTGGATAAATTTATTATTATATAATATAAAAATAAATTAACCACATAAATATAATTTATTATTCATTAATTTCATCATTTAAAATCGTACAAATTATTAATTATTCCCATTTATATATTTATACCATTTTTAAGAAAAGAATATTGAGTTTTTATACATCATGCAAGTGCTAAGAAAGAATTTTATAATAAGTATTATCATAAATTTTAGAATTCATAAATATTTATTTCAAAATTATTTTTTATTCAACATATTAGTCTTTAAATACAATAATAAACATAAACACTCTAAAATTTTATCATAATGACACCATGTTTGACTTTGTCATAGATGCATCAACAACCATAAATGTGTTCCTATTTATCATAAATTAAGAATTAGTTTATATTAGCTGAATAAAATTTATATGATACTATATGCATTGAATTATGTAATATATTTTTGAAAAATACCATAATTATCTCTATCAAATTAATATCCCAATGATAACATAAAATTTATAGTATTCCTAAATACTATATTTTTTTAACAATTCATCCAAAAAAATCATAGAAAGATACCTTACATTAATAAAAATTTAATTTTTACACATTGGTAAAAAATTATTTACATATTATAAAATTCAAATTGTAATTTCTAGAAATTACACATTTAATTAAAACCATATAATACATGTAAAATAATAAAAACAATCCATTTCTGAAATAAAAAACTGTATTCTTGTTTCATGACAATATAAAATTATTTATAATAATAACTATCACAATAAATACATAGAATTAAAATAAATATACATTTATGAGATAAAAAATATGAATATTATTCCTTATATATATTAATAAATTCATCTTATGAAAGAAATATATTAAATATTATACAAAAAAAAATTATATCATGAAGAAATCATAATTATTTAAAATATATAATTTTTATGTAATGGATTATAAAATATCCTTTCAAGCATGATATAAATATATATACTTGTTTTATGGAAATATATAAATTCATATTCATGAATATTAGAATGAAATAAAAGATATTTTTTAATAAAAATACATTGTTTTACATATTAACCCTTTAAATAAATTACATCCTCATAATTTGGATACATTTTTATTGTCTTGTGCCCCATTTGACTAGAATTCTGAGAAAAAAATGTAATTTTTTATTTTGAATTGTTTTATGGGGTAATATAGTAACTTTATAATAAAGTAAGATCTTAGATAATTTATCTCTCTTATCTGTTAGTCTTATTATAGTTTTCTACCCTAGTATAAGAGTTTTCTGGTTTTCGAAGCCATTCAAAATTTAACAAAATAATAAATATATATTATTCTGCTAAACTAAATTTTAATTTATTCAGGAATGTTTTTTGTTACATTTTTTGAATGGATAATTGGGATGAGATATACTCTACACCTTTGAGTCTTTAATAGGATGTTTTTCATATGTGGGACCAAACTCATGTTGGGTACTCGTGCGGGACTGAGCCCCCTATTATTTTTTTATTTTATTGATTTTATTTTCCCCTTTTATTTTCTTTATTATCCTCTAGTTTATTGCACATGACCCCTATGCCTCCCCCATAAAATTATCATGTGATAAAATAGAAGAGGGATAGAGAGAATATTATATAGAGGTAGAATTGTACTCCCATAGATCATTTGATGTGAAAGATCGTCGTGCAGTTAACCTATATAAGGGAAAAGGGTGAATCATTGGATAATTTCATCAAAAATATATTAGTTTATTAGATTTCTTGATAAATCCTCATAGTAATATAATTTTCTAGTTTTGAAGACATCTTTTCTTTCTTTGGACACCTTGTGGCCTGATTTAAATCTATTTCTATGAAAATGGGTGTATCTTGGTTAGTTGAGGGTTTTCCTTTTTTGAAATCACATCTAGATGATATTTTGTTTAGGGAACACACATATTGTGTTCATCATATTGAAGAAAGATAATCTTTTCAAAGTACATTCCATGTATTGTTAATACATGGCTTGAATAAGGACCTGTCCATGTAGCCGTGTATGCGACCAGGCTGCTTGTGTAAGGATTATATTCCATGTCTAGGCTATATATGTGGCCATGTCCTATAAGGTACAAAGGTATGTACCAATGTAGGGTACATACCGATTATATAATTGAAACATTGTGTAATTAGGATTCTATATTTTTGTATGGCTAGAGTTGATGTCCAGGTGATGACTTTATGGAATGAGTCATGTATTAGGTTACACATGATTTTTACACCTCTTTTTCAACCAAATTATTTCTTTTTCAATTTTATGTCCTCAAAACAAATTTGGACCCATGAGTAGTCCATTTTGAGTATCTTTTCATAATGATCACAATTTTCAAACCCTTCAAGTGTCTTAATGACACCTTGGAGGCATTTTATAATTTTCCCAAACAAAGAGGTTCCTCCTATAATGATCTAATTATGTTGTCTCTTGAGGGTAATTTGTGGTATGATATTGATAGGATGGGTGTCTTGAACAACCTAATTAATTTCATTGATCTGAAATAGTCTGTGATCCATCTCTGTGGTCTTATGTTATGTTGTTGTTCCCTTTATGATGGTACCCTTATGATATGACCTCTTATTCACCAAGAGTCTATGAAACTTTTGGTCTTAAAGTATCCTGTGTGAGTCGCCTATCTCTTTTTCTTACCCCAATGACCCCCTAAGGAATTCTTTTTCTTACACTCTAACTAATGGAATCTCTTATAGGATCTATATACATGAATTAAATTATGAGCACACCATGTATGATTCATTTACATATTATACTATATTCAGGATCCCCTATATGACACATTTTCTTATAAACCATTCTCAAGATCCCTAGTTGGATTCCCCGGTCAACCATCTATTCAACATTCCCACGTAGATTCCACCTTTTACCCTTATAGCTTGGGATCATACATATTTTGGAATTTTTTATGTGTAGACACATAAGAGACCATTTAGGATCCCTATTTGGGTTTTTCTACAGGGACCTAGTTGGTGCCATGATGATGGAGTGGCCTTCAGTTAGTACACTGGGTTTGAGAAGAAATGGTAGAGGGTATCACATTAGAACCAATGTCTAACATGTAATCCCATGGTGATGGGGAAGTAGTGTTGGTTTCAAGCATTCAACCAACCTCACTATTTTTATAAATTTTCATGTTTATTATTGATAATACAATGATTAACATTGGTGATTCTTGGTTAGTGTATTATGTGTCACATGGGATATATATTTATTTCCCATGGGGATGCCCAACTGTTCATTCCCAGGATCCATATTTTGAGGCACGTTATTTTCAGGTATTTATTTATAGACCATGAAAATACATTTGATATGTACTTTAAGCCTCTTTATTTGATTATTATATTATTGGGATTTCTATAGGTTCTTACTAGGATCCCGCAGTTGAGCCTCCGATTGGGATATATAGGCATGGTGTCCCTATAAATGGAAATAATGACAATTTTTTTCTCATGAGTGATAAAGAATACTCCACTATCCACTATTTTTATGTGATGAGGATTATAATGATCTACCTAATCAGATGATAGTTGTGGATGGTTATTCTTCCCCAAGTGATCATTATGATTATTATCTACATCAAATATTACATTATTGTGGTTGTAGTCATAGATATAAACATTATTGATGTTTGATCAGGGAAGATTACACTCTCTAAAGTTCCAAGGATTGTTATTCTCTCCCTGTTCATTTACTAGGTCACGATGGTGGTCATGGGGATCCTCACTGTTCATGTGTCATGTACTTGTTAGACATTTTTTATCTCCTCTAGTTATCCCTAGGATGCCCCATATATAAGAGGGCACAATAGTGATACATATTTTGTGAATGGATTCTGATAATGAACTTTAATCTATAGGGAAATCCATTCAAAAATATTCTAAGGGTGATCCCCTTAGTGACTATCTAATTTTCAATTTCATGTCCACCTTCCGACCATGCGATTGAGATAAGACATTGGACACTATTTAAATGGTTTTTGGAATCACATTTTCAAAATCATAGATATTTAGATGATGCCCAGTCTTACAACTATGGAATCCTTTTTTATAGTGATTTGAGGAATGTATGCATGAACCCTTGCTTTGGACTAGAATTACTATATGGTGACATTACTTACTGAGAGTCATCTTTATTTTTGATAAAGTAGGTACATTCCAAATGGTATTAAATTACCAAAAATGACTTTAGGATATATGGTTTTAGTTTCACAATGTCCCGTTCAAATCCTTATATATATGATGTCACAATATCAAGATTACATACCCAGTGATAAACAAATGAAGGTTTTATTTTCATTATTTCAAAAAAATCATGTATATAAAAAATTATTTATAATTTTTTTATTGGAATATAAATATATATGAATATAATTTTCGAAATCAATAATAGTACTTTGTCCAACAAACCCAAATTACAGAACAATATTTTGATTATGGTCTCATGTAATTTTATTTACTTATCCTTTCATTTGAGTCCTTTATAAGAAGAAAAAAATTCATGGGAATGCACTTATGATGGACTATTTTTATAGGTTCATTATTGGGTTGAACTAATAAGATTATATTCCAACTTGCGTACATGATCCTTGGTGTGTTTATTGACCTAATGTTTTCTCTTTTCAGTCAATCACATTTCCATGGTGGATTTGGATGTGGCCTAGAGTGCCATAATTGAGAGGAGCTTCACATGAAGGTCCTTCAGATTAGGTTGGTGTAATTTGAATATTTCTCGATTCTGGTTATTTGTTTAGGGATAGAGTTACTATAATACCCATATAGTTTTATTTTAGTATCATTTGTACTTTTGTATAATTATGTTTTTCATAGTGGGTGTCCAATATTGTAATTATGGAATAGTTGTTTGGTATTTTATATAGTTTTCACTTATTATTATATAATGTTCTATATATGTTTTTAAAACATCAAAACATTTATTATTTACAACCTTAAATTTATCATGATATCTATGTTTTGATTAACTAAAAAATGAGGGAATAATATACCCACTATCACACCCTAGACCATTGCAACTAGTCTTTAGCCTTTGACATGTGGGGTGGTGCGCATGTGGCCTCATTCTAAATCTTATTGGGTCACTCGATTAGTGGAAAATTTTTTAGGGTGTGGTTACAAATAGATATATGTGCTATTTCTTGCATTAGATTTAATATTTGTGATATGGTAGAAAGGTGTATTTGGAACTGTCAAAACCTAAGAGGAATATCAGACTACTGTATGAAGAAAACATTTTCTGGTATGACATACTAGTTTCTAAGGTCATGTGATTTCAATAATGATCTACATTGTTATAGTTGTATATGATTTTACTTTAATATATGCACATGTTATGTGGATGAAAATATTTATTATCAGTTTATGGTTCGTGGCCATGGGAATGATGCCATGCATATATTTATACTCTGGGACAACAAATTTAAAAGAATTATTTGAAGACATTTTTATTGTATTGGATTCAATTAATTTCATCTTAATAATGTGTTATTATTACTTATGAAAGGTTAAATTGATTAATGTTCAAAAAAAATCATAAATTGTGTTTTCATGAATAGGTTTTTGGTGGAATTATACTCAATTGAGAGAACTTTAATATATATTTCATTTGGATGGTATGTACTGTGGATCTACATTGGGGCATTTGTCGATGAGGCCGATGACTCTGCCCTTATACATTAGATGTTTAAAAACATTTTTACGTCAATAAGGAACGAGATTAGCATATGACATAACCTTTTTGGCATATCCATTTATTTCTAGTTATCTAATGAGATCACTATGTATTGTGATGATTGGTACTCCTTTTCATTTATCATGATCTTGACTAACATGGTGTATTATTATATATAGAATCTCAATATGTATTATTTAAGTATATATTATACGTTAGTATCATGTCCTCTAAGGAATAGTTCTTTACACGGATGTATGGTGAGGATTAGAACAATGTAGGTTGTGTTTGTAGTTTTGACCCCTATAGCTCATTTATGATCTATATCGTCTTTAGAGACTTTTGATCATTTTAATGTTGTTCTTATAACTACTGAAATAGTTGTGTGATTTGATCAGTAGTGCTAGGAGGGAGACCTAGAGGCCTTTTTTTTTACTCAAACAATTTTAGGTTGATGTACAATTTGTTATAGAAAATCATACTTGAGAGGTTGGCCTAGGTTTTCGAATTGAATTTTAGGTAGTTTGATTGGTTATATGAACATTATGAGATTGAAGCATTGTTTGTGATTATGTTTGTTTGTTATAGGAATGTTTATGAATTTATATTATGATAATCGCATTGGGTAATTGTGGGTTTAAAGATTTAATTTGTATGGATTGAATATTTAGGTGCCTGGACTAGTAGACTAGTTATTCTACTATTAAAATGTACTCAGAGAAAGGGTATATTATCATGACTGGAATGTTTCCATGGAAATGGTAGTTTTTAATTATATTTTTGTAATATGTGTGGTGCCTAATTTTTTAGAGGAGTTACATGTGTTGTTATGGAATATTTGAATAAATGTGTTATGTAGCATGGCCATCAGAGCCATCTAAAGGATGACGCTCTTGAGTACATGTTGAAAGAATTTTTTTTACTATTTTTAAACATGCTTATATATAAAATGTTACTTATTGAGTATCCCTTTTTGGTCTGTGTAAATATGTTTTCAATAAATTCAATGGGAGATATTTCCTTGGAGTTTGGATAAATGTCAATTGTCCAGAAATGGTAGAGGTGACCTCAAAAAATCAATCGAGTGGTATTTAATGGATTAATCATAGTAGGATCTCAGCACACATTATTAGGATATGTGGTGTCAAGTGTTGTTTAAATGAATGTTCGCATGATTTTTTGTAGGTATGCCTAGGAGAGATCTACACACACCAATAGACAAATTCATAGTTCACTTGTAGTTATGGACGATCATGATCAATCAATAAATCTTCATGAGTATAATAAGAGGGAGCCTCTATATGACAAGATCAGTTTATTTTAAAAAAATATCATGGTTTAATGGGAACCTATTAAATTTTCACTCAAGGAGTTATACAAGGTAAGGCCTATAGTGGGGAGTGTTCCATTGGATTTTGGGAAGGTGTTGAACCTCATTTTCTGCTAAAAATTTGTATATACTACTAGTTTTTGAGAATATAGATTTATTTTGAGATGATGATATTGGTATTCCAATGGGGGGGAGTATAAAATCTATTTCTTTTTAGTTTTATAATTGTAGGATACTGCTTCTAGAACCATGATAATAGTTTATGGTTAGTTTAGATTGACTATTGTTTAGATTAATGGTTTGAGATAATATCTTGTAGTATTAAAACTAGGACTATGAGGAATGAGTTTTTTTTTCTTGCAGGGAGGTTATAAGGTTCCATTTTTGTCTAGACTAAAATTTGGAGTAGAAATTTATTTTTTTTCCTTTAGATACTTGTATGGGGTAAAATTGTATTTTACATTACTAGATGATCTTGGAAAACTTTTCTAAACACCATTTTGGTCCAAGAATAGAATGTTATCCTAGGAATTGATTTTGGATGTTTTTGGAGTCATTGAAATTTTTTTAGGATAAATAATGATTATTATTTAATAAATTATTTTTTAATATATCAATGAATATTTGATCAATAATTTCATTCAAAATGATATTCAGATTGATATTTGGTCCCTTTCATTTAGTCCAAAATGGGATTCAATTTCTAGTTGGTGTATCAAGTCATATAGGGCACCATGGTCGGGTATGTCCCTCCTTTCATTTTCTATTTATTTTACTTATCCTTTCTTTATATTCATTTCCTAGTTTCTTTTCTTCATTATACTTTAAATTATAATGCATTCCACCTATAGATACCACATTATAAAACTAAGAGTGAATACTATATTAAAAAATAGATAATGTGTTTTTGAGAAGGAAGGGTACTGCTATAGAGCTCATGACATGTCCAATCGTCTAAAAAAATAAATGGAGTGTGGATAGGTGGACGCTTTGTTGTATTACACCGAAAATGTATGTTGTTTATTTTTTATGTCATAAATATATGCATTTTTTTTTGGTTTCTAGTTTTAAATATCATTTATGGTTGCTTCAGACCCCTAGTGGGACAATATAAATATTCTATTGAGAAAAAGGGGGTTTTGTGCAATTTAAGGATTTTTTATTTTGGAAAATCCATCTACACAATATGTGGTTTAGGGAACAGACTCTTCATTTCCATATAATTTTGGGAATATTTACTTTTTATATTTACATTCCATTTTTCTATTATACAGACTTTTTATAGAGATTCATCCATGTAACCTAGTATTTGGCCATGCTACTCATGTAATGGGAACATATTGTGTAAATTACATGGCCAAACTATGTGTCGGTTTCAAATTATGTATATTTACAAGACCATTCTACATATATATCTATGTCAACTGAGGTACATGCGAAGGTACCCATGTAGGGTACATTACATGTTATTAATCAACACATCATGTACCTGGTCTTCTACAAGCCATGTCCGACTAGAGTATGTTCTCAGGTGTGGCCTTCAGGGTATATGTCGTGTGTTAGGGTACACACATGATATACTCCTCTTTTGTCACCCGTTGTGAGTTTTTTCATGTTTTATGTATTGGACTCAAATTTGGACCCATTATTTTTCCATTATGATTATCAATTCACATATATCATGATTTTAATACCATTATGGTGTCTTTTGGAATTGTTGGGGTATTTTCATACTTTTCATAAACTGAGTGTTTAATCCTCCATTTATCAAATACAATTTTTTCATAAGTGTGATGCATGGAATGATAAGGATTGGTTGTGTGATCAAACCATACAAGTTTGAGACATTAATATTATATTGTTCATTATCTATTTCCTCTAACCAATGATTTTTTGTCATTCCCTTGATGAATTCTCTTTTATGAGATGTTACCTTATATCCTAAGAGGTCGTGAGAAATGCTTTATTAGAGGGTCCTATGTGGCTTACCTATGTCATATTCTTTACCCAAAGATCTATTGTGGTATGAATTTTCATACAAGCTATACAAGGGAATCCCATGTATGATCAATATTATTAATTTAAATTTTGAGGATCCCATATAGGATTCTTATACTTGTTATTCATTTTTTAGGGTCCCATGTAAGTATCAATTTCTTATGTACCAATATGTTGATCCCTTAAGATATGCATCTGTAGATCATTAATTTGAGGATCCCATATATGATTACTCCTTTTAACTATACAGAAAATGTTTGGAGTTGGATTCCATGGATTATATATAGTTCTTTGTATTTCTATGTAGGATGCATCTCAGTGACTCACAAGATCCACCCACTGAGTTCTTTTATGTCTGATCAACCTTGATTTAGTATGCTAGTTTGGGGAAGAGATGTTAGTGGTAATCACAATAGAACCCTTGCATCTTGTAAGAACCTTAGGATGTGGAAATAGTGTTGAATTTATAAATTATTTCACCCTCACAAATTTGTTTGTAAATTCACATGTTTATTGTTGATGAGGAATTCATTAACAGAGGTGATTCATAGTTGTGGGATAATGAGCCTGACATGAGGTGTCTTTATTTCCCTTTGGGATGCCTAGACATTACTTCATATGATATGGATTTAAGACATGTAATTTTATTATATTTATGTTAAGTAAAAAATACTAACTATAATATGACTATTAATCCTGAATACTTTTTATTATAGTATTGATAATTACAAGGGTTGTTCCAGATATTTTGTTGTAGATTCCGAGTTGTAATATGTGGGAATAGAATAGATAGTAATGTTAATCATGGATAACTAAAATCTATATAGTGATGAGGATTATTCCAACAACATATATTTGTTTTGTGACGAGCATGATTATTCTCTCCCAGATATGATGATAATTGTGGATGATTAAGATCTCAAAAGTTATAGGGATGATTATGATCTCTTTAGTTGATTCTAGGATCATAGTATTGGACATGCTGTTCAACATTATTGATTATACTTTTTCATGAATAATCTCTTTCGATTGATGGTAACCGTAACGCTCTCCCTAGATGGTTTCTATATTCGGGTGGTGGACATGGATATCCTTTTTATTGATGTGAGTTATATTTATTTGATTACTATGCACTCCTCAAGTGAGACATATGATGCATCCTAGATTCAAGTGGACAAACGAATGATAGTTTTGGTTTTAATGGATTCCAAGATTCTACCCAGATCTTGATGGAATTCTATTTACACATCACCCTATGTTTATCCACTTATGGAGTATCTGAGTTGAAATTTTATAACTGCATACAGACTGTGGCCTAGTGTTGAGACATTAGATATGATTATCATTAAATCAACGACATGACATCCATCTCTTGGACATTTCCATGATATAAAAACATAATTTTGAGGAATAATTTTTTAGTAATTAGAGGCAAGTATATGTAATCCTTGGGATATGATGAGGATCCCCCAACAATGACATAGATCTCCTAGGGGAATTTGCATTGTTAGAAGAAATAGGTACATGATTATTTGTATTACCATCCCAAAGAACAACATAATGATACAAAACTTTGGTGGAATGACGTCCATCTCAATTAACATTTCACAGGCTTTCTAGGTGATTGGTATTATGCACCCGAATATCGACCCTTGATAAGTTTTTTTATTTATTTTACCTTAATAATGTATATATATATATATATATATTTATGTATATGTTTATAGTTATGAAAGTATACATATATAGGCCTATACATATTGATATCCATATTAACACTTCACTCTTTTGACTAGGATTATGTACACTATGTTTGACTATGGTCACATGTTATATTTTTAAATAATATTTTATGTACAACCTCAGCTAGGAGAAACATATTTGATCAGCATTCACATATAAAAATATATTTTCATCGGTTCATCATTTGGGTGGCCAACATCGATTATACTATCACCATTGTATGTCAACCTTATTGTGTGTACTTATATTTTGTTTTATTTTATAGTCCAACATAGTTCCATGGTGGATAGGACTAAATCCCAGGGTTTCATGATCAAGTGGATTTCTTCATGTGTGTCATTATGATTGGGTTGGTTTAGTTCAACACCATTTCAAGACTGGGTTTGTGGTTTGTCTAATAGATTGTAGTAGAGAAATTCCCTTCTTTTTATGATTATCATGGACCCCCTCTCTGTATGTTTATCCTAGTGGGTTTCCAGTGTTGTATCAATGGAATAGTTGGTCATGTGTTTATATATTTTTCATTTATTATTATAATATATTCTATTTGAGTTGATTTTTGACTTCCACACTCTAGTTATTTACTTTTATGAAGTTAGCTTCTTATTTATTCAATTCCTAACTGTGATATATAGGCAGATTCTCCCTAATGTCACACCTTTGGCCCTCTCTACTAGTGTGAAGTATTTTCCATATGGGGAGGCATACATGAGGTCATGTACCAAACAAGCTCAGAGCACCAAATCAATAGCATTCATACTAGTATTTTACCGTGTTATTTAAAAAAACAAATAAAAATATGTTCATATATACCTTCTAAAATGATGATCACTTACTACTCCAATTATAGTATTCATTTTAGAGGCCCATCTGTGTATTTGGTCATGTATATGAGTTGCACAATTCATTTTATGGAATCTAAATTATTGAAATTATTCTTCCAATGGAAAAATGATAAAAATTTGTTCGAATTAGTGGCAGAAAATATAGTTAGTTATATATAATTATTGAATTGGAACATACAATTTATAAGTAAAATTTCAAAATCATTTTCTATAAAACAATCATGAAAATATGCATGGAATGTTCGAAAATATCGACAGTTCCCAAAATTTATAAAACATCAATTTATATAAAAAAAGATATATATATATATATATATATATATTCTACCCTAATATTATCGTCCACCCCATCTATATAAAAAATTTGAAGAATTTTTATATATATGAAATTATGAATCAATTATAATGTTTGTTTTTTCATACCAAAATAGGATTCATTGGAATTTTGTGTCCTTAAATTTTGATTGATAGATTTAAAATATCCATTATAATACCTACTAATATGAATAAAAATTCATATTTTATATATTAAAAAGAAGGTGAGAATAACTAAAATATTCAGCTGGATCACAAGAATGATATTTTTGAATAAGGATGGCAATTATATCTACTTCAAGAGATAAGATATTTTTCAATACTACATTCCATCAATCATGATAAATGGTATTTAATCTATAGAAATAAAAATGTTAATACATGCAATGAAATATCTAAAACCATTATTATTTACAACATAACTCTTTTAAAAAAAATTCTATAGTATATAACCATTTTTTAACTATTATAAATTTGTTCTCTCTATTTCTATCCAATATTTTAAACCAAAATGTTTAGTGAAATACCCAAATAAATCCTATGAAACAATGCCTAATAATACATTAAACATAATAACCATTAATTTAAATAACAACACCATTATCCAAACATATGATTCATGAAAAGATTCATACAATCAAAAATAACATATACCATTTAAATTATTTGAAATATTACTTACCAAATACAAAACCATTAAAAATAGGAAAATAGTGATCAAATATTCTCCACAAAATAAACATTTCATTTAATAAAAAAAAATAAACCTCAATAATCGTTAAAATATTCCTTGATATATTCCTAAACCCCATAATAACGATCACCTTTATCATATTTTCTCCCCAAAAAATTACACATTTTTAACAACAAATAATATTCTCCAATTTAACATAGAATAATATAATTAATAATAATTTCATATATACAAGCCTTATTAATGTTTTATCCCAAAATAAAAGCAAACATCATACAAAATAACTTAATTCACATTATTGATAAAACATTTTTCATCACCTAACGTCAATGTATTTCCCTAAAATAATATATCTCAATGTCCCCAATTACCAAAATTACCTCTTTATTTATTTAAATACTAAACCAAAAATTTATCTTTTTCAATCATGCATTCATCCAAAAAACCATAGAGCATATCCTAAAGTACATATTTTTATATTTAAATAAAAAAATCTAATACCCCCAAATAAATTTTTTCTTTTTATTTTATGAACACCTTTAAAATTATTTTCCCATTATTGTACACATAACTCATAAATTATCATCACAAAATAATATCCAATACAATAAAGTTATACAAATCATTCTTGGAATTTAAATGTAAATAAAATTAATAAACTATACATACTTAAATTTTTTAAATGAAATATTGTAGCACTTAGAAACCAATGAAATGATATGTTTAGAGTTTTATAGTATAAGGAAAACCCATTATATAAAATGTCACATAACAGATGAAAATTTTACCACTAATAAAAACTCATCATGTGATGAAATTTCATCATTTAATTCAAATCCTCATATCATGATATTTGACATAGAATTGATTATCTCAAAAAACATTATCCACACATGTAACCCTTATATAGGCATAATAATCAATGATCATACTTAATAATTATATAGACATATGCACATGAGAACATTATCATGGTAATTAAAAATAACATAAGTGAACCATAAATAATAAATCAAGGATCATAACTCATGAATCATTAAATAAAAAATTGGGAATAACATATGCATAAATAATAAGATCATGGATACATGAATCAATAAACATGAGTAAATATAACTTTTAATATGCACATTACATAACATAAGGATGTGGTCTAGGGATTTGAAACCTACATAATAACATATTAAAATTCTTTATGTCGAGGTACATTGTTATGATCATCATCATACCATGGATAAACACCCAAAGAGTATTAGGATCACACTGCATTCCCTTTAAACAGTAATGGATTGAGTACCCTATATTTACCCTTTTAATTAATGTAATGGAATATGTAGATTTAACTAATGTATTGAAGGAATATATATATTTTTTCAAAACCTAACATAAATAAAAAATATTTATATGTGGACCACATTAGTATAAAAACATTCAAAATTCAATCACTTCTTACTTAACAAATGTGAATGAAATGACTTTCTTGAAAAAATAGAAAAAAAGTATTTAAATCCATAAGGTGGAAAAATTATATTTTATAATTATAGAATATCCCACAATGAATGATAGGAAATATTATAGGCAGTTTATATATATGAAAAAATTATTATATCATTAGAAATTATAATGATAATTTGAAGAAATACAATTTATGTTTTTAAAAAAATTTATTTCAAAGTGAATATTTTTATAAAATAATGGGAATTGAAATTACCTTTAAAATACATTAGTTCGTTAAACATAATCTATTTGTTGAAAATTAACTAATATGGTGAAAGAATTCATTTATGTGGGAATCCATTAATATGAATATTATTTTCACACTTTTTAATGAGAGTCAATGTCAAAAAATAACTATTTGGAATATGTAATAATGGTTCCAATAAATCATTTATAAATAAATAAAAATAAAAAACAATGATAACTTTATCATTCATTTAATTATAGAGAAGAATATTAATAAGAAAATTTTAAACATGGACATAGAGGAGAGAGATTCCATATTAAAAATAATATATAACATCGATTCCATATACTAACATATCATTGGAATTATGATTAAATGGATGGTGAAGTGGTAAAAAGGAATAATAAATACATAAATACATATTAGAGAAAAAAATATAGGATTCTATAGGAAAATAACAAATAGAAATATCCTAATGGATTTTTAATCATATATATCAGGATTTAAATGTGAGATTAGAATATAAAAAAATATGACATTAGTAATTTTTTTATTAATAACCCTCAAAATAAAGGAAAATACAAGGATTTTAAATAACATTAGATTAATTAAAATTTTTATAAACGAAATTCATGGAATTTTTATACACCACAAAAAAAATGTGCTTAATATGAAATATATCTGAATGAATGATAATTTAGTTGATTAAATCCATACCTTAGACATATTATTGATTATACATTTCTACCTTCCTGTAGAGTAAATTTAGTTCTATTATTAATATGTACAATAACATTATTCTCATATACATTAGTTTATATAATTAATTTATATACCCAGAGATTGTAAATATAAAATTTTTATTTCTAAAATGAATATTTTGGGACAACTTTTCCATTTTCCATGCATGGTTTGGTTTTGTTTTTCCAATACTTCATCCATGATCATGGGTTCTTCAATCATGGGGTTTTAATTAATAATTTTTATATATTTTTGATATATTTATCAAGTCCCATGTTTATTTTCTTAAAATTATGGTGATGGTTTACATGGAACACTTAATGACTATTTATTTCTAATTATTATATTAATAAAAAGTTGAAATAATTAATAAATAAAAATTCTAATATTAAAATTATAAAAATATTACTAAAAAATAACTTTATCATTATCATATGAAACTTCTAATATTTATTTTTTCTTAGTAATTCATTATGTAAACACTATATCATTATTCATGTAGGTGGAAAAACAGAACAAAACCAAAACATGTTATAATGATTAAAAGTGTATGAGCCTATTATTATATTAAATAATATCATATTTATATTATATTAATGATAACATTGTTTTATTGAATTCAATAATAATTTTTAGGAGGAGGAGGATGATTAAGATAAAGAAGAATGATTAGGGATAAGATGACACTTATACTAAAGTCTTGAATATCTTTTTAGAAAACGTCATAGAAGTTACTTATTCTTGAATTATTTTTGTGATTAGATATTTTAAAAATTGATATAGGATTTTGTGGGAGAAAAATTGTGAACATATTTATATAAAATTTAAATTAATGTTTTTTGAGGTGGTTGAATGATTAGGGAGACTTAAATAGCTGAGCTTGTGTGATATTTCAGAAAATACCCATTTCATAATGTATATGGTTTTGATATTAAATATGATTGTGAAAAAAGTGATAAAATAATATATTAGGTATAATAGGAGGATGGTATCAAACTCATAAATATATTTAAACAAATATTTATTATGATTTTTATTTCATTTTTACATCCATTTTGACATTAAATATCACTAAACACCATTTTCATAGTAATTATATTAACTTATGAATAATAATACATAAATAATAATAAAAATCATGAATACTATTTACATATTTAACAGTATTTCATTATTATTTATATGATTCATGAAACAACCAAATTCACCCATTGTGTAACACATTAGATATTTTAAAAACCATCTATTCGACTTTTCTCTAACATGCACAAGCACTTTGTTGATGCTATAAAAGCATTATGGATTATTACATGAATAATTAATTTTACTAATTAATCAATATCATAAATATAATCTATTATTAATAACTCTTATCATCTAAAATCATACATAATGTTATTTATTCCCAATTATGTAAATATAACATTTTGAATATAAAAATATTGAATTTTGTTACACTGCATAAGTGATGGGTAATCATTTCTATAATGAAGAAATCATATAATTTTAATATTCACAAATATATAACAAAAAATATAAATGTAATCATATTTATAATTCATGTTGATCACAACATTATCACAGATAATGTAATATAATGTTTTTTCTTTAAATGTTTTGCTATCATTGCATCATTCCAATAAATTTTTTCATCTTTAACATTTCATAACAACTAATTTATATTAATTGAATAATAATTATTTCATATTTGAGTATACCATCCAGTAAAATATGTTTCAAATTATAAAAAATAATTATTTCTTATTTACATCATGTTAATATCAAAATAGATAAAATATTCATAAATTATGTGTTTTATAACCATTTACACAATATATATGTTACAAAAAAATTAAATTAACTGTGACATGATGATATAGTAGTTGAATTCCTTTTTTCGTAAATTATGTTCGTTGAACTCTCTGTGAGATAGTTATTTTAATAATCACAAATCATTGTTTTATTTAGGACAATTTAGTCTTTTGTTTAATTGGTTCTAAATGCATTTACATATGTTTAAATCTTGTCTACATAATGAATATAAATGTTAACTTATGTTTTACTATTGACCTGGAAGTTTTCTGGATTGATCAGACACTTAGTGTGAATTTCTTGTTTTTGACTCACCGTAGGTTATATTCCGGTTGAACCAATGATGAACGGTCGCACCAATGATAAAAAGTTACACCGATGATGAATGGTTGCACCGATGATGAACGGTCACACCGATGATGAACAATTGCACCGATAATGAACGATCGCACCGATGATTAACGGTTTCACCGAGGATGAACGATCACACCAATGATGAACAATCGCACCGATGATGAACGATCACATGGATTATGAATGGTCTCACTGATGATGAATTGTCGCACCAATGATAAAGGGTCGCACTGATGGCAATGGTAATACCAATGATGATCACAAGCTACTGGTACCGACACTGATCATTAGCTACTGAAAACGATGCTGATTACAAGCTACCGAAGCCGATGCTGATCATAAGCTACTGCTATTGATGCTGATCATTAGCTACCAATACCTACATAGATCATTAGCTACCGAAACTGATGCTGATTACAAGCTACCAAAGCTGATGCTAATCACAAGCAACTGCTACTGATGCTGATCATTAGCTACCAATACTGAAGCTGATCATTAGCTATCGAAACCGATGTTGATTACAAGCTATCGAAGCCGATGCTGATCACATGCAACTACTACTGATGCTGATATTTAGCTACCAATACTGACGATGATCATTAGCTAACGAAACCAATGTTGATCACAAGCTACTGATACTGACACTGATCATTTGCTTCTGATGCTGTTCATGACTTACCTATGCCAATGCTGATCCAAGGAACTATCCATACCGATGAAAATTCAAAATGTCCAACCGATCTCATTACTCACCAATAGTCATGAAAACTGTTCGAATTTCTATTAACTTTTATTTAATTCCAATGGTCATATTTGTCAGTTTTAATGCAATTAATGTTATTTAATGATAGTTCTTTGCATGTCAGAGAACTGTACCTCGTACCTATGAAAAGGTATTCCTTTCTATTTCCAGAGAACCTGAAATATATGGACGATCGAGCTGCAGTAATAGGGAGAGATGAAAAAGGTGTGAAGAGGCATAAAGAATGAATTATTCCATACATGCACACACATGAAAAGAATAACACATGGGGAACTTTAAGAACACTCATACTCATCAAGAATACATGTTTAAAGAAGAAGTTGAAGTATTACAAAGAACACGTTCACATTCAAGCTGAACACCTACGCTGGAAGTGAAGAAACAAGAATTACGACACTCTGCTTTTTCCCAAAAATCAGAGAAGGACTTTGAGATTCATTTATATCAATCTAAGGAGTACAGAGATTCACTCAACACACATAGAGAACTCTAATCTCATCTCTATCTGTTTATCTCTTTTATGTTTTTTTAATTTACTTTTTGAGGATTGTGTTTATTTAGCACATTGACTCCTGTATTGAACCAGAGGATGCTAAATCCTTACTCGAAACTTCTTATACATTACTATATCTCACAATGAACTGTGGAAGAGGTCAAGTGTGACATGGATAGCATGTGTGCTATTGTTTTTATTTTCCCACGAAGAACTGTGGTAGAGGTCTTAGTACCTGGATAGTCTCTGTAATGTTGTTTACCCCGATCCAGGGTATGGATCAAAATTTATATAAATTGTTTAATATGACTAAGTCTCACATTGAGACCGAACCTCTTATTTTAATTTTTTTGTGCTTACTTATTTAAGTTTTTAACCTATATTGAATATTCCACTACCAATTACTTTGAAATATAAAATTGTTTTATAGTAACTATAATAGTTAATCTAGCATGTGTTTTTATATATTCTATTAAATTAGGTTAGTTTCAAAAGTTAATTAATCTTCAGATTAAATTAACTGAGAACTAATTAATCTCTTGAGAACCTAACTGACCCATTACTCTAATACAAATTCACTACAGATTATCTTGTTATTAAATTTGGGGGATTTTTAATTGAATTTTTTTAAACAGAGAATTTAATTGGAAATCCATTCACCCCCCTCTTGAGTATCCAATCCGACCAACATTTGGTATCAGATGACTTTGTTTTGTTTATCAAATTTTTCAAAATACTCTGTTTTCAACTGTGATTTTTGTTGTATCTTAAAGATCTTAAATTTCTGTTAGTTCTAAATTCTATATCATTAAATATTTTTTTGCTAAATTCTATCTGTGGACAATATACTAGAGGGTGCTGCTACCAACATTCCACATTTCTTCAATGGTAAAAATTATGCCCAGTGGTAGATTAAAATGAAAATTCATTTAGAAAGTATGGGATTTTACATTTGGACTTCTATAGAGACTCAATATAAAATTCCAGAAACTGAACGAACTACTCGGGATTAACCAACTAAAACTGCTTACAATAATAATTATAAAGCTATGGATGCTTTTTATTATGATTTAGGAGATGAATAATTCAATAGAATATCTTCTTGTACAACTGCTTATGAAATTTGGGATACATTGGGTGTTTCCCATGAGGGTAGAACCAATGTTAAAGAAATGATATTGAACACTTATACTATTAAATATGATAACTTCAAAATGAAGCCCGATGAACCTATATTTTACAAGTATCTCAGGTTCAATGAGATTGTCAACACTATGAGTTCCCTTTGAAATGTTATTCCAGTAAAGGAACAAATCATGAGATTACTAAGATGTCTGCCAGACCGGTGGAGAGGCACATCTGTCTCAATTAGAGAATCATGTGATATTGGTACATTGCCAGTTAAGGAGCTTATTGGTAAGTATATGATGTATGAGTAAGAACACAAAGTGTCTAAGGAAGAAAATGATGAACCAAAAAGGAAGTCATTGTCTTTTAAGTCTACTGCCTCAAAGAGAAAGGACAAAGAAAAAGTTCACATACCTACTGAAATATCAACAAGTGAAAGTTCAGATTCTGACAGTGATGCTGAAAACGACTCAGATAGCCAGGAGATTCAAGAAATTCTATAGGAAGAAAAAATTCATTAGAAAATAAAATTACAACATAAAATATGAAAACAAGGGTCACTAGATGAAGGATTGGAAAAAGTCTGATAAAAGTGATGAAATTTTCTACTATGACTGCAAAAGGAAAGGAAATGTAAAAGTTGACTGTCCAAGGTTGAAATTCAAGAAGAAACATGAATATTAGGACACTAAATACAAGATAGCTATGGAAGCTACCTGGAGTACTTTAGAAGACAGCACAAGTGAATCTGAAGTTTCTGACTCTGAAAATAATTGTGCTAACATGTGTTTTATGACAAACACCTCTGAGGTAACATTAGATACTCCTGCATTAAATTCATATTATTCTGGAGTGGATTCTCATTTTGAATCTAAAAATATGTCTAGTGAAGATTTATTTGAATATTGTAATATGATAGAAGAGACATGTAATAAATTGAAGGACATGTATAAGACCGTGAAGAAACTGAATGCTCTAACCAGCTTTATTAAATCAGCACTTGATGTAGAAAAGGGAATGAATACTCAATTGTTTAAAGAAAATACTGAAGTAAAATTGTCTAATGAGAAATTACGGAAGGACGTCGAAAAATTCACAAATGGAAAAGATACACTCACTCAAATGATAGAAAATCAAGTGGCACCATAGTATACTACTATTTTAGGTTATCAGTCTGGACAGAGACAATTTACTAAAACTAGATTTATTCCTAAATCTGAACAAAATGGTTCCAGTTCATGTTCTGGAAATTCATATGCCTCAACTAGTTACTCATAGAGTTATAGATCAAATAAAGTTTATCTTTCAAAATCTATTGATTTTGTAAATTATATGAAACCCATAAGACAAATCTGAGTACCTAAAGCTTTTCTTACAATCCTATTTGGTCCAAAGAAGATATGGGTACCAACATCATTTTCCATCTAAATCTGTTTTTTAGGAAACATGCGTGAAGAGTTCCCATAAGAAGATATGGTACTTGGACAGTGGATGTTCAAGGCATATGACTAGAGACAACTCATGCTTTAAAAGCATAATCAATGTTTATGGAGGCCATGTAACCTTTGGTGATAAATCTAAAGAAAAGATCATTGGCCTAGGCCAGATTGGTAACACTGATTCAGTTTTAATTTCTAATGTTTTATTTGATGATGGGCTTAAATATAATCTGTTAATTATTTCTCATTTTGTGATGATGGTTTTAATGTGAAATTTGAAAATGATTCTTGTAATGTTTTAAATTCCAAAAAATGTTTTAGTATTATCTACATTGAGAAATGAAAATGTATATGCAGTAGATTTAAATTCTTTAACTAAGCAAAAAAGGAACTTGTTTAAATGATTTTCATAAGGAATAATGGCTTTGGCATAGAAGATTAGGACACTACAACATTTATTCACTTAGAAAACTGACTAGGAAGAACATAGTTAAAGACCTACCAAAACATGAATTCCCATCATACAATGTTTTTAATCCTTGTCAAAAGGGAAAACAACATAATATTACTCTTAAATCAAAGAAAGAAGTTTCAACATCTCAAACTCTCGAGTTGGTTCACATGGACTTGTTTGGAACATCTAGGGTTTCTAGTTTAAATGGAAAGCACTATGTCTATGTCCTAGTAGATGACTTTTCTAGATATTCTTGGGTATACTACTTAGCTCAAAAAAGTGAAGCTTGTTCTTACTTTACTAAATACTCCATGTCTGTAGAAAACCTTAGTGGTCTTATGATTAAGTCCCTATGAAGTGAACATGGTCGTGAGTTTGAAAATCATGAGTTTGAATCTTATTGCTCACATAATGGCTATAGTCACAATTTATCTTCCCCTAGGACTCCTTAAAATAATGGTCTAGTAGAAAGAAGGAATAGAACCATTCAGTAAATTGCAAGAACACTGCTTATTGAATATTGGTTACCTATTTATTTTTGTGTTGAAACTTTTAATACAACATGTTATATTATGAATAGAGTCTTGATTAGCCCTATTCTTAAGAAAATATTTTATGAGTTGTGGAATAATAGGAAACATAAGATTAGTTACTTCAGTATTTTTGGTTGCAGAGTCTTCATTCTCAATACTAAGGATAATCTGGAAAAATATTCATCCAAGAGTGATGAAGGAATCTGTTTAGGATATTCACTTTCTAGAAAAGCCTATAGAGTGTTTAATAAGAGAACAAAATGTGTGGAAGAATCTTTTCACATCAAATTTGATGAAACTGATCCACATGAACCTAAACCTCCTCTTGAAAATCATGAAGAAGAGTTGTATGTTCTGAACCTCATTGATAAAATCAATAAATCGGCTGTGGAAACAACCAGTTCTAGAAGTATTCTAAAATCCACTACTAGTGAACCCGAACCTAGAGAAGAACCTGAAATTTCTAGTCCTACCTTTACTGCATCAACTAGGATTCTAAAGAATCATCCTTTAGATGCTGTTGTGGTAATGTTGATAGAGGGGCACAGACTAGAGCTTCTCTAAGAAATCAAGTTGAACATCAACTCTATCTTTCATAGCGTGAACCTAAGAATATCAATGGGGAACTCAATGATGAATTTTGGGTAATGGCTATGCAAGAAGAGTTAAATCAATTTGAATGAAACAAAGTCTAGGAATTAGTTGGCAGACATAGGGACACATTGACCATCGACACTAAATGGGTTTTTAGAAACAATGTTGACGAGTCAGGAAATATAGTTAGAAATAAAGCAAGACTAGTTGCACAATCATATAGTCAAGGAGAAGGAATAGAAAATGATGAAACCTTTTCTCCTGTAGCTAGATTAGAGGCTATTAGGATTCTACTTGCCTATATTGCTCATCTGAATTTCAAGTTATATCAAATGGATATCAAAAGTGCATTTCTAAATGGTTTTGTAATTAAAAATGTTTTTGTTGATCAACCACCTAGATTTACAAAACCCATTTCCAAAATAATGTTTTTAAACATTCTAAATATTTATATGGTTTAAAATAGGCTCCAAGAGCTTGGTATGGGAGACTTACAAACTTTTTTATTTCAAAAGGTTTTACTAAAGGAATTTCGGAACCCACTTTTTTTATTAAAATAATTTCTATATATATTTTGATTGTACAAATCTATGTGGAGGATATTATTTTTGGATCTACCAAACAATATTTATGTATGGATTTCTGAAAGATTATTTAAAATGAATTTGAAATGAGTTTAATGGGAGAACTCATGTATTTTATTGGATTTCAATTTTTTCAAAGGAAGGATGGTATTATATTAAATAAAAGTAAATATACAATGGATCTTTTAAAATGTTTTGGTTTGTATAGTAATAAGGGAAGTGACACAACTATGAGTACCACCTGTAAGATGGATGATGATGAAACTGGGAAACCAGTTGATCAAATCAATTATAGAGGTATGATTGGGAGTCTACTTTACCTTAATGCTATCCAACCAGATATTATGTTTAGTGTATGTATGTTAGCATGATTTCACGCCAATCCTAAAGAATGTCATTTTGTTTCTGTTATAAGGACTTTCAAGTATCTCAAAAATACTACCAATCTAAGTTTATTTTATCCAAAAGGACAACCCTTTGACTTAATGTGTTATTCAGATACTGACTTTGCTGGTTGAAAGTTGGATAGAAAGAGCACATCTGGAACATGTCATCTTTTAGGAATGTCCCTAGTATCTTGGTGTAGTATGAAACAGAACTCTGTTGCATTATCTATTGATGAAGAAGAATACATTTCTACTCGTAGATTTTGTGAAAAGATTCTATGGATGAAGCACACTCTATTGTACTATAGATATCAATTTAGACATGTGTCTATAAATTGTGACAACACTAGTGCAATTAACATATCTAAGAATCCTGTGTCTCACTCTAGGACCAAACACATTGATGTCATACATCACTTCATGAGAGTTCACTGTCAAAAGGGAGATATTTCTCTAGAATTTATTGACTCTAAACATCAATTAGCTGATATTTTTACCAAGCCATTATGCTCTTAAAGGTTAGAATTTATTAAACAAGAGATAGGTATGATAGATCTGTGAAATCGATCTATGAAACCGATCTATGAAACAAATCTGTGCTACCGATTGAGTTGTACAGTTTTTGAAACCGTTAATGTTTGTCAAAACGATGTTGTTTTACTAAATCATTATTAAATTTTATTATTATTATTGTAACCCTAAATGATAAAAATAATGACCAGTGACTATTTCTAAAGACTTTTGATTTTCCATCTCCAACCGAACACTCTCGTCTTTTCTAAAGCCCGAAACATTAGAAAATTTCTTACCTTTCCAACTGCTCAATCCTCTCAAACCACCAAATGGCAAAGAAAAAGTGAAAATGCAAGGAATATGAAGGTTCCTCTCCCATGAAATGTGATCAAGGAGAATCAAGTAGCACGACTCAAAGGTCAGTGAACCCGGAGTTGAAAACTCGGGTTGTTACAGCTGAAAAGAATGTAAGTTCCAAATGGGCGCTATCCAGCAAGCTTTCTCTTATGAATGTTTTGGAAGTACAAGGATGGAAAGACTAGTTCTGTGATAATGACCTTGTCTATTAACCAATGTTAGTGCATGAATTTTATCTGAACTTAAGTATTGTTTTGGATGGAGTAGAAGCTACAAGACTATCTTCTATAATCAAAGGGAAAAAAGATGACTTTTTAATCGAAGTAGTGGGAAGAATGTTTAGAAGTACCTCATAATGGCAGATACGAGGATTACACTAGAAATATCCCTCTTACCACTGAATACTTTTCTTATGAGATAGTTCCATATATGTTGACCGGTAAGTCTGAATCCAGAAGATTAACTGATGGGGAGTTAGATGGTGAGAGTATAATTCTTTTTATGTTTATTCAACACCATGTTTGTCCATGCAAAGGTTATTTTGCTTCAGTAATGTATCATGATGTTTTTCTGTTGTTTCTATTATTTAATGGTGAAAATATCATCCTGTGTAGATATTTTGATGTCCATAATACTGATATTGTGAATCTATAAAAGAAAGCTACAACCCTTTATACACCAAGAAAATATCTTCCATGCCGAAGTTCATGGGCTCTGTTGATGATGAAGATGATTGTATCTCATCTATTGGTAGCTTTTGTATTAACAAAGATATTTGTAAAAGGAAGAAAATCAACGGAAACCCATGGAAAAGGCTAGGGTTGCTGATGAAGAAGTGTTGTATGACTCTTTCAACCCTATTGATCATTCTAAGAGACCAAAGGGGATAAGAGATCCTAGTTTAAAACATGGTGAAGAAGTGGATTATTCTGATGATGAATATGAAGCAGTAGTTCCAAAGGAAACTGGTGAGTCCAGTAAGAAGGGAACTGAAGAAGATGAAGATGAAGAACAAGTTGATACTCAAAAAGAGCATGAATCACCTCTTGATGACAAAAGTGATCCTGATACGGCCAGTCCAAAGAAAAGATGAATGGAATTTGGACTAGCTAGTCCACCTCTCATATTACCAGAGATAGAACCTATTTTAGGCGACAAAGAAGAAGGTAATACTGAAGAATCAAATTTTGAGCAGTATGAATCCAATAGTGAAGACAGTTCAAGTGAACAATCTGTCAATGATGTGGAAGATGGTGATGGCAGTGATGGTGATAGTAGTGAAGATGACAATGATGATGATGATGATGGTGATATATGTACTGGACTAGTGGATTGTCAAAATGTGACTCACACTGATCCTCAACCCCAACTAAATGAGAAAGAACTAGTTCTCGAGACTGAAGGGACAATACAGTCAGAGACTGATGTGGATGAGGAAGCCTCTACTACAAATTCTAGAAGAGCTATATTGCTGAAACCTCTGTATCCTTCATGTAAAGCTGCATGAGAATAACACCCGGATCTTTATGTTCTAGGGTTTAGATTATTCAGAGGAAGAGGAAGAAGAGGTGTTTACTGCAAGTGTAAGTGATTCAGTTCAGGCTTGATTGGTTCCTATGTTTATACAGGTGACAACAGACAGACCTGATCGTTCAGTTTCTCAATCTAAACCTGATCCTACAGTGGCACAATCTGATCTTGGAAGATTTAAATCTAAGTTGCGTCGAGCAGTTAGAGAGACCCTAAAAGTGGAATTGTCTAATTCTCCCGCACCTTCTCCTATGAATTTATCTGAGGCTACTATGGAAGCTCTGACTCAAAGAGTGGTATGTATAATTAAGCCTGACTAGTACAATACTGGTGAGATGATTGGCAGGAATATTACCTCTCTGAAACAAATGCTGAAATATTTAAGTAGTGGTTTAGTCTCTTTGTCAGGTGAGTTTAGATCAAACTTATCTGGTATGATTGAAGTGTTATGAAATTTGATAGAACACCTGATGAAAGCTGATTTGAGGAAGTTGAAAGCTGAGATCACTCAGATTGTTGCTCAGGATAGCTCCTCCAAAGTATCCAAGAACATTGGTCATGAAATCAATACCTTGAAGGATATTATAAATGAAGAGTTAGCAGCTCTTAGCCAGATCCTGGATTTGGATTCCTTGAAAAAGATGAAATAGAATAGTGATCATATCCACAAAATGGTACCGTTGTATTCATCTGATGCTACAAAGGCTCAAAAAGAGATAAAAGAGAAAATGGATCACTACTTTTCTAATATTTCATCCAAGCATGAGTTGAACCATCATTTTAAGGTTTTGGGTGAGAATTTGAGACTCCCACCAGTCACTCAAGCCTTTAAGGCTCATGTCCAGTAGTTGAAGGATTTCACTACAACTCTAGAAAGATTCATGCAGAACAAGGATGACTTTGAAAAGTCTATGAAATATGGTGGTGAAGTAATTCAAGATGTAATCAATATTCTCAAACCATATCTTCATGTGCAAGAAAAGGAAATTGTTCTTCCTACTACAAAGCCTCTTAGTTCATCAGAAGTTGCTCCTGGTCATATATCAGTGTCTCAAGCTCTATCAAATATACGTCCATTCTTTTAGGAACCTCCTTCAGAATGATCTTCTACTCCTCAGCAAGTGACCTTATCACCCACTATGCTACCATCCAGAGATGTCCTAGCTCCTCTCTCCATATAGATAGATCAACCATCCACCAAAGCACCTTCTAGAACATCCATTCCTCCTTCTGCGAAATGGAAAGCTCAATTACATACAAAGAAATAGTCTTGCCAGCCATTTTTGTTAGGGTGTCTATTTCTTGTATTTTTAAATTTTTCTCTGATTCTTGTACTATTTCTCAAAATATATTTTTCAGTGGTATTTTATTCTTGGTTATCTTACTTCTACTCTATTTTTTTATAATATCATTGGGGTAGAAATAATAATAGGGTGAGAAATAATGATAGGGGGAGAAATGATAATAGGGGAAGAAATGATGATAGAGGGGGAAATGACTAATTATTTAATGATATGTTGATATATACTCTCTTTTCCTATAATCTGATGTCATTCTCTGATGAGCGGTTTATCTTTTGGCATATATTCCTTTTTATATAGTGTGAGCATACTAAATTACATTCTCTTTTCTTTCATGCTATTGATTTGGGATTATCAAAAAGGGGATATTGTTGAACTCTATGTGAGAAGGTTATTTTAATAATCAAAAATCATTATTTTATTTAGGAAAATTTAGTCTTTTGTTTAATTGGTTATAAATGAATTTACATATGTTTAAATCTTGTCAACATAATGAGTATCTATGTTAACTTATGTTTTACTATTGACCTGGAAGTTTTCTGGATTGAACTGACACTTAGAATGAATTTCAAGTTTTTGACTCACCATTCGTTATATTTCGGTTGCACCGATGATGAACGGTGGCACCAATGATGAATGGTTGCACCGATGATGAAAGGTCGCACCGATGATGAAAAATCACACCGATGATGAACGGTCACACCAATGATGAACGGTCGCACCGATGATAAATGGTCGCACCAATGGCAACAATAATACTGATGATGATCACAAGCTACTGGTACCAACGTTGATCATTAGCTATCGAAACTGATGCTGATTACAAGCTACCGAAGTCAATGGTGTTCCCAAGCTACTACTACTAATGCAGATAATTAGCTACCAATACGGACGCTGATCATTAGCTACTGAAACTGATGCAGATTACGAGCTACTGAAGCCAATGCTGATCAGAAGCTATGGCTACTGATGCTGATCATTAGATACCAATACCGACGCTCATCATTAGCTACCAAAATCAATGCTGATTACATGCTACGAAATACGATTCTGATCACAAGCTACCACTACTTATGCTGATCATTAGATACCAATACAGACGATTATCATTATCTACCGAAACCGATGCAGATTACAAGATACTGAAGCCGATGCTGATCATAAGCTACTTCTACTGATGTTGATCATTGGCTACCAATACCGACGCTGATCATTAGCTACCGAAACTGATGTTGATCACAAGCTACTGATACCGACACTAATCATTAGCTTCCGATTTTTTTCATGACCTACTGATGCCAATGCTGATCCAAAGAACTATCAATACTGATGCAGATTCAAAATGACCTACCGATCTCATGACTCACCGATAGTCATGAAAACTGTTTGAATTTCTATTAACTATTATTTAATTCCAACAGTCAGAATATTTGGTTTTAATGCAGTTAATGGTATTTAATGATAGCTTTTGGCATGTTAGGTATCCATACCTCATACCTATAAAAAGGTAATCATTCCAATTACCGGTGCTCGTGGAATATAAGGAAGATCGAGCTGCTGTAAAATGGAGAGATGAAAATGGTGTGAAGAGGCATAGAGAATGAATTATTCCATGCACACACATACATGAAAAGAAGAACACACAAGGAACTTGAAGAACACTCATACTCATCATGAATACAAGTTCAAATAAGTAGTTGATGTATTACAAAGAACACTCCTACATTCAAGTTGAACACCTACGCTGGAATTGAAGAAACAAGAATTTCAACACTCTTCTTTCTTGACAAAAACCAGATAAGGACAATGAGCATTATTTATATCAATCCAAGGAGTCCATAGCTTCACTCAAAACACATAAATCACTCTAAACTCATCTCTATCTGTTTAGCTCTTTTGTGTTTAATTCATTTAATTTTTGTGCAGTGTGTGTTGATTTAGCAAACTGACTCCTGGACTGAATCGGAGGATGCTAAATCCTCACTCAAAACTTTTTACACCTTACTATATCCCACTGTGAACTATGGAAGAGGTCAAGTGTGTCCTAGATCACCTGTGTGTTATTGTATTTTCTTTTTCCATGAAGAACTATGGTAGAGGTATCAGTACCTAGATAGTATCTGTACTGTTGTTTACCCTGATCGAGGGTGTGGATAAAAATTTATATAAATTGTTTAAGATGACTAAGTCTTGGCTTGAGACTGAAACTCTTATTTTAAATCTTTTGTGCTTACTTATTTTAGTTTTTATCCTATATTGAATATTCCACTACTAATTACTTTTAAATATAAAATTGTTTTAATGTTACATTGATAGATAATCTAGAAAGTGTTTCTATATATTCTAAAGAATTAGGTTAGTTTCAAAAGTTAATTAATCCTCACATTGAATTAACTGAGTACTAATAAATCCTTTGAGAACCTAACTGACCCTTTACTCTAATACAAATTCAATACAGATTATCTTGTTATTCAATTTGGGGGATTTTTAATAGAGATAATTTAAACAGAAATTTTAATTGGAACTCAATTCACCCCCCATGAGTATCCACTCCGACCAACAGTGTTTATATAATTTTGGAATTTATATTTTATTAAAATCTTATAGTATACGATAAAACAAAAGAAACTATGATTTTCTTAAATTAAAAAAAATATTTTTATTTAATTCTTTGAATGAATAGTTTAGAAAAAAAAATTTATTATAATTTCTTTGAATTATCGAAAATATATATAATTAAAATATCAAAAAATTAGGTAATTATTTATAATGAAGATGAAAAAAATCATGTTTGGAAACAATATTTAACATTTAAATATAAAACTTTTTTTTTGTTTTGAAGTGAACATAATAAATATAAATTTATAATTATTATATAATTGATTATATAATATCATTGGAGACATGATATAAAAATATATAAATTTGTATAATAATTATATAAATTCAGTTTAATGAATATTAATATAAAATAAATGTGATGTATTATAAAAAAAATGGTGTTATTAAATTCTCATTACTCTTTTAATTAAGGAAATCCCCGCTTCGATGTGTATTCTAAAACAATCCATAACTGTCAATTAAGGTGATAATAAATTTTAATTTCACACCAAAAAAGATATTATATTTTGATTATTTAATTTAACATCACTAATCAAATTTTTTTCCCTTTAATTTTAATTATTTTGTAGATAATAGTTTTCTAGAATAATCCTATTTAAGATGAACCCATAGCTAACTCATCGATACCCATATCTTGAATATTTTTATGATAATTCTCATTTTCAGTTCATGGGACATATTTATTCACAGATAGTGTTGTTCAAGGGACCATGAGTAATTTGATTAACCTGGATAGACATATTTTCCATTATTATTTATGTTTATTTTCAAATTAAATCTATTCATTTAATTTATATTTTGATATGTGTGTGAAAATTCATTTTGGTTCCAATAAAAAATACATTTTTGAATATCACATTGTAACCCTCATGATTTGGGATAACTATAAAATTGAAATCCCATAACTAATGGAGCAAGGGAGTTTTTATATGACCCACATTCAATAATATTCTATTAAGTTGTAGCTACTTATATACAGTTCAATGGGATAATGTATTATATTTTTTCATCATGTTTTAGAGTTTTATTTACATTTTTTATTCTAATTATATTGGAGGTAGTTATACACCCCATTTCATCATACACTATAAAAAAGGTGTCTTAGTAGGGATTTATTTGGAGTAGCTATAATAATCACCACTAAAAGCTCAAATTACTATAAGTTTATAATTTTTTTATCATTAACGAAATAACTACAAAAATTGTTTATATAAAGGTCTCTTTTTGTTTAAACTCCCACCAATAATAAAAAATTACCCAATATAAGAACCCCTCCCCCACACAATTCTATATCCTACACCCTAAGGCCCTACTCCTGAACCCTCTATCAACCATCTCCCTTGGTCGTGATTCTCCCCGATGTCGGTGACCACCCCTACACCTATCTATGAAACCTATACCTCATAATGGTGACTACCACACCCCTTGGTTACACCTCTCCCCAATTTTAGTGACCTCACCTCACCCTATTGGTTGTTCTTATCCCTGAATCCAGTGAATTCCCCTCCCTTCAGACACACCTCTCCCCAATTTCAGCAACCACCCATCCACGTTGTTCAATCCTATCCCCATTGCTGGTTACCACCACTCCCCATCTCAGCTATGCCTCACCATGATGATGGTGAATACCCCTCCCCCTTGACCATGTCTCTCACCGATTCTAGTGAGTGCCCCTCCCCCTCATCCCATCCTCTCCCTGGCAGTGACCCCTTTCTATCCAACATATCACCCATGCCTTGATCTCCCTTACCCCTAATAGATCACTACTTGGTACCGACAACAACCACCCCTTGCCACACCCTCACCTCAGATCCTTATGACTACGACCCCCGCCAATATATGATGACATCCCCACAATTACCACCCTTCTCTTCGATGGTGATCCAAAATGGTAGCCTATCTTCCCTTTACCCAGTGATGGTGATCACTAATCATTAGGTATGATTTTGCAATATTGTATAACTTATTTTTATATATCATTATATATTATATCATATTATATAATTGGTTTAGCTCTACAATGTTTATCGAATCCTTTAAAATTTAGAGTAGAGTTTTAATTCATAAAACATTGAGAGAAAGTTGTGTCTCTATAAAGAATATAATTATTTTAAATATTTCAATTCATATTAACTCATGATATTATCCGGTTTTATAAAATATTTGGTGAATAATTATTAAAAATAATATATTTATATATAAATAAAATTTAATCAATTTTATTATAAATTTTTTTATAAATTTTTTTATAATTTTTTCAATAAAATATAATTTTTCCAATTTATACCCGTTTTTTGTTTTATAATCTTAGTTTTCAAAAAGTGAAAAATATAGGCATATGATTTCTGGATTTATCATTAAAAATATGTTTGAAGTGATCAGATTATTAATGTATCAGAAATATATAATTTATGGTGACTTGTTTTTTCTTTTTAATTATAACTTGTTTTAGAGTTTCCTATATCTAATTTATAATTTTATTTTATTTTATTATTTTGGTCTATATTTTCATTTTATAAGCATTCATATGAATTTGAAGTGAATATTATAATTTATATTTAACATATGTAATTTATATTCTTTTAAAATTTTAATCATTAATCAGAACCGAATTATTTCATTGTACTCGAGACTACTAGAGAACATGATGTTTCCCTGGATTTCATTGGTATCACACAGTTCGATTCAGCTTTAGTGGTGGTACTATTTTCCACTCCTCCATCTCAGGGATATTTTTGAGTTATTGATATAGGTGTGTATAATATATTATAAAACAAATATATCTTATTAAAATTTTAAATCAATTTTCAAAATGATAAAGATAATAACAAAATTTATAAAAATATGAACATGAATGAACTCTGGTACCTAATGGACATCTATATTATCATTCCATTTGATGAGTGTAGGGTGACTACCAGTGACACTACCTGAATATATTGGATGTGTAAAGACCCAAGCATGACGTAAATGAAATGTACATTACTTTTGTTGAATATAAAATACAAGGCACAAATAGAGGAAAAAAGTTTGTATTTTTTTATTTTCATTAGGAACTAATAAATAATATGAAAACGATTCATAAAACATCGACATTGTCTCATATTATTCCATTCATAACTAGAACCCCATTTTGACACATCTTACATAAAAACCATATTCATATCTAGAAGAAATAAAACATCAAAAGCATGATCTCAGAAGCTCATTGAAGATAAATAAGGAGGATATCAATCATATCATAATCTCAATACATAAGAACATAATAATTGAAAATCATGTCACACATATTGTAGATAATGATATAATGTTGTGATGTAAATCATAAATGATCATATTCCAAAAAGAAATAATATAAGACATGATTTTTTTTTTGATGTACATAATCAATGAAATTTTTTTGAGATTAGAAAAGGCTCATTTCCAAGACCATCATAGCAGATAAAGTCCATTTCGGAACCGATTTCACTCCAAGATCTACATTCATATTACTAAATTAAGATCATTTCCCATTATGTTTACATCAATATCAAGAGAGATAAATATTTACCCAATGAATTGGATGGATATATAGTTACCATACATATCATAATGAATTCATTCTCATGGGATCCACAAAAAACATAAAACATTCATCATAGCATAACTTAAACATGATAACATGTTTCTTAAACATCATTCAATTATAACGTTATCCCCTTTAAAAAATGGATTTAATAAATATAATAACATTATAATCAAAAAAATCCATATTAATAATATTTATATTGTATTTGTAACATAAAAATTTCATCTTATATGTAAAATATTTTTTGTTGGACACTTGATATTTTTTCTTGAGGAAAATATCATTTCTTCTAGAAAAATATTTTCTATTCTTAAAATACAGGCCAATTTTAAAATAAATGACTTTATTGGAATATAAAATTGAAAATGATTAAGGTATTAATCATGGAAATAATGTTTTATGATAACATAAATATCCATTCATTCTGTACATGTTAAAATAAAACATTCACCTTGTACTTTTGACACAAGTTCCAAAAGTACCTCGTATCGAATATGAAAAATGATTCCTTTCATACAATTTAATAAAAATTATCCAATTAGTAAAATATAATTTAAAAAGTATTATAATTATAGAAATCATATTAAGGAATATATATTTTGGAAACATGTACATTGATGATTTATATACCCACGTAAATACATACATATAAACAATCTCTTATAATAATGAGATTGGAAAATTATCCCTTACATTAGGTATGAGTTCCTTCAAACATGTAAATAACATCTAAATAAATTTATTAATATATTAATTAAAAATTACTAGAATAATATTAATTTTTTTGATATCATAAGTGATCATATTATTACCCATTTGTCAATAACATTTTTACTCATCTTTTGGGTATTAACTGCTTTATTTTATTACACAGGTTTTAACAAATAAGTTCTTGTTTGTCTTCATAAATTATAGTTATATCTTTTAAAAAATGATATTTATAAAATATAAATGCATATTTTATCTTGTTTTATAATTATATAATCATTTTTTAATGAATATAATTTAGAATTAATCACATCACATTGTGGGGATAATATGATGTATGTACTCACGAGCACTGATATCATTCCATTAATATTGAAATTGAATGAAAGTATATGGAATATATTTTGTTTTATAATCTAGATCACGTTTTAATAATGATAATTAACTACTAATCCACCATTATACACATCAAATTATGGTAGTGGTGAAAAACAGATTACATCACAGCTTGGAGATGGTAATTATTACATATGCATGCTTTGAGATTTCATTTTCTGAAGGATCAATAGAAGGAGGAATACTATTATTCCATAATAATAATAACATCTTATATTATATTTTATACTAGAGTTATTAATTTATAATGGAACACCAATGAAATGGAATGTGGAAGATGAAATTTTCTTTATTGAGATTGTAAAAGATATTACCCCTTCCTCTGTGATTTTCATCAAGATCTCATATTAAAATCTAATAGAGGTTATCTATTTACAAGAACGAACCTATATAACAAGAATTGGGATTTTTATATGGTAAAAACGTTGGGTTTGTCTGATAATTAACGCACTAGGTGAAATGATGAAAGGAGTGAACTTGTGTATTTTTAAAATTAGGGTGAGAGGCACCATTGGAATAACAAAAAATATTAATTTATATAAAACAAATTCCATCCAAAAACCTAAAAAATACCATATTTTTATTATTATATGAGAAAATTTTGTAATATCCTCATCCAATTAATTTTGGATACACTATTCTATCAAATTTTCCCCTTATAATTTTAAATAACCTTTTGATATTCTGTTGCAATTTCAACTAAGGTTACAAATGATTCAATATTAAAAGAGTGTAGTTTTTTCATATTTTCTATAAATTAGAAAATAAATGAAAAATATAGAAAATTTTAATCTATATAATAATTATGTTATATTTTTAAAATATCTAATGATTATAATATAATTTTATAAAACATTATTTTGACAATATACAAATAGTGTCAATTTCGATGGTATTAAATTCATGGATTTTTAAATATATCAAGACAATATATTATCCTAAAAAAATATTTTATTATATTACTAAGAGGTCAAGTTCATCTATAAAATTCATCGGATATATTAATTATACAAACTAATGTTTATTTTAGTATTTTTAATAAAATGAATTTGATTTTGTAATTAATAAAGTCATTAAAATGTCATTATTGTATAATTATTTAATATACTTATATTTTGGGTAAATATTAAAAATATAACATAATGAGTATAATTCTACAAGATTTAGTATGAATAATAATTTTCATATTTACATCCTACAAAATCACACCTTAATAATATAATATTTAATATAACCTGAATGTGAAAAATTTAACATCACATGAAATAAAATATTAAATATATCATAATATTTTCCATGTGTATTGAAATGTTCAATATCTCTACCATTAGATTATTATGGTCTATATATACTCGACCAATAAGATATGGTCATGTGTTTTGGTAATTTAATGGTTATTATCATTTTAAAAAAAATTTATTGATTTTTTATCTATTAAATAATTTATCAATCATTAATGTATAATCCTTCAATGTAATAATTTTTTCCTAAAATTTAAAAAACATTATAATGAAAAATGAAAAAAAATCATTAATATGAGTTTTTCTAGTGAATTTATATTCTGTATAACCTTTTTCTAAAAATTATAAAAATTTTAGAAATTGAGTAAGACATATTTAACTTTTCATATAAAAAATATATTAAATGTCCTATTCTCATCCACGTGGCTTAAAAAGGATACCATTTATACAAAAGGATGACTTTGGAAGAAAATAACTCCTCAAATTATATTTGGACAAGAATTATGGTAATTTTATTATTTTATATTTACTCCTAATTAAAATATTTATCTTTTAATATTAATAATAATAATTACTAAAGATACTATTCATATTGGAAAAAAATGGATGAACGATATTTAAATAATTTGGACACACTGATTCAAAATATGGAATCCATTTATTATAATTCAAAACATATAAGATGAAACATGTAATTTATAATTAATCCCATTTACAGAATGAAAAAATTGATTTAAAAGATAAAATATTACAAAAGATTGAAATATTTTTACATCAAAATTCATGGTATAATTACTTCCAATGATCGAATTTATATTAAATTAAAAAATATAGTCTATTTATAATTTAAATACATTAAATTATATAAATTAAAACTATAGTTTTTTCAATGAAAATGTTGTCTTAATTAAAATTTAGTATATTTTTACTATTCATAAAAATTACAACGTATTAAAAAAGTTTTAAAATTATTCCAATGTAAATTTTTATTTCATGATTCCAAAGAGGAAGTTATCATTTTATATACAAGTGTAAATAATTTATTTAAAATGGGTATGACAACAAAATAAAGAAATAAATAATTTCTTATAAAAAATCTTCTATCCAAAAAATTCAATTAGTTCTTTTTAATGTATAGAAAACATATAATATGAATTTTCTAAATTATATTGAATATATTTCATATATATTTCATCAATAAAATCTATGAAGATTAATATTATTATTTAATAAACTTATTTTAATTTAAATTGTTTTTCGAAAAACATTTTTTTATATAAAAAGGGTTTTACTTTTATTTATAAGTAATTTCTCACAATAGAGTTTAGCATTATTTTTATAATTCAGGTAATACTATTTATAAACTATATTATAATGACTAGGTTATAAGGTAACGTAATAATATTTAGTTTTTATCCTAAAAAAATTCTTGCATGAAATGAATTCCAACAAAATAAAATAAAATTTTTTGTAACACAAGCCAATAATAGTATTCTTTATTAAGCATGTTAATCTGGTGTCGCATGTACATAAAGCTTATCATTGTTTTTCATACCAAAATATACATCAAAAAAATAAAAAATAACTATCTGATAAAAATATCAGGGTGTTACATTCTACCCCCCATTAAAATTATTTTCATGCTTGAATGTCATCTGGGTTATAAAAGGATTAATATGTGAATGTTTCTTTTATAGAAAACCACATCATAAAAACATATGATATAAATTACATTTAAAAAATAATAGTTTGAAAATAAAACATTCCAATGTAAATTGTAACTATGAATCTATGTATCATTACATAGGTGGAGATTTGGTCCTGGAGGAAAAGCGTAAATAATCAAAGTCATTGATAAATATAACTAACCACAAGAATGCGGGTGATTCCAGTGATTGTTAACAAAAAAACCATAAACAAAAAACGCATGAAAGACTTCATTGATATCATAAATTATTATGTAAATAAGACATAATTTTACATCATGTTCACATTTCCTAATGTTTAAGAATTTACATGAGAGGATATACTTACTTTATTTCAGTACAATATCACCATTGGTCATGCCTTGAAAATTTGACACTTCATCCCTTATTCAACAAAATGAAGTATAATTTTTCATTCCCGAAGCATTAGTATTTCAAGTGTTCTTTAAAAAGAATGATAGTTCATAACATATAGATTTATAAAAAAAAGGTAAAAAAAGTTATCAATTATGTAGAACAACTCCTATGATGTGATATGTTTTTCTTCTAACAAACATCATTAAAATCTTAACATAAAATTTCCATAAATTGATCACTATACAATACATATGAATGAAAAATCCAAAACAATATAAAGTGGATCACTAACTCTACTTAAAATTTATCCCTCATATATCAAAAGTTATATCTTGTTGATAACATTCCAATCATGTGAAAACCTTCAAGATATATTCTATTGATTCAATGTAATAACCTGTATTACCATATATCATTATTTAAAACAAGCATGCTTACTTATTCCAAAACATATTAAGTATATTCCATAATTAATAAAAATAATTATACTTTATACAATGTAAAATAACCATTTAGACAATAAGACAATAATTAGTTCCCAAGGGACCAGTATCATCCAATTTACTTATTCATATCCAATATATCATTATCCAATCATCATTATCATAAGAAATGTGATATATTAATGTTTATCATTTCCTTAATCATGTGTTCTCTAAATATATAATCTTATCCTTAAATAACTTTTCTATGTATTAAGAACTAATCTACATATATTTTCTAATCGTTAATGAAAAACAAATTCTGAAAAACTTATATATATCTTTATTTGTAAAATCATTGAATTCTGAAACATAAACGCCTCACTCATCCTTCATTTTTCATAATCCCTTACTCAATAACCACAATCTTAGTAATTCCTAAAATATAAATCATGTTTTAAGGTTTATAAATCTTAATCTAACCAAGATTCATATGTTTAATTTAATCAATGATTCTATAATGTTCCATACATTTCACATTTTGATTAAAATATATTTATCATCAGTAGTATAACCAACACTCAAACCACCTTCTTGATTCCCATTATGATACTTCCACTTAATAAAGAGGTTTTTATAATTCCTAAACTATCCACATCTAAAACATTCATGTTTAACTATTTTAAATCTTGTTATGTATATTGATTAAAAATAGAAACCAAAGTGTGATAAATACATAACAAAGATTGAAAACACATAAGTAAGGTAAATTACTAATAATAATTAAATATTTAATATCTTAGGTTCAATACTAGGTTATTAATGATTATAATAAAGACTTCTCAATTGTAACCAATTAATTGACTTATCCTTAGGAAATCCCTAGACATATCCTTCAGAATAGGTATTTCACTAAAACAAATTCATCCTAGTTTCCAAAGGATGACTAATCCTTTTCTCTAATACTAACTTTAATAAACCATGCTCAGTGTACAAGAACATTACATTACATTTTTAGAATATTTAAGACATGAAACAAACCTACAACCAATGGTCATAATAGTTCAGTTGCATTAGAATCTTATAAAATATAAAAAACTCGTCTATAAAAGATATTCAACATCTCTTTTTTCCTTCATAATTAGACTCCCTTTTTGAAAAATCTTACTTAATACCCTACTTCTTTTCAGGGTGAAATGAATCATAAAAATGGTGAACTTAGTTCCTAAATATGCGTAAAAATTTGAGATTGAAATCATATCATAATCATAATACATAGAAACATAAAAATTTTAAATTGTATGTTACATATCACATATCA
The DNA here is from genome assembly GCA_963277665.1 of Viscum album. Lineage (NCBI taxonomy): Eukaryota > Viridiplantae > Streptophyta > Magnoliopsida > Santalales > Viscaceae > Viscum > Viscum album. The sequence goes on along the minus strand of OY728127.1, from coordinate 1,203,693,807 downwards.
TGATAGCATGTTATGGAACAAATCATAAAAGATTATAATGAATCAAGGAAAAAATACCTAAATTCCACAAAAAAATACCATCAATTTTTCACATTGAAAAAATCATATCAAATCATTCTATAATATTCATGGATACTTTCCAGTACCCTTATATCATTATAATCAAATTAGTGAACTCAGTTCACTCCTCATTCCAGCCTTGTATTACTAAACCTTCATTACCTGTTGTTCCATACCTGTATTACTGAACTGAGATCACATATTGTTCATGTCCTGTCAATATCATGAGATATAATTATTTACATAATTAGTTTGAGGGATATATAGGTATCACCTAACTCATAATAAATCCATTCTTATGTGTTCCAAAAAAACATAAAACATTCACCATAACATAACACAAGGAATTAAATGTCTTTCAAAAAAATAATTTTATCAAATCATAATTCATATAAAATTAATGGATTTCATAAATAAATTTACATAAAAAACCCAATCCAACTATATGAATACTAAGTATAGTATACATTAAACATAACCATGTTAAATAATTCTAACATAGATGGAGAATATTTTTTTATATAACACATGGAATTAATTCTTAAGGATAATTTACTTTCTTTGTCAAAAACGATTTCATTAATTAAAACACAACACAATTTTAAAATAAATACTTTCCTAGAAAATATCCTTGAAAACATGTAAGTGCTGATTCAGGGAAATAAGACCCTAAGAAAAATATTTGTTCATTTTGTATAAGTTAAAATAAAACCTTATCCTCTTGATTTAATTGGAATGTCAAAAGGTGCGTCTTATTGTAAACAACAAAATATTTCCTTAATACCATTTAATAAAAATTAAATAATGGTTAAAATAAACATAAAAAATTATAGAATGATATAAATAATATTTTGGAATAAAAATTTATCAAACATGGACATGGATGATAAATATAACCTCGTAAATAGTTACTTATAAACAATCTCAGATAATAATGAAATTTTAAAACTACCCATTACCATTGGTTTGGGTTCCATCATAGAAGTTTGAACATTCATTATAAGGGTTTAAATAATTTCATTAAATTACACTATAATTATATTAATTTTTATTATATTACAAGTGATCATATTATTACCCATTTTTTAATAACATTATTAATAGCCTTTCAGGTATTAACTTTGTTATCTTACACATGTTTGGAAGAATAAGTCCACAATACTCTTATTAGGATTTAGTTATATAATTTATACAATGATATTAATATAATATATTTCATTTCTTATCATTCTAAATAATAATAAAATTATGCATTAAGGAATATAATGTAGCACAAATCATATCTCATCATTGATATAGTTGGTCCTACGTATGCACAAGGGACAATATCATTTTTTAAATTGTGAATTAGAATGGATGTTCATGGTATATATTGTGATTTATAATTCATATCACATTATAATAATAACATATAGTTTTTATTTCCATCGTTATACCCATCCATGTATAGTGGTGGGGAAAAACATATTAAACGATGGTGTAGAGATGAAAATTCGTATGTACGCAGACTTTGTGATTTCATTTTTCCTGTGATGGATAGAAGGTGGAATATTGTTGATACATAATAAAAATAACATCTTATTACATATATGGTACTACAATTATTACTTCATAAATTAAACTACAAAGGCAGATGATGTAAAAGTGGAAATGATCTTGAGTGAGTTGGTAAAGGATATTACCACTTCTTCCTCGAGTTACCACTAGATCTCAACTTAATGGCACTGGAAAAGGTATTTTTTTAATACAAAACTGAATAGAATGTGACTAGGGATTTTAAAAAGGGAAATTTTCGGTGTATTAATGATCATAAAGGATCAAATTGATGTTATGGAAGGTGGGAGGAGGTACCCCTTTATAATTTATGTGAGGTGCACCTTTGGAAAATCCAAAAAAAATAATTTATAAAAAAATAAAAATCCCATACAAAAGACCTAAAAATGTCATATTATCAAATATTAGATTAGATAGTGTTGTTATATCCCCAACCAATTTATTTTAGATAATTTTTTTATAAATATATACCTTATCTTTTTATTTAAGACTTATTTATTATATAATAATTTTATTTATGGTAACAAATTTTCAATATTCAAGGTCTGTAGTTTTTAAAAATATAATTTAAATTATACTATAAATGAAATTTTATAACTTTTTTGGATATATAATTAATATTTTTAATTTTAAAAATATTATATGGGTTTTAAATAATTCAATAAAACATTATTTTTACAAAATATCAATTATGATAATATTGACACTATTCATCTCATGAATTTTTTAAAATATAAATATAAGATTTTAACCATTGAAAAATATTTTATTTTATAAATATGGGGTAAATTCTATCTTGAAAATTCATTTCATATATTAATGTACCCAAATTATTTTTACTGTAATTTTTTAAATAACAATAATTTGACATTTTCATTAATAAACCTGTTACTACATCTGTATCGTGTAATTATTTCATATGCATATTTTTGGGTAAAAATTAAAAAAATCCACTAAATCATAAAATTTATCTATAATTAATTATAATACTTATTGATGAATTTATCTCTTGCAAAACCCAACATTAAAAATGATATATTTAATAAAATTTGAATGTGGCTACTATAACATCACTTTAAATAAAATATTATAAGTGTCATAATTTATTAAATACAAATCTAAATGCTCAACAACCATATTTTAAAATGATATATTTATTGAAACCTTCGTGAGACATATTTAACTTTTCTATAAATAAAATATATTAAATTTTATATTCACATCCAATTGGATTCTAAATGATATTATTTCTACCCAAGGATGATTAAGGTTGAATATAACACATATGATTATAATAGGAATACTGTTAGGGTAATTTTATAACATTATATTTACCTTTAATTACCCAATTCGTCTTTTTACAGTATTAATAAATATATTAGAAGATAACATTCATAATTCCCAAAAATCAAAGAAATATATTTACATAATTTGGATAGACTAATTAAAAAAAATTATCCATTTTTAAAAATTATAATCACAATGGTTGTAGAATATAATTTAAAATTAATCCCATTTTTCAAAAGAAAATGTGTTTTAAAAGTTAAAACATTACAAATGATTGAAATATTTTTTGGTCGAAATTTATGGTAAAATTAATTATAATGAGAAAAATTATATGAAATTTTAAAATATATAATATTTATACATTAAGACATTTAAATAATATAATTTTACTATATACATTATTTTGATGAAAACCAGGGTTTTCAATTAAAATTCAGTATATTTTTATGAATAATCAAAACACGAAACATATAATTAATGTATCATAAAATTCTAAAATTTAAATTTTTAGACCCCTAATCAAAATAAGAATTTTATTTTCTTATATAAAAGTGTCAAATAGTAGACTCAAAATGGGTGCACCATAAAAAGGTCGAAAATTTTCATTTTTTTAGAAAATACATAATTTTTCCAAAAAATGAATTTATTCTAATATAATGTATAAAAAATATATAAGTGAATTTTAATCATTAGATTGAATATATTAAATATATATTTAATAAAAAAACCCATGAATAGTGAATTAATTATTTACTAAACCCACTTATTCCATTTAAATATATTTTTTGGAAAACATTTATATTTTTCTAAAAAGATATTATTTTCATGTATAATTATTTTCTCACCAAATAATTAAAAATATTTTCATGATTATGTTAAATCTATTCATAACCATCATTAGAATTTCAAGGTTATAAATTACAATAATAATATTCAACTGTTCTATTAATCATTGTCTTGAATGAAATGAATTTTATCAAAATAACTTGAAATTATGTATAACCCAAGACAATCATAGTGTTGAGCATAATGAATGTTAAGCATGTGTAGCGTGTTGTGAAAGCTTCTCATGGTGTAGCGTACAAAAAAAAGACATAAAATAAATTTTAAAAACTATCTAATAAAAATATTGGTGTGTTTTAGGTATATTCTTTGGAAGATTTCTAGGAAGACAGTTACCTTCCCCATTAATTATAATGATTAGAGAAGTATTCCTACATCCTTTAGAAATTAAGTCTTTGATACTCAATTAAATTTAATATTAATTTATTTTTGAATGATAATAAATTTAAAATACATGATTAAATTTTTTTAACATGCTGTTAATCAATTATGGTTTTTATTTCTAAATGTTGTTTCATTTAGAGGCCCCTTACTCTGTTTCATGACTATGGAAAATGAACAATTTTGGAATGAAATTGAGATATTTTAAATGGATATTATTTAATGAGCTTAATGAAAAATCTTTAAGAACCCGATAGGTGCATGATAATATTCCTAAATCTATTTCAAGTAACGAATGAATGTTGTGTATCGATATTAAATGAGATATATCCCATGAGGTAATTAAAGATTTCATTGTATCATAATAACATAAATCCAATAAAATTAGTTTTTTAATAAATTATTTCATTTTAGAAAGAATTTACTTCAAAAATAATGAATCATGAGAAAAAAGCCATTCATCACATTGATGGGTCTCATTATTTTTAGAGAAAATGAAAAAAATTGGTTTTCATTTTAGTGATTAGTATTTTTATAAATTTTTATAAATGAATGTTTTATCTAATTTTTTTTATAATTTTATATAATGGAATTTAAATTAGGTCACATTGTTGGCTTTATAGAGATGTTGATTCAATTTCATAGAAATCTCGATGGTAGAAAAGTAAATGACTCTACCCTAAATGTTGGAGTAAATAGATTTAATTTCCATTGCATGTTATTTGTTTAATATAGAAACATAATAATAAACAGTATAATATAAAAACATAAAAATAATAAATGAAATTAAATTTAGATGGTTACATGGATTAAACGATTCTAAATTTTCATCATTTGATACATCAACCCTTCCCCAATTAGTTGGGATTATGTCTTTTATGCTGATATAATATATGATTTAATATAATGTTTTTATTGTAATCAAATAACGAAATTTTTTAATGAAAAATGTATTAGTTAGAAAATATTATGATTTTATGATATTTTAAAATTCCATTGTTAATATTTATCTATTAACATGTAAAATTTTAAGAGTTCTAGGATATGAACCATTCAAAATCGTCATCAGTTTCCAAAAACAATGAAGGTAGATTCCCATTATGGAAGGAGCATATTAGCGGTGTATAAGGGAAGGGTTGTGGGAATACTTCAACAGCAGTATTTGGTGGGGTTTTCACATCAGTTACTACTACTACCAGTGGGGATTTTAGTAGTGTATTTGGTCAGGAATCACAGAGTGAAATTCCAAGGCTGAACAAAAAAGTTCGTGAAAAATACCATTATTGGAAAACATAGGAGAAACTACAGTTCAAATTACATAAGTCATAGATTTTTTTATTTTAGAAGATAACCATCACGATCCCCGAGGATGTTACAAGCCATATAGCTCCTGCAGTGCAACGTTCTATATTTATTAGATCATTCACATATTTTAAAATAACCCTTAAGAATTATATTAATAAAGCTAAAATTATTATTTTAATTTGAAAAAATATTCATCAAGTCATAGAAACAAAATCATGTTCTATATTGGTTTTTGGATGATTTATACACATCAAAAATGAATTATATATCACGACCATTATGTTTTAAAATTATTCACGTTAATTTTCGATGATTCCACATAGTAAACTATTTTTAATTGGGAAAGACCTTAAAATATGTTTTAGTGTGTTTAAACTAGGGAAACACCATTATATTGTCTTCAAATCGAAGAAAAATTAACGAGGATTGATTTCTGAGGTGTAAGAACAAATAGTACTTCATTCTGAGATAGGGTCTTCTAGGGATTCTTGAAAATGCATTTTTAATATTTTTAATTACATAAACAACAAATGAAGAAAAATTGAGATTATAGAGATGAGAGATAAGAGGTTTGTGAATAATAGAATGAGTAGTAATTCCAAACAAATTACTTAAGGTTGGGCACAGGCTGAGTAATGAAGTGTGCCGAGGGGTCACGACATGTGGTCAATGCTGGATAAGTACACCGAAAAAACCATCACCTCAGTTTGGAAATCCACTATTTAATCCCTGCATTATGTGTACCATAGGTACACTATGTGTACCATCTCACAACATGATACCCCCATTCATGACATGATCTCCCAGTCCAGGACATGAAACTAGAACCAAGTACATGATATGTACTACTGGTACATGGTTTGTACCTATTTAGTAGTTTGTAGTAATCCCCGAAAAATAACATAAATCTATTATTAATCAATATGGAACATATATAAGTTTAAAAAACTAACCCGTTAAAGGTATAATTATGTTACAACATCCCCACTATAAAAGCATTCTTCCCCCGCAAAGCCTAAGAAAAAGTTTCCATGCCAAAAATAAGAGGCCACTACTCTGTCATCGGTGTCTTGAGTTCCCACGGATCAAGCCTATTAGCACCATTCTTCCATACCATACAATCCAAAGGTATTATCCTCTAAAAATTTACCTTGGACATATAATTTTCTCTCTTAATTGGTCGCTCAATCACTGATAAATCTGGCTTGATCTCAAGATCTATCCAGCTCAAAACGTGAGATGGATCTGATTGATAATTTCTCAACTATGATACAAGGAACACATTATGTATCAAATTCATTGACAATGAATGAGATGGATGTAAGAACCAATATTTTCTGTGGTATGTGACCCTGGTTTGATGTTTTTCTTGGATTTAAGGATAAGGGTGATGAAAGGGGGAACATTGAGTAAACTTTTGAGGAAAAAAGAGGATTCACACGGGCGGAACACGGTTTGTATAACTGTGTGGTCAAACCCTGTGTAATAAATTTTTAAGGCACTAGTTCCCGTACGGTTAGTGCACGGTTAGGAGAAACCATGCGATGAGGCCGTGCGAGAGGGTTTTCCGGGATAGTGTCTACCACCCGGTTTGTCTAACCGTGCGAGCAAACTGTGCTGACACTTAAGTGAGATCCTAAAAAAGTTTATCTCACCCATTTTAGCCTATACGTGGCTTATTTTTTCTACTACGTGGCCATTACTTGGGATTTTTCTCCTCCTAAGGTCAAAGAATGTTCTCTGATAATTTCAAAGGTGATATGAAGGCTTCTCTTGGCAAATCAAGGATGATTTATTATGGTATGTAATCATTCTTCTTCGTTCTTGGTCAGTTTCTTATATCTACTTAGGTCTACTTCTCCTCTTCTCTAGGATTCTTATATCTACGCCCGTCATGGGTATATCTAAGTGCGTGTATAACGTTTTAGTGTGTTTTGGTTTTGGTCTTATTAGGAGAAGATATCTAAGGCAGGTTTTTAGAGAATCAAACCAGGTTTCTTGTGTGTTCCTCGTTTGTTGGGGTTTTTTTGTCAAAACCTTTGAGGTAGGTGGTTTGTGCCTTCTATAGAAAGACTTGAATATTATGTTCAATTTTATCCAATACCCTTGAGCGGGTTATTGTGGAGTTTTTTACCATTTTTTACCCCTATTTCGTGCATTCTGTTCATGTATGCCTGAGTAGAGGATATATGTATGTGATTAGGGTTAAATTCTTATGATTTGGATGTTTTCCCATGCATGTTTTGCTTGTTTATGACTGCTTGGTCTAGTTTTTCATGTTAGTCTATTTCTAGTTCCATGCCTTGTATTGTAGGTTGGTTTGACTATTGTTCTGTTATGCTGTTGTGTTGTAGAATGCTATCCAAGTAGTTCATAAAGTTTACCTTATCCATTACGCGCTGTTGCACTTGCTTCACTTACATAGGGCCATGAGAACCTGGTGTGTAGACCATAGGGAGAATTGACATTTAGGGCTTCTCTATAGCGTCTTTATAATTATACAATGAAATACCACAGGGGGAATTGACATTGAGTGCTTCCCCAGAGTGTCTGTAGATCCTTGACGTGGGCCACATGGGGAATAGACGTTGAGTGCTTCCCTAGAGAGCCTTCAGTACGATATGAGCCTATAGGTTTAATTGATGGTGAGTGCTTCCTCAGAGAGTCTATTCATTATTTAGCTGAACCAGAGGGGTGTGACTGTGTGTGACTCCCAGTGGGTTGCTAGAACTTGTACGTTAAACTGTGAGAACTACCCAGAAGTTACCTGTTTGTACTTCTTTCTTGAGTGGCTTCTTGATTGTTTGTAAATTAAATGTTAGAAACTGTGGATAGTTAACCACTGTGTATTATCCTGTTTTTTTCTTACTGTACTTTACCTACCATATACTCGCTGACTATTTGGCACATATCTTCGGGTGGTTTCCTACTGAGAAATTTTCTAACACCCTATTTGGGTAATGCTTTTCAGCTTAAACATATTATATTGTTGCAGGTATAGATAATGGAAAGTTCCCTTCTTCTCCAGGTTCCTGATTGCTCTAGAGTTGTGGAGCATGGGACCAAGCTGTGGTTTGCGATGATGAGGAGTTTCTCATCTTTTATTCATTGGTACTTTGGTTTAGTAATATATTTATCATTGTGACTTGTTTGGCTATTTTCCATGACCTATATTTATCGTGAATCATTTCATTTAAATATATATATATATGGGTTCTCCAGTTGTTTATTGTTTAGTCTTCCGATGTTTATTATTGTAGGATATTTACTTCTTCCGCTGTTGTATGTGTTGTTACTTCCACTAAGTACTCTGCCAATGAGGGCATAGTTTCCCCACTATCACACCCAAGTCCCTCACTACTAGTCGGCAACCTTTGGTGTTCGGGGAAATGCGCTTGAGGCCATGTGACCAACTCGGTATGGGGCGCCTCTTGGTGGCCTCTGTAACCGGGATGATACAATGGAGTCCTTGAATCTTTAACAAGTATCATTATATAACACCAAAAGACATGATTCTTTCAATATCAATATGATCATATGAAATCCAAAGAAGAGAGAAAGAGAGGAAATCGAAGAACGGGGGAGAACCCATACCAATGAATCTCACCGCAGATACAATCCTTATCCAAATATGATTGGATTGATCTAAAAGGTGGGGAACCCTTAAAAAAACTCTTATCAAGAATGTTCGGCCGTGAGATAATAGGTTTTAGCAGAATAGGTCATGAGGTTCTTCCAAAAACATTACTTATGGCTGGGTGCAGGCCGAGTCATGAGGTGAACCCTGGTGTCCCAATGTATGGGCCACACTGGATAAGTACGCCAAGAAACCCAGCACCTTGGGTTGGAAAATAGCTATTTAGCCACTACGTGAGGTGTAACTCATGTTCTAGATATGTACCATCTCACGACATGATATCCCCATTCACGACAACCTCTACCAGTCTAGGACATGCAACCAATTCCAAGTACAGGTTGTGTATTTCTTTAGCAATCTACAGTAATCAAAGAAAAATCACAAAAAAAGATTTTTAACTAAAAGGGAACATTGAAAATGTAAAACAATAACCCAATAAAGGTAAAAGGATTTTATGAACTCCCCACCATGATTGATTTATGCCCTCATAAAGCCTATGAAAAAGGTTCCATGGATAAAATATAAGGCCACTAATATCTCATCGATTCCTCTTTGTCCCACTACTTGTGATTGTCCGCACCATGCAACCATAACACATGAATGAAATATACCATCCTCCCATGGAGTACCTTGGGCTCAGAATCAATTATCCTGACTATTTTCTCAGTAAAAGTGAAATTATGGTTGATCTCAGGATCACCCCAAATTGAAAGGTGAGATGGATGAGATATATACTTTATCAACTATGATACATGGAACATGTTATGTATCTACATCAGTAGCGATGGATGCTACAAAATGTATGAAAAATTCCCCACCTTCTCAACAACTATGAAAGGACCCACAATGCAGGGAGCCAGCTTTCCTTTCCACTTATTCCATCGATGACCCAACCAGGGTGAAACCTTTAATAACACCTAATAACTAGTTGAAAACTCCAAAGGTCAATGATGTCACTCATCATAAGAATTATGTTGGCTTTATGTTGTCTACATCCTCTAAGGAATCATCTGAATCATTATTGTCATCTCCTAAAACATGCTTTTTCCAATTAAAGAAGATTCACTATCCTTCATCCAACCCAACAGATATTTACAAAGTTGTCCGTAAAAGGCCTCAAAATGTTCCTTTCTAAATGAAGTCTAGTAACAATTGTTATAAGTGAACTCAACCATCCCCAAGTGATCATCCCAAGACCCATTGAAGTTGTGGAAATAGGCTTGATGAATATCCTCAAGAATCTATATAGATATTTCTATTTGGCCATTCAAATGTGGATGGATGGTCGTGCTCAAACAAACCTATGATGACAGTTCTCCCTAAAGGCCACTCGAAAAGTGAGAAGTGAACTAGGGATCCCTATCAGATATTTTTGAACATGGAAATCCATGCAAGTGAACACTCTATTTCACATAGAGATGGCTGAACTCCTCAAAATTGGTAATATCATGAATTGGTATAAGGTGAACATAATTGGTGAGCCTATCAATACAAACCCATATTTCATTATTCATTCCCAAGGTATGAGGGAAAAAACCATAATGTCTATAGAGATCTCATCCCACTTCCCAGTTAGAAATAGATGTGGATGGTGTAATCCCGATGGTGTTTTGGTGCTTGTATTTCACTTGTTGTCAGGTATAGCAATTGGAGAAAAACTCAGTAGTGTCCCATCTCATTCATGGCCACCAATACTTGATAATCTTGTTTTAAAATTTTTTTGTGGTTCCCAAGTGCAGAACCCCTTGTGATCTTTTGAAATATCCAATCACATTCTTGATGATAATGGCACAATGATGCTGTTCTAATAGCATAGAATACCCACTTTGGAAAATGACCCATGGGAAACTATATCCCACCCACAAATGGATTATCTAATTATATGGAACTCATCATCACGCTTTTTATCATGAAGAACAATCTCAAAAATTATATATGTCTATTGCATGATGGATAATTAAACTGTAGTCACTTTCTCCTATACTCCAATACGAAATAGTGTAAAAAGTGCCCTCAAATTCAACAGTTTCCAATATTATTACATTGTGTGGGTTAGAAGATTCCTGGTTAATGTGTCAGTAATAACATTCCCTTTCCCCATGGTATAAGGGACGTCAAAGTTGAATTATTGTAGGTTCTCCAACAAACCCCACTAACGATGTTTCAAATATTATTGAGATAAGATATAACTCATTCTTTTGTGGACAAAATACACTTCAAACCATTCACAAAAATGGTAGTACCACCAAATATTATGTGCGTGCATCACCATTGCACATTCTATGTCAATGGTAGGACAATACATCTCATTTAGCTAAAGAAGACAATATCTACATGCCACTACATGATCACCTTATATAATAATAGAACCCAAACCTAAACCATATGCCTCACAATTGGGCACGTAGCCTTGCCCAGATTCTAGAAGAGATAATAACATCATAATAGAAAAAAATACTATATCTCAATAAACAAACTATGAAATTTATCATATCATGTAAAATTCATCCCCATCCGAGTCATAGAAGTCATTGGAGAAGCCCAATTAGAGAAGTCCTTCACAAACCTATGGTAATTTTTGGATTAGCCTAAGAAGCTCTAGATCTTGAAAAAATTTTGTGGTTGCACACATAAATTAACTACCATCACTTTTTCAGGATCAACTGATACACCCTCTTTAAAAAACACATGTCCTAATAATTGCACTTCTTGAATATAACAATCACAATTCAATGGCTTTAAATAAAGGCTGTGATTTCATTTTAGATACAGATATATTCTCAGATTTTCCCCATGATCCATCTCAGAAAAGGAATCAACGATAATTTCATACAAAAAGCCTACCAAAATGGTATCCAAATAATCATAAAAAATCTAGTTCATTAAATCAATGAAAACTATAGGAGAATTTTTCAATACAAAGGGAATAAAATTGTACTCCATGTCCCTATGGATTCTTTGAAAGGTGGTCTTCTAAATTTCGGATTCTTTTATCCTCAACTGATGGTAACGTGATCAATTTTCAATCATTGAAAACTACTTCACCCCTTGAAGATAATCAAATAGGTCATCAATATGTAGAAACATTCATTTTTTATTTATCGTAACTGAATTGAGCTATCAATAATAATCACATATGTGAATAGAACCATCCGACTTCTTATCAATGAGAACCGAAATTAACCAAGGTGACACACTTGGACAAAAAAGGCATTTCTCATGAAGATTGTAAAATTGAGGCTTCAAATCGTTCAGCTTACCTGGTTCCATATACAAAGTGGGTATAGAGACTTGTAGTGTTACATGAATTAAGCCAATAGAAGACAAAACCTCTATCAATAGTATAAGACTAGAGAAATATAAAGGAAAAATGTCGAAAAACATAGCGATAACTAGAGGAAGATCACCACCTGATGAATCTCGCTCCAAATTAAATGTAAAAAACTGATATCACTTTTATTATATCTTGATAATATGGTTCAGCTCTTCTCGTCCTTTCGTCCCATTCTCCATGAGGGATAAGAGACTCACCACTGAGTGATGTAATGTAGACCCATCGAAAATAACAATTAATTCGGGTTTTGTTTTCAATAAGATAATCCGTCATGTATATGATATAAGATATTTCATATCATGAACCAGAAAAACACCAAGCTATCTTGACATAGGATAATGAGTAGACATAGGTAGGACTACGGATACCCTATTCTCTCTTCATACCATGAGGTGTTGTATTATCCATTTCCCAATATAGTTGTTCCATAAGATGATTAAGAAGGATATCAATATGGGATGAAATAAAAGAGTGGGATGCACCAGTATAAAAAATAGTAGTCTCTAATGATGATGAATAGGTAATTGTACCTCTCAAAGTCACTGGACTCATGTCTGCTTCTTTTGAATACTCTTCCACTACATGAAGAAGCTTCGTTAGTGATTCCTGTGGTAGGAACTCTTTTATCATTGAAGCATTTGATTTCCCTAATATTTTAGGATGATATAATGATATGGTCCTACTATGACGAGTAGAGAAGTGATGGTAGAACCTCTTCAAGTGCCATAAAAATCCTCATAAGCTACAGTTCATCAGATCCTTAGCGAAAAAATCCTAGAATTTTTAGTTTTCCATACTGATAGAAAGTCAACGAACATTCTCATGGACTAGTATGAGGTCTCGAATGACTCTGCCATTAATAACTTCCATGAGGATGATCACGCTTCCATTTTACATTTATGAAACCAACAATTCCACTTGGAGAAATGGGAACTCCCCCCCAACCATACCTTCATAGCTAAGTCCATCTCAACCATCATCACGGTATCCAGAAAATCAACATAAGTGGGAAGCTTCAGAATGAAAACCTGAGAAAGGATATACAACACAATTCCCAACTCAATCCTTTGAGACTTCATCCATTCTTTAGATGATATCTCATCTGAAAACTACACCAGCTCCACAAAAAGATATGAATACTCATTCATAGTATTGTAGGCATGCATATGCTTTAAGAACCCCACAACATTAGGCAACACGATCAACATTGTATATAATTTATTGGTAAAAATAAACTTTATGTATTTCCATAGTAATCCCTCATGTTTCCCAGCCATCACCATCATGTTTTACCATATCCTACTCTGTCCCTCCAGTATGAAGGTGTCACACTTCAACCTAATCACTTCCAGCATCTTTAAAAACTCAAACATACCTTTTATCATTCCAAACCATTCTTCAACATGTTGGAGAATAGTAGATAATTTCAAGATTAGTTCCTTCTATAGAAGTAAATATTGTTAATGATTCCAAATAATGACCCCCTAAGGATCCACAACTAGAGCCTAAGAGGGAATTGGATGTGGTGTCAGTCCAATAGATCGGATAGTGAACACAATCACATAAACCAGATTCATATCCACAATAGGATTATCTTTTATGGATCATCAATAGTTGCTTTCATAATCTGATTCAAATAGCTTCTTGGAAGAATGATGCTACACAACATCAGTAGACAGAAAGAATACATTATATTAACAAAAAAACTGAGTAGAAAGAGAAAATATTCTCAACAGGAGGGACACAATATATTTGGATATATCTCCATCCAAATCTCAATAGGGAATTTAGTAGAACTAAACTACAATATGTCTTTCCCCAACCTCCAAAAGATACATAAGGTTCATTGCGGTGAGAGATGCTAAGGAACTCAATCACAACTTCCTCCTATGTCTAGAGAAGATAAAAAAAATGCATTACTTACTTCAATGATAAAATGTCAATAGCCTCCTTTGATACCAATTTGTTACGAACTAGCTTAGATACCCTGGTAACCCAATAACTGATCCTTTCCAAACATATCTCGAAGAACATTCCTAATTCCAATGTGTTAGTAACTATCACTTGGCAATATAAAAAATAAAATTTGGAATGATTTATTCCTAAAGAATGCAGGGGCAAAGAAACAAGAGTTAATATGAATAAAAAAGGAAAAATCCACTAGAAGTAAATTTCAAAAATTTAACTAGGAATGAAATACACACTACTAAAACCCAAGTACGTAAAACATGAAAAAAAACCCAATGTCCCTAAGGGAATAACTCCCCACTTCTAAAGCTCAACATCTGGATTGGCCTCCAAGAGATCCTTTCCCTTTAATCGAACCAGGAAAGAGAATGCATACAAACACATGATGGAAAATGTTTGGTGTGAGCCAATTCCTAGTAGGATACCACCCAATATTCCATGAATGATGAAAAATATAGATTATCCAAAGAAAATGATTTCAGTTTTCAATGTAAATAGGAGTGTTCACTCAAAATGGTATTTTAAATAAACTAGTTATACATTTTCAAAATGATGGAATATAAATTAAAACAATATGTATTACATTACAAGAGATGTAATGTTTCTAAAAAAATATATTATGTAATAAAATAATATAAAACATATTATATAAATTTAAAAGGAATATAAAGAAGTTCAAACTGAATGGTAATATATTTATATCTCAAATATAAATAAACAAGAATGAAACATGGTAATTTTAGAAAAGGTACAATAGTATTAATCGGAAATAGGATTTAGCACCCTTTATGTGATGTCAACAAAATGTGTATACATCAGTACCTATATGTCTGGGAATAGGGGACTCATCACCACACACTGGAGATACGACCCACTGTATGTATGTTTGAGAATGATGTAATAGCATAGAGTGTATCAAACTACAACAATAACTAACGAAGTATTTCCTGCATTCTTAGATGATGGGAGGACTGTATTAAGACTGATTAATATACAATCAATACAAATCTTACATTTAATTTTTTTTTATTTTTTTCCAATTTTGAAACCAAATTAGGTTTTATTAAAAAAATTAACTTTTTTCCATGATAAAACCATTGGGTTTCTATCTAAACATTTTAAGCCATTTCCACATTTGAAATACTGTCAAAACCAATTCTAAAATTTTTAAAATTATTTCTTACAGTTTAATTATTCATGTTAAATGAATATATTTTCATTAAATCCATAATCTAAATTCAAAAGTTTAAATCAAGAAATTTTCCACAAGCCCAACCCAATTTTGTGGTATTGGGGGTTATCCAAAATTTTAATGACAAACTATTTCAAAAATACCAATTCAATGGAATTGGGTTTTATCAATTCATTTGAACGAAATATTTTGAATTTTAATTTAAATCAAGAATGGATACAAATAAATGAACACAATGGTACTTAATATGGAAAATAAGGATGGAACCACCAACATCTATCCCAAAGAATAATCCTCGCAACGACACCCCCAAATGAGAATGATGGTGAATGAGTCATAAAAACTATACCAAGTAGCATGATCTAACACCATAATACATTAATCCATCAATCCCAATATGATCCATTGAAATCCCAAGAAGAGAGAAGGATAAAAACTCAGTGAAGGAGGAAGAATCATTACATGGGAATCACACTATATATGCAATGAAGATATGAAGCCTATCAAATAGAAATAGATGTTATAATACTATGAAAATTCCTAGAGAGGGTATAGGGTTTAGATCAATGATGTTTTGGAAGAATAGACATAGTGTTACTATTAATCGTATTACATAAGGCTATACACAGGCTGAGTCACGATGTGTACCCATGGGTCACGATGTATAGGCCACACATGATCAGTATGCTGAAAATCCCATCCCCTTGGGTTGAAAAACCACTATTTCACACTTACAAGTTGTGTACCTATATAAAATTATGTGTACCAGATCACGATATGATTTCCCCATTCATGACATGATCTCCCAGTCAGCGTCATGAATTTAGCACAGAGTACATGACGTGTAACTGTTCTGTAGTCTATATAAACTGAGAAAATTCACTTTAAAGAATTTTTAACTGATAGGGAACATAGAAAACGTGGAATCCTAAAATGATCATGGTAACAAGATGATATAGTACAAACATGAGGTACTGTCACACTAACATGATTTCAACAACATCATTCTCAAAAACTAATGGTGATTGTGAAGCATTTCTATCCCAAGATTTATGAATTATCACCCATTAATGCAATACAATTAAAAATAATTTTTTAAATTATCTAAAATTCAATATTTTATCTGATTAAAAAAATTAATTAATAATTAATTTTATTTACCTAAAAAATCATATTAATAAATAATAAATTATTAAAATAAACCACCTTCAATTTTAATTAATTTGGGATGATTACATAGGTAAAATGGGTACCAATATGAATTGTTTAATCCATGTAGATGATTCAATTTAATTGGGTTATAGGATTTTATTTAATATTTTTATTATTATTATGCTTTATTGTAATCAATTAACATGAAATATTTTTGAAAAATAATTACTTCAACATCGTTGGAAGGTTCATTTACAAAACTCATATCAGGATTCTTGTGAATATTAAGCTACATAAATTTGCATCAAATTGGGTGACATATTCACATCCCTTAATAGAATACATTAAAAACCATGAATTCAAAAAAAATAATATGAATAATAATGTATACAATTCAAACATGTTTTTTTATTTTTCACGAAAAAACATTAGGACCCAGCGATTTTCTAAATGAATTTGTTCTTAAGATTTATAATAATTTTGAGATAATTCTAATAAAAATGAATCCTAAATAAAATTATAATATGAATTTGTTTATGTTATTCAGATGATAAATAATATGATGTTTCATAATGAGATGCATATATATTAATAATGAAAAAAGAATAACAATACTCAATGAGAAATGCCTTTAGAAACATTCTCATATATCATTCATGAGCTGAGAATTGTGTCATTAAACTGATGGAATAATATCATTTTAAATATACCCATTTCTTACACAAATGTTTCATAGACCATGGATGTGAAATGGATTAAGGGACATCAAAAAGAAAAAATATATTTATATAAAAAAATAATGGTTTATTATATTATTAATAATTTTTCTCATTCCCCTTAAAATAGTTATCAATAAATATTAAAATAATATTACTTTTATATGATTGTTATAAATATTATTTTTCTAGGATGTTGGAATATGTCTCCAACATTTATAAATTAGGTGAAATCACACTGCCTCACAAGTAAGAAGCCTAATTAATTTTCCATATATTCTTGCGGTAATATTTGATATAAACTCAATCTCATCAAATAGAATGATAATAATTATGTTTTTTACGTCACATATATCTCCCTTGTTTAATTTTTATATTCCTTCTATTTTTATCTTAATCTATTTAGAAAATGATGTTAATGATTAATAAAATATAATGGTTTTTTGAACAACACCATACATAAATCTAATTTTAACTCTCCAATATCTTCTAGATGTAAGGGTGACCAATTGCCTAATCGCTAGAGGTGAATGGAATGGTATGTTATCAAAACAATTCTTGTTAAAATACTGGATTTCTAGAGTTTTCTTGTATAATGAAATCACCTAGATCCACTAAAGATAAAATTTATGGTGTTATGCTCTATAATGTAGATATTCTAGGATCTCAAATATATTTATTGAATCCCATTTAACGAAATTAAATTTTATATCTTAACTCTATAAAAAATTCAAAATTTTATATTTTTTTAAAGAAAAGGAATAAAGAAAATATTGTACATATGTAAAAATTACTTATAAAATAGGAAATATAATATATTTTAATTTCCAATTTAAAAGTTACATTAAATTAATATTAATTATTTTTGTTGTTATCAACCTCAATTATGATGAGTTGTAACATCCTAAAATGGGTGACATGCAACAGTTCCTCCTATAAGTCCATCCCATAACCTCTAGAGCACCTCCCCATATTCAAATGGCTACATACTAGTAGTGAGGGTCTGGTAGGTTAGTCGTGGGTAGACAATAACATATTTTTTACAGAGTAAAACACCTATGGATATAGATAAAAAATGGTGGAATCATATGAAAATCATAAATATTATGAATGTATTAATATAACCAAAAATCATGTAACATATTTTACTAAAAGGGTAAAAATGAAATGAAAATACAAGTCTCAAAGTGCCTAAAAAGTCAACTGAAAAATAATTACAATAATGAAACTCATGCATGTCCCAAACCAAGTTAGGTTACCTCCTTCAAGCTCCATCCCCAATCAAAAATCAAACTGAGGGGCCTTTCCCTTAACCTTTCCTATAAAAGTAACGTCTATTTGGTTATCGATTATGCAACCTGGGTAGGGATTGAGTATAATTCAGTTGTCCTCCACAAATGGTGTAAAATACAAATCCATTCAAAAGGTGGTGAATGTAGTTCTATAAAGAAAAAATGACAATTTATAAATAAAAAAAATTCCCCATCATTTATTCTTTATTTATTCAAATAAACTACCAGGTTCCAAGGGATACTAGTACCTATATACTTGATTTTTCTCATATCAGATACTGAAGTGCTCCTTAGGTAATATCATATCTTAATACCTACTTTGAGTCGTGTGAGAACATGGTGTATTAAATGGTGATATTATATCTCATTACCTGATTTGAATCATGTTGGAGTATGAATTATTTTCACATGAGGCCGTATCTTATACTTTCTTCTATACCATTCTTTAAATTCACACATAAATTCTAATGTTTCCAATAAAAAATTCATAAGTAATATTACCATGTAAAAATATTTCATCTCAATCAAATGAACGTGTTCCTATTACTTTATGCATATGTCAAATGACCATGTAACCATTTAAATTTATATTTTGAATAATTTTGTTCTCATTTCTTTATATATAATTAATTCATAACAAATTCTTCACCTTAATCCAATTACAAATTTGACAATTAGTTAAATACATAAATATCCATAACTAACACCCCTAATTAAATTAGTATTCCTAATACATTAATTAATTCATAAATATTTCAATAAAAAACAAAATACATTTCCCATAATTAGTTTTCCATAATTATTTTTGTTATTATAATTCCCAACTCTAAATAATTAATTTCACAATTAATTATCTAGATCATAAATTCTAGGAACATAATTAATTCATGATTAATTTTCTCAATATATCCAATTAAATATCTTATAATTAATTTACTGTTTAATTATCTAGATTCCATCCCCTAAATATCATAATTAATTTTCCAAATCAATTATCAAATATGACATCCCCTTAGTCTCATAAATAATTACTCAATTAATAATTAGTTTAAAAAATGATTCTATAAATCATTTGGTCATCCCAATTACACAAATTTAGAAGGTCAATTTCTAAAGAATGCATGATGTTATAAAATTCTAATTGATGAATAAAATTGATGACTATAATAATTATATTATAAACCACCTACCTCATTTTTTTATGGATGTTTGTTCAATGTAAATCCCTAAAATTTAAGTAGCACAACTTCTTAATTCTGAGTTATGGATATAAATCCAAAAAAAGATGAAGGTTATTAAGACCTTTTTAATCTAGATCTATTTTTACATTCATATATCTAGTTCTCACCGAAAAGGTTTAGATCTAAATTAAAATAGGAAAAATCCCACTAAAATATAATGAAAATAAGGAATAATGATCGGGTTTAGCATCCGGGTGAGATCCACATATTGGAAGATGATAGGATCTTCGATTCATCATTTTAAAATTTAAGAGAAGAGGTTAGATGGCCTTGGAACCCCTTTGAAAAGCTCTGTATTTTCTCAAAAATTATTAGTATCGATCCATTGTCAAAATAGAAGTGTTTCAGGGGGTTTGGGGGATATTAATATGATTTTATAGGTAATTAAAAACCACTGTCACAGTTTTCTTGGTAGGGTCACATGGTTAGAAAAACAGTGTTCCAACCATGTGGACCGCACTGTCTCGGGAGACACAGTTACCCTGGATTGGGCATATAGTTCTTCAAACCATGTTCTAGTCATGTGGATCCCCTCTGATATGGTCCACATAGGTAGCATGGTTTGGTGTATGGTTTACTCAACCCTTGTTCCAACACATGAGTATTCCCCTTTTTTCTCAATTTATTTCTTAAAACTACAATAAAACACACCCAAAGTCACAATTACACCAAAATTCAATTAAATATGACAAAAAATAATTAAATTTCCCCCCAGGATAACTCTAGAAAATGTTAGTATCAAACAATCTCCCCACCTCATAATCTCTAATCCTCGAGCTGTAATTGTATAATTTTATAAGGATTCGATCCAAATAATACATGGCCACTATACCCTCATATCTAATTCCATTTCCAATATTCCTCTTGCACAGGTCCATGCTACCATAACACACAAACTATTGTATCAGTATTACCTAGAAACACATTCTCATTGTGATCCATTTTTTTATTAGACCCTTCTCAAAGGATGAATCTATCCTAAGGTCAGTCTCATCCACATCGATCACATGAGAAGGGTCTGGGTGATATAACAATAGCATTAAAACATTGAATACTTCTTGCATGGTTTTTTTGTGGAAGATTTAATCAGTATTCCACTAGGTTAATTCTCACCTCTACCTAAAACATTCTATTCAAAATTGGGTGACAACTATCCCTACCTCCATATCCTCTAATGACCTAACCTAGTCGACACTTGAAGGAACATGAGATCCCCCTCTATAAATTCTAGGTTTCTTCATTATCTATCATCATATGACTTCTTCTAACATTGAGTTGTCACAATTTTTTTTGAATCAAATTCACCTACACCGATATCTCCTGCATGAGACTCTGCCACAACAACTAGGACTCACCTACTTCCATCCAGTATTGTGGTGACATTCATGGCCTACCATGAAGAGCCTCATATAGTACCATATAGATATATGCAAAATAAAAACTATTGTTGGAAAACTTCACTAACACCATGTGCTTCTCCCAATACCCACCGAAGCCAATAACAAATGCCCATAGGATATCCTCATGAACCAGTATAGTATATTCTGACCACCTGTCATCTGGGGGTGGAAAGTCATACTCAATAAGACATTTGGCCCAAGCGATTTATGAATGCCCTCCTCGAAGCATGAATTAATGTGTGAATCATGATCTGAAACTATTGTAAGTGGGACCCCTTATAGTTAGACTATCTCTCAAAAATTCAATTCTCCCAACTACACCATAGTAACAGTTTTCCTTATAGGAATGAAATGGACTACCTTTTTTTATCCACAATGACCCAAATATCATAATTCATCAATGATTTTTCAAGAAGAACAACAAAAAATTCTATTGTCACATCATCCCACTTACATTCTTGAATATGCATGGTCAATAGTAAACCTCCAGGTTGTTGAAGGTATGATAGGTGTATAAACTTTTCACAAGCCCAGATTTTTATTTTTCATGAAAATCCACCAAAACTATTTTCATTCGCCACGATACATTTTATTCACACCTTGATTCACCACCCACATCGAGGCACATAATTTTCAACTGAGCTCCTCTCGTATACTTGTAGGTAGAACAATTGAATTTCATCATATATTAGATTTCATCCTCATCAATCAACCAGTACGATGGTGTCTCCATGCTCTCAAAACATTCTCTCAAGGCTATGAACTTCAGATCCGCATAAATTCTATCTCTAATCCATTTGAAAATCACAGACTACACGTCAACTGAAACACGAGTCATATATTTTTGACCCTCATGAACCACCACATAAAATTTAGCCATCATAGTCATCATTATACACATTTCACATAGTTCCTAATACATTTGAGAATGACAATTCCGACTCATGAAATCAACCAAACTATTTCATTTCTTAGGCATATATGCTAGTTCAAAATCAAATGATTGTATTTAGTCTACCCATCTCAACTGCCAAATATTCAAATCACCCAGGGAAAAGATATATTTCATGATATTTTGATCTTAAAAAAATGTAAAAATTTCTCCAAAAAAGAAGTTATAGAAACACTTAATAGTATAAAACACTACATCAAACTCATGTTTAGGTATAGGGTAGTTCCATTCATGAGGAATCAATCGCTAAGACCGAAGCAGCCAAACTCAATATCATTGCATATTAAGTGCTCTAAGTACGATCCCATAAGTGTAAAAATAAGACTTGTACACCTCGCCTCTAACAAGTATGAGAAAAATAGTTTCCTTCTGTGAAAACTTCATCAACTAATGAAATGAACTCTCACGCTCTTCTATCCACTCAAACTTGTTCCCCTGCTTAGTCAAGACCGATAAAGAAACTTCCCAACATGAAATGCCTTGGATAAATATTCTATAATATCCAGATAATCCTAAAAATCATAGGATATAAAAAATATTATTAGGATACTCCCAAGAAACAACTACATAAACCTTATCTGGGAAAACTTCCACACATTCCTCTGAGATGATGTGACCCAATAAGTGTACCTACTCAATCTGAAACTAACACATAAATAACATATCATATAGTTGATTCTCTCAATATGTACTCATGATGTTTTCATGATGTTGGGAATGATTTTCATGAGTCTTGGGGTAATCCAAGATATCATCAATGATTTATAAAAATGCTCATCATGGAATTATTGAAATATCTTGTTCATCAAAGACATTAACAGTGCTTGTATATTTTTCAAACAAAAAATAATTACGACAAAATCATAAATGTAACCCCATTCGATGAAAGCCATCCTCATTATATTTTAAGTCTAAACACTCAAATGATTATACCCTGATCCCAAATCAATCATTGAGAAAAAAAAATATCCAATCTGCTGATCAATTATTTCTTAGATAAGTGGGATATGATATTTGTTCTTGAAAGTCATGTGACACCCCAAACATCTACTATATGATTCTTATTTTATATAATTTAATAGTTTGTGATGTATG
The DNA here is from genome assembly GCA_963277665.1 of Viscum album. Lineage (NCBI taxonomy): Eukaryota > Viridiplantae > Streptophyta > Magnoliopsida > Santalales > Viscaceae > Viscum > Viscum album. The sequence continues at coordinate 1,203,670,398 of OY728127.1, read as the reverse complement.
CAACACTCAGTTCGAATGCACCATGAACTATCAGACTAACTTTTAAAAGAGTGGTTATGAATTTTATTAACGAATTTTTAATTTTATAAATATCCCATATAATGTTTACATTCAACTTTTGAGATTCATAGACATAATATAAGGACAACATCAATTTTTCTGATAAAATATGTATTTTTTAAAAAATATTGTTTTCCACCTTTTAATGGTGAACCCCTTTTAAATACAATATTTTACACTTATCTACATTCAATTTGACTAAATGAAATTATAATTTAGAATTGGGACATAAAAATTTAATTCGGATGAATTTTTGGAACTTTTTTGATAACATTGATATTTTGATGAATAGCGAAATAAATCATAATTGAAAACAATATTTTTAATCAGAATAATTTATAGTGTCAAATTATACATTTGTGTGGTTTTAAAGAATATGTAGATTATATTTTTTTAATTTAATAAAATTTTGGTAATTAGAAGTAATTTTATCTTTAAATTGGATATAAACACATGTCAATATTTTGATAGTTTTTACTTCTTAAAAACCTACTTTCTAGTTTTTACAAAAGAAATTAATTTTAAATTAATTTCTAGAAATTATGTTTTTTAAATTTGGAAAAATGGATTCCATATTTTTAATATGAATGTAATTTTTTTAAATAGGTATCTTTTATTTTTGGACATTATGAATAGTAACTTATGTAATTTTTATTATTTACTATCATAAAAATGTAAATATGGTATGTATGGGTAAAAATTAATATTTTTATAATATAAATGTACCCTACAATAGGTTTTAAAACTATTGGATGATATATGTCCAACCATTGGCATCCTTCGGTCAATTTTGGAACCACATAAAGCCAAATGGGTGTGATAAAGTCATGATATAATAATTAATTTAATGTTAAGTGAAATATAATATAAATATGTACCTTTTACTGAAATTTTTTTAATTAAAGATATATAAGAGATATTTTAGACGTTAAATATTCTTTATAAATATAATAATATTTCATAAATAAATTTACTTTTTTATTAATTTTATAATTTAAATAAATAAATTTATTTATGACACAACAGGAATGCAATGATTAACTTATTAATTAATGATTCTAATACATTAATTTATTAATATTAAAATTTATGTAATTTGGAAAATTTTATTCCATTCAATAATTTTATGTATTAAATAGAAATTTTTAGGATGAGTTATTTACTTTTGTTGGAAGGAATAAAATTTTCTACTACTCAAAAATAAATTACTAATGCTTTTGAAAATTTACATAAAATAGTTTTTAAAACAAAAACTATTTTATTAAATGATATAATAGTCTTAAAAATAAAATATTTGGCCAAATGAAATATAAAATTTTAAAAATGTCACTAATGATCCAATTGGGGTTTTTCTGGAATTTTATTGGAAATATATTAACCCAATAATGTCAAAATTCAATAAGACGCGTTAAGAGTTAAAATATTTATCTATGGGTTAAATATAAAAGATATGGTTAATTTTATGACCTAAACATGTATAAAACCGATTTTCTAAGAGGCTTGAGATCCGTCCTTATATTTTCTAAGAAATAAATTCATATGAAGCTATATGAAATCAAAAATAATTTTACAATTAAATTAAATTTTCAATATTTTTTCAAAGGTACCTCTCACCTATCTTATAAAAGTGCACCTCCCTTTCACATTAATTCACACATACAAAGCCTAATTGGATTGGCCAAAAACTGACTATTTATCCACCCAAAAACCCTAAATTCATTTTAGATGTGACACTTTTGGAACAAATCCATCTTTAAGGAATTCTTTTGTGAATAAAAGAGACACCTGAAGAAGTGGTAATCGTTTTATCCCTTCTTTCAAACATTGTTTATTCTTATACATAATATTTCTCTATTGTTTCAATATGAAAATAATAAATCTATAAAATTCCACATGATGATATGTTATTATAGTATTGAGACATCCATATTCTTCCTTTTACACATCCTATAAAAATATATAACAATGTGTTTGTACGTACAACTTATCGTCTCCACATTGTGGTTTAAATTGTTTTTCATGTACACATTATTTTTATGGGTATAATTCTGAATATAATGGATGTAAATAATAAATATAAAGTGTTTATGTTTCTATAAAATTCTTATTCCATCCAATTTTATACCATTTAACCATTAAGAAAATGATACAGTCGCTTATTCATACGTACGTCTTACCAACTCCACAACGCGATGAGACTCATCTTCCATGTTCCTCATCCATGAATGATTATAAAAAGTTATATATAATTAATAATTATGAAATATATCAAATAATAATTATAGTATAATAATATATATATATATATATATATGTACGTACATATATTTAATTCATTTAATTCCGTACAATATGATAAAAAACAGAAACAACATTTATGCATATGAACGACCTACCATCTCCATGAAAGATGTATTTCCTTTCATATATCTAACTAATATATATTTATAGTCTGACTATATATGATATCAAAATCATTTTATACATTATAAATGTATGTAAATCATGATATTTGTAATATGATCAAGAATAAAAAGGCATAACACATACGATAAATAAAGAAATTATTAGCCAAAACGTTTTATTAACTTGGAATTGTTAATAAATAGCTAATATAAAGTCATAAAATTATAATATATGATATCTTAAATATTATTATGAATCTGATATATGTTAACAAGATGTTTAGAAACATTATAAAGGATTTTAAAACATTTATAGAGAGTATCAGACCTAAGGTAAGGGTTAATTCCTCAAACTCATTATTATTCAAGATTATATTTGTTTAAGTATTTACTGAGATATATTTATCATCCTTGCCCATGTTTCATTAAATTATGTCAAAAAGAATATTTTAAGGTTTTATTTAAGGGAAAATTTAACTCAATCATCATTTTAATTGTTTTATTGTTTTATTATTCTAAATCTATTTTATAAATGTCCGTGTTTTGAAAATGATTTCAAGGATTTATTTATATGGAGATGATTATTATAAAATTTTGTTTCATTTCAAATGATTAAATGTGGTATGGGAAAAATTGACTAAAAATATATTATCAATTACTTCCTTTATAAATTCTGAATCTTTTAAATGATTTGATGAAATAGGGATATTTCTATCAAAGTGTAATAATGATTATTTTTAACAATGTATACATCATTTATTAAATAATATAATTGATTGAGGTTGTTTTATTATAAATACAATACTCCATATTTTATTGAATGAGTTTTTATATATTTGAATGTGTATGTGCTATTTTTTATACCTTTCATGGTTTAGGATTGAAATATAAAAATTTGTTATGCTAGTTTAATACAAATTTTAATGTATTGTACCACCCCTTTCAAAGGATGAATGCACTGGACATAGTAAGTGATAAGGTTCCCACATTAACCCCTCGATGCATTAGTAGGTCTCATGAGACAAACTAGTGACATGTCAAAATTAATTAATAGAATATTTGTGAATTGAATTAGCTTAATGCCTTGATATCATGGTAATGATTTTTGGAATTATGCATTCTCTCATTATGAGATTTGTAATTACAGGTTATTATACGCCTATTAAATTATCCATGTTCAGGTTTATATGGTAATTATTGATTTATTTTTCTTATATTATGTTCATGTTTTTGTTTAAAAATTCTGTTGTTTTTATTATACATATTTCCTTAAAATTTTATAGCTTCCTCTAAATTATTCACCCCAACTGAGGATCTGAACTCATCCCTTTCTTATGTTTTATTTTCCGATACTTCCAAGAAGTGTATTAGGATTGATATAAATTATTATTATTAGGGAATAATGGAATTTTAAAGGGATTATTTATGCTATGTTTTATGTTAGAATGTGTAATGTAATGTTAATGTATGTAGTCTATTTTCTAAGACAACTAAACTGATCTTTCCTTTGAGACTTGATTCCTTGTAATCAGGAAAATGTATTAAAATAATGCACTAGATATTGGATTAAGGGGTTTGGGCTTTATAATTTGTATCAATGGAATATTATATACAACCATGGAAATTGTTTTAGAAAACGTAGATTATGAATAATAACCCTAAGATAGAATTTAGGATAAATATTGAAGATAATCCTAGAATATTTAAATATGATTATATGGGTATTAATATAAAATACATCTGTTTATGGAGAAATCAAGTGGATTTGGTTCTAGCACATATGTTCTAAGGGGTGAAACCTTCGACAAGGTGTTCTGATCTGGACTCGAGGTAACCTGACACATGATAATGGGCCTTACTGTGACCCCGGTTTGACACTCTCGGGGAATATTCTTAGGATAATTAATATTTAATTTATAATACATTATGAAGGATTTATGAGTAAATATTTCCTATAAGGAACCATATTTTTGATTATGGAATAGATATGCATAATTTTTTCAATTTATGATAAATATTTTACTAGTTTGGAATTATAAATTATGATTCGCAACATAATCTAGTCTATTAAATTATTTAGAAATATCACCTAGTGGGAGAAATGGAAATCGTATCAACACATGAAATCTATGTAGGGATTTCCCTAAATTTCATGATAATGATAGGGTATCTAGTGAAACAACTGGTACAGAATATCTTATATCCATATTTGGAAAACAAAATCTAGTTTTAAATAACAACTTCACCATTATGGAGAATCTGTATCAACAACATGGAGGATTAATGTTAGACCGCTCCATGAGAAAACAACCTCCAACATTCATTGGGACAATAAATCCTGTTGTAGCTGAGAAGAGGATCAGTTCCTTAGGGAAAGTATTTAGTTCTTTGGGGAGTAACGAAAGGGAAATGTTGTTAGGGGATGTAGATTAATGGTGGCCATTGATTCAGAACATAATAATGGGTGAAGATGTATGAAATATGGAATGGATGGAGTATAATGAACTCAGAGAAATACCTTCCTCATGAACAACAAGATGATATGGAAAGGCAATTTCTGAGGCTGAGACAACAAGATGATGGGAATGTTGAAACATATGAGGCTAACTTCATGAGGTTAGAAAAGCATGATGTAGACTACATAATTAAACCAAGAAAAAAGATTGATCAATTATTTTATGGGTTAAAACAATTACTCTAAAGGGAAATGGTATCACAATATTTTACATCATAAAAAGATTTAGTCTCATGTTCTATCAAGATAAAAAATGAATTCTCTAAGTCTTGTGACTATAATGTAAATAAAGAGAAGAATATAATGGTGGAGAAAACACAGATAAAGGGAAAAGTAGAATAATGTATTTTCATTTATGAGAAAATTGTAGGAAGAAAGACAATGGTATTTTCCAAAAAGGAATGAGATTTTTTTACAAATGTGTTGAAAAAGGCCACAATGTTTGTGGTTGTAAGTGGAAGAAAGCAGTTTTCAATGTTCAATTCAACAATTGTAAAGAAATAAGACATTATGAAAATTATTTTCCAAAGCGTCAAGTAAATATATCTTAGAAAAAGAAAATTGATCAAGGTCAAGCCTATGTTGTTACTATAGTCTAAGTGAAATAATTAATATATTTGTGTTTTGGATTCAAGAATTATATTATGGTTATAAGAAGAATTTGATATATATAAATTTTTTACTAAAATAATTTGTTTCAATAATGTTTTAATATGATGAAGGCAATCATATTTTTAGTATGAGAAACATTACGTCATTTGAAGAATCATATGTTACAATTTAGTTTGGATGTTTAGGGAACTTTTAGAGAGATTTTGGATATAATTATTTTGGAAAAATATAATGGTGACAATATATTGGTTTCAACTTTGGATAGTATTGATTAAGGTTAAAAATTTTATTAATATTATATTATGAATTTTATAATACTATAGTTTTAGAAAAAGGACACCCTGCAGGTCTGTAAGTAACCTGTCATTCCAGACAATGAAATGGGAATCAAACCGACAACCAAAGTGCAATAAGTATTTATCACCTACCATTAGACTACAGGATGTCCCTGGTTATTTTAACATAGTTTCATTCATTTAAATGGTTTATGTTTTTATTTTAAACCATATATTATTGAGATAAATAAAATATTTTGAGTTTTATATTATGAAGTGAAAGATGAGTTTGTGGTAGGAATTGGTTTATGGATGAAACTCTAAATATCAATTAAGTATGATCATGGTCTATGAAGAAAATTAATTCTACAACACTAGGGATAAGATCGTAAAACAAAAACTATTTTCCTAGTACTTTATTTTGCGATGAATCAAATGGTCCCTTAGATCATCGCAGATTTATTCCATTTAAATTTTTAACTTTCACTTAATAATATGCTTTATCACTCTTGATAAAAAAAATTTATGGTTATTTTTCTCTCTGTTATCCAGGTTTTCATACAAGGAACCCTTGTGTGTATTATTTCCAGTAACATTCGTATATACTTTTCATTATTTTAAAATAAATTCACCATTAACCCATTTTTGCTTTTGGTATTTCAACTAAGATATTGTTAAATATCATACCCCTAATTTTCAATCACAACATTAAATTTTTAGGAAGTATCTTATTAGGGGGGGGATAATTTTCCCTCGTAATCTTTCACAGTATGCTTCCTTTTTAAACAATTCAATAGTGTGCCATGTACGTAACACCGAGTTCAAATGCAACATGACCTATCAAAATAGCCATTTAAAGAGAATTTATGAATATTTTTAACCAAATTTTAAATTTTATATATATCCCATATAATTTTAACCTTAATATTATTTGATTATTATACATAATATATGGGAAAAATCAAATTTTTAGATAAAAGTAGTATTTTTCAAAAATTAACATTTTTCTGCCTTTTAATGGAGAGAACATTTAAATCAAACATTTGAAACAATTATACATTAAATAATATGATATGAAATTATTTTTTAGAATGGGGAAATAGAAATTAATTTGGATACAATTTTCATACTTTTTTGAGAACTTTCATATTTTTATGAATAGGGAAAAATATTATATTCTAATTGAAAATTGTGTTTTCAATCTAAACAATTTATAGTGTTAAATTATAAATTTGAGTGATTTTAAATTATAAACATATTATTTTTTATCATTCAATATAATTTCAATCATTGAAGGTAATTTCATATTTTAATTGGACATAAACACATGTCAATCTTTTAATAGTGTTTACTTCTTGAAAACCTTCTTTATTGTTTGGAAAACATGAATTAATTTTAAATTAATTTTTGAAAATAATTTTTTTTGAATTTGGATAAATTGAATTCATATTTGGAATCATAAGGCTCATGATTTTCTAAATACATACCTTTTATTTTTGGACATTATTAATGATAACATTAGTAATTATTTGTATTTTCCATGGTAAAAGGGTAAATCAGGTAAATAAGCATAGAAAAATTAATATTATCATAATATAAAACTACCCTAAAACATGTCATAATATTATTGGATAATTTATTTCCATAAATGGGAACTTTGAATTGATTTTTGGACCCCACAGATCCACTTGGGTGTGATAATGACATGTTATAAGAATTTCATTAAAGTAATGAGAAATATATCATAAATATGTATCTTTAACTATAACAATTTTAATTTGAGTTATATAAGAGAAACATTGAAATATAAATATTCAATAAAAATATTTAAATATTTCCTAAATCTTCTTATTATTTTTTATAATTTTTAGATATTATATAAATTTATTTATTTTTAACATAATGATGATACAATGATTACCTTATTAGTAAATGATTGAAATAAATAAATAAAAAAATATTAAAATAAATGTAATTTTATCCTTTTTAAATCATCCATAAATTTAATGGATGACATTGAAATATTATTTTTTAGTTAATTCCTTTGGTTTGAAGGAATCATGTTGTTATGACTTTAACAAAAATCAATTACAAAATAGTGTCGAAATTGACATAAATGAGTTTTTAAAACAAACAATATTTTATTAAATGATATAATAGTCCTAAAAATCAATAATTTGGTAAAGTGAATTATATAATGTTACTAATGTCATTAGTGATTCATTTAGGATTTTTTTGGAATGTTATTGTTTATATATTAACCCTATATTGTCAAAATATAAGAAGACACGTTATGTGTAAAACTATTTATGTATGAGTTATATCTAAAAGATAAGGTTAATTTTAGGACACAAAATTGTCTAAAACATATTGGTTGATAGTATTTAGAACCATACCAATATTATCCTGTATGTAAATCAATTTTAATCTATTAAAAAACGAAAATCATTTTATAATAAATTAATATTTAATATTTTTTTAATGTGCCACTCACCTCTCTTATAAATGGGAACCTCCAAATCTATTTAATTACCGCCCCCAAATCCATTTTTATTGGCCAATCCCTTATAATTTCTCCTCCAAAACACACACACTTCATTATTGAAGCTACAAATTGGAATGAAATTCATCCATATAGAGACCGTTTTTGCAAATCAAAAGAACACACCAGAAGAAGGGGTAATAATTTTATCCCTTCTTTCAAAGTTCTTTATGTTTTCTACTTCCACTTTATGTATTGTTTCCATACTAAAATAATATCTTTTGTACCATCCACATATTATACTTTTATTATCATTATGGGACCACCATATTCCTCTTTTTACCCATCCTATGAAAAACAATATCACCATGTTTGCTTACATGTCACTAGCCGTCTCCACACCACGATTAAAATAGTTTTTCATGTACACAATATTTCTATGGGTATAATGATGAATATAATGGATGTAAATAATAAATATAAAATTATTTTGTTTATGTAAATGTCACATTCCATTCCATTCCATACAATATTACCGTTATGTAAGTGATACCCTCGCTCGTACGTACATATGACATACCGTCTCGATGAAGCGATGATACTCATCTTCCCTGTTCACCATCATAGAATGATTATAAAAAAATATTATTCATAATTATGAAATATATGAAATAATAATTCATATACAATAATATATATATGTGTTTATGTATGTATGTACATAAGTTTCATTCACTTACTTACATTCAATACAATAAGAAAATAGAAACATCATTAATGTGTACGTACGACCTACCGTATCCATGAACAATTCATTACATTTAATATATATATATATATCAGTTATATATATTTATATTATGAATAAATATTTCATAAATATAAGATTATAAATTCTTGAAATATGTAAATATTGATATAATTAATATGATCAAGAATAAAAAAATCACAACACGTACGATAAAAAAACCGATTATTACCCGAAACGATGCATTAACATAAAATTGTTTATAAATGAGTAATATAAAGTCACAAAATAATAATATATGATATCAGAAATATTATTATTATTGTTATATAGGTTAATAATATTATTAAAAACATTATATTAGTGTTTCAGACACATATGGAGAGTATTAGACCTAAAGAAAGGGTTAATTCCCCAATCTTATTATTAATCGAAATTGTTTATAGGTAATCATTTACTCGGAATATATATAATCTATGTCCATGATTCATAAAATGTTTTTAAAATTTTTTATTTAGGGTTTTATGGAATAAAATCATTAATTCTATCATCATTTTAAATGTTTTAATGATTTGTTATTCTAAATCTATTTAATTAATTTTCATGTTTTCAAAATGATTTTATGGATTTCTTTATATGAATATGATTATTTAAAAATGTTAATTCATTTCAAAAGAATAAAAGTGTTATGTTAGACTTTCATTCAAAAATATCATTTAAATAAATTCCTTTATAAACTGTGAGAATTTCAAATGATTTCAGGAAAAATGTATATTTATCACAATGGGATTTAATAATTATTTTTCACTATGTCTTCATCTTTTAATTGATATTATTCTTTATTTAGGTATTTGTATTATATATACTATCTTACATATTTTATTTAATGAGTTACGATATGTTTGACTATGGATATGCAATTTTTATACCAATTATGGTTTATGATTAATGTATTTGAATTTTTTATTCTAGTTATAATATGAATTTTAATGTTATGTTTCACCCCTTTAATATAAATAATGCATTGGACTTAGTATGTGAAGGGGGGGTCCTGCTATAGCCCTCTCATTGCATCGGTATGTCTCAGGAGATAAACTAGTTTCTTGGCACGTGGACTTGACAAAATATTTGTGATTGGTTTTAGCACAAGGACATGAAGTAGTTGTTAGGATATCCGACATTATGCATTCCATCGTTATGAGATTAGTTATTACATGTGATTATTCTACTAGTAGAATATACATGTTGAATTTTATATGGTAATGTTTGATTTATTTTTTCCACATTATGTTCATGTTTATGTTTAAAAAGAATGTGGTTTTTATTATACATATTTCCTTAAATGATTATAGATTCTTCTGAAATATTTACTCTTACTAAGCATCTGAGCTCACCCCATTCATCTATTTTTTTTCCAAAGATTCCAAGATATGTATTATGATTGATATTTAGGCTTAAAATAGGGGAATAATGGTTTTCTTACATGATTATATATGACATTTTTTATTTAAAAATTTATAATGTAACGTTCATGTGGGTAATATATTTTACATGACTAGTAAACAGATCGATCCTTCAAGACATGATTCCCTGTAATCATGCTGAAGTGATAAAATAATCCACTAAATCTGGGCTTCTGGGGTGAGGGAGTTAAATTTATATTATTCAAATTTTGGTAATCGAAACACAAACGTAAATTCTCTTCTACTTTCTTTGTGAACCAAATTGGTGATCCCCATGGAGATGTACTTGGATGAATAAATCCAAAATCATATAACTCCTACACCTAAGTCATGATCTCTTTATGATCAGTTGGTGACATTTTTATGCTGGAATAGATACTGGCACATCCCCTGACATGATCTCAATAGTGAATTACATGTCACTCTCAAGTGGTATCCTTGAGAAGACATCAGAAAAGTCATCCATATACATTTTTACTAATGGTTGATAGAAATAATGCATAAATCCCCGCTCATCTATCAATATACATGAAACATTGGCTATGAGCACTCCTAGTTGATGAGTAATTTCATTGCTCATCCCTCATCGATATACCACTCTCAACTATGAACATACCGAACACCCTTAAGAGATGTAAACGTAACTCTCCTATGGTAATAGTTGATGTGTGCTAAGTATGGAAGTATTGAGTCCATACCCATAATTAAGATGAAACCACACATATCAATAATATAGAGGTCACATATAAAACAATACTCACTGATTTCAGGAGAATATCCTCTGCACAAATAGACGTCTGAAGACCACACTCCGAACGATGTATCAATTGTCATTGTACCACTCACAAACTACACCGCCATGATCATATCATTATCCAGTTTCACAGATATGAAATAATGCGAGGCACTAAAATATAATAAGGCACTGGATAATATAGAATCTACGAGAATAGTACCTGTAACTATCAATGGTTGAACCTCACTCTCCAAAAGTGTAGTTTTCACTACATGTAACTATCCTTCCCATTTTATTTGTTATGTTGTCTAAATCCCTTAGCTAGAACCACACTATTGATAATAGTTCTCTATACCAATAACACCATGTTCACTACCACTTCCACCATGTCCAGTAGAACTCTGGATGCCAGACTGATATGGTGTAGAAGACCACCTTCCCACTCTGAGACATTTCCCATCTGCTCCCTCATCACTAGTTTATCACTACGACCTGTAGAACATATATAGGTGTCCCAAACTTTAACATGACCAAATACGTTATTATGATCATATAATGTGTCAATGATAGTGTTATGGACCACCAAAATGATGATATATAAACCAAGTAAGGTAATATCCAAAATAACCTCTTATTAGAGTACTCAACTTCCCATTGCACTGGATAAAGTTATCATAACGACACCTCATTCCCTTGGAATATTCACCTTATGATCACCAAGTAACAAAAACCTATTTTGTTATTGAAAAATCCCTCTAGTTTCCTTTATCTATGAGAGCTTGATCGACATCATTAGCAATCATAGTTAATCAGAAAAGATTTACTTGGGAGTTAATCCAACACTTAAGTCCATCCTATATGTGATTTGTCAAAGATAACTCATATGTTTATAACAATAGAGAAAATCTTTTCAGATCTATAAAGAATCCTGAGCAATACATTATATAAAATTTCTCTAAGGTCAAATTCATGAACTTTATATCTTTCACTTGTCTCGGTGTCCCTAGATAGGTGTGCTCCATGAACCTGTCCAAGAATCTATTCCATAACACAACGTGCTTTTATTTCAGTTCATGCTTGAATGTCCAAACATCCCTTAAGTGATCACCATATCATATAATAATCTAATATGGCCCTCCTCTTATACGGAGTCCCCTAACGTTCAATTACTATCTCAATGGACTCTTCCCAAAATTCATCTCCCTCATGTCCACCCTCTCTAGTAAAAGTCTGAGGGTCCTGCAACTGAAACTCCCATGTCAACTCAGACATGAATTTCACAACCCATCCCATGTCTCCTTCATTTAATTGAATGGATTTATTATATCTTATCTAGAACTAGTCCCCTTTATCTTATACTGGAACCATTGGTGCCTCATGTTCCTTGACTGGTTGACCATTTCCATCTATGCATGTTGGTCGTCCCCCTAACAAGAATCATCGATGCATACACTCTTCTATTCCAAACACATGTCTTCTATATCATAACACAACAATATAACATTTAATTAAGAGGAAAAAATATAATATGTCACCACATGTCTTTTCCCCACCACTCTCCTGAATGTCAAACTGAGGCGCTATCACTACCATTAATCATCATACTTTTATGTTTTGGTTGATAGGGTAAAACACTGACATTATCATGTACTCATTTAGAAATCCAATTATTTTAATTTTTCATCATCATACAATATCTATCAATTCTTTATTGGACCCATTTTTTTCAATCTCATAAACATGGAAAAAGATCAATTTCACAACTTACCAATAACATGATTTCTCATTCACACCAAAAATGTAGCATGTCACAATAACCATGAGTGTCTAGAAAGATGTATGCAGACTCAACTCTCATTTAAATCAATGCAACGATTCAACACTAGAAAATTATTAAAAGCAATAATCACAACACACCAAAAGTGTGTTGCCCAAGGTGAAATAATATTAAATTGTATCTGTAAACAACAATAATACCAATCCCACCCTTAATACACTTGTTTCCCTCTATTACATGGGTTTGTAACTTCCACGAATGAGCTCATTACTATGCCCCGACACTTCCTAGTATCCAATAATCCATTCCTAATTTTTTTTAAAAATGAAGAAGAAATAAAACTGAAGGCCTGATATTAGTTAGTAACATCAAAAATCTAGTTCCACGCAACCGTTTTCTGATCCAATCAACCATAAGACCTCTTGTACACCTCCCCATTTTCCAGAGGCTGTCGAATACTAGTAGGGATTAGGTAAGTCATTCATGTGGGGAGTATATGCTATTTTATCATATTAAAACACTAGTGGAAATATATGACAAATAGAAGAAGAATATGTAAATCATAAATAGATCCAATGTTAGAAGACATCCAAAACAGATTCTACAACATTAAACTGAATGGAAAAAAATTATATTCTAATACATTGTTCAAAGTTCCAAAAATTGAAAAAAATACACAAAAAACACCCAAGAAATTATAAAACCATATCTAACTCCCATATCCATACTCTAACCCCAATCAACTATCTAATCAAGGGCCCATACCCTTATCCTATCCTATAATAGTAATGTCTATTTCGATACCGATCAGGCAGCACATGTATGGTGTGAGGACAACTCAGTAAGCCACCACCAATGGTGTACAAAAAAATCAAGTAAAAGGGTAGTGTAAGTAGATCTATATAGAATGAAATAGAATGAATGGATATTTATCTATCACACTATCTTTTATTCTTTAATTTTTCATTGTAACTCCATGTTTCTTGAGGTTACCCATACCTCTATACTACCTTTAGATGTTGCTGGAGCTTGAACTGTACCGTAGGTAATATCATAACTTAATACCTTCTTTGACTCATTTCAGAGCACAAAGTATTGAAATTGGAAATGATATCTCAGTAACAAATTTGAATCATTATAAAGTTTGAATTATTTTCATGAAAGGAAATATATCAAAGATCCATTCTTACAATTCATTGATTTCACTCATAAATTTCAAACATACCAATAAATAATTCATAAGTTGGAAAACCATGTTACCAATATTATTTATCAATAGAATGACCATGTTCCCATTCATTTAATCATTAGTAAAATACCATGTTTATATTTTTTACTTCATATTTGAATGAAAATTTTACCTTTACTTTATACATAATTAATTCATAATTAATCAATCACCTTAATCTTATAACAAATCCAATAATTAGTTAAATATGTCAATATCCTTAAATAAATACAACAATTAATTAAACATCCCAAACCAATTATTTAGTTTATCAATTAATTATTCAGAAACCCAATTCATATCCCATTATTAGTTGTCCATAAATAATAATATCATTATGACTCTTAATACATTTTATGTAATTACAAAATTAATTATGTAGATCATAATATCAAGGTACATAATTAATTCATGATTTATTATCTCAATATATCCAATTAGATATCTCATAATAAATACACTAGTTAATTATCTATATTACAACCCCAAACTCTCATAATCAACTCCTTCATTAATAATCTCTTTGGAAAACCTATTAGTCCAAAAATTAATTCCTCAATTATTCATTAGTTTCAACAATGGTTTGATAAATCATATGATCATCATAATAAACCCAATTTAGGAATTCAATTTATAATGAATTCTAGTAAATAAACAAATTTATACCCACATAAAATCCTTGAATATGGGAATTATATTCTAGAACACCTAAATCAATTCATTTATGGATGTTAATTAAATGAAAATCCCAAAAAGTATGAACAACACAACTTCACAAACCAATGTTTTGGATAGAAATCCCAAAATAAAAAACAGGGATATTGAGATTTTATCAATATATATCTAGATCTACAATCCTATATCTAGATCTCCAAAAATGGATTACATATAATGAAATAGAGGATAAATCCACCCAAACATTCATGTAATGAGAGAGGAGTGATTAAGATTGGAATCGTGATGAGATCTACATACCAGGAGAAGAGAAGATCTTCAATTTAGGCTTTGAATCTTGAATAAATGTGGTTGGACGACCCTAGAACTCTTACAGAATGACATAAAATTTCCAAAAAATAATTATCCCAAACCCAAGATCATAATTTAAGGTTTTTTAGGGTTAAGGGGATTTTAAAATGATTTTTTGGTTAATTAAAAACGGTCATATAGTTTTCAAGGAAGGGGTGCATTGTTAAGAAAATGGTGTTCCAACCATACAGATCATATTATCCAAGGATACATGGGTACATGGTTTTGGGTCAAATGTTTTTTAAACCGTACCCTAGACATGAAGATTTCCTCTTCAATGGTCCACATTATATTCTAGAAAGGGATCACAATTTACACTAACCATGCGCCAAACATGAATAGTCCCATTTGTCTAAAAAAATCATGAAACTCCTCCCAAATGCACCCAATGTCCCAATTCCAACCAACAAAACATAAATGAAAAACAATACATGAATTAAATCTAGAGATAGCTCCCAAAAGGTCAGTATCATTCACATGAGATTAATTTTTACCCTCCCTTTGATGTTATATTCTTTCAATACTGCTAGGAAAAAATCATTCAATGTTTTTTGATTGTTGATGTTCATAGTCAAAATGTACCAATTGATCTTCATCACGCATATCATACAATTATCTATACATTATGATTAAAAACACTCAAACCCTCATGTATTTCATCCTCAACATAATAATGTATCATTCCATGGTATGCTAATAAATTGGATCAGGATTTACATGCTCACCAGTATCAATCATGAAAGACAAGTTACCTATAATAAACTGTAACTATACGTTGATTATTTCCCTATAAATATTCAATAAGTTTTATTTGAATAATTGAACCAAAAATTAAAAATAATATATTAATTTGATTATATCAATAATATTTCTACGTAATCGTAACTCTGTAATTGTAAATATAATGCAATAATGAGTTGCAAAATCTTTTTCATAATGAATTTATGAATCCTGAGGCCCTAGATATTCTAGGGATCAAATTTTTTTTCATGGATTAGAGGATTAGGGGAAATACATCAAATCAGTTGTTAATTATTTTTACAATTAACAATATTCATTGTCAATCAAATATGCTATAATATTTTAACTATAACATTGATAGAATTACTATAATTCAATAACATGAATATGAGTATACACAAACAAAATGGTAGAACCATTATAAAAAATACATATAAACATAATTTGTTAATTCAATCTCATTAAAAGATCTACCACATAATAAAATCTTTCATTGATATCTCAACTCTTTAATAACTGGATTTGAAATATTAATATTGAGTTACACATATCTTTGAGTTTATAATAACTCTAATTTAGTCTGTGTAAAATATTCATTGTTTCTAAAAATTCATTCAATAGTTGGAAATACTGACGATTGTTTTCATAATAAGAATTCATGTTGATATCTTCAACATGTCCAATATAATTTAATCTAGCCATGATCCCATCCAAATACATAGATCATATGGTCATGAACTCTTTAGATATGTATGTTTAGGAAATAGATTCTTCTAGTTGAGATTTTTTCCTCTCAGATGATTTCAAATGACATATGTACTAGATAATGAAAATAAGAATGATATTAAAAAAATTATACAATGATTTCCTAAAATTAAATAAATAATAAAAAATTAAAAATAAAAAAATGTACATTTCAATTAGATACATAGATTAATAGTTTTCTGGTCCACTATGTTTAGCTACTTCAAGCAAATGAACAATAGAATGAACCCTGAATGTGAATAATGTAGTGGGAAATAATATTATAAAATAAAAAAGTGTCAAATAAATTCTTTATTTATTGTTATATATATCATATAGATTTATATTTTTCCAAAAATCTCTCTAAAAATTGTATAAAATGCAACTAGAACTATATATACTTTTTCCGTTAACATCCCGTGTATTACAAACAATAATGAATTCTCCATCAGAATATGTGAGTAATGAATTCATTATCCATATATCATTCAATTATTTATTTCATAACATGATGAAATGTTATATGAATATTTATCTGGAAATTTTAAATTCTTTAAATTTCCATAGAATATGTTATTCTCATAATTATTCATCATAAAAAAGCATAATGATACCATCCATTTTAATTTTCACATAAACAATTAATTATATTCATTTATTAGCATTAATTAGAAGAATTATGGTGATCCTTTGAATTACACTAGTAATTATTAAATGCAAAAAATTTATTCTCACCTTCATTATTCTGATCATAAATTACATAAAAATTATGACATATCAAATTAAACTCCCATTAATATTTTTTGAAAAATAAACACCTTTCATTACACTATTGTGTTCCTTCTGCTTTGGATATTATTTCTAGTATCTGCTTATTCTATTCATTAAAATGAATCATTTTTCAAAATTCTATAGTGACATTAATTAATTTTACAATGATTTGTGATACATTAAATATCCTCCATGATATTCTCAATTAAATACCTCTATTGAGTTTTTTTCTTATTAAACCTAAAATTATGAGTACCATTATGAAATCAAGAATGAAATATAAAACACCATTTTATACAAATAGGCAATCAATGAGGTTCAAAATCATAATTAGAAACTAAACATCACAAACCTGAATTATTATTCCACTTAGATATGCTTTCTTGTCTAGAAATGACATTAATTATCAAAATTAATGAAATTTTCATTTGGAATAGTATTCTCATTGAAGAATATAATGGTTATTTTCAATAATCCCATTATTCCATATGTTAGTTGATTAGAGGTTGATGATATTCATAAATGAAACTTTAATGAATTTTAATTCATGGAATAATTATAAAAATAAGGAATGATGTCTTCTTTATACACATCATTGGAGGGAGAAAATAGGGTATCAATAAAATGGCTAAATGTTGTAATTAGTATTTAATGTAAAATAATGTTCAAAACCATAAGATAATAATCACAAAAATACATTTCGAACATCAAAATAAAAATCATGATATAATGACTGGAAAACATTCCATGTTATTGATTCTTTTAGATGCCTTGCCAGGCCAACAATTTTACAATCCTGAAAATGAAACATCTAGTCATATGTTGTCTTAAATGACATGAATAATCACTGCAAGTGTGGTTTCATAGGAAGGTAACACAATAACTTTTATGATTATTCTACATTTATTTCATGAGTTTTCATTGATTTTCACTCTTATTATTGTTCATTATATTCAACAATCTTGTATCTCATAATATGTATTCTTCATTATTATAACTCTTTCATATGTAAATCATACAATAATTATGCCATGCATATATATTTTTATAATTAATTCTATGCTTATTGATGGTTTTCATCATATCATAAAATGATGTAGGCATATTATAATAATTAAATGAAACATGAAGCACCTCTAAAATCACAAAAATTACTTTTTCAGTAATACAACTGATAAACATAACCTGATTGATCTTTTATAGAAGTGACAATGTCAAATAATTTTTACATCCTTCCTAAGGTTAATGTTGTTCATATTCAACTAATTTATAAAACTCATTTTTTTTAATGTTTTATTGAGAAATATTGACCTTATCATGATCAAATAATGGTTCCATTTTTTTTAAAATCATTCAAATTGTATCTTGAAAATAAAAATTCATTGTTTATAATTATTTAGACAAAATTATCATTGGTTTTTAACTTTGTGATTTGTTGAAAAGTTAGTCATTTTTTAGAATTCATTAACATTAGATTCACCCTTACAAATCCATCATATGTACCATTAATGAAACCATTTCAATAAATAATTCTCATAAAATTTATTTTTATTCATCAATTTCATAAATTTATAATCAGAACACCTAATTTTTATTTTACAATCCACTAATCAGTTTTCAATTGCATAACCAAATAATTATTTAAGACATATAATAATGACGTTTGTTTCTTGGTAAATTTATCCAAATATAATCCATAGTTATAAGATTATCTCTTATCTTCATGTATATTCTTATATAATGATAAAAATGATAAATATAAACTTTTAATCATAATTAAATGGCACACTTCATGATTATTGACAATGGTAGGATGACGAATCAATATAACAAAAATTATATATAAAATTTATTCAATCCAAAATTAATAACCTAAAAACATTAATGAATAAATATTACCCCTAAAAATAAAAGGGTTATATTTCATGGAATAACTTCACTGAGCCATGGAGAGATGAAAATCGATAAGGGTATATGGAATTATGTCTAGACAGAGGTATGAGGATGATGGGGTCCAAGGTAGAATGAGTTAAGGTTGATTCCATTATTAGGGGTCCTATTAATTAGGAAAAGGGGTTGAAGGGGCCACAATTGGGGGGTCACCATAAAAGAGATGGGGGTAACTACATGGTCATTATCATGGAGTAGGGGGTTAGGGTTAACATGGATAGGAGGGTGAGAGGGGTGGTAGTCAATAAGGAGAAGGGGTGTTGGGGTTATCAGAATCAAAGGTACGAGAGGTGAAACCATTATGGGGGAGAAGGTCATATCTGCTACAAGAGGAATGGTTGTCCATAGTGATCTTGTGGGGGTATGGGTGGAATTATGGATTATTATAATGACTTATTTGATGGTTTAGAAAAAACCACTACTCAATCAAAATATAAAAAGGAGAATAATCTATATTAAACCTCCACGATATTATAATATATATTTAATACTATTGTTTTTTTATTTTTATATAAACCTCCACTAATAAACCACACTTGACTCCTCTTTTTTTCATCAATGTCAAGAAAAATAATATATATGATTTTCACAAATTATTTAATGTCCTTTTATGTGAAACCAAATAAGTTATCCCATGTCGAATAATTATTATACAACTTATTTGTTTTAAATTCAATCGCATTCATTATAGAATAATAATTCACATTTGATATTTCAAAAAAGAAATAATTATATTGAATGATGAGTCAATAATTTTGGGATTACACATAAAACATATATTTTTTATTCCTTAAGAAGTAATATTATGTAATTTATTTGTCATAGATGGATAACATGAAATTGAGAGAATTGAGTGTTAGTATTTCACCAAGTAATTTTTTACTAATATGATTTACTAATATAATTGAAGATAATGAGACATTTCTTATTCTAAAAAAATATATTTTTTAGAATTATAGAATTAGACATGATACTAATATAATTTACGTTTGAATTAGGGATTATAAAATAAATAATTAATTAGACATGGAAATAAAATGATTTTCATTTCATGTACCTATGAGTGATTCTAAACATTGAAAAAACCCTTCTAAATTTTCATCCATTATTTTTTTGAATAGTTTTTAATTTTTATAATTTTGCTAGATATAAAATTATCTATTTCACCTCGCTGAACAATCATGAAGGCTGATACCAATAGATTTTTCACAGATTTTCTATATGGTAGAGACCGAATATAAACTAATACAAGCATCAGTAGGCATATCAATTTAAAAAATTTCCATTACATGAAAACACACATACTCCCACATTAATTATTACCCTTTTTACTTGATATATATTATTTCTCTAAGATATATATTTCACTATAATTTGATTTCACTTTAGTGTTTATCTTTTCTATAAGATATTTACATTTATAACAAGGTGTGATATATAATATATAAACTTTTTATAGTTATTTTATAAACATATTTTCATAATAAATAAAATCTATATTTTCAAAAACATTCATCAAAGAACATATTCATATTTGGTTCACCTATCCAAGTGCTTCAAAAAATCTTTCAATAGGTAAATGCACATAACCCTCTTAATTTTTCCTATATTATATTAATATTTTACATGATAAAAAATGGGATCCAAATTATATTATATTCTTTAACTCTAGATGATCATCGAATTAATGATTTTTCATATTAAATGTGCTTTTACACTAGGCATTTTTTTGGATTTTTTATTATCGGTCCATATTCAAAATTTTCATATATTTTCAATCACATAAATTCTATATATATTAAAAAAATTTATAATATTTTAATTTATAAATATCATGATTATCAAAAAAAAATTAAAATTTTATATCATGTTAATTTATAACTCATTTTACATTCAGTGACTCTTATTATATATCCATAGAATTTTATTAATTTTAAAATCCAATACATATTTGTATGTAGAATATACATTGTTAATAGTTATGTTATCTATTGTGTTTTTGTGATTTTGGGTTAAATATTAGTTTTTTGGACCCTAATGTAGAGTGGATGGTTTTGGGGAACTATCTCGCGGACTGGGTTTCCTATCCATAAATGTCATCACGCCTTATATGAGAGGCCAACATGGTCTTTCACATGTTCCTATAGAAAATTCAAACTAATCATTTAGTTGGGTTTAGTTTTTATGAATTAATGTTTAAAATCAATATTATCCTCTTATATCCCTAATTACCATCATAAATCATCATGAGAAAATCTAAAGGCATCCCTTGAGACAAAATGTGGCATCTACAGAATTAATGATATCATTATGTCCTGGATAAAAAATATTTTCATTAAATTGATGGTTTAATCTTGATAATATCATAAATTTCTTGATCAAACTTATTCACCCTATTTTTTACAATTCTTTCACTGATATCTTGTTGGATTATATATTTAACACCACATTTTATTTAATAGAAAACAATGATCTATCATGAATATGACATGAAACATCGAGACTAAACAAAACGATGATTATTATTATTAATATATGTCCATTTTAAATTAGAAATTAAATTGAAGTGTATGAATATGATTACTAAATTTATTAAATATTTATAACAATCCAACTCAAATATAAAATTATTGATAAATTAATATGAAATAGAAAATCCATTTTTAATAAAGACTTTTTATTCCTCAAAAATTCTATTTCTTAAAAAATGCTTGTTTTGTTAGAAAATATTATTATTTATTTATTAAATATTTACTATATATATTTGAAAAAATTAAAATAATTTTTTCAATTAACTCAAAAAAATTAACATTGATGAAATTTTAATATTATTATGAAATGGCTGATTTTTCAGTGAATAAAAAATATCTGATTTTTCAAATAATAAATTTTCATTTAAATAAAAAATTTTATATAAAAAAAAACAATATATATAGGATTTAATATTAATGTGAATTTTATTCTATTTTATATATAATATCTTTTTAATTTTATATTAATCATCCATTTTCCCAATTTTGGTATATGTTTTTATATGATTAAAATCGTTGTTTTCTATAATTTGGTTTTAAGAACTTAATGCTCATAAATTATAATTAAATTAAAATAAATTAGTAAAAAAATATTAAAATTAAATTATTATATTATATAATTATTTAATAAAAATTTAAATTCTAATTATGTTGATGTCTAGTCGTAGTGAAAATATGTGATATTTTATTTATTGAAAATGGATTTTCATGAAAAAATATTTTTCATTCTGTTTTTAAATTTTTATTTTAAATTTAATTACACACATTTTGTGACTTTAATTTCATAAAATTGATTCCATAATTTTAATTTGAAAAATTTATAGTATTTAGAATTTTTAACTTAATATTTATACATATTGAATTGCTAAAAGTAATTACTGGGGTTAAATTTAAAATGTGCTTTGGTGAATTACATACTATTATGTAAAATAATGATTTAGCATAGATAATTTATTTTGATCAATTTGAATTTAAATTTATAATTAGTTTCTACAAATTATCTCATAATTTTTTTTATTTTTATTTTCAAATGTATAAATTCCAATGGTAAAAACTACTTCACATTGTGAAAACTAAAATTTTAAAAGTGAGTAACAATAATGTTAAAAAAAATAAAATTTAAAAATAAAATTTAATTTTTAATGGTGGATTTCTATATTAAAATTATCATATAGATAATACAAAATTCATTAAATTTTTTAGAGCATGGGTTGACATTGACATATATTTTTTGAATGGATTTGGTATTGAAAAAATTACACTCCATCTAACTTATTTAAATTAACGACCTATCCTCAATTAATGACACATAAAAAATACTTTTCTCCCCACTCCCAATTAAAATAATATACTTACTCCACTTATCACATCCGATAGGTATTTTTTGATTAAATAACATATTTGGGATGGATTTTGGTGAAAACCTAAAGTTGTTGTCCAAAGAAGAGGTAACATTCTTAAGTACACATTCTGTTTTATTTCAACATCCACTACCCTCAAATGTTATTAAATTATAAATAATTAATATAATCATTCAATTTATTATACAAATATATTATCATGTTAATTTAATTACCTATATCCTTATCCTATTCCATCAAATTGGAAATTAAAGCATCGTTCATGGGTACGATAGACTACCACCTCATCAAACATTGAAATAATTTTTCCACTATCACTTATCATGATTGGTTATATTGATTTATTTAATATATATATTTATATGATATTCATTAAATATTTTTAATACAGCAAAATAAATATATCATGTATTTTATTACCTTACAAATAACTAAAAAATTATAACATCATTTGTGCTTATGGGTGGACTACCTCCACCACAAAGTTATGTAATCTTTTTCATTAACACATCATATTTTTGAGTCAAAAGTCCTATTTTGACTTCGATATCATTTTTTGGAAATAAAAAATGTTTTATATCATGTTTTGGAAATCTCAAATGTTTTATATCATGTTTTGGAAATCTCAAATGTCTTCTATCATGTTTATCGTATCGTACAATACTGGTCGTACTGACTATATCGTATCATACAATACTGATCGTACTTACCATATCGTATCGTACAACACTGATCGTACTGACCATGCCAATCATTCAATGCTGATCGTAATGAATATGGAAATTGTATTGACTCTACTACTCATAACTTTCATTACATGCTTGTTTTGATACTTAGTTAAAAACACTGGTTTCATATGAATCGTACCCATGTTTTTCATTTCTATATATCTTGTGTTCAAACAAAAACGATGTCGTTGAGTTAGTTACAAACTAATCAAAACGATGTCGTGCTTTCTGTTTCAATATGACGGTTGGAGGCAATATGACCATTGGAACCCAAGTCCTATAAATAGGAGGTCATTTGAAGCTGAAGATAGAGAAAAAAGAGAATGAAGAGACTTGGTAACAACTGTGATACTTTGCTCTATCAAGATTCTAGAGAGAGACACTGTGACATCTCTCATCTGTATTGTGCGTCTGATCATCGTATCGAGGGCTTTCAAATAATTGAAAGACAGAGGTGCCGATTACCTACAAAATCGAGGGCTACCAGGGATAGGCAGACAGAAGGTTCGATCATCGTATCGAGGGCTTCCAGGGATAGGCAGACAGACGTTCCGATCATCGTATCGAGGGCTTACCAAGGTGTTGGTGAGACAGACCTTTTATCCTAGGTGAAAGGATAACCCTTCTCTTTGGGTTAAACGAATTTTAATGCTTTTACATTTCCGTTGCTATTTTTATTAGAAAGGAAATTATTTTGTTTCCTTTTTCTATATCTTTTACATTTGTAATTGTTTCAATTACATCCATACTATTACATATTGTATTGCTTTATTCTATACGCTTTAAGGTAGAATCATTCACTTGTTTTACTCTTATTATTGTATTCATCTTGAATACAATTACTTTACTTTTCTGATAGTATTACATTACATCATTATTTTATATTCAATACAATTTTTGTTGTTTGTATTTGTATTAGTTTAAGATCATTTAAACAAATATTTTTAGAGCTTTTAATAAAATGATTTTAAACCTACAATTCACCCCCCCTCTTGTATTATTCCATATAACATACATATACATCTACTTATTCGATCCAACAATTGGTATCAGAGGAGGTTTTCCACTGATTGGTATTAATTGTTCTATTTCTTCTAGATTACTGTTTTTAATTACTCACTACACTAACGTGTGGAGTGGAAAATTTTTTGTTGTGTTAGATGGCAGGAATAAATATTGGGTCAATAGACAATCTAAATCCTTCTAGACCACCCATTTTTTATGGGATTGACTATGAGTATTGGAGAGATCGTATGAAGACGTTCATTATCAATACTGGTGTAGACAATTTTATTATTCTTACTGGAGGTTATAAAATTCCTGACAAAGAAGTCAGTACTTTTGCTAACCAATAGAAACTAGAGTATCAACTGAATTACAAGGTACACAATACGTTATTATGTTCTATGACCAAGAATATATACAGCCAGATATCTTCATGTGAAGCTGACAATTTTATTTGGAAGAAATTAGAAGTCACTCATTTTGGTACAACCAAGGTTATAGAAATAAGAAGATCAATACTTCGAGCAGAATATCAGGGATTTTTTTTTCCGTACGGAGAGCCAGTATGTAAAGTGCAACAAAGGTTTATGACAATTGTCAACAGCTTACAATCTATGGGAGAAAAAGGCCTTGATCGTGAAGCTCTATTAGATAAGATTATAGATATAATTCCAAATGAATAGGAGTCAAAAAGGATAGCTATTGATGAAAATAGAAAAGTTTCTCAGATTACTCTTGATGAACTTTTTGGAACTCTTTTATAGCACGAGACAAGAATGAAAAGAGATGATGATTTCAACAAGAAGAAGAATGGAAATGGTAGTGTAGCTTTTACATCCAAAGCTAAAACACCTGAAAGGATTACAAGATCTAAATCCAAGAAAGCTGTTATGTCTGATTCATGTGATTGTGATCTTTCAGAAAATGAGTTAGCCAATCTTGCTCGACGGATGAAGAAGATTGTAGGAAAGAATGATTTCCAATACAGATTCAAAAAGAAAGATAGAAAGGACAAATGATATTTAGAGATAACATGTTATGAATGTAAGAAAGTTGGGAATATAAGACCTGATTTTCCTTTACTAAAGTGAAAAGATAGAAAGGAAAAACACTCTGAAAGAAACAAGAAAAAGTACTACAAGCCAATGAAAAATAAATCCTTGAAGGAAAATGATACTTGGAGTGCAAGTGGTAGTGATTCCTCATACGATTCTTCAGAATATGAGTCCTCAGGACAAAGGAATATTGGACTTATTGCCAGATTACCAATTAAAGATCATTATCTCATGGCAAAGGTACATAATGCTGAAGCAATTACAAATGTTTCTTTAAATGAAATTTATACTGATAATAGATACTATTGATCTTCAATGGATGAATACTCATCATAAGAAGATGATACATTACCTTCTTTTGAAGAAGTATCCAGATTTTCTAAATTTCTTGAGAATGAAAATTCCAAACTCAAGAAGAAGCTTGAGAAAGAAAACTCTAGAATTTCAGTTTTAACTAAATAAGTGTTAGATCTTTCTAAGGATCTTGATATAAAAACTTCTGATTTTTAAAGTTTTTTAAAAACCCTTGAGAAAGTTAAATCTGACAAAGATGATCGTTCTAAGGACCTTGAAAATGTGATTTCAATGAAAAATGTTTTAGAGTGTAACTCTAGCTCAAAATCAAATATTTTGGAAAATAAAAACATTGTTTTAAAACTAAAGTCAGAAATTTTTTCATTGACAAAATGTTTTTCAAACATTACTTATGGAAAGGAAAACATTGACAAAATGTATTCCCAAATTCGACCTTTGAGAAATCGTTCTGGACTTGGTTATACTTATTCAAAACCTATATTTAGTAATAATTATTTTGTTCCTCAAAATACCCCATTTTGCTCTAAGTGTCAATGTGGAGGACACTGGAAAAGATATTGTTCTCTTAACAGAACTCAGTCTTTAGGATTTCATAAAGCTCATTTTTCAAAACAAATGTGGATTCCTAAAATTCTGTAATCTAACCATTCTGGATCCAAAAAAGTTTGGATTTCGAAAAACTAATTCTTTCTTTTTCAGGAAAAAGAGAAGAGTACCAACAAGAATACATGGTACATGGATAATGGTTGTTCTCGACATAAAACCAGAAACAAAGATTTCTTTGAAAATGTTATCGAAACAAAATGTGGAAAAGTTACCTTCGGAGATAATGCTCAAGAAAAGATTGTTGGTATAGGTAATATTGTTTTTCTTGGAAAAATTCTTATTTCAAATGTTTTATTTGTTAAAGGTCTTAGCCACAATCTCATCAGCATAAGTCAATTGTGTGATGAAGGTTACCTTGTGAATTTTAGGAATGATAAGTTTCTAGTTTACAATTCCATGGACGAGTTCATTCTATCTGCTCATAGGCAAGAGAATGTATACAATATTAACATAGAAGACCATAGAATCCAGAACATACCTTGCTTAAGTGCAATAGAAGACCAATCCTGGTTATGGCATAGAAGAATATGACATTGTAATCCGAGAAACCTTAGTAAACTCTCAAAGAAAAGACTTGTAAAGGGACTACCAGATCTTAGATATGATTCTTCAAAAGTATGTGACCCTTGTCAATTTGTCAAGAAACATAAAACTATCTTTAAATCGATTAATGAAGTCTCAACTTCTAATGCATTACAGCTAGTACATATGGATCTTTTTGGTCCTACACAAACTGGAAATATTGGAGGCAAATACTATGTATTTTTTTAGTTGACGACTTTACTAGATTTACATGGGTCTATTTTCAAGAAAAAAAATATGAAGCCTTTTCCTATTTCAAAACTTTTAGAGCCCAATTTTTAAATGAGAAAAACCTACCATTGATAACTATTCATAGTGATCATGGTGGTGAATTTCAAAATTCAGACTTTGAAACTTTTTGTAGTAAGAAAGGTATTACTCACAATTTCTCAGCTCCAAGAACTCCTCAGCAAAATGGTGTATTTGAAAGAAGAAATCGTATTCTTCAGGAAATGACTAGAACCATGTTGAGTGAATACTCAATTGCTAAGTACATTTGGGCTGAAGCTGTAAGTACTGTTTTCTATTCTATAAATCGTGTTTTAACCAGACCTTTTCTAAATAAAACTCCTTATGAGTTATGGACCGGCCGAAAACCTAGAGTTTCATACATCAATGTTTTTGGGTGCAAAGTATTCATTCTGAATACAAAAGATAATCTTCACAAATTCCCACCAAAATCTGATGAAGGAATATTTCTAGGCTATTCCACAACTTCTAAGGCTTATAGAGTTTTCAATAAAAACACTTGTACTGTTGAGGAAACAGTACATGTAAAATTTGATGAAACTGATCCATTTGTTTTTAAACCATCCAAACCTACATTCTCAGATGTGTTTTCAAAAACTGTTTACCAACCATTGATAGAGGAATCTTCTGGTAAGGAAAATGTCCAAGAATGTTTTCCTGAAACATTTACTCCAGATGATTTTCTACCACATGTTGATGAACAGGTTTTACCAAACCCAAAGAAATTATTTCTTAGAAATCATCCCAGGGATAATATCATTGGTGATGTAAATCAACCGGTAAGGACCAGAAATTCCTTAAGAAATGAAACAGAACAACTTGATTTTCTTTCCCAATTTGAACCTAAAAGTCCAAGTGAGGCCTTAGGCGATGAAGATTGGATCAAAGCAATGCAAGATGAACTAAATGAATTTGAAAGGAATCATGTCTGGACTTTAGTTGAGAGACCCAAAGAAACCACTGTAATTGGTGTAAAATGGGTTTTTAGAAAAAAATGTGATGAAAATGGAATCATTATAAGAAATAAATCAAGACTTGCTCATAAGGGCTATAACCAACAAGAAGTAATGAACTATGATGAAACTTATTCTCCTGTAGCTATACTTGAATCTATTCATATTCTATTAGCTTTTGCAGCATACTTTAATTTCAAACTTTTTCAAATAGATGTAAAATGTGATTTTCTAAATGGTTTTGTTCAAGAAGAAGTTTTTGTTGAACAACCCCCCGGTTTTCTAGACCCAAAATATACTAATCATTTTTTTAAACTTACCAAGTCTCTATATGGCCATAAACATGCCCCTAGAGCATGGTATGATAGACTTACATGATTTACTTTATAAAACAATTATACGAAAGGTACAACCGATCCAACCCTTTTTATAAAAATGGAAAATAAAAATGTCTTGATTGTTCAAATCTATGTTGATGACATCATATTCGGATCAACTCAGAAATCTTTGATTGATTCTTTTGCAAATTTAATGAAATCTGAGTTTGAAATGAGTATGATGGGTGAGATAACATTCTTTTTAGGTTTTCAAATTTCTCAAAAACCATAAGGAACTTATATATCCCAACATAAGTACATTAAGGATTTAATCAAAAAGTATGGTTATGACAAAACTAAAAATATTAGCACTCCTATTGGAACCTCAAATACACTTGATCTTGATGAAACTGGGAAACCAGTAGATCAAACAATCTTTAGAGGTATGATAGGGAGTTTTCTATACTTGACAGCTAGTCGACCAGACTTAATGTTTTCTGTAAGCTTATGTGCGAGATATCAATCTAATCCAAAGGAGTCTCGTTTAAAAGCCGTGAAGAGAATCTTTCAGTATTTAAAAGGAACTATGGATTTATGTCTATTTTATTCTTCTGGAAATGATTTTGTTTTAATTTTTTTTTCAGATGTTGACTTTGGTGGCTGTAGAATGGATAGAAAAAGTACATCTAGAACATGTCATTTCTTAGGAGATTATATGGTTTCATGGTCATGCAAGAAAAAACACTCACTAGCACTTTCCACTGCCGAGCTGAATATGTAGCAGCTGGAAGTTGCTATTCTCAAGTGTTGTGGATGCAACACACACTCACTGACTGTGGATTGAGTTTTTCCAAAACTCAAATTCTGTGTGATAATACTAGTTCCATAGCTCTTAGTAAGAACCCACCACATCACTCTCGTGCAAAACACATAGATGTTAGGTATCACTTTCTTAGGGATCACACACAAAAAAGAGATATTATTTTACAATTCATCGGAACGCAAGAAAAACATGCTAATATTTTTACAAAACCATTACCTTCCGATAGATTTTAGTTTATAAAACAGAATCTAGGAATGATAACATTAAAATAATCATTCATATCTACTTCCTGTTTTACATTTCTCCTAACATTAAAAACTACTCTTAGAAAGGGGGAGAACATTTCTCTCGATGTTTTTCTTCTCTCTTTATGTTTTGTTGTATTGACAGATTTGTAGTAATTTTTACCTATTTGTTTATTGTATTGACTGTTTTATTTTTATTCTCTTTTCTTTTCCATCGTACTGTCCGATGATGGTAATTACTTTCTTTTCCATCATACTTTCCCATGATAGTAATGACTTTCTTTTCCATCGTATTGTCCGTTGATGGTATTGAATTTCTTTTCCATCGTATCGTCCGTTGACGGAATTAAAATCATTTCCATCACATCGTTCGTCGATGGTATCGAATTTGTTTTCCATCGTATCGTCTGATTGATTGTATTAAATTTCTTTTCCATCATATCGTCCGATTGATGGTATTGAATTTCTCTTCCATCGTATCGTCCGTTGATGGTATTGAATTTCTTTTCCATTGTATCGTCCGTTGATGGTATTGAAATTATTTCCATCTCATCATCCATCGATGGTATCAAATTTATTTTCCTTCGTATCGTCCGATAGATGGTATTGAATTTATTTTCCATCGTATCATTCGATTGATGGTATTGAATTTCTTTTCCAACGTATCGTTTGTTGATGGTATTGAAATTATTTCCATCACATCGTCTGTCGATGGTATCAAATTTGTTTTCCATCGTATCGACCATTGATGGTATTGAATTTCTTTTCCATCGTATCAACCGTTGATGGTATTGAATTTTTTTCATCGTATCGTCCGTTGATGGTATTGAATTTCTTTTCCATCGTATTGACCGTTGATGGTATCAAATTTCTTTTCCATCGTACTGTCAGTTGATGGTATTGGGTTTGTTTTCCATCTTACTGTCAGTTCATGGTAATGAGATTGTTTTCCATCGTATTGTCAATTCATGGTAACGGCTTTTTTTTCATCGACATGACGATTGATTTTTGTTGTGTTTTTCTTTTGAATTCTACTAAAACCAACAATAACCTTATGATCTCCGGCAGGTACTTTCCATTTTTTTTATTCTTTGTTTTAATCCTAACCATTGATTTTTTCCCAAATCTGGACCGTAGAAGATCAATGGTCACCCTTTATCACCTATATATACCCCCTCCCCTCCCCAAACCCACATTGGTTTTTCAGGTTTTGAGGCAAAGCTCTACTCCACTGGTTTTAAATCATCGTACAATCTTTCATCGGCATTATCCATATGTCTCAGTCCTCTGCTAATACTCCCGCCGAAATGTCTTCAAAGACTTTTATAGAGAATGACATTAATAGAGAAAGGTTAGTTTCTCGAGACTTTTTTGATTCATATGATTCCACAATCAGAAGAATCATTCTATTTCAAGGATGGGAACATTTATGTGTTGAAAGACCTATTTCTCAATATCTGGTTCTCTATGATGAAGTCAATCAGTTCTATAAAACTGTATCTTTTGACAAAGACATGAGTATCAATTTTGATTTGTACGATAGAAAATTGTCTATGTCTGTGAAACAAGTGGCTCATTTTCTTAATGTCTCAACTGAAGGGGATTCTTTTTGTCTATCTCAAAAACTACCAGAGGAAGTCGGTACGTTTAATAGAGAAAATTCTGAGAAGTATTTGTTTGTTATAAATGAAGAAAAGAGAAAAGTGGCTCATCTCTCTCCGGACAATCGGTTTGTAACTTTATGGATGCAAGGTTTTCTTATCCCAAGGAATGGGGATAGAGAGACTCTGAAAGTTTCTTATATTTTTATGCTTGACTATCTTGTCAACATGAGAAAAGTGAATATCATGGGATATGTTTTCAAAACCATTAAGAATGTAAAGACAGGAAGGATTAATTCCCAAATGATTATGTATCCAGCAATCATTACAAAGTTTATTCTTGAAAGTATGAAGTTTTGAAACATTCCTTTGAGAGGAAAGATGATAGATCTAAAGCCATCCTAGATTAACAAAAGTATGATGAAGAAGCTAAATGTTTGTTTTGATCCAAATTCAAAACTTTTTATAAGAGATGTGGAAGCTGGATTGGCTCAGAATCAATCGGCACCTATGCTAGCCAAAGACAATCCTTCTATTGGGATTACTCAAAAGTCTGATCCACAAACCAGTTCAAAACCAAAAAAGAAGCCAAAGTACGGTAAGGAAGTTACAGCCAAATGGAGAAAGGAAAAGGAAGAAAGAAAGGAAGGTGATCCAAGGTTTGGACTTGATCAAGATGAAGCCTTTGCTGAGAGATTAAGGGTACAGGAAAACCTTAATGTTGAGAAGAAAAAGAATATTTTTTTGAAAAGAAAGGCTCAAGACTTCGATATCTCTAAAGTCTTGAGAATGGTTGAGAATGCAAGTGCTCAAATAACAGATGAAGTGTATCAAGAACCCATCGTACAGAGTCTTCTGGTACAAGAAAAAGGAAAGAAAATGTTGGAAGAGATACAAGAAGTGGTAGAAGTGGAAGGAGATTTTCTTTTAGAATTCCTTCAGAGTTCGAAGAAGAGTAAGAAGGAATCCGTTCAGAAGCAGAGTAAAGGTGTTCAACAAATCTCTCATGTTGATCAAGCTCCTTCTGAAACTCCAGAGAGAATTTCCTCTCACGAAAAACAAGGTTCTCAATCCTCTCACACTGATAAAGTTGTTGTCATCAGTGATAAAGCAGAAGAAGAAAGAAAGAAGAAAGAAAAAGAAAAAGGAAAATAGCCAGCTGTAGACTCAAGCCGATCAAATGATTTTCCTTTGTACGATGAGGATACTGATTCAGAGCATACAATCTCTCTCAAAAAGAGTTATTACATTGTCCATGTTTTAAGAAGAGTTGAGAAGACCATTCCATATTTCCCGAGGCTGGAAGGGAAGATTGATTTTATTACTGAAAATCAAAAGAGGAAGTTTGGATCTGTTAAAGAACTGAGAAAGAATGTTTTGTCAGTTGAAGCTGATCTGAAAGTTTTATCCGAGAGTTCGGCAGCTCATAAAAAGTCATGCAACAGAATGACCAAGTGGTCATAAAAAACAGAAAGCTCGGTAAATGATCATGAGATTGCAATAGAATATATAATAAGGTTGTCAAACGAGCTTGCAAATGCTTTTAATAAGCTTGAAAAAGATACTGTTGAAAGGTTAAATCTTTTGTCTTCCCAACGAGCCGATATTCGTTCAGTGAAAGATTTTCAAGAAAGGATGAATGTTTTTCAATCTGAATTCTCGAAGGTTTCATCTTTTAAAGTTGAAATGGTTTTGTTGAAAAAACAGAACTCTGTGTTATCCAAAGATAACAAGAATTTACAAAACAGAATTGATACCCTTGAGGAAGTAATCAGAGTCTAGGAGGAGACTATCAGAAATCAAGATCATATTTTTGTGGACCAACAAGAGCTTCTCAGAACTCAGGGTGAATCAAATTCTGAAGACAATAATGAGATCAAAAAGATGAATGCAGTTCTGCACGAGTTAATCAAAAAGTAAAAGGAAAGAGAAAACAAGTGACCTATATTTGTTTTCAAGTTTGGCCTTGTTTGTTATCAAAATGAAATTTCTATCCATTTTCTTGAGTTTATTTTCTAACTAATTCAGACATTTCAAGTTTACATCTTTATTTTTGTAAATCACAAAGGGGGAGAATATTTCACTAAGGGAGAGAATGTTTATAAAAGGGGAGAGTTCTTTATCAAGGGAGAGAATTCTTTACAACACTTTTGAAAAATTTATGAATGCAATCCTTAGGAAAGTCTATACCTATGGGTGAGTTTGTTCTATTCAATTTCTTATTCAGAAGAGTTTCCAATAACTCAGGGGGAGATAAGTATTTCTTTTGACATTTTCTTTGTGTCTTGTGCTTTCCAAAAAGGGGGAGATTGTTGCGTCAAAAGTCCTATTTTGACTTCTATATCATGTTTTGGAAATCAAAAATGTTTTATATCGTGTTTTGAAAATCTCAAATGTTTTATATCATGTTTTGGAAATGTCAAATGTCTTCTATCATGTTTATTGTATCGTACAATACTGATCGTACTGACTATATTGTATCATACAATACTGATCGTACTGACCATATCGTATCGTACAATACTGATCGTACTGACCATTCCAATTGTTCAATGCTGATCGTAATGAATATGGAAATTGTATTGACTCTACTACTCATAACATTCATTACATTCTTGTTTTGATACTTAGTTAAAAATACATATTTCATATGAATCGTACCGATGTTTTTCATTTCTATATATCTTGTGTTCTAAAAAAACGATGTCATTGAGATAGTTACAAACTAATCAAAACGATGTCGTGCTTTCTGTTTCAATATGACCGTTGGAGGCAATATGACCGTTGGAACCTGAGGCCTATAATAGGAGGTCATTTGAAGCTTAAGATAGAGAAAAAATAGAACGAATAGACTTTTGAACAACTGTGATACTTTTCTCTATCAAGATTCTAGAGAGATACACTGTGACTTCTCTCATCTGCTTTGTGCGACCAATCATCGTATCGAGGGCTTTCAAGTAATTGAAAGACAGATGTGCCGATTACTTACAAAATTGAGGGCTTCCAGGGATAGGCAGACAGACGGTCCGATCATCGTATCGAGGGCTACCAGGGATAGGCAGACAGACATTCCGATCATCGTATCGAGGGCTTACCAAGGTGTTGGTGAGACAGACCTTTTATCCTATGTGAAAGGATAACCCTTCTCTTTGGGTTAAAATAATTGTAATACTTTTACATTTCTGTTTCTATTTGTATTAGAAAGGAAATTGTTTTGTTTCCTTTTTCTATATCTTTTACATTTTAATTGTTTCAATTACATCCATACTATTACATATTGTATTGCATGATTCTATACGCTTTAAGGTAGAATCATTCACTTGTTTTACTATGATTATTGTATTCATCTTGAATACAATTACTTTACTTTTCTGATAGTATTACATTAAATTATTCTTTTATATTCAATACAATTGTGGGTGTTTGTATTTGTTTTAGTTTAAGATCATTTAAACTAATCTTTTTAGAGATTTTACTAAAAGGGTTTTAAACCTACAATTCACCCCCCCCCTCTTGTATTATTCCATCTAACATACATATACATCTACTTACTCGATCCAACACATATGTACAATATATTCAAGTGTATGTAATGGACTAAAATTAAATTTATGATATAATTACAGTAATGGAAATTAAAAATAATACTCACATTCTTTCTACCATTATCATTGATAAATGGAAATGTAACTCTTATGCACGTATGACCAACCGTCTCTATGATTGTAACATATTTCAATTTTCATGACCATCATTAATGGATTTTTATAAAAGAATATTTTCTGTAAAAAAATAAATATTTTTCATTATTATTAT
Organism: Viscum album; assembly: GCA_963277665.1. Classification (NCBI taxonomy): domain Eukaryota; kingdom Viridiplantae; phylum Streptophyta; class Magnoliopsida; order Santalales; family Viscaceae; genus Viscum; species Viscum album. The sequence continues at coordinate 1,203,634,678 of OY728127.1, read as the reverse complement.
TCTTTAGATTAGGGAACAATGACTTCTTTTTCAAAAGTAAACGTATGGAAGTTCTTTTGGACATATGAAACGAATATAATCAAAATGATATATGTAAAATTAATTGATAATTAGTATAAATAAAAAAAGGTAATAATTTTTTTAAATATGATTAATAAACATGATTTTTTTTAAATTTAAATAATTTATATAATAATATTTTTTTTAGAGATAAAGTATGTACTTGATGTGTTGGACAAGAAGATTAGGATTCCATCTATATTTCCCTTGATTGTGGAATATAATAATGTTACGCCCCATATTTAATTTTTATGATATATATTCGAATAATTTTACATATTATATCATGAATAATTTTTACATCATGGCATTTTAATTTACAATCAAATTTAATTTATTTAAAGTGATTCAATTCGAATGGTTCCAAAGAGGAAAAGATTTTTGTTACAATATGAATTATTTTATAAGTTATTTATGATTAAGAATCCATGTAGTGAAATAATATATAATTATTTTCATGAAACACATATACTTTGTTCATTTATATTCAATATTTTTTAAAAAATTTCATTTTCGTTTCCTCCTTAAATAAATTAAGAAGAAATAATAATATTTATTATGTAAAACAAAACTCATATATTCTTTTTGTGATGGAATTTTTCCATTATATTATTTTTATTGAAATAATTTAAATAATGTTTTACCATTGTGAAATTATTTATAAAATTATTTTGTCCATTTTTACAAATTTCTACAAAATGGTGTAAATGGAAAGATTCTATCATTTTTCTAACAAGGACCATTTTTTGATTTTTTATTATATTTTGAAAAAAAAATTATCTTTTAACTTATATGAAATGAATAGAATTTATTAGAGACATCACCCAAAAATGAATGAATGATTCATTATAATCTACCATGGATATTTTGAATGAATTTTTTCTGTAAATATTTTGTAATATTTATATTTTAAAAAATTTATTTTGAAGGTAAAATTGTTTTTCCATCAAGAAATATTTTGTGTGATATTTTAATGGTGTTTTAGACAGTAACAACAACCTTTGATAATGTTGATTACATCTAAATTATATATATATATATATATATATATATTACTCATGCATATATACCTCAATAATTATACCTTACAATAACATGATAATACATAATTGATGTTCATTTATAAAATGACTTATTTATGAAATATATTTTTATTACAACACAAGAAGTGATATGAATCCCATTGATTTGCCGGAGTAAAATTTATATTTATAACAAATCATTTAGTTAATTTTTTGAAAAAACTAAGAATGTATATATTGTTATGGGTGTGAATAGATTGTTTACTAATGTATTGGGTAATATTTATGGACTAATGTGTCATTATGTATGTTGTTTTGAAGTAAACCGAGTCCATTATGGTACATTTTCTACTATGTGACGTTTTCATAGTGTTTGGAATGATGTTTTCTTATAAAAAGTTATACGATGATCATAATTTCTTATTCCTCATAATATATTTATAACATGTTCATTATTTTAATATTCAAATTTTATACTCATGATAATTCTAATTTATGATGTCATCTTACAGCTTTGAATCATACTGTAACAGCTATATTTTTATGAAATATATTATTTAAATAATTTTAATTCATTAGTACCTTGAAATGATCACAATCATGTTTTTACAAGAACAATGAGATACCCATATAATGAAAGGTCCATTTTAATATAACCATTAGGTTATTTGGAATTAATGTAACTAACTAATGAATGAGTTTGGTGAAGTCATTTTCTACTAATTATTTATTAAAAATACAAATCAATTATATATTTGTAGTTTATGAATTATAAAATTGAATGACTTACTATTAGTAAATGAAATTACTGAAATATATATTTTAGATACATAATATATTATTTTTTATATTCATCCAAAAGAAATATTTTTCATTGGGTATGAATAATCCCTATTTGATGTTTAAAAACATATACTTCTCCATGGAACAATTTTATACATTTTAATGGATTGACCCTTTTAAATAAAGATTTTGAATCATTAATAATTTTTATTTGAAAAAAAAAATTTATTTGAAATATGTATATAATAATTTAATTTTAATGAAATTTTTATATTTTTTGATAACTTTCAAATACTGATGAATAGTAAAAATACACTAAATTTTAATAAAAACAACTTTTTCATCGAAATAATTTATGTAGTTAAATTATAATATAAAATGGTTTTAAAGTATAATTTTACTATATTATTATCATTCAAAATTTTTTATTTCATTAACAATAATTTTATATTAAATTTATATTTTAAAAACTTTTCAATTTTTTGCAAAGTTTTAACTTTTAAAACATGTACCCATTTTCAAAATATAAGATTAATTTATAATTAATAACTGAATCATCAAGGTTTTGAATTTTGAAAAATGATTTCTATATTTTTAATATTTATATCCAAATTATGTGAATAATTTTATTTTAGTTTTGAACATTATGAATTGAATCATCAAAATTTTTTAATATTGTAAAAGGGAAAAATAAGTAATTATGGTTAAGGATGGTATTATAAAATTATTCTAACACTTCAATTAATATAATTTATTGATTGTGTTTCGACCTAAATAATCCTTATGTCAAAATGGGATCTGTTGGATGACACGTAGATGATATTAGGACATTTAATTTTTTATTTAATGAAATGTAAATATCTCTCACTAAAATATTATTAATTAAATCATTTTTATATAAGGTTATACAAAAGATAAATTCGATTATAAATAATAATTTTAAATCTAAATATTTTTTATATAGAATTGTAATTTATTTTTAAATATTAATGAAATAAATAATTACCTTAATGTCTTATACGTGGATGATGTGAAAATTAATTGACTGATGAGAAAGTAAATTTTTTTACTAAAATAAAAACAACCACAAAAAGATAAAAAAACCATGTTAAAATATTATTTCTAGATTATATATTGGCCATAATCATCCTATTGTCCAATTAGTGACCATTATGATCCTTATAGAATAAATTTTGACACATATGTTATTTTTTTTAACGTGATGTTAAATTTATTACCTTTATAATTTAATAAGTATAACGTTTTAAATGTCTGATTTCTCAAAATATAAATTAAACTAGGAATATTACACTGAAAGATAGCATATAAATATTGATCATATAATTCTATATTTAATATTTATTGAAAAAATAATTATACTATATAATTTCAAAATATTGATGTTGCAAAAATTTTATTTATTGATATAACAAATAAATATTATTAAAAATATTAAAATAAATATAACATGAGGTAATTAATTTGTATAACATCAGTTACTCTTAAAGTTTCATATTGAAAATTAATTAACCCAATCACATATCCTCCCTAATAGGTTAATCATTTCCATTGATAACCCAAAATCAACATATTCTTAATTCATAAAATCCTCTAACTAAAAAGAATTAGTCAAACTAACCAGCGACTTCACATAGCCTAGTGATAGGCGATAAATACCAGTCACACTTTGGTTGTGGGTTCAATTCCCATATCTTTGTCCGAAGTGATGGGTTGTCACACGGTCTGCATGTTGTCCTTTTTCCAAAACTATATAATTATTATAACATCCCAAAAAGCGATAAAATCTTCAAAAATAACCATAACATAATTTACCCTTAAGTTTATCTCATGCCTTTCATTTTCCATCATAACATATAGTAACCCATATTTACCTCAAAAGCAAGGATCATATAATCCCTTATGGTAACCTTTATAATTATTACCTAAACATACACATTGAGTTGGTTCTCTCATACATGATGCATTAGAGAACTCACCAAGGTTTAAGTGGTTGATCGTGACTCGTGATAGTTGGTTTCGAATAACCACGAGATTTATCATCGAATCCCCCATTTTATACAGTCTCTTAAACAGAGAACAATCACAGTTTCCTTAAAACACATTGTCACTTTGGTGCCTACTAGATCAATCCATTTACTAAAACCAAAATGGTCAGTGTGATTATATCAGTTAAATCATCATATAATATCTTATGATGAGGGTAAATACTAAGATATAATTATTCATGTTATCTTAAACTCATTCACATAATCTAAAAGTATGAATCTTTATGAAATCCTAACCATTATTATAATGTCACATGTGCTTAATGAATACCCTAACCTAAAAAGTTATCTAAATCGACCTTTGATTCCAACTATAATGTCCCAGTCTTAAAACATTACTTAATCATGAATTAAATGAATAATTCACATTGAGGATGTTTTCAGGTTTATAGTTTTAGAGAATTAAGACACAACTGTTACATCTCAAAGATTAAAAAGTAGACACATCTAATGAGTTTCCATTTTTTCACAAAATAAAACTATTGAACAAAAGAGTCATGTCTAGTTCCTTGTTTTAGATAGAAAGATATTTCCTTGATCCCATCCTTGACCATATTCCACTTTATGTCCTATGAAAAACATTTAAAAAACATGGGATGTGCATAAAAATCTCAATAAGGGTTATAACAATATGGGAAAAAAACATTCGTCCATGTATACATAAGAATCAAGGAAATCATACTTTACTCATAAAACATAAGGACTTTACATACCTCATGAAAAAATAAGATTTAAGAAAAACTCATAGAAATCAAAGTACAAAAAGGATACATGAGGCATTCATAACATTATTACGTAGGGAGTAACCCTCATGGTTATGTTTGGAATAACTATCATAGTATATTCTCTAAATCTCATTGGAGAAACCTTAGTGTTTAACTCCTTCGTGTTACCCAATGCATTGCAGGGCTATATTGGTCTCACCCGCCCTTAGTTTATCACGGAACCACTCGTCATCATAAAAAATTCACGAGAACCATAACATAATCATATCACATAAAACCTCTATAAAGGAAACATAGAATTTCCACATTTCAATAACAATATAACATTTTAAGATATTGAAATAATGAATCCATTCTAAAAACCATTTTCAAAACCATTTATGACATTTTATAAAGAGATTTTTGAATCAAAGTGTCCCATACCACTTTGAAGCTTTTAACATTTTGAACCATTAATACCCATATAAATAAATCCCTAAAACCATTTTGAAAACATGCATATTTATGAGAAATTTGTATAAGAATAAATTATTAAAACATTAAAAATGATATTTTAGTTAAATGTGTTTTTAACAAAGTGAGAGACACTTGAATATAAATAACTGAGGAGTATAATTTAATCAGAACTTTATAAAATCATGAGAATAAAGGGATTCAAGATATAATATTCCAAAGGACAGTATATACACCATATAAGTTTGAATTGGTGCATAACAACAATGATGTCTCAATAGCAATGTAAAATGATATGAATTCCCTTATAAAGATGGTATACTTAAATTAAGGATAAATCAATCTCATAATTATGTGTTAAAAAAATAAATACACCCAATTTAAGTGGATATTAAGTGTAAAACAATCAGAAGTCATTCACACATATTCATAGGATGACATATTCAATAACTATAAGTTGAACCCAAAGAAATCCAAATTGGGTTAAGAAGTTCCCATGTAAAAATTCGACAGCCTAACGACATCACTTTAAAATTCAAAAAAATGAGTTGATGAGAGAAAAAGAGTATCTTATCACTTGGAAAAAAAATTTACATCAATAATGATATAGAATAACATGACCCAACATAATAATATGTAAATTAAAACATATAACTAGAGAAGTCTATTAAGAAGAAGAGGGTGAAAGGTTCCCTTATCGATTTGGGTAACTTTCGAAATGTACACCCCATGAAAGAAGGGACATAAAATGAAGATGTGAATAAACAAAAATTAAATTATATTACACAAATAATACAATAATGGGCAGTACAACACCACAAAAAAGTAAATATAGGAAAATGTAGAATGAATCTCACGGGAATAAAAAGTGAGATAAAAACCCCATACCTCGTTGTAATCAATCGAGTCGTATGACCAAAATATAAAAAACACAATATGAATCACATAATACCATGACTAAAAATAGAATCATGAAAATATATATCAAATGGAAGAACACAATACACCACATGAAATAATGAAGTGGCGAACAATGGAAATCTCACGTAATTAAAAGTGAGAGAAGATATCCCCTTAGGAAAATTCAGCAGCATAACGACACCACTTAAAACATAAAAAAATGGATTGAAGATATAAATTAGGGTCTCTCATTATATGAAAAAAAATTATAGTATGAGGAATTTATAAGAAAATCCCCCTAACATAAGAATGAGGATCTTAAAATAAGTGACATAAAAGTGAGTACTTAAAAAGAAAGAGAGAGGTAGGATACCTTACCTCAAGTCTGTCTTGTCTTGTTCGTTTCATTATATTCCTGAATAATAAACTTTTGTCAATTTATAATTTCATAAGAACATTCTTTAAAGATTATTATTCAATTCATATCAGATATTATAATGTTATAATTTTTAGTTAATTATTTCTGTTCGTATGAGATGTTTTTGTCGATGTTTAGTACATGAGTCAAAAATGAACTTGTTTGAAAAGAATTGTCGATGTAGTTATAAGTACATCATCTAAATAATAGTATAAATGATTTAAATATCATATATATACATTATATATTCATTTAAAACTATTCCATAACATTTGGAGATAAAAAGAAATGAAATGGACCGTTCATGGATACGGTAGGTCGTACGTACGCATGAATACTACTTCAATTTCATTGTCATATTAATGAAATTAAAAATAATTGAGATATATATATATATTATAATTACATAATTAAATTCATAATTTAGATGTAATATTATATTCATAATATAGATGTAATATATATCATATATATCCATTATATATATGTACTTATAATAGTACATAACATTTGGAGATATGAAATGAAAGGCAACGTTCATGGAGATGGTAATCCGTACGTACGAATGAACACTACTTTCATTTCTATTTCATACATTAATGAAATGAAAACATAATGATACATAGATATATTATAATTAAATTATAATATCATATATAACATCATTAACTCCATCCTTTATACATCCCACATACGACATTAACTATTCAAATCACTTTGAGGGGGTGGTAGTCCGCACTTCCTAAAATGAAATTATCGCGTTTACCCATTATGGAAACCATAAAGGTATGGAATAAATGAAAAATACAGAAACCTAAGGAAATCATAAACATAACATATATCATATATAAGTAAAATTACATCATAATGGACACCATGATAGGTGTTAAAAGAAGATTGAACAATCATCGTTTCGTGAGGCAGTAATTCCCCACCCACAGAAACAATATGTTCTTTAACCATTTCATGGATGTGTGTATAAAGGTAGATCGAATAATTCTAATAAAAACATCCTAGTATATTTATGATACTTGTTTTGTAACAAAATATAGGATTAAAAAGAGTTATGGGGTTTGATAAGTAAATTAAAACAAAAGATCATAAGAGAAAGCATTACCATAAAATATGGTAACTCCTCTTGGTTTGAACCAAAACGGGTTTCTTAAAGTGCTTTCTTCCTATGTTAAGGATTCTATGATTATGAGAGGGATGTGGAGAGAAGAAATGAGTAGTGTTTGGTCAAGCCAACGGCTTGAGAAGTGTGGGTATGGTCATAGTGGTGGGGGCCTTTTATAAGAGAGAGGAGGGGCACTCTTGGAAAGTCATGAAAAGTTACATTATTTTAAAATGATTTTCTGATATTAAAGGTCCCAAATTTATATTTTTCAAGGATAAGATGATAATGGTTAGAAATATACTCATCCAATAGATTTTGGACAAGTGTGTGTCTTAGATTTTACATTATCGTTTCATTTTATTTTAATCGTTCATTAATGAGGTAATCGCTCTATCATCATGGTGTAATAAATAAATTAATTTATATAATGTATAAAAATTATAAAAAAATAATATGATGTAGAATTTTTTTATCTTTCCAATGATTATTTATAGTCTAAGATATCGTTTACACATACAAAACTAAATTTTTTGACTTAGGTGTTACATACTTTTGTGATATTATACATTTTTTAAAATAAAATGATAGTGTCACTATCACCCAAAAGTGATTCCATGAGGTCCCAAAGTATGGCACAAGGAATCCCATGGTTGGCCATGACACAACCAGTAGCATTATGAAACATTTTTTGGTCATTTGATATTATTATGATTTTATTTTATTATCCTTAACTACCCGATTACTAATTAATCACGATAATTAAAGATAATTACTGTCGTTACTATTCATAATGTCACAAAACAAGAGTCTTAATTACATAATTTGGACATTCTGATTCCAAAAATGGAATCCATTTTATCAAATTCCAAGCACAAGATTTTTTTTAATTAATTTAAAAGTAAATCCAGTTGTAAAAACAAAATACGGGTTTTTAAGAAGTAAAATTTATCAAAAGATTTACTTGTTTTTAAAGCCAATTACAAAGTGAAATTACATCCAAAGTACAAAAATTTATTAAGTGATAAAAACATAATTTAATTATACTTTAAAAAACATTACAATGAATATCTGAGTATAAAAACAAATTGGATGAAATTGCAGTTTTGAATTAAAAAGCTGTATCTTTCACTATTCATAAAAAAAAGAACGTTATTAGAAAAATACCAAAAATTCACCCTAAGCTATATTTAATATTCCAAATCCAAAAATAATAACCATTTTACCAAATTCAAAAGATATAAGTTTCATTGATAAATTATTTAGTTAATTCCCACTGTCAAAACAAATAACGTGTTTTTAAGAAACAATATCTATCCAAAGATTGACACTAATTTATGTCCATTTTCAAAGAGAAATTAATTATAATGTCCACTACTGAATTAAATGGTAATAATATATTATAATTACACTTTAAAACATTTAGAAAAGATAATATAACCCTATAATTAAATTATATGTAAAATTAGTTTTGAAGTAAAATGCAGTATTTTTTAAAATTCATTAAAAAAATTAACATTGTCGAAAAATACAAACAATTTATCCAAAGTAAATTTCAATTTCCCAATTTTAATGAATAAGTTTATTTTGACAAATATGTCTTGTAAAATTGTCAAAAGTTATATTTAAAAAATGTTCGCCATCAAAAGTCGGTAAAACAATCTTTTAAAAATATTATAGTATTTATTCTTGAAATTGGATTCATTTTCATTTTAAGCCTCTAACATTTATTGGATAAATGTAAAAATATTTAACAAACATATGTAATCATTTTCTAGTTAGTTCTATTCATTCCCATCGTTACAACAGTTTGGTGTTAACTATTATAATATTATTATATTATTAGTGTGCAGCATAAGATTTCAAAAAAACTCATTGTTGCGTATTGGGTACTCCATCGAGAATAGCATTCCCTTTAAAGTAATATTAACATTTTATTCACAAATATTGATACACATTAGAATGTACTATTATTTATTAACCCATTATGTTACAATTTTCTTGTATTTATTACCCATTAATGAGTTATTTTTTTAGGTTTTTAATGTTGATAATGTGTATTGGATTTCCAATTGTGTTTTAAAAGATTGTTTTTATATTGTTTACAATGAGTTTAATTGACATATTAATTGTTCATATTTTATAGTCCAATTGTTTATGTTATTCTTTTTATGGATTTTTGTCAGAGGGGATTTTAAATACTATTTATCGTTGATTATTAGTTATGTATGTGAAATGTGATGTTTTGTGAGAGGTTTTCAAAAGTGAGAAATGGTTTTTTAATTTTACGTAAAATATTGAATTCTATAATGATTTCAATTTATATTTTTTCGTTCATATATTTATTGATATTAATGGATCCTATATTATAATTTACAATGTGAATATGCATGTTACTATGTTTTAGTATGTCTAATATAACTAGATTCATAAGAATGTTACCCCCTCCTAATGATTGATTTTGTACTGAAGGAACATAAATGGGTATCAGATAAGATTATATAGATTCCTATGGGTTGACAGTAGAGATAAAAATATGATGAACTTGGTCTAAAATCAATCATGATTTATCAAAGAAATTATTCGATGAAATACAGATCATAATGTGGTTGATTTATGTGATCCTTATATGTATGACATACATTTATCCATCGTGTTTTATTTTAAGGCATGAAACCTTTAATTTATTTTTGTTTTTTTTAATATATTTGACATCATATCTTTATTCCCTATATTTGATTGTATTTTCTTTAATTTGAAACTAATCTTTTAATTGTTTTAGAATATGATCTTTGTTTTTTGAAAAAACATTTTTTTCATGTTGTTCTTTGAAAAGTGGATTAAATTTTCAATTTTTCAAAGAAGCTTAATGATCTATATTAAATTTTAAAAAGTTAACTTTTAAATGAAAAAACATAATTATTTTTTGGGTTTAGTACTATGGTTTATAATAGATGACAATCACATTAAAAAAACCAAGGATTTTGAAAGAAACAGATAAAATATGTTTCTCATTTTATTTTAAAACTTATTTTATTAAACCATATTCATGAAAAAATTTATGGAATGAGATATTGAAAGAAAAATAAATACTGAAAAAATGCGAATGATTATATAAGAACATTTACCGAACATAAGAAAATATGATATAGAAGGAACTGCAAGGATCTTTTAAGTAAAGTATTACTAGGTTTGTTTGGATCATAGTATGCATATACACTAGTGATTGTGAATTTGTGTACATAGATCATATATTTCCTATCAAATCCCCAATATTTTACTATGTTCATTGAGATGTATGTGTTGCGATGTAGTGAGTTACCTAGAGACATGTACTGGTTATGTTATAGATTATTGGGTTCTTTTCATTTTAGGATGTTTTACCAATCAATTCGACTCAATGTATTTTATATATTTTTTACCAATATATCATATTCTATAGTTATTTTTTCTTTTTTTTATGTCTATTGATTTTATTTTATTAGTTTTGGTTTGGATGTTTTATTTATGACTATTCTTATTTGTGTTCTCATAGATTCCCAACCCATTGATATGTCTTGTTATATTATTAAGATCTTTTTGTTGGGTAATTATTTTATTAAAAATTGAAATCATTCCCACCATTTAATTTAAACTCCCTTTTAACTTATATATAATAATTTTTCATTTGAAAATCTCTTCAATCATTGTAAATTTTTGGCTTAGGAACTGGTTGTGCGGTAACATAGGATCGTTCATTACTAAAATTTATCAAATAATAAGTTTCGAAAAGAGGATTAGGTTATTGAAACCCCTCATTTTATTTTATTGTTTCACGATAGAATATATCATATAATTTTCATTAGACCAAGGTGGTTGGTCTTGAATAGAGGCCTATTCTACAAAATTCATTACAACACTTGTGTTTTCATGGGTTATTTGGATTTTGTTTATATATTTATAATTATATTGGATATGTATTTGATTATATGAATTTCGTTCCCTAAATAATTTAAATTTTTCATTGAAGTCTCTTCTAATTTTGAAATGAGAATGAAATAAAAATTAGTGGTTCATATCTAGGTCACATGATATCTAAATCCATATGGAGTCTAGGTTAATTATTTCCGAACAGTTTTAGTGGGGTTTTAATGATATTTATATGGGTAATCACGCTATATTCCATGTCATTCAAGATTTTGATTACTTTAGGTCCTTGATATTTTGGCTACATTTAAGTAATTTCGAATGATATGGTTGAATTCATGACAGTTATGTGATGTTTGGATGATGATGATTGGTTTTCTATAGATGTAGTATGTTCCTTTTTTATGCCATTATTGAGATAAATGATATATTTTTTGAAATGTTTGTTCATGAAAAATGTATCCAGATTAAAATGAATCCATGTGTCTATATTTGAAATTATTTTTACAAAAAACGATATTCAAAATAATTGGTTTTATAACGAAATCAATATGTGTTTTGAATTGTTTTAAATGGTGAAGTGTTTTTAGATTTAAAAATTTATATCGATGAAATGTTTTTTAAAGTAGAGAATATTTTTTTGAAATAATATTTTTATTCTTATATTAAGAGAATTTATTAGATTTCAATTTTGGGTCAATTTTTTGAAATTCTCATAGGGAATGAATATTATTAAAAAGATATAATTATTTTCAATGGAATGGGTGTTTTTCTAAATCACATGTGTTTTTCAAAAATAGTGTTTTATTAGTTAGGGAATTTTTTGGTATTTAAAATTTGGGTATATCAATAAAAAAATTTATAGTTGATATGTGGTTTTGATTTTTCTAACATCGTGTATTGGGAAGGGTTTATTTATTTTTTAACAAATGCATGTGTTTGATTTATGTTTCATATTTTTTATAGTATTCCTACCAGAATGGATTCCTTGAAATACATGATGGTTGTTTCCTAGTATTACAATTTGGGTGAATATTTTTTTTCTTGGTTGGGGTCCTCTTATTTTTGGGAACATCCAATATTTTATAGATCGGTAGATATCATGTTCAATATCTTTTTTAATGTACACATTTATTAATTTTTTAAGATGTTGTTGGAATGTGACATTATCATAATAGCAAGTAGATGGAGATTAAACCAAATAATTAAAAATTCTATAGGTTATTTTTTCTCAGTTCATTAGTGGTGGTCCCTCCTCATACCCCATATCATCTGTTTGTTCTATTGTGGAACCATTGACATTTAGTCCCCATATTTTGTGGGATCTTGGATCTAGTTGGAGGTTGTAGTTTGGGTCATCATATGAAGTACCATATAGAAATGATATGGAATGTTTGACATATTTTGGTAATGATGAATTTTATAATTTTTTCCTATGGAGCATAGATCGGTTTATGTTTTTAGGTGACATTGAATCAACAAATCATTTATGTTTTTTGGATCCTTTTGTGTTAGTGGTGGTGGTATTGTTATCTCCATGCCTAATTGATTAGATTTATTTTTATGGTTTATTTGTGATTATATATTACTTATGATATCGATACATGATTATTTTTATGGATATCACATGGATTTTTTGGGTTAAAGATGTTGAAATATGGTTATGTAGGTTGTGTCGAGTTACATGTTGGTGCTACTAGGTTCGTATTTTCTATCATGATCAGCAATAGTTTATGTTCATTGATTTTTCCTCAGTTAGATCCTATAATAATTTGTCACTATAGGTTAAAATATTATTATTACATATTTAGTCGTTTTTATGATTGGTGTGTTCCCCTCTATTTGGGGATTTAGTTAGGTAATTTGGTTAGGTGAACTTTTAAATGTTTTTTGAGGATGTACATAATTTATGGATTTGATTTGATTAAAAATTGGTTTTTTTATATTTAATTTTTCCACTACTCTAATTATTAGTGGAATAATAGTTATCATAGTATTATCCATTCACATCGGATTGTTTATTGATTTCGGGACCATTTTAGATAAATTCTATATAGTGGCGGCCTATGCTAGGCCTCAGTGTTCTAATATATTCATGTTAAATGGTTGTATATTGGGTGGTTCTTGAAATTATTGTTTGATTATTAAGGAATTATTCAATTAAATTCGAGGAGTTAGTTGAGGTCTGGTTTTTCATCTTCAAAATAGCCATTATCAATTTCCCCTACAATCCAACCTCTTGAATGTGTGTTGTATGGTTGGTTTTTAATTTATCTATATTTTTCAATGAAAATCTACGGTAAAAATTTGTCATGATGACAATATTTGTTACATAACCATGTCCCTTTGGTATATTTTTTTTATAATTTTGTGTCATTTTGAATTTTTTGGGTGTTCTGGATTTTTTTGGTTGTTTTGAGGATATTTTAGGAAGTTGTTGGTGGGACTGCATAAATCCATATCATAGTCCATGAACACTATGACATAGGGGACCTCTAGATGAGAATCCACTCCATGGATTAGTGTTCTATGCCATAAAGCATAAGAAAAATAGTGGTTGAGTCATCTTAATTTGGATTCACCATTAAAAAGTACATGGTTTTTCTTACGGGGGTTTTAGTGAGGAAAAAACATAGATACATTGAATTTTTCAATGAATTTATGTTGGGTGTTTCCCCTATTAATTATTTACTATAACACTATTATTGGGTTCATTCCATCGATGGGGATGTATATGGGAGGGGTTGGGGACATTCAATATATTTTCTATCATGATGGGGATGTTGGGGATTCTTGATGGTGAAACATGTAGTAGTGCATACTATTGTGGATTTGAAATGGGTTTTTGTTATAGTTATTCTACCATCCCTCAACCCCTTTATTCATAAGAGGATTATCCCACTTACATAACTCTCAATCATGAGGTGAAACCTATGGAATGTTCATAGAGCTCGATCCCTTCTCAAATTATTCTCCCTTGGCTCATGGGTTATTCTACATTGATTTTAAGAAGTAACTTAAGGTTAGTACCTTATTTTTTTCATCTCCTATATTTTTCCCTTCCTCCCCCATTACTTTTCCATTCTCCTATAACACATAATAAATGTGTAGGTATAAAAATTGGGATTTCATTATTTAGGGGTCAATGAGTGTTCCTTCATTCTTCTTTTGGTATCTATCATTATAGGAGATGTATCATGGAGTTTTTCAAAAATAATTGAGGTATGTATTTTTATTCCATTCCATTTGAATACATTCCCTATAATACATGATGTTTAATATTATTTTATTTTCATCGAATGGGTATATCTTTCACTCATGATGGGTTTGGAATGGTTCTTTTTAATTAATTATAATGTGTCTGTGAAATAGATGAATGTTTCAAAAGTTCATTTCCTATTTGGTAAAATGTTGTTGATTTGAGATTGTGATTACCCTCATTAATCAGACCATTTATTATGTTATATTATTTATATATTTTATAATTTAGAGGTAGTTTTAATATTATTTGTGTTCAATTCATTTGAATGTATATGAATGGGGTTGTTTTGTGTGAGGGTGTTGGTTGTGGGATAATGTTTACTTATTTTAACTCAAAATATTTATTTGTGCGATGATTACATTTCCTATTTATTATCAGCAATATTTATTGATATAATGGAATCCTAGGAGACTATGTTAAGTATATTGATGTATATTATAGTAGGATAATGTGATTTTTCATTATTTTTCATTGGGAATTTTATTCCCACACATGGGTTGGTGTTTTATCAAGTGTCCCAAAAGTGGAACCTAATGGGATGGTTCAATTCACATAAATGGCCCCTAGAGATATTGATCAAATGATCCCTGTACATTATCATTCATGATATAGAATTTGGAGATTCCCAAAATTATTTTATCATTTTATGTTTTATTTATATGTAAAATGGCATTTGAGAAATGAATTTGAGATATATATTATTAGTGAAAAATGAATAAATTATATGATTTTTGTTGATTTATTTATACACAATTCATAGATTACTGTAATATTTGGAATTAAATAATTCACATTGTTTATGGGATTAAAACTATGTATTTTAAGTTTTCTAAGACTCACTTGTTTTTAAATGTGGTTTAATATGTTTTGGAAGGAATATATAGTATATTATACACATTTTCTCTCATAATATATTCTTATAAGATTAAAAAACTAGAATTTAATAAAAAGGTATAATATAAAAATTGCATCAACTTTTTCATTAAATATTAATATGTATGTTTGGATCAACCCAAACATATACATCATTGATTTTGTATAGATTAATCACTTATGTTTTCTCTTCGGTTCTAGTTATTTGGGCTAATTTGTTTATGTTCATATGGAAACATGTTATAATGGGGTGATTTTTTAGGGGTGATATGGTTGGTATGTAAGAGATATTTCGGATCCATTATTTTTAGGATGTTTTATCATTTAATTCATCAATGAATATTTTATATTTAGTTCCAATTATATATTATTTTAGTGTACCCTTTTCATGTGTATCTAGTTATATTTTTTTAATGGATGTTTATTTTACTATTCCTTATTTAGAAGTTTAATTAATCACTATTAGCCAAATTGTTTTTTTAATGGATTCTCAACAATAGGATATCTATTGTTCAATTATTTTTAGTTTCCTCAACTTGTTTATGTTGTTATTCAAGGGATAAATCATTCCCACCTGAGAACATTGATACACTTGGTTATTTTAATCATTCCATGAGGATCGTGAATGCGTTTGTAGAATTATGTCAATCTAGGTCTTGTATTAAATTACTAATACCAAATGAAAATTTTATAACTAAAATTTAATTATAAATAGTTTTTAAATCATTTGGGATTTTAGAATAATTTTTTAGTATTTTTTTTTAATATTTGTGTAAAATTTTCCAACAAAATAATGAATAATAGAAAAGAGAATATATACTAAAAGAAATAGACTCTATATAATTTGTCCTTAAATAATTTTATTTTGGAAGAGGATATTTTAATATAATGAATTTTGTGATTTCTCTTTTTTAGTAAAATTATATAGATTCCATATCTTGGCAATCTTATTCATCATAGTAAATGTGGGTATAAGAATATTGATATTGTTCCTAAATTATTTATTAAAATGGTCCCCGAAATTCATGTGCATTTAATAGGTGTATATCAATAAGAACACAAATAAGTTTATCCTTCTTCAATGTTCCAAAAAAAGAATCCTTTTATGGTGAGGGGTGATGATAGAGTTTAGGAATCTATTGATTTATGGGAAAGAATCCACAAAATCACTGAGCTTCTCTATAAGCCTAATACATCTAAGGAGGCATTAATTTCTATAACACCATGAGATTTAATTATATATTACTCTTTAAATATATTATTTTAACTAATTATTTTATTTATAAACAATTCATAGTTTAAATGACCCATGATCTACAACTGAAAAATTATTAATTTATTTGATAGTTATGACATAGTTGATAGACTTGAGGGAATGAATAAGAATAAATAATATATGAAAATGAATTATTTATGTATTTAAAAAATAAATTAATTGGATTAAAATTTTATACAATATAAAATAAATACATTTTAAGGTTGAAATAGATGTTTTATAATAACTCTTTTTATGGGCACAATTTGTTTATATATTAATAAATTTAATTATTATAAATTGATGAATGATTTCAATTAAATATTTTGAACAACATAATATTCAATATATTTTAACATTAATATAATAAGTTTAATATTGAATTGAATAATGATAAACTCAGTTTGATATTTAGAAATAATGTTTTCCAAAAATAGTTTGGCTGCATTATTCGTACTTATTTTAAATTTTTTTTTTCACATATAATAATTCAAAATTATAAAATATATTAACCTTTTGGAATAAAAATAATTTTTTTAAAAACATAAACATTAATTATGATAAATGTAAATATTTACCAATACAAATATTCTTTACTAGATTATAGGATAAAATTGGTCATGAAAGGGTTTTAATGCTTAAAATGATATAAAAATAAGTATTAATCCTATTTAATAAATAGGTTTTGATTATATATAACTCTATCATTGATCTTGAGTAAATTTGTATTCATTTTTTATAAAAAACTATGAAATATTATCAGTAACAAAATTTCATTCCTTGTTAATATTATCATTAGTTTTATAATTTTATATTAATTATAATAATATTTGGTAACTTTCTTTCCCTAAGGGAATATATTTAAATCTAAACAAGTTAGGATTCAATGAATTATATGTTATTATTTGAAATATTGATTTCCAATATATAGAAAATTTATTTTATCAAAATGATATCATTTTTGAATTTATCATGTCAAATTTAACTTAAAATGAATATTTCAAATTTTATAAAATGTTTTATTTTTTAATGAAATGTGAAAAATGTTTATTTATTATTAAAAATTTCTTTTATTATTTTGACTAAAAAACATTGTATTTTGGATTAGTAATAAATTTAATTATTTGATTTGGATTAAAAATAATCCAATAACATTTATTGCATTAAAAAATTATACTCAAATTTTGTATAAATGCAATTTTATAAACAAATGACATTTTTTCAGAAAAATAGTTTTGTCTTATGTTTTGACATTATTTATTTAAGTTAAATATTCCCCTTATAAAAATTTAATTCTATAAAATTTAATTTATAGTTTTATTGAATGTTTTAAATTAATAAAAAAGGATTGACATAATTTTTGGTTATAATATCATGTTAAAGTGTAAAAAATAGGTTATCATAGTTATGTTTTAAACTAGATTACTGGGGGATTGAACTAATGAGATAATAGTTATAATTACCTAAACACAATACATCATCATATTATATGAATCACTATTTGAATATATATATATATATAGATAATAAATGTATTTTTAAAAAATATTATGAAATTGGGAACCCAAGAATTAATTTAGGGAAGATAGGTTATAGAATTATAAAAAAAAATAGGCTTTTTTATTATTTAAAAAAAACTCATTGAAACCATTTTTCCTGTATTTATAAAGAAAATATTATTTATGATAAAAATTGAGTATTATCCAAAAAATATTTTATGTGTTTTATTATCTTATATTATAATTAATTTTTTCCAACTGATGAAATTAAAAATGATAAAACAATATTGAAAAATTTTCAATCATAATTTCTTAATTGTTTCTAATCAAACCGTTTATTTTTTTATATAATTAAGTAATGATGGTAAAATGTTATGTTATTAGAGTTAATGTTAAAAGAGTTTAATGTTTTTTTCTTAGAGAAAAGGCCCAAAATGTTTCCGAAACATGTCTAAATTTGACTATCTGAGTTTATTTTCATCATATGATATCTTATATTACCATATTATTTGATTTGGTTTCAAATAACATGATCATTACAAATAGTTTTATTTTATAATATTTTATGTAATTATATGTGTGTACATTCCCACACTTAAAAAAGTGAACATCACCTCCAATATTGATATTTTTTTTAAAAAATCTATTTCAAACATGCCATACATAAATCCATTTATAAAATACCTCCTAATTTCCTCGAGGCCTAGGTTGATTAGAAAACAAACTCTGAAAGTATATTGGTATAAACCTAATGGGGTTGTTTGAAAAAAAAGATTATAGTTCTAAAATGAGTAATTTCAGTATATTTCCCCTTTTAAATCATTGAAATCATCTGAAACAATGTTGAATTAGTGAAAAAAGTTATATTACATAAACTAGGATGTTATTATGTTAATTTAATAACCTCTTTCTATCCCCACATTCATCAAATTTAAAATTAAATAATCTCTTGTGTGTATTGCGAAGTACTGCCTCAAGAACTGATGTAATTCATTTTCCATCACTACCACTCAATAGTTGTTATAATTTTAGATTTAATGTATTTATATTATATTTAGGAAGTTATTATCATTCTATTAATATAATATATAATATATTTTCCAAACATTCCATCCATTGAAATTTGATAACATTGTTCATGTGATTGTGGATTACCACTTTGACGAAGCGATGTGATTCATTTATCAACATCACATAAAATGAATAGTAAATATAATTATATTTAAAGAGTAAATAATATATTAATTATATAATCCTAATTATATAATGACAATATTTTTCTTAAATTCAGTCGATCATGTTAGTTGAAAAATGAAAAATGATACTCTTGCCTATGTATGACCCACCTTCTCTATGAGGGAAAAAATTCATTTTTTATATATATATTTCATAGTTTCTTTTACAATATGATTATTGTATAAAAATCGTAATTATATACTAATTATTATTCTTGAGATAGTGGAATAATGAACATGTTGATTGTAATCATCGTAGTGGATTCATTATGGATATATGATCAGAATATCATCAAAATGTATTATTTGAACTAGATTGATTAGTTTATTGGAAAAAAATTATCATCAACCAAAAAATAAAAAAAAATAGAAATGTGTTATTGAAAAAGTAAATAAGTAGAATATTTTATTACCCAAGAAATTGAATAATTTATGTAATGAGTCAAATATAAGGTAAGATATATTTTCCCTTACAAACCATTATTTAAATCTTTTAATGATGACTTATAAAAATCATTTTATTACAGGTAAATATTCATAATATATTTTATGGATGTATTTATATGGAAATTGATAAATTATGAATTAATTTATTTGTCTCTATTTACAATATTTTAGTGGTTTTCAAGTGGAATAATTTAACCTATTTTAAATGGATTGTTTTCAAAAAAAAACTTTAACAAAGAAGGTTGTATTAGATCAATGGGTTTTACTGTCATTTTTACCATTATTTGCGGTTTGATTTACATAATATGATTTTATTTTTACATCAATGAACAATATACATTATATAATGTTTTTTATTTTAATAAATGATTTATCTTAGTATGGATATTTTGATATCATGAAATGTGTTTCTTATGGGTGAAAAAAATATTATTTTCAGTATGATGATTGAAATAAGAATACTCATGTGTTATGATCATGTTTTGTTTTTTGATAATTTTTTACGATCATGGATGTGCCTGATATATATCATGAATAACTGAGATCACGATATACCACTCTAATTCATTCAGTAAATGGATAGATCTAACCGGATAGGTTTATCCTTTGTGATTATTCACATTTATAGGTTAGGTTATTAATTTTTTTACACTTATTGTAATAGTGATACAGAAATTATGTCACATGTTACCTACATGAAATATATATGATTTCAATGGGTTATTTATGGAAATATCAGGACACCACATGTTATGATAATGAGTTTAAGTCCAATGTTATTTTTTTACTTTGATATGGTGAAATGTAAACCATTTTTAAAAAAATCAGGATTTGTTCATTGTTGAGAAGAAAAAATTATGATTTTTTTTTCCTATTAGGATATCATAGTAAATTTTTTTAGTAAAACATTTGGACATTGAATATTATTTATTAACTAATAAAATAGAATTTTTTTCATAATGATTATTTTTAATGTGTAAAATTTTTATTTGAATTTTCAGATTAAAAATTTTCATCTATTTTATACATCTCATAGGGTTATTTTAGTCAACATTACATTTTTTAAAATATATTCACAACTTTTGATGGATTATTAGGGAAGAAAAGAGATAATGATTGAAATTTTGAGGATATTTCAGGAAAATAAAACTCATTATGTGTTTTATTCTGGAAAAAATAGAAATTAAGTTGAAGTGGAAGTTTTTTTATTTAAAATTTATTTATATTATAGTGAAAAACATATTCCGTAACACTCTAAAAAAATTTGTCATATAATGTATGAAAATTAATTCTTGTATAATGATACAGTATAAGAAATTTTCTAATGTCGGGTCCTTATAGGTTATATTAGAGTAATTGTTCGGATAATTGTAGTGGAAAATATAATACATGAAAATGCACATAATATATTTTAAATGATGGTTATAATCATATAACAAATTATGATTACAATATTTCATCATATAAAATATTCTATTAGAATGGTTTTCTACATTGGGAAATGGTAATCTAATGTAGTATGTAACCAAAAGAAAACCTTCCTTAAAATATTTCAACATTGAATAGTAGGAATTAGAACTGAGTATAATTTTCTTTAATGGTTATATTTAAATATTATATAAAAGTTATTTCCATCCATTATATATAGTTACTAGATCTACTATAGAGAAACATGTCTATTGCGGATCATTTTATAAGACATAACGCTCTAGTATTTTATGGATCTTCTACCGAGTTACAGTTGATGGATGTATTAAATCATTAGAAATGATATTATAAGTCATGGGTTATTCATATATTCAAAATTTACCTCTTATTATATACCATGTTCAATATCAATACAGTCTATGGTGGTCAATTTCAATGAATAATACAATAAAATTGTAGATTTATTCCATTGAATCAGATACATTTATGAATATTTTCCATGAGAAATATTTTCCAAATTTTTTATTAATTTAGGTAGAAAAAAAATTCACCTAATTATGGTTGAAGAATGATCTTTCAGTGGGTATGTATGAAGAAATATTCACCCTATTTTCGTTGTTCACACTAAATAGTATACAGGATCTTAAATGTAAAATTATTCAGTTATACTCAAAATTAATTCCATGGTTCCTAAAGAAATTATCCTCTCAAGAATATATATATGTAATGAGAAATGTATTTTTGTGCTATGAAGAAATAACTAGAGTCTACTAATAATCATGTGTGCTATAATAAATGTTATCTAGGCTGTTGGAGATTGAAATGAATTCATCATAGAAATATGAGGGTAATAAATTCATGTTTTAATAATTTTTGTATTTTTGGTAAAATGAAACATGGGGAATATCATATTAAATTTTCCTTATTCTTTTTATGTGGTATGTTTGATCATATGAATCATGATCACATATAATAATATCCTAGTAATGGTAAAATAAATTTTGATAAGAAATAATTATGGTTTTTTAAAAGTAAAAATATGGTTTCTTATATAGATACATTTAAAAATAATAGATTAAAGTACTAGAATAAGAAAGTATACATGAAGATTTTTCTATTGTAATCTATCACAATAACATCAGTAGTTTTTGGGGCATCAAATGGAGTTTTAAGTAATAGATTACATAATTATTCATATTATGGAAATTTATTAGATGATTCATTATCTATAAATTTAACATCACATATTATTATTTTTAATATATATTCATGGGCATGTGTCTAAAAATATATATACATAAATAAATATATTTCCTTTACATTAATGGCATGATGAATTAAAATGAACTATAGAATTATTTCAGAAATTACAAAACCATAGATTTAAACATGAAAATCCACTCAAAAATTTATATTCTAAAAAATAAAATAATATTAAAAATACTGTGAAACTATAGAATTAAAAACTCTAGACAAGTACACATTTAAAAAATATTTTAATAAAAAAATTGATAATGTCTATGAATAGCTCTCTAGGGTCAATCATTATGAGAATTACCCCTATGTTTTTTAAAAAAAGAATTAATAATAATGTTAATATTTGTATCAATATGGCACTTAAAAATGACGATGTGATGTATGATTATTTAATAGAATGAATATGACCCTGATATCTAGAGATTAGGAATGGTATAATTCACTAGTTTTCTTTCAAATAATGTATAAGATATGAGATTATATAATTCATGATTTTCAGAAAATGAAAATACCATATATGTAAATTTTTTATTTATTTTATCATAAAAAATAAGTAGGTAATTATTAATGATGTTTCTCATTAACATGTTTATAGTTTAAAAATTCTACCACCATGTCTAAATAGAAAAAATAATTAATCTCAAGATATTGAACTTTATGTGGAAGCATATCATGATTTTTTGAATATTTTTTTTAAATAAATATATATAAGATAATGGTATGTTTCTTAACATTAATAGGGAATTATAATTTAACCATATTTGAATTATTTGTAAGAGTAATTTTTTATTTTTATAATTTAGTTACACATTTTCATATGTTTAATTATATATACATTTATTTTATAATAATTATTTTTTATGGATACACACCCACACAGATATATATATATATATATGATTGAATAAAATTATAATAATTATAATACAACATATAAAAGGGGGATTTTATTTTGTTTTAGATAAATCCAGCACCCCCCCCCCCACTTTCATCTTCCATGCCCTAAAAACTTTACACCAACACTACCCCCTAATTACATCCTGAAACTCGTAATTCGTTTATCTATAGGACGATAAATGAGTATCATTTTTAAGATAAAATGATCTATATGGGGATACCATGATACGAGGAAAATTTTGATCATGAAAAAATTTATTGACCAAGATGGCTATTTATGTGTATAAAATATCAATTGTTTGATTACATTCAAACATCATGTGTTTTCATATTGATTGATGGTAGAGTAAAATAGTATTTTGGTGTTGTAGGTTAATATTTTATAGAAAATTATATGATCATATCGAGGGATATAATATCATTTACCCATGATATCAGTGTATATATATATTTGGTTTGAATAATGTAATTATTGAAAATATTTTTTATATGTTTATAAAAAAAATAATGTTGTATTTATCAACTCACTGATAAAATATGTTTATTCATCACAAAAAACACCATACATATAAAAAACGATATCCCCTTACATCACTTATTTTATGAATATCTATAACCTATACTCTTGTCTCAGTGGAATTTTAAAATCCCTCTACTTTTCCATTCTCTGAAATTTTTTGCGATATTCCTTATAATGATGCAGAAAAAAATACTTGTGTGGTTGTTGTTCTTGATCACCAATTTTGTGGGAATTAGTCTATAATAATGGTATAAAGGCACAAAAATTATTTTGTATTAAAAAATAATTTTTTTTCTTAAATGTTATTAAATATCAATAAATATATATAAAAATCTATATATTCCATTTCACAAAAACAGTTTATTATTTTTTTTAAAAACATTCATCGTTATTTTTGGAAATTAAATAAATATATGGTTATTTCCAGGAATTAACATTCATTTTTAAATAACTATCATTATATGTTGTAAATTAGTTAACATTTATATTATTTTATAAAGTTATTACACTATGATAGCATAATTTTTGTCTAATGAAATGTAAAATTTTACATTGCTTCAAAATAACCCATTTTGTTTTTAATAATAAATTTCTAATGAATTTTTAGAATATTGTTTATTAGTATTTTTCAATTTGGATTCAGGTGTTAAAACTATGAAACATAAGATTCAAACATTTTTGGAGTTTCACTTAGTAAAATGTGTATTTAATAAATTTGTTCATCTTTTATTAATTTCATATCAATACTTATGGTATTAAAGAAATATTAATGGTAATTGTGTTGTAAATAATTAACAATATTTTATTTCCAATTAATTTCAATTGGTTATCATAGAAATTAATGATTAGGATGGAGAGTTACCCATAACCCAATATAGTACATTTTAAACAATGATCTGGGAGGAATAAGAATTATAAAATACTCCAATGCATTGAGTATAGTTTATATATCCTATGATTTTAAATGAGGGATTTGGTTTGAACCAAACCCAATATAGGACAATATAGTTAAGGATCTGAAAATAAAAAATAAGTAATATTAATTTAATTCATAAATTAACATTAAATAAAATTGAAGATATTTTAATGATTACTAGTTTTGATAATTATTCTATAACTATTTCATTACAACTCATTGACTATAATGTAAAGAAGTATACATACTATCCATTTTCTCATAACCAAATACATTTTAAAATATTACTTGAATTATTTTTCTTGATGAAAATTTTCCAAACATTCATATTGAATTATTCATTTCATATTCTCATATTTATAAATTTTGGGAATTATTTACAAAACCTGGGATGGTAAGAATATGCTCAATGAGGAGAAAAAAGAATAAAATAAGAAATTTATTCATGAATATTTTAAATCATGAAACAAAATTCATAAAATATTAATTTTTCATCCAGAAACCACAAACCCTCTAGCATACCACCTGAAATCATAATATTCCTATAAAAATAAATATAAATCATATATAATAAAGGTATCATGTGGAATAAATATCAATTATACATTGTGGATTTCATGGCTATATAGAAATTAACATTCATGGTTACATTTGGAATACCGATCACATAATATTCCCAAAATCTCATTGGATAATCCCAACTAGTTAACTATGTCTCATTACCTAATGAGTTTATGATCTATCATGGGATCACCCAGCCTATTTTTATCATGGAACAACATGTATTCATATACAGTTCCCATAAACCATAAGAAAATCATAACACATAAAACAACCAAAAAGGAAAAATAACATTTCCACCATGAAATCACAGGGTATTATTTAATGAAATTAAAATAATCAATCAATTTTCAAAACCATTTCGATACCAAAATACCTGAAAAGGTAATAAGGTTTTTATTTTTCCCTTAAAACATGATATCATATATAGGAATCAAAATATCAAATAATGGTTACGAAATAGAGAATTCATTGTCCCCGTATATGTGAAAGAACATTCCTTTTGACATTTAGTAAAATTATTCATATATGAAAAATTATTTTTGAGAGACATTGAATAAAAATAAAAGGAAAATGTATTGATTGTAAACATTATAAAATAAGGTGGTGTATAACATCAAAATAGGGCTGAAGGAATGGATTTGGGGATGAAGTCCCTTACCTTGAGTCAGACTCACCACATTCATTCTTTACATTTGTGAATAATAATGTTAGGATAATTTATACAATATTTAGAAACTTTTATAAGAATATTATCCCCATAATAATATTTATTACAATGTAATAAAAATTAAATTATTATTTTAACTCACATCAGTCATTTGATTAATATTTTGTGTTTGAGATCGTTATAAACATTCCATAATGTCATTAGTACAAGTGTTCACGATTCTGTAATCTCCAAAATAATATTCATGTAATAATAATAACATTTATATATCAATTATTATTTTAAATTAATTAATTAAGGAATTGGTATAAAAGATAAACAATGTTATAATCATTGAGACGGTAGGTTGTATGTACGATTCAGTTACATTACCATTTTTCTGTGATCATTATGGAAATAATTTCATATTCATTTTATTTTCTCATAACCATCATAATGTCATTAAAATAATATTAATAATTTATACATACTTATAGGTATATGTATATCATACAATTTTTGTAACGAGAATAAATGAATAACATCGCTTCGTGGTGGTGACAGTTCACACATACGCACACACACGATGTTATCATTTTTATGTTAATGGAAATTAAGATTATAATTTATATATTATTATACTATAATGATTAATATGTCTTTAATATTACATATGAATATTTATTCCATCATTATAACCACTCATGATATGCTCTTATAGAAAACAAATTGTATTAGTTTTTGGAGGTGATAATTCACATGTACACACAAGTATTAATTCATTTTCCATTTGATGAAATAAGGGATAGATTTCAGTGATGATATTTAAATAATATAATTTCAACATATTTAGGATAATTTAAATCTTATTTCAAATTTTTTAATGATATTTGAAGGATGATGTAGAAGAAATAAAATGGAATCAATTAAATAAAAACAATACATTTTCATCATCAGATCACCAGTGATTATCACCTTAACACCTATAATGAAGGTGTTAAGACAAAATAAGGAGTCAATAATGTGGGGAGGTATTCTAAAAATGGTTTTGGGCTGATATTATGTGCTCCAAAAAATTTTTAAGTGTAAGTAAGAGAGATTAATTAGCAACTTTTTATATGAGAGAGGAGGGGAAATCATGGGTTTTTCAAAATTTTAAAATAATATAAATAGATTTTCTATTCCAAAAGGGTAAACGTTGATTAATATTGAATATAGGATGAGTATGGGTCTATATATAATAATAAAATGAGAATTACTAATTTTTTGGAAAATTTTAATCCTTATATTTTTATTTTAACAATTATTTTACTATTTTTAATCTTACCTTGATATCTTGTTATTTACAGATTGTGTGTTAATTAAATTACCATAAAATAAAATATGACAATTATTTGAGTTATTTACTATATTTTTGGAATTTTAATAATTATACATCGAAATCATTGATTTATGGATATTTTCTTTCATTTTATAAGATATTTTATTTTCTACGATACCAATAGGGTCAATGTTGATTATATTCATTTAAAGGGTTTCTAAAATAACTGATAAAAAATATTAATTATAACAAACTCCTTAAAATCATAAAATACATGTTAAGATAACCCTTTCTATTCATAGATGTCATCAATTATGGGAAAAAATTATTTTAAAATTAATAATAACATTTATTTCATTAATTAATTAATTTTGAATTTACTACATTATCATTGTGTCACAATTTATTTTAACGATTTATTTCTTAAGTATTTTAAATAAATTAAATATTGGCATATATAAATTTTATATTTTAAAAATTATTTATTGTTGACGATATCGTGAATATAACAACGTGATAATATTGTAATAGTTGTGAGAGTCATTATTATGACACCATTCTCTTGATCTAATTAAAATTTTATAAGTATCTTTATCAAAACAATGTGCCTTTTAAAGGAAAATATTTTAGAAAAAAGGATACCATGGTCGACAGTAAATAATCCAATAATATTAGGACAAGTATTATGGTAATTTTATAATAATTATAATAATAATTTTTTATTTCATTACCCAATTTACCCTAAACTGTGGTAATAAAAAAATTATTAAACATAACATTCATAATATCCATAATTATAAAGAACCTATTTACATAAATTAAACCATATATTTAGTATTTATGAATCCATTTTTACAAATTCATGAACAATAATTTGGATAAAATTTATTTAAACATAACCCCATTAAGGGAATAAGAAAATGTTTTTTAAAACCAAAGAGGCCAAACAATCCCATTTTTTAAAATACATTTTTTATATTAAAATGATTCTAGTGTTCTACAATATATTAAATGATAAATAAATAGTATAATTATTCCTTATATACAATTTATTGTATAATCTAATGATATATATAAATTAGATGAAAAATATTTTTTCAATTAAGTTAAAATATTAACATTATTTCTTAAAAATAAATATTTTATCATTATTATTCGAAAGATTTATCCAAAGTAAAATTTTATGTACCACTTCCAAATAAAATGTTTATTTTTCAATAATAATTTATAATATGGAAAAAATTTATGTAATATGGGTTCTTTATCAAAAGGAAAAAACATGTCTATTTTGAAAAATACTTAATTTATGCATAAAATTAATTTTTTTCTAATATATTTTCTACAAAAATTATAACATGAATTGTATACATTATATTTATTTTATATTTCAGTAATATAATCCAAAAATTCTTATTTATTAATTTATTATTATAAAACACACTTATACTCTTTAAAATATTTTTTAGGAAAATATTTCCATTAATTTTAAAAGAGGTTTCATTTTTACTAATAACAAATTAGCCTCTAATGAATTAATAATTTTTAAAGTAGTAAACAATATTTTCAAAATTTAGTTAATACTATCCAATTATTCCATTTTAATGTAAATGTTATAATGGTATCATTTATGTAATAATATTTTTATTTTTTGCTTAAGCATGATGTGGCATATCATATATGCTATCGAACATAGTGGTGCCATTTTTTAAGAAAAATGTTTGATTTTACACCCCCTTTCAAAATCAACCCCAAAATATGAATTATGTTTCGATAACAAATGTATAAACTTTCATCATACCATTATTGGAATCCCACATTAAAAAAAGGATTTGTAAAAATTCCAATTAAATAGAATGATATAGACATAATAAGATCCCTTGAAATAACACATATTGGGATTCCATATAGGAAAACATGAATATGGAATAATAAACTAAACATCATGTACTGATGGATAGTAATAGAAATTATTTTCCAGAGGAATTCAATGGTAAAAACCCATAATATTTATATAGGTTAAATGAAAATTGATTTTGTACTAAAAAAAGTAAAAAATAAAACGTTTTTGTTTTTATATAATTTTAATAGATTTTTGGAATTAATCTTTTACCTACACTATGACCGTAAAGAAATATACTAACATGATTTTTCTAGTTTCATCCGTTATTCAATTTTCACCACAAACTCGGCCTTTTCTATAAATGATTAGTATTCCTGATGAAATTTTTCATGCATGAATCAACTTCCCAAGAATCACACTACCCAAAAAATATTATCTATTATTTGATCATGTAATAAAACAATATCCAAAAAAATAGTTAGGATAAAATAATATAATTCTCCAAATATTATAAACATTAAAAATAAGAATTATTTCTTTTAATATAAAAAATTCAACAATAATACCACAATTCCTTCAATAATACTTTACATTCCTCAATAGTACTATAGACTTTTGAAACCCAAAAATAACTTTATCACATAATCATCCAAGAGAAATTTTAACATTTCTCTCTGAACGAATTTAATGACTCATAATGTCTCTCACCAACAAATAGACTTCTTAAATCAAATAATCTCCTCAATAGGCTAATTATTTCAATAAATAACCTAAATCACCATATGTCAACAATTAAATCAATTAATTTTTAGAAATATAATTCATCAATTTCTCTTCAATTAAAATAAAATAGTATTTTATTTAACTTAATCAAATAAGGTTATTATAAATGTAAATTTCTTCAAAATTATCTTTTATCACCTAATCCCGACATCATTTTCCAAATGAAAGGATATCCATTTGATAAAATATATGGTCCCAAAATAAATATATTCATATTACATCAACTCATTTAACTAGAATTTAATTTTCATACTATCTGTTAACTTTATGTATGCTTTTAGTACGTGATGCACACTTGTAACCCTTCAATTTTGGGTGAAATTCCAGAAACCTGGTTTAATAAGATGAGTTACACCCATCCTGGGGGTTTTCCTTTTTCTAAAATAATATAATTCATATAACATATGAAAAATATAAAAAATTCATAAAAAATAACTATAACATTTGTTATCCTCAAAGGTTTTCTTATGCCTTCAAATTTTCATTTCAAATTTAATAGATCATAAATAATTGAAATAAAAATGTCTCTAGAAATTTCATTACTTCCTTTAAAATTCTATAAAATAAAACTTCAAAATGGGTTTTAATGAAATTAAAATTATGTCCAACCATAAAATTATAAAATTATGATGATATAGCTATCTATTTTAAAAAAAAACATAATCTCTAATGTTTTCAAAAACACCCTCTTATGCCAACTAAATAGATTCATCCTTAATTGTTAAATAATGCAGAGTTACTTCATGAATTTCCATTTAATCCCACTGAGTTAATTTTTGGGTTTAGAGTTTTAGATAATTAGCCATACCAATTTCATAACAAGTCAAAGATTACAATGTAGAAAATTCTATGCACTATCAAATTTGTTCATAATATAATGAATTTTAAAATAAAACATGAATTATTTTTCATCATACAAATATTTATTAAATTTATCGTGCCTTATTATTTTCTCTTACCCATAATTATAATGAGTCATATTTTCTCCATTTTTATATAAATTTAATTAGAAAATTATGAAACAATGTATTGGGACATCATGTGATTCTAAGGGCTAGTGTTCCCTAAACAAATTGATGAAAAACGTTATCTTTTTAATAAAATGAATGTGATCATTTTATTTAATAATTATTAACATATAAATAGTTCCCATATCAAAAATATGAGGGCCATGTTACTTACAGAACAAAATCATTACCTTTGGTGGTGCCTAATATCGACCGACATGGGTTAATCCTATATGATATTTTTTGGATGTGAACATCATTAAAAATATTTTATAAAAATGATTATTTGATGATTCATTGATTTCTATTAAATATATCATATTTTTAGTAATATAGGATTATGACATAACCTTGAAAATTCTCTATGGCAAGGAGATGGTGTGCCATCAAATGAATGTAGGATGATAGTTGAATCAATAATGATGAAACTCAGATTTTATAGCTTGATGGACGATGAAGATGTAGATTATCTCTTCATCAACAACTAATCCAAAAAATAGATATGTTGTCGTCACATTGTGATTTTTTCCACATTCAAAATTTGGATGCAAAACACAAACCATCCCATGAACAGATTGATCGAAAGTTCAATCGATAATGGGAAATGAGTTATGTTGAAGGAATTAAATGGGGGTAAGATCTGTATGATTTCTCCATTCAGCCTGATCCTTCCAAAAAAGACAAATTGATGCTGACACGAATAATGGAGACGATCCTTCCATTGGATACTTTTTTTCTTTTCCATTCCCCCTTGTTCTTTTTGTTCTTCACTATTATTTAGGCTGATGATTGTTTTCCCTTAACTTCATGGCCCAAAAATATGATACCAAAGATCTGACACACCCACAATAGTGTGGTGGTGCGACGGTGAAGGTGCATGTATTTTTAGTCTAGAAGGTGAGTGACATCAGGACAGTCATCCAACAGCATGGAAGCTGGTGGAAGGGACTAGATGCAGCATAGTGGGGCCAGTCTAGGCAGTGTGTGATGGCATTTCCACCGGTGGGGTTTCTGGAAGATGTAGAGCGTGGCAAGATGGGGTCATGTTAGACTGGGAATGGTTGGTAGGTGTAGCCTGCGATTGGTGGTCACAACTTTGATTGCGTGATGTGGATCAGTGCCGCATCGGAAGAACACACAATGGTATGGCCGTGGGGAAGGTGGTGTGGCAATCTGGCCATGTGGAATATGGCATGATAGCTGTCGACATTGGGGAATAAAATTTGGGGTGGACCACATGTTGTGCTGCGAACTAGCCCAGAACACAGGTAGTACATTGGAGTCGAGATACTCTAGCTGCGCAATGGGTTAGAACATGTGACCTAGCAGGCTAGGATGGTTTGGTCCAGGCCAGATTGGGAGGGGTTGGGTTGGCTTGACCAGGTCAGGTCGGTCGAAGGGTATGCCAAAGTTTATCATTTCGGGTAAGACACGTATTGGATCGTGGTAAGACTATTATTAAAAAATCTTTGTAACATTCAAACCATGTGTGAATTTGAAAATTTGTTTATGATGTTCATACCACTATGATGAGATGGTTCTTTTGAGACACTCAAATTAAGGCATTGAGGATGTTAGAATATGAATAATTGGCTTTAGGAGTAAGTTCGCATGAAACAAGTGCAATAAGAGAAGAATTATGTTGTTGGATATGATCTTGAAACAATTTGAATTTAATACTACATGATTTGGGGATGTGTGACATTCTGAGACTCTGTGTCTTACAAAGACTCAAAGACTTTATGTAACTCCCTATCTTTTTGAGACTTTGATTCTTACAGAGGCACTATGTTTTACAGAAACTATGTGTATTATTGATAATGGGTGTTCTACAGAAAACGTTTGATAATACTTATTTCTGTTATATAGATTAATACATGTGTGAGCTAATCATACATTTCAATAGGGTATACAATGTGTATTTATTTTTGGTATATATCATGATTTAATTTTTGGAATACATCATGTATTTTTTTTGTGTAGTACATCATGTGTACTTCATGTGGTATACTTCATTTATTTCTTTGGGTGTACTACGAGTATTTTTTAGGGGTATTCATTTGTTTTTTGGGCGTCCTACTGAGTATTTTTTTACTCACCCATGACCGATCTTTTCATGCACCTATCGTGCCTTGTATAGATGATCAACACTTTGACAGAGTTTTATGTGGACTAAGACCATGTGTTTCTTATAGTGATCAGAAAGAAATTGTGTGCAGCTACGACATGAGGTAGCCTTCCAACAACTACCCTTCTGGTAGGGTTATCTGTAGATGAGTTTCAGGAATAAGTGAATTCCCATTGTGGGACACTTTATTTTGGGGAGTTTTTATTATGGCCCTATTTAACTTCTACTTCCTTATATCATTCTCTTTGGTTGGTATCATAGATTATGCCTGAATTTATTACTTAGTGTCTTTTCATTATAAAATTTTGGGATTGGATATCTATGCTTCTGTATAGGTACATAGGAAAATTCCTCCTATTTTGCGATGTGCCATCTTGATGCTAGTTTACATCCCCTATGTTATAAAAGGTGGTATTGGGGTAGTTATGGAATGATCTGCTCTAGGATATATCATGATAGAGTGGTATCAGAGGGGTAAGTACTAATTAAATACCAGATGTCTGTGTGGTCAGTTTCAGGAAATAGTGTTAATTCTTTTGAGTTTAGATACCTATCCATGGAATTCATTATTTGTGTGGCATCCAACGTATCCATATACCATAACTCTAAAAACATTCTTTCCAACATGGTATATTAAAAAACAAGTTTTATGGAAATTAATTGTGATTGCATCATATATGATTTGGGTGTGTTATCATGTCCTTATTGAGTAAGATCACTAGGTAAACCCTATTGACCATAGACCATCATGATCTGTTTCAGGGTGCCTCCCAGCATACATCCATATAGGATTATGTGGCATGATAGTGAGGATGATCCAACTATAAATTTTCTGTTAGTATAAGGGCATGTTCCCGAGATGTAACTTTCAGAATGTTTTCCTGTTGTAGTGCCTCCCATCATGAAGTTGTTACTACCCATTGTACCAGTCAAGGATGCATGTAGTTTAAGTGCATTTCTTGTGTTCCAGAGGAATCAACCTCCCATGTTTAGCAGTGACACAGATCCCATGTAGTTGAGGATTGGCTGGTGGCATTGACTCGTATGATCTGCCTTGTGAGGAAACCTTCCAAACTGATGGATATCCTAGCCAAAAGTATTTTTCAGGGCTCACTAGGGAGATGGTGAATCTTAGCTACTGAGACACCCAATAAGGTGACTCTGTCTTTGGAATACATTGAGTGAATTTTCAAAGAGAATTTCATCCCACATAGGTTACACTCGGTGCACATACCAGATCTCCTACATCTAGAGAAGGGTATTAAGACTATGGTAGAGTACTCGACATGTTTTACTGATCTTTCTCACTACTCCCTTGATATGGTATGAAATACTTTCATTAGGGATTGGAACATTGAGTTTGGATTACTCCAGGTGACCAGGGAATCCATGATATGCCTTATAATATTTACATATGAGGGGGTTCTAGAGTGAGATTTCCTAGGGCATAGCTTTCTAGTGGAGTAGACAACAGTAGTATGAGCTAACAACCAACACCACGAAGCTGAGTCCTCAACGGTAGGTAGGAGACAGTAGTTTCTGGGACCCAAATGGGTCAAAAACTCTAGGGGACAACCCAATGACATGGGATAAGTGTTGTGGAGATCCTAGTGCATAGAAAGTCAGATAAAGGACATTCAGTGTTACTCGTTTGGTGGTCGAGGTCATTTGGCACATGATTGGATACACAATAAAAAATGCGATCAGGAGACAGTTGAGGTACCACTATGGTTAAAGAAGTTGCATGAGTAGGGCGGTATATAGGGAAATAGAACTATTATAAGATCATGTAGGGAAGTAGGATGTGGGGTGAGATTTGATGTACTTCCACCACCACCCCCATATGGTCCACCATGAGCTCATGAAGCAGGATGATGAGGACAAGGCCAGTTGTAGGCGATGGAGGATTATAATCTCGGTGATATAAGGATTAATAAATGTATGATCTATTCCTTTTCCATATTAGATATTGTTTTCATAGACACACATTCGAGTCAATATTTGCATTACATGGCCCTTGTTCGAGACTGGATGATTCTAGTGGAACCAGTGACTAGATAACTACACATAGAGACTCATACATGGAAATAATCGATACTCACAAAATGGTGCTGATAGTTTGTCATTACTCTTGGAGGTGAGAGTTTTGGTTGGGATATATTATTACTTTCGTTGAGGCTTTACGAAGTCATTATTAATATGGAATGGTTATCTATAGTCCATGCTAATATTGACTATGTTTGGCACATATTAATGTGTGTCCCTGGTGTTGGGACATGACTTTACATTTTTGGTGAAAGGAAAATGCATGCAGCATAGGATGGAATTAAATATATCAAGGTGGAGACACAAACCCATTAGATGGATTGCCTCAACCTTGGTGTAGTTATTATAAGAGTCCTTCATTTCCTGTAGTGGTGGTGTGGTATAAGGACGTCTTTCCCTAGGATGTCTCCAAATTACATTCCCAAAGTAAGGTAGAATTCTCCAATGATTTATACCCTTTGATGACATCGATATTTAAAATGGTATAATGGATGGATACCACATTGCTTAAATAGATAAGCGTATAACTATTAGAATTTTATGGAAAGGGATTCATGAGACCCATTATTTCACCATTGGTGGCACCAACATTGTTTTCCAATAAGGCATACATGAACTTGAGATTATGCATGGACTTCTGGCTCTAGAATAAGGTGACTATGAAGAGCATGTTTCCGCTACCAATGAAGTATGACCTATTTGATGATGTGAATGAAGCTAGTTGAATCTCAATGATTGACATCGGATATGGAAAGAACCCACATCATGTAGAAGGTAGACTTGTAGCCAATACAACCTTCAGATGTCGGTATGACCGCATCAGGTAATTGGTGATGCCATTTGGAATGACGAAAACCCAATTATTGTTCATGGAAATCATGTATAGGTTCTTCCATCATTACATAGTCTGGTTGAGGGTGGTATTCTTGGATGGAATCCATGTTTACTCGATGAATGAGTAGAAGCACGCGATATACTTGAGGATGGTCCTAAACACACTCTGAGAGAACCAACATTATGGGAAGCTCTTGAAGTGTCAGTTCAATATTTGAGAGATCCACATTCAATGACACATAATTTTAGTGGTTGAAGTCGTAATGAATCCAAAGATGTTTATTGAAGTTCTTCCTTGGGATCCACCCAAGAGTTTTACCGACGTGTAGAGTTTCCAATGATTGGATTAGTACAAACAGAGGTTTGTACCCATATTTTACAGAGTTTAAGAACCCAGGATGGATCTAACATGGAATGGGAATACCCTCACATGGAAAGAGAAGTGGTAGAATTGATATCAGTAAATGAGGTGGTGGTATAAATGTGCTACCATATCGAGATTACAAGAGGAGGGTGTCAGGTATGTTGTGTTTTGTGTGGCATTAGGAAATGAACTCGGTTGATTCCAGATGTTGGAGAAAATGTTGATTGAATATGATTCATTCTAGTTGAAATAACATAAGGAGAACAACATGACCCATGATCTTGAGATAGTAGTGGTTGTATTTTCATTGATGATATGGTGATTCTACAATATGGGTGAGTGGTTAACCTTCAACTATGAACACAAGAGTCTTAGGATTCATCTAACATAGAATGATCTAAACTTTAAATAGCTTTGAAAGCAATATTTTCTCCCTGACTATTACTTTGATATTTTCTATACATCTGGAATGGGAATGGGGTGGAAAATTATCTCATCATGAGATCCAGCTTGTAGTTGTTGCATGAGGTGTCAGAGTAGTTAGTATCATTAGAGATATCCTCTATGGATGGAAATAGAGTATCTTTCATCAAGTAAATGGTTATTATACTTCCAATCATGTAGTGAGTCCGCCAGGCATAGATATTAGATACTGAATTCAAGACCCAATGTTCTATATTGTCCACGTGGAATGCACTTGATGGATATTATATATGTGTGGATCACATCATTCTATTCAGAGGGTTCATTATTTTACTAGTTGTCTGTTGTGAGTAGGTTCTCAGGGATTTCCACATATCCCTTTTGGAGGTACATTTGAGTGTGGTGATGATGTTACATGACATCCAACATCTATTCTGGTGGCTGAGGATGAAGAAGGTATTTTCCGAGTTCATTTTTCGATGCCTCCCTTGTAAGTAAGTGACGATTTAGCACCATGTTCCATCAGGCTTGAACCAACCACTTGAGGTTCTATAGTACAAGTTGGATGGTATATCAATGGACATTATGATCTATTTTCCACACATGTCTAGGAGACATGATGACATATACATGATCATTGACTAAATCCCCTTATCAGTCCACTTCTTATGGATCAGGAGAGTAGGGTTTAGTAGAGAGCTTGGGACGCCTATATGTACAGAAGATGGTTCAGCTTAATGGAATTACATTGATGGTTGTTTTAGATCATGACCCTCATTTCACATCGCAGTTATAAGGACCTGACCATAAACATTACATAATCATGAGACAAGTGAACATTTTGACTTTAAATATCATAGAGGATAAATTTTGGTTTAATGAATTAGAAAATTAGGTCATAACTCTTACATAACAATAACATAGAAATAGAATATAAAAAATTACAATAGTATGAATGTATTCTATAAAATAAAATCATTTAAAATGAAATGTGGTTTGTCTTCATGTTTTATCATAACATTTCCTTGATCCCATCCTTGACACTATTCTTCTTTATAACATATTAAAAAAATTTCATAACATGGGATGATCATAAAATGATCATCCAGAGATACATAAAGAAGGAAAACATTTAGTATT
Organism: Viscum album; assembly: GCA_963277665.1. Lineage (NCBI taxonomy): Eukaryota > Viridiplantae > Streptophyta > Magnoliopsida > Santalales > Viscaceae > Viscum > Viscum album. Next base: position 1,203,596,546 of record OY728127.1, on the reverse strand, counting down.
TTGAGTACATGTAAACCATTAAAACTTTATCATAAATAAATACTCATCATCATTAGGAAGTAGTAAAATAATCAACACTGAAAATATGTTCATTGATTAACCTTTAATATTATAATAAAAATATTACAATAAAACCCCTAAAAAGTAACATATAACATATAAAAGTTATATGGGATATAAATATACTAAAATGAAATAACCATACGGTCAACTTCAACATGTATCACTAAATACAAGATTCATAAGACTGAATTCCATTACCAATTAATTAGGGGTTATAATGTAACCACTCATCTTTGGTCTGTCACAAAACTACCCATCATTGGATTATCACATAACCACCCATAATTGGTATATCAGAGAACCACCTGTCTTTGATTTATCACATAACCATTAATCATTGGTTTATCACGTAACCACCCATCAAATGTACAAATACCAATATATAATCATAACAAATAAAATATTTCAATTATCAACATTTCACTCATAATATTTCATTTTAATTTATTATAAAATAATTTCTAGATATTGAAATATTAAATCCATTTCCAAAACCATTTACAACATTAATATAAGAGACTTTTGAATGATATATAACCATAACTCATTGAATCTCTCTAAAAGAATTAAAATATTAAAATATTAATTTGAATATGAATTCATAAAAACCCATTCTGAAAACATGGACATTAAATAGATGGTTTTAGAAGAATAAATATTTAAAACATTTATAATTATGTTTTAGTTAAATAACCACTTACAACTACAGAAACACTTGGATAAATTTAATTTAGGAATAAAATTAAATAAAATATTAAATATCATGAGAATATACAAATTCATGATATACCATGTCATGTTGGTTGTATATACATATTATAGGGTAATAAAGGTGACAAAATAATGATATAACTCAATTAATGGGGATTTATATAAGTCCCTTATAAATAATGTATCATTACATTAAGGATAAATAAATGACATAATTATGAGTGGAAAATATAAATACACCGAATATAAGTGGATATTCAGTGTCAAAAATCAGTTCTCATTCACACGTATTCATGGAAAATCCAATGGCATGGATATTGAACAAAATGACCTAAGACTGAGTTATGATTTCCCATACCATGAGCCTAACATTCCACATACAATCCTTATGTTAATAAATAATAAACATAGGTTAATTCATAATTGTATGAGAAAAATTTTCATTTTTATTATTCCATTTATATCACTTATTACCTTGTTATAAAAATAACCTAACTATTTATGATTATATTGGACGTTTGGTCGATCATGGGTACTTGACTAAAAAATGAACGTCTATTGATGTAAATTGCTCAAGTGGTCAAAAGTTCGTCATTTCCAAAAAATATTATTCCATATTTATCAAGTATAAATGTATTTATAAAATTGATAGTATTTGGTTATATTAAATTAAATGCCTTGTTCATGGAGACGGTAGGTCGTTCATACAGATTAATGTTACTTTTATATATTTTTAATATTAAAAGAATGATATATAAATAATACATATTTATATTTTAATTCCAGCATATCATCAATGTTATTTATGATAAATAATTTTTTAACACCATCTTTTATATGTTCCATAGATGACATGAACGAGTCATATCACTTTTAGGGGGTGGAAGTCCACACTTCCTCAAATGAAATTATCTTAATTACACAATATTAAATGCATACAGGTATGTTCGAAATAATAATTATAGAATTATAAACACAAATAAAATAAAATTTATATCATATATAAATATATTTTCTATCATAATGGCTTCCATGAGAGGTGGTAGGTAAAAAATGAACAATAATTGTTTCACGAGGTAGTAATTCAATGTATACAGAAACATTAGGTTAGTTACCAATTAAATGGAGGTGTGTGTATGCGTAGGTTAAAAAATGTTTATAAAAACATCCTAGTATATTTAAGATAATGTTTGATTATTATAATCATAAAATAATAAGAATATAGGGAGGGGATAATGGAATACAAACTAAAAGGCATTAGAGAAGGTGTTACCTCTTAATCAGGCAACTAGTTTTTGTTTATACCAAAAAGAATAATTTGGGAGGATTTTTGTTCTATGGGAGACTTCTAGGAATAGGGGTTGGATTATAGGAATATTTTTTGGGAATGTTTTGGATGATCAAAAATGATTTTAGAGTGTATGGAAAAGAGTGCAATGGGTGACTTTATACATGAGAGGGGAGGGGATCCCTTGGAAAGTATTAAAATATTAAATTAATATAAATACAATTTTGATGTATAATGGTCCGAAGGTCAATTTCATATATGTGAAGATGACGATAGTTTGAAATAATCACATGAAAAAAATTTTGACATGTATTTAGTTTATTATAAACCATATATTTACAGTTTAGCCTTAATTAATATATTTTAATTTTAATTGAGGTAACAATATTTTAATTATTACGAGGCTAATAATTAAATTATATGGGATAAATTTCTTATAATTATATATATAATTAACTTTTACAATTTAAAGTAGATAAATTTTAATTTAATATAATTTTTGTGATTTTTAAATAATTTAATAAATTACAATTGTTTTAAAAAACATCAATTATGTCAATTTTTACCATATTCATTTCATTAAATTTATATAAAATCCAAACAGAGATATAACTTCTAAAAAATTATATAATAGTCTTATAACATGTCATATTCAAAAATAAAAATATTGGATTTTATAAATTATTTCATATAATATTTATATTATTATTTACAATATCATTTATTTAATATTTATCTTAATAAAATAATTACATTATCAATATTGCATCATTATTTATGGGTTATCTTTAATCTATAAATACTGAAAATAAATTCCAATTATATAGATAATTTAATTATATTTTGGATACTATTTTTTTGATGTTTCATCACGTTTATCACTACGCTATAATAATTATACCTATAAGAGATATGAGACTGACATGTTGTCACATTATATAGTTCTAAGAATAATTACACCACTTTCAAGGGAAAAAAGTCCATTAAATGAATAAATTCCAACCCTCTGTGCGTATTGGTATACTTTAAATCATGAAATAGGATTTTTCAATTTTATAGGGAAATTTTATTATTATTATCATTTTTTCACTTACCCTAACATACTAGATTTACCATTAACTATGGTAAATAACAATTATAGTAGTAACTATTCATAATATTCCAAATAATAAAAGTAACTTATTAAAATAATTTATATGTTATGATTAATAATATTAAATCAATTTTTATGAAATCAAAACTAAAAAGTATATGTAATTAATTTAAAATTAATTCCCATTGTCAAAATGAGAAAATAAGTTTTCAAAAAGTAAAAACCCTAAAAAGATTGACATATGTTTACATACAATATCAATTTGAAATTAAAACCAATTACTTAAATTTTATTAAATTATAAAATCATAATCTATATATTCTTTAAAAAATATAAAAAATATAATCATTCAATAAAAATGAATTAAACGAAAATGCAGTTTTAAATTAAAATGCAGTATTTTTCATTATTCATTGAAATTTCATTTTTATCGTTAATTAAAAAAAATTTCAACCAAAGTAAATATCGATGTTCTAATTACAAGAAATATTTATGTTTGGAAAAATGTAACTTCTAAATGTTTCAAAAACTATATTTAAAATGGTTTCTCCATTAAAGGCGATTATGCTGCATTTTCATAAAGAAATTATTTTTATCCGTAAAAATGAATTTTTTATATATTTTCTAGAAAACACAGAAGATGATTTTTATACAATATATGTAATTTATATTCCATTATTATAATCTATAAAATAGTGATTTAATTATTTAATAAAAAAAATTATTCACATAAATTTTTTTCATAAATATACTTCCTTTATATTTAATGGGTTTTTTATTTCATTTCAATACAATTTTTCAACCAATGAAAAATTATATCAGCATTTGTAACCTTTATTTTATTAATTAAATTATTAATGTTCTTTACATCCATTCTAAAGGGAAGGTGATAACTATAAAAATAATATTTAGTTTCTCGTTTAAGCTTGATGTGGTTTATCATTTACACTATCGAACATTATATCCCCTTTAAAAAAATTAATATCTATTTAAAAAATATTAATTGTTAGGATAATGTATTATTCTTTAATTATTTGGGATTTTACATTATACCCCCTTCTGGAAATTAAAACCACATAATTTTAAATTTGGTTTTATTAATTGAGGGTTCATATTTCAAAAATTACTTTATTGAAATCCCACATCATAAAAAGTGTTAAAAAAACATCCACATTAAAAGAACCAAGGTGAATTAAAAATGCCACCCGAAATTATACAGAATAGGATTCGATATATGAAAATATTGTTATGGAAGAAAAACTAACCGTCTTATTCCGTTGGAGAGTGATAGAATACATGTCCAGGAGAAAGTTAACAATTTGAAAACCACAACCTTTTGATGGGTTAAACAATCTATGATTTTACATATGAAAATGTAAACGAAAAATGTTTTTGATTTATGTTAATTTTCATAAAGTCGAGGAATTAATTTATCAGCATGAATAAGAACATAGGGAATCATACCTGCCAAGTAGACTTCAATCCTTTTATAAATTTCTAGCACAAAATCATATTTCCTCTATATGATTAGTATTAAAAAATAATTGGTCACACTTGAAGGAATCTAATAATCATCTAGAGAATAAAATAATACACCAAAGATTAAAAATATATTCATCCAATCCAGAATTATTTACCAATAAAATTTATGATGAAATTAGATTATTCCCCAAAAGGGTAAACCATTGAATACTTAAAAAGTAATTCTAGTCTCAAAAATTCCTCATTAATATCCAATGTTCACCAAAGACAATTTGATAAATCATTGTCATTAAAATTCCCTAAAACAATCTAATATACTATTGCATCACAAAAATAGGAAGGATTTGATAAAATCGACATCCAAGATTAGTATTAACATTTATCTATATATACCATAATTCATTGATAATGTTTCATACCGAAACTTAACATCCATAATCACATATTCTCAAAGTTAGGTTAATTATATCCATAAATAACCCAATATGAAATAAGTATATAATTAAATATAATATATCTAGAAAAATAATTCAACCATAATTCCCCAAATAAAATCCCATATTATTATATTTTTCTTATGCATATAGGTTTCCCAAAATAGGAAATTCTTCCAAAATTACATTTTTCTCTTAATCCTACAAATCATTTTCCAATAAAATGTTTATCTATGAGATAAAATATATTTCTCCCAAATCAAATAATTATCAATCGGTAAAAATAATTTAACTAAAATGATTAAGTCATACTATCCAGGGACTTCGAGAAGGCCGGTGGTAGATGATAAATTTTATCACCCTATGATTTTGGGTTCGATTTCCACTTTATTATCAAACATGACATGTTGAAACCCAATCTATGTTTTGTACTTTTTTTAAACAGTATAATTTTTATAATATTACCAAAATGAGATAAAAACATCAAATAACCATATCATATTTAACCTCAATTTTGATCTTTTTTCCTTTCATTTTGCTTCCCAATAAGTAATAACCCATAATGACCTCAACAATATATGTCTCCAAAAAACCATCAATCACCTTAAAATATTTGAAATGTAAAATTTCAAAATGTATTTATAGGGAATTAATCATATGATCAGTAAGAAAATTATAAACTCATATGATATCTCTATTATTAAAAAGGAATCCAAATCTCTAATGTTGTTTAAACATAACTATGATACAACTATAAGGCCTCAACTATAAAAATTACAAAATCATGTGAAAAGTCATCAATTTGACATTAATTCACATCTCAGATATTTTATGGTTTAGAGCTTTAGAGTTTTGGTTATAACTCCTAGATAATAAAACCATATAAATAAAATGTGGATACTTAAAAAGGTATACTTTTCATCCAAAAAACAAAAACATTTAAAATGAAACATGGTTTTTTTCATGTTTAATAAAAATATATCTTTGATCCCATCCATGACTATATTATTCTTCCCAAAATGTGAAAAATATTTCAAAACATGGGATGAGAATAAAAATGTCAGTACTATATAAATAATAAATGAAAAATGATAGTCTTACAAAAATATGTAAAACCATGAATACATTATCTGAAATTATTACTTTTAACTTTTAAGAAGTATTAAAATACACTCCCCAGAATATAAGATAATTTATCACCCTTTTATTTTGAAACCAAAATATTACTATAATATAAAACCCATAAAACACAACATAGCACAAATATAGGTAACCTCAGATACAAACATACAAAAATTGAATAACCCTATGGTCGAAATGCCACTCATATCACTAATATGGATAAAAATATAGCCAATTTACTTACCAAATTAATTGAAGGTTATAAAATAACCACTCATCCTTGATTTATCACAAAACAAACAATATTTTCATTATCACATAATCTTACAACATTGTTTTATCCCAAAACCACCCATCATTGGATTACAACGTAACCACCAGACAATGGTTTATCATGTATCCACCAGTAAAATGTTAAAGTACCATTATATAATCATAACCCAAAAAACATTTCAATTATCAACATTTAAATCATATAATTTCATTTTAAATAATAAAAAATCATTTCATGATAATGATATATCCAATCTATTTCCAAAACCATTTAAAATATTAAATAAATAGTCTATTGAATCAATGAATCCTATAAAACATCAGGGCATATAAAATTTAAAAAAAATTTAAAATATTCATGTCCTTATAAATTCTGAAATTCCCTTTTGAAAACATGTAAATGAGATAGACGTTTTTTGGGGAATAAATTTTTAAATCTTTTAAAAAGTTGTTTTTTTCAATGTGCCTCATAACACTAGAGAAACTTTTGAATAATTGTAATTGACGAATTTCAATAAATAAAATAATAAATATCTTGATCATGTACTAATTCATGATATAACAAGTAAAAATGATTCAATATTCAAATTATTGGATAATAAATGTGATAACATAATGATATGCCTCAATAAAACGAGATTGAGACGAAGTCCCACACAAAGATCATATCATTAGATCAAGGATAAATCAATGAGATAATTACGTGTGGAAAATATAAATACACCCAATATATGTGGATATTAAGTGTAGATAATAAAATATTATTTAAACATATTCTTGGAAAAACAAAACTAATGAAAGAATATTTAACTCAATGAATTGAGATTGATTAAAGATTTCCCTTACGTTGAATCACACTCATCACATGAAATCATTATGTTAGTTAATAATAATATTAAGTTAATTTATAATTTCTTTAGAAACATATTTATATTTATTATCCTTTTAAATCACTTATTTAAATGTTATACAAATTACATAATAATTAAAGGACATATCTGATGAATTGTCGATGATTGGAACTTGAGAAAAAAATGAACTTGTCTTGATGTAATTTGATCATGTTTTTATACATGAATCATCTCCAGAATATTATTCCATATATATCCATTAAAATATAACTATAATATAAATAATATTTTTATATATGATTTAAAATGAACAATTCATGAAGATAGTAGGTCGTATGTACCCATGAACATGACTTTTATTTCATTATAATATTAAAATAATGAGAACTAAATGATACATATTTATATCATAATTCAGTATAATATATATGTTATTTATGTTACATAGGTTCATTAACCTAATCCATTATATGTTCCACATACTATATGAATGATACATATAACTTTGAGTTGGCGGTATTTTGTATTTCCTCAAATGAAATTATCGTATTTACGAAACATGAAAAACCTAAATGTATGTTCTAAATAAAAATTATATAAGAATAGAGGTAAAATAAATATAATTCATATCATATTTCAATATAGTGAACATCATTATGTCTATCATGATAGGTGGTAGGTAATAATTGAAAAATCATTATTTCTTGAGCCTGTAATTTATTGTACACAAAAATTGTTTGTTAATAACCCATTAAACGGAGAAGTGTGTTCCTGTAGTTTAAAACCATATCATAACAAAATCCTAGTATATTAAGGATTGTTGTTTTGTTTTGTAATCATTAAATATGAATAGTATAGGGTATGGATAATTGAAATGAAATTAAAAAGCATGATAGATGGTGTTGCATCTTTATCATGTACCTTCTATTAATTTACACCAAAATGCTTCTTTTAAGTCTTTATGTCCGGTGACAGACTTCTAGAATTACAATAGTGTTTCTGAGAAGCGTTTTGTTATGATATTGTATGATCAAATAAGAATTGAGACTTTAAGGAAAATATAGGAATGTGTTTCTTTTTATAGGAGAGGGGAGGGGCATCCTTGGAAAGTATTAATATATTAAAATAATATAAAATAAATTTCAATTTTATATTATCCAAAAAAATCTATTTCATATATAAGTTGAGTATATTTATAAATAAGTTTATAAAATATTTTTTAGAAAAGTATTTACTTTATTTAAAACCCCATATTTTCAGTTTTCCCTTAATTACTCTATTTTAATTTGAATTAAGGTAACAAAATTTTAATTACTAATAGGATTTTAATTTCACTTATTTTTGGTATATTGTCCATAATTGGACATGTAATTTACTTTTAGACCTTCAAGTAGCTACTGGGTAATTTTAAACATTTTTATGATTTTAAGGAACTTAATAAATAACTATTTTAATAAAACATCAATTATGTCAATTTTTACACTATTCATTTCATTGAATTTAAATAAAATCCAAACAGATAGATAACACTGAAGAATTGAATTAAATTTTCTTATAAAGTTTTATATTATCATTGGAAAATATTTAATGGCATAAAACAGTTTATATAATATTCATTTAAATATTTATAATATTATTTATGTGATATTTCACTTTATAAAATAATTATAACGTCATTATTGTGTCAACATTTATGATAATTACTTAATTTCTATAAATAAAAAATAAATTCCCATTATTTAAATAATTTAATAAACTTTTTTGTACTATTTATGTTCCATGTTTCACCATGTTTATCACAAAATTAGAATTATAATACTTATAAGAGATATGAGAGTGACATGCAATCACTTTCTTTTATTTTAATAATAATTACATCGCTTTCCTAAAAATAAGCCCTTTAAATTAATCAATAATGAATCATATGGGATATTGGTAGAGTTTATTTCATCTAGTATTATTTTTTTATATTTTATGGAATTTTTCTTATACTTATCATATTATTTTTTAGCCTAATTTACCTGATTTACGTTAACTATGGTAAATAAAATTTATTGTAGTTACTATTCCCAATATCTAAAAAAATTAGAAGTAATCTATTAAGATAATTTTGGTGTTATAATTTAAACTACGGAATCAATTTTTACAAAATTTAAACACTGAAATTCCAGTAATTAATTTAAAATTAATTATGGTTTTCAAGAAATGAAACAGGTTTTTTAAAAGTAAAAACCTCGTAAGATTGACATCTGTTAATATAAAATTTTAAAGTCAAATTACTTCAAATGAACAAAATAGGATTTATTAATAAAAAATTATTATAAATATACATTAAATCAAATTAAAATTATAATATAAAAATACAAATATGTTAGATGAAAAGTTAATTTTGTTTTAAAAGGCAGTATTTTTAACTATTCATTAAAATGTGAATTTTATCGGAAAAATATAAAAATTCCAACCACAAAAAAATATGATTTCACGATTCCAATGAAGATTAGTTTTTCAAATATAACTTATAATAGGGTGAAAATATTGATTTATAATAGGTTTGACATCAAAATGTTGTAAAATTGCATTTTTAGAAAAATACACCTTTTATCCTTAAAATTGAATTTTTTCATATATCATGTCTACGAACTAATAAGTTGAATTTAAATAATTAAATTGATATTATAATCCATTAAGATAATCCAACAAGGAGTTATTTTATTATTTTATAAACTCAATTTTTCACATTTAAAATGAATTTTATAAAAATACATCCTTTATATTCAATTGGTTTTTAGTTTAATTCCATGATACATTGGTAACCAATTGATAATTATATAAACAATTAAAAAAATTCATAATTTAGTCAATACTATTCATTACTTCCATTCAAATTTCTAGGTGATTCCTACAATAGTAATATTTAGTTGTTCCATTAAGATCGATTTGGCGTATCGGGTATGCTATCGAACATTATTTCCCCATTAAACAAAAATTAATATATAATTTATAAATATTAATTTCTTTGATAAATTATTATTCTATAATTAATTGGGAGGTTACACTTGTTGTAGGAGGGGATGCATGAGGTTTTTGACGCTCAGTTCTGCTTGAACACATCTTTTCATCCCCAGATGGATGGCAAGATAGAGTGGAAAATCCGGTTCTTGAGGATATTCTTGGAGGATGCATCTTGGACATCAGTCATAGCTGAAAGGATCCCCTACTAGTTTTGGATATTGAATAAAACAATATCTACCACTCCACAATTTGTGTGGAACCGTTTGAGGCCTTGAAAGAATAACCATGTGAGTCACCACTCTGCTGGACTGACCTAGGAGTGGAAGAACTCATTGGTACATAGTAGGTACGTGCTACCCCAGATAAGGTACAGAACTTCCATGAAAGGTTGAGGACTGCAAAAAGTCAGTGATTTCATATATGGATAGGATACAAATGTCTATGGAGTTCATAGAGGAATACCAAGTGTTCCATCGGGTCATACCTCAATGGAGATTGCATATATTTAGAATAGGTGGAATCATATATCCAATATACATCAGCCCTATTCAGTTTCTACAGGGAGATGGTGAGGTGGAACCTTGATATACCTCTGTAGTTTCATCTAGTACATAATTTCTTCCATGTGTTGTAGCTAAAGAGGTACATGCATGATCCATCACACATCATTGACTGAGTTGATCTAGGCAATTATGATGGTGTAACTTTTTCAGAGTACCTAGTGGAGAATGATGATAAAAAATAAAGGATACATCGTGGGTGGTCATTTCCATTGTTGTTGTTTTATAGAATTACACGAATCTCCATGATTTCACATGGGAGTGGGAGGTTGAGATTTGTGCTTAATACCTTCAAAATTTTGTTCACTAGCCCTTGTTTTGACATTCAGGGACGTAAGTCCCCAATGTGGGGAAATTGTAATGTCTAAAATTTTCTATGGATTTTTTACAAATTAATTGGAAAAATTCAGATACTATTTGCTGAGATGACCTGTGATACCAAGGCCCAGTGTGCCCCAAACAAATCGAAGAAAAATATTTTGTTTTTAATAAAATGCAATGTCATTTATTCTTTAAAACTGAATAACATTGAAATGGGTTCCTTAATCAAAAATTCCAGGGCACCATTGCATTTAGAACAATGAATTTAGCTTAGGTGGGGCCTATCCACATTTCACACAGGTTGACCCTGTAAGATAATTTTTGGATGAGAAAGTCATTAAAAATATTTAATAAAAATATTTTATTTGACACTACATTGGTTTCTCTTAAATATTTCTTATTTTTAAGAATCATGGGTTATGACATAACCATAGAAATCCTCTAAGGCAAAGAGATAGATATTCCTCTAACGAAATCTGATGAATAGGAAAATTAAGAATGACAAAACTCACATTTTATGGATCAATGGACAATGACTATACAACTTATCCACTCATCAATAATCATTCCTAATACCTGGTAGGGTGTTGTTTCTTTTTTATTCATTCCCCCTTATTAAATTCGACAATGAACAAGGAACACCCCATTAACATGTTGAAATATGGTTTGATCCCCTGTGGGATGGGAGTTATCTTTATTTAATTAAATGGGGTTAGAGATATATGATTTATTCTATATTTTTGATCCATAATCAATGATAAATCGAGGACGACAAAAAGGGTCCATGTTCTATCCTTCATGAGGTTTTTTTTCTTCTCATTTCCCAACATTTTCTTCATTTCCATCGCGTTCATCATGATTTTATGGGAGGATGATTGTTGTACATTTATTATGGTGGAAAAATATTAGAATAAGGATCCAACACCCCCAAAACACAGTAGAGATGTGACTGTGAACACAAATCACAATTTGGCCTAGATAATGGGCGAGGGTAGTACGGAAGGCCGCCAAGGGGTGGTCGTCGGTTTTGGAAGGAAGTTTCCACTTGGGGATTGTTTAGGCAGAGGATAAGGGCCGGTTTTCAAGAACGGCTCCCATCAGAGGAAGAGTACTATGAGTGGGGGGCACATTAGAGCGGGTATGGCTACGATGCACTTTCCATGATTGGATGTGTCAACATTGATTGGGTATGAGGCTTCGTGTCGTCATGGATAAACCCGATGCAGTGAGGCTTGAGGGTAGGAAGTGTATCATTTCATCCATGTGGAATGAAGAATGACACAAAATTAGAATGGGGGGTCAAGAGTTCATGGAGGATTATCTGTAGAACAGAAAACATCCTACAACACGGGCCAGACATATGAACTTGGTCATTCCAGCTACCCAGCGGGCTGGACCCAGAGGCCCAGTTGGATAGGTTGTTTAACGTCGGGCTAGACTAGCCCAGATGAGGTCGGCTAGACTTGCTCAGGTTATCTGGACTTGGAACCATTGGATGGGTTGTACCATGGACCAGACCCGGGTTGGCCATTTATATAAAAATAGACATATCTTTCCACACACATGTCTGTTTGATGAGCCTTTTACAGAATAAAAAAATTGATATGAGGTGGTCCTTTTGGATACTCTAACTAAATCATGGGGTTGTTGGAATTCAAACTATATGAATGAGAAGTAGGTTTTCTGATAAGAACCATGCTACAAGAAAAATTGTGTGGCTTGTTGTGATCATGAAACATTGTAACATAATGACTACATGACATGGGGTTGCGTGAATTATTGAGAATCCATGTATTACTGAGACTCTATGACATACAAATACTCTATATCATACCGATAAATCATGTCATGCTGAAACTCTATGTTTTATTGAGACTATGTGTCTTATCGATACTAGGTTTTATGTGGACTACTTATGATTAGAATTTTTTCTGTTATATATACTAATACTTGTTTGATAAGACCATTAATGTATTAGTCGTCTAAATCATTTATTTCATTTTTGTATACTTTGTGTTTTTTTGTGGTATACATCATGTATTTCATTGTGTTTTACATTATTTATTTATTTATGGTATATTTCTTGTATTTCTTATGGTATACTATGTGTATTTGTTGTGGTGAACTTCATGTATTTATTAGTAGTATTTCTTTTTGGTTTCATGGTGTCTAAATAAGTTTTTTTATTGTTCACCTGTGCATGGAATTTTCCCACACTTGTCAAGTCTTGTGAAAATTGTTGGCTCTTTGACAGAGTTCTAGTTGGACCCAAACTATGTGGTTCTTAGAGTGATTAGACAGAATAGGTGCGCTTCCATGGAATTATACATTTTTCTTACAACTACCATTTATTTATGGTTTTCTGTGTATTAGTTTCTAGAACATGTACATTCACTTAGACAGAAACCATCATTTGGTTGGCAGGTATTCTGGACTTGTTTACTTTCTAGATTCCTACTATTGTACTCTATTTTTGTTATCTTAGGTTATTCAAGCATTTTTTAATTAATGTTTTTACATTACGTCATTTTGATATTGGTGATTTATGCATGGGTATAGGTACTTAAGAAAATTACTACCATTGTGGGATATGACTAATTGATTCAAGTTGTGAGCCCTTGGCCTATAGGAGATAGCCATGGGGTTGTCACAACACATCCCCGTATTGTATGGGTCATGAAAATCATTATACCATGAGTAAAACAATTCAAAAATACTGTATGGGAACAATAAGCTTAGTAAGTGGAATTAAATATGGAAAATTTTTATTCCATGCCTATTTTAAACATATGAAAACATTTTCAAAAAATAATACCTTATACCCATTAAACATAAACCCTTTAGTTTATGTCATGATAGAATAATATTCCTATAAAAATACATATAAATAATTAATCATAATGGTAACTTTTGGAATCCATATCATTCATACATTATGTATTTAGTGGATATATATGGATTTAAATTCATGGTCACATTTGTTATAAAATCATGGTATATTCTTTCAATGTCATAGGGGAAACCCAAAAAATTATCTTTATCACATTAACCAATGAATTGGAGAGTAGTAAATGGATCACCCTTCCTCATTTTATCTCGGAACTACTCATATTAATTTACAATTCCCAAGAACCATAACATAATCATAACACATAAAACACCCATTAATGAAAAATAAAATTTACAATTTGAAATAAAAAATATATCATTTCAATATACTGATATAATCAATCCATTCATGAAACCATTTTGAATAAAAAATAAATGAAAAGGTAATAGTGTACATATTTTTCATATAAAATCATTACATCTTGAAGAGGAAGCCAAAATTCAAATACTGGTCATGGAGGCTGAAAATTCGTTGACACCGTATAAGTTTAAAACATTCCTTTTTTCATTTTGTAAAATATTTTATACAGGAATAATAATTTTTTTAAACCCTCGAATAAAAATTAATTTCAATGGGGTTGACTATGCACATTATAAATAAATGTGGTGTATAACATCATTATATAAGCATATGAAAGAAGATTGAGACAAAGTTACATACCTTGAGTCCAACTCATCACATACAATATTTATATTCATAAATAATAAACTAGGATAATTTTTACTTTCATGTGAACCTATTTTAAGTATATTATTCCCTTTGAAAAACTTATTACAATATTATAACAAATAATTAATTATTTAAAATCATGTCGGATGTTTAGTTGATATTTGGTTCTTGTGTTTATGAAAAATTTGGTATGATGTCATTAGTCAAATTGGCAATGGATTCAAAAACTCTTGAATAATAATCATGACATAATAAAAACATTTTTATATAAATTATGAATTTAAATCACAATATGTATTTATGGTTATGAAAAATGATCAACTATATAATAATGAAGATTGTATGATGTATGTACAAATGAGTTATGTTACAATTTTTTGATAATCATTATGGAAAAAAAGAAATTATCATTTTATCTTTTCCTAATTAACATAATATTAATAAAATCATATTAGTAATTTGTATATTCTTATATTTATCATAATTGTTATTTAATTTATAAAAATGAATCATATCTCTCCATAGAGGTTATAGTTCTCACGTACGCACGGACGATGTCATCATTTTTATGTGCCTAGAATATAAGAATGTAATTGATATATTATAATCTTATAATGATTAATATGAAATTAATAATATATATTAACATCAATTCCATAATTATTACGAGTCATGAGTGATGGTTGTGGAATGATAATTATATCGGTTAGTGGATGTGGAAATTTATGTGTACGAAAAAATAATTAATTCTTATCATATTTAATATAATAATAGAAGGTTTTAGGTGATTCTATTAAAATAATAAAATCTTAATATATTTAGGATACATGACTTTTTATTTCATAATGATTTGTGGTGATATTACTGAATATTAGTAAAAATAAAATAAAAACAAATACTAAAAAATGATATGTATAGACCCGGAAATTTCAAGGAATTTTTTATATAAAATTCTTTGGAATTTTAAGAGTCCGTTGTTTCTGACAGCCCCTGATTCCGAGTTCCGGTGTACCCGGAATCAATTATTGATGTTTTGTTCGGGTACGTTTAATAAACATACATGCGGGTTTTTCTATCTTTTAAACCGGTTCTTGGAATTGAAATCTGAGGACACCGATGAACTCACAGTGCCAATATTCGCTTAAGGGGACCTTTACTGCAATTGTGTTTCATAAGTGTTGGATGTTAATTTTTCGGGTTTAATAAAATGTTAAATAAAATGGTTGTGAACAATTTTATTTATCATGGATAGTTAAATCATACATGGGGAAGTTCATTGGTGGGGCCCATACCCTCATAACCTCCGCTGAGAGAATATTTGTGAGGTGGGGCCCACACGTTCCCTAACCATTCATCTCCCCCATAACCCCCCTTAACCCCTTTAACACATCCCTTGTATTTAATTTGACAACTCCCCATTTTAATTATAACTCTACACATTCCTTCATTTATTTCGCCAACACCCCTTTAATTAATTAATTGATCCAAAATTAATTAATCAATTCAACTGTTTGAATTTTGGAGATTCATGTGAAGAATAAAATAATAGCTTAAGTGATTATTTTATTTTTAGCACACATTGTGTTGGGAGAGCGGGGCGAAAATTCTAGAGAAAGAGAAGAAAAGTGTTCTTCATCCATCGAAGAACACTGTTCTTCAACGATGAACGTCGATTCCAAGAAGAACGATGACGTGATTTCCTTTCTCTTCACCATAACAAGAGTGAAGACGCCACTTCCTCATCGGATGCACCCCGACGTCATCTACAAATCCTCTTTCCATGATTCCTCTCTTGAAACTGAGGTTGGGGAAATTATGTTCAAATTTAATTGATTAAAATTGTTCGTGTTCTTTGTTGACAAATATGGTTTGACATTGGCCAATTTCTGCCGCCTAACGCGGTTGGCACGGGCTAAACACACACGGCCCGACGACCCTCCGTAGACTCCTTATTTGTGATTTAGGCGCAAAGGAAGAGGCAGAGACAGGAGAAGGCAATGGACACACGCTGGCCGCATGAGGACGATCCGCGACCCGCAACCGTAGGCCGATCGGCCAATGAAGAACCGGCTGGCTAAGTGGCTTGGACCGAAGGGACCGCAGAGCCACGAGGGCACCACACTGTGGAGGACCGCGTCCTGCGCTCCACGGGCCGCTTCGGTGGCCAACATGATTGATCGTCAGTAGGCCGGGTGAAGGAGCCGTGACACCCGAATGTGTCACGCAACAAGACCGCAGCCCGCCCATGTGGGCCACTTGTACCAGGAAGGCCAGCCGGTTTCAGCCGGCCAGTTGGGAGGGTGGTGCCGCCGGTTCGGGAAAGTAGGGCCCCCCCTCTGATTGCTCAACTACCCGGGCCGAGCCACTCAGCCAGCCGGGCCGCGTCACGCCGGGCCGGTCCATGCCCCCCCTCGGGATAGGCCATGCGACTCATCGGGCCAGTCCTACCTTATGCTCGGTCAGACCTGCCAAAACATAGTTGACCTGACCTGCCATCCCACTCGGCTTAATGGGTCAGACCCGTTATCACTTAAACATGAATAACTATAAGACTGTGCATTCGATCGATGCGCCGTCTGCGGCACTGGGACCCTCGCGACTAGGCGGTCCTTTTGAGATACTCTAAGTGAGTTTTGGAAGACTTTGGGAAATGACAGGGTTTGGAATGAGCATATTTCCAACCGGGCCCCTGGAAGAGAAAAGCAAATATCTTTTATACTGGGCGTCCCATTTACGCACTGTATGTCGCGTCAGGTTCCTTTTGATGAGGCAGAACATCGGGATTGATCAACTCTGGACTTCGTGACCATTGATGTATCGACCCCTTTGCTTGAGGAGCGGACCCTCTCTGATTCGAGCGTGCTGTGTGTGGCAACCCTAGAGATGGCTGTTGTTGTGAAGACTACCGTACTAGAAATCCTCCTTGGGATCGACGATGATGGCTAGTGTACAAGAATCCTCCAAGGGTTTGACAACGATGACTACTTTTCTTGAATCCAACGTGGGTCTGACAGTTTGACTACTTTTCTTGTATCCTACGTTGGTCCAGCAGTTTGACTAATGTTCTTATATCCAACGTGGGTCTGGCAGTTTGACATTTGTACTTATATCCTACTTGGGTCCGACAGAGTAGCTGGTCTATTATCCTATATGGGTTTGACAGCTTAGATATTCTAGTATCCTACGTGGATCCGATAACGTAGATGAATTAGTTCCAACATCTGATCATCTATATCACTTTACGAAATATGTATACCTGTGTGAGTAGAGTCTTGACATTAAATCATTATCATGGATTTGATTGACTTTCTTTCCTATGTGTACCAGGTTGTGCTTGGGCTCGAGAGTTGTAGCCGAACTGGGATTGTTAATTTAGGTATATGTGTGGGAATATACCTAAGTTAAGTTGGATGATACTTCGTGTTTGTATCTTTCCTTTGTTGTTTATCCTTCGGGGATTCAGGGAGACCTTCGGTGGTCTCGGGGTCCCTTCTGAGTATCCTTATACTCACCCCTTCACGGGCTATTCCCACACTATGTTGTGTTGGTTACAGACGACAGACAACACTGATCGTGGTGGAGACTTGTGGAGCAGGACGGTACCCGGAGGTGAACCACATGACGAGATGTACACGGAGTAGACAGATGAACCTGAGGTGCTGAGGAGACCATCTGTACCCACCATTCAGGTTGGATTTTCGGAGGACAACTCAGTGGTTGCTGCTTTTCATTACTTGAGTTGTTCTAGCTCTTCAGTTGTACTGTACTTTACAATTGGGTTTGTATACCGGCCCATTTTCTTTTTAGCACTAACTTCTCTACTCAGTTTGACTTATTGCTTACATAATTTTTGTAATCTGTTGTCTTTTTTACATTTATAAAGGCAATGCCTTTCCATTTATCAGGATTTATTCCTTTGGTGCAAGTCGCCAGCCCCTGGCCTATGGAAGGCGGGCTTGGGGTAGTCACGACACGGGCCCTGAGGACGGGTCGTGACAAATTGGTATCAGAGGTCGGTTCTACCGGCGAACTCAGGATAATGATAAATCCTTTCTGTGAAGTAATATTGTTAAGATTATTGAGTGTTGTTTTCAGTCCATGGAGTACAATGTTTGTGTGGCAGCTGACGTATCCATTCACCAGGACCATGACCCCTGATTTCCGTCTCAGTACTCGAAAACACTGATTTCATGTGTGTTTCAAAAGTTTTCTTTGTGATTACTTTGTTTCAGATCACCAGGTATACTGTTTGACCAGGTTGCACCTTTTTTTTTCAGGATGGCCCACGAAGGTAGCCGAATAGGGTTCTGAATCACGTGCATGATGGTTGCCCTCCGAGCGATGAGGCCTCAGTGCAGGGCCCCATCACAGCAGAGGCACCAATGATAACACTACCCATTGAGCCACCGATACTACTAGCACCAGCATCAGAGAGTGCATGCCGCCTGAGTGCGTTGCAGGATTTTCAATGACAAAGGCCGCCTAGGTTCCGCTGAGAGAAAGAACCTCATGCAGCCGAGGTTGGGCTGGAGGCTATCGTTAGAGTTTTTAGATTAGTACGGAAACCATCTGATCTTATGGTAATCCTTGCTGCGAGTCTATAGCATGCAACAGCAGGTAGATGGTGTAGCTTTATGCTCTAGGTGCACGACGAGGAATCTCTACTATGGAAAAACATCGAGAGTGTCTTCCACTCAGAGTTTGTTCCAGCCACCCTTCGTGCGATGGATATCCAGGAGTTACTTCATCTACAGAAGGGCAGTATGATAGTATCTCAGTACTCAGTGAGATTTACTGACCTCTTACTCTACTCTACGGATATGGTACATGAACTATTCTTCTGGGCCCAGACATTTGAGAAGGTATTGAGGAACGAGATTAAAGATTCGACGATTCCCCTCAGCATCCCGACATAGGAGGGGGTGATAGAGCGAGCCCTTCTTGTGGAGAGCATTCTCGCTGAGGAGACTTCATTAGTGAGACCCACTGCATGGTGACATGTATAAGAATCTTCTGCAGCCAGACGTAGACAGATGACATAGAGGTCCAAGCGGACCAGGCCATCAGGTGGATGACCTCAGGATTCGGGTTTGGTTGTGTGGGGAACCCAAAATAGAGACAAATATACGAGGATCAGTCAGTGCTATTCATGAAGCAGACATGGTAACATGGATCAAGACTGTCTGACCCACTATGCAGATGAGCAGCAGATAGAAGAAGGACAACCCAGGCAGAGGTAGAGGTTTGACCATGGTAGTCCACCAGGAGCGGGCGGACGAGGCAGAGGAGCTGGCCTAGCAGTGGGTGGTGGAAGATGTTTCGAGGCTCTACCACCACCACCAGGAGGTCCACCCCGACCACAGGGGGCTGGCATACAGAGGTGGGTTCAACTCCATGCAGTCGAGGCGTACGACCACGGCACACCAGAGATGATTCGAGGTTCTATTTGTGTCTACTCTTCCCTCACTGCTGTATTTATAGACCCAGGTGCGAGTCATTCTTTCAATGCCGCTGCCCTTGTTCGTAGCTCAGAGATTCAGACAGAGTCGTTGGCTCGATCCTTATGGCAAGAGACTCTTACAGGAGCCGACTCGATGATTACGCACTG
Organism: Viscum album; assembly: GCA_963277665.1. NCBI lineage: Eukaryota > Viridiplantae > Streptophyta > Magnoliopsida > Santalales > Viscaceae > Viscum > Viscum album. The sequence goes on along the minus strand of OY728127.1, from coordinate 1,203,576,169 downwards.
GTGCCGACAATGTGAGTGTACTCTAGGAGGCGAGAGCTTCGGCTGGGATCTTCTTGTAGCGGCGTCGAGGCCTTACGACGTCATCTTTATAATGGACTAATTATCTCCATTTCATGCTCAGATCGACAATATTAGGTGCCGAGTGTGGTGTGTTCGCACGGGCGGGAGTGGGTTCACCTTCACTGGTGAGAAGGGAGCCTTTGCAATATAGGATGGACTTATGAAGAGGAGAGGGCACCCGATCACACATTAGTTGGCTAGTCTCAAACTTGGAATAGTTGATGTGCGGAGTCCGAGTTTTCCTATTGTGGTGGATCAGTATGCGGACTTTTTTCTTGACGACATTCCAGTACTACATTCTCGCAAAGAGGTAGACTTCTACATTGACTTGTACCTCGTGACAACACTGATATCTAATCCAGCGTATTGGATGGCTCCCGCTGATCTTCACGAGCTGCGGGTAGAGCTAGAGGACTTGTAGGGGAAGGGATTTATCCGACCTAGTGTTTCACCCTGGGCTTCTCCAATTTTGTTCACCAAGAAGGCAGATGGGAGCTAAGGACTTTGAGTCGACTACCATTGCCTCAATCAGGTGATCATGAAGAACAAGTACCCACTCCTGAGGACCGATGATCTCTTTGATCTGCTCAAGGGAGCACGATGATTCTCGAAGATAGAACTGAGGTCAGGCTTTAACTAGCTCAGAGTTCGAGATGAGGATGTGTATAAGACTTCCTTCTGGTGTCAGTATGGCCACTACGAATTCTTAGATATGCCCTTCGGCGTAACCAACGCACCAGCAATGGTCATGAGTCTCATGAACAAGATCTTCCAGCCTTACCTCGATCAATTTATTGTAGTCTTAATTGATGAAATACTAATTTACTCGATTACTGAGGAGGAGCACGCCTACCGCTTGAGGGTAGTACTGGATACACTCCGAAAGCACGAGCTTTATGTTAAGATCTCGAAGTGCCAGTTCTAGATTCGAAAGGTTCACTTCTTGGGACATGTCATCTCGTAGGCTAGGGTAGCAGTGGATCCAGTGAATATTGAGTCATTTCTTTCTTGGGAGACACCTAGAAGCGTGACAGAGGTGCGGTGCTTCTTGGGTCTGGCTGGATACTATCGGAGACTTGTGCCAGACTTCTCTAGAGTTGTGGAACTTCTTTTATCTTTGACAAAGAAGGGAAAAACCTTTCGTGGGGTCAAATACATTCCCGCAGATCTTTCAGGAGATGAAAAAGATGTTGACCAATGCACCCATCTTGAGAATACCGGAGGAGGGCATTCAGTATGCAGTTTACTGCGACACATTAGGGACTGGACTCAGATGTGTCCTGATGTAGGAGTGAGAAGTGATCACCTATGGTTCATGGAAATTGATGCAGCACAAGAAAAACTATGCTACCCATGACCTAGAATTATAAGTAGTGGTCTTTTCCTTGAAGATGTGGCGACACTATCTGATGGGAGAGTGTTTTACAGTCTATTCGGTCCACCAGAGTCTCATGTATATCTTCTCGTAGAAGGACCAGAACCTGAGATAGAAGTGATGGCTTGAGTTCCTCTAGGATTATAACATTGAGATAGTGTATACTCATGGGAAGGGGAAAGTTTTAGTAGATTCTCTCAGCCACAGATTGGGAATTCAGTTGCTAGGAGAGGCGACATAAGAGCAAGCCGCATTGCAGATATCCTTTGTGGATAGAGATGGAGCACCTTTTCTTCAGTCACTCTCAGTCACTCCTCCACTCCACTAGTGAGTCAGAGAGCACAACGTGGTTATTATGACTGTGAGACATGACGTGCTCAGATATCCTAAGGGCAGACACATGATGGATTTTCTGAAGGATGGGAGCATGTCATTCTCATCAGGTGACGTAGTATGGTACCAGTTGCACTGTAGGAGGAGGAGGTGAGGGAGTTTCACACTTCCCCTCTTGAGGTACATCCAGGAGTTGCTAAGATGTTCTAAGACATCAGACAAAGAAAATAGTTTCTGGGTATGAATTAGGTTATAGTAGAGTTTGTCTCACTATGCCTCAGTTGTCAGCAAGTGAAGGCGGAGCACCAGGTACCAGGAGGTTTGGTACAACCCTTAGAGTTACCGGAGTTGATGTGGGATGGGATATCTATGGATTTCATGATGGGGATTCCACATACATCCAGAGGACACGACTCTATCTGGGTGATTGTAGACCGACTCACCAAGTCAGATCACTTCCTACCGATCCGAGAGGAGTCCTCTATAGAGAGATTTGGACTCCTCTACATTCAAAAGATCGTATGGTTCATGGTGTGCCATCGTCTATCATTTCCGATCGGGATGCTCATTTCACATCACATCTATAGAAGGTGTTACAGGAGGATTTTGGGACACAACTACGTATTAAAACCACCTTCCATCCTTATACAGATGACCAGACAGAGAGGACCATTCAGACTCTCGAGGAGTTTCTCCGTGCAGGTCTCCATGACTTTGGTCACAGCTGGGAGGATCACTTACCCTTGGTGGAGTTTTCATACAACAATAGCTACCACTACTTCATTGGGATGGGACCTTATTAGGAACTATAAGGATGACCTTGTAGATCACCTCTGTGTTGGACTATCCCAGGGGAGTCTGCACTTCTAGGACAGGTGACAGTTTATGCTATGATGAAGAAGGTGCAGATCATCCAAGAGCGGATGAAGACTGCACATAGCAGATAGAAGTCCTATGCTGATAGGAGATAGAGACCACGGGAGTTCTAGGATAACAACCACATCTTCTTACGGGTCTCACCTCGGTGGGATCTATAGAGATTTGGTCGGGGTGAAAAATTATCTCTGCGCTTCAGCAGACCTTTCCAACACCTCAGAAGAGTAGGCCATGTGGATTACCGCCTGATCCTTCCACCTTAGTTGCACTGGGTGCATGACGTCTTCCACATATCTCAGCTGAGGAGATATGTGCACGACCAAACCAACATCATCGACCACGGGGTGTTGGACATCGATGATGGGGTGAAAATCAAAGAGGTCCTGATAGTGATCAAGGATCGATAGGAGCGGGTCCTACGTGGACGGTCGATTCCTCTGGTGCGCATTCGCTGGTAGCACGGGAACCTCCAGGAGAGCACATGGGGGTGGGAAGCTCACATGCGTGTTTAGTACCCCAATTTTCTTCCCTAGTGTTTGTTTTAGCTTTGTGGGGATGTAATTCTCTGAGGTGGAGGTAACGTAAATACCCAGAAATTTGAAGGAATTTTTTCTCTTAAATTATTATGAATTTTACGTGTCCGCAGTTTCTGACGGCGCCTTCTTCCGAGGCCCGGTGTTCTCAGAATCAATTTCTGATGTTTTTTCGGGTACGTTCAGTAAATGTACGTGCGAGGTTTCTATATTTTAAATCTATTCTTGGAATTGAAATACGAGGACACCGATGAAATCGCAGCGCCAGTATTCTCTTAAGAGGACCTTTATCGTAGTTGCGTTTTATACGTGGTGGATGTTAATTTTTGGTGTTTAATAAAAAGTTAAATAAAATTGTTGTGAACCATTTTATTTATCATTGGTAGTTAATTCCTACTTCGGGAAGCTTATTTGTGGGTCCCACACCCACATAACCTCCCATGAGAGGATATTTGTGAGGTAGGGCCCACACATGCCCAAACCTTTCATCTCCCCCATAACTCCCCTTATCCCCTTTAACACTTCCATGGTATTTAATTTGACAACTCCCCATTTTAATTATTACTCTCCACCTTCCTTCATTTATTTCGCCATCACCCCTTTTATTAATTAACTATTCCACAATTAATTAATATGTTCAATTATTTGAATTTTGAATATTCATGTGGAGAAGAAAATAATAGCATAAGTGATTATTTTATTTTTGGGACACGTTGTGTTCGTAGAGCGGGGAGAAAACTATAGAGAAAGAGAAGAATAGTGTTCATCATCCGGCAAAGAACACTGTTCATCAACGAAGAACTCTGATTTCATGAATAATGATGATGTTCATTCCTTTCTCTTTGCTGCAATAAGTGAGGAGATACCACTTCCTCCTTGGATGCACCCCAACATCGTCTACAGATCCTCTTTCTGTGATTCCGCTCTTTTAACCGAGGTAGGGAAAAATATGTTCAATTTTAATTGATTAAAATTGTTTTTGTTCTTTGTTGAGAAATATGTTTCACTATTGAAAATTGCTACAACCTAATGTGGAGGGATCGGGCCGAACGCACACGGACCGAAGACCCTCTATAGACTCTTTATTTGCGATTGAGGCGCGTTGGAAGAGGTGGTGACATGAGAATGTCACAGCCACGCGCCGACCGCGTGCGGAAGAACCGCGACCCACAATTGCGGGCTGCTCAACCAACGAAGAATCGGACGGACCGAAGGGACTGTGGGCCAAGCTCCACGGGCTGCTCTAGCGGCGAACTGGTTGGCTCGTCGGCCAGCTGGGTGATGGAGCTGCGGCACCCGAAGGTGCCGCACAGCAAGACCACGTCTCGCCCAATCGGGCCACTTGCGTCAGGAAGGTCAGCCGGCATCGGCCGACCGGTTGGGAGGGAAATGCCGCTCGGCACTGCCGGTTCGGGAATGCGCCCCCCCCCCCCCCCCCATCAGACTGCTCATCTAGTCGGCCGAGCCGCGGCCAGTGGGTCCGCGCCCTGCCAGGCCGGGCCATGCCGCGCCAGGCTGGGCCGCGCCAGGACGGGCCAGGCCATGTCGTGCCTTGTTGGGCCGCACCCCGCCGGGCCAGGACATGCCCCCCTCAGGCTGGGCCATGCGACTAATCGAGCCGGTCCGACCCTCTACCAGGTCAGACCCACCAAAACTGGGTTGATCCAACAAGCCATCCCACTGGGCTTAATTGGTCGTGCCAGTTTTCACTTAAATGTGAAAAACTATAAGACCGCACGTCTGATCGACACATCGTATGTGACACTGGGAACCTCGCGATGAGGGGGTCCTTTTGTGATACTCTATGTTTGTTTTGTACAACTTTGTAAAATGGCTAGGTTTGGAACAAGCGAATTTCCAACCAGGACCCTGGAACGGAAAAGCCAATATCGCATAGACCGGGCGTCCGATTGACGCTCCATCTATCGCGCTGGGTTTAATTTGACGAGGTAGAACTTCGGGATACATTAACTTTGTACTTCATGACAGCTGATGTATCGAACCCTTTTCTCGAGGAGCAGACCCTCCCATATTTGATTGTGCTGTGTGCGGGAACCCTAGAGATGGATTCGACTACGACGACTACGGTACTGGAAATCCTTTTTGTGTTTGATGATGATGACTAATGTACTGGAATCCTCTGATAGATCGACTACGATGACTACTGTTCTTGTATCCTACATGGGTTCGGCAGTTTGACTACTGTTCTTGTATCCTACATGGGTCTAGTAGTTTGACTACTGTTCTTGTATCCTACATGGGTCTGGAAGTTTGACCTCGGTACTTGTATCCTATGTGTGTCTGACAGAGTAGTTGGTCTAGTATCCTACGTGGGTCTGATATATTAGGAAGCCTAGTATCCTATGTGGGTTCGACGGCTTAGATGAATCAGTAACTGCATCTGATCCTCTCTATCACTTTACGAAAGATGTATACCTATGTGAGCTGAGTCTTGACTTTCAATCATTATCATTGATGTGATTGACTTTCTTTCCTATGTACACCGGGTTGTGCTTGGGCTTGAGAGTTGGAGCCAAACTAGGATTGTTAACATAGGTATATGTATGGGCATATACCTAAGTAGAGTTGGATGATACATCATCTTTGTATCTTTCATTTCTGGGTTATCCTTCATGGATTCTGGGAGACTTTCGGGGGTCTCGAGGTCCCTACTAAGTATCGTCATACTCACCCCTGCACGGGATATTCCCGCACAACATTGTGTTGGTTGCAGAAGACTGATAGAACTGATCGTGGTGGAGACTTGTGGAGCTGGACGATACCCAGAGGTAGACCACTTGATGAGACGTATACGGAGGATATGGATGGACCCGAGGTGCTGATGAGACTATATGTACCCTCCTTTTAGGTGGGATTCCCAAAGGATGACTCAGTGGTTACTGATTTCCTTTACTACAGTTATTCTAGCTTTTTAGTTGTACTATACGTTACAATTGGGTTTGTATACTGGCCCATTTTCAATTTCAGCACTTACTTTTGTACTTAGTTTTACTTAGTGCTTACATCAGTTGCTTACTCTGTTGTGTTTGTTTACCTTTATAATGGAAATGCCTTCCCATTTATCGAGATTTACACCTTTGGTTCTAGTCGCCTGCCCCTGGCCTATGGAAGGTGGGATTGGGGTAGTCACGACATGGTCCCTGAGGATGGGCCGTGACACGATACATACTATTCAATTGATCACCTTCGATTAAAGCCCTAAAACAACTTAGGATGGTTTTACGACTAAACTATGGCCTTGGTAATGAGGGGAGGTATTCTAGAAATGGTTTTGGGATGATTTTATATTATCTAAATGTGTTTCTATGTGTGTGTAATAGTGATGAATGAGTCCCCTTTAATAGGAGAGGGGATGGGTACTCTTGGAATTTTTAAACATATTAAAATAATATAAATTAATTTTAATTAGAAATGTGTAAAAATTGATTTAGTTATAATATAGGACATGTATGGGTATAAATATAATCATAAAATATTAAATATACTCGTTTTTCTTTATCTTTTTGTTGTAACACTTATTTTACCCTTTTCAATCATACTCTGTTATCATTTATTTATATATTGTGGTTGAATATAACTACGATAACATGTGAAACAACCAATGAATGATTCAATTACGATATATTAAAAATTTTCCCAAATATTTTGATGAATCTTATATTTTTATAAATTTTATATATTTTAATAAACTATTTTATAGTTTAAAATACAGATAGTGTCAATTGTTACACTATAAATTAGATGACTTTTTAGAAATATCATAACATCAAGATAAATTTGAAAAAATTCATAAAATCCTAACAAAAATGTCAAATTAATCCAAAAAATTCATGTTTTTAATCAATTATGTAAAATTATATTTATTTTATAATTTATAATATCATTTATCTGATTTATTTATTAATTTATAAATTATAAAATCATTATTGTGTGACCATTTAATGTAATTATTTATATCCTAAAAATTATTATTAAATTTTCACGATATATATAATAATTTTATCATTATAAATACTATTTATAGTTTAATATATCACTTATATAAACCCATAATAATGTTTTTGAATTTATGATATATATGATTATGACATATTTCTCTTTACATTATATAAAATTTCATAAGTGTCATAATCACACCCAAGTGGAATCTATTGAAAATAGTTTAATACCATTAATTTTATTTTCCAACAATACTTCTACCATTAATATTAGGAAAAGTGTTAGGGTAGTTTTATGATATGTATAATATTATTTTCAGAATTAATTACATGAATTACCCTTACCCGTGGTCATAAAAATAATTACAAATGTTACCATTCATAATGTTCAAAAATAGACAACTACATACATAATTTTGACCATATGATTATAAATACTGAAACAATTTTTCTAAATTCAAAAAATAAAAATGGAATGAAATAATTATAAATTGGTCCCATTAACGGAATGGGAAAACATTTTTTTAAATTAAAATGTTCAAAAGATCACATAGTTTTAAAATCCAATTTCAATTTGAAAGTGATTACAATATCCAAAAAAGGATTAAATAATAAAAAACTAATATAATTATACATTAAAACCAATCGTAGTGATGATATATCTTTATAAATAATTTAGATGAATAATCAATTCTGAATTAAAATACCCTATTTTTCACTATTAATTAAAAATCAAAAATATTCATATAAATACCAAAAATATAAAAAATAGAATTTTATACCCCACATTGAAAGAATAATCTTATTTTTTCTAATGTAATATATGAAATTTGAAAATCTATATTTAAAATGGGTTCTCCTTGAAAAGGTGATAAACCGACTTTTTTGAAAAATACTCCTTTAATGCATAAAATTGAATATATTCATATATCATGTCTAGAAATCATATAAGATGAATTTTATAGATATATTGAAATTATATTTCACTAATATATCAAATGATAAATATTTATTAATATATTTGTATAAAAAAAATTATTCACATCTAAATTAAATTCTAGAAAACATTTCCTATTATTTTAAAAAGGGTTTTATTTTCAATTATAACAATTAGTCACTAAATAATTAATTATATATATATATATCTGTGTGTGTGTTTGTAAACCATAAATTCATAATTTAGTTAATTCTATCTATTCCCTGTATTCTAAACTAATGATTGTTAAGGTAAAATTTAAATAATTATATTCTGTTATTTATTAACCTTCTTGTGGAGTATCTTGTGTGTTATCGACAACAATGTTTCATATTTTTCTAAATAATTTGGATGTTTCAATATCTACCCTTTTATGATTTATTATTTGAAATATGAAACATATTGTGGTGTATAATGAACCTTGAAGAATTTTTTTTTGATTTCATATGGGATTATAAAATAAATCATTATGATTTAATAAAATAATGAAATAGAGTTTAAAAGGAACCAATGTATTGATAATTATTTAGTAAAATTATTTATTTACAAAAGAACCAATTATATCTATATGTGGATTTTTATTTTTATTTTTATATCAATTTTAATTTTTTAAAATTCATAAAAACATATTAACTGGATTCCATATATTATAAAATATATGACATATATTTCTAAAAAAATTATATTATGGTGTATCCAAACACTTTTAAACACCAATCCTTCATGATTCGCATTTTTTATGAAAAATGGGGTTATTATAAAATGATTTTAATGCCTAGGTATTGTGTGAGAAATTAGTTATCAGTGAAAATGATTAAAATAATTTAGTGGGTAGAATTTGGAGAGTCTCATTCATCATTAAAATCATACAATAAAATTTTAAGGCTTTTAGGTTCAAGTGATATAAACCATAATAGAGTAATCATATAAGAATAAATGGGATTTGAGTTTTTAATTTTTTGAATAATACAATTATCGTATTTTTTGAAAATTAAAATTCTACAATTCAATATAAATAGGGAAAATAATGGGTTCGAGAGGGAAGGATAAATATTTCTAAAATCACCCCTATCAATTCTTAATAACTTACATATATTAATTACTGTAAAGTCATCCTATATTAGTTTTGAGAGCTCTACCAAAATATGTCATCCCAAAAAAATTATTATTGACATATTAAAGACCTCATATATTCCATAAAATCACCATGGATAATGATTTTAAACAATCAAATCATAAGTTACCAAATCTTCCACATTTTTTATAAATAGAGGTAAAATGGGGACATTTTAAAACAATTCACTTTATTATAAGGGTACGATTCACTGTTTTACATTAGAACATCTGTAGAAGAGGGAGAACATTGAGAATCCAATATGTATTTATATATCTTTAAATGTAGTTCATATATTTCGTTTTTAGAAATATCGAAAACACATTAGCGGACAACATTTTAAAAATTTCAAAACTAAACATTTCAGGCTATTTTATTATGTGATGGTTCAAAATATTATTTTGAAAATATAAATTATAAAAAATTATTTTCTAAAACTACATAATTATCAACATCAGTATATTTCAGATTTTACAAGTTATTTTTTGACATAGGATATGGATTATTTTCAATATTCTTGGAGGAATAATTTTACTTTTTGGACCCTCTCTTTTACAAATGATGCAATAAATTGAATAGATTCTTTGGGATAGTGTTTAATTTTATAAAGAAACATGAAATTAATATAATTAATGTGATTTTGAAATTTATATAATGTTTTATATTTTATAGTTCAATAAAAAATCATAACTTCTTTTATCGTATTTTAAAACCCCTTACTATTTTTTTCCAATAACCTAATTTTTTCAAAATTTATTTTTCACATTGCATAAGAATTTATTTATGAAATTTAGTTTTTGAGGTTTATCTATTGAATTTAACACATATTAAGAAGACGATTTTTTTCGAAAAAATAATAGTATTTTTTATATTGAATCACAACTCCTTAAAACACTAAAACATCGTTATCCTAGGTTTGTAAAAATAACATGTCATTTTTTTCTACAAAAATTTAATGTATAGGTATAGTATAGATGAATAATGTTCTAAATTGTTAACAAATTTTTGTGAAAATGATACATTTAACTAATGAAATAATGTCATAAGTTTTTCTAAAAAAAATTTGGGTTGTATTATAGAGAAAATAATTTTCAATAGTATTCCAATACTCATTTGTTGAAGGATTTCTTTACTAATCATTTTTTCATTTACTCTATTGAATTTTACCTTATTATATTTATGGTTTGGATTTCATTATATAGTGATATGATAGATTTTGATGAGAATGAAGTTATTTAATAAAAATGATTTTAATTTTTATACAAAATGAATTCACACATTGGATAACATACCCTAAAAATGAGAAACATTTTGGATATTTTAAAGAATCTTATCATGAAAATATTATTGAAAATATAGTGACAATTATGATTAATGGTGGTCTATAAGTAAAATAATTTCTATATGTTTTTTATGTATTTCCTTGAATTATACCTGATTGGGAAGTTGAACATACTATTGACATAGTGCCTGAAGCTAAGATAATTTTAAAACCCCCTTATTGAATGTTTAAATTAAATCCTTTTCAATTTAAATATAAGTAACATTAATTGATTGATAATGGATTCCTTAATCCTATAATGACACCATGTTATTATATTATTGTTTTTGAAGAATGACAGCTGGAAGTGAATTTCTAGTCATTAAGGTGAATTAAATGACATTAATATAAAAAATAACTATCAATTTCTTTATAACAATGAATTATTTTGTCAAATGTAGGGAACTCAGTATATTCGGAAGGGTGATCTTAGGTCATGGTACCATCATATGAAGGTATAAGAGGATGATAACCAAAATTAAAAACTTCTTTGAAGGTATGTTTATTTTGACTTTTTGATTCTTACCTTTTTTTTGATGAATTATACATTTATATTAGAACACAATATAAATAGAGTTCTCTTTTATTGTTTTGATATTTTTTGGTTGTTTTTATTTATGATATTTTTATCTATTCTAAATTTTAAGAGGATAAGATAGTTACAATTCTCAAAAAAATTAATGAAATGAATATTTATGAGAAAATTTTACAATAATATTTTATCTAAAAGATAATTCATTAAAGGGATAATTGTAAATAAGGATGGAATAACTATATTTATACTATAACAAATGTGGTTGGTGAATGTAAAATTCTTACAAAATGTACCGATTTTAATAGTTTTCTAGGATGAGAAGGATATTGTAATTAGGTTTTAAAAAAAAGTTTCCTGCCTATATATCCACCAAACCATATTCACATTAATAATATTTGAATCATTGGGATAGAGGAGTGTGTTGAATATTTCAATTAATTTATTAGAAAATTTGTGAATGCTTTAATTTTTTTCATGTAATCTATAAATAGTGACATTTTATCTACAATGAAGATTCATTAAAGAGAGTAATTACGTTATAAAGAATAAATAATTATTAATATTTAATAAATCATGTTAATTAGAACATCATGATTAAAATTATCATGCACATGACCTCAAATTGTTAAATGTAGTGTTTGATTTAAATATTTGTAGATATAATTTATACAGAGTAAAGATTGAAATATATAAAAATTATAAACTTTTTATGTTTATATTTTTAATGAAACAAACCCCAGTATATGAAAAATAGTTCATTACATTTTTACAATGAAACATTTATAGTGGGTATAATCTTGAATAATGGATTAGTTTAATAGGTTTCGATAAATAAATATTTTCAGGATACAATAATTACATTAGGAAATGAAAAATAATCATAATAAAAATTAAAAAAAAGATACCGCATCATTAGAAAAACATTAAACAATCTATTATTCATATCAAGGGGAAAAGAAACAAAATAATGCGTATTTTGAATCCTCATTAAAATTTAACTATAGAAGAAGATATTATCGAACTATAATGAATAATTAGTATCGAATTTTATACACCAGAACACACAATGAATTTAAATAACTTCATTACCTGAATATATAAGGAATAATCCTTATGGAAATTTATATAACCTAAAAATCATGCATTTTAATCAGTAAACTCAGAATGACATGAATTAGGATATAATATAATTGTGAATATATTATGGAAAATAATAATTGAATTATTAATGAAGTAAATGATACATTATTGGATGTAAGGCCTCAACTACATGATACCTCCACCGTCACATCCTTTCAAAATTAATTTTAAAACCACAAGGTTCAAACCAATCTAGATTTTCCAACTATACTTCTATGTTCAGGACACTTTCTAAGATAGTTTAGAACTACTATATATAAAATAATATGTGATTGAAAACTAACAGGTCTAATGATACTAATATATTCATGTTGGGGATATCTATTACTAGACCCCACCCAAGTTTTCATATCCAATTTAATTCACATGTATACAATAATTTATTTAATTATTAAACCATGTTCCTTATATTAAAATATTCATATTCATTAATGGATAGAGATTTATCAATATTTTCCCAGGTAATCCAACAACAACAAAAGTAAACATAAATTTTGAAATGGAATAATATATTTAAGATAATCAAACTAATTATACAAGAAAATTTATATTTAATAGAAATTTGACTACTAATGAAAATTTATTTTAATAAAGTGAATGTTTAAAAAGAAAGATAAAATTTACAGTATAATGTAATGTTGTACAATAATTTTTTCCACTTTTTAATTATCATGTCAAAAACCAATGGGTGAAATAGTCCAAATTCTAAAACAATTTAGTGAATTTGAAATAAATCGTGATTTTAAATGTTAATGGTGTAGTATATATACCTCTAACATGAAATTAGGTTCAAAATAATATAATAATTCTTGATGAAGCGAAACTGGGATGGAGTCTATTTACTCACTCTCCCTTATGATTGAACGTTATTAATCCTCTTCTATAACAGTTTTAATAATTTAATTATCATACAAAAGACCCATATAAATATATATAATATCATATATGATATTTTTAAAACATTATATCACACATTCATTAATAAAAATTAATATTTATTTTTTAATTATGTAAATTTCTATGCATTATTATGCATATTAATTCATTAATAATCAAGTTATTAGATGAATTACACCATTTAATCTTGTCTAGAAGTATAATAATGATTTAGTTATGATATTTATACATCAATTATACATTTAGAACCAATTATGATGTATATTACGATCATTGAGTGGTTAGGCTATATGTACACATGAGTAACTTTTCAATATTTCACAGATCATTATAGAAATGAGGTAATTAATATTTTAACATTACATAATGTTAATAATAAAATATAAAAAATAACAGTTTTATATATACTTACATATATCTTCATTGTTTTGTGGTGATGAAAAGAGAGTAAATTTTTTTTGTGAAGGCTATTGTCAACACGTACACGAACAACGTTTTCAACGTGTAGTGAGTGAAAAGGTAGAATGATATACTATAATTAATGAAGGAGAAATATTTCATGAATATAATAATTATTTTCTATGTATCATATATAATAATTATATATATCCTTATCACCATCCAAGTAAACATTTACTGAAATAAAAATCACAACACTTCACGAGGTGGTAGTCTACTGTTCACATGAGTGACATTATCAAATATTGTACGAGATAGAAAATTGAAATGTTTAATTAATCTAAAGAAAAATAGATATGTTTATGTTATAGATATTATATATGTACTTTTCATCCATCATCATACCAAACAATTAATGGTGGTAATTATTGAATGAATGACCTTTGTTCATGAGGCTGTAGTACATTATACATATGGATGAGAATTTCTAAACCAATTTGATGAATTTATAGGTTGTTATAGGTTATAGAATTTTTATAAAAATATTTGTGTATATTTAACATAATATGGTTTTTATATCATCATGTTTTATAATAATATTTGGGCCAGGATAATGAAATAAAAATAAAAAACATATTGAAGAAAAGTACCTATTCTTTGGGTATCATGGATATGTTTTCACTAAATCGATCCTTGATTTTATTCTAAAAAATATTTTTTTCAGATAATTTTGGGGATGTTTGGAAGTGATTTGTTTAGGTTTTTACCAATCAAATTGGGTGTAATGGTGTGATTAAGAGAGGATAGTAGTGGCTATTTATAAGTGATGAGAGTGAAACACTTGTAATTTATTGAAATGAATAAATCATACCCATTTTTTTATCATGATAAATTATTCAAAACGGGTGATAATATAACCCAGAATAAATAATGTTAAATTATGGCTTTAATAAGGGGGTTTTACACGTTTTTGGAAATATTTTCCCTTCTCTTCATTGTTTAACCGTAGAGTAAATTGATTTTTACCTTAACCACAATAGTTAAATTTTATTGTTTTTAATATTCATTCATTTAAAAAAAATTCAGAGATTTTTAAAAATTATGAATTCAGATGATGAAAAATATTCAATCCAATATCAAATATTAAAATTACAAAAATGGAAAATTTAAAGTAAAAAATTAATCTTGATGTCATGAAGTTTATGTTGAGTTTTTAAGGAAAAACTGTTAAAATATTTAAAAGGGTTTTATATGCACATTAAATATGACAATTATTCAATTGACCTAAATTATAATAATAATATATAATTGAACAAATACTATTTTAAAACCAATAAATAATATAATTTATCATTATTTATTATTTAATAGAAAATGTATTTTTCATATACAAATCTATAATTTTCAATATTCATTAAAAAAAGACATTCCATATAAAAATCTCAAATATTAAACCAAATATAATTTTGAATTTTTATTTGAATGTTTTTTAAAATTTTATATATATTTTTAATGTAGTAACATTTATTTGAAATTTATCAAGGAAAATGATGACTTATATGTCATTCAGGGAAATACAATTTGATTAAAAATTATTATTTCAAATTAAAATCCTTATTATATTATTTTTCATAAATCGATAATCATAACATTCATATTTTAGTTATTATTATTCAAACATGAAAAATTAGTGGCTTCTTTATAATTATCTAGATTAATTAATATTGAGGAAGAGAATTTTCCCTTAAATCCGAGGTTGTGTGCATTACATTCTATCAAGGAGTTTTAATTTATTTTTATAAAAAAAAAATTTATAATGTATCATGATGTTATATTACTCGATTAACATTTCTCAGGACATTCATGATATCAGATATGATGATTATATTTTGAAATCATAGGGTGTTACATTCTACCCCCTTACAAAAATTACGTCCTCACAATTTAATCTTGATATTGGTAATCAAGGTTTTTTCATTTGAAATTTTGTTCCTTGAAACCCACAATATAATAAGGGTTAATAAATTATCCGCATAAAGAATATAAAGGTCCTTAAGAATATCAAATGGAATAACATGTATGGTTACTAAAATTGGATTACATAGTTGGGAAGTGAAAATGTTGTACTTAAAGAGAAAACAACACCCAAATATTGTTGGAGAGTGATTAGTTATATTAATTAGAATAATGTGGGTGATCCATAGATGTTTAATCACCATGAAACCATTATCCACAGCGGTGGGAAAATTGTCAATGATATAACCAAAAAGGATTATAATAGGACAACCATTTAGTTTCAAGATCATTTTCCTATATTTTAGGAATTCATTGAATCTCTATGAATATAATGAAATATACTTCCCTTATATGTTTTTATTTCATAAGGATAATTTCTTCCTATTGTTTTTATTTGACTGATTTCCATATAGTCATCTATTCAATAAAATTATCTTCCTAAAATTATTTTTTTATACCTGAAACACTAAAATTCAAATTTATCATATTGTAATATAAATTATACAATGATAAGACATTCCTTCAATATCTTATAATAATTATGCCAAAATAGGTAGCATTGTTATCCAATATACGTAAACATTCACATGGTGATACAATTAATTAATATCTATAACATCATGTAATGTTCAACATAAACCATTATATAAATTATTGAGATTTTGAACCATCCATGTTATTATAATTCCTAAAATTTGAAAGGTCATAGAATTTCCAAAGAAATAATTAAATTAACCCCCCCAAAAATTTATTTATCTATTATTTTTAACATAAAAAATTTGGGGATACTTTAATCATTTATTCTCTTTAATCATAGTAATAATATTAATCACCAAATAACCTTATTGAAAAAATAATAATTCCTATTAATTAAATAAAACAATCATCATTAGATATATTTATAAAATCAAAAAATAATGTTAACAACATCAATGATAACATAAACCTATCTTTCAATTATTCATTAATCTGTTCCATGGTATTAAATATTTTATAATTTAAATTATACATATTATTAAAAAGTTTATCTCAAAACTACTATCTCAATATCCAAATTTTTTAAGGGATATATTTCTATTAATCGTTTATTTTCCAATAATTTCAACATCCCACTAAATCATTGTACGTAATAGCATTCAAAATATGATTTCAATTAATTTAGAAAATAGTATTAATGTTTAATAATTATACATTTCATAGTTATTATAAATTGAATATCATCATGAAAATAAATTTTAAAAATATTTCATGGATCCAAGGACATGAAGACAATAATCAATCCACACGGGTTAAACCAACTGCATAAGCTCGACCTTGAACCCATATATTTTTATGAGGTATATTCCCATTAATCATGAGGGATTCATTTTCATTGTTCCCCATATCTTTATGTAAAAATCATTTAGAATTTAAAATTTCAATCGTACCATTACCATCATGATCATCGTGTCCTTCATCTTTACATGTGCAGAAAATGTCCATTCCGATTATTTACCAGGGTGTTTCATTCCACAAATATCTAGCATGAGAAAATATGTAATTCTCTAAATCCGATTATAAATTTATTTCATGTCCATATTCTTCTTTTTTGACATCCCATAAAATCCATAAGACTTGGTGAATAATTTCTCAGTATTAATATTACCTAAAGACATTTCATGATATGATGAAAAAGTTTGCGATTCAAGTATACTTTAGAGACCTGAATTAGTCACTTCCAGTACATGGTCCATATTTCATTATTCGTTTCATATTAAATCCATCTCAATCATATATAAACTTAAAAAGATTCTCTATATGATGAAATAATTTCATAGTTTGTTGACTATGAGGAAAATATCTGTCAAATAATTTTTCAATAAAAATCATTCTATTCTATGAGTTCTATTTCATAATCCTATTTGGTATACTAGATCATGAATGAAAACTGATCAGAATATACTTTGGTATAATATTTTTCCAGTGTAAACTTTTACATCTCAACATATCCAAAGGCCAAAAATATATTCTCGAGAGACTTAATCTATTAATATGAAACCATTGGTTTAGTAGTACATCTAAATGATGAGGGAATATATCACATAATGTTATCCAACGTAGTATACTCTCACTATAGAATATGTTTCTAATTCGTGGAGAGGTTATTTTATATAACCTGGTTATGCTATCATAATATAGCTATTATTTCGATAGTTACAATGCAATATCAATTTACCTCCTCATTAGGGAAAATCTACATTATCCAAATGTAATTATACCCTTCTTCCATATGAGTACCATTTCTAATATAAGGAATATATTTTCTTATTTTATAACATTATTAATATTATATTTATTGATATATATTAACCTATATTTTCATACATAACAGAAATTAAAATATTTTCACTGTTAGTCTCAAAATCATAATCACGGTTTCATTGAGAAAATAAATATTTTCAAACCCATAATTTCTTTTTGTAAAGAATATATTATTTATTTGATTAATATAAAATGATATAATCATACTAGGTGTGTAGTAAGGTATGTTTTCAGGAACATGGTGATGATATTTTCTTAACCAACGTACCCTTTAAATTGCTATTACCCCAAGGAACATCCAACATAGAACCATGTCTACATGTGTTTTCATGATAGGGATTTATTTCTAGGTAAATTATATAATCAATTCCATAACAAAATTATATTATGTTATTCGATACATATCATCATATTATATCATAGGGTTATATTATTTAATATTTGTTCTACTTACTCTAGTTCACAGTGATTCTCCAAAACATTCTATGATATCAATGGTAACGACCTTGACCTTAGAATCCCAGAGTTAGTGCCATACATTATTACATTATCATAGATACAATGTGATGAATCAAAATTGACTGAGCAATTTTTATGTTTTGGAGAACCAGATAAATAAATGATACCCATTTTACATTGGGACTACAAAAAAAAATATACAACAATAGAAATAAAATTTATCCATGAAAACTCATTCAAGTAACACTTATTCATATCGTTGTAAAAGGAAAAAATAAGACTAATATCAAATGATTAGTAATGGAGAAGATCATTGGAATTTATCATAGATCACTAAAAAATACTAATAATGGAAAGGTAAATAAATGAATAAAAGCTCAATTTATATAACTTGAATACATGATTTGATAAGGAATAATCAATATGGAATTGTAAATAACTGAAAACCCATTCCATTTAATGAATTTACTATGAGTGAAATGTATATAATGAAAATATTATGGTGAAAATATTTTAGATAGTAATAATTGAATTATGAATGAAAGAAATAAAAAAATAATAGATGTAATTTGTGAGAAAAATAAAACCATTACCATCAAGACCATTCATACAGCTATTTAAAACAACATTATACAAACTGATCTAGTTTGGCATACTATAAATCTTTTATCAATACCATTTACATTAAATTTTAAAGGAAATGGGTAGAAAATCATACGGGTTGGAAAAATAAATTATCTTAGGATAAATTTTGATAATTTTGGTTAGATCTATAATTGCGCCTCTACCATGTCTACATGTTAAAATAATTTATCAAAAATAATATTGATTATAAAATTAATAAAAAATGTTCATTATCAATAAATATATATGTTGAATAAAGTATATAGATTTATCAGTAATTTCCATTGTAAATAATGTAATTACTAATGTAACCATGGTATTTACAGTACGTATAAGACATCATAAATAACCATATAAATTATAAAATAATATGGGTTAAAAAATTTAAATCTATTTTTTAATTAAAAATCATCACAAGAAAGTGATTGTTCATGAAAATTTTAATTATTTAAAAAGAATATATGATTGTATAATAAATATTTCCACACGGTAATGGTCAAGTTAGTTCCCCTTATAGTAAATAATTAAAATTTAATGGTAAAATATATTTAATCATGAATGAATCATGATATTTCATGATAGATGTATAGTATATACACTATATAAATGAAATTAGGTGAATAAAATTACAATATTTTCCTGTGAAGGTAAATTGAGACGACATCCATTTCATCACACATCATATGATTGAATTTTTTTTATATAAAATATAGTTTATTTTTACAACATATTATCATCAAATTGAACAATTTTAATATTTATAATATCATTAATTATTCTTTTATAACAACTTAACAGTGTTCATTAATAATTTACCATTATTTTATGTGTTTCTAGTGTAATTTGTTTAATTATACGTGTTTTGTCATTAAAGATGTGGTTCATGAATATATTTAATTGTTTCATTATCAAAAAATAAAAAACCTTGTATAATTATCCTATTTAAAATCAATTATACTTTTAATACTAATGATGATGTATGTTATGATCGTGGAGACAGTAGTCTATACATACACATTAGTAAAATTTGAATTATAGAATAATCATTATTCAAATGATGTATACAATATTTTATCATTATAGAATTATCTAGTTACCATTTAATGATAATTATTTATTTAAATATAATTATATATATCATTCATGTGGTTTGTTGATGATAATAGAGTCACATCACTTTGTAATGGTTATCATCCACACTAAAACGATTGATGTTATCATTATAATGTTAGTGAAAATTGGAAATGATATAATATATTTATAGAACAATAAATATAAAATTAATATTATAAATATTTCATGTATGTGAAAATGTTATTAAATTTTTAATTATCTCCTTCAATGTACAAAATTTATGAAAGGTGAATCCCTTTGTGTTGTGGGGTGGTAATCCACCATAATGTTGAGAAACATTATTGTATCTCATATGGTATGGAAATTTAATAAATAATAGTTGATATAATGAAACTATAGGTGTAATTATTTTATAATTATCAAATATTTAAATTATAAACATTATCATATACTAATTTAAAAGGGTGTAGTGGAGGAAAAAATGACATCAGTTCGCGAGGTGGTGGTCTGCCTCACACATGATTGGTGATATCGTGACCCATTTGATTGATGTGGAGGTGGTTGTAGGTAATGACAATATTATACAAAAAAATCTCAGTATATAAAATATAGTATGGTTATTATATCATCATGGTTTAATAATAATTTATTGATGTAGTGGATGAAGTAAAATAAAAAATCATGTTGAAGAACATTACATAATCACCAGGTATTCCCGTTGTGTTTGCACTAAATACTTTCAAGGATAACCGTTGTCAGAAAATATTTATTATAGGATGAGGGGAGGAAATATTTGAAGATATTATTTTTTCTATTTATTGATGAAAAATAGTTTTAATATGCGAATAAGATGGGATAGGGGGGGTCTATTTATATGTTAGGTGAGTGGAATAATTGTAGATTTTTGAGAATCTTCAACCATACCAATTTTTTTATAGCAAATGAATATACCAAACTGGGAAATTCTCTGACATGTATGTGATAATATTGAAATATATCAACAATATTTATCTTTTAATTTTTTTGGATAATATTTACTGATAGCATCTCTTTTTAACTCTTTGTAAATACATTTTAACCTTAAAAATTTATTTTAGTTTTTACTACTTTCAATGTTAAATTTTGTCAAAAAAATTTGTTGAACATATTATAGATTATAAATTATTATTCATAAAAATATTAAGTAAATTTTTATTAATTAAATTCATTGAATTTAATCCTTTAAATTTTAAATTAATCCCTTAGATGAAATGATAAAGCTATGTTTTAAAGAGAAAATGTCCAAAATTTTACTATGTTTTATTATCAAAATTCAAAATTTAAATGATTCTAATGAACTATTTTGTGATAATATTTATATAATTGAACTAGTATATTTTTATAATTATTTAAATAACAAATTAAAAATATAAATTATTAAAATGAAATGTTGTTTTGAATTTAAATTCAGTAATTTTCATGAATAATAAAAAACATAGTCAATTTAGAGAAATCCCTAAAATTTATACTATGAAACTTTTGATACCATGATTTGAAAAGAGAAAATTATTTTTTCAAATAATGGTTCTATATTTTTATCATAATTTATTTTAATTGATGTGGTAATAGTACGAGTACTCTGTATTTTAGAAAAATACAATTTTTCTAAAAAATAATTACTATAAATTTAAATTATTATTATTTTATTTATAATATAAAACCAAAATAATAATATTGTTGATAGGAATATTTATAAGCAAAAACATATTTTAATAATTGTAATATTAATTTTTAAATAATATTTTAATAGATTAGTTTCACATTAACCTTGTTTTTTGTGAATTACAAGCTATCAATGAGAACGAATTTATTTAAACCTAATAAATATAATGTAAATAATAGTTTAGTTATATTCCGTTAAATTCTAGGTGTTTCATTTCATGCATTTCATTAGATATAATTTTATTCTTTTAATTTCCATGTTGTTACAATATTCACTCAATATGATCTTTGTGTGGTCAATAAGACATAGTTGGAATTAAAAAATGATTACGAGTGCATATTTCATTTTCATCACAGCAAAACAAATAGTGTAACTTATGTTCTTGAGTTGTAGACGTTACTAATCAATAATTATTATACATAAGAACATGATAATGTGGTTAATGATTTTATTAATTTGTTCCTAGTAATTAAACATACAAAAACTCCCTTAATTTTATTATTTCATTACAATAATCATTCCTGATTATATTAAGAATTCATAGATAGAAGATAGTGTATTATAAGAAAAATTGGAATTGTTTATGAAAGGTAAGTTATATGAATTTTATTAAGAAAAATATCATTCTTGTAAATATTAAATAATGTATTTTGTTTCATGTGACCACCAATTGAAGAAGAAACTATTGAATGAGGGTCATAAATATATATTTTCAACTCCTCCTTGAAGAAACAATGTATATAGATATATAGGAACACTTATGGTGTGCTATAATGAATAATGTTATTTCGTATTTTTAAATTAAATGTTTGATTTGCCAATACGTTAATGTCAAATGAAACATAATTACAGGTATAGTTCAACCTACCAGAATTCTATCATTGAAATGGGATAATATATATATTTATTTAGTTTTGGGATAACTAATGAAAACTTGAGTTAATAGTGTGATTCGAGTAATTAAAGGTCTATGAACTAAATTTTATCAATTTTAAATTAATGATAATATTTATATGGATAAATTATTATCATATTTGTGTTTAAGAGAAAATTATATTACAAGTCGTCCATCTTTCTATTATGTTTTATCATAAACCAATATTCACCTCAAATTAATGGAGAGTACATCTCGACAGTGAGATCTAAATTAAATTTTAGTAGAACAATTCATCTTAAAATAATTATATATATTTTTGGAGATTCTTTATTTTGAACATATTATTTTATCTTATACAGTATATTATTAGGGAATTTTGGATTGACATATGTCATTCGTTGTGTTTTCAGGTAATAACAGTATTTATTCTGGAATACAAGTGATATATTTTGAGGAATTTTCTAGAAATCAATTTTGGAATCTAGCCTATTAGGATGATGTTGAGGAAATAATTTTTTCGGGCCATAATTGGTCAAATAAATGGTTGATATCAATAATTTATTTACTAGTACATGAGGAGGTTTAGATTAACACTAAATATTATGGAGATTGTAATTGGGCATATAATTAATTTCATCTAGGTGATCTTGTTTTATTAATTTGTCTCAATAGAAATGTGTTATTTATTTTTGTAAAATAAGAATAATGAGTCTATAGTTAATTGGAATGTATGAAATTATGGCCACAATTGGATCATTTTATTATTGGTTATTCCTTTCATGGAGTTTATATTAGGTATTTGATATAGTTTTTGTTATGATGAAAATATGCATTTTATGTATCTCATGTTTTGAGTTATAAATTATATGAGATAGAAGAAACCCATTCTTAGGAGGAATAACCAATATATATTCATGATCATGTTGATATATTCATTTTTTAAATATTTATTTATAATGTTTTGGTTTTCTTGAAATATAATATGATGGATAAATAAACATGTGAATCAGAAAATTCCATGAAGAAAAAATATCCCTATATTTTTAATTAAATGACAAACATTCGTGTATAAAATTTCCAAAATGGGGGAATAATGTAACAAACAAATTAATGTAAATAGAAAATCAATTTTATTCTTTATGAATATTCATAAATTATATTTCGTAATGTTATATTAATTTAAATAATAAAATTATATTTTTATGTCAAAAGGGATCAAGTTATTTATGGCCAAATTGGGTTTTCTTGCATTGAAATATTTTATACATTATATTTATCTCAAAAATATATAAATTTAGTATGAAAATTGATATCATTTTTTGAATTCATCATAACAAAAAATAATTTTGTATGATTTTTTTATATTTTTTCCATTATATAGATTTATCAATGAATAGTAAAAATTAATATCTTTTTATTGAAAATTATCTTTTCCTTTCAAAAAATTATAAATTCAAAATATATTTTAGTTTAGATGGAAAATATAATTATTTAAATTCGACTAAAACTAATATAATATATCTAATATTAACAAACAATATAATTTAATTTTGATAAATATTTTTTTTACATTAGAGGGAATTTTTCTAAAAAAAATTGTATTATTCACATTTTGAGGGATTAATTGTAAATTAAATTCCTCCACATCTATGAATTTTATTTTATAAAAATAGATTTAATATTTTGAATCATCATATGTAATACGATCAGCCTAATTTTAGTAAATAATACATCATAAAATTAGTAAAAATATATTACCTCAGTTAATGTTAAAATAATTTTACGGGGGAGAGTGTAAATATTTATAGGTTATAATTATGTAATAACATTCCATTATCCAATTGGATGAGATTGTTTCCAAATAAATTTTATATGTATATTTAAAAATGGTTTTTAATAATTTATATTGAATTTTGGACTATAGGAATGTACGTAAGGATATTAAGTTATATTTTATTTAAAATAAAAACTATTCTGGGACACTTTATTTAATAGAATTGACAGATGTTACAATATTGTTTTTTCTTGATTAAAAATTAAAAAATAATTCTTTTATTATAATATATTCGATAAAATTTTTTAAATAAATTTATTAATTTAAATCAAGGTATAATTATTTTTATACCTATATCAGTAAATTATAAAAAAAATTGTGTTTCTTGCATTTTCTTTTAAAATAATATATTTTATTTCTAACACCATAATAATATTAACCTAATAAATTGGATTCCAAATATAAAATCATTATTTAAATGTTTTGATAAAATATAACTTTCATTAATTTTCATATAATTATTTTATCATAGTAAAAAAGTTAATTTATCACATTTATGGTTCAAAAGAGTTAAATATTGATTAAATAGGTTATAAGTATTAACATTAATCCAAATCATCTATAAATTTGATTAGATATTATATTTTTTCCCTATAATTTTTTTATCTAATTTTTTTCCATGTTTGTAACACCATGACATGATTTTGAATAATTTTTTGAATTAACGTATTCTGTTTGATATTTTACATTTCATACAACACTGAATATTGTTTAAATATATAAAAGCACTAATATTTTCTTGTATTCTACTCAAAACCAATTTAATCATTCAACACATGACACAATTATAATATAATTTTGTAAAATCAACACAATATTTAACCTAAATAACACACAACAACCAATCCCATTGATATTATGTGTTATACATAAGGCTTAGTATTACCATACTACAATGTATTATTAAAATGAATATTAAAATATTATTATAGATACCACCTAACCATTAAAATGGATATTATGAATTTTATTAATCAAATAGTGGAAAAATTATTTATATATGTGTATGAAATGAATCAATTTGTTATCAATTAGTATATGTGTATGTAATGACAATTTGAAAAGAAATAAATTACACTTCTAGAAAACTAATATTTATGTACAAAAACAATTTTATATTAATAAATTAAAAACCTCTTTTTTATTAATTACTTCAATAAAATTTATATATTATATATTCAATCCATATTTTTTATACACTTCCAATAGATTTTATTTGTACAAGGTAAAAATGAATATAATTTTGTGAATAAAAAGATGTAATATTTATAAATGGAAACTTTATCACCTTTAAAAGGAAAACAAATTTAAAATATGATTTCTAACATATTAATAAATTTAGTATGAAATAATAATCGAAATTTTTTATGTAGGAGTATAATAAGATACTTTTAAATATTTTTTTACATTTTAGAAATATTTTTTTTATGAAGAGTTAAAAATATTATGTGTTAATTAAAAACATAGTTTCCATCAATTTTATTTGTGTTGTTAAATTTTTCTTTGTTTTGGTTATTATGGTTCATTAAATCAATTTAACATAAATTTATCAAATTTATGTCATTGCATTCAATTTATCATCAATTCATCAAATTTAGGACATTGTAATCAATTTCTCATTAAATTTGGATATAATAAAATTAATCTTTTGAACATTTTTACATTTAAAAAACTTATTTATCACCCCTTTTTAAGGATTATATTCCAATTAATTTCTTACAATAATATTATTATAGTTTACATAAATGGATCCCTTATTTATAATAAACACAATATATTTATTCTAATATTTCAATTATGTTTTTGATAAAAAATATTAGTGAAAGTGTTTAATGTTATTTGTCGTGATTATGAGAGAAATTAGATTATCAAAGGAATATATATTAATTGTAATATAAAAAATTTCCAAGAAACTTGTTAAAAAGTACATTTACAGTGATATTTCAAAAATATCCTCCCATAGATCAAATTTTTTATTTTATTGGATACGCATGACATGAGAAAAAAAGGGTTCAAATTCCCTTTGCAAAATTTTATAACAACGACACTTCTCCTACGATATAAAATGAACACACCCATCTCTTTTATTCACACCTATCAAGACCATTTTATAGAAAAATATCTACCCAAATAAACTCAAAAAATCCCTACCATCATCATATAATACTCTAATTTTTAATAAATTCTACCATGTAATCCCATTAAGTAAAACATAGATGAGTTACCAAAAGTAGCAATAACATGATTCTTCCAGATCCTTTATTTTATTTTCATTATCTTCCACTAAACACTTCATATTACATCATTCTATAATATTCTCATAATATTATATATACTAAGATGTTTTTATTACAATTTTTATACCTACACCTATACAACCATCTATCTTGTGGGTATGTAATTTACCATTCTTGTGTACAGAGAACTACAGCCTCCCGAAACGATGTTGTTCATTATTACATTACCAAATCCCATTTTTGGGTACTTAGAATATTAATCTAATTTTATATGCTACAAATGATATTTTTGATTTTATTATCATTCATTAATTTTTATTAAAATTTACCCTCATGTCCCCCATTTTCTATAAATAGGATAACTCCATTTTAGAATGTGTGGACTACCACCTCCCCAAAGTGATGTGATTCATTCATACATTATATGGAATATATTATGGATTAGTTTAATGAATTTATATGATATATAAGAAATAAAAATGATACTATAATTATGTTATATATATACATATACATGTTATTTACTTTTTTATATTCAATATGATTTCAAAATAGAAACAACGTTCTTGCGTACCTACGAATTACTGTCTCTAAGAACATTATTTTCAATTTAATATTTATATACATTATATATTAAATAAAATATATCTAACATATAAAAAATATAAATAATTTTTTACAATAATAAAAATAAGTAAATATTGTTCCATGTAATAGGATAATGAATAATTATTCAAAACATATATAAAAAACAGGGCAAAAATTACCCAAAATGTAACATTAAAATAGAATTGTGAATAAATTGGTAGTATAACTATGATTGAATTTATGATTGAGTTACCACCCATGGAGCCATCCCATAGTTCCCTCAATCCACCAAGGTCACGATCATAGAATTTTAGTAGTTACTCTTCAAGCTAAGTGAATTTTTGAACATCTCCTTTACTTTTAAGTTCTCTTTTATGTGTTATTTAATTAAAATTTTCATACAATGTACTTATTTTCATTTTATTCTGCCACTTTAATGTATTTTGAGTTATTTTTGGATGGGGTAACCCTATCCTCTCTCTTTTTAATGTTTTCTAAAACCATATTTCATAGTCGTTATGATGTAGAATTTTTATCTAAAAATCTCTCTTTTTCTCATGAAATTATCTTATTTTATTAATGTTTTGTAATAAAACCTATTTCAATTCCTAGGATATTCATAAATACATAATCAATTAACTATTTTATTATAGGACAGATATACAAAAAAATCACATTTATTTTTTGTGGGTTATAAATGATTTGTTGATCATGATTTTATGAACTTTTTAAAACATCAAGATTTTGATATGAAACCCATTTATATTATTATCTTTGGGTTATTTAATAAATTTTTGATTATGATAAACTAGGATCACATAAAAGTAAATAAGAATTAATTTTTCTCCCTGATATCACTCCAAAACATTTGGTAATGAAAAGTTTTCTATTGATGACATTTTTTATGATACCTTAGTGAATAACCATAGTAAATATTTATGACACCATTGGTATGGAACATCATGATATTTTTATGAAAATTTAAATTAAATGTTGTAAACAAATTTTCATGTTATGATTCATTTTAATTTTATTATTATATTTCATTTTTTCCATTTCTAGGGTATTTATGTATTTTATCACGTCCTTATTTATATCACATGTAAATTGTTTCATGTGTTTTCCCTTACTGGGCCTATTGCTCACCCTATACTTTGATTTACATCCCAATGTTATGAGATGCAATAAATATACATAGTATGAACCATGAAGAATCATTTCATTTGGAAAAAAAGATAATTTTTTTTGTTTTCATGTTATATGTACCTATTTTATAAGAAAAAAAACATTAAAGATCATCTCTTTTTAAATGTAATGAAATGATATGCAATTAAAAGTCAATATGATGTAATTATATTTTATATATCTCATGTTTACCCATATCAAGTATCATAGATCATAATTTCTTATGTTTTTGTTCCTCATATTTTTATACAAATTCTTATTTATGAAATTTATAATAGAGTACTAACATGTAGTACAATTTGGGAGATATTGAAAATATTTTATGATATACGTCGAGTATATATCATGTATCCCATGAAATTGAACCATTAAAGACCTTAAGAATATTTATTTTTTGTATTTAATGAATATTCATTTTTAATAATGTAATATTTTGGAATTTTATCATTAGGAAAACTAGGATTCATATATTTTTTATGAACTAATGATTAAGTGGTAGTATATGACTATGATGGTGACTTTGTATAAGGATCTTAAATCCATATGATTCAATAATATATTAAATCAGGATATATATATATACATATATATAGAATATAATGATTTGTAAGGTCAATAGTTCACATGGCTGGATTTGGGGAACATTTTAGTTTTTCTGTGCACTTCTCACTCTACAATGTCATTTTACATAATAATAGATATTCTCTTTGACAATAGGCTCATATCATGAAGTATATATGAAATTTATTTACATAAGTTCTAATGAATGGTGATTTTTCTTGATATATATTTCAATGTGGTAGTTATGAAAAATGACGTAATGGAATATGATAATATGATGAATGTAAAATTTATACTATATTGTTCCCCTGATCTAAGATATGTAATAAATTCATTGGAATGTCAAAGAGAAATATGTACAATTAAAAATATATAAGACATTAAAAAAATCTACTTGTCTGGGTTCTTATGGGTGATGAAAATTAAAATTTTATCCATGTGTAATAATGAAAAAATGATGATTTTATAACTTAATCAAAATAGGACAAGTCCATAGTGCTAGAAGGTAATGTTTTTTGTGAATTTATTTATTTTTAATCATTGTACTTTATTGTTAGTGGATTCAGCTGTACACTTGGATAAATAATGATTATATAGATATAAAAGTGAATTAGTGTAAAATAATAGGTATATACATGTCATAATCTAAAATAGGGTATGCAATAGAAGATGTATGGAAGATGTTTACAAAAAACCAAAAACCTATGTAATTTTAGATCTAAGATACAAAAACTGGGGATACTATAATTATTACCTCATATATTTTTCATATAATTATATCCTATCCATTCTTATCTATATGAGAATATTAAAAAATAAATTTACATGGGTATTTTAAATTTCATTCCTTAAAGATGAATACAACTCACATTAGATTTGTATAATTTGAAATATGATGTCCATCATGTTCCACTACAATTTTATTTACTCAATTCTTAAGAACTAATTGATTATAATTATGAATATGTTTTATGACATATGTAAAAATGATTATATGGTATAATTCATGGATAATGTTTTGTAATTTTTTTATTATTAATTCACATTTTTCAATGGAATTCATCAAAATTCTCAAGGAATGTGGGAAATTCGAGCTAGTCAGATAAGGGTTTTCATTCATGGAATTGTTGTTTAATTGTTTTTTTACATGGGATTATTCTCATATAAGTTGAATCTTGGAAATTTCATTAATTTAATATAATGGGGATATATATAATTTTGGTGTTCCTTTAATATTTATGTACTCTATCACTAGATGGAGATATGGTGTAATATATAAAGTTGATTCGATGAATGATTCTAATGACCTTTCATTTATATCTCATAGAACCATAAAAACCATTAGAGAAAAATATTTAGTCACAGTACTTAGTGTTGAATGTTTTTATTCAATGAATTATATTCCCCAAGAAAAAACTAGTTTTTTTCAATAATAAAAATGGTTTTAATTTAGTTCATTGACAGTAAGAATTTGAAGAATGTAATAGTAATGAATAAATACCATTTATCACATAGAGATGTTATGCTTCATCATATAAAGAGAGAAGTTTTTTTCATATTTTTTATTTTTTATTAGGGTATCATAACAAATGGGGAAGGGATACAAACATTAAAAAAATTGTTAATGACCATATACACACATTATGAGTTTTGGTGGAATTCATTTTTGGTAACCAATCATAATTCTATTTTAATGTTTTTAATAAATCATCTCATCAATATATAACGTGAATAATTTTCAATAGTATCTATTAATGACATTTTTATCTATTATAGATTATAAGATGATGAAAAAAATAATTTAAATATTTATTAGGATATTTTGTGGGACCCAGGGTTTTATTAAATAACATCAAATGAATATTTTTGAAGGAGGATGTGATGTTCATGGGGAATGTTATTTCATTGAAGAGAGTCTTAGTGGAAATTTATAAAGTAAAATTGGTGATATCATTATATTTTCCAAAGTCTATTTTTTGGGATTTAAAGTTTATTTAGTTTCCTAGTATACTATGTGAACATCATTCTAGAATTTCTAAATTGATCATATATGATGATGTAGATGGAAAATATTATTGTACTATTTGAGTGGGATTATATATATTTGGATTACATTGAGGATCAATAGAGGGGGATGAATAATAAACTATTTTGGATTTTTTGTGAGAGTATTGAATAGTTTTTAGTGTATTATTGAAACACCCTGATGTTTTAAAAGAATAAAATCATGTTCGATAGCGTAAATGACATACAACACTACACTTAAACGACCTGAAAAATATATTAACATTATAACAGTCATTAATTTCTAGGTTTTAATACGATTAACCAGTATATGATATTTATACCCTACAAAATTTAACATAGTGTTAATATTTTAGTTAATAATAATTAATTTATATTTAATGAAATTTAACTCATAATAATTATGTTATCATAAAAATGTTTTTAGTTATTTTTTAATGAAATTATTATAAATAATTAATAGAAAATTAATAAAAAATAATTTATGAAATGAATATTATTTATTAAATAATCCTATCAAACTAACATAATTTGAAATTTTGGTATTTTTGAAAAATATTTAATTTTCTTTAAATAGTGAAATATATTGATTTTTTTCAAATATTTGTTTATTATATACAAATTATTTAATTTTTATTTCATGTTATCATTGGAATTTAATTTAAATAAACATAATATTTTTTTAAAATATATTTTTATCCAATTAAATAAATTTTTATCATCTTTATATTTAATTTTAGTATACGGTTATATTTTTCCTTAAAATTGCATTTATAAAAAAATTGAATGTGAATGATGTATCTCCCATTTAATTAAATAAAAAAATCCCTAATGAGGAGTGATATAAATAAAATTTATATTATATATATATATTAAAATTTAAATTCATATAATAATAATAAATATTAATGGAGTTAATAAAAAACCATCTTAAAAATGAAAAATACATTTCATGAAAAAATGATATTACATCATGGTTAGAGGTTATATATTATAAACAATTTGTTGAATTTTTTGAATTGATGTTGGTAAAATGTATTCCATATTATTATTAAGTGTTAGTTATATTATTTGATAATTTCTAGGTAATTTTTTTTATTATGAACTATGAAAATAGAAACATTAATCTTTTACCATGGTTAAGGAAAAAAATATGTAAACTAGGGGTGAAACTAAAATGATAATTTTTTTAATGGCAAAAAAGAATTATAAATTCGTTTTTATATAAATAATTATATATTATATAATTTATTTCTCAATAATATTACATTTTTAGTCTTTTTTATGTGTCAAATGTGGATATATCTTTTTCTTTTGAAAACATTCAAGTGTGTCCTCTTTCATTATTATAAAATACAGAGGTATATATTCTCCACTTCATACATACAATGAATTATGTATTAAAAAATATGTGCCCAAATCTACTAATTAACATTATTCCACATCCTAGAGTCCTTAAATTTATCATTAAAGTAATATAGTAATGTTTTTGATATAAGTCTAGATTGGTCATCTAAAGAAGTGGATTCATTCTTAACAGAACATTCTACATTATTTCATATTCCTCGTCCTAAAAAATCACAACCCCAAATTATATAATAAGATAATTTTATAATTTATAATAAAATTTAATTATTATAGTTTAATTGCCTAAATCAATGTCATCTTTATTTAAATGGGTAAAAAAATCGTTCATGTCTACGGAAACCTACTATGTCGATAACTGATGTTATTCATTTTCCATCTCCGCATCACACAAATGCATATGATGATGGAATTAATATTTATATATTATATTAATAAAATATTTATCATTATTAAAATTTAATTTATCATCTATTTTATTTATTATCCATTCATTGATCCTTGATTACATTGTTCAAGCATACGCGTGGACTATCGCCTCTAAGAAGTGATGTGAATCATTTTACATCAAATTATTAAATAGAAGAGATGTATATAAATGTATTTAAATAAATAATATTATATTATTATCAAAGTATAATTATAGAAGAATAAAATAATTTTGATCTTTTTTTTATAAGTATATTTGAAAAATGAAATTGTTGTTCCATCATTCATACGACCTATTATACCCATGAATATAGCATAGTTCATTTTCCATAACCATTATTCCTATAGGATATTAAAATTACAAATTTTGTATAATAATTATAATTATTTCTTGATTATTATTTTGGATATGATGGAATAATGAATCCTATTACAATGGTCATCTTAATAAATCCTTTTAAAAAATATAGACATAACATCCTCCAAACACCCAACATGAACATAACATACTATACAAATATATTTATAATTAAAATCAATAAAATAAATAATTATGTACAAGTTATTATTAAATTAATATTTCCATAATAAATCAAATAATTTATATAATAATATTATACTCGAGATAAAGGACATACATGGAATTTCTGGGCTTGGGGAATAGTATTCTCGTCTCCGTTATATTTTTCAGACATATTATATATTCTCAAAATATTTACCCTATGTGGTGAATATACTTACCATGATTTCATTTTATAATTATATTTATTAAAATTATTAGGATTTATAAAATCATATATGTTTGTACCATTAATGAGGTTTGATTCATTGATTATCAAACCAATATGGGCTTCTCATCTCACATTGATTTATGTGAGACATATTACATATTCACAACATATATTTATTAGGGTGTTTATATAAAACAAATGAGTTTGTTTTATGTTTATTTTCATGGAAATTTTCTAGATTTACAAATACTTATGAGGTTCTTCGTTTAATAATATTTTGATGACAATATTTCCATTGTAGTAAGGGGACTCATCATAATTTTCATTTTTTGGATATTTTTTTATCCCCCTAATTTATTTTATGAGGATTATATATTCTACACCCATTTTCTTATATCATTAAACCATCATATTTCATGGTATTATACATTTTAACATTAATTATTTAATATGAGGGTGTCTATCTTGAATGATACAAATTGGTAAATGGTTAGATAACTCAATTTTCTATTTAAATGTTAACAAATTTCTCCATTGACATTTTTATGCATTTATTAGGTATTCATTGATATCTAAATTAGATTGTAATATATTTTCCCTTCCCTATAGATTTATATTTTATCAACATAATATCTATAATTATTAATTCTCAATTTTAGGATATTATATTTGTAAGGGCTATTCATCTGAAATCTACTATCTTTGGGGTGTATGTTTATGATATGAATTAATGGCCTTTTATAAGGTCCATATACTATTTATAGTCCATGTTATATTGTAAATAACATCATTTTCATGATTCCAAACATCAATTTGATGTTATTCTTTCAAAGGGATTTTGATTTAATGCTTAAAAATCATAAATGGAGTTATGTTATGATATCATATTTTGAGATTTTTTATGTTTATGGTTACTTTAGTGGAAATAATATTCTCTTATTTTCAGGGAAAAATTATATTTTCTTCTTATTTTGTTACAAGTGATAAAAACATGTACCTTAATTTAGATCTAGAATCATAATCTTTTATATCACTAGTTTTTTAAATGCATTAAAATTATAATTTTCTAAATAAAAATGATTTCCTAAATAAAACATAAATGGTTATTGAAATTATTTTCATTGTTTCTAAAAAGATAATTTTATAAATTTATCAAAATGGGTCACATTTTAATTTCTTTAATAGATGTTTGAAATTAATGAATATTTTATCAATTAAGACAATATGGTATTTTCTTTCCATCATTTCATTCAAATTCGTATATCATTGTTTTCTCTATATATACATTGTTTTTCAAAGAAAAATATATTAATTTATTTTAATTTTTTAGTTTTAAAAAGTTATTTTCAAAGTGAAAATTTTATTTTCATCAAGGATATTTTTAATAATCTTATAGTTGTATTTCCATTTTTACCTTCAAAACACTAGATTTTACAAAAGCCCCTTGGAGGATATTCTGTAATGATGCCATCATCATTCATTATTTGGATTGATTATAAATATCTCAAATAAATTTTATAGAACACGTTCCATTTTAATTGGCCAATTATGTTATGAAAGGAAAATTGGTTTTGTATTTTAGTTTTTTTATGAGACATAAAGTTTAATTATTTTAATTTTTTCATGGTTTTAGTACATTGTTTATGAAAGAATGATCTATATTATAGCACATGGATTTGGCCAATATAGATTATGTAATTGGTTGAATCCCATTATTACTAAATATATGACATTTTGTTCTACATTAAAGATTAAGGATATGATTTTTTAGCTCCATTATATATCATAATCTAGTGGTGACAACCATTATTTTTCTATTATATATTATTTTATTATTATGTTCTCTAAATAAATATATAATTATTTGGATGTATTGTAATTAATAATTTTAATGATTCAACAAGAGTTATATGAAGATATTGTTCCATGATACCAAAATGTTTTTGTTATAATTTTTATGGGTCATAAATGCACCCTTTGATTAGGATTGGGACCACATGGCACATGATTATTGATTTTGATGACATTATTTTTGTTAATGGATTTTCAATATTTTGAGATTGATGATATATGTATCATTAGTTATGAATAATACTATGTTATTTTCTAATAGTTTGATTAAGATATCATACAATTATTCTCTTCTTATACTCACTAATTACACTCAATTATTGATGATTATGTTTAACATTACATGGTGTTTTATATCAACCTTATTATGTTTCCTTGTATGTTGGTTATCAATAATTATGTTAATTGAATTATGTCAAGATTGGGTTTATAACGACGACGATGATGACTTAATTTGAAATATGAAAAGTTGGGTTTAGTGGGAGAAATTCCCATTTTAATACATTGTTATTATTTATGTATGATATTTTCCTATTTCTCTATAACAATACTGCTAAAATTTTCTTATGTACATTTTTTATCCGATGTTTTATTATGTTATTTTATGTTTTTGTTTGAAATATTTAAGTTGCATTTATCGGTATTAGTCCTGAAATATAATGGTATTGTTTTTAAACCGGATCATGGAGTGTGAAATTTGGGATTTTATTTTTGGAATTAGTGAAAATGAAGTAATAAAATAGTTGGTATGTCTCACATGATAGAGTTTAGTGATTCATGTAACTCAACACAATGGACTTTTGAGGAAATGGATAGGACTAGGTATTGTGGTAAGATTCCCATAATTGATTTTTCAACTTACATAGGGTGTCATGATATGTAAATACCTAAAAATTTCTAGAGATTTATCAGGTTCATTTTTAGGTACACGTTTGACTATTTATTAGTACAGCTCATTTAGGTTTTACCTTGGGTAGTGTTAGGGTGAAAATTTGAGACTTTGGAAGAAAATAATGAAGTACACGGTTGGAACACAATTTCTCAAACAACATTCCTTTACCAAAAAACCCTAATCTTTTTGGTAGAGAGGTTTTTCATGATTGGAGGATCCTTTTTTTACCGTGCACCATAAAAGGTGAAATTGTTCACCTCTATGAAATGTAAGTGGATTAAGGAACATATATTGGGGAAACCATTCACCTATTCCTAGAATATCGTGTGCAAATTTTATATTAATCAAAAATTCATATTATTAGTTACCAAAAACCCCATATTAACCCAAAATTATCCCCCATTCAACCAAAGGTTCTTTTCACCAAATGGGAAGCTCATTGATAGATTCGAATGATTATTGACCTCCATTCTTGGGGAACCGAATGGTGGATTGAATATATTCACCATTTTTCTATGTGATTTCATCCAATTTCTATATATATCTCTCTTAAACCTTGACTTATAGAAAAATGTTTGATGTTTTTCAATTTTTGAAGCTAGATTTAGATCTATAGTTGGTCGATATAGATTTGTTTGATGTTGGATGAATGGTTTGGATATAAATCAAAAAAAATTTCATGTTCTTGGTTGATCCACTTAAAACTGGGTATTCTACCATTGGTTAGGATCTTTCAACAAATTATGGTAGGAGGTATATTATTCAAATCACATAGTCATGTTTTCAATTATGTTTAGGTTGTTGTAGAATTTCAAGGGATAATATATCAATTGGGTTTTCAAAATAAATGATTTAATTTCACAAATTAATTATTAAATAAATTATTGGATATTGGGATTTAAAAATTGAATAATGAATTTGTGAATTTATTAATGAGAATTATTTGATTAAATAATTATTCAATTAATTAAAGGTGTTATGTGATTAGTTAACTTTTAAAATTGTAAATATCATGTATTTCATGAATAGATTATTGAATAAATTAATTAAATTGTTATTATTAATTAATTGTGAAATTAATTAAATGGTTGATGTGATTAGTTAATTAGTAAAATAATTAATGTACTATGCATGATAAATTTATTTTTGAATTAGTAAGATATTGATGTGGATAATTATATTTTGAATCATTTTATCAAAATATTGAATATTAATTTTTTGAGTGTTATTAATAAACTGCTGAATTAATAAATGTGAAATTCTAATGTCTATGATATAGTTATATGGTGATATATTTGATAAATTTGTGCGAGAGAGGGATTCAACCTAAAAATACCGATATGTGTTAAATGAGTGTGGGACATGGATTTTGTCTCCAAATACCCATACAATATTATGATAATGGGACATGTATAAAGGATTTAAATACACCTATGTGACATTGAGTTGTGGGATGGGAACTAAGGATCCAAATATCCATGCTGTGTTAGACTCGACTATCTACACCCATAAGTTGGAATTGGAATGTGGATCCAATTTGATGTTATATGATTTGAGATGATGGATTTTAATTATGTATTTCTATGATACGCTATCCCATGGGGATAGTTCAGACTCTCACATGTGCCAAATAAGGTATTGAGTTTTAGGTATTCATGGGATTATAAAGATTCATTTATATAAATAAAGAATAACACAACAAAATGTAAATCGTTGAATTTGTTATTTCAATTTATTCCATATACAAATTTATATATATTTAACTATATATTTTTTTAAATGGAGTTGTTGGGGAATAATGAGTTGTAATCACGCCATACTCAGGCAACCTGATTTCCACCTGAATATATTTCAAATTTGGTGGATATTTTATAGATATTGGCCATGTTTTAAATTAATACATTGGGATAAATCCTGAATAAGGGAACTAGAAATGGTTTATGGTTATATTGGGTGTTATTAGTGTCTTTTCATTTCAATTATAATTTTGACACATGGAAC
Organism: Viscum album; assembly: GCA_963277665.1. Lineage (NCBI taxonomy): Eukaryota > Viridiplantae > Streptophyta > Magnoliopsida > Santalales > Viscaceae > Viscum > Viscum album. The sequence goes on along the minus strand of OY728127.1, from coordinate 1,203,537,899 downwards.
ACACATTATAATGGAAACTCTACTGTTTATTTTTGACATTGTATTTCCAGTTATTATCATCATGTGATACAATATTATTCTATTTTTGTGTTATGATTTCTGATATATTTTATTATTTCTACTAGTGTATTAATCTTATGAAGATGGTGTAGTATCACAATGATTTATGTTAGAACCTTACTATTAGTTTGCATCAAATTATGAATGTGGAGATACGTTTGAGGTCACATAGCGAACCATCTTATTTAACTGTTGTGTGTCACCTAGGATGGGAGATTCAAGATTGGTATCATAGCCCAATTTTATTTTTTATGATTATTTTGTAAAATTTTGGGAAGGTGGACATTAGAATAGGATGATTTGGGGCTTGGTTATGAGCTTGTGCATTTGAATTGTTAACCGATGTATGACATAGAGCCTAAATACCCAGCGTGGGATTTTTTATTATTCATTATTGTTGTATTTTATGTTATATCACCATTCCTAATAATATTTAGTTGGTATGTGAAAATGGATTCAAGATATTTTTGAGAATTGGATCATGGCCTGGTATGGCATGAGGGTTGTGTTTCATTTGTCATTATAAAAAATGATTATTATTTTGTAACATGCATTGTTTAAGGAATGCATGAGAAAATTGGTTTTACGTATGTTTTCAACTTGAACTATTTTCACTTTCTTGATAAATTAAATTGAAAATGATCATAACAAGAAATTAATTATAAAATGATGCAAGAAGGGAATAAATGGGTTTTCACAACCTGACCCAATGAGGCTCGAGTCGTGACTCCCCATGCTCGCCTCCAATGGGCAAGAGGCTAGAGACCAACGTCGAGTAGGCTATCACACACATGGGAGGCATTAGCCTAGGGTACCTGTACATGCTACCGACATACACCTCAATGCAACAATACAGATATATATATGTATATATTGACTAGAAATAAATGCATGCATATATCTAACCCACAACCAGAGTACAAAAAAAGTACAAAGGGCAAAACAGGGCCCACCAAAGGAAATATACAAAAGAGTGAAACTTTCTCAGATGGTGGAAGAATGCCACCAAAAGAACTGTCTTGTAAGCTCCTCGTCATAGCTCTCATAAACCCCTTGGTTGGTCATGCACACTAAGCTCCGCCTACTCTGGGTCGTCCTGGAACTCCGTCAAGAGGCCTGTGTTCGACAAAAGACACAAACATATGTGGGAAAATCCCATGTAGGGGTGAGTATATAAAATACCCCGTGGGAACCCCAAAAACCCCAAATTTAGAAGGGAGTAATGGAAAGGAAATAGTCAGCTCATCCAAGCCAGAGGGAACCCAAACGAGAGAGAAACTCCATCTCGAGACCATCCTCATCTAAACACAACTAGTCAGCTCAGCTCATGTTTATGCCCATACATACACAATGAACATCCGCTCAGGTATATGCCAATACATATACCCGGAGAAACCAAATATACTCAAAACAAACACCAAGCCTCATAATGTCCCGACCACATAACCTACGACAGGTACATAACTAGGGGAACACACTCTATGAGCTCTATTATCCCAGATGACACTCGTCCGAGAGATATATGCTCATCGAATATTATCACTGAGGACCTCATGCTGATACAATGGAAAACCCAAACTCCTCGGATAGGGGATCACTCCTAGGGTTATCTTGGGGATACAAGAACACACTCTGGTAACTCATAGTTCTCACAGATAGGAGATCACTCTAAGGATCCATTGGGGGATACTTGTAACAACCCAAAATTTTGAATAAATCTTTTTTCCTAATTTGGTGAGTTATTTTATTTTTATACTCAACAAAACTGTTTTATTTGATAACATGGGTTTAATTAAAATGAGACCGTTGAGCTTTCGAATATTCAATGGCCTCATCCAGTAGTCGCAGGACAATCGAAGCCCATCTAATGGAGCTTGGGAAGGAGGTAGCACCACTGGGCTTTTCTCTGGACCAAACCCAAGCCGAACTTCGTCGTGTGAAGATGGAACGAAATAGCCTTCACGAGAAGTTCAAACTGATAGAAATTACTACTCGTGCGATGTTGCCTGAGCCACCCTCAGATTCTCTCACCTTAGCACACCTTACACTTAGGTCATATGCTAGGGTTATAAGGGGCTTTGTAAGGAGACCGTAACCACTTTGTGTAATACTTTGAGATAAATAAAATCGTGTTTTCTTCTTATGGTGAAGTTTGTAAATTTTTAAATGTTTGGATAAATATAGGATGTATTTTATTAATGAAGTTGAGAAAAAAAAGATATTTTAAAATCTTTTTGTAAACCTAAAATAATTAACGATGTATAATGATTTTCAAAATAATTTCATCTGCAAATGTGTTCAGTAAGAAATTTGGAGTCTAAAAAGATCAACTTAATTTTTGATGAATAGTAAATTATGAATAGTGATTTTATGTTTAGGATTAGAAAGGTGACCAAATAGATTAATAATTTTACTTAATGAAAGTATTAATATAATCTAGGCACCTTGATTTAGTATTGCGACTCAATAAAATAGGTAAATAACAATTTCATAGATTATTAGTCAAGTATTAGTATTTTTCGGGTGAATAGTGTTTTTAATTAAAAATTAAATTAAAAATATTTAGAAAATTATTTTTATAAAATGGATTTCATTTTTGAACTCAAAGCATTGATAATATGTTATGGTAATTTTTTGGGATTTTTCTGAAAAAATGAATGTTTGGTGAATAGTGTATTTATTTAAAAATTAAATTAAAAAAATTTAGAAAATTTTTTTTATAAAATGGAGTTCAGTTTTGTAATCAGAGCATCGATATTTGGTTAAGGTGAAATTTTGGGATTTTTCTGAGAAATTTGAATTTTCAGTTAATAGTAAAAATACAGTTTCAGGGTTTCAGTATGTTTAATGACATAATAACTATGTCTTGATGATTTCATGAGATATTTTAATGGTTAACCGACCAAAGGTGATGAATTATTGTGTGAGGTGTCCCAAGTGGCCAATACCATGGGTAAATACCATGGGCAAGCCCATGGTTTTTCCAATACCACCAATGAGGTGTCCCTTGGCCATTAATGCCTTGTCCCCTCACTTTCCCTATAAATACCCACCCTTTCCTCCATTAGTTTTCACTCCCAACTCTCCCCCAACTAAGATCTCGTCTCATTACCTCCCTAGGAGTCCTACCAAGGTGCCCCCAAGCCCTCACGGTCCCAACCTTTGAGTTTTAAGAGTTAGGTTTTCTGGTAAGGGATCCTACCTCTCTCTTTCGTTTCTAGTACTCTCATTTATGTCTTTTCTTTTAAGACCCATGTTATTATGTTGGGGGGTGTTCTATTATATTCATCCTACTGTCCATTTCATGTTCATGTGATGTGAGATCCCCTCTTACTCCCATCATTTCATTTTATGAATGTTTAAGTGGCATCGTTAGGCTGCCGAATGTTTTGTAACAGATTCTTTCACCATTCCAATTTTCAAGTTCTATATTCTTATCAAGTCTTTCAAGTTATTTTTTCTTATGTTGGGGTATGATATCTATATCTATCATACTGAACATTTATGTTCATATGATGAGTGAACCGATTTTGATCTCGTTAGTTGTTATTTTAATGTTTTAAGTGACGCCGTTAGGCTGCCGAATTTTCATAAGAGAAATCTTATTCTGTCCTCTATCCATGTTTTTCATTTCATATGGTATGCCTTTCAAACCTCATTACCATTATCTTATATCCATTTTATTCTGTCCCTCTACTGATCATTGGATCATTTATGAGTGGGTGACCCATGTCCCCTCTCTTTTCAATGTTTTCTAAAACCCCGAAACATAGCCGGTATGCTTTTCCATCTCAAAATGTCTCTCTTTTTTTCACAAATTATTTTATTTTATTAATTGAACACTCAATGATCTTTATTCTAAAGGGGTATTCACATATATACCAAAATTTTCTATTTTAAATTCTGTTATTTACATACATGAGACCCAATTCCCCTTTCTGTGGGTTTAAAGTGACATAAAGATCATGTCTTTAAAGCAGTTTTTAAAAAAATTATGATAATGAAATGAAACCCATTTATTTTATGCTATATGGGTTATGTATGAAATTGTTGAACATGATATATGTGTCTCACATGATAATAAAGACAAATTTAAGGGTGCACCCTGATAGCGCCCCATTGCATTGGGTAGTGATGTAACCACTAGAGATTACAATATTAAGGGTGTGCGCTGATAGCGCCCCATTGCAGTGGGTAATGATTTAACCACTAGTGATTACAATTTTAACGATACCTTGGGGTTTACCTTGGTAATTTCAAATGAAACCTTGGGGATGGACCTTGGTGATATGTTCACGATTGTCTAAGTTAAATGTTGTATCCACATCTTCATGTAATGAAACACGTTATTTTTATTATGATATGCCTTATGATCTCTTTCTCATGCCTTAAAGTTATTTTTCATGACTTTTTGATATATCTCAAGATCACATGCAAAATGTTTCTTTTGTTTCCTTTACTGGGCCTTCTTCTCACCCTTTCCATTGACGTATACTCCCGGGTTATGAGATGCTGTAATGAACTTAGGATGAACAAATGAAGGAGCCTTTCAAGTGTTTAAGAAGAATGTTTTTTTCCTGTATTAAGTTCCTGTTTTCCAAGATAGTATACCTTAAAGATCCTCGGTTTTGTATAATGTAATGAATGTTTATGTGATAAAAAGGCGGGATGTTATAGTTGGTATCAAAGGATGGTTTAGTTATTTGTGGAAATTAGGATATGAAAACTTTAGCAAGAACCCTATAGAAAATTTTAAATATAGGAAATCATCCTAGTATTTTGGTGAGTATTGAGTAAAGGGTTTCCAACCAAATACATCCCCATATGGATATGAGTAGGTAGAGGTGGCTCTAGCATAGATGTACATAGTGGTAAAACCCAAAAACACCACTTTGAGCAAGACTCGAACGAGAACTGGTACACGAAAACGGACCATGCTGCACTCTTGGTTACGACACTCCCGGGGGATATGCTTTGGTAAATTCATAAGATTAGTACAAACCATTATTAATGGAACAAAGATAAAATAAAATAAATATTCACATAAGAATTTTTGATCATGGATAAGCTAGATTGGAACCTAGGGGATAACAAGTTAGGGTATAATTTTCTTCTACAAGTTTATCCTTATATGCTTATAGTTTCCATTCAATGATTATTGGATAAGTATTTAAGCCCCTAATTATACATTCTTTTCTTAGTTAATGGTGGGAAATGGAAGAACAAGTCCCAACAACCAATGTGATAGTAAATATGAAGATTGCCCTATTAATATGACAGAGATGACGAGAGATCGAGTTGAAAATATTGTGATTATGCCAAACCAGATATCAAAAATCACAATTAATAATTAGTACCTAGTTTAATTCCAAAATTCATCAAGGAAGAGGAAGAAGAAGTCTTAAGGATTTTCATCTGATAAAGTTTATTAGGGGATTAAAAGATGATGATTTTTTTTGGAAGATGTTCACTATTTTGGGAACCCTATATGATCGAGGTAAATAAATTACTAAGGTATTTTCTTTGAGGAGTAAATATTGACTTATATTTTGATGAATTGATGAATTTAAGGTGAACTTATAGTAATTTAGGTTACTTATGGAATTGATTAACCTATCTTGGGGAAAATGTTATTAAGTTAGTTACTTTTTTTGTAAGACGTTAAGAGTGGTTGATGTTGTTTGGAGATGAATGATAATGTTTATCTTGGAAGACTATGTTATCAAATCCTTCTTGTATTTGGGTTTCAACCTTAGTTTGGTTTATCATGAGGAATTTTAAGGACAATTATTTATGGAATGTTCTATGATAATATTTGGGTATTACTGTGGAACTTTGAAGATTTAAAGTAGTTTCCCTTCCTATGAGGTCCTTTCTTTTGAAGAGTTGTTTTATCTTATCCTTTCTGTTTTTGGGATAATGTTTAAAGATGGAAGAAATAGATAGTTAATCCTTTGTGGATTACGTGACTCTCTAGAAGTTGATTCTTGTTTTTTTGATAAGACCAAGTGTTTTTTAAGGCTCATCATTTGGAGAAAATATTAGTTTTGGTAGAAACTTATTAAAGGATGAAACTCTACTTGAAGGCTAGTATATTTATTTATGTTTTTATTCTATGTAGTAAATGAATTCCTAAATATTATGAAAAGGAAAGTAAAACAAAAATGTTTTTGTTTTACGTTTCCTACTGGGTAATCAAAGACCGTTTACACACATCATATGTTTGAGATTTTCTGGTGGTTAACTTTCTCCTAATAATGTTTTCTATCACTCTCCCTCAGAACATGACCGCTTACTTTTTTCTTCCATATCCATGTTTTCCTACATGGAATCCCAGTATGGGTTAGCTCGGGTGACCTTTGTATTTCCCTTTCATTCATTTAAAGTTATAGTTTTACTGACTCCTCTTCCGATGTGGGACTTTCAATGAAATTTCCAAGTACAATTATTTAAAAAAATTGCGAGGACCCAATTTCTTAAGGGGGGAAGAATGTAACGACCCAAAATTTTGAATACATCTTTTTTCCTAATTTGGTGAGTTACTTTTTTTTTATACTCAACAAAACTGTTTCATTTGATAACATGGGTATAATTAAAATGAGACCATTGGGTTTTGGACTGTTATATGACCATTGGTCAAAATAACTGTTGGAAAATAAATGTTGTGATTTTCCTCTAAATAAAAGTGAACATGGTTAATTAATATATAAAGAAGATTCGATGGCATCATCCAGTAGTCGCAGGCCAATTGAAGCCCATCTAACGGAACTTTGGAAGGAGGTAGCACAACTGGGCTTTGCTCTAGACGAAACCCAAGCCAAACTTCATCATGTGAAGCTGGAACGGAATCACCTTTGTGAGAAGTTCAAACTGATAGAAATTACTACTCGTGCGATGTTGGCTGAGCCGCCCTCAGATTCTCTCACCTTAGCACACCTTACACTTAGGTCGTATGCTGGGGTTATAAGGGGCTATATAAGGAGACCATAACCGCTTTGTGTAATACTTTGACATAAATAAAATCGCGTTTTCTTCTTATGGTGAAGTTTGTAAATTGTCAAATCTTTGGATAAATATAGGATGTATTTTATTAATGATGTTGAGAAAAAAAGGATATTTTAAAATCTTTTTGTAAACCTTAAATAATTAATGATGTGTAATGATTTTCAAAAAATTGTCTTCTGCAAATGTGTTCAGTAAGAAATTTGGAGTCTAACAATATCAAATAAATTTTTGATGAATAGTAAATTATGAATAGTGATTTTATGCTTAGGATTAGTAAGGTGACCAAATGGATTAGTAATTTCACTTAATGAAAGTATTAATATAATATAGGCACCTTGATTTAGTAATGCAACTCAATAAAATAGGTAAATAACTGTTTCATAAATTATTAGTCAAGTATTAATTTTTTTCGGGTGAATAGTGTTTTTAATTAAAAATTAAATTAAAAATATTTAGAAAATTATTTTTATAAAATGGATTTCATTTTTGAACTCAGAGAATTGATATTATGTTACGATAATTATTGGGATTTTTCTGAAAAAAAATGAATTTTTGGGGAATAGTGTATTTATTTAAAAATTAAATTATTAATATTTAGAAAATTATTTTTATAAATTGGAGTTCATTTTTGTAATCAGAGCATATATATTTGGTTAAGGTGAAATTTTCAGATTTTTCTGAGAATGTTGAATTTTCAGTGAATGGTAAAAAGACAATTTTAGGGTTTCGGTATGTTTAATGACATCATAACAATGTCATGATGATGTCATTAGATATTTTAAGGGTTGGCCGAACAAAGGTGATGAATTATTGTTTGAGGTGTCCCAAGTGGCCAATACCATGGGTAAATACCATGGGCAAGCCCATGGTTTTGCCAATACCACCAATGAGGTGTCCCTTGTCCATTAATGCCTTGTCCCCTCACATTCCCTATAAATACCCACCATTTCCTCCATTAGTTTGCACTCCCAACTCTCCCACAACAAATCTCGTGTCTCATTACCTCCCAAGGAGTCCTACCAAGGTTCCCCAAGCCCTCAAGGTCCCAACCTTTGAGTTTTAAGAGTTACATTTTAAGGTAAGGGATCTTATCTCTCTCTTTCGTTTCAAGTACTCTCATTTATGTAATTTCATTTAAGCCCCATGTTCTTATGTTGGGGATTTTCTATTATATTAATCCTAATTTCCATTTCATGTTCATGTGATGTGATATCCCCTCTTACTCCCATCATTTGATTTTATGAATGTTTATGTTGTGCCGTTAGGTTGCCGAATTTTTTGTAACGGATTCTTTCACCATTCCCATTTTCAAGTTCTATTTTCTTATCAAGACTTTCAAGTACCTTTTTCTTATGTTGGGGTATGATCTCTATATATATCATACTGAACTTTTATGTTCATATGATGAGAGACCCTATTTTGATCTCGTCAATTCTTATTTTTATGTTTTAAGTGACGCCGTTAGGCTACCAAATTTTAATAAGAGAAATCTTATTCTGCCTTCTATCCATGTTTTTCATTTCATATGATATGCCTTTCAAATCTCATTACCATGTTCTTATATCCATTTTATTATGTCCCTCAACTGTTCTTTGGTTCATTTATGAGTCGGTGACCCATGTACCCTCTCTTTTCAATGTTTTCTAAAACCCCGAAACATAGCCGTTATGCTTTTCCGTCTCAAAATGTCTCTCTTTTTTTCTCAAATTATTTTATTTTGTTAAGTGAATACTCAATGCTCTTTCTTCTAAAGGGGTATTCACATATATACCAATATGTTCTATTTTAAATTCTGGTATTTACATACATGAGACCCACTTCCCCTTTCCGTGGGTTTAAAGTGACTTAAAGATCATGTCTTTAAAGCTGTTTTTAAAAACGTTATGATAATGAAATGAAACCCATTTATTTTATGCTATATGGGTTATGTATGAAATGATTGATGATGATATATGTGTCTCACATGATAATAAAGACAAATTTAAGGGTGCGCCCTGATAGCGCCCCATTGCATTGGGTAATGATGTAACCAATAGAGAATAGAATATTAAGGGTGCGCCCTGATAGTGCCCCATTGCAGTGGGTAATGATGTAACCGCTAGTGATTACAATTTTAACGATACCTCGGGGTTTACCTTGGTAATTTCAAATTACACCTTGGGGATGTACCTTGGTCATATTTTCATGATTGTCTAAGTTAAATGTTGTAGCCACATATTCATGTTATGAAACGCGTTATTTTTATTATGATATGCATTATGATCTCTTTATCGTGCCTTAAAGTTAATTTTCATGACTTTTTGATGTATCTCAAGATCACATGTAAAATGTTTCTTTTTTTTTTCTTTACGGGGCCTTCTGATAACCATTTCCTTTGATGTATGCTCCCAGGTTATGTGATGTTGTAATGAACTTAGGATGAACAAATGAAGGAGCCTTTCAAGTGTTTAAGAAGAATGTTTTTTTTGTCCTGCATTATGTTCTTGGTTTCCAAGACTCTAAACCTTAAAGATCCTCAGTTTTGTATAATTTAATTAAAGTTTATGTGATAAAAGGCGGGATGTTATAATAACACAACCTGATCTAGTTTTCCATAGATCACGTCACTCAGATAGAGGATCGTCGCATGTGTAAAGGTGGCCACGACGATACTGAAACCCTATATGGTATAACTCGCGATGCACGGGATCAAACTGACGATGCACTAACCCTACCGAAACTATAAGCTATGTAGGGGATTGTATAACAAATGATGTTGTGACCCTACTATAAACCATATGCTGAGTAGGGGATCATATAACCAATGATTCCACAACCCTACTACCCATGGCCCACAATGTAGGGGATCATATTCCCGATGATGCCTCAAACCCTACGAGATTAACCTTCTAGATTGGAGATTGCCGCCAATAGATAAGCGATCATAGCAATACCAAGAACCCTATCTAGTGAAGCGAAGCTAGAGGATCCCACTCTGATCCCGCTTGAGGGATTCCACAACTCTAATAGAAATTCATCCAATCGAGGGGATCAGAATCCTATACTGAGGTAGTAATGCCTCACGAACCCTCATAGGAACAAACCAAGGGAGTACACTCATCCACCGCTGGTCCAAACATCGCTAACCCGAGCGACCAACATCGTCGCCATATTGCGCACCTCCTAGGCCTATACCGAGGTCACCATCATGATCGACGTGGAAAAACACAAAGGGCAGGATATTCATTTTCCCGAACGGACTTACAAAGCATAAGTCGAAAAAATGCAGCATAAGCCTGGAAGCCACCACTTAGGGCCCATACCTCGACACCAAATTTTGGCGAGCAGATTACAGCGATGAAATCCCCTCAAAAAAACACACCCAATTGAGTGTTTGAACACTCCAAACAGATGTCGGGTAAAAAATCGACATGTCAACGTAAAACGAGCAAACCAGGCTCTAAGGGGCCCGCACCCATTCATTATCCCAAAGACTGAAAGGATAATCTGAAAAAGTCCGCATGAGAACTAAGATCATGCTTTCACTGATGACGCATTAAATGGACATCCTATTCGTGAGGTACGTTCATTGCAAGCATTAATAATAATTTATTATTATTAAAATAAAGTGTTTTGTTTCACCCGCCCTCAGGCGCAGATCCCAAAAACCATGAAACAAATTCAAACATTCAATCTCATTGAGACGAAACCATGGCCGCTGACGGCGTGTCAAATGGATGAGACGTTTAAAAGTTGAGCCCCTTTTAACAAAAGGGGAGCCATATTTGGCCGGTCCACCCCTAGCCGGCCCAGTCCAGACTGCTGGCCCGCGGCCCAGGTGCAGGTTTACTCCAGCTTGCCGCGGACCGCTGGCTTTAACCTATCTGAACACCACCGGACACCTTGGGTCCAGTTCCTCCAAACAGATCGACCGAGTGGCTAGTATTTGTCCGCGCGCCGCACCATTAGGACCTGCCGAACGTAGGTCGTTGTCCACCTCTCCCATCTACTGGGCGCACCACCATGAAACCTGCCGACTTTCACCCCCCTCCGTCGATCAGATCGACTCTTCCTGGAGCTACCTCATCCACTCCAGCCACACCCAATCCCGCCAACCCATTCTGAACCCCCAGCTATCCCTCTCCTGAGCATCATTCTCCCAACCGCTCTGTGTGATGCCCAACCCCTCCGAACTCTTCCTCGGCTGACCACGCCAGAACAAAGGCCTTGGTCCAGATCCATTGCTGCACCACCCAAATCACCAGCCATCACCCATTGCTGATCTAGGGGTTCCGCTCGCCTGCACAATAGCTCTGGCGACACGATTTCAAAACCAAAGGATGGTTTGTAATCCACGGGAATAGGCCTTATAATGACTGCCCCCGATCAACGATCCCAAGGAGTTTTGGGGCATCCGAAAATTCAGTTGAAGAACGACGAATAATGCATCAAGCACAGGTTTTAGAAAGGGACTCAGACGGTGTTCGTGTTCATTTTACCATCCTCCCAATTCTAAAATTATAGAATTAAAATGACAGATTTGAAAAAAAACTATTGAAATCAAAGAAGGAGCAGAAAATCAAAATAAATCCAACCTCGATCTGGTTGTTCATCGTTGGAGACACACCTATTGCGATCCCACTTCGATCCTCCAGAGTTCGCTCATCATTATGACAAAAAACGGCGAAGAACGCTGAAAAATGCTGAAAAACGGTTCAGATAGAGAGAGATAGAGAAGGGAAATTATGGGTTTCCCATAATTCCAACACTTAAATGGAATATATAAACATTTTGAAACTCTACCGACGAGCACAGATTACAAAACCTCTGTGCCCTCCTATCTTATATCTCGCCTTGGAAAAACACCCCATTTCAAACTCAATAGATGTCTCAAATTTCCATTCCAAGTCTTCGTTTGAATGTTATTCGAAATGAATTCCAGTGGTAATAATCACTAAGTTATTTTTTCAAAATGAAGATTTTCCCCTAGGTGACATCCCTCATAGTAGTCCCATGCACGCAAGTTTTACAAATCGCCTATGGTAAATGACATGCTCTAGACACAACCGTACCCTCGTATTTTCTATCTGAGCTACCATTTAAGAGATAACGTGTCCTCTCCTCCCACATAGAAAAAATATACTTAATATTTTTATAAAATTAATTCCGGGAACACCGGGCCTCAGAATCCCACGCCGTCTTCGCACCTAGCTCTAGAATTATTCATTGGGATATTCCAAAGTATGACAGGGCCAAAACCCGAGTCGCTACATCCTCCCCACCATAGAACCTTTCGCCCCCAAAAATCCATAATCCCAAGGAAAGCAAATGGGCTCTCAACTGGGTCTCCCACGAAAGTGAGTTCTCCAACAAACACCCCTGCCCGAACACATATGTCAAAGGGGCTCATCCATCGCACCTCAAACTATCCACTTTGGGTGGCACTGACTCACCTGCATGGTTTTGATCGCGTCACAAAAATGAGTCTCGGTGGGGGAAGGATCCCTCTTCCTCACACATTAGAAGAATGCTGAACAACACCAACACAAGGTAATATTGATGCCCTGATCAAAACTCAAACAGGCAACAGAAAGGAAAGAGCACCACAAAACAGTGTCTATCAAAACTACTGTAGAAAGTAGAAAGGACACGAGGAATACCTCTATCTGTCCATCGAGCCTCTGGGTAAATAGCCTCTAGGGCATGCATCTATCCTCACCCTCGCCCTCCGGCTCCCTGAGCATATCATGGACCACCTGGGGGTGGTGGTGGTGGCATCTGATACCGCCTACCACCTCCCACTACTGCACCAGCTCCATCACCTCGTCTGCCGCCATGTGGAACCCTAAACTCAAGACATTTCTACTAACAAGGTGGCCTATCTACCGGCTCCCTCTCAGCAGCACGACAGGTAAGACAATCTCAAGCAAGATGTTAGTGACCGTCACATGCATAACATTGCTTCTCCTGTAGCTGACCAAAACATGCCTATTAGCCCTATGAGCCTTGATCCTCAGATCCTCCATCCTGGGGTCACCTCCTAATCCTTCGGCCACATCCATACACTTATGCCTACAGTCGGATACCTGTTGCCGACATCTCAGATTCCACATTCCCAACACTAAAGGGATGGATTTTCTCAGCAAGAATGCTTTCCACTACCAAGGCTCGCTCCAGAACTCCAGCATAGGTGGTCAGACACAAGGAAACGACACCTGCCTGGATGTCTCTACGTAGGCTCTGATCGAAGGTCCAAGCCTTAATAATAAGTCTTGAACCATATTCAGGGAGTATATTGAATGGTCTATATATATCACTGCATACTCTAATATAGTCATTCCATCCTACGGAAGCTACAAAAGCTTCTGAATCCACATTGACCTCAGCGTCACAAGATTGAACTCTTCCCTAAAGATCCGCTCAAACTCTACACACGTGAACATCTCCTCATCATGGGATTGCATCATCAAACTCTACCATTGCACGACTGAACCATGCAGAAGGCTCACTACTAGGACCACCATCGGATATGGGGGTGTCCTCACCAGGACAAAAACATGGGTGACTGCTTTGAGCCAGTAATCAGTTGCTTCAGGGTTTGGATCACCCCAAAACCTCAGAGGTCACTGCCTCTGGAAACCGTACAGTGAACTCAGCCTGCATGCAACCTCATCCTCCACTACCGACACAACCAGCTGCTCGATAGGTGGTGTCTCAACTTGCAGACCACATGGAGGTCCTTCCTCATAACCTACAACCTGGTCCACAACCTCTACACGGGGCGAATCATCACCACAATCCCACTGTGAAACCCTCGCTTGATATCATCGTATAGGCATCCTGAAAAACAATTAAGAAGTTGCATTGGAAAACAGTATATATGAATATTTGACTCAATAAAAATAATGGAAACCCAAAAACCGAGTCCAATATGATGCATGTACCTTTATGTCCCTGCAACTAGTGTCCAAACATCCTGAGTCGAAAGGCATGTTATCAGAGTCTTAGTGAATGGACACGTCGGCTGCCGAACCAACACTAGAGTCCCTGGCCTGAAATTCGTACTTGAAACATCTTGACATTGCTGCTATGCAACCCAAACCAACCTCACAGCTAGACCAGCTATGCTCTAAGATCCCAAAGGTGGAACTTACTTTGATACCACTCTATCATGACCCAACCCAACGGGGTTCGAGTCATGAATCCCCAAGCCCGCCTCTAATAGACCAGGGGTTGGTGACTAGCACCGAGTAGGCTATCACACACTTGGGAAGCATTAGCCTAAGGTACATACACAGACACACCAACTTACACCTTAATGCAACAATGCAGAGATATAGATATAAAAACTAAAAATAAATTCATGCATACATCTAACCCTCAACTAGAGTACAACAATAGTACAAAGGAAAAAATAGGGCCCACAAAAGAAGAACTAAAAAAGTGTTCAAGATGCTCAGATGGTGGAAAAATGCCACCAAAATCACCTAATTGTAAGCTCCACAACATAGCTCTAGTAAACCCCCCTGGTCAGTCGTGCAAGTTATGCTCCGCCTACTCCGGGTCCTCCAGGAACTCTGTCGAAAGGCCTATGGTCTGCACAAGTCACAAACATGTGTGGGAAAATCTCATGCAGGGGTGAGTATATAAAATACCTATCATGCACCCAAAAAGACCAAATTTAGACGGGAGAAACTGAAAGGCAATAGCCAGCTCATCCCAGCCAGAGGGAACCAAAACGAGAGAGAAACTCCATCCTGAGACCGTCCTCAACTAAACACAACTAGTTTGCTCATCTCAAGTGTAGGCCCATACATACACCATGAATATCCGCTCAGTTACATTCCCATACATATACTATGAGTATCCAGATATACACAAAACACACACCAAGCCTCATGAGGTCCTGACCTCATAACCTAGGACAAGTACATAACTAGGGGAACACACTTCACGAGCTCTGTCATCCCAAATGACACTTGTTAGAGAGATATGCGCTCATCAAATATCATCATTGAGAACCTCATGATGAAAGAAAAAAAGGCAAACTCCTCGGATCGGGGATCACTCCTACGGTCCGCTGGGGGATACATGTTCCCACTATGGTAACTCATAGATCTCAATGATAGGGGATCAATCCCA
This sequence comes from Viscum album, assembly GCA_963277665.1. NCBI lineage: Eukaryota > Viridiplantae > Streptophyta > Magnoliopsida > Santalales > Viscaceae > Viscum > Viscum album. The sequence goes on along the minus strand of OY728127.1, from coordinate 1,203,522,713 downwards.
GGATCGACTGGTCAATACCAAAGTCCAATATGGTGGTCCACAGATCATGTCACTCATATAGATGATCATCGCCCATGTAAAGTTGGTCATGACTATACCGAAACATTATCTGGTATAAATCATGAGGTAGGGGATCAAACCTATGATGCACCAAACCTACTGAAATGATAATCTAGGTTGGGGATCATATAACCAATGATGATGTAATGCTACTATAAATAACAGTATGAGTAGGGGATCATATGACCAATGATGCCACAACCCTACTATGCATGGCCCACAACATATATGATCATATTGTCGATAATGCCTCAAACCCTACTGGATTAACCTGCTGGATATGGTATTGTCTCCCATGGATAAGTGATCACAGTAATACCAAGAACCCAATCTAGGGAAGTGAAGATAGAGGATCCCACTCTGAACCCACTGGAGGGATGCTACAAATCTAACAGAAATTCATCCTATCGAGGGGATCACAAACCTATAATGAGGTACTAATTTTTCACACACCCTCATAGGAACGAACCAAGGGAGTACACTCAACCACCGTTGGTCCAAACATTGCTAACCATTGTGACCGACATCGTCACCAAATTGAACACCTCATAGGACTATATCGATGCCACCATCGGGATCTAGGCTGAAAAACACAGAAGGTAGGCTATTCATTTTCCCCGAATGGATTTGTGAAGCATAAGTCGAAAAAATGCAATATAAGCCTAGAATATGCCTTATGGGTCCCATGCCTCAACCACAAATTTAAGAGAACATTTTGAACCGATGCAATCTTCTTGAAAAAAACACAGAAACAAGTGTTCAAACACTCCAAACGGTTGTCGGGTAAAAAAAGAAACATTTCATTATAAAATGGGAAAACTGGGCCCTTAGGGGCCCACACCATGTCTTTAGACCAAACGCTAATAGAAATATCTCAAAAAGTCCGCATGAGAAATAGGATCATGCTTCCACTGACGGTGTGTCAAAAAGACCTCTGGTTCGCGAGGTACATCTATTTCAAGAATTAATAATAATTTAATATTATTAAACTAAAGTGTTTTGGGTCAGCCTCCCTTGGCACAGAACCCAAAAACCACGAAATCCAATTCAAAAAGTCCATCTCGTTGAGATGAACCCATGGTCTCTGATGGTGCATCAAACGGGATTTCTGTTTAGAAGTTACGCCGCTTTGAACACATGGGGGCCCAAATACGGTCGGTCCACTCCAGTCGGCGCGGTCTAGACCACCAGCCCGCGGCCCAGACGTAGGTCTCGTCCGAACACTACTGGACCCCTCAAGTCTGGTTCCTCAAAACCGACCAACCGAACAACTAGTCTTTGTCCATGCGACGCTCCAGCAGGACCCACCGAGCGTGTGTCCTTGTCTGCCACTCTTGCATGCAGGGCGCACTACTGCGACACCGGCCGACCTGCACCACCCTCTGACGAACCGCTCAGCTCTTCCTGGTGCTACCCGGTCCACACTAGCCACACCTGACACTGCAAACCCATTATACACCCCCCGGTCATCCCTCACCTGAGTGTCGCACTCCCGGCTTCTCCTCATGATGGATGACCGCTCTGAGCTCCAGCTCGGACTATAGCACCGCAACGAACACCTCTGGCTGGCTCCATCGTTGTGCCATCCCGATAAATGTCCACCGCCCTTACCGGATCTAGGGCTTCCTCTGGCCGCCACAACCACTCCAACAACATAATTTACAAAATGAAGGAGGATTTGGAATTCCCAAGATGAGGCCTTCATAGTGCCTGCCCCAGATCAATGATCCCAAGGTGTTTTGGCGCATCTGAAAATTTGGTTAAAGAATGACGAAGATCGCTTCGAACACATGATTTTTAATGGGTTTTGGATGGTGTCCGTGTTCACTTGGACATCATCCAAATTCTAAAATTTTAGAATTAAAATGATTGATTTGACAAAAACTCAAGAAATCGATGAAGGAGCGGAAAATAAACAGAAAGCCTACCTCGATCTGGTCGTTCGTCATTGGCGACACACCTGCTGTGATCCCATTTTGATCCGCAGGAGTTCTCTCCTCATTCTGAAGAAGGACGGAGAAGAACGCTGAAGAAGGCCGAAGAACGGTTGAGAGAAATAGAGAGCGGGGGGGGGGGGATTATGGATTTCTCTGAATTTCAACACTTAAGTGGAATTTATAAACTCTTTGAAACTCTGTCGACGGGTGCGAATTCCGAAACTTCTGTGCCCGCCTATCTTATATCACACCTAGGCAAAACACCCCATTTCAAACACTACAGAGTTCCCAGATTCCCATTCTGAGACTTCTTTTGAATGTTATTTTAATAGAACACCAGCGATAAAAATCAATAAGTCATTATTTCAAAATGACAATTTTCCCCCTTGGTGACATCTCTCATAGCAGGCATGGGACTGCAACTTTTACACCATGCCTAAGGTAAAAAACATGCTTCAGATGCAACCATGCCCTCAGAATTCAGATCGATCCATCCATTTAAGAAATAAAACATTCTCACCTCGCACATAGTCTAGAAATACTTAATATTTTTATAAAATTAATTCAGGGAACACAGAGCTTCAGAATCGCACGCCGTCTTCGCTCCTAGCTCTAGAATTATTCATTGGAATATTCCAATGTATGACAGGGCCAAAATCTGAGTTTCTAAATGGGTGTATAATGTGAAACCTAATATGATGATGATGATATATTTTAATAGCAATGACTAAGTTGTCAGATTGTTATAGGAAGTGATAAAACCTCAAAATTGACCACATATGGAGGTTTTAGAACAAGAAATTTTGTGACATGTTGTGATTTTCCACTTATGTAAATGTGATAATATTTATTTGTTATTCATAAGAAGTGTTTTTGAAATTATATTGGTATTACACCATAATGAAACTTTTTTAGATGATTATTGGAGGATATGATTAGGGGTGGTTCTTAGTAGTTGATCCTGATGCACCTATAGTGTCTATTGTGGAAGTAGTGGATCTTTTCTAATGGAAATTTTCTTGATTACTAATGCTTATGAAAAAAGACATAAAGAAGGAAGTGAAAACCATGAATGGAATTAAATGGATGATTTGGTTTTAGCACCTTATGATTTTTACCGGAGAGGGTGGAATAGATGGATTTGGGATATGGATTGTGTCTATCCAGAGAATAATTGGCCACTTCGAGACTCCAACTGAGAAAAACGTTATGATAACCTCTTATATGAGACCAGGATCAATAAACAAATATTTTGTAATTCAGGAGAGAACTAGATAGTATGCTGGTATGCTTTGAAAGGAATTCTTGGAGTGGTTTTTGTAGCACATTTATCCTGAGACGCTAATGTAGGAGAAAAATGTTGAGTTAATGTTGTTGACTCATGGGACCATTTCTCTCATGGATTATGTTGGATTATTTATAGACCTGAAGTTTATTCCTCTAGTGATAATAGAATATGAATATCTATTGTGAGACATTGATAAGAAGAGATTTTCTGTGATATTAACCACCATGTTAACCTCTTTAAGATAAATAATTTCACTGAGGTGGTGGAAAAGACTCTCATATATTAGGGTAACCTGAAATGGATTCCTATATAAATGTTGTGATCTACGATGAATGATTATAAGGGTTATATTTTGAGATCATGATCCATGATTATAAGAATGTATGTCATTGTTGTATACGGTAGAGTGTCCAATGAAAGTGATCAGGTACTCATGATATTACCCAAGAGCATTTCTTCTAGTGTGATATCCCGGAAAATTTTGTAAAAACTATCCTCACCACCACCAGAGTACCATGATAGTGGAATGATGGTATACATATATAGTTTCTATATGAACTAGTGGCAGATGAGTAGTTTTTGGGAAATAAGATATAACAAGTTTGTGGGAAGTGGATCTTCATCACTATAATATTTTTCAAATTTTAGATTTTCAAGACATGGTTGTAGAGTTATTGGACAAAGATAATATGAACTAGAGTGACCATATCAAAAATATAGTGTCGATCAAGGGACATATGTAGTGTTTCATTGAACAAGGTTGTGACAGTTGCCTAGAGTTCATCCTACACTGGTGATAGTGATTCTAGACCACTGACATTTAGAGCTAATATTCTTATAAAATTTACATTATCTAGTGACGAATTTGATACAGGTGACTTTCATTAAATTATTTCTGCACAAATTGATAATGGTTTGAGATTGGAGGTGGAGCACAGGAGTGGAGTTAGGATGGTGGTTACAATAAGGGGATTGTGGTCAAGAGACATCAGTTTGTGGAAGGAATGTTCTGTCCAGTTTTGGGAATATTGTTTTCGGAGGTATCTTTACATCCTTGACATGTCAGGCTTGAAAATAATTCTGATTATAGACTTGTCAGTATTGTACTAATCCCACAGTTATTGTTACTATAAGAGATTGAATATTATTTCTAGTAATGGTGATAAATACATCCGCCATCAAGAGTGGGATATCTAAAAAGTCCAAAAAATAAAAAATACTTAGCAATTGGGAGAGCTCTCATACTAGGATATATGTCTAATGTTGGATGACAAAAGAGAAAAGAATGGAGTCCTTCCACCTGTAGTGGATCTGTTTTAGAACATGTTTTTTGAAGGCTTCATGGAAAAACCACATGAGAATGATGTGAAATTTATTATTGATATCATGATGGGGGTGAGTGATTTTATATTCGACCATACATAATGTCTCTGATAGAGCTTCAAGATATTAAAACCCAACTCTAATAGAGGGAGGATAATGTATTTATCCACTTAAGAATGTATCCTTGGGGTTCACTAGTGTTGTTTTCCATGAAGGTTGATGGGACTCTGCATTTGTGTGTTGACCACCAGATGATGAAAAAAATGACTACGAACTACCAATATCCTCTTCTATGTATCGATGATATATTTGAAAATTTGATAATATTGTTTATTTTTCAATGATTTTCACGAGAATAGGGTTTCATCAGTTGAGTGATATAACTACTGATATACTGATCAAATCATTCAGAAGTATGTACGAGACATAAGAATTTTTTGTAATGAATTTTGAGTTGAAGAACACACCATTCATGTTTATGTATTTGTTCAATATAATCATTCACCCATACGGGGATCAATTCGTTTTAGTATTTCTTGATGACATGTTGGTTTACTAAAAATATCTAATGATCATGCCCAACATATCGATAACATCATGAGTACATTGAGAGGTCATTGGCTATAAAAAAGGATATCAAGGTGTTAGTTTTTGATTGATGAAGTACAATTATTATGTCAAATTATCTTAGAGAAAGGTCTTTCGGTGGAAGGACATAACATTCTGGGTGTGTTTTACTAGGAGAGTCCCAGTGAAGTATTTGATATATGTAGCTTCCTAGTGTTAGTAGGATATTTCAAAAAATTATTCCAGCAATTTTACTATTTTCACCACCACTTACGTGCTTGAAAAATAATTGAGTAAAATTTTATTGTTCTGAAGCATGCAAGAAAATCTTCTTGGAGTTGAAGAAGAATTTTAAATTTATGACAATTGTTCTCATAACTTAGCCATGTGAGGAGTTTAAAGTGAATTGTTATCCATCTAGTATAGGCCTTTGAACAGTGTTGATGCCTGAAAATTTATATATGAAATACTATTATCAGTAGTTGAGGACCCATGAATGGAACTACCTTATGTAAGACCTGAATTCATTATTCGATGATTCTCCCATAATGTATTGGTAGTATTATCTATTAGTAATGATCTTTATAGTGTATAGAGATAAAAATATCTTGATGTATATCTTTTCGTAGCAATATGTTAATCTTCAAAAGAGGATGTGAATTATGTATATGAAGTAATTTTATTTTGATATAGTATATACACCTCGGAATCAAAACACTCCTTTACAATCCTTAATGGAAATATAGAGGCATAAGATGTTCATTACTATAGTGTTGGGTGGATGATGATGACACTTCTAGATCTGATGCCTGTTGTGGTCCAAGAGAGTTCTTAGTAGACGACTCTCTTATTTGTTTCAGTAGAGCCTACACTTTTGGAATGGACCTTGAATAGATAGTTTGAGGATCCAGAATGATAGACCAAAGAGAATTCATTAATGGTGGGAATAACCCATTAGATTGGACAATAGATGAGGATGAGATCAAACATTTAATGAATAAAGTTTTTTCCTTCAAGCATGTGAAGATAGTTGATCTCATAATTTCATTCATTTATGTGAGTTATGTATCGAGGTGTGACAGAAATGTTCCATGACATATATCGATTGTTTTGGTGGTTTGGAATTAAAAATGATATTTTAGGTATTGTAAAATGATATTACACATATTAATAGGTGAAGGCAGAGCATCAGTGACACATAGGTTTTCTACATCTATTACCCATTATAGAATGGTAGTGGGGTGATGTGGGCATTGATTATGTTGTAGGTATCTCAAAAACACATCTAAATAATGATGTTATTTTAGATATTATTGGCTATCTAACAATGTTATTGGATTTCATGCCTAGAATATAGTCTTTCTCAGTGGAATAATTCAGATAATTTTTAGTATGTTAGACTGTTCATCTAAATGGGATGACATAGACAATTGTCTCAAATCACATCTCACATTTTACCTCATGATTCTAAAATTTCATACATAAAGAAAATTTAATACAAGTTCTATTGAGTATGAAAACCCACCCATTACTAGATGGGATGATGAAACATACTATTCAAGTGCTTGAGGATATGGTACAATCATATGTTCTAGACATTAATGTTTATTGGGTGAAACAACCAGAACATGTGGGGTTCACCTATAAAAACATTTTATTTAAAAAAATCATATTAAACCATAAAAAGTACTTTTACAGTTGGATATGGAGCTCAAATCATTGATGGATGGAGGTTGCTAATTCGAAGTTGTAGGGATAGACTCTCACACAAGTTGTATTAGCGTAGGATGAGATGAATCATAAGTCTATGGCTATGACAGAGAGTAGATAGAAGGTTTGAGATGATTTACGATGATGGCCCCTTATGTTTAAATGTTTGATTGTTTATTAATTTTAGTGTCACATACATCGGGCCACTTCATGAAAATGTAAGACGACATGATGGCCCCTAGGTTGGTTAAACAATTTATTTTCATGGGGAGAATCTTGTTGGTGTTGTGCCGCTTTGATCTTTTATAGAGATACATTTCTATACATTATGTTTTCATCTATCACAGTATCCACGGTATCAGCCAAACATTTTTCTTTAGATGGTGTTTGATGACGTTTATCATGAGATAGATACCTCTTTTAAAGAGAATTTAATATGTTGGTCAGATCAAATTGAAAAAAATTGTCGTAGAAAACTATGTTGATGGTTTTATCATTTTTGGACTAATGTAAATGTGCTGATGGAAACGAAGGAATAATAAGAATATATACCGGATTGTTATCCAGATCTATTTGACATGAAATTTCAAATATACAAGGGAGTAGAACATGAGGATGAGCTATTATAATTTCATGAGATTGTAAAACGTTTATTTTTTTGATATTACACACATATGTTTTCATGTTTTTTTTTTGAATATTTTTGACTACATTTCATTAGGTTTTCCTTGGGGGCAATTTAGGTGAAAATTGGAAATTTTAGAAGAAATGCAGGTTGTTTACCATTAGCTCAGGATTTTCCAAAACCATGCACCTAGGTGTAGAAAACAACACATCCCTAGAAAGAATGGTTTTTCATAGATGGTGACCAATAGTTCAATCCATGCACCCTAAAATTAAAACTTATGATCCCTCTGAAATTAGATCATAGTTAAGGCACACACTTATTGGAAATTGTGTGCCTCTTACCAACAAACCATTCACAAAATTTACATTAACCCAAAATGATAGATTTTTAATTATGTTAACCCCCTATTAACAAAATTTTGATTTCAATTTAACCTAGTATTTCTTTCACAATATTGGAGGCTCTCAGATATATTTAAAGAAATTATGACCTCCATTAATGGATAATAAAAAGGTGGATTGATGATATGCACCATCTGGGTATATGATTTCTTCTCATTTAGATCATTGTATCCCGTTTTCTCCTCTATTCAGATAAAAGTGCGATGTTCATTCACTATTGGATCTAGATATAGATCTATGACTTCTATATCTTGATTCATTTGATATTGGATTTAGGATTTGGATCTAAATCCTATTCTACATTGCATTCTTGATTGATCACATTCAAGATGGGGTTTCTTATATTAGAATGCGATTGTCAAATAATTGATGTAGGTGGTCAATTTTTAAAACCATGTAGTTGTGTTTTTAATTATGTATGTATCATTATATAATTTAAAGGTTTTGTTTGGAAATTGGATTTCCTAATTTAATTAATTAATTCAGTTAATGAATTAATTAATGTATTGTGAATAAAAAATAATCAGTTTCTAAATTTATTAGGGATATTGAGATATATTTATTTTAGTAATTTACAATTTAATGAATTATTGAGAAACTTTTGTTATGGAATAGAATATTTAATTGTCTAATTAATTATGAAATATAAATATTTGAAAATTTGAATAATTAATTAGTAGAATAATTTATCAGAATGATTTGGTTAATTAATTAACGGAATTGATTTGAACAATTAATTGGTGAATTAATTAATGATATCGATTTTATTTAAAAAATTGAATAACTTAATGGGATTGATTAAATTAATTAATAGATTTGTTTTCTAAATTACTTAGAAAATTAATTAATGCGACTTATGTGATACAATTAATATTGGATTAGTTTGAGAATAATGGGGATAATTAAAAGTTGATGTAATTTTTAGAAACCTGTGCATATGGAATTATAGAGTTTGGTTAATTAATTGATGAATTAATTAATTTGAAATTGTGATGTCATTGAAATTTTGATATTGTGATATATGTGGTAAATTTGTCGGGGATTGGGACTAATGCTCCAAATACCAATATGTGTTAAATTCTTTTGGGATTGGGACTGAGGAATCAATTACACATATGATATAATGAGTATAGGATATGGTATATGGCTCCAAATTCTCATATTAAATAATGAGGTGTGGGATAGGGAAAAGGCCCCAAATAACTAAGAGGTGTTAGACATGATGGTCTAAACCCATGAGTTGGCATTGGACTATAGTTCCAGTTTTCTATGGTATAAAATGAGATGATTAATAGAAACTATGGAATTATTATGATATCTAATGAAGATAGATCATATTTTATCATTATCTAAAGAAGTAATTATTGTTTGGGTAACCTTCATAACCCATGTATTTTAGTGGAAAGATAAAGAGATAATTTAAAAAATGTAAATTATTTACATCATTGATGGTATTTATTCTTTAGGAAAATTCATGAATTTTTTTGAGTGGAAATTGTTTTTGACACCATGGGTTTTAGCCTATTGAGTTATACTCACAACCTACTAGGACTTCTTGATCAGTACTTGGTTAGATTGTATGGTTGTTGAATTTGTTAATTGTAAAGTCCTTCGGCTAGATATCTTTTTTAAGAAGAAAAATGGATGAGGGAACCGATCATAGTTCGTGACCATCAGGGGATTTTTTAGTTTCTTTAAATTTTGATTTTCTTATATAGACATGGATGGTACATCCTCAGCGAATTACTATTGTACAATTATGGAATTGTATTTCCATTTTTGGTCATCTTGTGATACAATATTATTCCGGTTATGTTATATCATTTCTGTTAATGATTTGTTATTTCTTATGGTGTTGTAATCTGATAATGATTGTATAGTCTACCCATGATCTACATTTGAACCCTAATGCTAATATACAACGTATGGTTTATGAGGAGGCTTTCTTGAGGTCATGCAGTGAACTAGCTCGAAGCATCAGTGTGTGGCACCAAGGTAGATATGTTACATGATATGTCTCAATAAGAATGTACATGTATTAATTGCAGTCTGTTATAGTTGATTTTATAGTTTTTTATATAACATTTTATTTTCAAAAATTTTCAAAATAGGATATATTTAGAGTTTTGGATACCATCATTAGTATAGGACTTTATGGTAGACCATACGATCATTGTCTTAGAAACAAGATATTATGTTTTAATTGATGAAATCAGAAAGTGATTAGTGGAATTTTTTGCTGTTATTTTATTGGGTTGATCTATAAGTAATTTAATTTTTAATAATGCATTATTTCTTTTCCTTATGTTGACATATTATATTATATAATTACAAAATTGATGGATTATATACTAATTGATGATTAATATTATTTTTGTGGATGTTAGTCATATTTATATGAATTTTTTAAGAATTATATTATAATAATTGTATAAAAATACATGGTATCACACTATGTAATGCCACATATTTTGAACCATCAACCAATGGAAAACATAGGTGAAGTGCCTACCACTATCCAAAGGGACTTCATGGTTATCATTACACAATTTTTTACTAAAAATGGAAAAAAGATAATGATTTTTTTTATTTTATGAATATATGTTTTATCCTATAGATAAAAATGGTATTGAAAATTTATTTTATGATATGGGGGAAAATTTAAATTTTTAACAAGTTGAATACATTAGGAACCATATATTATTAGTGTATGTAAAAATATATGAAATATTATTGGAGGTAAAAATGTAAAATTATGACTGGGAATGTTTTTTTGTTATTTATGTTATTTATTTAAATTGTTATTATATTTTGTAAATTTTATGATACAACATATACACTTTTTTCTGGAGACATTAAAATGATTAGTGTTATATATATGTAAATGTTAAATCATCTTTTGAAGTATATATGATCAAATAATTTTAATAATTGGGTTTATATAAATGTTAATATAACTATTTTGAATTTTAATTATAGTTATTTATGAATGTTGTTATATTGAACTTTTTGTACTATTGTATAATTTTACAGATTAATGATATTATGGTTTATTTATTTTTGAAAATTTCATACCTTGCGCAAACTATTTTGGTTTTGATTAATGTAAATTGAAAGGAGAAATAATTTTTTATATTTTAATATTATGTATTCCACTAGATGTTTATTTTTAAAATAAAAAAATTTAGAAATACTCTTCATTAATACTCATCATTTGAAGAAAAAGCGAAGATTTTGGTAGAAATAGATTAACGGATGAAAATATTATTTTAGAATAAATATATTATCTTAATTTCATTTTTATATGGGGTAATAAATTCTTCTATTAGTGGATAATGATATATAAAATTAATATATTATCAAATTAGATTCATTTTGATGACATTATGGACTTTTTCAAATGACATTGGTTTATTGTTTTGTGGTTGATAACTTTACCATGATCCTTAAATTTATTATAAATAATGATCTCTATATCTCTACATATTTATTCAGAAATCTTAGTTTCTTTACTACCCAAATAATTAGTTCCCCAATTTTTTTTCATAATTTTCAATACATTTCAATGTTATTTTTAATGACCATCATTCATCCCACTAACTATTATCATGTGATGTTTTAATAACCTTTTTTTCAATGAAGAATGTAAACAATGTTATTTTGAAATTCCAATTAAAATTTTACAAATTTCATGTTTAAATTTATAGGATTAAAATAATTAATCATGGGGAGGATTTAATACCCCATGATTATAAACAACAACATTATGTTCGAGAGAGTTTGAAACATCAAACACCTAGTTAAATGACCAACATAATATAGGACTATTATAAGATTAAAGAAACAATAAATGGTATTAATAGATTTAAATACATTATAAAATGTATATATAAATTTACAACTCAATAAAGTTTATATGATATATTCATACTAAAATATCAATCATTTTTTGATGACATTTATTATAAAAAATATTCATAAAAAATATTTTTTATTCATTTTTCTGAGAAACTTTTTAATTAACTTATATGAATATTATAAAATTTATTTTATAAAATTAAAAAAAATTTATAAATAATAATATCAAAATTATCTTTTGATGAATTTTTTAGAAACATATAGATTTTTCAATGAATATTGATGTTTCATAATTTTTAAAAAGCCCCATTTATATTAAATAAATAATTTAATTTAAACAACCAATATGAATTTAATTTTATTTCTTGTAAAATAATTATTAATTTTTTTATTTAATCAAACTAATTCCATTTTAATATTCCTTATAACATGTTTTTGTATAATTGTTTTGGTTAAAATATCATTTTTTGAAAACTATTATAAAGTGCCTAATGTTTTGCCATTTTAATTAATTAATAACCAATAACAATGAAATATTTAAATGAAATACATTATATATATATATATATCTGAATTTATATTTAAATTCAAATATTAATGATTACTAGTCATTTATATAATATAAGAATAACATTTAACTAAAAAATAAATTTACTAAAAACCCATTTATTTATCAAGTCCGTGGGCTTTATATTAAATTAAAATTTTCCACATTATTAATTTTATTTTTTACGATGGATATAATATTATTAATCAAAATAATTAATATTAAATAATATGGTGATATTAATTTTTGGTCATAATTTTCAGTGAATATAATAAAAAATTTCCATTATAGATTTGTGGAGAATAAAGGATTATTGGTTATTAGAAAAAAAAGTATAATGGATAATATGATCTAAAACATGTATAAATTAATTATTATGGAACTATTTGGAAATTATACAATCTAATTACCTAGAATAGTTTATTTTTTAGAATTTTTTTAATGTGTAAAATGTTGTGATATCTTTCTATTTATATAAATTCCAAATATGTCATATCCTCAACAAATAAAAATCCACTCATTGTCCAATAAACATCACAACTGTAATTAATTTTTGTTTAATAAATAATTTACCAATTACCTTAATTAATTCCCAAAATATTTCCTAGATTCCATTGATTAAAAAAATATATTTGGGGGATTTATTTATAATTGAAAACATGTTGTGTAATGAAGACATATCATTCTTAACCGAACAATTTTTTTATTTCTTCTTCCCTGTCATTAAAATATAATTTAAACATGATTATATAATTATGTTAGTGAACCCTAGATACATAAATTTTGTTATATTAATTTAATAACCTTAATCTATCTCATATTTGATCAGAAGGGAAATGGAAATAATGTTCATTTGTATGGTGGACAATTTCCTCATGACTTAATGCAATTCTTTTTCCACCATCAGATCAAACTAATATCCATGATGATAGATTTAATTTTCATTTATTATATTAATTAAATATTTATCATTATAAAAATGTAATATAAAGTATATTTTCTTACTTTTCCATTGATTGAAAGAGGATAATATGATTACTGTGTACAAGTGGACTACTGCCCCTATGAATCGATTTAATTCATTTTTCATCACCATATAACATAGATTATATATATAAATATAGATAAATATTTTATATTATATTACTGAAAATATTATGATTATATAATGATAATAAAATACTTATATTTTTTATATAATGGTCATTGAAAAATTTAAATGATGCCCAAGCGTTTGTACCACCTACCATTTTCAAGATTGTGACATAGTTCGTCTTTCATAAAAACTACTCATGGTTGATATTAAAAGTATAATTTAAGTATAAAAATAAAATAAATTATTATTTGTTATATGATGTAACAATGACCCCTTTGACCATGATTGTCATACAAAATTCGTTTTGAACATATGGACATGATGACCCCAAAACACATATCGTGAACTCAATTGATTAATTATTTTAATATGTTCATACGATAAATAAAATAAATGATTAATATATATAGTATTTAACATAGAAAATTTTATTAATAAATAGAATAAGTTATATTATTGTATTTATAATATTTAAAGGGAATTAATGTTATCTTTCGACATGAGGTAAGGGTTCCTTATATTACTTTTATTTATATGAGACAAATTATATATATACCAAATATTAATATTATGTTGTGTTTATACAAACCGTGGGTGTATTTTATTATTATTTTCATGAAACTAATATGGATTTTTTAATACGTAGAAGGTTCTCTCTTTCATGATCTTTTTATCCTGAGACTACCATATTAATTACGGTTACTAATGTTACTATTATTTTTTTGAGACATATCCCATATTCAATAAATATATTTACAACATAATATATACACATACCTTTAAATTATATTATTATTATTTGTAGTAAAATTATCTAGAATCGCTAATAAATATGAATTTCACCCACTCATAATCTATTAATCTATAGATTACCATTGTAATAAGGGATATTGTCTCAATTTTACTCATTGTGGAAAATTTAATTTGGACACAAATAATTTATTTTATGATTCTAGTATATATAAACTATTTTATGTGTTAAAAAATTAATAATTGATATATCATTGTATTATAATTTTAAATTTCATTTTTTTCATCCGAGGGGATTGGAATTCAATATTACCAAGTGGTAAATGATGTATAAATTCAATTTATTTATCTTGGTTTAAAACTATTATTCATTTACACTGTTCATCCATTATTAATATTAATTGATAAATAAATTATTTTAATATATATTTCCACTTGTTTTATTTTTATTTATATTTTTCATAAATATTATTTCCACTGAATAATTATCAATTAAATGTTATTATATTTGTAAGGGTCACTCATCAAAAATACTATTTATATGGGATGAATGTTTATGAGATGTACCTATCTACTTTTTGAGGTGTATATAATTTTTCATTTACATTTTGTAGCACAAGCCTCATTATTTTCTTGATTTTTATTTTTTATTTTGATGTTATTCTCTCATAATGATTGTAATTGAGCCACTGACAAATTGGATTTGGAATTATATATTAATATATTTTCTCTAAAAATTGATTATTTTTAATTTTATATTTGAGGCAATTGTATTATATCAAAAAAAATCAACACATTTATCAAATACAATTATATTTATTTATTTGTTTTATATGTATAATTTTAATTTAGTTTATTTTTGAATGAAACATCATGTAAGTCGTTTATAAGTGACAATGATCTTGTATGTTCTTTCTGAATTGGAATCATTCAATTCTACATTGATGACTTCTAAAGTGGGTTTAAAATGATCATTAATAAATAAATGTTTTCATAAATATATATTATATGTAATTTTACGATAATATAAATTTTTTTAAAATATTTTATAATTTTTTCCAAATGGGTCACTATTGAATCCTTTTACAGAATATTTGAAAATATTTCTTATTCTATCATTTACAACAGGAATAGAATATCCCACAAAATTCACCAGAATTTTACATGATGTATCATTTATATATTTGAACGTATATTATAAATGGAATGTGTTTTCACAATTTCATTGTAATTTTTATTTTATAAAAGTAATTTTCAAAAGGAAAATGTTTTCCCCCAGAAAGTATATAATGACTTTTTAATGGAAAATTCATTCCTCAATAACAATAACTCGTTGATTCTACACATTCTATATTGGGGATATTTTTTAATTATATGATAATTATTATTTATATAAATTAATTATGATTTATTTAATTGCATTATCATAGAACTCATTTAATTTCCCTGGGTAAATAAAGTTATTTGGGGTATAATTCATGTTTATATGAGATTCATGATGAGATAGTTGCCCAATTTACTTTGTTTTTGCTATAGTTCTTGGACAATGTTTATAACGGGTTGATCTCCATTATAGCCTAGAACTTATCCTATCATATATTAAATGAATTTTCAATCCTGATTATAGAAAAAGATATGATGGGTTGATTCATATTATGGATAAATATATATTGAGTTAAGCCCCATTATATCTCATTTTATGACTGGTGATCACCAATATACATCTCAAATTCCCTGGGTATTTATTAGGATCCACAAGTAATTATATTGGTTCTCCAACATATTTTTTCCAATATTTAATGGTTTTTGTAAGCGTTCTATGAATAAAATTTTCCCACACAGTAACACATTTTTTAATTCTTTCTATAGGATATAAATTTTACCATTAAGTAATATTTAAATCATATTTCTCTTGATTATTGATTTCTATGTCTCTTTTAATAATTAAAAATTTATTCCATGTTATATGTATGATGATATAGGTAGTTATTTTTATTGTTATTCTTATGTTATAATCAATCTCATTGATTATTCCTATATACCCTTATCCCCTTCTTATGCTCATTGATGATTTTCTTTTGTAAATGATTTTGTTTACTGTAACTAATTATTTATGATAAAAATTATGTATGTTTTCCCCATGTTATCAATAATGAGGATATATTAATTTTTTATAGAATGGATTTATATGAAATCTAATGTTTAATTAATGTGAAATAAGAAAATATATTAATACTATGATAAATAATTATTTTTATACATAGTGATTTTTATCTACAATTTTTTCAAAATTCTATAAAAAAATAAAGCAAAAAATGTACCTTGTTATGTTATTTAACTAATACGTCCTTTTTAATTTTGAATTTTCTTTGAAAAAAATTATGACATATTTATCAATTTCTAGAATGAAATATAAAAATAATGCATTTATCACCATATCTGGAAGTGAAAATTTAGGCAAGTTGTAATTATAATACATGTAAATCTCGACTGGGATCCATGAATGTGAATGATGATAATGTTTTTTCCAAAATATTATTGAAATTATGACCTGATCAGAAGAACTATAACATCAATAATCCATATATTATTTAAACATTAAATGACATAAAAATTTGGATACAAAACATATTTGGTTGAAGGTTGAAAATTTATTCGGAAGATTCAACTTTTAGGTATATTAGTCTTAATTTATATTTGAACATATGGTAATGAATTTTGGTATATAATATAGAAGAATTCATTTTTTAGTTATCTAATATATTTGTTAAGTTTTTTATGATTTCTATCTAAGAAAAATTATGTAGTTATGAATTAGTGGAATAATGGATGATAATGTTCATAATTAAAAATTTTAAACTTGGTTTTTATATAAAAGTAATGCATTTGAAATTAAATCGTATCATCATAAATTATATAATTTTGTAACAAAAAATTGATGGATTAGGAATAGGATCTGAATACATGATGATAACTAATGCCTTAAATGGTTAGGTGACTGGGAATTACTGGATTAACAAAACTAACTCAAAAATGAATTTTTAGGTTGAGTGGTGGTTCCATTGTGTCTAAAATATGAATTTGTGAGTTTGTTTCATTACACAAGATCAAAGGTTCATAATAATTCTTAAAAGAATTATTTAGACACTATATGTTAGTTCTGGTCAGAATGAATGAAATGTGGCATGGTCTGTTATCTCTAATGTCGCATGATTTTTATATGAGTGATATTAGCTCATAAATAAACATTGAATCATTATAAATCATTTATTATTCTAATTATTCAATCAGAATTAAATGGGATGTATTTCATGATCATTTCACCTAGATCGTTTTTGATGCATTATTTAATATGGGTGATTGTGAATCAACTCAAAAACCCATCCTACATCCGTAATGTTTTGTAGATGTTATGGGTGGTGGAATTGAGGATGTTTCATGTGTTGGAGGTATTTAATATTCATTGATTCTCTTATTCAATCATACTATATGAATATTATTTATTTGTTATGATATTCTGGAGAGTGTTGTGGAATCTTATATGTTCTCATAACAGAAATTTTATTTTATATTATCCTAAAAAATAATAGAAGTATAAAAAATTATTATTGAAACTCGATTAAATTAATTAGGATGTTTTTCTTTATTAATTTATATCATAGTATGATCAAGTTTCTTTGGTGGAATTTTTATAGAATAAGTGATCTCGAAAATCAATTAAGATTGATCTATTTTAAAAACTATATGGAAAAACATGTTGAATACGATAATGTTGTTATAATGTGAGAAAGATCCATTTTTTAGACATAGTATGATATAATTGGTATTTTTGAGTATTTATAATTCAATAGAAATTAGTGATACATGGGACTTAGTATAAAACCATCTATGATAATCGGTGATGTTATTTGGAGGTTGTGAAAAGGGATTGAGTTTTCATACTAATTTCACCATATATAGGACGTATATAAATAATAGATCATGGAATGATAATAACCAGTTATGTTGGATGGTTGAATGATAATTTAGTGAATTAGATACATTGACTATTATTTTTCATTTCTGATAAAATATACTATAATGAAAAACATGTTTCTTGACACTTATCTAAATATAATCCATATAAATTTATTTCAGCTTCATATATTCAATGTTATGGATTTTGAAAATTTTTAAACCTTTGTAAATATTTAGGTGTGGATTTCTAACTAACAAAAAAATATATATAGAGAATATATAATTTAATGGGTGAGAGTGTTGTAGAATAATATAGACTTATTCAACATAAGATGTAAAAAACAAGGGATTAGGAATGTTAGGGTGTCCAATGATTTTAATATATTTTTTATCCTAATAACTATAAGAGGATGAAATATGAGGGGATCAAGAATTATGGAAATAATTAATTTAGAAATATATTAAATTAAATCTATTAAAAATGATAGATCAAAAGTAATGATTTTCGATTATTCGAAATGATTTTGTATTACTGATATAATCAATAAGAAATAGATTTCTAAAAGATTATCTTTCATTTTAATAGATAATCAAATGTTTCAATTGATGTTGAGAACATAGATATGTTGTTCACACATTGTGGTATATTTCCCCACTATATAGTCTAAACAAAAACCCCTTTCTATATTGATATTCAAAAATTAACCTAATATATCTTTAAAAAACGATCTCTATCAAGTATATAATAAGATAGAGAATAAAAATTCATATGTCATCCCTTGAACATATGATGTTATTCATATGCCATGATAGATGGGAGACAAAATGATTTAATTATAATGTCTAAAATCAAAATATATGGATCATAGTGAAAATTTATATATCCTATATTTATAAATCATATAAAATAAAACCATTTTTATAGAATTACCTTTAACTGTATACAATAAAAAATTACCACATGTCACACATTTATGGTATACCCCTCTTGGTTCTCATCAAACACAATCCATCTCATCCTATAAATAATAACCACAACATGAATAATAAATTTAAATATTTCTGATAAAATAATATTTATATTCAGAAGTCATGAGAATAATATTTATTTATTGATTGAATAAAAAATTCGAATAATTAATACATTTATACATCAAATATATATTTAATAATGAGATATGGATATATTTTTCATGAAACTCCCTTTCTTATATTATGATTGGTTGCATGCCAAACATATATAACAAGAGTAGTGTGTAATAATACATCATGGCCCCATTTGTCAATTTGATAATAATTAAAACCTCAATATGGATACCTACAATTTATTATAATGTCTTTTTGAACTAATATCTCATTATGAAGCAACAATTCTTGTTCCATCATCCACATTGATTGATTTATCATTATTTTTATTAAATAAAAAATGTTCCTATAGGAAACTATGGTAATGGATTTGAACCAAACACTTCTATTTCAATGACATGTACGAATATATATTATTACCCAAATTCAGAATATATAAATCCTAACATAACTATTTAGCTAATTCTAAAACAATCACGACTAATCTTATTCATGAAAATTCTTAGTGGTAAATACACCATGGGTTCTGAAAAGCGTAGAGTTGTGCGATTCATAGACCACATTAATAATAATAGAATGTTTATGGTCCAATACAAATTCTTATAACTACTAACATCTAATTAAACAAATGATATTTGGTGTTACTTTTAGCAACTGATTTGTCCAAAAATCTCTTTTTTATATCACCATGTTGAAATATCCCGATAAATCAATTTTAAAAACTATATATTTTTCTATATGAAGGGGGATACATTATTGTATATAAGTAAAAAAATTTATTTTTTCAACTAATTTTATTAAAATTATATGATATTGTTTCATAGTTATTAATTTTATAATCAATGTTGGAATAGTTTATAATATTATATATAAAACATTTCTCATAAAATTTCAAAATGGAAAATGACATGTAAATTAATGTCATAACAAAAATTTATATTTTATGTTAGAAATAAATTTATAATATGTTATTAGAGGACTTATAAACATTACCCTTAAGTGTTAATGAAGTCTCAACTAGACTCAAGGTACCCATGTTATTACTCTTACCATAATGGTTTTCCTTCTAATACATGGATTCATTGATAAAAATATTAGACAAAACCATTGTTTCTCCAGATTCCGGAACCCTCGACCAAACAACAGGTACATCCTTTTACATAATTACTAATAGAACACGTCGATCAAAAAATATCATACATATTTATTAATAAATAAAATGGTCTCATGGTTTTTATAATAGTAATCTTCACACTAGGTTCCATATTGAAAATAAATTAAAATGTTATAATAAAGTGCACCTTAGTAAAAACAATTTTCAAAAGTTTCACAAGAATATTAGACAATAAGACTTGTAGAATATTCTTATCCAAAATAAAGTGGAACTATTTATTTTTATTATTACAATTAACAAATTGGTAATTTAATGAGATTTGTTTTAATAAATCATACAAACTCCATTTCGATTGCAATTTTTAGAACATCATATATATCCCTTACGAGAATTGATATAACCCACTATATTGTATAATGGAAATAAAATGTAAAATATGAATTTTTTATCGAGTTGAATTTATGAGTCTCTATGTCTGATAGGATTTGTAATGGTTTATCAAGAAAGTATATCTCCCTCTACCTTATAGAATCTTTCCTATAGACAAGGTAAAACAATGTCAGATAATCTTCAATATAATTTTTTTTTCAAGACTCTATATGCCTTCATCTAGTGAAACTTTTATACATTTTCCTAATGCACAACATAAATCTACCAATGATAATGATGATTTATCAAATATCATATATCAAAATAACATTAAATAAGATCCTTTAATTACAGTGGATATTCTCTATCCATTAAGATTGTTACCATTCCAACAAAAACATCATCAAAACACGATTATTAAAAAATATTGTAAATTATTAACTATTGAAGAAGTGTATTTTAATTATAAAAATTTTCATAGAATGTGTTTAAATAATAATTTCAACATAAAAAATATCCCCCATTTATAATGGATAAATCATATATTTTTAATAGAAAATATAATGCTAAAACATTAAATAAACTTACACCCCATATCATACAAAATTTTGAAAATTTACCTTTTTATAGTGAATATATAACTATCACCGTTTCACTAGTATTTTCTAAATATAACCTTTATCACAAAGCATTTGATATTTTCCACCTATATTTTAATATTTTGTACTATTTCTCACCCTTTGATTTTTTTTCAATAAGATTTATTTACGTTAAAAAGTGTTACAGATATGTTATTAGAACAATTATATACAAAACAATTAAAATGAAAATAGTAATTTATAAATTAAATAATTTCATCCAAAAATATATATTAATGTGATTTATTAGAGAATATTGGAAGAAAAAAACATAAAATATTATTAAAAAATCCATTAAAAAAATAAAAATTCATTTAATAATTTAACATATGTTGAAAAATATAGAGTTTGATAATTACAAAGACATTCAGTATTTTGAAAAATATCTATATTTATTTTCATGATTCATGATTGTTTTTTCAGATTTATAAAATCCTATTGTTTTATAGACTCAACATAATAATCCTTTATTTATAAATATTCATCTTTTAAAAAATCTATCTTCTTGTTCTACTTCATATTCACTATAGAGTGAGTCACTATTTGGTTTAATAATTAAACTTCATTCAAAAAACTATATATCGTCACTGATTTAATAGAAATACCATAATCATGTTTTATTGTCTGGGATATTGGATGGTCAATTATTCTAGACCATTAAAAAATATCTGAAATGATAATTCCTGTAAAATTGGGAAATCAATTTTTTGAATTTCGGATCTCATTGACTTGTTCATCAATGAAATTGATCTCTCCTTCTGTGTATTTCCCAATATGAAAACATTAGTTTTTGAAACATAAAATTGTTATATAAGAAATATAATACATTGATATCATTAATTTTTATAGATTATCTATCAAAATTTCATGGAATTATCAATTTTCTATACCCAATGATACAATTATTTCATCCATCGTTAGATGTGAAACGATCCAAATATTTTAATATGAAGCAAACAATGATTTTTTCATAGGAGAATTCTCAAATCATTAAAGCCCTTCAAGACAATTAAGAGTGAGATGGATTTATTATATTTCTAATAGGATCTCAACCAATTTATCTAATTATATGATATTATTATTTATGGACTATAAAAATAATGAAATGAAAATATTTTTTATTCCCTAAACACCACTAAATATGGTAGATTCATAATAATATTTAACAATATCATTATAGTGCATATGAAAAACATCATCTAAAACATTTATAGATACCCAACCTAGAGTATGAATTCATCTTTCAATAATAAACAAATATTTTCATACCACATTATCCCTATTATTATTTTAATCCCTTCTTCTTTATATGAATTTTCTATTGTGGATTATATTTCTCCTAATTAGAAAACATTTTTGAATGATAATATAAATTTAGAAATAAATAGATGTATAAAAAACGAAATCATGAGAGCATTCTGCTAAAAATTGGAATCAGTGATGGTGAAGTGACCCACATAGACAATTTATAGTTCCACAGAGTGATTTATTTTTGTTTTAAATCATTTCCAATGGTTTTAAATCAATGAATTTAAATATGAACTTATGATAAAATTTCATAATTGTTGAAAAAATATATAAACTATGGGGTTTTTTATTTATTGGTATAATTTTTAGCTTCCAAACATTTCTTCAAATGAAACATGAATGTTTCATAATTTTTTTATAAATAAAATTATTCATAAAATATTATAAACAACATAAAAAGTAGTGAGTATAGAAAAATTTATCTTAATTTGATAGATTTATGTAAATAGTCATAATTTTTTGGTAATATATACTTTTTTATACAAATAAGTATTATTAAAGAGAGTGTCCAATGATTCTTCAGACAAAACACTTTATAATTAAACATAACATGTTTTTTTAAAAAATATATAATTTTCTATGTAATCATTGTCTGATTTTATTCGTGAATATCTTTTTGCATTATATTATTAAGTAGGCATTTAGTTTTTTTAAACATAAATTTTATTTCTCCACATTATCAAGAATATCAATGATGTAAGGGTATTATTAAAAAAGAAGTTGATAAATGATCATTTTTATGGATCCCTCAGTGAATTTATTAAATATATTCAACTGATATGAACCTATTAATTTTTAAAAATATCAAAATAGTAATTTGGGATTTTTGATTAAATGGAAAATTATATTTCTATTATTTTTGTGTTCCAAAAAGAGATAGTTTCATATATCATTCAAAATGGATTTAGAGTTATATATTAGGTTCATTATTAATTCACTGAACCTTTGTTTTTATAAAAAAAAGTTGATTCTTCGAATCTCATGATAAATTAACTGAGTGAGTACTACATCCAAAACATAAGAGAATAAAAACATCTTGATTCTCTAATATATTCTCGAATACTGATAACTAATACCATGTTTTTTTTCTTATAATTCCATTAAACTAAATCAAATAAAAGGAAATTACGAGAAACTAAATCCTCTCCAAAGAAATGGAATCTTCAAAATAATTTTTTTGTAGCAAATTTAAAACCAAAATAGACTACATCTAAACAAAAATTTAGATACAAATAATTTCAATAATAATATACCAATATAATATTTATATTTCTCTTAGGATAAAAAATATTTTTAAATTATTTAGGATGATAATATTTTTGATTATCTTTGAATCTCTCACATGAGAAATTCTAAAATACTATGTTTGGGGAACTAAATGTATCATATAGTAAAACACCAAACATTTGTCTATATTTTTTGAAATCAACTGATATCAATGAAACATAATGATCTATTGTTATAGAGAATCTAATAGAAGTGTAAAACATTTATTATTGTTTTATTCCGTCATTTTTAAAGGACCTTTTAATATAGTTTTTGGGGATATATAATTTTTTATCATGTTTTTTAGATCTTATAAGACAAAAGAAAAAAGGATAGTTTTCCCGTTATGCTAATTTAAAAATATGATTTCATTAGATCTATGAATGAATAAATATGAAATTTTTTGTAGAGACTAATATGATTCCATCATAATTAATTTTAACAATTTTTTTCTTTCTTAAAAAAAATTTAAATGAGTACCCATAGGTTCGTTAATTTTTTTTTTCAATATAAATCTAATAATCCTACCATAAAAAGATCTTGGGGATTGTTCAATTCCATGTTGGACATTATAATGTCTATCAAAGTTATCTAGATATATATTATTTTTAAAACATTAATGTTTTATACATAAATGTATCTGCATATATATAATTTATGAAAAGAACACTTCAAATCCATCTAACAAAGACTATAATTTTTAAATGCTTCATAGGATTGAAATATATAAAAAGTTTCAAGTAAACCAAGGAAGGTGTAGGACTCGGCAGAGTGCCAAGTCCCCCAAAAATTTATTTTTGAAAAAAGACAGTACATATTATAAAGGAATGAAATATTATCACAAGCATACCTAAGAATATCATATTTTAGAAAGAATCAAAGCCCTCACCACCACCACCTTTTGAGAACTCATCTGGGTTCGCTGACACCCATTCAAATTGAGGGGCATATTGACATAGAATTTGGATGTATTTCTCCCTCAGACATAACTGCACTAGGGAAATAGGCTCATTGGTCTTTCTTCGTCCCCTATTTTGTTTCGTGTCTTTCAAATTTTCACACTTGGTAGATGACCTTGTGAATACGGTCATCGATATATTGAAGTAATCTTTCCATGGTTTCCACTTTGGTGGAGTGGTGGATGCTCCCCTACTTTCATTCCATTTCACCCCATTCATGAGAATGTTTCTGTAGGATTCCGTTATGTGACACTTCGAACGACATCGTTGGTTCTCCTTCCCCTCATGGGAAGCATCACCCCACTTATCTAAAATTATGGAAGGTTCATACACCATTTGAGAGACCTCTTGCACCGAGGAGGTTGTGGCCCTTGAAGATTACTTATGAACATCTATAGGTTTCAAACATATAGAATTATCCCCATTGGCCTAATCCCTATAGAATGCCTCTAATAATTCCTTCCTATGCAAAGACATCTCCTTGACATCTTGTTGATCCATGGTAACAATTTCATTAATCACTTTCCCAAAAAAAAATCCCACTTCAGTTCCCGGAACCTTCTTCACCTGATTCAGAACACCATTCTTATGTGACCCACAACATCCCTCACTAGGTCTGTCCTTCATTAGGATAGCAGGATCCCCAGCAACCCCACCCCCCTTCCCCCATTACCACCAGAAGCAGACTTATCATAGCTAGCTGCATCCATCTTCTGATGTGGGTATTGTGTTTCATGTGTATTAGGATCCTGGTCAGACAAACCGGAAAATTTTTTATTAAGAGATTTGATGCTGATTTCCTTTATACCAGTATAACAGTTCCCATTAATCGACATCCCATTGAAACATTTAGCATTTGAAACCTTCTTCAACATGATTCACGCAACTGCAACATTGTAGTTGAGATCTTGCTTCAGTCTGTCAAATTTTTTTCTAACTGATGGATTGACACAACAATTGGACTCCTTCATCTGAATAGGAGCAGCACCACCTGGGGCCTCAATGCCAGCATCCCCCAATGATGCACTGATGATATCATCCCTTGAAGCAGACACATTGATGCCACATGATCTCACCCTCAACCTCAACGCACAGATATTCAACGTGTTCCTTCGAAACATCAACTGCAAAGCAAATTCGCGGAGCAGCCGAGTGGCAAGCAACACGGGATCGCAAGTCTATACACAAGAATCAAGTGATCAGATTACCAATAACATGTAGAATTTTAGGGTTCCGGAAAGGTAAAGCAAGTCCAGGAAGCGTGACTGATAACGCAGTGGTCGAAGGATTCAACAATATATATTAGAGATATTTTTCATCATAGTTATTCATACGATTATTGATTCTATTCATTTTTTGAAAAGTCTTTCCTTATATCTAAAAATTATTCCATTTTCTTCCAATATATTCAGTTAAAAAATTTTACCCAATAAATGTAAAAAAATTTACAAGTTTATCTAAATTATAACCATTTTTCATTGAAAATTAAATGATTTTCTCTTGAATTTTTTGTTTCCAATTTTAATTACCAAAAGCCTCAATATTATTCTTTTGTTTTAATTGTCAAGAAATTGAACAATGGTCAGATTTATTTTATATTGAAATTCTAGTTTTTATATGTTTTTCTACATAATCAATGATACTATTAAAGTTATGATTTTTAAGCATTGGAATATTTATTAGGCCTATAAAAAACAGTTCATTAATATAATTTTTATCCTCATGATGTGGTTTTTTTAGAAAAAAATCTCTAATTTCAATTTCATGGGATGACTGGTCTAGTATAGGTTGAAATAGTTATTTATAAACAACATCATAATATGTTGTTTTGGTATATTTTTAATGTAAATGAACATTTTCATCATATTTCAAATTCTCTATTTCCTCAAAAGTATTTGTAATTTCGTTAAGAACATGATATGAGTTACTATTTGTTTATTAAATATAAAATTACATTCATTATCATTTTGTGAAAATTTATATATATTATCATTAGTATTTAGGATGAATACATTACATAAAAAACGTTGAAGTAAGAGATTATTTTATTTATTCCCATCGATAACTCATAAGGTGTATTACTAGTAAAAATTCTAAGTAAGACATAATTTATCAAATAATTGAAATTATTATAATCATATTCCAAAAAATGATTATCAATTTAATATTAACTCAATATGGTTCTATATTTTTTTATGAACCCCATTTATTCATTAAACTACTATATTTTTATGTGGGATTCATGAAGGTTAAATTTTATATATAAAAACATTAATACTAGAAAAGGTTTCAATGTACGGATTTTAAAACTCTACACCCTAGTCATTATGAATATTTACCAAAGGTATAATTTTCTCATTTTTAAATGGGATATAAAATATTTAATACAAACAACGTCATCAAATATTTTCACTAGAAAACAGAAAAATTTCTATATAGTGTATCCATCAAAAAGGAATATAATAATTTTTACACTAATCCATCTCGATCCTATTTGAACAAAAAAAAATCAATTTCCACTAACTATACAGATTTATAAGTCAAATATCACTAAAACATTTAATGATTTACTTTTTTATCCTTCCAAATTGTAATGGATAAAAATCATTTGAAGTAGTAAACCTTATATATTGTATTTCTAAATGAATGCATCTAAAAGAATGTTTCAAAAAAATTTCAGTATTAAATTTTCATACCCATCTATTTCATAACAATGATTGATCTTCTATTACACTATGATATGTTAGATATTTTCTCCTAAGGTATTCCTTGTTTGGATTATATACATTCTAATATATATGGGATTATAAAATAAATTTATCTCTAGAGCATGAACAATAAAATTATCATTCTCAATTTTCACTATATATCGTTCATAAAAAATTAAATTATGATAATTATTTTGTTCATATGAACTATTAAAAATTATAAATTAATGATTTTATGGGATATAAAATATCACCTATACCATATATTTCCCCATTCATAATTATCTTTAATATTAAATTTTCCATATTTATAATAAATAATATTATGTAAGAAATCTTTTTTAGAATTAACATGAGACTAAAATAAACAATCAATGGTGCATTTGTTTTTGTGGTTGGTATATTTATTTTCTCCCTAAAATTTAAAGTTTCAACTATGGAACCCAATCATTCTTCGGTCCAAGACTAATAGAAATTTTTTTGGAATAATCATTTAACTATCTACCTAATTTTATAATTATAATAATTCATTTGAATTTTATGATTTAAAAAAAGGATATCAAATTGTTTAAAAAATATTTTCACTATAAATTTTTACCTCTCAACCATTTTGAACATAAGTTATAAATTTTAGAACAATGTAACTGCATTAAAATTGTGGTTTTTCAATTATGAAATAGATCCTAGTTATAATTATATGAGAAATCTTATGTATGTACATTCTATAAAAATTTTACTAAACAAATGTTATATTTGAATGGAGTTTATTTTGTCAAACCATATATGATTTTATTTGAAGAAAACTTCCATATTTATATTGGATGAGGAATTACTATTAATTTTTCTAACTCAATTATAGGATATTAATTTTTTTCAGAATGTTTTTATGTTCTATAATATTCCTTACAAAGTTATTCTTAAGAAATTTAAAATTTTCAATATCCTTTTGTCCTATTTTTTCAGGAAAATATCATATATCAATAATTATTCAAATATTTCTAAATCATCCTCTTCAACATATGTAATATGTTTTCCTTTTTCCTAACAAGTATTTTATTCATCATCAAAATATGGATATTCTATATTCACAATGTTTTTAACATATTTAGAATATTTATTAAATATATAGCTTGTTTAATCATTCAAATTTCCACACAGATCCCTATAAAATTTTCATTGTCACTATTATTATAAAAATAATTTACAAAATATCAATCTTTACAACTTACAATTCATTAATATGTTGCTTTTTGAATTGTCTTCCATCATTCGTAAAGACCTTTCATAAATGCATGTCCTCTTTGTTCATTTTCTTAGACCATATGGTCAGATTTGACCATCTATTTTTCATTCATGAATAATAACATCTCAAGTTTGTTTATGGTCACATCATTATTTTTTATTTTTTATAATATAGTGCAACAAAAATCATTCTCTCAAATAATCTTATTTATCTATTTGTAATGATAAAAATTTTATTTCTCACTTTTATTAGAAGAACTACTTTTAGAATAAAATTTATCTTTCCATTTCTAAATATTTGGGAATGTTTTCAACACTTCTAGAATTATTATATACATATTATGTGGAAGAAAAATCATATCAATTTAAATTATAATATTTCATAGTAAATATTGTTAATATAACTTCATTCTACATTATATTTCGAATCAAATCCTATAAGATCAATTTTTCATATTCTATATATCATCATGTATTATTATCATTGATTACCATTTAATTCCCAAAATATTAATAATTTTACTAAAAATGTGTTCATCAGATAGGTCTTAACCAACAATTGATTTTGGACTAATAACAATTGTCATAAAAATTTGTTTTATTTTAGAAACTACTTATCCTTTTATAAAGACAATAACACAATAATTTTTTCATAACATGACTCTTTTTGTTTCCTTGACATTGTGATTTCCAAAATGAGTATCCTAGATTTTAATCCAAATATTGGTTTCTAATTAATATAAAGAAATATTACCAAATATTTTGGAAGCTATTAATCCTATGAAATAAATTATAACATGATTTTTTATTGTATTATCAAAATTTTCTTATCGAGTGAATAAAGGATGCTCTTTATCAAGAATTTGATAAATTCCAAACATTGTGAGAAAATCATCAATAATAAAATTTTCAATAAATGATTTCATATAATCTCTCCAATATTCATTATCATCACCATCAATTATTAGTGGTTTCATTGGATTATAATTTTTTATTCATATAATATAAAATCAAATAATCTAAGAAAATGAAATTATTTTCTACAAAACACATTACTATAAATGTTTATAAAAACTATAAACATGCTCTGATACCAAATATATAATCTAAGGAATTTATTTTTTATTATAAGGTGATAAATTAAAATATTATAACTTATTTTATGATATTTATTATACTTGTATTCAATTTTACTAACATTATAAAGAGAGTTAAAAAAATTCATAACATGATGAATAATTCATTTTTTTATAATAATTCACAACAGAGTAAAAATATAGTAACAAAAAATAACAACAAACTATATTAGTTTTTTAAGTTCGAAATACATAATATTTTATAAGAAGATATTGGCACATTATCCTTATGTGTTAATTCACTATTATCCAAACCTACGGTTTACAGGGTATTATCCATAACAAAATGTGATTCTATCATATAAAAGGAATTACATGATATAATGATTATACATAGCATATGATTCCCTATCCTTTGGTACCCATGATAAAACAATTTGTATACCATTTTTCATCCATAATATTACAATACCTAGAGAAAAATATATGAGAATAAATTAATACCAAATCAAATTTTATTAAGGAATTTATAAAATTATACATCATAACATATTTTTAAAAAAAATTCCCTCCAATGCTATTATAATTCACACTCATGTAAAAATATTTTACAAAATATATTCAATATTTTTATATAGTTAGTGATATTAAATAATATTCTCTTTGGTCATGTGGCCTTAATTATAGAACTTCATCAACTGTAAACACATATAATTTATTTGGATGAGTCATATTAACAATGAGAAAAATTCATCTTCACCTAAAATGTTTAGTACATCGTCTCCATCCTATATCAATATTGAAATACAATAACATAGTGTATAAATGTTCATTGTGGTACAATTTATATTATTATTCCAATAGAATATATGAATTTCTTTACCTAGACGGCTTTATGAAAGTTCATCTAGAAATAATGTTTTCATGCATTTGATAATGTCTTCTGGTACTCTTTGTAGATCATTTTAATATAGAATTCATTATACTTTTTATGATGGTTTTAATCCTCGGTATGATGATCATTGAATACGTCCATATATTTTACATTCTTTATAATCATTTGGTAGTGTCCATTATTCCAATATCCACCTTCTATAAAACATTAAGAATTGTTCGTATGTTGTAACTTATATTCTCATTCAAATAAAATATGTACATTTCCTAAAAAACATATTAAAAACATGGGATGTATATAATTTATGAAATTAAAAACATATAATAACATTAATTGTGATTTTAAAAATTAGACATAATAAATGTTGACAGAATTATTTTGACCCAACAATGAATTATTTAGAATTATTTAGGGCCCCATACACCATATATTGTGACCTCAATTATTTCCCAACTGAATTTTGTATCATTACCATGGGATAATTATTTATGAATATTTTAATGGAATAATTAGTTCCCAGTTATAATGGTTAATTATTATATCCTATCAATGTGATGATTATATTTGGGGTATAATATCACTAAGGTATGAAGATTTAAAAGTCATTTATGAAAAAAATATAATTTTAAAAATTATATGTTTTGGTAATACAAAGTTCAAAATTTACGTCACTCTAGGGAACATAATTCAACAAACTCTTGATTAAATAGCTTCACATGATATTTATTTTTTATTTTTTATTATTATAAATGGAAATGTCATATTAAAATTTATAGATATTCTACATAGTGCAGCATAGACACTTTTTGATAAATAAATTTGTAGAAGATACATGTAAATTATATCACTTATCATTTTATGTGACATAGGATTATTAGATTCAACCAATAATATAGTAATAGCTCGAAAATAATTAATTTATTCCATTATTCTAGTTCTAACATCAATCTCTTGGAAGAAGTTGTGTATCCACATTACATGTCTATTTTAATACAAATTAGTATTATACATTTTTTTAATATATTTTGACAATAATCTATATATATCTCCTCCTGCTGACATATAATCCATTAAAGAAAAAATAAATTCCAAATTTTTTATTTCAAATCATTATTATTTTCTAGAAAATATTGTCTTTATATCACCATAAATATATTTCCTAATCCACTACATAAATTAATAACATATCCTTTATACACATAAGATACTTTATTAAAGTCTTTAGAGTTCAATAAGGATTACCTCTGAGATCCTCTAGATATCTAACAATAATGATCTAAGAGTATGTAACATCAATCTAGGTACATAACATTACATTCATGATACTATCAATCATTGAATCATATGAGAATCCATTCATTTTTTCTATACATTTATGTTTGAGGTAACATTTTCCTAAACAATTTTATAACATGTCGAACATGAAACAACCTTATCATAGAATATTTCATCTTGTATATTTTCAATAAAATGTATATATATATATATTCTATAACATATTATTTGAATTCTATTTTATGTATATCAATAGATCATTATCCCTATAATATAGGTTGATGCAATGATCTCTTATATAATGGACCATTAATTCTAACATTTCATAGGTGTCTGTAGGATTGGTATATAATTTCCCATTAGTTTTAGGAGAAAACATGTAATATAAATAGACTAATACCACTCCCATTAAACAACATATTGTCACATTGACCACATTAATTATTTATTAAATAAAACACTCTTTTAAATTCATCCAAATGAACACTCCATTGTGATAATTCTTGATAATACACATATATAGATTTCTACAACTTTTAATCTATTAAACCCACTATGTGTGAGTTTTATTTTATTCAAGGAATGAATTTCATGGAATTTCTATATTTTTATGATGATGTATTGTTTATGTTGAATGATGATAGAGTTGAGGAAGTATTGATTTTGAGGGACAAGGAATATAACTAAGAGGAATTGTTCAATGTTCTATCCATA
Organism: Viscum album; assembly: GCA_963277665.1. Taxonomy (NCBI): domain Eukaryota; kingdom Viridiplantae; phylum Streptophyta; class Magnoliopsida; order Santalales; family Viscaceae; genus Viscum; species Viscum album. Next base: position 1,203,489,941 of record OY728127.1, on the reverse strand, counting down.
GGTATTAGATGATGTTTGATGAAAATGGGGCTCAGTTGGTGGTGACCTAGAGAAAACCAATATATAAAGGGACTAATGGAAATTTAATGTATAAAATTATCATTGTAAAGAAGGTGATGGGAAAAAATTATTTTTTCTTCAAAAATTGAAGTGGCAACAAGTATTATAAAATATCAAGTATAAGAATATTAATATATGATATGTCTTAATGAAAATATAATGACAAACATAAAATGGATGGGACTTAATTATGTTGATGTTTTGTATTTTTTTTTATTTTGATAAAATATCATGATTATGGTTATCATTATTCCTGGAAATAGTTTTAAGATGATGGTTAAAATAATGAAAAATTATATATATGGGAGACGATGAATGTTGGAAGGTAGTTGATGATGTTCATCACCATGTATGTATATTTATATACATGAGTAACATAAAGGAATATCCAAATATTAATTTTCCCTATTAAGGTGAATCTAGATTTACGAATTCACTTCTGTGTATATGATTATCAACATAAGTGAATTTGGATACATGTTAAACCATATAGGAAAACATTCTATGTATGAAGAATTAGGATACTTTTGTTGGTTATGTTGGTGAGAATATGGACTTTTTTTAATTTATGAATTGGTTATATAGGTAAACCAATCATATATAGTATTTTGTTACATGTGATAACGGATCAAATTATGTGAATGATTTATGAATAATGTTTTTTATCAATGAGAATTGTATTGTTCAGCGACTGCACATTTAGGGAATGAAATATTCAAAAAAATTGTATGAGGATTACTTCATTTGCAAAATGATAAACTCTATGTATTATTAATTAAGGAAATTACTTTAAATAGATAAATAAATAAGTAAAATCATGTAATACTAAAATCAAGATATATAATATTAATATAATTACTTATAAATGATGAAAAAAAGATTCATAATATTCTTGGTAAATGAGAATTCAATAAAATAAATATCATATTAATTTTCAACATGATATATTTTATATATTGAATGTGATGAGAGAGTTATTTTTATGGATGTCACACCCAAAATAATTGTGATTTAATTAATAAATTTTATTAATGAAATAGGAAATAAAAATATCACATTGTATCCCACAATTTAATGGATCCATGACCATAAATAAAGTGTATTTAAATATGTTGATTCTAGTGAAATTTAACTCTTTTTATCTTTCTGGATTTATGTTTTAATTATATTTATATATATCATGAATAGGATAATGAATAAGGAATACTGAAACTAGTAGAATATTTTATTGATATATTATTGAAAAATAAGTCAATTTGTCATGGAATAAAATGAAAAAGGATTAACCATGTTATTAACTAAATCCATAGGTAATTATTGTAAGATATTAAATTCACGAAAGACAAAAGTATGTGGATTTTTTGAATATCATTGTCTCTGTATCATTGTATAACTTATAATATTGGTAATTAAAATTGATAAATTCAATTGTTATTTTGAAAAGGTTAGATGGATATGAAATAGATAAAGTAATAGATGTAACTAAATTTTATTAAATATATTATATAATGAAAAATAATAATTAGTGATTTGATAGTCAGACCAATTTTTATAAAAAGACTATTATTTTTTCCAATAATGTGTTGATTGGAAAAAAATATATTATAATGAATTTTTTAAATTTAATAAACTAGAGAAGAAGGAATAATTCATGTAGTTTTAATGAACCAAAATTAAATAATAGAATATTAATGTTATCTACATATTATTTTTCATGGTAATTAGAGGAATAATTGACCTAGTTAGTAACATGTTTTAGAAGAATAATACAGTTTTTTGTGTTCATTATTTCAAATAATTATGGGAGTACTTTCATATAGGTATAAAGAAAAAGTATTGGGTAGAATAAGTATTATATCTATGTAAAAAAAGACATTATAGTTTGACTCCATGAAGTGGAATAACGTTTTGTGAAGTAATATGTTCATAAGGGAAGAGTAAGACTATTTTTCTTCCTACTGATATACATGTATGAGAACATAAAAATACTGAATCGGTTCAATGAATTTAAATTCATGTCTCTAAAATTGGAAAATATTTGTGTTGAATGGAAATTAAAGAACATAAATAATTTCTAAACACAGAGTATAATGACCTAGAAAAAGTTTTATGGGGACCAATTTATCATCGACAGTATGATTTAGAATTTTTTTCTATAACCACTAATAGTGTAGTGAACCACACCTAGGATTATGATTCAATGTTATCCAAACCACCATAATTCATACCTAAATATAGTGGAAAATGTTTTTATATTTTATATCTAACCACAATAAGGACTAGCTAATATTTCAAAGTTCTCATCCTTGTAAAAATATATTTTTGCTTTCTCTACGTTCTTTATCATCTTTCATAAGATAAATAAGAGACAATAATATAATGATGATCTTTACAGATCAAATATGTAATGGAATAAAGATTTTATTTGGATCAAAAATATATCATCACTGATTTTATAATGTCTCAGTGTTGATTATATCCTGCATGATCATAATAATTAGTATCAAATGGAGTTTTACTACACTTATATTCCATTTTATAAGTAGTTCCCTTTTGAGAAATTTATTTTTCATTCATGATTTAAAATTAATTATGTAATTAGATAATAAATATACACTTCATATTGGAATACAACTTTTACCCACACTATATTGAATAAAAAATAATGGAAAATAAATATTAAATAATATATAAATATATATTGTCTATAAAATTGAGTGTTTATGGTTTTTTTCTAAGATTTTAGTGAAGATTGGTTTTTTTCTAAAATATGAAGAAGATATGGTCTGAACATTCACAATGGAGAAAGAAAAATCTTCTACCTCTAATGAATAAGATAATAGTGTGTTATATTAATGATCATGAATGAACTATCATAATTAATAAGAACCATGAATAAGGAGTGATGATGATATATCCTAAATTTCAAAATAAATATAAGTTTGTAGATTCAAATATATTCTTTATTTAATTATTAATGAAATTTTCATTTTTTTGTGGAGTTTTTAAATGAATGTTATAAAAGATCATCTAAATCAAAATTGTATTGTATAAAATGGACAAAAATTTCCTAGACAATTCTCCATATTGAATAACAATATCTAATAATGGTTGACTTACAAGATGAAGGAACATGGAGAAACTAATAATTTACATAAAATATGTATGAATATTTCTCAATGAATTTAATGTGATTGAAGGGATCAGGATGACTCATGAAGGTATGATTTATGAAATTATGTAAAAACTAAAAAATTCTATTGACGATATGAATTTTTATCAGCTGGTAAAAAAGAGTATGAATCCTTTCATTAATATTATTTCATAATGATTGAAGAGGAGATAAAAAAGATGAAAAAGTTTTTGATGAAATTCTTCTATTATATATACCTCAAACCAATATTATCAGTTATAAATATATATATTTGGAATTAAAATTTACCAGTATACAGAATAGACAAATTGAATTTTAATAACTATAGAAGAAAGGGGGAGATTTTGTCCCCCAATTCTCTATTGATAAATCTAATGATAAAAAACTATAATTAAAGGGAAAAATATGACATATCATATTATTATTTGGTATAAAAGTAACCGTACTTATCATTTTTGAATTATTATCACATATTTCAATCATCATAAAAATGGTTATGAATTAATATATTGATATGTTTAGATAATAAAAAATAGTTTAATTCTACCACTATTCCCATTATGGATAAAAGGAGTATAATGGTTGTCTTTTGAGTATTAATATAACTAGTGATGAATATATTCCAAAAATAGATTAACGAAAAACATAGAATGAAGGTAGTAAAATTAAAAAAGATCATGATTTATAAAACATTTTCAATACTCTATAAGTTTGGGAATTATGAATAATATTATTAGTAAAAAATACATAATGTTAATGAAAAAATGGATCCAATTTTTTTGGGAATAAAATTTAAAAAATGAAACATTCTCAACTAAATATTAATATGTCAACATAAAACGGATTTTTAGAAAATAATGATTTCAACGGTGTTGGAAATGATTGTGGTCACATAAATCGTTCATTCTCATATATAGATGTATCTGAGTCACCTGATATGTAAAAACTATATAATGTTATGAAAATAAAATAATTATTCATAGTAAAGGAACATTTAAATGATGAATTGAAAAATACCACAAAGAAGGATTGTAAAAACATAAGGATATGTTACACATATAAACAGTATGATGTGAATAATTTTAATCACATAATTCCTTGTGGAGAATGCAACATTAATGAACAAATAATGAAATATATTATTTTTATGTCTATATGGGTTTTATAAGGAATGAATATTGGAAGACATACAATAAAAAACTATGACCAAAGCATCAGAATATGATTCACCTAAAGAATATAAATTCAATGTGATCTTTTACAAAATTTAAAAACATTGTATTGAAAATTTTATTTATGATAGATGTAATTAATTTTTCTATAATGATAATTCATGTCAAAATACTCTTCTAATGTAAGAATAAATTATTAAAAAAATATAAATTACTTATCATGGAAAATGTAGAGAGAAAAGTTCAGAAAAAATTTTATAGGATATAAGAATATATATGATACAAAAAAACATATTTGATGAAAATACATTGATAAATTAATAGATGGGAATGATAGTTGATAAAATATTATGAATATTTATTTTAATATATATTTACAAGGATATACAGGTTATTCCAATAAATTTTTATTTTGTAGCTTTGATTATAATAAATGTAATTTATGGTGTTGCATTATCATAGGGGGAGAACCTGAGAAAGGATGGATATGCTTTCAATACAGAATAAAAAAATAGATTTCATAATCTAAGATTATTTTTTCAATTGCTATTTTAGAAAATTTTCATAAAATATCATCTATAATTATGTTAAATATGTGGATGTTTTCAAAACATGATATCAATGTACTCAAGATACCATCTTAGATTAATTATAAAATTTGTATCCGAGGCAACATGATTTGATGAAGATCTCCATTACGATGATGAAAATGTATTCATGTAAGGAAATAAAATCTAAAAATATATATTATTGAATATTTTCAATATAAATCATAATGTGATTCACATTTTTTAGTATTATTAGTGTTACACACAATGATTTTATAATATTTATCATTTTAAATTAATTTAATCTCTTCCATATCTTACGTTGAATGAATCATTTTGTTTAATTGAACTTTGATCTTTTATTTTGTGTCCATTATAAAAAAACATTAAAATGGTTGTTATTATTAGAAAAATTAAATTATGAAATATATTTGGTTTCCAAATTTTATAATACATATTGATTATTAATTAAATTAAAAATAATACTTTGAATGTAAATGATATGTTTTTTAGATTTAATATTTTTGTGTGCAATATATTTATATAATACTAAATTGAATTAGTTACTATTTTTGATGAATTTTCATTAATGTTTTATTTTATATATTAGAAAAATATAACTTTATTCTATAGTTTTTAATTGGTATAAAATAAAAAAAAGCCATTTTTCTACTTCTAAACATTATTTTTCATAAAAGAAATTACAACGCATTTTCTGCAGTTCTATTAATTTTAATTTCATCATTTTATAGTTATTAAAAATAAAATAATGCATTCCATATCTAAAACTAGGTGGAAAAAATTTCTTAAACATTCCAATTTAATTTTTATGCATTATGAATAGTAATTGTTGTAAAATTTAAGACATAGGTAAACAATAAATTAGATTATTCTTATTATAAACTAAGTAATAGCACACTAAATTTTCATCCTAATTATTATTTTCTGAATTAAATTTTAAGCATATCACCATTGGATTAAGATTGACTTGTTTATTTGATAATTTCTAAGAAAATGTCAAATAATATATTTAAACCAATGAACGTTGAAAAATCCACTTTCTTATTTTAAAATATGTACTATGAATCCACATAGGGAAAAAATAAAGATATGAAAATTTTAATATATATTTGGTGACAAATGAAAATATATTCATTATTGAAATTTATTTCAAATTTTAATAAATAATATAGTTAAAATAAAATCATCCTCAATGCTAATACAATACATATTTAATTAACATAAAATTAAAATAAATGATTTTAAAAATATTTAAAGTGATAATTTGAAAGACATAATTTTACAGATGAATTTAGTAGACCTATACGGCATATTATGGAGGTGTTAATGTATTATGTTATAATTAAAACATTTTCTTGGTGTATATGAAGTGAAATCAAAATAATCAAGTCCAAAATGTCATTAATGATAATTTACCATAATAATAATCTTTTAAATTATTTTAAAATCATTGAAATATGGAATGAGTGTAATAAGTTAATATATTGTCTAAAATTTCTTCCCTCATCAATTTATGTTTCAATAGTTTCTTTACATGTAAAATTAGTACCCTTGAAGAGTAAAAAAATGTTAAAGCAGTAAATGAAAAATTATTATAACTAAGAGGTTAAACCAAAATCTATGAATTAAAAAACAAAAAAAATATCTGAGTTTTATTTCATGATGATATTTTGATCATATTATACACTAGGAACTAATTTTTATACATCTCGATTCATTTTTCATGAGAATTATTTTATTACAGTTTAATTTTTTTTGAAAATATCAAAATATCCGCTCACTACAATTATAAAAAAGAATCGCCTCCCTCACTTATTTAAACCACATTGAGATTTAAATATCAAAAAATACCTATAAAAATGACATATAAACTTCTTCAAAGAAATAAATGATATTCCATTAATCCCAAAAGTTCATCCCTAGGATCCTTTAGAGGACATCTAAAGGAATTCTTACAAGGAAGAGGTAATCGCCCTAACCAACCACATTCATTTTTTACATATTTTATACATTATATAGATGTAAATTTTTTCATAAAATAATAAAGGTTATATCCTATATAATATAATTTATTATTATTATTTTTATACCATGGTTATCATCCCTATTTTTTAGTATATGGGAAATTAATTTATCGCTCGTGCGTACATACAACATACCTTCCCCACACATCGATGCAATTTATTTTTCATCACCATATCTTATGGAGGTGAATTATGATGTTTTTTATGCTTTTATATGTTAATTATGAAATTATTATAACTATTTTATGATAATATATCCTTTCTTAACTTTCAACTATTTGGAATCAATAAGGCCAGTCATGTATACGTGTAGATGACCACCTCAATGGAGCGAAATGACTCTTTTTTCATATATATTATAAATATATTGAACTAATTTTGTATTTTATTAATATATATATATTTAATTTAATCATTTTTCTTTAATAGTTAGTTATTATTTACCTTTAATTGTTTCCATCTCTAGAAGAATGAAAACAATATTCATGTGTATGTACGATCTATTGCCTCCATGAATGGTTTGAATAATTTTATTTTCTCAAAATGTAAATGAATAAATTTAATACTTATATAAATAATATTTATAAAACTTTTATACGTATTGAGATTAATTTTATGATTTGACCATAAATAATGTATTAGTAATAAAGCTATCAGACAGAATCGTAAATCAAACGCGACATAATTACAACATCGAACAATGATTTTTTAGAAATTATTTTTAATAAAATTGTGATATAATATTATAAATAAATCATATATTTTATGGAAAATATTTGTATGGTTTCGTGATATATATATAGTAAATATATATTTATTACTCAATCGTTTCACTCAAATTTGATAAAATTCGAACATGTGGTTAGGGTTTATTTCACCATCTAATCAATAAATGAACTTTTTTATTCTTATGCCTCAACCTCGAAATAATTTTTTTTCAATATCTATATTTTTCATAAAAATATTTAAATATGTTTGTATTAATATATAATTATTTATTAATTAATTTTTACATAATTGATGACTATTTTCAAAATGTGTGGAAATGAATTTTCTTATCATTTTGTGAACAATTTAATTATTATCAATTTTTACAATTGTGTGAAAGGAATGTTATCTAACTAATGTAGATTGAAAATATATTTTAGACATCATTAGTAATCCATTCCTTTGATACTAATTTACAATTTCATAAGGTTCTTTTTAATGAATTTTTTTACTTCTGATTTGTGGTGTTTTAAAAATAACGGACTTCCAATAGAAAAAGGTATTTTCCACAATAATTTTCCAGATAAAATTTTAAATTATTTTCATGAATTTCAACATAAAATGTTGAATATTGTTATATAACAAGGTTATTATCTTATAATTCCATCTAGCACATTTAATTATATGTTTTATGATCAATTGTACTGGGAATATACTATTTTGATACCATTCACCATATTTCCATGGGTGATTTATGATTATGGCCATTAATTAAAGTAATTGTTAACATTTTTATGCTGGTATCAATAAATAATTTTTTTGAGGATATGTTTCACCATATTTATATTTGGAATGGATTTGTTGAAGTATGTTATGGAATGGGCCCACAGTATCCTCTCAATGCAAAGATCGGTATCATGAGACAAACTAGTTGCAACATTTGTCGAGGACTTACCTATTTATCAAAACTATCAAGCAATTAGGCCTTGATAGTAAAATTATGAAATATAGAATTATGAATTTCCTCATTATGAAATTAGTTATTTGATTTAAAATAGATTATTAGATTATTTATGATTTCTAGGGATATTTTTCAAGATAATGTGAATGGATATATGGTATTATATTATTATAATTTATACATTCTATGTTATCCTTCCTTCTTAAGATATTGGTAAAATGTAATTTTTATTAGATATTTACACTAATATATTGATAATTCATTATTTATTCATGTTATCTTCCTCTTTTTACATACCCATACCATGTAAGAAAGGCCACCCATTTCAAATGTTTCTTTTCTCAAGGATATCAAGATTTATATTATAAATTACATGTGTGGATATTAGAAAGGGAATTATGGTGTAAAAAAACATTATGGTTTCTTATTTATAAAAATTTATTGTAATATTAAACGATATAGCTTTTATTTAATGTACTATTAAACTATTTGGTCTGATGGGATGTAATTTCATATATATGTAGTGCCAATGTAATAAGGATACCTCTATCTCTGGGAATCTTGGATAATGGTATTATTAGTGTAGGTATTTGGGATAGTTTAGTAGAAAATTAGGGGAATATATTTATGAAAACAGAGAACAGGTAATTTAAACCCATGATTTATATTAGGAATATTCCTAAAGAACAAAAGTTTATACTTTTGATATATTTTATAAATAAATCATTACATTAGGATAAGTTATTCACTAGTTTGGAACCTATAAATTATAATTCATAATCTATTCTTGTGTAATAAATTACATAGAAATGGTTCCATGAAGAATTAATGAAATTAAAAAAAAGGAAACCAACCTTTTATTTATATCCATCAATGAATATATAATGAATATTGAGATAGAGCTACAGTTGGAGCAGAAAAATTTATAACTATATTTGGAAAACTAGCATTGGTTATATCCAAAAAACAAGTCCATATGGAGTATCTTGTAGATCAATAACATGGTGTGACAATGTTATATTTTTCAAGTCATTAGTATTCTCTAGAATTCTATCTGACATCAAATCATGTGGTAGTTTAATAATTGATATGTTCCTTAGATTATAAATTTTTCCCTTTTGGATGTAATGAAAGGGAGAAGGTTGTTATGAAATTTTATCTTCTCTGAAGGGATGAAGGTCAATGGCGGTCGTTGAATCAAAACACGAAGGGTAAGGAAGAAATTTTAATCATGGAATATATGTATTATATGAAACATTTTTTATAAAAAATTAAACATTTCAAAAAATACCTTATATGGTAATATAATTTTTAAATCTATGAAAAATGGGAGATAAAATTGATACTAATTTTGAAAATAACATTATAAGGATTTAAATTCAAGTAGTGTAAATTATACATAATCCAATATCCATGATTGAACATTTACATAATGGGATTAATCCATTCCTTTGATGTGGTCTAGTCTATTGAAATTCTCATCATATAAGGATATAGTTTCATGCGATACTTGAACAAAGAAATTATTAGGAAAAATGATTAGATTAAAATAGAATTATGATATGATTTGGTATATTATGATCATCGTAAAATATCAGATGGAAAAGTGGATAAAAGTAAGATTTTAATATATATCATGAAATTAATGTGTAAATAAACACTGTGGAACATACTAACTAGGAATGAGAGTTAACTACATGTGTGGTGAAAAAATTAACAAATATAGTTATTTCAAGTGAAAGAAAGAAATTTCTATTGTTAAAAGATTAGATTGTGTGTAGATGGGAGTCAAATAAATTATGTTTCCAAGACATCAAGGGGAAATTCCTTAAAAATTAATAAAAGGATAAACACCATGATTATGTGATGACAACAGATGATGTTGATGTTCTAAATGATGAGGTGGGTGGAACATTAATTATATCCTAAATTTTATCCAATGAATTATTTGATTCTAGATCAACAATATCATTTATGTCTTTCATGATTTCCATGATTATTATATAATTCCATAACACTATAATAAGAAGGTAATATTCAAGACTCTTAGTTGAATTCGTAGTATACCAATGATGTGTGAGTCTATTCCCAATATAACATGTAAAGATGTTATATTTTTGACATGATATTTATACCTATAGTTAATTTTTATATAATAAATTGTATGTATTGGATTTCAATATATAATCTATAATTTTATTATAAATAGGTGGAAAAAATAATTCATGATTTAGATATGGAATTCCATATCGTTAGAGGGGTGACTTTATCAGAGTCATGTTTAAATCCAACCATGTAACTCTTCTTAATGATATTATTGGAAAGGAAGTGAAGAAATAATATATAGTTAGAAAAGGTTGGCATATAATTGAGGATATATCTCTTATTGAAGAATACAATGATATATTCTATATGGAACTAACAGGACACCCTATTGAGAATGATTTTTAGTTCTCCATGTATTTAATATCAGATACAAAACCCATATCAATGTCTCCCAATAGAATATCCCTTATCAAATTAATCGAATTAATGAATCAACAAGAGGATCCATGTAATAATGGGTTTTATATTTCCTATTTTTTCACAATGGGGAGAAACTATTAATTTTTTAAGAATAAAGATGGATCTATGAGACTAGGTATGGATTATATGAAAATAAATTTAGTTATGATAAATAAATAATACCTTCTAACTATTATTGATAAATTATTTGATCAACTGAAAAGATCCCAATATTTCTCAAATATTGACTTGCATTATATATCACATCAATTTTTAGTAAAGAAGAAATATACCCTAAGGAAAATATTTTGAGCATTTTGTTGAAATTATGAGTTTATAATAATTCCTTTTAGATTAACAAATGATACCACTATTTTCATAGATCTATCGAAAATTGTATTCATGAATTTTCATAATAATAATGTTGTAGTATTTATTGATGTTATCTTGGTTTACTCCATATTTTATGGGAAACGATAGAAAGTCGTGAATTTTATTGTTGAGTCACTTGGAAGAAAAGAGATATTGGAAATTTACCTATTATGAATTCATTATTTAGAATGTTTATTTTCTTGGAATTATTATTTTCAAAGATTAAATAACTATTGATAACATGATGAAAATGTTGGTTCAGGAATAATCAACCCCATTGATCATAATCGAAGAATGTAGTTTCATTATTGTGGCTGGTTAGTATTGATTATTGGTTTTAATTTTTTTATGATTGGATAAATAAAAATTTATGATTTCAAGTAAAGGGGTTATGTTTAGATAGAAAATGAATATGAATTATTTTAATAATTTACGAGGTGGTTATTGATTTTAAATATTTTGAATCTAAAATCAGAAAATGTGGTATTTGTGATATATTGTGATGCATCTATGAAGGGATCTTCTTTCTATCATTTAAAAAATGAGTATGTTATTTAATATTTGTCCAGATAGTTAAATATTTATTAATAGAATTATCCCACTAATGATATTGAGTTAGAAGATAAAATATTTAATTTCAAGATTCAAATAAATTATGTGTATAGTGAATTCTGTGAGAAATACACAGACCTAAAGAGACTAAAAAAAATCTTTTCATATAAAAGATCAATATTAGGTAAACAGGATTTCTTCAGATACTCCAAAACTATGATATGAGAATATAATATAATTAATATATATAAACTAGCATTGAAGATGGATTATTTAGTAAGGCTCATAGGGCGTTGACCAATATATGGATAGATATGGATCCTTTGTTCATGTATTTGATAATAATGATTTTGGGAGTTATTTATGGAGGATATTCTAGATACCACATCAATATCCTAGATAAAGTTATTAATCATGACATCTTCCTTGACTTCATAAGAATATGATATATGCTATGACCCAAGTGTATAATCATAAAAAAAAGATGTTTTGATCTTTTCCAACACATAGATCCTCCGTTAAAATAGAAAACATAATCTTAAATTGACTATAAATCATTCAGATCTATCTGAACCCCAGTATCAACAAACCCTCTATTGAGAAGCTCCTCATCTTCTCCATACAATAATAAAATATCATTAGTTCATCTTAGATACTTTAGGATAGTCTTAAAAGTATTCCAATGTTGTTCTTCTGGATCTTTTTTATATCATCCCCCATGTTAAGTGCATTAGAAACATCATGTCTTTTAAATGAAATAGAATATATGATAGATCTTATTACTAAAGCCTATGGGATATTACTCATTCTATCATTCGCATGTTGTGTTTGGGGACACATTATCTTAGATAGATGTAATCAATGTTACATTAGAACCAATTCCCTATTGGATTTTTCCATACTAAATCAATTTAGTATATAGTCAGAATCTGTACATTGACATAGTCCATGAAACCTCATGGATCAATCAAGAATGATCTTAGTCACTATAATGTTGTCTACTTTCCCTATGTCTACCATGGAGAAGCACTTGTTCTACCAGTCATTAACTGACTGTAAGACATGTATGCATTTTCCAATAAGTAATATGTCATCACAATATACTACTAGGATAATGACCGCATTATCATTATAGATTTTGTAAACACATGTATCACATTTTTTCTTAATGAGAGAAATTTGATTCATAGTTCCATAAATTAAAATGTTCCATGACCCATATGCTTTCTTTAATCCATAAATGAATCTCTACAACTTATATATTCTCTTTTCCATTCATGGTGTAACAAACCTTTATAGATATATCATATAGACATATTACTAAAGGTTCCCATTAAGTATTGAAGTTTTGATATCCATCTTCTAAATTTGGTATCCATGGTAAGATATAATGTAAAATATGATTCTAATGGATTTAATCATAGAAAATGGGGAAAAGAATTCATCGTAGTCAGTTATTTGATGATTATTCAAACAATGATCCACTAGCCTTTATTTATAGGTACATAATTCACCTTCCATTTCTAATTTCACCTAGAATACCTATATACATTCTACCTGATTTACATCAAATAGATCATTGAGTAGAACCCAAACATGGTTATGATACATGGAATCCTTCCTAGTATTCATAGCATCTAGTCATCTTGAAACTTCTGATCTCTCTACTTCTTAATTATTGAAGAATAATTCATTATTTTCTCACAATGATGAGTTATCAAACACAGTGAAATGAAATAAATATCTCTCATTACCTTACCTCTCTTATTATCTTATGCAATAATTTTGTATTATGATGTAAAAACCCAGGTATTCACTGAGGAATGGATCCTTCAATTTTCGGTCTAAAACATTACTTTCGACCTAATTGGGATGCCTAATGTGTTAGTAATGTTTCAAAGAGTTATTGGAGATTTCTTAGAGCCCGGAACAAATCCATTCGAGAAAAAGAACTCTATACATGGTTTAGAGTAAATCATGCGGGATTTCCGAATGGTTTTCCAAACCATGCAGATGGTGTTTTTTTGGAAAGTGGCACCTCACATGGTTGGAGCATTAATGTGGAACCAAACCGTGTGAATGCCGATTTTACCATGTAACACTATATGGATAGCACAATGTTTGAATAAACCATGTAGAGGAAGACTTTTTAGGAAAAACTGTCTCACACAGTTTGTGCACGGTTTGACAAATAGTGCGAACAATCAGTGCACAGGTTAAAAACCAATGTAAAATGTCCAAAATTCCATTACTGATATACTAATCCTCCCCTTCCTCCTATTCCAAAACCAAAAGTATTTTCCTTCTTTTTTACCCATTTGGTGCTTTTTGAAGGCCAAAGCTTGGGAAATAGAGATCTCCTTTGAATGGCATCTGATCGAGATTTCATTCATCATGTTTGATGCATAATAGTAACTAATCGACTCATATTTAGACTTACATATTCTCTTTCACTCGTGACCTAGCTACCGCTAAGTGATAATTTTTTAAATTTTAATATATTTACTCTAATCTGAGGCAAACTGCGGTCTGATACCAGAGGAGAAGTCTTTTACCACCCTATAGTAGATGGTCAATAACTCATCCCTTAAGTTACTTGTTTTTGGAATGAAATTGTGGGGACCAACAGTTTCATTAAAAATAGTTTCTTAAATTAATATGCCATGATTATACGCGTTAGAATCATATGGTTATGATCTTTCCAAATTTTTGATTAGTTGTTAGTGGTTTCACCCACAACTCAATCCACCTCATGTCAAATGTAATTCAATAACTGAGTTTGTAGTGTTTTGGCATATTTGTGCCACCATTTGGGTGTTAATTTTCATGACCTTTCTAAATGTGAGTCTTTAGATTATAAATGTCATGCTATTACTAAGAATTTCATATTGGAAAGTACCATGTCTTCTAACCACTTGACCAGTGTAAGGTAAGTTCTTTCAAATAATTATTAACTTTGAAATATGAAATGGAAAGTATGTTAAGTATATAACATGGCCTTATTAAATGAAATTGAATAATGGTTACATGTCTGTAGCACCCCTTACCATGTTTATGGAAGGCAGTGGAGTGAACCTCAATAATTGAATATAAGATAATTTCTAACTAAACTAGACAAAATGGTTGCAATAATACGTGTCCTATCCATACTAATATAAGACAAGGCTTGGACCGATGAATATATGGTTTCAACACTACTTGAAGTATCCACACTAATTTAAGGAAATACATGAAACAAATTAATTATTACTTGATTAAAATATCAAATATGAATGGAATAACTCGAGATCGCCTAGTATTCGAGAGGAGAATACCATTGGCCTAAAAAACCTGATTCAAGGATACATTTTGCCTAGATTGATACCCACAGACTCCGGATCTTTTCTATTCCTTGGTTGCTTGGTATAGTATCGTTGGGACTCTTTAATTATTATAGGATACCTCAGATACAATAATTGGATCCAACATTGACTAGTAGGTTCCATAGTGAAAAGGCATATGGCCCTCTCTTTACATAGCCCCATTTTACCTTGGTCGATTACCTTGGACTCGATAGGTGATTTATTGAGGAATTACGTGGATTACGATAGTTGGATTACATGCTTTCCATTTTTCTAGTCTTACATAATACTGAGTAATCTTTCCATGAGTATATGTTACGTTGGTTTTTACCATATAACCCTCACACTAGATATCATTGTGTAGTGCCCATGTTCTGTCTAGGGAACTTCACTACATATACAATAATGAGGTGATGTCACTGCATGCTATACCCCACATGACTTATTAACATTAAATGATAAATCCTTAATTAATGAATTGGTTACAAATTCAGACACCAGCAGAGGGTTGATGTTGGTACATGGTTATTTAATTATTTGTACTTCTTGTATTATATTATATACGTATAACTGCACCTTGCAATATTCCATTACACAGGCTGGATGTTATAGACACAACAGGTGGTGGCCCACTGAGATTTATCTCACACCCTCTCTTGGAGCCATTTTGTACCTGAAGAAGATTACATGGTTTCATGTATTGACAAGGGAACCATGCAGCTTACAATACATGATTTTGTGCTGATAGGATAGAGTTTGATTGTAGATGACCTAATAGTATCTCATGATGCATGGATTAAACTTGTTTTCTTTTACCTTGTGGAACAAGTTATTCTTTTGGTATTATATCCATGTGTTTCAATTTTCTAGTGACAAGAAATTACATCAACACTACTCTAGTTGATGCAATTATTGTTATTATTTTACATCTATTTCATTAGTTTTCTTTCACTATTTAACATATTCCTTCTGTCAGGCTACACTTTGGCATTGGGGTGATCTCTTTGAGGCCATGTGGCCCACCAGGCTAGGGGAACACATTAAGTGAAATCCATGTCCGGTTGGTCACAAAATGATATTAGATGAGGTTTCTTTTCTTGCTTAAATATTTGGATACAATATATTAGAGAATAGAGACACATGGGACTTGGTCATAAGTGGTTCTTGGGTGTCGCTAACCCTTGATCCGGGTAAAATACATGTTACCCATAATGAAATTGTTGTTCTATTTATTCCTATTACATTTGATATTATTTCACCATTGGGTGACTCATATGTTGTGTGGTGTGGTTGATTTTTATTATTTGGGAATTTATTTCATTCTTGTATTAATGATAAGAGGTCAAGTATAATTTCTGCATGCATCATTATAGGCTCCAATAATTGACATTTCATTAAAATTTCCATTCCATATTGGTGCATTTTAATACATTGAATTGCATTTTATACCATTGATTGTTGAGTGATGTTGTGATAGTTTCTTGTACTTTTATTAAATTGGATTCAATTATGTGATTGCATGTCTTAATTCAGGAGGTTTCTAGGCCGTCATGGGTTTGGATGAGTCATTTATCGAGTCATTCCATTATGATATATGTAAATGGATGTTACTTCTTGAGATATGTGTATGGGAGCTAATTCATCGAAAATTTATTTCCATTATAAAGTGAATCCTAAAATAAAAAATGAATTGGTTGATTATCTTTATTCCACCATGTAATGATTATGAAAGGTAAAGAAGTGAACCTTAGAATTAAATTCTAAATGACATAAATCTTATACTGGACCACTTACTGATTCCAAACCATCTAAGCGTGTAGTTTGGTTAGTATGACATCCATAGCTAGTTCTCATATGATCTTTTTCTACTATTGATATTTCTACATACTTCTAAACATGTTCTAAATAGTGCGCTTGGCATTTGAAGATAAATGCCGACACAACGTCCTATTGTTGTTATCCATGAAGGTGGTGACAAGATTGCTCTAGACATTGTTTGCCCTGAGCCACCAGTCTTACATCTAGGAGTTCCACATGAGGCACTCCCTACAGTACATAATATGGGAACTGATTCCCATGTATAAGATATATTGTTACAATTGATGCAGCATATGATTGGTGCTCCATGAGTTTCATCTACGACTGCTAATCTGAGTCTAGAGTTCTATCAGAAGAATCATCCTTATTTTTTAGGAGATGACAGATCTCATTCTACTGAGTCTTCACTAGATTCCATGATGTCTATCATTGAGCATCTATAAACACCACTAGAGTGAAGTCTCAAGGATTCTACATAAATGCTATGGGATTTGGCCAAGCATTGGTGGGTTCTCATTACCAAGGTTGGACGTCATTGGGGCATGTTATGGGTTGAGTTCCAAACTTCCTTATTTTATCATTTCATTCTTAAGTCACTGAGAGCTGACAGAGCTAGTGAGTTTATAAATCTCGAGTAGGGTTCTATGTTAGTTATGGAATATTCATCACCTTTCCCTGTTCTATAGTGCTTTTAACCACTTCTATTCAGTGATTATATTTCGTGTGCTATATGATTTGAGGATGGGATATAGTACTCCATCTGATCATAGGTTAATTCCTTTTTAAATCCTACCATCGTTGTAATTGATCATAAATCGCATATCACTGAGTGAATCCGAGTGGAAAGAGTGACTATTGGGTTTAAAGGATTAGTGCCATGTTAACATTGTAGTTCATTCGGTAGAAGGAAATGTTTTCTTGGGGTTTATTTTTCAGGCAGTAGAAGACATATTATCCTATTGGATTTCTCTTTAGTGTGTCATCAATGTGGAAAACTAGGGTATAAGAATACCCAGTGTGATAGGGAACCTATAGAGTGTTGGGTTTGTGGTTGTATGGGCCATCTTCAGTGCTTTTGAAGTACCATTCCACTAGTATCGAGTGGAAATGGATCGGCTTCAACTCCACAATCAAGAGAGGGTTCATTGTCATTGCATCAGGTGAGGAGTTGGAGTAGCTCTTAAAGGATTGAATGTAGAGGAGTTTGTGGTTATGGTATGCTGATCACTGATCACCAGTTGCAACAACAGAGCAATCATGATCATTGTAGTCCATCTCTTGCACATGGCCATGGATCAGGTCAGTTTCACTCCATACAACTGATACCTGATGATCAAGGTACAAGAACATATACAATACGAGGTTCAATTCTTGTAGACTATACTATTTTATATGATATTTTTTATATTAGTTCTTAATATACTTTTATTTCTATATCAATTTTGTAAATTCTTGGACATGAGATACAATATCCCTATGGTGTAATGACCCTCGATACAAAATTGAGCATACAAACAGAGGGAATATTCCAGTTCATAGACTATCCCCATGAGGTTGGTAGTTACCCGTTCATTTAGATTCACTTTTTTCTCGAGATTATGGTATTCTATTTCATTCCCGTGATGGATTATTTAGTTCATTATCATGTCTTTATAGACTGTATTCGCCAAAGGGTCTATTTTACATCACCAGAAGAAAATGATTACCTTTTCAATGGAAAGTTGGATTTCTAGGTTGGGAGAGTGGTACCAAAGCATCAGGGTCTAGGTGGAGTATCTACCCAGATTTAAAATCATTTCATGGAGGATCAATGTTTTCTTTAAATTGTACTCCCTCCAGTGGTTGATCTTTTAAGGGAAGTCTTTCTTAATGACTTTTCTGGATTACCTCCAAAAAGAGAGGTATAGTTGGAAATTTACTTTCTTCTAGGAGTATATTTATTGTCCATTATTTCATATAGGATGGAAGCTACTATGCCTCAAGAGCTCAAGTGGAAGATAGAGGTCCTAGAGAAAAAAAGGCTTTATACGGCCAAGTGCATCCTCTTGGGGTTCACCCGTGATTTTTCTGTGAAGGCAGATGGAACTCTTCATCTATGCATTGATTACCGATGGTTGAAATAGTTTACAGTAAATAAATTGAATCCACATACTCGAAAAGATGATATCTTAGACAAGCTCTTAGGAGAAATGGCATTCTCTAAGATCGACCTGAGATTGGGTTACCATTAGGTGGAAGTCATACCCTCAAACATACCTCATAAAACATTTTGTAGAGGGTATGGTCTGTTTGATTTTCTTTTTATTCTGTATGATCTTACGTATTAACATGTTTCATTCATTTCATTGATGGATAGATTTTTCCATCCTTACATCGGATCTTTTTTCTAAGTCTTTGTGGATGACATATTGGTGTATTCGTGCACTCGTGCACTCGTAATGACCATGCCAATGATCTTGAGATCCTTCTAAGTACATTCAGAGAGCATCAGCTTTATTCCATGATTTCTCAGTGTGAATTTTGAATAAACAATGTGCACTTCATGGGGAATATTATTTTAGAATAAAGGGTATATGTTGACCATAAAATGGTTAGTGATGTAGTATCATAAGAGAAACCTGTGAACCTATTTGATATCTGATGCTCCTTAGGGATCAGAGGATATTACATTCATTTAATACAAAACTTTTCATCTCATATTGTTTCACCTAATAATGGACTTGAAATTATGGGTGATAAGTTTTGGTGGATAGAATCATGCGAGAATTCCTTTCATGAGATGAAAGGGAGGCTTGTCTCGACAACTATTTTGATTCTTCCAGAACATGGTAATGTTTATATCTTCATCTATGATGCATTAGGAATAGTCCTAGGAGTAGTGTTGATGCATGAAGAAAAAGTATTGGTGTATGGATCATAGTAGTTGTGGCCACCGAGAGAAATTATGTGAATAAAGACCTCAAGAAAGTAGTTGTTTCTCATGCCTTACATTACTGGATACATTATCTTTTAGGTGAGGGATTTTTGTTGTAAACTGGTCCCAAGAGCACCAAGAATATATTTTATCAACATGACTTGAACCTTTGACAATTATGATGGGTCAAATATCAATAATAAATTGATTTTGAGCATTCCTATATGCCTAAAAAGGGCATTGTGATTGCAGATGCACTAAGTCGAAAAACTCAAACACATGCCATAAAGTATGCATGTGATGATTGTATGTTAATGGCCCTCTTTTATGAGCATCATATCTAGTTTCATGGAAGTATTGATAGTTCATAACTCTCATTATTAATAATTACCCTCCTCCATCCTTGATAAGGTGAAGAGTATGCAATTTTTAGATCATAATGGTTTGGATATACATGAGAGTATATTAGGAGACAAAAGACCCTTGTATTGGTGTTTGGACTTAGATGACATCATGCATCTATGTGGACATATCTGGGATCCAATATATGTGAGAGGGATGTCAATGAAAGAGTTCAACACTTCTCTGTGGGCAGTTTATCTAGGAATATTAAAGATTTATAGAGATATTAGACACCTGTTTAGGTGGCCTGGGTTGAAACATGAAATTTCATGATTCATTACTACGTGTTCCAACTATCAGCATGTGAATGCAGAGCACCTGATACCTTCAGGATCCTAAGAACCACTTCATGTCCACGAATGGAAATGGAAGACATTTCTACATATTTTTTAGTTATATTACCTAGGCCGCCGATGGGTTGCGATGCTATATCCGTAGTAATTGACCAAATAACAAAATCATCCGAAATTATTTCTATTTAGAAGACTTTCTTAGTTGATGAGATGGGATGAATGTATGTTTGTGAGATCATATGACTACATAGATTTCCATGTACTATTTTTTAGATAGGGGTACTCATTTAAAATCACGATTCTGGCATGTTTTGTAGAAATCAATGGGTACGTAGGTGAATCTAAGAAGCACTTTTCAACCTCAAACAGATGGGATATCTGAAAAACTATATATTTTTTGGGGTATATTCTTTGAGAATGCGTCACTAATTTGAGTTGTTCTTCGGAGAATCATATCCCTCTCCTCATGTTCACCTACAATAACAGTTTTCAGGTTACAATTTAGATGGCTCCATTTAAGGCCTTATATTGTAGGCCATTCTTCTCACCCTTATACTAACTAGAGGTAGGTGAGGCAGCCCTACTAGGTCCTCATGTTGTTCATGAGACTTTTGAACATGTCCAGCTGATTAGGAAGAGTATAACTAGTGATCAGTATATACAGAAATTATATTCAAATTTCCATCAATGAACTCATGAGATAGAGGTTGGGGATCATGTTTTTCTTTGTGTATCACCCATGCTTGTGCATAGACAGTTACAGAAGAAGGTAGATTTTTTTCCTTATTATGTTGGGCCGTTTGAATATATAGAGAGAGTTGGGATGATAGCTTATCGGTTGCTACTAAAATACAGGTACTATGCCATGAATGAAATCGTTCATGTCACACAGATTTGAAAATATCATGATAACCCATCTCATACACTGGATCCAAAGGGCGTTGAGTTAGATGTTTATTCTACCTTTGAGGAGTATCCAGTATGCATCATTGACTGAAGCACAAAGGATATCCAAGGCTAGTTTGTCCCTATTGTACAACAGCTGGGACAACATGTCTGAGTAAAGGAAGAGATATGGGTGAGAAAAGACGATGTACATTCCCAATGGATAGAGTTGTTCTCAGAAAATGTTTTCTTACCCCTAGAATGAGAACTCGTGGGGTCAGTTCTTTTATGGGGGAAGAGTCTAAGAACCTTGTTTTTTTTTACATAGGTATGGGTACTTTAATTTCAGTCTAAATCATTACATTAAACCTAATTTGGATGCTTGGTGAGTTAGTAATGGATCTAAGGGTGTTTAGGGCTTGTTCGGAGCTCGAAGCACATATTTTTTGAGAAAACAAACTCCACACACAGTTTAGAGTAAATCATGTGGGATTTTCGCATGGTTTTCCAAACTGTGCAGATGGTGTGTTTTTAAATAGTGGTAACTCACACGGTTGGTGCACGACCATGCATCTAATCTATGTGAACACCCCTTTTTCTAGGTAACCATGCATGGATTGTGCATGGTTTGATCAAATTGTGTGGAGGAAGAATTTTTGGGCATAAAATTCTTGTGATGTTTGTGCACTATTTGACAATACATTTGGACAAACCATGCACAAGATAAAAATTTGTGTAAAATGTCCAAAACACCCTATATGATCTATTAATCCTAATCATTAATCCTAATCCAAGAACCATTGGTATTTTCCTCCTTTTCACACAATTGGATATTTTTGGTGGCCAATGTTAAGGATCAAGAGATATCCTTTATTCGACATCCAATCGTGATTTTTTTCTTCACATTTAATGTGAAATGGTAAGTACATGAGTCCTATTTAGTCCTACTTCTTCTCTCTCACTCTCGACCATGATATCTCTATGTGAGAATTTTCATCTTTTCTGAGATCTACTCCGATTTGAAGAAAACCAATGTCTGATACTAGAGATGAAGGCTCGTACAACCCAAATGTGGGTGGTTTATAACTCATCCATAATGTTCGTTGTTTCAGAATTATTTGTGCGTGGACACTAGTTTTGTTGGAAACCATTTTATAAACTATCATGCCATGAGTATACTTGTTATAATCATACAATTATGATCTTTCTAAATTTTTTAATAGTTGATAGTGGTTTCACCCTCTACTCAATCTACCTCATATCAAAGGTTGTGCAATAATTAAGTATTTAGAGTTTTGGAATATTTGATCAACCGTTCGGGTATTCCTTTACTTGACCTATTTATAGGTGAGTATTCTCATTGTAAATGGATTTTTATTACTAATAATTTCATTAAGGAATTAACAATGTATGATCATCATGTGACCCACATTAGTTATGTGATTTCAAATAATTATTAAATGTGAATTGTGAAATGGAATGTATTCTATGTATATAAAATGGCCTTATTAAATGAAATTGAATAATGGTTACATGTCTGTAGCCCCTTTACCATGTTTATGGAAGGTAACATAGTGGTCCTCAATAATTGAATATGCCATAAAGGCTAACTAAGATTTGATTAAACTGATGCAATGCTACTTGGCCTATCCACAATATTGGAAGACAAGGCTATGACCAATGAATAAATGGTTTCATCTCTAATTGACCGATCCACACTAATGGAATTCAATACTTGAAACAAAATGATTCTTACCTAATAGATATATCAAATAGAATGGAATGAATCGTTCTCTCCTTGGATTCAGAGAGGAAAATACCTTGGATCTCGGAAACCCCATTCCAAATCAATTATATGGTTTCCTTTGGTTGATATCCACCTAGACTCTGGTTCTAATGTATTCCTTAGATACCCGGAATACTACTGTTGGGTCCCGTTCTTTATTTTAGGATACCACATATACACTCCTCTGTTCCAGCATTGACTTGTAGGTTCCATAATGAAACCCCTTAGGGCCCTCTCTTTTCTTAGACCTGTATTACCTTGGTCGATCACCTTGGACTCAGTAGGTATCTTATTGTTGAATTCCTTCTATTACGCTTCTTGGAGTACACTCTTACTCCTTATCTAGACTCCTTTACATATGATTTATCTTTTCATGAGTTTACATTACACAGGTTTTTTCCCGGGAACTCCCTCACTGTATATTATTGTTTGGATAAATTATTACCTCATAAAAAAATCTCTACTTATTATATCACGAGGTGATGTCAGTGCTAGACAAGCCTCAGGTTACTTCTTATCATTAAATGATAATTACTTAATTAATTAACTGGTTAAATTTTCAGACTCCAGCTAAAGAATGAATCAGGTACTTGGTTATTTAAATATTTATACTTCTTACTTTAAATTATATATGAATTCTTGCACACTGTTATAATCCATTACATGTTCCGGATGTTATAGACATCATTGGTGGTGGTACACTAAGATTTATCTCACACGCTCTCTTGGCGTCATTCAGTACCTGGAGTAGATTACGTGGTTTCTGGTATTGACAAAGGGATGAATGTATCTTCTAATACATGAATTTGTGCTGATAGGATATATCTTAATAGAAGATAACTGACTGGGATCATAGAATTCTTGGTGTAGAATTTTTTTTCTTTTACTTTTTGGAACATGTTACGACTATTTTCATGTATCCATGATTTTCAATTTTCTAGTGACATGATATTACCTCATCAATTCTCCAATTGATATAGTTATTGTTATTCTTGATTATCTATTGTATCAGTTTTATTCCGCTATTTATTTATATTCTTTACACTATGATACACATTGATAATGAGGGATTATTCTTCCAATAGACACACCATAGTCTCTCAATTATAGTCAACAAACTATGGTGTTCAAGATTATGTGATGGATGCCATGTGTCCCACCGGGTTTGGGGCACCCGTTATGTGGCATCAGGGTCTTGGACTTCACAGATGAACTACTTCAGTGATGAGGACCTGTTGAACTTGATCCTGTACCTACTCCTATATATCTTGAGAATAAAAATCATCAAAGTCAATATTAATCTGAATATCTTTTTTTAGGATGTTCTCCCTCTCATGAAAAATGGTCGGTATGTCAAAAATTACATTATTTTTTTGAGGGGTTGTGTAGGTTGTATCTATTTGATCCTTTGAAAAAGCCTATAAAGATACACCTCGTGCCTCATGGTGGTACTTTATTGCTTCAAAAATCCATAAAAAATTGATTTTTATCCCCATACATATGTATGTCACAAAATAGGGTTTTTTTCACTCCATAAATCGAATAGAATTCAATTTCCCTCCATAGTTGGTACTAGTATTAATGTGTATAGTGTTGTTTGTATTGAATATCACCAAAAATATAATTGATGTTCTACATGACTCATCATCAAACATACAATGTCTAAAAAGGTATGGTTCCTCCTTTCACTAACACTATTCCATTATGGTGTATACAATGTAGTGTGTTGAGATAGACTCCCAAACTCCTGCAGAAAGATGACGAACTGTTGTTTAAGAGATTCTTCTCCATGAACTGATTAAAGATTCTTTATCATTGTACAAAGATTATTTGATAAATAATTCCAAAATTCCTTTAATTTCTAAATGGAATTAGACTTACACCTTATCAAATAAATATTTACATTTCTAATCAAGTCATCATAAAATGTTATGAAGTGAGAATATCAACAACTTTCTTTTATTTGAAATGATCCTCATACACTAATTTGTACCAATCCTAGTTGTTATGTGGACCTTTCACTTAATCCTCAAAATGGAGGATTGGTCATTTTTACTTTTCAACAATATTGACATCAGTCAAGTGGTTTTATCTCAAAAGAGTATAAATAACCATATTACAAGAGAATTATCTAACAATTCTTGTCAACATGACCAAGATAATGATGCCACAACTGAGTGTTATATGAGTCATGTGAAATTAATTCATTTTGAATTTCCAACACATGGTTTAAAAAATGTATAGATTCAAAAAATTATTTAATTGTTCCACACCATATAATATATTGTCCTTATGATGAAAACTAAATTTATTTCCATACATGAACATAAACCCATATGTATCCAAACATGATATAGAAATAATTTTTTTGTAACACTAGATACATAATAACCACCGTGGAAAACGGATGTCATTCACATTGGAAATGTGAGGTGGTAGTCACTAATGGAAAGAGTGGATATCCTCTCACTACTGGCTTCTATTAGATCCATGTCTCAGTAATAAATTTATAGAATCTACTTGGATCCTTCATTTGAATGAATATGTGTGCATAAAAAGCAACATCTACTACCCAATGTTTATAAATAGAATTATTTCACTAGATAATGAATGCACCTTTGGCATCCCTTTTCCTCTGAGAGTAGTTCATATTCTAGTGGCCCGACATGCCTTATTCAATGTATACTACCTCCATTTCCTTTCCCTCCCATTATATAGTATTCTTCATTGTCAAATGGTGATTATGGATTTTATAGATTTTATAAGTCTTAGGTCCCTTTTTCTTCTCCTTCCACATTATATTCACCTTTATGACTATTGATTTTTAATGCCTCATGACCTTATAAACTTAGTGAATTAACGTAAAATGTTATGATATACTTTCTCATTTTTTACCATATTTAAATTCAAAATAAAACTAGAAAATTTCTTAGAAAGTGATGATATTGTGATATCTGTACGCAAATCATTTAAAAATTGAATCCATATGGCGTCCAAATGATCAATGTAGCAAATAATCATGACTACATGTGGACAAGATGGAACAATCTCTCCAGGATAAGTGGTGAACAAAGAGTTGGATATCTCATAACTCTCTTGTCTCGCCTTCTCTTCATAGAGATCCTAATGGTGAGACATCATGTTATTAGAATCCATTTCCTCATGTTTCTTCTGGAGAACATTGGTCAAGTACACTAGCATGAGGCAATGAACATTTTTACCATCATTGAGATGTCTCTCACACATAGATAGCTCCTTATTAGTATCCTCATTTCAAGGATCTATGGGTAATGGATCTTTCAGCACATATAGATTCCATTCATGGTGAATGATGATGCAATGGCGCCATTACCACTCCTGGAAATTAGTGCTGAAGAAAATGATTTCCTTTTTGAGTATGGAGTACAATGATATGTTCAGTTTAATTTTATGTCATTTCTACAAATTCGAGGAATATAATTTTAGTAAATTATCTAATAAACTATAGACAAAGAAATAAAAAAATATTCATTAGGATCCTACAATTTTATTGTCTACCAATATCCCTCACCATTGGATATGGAAAGTCTTCTTACATGGAAATTCTAGTGGAAAGGATCCATATTTTCCTTCGCATTACCCTAATACTTTCTAGTAATACAAATTGAGAATTTATAGGTTGGAATTTCGAATTACCACTACATTAACTCTCATCTCCATGACCTGTTCAGTGCACTCCCTAGTCCTAAATCCTTCATTTTGGATATCCTCAACCATTTTCGCTCAGTTATACCATGACTTGCTCTTGAAGACATCCCCTAATTTAAACTATGTCATGTCAACCCGAAACCTCAAATTGGAATTCCGAAATAATTTAAATCACAACAATATTGTTTGGTCAAGAACTTTGAACTATTATTAGATTCTAACCATAGTAATATAAGTCTTTACCGACAAAGAATTTTGTTGAGGGATTTTATCCCTTGGGGGAAATTTTTCATTTATTATATTTTCACATTAATTTTAATATTATGTGGGGTTATATTAAGTGTTTAACCATGTATTAGATAATATTTTCACATAATCATGTTTTTTAGTTCCATCATGCATTATTGTTTAATTTATTAATTATGTGATCATGATAATACATCCATAATTAAAAACCATGAAACAGATAGAAATAAAATAACGAGTTTGATAATGAGCTTGTTCTAATGGGTAGTTAATCTAGGATTTGATAATATAACCATAGAAAAGGGGATAAATTTTTTGATCTAATTAGGTTCGTTTTTATTGATTTCATTATATCCAACTTTGTATCTCCTTTGACTGGTTTCACCTCAGCTCATAAATTAAACCACCTCCATTAGTGGTCTATCCATTACATATGCTTTTACGCACATGATGTTGAGGGGTAAATAGGGTTTACATAATAGAAACCTTGTACATTAAAGCCTTATATATTAATGATGATATAAGGAACGTAGGACAATAATTTATTTAATAAATTAAATGTAAACCAATCACATACAACTGGTCTGGTCAAGATCATGATCATCCACATTCATGAAACGAATTTATGCATCTAATTACCCTCTCCTTAAATTAATTAATAGTTTTTATTTATGATAAATCACACTCGAATCGAGTAAATATTACAATTAATTAATCAATCCTTTTATCATAATCCCTTTCAAAATTTCCATGAGATTCTTATTCAATGTAATTTCAAACAAATTACAATTCAATTAAAATTTAACTTATACATACCTTGTACTGTGGATTTTTCCCTGTAAATACCATTCCAAAAATACCCAAAATGTTTTATACTCGTATACACATTATTATTTTTGACATGTTGAATACATTCAGAATCATATTTTTAACAAAACGCATACATGGTATGATGATATTTGAATGTATGTATATGTTAAATTAAACACGTATATACATATATATCAAACACCTATCACATGTTGTGTCTCAAAATTATTCCCACATGATGGTATATGACTCAAGGGTTACATAATATTATAATAAATTTTAAATCTAATTAATCTAGAATAATTACTTGGCGTGTAGATCCTATACACAACATTTAGAATCCACATCGTCCATCCAAAGTACAAGACTAAAGAAAATTCATGTGAGGTGTTTATTATAAATCTTCAAAGTACATGGTAACGCATGTTTTTCCTCAGCTAGGTAGACTCCATAATCCCTAGTCACCAGTCAGGAAGGTTGTGTATGGGATACACGATGTAAACCTAACCCAAAGGGGCTACATGCTATGTCTAGTGGGTAACACATCATGTAGTCTTGATTCCATGTGAGGGTTAATCCAGGTCAACACCATGTTTATTAAATTCCATTAATGTTGTCATTAATTCCTAGTTAATTATAGATCACAAATTTCATAGCAAAAAAAATATCGATGCATTGAGAAATACTACACGACATGTAATCACGATTACTTGATGTGTCATCTAGTCATGTACGACTAGGATCCTAAGATCGTTCGGATGAGTTACTTGATTTAATTTTATTCATAAAACTAATCGTATGTACTAGATCTTTGAGAAATGATAAAAGAAGAAATTCGTGTTGTAATTTATATTAAATGAATTATTAAACATGAACTAAAAAACAAAATTATGAAAGGATAAATTATCTACAAAACTAAATAATTATAAACAATAATATGTCCACTATGAAACAACTTGTAGGTTCTTGGGGTTGTCGAAGTGCCAGAGGGACAATGCCAACTTTTAGTTTTCCCATATTCAATGAACAATTCGGGATCAATGTGATGATGAATTCCAGTATCCATGGAATTGAATCAAGGATTTAGTAAAATAATAGAACCCTAGATCCGTGAGAAATAATCATCAAATTTTTCTTGTAAATAATTTAATTAAATTAAAGAATATCTTCCAAGGAGATTATTTCTTCATTGATGTGTATGACCTGAAATATATAGTGTTCCATCACTGCATTGTAGAGATCAAGCATGCCTCCCCTCTAGAGGTGATCCACACATGTCACACATATCTCTATATGTTGCTGAAAGAGTCCCTAGGTTCTAGCATGGAAGATCCTTGCACTTGTGATGTCCGTATTTGATCACCTTGAGAACAACTTCCAAATAGTTCTCCTTGATCTAGTGGAGGAGTATCTGTCTCATTCTTGAGAGTGTTGTGGGAGGGGGGTAAAGTCTCTAGAATTGAGATATTTTTTAAATTCCTCTTTCATAAATATAACAATTTTGGCTTCTCTATCTCTTGGGTAATTAGAGAATAATATAACCTGGAAATTAATTCACTAGGGTAATAAGAAATATTTTTCACATGTGCATTAATTATATTATAAATCCTAGAAAAAACCCCATGTCAAATAATAACATCAAAATTATTATTTCCTGACTTGTTATAAACAAGCAATTTATAATTGAATATTATTCAGTAAAATAATGTCATGTATTTTTATTTCACACCAGACCCTTATCTCGTTCTATCAATACCCCATAATATTCATTGAACATTGAATAATTACTATTTATTTTTAAAATGAATAAAACATTTTTATTCTCCAGTAAATATATAAATATTATATTCACTAAATAAAAAATAAATATTTATTAATTACTCTTCCCAAAAAATACTCCCATGAATAACCATTGTAAAAATATATGCTATATGGAATCCATGAAAAAATATAAAACCACATCTCAAAATAATCGAATTTCAACATGATTAATACTAAATAACATATTATTTAACTGAGAAACATGATAAATTGTTTGTGTTACCCTCTAGGCCTATTTCTCACTGGCTTTTAGCAGCATAACCTAAATCCCATGGTTAACTTCTAGCAACATTCCAAGGAACCAATATGGAAATATGTTAATGCCTATATGACATGTCACCAAATATAAAATTATACCATGTAATATAATCTCTTTGTTCAGGTTTCTCCAATCAGGTGGCTTTCATGCATGTTCCACCAACCCATGTTGTTGATTTAAAATTCTTTGACTTACCAAAAATTGAACTTGCCTACAGAACACCATAGATATGGATTTAGTTAAGCTATATAATTTCATCAAAATGGCCTAAGATAAAAAATTCTACTATGTAATAGAAGGTTAAACAACATTCTCTCATTATTCATTTATGAAATATTACTCATGACACACCCAACATATCCTACCACACCATAAACATATGTCATCACAGTTTTTTAAAATACATCTAATTGTGGGAGTCATAATACCCATTAATAATAATATTGTATACTAAAGACCAATACACATTTACACAGAAAGAAACCTCAAATGACACATAGAAATGTGGATTTTCTAATATCAATTCTTGTTCACATCAACTGGAAATCACCAAGTGTGTACCCCATGAGAAGTTGTCTCAAATACCTATGAGTCTCCACCCCTGTCATCATGTATCATTTTTTTCCCTCAAATTATATCTTACTGGTATAGAAAAAATATAAATGAATAGTTTCAATGTACTTATCGGTTCTCATCATGGGGGGAGTATTATTTCTAATTAGTATGACAACTACTATTAGGACATTATCACATGAAATGTTATGAATAAGAAAAATCATGAAGTGAAAATGTGTTTATTGATTCCCATTCAATTAGTATTTGTTTATCAAAAAGTAAAATTATGTTGGTTATATGGCACAAACTCTTACAGGGGAAACACATTTTCTTTTTTAAATGATTTTTAAAACATAGTTATAGGAAATGATATAAATTTCTCATCCTGATGATGAGATTTATAAAAATAATATTAAATCCATAAATAATGGTATTTTTTAAGAGTTCATGGTAATAAAATGGAGTTCTAATTTTTTATAGTGGTTTTGTCTCCCATCAATACCTAAATAGAAGAATGATTTATTGAATGATTTTCATTGATAAAATTTTTCTATATATCATATTAGAACCAATATGTGTATATATTTTTAGAAACGTTTTTGGGGGGATAGAACGATGTTGTAAATTGATTATTATGTGTTATTATATTTGGTTTTTCTATATTTTAAGTCTAAGAGACCACATCCCTAAGGAGTCATGAAATCTCTTCCTATTACGACAAGGAAATGTGATGAAATTACAATGGACTTTGTCACTAGATTACCAATGTCTCCTAGAAAGAAATAAATGATATGCGTAACTGTTGATCAACATACCAAAATTAAAAATTTACACACAATAAGATAATATTATTCTCTGGATTACCTTCCATGAATCTATATTAATTGTGTTTTGAGAATTCAAGGTGCCCCTCTTTTAATTGTAGATGATCATGATCCATTATTTACCTAAAAAAATCAAAATTATTTCAGAAGGCTCTTGACACTATGAATTATTTCAGCACCACATATCATCCTAAAAATCATGAGAAATAATAAAAAAAATTCAATACTTTAGAAGACATATTGACGTTATCCTCACCTTACTATTATGTGATGTGGGGTCAATATTTTCCTTGGGTTTTGTTTTCAAATAAAAATAGATTTCTTTCAAGTATTCAAATGCCATCGTATAATGAATTATATAGAAATAGATTCAATACTCAATTTTTCATTCATAAATTTGGGGAATTAAATATTTTTGGTAGAAAACAAGTGGGGAGACCATGGAAATGTAAATAGTATTGAAAAAAATAGCAAAATTGAAAAAATAAGTAAAATTTAAATAACTATAACCAGAAGAATATTTTGTAATTTCATGTTGGTGATCACGTATTCATGATTTTATATTTATAAAATGGTTATATACTATATTTTATGAAATGAAATATGATCCCTAGGTTTATCAGAAATTGTGAAATCTGAGAAAGAAATGGAGTTATTGATAAACATTGGGCAGTCACACGTAGAGAAGCTGAGGTAGGAGAGTGTATCTGAATTCTTAAGGATGAATCAAGGGACTAGGTTATTGAAGGAATATGCTCGAAGCATTTAATATTGTAGTAATTTTATCCTACATTAGAATAATATGGTTTTACATTGTTAAAATGATTTTAGGATGGACATATGTGTGAAATTAATCCATAATTGAATATCTTTAATATAAGGATGTTAAAAGAAGTGGAGAATCAAGATCTCATTTTGTGGGTAACCTAAATGAGGATTTAATTGTTTAACATAATGTTATATTTTGAATATTATGTTATATTACATTAGTCAGCAGGGATAATCACATTGATTGTTTTGATTATGTTAGTGGGAAGTATATTGAACAAAACCAAGGTTCAATTTTGAAGGATCTTACTAATGCAATCTGTAACTAGTTTGGTAGTCTGGGACACTTCAAGAGTTAGTGTCCCTGACCACCAGTAGAGAGACAATATTGTGTCAATATGGGGAATCAACAAATGTTCTGGAGGGATCATAGATCGATGTGCAATTATCGTATAAAAATAATGAATCATTGTGTGTTAAGGGGATATTCTACAATATATTAGGTAGGAAATTTGGAGTTCTACTGGCTGTTGCGGTAAAGGCAGATGATGCGGTTCTTCTATGAATGTGCACCCATATTTACAGAGTGGTAAAGGTTAGGGGTGTTAGACTGATTCATTAGAAAGACTGGAAGGATAATTTAAAGTAGTTAAACCTACACATGTGTATATTAAGGTTGTACCATCGACATTGAGATGTTCTATTCTGATAACATCTATATTAGCATGAGCCTTATTTGAGACTGGTTCATCTCATTCCATTATTTCAGCACATCTTGTTAATGGTTTGACCAGGGAGGTGCAGTTAATTAGTGGGGTGTTGTTGATAGACACACCTCTTTGAGTTTAGTCAATGAACATATTCTTATGAATGGGGTGTTCCATTAGGGTTGGTGGGTATCATTTTCTATGGGATCTCTTTATCCTAGACCTGTGAGGCTTCAAACAAATTATGTGTATGAACTGGTTAGTAGCACACTCAGCCCACATAGATTGTTACCATAGGAGGGCGAGTTTTACACATCCAAAAAGTTACCATAACACTAAATTGGGATTGTGGGATATCGTATAGGGATGATAAAGAGACAATTACTCAGCCACTAAGAGACCTAACAAACCAAGACACAAGATTGATGTTGAATTATTGAGATTTCATGCATGATATCATTCCACCTCTAGTTGGAATGTTTCATTATGTCATTCATGGAGGCTTCATAGGGATTCCACCTAAGAGAGATGTGGAGTTTACTATTGGGATCATGTCATAGAATGATCCAATTTCTATTCCACAATATATAATGTCGCTGATAGTGATTGAAGATCTCATTACTAATCCTGAGGAATTTATTGATAGGTGTATTAACAATCTTAATAAATCACCTTGTGGATCACTAGTTTTTATTGAAATGAATTATTGAGGGAGTAAGGGATTGTTTCCTGATTAACGGTTCTTAAACTGGAAAAATATGAATAAACAGTATCCTCAACCACATATCGATTCTCTGTTTGGCCAGTTGAGAGGGGACTGTATTTTATCAAAAATGGACATGATATCAGGGAATCATCAGTTTGGAGTTATGACTTATGATATATCGAGTACTACCTTTTTATGAATTTATGGCATATACGATTTCGTTGTAATTTCATTTTCGACGATGAATACACATATAGTAGTTATGTTTGGTAAGGTCAAAACCGTTGATCGGTACTGTGATCAGTGTGTGGTAGTGTTTGTGGATGACATATTAGTTTACTCCATGAATCATGAAAATAATCCCAAACATCTCAACATCATTAGTAGTACACTAATGGATAATCATTTATATGGAATGATATCTTGGTTTCAGTTTTGGATAGAACAGGTAAAACTCATGGGTTACACTATCATTCATGAATGAGTTACAGTGGACTTAGAGAGGGTTCCTACTGTTCTTTCATGGGATAAACCCAAAAAAATGATATCCATAACATTCATTTATTAGTAGGATATTATTTGAAAATCATTCAGGGATTTTCCCAGTTAGTAGTACTGATTTGAAGATTGAATAATAAGGTGATAATGTTTGAATGTTTGGAATCATTCGTTAATTCAATCTAAGAGTTGAATAAGTGGTTGATATGAATGCCAATCATGATCCTACCTGATACGGATTAACAGTATATGGTGTATTATGATTCATCTTGGATTAGTCTGGGTTTAGTGTTGATGCATAGAAATTGTGTTTTTGTTTACGGGTCTCAGCATCTAATGCCACATGAATGGAATTACCTGACACATGACCTCGAGTTAGATACTATGTTTAGTCTTTGACATGATGGAAAACATATCTATTGGGAGAAGTGTTTATGATGTTTCCCAATCATAATATATTAATTTATTTCTTCTTATAGTGTCATTTAATTCAATAGAAGAGGAGATGGGTATATAGTATGCAATCATTTGATTTTGATATATTATATATGACAAAGAAAGGCCTAATTTTTTTATTCATTGAGAATTAATTCTGAAAATTAGGTTTTTTCGGGTTTTGAGCTTATTCGATGATGATGACACTTCTACCTGATATGAATGTGGTCGTTTAGGCGAGTCAAGAGAAAATAAAATTGGTTAATGTTTTATCAGAGCGTTCACATTTAAGACAGATCAGGGATAGAAAATATGAAGATCCAAAATGGTTATCATTGAATGAAATCCATAAATGTTGGGATACACCATTTGATAGATTGATATATAATGATGAGATAATTTATGTTAATAATTGGGTTGTTTTGCATATGAGTATGTGTGAAGAGATGATACATGAATTTTGAGCATCCAAGTGTAAAGTACATCAATTTTTAAAGAAAATATACAATGTTATATGATGGATGTTTTTTTGTTTAGGCATGAAAAATGATATATTATGGTTTGTGGAAAGATTATACACCTATTTGTAGGTGAACATTGAGCATAAAAGTCCAAGAGGATAGATTTATCCATTATCCACTCCAAAATAGTATTGGGATGAGGTTACTAGGGAATTTTTGGTGGGTATCCCAAGTATTCCTTATAACAATAATTCTATCAGTGTTATTATAGATAGGATGAATTATGTATAATAATTCTTTCCATTATAGGATAAATTATCTAATAGATAATTTGGGAGAACTTTATGTTTGGGAGAATGTACATCTACAGGGGATTCATAGATTATTGTTTCAAACTATGACTCATATTTCATTTTTAGCATCTTTTTTGTCATAGAGATATAACTCAAAACATATGTTTTATTGGTTATGGATTTCAACCCATAGATAGATGGGTAGTCAGATAAAACTATGCAGGTTCATTACGATATATTTCTGGCGTGTGTCCTATTTCAGTGGATCTTGGTAGAAGAACTTATCTTCAGTGGAGCTCACCTATAGAAACATTCTATAAGAATGAATATAATTAGAACAATACAAATCACTTTATGATAGGATTTTGATATCACATCTATATTGGATAGTGAATGGTGAGTGATATTTTTTGGGTCTTGATACAATGTAGTAGATGTCTGAATATGTGTATTTAATAAGATAATGTATGGCTACTACTCAGAGTAGGTAGGAGACACATGCTAATATAAAATGAATACACACAATGTTTAGAGTGGGTGACCATGTATTCCTTTGAGTTTCTCTGAGATTGGTTCAATAATGGAAACTATGATAGGAAACATTGGCACCCTAGATTGTTGAACCATTTTATTACATGGAGGGAATCAGGTCAGTGGAATACTTATTGGATTTTCTATAGAAATATAGTTCCATGAATAATGTTTTACATGTATCAAAACAATGGTGGTATCACCCCGAACATTCTAATGTGATCATTGTTTATGATATTGATCTCTACATAGATGTTTCTTTTGAGGAGATTTTGATATGTGTTTCGGATCATAGTTATTAATTGTTGGGGGGAATAACCTTATAGACAATTCATTCATTTTGGAAACATGGTCTTTTTTAGGATGAAGCATTGTAAATGGAAGAAGATATGAGAGCATAGTAGACCAATTATTTTATCTCTGAATTATATATATGCGTGGCAGTACACCTCGAGGATGAGTTATTATAAGGTTGGTAGATCTTATGATCCTGAACTTTTTGGAGATTTATTGGTCTTGGTTACATATTCAATTATTCATTATGTTTAGTATCAATAAATTTGTGTTTTAAATTGGGGAGTTTGTGTGTGAGAATTCTCCAAAAACTAAATCGAGGAAAAGTAACAGTTTGGGAAATGTTAGATCAAAATGTTCCCCACAGACTAGCAAACCATATAACCCTGGATAAAATAGAATCGTATCATTGGCACCAAATGTTTTAGACCTTTCAACCACTTAGGAGTAACCATTCACCCATTTAAAATAGGTGCACCGTTTAGTAGCATGTTTAAGGAAAAACATGTTCCCCTAACAATGAAACTACGCTCGAGGTTTACTCTCATGTGAAAATTAATTTTTTGAACCTCCAAACCCCAGAAACTCACCCTATGTGACCCAAACACAGACCAACTCGTTTTATCTTGATTTTAGAGACTCTCGGATTTATTCCAATTCTTTTTGACCTCCGTTCATCTCCAATTGAATCCTTTATTTATTATATACATCCATCACATTTAGTGGATCCTATCCTGCTTGGTTCTCATTATTCACCCTTTCATTTCTGTGAATTGTTCATCCTATATTGGATTATATCTGTATATAATACTATGGATCTATATCTCTAAATTTATATGTACAACTATATTAGATGGATCTTCCACTGATTAATCTTGATTTAGGATTATAGATCTAGATCTCATTCAAGCTCGTTGTGCTACTCAGTTTATGTGGATTTCCATTAGGTGATCATTCATCAATGAATTGAGGCAGGTGGTTCATAATTCAAATCTCATAGACTTGAGTACTATTATGTGTATGAAATCATATAATTGTTATTTTAGCTTTAGAAACCCATTTCACATTTAAATTTATTAATTTGGTTATTTAATCAACCATGGGAGATGTGATATTGGGGATAACCGAGATTATAAATTTCAATTAATTAAATGTGGAATTAATTATAATATATTAATAATACTTATTTGAGATCATTATTTTTGGAATTAATTTTAAGATATTATGAATTCTGATATGTGATAATTATTTGTGGAATTAATTACGAGATATTATGTAATTTGATTTGGGATAATTAATTATGGAATTAATTATTAGATATTATGTTCTGTGAATAAGATAATTAATTGAGGAATTAATTATTAGATATTATGTTTTTATAATTTGATAATTAATTATTAGTCCTTGAGATGGGGAATTCTGAAAATTAATTTTTGAGTTAATTATGTGTTTTTGGTTATTTAATGATTGAAGATAATTTTAGGGAATATTTTACATAATTAAATGGGAACATAATTAATGGTATTTTTGTATGGGAAAATTTTTGAATTAGTAATGGAATTAATGTTGATAATTAATTTGTGACATAATTATGTGTCCATGAATAGTAACACAGTAATTCAATTTTATATTATAGTGAATGGTAATATTGTTATTCAATTATGTGAAGTAATGACTTTGAACATATTCATTAAATTGTGTGAATTAATTAATGGTAATATGGTCAAAAAACTATGTGAATTTATGAATGGTAACATGGTCATTTAGTTGTGTTAATTAATATATTTTACTATGACATATTGGGATGAAATATTATATGGATTTGATTATACTCCAGCATGGGCCGAAGAATGTATTCAGATTAGGGTGTCCACAGGAACCTGTTGTTTATGTGGATAAAAAAATATTTATTTATAATATGATAATTTTTTGCATATGCATTGAAATTATTCATTTATACAACTTCATATACCATCGTATGAATTGATATTGTTTTTTAGATTCATTTAGTGGTGGCCTATTGAGTTCTACTCATTCCATACTATGGTTCATGATTGATAGCCGAATATAATTTTTTTGTGGGACATGTTATGTGTAAAGGACCGATGTTGGATTTCTAATTTTGGAATGAGGAATTGTTGAGGGAACTATACATTTCTTGAGGCCCTCTTGGGTGTAATTAGTTTGTTTATTATGTTTTTTTTTCATTGAAACTAGACACATAATTAAGCATGACTTATTTAGAGTAATGTTTTCAAAATATATTTTCAGTTTTGGTTATCATATGTTATTTTATTATTATTGTAATGATCACAATTTTTATATACTATGCTACAATTTATTTTATCTCTACACATGAATTATTGTGACAATAAGAGTTTATATTCTACCCATGACATATATTAAACCATTTATGGTACTTTTCATCCTATGCAACACAAGGAGG
Source organism: Viscum album (assembly GCA_963277665.1). Lineage (NCBI taxonomy): Eukaryota > Viridiplantae > Streptophyta > Magnoliopsida > Santalales > Viscaceae > Viscum > Viscum album. The sequence goes on along the minus strand of OY728127.1, from coordinate 1,203,451,084 downwards.
CACGCTTGTTTTTATGTGACAGACCGGCTCGGGGTGCCTGGGTGTGGCACCCATATTGGGATGTCACATTCCATTAATATGTATTTGATTTTGTTAATTGAAAATTTGAATTTTAAGGATGTGAATAGTATAATAAAGTTGAATGAAGTTACCATGGGATATTCCTGGTAAGACAATAAACAACATGAAAAGGTCATTATAAAAAAATATTTAATCTACAAATAAATAAGGGACTTAAATTGTTATAGAGAATCAAGTGGGAGAAGAAGTTGGTTTAAAATTTATCTGTGAATAGATGACTATAATAATAATTAGGATGATATTTAATTATTTTTATTATAAGTATGGTGTTCATCTTATGATAAAATATCATTATAATAACTTTCATGATTCGGGAATACATTTTTTTAGATGTGGTCTATAAGAATATAGATGGCAGTGTAGGGGGAAGAAGAAGTCTGTAAAATGGTAGAATAATTTTATTAACATGAGTTTGAATTTTCCAATGTGCATCATGTATTGGAATATCCCCATATGGGATCACATAAGTATATGAATCTTCATAGATGAATAAAATTTTCTATATCCAAATGACCACCTAGTTGAATATGGATACATGATGGACCACAAGAAAAATGGTCCTTCTGTGATGAATTTTCAAACATGGTGGATAAATTCAGAATGTCATTGAACCAAAATGTTATTATATGCATGAGATTTTATCAAGTTTTTAATAGTTCATGAATAAAAATTATTACATACATGGATGGATAAACATAGGTGAATGGTTAAAAAAAATAATTTTTATTTGATAATAATTTACTATATTATGGAATGTTTATTCGTTGGAAAATTCTTGAGAATGTACTCATATGAGGACTAAGAAATGTTTTTATAGAGGTTCACTATGTAGTTTAAATTATGGAAATGATTTTTTAAGGGGTATTATAAAATGAACTATAGTGATACTAGTACCTTTATATAGATTATCATCATCAATTCAAATTAATGTTAAAACCATGACCTAGAATATTATATTTAAATAACAAATAAATGAAAATATATATCATTATATTTCTCAACATGTTACATGATATTTTTCTAAAATGATGGGTGATCTGTTGGGGGGAAAATATCAGAAAAACTAAAGGAGACTTGCTTTAGGATTTTTAATAAAGAAAGAGGAATTTGGAACCATGAGATATGTGTCATGAAGCAATATATGCATGGACCAAAAATAGGATATATAAATATCTTGATGTTAATTGTGTTTTAATATATGGATTTTATAGTGTAAATGTTACATTATATTTTCATATATTATAGAGAGATAAAAATATTGGAGAATGTTATTGAAATAAAATTTTGTGATGTGATGAGTTCACGAAACTTGAAAATTTCATTGAATGAATAGAATAAGGAATAATGATGTCTTTATATAGGTATTGAGGGATATATTGAACTATTATTATGATTGGGATAACTAATGTCTATGGTTTTTTTATGAGAAATGTTCTATAGATTTTTTAACTATAAAAATAATTAGTAATTTAAAGTGAATATTTTTTTGTTGTATTTTGAATATATATGAGATACATGAAAGTGAATTATTATCTAAAGTGAAAAGATTTTATTATAGATATTTGAGGTTGAATATGTTTTAGTGATTGGATGCTTGAAACATGATTTCTATAGAATATATTATGTATATTTTATTAATGGGAAAAGAATTGTGATATTTGGAATAAATCTTGAGTTTCGAATAATAGTAGAATGAGGATAAACCAGTGTAGTTTATATGATCTAAATAAATATACTTGAGGAATAAGTAATTGTGTATATTTTATCTCATATAATGAGTAATTATAAATATAAAATTTCTAACCATGGATTAAAAAATGAGGAAGGTGTTGTGAATTCCAAGATGCATAGATTTAATAGATTTCTTGAAACAAGTGCTTCAGATGAAAAATATGAGAAGAATGAGACATACACTCATTAAAAAAGATAAACATTACATTATTCTTAAATGATGATGTCGAATGTTGTTTTCACTATTTGAAAATTAAGTATGATGATGAAGTGTTTCATAGATAATTATATGTACAAAAGAGATGCAGAAGAATACAAGGAATCATAGTGGAATCCTATAAATATCATAGAAATTGTGGAATTTTTTTATGTCACAAAATAATTGATGAAGATATGAATTGTCTTTACCAATAGTATAAATATTCATAATGAGTTTTACATGGACAAGGTTATCACTAGTATCCGGAATCCAAATATTCTTATGTCCCATCCTAGATTATGTAGAATCATAATTTTTTCTAGATTATTCTTAGGAAATCAACCAAAATGTGTGCCTCATTATAGTGGGAAAAATTTTATCAATATTCACCTCAGACAATGAGGTCTAACAACCCCCTTTTAATACTGAACATTCTATATATATTATATTCCTCAATATACTTCCCTTATATTCCTGATTAACATAAGGATGAGATGATTAGAGAATCATGTTCTGAAAAAATTAATGAGGGTATGGGATAAAATAATATATTGGAACAAAACTACAATAACTAATTTCCACCAACATCTCTTAGTGTTATTTATATCTCAAGTGTTCCTACCACATACCTTATGGGAATACATTTTTGTCTCAATCCATTTTGGATATCTTATATGTATATTTTTAACATTATTTTTTGATGTTTTGGATCTGTCTCTCATATCTGAAGGGAACCTAAGAGATGATTCTAGTGTTGTATAGGATGTTGTTACTATTCGATCAGGTGGTGCAACATCCTAGAAGAAGGAAGCAACATTATGAAAACATTATCCAGAGTAGTGAAAAAATAGTACATAGGCAAGTGGTTAAGTTATACATGTCCTTAGCGTGGTAGGTCGGGAATGTATTGGGGAAAATTTCCTTGGCCACCATTAGAGTGTTAGACCTACAACAATATGGTAACTTATAGCCATTATATAGGTCAAAAAAATGACTTGTGCTGAGGAAGAAGCTGAGAGGAGTTAATGTTTGTGATGGGGGGTCTTCAACAGAATATCGGTTTATTTTCTGGATTTCCTACTAGCCAAGGAGGTAGAGGTAGTGGACATAGTGTGACTGGGATAGAACACCCTTATCAATAGAGTGGTTCTTCTTAATGGAGATAGAAAACCTCACATGGAATAGGGGTTGGACTGTTACATTCCATGAAGCCTATACATATGTGGAGCAAGGATGATCCATCAACGGTAATATTTATAATTCTTTTAGATTATACATTATCTCGAGATTTTTTTGATTCATGTTCCTCCTATTCCAACATATCTTCATAACACGTTAATGGTTTGAGGATAGATATGCAGTTCTTGAGTGGATTAATGACTATAAATACATCATTGGGAACACAATATATGGAAAACTATTGATTCATGGGATGTTCACTATATATCATAGAATATTTTTTTCTATGTTATCTATGTATTCATGATATGACATGATTCAACAAAAATTTTTGTATGGACTAGCTAGATTCATACCGAGCCCACATAGATTGTAACTATATGAGTGTTACATTTACTCCCCTAAGGGTGACCTTTATATTCGCCGTGGAAAATGGGATATCCATGCATGATATTAAGGGCCAATTACAAAGAAAATATGAGAGATCATAGCCTATGTTTTTAGTGTATTACAGGATGATGGGGGTGTTAGGAAAGATGTCCTTCTACCAGTAGTGGAACTATTTAAGTATGACTTTTATGAAGACTTCTTTGGGACACCACCTGAGAGAGATGATTAATTCACTACTGAGCTCATGTATGGGGGTGATCTAGTATCAATTCCACATTACAGAATAGAACACATATATATATATATTAAGGAGCTCAACACTTAGTTTCAAGAATTGGAGGACAAGTGATTTATCCATCCCAGTATCTCTCTTTGGGGATCAACTGTATTTTTCAATATTATTGAAGATGGATGTTTATGTTTGTATGTCGATTACAGGAAGTCAAACAAAATGGATGTGAATAACTGATATCCTCTTTTGTATATTGATGATTTTTTTGAGTAGTTCTAGGGAGATTTCATGTTCCAAAATATTTACATTAGATTGAGGTATCATTGGTTGAGAGTTTAGATTTATGATATATTAATGACTACTTTCATGAGTTGGCACATCGTGAGTGAGTTTTTTATTTCTATTCAAGTTGAGAAATGAACCATTAGTGTTTTTGGATTTTATGTACAAGTTATGCAATCTGTATATGAATCTTTGTTGGTGGTGTTTGTTGATGAAATCATGGTGTACATTAGGACACATGATGATCATGCCAAACATCTGGACATTATTTAATGTACAAAGAAAAATAATCAGTTATACACCAATATGTGTATGAATAAATTTAGGATTCTTTATGTAAAATTCTTCGGTAACATCCTCATGGATTATTTTTTTAGTGGAACAAGAGAAGGATTAGGTATTGGTTTCCTAGGGTAATCCCATGTTAGTTTTCGATATATGAATCTTATTGGGGAAGATATATATTATATGTGACTCATCAATGATTTTTCCCATTTATAAGTGCCTCTTTTGGGTTTGACCAAAAGGAGGATAATTCATTAGTGGATAGATGCATGTGAGAATTATTTTCATATGTTGAACAATATTGTGAGGACATAATTTTTTTATCCAACCTAAGTCAGGTGTGGAGTACATGGTTTGCTGTAACGCTTCCTGAATCAAGCTCAAGGCTGTTCTAAAGCAAGGTGATCATGTTGTGTAGAATGGGTATTGATTGTTGATGGATCATGAAATAACTACCCTTTGTAGGAACTGAAGTTGAGAGTAGTGGTTTATAAAATTATGTGTTTGTGACACTACCTTTTTAGAAAAAAAATTATAGTTTATATAGATCAGTACAGCCTAAATTATATCTTTTCACAGTGTGATTTGAATCATTGGAAACATATATCGGTAGAGTATATGCAATATTTTTTTACTAGTATATATTTAGGGGAAGGGAAATAGTGTGGACTATTCTTTAAGTAGGAAAACACATTATTATATGGCTTATGAGTTGAGTGAAGATTGTAAGATGATGAATTTTCTGGTTCAAATGCATATGGTGATTTTGAATATTTAGGAGATGATGACTTTGGATTCAATGGAAGCAGAGTCCACACTTTTGAGATGGATTAGGGAAATAAAGTGTCAGGATTTAGACTACGTTTCCTTATGAGGAATAATTTAAGATGGGGATTCACATTAAGATTTTTTGATAGATGAGTATGAGATCATCTATATGGAGAATTGAGTTATCGAATATATGAGGATATGAGAGGAGATAATGAGATAATTCCATGCTTCTATGTGGACGGTGATTCCAGTTGTGACCAAAATGTATTAAGACATATGGTGAGAGTTTTGGTGGACATGAATGAAAAATGATATATAAAGGATTGTGAAAAGATGCTTCCCCTGTCTATAGGTAATTATATAGAATCATTGCCATGGAGGGTTAATAATGTCATTTCCTATTCCGAAATGGTTGTGGGACAGTGTGATAATGGACATTTTGAAAGGTCTCCCAAATACTATTTGGAATAAAGATTCTATTTGGGTATTTGGTGATCATTTTACAATTATATATCGTTTCTTTCCTCTATTGGAATCCTTTACAGTAGTGTAGTTGTGAAAACTATATGTTTAGAAAATCGTTTGTCTATATGGGATTCCATAGACAATAGTTTCTTATCGTGATTAACTCTATACATCAAGATTTTGGAAGGGATCGTAGAAATCTATTGGTATACAGGTTGTTTTGGTTATTTCTCTCAACCCATAGATAGATGTGATGTTTTAGAATACCATACAGGTTCTTGATGATATGTTGCGGGCTTATGTGGGTGACTTCATTAGCCATGAAGAAAAAAATATTTACTAGAGTAATCCTGTAACTATAGTTATCAAGAAACTATAAAAATGTCACCATATTAGTATCTTTATGGATGCCCTTGCTCATAACCACTATGGTGGATGGAGACTGGTGATTCAAAGTTATTGGGAGTGAGTTTTTTATAGGATACATCAGATTAGGTGCAGTTGATTTGAAAAAGATTGGCCACATCTCAAATTATGTATAACTATTATTATGATAGATAAAGATGACCCCTAGAGATTAAAAAATTGTTATCCTGTATTACTTCAGGTGTCATTATGGTTGGGTTACTATAGGATATGAATGAAGGGAATGATGGCACCATGGTTTGTTGGCTTATTTGAGGTTGTGGAGGGAATCGGGTCCGTGACGTTCTGATTGTCTCTTCCATAAAAATATAGCACTATGCATGATGTATTCAATGTTTCACAACTACAATGGTGTTACCCTAACCATTCTCATGTGCTATATGTGGATGAGTTTTACTGTGAGAATGATGTGTTCTTCGAGGAGCATCTCATACGTGTGCAGGATCACAATGGGAAAGTGTTGTGTGGAATTACAATGCCAATACTTCGTGTGTTATCGAAACATTGACATGTGAAATATGAGACATGGTAGAGGGAAGTAGATATTAGGGCTCAATGGATGGATCTTTTTGTCTCATAATATTATAAAAACTTTTATGTATATCTTTATGATGAGTTGTTATATTTTTGGGGAGATTGTAAGACCCTAAACATTTCTAGAGTTATCTCGATCACAATTTCCATTACATTATATGTTTTTGTGTTCCTTTCATTCTAGTTATGAATTTTGGTGCGTTTGGGTGGTATTTTAAGGGACATTTTAAGAGAATTTTTTATTCCAAGATGGTGAACGGTTAGTTTAAATCATGTTCCCATTCCCAAGACACCATGCACACGGTTTTTAATTACCTAAAATATAATTTTAAAATACCCTGAACTTCAAAGACACCACCATTTTAACCTTGGATCGAGGATGACCGTTTTTGGAAATTATTGAGCATCAAATTGGGGTTCCTAGTTGGTACAACCTCAATTACTCAAGATTCAAATACCGAATCGAATTTTTTCTCTTCATCTGTTAAGTGGATATAATCCTAATACCAATCATGTTTATTCTTCTTTCTTTCCTTGTTTTTTAATGGAATTTTATCCTCTTCATCTTTATATATAAGCTTTTTTGGTGAGATCTAGATATATTATTATATCTAGATATATTAATTTATTAGATAATGATATCCTTGACCTTGATTTAGTTATTTTGATCTGGAACATATATTTATGTTGTTGTACTGGTCAGATTTTTGGGATTTTCATTGAATGAACTCCCTTAAACAAATTGAGGTAGGTGGTCTGAAATATAATTCCCATTGTCATGAATTTGATGATGTATGAATTAGTATATTTTTCTATCATTATTTAGTAATTAAATTCCTAAATTGGGTTATTTGGTTGAATAATTGATTTATCAAAGAATTGTTGAATTAAATGACTAATTATAGAATTTATCACTATATTATTTGGTAGTTTTATTAAAGAATGAATTTTGGGGAAATTGGTTCTTATAGATTCATGTTTAAATATACATTATTAATTATGTGAATAAAAATGAGATACTAAATTTCTATGAATGATATTATTAAATGTTAATTAATTATGTTCCTTTAAATTATAAACTAAATAATTAATTGTGTAATTAACTATTAAATTTCAAGATTAAAAAAGAGATACTAAATTTTTTAAAAATAATTATGGGTTAAAATCCGTGTTATTGATTAATTAATTGATTATATTATTAATGGGATTGGAATAAATAATTTATTTGTTGAGTAAATTAATGGTATTGATGTATTTAACTAATTTTTGGATTTGTAATAGAATTGAGGTGGATTATTAATAATGAATTAATTATATGTTAAAGAAAGGGAACATGGTACTTAAAAATTGATATGTATAAATGATAACATGGTCATTTTAGTTTTGAGTAATGTAATGGGAACATGGTCATTCAAATGAGAAGTATAAATGGTATCATAGTTATTGTAATTATGATTAATGGAAAGGAAAAACCGGGATTATATCGAAATGTATGATAGGTAACATGTTCATCATATATATTAAAATATTATTTGTTACATTGAAATTTAGGTGTGAATTTAATGAATGTTAATAATGGAACTCTGAGATATGGACTCACATGATAATACATAGAAATATGACAAGAGTCAAATCATGAACTATGATATCACATCACATATAAATACTTCGAGCTCCGGCATGAGTTGAAGCATGTATAATGATATGAAATTACCTAGGGAACACATAGGCCTCCATCAAAACCTATGATAGTATATAAATATGGGTCTTCCTATGAACCCTAAAGTCAGTATGATTAAATAAATAATAAATGAAATTGTGATAAATTTTTATTTATGAATTATATTCTTTTCATTATAGAACTGGATACAATTTATTTTGATTGGAATTATTTTTGAGGGAATTTGTGGTGACGTACTATGTAGTAACCTCACACAATTCGTGATTCCTGATCAGCAATCGAATAGACATTATTGTTCCAAGAATAGTTAACGATAAGGGCCTAATGATAGATTTCTAATTGGGATTGGGGCTTAGCTGAGGGAACAAGACATGATTTAGGAAATTATTGGGATTCATTAGTGTATTAATTTTCTATTATGTTATTTGGAACTTGAATCCTATATTTTCATATGATTCTTCCCCTTTCTGTTAAACATTGTATTTGAAGTATTAGTTATCTTATGAAATTGTAATATTCTGTTTATATATTCTCCCACAATTTTTACTTACATTCATTCGATTTTAACTATGATAAAATCGGTATAGTCTTCCCATGACTGACTTAATAGAACCTCATTGCTCGTCCGCACCCTGTGGAATATGGGGAGGCGCTCCTCATGTCATGTGACCGACTGAATCGTGGAACCATCATGTGTCTCCAAGGTCGGGATTTTACATTGGTGGGGGCCTACAAAGTTGTACTCACACTAAAATCAGGTTGGTTGATCAGTGCATTAATTGACATTATTTTGGTAGGAAATGTTATGGGGAAAGGCTATGTGTTATTGGATGTATTGGAGATGGCGTGTAGATGGGGGAACCAAACATGGTTTGAAGACATCTTTGGCGTCATTAGTGACTTTATCCATATTTTTTTATTAACACTATAAACCTAATGAACCATGGAATATATACTAATAAGAAATGCTACTATATTTCCAATTTTGGGTTTCTTCTAAAAATGCATTATTCTTGAAATGATATCCTTTGGTTATATACTCTGCAATTATTTTAATTTATTTTTGATGGTGTATAACTCTGAGAATGAGAGGGTATTTTATCTTCAAGACTGATATTAAACACTCGCTTCTATTTAGCAACCTCTAGTATATGGGGAGGAGCACTTGAGGTCATGAAACTAACCATCTCGGGGCACCGGTGTGTGGCACCTAGGTCAGGACATTTTAATGTGGTATTAGATCCCAGTTTTCTTTTCATTTCAGTTATCATATTATTTTGGAAATAATGACACAAGACAAGGTGAATTCATTCCTTGGTTATGTGCTCATTCATGAGATTAGATAACCCATTTATGGGGGAGAACCTATGTACCCATGGTGGGATTGTTGTTATTAATGTTTATTGTTAAAGGAGAGATTATTTCACCATGGTTAAAAATATTATTATATGTTATTTATATTTTTTTTGATATATGATTCATGGCTAGGTAGGTCACATGGGTTGAGTTTCTTACATCATTGCAGAGAATAAAAATTATTTTAACATGCATCATTTTAGGCATACATGAAAAACATGTTTTTCAGCTAGTTGATGGACTTGAACTATTTTACATTCTTGTGAGAATTAAATAGAAAATGATTCCTAACATGAAATTGAGATATATTTTGAAATAATGAATGATGCGAATAAAGGGGTTTCTAATGTGAAATCATTACAAATTGATAATTTCATTCCGCTTGTTAGCAAAAACCTAGGTGTATGATAGTTAAGGTTAGTGTGAGAAACATGGTTTTGACCATGTGATGAGGTTTGTGAAAAATGAGTTTATATGTTATATCATGTTACCAATAATCTTGTTATTTTTGTGTAATGTATACTATGTTGTGTTTTTTAATGGTAGAGTTATGCCTCAATGATGATTCATGTTGGTAAGACCACAAGAGAATAAGGATGGGGATGGTCCACCAGAAGTGGAACCTGAGGCACTGATAGTGCCAGTTGAGGAAGTCAGAGAATAGTTCATAGGGAAAATTACATCATGAAATTCACTAAAATAGACCCATGGAGGGTTGTGATGAGCATTTTTGACCTGAAGAGGGAGTTATAGTAACAAAACTCTCCAACTATTACTAGAGATGATGGAATATATGGTTATGAGTTCGTGGATGACTATATCCATACTTTACTTGACAAAATGGAAAATATATCCGAGAAGATGGTCATGTTTCCCGCTTATGTTCTATGAGGATATGTGAAGTTCTAAGGGGATGTTAAGGCTTGTACAATACATGATTATTATACACAATAGAAGTAATTCTTAGAGTGGTTCTTATTGAACTTCTATATAGAGAAGATGAGGTAGGAGAGAGTATCTGTCTTCTTCTGGATGAATCAAGGGACTAGGTTACTGATCGAATATGCTCGAAGCATTAAATATTGTAGTAATTTTTTCGTATATTAGAAGGGTATGGGTTTACATTATTAAAAGGATTTTAGGATGGACATAAGTTTGAAATTAATCCATAAGTGAATATCTTCATGCCGAGGATGTGAAAAGAAGTGGTGAATTAGGATATAAATTTTTAGGGGACCCTAATGGAGGATTTAGTTATTGAACATATAGTTATATTCTTAATATTATGTTATATGACTTCAGTGAGTAGGAAGAATCACTATGATAGTGTTAATTATATTAGTGGGAAGAGGGTTGAACAAACCCAACGATTAATTTAGAAGGATCTTACTAAAGTAGTCTATAACTAGTGTGGTAGTCTGGGACACTTCAAGAGTTAGTGTCCCTGAACACCAGTAGAGAGAAAATATTGTGTCAATATGGGGATCAACATATGTTTTGTAGGGATCATAGATCGATGTGTAATTATCTGACAACTAGAATGAATCATCATATGTTAAGGGGATATTATACAATATATTAGGTAGGCAATTTGGAGTTCTACTAGATGTTTCAGTATAGGCAGCTGATGTTGTTCTTCTTGGAATGGGCACCCATATTAGCTAAGTGGTAAATGTTGGAGGAGTTCGAAAGAATCATCGCGAAGAGTGGAAGGATATTTAAATGTATTTAAACCTACACATGTGTATATTAAGGTTGTACCATCGACATTGAGATGTACAATTCTATTAACATCTACATTAGCACATGCCTTATTTGATGATGGTTCATCTCATTCCATTATATAATCACATCTTGTGAATGGTTTGACAATGGAGGTGGAGTTAATCAGTGGGGTGTTGATGATAGACACACCTCTTTGAGTTAAATCAATGAACAATTTCTTATGAATGGGGTTGTTTTTTCAGGGTTGGTGGGTATCATTTTCTATGGGATCTCTATATCCTGGACCTATAAAGCTTCAAACAAATTATTTGTATGAACTGGTTAGTAGTACACTGAGCCCACATTGATGGTTACCATATGATGGTGAGTTTTACTCATCCTAAAGGTGACTATAACACTAATTTGGGATTGTGGTATATCTTATAGTGATGATAAAGGGCTAATTACTCAGCAACTAAGAGACCTAACAACCTAAGACCCTAGATTGTTGTAGAATTATTGAGATTTCAAGTATTAAATCATTCCACCTACGTAAGAATGTTTCATTATGTCGTTCATGAAAGTTTCATATGGATTCCACCTAAGAGATATGTGGAGTAGACTATTGGGATCATTTCATAGGATGATGCAATTTCTATTCCACAGTATATAATGTCACTGATAGTGATTCAAGATCTCATTATTAAGCTTGAGGAATTTAAGGATAGGTGGTTTAACAGTCTTAGTAAATCGCCATGGGGATCACTAGTTTTGTTTGATATTAGGGATTGGGGGAGTTTGGGATCGTGGGCCTATTAATGGATGTCGAACCAGAAGAATGTGAATAAACAGTACCCTCTACCACATATAGATTCTTCATTGGTCCAGTTGAAAGGGGATTGTATTTTATCAAAAATGGACTTGAGACCAGGGAATCATTATTTGAGAGTTATAACTTATGATATATCGAGTAAAACTATTTGAAGAATGTATGTCATATACGATTTCATTGTAATTTCTTTTTGGTTGATATACACACCGGTAGTGGTTAGGTCCAGGATGGTCAGAACCATTCATATGTACTATGATCAGTGTGTGGTAGTGTTTATAGATGAAATATTGGTTTACTCCATGACGGATGACAATCATTCCAAGCATCTCAACATCATTAGTAGTACACTAAGGGATAATCAGTTATATGGAATGATCTCTTGGATTCAGTTTTGGATTGAATTAGTAAAACACATGGGTTACACCATCAATGAGGAATGAGTTTTGGTGGACCTAGAGATGGTTCATGTAGTTTAATCATGGGATAAACCCACAAACATTTAGGAAATCCATAACATTCTAGGATTAGTAGGATATTATTGAAAAATCATTCATGTATTTTCCCAGTTAGTAGTACTGATTTGATGATTGAATAGTAAGGTGATGATGATTGAATGTTAGGAATCATGTGATAATTAAATCTAGGAGTTGAAGAAGTGGATGATATAATTTAAAATAATGATCCTACCTAATATGGGTAAGAAATATATGGTTTATTGTGATAAATCATTTATTAGACTAGGTTTAGTGTGGATCCATAGAAATTGTGTTGTGGTTTATGGGTATCAGCATCTGAGGCCACATGAATTGAATTACTTGACACATGACCTCGAGTTGGTGATTATGGTTTAGGATTTGATGTGTTGGAAAAATTATCTATTGGGAGAGAAGTTTATGGTGTTTCCCAATCATAATAGATTAATGTATTTCTTCTCATAGCGATATTTAATTCTTTAGAATAGGAGATGGGTAAATAGTATGCAATCATTTGATTTTGAGATTTCATATATTACTAAGAAAGGAATGATTTTTTATTTATTGAGAAATAAATACAAAACTCAGGTTTTCTGGGGTCTGGAGCTTAGTCAATGATGATGATAATTCTCTCTGATATGCATGTGGTCATTTAGGCGAGTCAAGAGAAAATGAAATTGTTAAGAGTTTTATCAGTGCATTCACATTTAAGATAGATTGGGGATTGGAAAAATGAGGATCCAAATTGATTATCATTAAAAGAAATCCTTGAATACTGTGAGACACCATCATATAGATTGATATATGATGATGATATCATATATGTTAATAATTGGGTTGTTTTGCATACGTGTTTATGTGAGGAGATGATACATGAATTTTGTGCCTCCAAGTGTGAAGTACATCCATGTTTGACCAAAATGTACCATGTTATATGATCGAAGTTTTTCTGTTTAGGAATGAAAAATGATATAGTATGATTTGTGGAATGATTCTACACCTATTAGTAGTTGAACATTGAGTATAAAAGCCTAGGAGGATTAATTTAGCAATCATCCATTCCAAAATAGTATTGGTATAATATTACCATGGAATTTTTGGGGGGTCTCCCAAGTATTCCTTAGAACAATAATGCTATCTATTTTATTGTAGATAGGATGAAATATTTATATGATTTCTTTCCATTACAAAAGAAATTGTTTAATAGAGAATTTGAGAGAACTGTATGTTTGGGAGATGGTCCATCTACATGGAGATTCATAGATTATTGATTCAAACTACAACTAACATTTCATTTTAAGCATCTTTTAGTTTGTAGAGATATAACTTAATACATATGTTTTATTGGGTATGTATTTCCACCAATTGATATATGGGTAGTCAGAGCATACTATACTAGTTCTTGAGGATATATTTCAGGCGTGTGTCCTATTTTAGTGGATCTTTGGAGTAGAACTTATCTTAGATGTATCTCCTCTATAGAAACATTCAATAGGACTGAATATAATTAGATCAATACAAAAAACATTATTGTAGGATTTTATGATCACATCTATATAAGACAGTGAATGGTGAGTGATATTTATTGGGTCATAATCCCTTGTAGTAGATTTCAAAATACGTGTATCTAATAAGAAAATGTATGGCTAAAACTAAGAGTAGGTAGGAGATATATTATAATATAAAATGGAAACTCACAATGTTTGGAGTGGGTGACCATATATTCCATTGAGTGTCCTTGAGATTGGGTCACTAAAGGATACTATGATAGGAAACATGGGCACCATAGATTGTGGAACCACTTGATGTCATGGAGTGAATTGGGTCAGTGGCATACCTATTGGATTTTCCATAGAAATAATTTTACATGCATAATTTTTTACAGGTATCAAAACAATGGTGGTATCACCCCAAACATTCTAATGTGATCAATGTTTATAATATTGATCTCAACATAGTTGTTTCTTTGGAGGAGCTTTTGATATGTGTTTTGGATCATAGTGAAAAAATTTTGTGTGGAATGTCCTTATCAAAAATTCATGCATTTTGGAAACATGGCCATTTTTAGGAGCAATCATTATAAATTTAAGAAGATATGAGAGCTTAGTAGACCAATCATTTTATCTCTGAATTATATATATGCTGGGTAGTACACCTTGAGGATGAGTTATTATAAGGTTTGTATATCATAAGATCCTAACAATGTCTGGAGATTTATGGGTCATTGATACATATAAAATTATTCATTATGTTTAGTTGCATTAATATGGGATTTAATATGGGAAGTTTTTGTTTGAGATTATTTCAAAAATTAAATCGAGGAAAAGGTACAGTTTGCACACGGTTAGAGAAAGCTATGCACCACAACCAAGAAAACCATGTAACCCTAGATGAAAGAGAATAGTATAGTTGGCACAAAATTTTCTATACCTTTCATTATCTTTGGAGTATCCATTACCCACATTGAAATAGGTGAACCATTTAAGAGAATGTTTAAGGAAAACAATGATCCCCTAATAATGAAACTATGTTCTAGGTTTATAGTCATGTGAAAATTACTTTTCTGAACCCTTGAACCCCTAAAACTCACCCTATGTGACCCAAACACAGACCAACTAGTTTTATCTTGATTATAGAGACTCTTGTATTGATTCCAATACTTTTCTACCTCCATTCATATCCAATTTATTCCTCTATTGATTATATGCACCCATACCATTTAGTGGATCCTCTCTTACTTGGTTCTTATTATTCCCCATTTATTTTCGGTGAATTGTTCATAATATATTGGATTAAATCTAGCTATAATATTATGGATCATTATCTTGTAATTTATATGTACAACTATATTAGATGGATCTTGCACTTATTGATCTTGATTTAGGATTATAGATCTGGATCTCGTTCTAGATGGTTGTGCTACTCAATTTATGTGGATTTCTATTAAGTGATTATTCATCAATGAATTGATGCTGGTGGTTTATTATTCAAATCCTATAGACTTGAGTACAATTATGTGTTTGAAATCATATAAATGTTATTTTATCTTTAGAAACCCATTTCACAATTAAATTTATTAATTTGGTGAATTAATCAAACTTGGGAGATGTGATATTGGAGATAATAGAGATTATAGATTTCAGTTAATCAAATGTGGAATTATTTATATTATATTAATAATTATTATTTGAGATCATTATTTGAAGAATTAATTATGAGATATTATGAATTCTGGTATGTGATAATTATTTGTGGAATTAATTACAAGATATTATATAATTTGATTTGGTACAATTAATTATGAAATTAATTATTAGACAGTATGATGTGTGAATTTGATTATTATTTTTAGAATTAATTATTAGATATTATGAATTTTTAATAGGATAATTAATTGATGAATTAATTATTAGTCATTGAGATGTTGAATTCTGAAAATTAATTTTTCAGTTAATTAGGGGTTGTTGATTAGCTAATTATTAAAGATAAGTTTAGGGAATATTGTGCATACTATATTGGGGAATTAATTAATGGTATTTTTATGGAAAATTTTTGAATTAGTTATGGAATTAATGTGGATAGTTAATTTTTGAATTAAATATGTGCTCTTGAATAGTAACATGGTAATTAAATTTTATAATGTTGTAAATGGTAATATCATTATTCAATTATCTAAATTAATGACTTTGAAAATATTCATTAAATTGTGTGAATTAATGGATGGTAATATGATCATACAACTATGTGAATTTCTAAATGGTAACATGGTCATTTATTTGTGTTAATTAATGAATTTTTAACATGAAATTTTGAGATGAAATAATCTTTGGATTTATTTATACTCCAGCATGGGCTTAAGAATGTATTTAGATAAGGGTGTCTACCGGAACATGATGATTATGTGGTTAAAAAAAGATTGATTTATAATATGATAATTGTTTGCATACGAATTGAAATTATTCTTTTATAATACTTCTTACAGCATCATAAGAATTGATTTTGTTTTTTTTTTGATTCTTTTGGTGGTGGCCTACTGAGTTCTACTCATACCATACTCAGGTTCTTGATTGATAGCCGAATATAATTTTTTTGTGGGACATGTTATGTGTAAAGGCCATATGTTAGATGGATAATTTTGGAATGTGGAATTGATAAGGAACCATACATTTCTTGGGGCCCTCTTGGGTGTCATTAGTGTGTTTATTATGAGTTTATCATTGACACTAGACACAAAATTAATCATGACTGATTTACAGTAATGTTTTCGCTATATATTTCCAGTTTTTGTTATCATATAAAATTTCATTATTCATTTTATGATATCATTTTTTATATACTAAGATACAACATATTTTATCTCTACTAATGAATTACTATGATAATAAGAGTTTAAAGTCACTCCATGACCTATATTAGACCATTGATAGTAGTTGGAATCCTCTGGAACACTTGCAGGCACGCCTGTTGTTATGTGACAGACCAGCTCGGGGCACCTGTGTGTGTCACCCATGTTGGGATGTCACATTCCATTAATATGTATTTGTTTATGTAAATTAAAAATGGGAATTCTAAGGATGTGAATAGGATAATCATGTTGAATGAAGATACCATGAGAGAATCATGGTAAGACAATAAACAACATGAAAATGTCATTATAAAAAAATGGTGCATCTACAAAAAAATAAGGGACTTAAATTGTTACATAGAATCAAGTGGGGGGAGAATTTGGATTGAAATTTATCGATGAATAGATGAATATAACCATAAAAACGATGATATTTAATTATTTTTATTATAATTATGGTGTTCATATTATGGTAAAATATCATTATAATAATTGTCATGATTCTTGAATATAGTTTTTTAGATGTCGTCTAAAAGAAGATAGATAGTAGAGTAGAGGGGAAGAAAAAGTCTATAAAATGGTTGAATAATTTAGAAACATGATTATGTATTTTTCTTTGTGCAACATGTAATGGAATACCACCATATGGGATCTCATATGTATATAAATCTTCATAGATTAATACAATTTTCTATATCAAAATGTCCTCCTAGTTGAATATGGATATTTGTAGGAACACGTGAAAAATGTTACTTCTATGATGAATGTGGATACATGGTTGATAACATAAGAATATATATGAACCATAATATTGTTATATGCATGATAATTTATCATGTTCATAATTGGTCATGAAAAAATTTGATACATACATGGATGGATAAACATTGGCGAATGGTTCAAAAATATGATTTTCCTTTGATAATAATTTACAATATTAGAGAATGTTAACCCATTGGAAAATTCTTTAGAATGTCCACAAATGAGGAGTAGACCATGTTTTTATAGAGGTTCTCTATGTATTATTAATTATGCAAATGTTTTTCATGGTGCATTATTAAATGAACTATAGGGATATTAGTATCTTTATATATATTTTCATCATCTATTCTAATTAATGTTAAAACCATGACCAAGAATATTATATTTAAATAAGAAATAAAGGAACATATATATCATTATATTTCTCAACATGTTACATGTTATTTTTAAGAAATGTTGGGTGATTTATTTGTGGTAAAATATCAGAAAATCTAAAGGATTCTTGATTTAGGATGTTTAATAAAGAAAAGGGAATTTGGAACCATGAGATATGTGTCCTGATGCATTTTATGCATGGCCAAAACAATTGGATATATAAATATCATGATATCAATTGTGTTTTATTATATGGATTTTTTAGTGTAAATGTTACATGATATTTTCATATATTATGGAGAGATATAATTATTGGAGAATGCTGTTTAAATGGAATTTGGTGAATTTACGAGTTCATGATACATCAAAATATCATTGAATGAATAGAAGAAGGAATAATGTTGTCTTTATACAAGTATTGAGGGATTTGTTGAACTATTATAATGATAGGGATAACTGATTTATGTGGATTTTTTATGAGTAATGATCAATAGATCTTGTAATTAAAAAATTATTAGTAATTTAAAGTGATTATTTTTTGTCGTATTTTGAATATATATGAGATACATGAAAGTGAATTATTATCTAAAGTGAAAAGATTCTATTATTTATATTTGAGGTTGATGAATTTTTAGTGATTGGATGCATGAAACATATTTCCTATATAAAATATTCCCTAGATTTTATTAATAGGAGAAAAATTGTGATATTCAGAATAATTCTCGATTGTCGAATAATAGAAGAATGAGTATGAACCAGTGTATTTTTTATGAACCCACTAAATATAGGTGAGGAATAAGTAATTTTTTATATTTTATTTCATATAAATAGTTATAATAAATAACATATTTTGAGCCGTGGATTAAAAAAAAGAGGAGTTATTGTGAATTCCATGATGCATATATTGAATATATATTTTGAAACAAGGGCTTTAGATGAATAATATGACAAGAATGAGACATACACTCATTAAAGAAGAGAACCATTCTATTATTCTTATATGATGATGTGGAATTTTGTTTTCAATATTTTCATATAATTTATGATGATGAAGTGTTTCATACATAATTATATATACAAAAGAGATGAGGAAGAATACAAGTAATCACAGTGGAATCCTATAGATATCTTAGACAATGAGTAATTTATTTGATGTCCAAATATAATTGATGAATCTATGAATTTCCTTTACCAATAGTATAATGATCTATAATGAGTTTTATATGGACAAGTTAATCACTAGTATAAAGACTAAAAATAGTATTATGTCACATCTTAGATTATATAGTGTAATAATTTTTTCTAGATTATTTTGTGGAAATCAACCAAAATTAGTGCCTCATTATAATGGGAAAATTTTTATCATCCTTCACCTCAGACAACGAGGTTTATCTAACCCATTTTAATAGTGAACATTATATGTATATTATATGCCTCAATATACATCCCTATATTCATGATTACAATAAGGATGATATGATGAGAGAATCAAGTTCTAAACTAATCAATGAGGTTATGGGATAAAAGAATATATTGGATCAAAACTACACCGCCTAATATTCACCTACATCTCTTAGTGTTATGTATATCCCAAGTGTTCCTACCACTTATATTATGGGAATACATTATTGTCTCAAACCATTTTGGTTGTGTTATTTTTATATTTTTAACATCATTTTCACTATATAATGTGGTATTGAAATCTATTTACCAAATCTCATATTCATGTTTATTTTATAATACATGAACAATTCAATTGGATTTTATTATATAGACAAGATAAATTTTTTCATCATAGTATTTTCCTTGGATTCTCTTAAAAACATTAAGAATTGTTCCTGATTTATGTGTACTATGTTAACTATCTATTTATAGTTTATTATTGAAAATCCATTTACACCCAATTGGATACACTCCAACCGATGTGTCTATCAATGTTCTTACTATTTTCCATACACAAAATCCATTTTAGTGTTCTGGGATTATTAATTAATAGAAAATGATAACATAATTTAAAAATCCATATACCATATTGGAACATTATTATAATTTAATAATGAATTACATTACTCAGTGCATAGAAATCCACAACTCCATAATTCTATAATATTTCTTATTTTTAACATATAATATTTCATGTATTCAAAACCAAATCTCCCACAAAGCCTTGTGGAGTTACTATATATTAAAAAATTATTGAATCAGAATCCATGAGTTCATTGAAGTATATTTTTCTATATTTGTTTCATTTAGATATATGATCCCCCTCTAAATATAATTTTCATTACTCTAATATTATTAAATGATAAACTATGTGTCATGTTAGGTATGTTTGTTAAAACAACGTTCCTTAAAAACAATTAGCATCCATAAACAAATATATCTGATATTTTGAATTAACTATCATACTACATTTTATATGAGATCCAATATTCCACAATTATTGGAACAAAATGAAATTATTTTATATCATTGTAAATAATATATTTATATAAAAGCATTTTAGATGAATTTCCTTAAAGAATCTGGTTTTTACCATATCAAATAGGTATATATATATATACATATCTACTGATGAAATATATAATGATAAAAATTAAGAGATAATCCATCCATCTAATTCAAATGAATTTAGTCCTTCATTTATTTACAAACCATTATATAATAATTAATTTATATATCAAAATAATTAGTCAAATTTATTTAACTATAAATAACATGATCATTAATTTATAAATAGTTAAATAAACCAACATGATTGTAACAATGATAGAAAAATAATGTTAATTATATGAAAAATATATAATAATATTTCTAAAATATGATAATTATTGCACCATAATATATGAAATGAAAATAATCAATAATTAACATGAATAGCCTTAAATCAATAATAGGTTTCAGATCTACAACAAATCTTACAATTAATTATATTATTCATTGTTCATGTATATAAATAACATTCAAAAAATTCATAAAAGTTATTTAATAACAATATTATAGAATTTCAATGTTTTACATTTAAAAAATATATATTTAAGCTTCTTATTTTTTTTTATACACTAAATTTTTGTTTTTATTTCAATAGATATTCCTACCATTTTGAAAAAACCTATATCCTACTCATATCTCTCCATATAAAATCATTTTTTATTTGATAGACCTTTCAAATACATTTTTTAATTTAAAATTTTCATCGGGCATTCAACCAAATACTTAATTCTCTTTACCTTATGTAATAAAGAATAATATTCCCAAATATTACTATCAACATGGTGAAAGTGAACATTCTTTGTGTTATATATAAATGAAATTGATTTATGGATGGAAATTTAACAAAAAAGAACCCCATGATTTCTAATTTACTAATGAAACTAATCCACTTTTAATTTTAATGTACAAAATGTATTGATAGCCTTACTTATCACATTCTTATCAAAAAATCTCTCAATATCATTATAATGTTAATCAACCTGAGTAAACCTAGTGTATCCAACAATAGACTTATGACATTTATTCAATAAAAGGACATAACTTATAACATGGTGCATAGAAAATATAGTTCATCATCCAAAAGACTCATAAAATAATCATCTTTAGCCTCACATTCCCCCTTAATTATATGATCATGTATAAGAGATTCCAATCCCTGAAACATTTTTACTATCAGGTTTTTTTATGTAAGAGCCTATAATACTCAGTGATGTTTGTGATTGTGATAAATTTTACTCTTTAAATGATTTATAAAAATGATAATTAATTTTTTTTATTAATAATTTTTATCTAAAATAAATAATATTTTGGTTTAGTGATTTTTTATGATTTCTAATTTCAATACATTTTTATATTGTGATTGATTTTTTCCGCCACTATATTTTCAATTCCTAAAAACCCTTAAAATTTATATTTTGAATTATCATGTCTCTAGGATCTTCGAGTAATAATGGTCCATATTTCACTTCACCTAACCCAAACTGTAGACATTTAATTACTCAAAGGATATTGTGGTTGGAATTACACTCTCCGTCATTGCTAACTCTTATCTCATTTGTAATACTACATATTGTAAAATATTAATGAAAATTTTCATTATAGAAAATGTACTAGGATAAAAATTCAATTATTTCAACTAAACATTACAATTATTATCATGTAATAGAGAAATATGAAATTTTATAAATTAAATATTTGAAGAAATGTAATATAAAATTATTTGGTAAAAATAAAATTTATAATTTATAATTTACATATGGATGAAAAATAATGTAATTACACATAGAAGAAAAAAAATAAAATAATAATTTATTTCTAATTTGAAGTGCCAAATCCATGGTATTTAAATGAAAACTTTTATTTAATTAATAATTTAATTTTGAGATATCAATAATTATATTGATAAAATGGTATTTATGTTTGAAATCCATATGTCCAAACAACCCAATCACGACTTATAAAAAAAATTAACACTCTGTAATTTTTGTTTAATGGTAATGTAGTCTTATTATTATGTTATCATTATGAGCTAATCTGATTTAATAAGTAAAATATAGGATATTTTGGGAAAAAATGGGTTCATTCAATAATTTTTGTTATTTAATTTAATAATTTTTAGTCTAATAAACAATATACCAAATTATAAACAATGTTTTAATGATTATATAAAATAATTCAATATGAATTTAAAAAATTTACACATCCAATATAATATATTCCAAAGGATTTTAGTTCTTAAATATTGGCAATCATAACACCATGTCACAAATTTCAAAACCCATTTTCTAAAACCATGGTTAATCTAATGGTTTTTCATTTTCCATAAACTAGATTTCAAAGGCCTATGTATATAAATATATAAACAATTCTCCAACATTTTTTATAAATACCCACCCGCCCATCAAATCTGATTCACTCTAAAATTATGGAGAAAAAGTATCCTCTAATTTTCTATCAAAAGTGTCTCTCCCTAGAGTTTATATGGTTATAATGTGTTTATATTATGATTTAATAGGTTTCCTTTCATGCTATGGGTGCCTAATCCTCATATTTTATTTCCAATTTCATTCCTTTTGTTAACATATCATTTAAAAATATATTTCCCCTAATTATCTGTTTTATATTCCTTAGTATTATTATCCAATTGATATATTTTTAATGATTTATTTCATATTCCCTATCACTTTATCCTTTTAAAAAGTCATTATTGTGTCAATGAAATGGTCCCTAATCCAATTATATCATTTATTTATTAATAATATACAATTAATTTAAATTTAATTGGGAAATGTTAAGGTTCTTCATTATCATAAATTCATCATCATATTTTTAATGATGGATAACAATTAACTTTATGTTTTCATCCTCAATAAATCATTAGAATGTATAAAAATAAGGTAAAATCAATGTGTAAAATATAAATTTTTGAAAACATACAAGAGTTTTGTTAATGTAAAGAGTTCATGATCCCCTTAAAATGAAATCCATTTATGGATGATATGAGGTCATGTAGGATCTGGATCAATTGATGATCTGGGAAATAACCTTAAAAATGGTTTTTTGGGAATTAACATAATCCCGACTCTATGCATAATAGGTGGGTATAATTACGTTGCGGGTTTTACACACTCAAAGTAAATTATTTGGAAGATTTAAAAGACATTTTTAACCATTCTAAAGAGTTTAAAAATTCTAATTTATTATTGAACTAAATTTTCAATTAATGCATATATAGTACATGTTGTACTAGATCTAGAATTATTCATTTGAGGTGTTTTTTCCTATAATTATTTAGTCTAAATCTATTTAAAGTTATTAAAAACAATGGAAATTTCTTATTTATATCCATGAAAAATGAAAATACACATATGAAGATAATTATTATCATTATTTTGATGAGGGAACTTTCACATAAATTCTAAATGTAGTATATTCTTTGTGTTGATTGTGGGATATTCACCAAGATATTAATTCTTTTCTATGAAGTTGTGACATTTTGATATTCTATTTAACAATTATTTATGAATATATCTATTTATTATGTCGCCATTATTATATACGTGTTCAATATAGAATGTTATAATTTATTTTATTTAGTTATTATCTTCATATGATGGATGTGTTAAACTTATTATGTGAATGGTTGGGTCTAAAATTATATGTCCCCTTGATGTATCGATAACTAAAATTAGAAAATCTAGCATGGGTATTTGGTGTAACACATTCCTAATAGTTTATGTGGTATTAGTATGTTCGCATGATATTATGATTATGATGATAAAACTTTTTTATCCCCTCATTATTACATCAGTTACTCTTATCCTTGAATTTAATTATTTTTATGTGACACAATGATATATTTTATGATTTATGATCAATTTAGGGAAAATTTATTTATTTTCATCATATGATAGATTCCAAGATTATGTATTATAGTTTTCACTATGTAGTACCTATTATTACGTTTCTATGAAAACACAATTATATTTCCCCCCTTTTCATGGAAATCAAGAAGAATATTTTTTGTCAATTTTTTATTTTCCCAGATAAATAAAAAATTTCATATTTCAAATCTATTCTTCTTTTCTTTTGAATCTAATGTCATATTATTTTAGGTCTCTTATATAATGAGACTGCTAAGATGATGGATCATATTTTTTGTGATATTTTTAATCTAAGAGTTATTTTTTAGCGAATGATGAGTTTATGAAGAAGAAATGCCTGAAGTGAAAAATTGTTTATGTGGATATGGTTATTGTGTTGGATTTTTCATTTAATTCGTATATCATATTAAAAATTACCTGATATAATGTTTATTTTTCAAGTTAAATATTATTTATGATGTTTCATGACATATGAATCTTTTTTGAAGAGTTATATGTGAAGTTCAATGTTCATGGGATTCTTTTTTTCATGAATTTTAAATGGTGCACCTCTGCTAAAAAATACTACGAAAATAGATATGTATGTACCATGAAATGGACATTTTATGATATATATATATATAATCCATTCAATTCATAAACATGGTTTTGTATGTTTTAAAGGATAATCCTTCACCTGCATAAGATTCATTGTAGATCAATATAATGTTGATGATATATAATGAATGTGAGAAGGATGAATCATGTATGTGTAAATATCATTTCTAATGGTACATGGAATACATATTAATGAAATGTACTATACAGAAAAATTATTTTTGGTCCGCATAAACACCATTTTCACTTTTTATGGAATCACACATTATTATATTTTGAGAGTATTATAGAATAAATATATAATTTTAGAAATTTAAAATATTATTAATAAATATTAACTATGATTATGAAAAAACTATTCATTTATTGATTGAAATAAATAAAAATGATGTATCTGGATTATGAAATGGAGGTATAGTGTTTGAAAACATAGAATAATGAAAATGAGACAAATTATATACATACAATCTGGTCATGCTGCAACATTTTTTGATTCATTGTAGTGATATTGAACAGAGTTCAAACAGAAGAATAAATAAGTAATACAAAAACATTATGTTGAGGGGATGATATAAGAAGTTATTTTCTAGAATTGAATTTTAAATTAAAATTTTAATGATTTATCATTTCACAAGAGAAGTGATAACTTAAATAAATAGAACTAATTAAAAATATAATATAATGCATGTAAGAATAATAATATAAATATTATAATGAACAATGATGGAGTTCCGTCATATCTGAAAACTGATTGGGTCCATGGAATAGACCAATATGTGGTCCTGATCTACATGGGCTAGCAAGTCATTCCCAAGAGTAAAGAATATTTTATGAGAATGATTTCACTCATTTATAAAATCATAACAACCCAAAATAATACACATCACAAGTATGACCAATTATATTTCATTAAGGCATATTAATATTAAGATTCATGTTTAAAACCTAAAAAACCAAAATGTGATACAAAAATATTGGAACAATGAATCTATCAACATGAAATACAAAAAGAAGATGAGAATAATCATCAGTCTACCACCACAACACATACAATTGAAGTCCACATTCAACCTCAACCACTATTCTGTTACATATTTACCTTACTTGTGTAAAATATTATAAATTTTATATTCACCCAAGGATATATGAAGGGTGTGAACCAAAGCCAAGTATGATACCACCCAATAAAATAAATTCCATTAAAAAATATAATAAAAATCAAAATTCATGTTTTATAAAGAGAAAATAAACTATTTTTTCAGAAAATTTGTAAAGGGATAACATGATTTGATATTAAAATAATGAAAAATGTTCATGAAATTCTAAGGGTAAGAACGATATATAAAATATAGCACTAAGACATGGGAAACCACTATAGGAACAGGCTAATATTAGACACTATATACCACTTATCTCGGTGAGATGTGGTATAATAACCACAATGATCATCATCCTCATGAAAGAGACATTATAGAGGATTTGATCTGAAATACTAGTGATCTCTAACCATAAAAATTTAGTTAGTTTTGTAAAATCAATCATGCTAGAAGAACCCATCCTCAACCCCACCGATCTGACTAGCCTACTAGTCGTAGTCTACCCATCTGATTACCAGTGAATCCATTTTTCTCAGTTTACATTCAACATATCACATAATATAATAGTTTCCCACATGAAAAAGATTATAAATTTAACACACATGATAGAACTAAATTTATGTAACCCAAAACATCATTCAAATTCACATGCACTCCAAAATCAATTTTTTTCAAGGAAATCACAATATACACAATTTAGTATGTTTATTTAATTATTTATATGATGACCTCCATAAAAACAATATGGAATGAAAATTAAAAACCCATTTCCCTTAGAAATATGCCTTTTATTACATGTGCACCTTAAAACCATCCAAAAACAATATTTTCACTTCATAAAAAATGGATAAAACATAACCATGAAGCCATTATAGAATATCAAAATCTCCAAATAATGTCTATGCATGGAAGAACCTGCTTCATGTGTAGAATATTTTCGAAATCAGTGTGAAACCAAACCCAACACTCAATAGAACCATATAAAGGAAATATCAAACACAAAACATCAATATTAAACCATAATATGTAATAAATTTTCCTAAAAAGATAACCCAATCCATTTGAAATAATAAATCTCAATAAAGAAGTAGAGAAACACTAGAAAACAAGGATAAAACCCTGAAATTTGTGACATACTTGATGAATCATGAGGATAACACAACAAATATACTAGAATAATAGAAATAAAAGGGTGATGAAGGAAAATTGCTAAGAAACATTAAAGGATAATCTTGATTGGGGAGTAAATGCAGTGTTTGGGTTTAAAATAATAGTGGATGAAAAAGATGAAATTCCAATTTTTAATAGCCAAGATAAGATACCTAGTTTTTCTGTATTGTTTTCCAAACCATGAAACAACAATGTTTACCTTATTCCCCAAGAGGATAAAATCACATGGTTTTCCCATACTTTTTTAAAACCCAATCACTAACTATGCGGTCATAAACTCTCCAAAATTCCAGTTTAGTTGCACAGTTTCCTTAGTATGGCACATGGTTTTCCAAACCATGTGATAACTTTGCGCATACTTTTTCTAATCCAAAAACATTAATTTTTTTAAAAAAACACCTTAAAAACTCATGGATAAATATATAGTCAATAATAAATTGACTAATTGAATGAAAATAAAATTATCGATGGGAGAATTCTCCCAAAAATGAAAAATTCATGTCCATATAAAGTCAACCCAAGGCATGATCTATGAATTAAAATGGATAGTCAACTATAATCAATGCTTTTCCCTCCCATGTATCGTTAGTATCATTTATATGTTTCTTGAAACTATAAAACAATATAATAGAAATCCCATGAAGAAATTTCTCATGAGAATCTATAATCCACTCTGGTCGTTCAAACACAAAAAAATCATTCTCCAACACGAACTCTTCAAAATACAGCACTTGATATGGGTCTATGATAAAATTTTCCAACTAAGAGACATTTAATAGTTCATGGATGGAATTAAATAGAGAGGTCAATGATAGCCTGTATGCACCCAACTGATCTTCTCAGTAACATCAAATGTTCTAACATTCTTCATTTTTGGCATACCAATCATACCAAAATGATTATATCCCAAGCGAGGTGTCAAATTTAGGAATAATCGGTCATCCAAAAAATATATATGGATCGATTCCTCTAGTTAACATATGTATTGTGAAGACACTAATATTTAAATAGATAATTCCTAATCAATTTTTGATTTTAATAAGTCTTTTGAACATGTCACAGTATAAAGAGGTGTGTGTCACCCACTTTATCCAAACTTAATGAAGAATGACATGACAGATCATGCATCACCTAAATTATGATCCATTTGAATAGTGTATTGGTATCAATTATTATATGAACAGATGAGTAATCCCCAATGGATAATCCATGATCCCCCAAAGTCGAACACGCATTCTGTAAGAATTTCATCCATGATTTGAGTTTATAGATACATCTGGAAATCAATTAGATAATGGTATGTCATTCAAAACATGTACTAGGAACCCATTTCAATTTGATGGACATCCAAAAACCATTAGGTAAAATGGGAGTCTCTATAAGGACCCATCCTTAAAACATTACTTAATCATGAAATAAATTGTTTAATTCACATTGAGGCTCTTTTGAGGTTTAGAGTATTAGTGAATTAGGACATAACTATTACATCTCAAAGATTACAAAGTAGACACATCTACTCAGTTTCCATTTTTTTCACAAAATAAAAACTCTTGAACAAAAGATTCATGTCTAGTTCCTTGTTTTAGACAGCCTGACATTTCCTAGATCTCATCCTTGACCCTATTCCACTTTATGTCCTATGAAAAACATTTCAAAAACGTGGGATAAGCATAAAGATATCAGTAATGGTTATAACAATACGTACAGAAAACATTAGTCCATATATACATAAGAATCAAAGAAATCATACTTTACTCATAAAACATTAGGACTTTAACATATCTCATTAAATCATATGATTTATGAATAACTCATAGAAATCATAAGACATAAATGTAACTTGAGGCATTCATAACATTCTTACGTAGGGATTAACCCTCATGGTTACATTTGGAATACCCATCACAATATATTCCCTAAATATCTTCGAAGAAACCTTAGCGTTTAAC
Source organism: Viscum album (assembly GCA_963277665.1). Classification (NCBI taxonomy): domain Eukaryota; kingdom Viridiplantae; phylum Streptophyta; class Magnoliopsida; order Santalales; family Viscaceae; genus Viscum; species Viscum album. Next base: position 1,203,421,791 of record OY728127.1, on the reverse strand, counting down.
CCATTCGTGTTACCCGATGCATTAGAGAGCTATCACGGGCTCACCCGCCCTTAGTTGATCATGAAACCACCCATCTTCATAAATAATTCCCAAGAACCATAACATAACCGTATCACATAAAACATGCATAAAGGAAACATAACATTTCCACATTTCAATCACAAGATATAAAAAACACATTTATATAATAAAAAATTATCAACAGCATTTTCAATACCAATATAAAAGAAAAGAAAAACATGGTATTTATTTTTCATTCTATAAAAAGGTTATGGCTTGTAGTTGAATCCCAATCTCATGTAATGGTCACGACGGCGGAGAAGTCGTTGTCGCCGCATACATAAGACAAAAACATTCCTTTTTTGTTTAGTAAAAGTCTTGGTATAAAATATTCCATTTGAATCAAAGTAAAAGTCAACGGAGTATATACACCATATAAAATAATGTTGTGTATAAATTAAAATATGTCTCAATGAAAGGACATTTAGACGATGTCCCATATAAATGCAATATCCTTAGATTAAGGATAAATCAATTACATAATTATGTGTGATAAATATAAATACACCCAATATAAGTGGATATTAAGTTTAAGACAATCAAATTAATTCACACATATTCATAGAATTATATATTCAATTAGTACATGTTTAACCCAAAGAATGGAAATTGAGATAAGATGTTTCTTTGCAAAAAATTTCGACAACTTAACAAAATCGCTTTAAAATTAATAACATTAGTTGATGAGAGAGAAAATGGTATCTCATAACTTGGACATAAAATTTACATCAATATGGATATTGAAGAAAATATCCCCACATAATAAGATGTAAATTAAAAGACATAACAAAAGAAGTCCTTTAAAAAGAGGAGGGTGAGAGGTTCCCTTACCGATTTGGGTAACTTTCAAAACATACACCCAAAGAAATAAGGGTCATACAATGAAGTTGCAAATTCCCATAAATTAGATTATATTACACAATTAATTCAATCATGGGCAGTACATACACCACACAAAATTAAATAGTGCAAAATGTAGCATGAATCTCACAGGAATAAAATTGAGATTAAAAATCCCCTTATGAAAATTCAGCAGCATAAAGGCGCCACATAAAACTTCCAAAAATGGATTGAAGAGATAAAAAAGGGTATCTCTTTCTATTAATATAAAAATTACAGTAATATGAATATAAAAGAACATCCTCCAACATAATAAAGATGAGCTTAAAAGAAATGACATAAAAGAGAGTACTTAAAAAGAAAGAGAGACGTAGGATCCCTTACCTTGTGTCCGACATGACTCGATCGATCTTTAATCTCTTGAATAATAAAATAGAGTTAATTCCTACTTTATTAAGAACCTTTTTAAGTTAATTATTCCTTTTATATCATTTATTACCATTTTATGAACATTATGTAATTATTTAAGTTAATAACGGTCGTTCTGTCAATCATTGTTACTTGAATAAAAAATAAACTTCCAATAATTACAAGATGTTCATGTGGTAAAATATCCTTTATATAAAGAATTATATTCATGATGTAGATATCATATATATCATACATATCTAGTAAATATTAATTTTATACTATTAAATAACATTTGGAGATAAAACGAAAATAAATGCACCGTTCATGGAGACGGTAATCAGTACATACGCATGAACACTACTTTCATTTCATTATTATGTTAATGGAATTTAAAATAATTGAGAGATATATGTATTATAATTACAGAATGATATTCATCATTTATATTTAATATATATCACATATATACATTATATATATGTACTTATAATAGTACATAACATTTGGAGATAAGAAATGAAATGCAACGTTCATGGAGATGGTAAGTTGTACGTACGCATGAACGCTACATTCATTTCTATTTCATATTTTAATGGAATGAAATCATAATGATATAAATTTATTTTATAATTCTAGTATAATATCATATATATAATATCATTATCTCCATCCTCTATACATCCCACATATGGCATTAACGAATCAAATCACTTTGAGGGGGCGGTAGTCCGCACTTCCTAAAATGAAGATATCACGTTTACCCATAATTGAAACCATAAAGGTATACCATAAATGAAAAATACATAATCATAAGAATGTGTAAACATAATATATATCATATATATTCATAGTGACATCATAATGTCTACCATAAAAGGCGTTAAAATAATATTGAACAATCATCATTCTGTGAGGCAGTAATTCGCCATCCACAGAAAGAGTATGTTCTTTAACCAATAGACGGAGGTGTGAGTAAGTGTAGATCGAATCCATCTCATAAAAAAATCCTAGTATATATAAGATACTGTTGGTGTTACAAAATAAATGAATAGGATGATTTTAGGGGGGTTGGAGAAGCAAAATAAAACAAAAGAACAATACAGAACACTTTACCATTAAATCAGGTAACTCCATTGGTTTGAACAAAAAGGGTTTCTTGATGATATTTATGACTAAGGAAAGGCTTATATAATTAAAATAGGGATGTGTAGATATTAAATGAGTAGATTTTTTCTGAACCAATGGCTTGAGAGGTGTGGGTAAGGTGGTAGAGTAGGGGGGCTTTTATAAGAGGGAGGAGGGGCACTCTTGGAAAGTCATGAAAAGTTAATTTATTATAAAGTTATTTTCGGATATAAAAGGACCCTCAATTAAATATTTCTAGGATAAGGTGATAAGGGTTCGATATCCACCCATACAATAAGTTTTTGACAAGTGTAAGACTTAGTGTTTACCTTATAATCTCATTTTATTAAAATCATTCATTAATGTGGTAATAGATGCATCATCATGGTGTCATAAATAAGTTCATTTATATAATTTCTAAAAATTATAAAACAAATAACATGATTTAGGAAATATTTTTATCTTTTCATTGAATATTTATAGTCAAAAATATGACTTTTATAACCCCATGTAAAAAGTGTTTTAGTAAAACAATACAAGTTTGTTACACTTTAATTTTAACATTAAATAAGAAGTTATTATTGTCATTTTCTTACCCAAGTGGCTCCATGGGGTCCCCAAGTTGACCCATGGATTGTCTTGGTCGTCCATGACACATAAAATAAGGGTGGGACATGTGTCAAGGTAATTTAATTTTATTATAACATTATTTTTACATTGAATTACACTAATTACCTTTAATCGCAATTAATAAAACTTAAAAGTTATTATTCACCAAAAAATTATATTCATTCCATTAAACCAAATTTTATATACTAATGAAAACCATGTATGTCGGATTTTTGAAATTAAATTCACGGAAGTGTTAATGTTTCATTTAAATGAAAAATCAGTTTTTTAACTACCACTTAGTGGTTTCACTTTTAATCAAAAATTGAAGTTTTTCAGAAAAATATCACAAATTCACCCCAAGATATATTTGATATTCAGAATTAAAAAAAGATGAATATTTTAAAATTTTAAAAACATATGATTTTCATTAATCAATTAAATAATTAATTCGCATTTTCAAAACAAATAGCGTGTTTTTAGGAGACAAAATATATCAAAAGATTGACACTAGTTTAATTCCATTTTCAAAGTGAAATTAATTACAATGACCACAATAGGATTAAATGGTAAAAATATATTCTAATTTAACTTTAAAAACAATTCAAAATATAATTTAATCATATAATTAAATTAAATTCAATAGAGGTTTTGAATTAAAATACAACATTTTTCACTTATTCATTAAAAATGAACTTTATCGAAAAAATAACAAAAACATACACAAAGTAAATTTTGATGTCCCAATTATAAGGAATGATTTTATTTGGTCCAATAAAATGTATAATAGTGACCAAAACTATTTTTAAAGAGGGTTCTCCATCAAAAGGTGATAAATCGACCTTTTAGTGAATATTAGAGTATTTATGCTTAAAACTGAATTCTTTTTTTTATTTTAAGCCTTTATATTTTATTGGATAAATGTAAAAACATTTAACAAACATATATAATCATTTTGTAGTTAGTTCTTTTTCATTCCCTCCATTACAATGGCTAGGCATTAATTATTATAAAATTATTATATTATTAGTGTGCAGCATAAGATTTCCAAGAAACTCGTTGTTGCGTATTGGGTACACCATAGAGTATAACATTCCCTTTAAAGTAATATGAACATTTTATTCACAAATATTGATAAAAATGAGAATGTAATATTATTTATTTACTTGGGATGTTACATTCTCTTTCAGAGATACATCCCAAAGACACACCAAATATCCATACTATATCATGGACATATAGTTGGCCCAACTCAACAACCATGGTTGAATCCTTGATCGGAATTAAATGGGATGATTTGGTAAGATGAAAAATCAAAACTGAAATAGAATTCCCCCAATGTGTACGAGGTATCCTACTGATAAAATCCATGGAAATCTAAAAAAACATTCAGTTAGGAATATGTTGTAGTTAATGAAATTGTGAGGGCCATGTGTTATCTTCATAGGCCAACTGACATATATCACACCATTATAAAAGGTCTACTTTGTATCGTCTTATCCATGGCCACCAAAATTATCGATGCATATCATAGTACATCTTGGTATCACTAGGATGAATGAACCATTGAGACTATTGGATGTCATTCATCAACACCACTATCATAGACAATAGAACCAAAAACTTTCCTATGAATCATAAAAGATACTCCGGAGATAGTGACCAAATCACAAGATGTCACCCCTCTATTTAGAAGATTTATTGATAGATGGAATAACTCATCACCATGATTCTCCCATTTAATCAACTCTAAAATGGATGGAGTCACCTAAACACTGGAAACGAATGAACCTCCACTATTATACTTGGTCTCTATATGCAACTCAGAAAAGAAGACCCCTCAATATACACTAATCACGAGACTTCATTAATGCATGAATAAGAACTTTTCATCTCAGTGCATCTTCCACAACATTAACATTTCATGTGGTATATACTATATCGATGATGAACCACATTAGGTACTCAACACAATGATGATGCCTTAGATTAAATAAATCAATGATTATATGTAGACAAAGCTAATATGATCATAATACACCAAAAACCCCCAAAAAATGAAAATTTCCCAATGTTTTGAAGGCACGAATCATCACATCCGACTCAAATTCATTGGTTGGGTAGAAGATTTCATGGGTTTGGAGTTAGCGATAACCATATCCCACCAGATGATCATCCTCCATTAGAACGCATACAAGACCCATTCCAAAGGTATCACAATAAACCACATAGACAATTACATATTCTTGCATGATTTTGTTGGCGTCTCAATTCATGTTCCACATCAGCTTCTCAAACGACGCCAGAAACTCTGGGAAACATACAAAATTCTACCCTTTTATGGTGAGATTCAACATGGATGAATAATTCCCAATGAAATGCTGAATAAATTTACTATAGTACCCATATAGTCCTAAAATACTATTGATCTCAAATAATTTCATCATATTTTTCCATGAAATTACTATAATAATATTATCAGTGTCCACTGAAACCCCACATTCTGAGATCACGTGGCCCAAAATCCTCATCTCTTGGTCCCAGATTATGAATTTAGGGAACACGACAATGAATTGATGATCCAGAATTGTTCCAAACATGATCCTCAACTGGTTCTCATTCTCCTCCTTGATCCATCGATAGACTAGGATTTCATCAATGAACACTATAAGAAATTAAATTAGATACTAGTGAAACACAACATTTATAGGTGCCATAAATACTGCTAGAGATTTCATCAACCTGAAGGGAATGACCATGTAATTGAGATGGATGTATCTACATTAGAGAGATGTTTTTTGATCATCAAAATCTCTAACTCTTACATGGTGATATCAAGAACATAGATCATTTTTAAAAAACCACCATCCCCCCTTAAGCTAATCTAAATTTTCATTAATTCAGGGAAAATTTTATTATTTCATGATCCAAACCTTATTCATATTTCAATAATCAATGCACATCAGGAGAGATACATTATCATTTTTCTCAAAAATAAGTAGGGTAGGCCAAGGTGAGACCCTCAGTGGATTGGCTCCATTGGATTTGAAATCATCATGATGTACCTTTAATTAAATTAACATGGTGGGGGAAATACATTACATTTGAAGTAAGATCTAATGATTCAAAAGATCCATGTATATAAAGAACTCTACATCCTGTTGAAGATGAAATTTTAAAAAGTCATCTTGAAATTGATCTGAGAACTTAGCCACCATAAAGGTTATTCCATTCTTAGGAAAAACATCATCATACTCTAATTCTATTGATGAAAACTGTAAAACAAGATTTCATAGTTCTTGAAGTGGAGGTATTGCACGACATGACAAAGGATCGCATTCACCATGAAAAACATGGGTACTCCCATTAGGTCCTACAAATCTCACTCACCATATATAATAATTGATGCACGCTATAATTTAAACCATCCAATATATACATTGTTTTACATAAAAGAGATCTATCGTTAAAATTAGGAAATTCCATTCCAACTAGATCCTTGATATAGTCAATACGCAAGACCATCTCCTAAAATCCTACTCTTGATTCATACCAAGACGAATCACCAAATCAATCAAATAAAACATATGTTATGTAGGAAAATTTAGCACATTATCAAGGTGGTATGAAATAAATTAATCTTATGCACTCGTTTCATTCAAAAAATTGACTAATGAAGACATAATAAAATGGTACCTCAAACTGGAAGAATCTCATCATCAAATATTCTTGGTGTTTGGTCCACAAAATGATTATTTTTCATCTAAGCCTATGCCTGAGAACGACCACAAGAATACACCTATACCATAAAATGACTCTTATAAGAAGAGGATCTAGACAAATCGCCATGACCTCTAAACTAATATCCTTCTATCATGGATGCCCCCATATAATTTGACATTCTCTTGAATTCTTCATATCCCATACCAACCTGATAGGAACACATGGCCCTAAAAACCTACTACAAGTGACCCACATGTCTGCACCAATTGAATTATATGGGTGAGGATGGACATGATGACCACATATTCCCTGGATTCCTAGACTATTGGTACACAACTGATCCTAGAAATTACATCCCATATGATGATAGTTGGGATGGATGGCCCACCCGACAACCACCTTTCATCAAATTCCAATCCTATATCCCATTATTTCTAAAAAATAACAACTATCTACTAAAGGAAACTATCCTTGGAATCCATAAATTCTGTTTTTATGAGTCACTACCATACAAGAATGATCTACCACCTCATAGTTGGTTGTTAGTTCAAAAAAATGATTTGAGAATAAATCTCAAGATGAAAACAACTTTTGAACCTCTAAGACTTCATCTTCTCAATAGAAAAGATTTCATGTGCTTACCACACCAATGCCTCAATGTGATTTTAATAGTCTATCATCTTCATATCTCCCTGGATATGATATATAAACTCGTTTGACATGTCATAGGATAAAAAATATAGATATAACTTCTCATTGATGAGGATCTTGAAATATTTACATGTTATATACTCACTCTACTTAGCTAGAACCAATGATCCCCATAACCTTTGACTGAAAATTTTGATCAACAACAAATCCATTTATCTCGAACATCAATAGGTGTATCATGAAACTCAAACATCCCCCCTATAATATGAATACATTCCACAGCCTCCATATAGTTAGTGCTTCCATAGAAAAAAGTAGGCATGTTCTTATGAATCTCTTGAGATTTATACATTTTAGTGCTTGGTTTGGATTCTCTAACACAGGTAGGACAATATCTCAATCCATTAACCAAAGCATGGATATCCCAATCAATATCTTTCACTGGTATCTGATTATGTTGTATGGAATATATCTCTCTCGCATCATCTCATGGCTACAAATGAATTCTATTGGCAGGCATTTTTCTACACAACCGATAAGTAAAAAAATTCCATATGATCAACCATTATGACAATTTTCATGAATATAAACACATGCCAACATTATAGAAATAAAAAATGACCAAATCCATCATAATATAAGCACTAATAAAACAAATCTACCACCACCCAATTTCTATATGAACTCTGTAGCTTATACATCTCACCTAGAGGATATGTCAATCAATTTCACAATATCTAATGGTGACCCTAATCCTATAACATAATGTTCTGGCTAGAAAATCTACGTGTGAAAAAAACTCATATCCTGAAAATCATAGAACCATCCTATCTAGATTCTTTATAATTTGTTTATCCAAATTGATAATGAATTTCTCTGATAACCTTTTTTCAGGAAGCAAGACAGAGTTCCATCGAACATGAAATCTATCCAAGACTCTGGAATTTACTACATGGAATTTCCAATACCAATGGGATTGTAACTAGTTATGTTGTATCAGAAATACATTATGAAAAAATGTCAACCCTTTGTTTAACCATATCGATAATCATTAATAAACATCACAAGGATGAATAATCATAAGAAACAAAGGCACAAAAATATGGAGATTCATTTTTACAAACAATTCCATAAAATAAAAAGGGATTAAATAATATTGGAACAACGAATGTATCCCAAAAGACTCTATGAAACAAGAGGGGAATCATAATCAAGACACCAACACAACACATTGAAGGGAAGGCCACTATAAACCTAAGCCACCATCCTGATGCATCTTTCCATTATGTGCGTCAAACATGACTATGTATACGTTCACCCAATGTTGTATATATGGTGTGATCCAATGCCATATAGGATATAACCTAAAAAAAATTCATTTCCAAGAAATAATTAAACATATTAAAATTCATATTTTATAAAGAGAAAATATAGAAACATTTTTGATGAAATCATTGTAAATGTAGAAAATGGATATCATTGGAAATAACCAACAAATAACATGTATGCAAATGGTAAATACAATACTAATAAATAAAACTAATCAATTGGATAACCCTTTAAGAAATAGCTAAATTTTGACACAATGTAACTCATATTTAAATGAATCACTGTATTGTAACCAAAATGATAATTATTCTCAGGGCCAAGCCATTAAATAGGAATATATCTAAAATTTTTCTTTCTCCAGTCATCATAGGTTAGATTCTGTTTCATCATCAATCCTATGATAAATAACAGAGACTTCCCCATAAATTATATCTAGTAAAATTGTCCTTTTCCTCTCATCGAGTTATAAAGGATTACCTTTGGGATCAAATTACATCCCACATGTCACATAATAAATATCCTTCACACATACATATTCTATAAAATTTAACAAACATTGTAAACCATTATTTCAATAACCCAAATCCCATTTCAAAATCATACACAAAATAATTGCATTTTAAAACATGTTCTCTACTTCATTGAAAATTTAGTATGCATCTTGCACAATTTATATAAAAACTTCAATAAACACTTTATGGGGTGCACTTGAAAACAACGAATTTCAATTAGAAACCCTCGACATATGAACCTTAAATCCTTCCCGGAACACATTTCACACTACATGAAAAATCCATAAAACACAACCAAGAATCAAAAAAACCATATCAATATCCCAAAATAATGTTTATGAATAGAACAACCAAACTAAAGTATAGAAACGTCTAAAAATATTTTTCAAAACACTAGTGCACCTCATGTAAACTCTATAATTGAATGGTCAAACCACAATGATCATGATTAAACTCTAATGAACAATATCAAACACTAAATATATCCCCCATAATCTAGAAACATGAAACACCAATAGAGATGAAGATAATCCCTAGAAAAAAAAGGATGAAACCAAGATATGATTGACAAACATAAAGGATAATGGATAAAACAAAAAAATACATAACAAAAATGGAGGTACAAGGGTTGCAAAAGAGGTGGAATAGATTCCTAGGCTATATATTCTAGTGTGGGGATGAATATGTGTGTATGAAATTAAAAATCTGTAGTATGAAAAGATTAAAATCCTATTTATATTGACTCGGATATGTCACACATTTTTCTCTCATAGTTTTGCAATCCATGGTGAAATCATGTACCCCTTACTACCCATGAGAAAAATGCCACATGATAATCCAATATGGTTTACAAACTATTCACTAATAGTGTGGTTAGACATAGTCTAAAACATGATACTGGATATATAGATTCCTTGGGATGGTGCAAAATTTTCCAAATCATGCACCACCTTCTGTTAAACAAAAAAAAATCCAATTTTTCACTAAAAATCACAAAACAATTCAAGGATAAATGTTGGGACAATAATTAATAGAATAAATATATGAAAAATAAAATTATAGATATGATAAAGATATGTATAAATGATCTCATTGGTAAACTATAAAATTATAAGGAATATTTCATAAAAAATAATAAAAATAACATTTATTTGTGTATCATAAATAGTGGGAATAAAATAAGCTTATGACATTATAGTTTTAATAAGAAGAAGAAGAACGTTCCTTAAAACCACATAATGGAAGTGTAATTATGTTTATAGATATGATTTTATAGAATGAAAATAATATATCATTGTAATAGTGTAATAAACACTCAAACATAATTAAGACAGATTTATCCTGAGTACAAGAATATTATAAACACATTTTTACGAACATGTTGATACTAATGGGTCGTATTGTCTTATTGAAATCAATATCATGGAAAGGTTTACAACTCAATTGTAATTAGAACCATGAAAATCTTTTGATCCATATTTAATGTGTTTTTATGTATTTACAATGAATAGAATTAACATCATAATTCATGGATAAAGATGTTATAGGAAGAAACATAAAAAACATTTTATAATCACTAATTGTTGACCAATTAGTGAATTTACAAATCTTGTTGTTTTTTTTATGTGGTATCGATGGAAAATTCAATTTGATTATAATCTTGTATTTGGAGTTTGGAAGACTAGAGTTTTTCAGTAGTTAAATTTATAATAACTAATTCATTTTTTATATATTTAATAATAATAATTTACTGCCAAACGATGAAATTCCTATGTTTGAATGAATAAGAGATTATATATGTAAGGATAGAATATATTTTCAAATATTATTTTTTGTTAGGAGATATTGGATGCTAAATAATATGTGGTTTTACACATTACTAATGTTCTACCTTTCCAATAGTAGATAAAAAGAATATTTAAAATGTTATTTGTCCTAAATATTATATATTTTCATCCTTTTCAAAGAGTTAATTTCAAAAATGTAATGTTATAAAAATAGAAAAAATCACATGACACAATAGTGGAAACATTATGAGGGAGAGACCAATTCAATGTAAGAAAAGCTAGAAATTTAGACACTAAAATATAATGTTCTAAATATTTATAAAAATTAGAGTATAGATATCATATACAAAACTTTATATGAAATTATGAATACAACTAGATATTTTTTTTGAGATGTTTATTGATACAATTGTTTTTTAGAAGACAGATGTTATTATTCTGAGTTTTTTGAAGATATTTTCTTGTCTTTGGAAGAAAATTATTTAGAAAAATTATATCATTATGACATAAAAAACATCATTTTTTCATATGAAATGAGAAAATATAATTTTTTCATGAAGAAGGTTATGGATGAACAATTTATTACCTTTAAATCCTAGAATCCTCATCATTATATGAGAACTTTTGTGGTAGTTGCTGTTGAATATTTGGAAATATATTTATTTGTGGAAATGATATTCAGTAAAATTATGTCTCTTATCAACAGAAATATTATGATTGTAAATGTAATTTTCATTGGGAATCAAACAATTAATTATTTCAATTATGGATATTTTTGGCATTATATGTCGAATTATTCCAAACTAATTGGCATTGATGTTAATGATGAAGAAGAAGAAATATAAATATAATCATTAAAATAGAATGAAAAGAATATTTAAAATCTATGTTTTCAGATCAATGAATTTTAAATTCTTTTAATAAATAATAGATGATAATTTTCATTTCCATTTGTAATGATGTTGAAATATTAACTAAATAAGTGGAAATTATAACTTCTAATGAGATTGACTAATTTTTATCCATTCTATGTTTAATGGAGAATATTTCACATGATATGACAGTTGGAATTTCATGATTTTTACGAATAAGAAACTAAAATGATGTTTATTTTTGAAATATAACAAAATGAATATCTTTTAAGTATCTCAATGTTATATAAGGTGACTACAAAAAATAATGAAAATATTCAATTTAAATTAATAATTTGTCTATTAATGAAGACAAAAAAATACTAAATGGATTAATAGAATTGAATAAATAATGTATATTATAGATACTTATTGAAATGTATAAAAAATATTTTGGAAAATTTCAATAATAAAGAGAAAAAGACTTTTTATATTGAACAGAATGTGGTTAATGTAAATTATGGATTAGATAAATTTAAATCCAGCATATAAAATTCAATTTCAATCTTTAGTGATTGTTCAAATAAAGATTATTTTTTTGAATACCAACTCAAATTACACTCTAATAGTGAAATAAACATAAAATTTTTGTTTTTTTTATAAAACATAAAATTTTATAATGAAAATGATTTCACTATAATAAGTTAGTCATATATAATAGAGAAATTATAGGACTATTCGAAAAAACTATAATACCAGCATATATAATTAATCTATAGAGGATAAAAGGAGTCCCTATATAAAGAATAATATCATAGTATTTATCTATAATGTTTGTTTTAAAATTAGATTCATGGTTAGTGAATAAAATATATATGGAATAAATATATCAAAAACCATGATACTATCTGTCTACATTGGAAGGTATTATTTTATGTTTATTTATAGAAACATGTAAGATTCAAGATAATGGAAAGAGAGTCACAAATCAATGATCAGATCTTTAATGAGCCTTGGAGTCTTGTGTGGAAATGATTGAGGGGGAATCAACCATTTAAAAATAGAATTTTTAAAAAGAAATTCCAAATAATGGGTTTATTTGTTAGAATAGGTTTCATGTTCTTGAATAAATAATGGGAAAATATGACTAGCTCAATCTCCATTAAATGTAATGACACATAATTTTAATAGAACATGAATAAAATTTTTTAATACTCAATTTCATCCCAAAAGAAGAGAAAAGAAAATGAGAAATAATTTGTAAGGAGGTGTCAATTAATGAATAAAATGGGATCAAAAAAGGATTATAAATTGTGTATCTTACTCTTATATGATAATGTTTATGAATATAAAACAATATGTTGAAATTTTGCAATACTTATTTCCATTTAGAAATAAGGGGTACTAAAAATCAATGGATTTATGATGTATGTGACTAGGTATGATCATCTAAAATCAAAAAAAAATTATTATTTTTGGAATGTATCTTATTTTTTATAGGGATTCTTAGTTATGTGATGAATTAAATGATTATATGTTATGAATGAATTGTATTATTGTTGGAGATAAAATGATTTGGTATTGTTTATTTTGAGTTTGGAGAATAAATTTTAAGCAATATTTGGTTGGTGATACTTTAATTTTTTGTTATATGAACATGAATGATGAATGTAATTTGTGTCATAAAATAAATGGCCATCTTGTCTAAAACAATTTGATAATTATTAGTCAACGATATAATTTTTGTTATGTTCCTATGATAAGATTATATGGGAATTTTATATTCTCCAACTTTTTTATGGGAATGATTGTTTGTTCTACACATAATAATTAGTATTTTCAATCAAATAATCCATTGGATATTATCTATTAAATTGTTTTCTAAGTTGAATGCATTAAAATTTGATATGACTATATTATATCATTTTTTATGACATTACATATGTTATATAAATTATTTTTATGAGAAAAAAATCATAGTCTCTATATTTTATTAAAAATATTACATTAAATTCATAAAAGGATTATATATTTAATACTAATAATTACATAATATATAATGGTGTTGAAAACACTGGTTTAATTTTTATTTCCTACCATGAGATGTATAGTTTTAATTATGAAATCATATGACCATATAGACCACAAAAACCGTTTTTACAGAATGGAACGACAAAATATATTAGTTATAATAACTAAAAAAATAAAATATTCTATGATAGATCTCTTTATTTTTTGATACAACATATATGTGTAGTGGATCTCATTAAAAATCATCTCTTCATTATGAGTAATTTAAGATATGTCCTTGTATGAATTTTTTTACCATAAGTATCCATGTTTTAAGTATCAAAGTGTGTTTGTAAGGCATTTTGTGATCTAGATTATTGGTGAAATCATATTAGTTAATGAGTATAATAAAATTGATGAAATAATTAATGGTTAACCTCAAAATAGAATAAGATAACATTACTAAAACAATGTGATAAAGAATATTGATCATACAACACCTGTGAAGGTGTTGGAACATGTTAGTGTCAATATTTGTTGATAAAATGTTTATTAGTGTTTTCGAATTATTTTTAAAGCATTTTGTACTTGTTTATTTTGAATACTAAAAATACATCACATGTAATATTGCTTATAAATTCTTAGCATAAATTATTTTTTAAAAACACCATGATATTTTTTTCCATTAGTTTTCATAAATGTATTGTTTTCATATTAAAAAATATTTTTGTATTAGTGTATTAGTAATGTATCAATGTCATAAGATGTTGTAATTCCATAAAAAATTCATCAATGTCATATAATATATATTTTTTAATTCATACAATTGAGGAAAAATATTATTATGTTTTTCAAATTAATATATTTTTTTTTCAAAGTCATATAGTTGAAATATAAGTAATTTATTGAGATAATTCATATAATATGGAATGTTATGAGATATGTTTTATATAAAATACATTCCCCAATTAATTTTTAACTTTATCTTATTTTATTATTTCACTCTCTATAAATTTTTTATAATTTTCTTTTGAGGCATTTTATGTTCCTCTAGCTTAACAACATTAATAATACAAAAAATTATGCTTATTTTTTTAAATTGGATTACATTTTTGAAAATAATGATTAAAAAATTTTAAATTTTATTAAACTTTATGTTAAATTACTTTACATTTTTATGATATTTTTATACCTTTATGTTGATATATTTTACCATTTTCAAGAATCTTCATATCATTATACTTTGTGTAATGTTATGCATTATCATTTCAAAACTTATATTATATGTTTACTTCCATTAGATAACTAATGTAATTTTATTTTTCCTAGTACATATATTATATTGGTTTTTTATTAATTTTATGTGTATTACATTATTTAATTTTAACCGTTAAATATTGTGAAAAAATTGAAATATCAAAAATCATAGAGGAGTACCACTCATAATGGCATGACATTATTTTCCAAACCATAGTGGAAACTATATTCAGATAGGAACGATCCTTTAATAAATTGTAAATGTATCCTTAAGAATTTATAATGTCATTTGAAATTTAAAAATATTTTATAAATTCATGTAGTAAAATTTCATAACCCAAAGATATAAGTGATTTTATATTACGTCACTGTATAATGTTTTTTGAGATTACAGAATGTCATTGAGGAAAGGGATGAGTAAACTAGGTATTTTCATTATTTATTATGTAGTTCAAAGTGGTTTCAATGTTTTTCCAAAGGTATCATTATAGAATAAAAATTATTGGTAGTTCCAATTATTTGATTTTATATTCCATATTTTTTGGAAACTTCATGATCACAGTAAGCATTATAGAAGACATTATGGACTTATGTAAAACCAAAGAATGATTCTTTATTACACAATTATTTTTATCAATTCATATACTTAATTTTTATATGATTTAATTTTTTAATTTTAGTTTTTTATAAAAAAAAACATATATAAATGACCGCTTGTGATATCTTTTAAAACAGTTAATTCATAGTTTATGAGAGAGATATTTAAGAATATAGGAAATGAAATTAGTTGTTTATATTTTTATATAATTGTATATGAATGTGATTTGTTTATAGTAAATTACCTTGTATATATGAATTAATTTAGATAATAATAAAGATTTTATTAGGAATAAGGATCTCGATTAAAATGGATGGATTAGTTTCATTCGAACTAAATTCAACATGCATTATTGGTAAAACACTAGGATATTATTCAAGATTTTGAATTTGAGAGAGGTAGAAAATGATATTAATTATTTTATATTATGAATAACACAATAATTTTTTATTATGATTCATCATAAATGATTTATCTATTCATAATAATTTTATCTAAAGAAATAATAAGCAACACCATTATTGAAATTCTATTCTATATATCTATAGATTCTACCATTTTATATTCTTATTATATGTTTCCATTAAATTTCAATATTATGAATTTTTTAGTAAAAAATAAAAGTTTCTTATCAGTTATACATTCTAACAAAAATGATCATAATTAGGTTTTGTATCCTAGAAAAACACTTTTTTAACTTCTGATTTTTTATGTTAAATTGTAGGATAGATAGGATTTATTTTCCCTCTATATAAAATTTACAACTATAATAGGTAATAAAAACATTCTTAATTGTGAATTAATAGTGGATATAAATTTTTTCACTACATAGAGATGGTATAATTATATATATACTATCATGGTGATCTGACCAGTAATAAAAATATAGTTTATTATCATTTATTTTCCATGATATATTTCTCTGAATAAAAATTTAATAATTTTTTTGAACATGAAATAATAATTCACTCTAATATATATTTATTTTATATTTTTGTTCATCATTTTAAAAAAAATTGACCCTCCCCCTCTAGAAAAATAAATTCATCATAAATGGCCTCAAATTTGTGTCACTAAAATGTTCTTTTGGATACAGGTAATGTAGTTTTTGTATTATGATTACCTATATATTGTAGATTTAAAATTCTATAAAAATATATTTTATAATATATAGAGAATAAATGGAATTGAATTACTATTTCCATTAAAGACAACATATTTTTTATGAAAATGACAAATTTATTGGAAGTCCTGAACCAAATCATTCCAATTGAATTTACGTATTTATCATTTTTCAATTAATATAAAACTATATAAGTTACTTATAGATAATATAGATATATTTATTGGTAATGATATGGAAATATATGTTTTGAAATTATATAGTATTCAACCTGTTGTACTATACTATAGGTCAAACTCTGTTTTTCAATGTATCAACCTATAAGGTAGCTTAGATTATATAGAGTATACTTCAATTGAAATTCTATAACTCTAGGAAGATTAATATGTTTAAAATATTACTATTAATTTTGGAATAATAATAATTTTTGATTATAAAATTTGAATCATGAAACCAAATTATCAATAGATTTATAATTATCTTCTATGTGATGATTTACATTATTTATATATTTTGTTAAATTGAAATTGTTTAAAGAGTCTTAACATCACTACGAAACAAATGACAAAATAAATATTGATACAATATATGAATGTAATAATTTTAAACTGGAAACATTTGATGATCTAATCAGTTCATTATTGCAGAATGAAATAAAGTTAATTAATATTTTTGATGATAAATGTTGAAAAAATATTGGTATTCATTTGAAATATAATATAACTGATTCTTCTAGCTATTAAAAATTTATATTTAAAAGAAATGTTAATGATTTACCAAACAAGAGAAAATATATTATGAATTTCATGAAAAATGAAGGAATTTGAAGATCATTTATAATGAATAATAGAATGATGGGAATAAAATATTATTTTCCTAAATATAATAATTTTTCATATCCAGTAAATTTTGTGTTTAGAAATAAGGGAAAAATAGTATCAGACTATCTTAAATTTATGATTTGCATGAAAAACATACATCAAAGGGAATAATAATTATTAATGATTTTTAGAGGTTGGAAATATACTAATGGTTCTGATTCAAGTAGTGATTTTTGAATTCATTATGAGACTAACAATATTTTATTAATTGTAAGGATTTCCAACGCACTCTTATCACTAATAAATAAACTATTAAATATGGATATATTATTTTTAATTTTATTGATAATGATGAATAATAAATTGGTTCTAATTCAAGTTAAGTATTTTTTATGATTGTTAAAATACTGATTTTATACAAATATATGTTAACTATAGTAAACATAATACTTTATATTTATAATTTCTATTATTTTAAATGAATAAAACTACAAAAAATTCTAAAAAAGTTTGACTAAAATAATGTATTTGAACAGTAATGTGAAAATAGGAACATCTGTATCTCAAAATGAAAAAGATAAAAATAACTTGGATTCTAAAGTGATAACACTTAATGAAATAAAATATTGAATTATATATTTTTATATATTAAATGAAATGATCTAGAAGGTAAATAAAAATTATGCTTTGAAAATTTAACTATGGATGAAAATAATTGGAAAATAATAAGATATGAAATAAAATTATATGAATTACTACTTCATGATCAAGAAAATTTTTTTAGGATGATTTAGATGTTACACAAAATAGGAATTTAAAATCTAGAATTTTTAGTGGGAATGATAGATTATCTAATTTTATTCATGAGAATTAAATATATAAAAATAGGATTTCTATGATGATTCATAATTACAATATAACTAGTTATTGTTATTATAGTTCAGTAGCATGAATGAATCAAACCTTTTTTTCAAATGAGTATATTGAAATGATCCATCTGTCACATGTTTTATGTATAGAATATATGGTCATTTTTCTAAAAATGCTCCTTAATATTTACTCCATTCCTTTTGAAATATATTACATTAATAAAAACGAATTTTGTTCTATTATCTTCATAAATAGATTGTTTAAATTTGTTTGGGTTTCTAAATGTTCTACTACTAGTATTGCTGGACACAATATATATTGGGTATCAAAATAACATTTTTTATGATTTATTAAATGTAATCTAATTTTTATGAAACAATGATACATGGTATATGTAATGTTTTTGTTCTTCACACATTACCTATGATACATTCCATTTTCTATCAATCAGTACGTCTAATGGTTAATTATTTTAAATTTGGCATAATTCTAAAATACAGATTATAGGTTTTCATGGAGTTAGATTTTATAAAATAAAAATTATTACCAATGTACTATTAATATAATGGTTAAAAAATTTGATCAGTATATCTCAACTATGTAATAACGGAATGAAATTATATTTGGAAAATTATTAATGTATAGATCATAATAATGGTTAATTTTTTTAGTAAATTGATTTGCTAATATATATTTTATTTATTTATCTATACTTTCTAACAAAAAGGAATTACTCCTAAATGAAATATAAGTAGGTGAAAGTTTTCAGAATATAATTATACGACATAATAAAGTGACAACCTAATATTTTAACATATAATTCACTATTAATTAATTTTATTTATTTGATAGCTTTCTTTATAAACAACCCTATTTTTAAAAAAACCCTGACATAATATTAAAATATTATTTTTAAATATGACATCTGTTTCTAACCATTTGGAATGGAAGGTATCATTATGACTAAATAAATTTTATAATTTTTTAAAAAAAATGTGGAAAATTAATTTATTTGTCTTCAATTTTTTATTGGAAATAATATATTTTGAATGTAAATGATGTGTTTTTTTTAAACATTTTTTATAAAAATATGTTTTTTCTTAATAAGTTAAATTTATAATGATATATAAATTAATTTAATGAAACTTTTTAAAAATATATTAATAAAAATATTTCAACATCCAAATAATCATTTTTACAAGGAAAATAATATGAATAAATTTGGTTTTCATATAAAAAATTCATTTTTTTCAAATTATGGTTTTTGTTTATATTTTGAGCTCTTATTTTGAATTAAATTTCTACATCATACAAAAATTGATGCTAATAAATCCAGTTCCATATATTTAATAATTGTTTATAAATTATGGAAGGAAGAAACGTTCAGTTTTGATCATTACAAAGGGCAATTGATATAAAATTTCATTATTATAGTTAATATTATAATGGGTAATGAGGTTTATAAGTATTGATATATGGGATAAAATAACCATAAAATATGTATAAATCATATTTTTTTGTGGATTTATACCCATCCATATATTCTCTTCATTTTTTCATTTGTGAAACATATATTGTAAAATAAATTTGTTAAGAGTTCTACTCCCCACACATTTAAATTGGAACAAACTCGTTCTCTTATACAAAACAATAAATTACTTTTTATATACCAATAACAATCCAATTACTCTACGAACCCCATTATCCATGTCGCTGAGGTGATATTCTCCCCAATATACTTATCGAATAATCATTATGTTTATTTTCAGAGTTGGATACACATATAAGAGGTATACGTTCTTACCGATCATTTTTATATTTATTTCATCTTAAACAACATAAAGATTTTATTTGAGAACATTAACATGAGGGAATAAATATATTTATTATAATTAGCTATTTTTATGTTATTTTTATATCCATTTTATATCTTTTTTCCATTTATTGGAAAATTATAATGACTCTCATGCCTACGTTTAGACAACAACCTGCACGAAGTGATTTGATTTATTTCGCATTTTCTTTTCACATGGATGGAAATAAATATATTTTTAATGAGAATATATCATATTTTTTAAAAATAATTAAAATTATATTGGGGTTAAAATAATTTTTTCTATTACATTAATTTAGTACTACCTGAAGTGGAAACTTCATTAATGTGTACCTGTTGACCAATATCTCTAGGTTTTAATGTTGTTAATTTTTTATCACATAGTTATATAAATGGATATACTAGTGTATATAATTAATATATATGAAAAAAATATATAATTAATTTACAGATGATGAAATCCTAGAAATTGTTCATAGACCAACACCACCGTACCAACACAAGCATGCAAACAAATCATTTTTGACAAAAACTAAAATATTAATGAAGAATTGTTTACCAAATTATAAATGAAAATTGTAATGGAATGGTTAATATTAATTTATAAATGATAAAGGTAAAAGAAATTATTTGTAATTAATCTATATATTATATACTAGGATGAAACATTTTTTAATCATTATGATACATGAGTTAAGTGTTAATGTGGTAATGTCATTTCTTTTTTGGATTGTTTATGAAAAATTTAATTTAAGGGAATTTAAATTATCTGTATCCATTAAACTGATGATACTTTCGTCTCTATAGTTATTTTTTGGTGTTCATGTCTCCCTTTTATTATCATCTCTATTGTATGTAAATTAGTTGGGAAATGGTTTTTGGAAATGTCAACCTTAAATCCTCATTGGTCAATGACCAATTTTTTTCGATGTCAATGTTATTTAAAAAATGTTCAAAAACGTTAAAATATAAGTTCATAAGATTATTTAAGGTAATTTTCCAACCTATTTTACATTATATTTACTTTTTTAAAGGTAATCTTCAAGTTATATTCTGAATGAGGGCATTTTTAACTTTTCACTAGAAGTGGGAATGGAGTTTTTATTTTTTTGTTTACTAATTTAAGGGATATTTTCCCTATTATGATTTTTACTTGATTTTAATCATCATATAAATGTCTTCAATATTGTATTGAATCAAATTATTTTTCTCAATATTATTATTTTTCTATTTTTTAGTTTACTGATGTTAAATGATATTTTACTTTATGTGGACAAAATATTAAATTTATATTTTAATGTTATTTTTCATATATATCATTATCCATTAATATTTGTTACACTTCTATAAGAATATAATCTAATAATACCATTCATGGTCTTCCACCTGATTAAATATATCTATTGGATGATAAAATTGTTATGAAACGCATTCCTTTAAAAAAAGTTGTGATATGATATTATAAAGTATTTTTTGATTATCCGCTGGAACCCATATGTATGGTTATAATTATGTGATTTATGGGTCCTTTAAATCCATTCAATTCATTGGGTAATTGTTGAAATACCTTGAAAAATTAATGATTATAATGTGGATTAATCCAAATTAATTATGGGACTCTATAGACTAATATTTTCTTGGGAGTGAACCTTGAATAAGGAAATGGTGGAATAGAGTGTTAAAAAGACACATTATGGGAATTTGTATACCATTATAGTCATTAAGGTAAACTATTAATAGTGATATGAATTTTTATTATTTTCATTTCACTATAATTCTTATGTAATGTTATTATTTTAATTATATTCTTTCAATGATCAGGACTCAATAATGATTATTTCATACTCTTATGACTCATCTAATTTAAAATGCTAATGCTCTATGCCATGAATAATGATTTATGATCATTGATTGAATTGTTTGTAAAATTTATGGTAATAATAATTATCTAACACCCTTATAAATGTAAAATTATTTTTTATGTTCATTTATTGATATCCCATGTGTTTATCATTATTGGTAATCTGATATCCATCTTTCTTATGATTCCATTTTCCAAAGGTTATAAATAAAGGTTTTATATAAGAAAAAACTATGTATGATTGTATTGGATTATAAATTTTTTTGATATGTTTGATATCATTAATAAATTAATTTTTTATGACTCTAATCTCTAAATAGAGTCATTCATTACTGGTTATTTGAATGTAATATTGTGAAATATATTGAATATTCATCTATAATGATGAAATTTGTTTGTAGGTCAAGCTCAGGGAACTTAAGTGGGTATAAAAGGTAATTAGTTATTTGAGTCTATTTTTTTATTAATATGTGGATATAACTTAATATAAACTATGTTGAATTTAATATGATATAGGGTGAACCAATTTTTTTTTAATCAAATAATATTTTTTTATAATTTAGAACATTTAATGAATGAGTTTCATGATTATATAATTAAAATATATGATTATTATAGAGTTATTCATACACAATAGTTTTTTATTTCAGTCAATTTTTTGAACAAAGTGTAATTTTGTTTACAATGAATGTGTTTACAAATGAAATGATTGCCCAATTGGGTATGTGAATGATACAGTTGAATGAATGGAAGATATTGTTAGAATGCTCATGAAATTGTATAAATATATGAATATTGATGTTATTCAAAATGAAAAATGTAGGATCCAACACAACAATAATTATTTATTGATATAATAACCACCTTTTAATAGTGGGTCCCTTCATTCACTAATAAATGTGCAATTGATTATTTCTAATTTGAAGATATTTTTAAACTCAAGATTATATGGAATGAATTTATTTGAAGATAGTGTTACCTTTATATAGTGATGTATAAAAATAATGGAATCATATTATAATAATAAGGAAAGAGGAAGAAAATAACATCATGAAATTGGATGAGTTTAAAAGGGGATTTTTCATTACGTAATATCTCTAAACTATTGGAATAAAAATTGAAAAGCAATTCCTTGAGCATAATTAAGAGGATAACAAATCAATTATTACCCATGGGGAAACTTTTACTATAATTATGAGGTATGGTAATAATTTTATCCTGATCCATTTTTCAAAAATTGGTCATTATGAAATTTTCCTAAAAAATGTACCATAAAGTTTCTATCCATATGGGACATTAGTTACAGTGAGGAAATCAATTGATTTTATATTATTGTAGAAATGTATAGATGTTATTCCCATTAATATTATGATGATTACAAGAAGATATTTATGGAGATTCAAGTTACTTTTAATAATAAAATTCATCTTGGAATGAATACACATATTATATTATGTCATATGTGTTGAATGAAAGAATGGAGTAATCGTCTCTATTGGACTAGTAAATGATTATTATATAGAAAAGAAGTCAATAAAGCAAGTTAATTTGAAATAGATGTAATGAATAATGTAAATGAAATTTATGGAGAGAAAATCTAGTTTAATGATCCATCAAACTCTAATTGGATAACTGTATGGAGTATTAAAAAATTTCCATTTTTTTCTCAAATACTGGGATTAATGATTAAAATCAGCATTAACGATCTCTAAATCAAAGAGATCCATTTAAATTCTTGTGATCATAAAAGTTTAATTGTACTATGAGAATAATGTGGTGATTCATATGTTTATCATACATATAATAACATAAAATTTCATATTTGATTTTGATTATTACAACTCATTTGTATTTGAATACTAGTTTGTTTATCACGTACCAACCTCAATGATTAGATATTGAATTATTAGT
This sequence comes from Viscum album, assembly GCA_963277665.1. NCBI lineage: Eukaryota > Viridiplantae > Streptophyta > Magnoliopsida > Santalales > Viscaceae > Viscum > Viscum album. The sequence goes on along the minus strand of OY728127.1, from coordinate 1,203,397,608 downwards.
GAAGGTTTCTAGTGGTATGATGATTGTATCCAGTGTTTATAGCTCACACTTGAGAGTTTTCTATTGGAATATCTATACTAAAATTCTTAGGATTCCCCATTCAATTTACAATACTGTAATTTTTTTCATGGATTGGATTCATTTATATATATTCCATATATATTTCCAATTATATGAAGTCACATTTAATAATCTAGATCAACATACAGTGATCTCTCAGAGTGAGGAAGAATGTGAAAATCTTATGGAAATAACATCGATTGTATAGATCATATTACATATTCATGAGAGAAATTTCTGTCCAATAGTTATGGAGATTGTAATCATTGATTATATTACAATTTTTCAGGATTATGTTGATAAATTCCTAATGAAATTTCCTATTCATCACCAAAATAAAAATGTCCTTTTTTAAAAAGAAACCATAAATGGGGTTATAACCATTTCTATGAAATTATAAATAATTGAAGAAATTGAATATTTGAAATTAGAGAAGAGAATAAAAGATAATATTAAATAGGTATTCATGTTTTAAATAATGGTAGCGTGGGATGAACACAGTTTTTTTATTATGATGAATGATTGGTCATTTTTTTAAAACTAATTTTCTAGAATATAAAAAGTTTAATATAAATGAAAACTCTATAAATTGTATACCAAATTTTGGAAATATGGATTCTGGATATAGAATGTTTTATTCTTGGGTCAAATAATTTAATGGGAATGCATATCAGTGGATCCTTTATTTGGAAATGATATTATGAAATGCCACATAAAATCAATGTTGAATGATATCTATAATTTTCAATGTGTGGATTTCAACTATTGATGATTTTTTAGAGATCCAATAATATTTTTGGCTACAAAAATAACTATAATCCATTCGATCAATGAATGAAATTAAAATATTAGAGAAGTAAAGAAAAGTTTGGTAAATAAAAATATGTTAATAATACACTAAAATAAATAATGGTTTGTCATTTATAATGATTTATTAATTAAGGGACTATGATTCTTCCTCATTAATAATGATATGAAAATTTCATGGGCATTTTTCAAATATTAAATTAATTAAACAAATTACTAGAATCATATTTTTTTGTTTTCTAAAGTAAATTTGAATTAAAAAACTTATGTATTCTCATTATAGTGAATTATTTTTTATATATAATAGTTATAATATTTGGAATTATATATAAAACCAAAATGTGTTAATATGTTCTAATGGAGATAGTTAGAGTAGATTAATGATTATAAATTCTAAATACTGTACCTCCTAGGGAGGAGAACATGGTGGATGATGACATGATTCAGGAAGGCCATAATAGTTTTTCTATGATAAATTATGAATATTATCATGTACATAAGTATTTAACCATTATGATTCATGAAAATATGATAAATGTTGAAATATCATAAATTTAGTATATTAATGTTTAACCATCCATCCATTTGATTCTTAAATACACACAGTGGAAAAATATGATAATACATAAAAGGTTTGGAATGTTCTTATGTTAAACCATGATTGTGTTGGAATGGTTAGATTTAGGAATAGATTATGTGTTTTTTCAATTATTTATCTAAATAACGATATATTGGGTGAGTGTCCAAGTGTATTAGTCTCCATCCATCCTCGATTTATGAGTATATAGAATCATTTGAAAAATAATTTTTGTTATACATCATGAAGAGGGATATTACAAATATGTGTATGGTTTATTAGATTGTCACTAAGATAACAATGATAGAAATAATTCTAACTGGTTGTTATATCCTTTTCACATAACATATTTAGAAACTGAAATTATCATTATATATTTCATCATTACAATCTCAATAACATCAATAAGAAGTAATTATATTTGGTTTATAGTTAACCCACAAATAAATTTATCACATTTCATTATAATAAATGTATATTTCCCACATTATTAGAAATCCACAATATACATTATTGAATTGGTAATGTTGCATGGAGTACAACATTTAAATGTATTTGATCACCATTAAAGGATTACATTGATGTTCTGCATAATTATGCAGCAAATATTGAAATATTTGTTGAACTCTATAAATACATATAATTATTAGATAGATGTTTAGAATGATAATACTATTAAAAACCTATAAGATATGTTACAAGCATGTTTTAAATATTTAAAAGGTGTTTGCGATCATCAAATTTCTATGGCCGAATATTCTTATAACAATATCCTACACTCATATATTAAATTTATATTTATGATTTCCTATATGGTTGGAATTACAATAAAAAAATGATCTAGAATAACGTAGGATAAAAAATGATATTGGTAACTAATAACTATGAGTAAATGGTATAGACAGTTAGAGATATTCAACATCACATCTGGGTATCTCAATGCCGACTAAAATGTTATTCTTAAAACCATTGGTGAGATCTACAGATCAAAGATTGTGAAAAGGTATTCCTATGAATATCTCATTCGAACAAAAATATCTAATTTACATAGAATGGATGGTTATGTCAATTTAATATCATCCCCTTTTGAAATATTGATTCTACCATAATTGTTTCTTATTTCTGGTGCTTCAAATTAATCTCTCTAATGTTCACTATGTGTCCAATATCTCTCCCTCAATGAGGTAAATACCAAATAAATTGCATGTACATAACTATGATTTCATTATTATTGGCCATGATCTCTCTTATGTGTATCAAGAAGTAGTGATTCTATATTGAAGGGAGATTTTTTTAAATAGGATAAATATCCTTATCAATGTTTTCCATCATAACAAAAAAATTATAAAATGTACATTGGTACCTAAGGAAACGATGAGGTAGAAGTATCCTAAATTGTTTTTATCATAGAAAAATATATGGGGAAATTTATTATAAGGGGTTTGAAGGTTACATCATGTAATTTTATAATATATTTTTCATAAAAGATGTTTTATTTCTTTCACAGCTTTCTTTACATTCTAAACTGAATTTAAATGCATCATGATATACTAATGAAATATTATTGAGAAATGTGAATTATAATTTATATAAATTTGATTGTAGGATAAGTATAAGAAATATAAATTTATTAAAAATTATTTTCAAACAAATTTATAAAATTAATTATTATTCTTTCAATTGGATTGATTTAAAAATAAATCCATTTTAACATAAAATTTTTATTTATGAGAAACTATTTTTGTGTAAATAATTGTTTTTATCATAATAATTTAAATTAATAGCTATAGATGAATGATTGTAAATAATTTTTTATATAATAAATATAAAAATATTTTTACATCCATAAAAAGATTTTCACCATGAGTAAATTCATAATATTCTAGGGATACTGCTTAAAATGATTGTTTTTTCTAAAAATGAATTTCCTTTCATTTTTTTCTTATATTATAATGAAATATTGAACCATATAATAATTGAACATTATAAAATAGTTTCTATATTTTCATTTTTATTTTTTATTTTTTAATGATTCCACATATATTTATGTACATTATGAATAGTAACTAAACTAAACATTCATTCTTACAGTAAAGGTTAAACTGGTTAATAAGGGATTAAAATAAAGTTATATGTGTCGAAATAACAAATAAAACATGCCGAAATCATATTTTTTTGTTTATTTATAACTTAAATAATATTATTTTTGAATTTTCAATTATTTTTATCCACATTTACTTGAGTAGGAATTTATTTTATTTTTATATTTTTAGTATTATAGGAGTGAAACTACCCTCATATTTAAAAGAGAACCTCCACTAATATCTTCCCAACACTACATGAGTCATTTAAGTCAAATGTGATGTACCGAAATACTCTCCAAATATCATTATCTATTACCTGTATATGATTTAATTCACCAAATACCCATTCAATAATCATTCATGTTCTCATTAAATGATTATACTTGAAGATGACGTATATGGTATTGGCATTTTTTCCTTAAACCTACTTCAAATTCTTTTAGACTTATTATGAATATGGAATCATAATAATTACAATAATAATATGATTTTAAGGAAATGGTATTTACATTTTATATGTCCATTCAATCATTTTGAAAATGAAAATGTCGTTCGTGCGTACTTCTAGACTACCACAACCCCAAAGCTATGTGATTTTTTATTTCCTTTTTCATGGATGGAAATAAGGATGTATTTATTAAATATATATGATATTTTTTATATGAAAATTAATCTAGAAATGTTAATTAATATTTACCAATCTTCTATTTCATCCATCAAAAATTGTAAACATCTGTCATATGTACGTACGGACTGCCATCTCTATGAAGTGATGTAATTCATTTTTCATAATTGTTTATTATGAATGGATATAAAATGAAATATAATGAATAAATATGATAATTATAGATAGAATAATATTATTTATTTTATAAATATATGACAATGGTTAATGTACCTAAACCATCAATCAGAAACAAGCATTCTGAAGATACTGTTTTCACCCAAATGTTCAATTTTAATGAAGAATTTTTAATAAAAATTTATATAGAAATTATAAATTTTTTTGTAATATTATTTTATTAGGTAATATTTTTTTATTAGATACATAATAAATATATTTTAATTAAATTTTTTTAACGCATATAAGGGATGATAATACACATGGTAATGTATTATTTTACAACATAATTTCTATTTTATGATTGTCTATGTATAATTTCCATAATAGGAAACAATATGAAAATTATACATTAAACATGATAAATTTTATTATAATTATTTTATATCATTTTTCTCCTTTTTCATTTCATGATCCTCTCTCTAATATATATATTGATCGATAAAATATTTCTATAAAAACTGATATTATTTCACATTTCATCGAAATAATTTCATCCATGTAAATGTTCTTTAATATTTTTTTCAAAAATGTTAATTCTATGATAAAATTATTTTTTAATTTCTTGTTGAAAAATAATTATAATCTTTTAAATTTTTTTAATGAGACTTCTTTTAATTTTCTAAACAAATTAATTTTATAAATTTTACCATGAGTGTGAAAGGATTTGTTTTTTTAAATTTACCATATGAAAATATTTTCCCATAGTCATTACTATTTTTTTCTTCTAAGATTCATCCTAGTTTACCAATATAAATTTTAATATAAATTTCTTTCTCCATGTTCTATATATATTTTATATTTCAATATTATAAAGGATATGGATATTTTACCAAGTTTTAAATTAAATTATAAAATGATATTTTATGGTTTTATATATACATCAACATCCATTATTATTTATATATTTCATTGAAGAAATGATCACATGATACCATCCATGTTATTTCTTTATATGTATTATTATTAAAAAATTCTGAATTTTTTGTGAAATCATTTAATTTTCCACAAGTTATATTATAAAGTAATGATTAATGTTTTTATTATCCTCTAGAACAAATATGTAATGTTTTTATTAAATGTATGGTGGTACCATTAAATCCCTCTAATGTTTTGTGTGTCTATTTATATATCATGAGGTAACATTTACCCTCATGGGGTGTATACCCAAATTAGTTAGGGTCTCATTCTACTATGATAATATTAGGAGTGATCCATAACTACAGAAATGAGAGACTACAAGAGTAAACCTAATACACTATTGGATATTTGACACTGTGATAATCTTGTATGTAATCCTTCAATACTAAAATGATTTTATGTGAATATAATTGGGTCACAATTACCATAACATGTTATAATTCTTAGTATATTACCCCATAAACCCTGATTTATTAAGGATGATTCCTCACTCTTATGGGTAATGAATTTTTAAACGATAAATCATTTAACCATGACATATAATATATGAACTTTTATAGGCTGGGTATGAATTTGTTTTATATAATTTGGATATTATACAATTATTTATATTTTATTATTTAATTTTAACTACATTTGATATCTCACACATTTACCCTCATTAATCCATAAATATCAAACTTCAATTTGTTTCCATTTTCCCTGAGTTATAAATAATAGTTTTAACTATAAAATGTATAATAAGGGTACAATGAGTAATGGAATTTGTGGGATATAATGAAAATTTTTTAAGAAAAAAGTTAATTAGGAATATAGTCTCAAAAGACACAAATATGTTATGATCCTTGGTTATGCAATTTTTTAAACATTGATGAATATTAATCTATCATGATGCAATATTTATGAATGTTATTGAGATTTATTATACATGATGAATTCAATATAGTATAATTTATATTCTATTATAGTTTTATCCATTTATCAATTTTCTCCAAGTGATTCTGATATTAGTGATGGAATAAAGATTCTGAGCAATATCATATGTAAAAAGGGATTGGTAAAAATATTAAAATAAAAAGAATATTGATCTATTCATCCACAAAAATGTAGTTTGGTAAGTGTTTATTGATTGTAAGAGTTCTAAATATGGTGGAGTTAATATCCTTAGAGGGTGGTGTGACATTTTTATCACAATGAAAAATAAATTTATGAGTCCATGTACTTCTAATGTAAAGTATGTGGCTTCCACTAAATCCTTAGCATATCTTATGTGGATGAGAAATAAGTTATAAGATCTTTATGGAGAGTTTAAATTACAATATATCATTGAATATGTTTATCATTTTGTAACTAATCATTCATTAAATATGGTATAATATTAAATATTAAATAACAAGGATATAAAGATTCACTTAATCAATGATCTGGTTGATAGAAAGGAGTAAAATTAGACACGTGTTTTTATAAATGAGGCAATGATGATAATTTCACTAAACCCATAATAATATATTATATTCAATGATTAATATAGATAATAGATTTTAGGGTCACCCATCTCAATATAGAGTTATGGGGATTCCATCCGCTATTTCATCCTATTCAATGGGTTTTTCTGTTATAGTACAAGATAAATTGATAACATAAATATCATTATATTTACTTTGATAATTTATTCAAAAGTATGAAAAATATATATTGGGGTATTAATCCATTTTTATTCATTTAACATTTTAGTGGATTTATTTCATAACTGTTAGAATATATTTAGAGAGGGTTATACAAAGTGGTATGATATGAATTAATCATTGAGAATGTTCCAATTGTTGTAAAACTATATTGATGTGAATTCATTTATTTTTAAAATACATATTTTATGGAAATATTTTTCAAGAAGACGGTAGATAATGTATTACCATGATAAATTTTTTGAATAATAAATTTTCAATTGTTTCATTTTGATGGAGGATCTAATTTAATGGTGAAGAATTGATTACATAATAAATGACCCATTCAAAGATAAGTATTTATGTGTTGTAATTTATTCTAATTAAATCATGAGGATAATGTTTATTGAAATATTTATATTAAATAATTTTCCTATGTATAATATATAAATGTTATTCCATCATTGTGTTTCCTACATTCATTTAAATCATGTAGTATTATAATTATTGAATAATGATTCACATAAATTTTTTGAGTTTTATAGTTATCATTGTCCCTTGAGATCCAATATAATATAATGGGGGAGATTATTGATATCATGAACAATTTTGGAGATATAATTGAGTTTTTTAGAAGAAGCATTGAAGTTAATAAGCGTATATATGGATATGGTTCTTACACAAGATTGTGTTTTAAAATAAAATAAGACATTCAAAATCTCATGATATTCTGTTTATTTTTTGAGATAATTGTGGTAGAAGATGATTCAAAAAAATTGAATGTGGTTTTAAGTGTTATTATGAATATTTTAAATAATTTTATAATATTTTATATGTGGACAAATTTTCAATATTTTATATTTATATATGTATCATTTAGATTACTATGAAAATTGAATAGTGTAAACCACATACATAAAATTTTTATAGGAATATGTATTACCAGTGCTTTGTGTAATGATGAATATAAAAGTCTGTATATATCATTATTTATTTAAATATGATTCATATATTATCATATTAAGGACAATGAAATCATAAGGATCATTATAAGTATAATACTGTCTACATATTGATCATTTGCTATGATAAATGGACTATGTATGTTCAGTAGACCTCGATATTAGATTGTGTTTCTATTTAATAAATTTAGTGATTTTGATAACATGAGATGCATGAAACAATGATATTATGATAATAATAATTAATTATAATAAAAATAAAATAATCATAATTAAAAAAACTATTTACGTAATTATGAAAAGTGTTACTTTCATTATTCCTAGTTACACACACATGTTTTTTTTCAAAATAAATGATTTTATAATACATATTTTATCTAAAAATAGTTTATCTTTTTTATAATATTGTGACTATGAAAAATTATGGATTATACATGTATATAAATCTAAAATAATTCATATATTGGTTATGAAATGGTATTAGTTAATGATAAAATAATTTTGAGTAAAAGTTTTATTCTTTAAAAAGTTATTTTTCCTGGGTGAAATGCATTTTATCATAATAATTAAATTTGAAATAACTTATTGAATCAAGAAAGTGGAGTTTTTCAAAGGAATTTACCTTTTTCATTGGTATAAAATTATTTATATGAAAATTGACTATGGGTTGGGTTCTCTTGGATTATAAAAAATATTAGTTTAGGCCAGCATCTATCAAACGAGACACCACTAGCTTTCTATTGGGATAACCAGTTGACTAGGTTCATGCAATGTATAACAGACTAACTAATGGGGCATCGATTCAATTTTTTTTGAGGGTATTTTTTTATCACATTGGTGTCATAGTGATTTAAGATATTGAGGGCTCTTTGTAATTGTAATATACCATTTTCGCAATCCAATCCCCCTCATTTTCCTCTCCTTCAACAAAAAAGGGTTAGTTTTCTATGTGATTTAGCAATGGATCCATGATATGGCATCTCTTTCTTCCTCATCTTATCAATCCTATCATTCATCTATATTTTCAATCATTTTTATGGATTTGGTGTTGATTCCACCAAATCATGGTGGAGTGAACCAGTATTGAAATTTAATTTTTCTATATTACCTAGTGAAAATATAAATAACCATTCCTCACACCATTAGAAGTTATTTTTGTGCAGGTACATCTCTTAGGGATAATTAAAATATTATGTTTTTGTGAAATTGTAATTAATCAGCATTCAATTTGGAGTAATAATTAATTACTTTTCTCATCCTTGATTTGCCGATGTTTTAAAAGAATACTTCACCTATTTTATTGCGATTCTATTTAGCGATATGTCTCCATTTCATTTTTAGGAATTATTCAAATTTGTATAAAATTTTGTGATTAATTATATTTTTTATAAATAATTAGATATAATATAGAATGAAACATTTTTTCACGAGTGTGGTTGTTGATTTATTTGATTATATGGGGATTTATGACGGTTTATCTCTATTATCCAAGTTCGTGGTCCAAATAAATCTAAACCATATGATTGTTTATTCATTATCAAGTGTTGTTATATTGTATATTGGGATACATATATTATTCTATTGAAAAAAGGTTCCCATGTGAGTTAGATGGGATGACTGTAGGCCACCTACACTTAACCTTTGTGTTTTTAACCACTTATAAAATGAAGGGTCACCTGAATACATGGTCTCAAGTGTGATATTTCAGGGACGACATAAATAAGTGACTTATATGGGGTCATCGTGTGTGAGATGAGATGAAAATTGACTAGGAATTATTAATAGTTCTAGGGAGAATAATGGAGAGGGTTGGGGTCATGTGATGAAATTGGAGATGACCGGATGTTTCAATTGTGATGAGGTACTCCCTCTTAATGCTAGGGGTGTCTTACATTTCACATAGAGTGAGAGGAAAAATATCTGAAATGGTGTAGGATAATGGGGATGTGTTTCCTCTAGTTTAATTTTTGGAGATCTCCATTATGAAATTTGAGTTGATATGTGGATGAGTCTCTTGGAAGTTGTTGGGAAAATTTCTTTTGGAAGATAATGATGTTTTGGAGGGGGATGGACTATTCCTATTCGCCTTTGTGGGGACGAAAATGATGTCATGTGAAAATAAATAGATATAAGGTCCACCTGTAATTAGTTCTTGAGGATTTTGAATGAGACCATATTGTTTTTAATTTTGGGGACATTTCATTGTGATGTAAACATTTTGTGATAAGTGTGACATAGTATCAATGGTAAGAGACAATGGAGGGTTTGAGGGATCTAGTGGCTTCCCTTTCAAGAAAGTTGGGAAATTTGAAGAAAATGGAAAATGTATTACGTGGCTGGGGCCATAGTGTAGAGACCCGAAGCCTGACGTACATGGACTTTACATTACTTTTGCGGAATACTTAGTACAAAACAAAAACACACACACAAGGATCGTAATAGTTTAGTGTCTTTGGAAACTCGGAATAAAATCTTCTAATCGTGGGGAAAGATCTTCAACATCTCCCATAAATATCTTCCTTTTTTTACCTAAAACCTTTCTTTTTGTCCTGGGGAAAAGAAAACATAAAAGGGTGAGCTCAAATGCTCAGTAAGGGTAAACAAAAGAAATATCAATCACATCATATTCATAAGAACATAACATTTTGAAAATCATAACCTGCAAAAGAGAGCATAATTTCATAACATGGGATAAATCATGGCAGTGAAATGTAATCACAATAGTCATAACATAAAACATGGAACTTTGTGGCATACACACATAATCATAGAGAATCATTTCTTGTTAGTCAAGACTCATTGCCAAGACTATCTTAGTGGACAAAGTCCCTTTCTGAATCGAGTAATCCTCGTTTCAGTCCTGTTTCACTGAACCGGTATATCCTACCATTCCAGCCATGTCTATATCATGAGATATAAAATCTTTACCCAATGCATTGGAGGGAGATATAGGTCCCACCCATCTCTTAATGAATCCTTTCTTATGTGTGCCACCAAATCATAAATCATACATCATTGCATAACCCATGTAATAAAAATGGGATTCTTAAACAACATGACATCATAAAACCATTCATATAAGATAAAGGAATTCATAAACATAATTCCATCACAACATAGTCAAATCAATGTAAAAATATGGATAGAAACAGAACCCTTTATTATCTTTGATGAAAAATAATTTTGATAAAACACTTGAATTGAATTCTTGAGGAAAATATCCTTTTTTCTTCAAAATCAATTTCTTTTCACAAAAAATCATGCAATTTTAAAAGAAAGAGATTTTATTGAAAATAGTCATGAAATCTTTTAGAGAAAGCTTCATGAAAATAAGGCTTTATAAAACAGTATAAATCCGTTCGTTCCGTATAAGTTAAAAAAAACATTCTTCGTACTTTTGTCGGAAAAGTCAAAAAGTACCTCGTATAAAAAAAAAGACAAAAGATTCCTTTCATATCTTTTACTAAAAACTCACCGAAGGGTAAAATTGGATTTAAAAAATTGTAGGTGGATGGAAATAATATTACATATTGAAGAAACATGGATGTGGATGATAAAATACACCCCAGTAAATACCAAAGTATAAACAATCTCGGATAAAAATGAGATTGTGATATTTCCCTTACCTTCGGTCCGATTTGCTTTGTTCGTGTCGGAAGCTCCTGTATAATGGTTTAAATAATGTTATTGACTTATTCCAGAATCATATTCATTGTTATTATATCATATATGGTTCACTTATGACATTATATTACCCGTTCTTTTGTAAATTCCATGTTAAAGAAGCGTTTTGGGTAAAATCGTTTCATTTATCTTAGGTGTTTTGACTTGTTGTTCTTGACATCACTATTACTTATATCATGATTTACTTACTTCCAGAATATAAAATATGATTTATATATCATATATATTCAGTATATATATATATATAATAGATAGATTAATAAAACGAAAAACACCGTTCATGGAGACGGTAGTCCGTACGTACGCATGAACGCTGTTTTACTTTCCTTATTGTCTTGAAATGGAAGTAAGTAGATGACATAAATATATATATACATAAATCCAGTAGCTTTATAATGTCATATATTTCATTATTATTTCTTATATAAACTTTATAATCATTCATTAATGGTTTACATGGAGAATGAATCTCATCGCGTCGTGGAGACGGTAGTCCGTACGTACGCACGAGCGATGATATCATTTCCATAAATATTGAACTGAATTGGAGTGGATTATACAATATATCAGAATCAATATGATGTTGTAATAACTATGTATAGTTATTCTTTACACCATTATACCCATCCATGTAAGGTGGTGGTGGAAAATAGATTACACCACGGCGTGGAGACGGTATTCCGTACGTACGCACGCGCGGTGATTTCTTTTTCCGTAGGATGGATAGATGGTGAAATAGGGTTGTTTCATACTTATAATAACATATCAGTATATGAGTGATACTGATGTTATTACTTCATAATGAAACAACCTAAGAAGAAGAAGTGGAAGAAGAAATAAAGATGAAAGAATTGGTAACGGTAATTACCTCTTCTTTGAAGCGCCTCTTTGAGACCTCCTCTTAGGGCACTAAAATTGGTCTTTGAGGAAGACCAGAACCTCTAGGATGTTTCTAGGGAAGTGGAGAAGATATTTTGGCAGGGGTTGGCCGAGCTTGAGTGCTCAAATTGGTGTGAGGAGGAGGGGGAGGAGGTGTCCTTTTATAAGGGAGGAGAGGGGCACCTTAGGAATATCTCAAAATATTATTTTATATTAAAGTCAAAATCGGTTTATAATGGTTCCAAAGGGTCTTATTTCGAAGCTAAAGTGGGGAGGGGTTGAAATCCTATCAACCAATAGGATTTAGACAAGTTTAGGGTATTATTTTAACCTTATCAATTAGATTTAACTCTAAGTTAAATAATTTAACTTTTACCGTGTCTTTTTGTTTTATTTCACTATATGGTTAATAAACTTACTATAACATGCCAAACGAACCCCAAATTGTATATTATTAATACATATATCCTTATCTAAGTCATTTGGCCGAACCTTAGATTTTTAGGAATAAAATAACAATTAATAATATAATATTTTATTTAAAAACTATTTTGTGTCAATTTTGACACTATTTGATACATGATTTTTGTGAAAGTCATAACAAAATTATATGTTCTAACCAAGTTGGTTAAATCAACACTAATATATCATAGTAACCTAGAAAATTAGTTTAATTCATAAAAAGTCTCATATTACATTTATTTTGGTGTTTATAACATCAATTATGTCAATATTTCATTAACAAGATAATTACTGCATCATCTTTGTGTCATAAATAAATTAATTTATTTGATGTCTAAAAATTAAAAATAAAATACCATCATGTAGTAAATCGTTTTATCTTTCTAATTAATATTTACAATCGAATTTATCTTATGTATAACCCCATATTAAAAATGATTTACTTATTAAACTTTGATTTTAACTATTTTAACCCTTCTTTAAATAAATTAATAATAAATGTCCTAATCTAATCCAAGTGGGCCTAAATGGTCATATTTTATTCCTAAGTTTGTTTTTGGTCGAATTACACTTGTCCAATAGAATTAGGACATGTTTTAGGGTAATATTAATATCATATTTACCCTTAGTTACCCTATTTACTATTAACCGCGGTAAAAAAAGGTAAAAAGTTACTATTTACCAAAAATTATTTTCATCTCATTGAACCACATTTTAGTCCTTGATATTAACCGTGTCTCTCGGATTTTCGAAATTCCATTCACAGAAGCGGTAAAATTAAGTTTTATGCAAAATTCAGTTTTTAACCTACCACTTAGTGGTTTCACTATTCATAAAAAATTGAAGTTTTTCAGAAAAATGCCAAAATTTCACCCTAAGCTATAATTGATATTCCGAATTCAAAAATGATTTCTATTTTACAAAATTCCCAACATATAAGTTGCATTAATTAATTTTATAAATAAATCCCGCTGTTAAAACAAATAGCGTGTTTTTAAGAAACAAAATCTATCAAAAGATTGACACTTGTTTATGTCTAGTTTAAATGTGAAATTACATCCAATGACCAACATTGTATTAAATTGTAAAAATATATTCTAAATATACTTTAAAACCACTCAAATTAATGATTTATCACTATTAATTATTTCGATTAAAAAAAAGTTGTTTTTAATTATAATTTAGTAATTTTCACTATTCATCAGAATATGAAAGTTATCCGAAAAGTACCAAAATTTGACCTTAGGCTAAATTCGATACTCCGAATCCAAAAATGAAGTCCATTTTGAGAGTTAAAATTTCTAAAATTTAAAAAGTGGTTATTACTATTCATAACGGCTAGTTTTAATAATATTTTAATAGCATATCATTGTTTCGTGAAACTCAGGATTACGTACCACACACGCTATCGAGGAAGGTTGCGATTGCATGTAATGCAAGGCAAGTCAAGGATGCGTGTTGTGCAAGATCCTTTTGGTGTAGCGTATAACACAAGACATTAGTAAAATAAAAAAAGAATATTTTTCATAAAATCTCGGGCTGTTACATTCTACCCCCCTTAAAATGAATTTCGCCCTCGAAATTCGTCGGGGTTATAAATGGTTTACTATTCGAAAGTTTCTTTAATAGAAACCCACATCGTAAAAGGGAATACCAAAACTTGGCTTTAAAAACTAAAGTATGAAATGTAACGATTACCCAAATAAACTAATCACTGGGTTTCCACATAGGTGAAAATATGGATATGGAAGAGAAATCTAACCATCATGTTCTGATGGAGAGTGGTAGAGAACATGGCTATGGAAAAGCCAGTAATCACAAATCCATAAATTTGTGACGATCTAAGGTACCATCTGATTCATCAGGTATAAGAGAACTAGGACAACATTTTTGGTTTTCAAGGTCATTTCCCAAAAGTTAATGAATTTGAATTAGAATAAATACTTACTTTATTTTGGTACAATCTCACTGTTGTTCGTGCCTTTAACAATTTCCACTTCATCTCTTAAATAAATGATGTTGAATTTGTTATTCGTGAAGTGTTAGCAGATCATGTGATAGAATGACGGTTCATTCCATCTGTTTCAAACAAAAGGTTAGCAAAATTATATACATAAGTTGATCTATAGTGAGATTAATCACATATGGTTTCTAAAATGGACTTATACTTCATATATCATACTGTTTAATATAATAAAACTAGTTTCTACTAAACAGGGACTTCCTGTAGGCCAGTGGTAGGCGATAAAGGCCAGTCGCACTTCGGTTGTGGGTTCGATTCCTACAGCCTTGTCCGAAGTGATGGGCGGTCGCCCGTCCTGCAGGTTGTCCCTTTTTCTAAAACTACGTTACTATAACATCCCATCAATAATATCGAAAATCTTCTATCCTAACTTTTGTCCAACATAATCTATTCCAATCTTTAGACTTATCCATAATACTGCAGTCCATTGTCATAATATAGTGAAAACGATTACCAGAGATTTAATACCATCTTTGATCCCTATATATCATAAGATATGTCTTGTTGGTCATATTCCAAACATTCAAAGGCCTTAATCATGTATTCTCTTGAATACCCATTGATCCTTAGTGAAAACATGAATGCAGTTAAAAGTTAACACTTTCCACATACCAAAATCCTCAAAATTCTATATTCTCAAACCATGATATCACTTAGTCCTTATATCAATCATGAGCTCATGAATACTGTCAAATATTTCATTTTCTTATTTTCCCTTCATTATGCGCATATCATCTTTTTTCCAAAAATACCTCAATCACTTCGAATACCACATTAGAGAAATACATAAATATTCCAATACACCATAAAAGTACCTCAACAACATTATTCTTGAATACCAATACATAAACACTTCAGTCCATCCACATCAATGATTATCCTGGAATAAGTCCTTCCTTGATTTAGAAGTAACTTTTTAGGTCAGGGCATTGAGTTGGGTAATGCCCATGTTCTCCACAAATAAGACATTGAACTCCATAACAGTCTGTCACTCTATGACCCTTTTCTCCACACAGATAACATCGGTCCCTCCATTTGAGGTATTCCTCAAGGTTCTTCTTCCCTTCTTTAGAAATCTCAATCTTCCTTTCTTTATGCTCCTCAACATGCAAACATGCATAATAGTCTATCTTCCTCTTCTTTGAAGAATTAGGTATACCACTAAATTTCACCTTGTTAATCATATATCGCGATGATTGATTCGGCATAATCACAACATCTTTCTCTCTATGCATTACACAATTTTGTTGCTCATAGTCACCAATTTGTCCATTGGATTCAATGTTAACTGAATTCCTTTTGGTTCCCTCCATTAACTAAAACACAAAAATAATTTTGTGAGAATCAAAAGTCATGCTAGGGAAGACAACATAGTAAAGGGGGAGCACCCTCAATATCTAACATCTTAGGATAAATTCTAAGATTGTTACCGTAGTTCTAGGACTATATCCTATACGTATACTTATCCTTAGGGACATCCCTAGACATACCTTAGAAATATCTCTAGGGATCTCACTAACGTTTTCGCATCCTAGTTTCCAAAGGTTGACTAAACCTTTCCTTTGATACCAACTGTAGAGACCCGAAGCCTGACGTACATGGACTTTACATTACTTTTGCGGAATACTTAGTACAAAACAAAAACACACACACAAGGATCGTAATAGTTTAGTGTCTTTGGAAACTCGGAATAAAATCTTCTAATCGTGGGGAAAGATCTTCAACATCTCCCATAAAGATCTCCCTTTTTTTACCTAAAACCTTTCTTTATGTCCTGGGGAAAAGAAAACATAAAAGGGTGAGCTCAAATGCTCAGTAAGGGTAAACAAAAGAAATATCAATCACATCATATTCATAAGAACATAACATTTTGAAAATCATAACCTGCAAAAGAGAGCATAATTTCATAACATGGGATAAATCTTGGCAGTGAAATGTAATCACAATAATCATAACATAAAACATGGAACTTTGTGGCATACACACATAATCATAGAGAATAATTTCTTGTTAGTCAAGACTCATTGCCAAGACTATCTTAGTGGACAAAGTCCCTTTCTGAATCGAGTAATCCTCGTTTCAGTCCTGTTTCACTGAACCGGTATAACCTACCATTCCAGCCATGTCTATCTCATGAGATATAAAATCTTTACCCAATGCATTGGAGGGAGATATAGGTCCCACCCATCTCTTAATGAATCCTTTCTTATGTGTGCCACCAAATCATAAATCATACATCATTGCATAACCCATGTAATAAAAATGGGATTCTTAAACAACATGACATCATAAAACCATTCATATAAGATAAAGGAATTCATAAACATAATTCCATCACAACATAGTCAAATCAATGTAAAAATATGGATAGAAACAGAACCCTTTATTATCTTTGATGAAAAATAATTTTGATAAAACACATGAATTGAATTCTTGAGGAAAATATCCTTTTTTCTTCAAAATCTATTTCTTTTCACAAAAAATCATGAAATTTTAAAAGAAAGAGATTTTATTGAAAATATTCATGAAATCTTTTAGAGAAAGCTTCATGAAAATAAGGCTTTATAAAACAGTATAAATCCGTTCATTCCGTATAAGTTAAAAAAAACATTCTTCGTACTTTTGTCGGAAAAGTCAAAAAGTACCTCGTATAAAAAAAACGACAAAAGATTCCTTTCATATCTTTTACTAAAAACTCACCGAAGGGTAAAATTGGATTTAAACAATTGTAGGTGGATGGAAATAATATTACATATTGAAGAAACATGGATGTGGATGATAAAATACGCCCCAGTAAATACCAAAGTATAAACAATCTCGGATAAAAATGAGATTGTGATATTTCCCTTACCTTCGGTCCGATTTGCTTTGTTCGTGTCCGATGCTCCTGTATAATGGTTTAAATAATGTTATTGACTTATTCCAGAATCATATTCATTGTTATGATATCATATATGGTTCACTTATGACATTATATTACCCGTTCTTTTGTAAATTCCATGTTAAAGAAGTGTTTTGGGTAAAATCGTTTCATTTATCTTAGGTGTTTTGACTTGTTGTTCTTGACATCACTATTACTTATATCATGATTTACTTACTTCCAGAATATAAAATATGATTTATATATCATATATATTCAGTATATATATATATAATAGATAGATTAATAAAACGAAAAACACCGTTCATGGAGACGGTAGTCCGTACGTACGCATGAACGCTGTTTTACTTTCCTTATTGTCTTGAAATGGAAGTAAGTAGATGACATACATATATATATACATAAATCCAGTAGCTTTATAATTTCATATATTTCATTATTATTTCTTATATATACTTTATAATCATTCTTTAATGGTTTACATGGAGAATGAATCTCATCGCGTCGTGGAGACGGTAGTCCGTACGTACGCACGAGCGATGATATCATTTCCATAAATATTGAACTGAATTGGAGTGGATTATACAATATATCAGAATCAATATGATGTTGTAATAACTATGTATAGTTATTCTTTACACCATTATACCCATCCATGTAAGGTGGTGGTGGAAAATAGATTACACCACGGCGTAGAGACGGTATTCCGTACGTACGCACGCGCGGTGATTTCTTTTTCCATAGGATGGATAGATGGTGAAATAGGGTTGTTTCATACTTATAATAACATATCAGTATATGAGTGATACTGATGTTATTACTTCATAATGAAACAACCTAAGAAGAAGAAGTGGAAGAAGAAATAAAGATGAAAGAATTGGTAACGGTAATTACCTCTTCTTTGAAGCGCCTCTTTGAGACCTCCTCTTAGGGCACTAAAATTGGTCTTTGAGGAAGACCATAACCTCTAAGATGTTTCTAGGGAAGTGGAGAAGAGATTTTGGCAGGGGTTGGCCGAGCTTGAGAGCTCAAATTGGTGTGAGGAGGAGGGGGAGGAGGTGTCCTTTTATAAGGGAGGAGAGGGGCACCTTAGGAATATCTCAAAATATTATTTTATATTAAAGTAAAAATCGGTTTATAATGGTTCCAAAGGGACTTATTTCGAAGCTAAAGTGGGGATGGGTCGAAATCCTATCATCCAATAGGATT
Source organism: Viscum album (assembly GCA_963277665.1). Taxonomy (NCBI): domain Eukaryota; kingdom Viridiplantae; phylum Streptophyta; class Magnoliopsida; order Santalales; family Viscaceae; genus Viscum; species Viscum album. The sequence continues at coordinate 1,203,378,554 of OY728127.1, read as the reverse complement.
TAGACATGTTTAGGGTATTATTTTAACCTTATCAATTAGATTTAACTCTAAGTTAAATAATTTAACTTTTACCGTGTCTTTTTGTTTTCTTTCACTATATGGGTAATAAACTTACTATAACATGCCAAACGAAACCCAAATTGTATATTATTAATACATATTTCCTTATCTAAGTCATTTGGCCGAACCTTAGATTTTTAGGAATAAAATAACAATTAATAATATAATATTTGATTTAAAAACTATTTTGTGTCAATTTTGACACTATTTGATACATGATTTTTGTGAAAGTCATAAAAAAATTATATGTTCTAACCAAGTTGGTTAAATCAACACTAATATATCATAGTAACCTAGAAAATTTGTTTAATTCATAAAAAGTCTCAAATTACATTTATTTTGGTGTTTATAACATCAATTATGTCAATATTTCATTAACAAGATAATTACTGCATCATCTTTGTGTCATAAATAAATTAATTTATTTGATGTCTAAAAATTACAAATAAAATACCATCATGTAGTAAATCGTTTTATCTTTTTAATGAATATTTACAATCGAATTTATCTTATGTATAACCCCATATTAAAAATGATTTACTTATTAAACTTTGATTTTAACTATTTTAACCCTTCTTTAAATAAATTAATAATAAATGTCCTAATCTAATCCAAGTGGGACTAAATGGTTATATTTTATTCCTAAGTTTGTTTTTGGTCGAATTACACTTTTCCAATAGAATTAGGACATGTGTTAGGGTAATATTAATATCATATTTACCCTTAGTTACCCTATTTACTATTAACCGCGGTAAAAAAAGGTAAAAAGTTACTATTTACCAAAAATTATTTTCATCTCATTGAACCACATTTTAGTCCTTGATATTAACCGTGTCTCTTGGATTTTCGAAATTCCATTCACAAAAGCGGTAAAATTAAGTTTTATGCAAAATTCAGTTTTTAACCTACCACTTAGTGGTTTCACTATTCATCAAAAATTGAAGTTTTTCAGAAAAATGCCAAAATTTCACCCTAAGCTATAATTGATATTCCGAATTCAAAAATGATTTATATTTTACAAAATTACCAACATATAAGTTGCATTAATTAATTTTATAAATAAATCCCGCTGTTAAAACAAATAGCGTGTTTTTAAGAAACAAAATCTATCAAAAGATTGACACTTGTTTATGTCTAGTTTAAATGTGAAATTACATCCAATGACCAACATTGTATTAAATTGTAAAAATATATTCTAAATATACTTTAAAACCACTCAAATTAATGATTTATCACTATTAATTATTTCGATTAAAAAAAGTTGTTTTTAATTATAATTTAGTAATTTTCACTATTCATCAGAATATGAAAGTTATCCGAAAAGTACCAAAATTTGACCTTAGGCTAAATTCGATACTCCGAATCCAAAAATGAAGTCCATTTTGAGAGTTAAAATTTCTAAAATTTAAAAAGTGGTTATTACTATTCATAACGGCTAGTTTTAATAATATTTTAATAGCATATCATTGTTTCGTGAAACTCAGGATTACGTACCACACACGCTATCGAGGAAGGTTGCGATTGCGTGTAATGCAAGGCAAGTCAAGGATGCGTGTTGTGCAAGCTCCTTTTGGTGTAGCGTATAACACAAGACATTAGTAAAATAAAAAAGAATATTTCTCATAAAATCTCGGGCTGTTACACATAGGATCATATGGTGTGTTTCATAATGGATTTCATGGCTTATTTGTATAACAAGTACATGATGTTACCACCATTGAGTCTGTAGAGGATCAGATTCAATGATGAATATCAACTCTTGGGGGCATTAGGTTGAGTACCATTATTTAGTGTCTTGGGTCAATGTTATTATAGTCAAGAAATACCCTATGTTATATGGTAGTTGTTTTTAAAGGTCACATATCCTTTGGTGATAATGCATTGAAAACTACATTCTGAGTAAGTTGGTGTGAATGAATGAATAAAATAGGAGAATTAAAGTTGTGAATATGGTTATGAAAAACCCCAAGGTTCTGTGTCATGGGAGGACATGAGTTGTGACTAAATTACATCCTTTGAGTGATAGGGAAGGGTCACGTATTATGTCTTAATGAAGATTATCAATTTATGTAGGGGTTTAGTTTAGGATTTGGACACAATTATACAATGAGTGTTTTGGTATGGGTTAATGATTGATAGAGTTTTGATATGATTCCATAATGGTTATTAAGTAGTTTTTTAGGGAAATGGTGGCTTAGTTTCCACATTATTACCTAGTAGGTATGTGTACCTCATTGTGTGTCATGGAGTCCAATAAAGAAAATTACAACATGATGAGTTTTTCTATGATATGTTTTTTCTTGAAATTAAAAATCATTAAATGTAATAGACTAGGGTTTCAGGGCGAGTCCCTATTGATTTGTATGATAACACCCTAAATGTGTATCATATTTTTCATGTTGGCCATATGTCCGTTTTTGGGGTTGGAGAATAGTATATGATACAGATCTTGCTAAGTAATCTTGAGGCTATTATGAATTTATGATGATATATGTATGGTTGGTGGTTTAGTGTGAACATAATCTATTTTTTGGGTTTTTTTGGATCACAACAGGGGAAGATCTATTATTTTAATGTATAAAAAAGACATTTATGAAATTGTATGGGTATTTTTATTATTCATACATTGATGGTTTTTATGATTTTTGTGTGTTAATTATAATTCTAATATTTTATATCCAGATAATCAAATTCCAAATTAAAATTTTAGTCCCTCATCATTTTTATCTAGCCTCAAGATTATGAGGATCCCCACATGTGGCCATGTGACATCTCCATCCACTGTACTAATGAGTAGATTATGGAAGGTGGTTAAAAAATGATATCAAATAGTTGAATTATTTTATAATTGGGTTAGATTCTATAATGGTGGCCTCACTACCACCAAAATAGTTTTTCCTAGCCCCCCCTATCAGTGCTAACGAAAAAGCACTGATAAAGGGGGGTCCCTTTATTAGCGCTCAAAAAAGCGATGATAAAAGTGACCCTTTATCATCGCTTTTTTTAGCACCGATAAAGCCCCCCCTTTATCAACGTTTTTTTGCACTGATAAAGGGACCACCTTAATCATCATTGTTTAGTAGCACAGATAAAGGGGGGCTTTATCAGTGATTTTTTAAAAGCACTGATAAAGGGTCGACTTCAAAACAAATTTACAAAAATATTAATATATAAATATATAAATATTGTTATATTGATATAAATATTATATATAATTTTTAAATATATTTTAGATAAGTATAAATGTACATTAACACTTAAAAACTTAATATATAAGATATTTAGTGAAAATGGTTTCATAAGAAAATAAAAAAAACATTAATAATTTTCTAATTATTATGGAGTAATAGTCATTTAATAACAATTTTAAGACTAAAAAAACATTAAAAAAAGAACCAAAATATGTTGAAAACACAACTCAAATATAAAACGGCCATAACTTTTGATCCAGGTGTCTGTTTGAGCTCTACCACATATCAAATCGAAGCCTGCGACAATCTCTACATCAATTAAAGTTGGAAGACCCCGTTAAAGTGTTTTTCGAGTCCAAAAAGGGCCCAAAAGGCCTCTAAAACTGAGTTTTTAGTCGGGGTACCCCGATTTTTTAATATTTTGCGTATTTTCAGCCTCATTTAAGGGGGTATTATTTGGCTTTTTTGGTTGGGACTGAATTTATTCCAAGGTATTACATTCATATTGATATTATGTCTTTGAAATTTTATCGTTTTTTACAAACTGCTATTTATAATCAAATATATAACTATATGTACAAATTTTTTATATATTCATGCCTAAAAATTTAATTTTTTTTAAATAAATAATTAAACATATTTACATATAAAATATATTATCTTTATCTAAATAATAAATAATATCCATTTTATTTAAAATACAAATATATGAATATTTATATACTTATATATTAATCTAACTATATATATATTAATCTAACTATATATATTAATCTAATATCTATATATATATATTTATATAACTACATATATATATATTAGTATTACTATAAATATATATATTAATATCACTATAAATATATATATATATAAATATCACTATAAATATATAAATATATATATAAATATTAATATCACTATAAATATATATATATATATATATATTAATATCACTATATACATATTAATATAACTATATATATATTAATATAAATATATATTACTATATGAATCAATATAACTATATATATATATTAATATAACTATATATATATATATTAATATAAATATATATTTCTATACGAATAAATAGAGTAGTGTTAAAGGCATAAGCGTAGATGAGGGAGGTCTCGAGTTCAAATCCTGGTGGAGGCAAGGGTGCGCATGCATGGGGGAATATGGGATAAAGTGCTATTAAAGGGTGAAGGGGGGTGCATGGGGCACTGTACAGTGGAAAAAAAGAACTGTAATAGGGGGGGATCTCAAGCGCGATAATCCCCCCCCCCCCCGATTGGTAGTATTTTACAAAAAAAATTAAAATTTAAAATTTTGTTAAATGGTTTTTAATGTTTTTTAATTTTTTTAATTTTTTTACCTTTTATCTCTGATTTTAAAAATGCATTGATAAAATGGGTCCTTTATCAGTGCCAAAACAAAAGCGCTGATAAAGGAAGCGCTCATAAAGGGGTCATTTATCAGTGCTAAAACAAAGCACTGACAATGGATTCTTTCATCAGTGCTTTGATTCAGCACTGAGAAAAGCTGTATTTGTAGTAGTATCAGTGAGATTTTCGATTCCTATTATTGATAATGAACTATGGCATTGAGAATACCTATTCTAGAAGGATTTCTAGGATACAAATTTCTTGTGATTTATATTCATGTATTTCAATGTTACAGTTGTATTATTTCACCTTAGGTGACACAAAATGAGTTTTTATTTATGATTAATTATTATTTATATCTCCTATACATACTGTAGGGGGACCATTGTTAGATAATGACCCATTAAAAAGTTTTTACGAGAATTCACCATGATAATAACTATGTATTTTATTAATATAAATGGTAATGCAAGTGTTTTTTTCTAATGTGGTGTCAAACTAATTAATGTTTCTACATAATCATATGGACCTTTTCCACATATTACATGTTGGTGGAATTCTAAGTAGCTGGATCCTGGTGTGTTTCCTTTGATGGAAGGTCATGTATATATTAAACTGGGAGGTTCATAGATTATGGGAATATTGTCCATTCATCATGATATAAATTGAGATCCATCATTAGTTTTTACTAGAATATCATTCGATTGAAATTAATCAATGGTATCATGTTATTACTTAGAGGTCTCATGAGATTAATCATAGGTTTCAATGAAAATGATGGTCCCTTGTGGTTCGTTGGGATATCGGTGAGGTTATATAAAGTGTTAAAACTACTATAATGTTTTGAAATATAGTTTCTTTGTGGCACTCTATAAAACATGGCTGGGAGGTTCATTGGAAATCCAATGGGTTTTTTGAAAAATAATTAGAAATTCATTTTTATATTATGATGGAAATAACATGAAACGTTTTTAGAATGAACATATTTTTAGACTAATGACCAATTGATTCCTAACTCGGTGGTTTATGGGTGAAAATTCTTATAGCATCGTGGGAACATAGGTATATTCCAATGATTGTTGATGTGATTCTAATTTAGTTTATGTTAATGTGGTTAACCATTACATGAATGATATTCATTGGGCTATTAGTTTTTATAGATACATATATGGTGTATGGTCAATGGGTGTGGTATGAGAGTCTTAGTTAGACGGGATACGACTCATGGGATCATGAGTTGTGTTTTGTGATTATGTTTGAAAAGATTGGTAGCCATTAGGTTTGTTTCAGAATGGGATAGATTGAATAAAATATATGGATATAGTGTTCATCGTAAAACACTCTCCCTTTAAGTATTATAGTGAATGTTGGATGTAATTTGAGAAAAAACACTCATTGTAAGGGGGAAGGTTCTCATTGAGAAAACATGGTTTCTAGTTGAGTTGTGAATCGGTGAACATTGAACCAATATATATGTTGAGAAATGTTTGGGTTATGGATAAACATGAGTACTGTAGAAGAGGTAGTTCTATAGTGATTTAGATCAGGGTCGCTATCAATAGGAGGGGAGTACTATTTTAAGTGAGAAGATCAAGGTCATGACAGCCTAGAGATGGTGATCTAGGAGATATAGTTCAATGATGTGAGGTTCTATTAGAAATAGATCAGGGTACAGTGGTGTGGGTGGCCCATGAAGAGACTTTTCAAATGGATTCTATGGATGAATATTGTCAATGGTTGATATGCGAGGACATGGCTTGGGTTGAGAGAAACACATGTACTACTGGGACCCATTTAGGTTAGTTCTCATAGAGTGGTGTATGAGAATTCATATGGTGGGAAGAATACTATTTTATTATTAGATGGTATGACAATAATATTGGGTTTTTTTTGGAGAAATATAGATGATTCTCTAGTTATCTATGAGAATGTGGAAATGTTGGAAATTGCTGATGTTGTTTGGGTATTAAGGGGATAGAAAAATTCAGATATTTTGTTTAATGATAGATAGAGTGTCGACCATGGAGAATGAAATGAGGTCCTTCAATGGGTGATGATAATGGTAATACTCTAGATGGTAGAATTTTAGATGTTATGGGTAAAAACAATGTTTTATAAGTGACTTAGTTTAGAGAAATCATTTTTCGGATAGTCGGGTTGGTGATGGGGGACTAGTTTGTGGTATGATCCCTCAAATACCAAGTACCATTGAAAATTCTAAGCCTTGTATTTATTAATTGTACAAGTTGGTTATTTTGGATTGTTATCTTGATTCGTGTAGTTTTGATGAGATTTGAGAGTTGTGGTTGCTTTGGGAATTCACCTGATTAGTTTCATGATTTAGTGTAAAATCATATTATGAAATGTAATTTTGGTTTTAGTTCTGAAAAACACTCATGCAGATGATAGGAAAGCTGGTTCAATCAGTTGGAGAACTAGAAATACCTAATTAGTGGGATCCATTAGAGGAACTATCATTTTTGGGGAACGTTTAATTTTGATAATTAATTATTTAATGTGACTGAATATTTTGGGAAATGATGATTAGAAGAGGTATGAAAATTTATTTTATGTGGTGGTTTCTGAAGAGAGTATGGAATTTCATTACAATCGCTGTTTGAAACATAGATTTCATATTTATGGATAGGAAGATGTGCATTTATTGTAGTTAATTACAATGGTGGGAGAACCCTAGATTATAATTAGATTATGTGATTTCAGTCTCATAATTTGGAGGACTATGAGTATTTGTACGTATCAATTGAATAAACTTTGGGGATTGAGAATATATTATCACAAATGAGAACCATCACTATGTTTTCTCTAGTAATGAATGTTGACTAGTCTTTTTTGAATTGTTTGATTTGCAATTAGAGTTCCATTATAATATTATTTATGACATTTTTAGATTCAATGTAGTTAATACTAGGTGGTTTGAGTGTTAGAATAGGTTGGGAGTTGTGTATTTTATTCTATTATGACATCTCGAGGGTTTGAATCATTAAATATTGGAGTTGGTAACACCGCATTGATTTTTGTCCATTACATTTTGAATGTGAATATTAATTATTTATTGGATTATGCTTCCTTATGAAATATAATACAAAAAATTAGATTAAATTAATTTTAACATCCCTAATAGTTGTTTTTAAATGAGTTACAATGTCTATTTTTTGAACAGAGGTTTGGGAAAGTATGAAGTATTTGGTTGGTAGGGGTAGACAATAGAATATTAGTAGAAGAGGCCAGTAGCTATCCAGTGTGACACTAATGGCCAGCATGTGGTTTGGGGAATATTATAGGGACTTTCCTAGGGTCACTAGCAAGCTTTTAAATAAGGGTGGTGATTTTTAATAGGGAATTTTTCTTATTTGGTTTGGTGTCATAGAGCTTCAAGATTTGGGGTGTTATGAATAAGGATAATCCATTTGGAAAGCCTCTAATCCCTTTATGTCACTCCTTTAACATACCATTGTAAGATGTTGTTTTTGATGAATTGAATCTATAAAATTGAGGTATGATATATGTTTATTTATCCACTCTTCATTCATCTCAGTCCTCTATGTTTTCCATCAATTTTTTGTTGGGATTTTATGTCGATTCCACCAGATCATTGAGTAATCAACCAAGATCAAATGGGATTTTCTCAGCTTGCCTAGAAGACATTTCATGAATTCATTTACACACTATTCAATATTATTTGATGAATTTAAATCAATCAGTTAATTTTACAAGAATTTATGGAAAGTTGCAATTAATAAACCATTGAATCGAGTGTAATAATTGGGGATTTTATATAGCCATGATCCATGGGTGCATTGGGAATATATTTCACATAGTTGTTCCTGATTCTGATAATTATTTTGTCTCTTATAGTTTTTATCAATTATGAATATTTATGTCAAATAGTTTAATCAATTATAATTTTTTTTATAATTAATAGTGTATATTGAGTTTTGGGGATTGGTTCTCAGTAGTGTGAGAGATGATTGGTTCTCTAGAAAGAGTACCATCCAAGCTCAGTGAGGGGTTAATACGATTATCATGGTAATTATCCCCTGTAATACTAAACTATTTAATTTTTTATACATGAGAGTTCATTTCTGAAAACTTCATGGGGCTCAGGTAAGAGAATTAATGTCAAAGGGTTCCCCCGGTAAAAATATGAGATGATATAAGGCCTCAAATACTAAGATTGAACATTCTTATAAACATAGGTGACTGTTGGATCACCAAATTAATATGTTACCAGAGGGGATATGACTTGGACAAGCTTAAGAGAGAAACATTGTAGGTCCTAGTGTGCAAGATAAGATGTCGTAGAGAATAATTTGGTTTCCAGGGGCCAGTGGATATGCATTGGTGGATTGTGGCAAGTGACAATGGGTGAGATAAAAATATTTTTCATGAATTATGACATCATCCATATTTTGGATATATGTTATTATTGGTCTATACATTGTGTGATAGGATTTATTTAGGTATACTTGTTAGAAAATGGGTATGGTTTCCCTCCAAGTAATGAGATGTGGGATCTCCCTTAGGAAATGGAAGATTTAACCAATGTGAACGTCTGGGGAGTTATTTGGGATTTAGTATCCTGATACAAATTTAGTTTTTGATTGTATTTTACTAAAAATGAATATACATGGTTAGATAGAATTTATTTTCATGGGATAATCCATTGGTACTAGGACCTTGAAAGAAGAGGGTATGGTGAGGTTTGACCAGACTTTGAAGACTATTTCTAAGTAGCCTTTGTGTCTTGGGTTCATCATTAGGTGATGAGTGAGATATAGTATCAATTGGAAGATACATTGTTGAGATAGGTGGACTTGGAAGATTACCTTTTGGGAAATTTTATGCATTGAAGGATGAAGGGATAGGTCCAGATTTACTAGTACCCTGTAATCTTCTAGTGAGCTACCTGTTAGTCAATGTGTCTTGTTTCTATTGTATGTTCGTAACATGAAAACTCTACAGTCTTGTAGGGATGTATCAGTCTAAATACCATAACCTGATAAGGGTATTAGGTCACATACCTTGTTATAATTGTATCAGGTTGGATTTATTCTATATGATATATTTAGAAAGTGATACATTAGTATTAGTAAAAGAGGCATCAACCATGTGTTAGAATGTTTGCATGTCAATGTCCTAGGTGATAAATAATGTGTTGTTGAATGATTTGTAACATTAAAATATTTTAATGGGTTATGAGAGTGTGTCATATTGGGGGATATACATTGGATGATATGTGACATTATCGATGCATCTCCTAATGGAATGATGAGGGATTCATGGATTATAGATGCATGAATATCCCATGTGTTTATATATTTTGTGTTAGGTATTTTTGACATAACCCACCTAGATTTTTCGAGTATGGGTTGGTCATTGAAATTGATGAACAAGAAAATGAGTGGATTCTGGTACATTGTATATGTATATAAGTTCATGGTTGGTGTTCCCTGGTTATCACCTGATGTCCCAATAAGAGTGTTTACCTCATTGATTTTAATAGAGACCTCTTTAGCACGCATCAACTCAGTGATCCTGAATATGTTATTTGTCTTAATCATTAATATAGTCACATACTATGTAATATATTAGGGTAGAATTGTGAGTCCATAATTAGTTTTATTCACACAACATACACAAGAATCTGTGTGCTTTTCCTGGCCCGATGTTTGTGTTTGTAGTCAGTAGACCGGATATATCGTAGATAACGATTATGAAACATGATGTTATTAAGATATTGTTGTGGGTATCAGTAATAAATTAATGAATTGTATTGATGTTTCATATTTTTTTTTCTTTAGTATCAAGAAAATGGTTAATAACTGAGTACTTTTTATGACATAATCATGCACGATATTGGTTGTGTTTGTGGATTATTTTTACTATGAATATTTTATTGAATTTTTAATTATATATTATTATTATTTAATTACCTTATATCAATGTAATTATATTATAAATTCATTTCATCCAACCTCTACCTATTTTGAGATCCTCTATCATACTAGGAGGCATTCTTGGCGATCCATGATGGTTTTAGTCTAGGACGTAATAACTGACCTTGGCCGTGGAGTTAAAAATTAATCCATGGTGGTGAATTATTTTAATGAAATATAATAATAATATAAAAAATAAAATAAATTAACCTTAATATAGTTTTTTTATTATGTAATTAATGTTCATAAATTTTTTATTGATTGAAAATATATTTATTCTAATAACGGTTGTTTCTTATTTTGTACATGAATATATGATTGTATTTACACCATATCATCTTATTAGATCTTGGGAAACTGATTAAATATTTGGAATAATTATAATGTATAGTAGGTAATAAGGTAAAATTATTTTTTTAATATAATATATATTTATTTTTATTGAAATCATACCAACACTACAAATGTTAATAGTGTCAACAAGGGTGTTAATCTAAGATATAAGACTTCAAGTATGATTGAATATCTTCAAATATATATTTTATCTTGTGTATTCAGACCAAAATATCATATATTAGAATAATTATGCATTTGGTTCAAAATTTCCCTGAAAATTACTTTATATTATTTTAATATTATGGGTATTTACAAGGATTCCACTCCACTTAGTTATAAAATTGAATCTTCTCTTATTAAATTTACCCATCACAAGATAACCATAGCTTGACCAAAGACTAACAAAATAAATTACTATGTATCAATCCTTTATCATATAGTTAACAGTATCACCAAAATTAAATTATATATATCTTTAAGTTATTATCTAAAGGAGGATACCCATGGGAGTGACAATTGAATTTACCAATCTATTAGATGTTTTATTCTTCTTAATCCTCCTAAAAAAATCCTGAAATATTTTATCAAAGTAGGGAATTATATTTATTAAATTAATGTTCTATTATGTTAATTTTATAACAATTTCATTCTTCAATCAATGTAAAATGAAACGACTACATTTCTCTTTTGTAAGTGTAAAATACCATCTCTTAGAAGTGATGAAATACATTTTTCATCAACACCTCCCTTGGATGGTTATATAGTTATATTTATTTAATATATATTATATTTAATAAATATTAATTATTATGGAATTATAAATTATTAAATTCCATTATTTCAATATCTATATTGAATAATGGAAATATCACTAATGTGTACAGTCAAACTACAATCTTTACAAAGTAGTGTAATTCAATTATCATTAACACATTAAATAGATTTTTGTAAAACATTATATAATAAATATGATAAATATTGATGAATTTATTATGATTATATAACCATGAACATGTTTCATAGATTTCAAATTTGAAAGCAAAACATACATGTAAAACACAGTTGTTAAAAAAATAATGATTTAAATGAATAATTGTTTACAAATGGGTGATTAAAAATTATTAGTGAATGATAAATAGTAATTTATGTATAGATATTTTTTAAAATATTTTTAATATCTTTAAATTTCTTATATCGTATTACAGATTCCCTATGAACAAACCCATGACATGGGTTATGAGTTTCCTCATCACAATTTTCGTTCATTGATATATGATCTATATTTATCATCATTATTATTTTTTGTCATGTGTACACTTCCCATGAAATAATTTATTGATTTATACATGTAAATTATAGGGATTTTAAAATAAGTAAATTTTTATCTCTTTCCTGAAATTTATAATTGTTCATTACCAGTTATGTAAGTGTTTATTTTACAGTCTCACATTATTTCTAAATTCTAAACCATTAAATTTCAATTATGAAAAATAATAATTAATTTTCTTCATAACATGCATATGTTTTTTTCTATTAGTGTTATTTATTTGTTTTTTCTTCTATTAGTTTAATTTTAAAAATATTAAGAAATAAAAAGGTTAAATTTATTTTTTTGGATAATCCAACTTTATATACCCACACTGGCTAAGAATATCATTCCTCCATGTCAATATTTGTAAAAATTTATATATTGTTGTTTTTTATTAGATTTTATTTTTTACAATTTAATTTTTTAGTACCTTTAAATTTATTTTAAATATATAAAATTATTATCTTCAATATTTCCCATTTGAGTCACTTTTTACCATTTACAAAAGTATGAATAGGATGATATTACTAATGTATACATGGAAAATGAGTTCGAGATCTACTATGACCATTTTTTTATTAATCATTCATCATATGTTTTCATGGATCGTCAAAAAAATAAATATTCCCATGTATATGGTAATTTTCACTTTTTAAATGTTACAAATATAAGAACTTTGTTTTGTATTGGGTTTTAATGAATTATTTTGATGTATTTTTAAATGTATTTTTCATCCTTATCATAATATGTTTATGGATTATTACTGTTCATTGGGGTTATGAAACTATAATTCCTTCTATTTTTTTCTAGATAGATCATAATGATTAATGTATAATGATGTTTTCATGAAACATTTTACAATTGATGTTTTTAATAATAGATGATAAAAATATAATGTTTGTAGGAAATTATGTTGAAAATAATTTATTTCTTATTAGTTAATTATTTAATAATGATATTATTTTTAAAACCCCATGATTTAATATTATTTTATCTCTTCAATGTTATTCAATAACTTTCACTACACGCAACACCACGTTTGAGTGCAACACCATGTTTGGGGGCACCACGACTTACCAAATAAGAAGTTTAAGCAAGCAGTTTTGAATAATATTAACTGAATTTTTAATTTTTTACACTCATTCTAATTTTAGAATCCATATTAATTTTTTTGTAATCATAATAGAAGAAAAAATTCATTTTTTCAATTAAAAGTGGTATTTTTCAAAAAAACAATGCTATTTTACCTCTTATTTAATAGAGAATCCTTTTTAAAATAAATATTTAGAATTTTATATATTCAATATAATGAAATTAAATTCTTCATTAGGATTGGGACACAAAAATTTAGTTTGGATAATTTTTGGGTACTTTTCTCATAACATTCATATTTTGATGAATAGTGAAAATCACTAAATTTTAATTAAAAACAACATTTTTAATCGAAATAATTTTTTGAGTAAATTTATTCATTTGAATTATTTTTAAGTATAATTATATTATATATTTTTTGATATAATACAATGTAGTTCATTATAAATAATTTCACATTTAAATTTGACTTAAACAAATGTTAATATTTTGATTGTTTTAACTTTTAAAAAAAATATGTGTTTGACAAAGGGAATTTATTTTAAAATAATTAATTTAAATTATATATTTTTAATTTAGTAAAATATAATTCCTTTTTTAATTCATATTATCAAAATTATCATAGGGTAGATTTATTGTATTTTTCTGAAATCATTCAATTTTTGATGAATGGTGAAAACCACTACGTTATTGTTTAAAACCGACTTTTTATTTAAATTACTATTTATTTTATTTATATTTATTTTAAGTCAAAATACATATATAAAACCTATTTAATTTTAATTTAATTAATTGGAGTCATTTTATAATAAAATTAAATGTCTAAAATTAAATTAAACTTTTATCCTTAGTTTACACACCTTCTTGGAGAATTTGAAAATTCGCATAAAACATAAGTTTTCTGCTTATGTCAGTTGAATTTCCCAATCCGAGAGACATGGTTTATATCAGTAGGTAAAACGTGGTTCAATAAGATGTAAATATTTTTTGGTGAATATTAACTTTTGACTATTATTTACCACGATTAAATGTTAATAGGGTAATTAAAGGTAAAAATGATATTATAATTACCCTAACACATATCCTAAATCTTTTGGATAATTGTATGTCGACCAAAAAAAACTTTAGGAATAAAATATGATCCTTTAGGTCTACTTGGATTAGATTGGATCTTTTGATATTATATGATTTAAAGAAGAGTTAAAAGTGTTAAATTCAATGATTAATAAATAAACTATTTTTAATATATGGTAACAAATAAGATAAATTATACTATAAATATTGATTATAAATATATAATAATTTCCCACCGAATGGATTTTAATTATAATTTATCGAAATTATATAATTAAATTTATTTATGACATAATGATGTTGCAGTAATAACCTTATTAATGAAAAAAATAAAATAAATGGTATTATAAAAATTAAAAAAATATCATTTCAATTTTTTGATGACATAAACTAAATTTATAGGAGAATATGACATGTTAGGGTTGATTCAATGTATTATGTTCAATGTTACCATGCTTTTATGACTTTCACAAAAACAAAATATCAAATAGTGTCCAAATTGACATAAATGATTTCTTAAAACAAATATTATATTATTAAATAATATAATAGTGCTAAAAATATATGGATCGGTCAAAGGACACTTATAATTATTTATGTGTCATTAATGAGCCACTTGGGGTTCACTTTTCATTTTATTGTAATTTTTGTGGCCATATAATATAAAATTAAAAGGAAACATGGTAAATGTTAAACTATTTAACTAAGTGTTAAATCTAAAATATAAGGTTAAAATGGTAACATAAACTTGTCTAAAACCTATTGGCTGAGAGTGTTTCGACCCATAACTACCTAAGTCTCAAAATAAATTCATTATTAGCCTTTATAAACCAAATATTACTGAATGATAAAATAATAATTCAAGTTGATCCTAATGTGACCCTCACCCCTTTAATATAATGATACTTCCCCTTCTCTTAATTTCACACCACAAATGCCATATGGCTCAGCCATCCCCTACCCAAATATAAGAAAAACGTTCCTAAATTCATCCTAGAGTCCTTACATTTATTATAATGAAATCTTAAGTATCCCTTTTGATAAACTCAAAAGGAAACACCCAATTAAGAGTAAATAATTTCACCACCCTCGTTCAATTTCATTTCTTCATCCACTTCTTTTTTTTTTGATTTTTTCCATACCAAAATAATAAATACATCACCTTATGCACACTATGATATAATTATATATATGTTACAAAAATATAATTTATTATTTCCATCCTATAAATGACAAAGTCACTATACATGTGTATGTACGGCTTACCGTCTCCACGCCGTGGTGTAGTTTGTTATTCAAAAACATCATTGTTTGTATGTGTATAATAATGTGTATAACTGATGTAAATAATAAATATAACATGTTAATGATTATGTATATAGTATATACCATCGAATTCCACACATTTTAATCATAAAGGAAATGATATCGTCGCTCGTGTGTACGTATGACTTACTATCTCCATGACGCGATTAGATTCATTTCCATATTCAAAATTCAATGATGATTATAAAAATATATATTATAAATAATCATGTTATATATGACATAATAATGCTACTTAAAACAAACACACACACACATATATATATATATATATGTGTGTGTGTGTGTGTGTATTTAAATATATCTTATTCGCTATGTTCTGTTCAATATGATATGAAAACGAAAACACCGTTTATGCATACGTACGACGTACCATCTCCATAAATGTTGTTTTCCTTTCATATATCTATCTATTATACATATATATATTCTAAATATATATGTTATTTAAATCAAGTTTTATATTATGGATGTATTTAAATCATGATATATGGGATACGATCAAGAATAACAAGTTAAAACATGCACGATAAAGAAAGCGATTATTACCCGAAATGATAATTGAACATGGAAATTATTATTGAATGGGTATTATAAAGTATTAAATGAATCATGCATGATATCATAAATTTTAATATCGTTCTGGTATAATTAAATATCATACTATGGTCAACATAGTGGAAGTTAAATGTACCGATGACGAAAGGAAGATACTTTGTAAGGGTTACTTCCTCAATCTAATTATTATTAAAGATTGTTTTTTATAAGTATTAACTATGATATATTTATCAACGATACCCATATATCATAAAAATGTTTTAAATATGAATCTTTTAAGGTTTAATGGGAGGTTCTATTTAACTACATCATCATTTTAAATAATTTAATGATTTATCTTTTTGAATACATTTTATTAATTTCCATGTTTTCAAAATGATTTTTATCATTTATTTATATGGACAATAATGTTTTTAAATGATAATAATTTTCCAAAATTTAAAAGTGGTATGGGAAACATTTATTCAATAATATATTTTAAATTACTTCCTTTATAAATGTTTGACTTTTAAATTATTTCACTAATAGGTATATTTCTTTCAAAAAGTTTTACTGATCATTTTAAACTATGTAAACATCTTTAACTGGTTATTATTCATGATTAAGTTCATTTAATATAATAAAAATTTCTTTTTGTATTGAATGAGTTATAATATGATTGACTATGGATGTTCTATTTTTATACCATTCATGTTTTATGCTTAATGTATATTCATTTTGTATGATAGTTTTAATAAGAATGTTTATGTTATATTTCAACTTTTTCAGAAGAGGAATGTAGTGGACTTCATATAAGATGGGTGTAGCCCACTATAGCACCTCGATGCATCAGTAGATCTCATTATATAAACTACTTTGTTGGCACGAGGAATAGATACAAATATTATTTGTAGTTTTGGCACAAGGAATTGACTATGTGGTAATGATTTCCAGTGTTAGGCATTCACTCATTATAAAATTAGTTAATACATGTAAATATTCAACTAGTAGAATATCCATCTTCATGTTTATATAGTGATGTTTGATTTATTTTTACCATAGTATGTTCATGTTATCTATTTAAAAGACTAATGTTATTATTATACATCTTTTCTTAGAATTTTGAAGCTTCTGTTAAATTATTTACCCTTAATAAGAATCTAAGATCACCCCTTTCTAATGTTTTGTTTCCCCCAGATTCTAAGACCTACATTATTTTTGATATGCAGGGTTAAGGTAGTGGAATAATAGCATTCTAAATGGATTATATATGTTGTGTTTTATGTTAAAATGTTTAATTTAATATTCATGTATGTAATATATTTTTTAAGACTACTAAACTGGTTGGTCTTTCATGACATGATTCCTTGTAATCATTCCAATTAATTAAAACTATGCACCGACACTGGTTAACTACGGTCAGGGTGTTATAGTTGGAATCAAAGAATGTTTAGTAAAAACCATGGAAAGTAGATTTAGATAAACTCTTATTAGAGAAAATTACCCTAATATAGACTTTGAGGATTTCTTTTGAAGAAATTCTATGAAATTTGGTAATGTAGATATTTTGTGTAATTTCTCAGAAATACATCCCTTTCTGGATACAATCATGTAGGGGAAGCTCTGGCACAAATATACCTAGGAGTGAAAACATTGAGAATGAGTTTTGGACTTTATCTAGGGTATCCTGTTATATGATAATGGGCCTTTTTGAACTCTTGGTTATGACACTTTTATGGGATATGATTAGTATAATTCAAATTTTCATTACAATCCATTATGAAGGATTTACGAGTAAATAATTTCACAAATAAAACATTTTATGATAATTGATTATATTCATAATATTTTTAATTTAGGTTAGTTATTTTACATGTATAGAATTATGCATTTTGATTCATCAACTAACCCAGTGTATGAATTTGGTTAGAAATGGCACTAAGTAGAAGGAATGAGAATTCCAGTAATACGCATGATCAAAAGATTAAGAAATATCAAATCTTTCATAGTATTAATCCAAAATTTAAATAGGGAAAAATTCACCCACAAATTCTCATCATATTAAGAAATAATATCATGTGTTAATAAGATAAGTAATGAATTCTTTGAGTCCTATGGATTTGAAGGGAGGCAAGAGAAGAAAATTATGGAAGAGAGATATATGGATAAAGGGAAGTGGGGAAAGAATGATTTTCCCATGTGTGATAATTGTGTACATAATCACCTTGCTAAATGATTGAAGTGATTTGGAGTTTTTTATAATTGTTGAGAAAAGGGACAACAAGTACATGATTTCAAGTGTAAGAAAATGGTATCAAGTGTAAAATTCTTTATCTCCAAGGAGTTGGGTCACTACATGAATCAATTTCTAAATCATTAGTGTATACTCAAATGATGCTATTTGATAATAATAGAGTTATGATACTACCATAGATGAAGAGAAATGATTAGTGTTATTATATTTTTATTGATGAAATGAGTCATTTGAGCATTTAATTAATGATGTACATGTTATCATAATTATAGAGTATATAAGGATTTTACTATAGTACTATTTCATTAAGGACTTGAGATTGGGTGGAACCTAGAAACGTAACTCAATAGAAGGTTAATTTTTTTGTATAATATTTGGTTAAGAGAAAGATAACCCATAATATGGTTCTGATACTGAGGTCTGGATTTTGGAATAATATACTATTGATTTGGATAAATTATATTTGTTATTCTTGACTACCTAGAAACTGATTAATTATTTGTATATTCCATCATTGTTGGAGTTTACAAAATTTTTGGATAGAAGGAGTATATCTAGTATTCTATATGGAATAAGGGAGAATGAATTTAATCAATAAGGTTTTATGGTTTTTCACGATATTATAGTGGTTTAAAATAATACATCATGAAGGTATTCACATGTTATTACATGGATAAAATGATCTTCATTGTGTTTACCTTCCATATAAATTTTGGACTGTGAGTTTGGACAGAAGTATTTTGGTTAAGTCTAAATGATGGAATCAATTATGGTTGACATTGGATGATATTGTTAAAGTTAAATCATTTTTTGAGATTATTTATGGATTATCATAAAAAAGAAAACCTGAAGGTTGGGTGATAACCTGTTTCATCCAGCAAGGCCATGAGACAAGAACCTGCAACTGAAGGGTGACAATGACAGATCACCTACAACTGGCATACGTGATATCCTAGTTTGTATAATGTAGTTTTTCTAAATAGTCTGACAAATGAATTATAAATTCATTATTTTTGGAACCCTATATGATTAGGATAAATTGAATATTTTTTATTTTTATTATCTTTTGGAGTGAAAGATCGGTTTGTGGAAGGAATTGGTTGAAGGATGAAACTCTACTTGTCAAATATATATTTTCCACTTTTTCTATGAATAAATTAATTATTAAACATCAAGGATGGGATATTAAAACCAAAAATGTGTTATCCTAATACCGTATGTTTTGTTGAACCTATGATATTTTAAATCATCATAGATTTATTGCATTGAGGCCCATAATTTTACACTTGTTTTTGATTAATGTCCTCAATCACTCCCTATTAATATTTACGTTTTCCTCTAATTAATTTTTATCTAATTCCAACCAATGTTCTCCTAATTGAGATCATAATTTGGTGGTGTCCTTTTCATTTCCCTTTCCCTCTTATTAAGAATAAATTTTTTAAACCCAATTGTTTAAGTGGGTTTTCCACAGAGGAATTTTTCTATTTTTAACCACCTATTTTGGAAGAACAATTTCAAATTGTGAGGATGAATTTTATTGAAGGAGTGTATAATGAAACACCACAATATTTAAAAGTATGTTATCTATTAAAAGTAATTCAATAAGTTTCACTACATGCAACACCATGTTCGAGCGCACCATGACTTACCAAACTAGTCGTTCAAAAAGCTTCTATGAATAGTATTAACTAAAATTTGAATTTTATGTATTCTATATAATTTTATACTCCATATTATATATTTATTAAATGTAATATAAGAAAAAAATTCATTTTTTTCAAATAAAAGATGTATTTTTGAAAAAATGCAATTTTACCACCTATTTAATGGAGAATCCTTTTTAAAAAAATATTAGACGCTTTTATATATTCAATTTAATGAAACTGATTTTTTTTATATTTGGAACAAAAAAATTTAGGTTGGATAAATTTTTGGTACTTTTCTCAAAACTTTCATATTTTGATGTATAGTGAAAATAACTAAATTTAAATTGAAAAAAAATTAATAAATATAATTTATAGTGTTAAATTATAAATTTGAATGTTTTTTAAGAATAATTAGATTATAATTTTATTATTTAATACAATTTATATCATTATAAATAATTTTACATTTAAA
The DNA here is from genome assembly GCA_963277665.1 of Viscum album. Taxonomy (NCBI): domain Eukaryota; kingdom Viridiplantae; phylum Streptophyta; class Magnoliopsida; order Santalales; family Viscaceae; genus Viscum; species Viscum album. The sequence goes on along the minus strand of OY728127.1, from coordinate 1,203,357,912 downwards.
TTTGATATAAACAAATTCCAATATTATGGTAGTTTTTACTTTATAAAACCCCTCTTTTTTACTATGACAATGGGAAGTAATTTAAAATTTATTAATTCAACTTCTATATTTTTAATTTGGTAAAATATAATTCATTTTTGAATTTGAAATATCAAAATTATCTTAGGGTGAGTTTTTGGTATTTTTCTAAAAACATTCATTATTTGATGAATAGTGTAAACCACTACATTATTGTATAAAAACAACATTTTATTTAAATAATTATTTATATTATTTAAATTTAATTTATGTGAAAATAGTTATAAAAAACAAATATAAGTTCAATGTATTTTATTGGAGTCATTTTATAATAAAATTATATGTATAAAATTATAGTGATCTTTTTACCATCTTTTATCCACCGTCAAAAAGCATTTGAAAATATGAATAAAACGCAATTTTACCTCTTCTAGGAATTTTATTTCAAAAATCCAAGAGACACTGTTAATATGAGTATGTAAAACGTTGCTCAATATAACGGAAATAATTTTTTTGAAAAGAAACATTTGACTTTTATTTACAACGGTTATTAGTAAATTGGGTAATTAAAGGTAAAAATTATATTATAATTACCCTAACCCAAGTCCTAATTCTATTGGATAAATTTATTAATACCAAATACAACATTAAGAATAAAATATGATCCTTTTTGTCCACTTGGATTATATTTGGACAATTATGATTATTTTATTTAAAGAAGAGTTAAAAGTGTTAAATTCAATGATTAAAAACTAATCCATTTTTAATATAGGGGTTCACATATGATAAATTCGACAATAAATTTTCATTAGAAAGAGAAAAATCATTCCTACATAATGTTATTTTATTTATAATATTTAAACAGTAAATAATTAAATTTATTTTTGATACAATGATGATGGAGTAATTATATTATTAATGAAATAATAACATAAATTGAAATATAAATATTAAAATAAATATAATTTCAATGTTTTGATGACATAAATGAATTTTCTATGAAAATATGAAATGATAGGGTTGATTAAATTTAATATTTTTTAAGTAATCATGTTGTTATGACTTTCACAAAAACAAAATATCAAACAGTGTCAAAATTGACATAATTGAATTTTTAAAACAAATAATATATTATTAAATTATATATTACTCCTAAAAAGATAAGGATCGTCCAAGGGACTCTTATAATTATTTGTATACCATTAATGAGCCGCATGGGGTTATCTTAGAATTTTATTGTATTTTTAATAACCATAAAATATAAAAATAGAAGGTGGCATGGTAAATGATAAACTATTTATGTAAGAGTTAAATGAAAATTATAAGGATAATATAGTGACCTAAACATGTCTAAAACATATTAGTTGTGATGATTTATACCCATAACCACCTAAGGATCTAAATAATTTTATTTAGAGAAATTATGAACATAATATTATTGAATAATAAAATAATAATTCATGATTTTTTCTAAAGTGACCATCACCCCTCTCTAAAAGAGTACATCGCCTTATCTTAATTTCACACCTCCAAAGCCATTTTTCACAACCATCCCCTATCCAAATATATTCCCAACATAACTCATTTCAACATAGAGGCCTTAAATTGATCTGAAATCCATCTTAATCTGCCCTTTTAATCAATCCAAAAGAAACACCTCAAGAAGAGGTAAAAATTTCACAACCATCTTTCAAGTTATTTTCTTCTTCCACTTACTATTTCATTGTTGTTACCATACCAAAATAATTAATCCCGTAACATAAACATAATTTAATGTTATAGTAAATATGGTACAACCTTATTCTTTATTCTATCCATCTGATAAATTGAAAAGTCACCCTACGTGCGTACGTGTGGCTTATCGTCTCAACGTTGTCGTGTAGTTTGTTATACAAACACTTTATTATTTTGATGAGTATAATAATGAGTATAACTGTTCTAAATAATAAATATAACATGTTAATTATTCTGTATGTATGATATTAAATCCAATTACACAACAATTAATCATTATGTAAATGATATAATTTCTCAAGTGTACGTACGTCTTACCGTCTCCACGACGTGATAAGATTCATTTCCACATTCACTATTCAATGATAAATATAAAAAAAAATATTATTAATAATTATTTATTATATGACATAATAATGCTAATGAAAAAACACACACTCACAAACACACAAACACACACACATATATATATACATATATATATATATATATATATATTTCTTATTCTCTTAGTTCTGTTCAATATGATATGAAAACGGAAACAATGTTTATGCGTATGTACGACCTACCGTCTCCATAAACAGTGTTTTCCATTTCAAATATTTTTCTTTTATACAAATTTATATTATAAATATATATGATTTATAAATCATGTTTTATATTTTTTTAATTATTTAAATCGTGATATATGTGATACAATCAATAATAACAAGTTAAAACACGTATGATAAAAATAGTGATTATTATTTGAAATGTTAATTTAGAATGGAAAATATTATTAAATGGGTAGTATGAAGTCATAAATGAATCTTGAATGATATCATAAATATAAATTTGGTTATTGTATAATTTAATAACATACTATGGTCATCATACAAGAAGTTAAACGTACCCACAATTAAATTAAATTACAAGGTATGTGTTACTTCCACAATCTCATTATTATCCGAGATTCATAATATGTAAGTATTTACATGGACATATTTTTCCTATATTCTCATATATAATAATAATATTTTAAAATGTAATATTTTATGGTTTTTTGGAAGGTTCTATTTAACAAAATCATCATTTTTATTATTTTGAATATTTATCTTTCTAAATCCTTTTAATTAGTTTCCTTGTTTTCAAAATGATTTTAATGATTTATTTATATGGACATAATTGTTTTAAAATGATAATTATTTTAGAACTTTTCCATGTGGAATAAAACTCTTTGATTCAAAAATCTATTTTAAATTACTTCCCTTATAAATGTGTGACTTTTAAATGATTTCCCAATGAATTATATTTTTCTCAAAATGTTTTACTGATCATTGTCATCTATGTCAGCATAATTTTCTAGATTTTATTCATGATTGATGGTTATATATTATAATACAATCATCCATTTTGTATTGAATGATTTAGGATATGCTTGAATATGGATGTCCTATTTTTATACCATTCATGGTTTATGGTTAATGCATTGACATTTCGTATGCTAGTTTTATTCTGAATGTTTATATTATATTTCATCTTTTTAGTATGATGAAATAAGTCGACATAGTAAGTGATGGGTAGAGCCTGATATATCTCGTCGATGCATTGATAGGTCGCATGATACAAACTAGTTTCGTGGCACTTGTCCCTGATAATAATATTATTTATAGTCATTTCACGAGGAATTTACTATGTGGTAATGATGTCCGACATTAGGCATTCCCTCATTATAAAATTAGTAATTAAATTTGATTATACTACTAGTAAAATATCCATGTGAATTTTTATATGGATATGTTTTATTTATATTTACCATATTATTTTCATGACTTCTCTTTAAAATAATGATGTTTTTATTATGCATTTTACTTTAAAATTATTAAGCTTCGGCTAAATTATTTAACCTTACAAAGCATTTGAGCTCACCCCTTTCTAATATTTTTTTTCCTATGATTCGATGAAGTGTATTATGTATAATATTCATGGTTAATCTAGGAGAATAATTGAGTTCTCAATGAATTATTTATGTTATGTTTCATGTTAGAAAGTGTAATGTAACATTTAAGCTATGTATTATATTTTCCTAGACTGATAAATTGATCGGTCCTTTATGAATTGATTGCTTGTAATCTTGCCAGTATATTAAAATAATGCACCGACTCTGGGTAACTGGGGTAGGGTCATTACTTTATTAATGTTTTTCTGATCTTATTGTATGGTTATATATATTGTAAATTATTTAATGGGTGGAAATTTAATTCTACATCCCTCCAATTCATGTATTAACTAATGACACCTCATAAAATCAATAGTAAAAAAGATATTCAGCCCAAGCCCAATTGGGTATATGTATTATTAGACCAAGCCTATAGAATTTATATGTGTGGTTCAACCATGTTCAAAATTTCATGAAGGTATTTTTCGATTGGCATGACATGTGATTTATAAGTATATGAATATGGGGAGTGAACCTAATAAAATTTGATACTAAATACACTATATTTTGATGGTCTCTATAGTTATCCTTTATTATGTATTTGATTTTATATTCTTATAATTATGCCAAATTTTTATTCCATAAACATATTTCATATTCTTATGATACTCTCTCAAATCATGTGATTTATTATCTATGTATCTACAATCATATAAATCATGTCATTTATTGTGAAAGATCATTATTCAATAACTCATGTTTTATTTTTTATGGGTTCTTGGGTATGATATCATAAATAGTGATCAGGTAATTATTCCCTTAATGATATCCTATGTTATCATATGATCTTTTATTGGTAGCTGTAATTTTTACTCTTACTATGAATTTAAAAAAATCATTTCACTTATTTCCATTACAAAAGGTCATATTGAATTAGTTTTAGTAGTAAATATCTAATAAGGGTACCATGTTAGAATATTTTTCTATTACTTGTTGAGGATTTTTCCTGGAATTATATGGTCATATATCAAGTCTCCATAGACACTAAACATTTACAGGTATCTAAAATGTATTAGTATAAAATTTTACAAATCTCCTAATTAAATTAGGTAAAAAAAATGATTGACATACTTTTGTTTCTAAGGTAAATCCCCAACCACAAAACACCAGAGATGGTGAATTATTTTAATATAGTGGAATGATTATATAGAATAAAATCTAGATGGACAGGTTAATTTAGCAGGCTAGGATTGTATATTGCATACATTATCATTATATTACAATTTTTATCATTAAATACTGCATAGATAACCTTTTGAGAATGAAATTATTACAATAGAATAGGACTACATATCTATCATTAAACACTTCTCTACATACTAGTATTATAAACAATAAGAAATGGGTGATCATAGATGCTCAATAAAGATAAACAATATAGCGGAAGCTTTCATAAATAAGGATAAGATTTTAAGGAAAGGTACAAAACTAAAACCCAATATTTTTAAAACATTATCATTAGCATAATATAGAAATAATTAATTAATAAATTCCATTCAACGATTCACAAGAAAATTATACTATATGAATATTAACATGTAAACTAAATATATAATATCATAACAAGAGAACGCATAATGTCAGACATCATTACCACTACGTCAAGGTGTCGTGCCATGACCATACACAAATGTATTTAAGGCCTTTTTCTAAGACAACAGTTTGTTTTAGGAGACCTACTGATTTATTGAGGGGATATAGTGGGCCCCACCCATCATTTAGTAATTGAAATGCGTTCCTCATATGGGATGAGTTAAAAATAACATAAACATTCATATTAAATCTACCATACTAAATGTAAATACTTTCCCCATAAACCGTCAATTGTATTAAAATAGCACATCGGAATGTCGAAATTATCATAAAATCATCAATACAATATTAAATATTTTATCATAATAAATCAACCTCAATTAATCAGAAAATAAAACAAAGATGTTGACATATATGAAAATTAATATAATCATTTTTTTAGAGAAGTATATTTTTTTACTTTTTAGTAATTTAAAAGCCCGCATAATAATAAAAGAAAAAATATCCTTTAAAAATAACCATGTAATCCTAAAATGAATGAGTTAAAATGTTATGGCATCATAATGGCTGAAAATACTTGTGCGTGCCGTATAAGTTAGAGAAACATTCTTTCATTAATTTTTTTGAAAAGAGCATAAAATACCTTATTTGGAAAGCAATGGAATGATTCATTTAATAATATTTTATAAAAAGTAAAATATTAAAAATTGGACATTATAAAATGTTATAGAAATAGTAAATATATTTTAAAATTTATTTTTATGAAACAATGGATGTGGATGATAAATATCCCCCTGCAGATATTTACGTATAAATATTCTCACAAAAAATTCTCATTGCAATATTAACCCATTCTTTATACATTCCTTAGTTAAGGGTCAGTAATCATCATATATAGTTGTTAAAATATAATATTAAATTATACGAGGACCATATCCATATTTATGATATCATATTTTATTAATTTATAAATTTATATTACCTATTTATTAATAATTTCCATGTTAAAGAAATGTTTCGGGAAATAATTGCTTTCATTATCAAACATGTATTAACTTGTTATTTTTGGGCGTAGTACATAAATAAAAATTTAATTACATAATGAATTTAAAACATGATTTATATATCATATATATTCAATATATAAATATATATTATAAATATAGAAATGAAATGGAACACTCCATTCATGGAGACGGTAGACCAAACGTACGTATAAACGTTGTTTCGTTTTTCTTATCATATTGAATGGATGTATGTGAAGGACATATATGTATACATGTGTATGTATATATACTCTCAGTAGAATTTTTATGAAACATATTTCATACTTATTAATAATATTTATTCTTATAATAATTCATGGATGGTGATCGTGGAAGATGAGCATCATCGCGTTGTGGAGACGGTAAGTCGTACGTACGCACGAGTTACAATATCATTTCCATAATGGTTAAATGATATGGAATTTAATGGAATATGGATTTTTTAGTTACAATATAATGGTATATTTATTATTTAACTCCATTATATTGATCGTTATACCCATAGAAATAATGTGCAAATTGAAAACAATTTACACCATGATGCGGAGAAGGTAAGTTGTACATATGCACACATAATGATATTATTTTTTGTAGTTTGGGTAAAAGGAGTAATATAATGGTTCCATAATAATAATAAAATCTCAGGTTGTTTATGTCACTTGATTAATTATTTTAGTATGGAAACAACCTGGAAAGAGGATGTAGAAAAAGAACAAAAAATTGAATGATATGATAAACCAATTTCCTTTTCTTCGTGTGTTTTCTTTTTATATGAAAAAAATGGATCCTTAGGATGGATCTATTCAAAATGATAGGCCTCTAGAATTAGGTAAGAGAGGTTTTTAGGATAAATGTGCAGGGTTTGGCTGATAAAAATTCTTTTCAGGTGTGAGAAAAAGATAAAAAAGGATTCATTTTATAAGTGAGTTGAGGGGAACAACAGGAAACATTTTGTAATGATAATTTATTATAACATTATTTTCTATTTATAATATCATAAAATTGAATTATTTATAGGATAATATTTGGATGGGAGTAAATCTTATCAACAAATATGTTCTACTAATGTTTGGGTCATAAAAATAAACATTTATTTTAGATTTCACTATTAGTTTAATAGTTTAACTATTACAAAGAATTATTTTATTCAAAAACCGCATGGTTAATATTGTTAAGATAAATTTCCAAACAAACTTAAAGTGGATAAATTATGAAATTTTTATCACTATAAAATCTATTTGGAAGAACTTTATATTTTTTTGACTTTTATATAATTTAATTAAATAGTATTTATTTTAAAATATCATTTTTGTCAATTTTGTTCCTATTGAATATTTTCATTTTTAAAAATATCCAAAAAAAATTATAACATCTAAAAAGTACTTCCAATATTTCTCTAACTTGACTAAGTTCTCTATAAAATTATTTAGTTTCAATAATTAATTCATATTATATTATTTTTTATACTATTAATATCTTTTATTTGATTCAACCTTTAATAAGTCAATTATTACATCATTATGGTGTCACAGTTAAAATTAATTATTTAAAATATAAAAATTATAAAAAAAATATATCATTATGTATATAAATTTATTATATTTCCAATGAATATTTATTGTCAAATTTATCTTATTTATATCCTTATATTAAAATGGGTATGTTTTTTAAATTTGAATTTCAAAATCATAACACTTCTTAAAATAAAATATAATTAACGATATAATCTTACATAATTTTCTTAAAAGGATAAAATTTAGACATAATGGTGATTTTGGTCGATATTGACTTATCCAATAGAATTTGAAAATGTGTTGGGGTCATCTTATGTTTTTATAATATCATTTTTATCTTTAATTACCCTATTTGTCTTTAACCGTGGAAAATAAAATTAAAAAGATTAAATTCACAAAATAAATTATTTTTATCCTATTGAATCAAATTTTTTTTCATGATTACAACCATTAGTATAGGATTTTAGAAATTCAATTTATAGATGTAGTGATGTTATGTTTAATGCTAATCTTCCAATGTGGCTAGAAGGTGGGTAAAAAGATGTTAAAAATGTTCAATGAGTTTTTATATCAAATTATATAATAAAAGTTATTTCAATTAAATAATTATAACTAATATATGTATTATGTTTCTATTTTTACTTTAAAATAAAATAAATAAATTATTTAAATAGGAAAGTAGGTTTTTCATTTACGACGTAGTGCTTTTCATTATTCATTAAAATTGAATGGTTTTATAAAAATACAAAAAATTTAACGAAAGTAAATTATTATGTCCCTCTTATAAATAAGAAACATATTTTTCAAATAAAATATATAAAAGTGTCAAATTTTATATTAAAAAATTGTTCCCCATTAAAATGTGTTAAAACTACATTTTTTTGAAATACTTCTTTTATCTGAAAAATTGAACTTGGTTTTTATTTTTTTTAAGAAACAAATAAGATGGATGTGAAAATAATATCGATTATATAAAATTCAAAATTTTGTTAATACTATTCATAACCACTTTTTATTCGGCCAGTTTGTTAGGTCAAGGTGTGCTCGAACTCGGTGATTCTTGTAGAAAAAACTATTGAATTATTTAAAAAAAATATTGTGGAAGCTTGGGATGTAACATTTAACGTTATTTTTGTATAATGGTTAAATTATAATTTGATACAATGATTAGAAAAACATATTTATAGTAATTATTATAATTTTATGTATAGTATAATATCTTATAGTATTGTTAATTTATATATTTTGTCATTTCATAGGATTGAAATCCAATTTTGGTTTAAAAATATGTATTCAAGCTATAGCATTGTTGCACCTACTGTTAAAAACTATGAATATATTATTTTTATTAAACATATCTTCACCAATTTTTTAAAAAAATGGCTTAACGAAACAATAAATTTGACATTATTGAGGGATATGGTATTGTCCCATTATGAACCTTCACTAAGAATGAGTGGATAAACCCAATTAAAACCTATGTGAATAATTTTTGATATAAGATTATAAATTAGTGTTGATATTTGAAAAGAAGTTGTCATAGTTTTGTACATATTTTGAATGATTTTTATTATCATATTATTTCTTACACTAATTAATTTTTATTGATACAAATATAGAATATATTTTTACTAAATGGATGTATCTAGGAGGAGTCATGTTAACAATGATTTTGATAAACAATTCAATAACATTACTCAAAAAATAAAATTTAAATGCAATATTCTATGTGTAATATTATGGTTATTCTAAACCAAAACACGCAATATATGACCAGTAGAATGAATCATATAGAATGAAAAAATGAAAAAATAAGAAAGAGATCAAAATTGATAATTTTTTTGAGTAACATATACATTATATCTTTGGGTTCTATAAAGATATTTTCTCAAAAAAGTGGATCATTCAAATAGAAAATATATTTTCTATTCTCTAGTGATTTGATCATGAGATAGTTGTCTTTAACATGTATCCTTTTGAAGGTGAAACTGATAATTGGTGGAATATTATCACAAATATGTGGGAATGAAAAATAAAATTATAACATTTAATGAGATTAGAAATATAATTTTTATTAAGATATTCACAAGAACTCCTAAAATGAAAATATTTAAGAAATTTTTAAAACTGAAAAATAAGGATAACGATTCCATCAATACATATGAAGAAAATCTCATCCAATGTATAGGTTATGAATTTGGTTTTATCATTGACCATGAATAAATATTTTCGTGATTCATTATCATTGTAAGAAAAAGGATGTGAATTTAATACTATACGAGATACATTCATAAAAATAAATGAATCATTATACTTGCATTTACATTATAAATGGAGGCCCAGACTCCATTTGTCCTACTAATTTTGATTAAATGAAGAGAAAAAATTATCTGTTTTAAATTATAATCCTAAAATTCATGAATCATATTAATTTAATATATTATAATGAACAAAAATTAATTAATAATTGTGTTCATTTCCTTATGGGAATAGGTAAATTTTTCATGGTGTGGAAAGGAGGAAATCATGAAAATGATTGTAAAAAATGTTTGATATGGTTGATAAAAAAACAATTGAAATCGCAATCAAATTAACCACCCAAACATTAATAATTAAATTTCATGTAATGTGGATATTATCCATATTAGTTAAATAATTATGTGGTTATTGGTTATAATAATAATTAATAACCTCTTAATCTAAGGAAAAAAGGGATCAATTTCTCCATCTCACCTGCTAATTCAGGTCATGAGAAAAATGAGTTCATATTTACAATTATCATCCACTGTTAAAAAGTAAATAATTTATTTGAATCATGTTACAGCCAATTTTTTATAAATTAAAAATTAATTAAGAGTATTTCATCACCACCTCAATATATAGATACTAGTTATTTGGTGAAAATTAATAATTGGATATTTATTTCAACTAAAATGCTTATCTCATCTTCTATTGATGTTGTTGGGAATGTTCTTCTTTAAAATATTTTCACTCTCCCACTAGTAGAATTTTTGGGACATTATGAATTGATTGGAGGCCTCTATTTATATCCCATATCAATTTCTAATGATGGGTATTCATATTTGAAAGTTTGAATTAACTATTGATGATTTATACGTGTGAGTATTAAATTGAAATTATAATGGAGATTAAATCCATTATATTATTATTAATACATACTCATGAGGTTTATTATCTATAATTAGTGGATATAAACTAATTTTGAATATATTTTTATTTTTAGGTATATCTGATGTATTTTAAGAATAGATTCCTAGTTTTTCCCTAAATCATGAGTTTATGTTTTTAATATAAATGATACATGGTTCTACTCATATTATAAAGGACATTTTAAATTTAAAAAAAAATCATTTTCATGATTTGAAGAATTGATTCAAAGTGAATCACATAATGGGATTATATGTCACAGTGTATCACCATAGTGTGCACACATTCTTTTTGTTACGAAAATGATGGTTCAAGGTGAATTTTCATTGATTATATTGAACATAAAAATTTTAATATCACTAAAACTCCATGTAACCATTTTGATGAATTGTTTATCAAACTATAAATAGACCAATAATTTTTCAATACAGATCCTTAATATTAATATCAACGGTTATGGTTCAGAATTGTGTTTATACCCAAGAAAAAATTTCTTAAGAGGTATGAACTCTTGGAATTTAATGTGATTCTATCTAGATTTGAAATTACTCTACTATCTTTTTGGTTCTAATGAATATTATTTTAGATATTACATTGATCAATTTTTGGTAGTAATTAATAATAATGTTATCATATATTACAATCTAAAGGATGATACAAAAATAATTTTTAGGATTGTGTTGAAGACATTGAAGAATGAAAATCAAAATTTCATATTTAAAAACACTAAATACATACAACTGGATGTATCATTCATAGTCTACAAAATAAAAAGTGAAGGAGTATTAATGGATCATTCAATGATGAATATTATTGAACAATGGAATACATCAACAACTATGGATTAGAAAAATATATTTCTAGGAATGGGTGAACATTAAAAACCTATAATGAGAAATTTATTAGAGATATAAATTCCCAAAACTCTGTTGATGTGGAAGGAATAAAAGATCCCTTAGATGGATTATTGTGATAAGAAATTTGAACTACATAATATAAGTTTCGCTAGTTCTCTGGTAATTATTTTACAATGCAATGTTGAATGGTTTATAATATATAAAAATTTACCAATAAAGGGACTAAGATAATTCCCCATGTAAAATTACATATTAGTATCATATGACTCATTCAAATTGAAGGATCATATGAAAAATTACCTGACTCATGATTTGAATCATTTCAAAAAAACATTCATTATAAATATTGAGGATTATCATTATGGTGAATGTTTTGATATAAATTAATATACATATATATTAATTATACAATATTTATGTATATTTTAATAAATAAAGAATTTAATATGCTCCAAGTGAGATTGTTTTATTTATATTAATATTATGATTGTTTAATAAATTACAGCATACGGAAGGAAAATGATATGGCTGATGCTTTGATTCAGAAGGATCATGGAAACTTTTTCTTTATAAGGATTAAAAAAATATCGAATATTTATGTATTTTTAAATAATAAATAATTAAATTAAATTTATATTTGAGAGATCATATGATTATAATATAAATTATTTACCATCTGTTCATGTAATGATTAAGGAGGTACAAAATATAGATATAGAACTACAAAATATGGAAACGTTTAGTATTTATTTAATCTTTTACAATAAAAAATTTATATTATTAATGAAAAGGATATATACACTATATGTATCATAATATTATGATCTATTAGATTATGCACATAACATATCATTATGTACCCATCCTAGAAGTGAAAAATTTGAATTGGGATCTCAAATAGAATTTCGGCTATAACTGTATGAAAATGGATATTGTGGAGTATTTATCTTGATTCCAAATATATAAGGAAATTATATATGAACATCAAAATTCATAATTGATTATGAAACCATTACAAGTATCTATAATGAAATGGGAAAGCAACACCATGGATTTCATCATTAGAAACCACATGAAATCTAAGGCTCATAATAAAATTTCAGTTTTTTTCGACCACCTTATAATTTAATTATATTTTTTCTCTATCAATGAATATTTCATTCATGTAGAAATATAAAGGATAAAAATTAAATATGTGTTATTCATTCATGGATAACCATTTTCAATTTTATCAAACTAGGTTGTCAGGATTAGATAAAATTTTGGATAATTCTTTGAAAATCACTGAAGACAAATATCTACATTAACATTTCATTTCATCCTTAATTAAAATTTTAGAATCATAGGAAAATTTATAATCTAGAAGATATGTTGTAATACATATATCTAGATTTACAATATGAATGGTATAGAACCAATCACCAATATAAAGTTTCCTTCAACAATCTATTTCACATGATCATTCAGATGACCCCTAATGATGAAATCTATAATAAGAGGAGGAAAACTAAAACATACTCAGATAAAGTTACATAAAAAAAACTATTGGGACTCGAGATAGTTGATGAAATGGAAGAGAATATAAAATCCATTAAGAATCACACTAAAGAATCTAATATTTTTTTGAAATGTTATGATGATAATGATTATCAATATCTAGAGAAAGATGTAGTTTTAATGTCATTTTTATGAATATCTCCAAATTAGTGGTTATGATATATTGAAATAATTTGATGTTGATCTGATATATATATTTTTCAGTCCACATGATTTTAATGATCATATCAGGACAGTAAAAAATCTCATGGAACATGTAATGATCCTTTATTAGTATTAAAATTTTATTAATGTATCTCTTTAGTTGAATTAAATAGATGATCCTATATATGTACTAAACCTAGTTTTTTTTCTATTGAATAAAGATATTTCTTTTATAGAATAATTTGTGAAGATTTTGGAATGGAGAGATAGAGTGGTGTGGAAAAATACCACTCACCGAAAAATATCTATTTGTAAATACATAAATTTGAGGAAGAAAAGTTGTAAATCGATGATGTATTGGGGGAAAATTTATCATCCATCATTTTCATTAGAATAATTATATTATTTGATAAAAATTCATATACAGGGGTCGAATGTTACTCCATGTGATTTTTTTTGTATTTCTCAATATTAATTATGATGTATGGGATAACGTATAATTTAATCAAAACTAATCTTATGTGAAAAATGATTTATGAAAATATAAAAATAATTTTTTTCAAAAATAAAATAAAATAATATTTATTATGTAAAATAAATTAAGTAATTATAAAAACTATAACATTAATTACTATTGGTTAGTGGGAAATGTATTGATTAGAAACAAGCTTCTATTATATTAGTATTATTTAAATTTTAATTCCCCTTAGTTTGAGTATAAATAATATTTAATTTTTTATTTAAAAACTTTAATAATAATTATTACAAGAATTATAATATGGTTAGAAATAATGATAAAATCATTTTAAGGTAACAAGTAAAATTTTTCAAAAAACATCTTTTTGGTGAGAAATGCATTTTATCATAATATTGTATATTAATAAATATTAGGGAAATATATTAACATATTATTTAGATAATATATTCAATAAAATGAATTAAAATTACTGTATTAGTTCTTAATTTGAAATTAATAAGAATAAAATCATTTTTATGCTTAATAAAATTTTATTTATAAAAACTATTTCAAATTATTTTTTTCATGGATATTTTAATTAACTTCTAATTCATAAATAAAATGAAAATTTTAAATTGGATTATAAATTTTGAATAAAAATTATTAAAAATATTTAATGATATTAACAGCCCCCTATAATGTATAGTCACTATGAGAAAACTCTTGTCAACATAGTGAGGGTTAAAAGGGTTAACCAGGGTATTTAAGAATGTGATAAGGATTAAAATATATTTATAAAATTTCTTCATATTATTGGATGAGATTATTTAGACTATAAATTTTCTAATACAATGATTTTTTTTCATATTTTATCACATTCACATAAAAATAACTATTTTTTAATTAAATGTTAATGGAATTTACAATGGTGTCACTCCCCTAACATATAAAATTGAAAAACCTAGCATTATGTACTTATCATTATTAATATCTACCCAAATCACATTCTAAATATCCTCCCCACATCCTTTAGGACCCAGTCTCACCGAAGGACCATCCTACGAAGACTTAATGTGTGAGAAAAAGGATGATATTCAAATGAGATGTAATCATATTTACAAAATAGTTTCAACTAACATTCATCATAATCCTCCTCAAAATAATCGATAACCCTATTTAAAAAACAGGACTATTATACATACTATAATTAAATTTCAATATTTTAACAGAATAAAAAAATTATTATCCTATTTTCATCTACTAGAAAATAAATGTGGTGATAATGAATTTCTATGGAATACCACCTCTTTGAAGTGGTGTAATTCATTTATCATCGACACATTTAATTTATTGATATATATTTGAAATTAATATATATATATATATGATATTTTTGATGCATTTTTGAGATATTTATGATGTGAATATGACTTATAATACATGGCTAGGTTAAAATACAGGAATCTTCCAACTGAAATATAATTGAAGAATTAAATAATAAACATGGAAATAGTGGTTTTAATATTGAATAATTAAAAACTAGGTTATTTAAAACTATAATGGAATGATATATAGTTTTATAAATATGAATATGTTTCATATATTAATGTATAATATATTTAAATTTATAATACATGAGTTAATAGTATATATGAAATAGGTTTGGACTTGATGTAAGATATTCTTCATCTTAGTATTCCAACACAAGGATGTGTTTTTTATTTACTAACTTATTTATTTATTTTGGTGTATATCCTACCCATAAATTATATTTATTCATATTTTATTTATATTTTTTGGGAATTAAAAATACTTATAATTTTATCAATTTTATGGGGTTTTAATTTAAATATTACCAAAACAATATGTGTTTGTGTTATAATCATGAGTGTTTTTGAGATAGATTGTGATTTTATTTCAACTATGGGAAATTATATAATATTTCCCTTTGAATTAAATATATTTTATTATACTTTGTCTATTTCTAAGAATTAGCTGAATTTGTAAAATTTTATCTCTCTTCTCTACTCAAGACTCAAAAAGAGTTTTTTAAATAAATTAAAACCATATTTCTCCTCTTTTTTCTTAGAATAATTTTCCTCTCTATTCATATTCTTCAAAAAACTACATATGTTTTTCTATTATGGAAATTTTAGTAGAAAAATATTTTTTACTAAATTTTACAATGTTTATAAATTATTAAAAGGAGTCGCTTCATTCATTTTTTTATAGGAATCACTTGTTATTTTCTATGTAATCATGAAAATAATTTTTAATTGACAAATTCGATATCAATGGATTGTCTTACCATTATGTTCAGTATTTTTATTTTGATTATTATAAATGAAATCATTTTTTATAAATGTATTATTCGTTTCATTTTATGAATTTTTTAAGAGTTACTATATAAAAATGATGTTTTTTTCTCAAATAAAATTTATTAAAAGATTATAAAATATTTTTTCATCTATATTAACATCTGATAAGTATTATTTTTATTAACTGGGGTTATTTTATTATTATAATATCCACTATATTTTGTTATATGGACTATGATGATGATGTTTTTTGAAATTTTCTTGACATTTATTTCTTTTCATTTGTTTATTAAGTGTTATTGAAATTGCGATGTTTTATAGAAATTATGTTGATTCTATTTTCATTATATTTGTGTAATTAAGCTATTATAAAAAGATGAAGGATTTTATGAACAATTATAACACATATGTATTCATTACATTAATTTTTGGGTATTGATAAAATTATATAGTCATTTTATGAATTTGGAATCATTTGATATATCATGAGATCTAGGGTAAACTTGTGGTTATCCCCAGAATAAGATAATTCGTGGGTAGTTGAACCAATCCCAATTATGGTTCATAAATGGTTATAACAATCCAACATTATGATATATTTATTATAGTGTACTATTGTGTTTGATATTTTTTTATGGGATTGGGGAGTGAAACCAATCAACAATTGGACTCTGTCATCTATGTAAATTTTTTCTGGGCTATTATCCTTAACAAAGTAAATGATTTTCAATAATTTTATTTATGGAATTCTCTTATGAGAAAAAAATTTCCTATTCATATTATATCCTCCCAAGGATCAATATTTATTATTAATGATTCCACACACATATTCCATATGTATTTTAATTTGAAAACCATAATTTCCATACTAATTTTTTATAGATTCTTAATTCTTGGTGTGATTTTTTATGTTGTAAACTTATTCTCTATCATTAAGCTTATATTATTATCACTTTTGAAGATCAATTGATATCTCCATTGTTTACATTTAATAGTTATTTGAGCTATCCCTTTCTTATTTTCGAAGTTCAATAAGATTTTATATATGGTTTTATGTATGAAATGTCAAATAAGAGTACAATTATAGAAGAATTTTTTTTATATACAGATGATTTTTTATATAGTAAATTTATTATATATATACTCTATAAATACACTAATGATTAATAATTCTTAAATATTTATTATTATGACATGTAATGAATATTCATCTAAAAATGATGTAATATTTATATACAAAATGATTGTGTTTCAATAGTAGGGATAATTGAGGCGTGATATAAAAATAATTTTTTGTTGGTGTAATCCTAGTTTTCTATTAAATAAAATAAACAAATTGTCAAATTTCAAAAATATTGTAGAAAAAAAAATCTATGTTCTCTATAATTTATATATTATGAATATATCATTATTGAGAGGATTTAAAATATGTTCTTTCAATGATCAAACATCACAAAATATAATTAATTATCTAATAAATGTAATTATCATATTAATAAATTAATAACACGAAACTAAGATATGTTATAGACAAAATTCATGGTCATAATATAGGAATGTATGATTCATGAACTAAACTAAAATTTATTTTTAAAAAATAGGAATTAAGAAGGAAAGAGAATATGATGATAATTTCAAAGAAAATGGGGGTTTTTTTGAGTTGGATTACTAATTCAAATTTAAATTAATTTTTTCAATTTTTTAAAATTTGGTAAAATAAAAATAAATAAAAATAAATATACCATAGTACATTAAATTTGATAGATTGATATAGATGTTCAAGTGATCTCAGTTTGACTCTACATATTTATGAGTAATATTTTTAAGAGAGTAAGAAAATTATAAATATAGTGGATTATCATTATTGGGAGACAATGAGATACATATTATATTAAATATTTATATAGATGAATATGTATAGATATTCCTTAAAAACTCCAAAAAAGAATGGGTTTTGATAGGCATTTATTTTATTGACGGAAAATCATTAATCATTTTAATAGTTTGGAATGTACTCAAACATTGTTGACATATGTTAGATAAGAGTACATAGATATTCACTAAAAAATTTACCTCTATGTTGAAAAATGTGGGTCATGTGGTCTTAGTGAAATCTAGATATAATCTACGATTATCCTATAATTTTGAAACATTAACATTGTATACATTTTATTTGTATGGATGTAATGATAGTGAACGAACCTGATATATTAATAGCTGAAATGGTTGTTTCATGATGAAACATTAAAAGGTATTTGTAATCATTTATTAAACTCCACAGACTCTCTATAATTTCACTGATCATATAAATCATTTTAAGATATATTCATTCTATACAATTAGAGTAAAATAACTAATAGATTTGAGTTACTTATGTTAGGGTGTGACATCCATAATTTATTCAGTGGACTCTCCAATCAAGAAATCCAAATATCTTCTATACTCAACACTTCACTCCATATTTTTTAAGAATACCATTAGATACAACTATAAATATCAACCTTGTTAATTTATAGTATTATTTTATAGAATCCTTAATAATTGGTTTTTCCCTCAATGGTGGATATACTGACGACTTGAACTATGATTGAAGACCATATTTGATAATGAATGGAAATAAATTAATGAAAATTTAATTTAGTTGACATATATATATTTTCTGTGGGAAATATAATTATATTTTTCATCTTGATACTATATTTATACTTTAAAAAAATTTACATTAAAAATATAAGTCATTCATATCATGTTTATTTATTTCATCTATAAATTATTTTTATCCCATTATATATGATAAAAAATTATAATATAAGAAATTATTAAACCATGCATCCAAAACAAACAAATATAATTTTGATCATTATATTTTTTCAAAAAATGTATCCATTAAGTGGAAGATGAATCCAAAAATAACCTATGGTAATTCTAGGATCCATCAAATGAAATTGATTGTAGAATCACTTCATCTTACTTTGAATTACTCAAGATTGGTTTCAAACTATGTCTCACATCGAATGACATCAGCATGTGCTCCCTTAAAAAATATTTATAATCACATGTATGTTAGGTGAACATGATATAGGGGTATTCAATTTATTTAAATTAAAATATGTATACACATTTATTAATATATATTTACAAGTAAGGTTGAATTTGAAGATTAATAATTTAAATAATTAATAAAAATTATTACTAAAATTAAGCCATTGAAATTAATTTATATAAATTAATACTGCTAATATCATTCATGGGTTGGTGACTTATTTGGTCATAAAACATGAAAAAAAAAATCCCAAAAAAATTTAAATAATAAACAATAATTCAAAAAGGAACAATAAATAATTTAAAGTAAAATTAATATAATTTAAAATAATAAATGATAAATCACATTATTTGAAAAAAAAAATTTATATTAAAGTTTTTTTCATTTTTTTAATATTTTTTAATATTTTCCTGTGAATTTGGATTTTAAAAATGACCTATATGGATAATGGGTCCAAACTTCGTCTACATTAGTTTGGTGGGTCATGATTGACTAGACACCACCAGGAGGACTGATCAATCAAGGATGTAATCTGCTTCATTGGGTACCATTCTTCTACTACATCATATTTGTGTGTTGTAATATAGTTATTTTTTTGAAAAATAATTGATTAGTTGGAATGAATTCCCCACAATCAATGGGGGGAGGGGTGTTGGGTGTTTCAATAGGGATTACGATGTATCCCTTGGGTATTAATTTATACATTTGTTAAAATAATAATAATTTTAATAATAATATATGAGGAGAATTGCCATATTTCTCCCACAATTGTATTTTATTGACACGTACAGATGTTCTAGTTTCCATGATCCACATTTTTTTAAAATTACTAATTTGATACCTAAATTAATCACTCATCAATTAAATATTTATTAATCATCTAACCTTGAATCAATATATCACAAGATGTTTTTTGATGTACTATCACACTCTAGATGTAATCTAGGAAATTTAATTAAAATATTTACATTAAAATTTCATGATTTCTCTAATACCGATAGACATATTTGGGATGAGTGGAAGCATTAATTCAAAAAAAAATCACATGAAAAATATTAATAAATGGATGATGTTATTTATCATTGCATAGATATTTTTATTTAATGTCTTTAGTTAAATCGAGCATAATGAAAATGAGTTACTATGAAATGTTCTTCAATTAGATATAAAACTAGATGTTCCACATGATGTTCGGGTCATGGATCTGATCATTGACATTTAGTTTAGATGTAATCACTTGAGATTCAAAATTATAAACCATCTAGATGCATCCATTAATGTAGTACAATGTTCCAGAAACATTGATTTCCAACCACTATGTGCTCTTACATGTAAATGAATTTTCGAGATGTTTCATTATAATATAAATTGTATCTCTCTATATCTCGAGATATTGGAGGAAAAATATGCCTTTTTTATCTTCAAAAAAATAACAATAGTCATTGACATAACATAACACTAATAATTATAATTTGGTCAATATAAAATAATATATTAATAATACCCTTTCATATTATTTTATAAAAAAACAACCCTATGTCACACCATTTAAATAATAATATGTGAAATTATGTAAGAGAAAATTTATTAATATATAATAAAAATTAATAACAAAATATGTATCTATATATTTATTTAAATGTAATTATTAAATTGGTTAAATAATGAGATATGATTCCATATGACGCTTAAATAAAAACTAAATCTTGAATAATAAATGTTTATTTAATAAAATAAATATTGTATTCACACAACCTGTGATTAACATTTATTTAATAATATGTTCATGAAATAGTAAATATATAATATTTTAATACTTAATATATATATATATATATATGAGCATCTATATTCCAAAAGTGTGTGTCTTTTTAGGTTCATTTCTCTAAGATAGTAGATTAAACCAATAGACCAAGAGTGGGTTCATGAAAATCAAAAATTCCCCACATATATAAAATAAAAAATAAAAGTGAAAATAATGATATAATTCCATTAATTTTCTACTATATAATATAATCAAGTAATCACACAATATCTAATCATTAAAGAATCATACATACATCAGCATCCAAATTATTTAATACTCCTCTATCCCTAGTTTTTTGAGAAGAACATATTTATAAACTACCAAGGACAATGATTTATAATGAACAACTCCAGTTAAATCAAAGAGTAATGGTATGTTCTTTCATTACTCAAAAGAATGAAATCCTAAAATTAACATTAAATTAATGGAATACCTATTATTATGGAAGTAATTCAAGACTAAATACGTAGTTGTTTTAATCATGCATCATGGTACATGACTCATGTAACACATTAATAATGATCTCATGTATAGGGAAAAATCAATACAATTACAAATTTGAACATACATTGATACACGTTATATATTTTCTACCTATTTAAAGGTATATCAACAAGAAAACACCTCTTTGTGATCATCAATTCAAAATATCCAAAGATGAAGTATCATTTATTATTCAACCCTAAAACCATATAGTCAAACATCAATTGAATCCCATTAATATGATATGTCTAAAACATATGAAATTTCATTATTAATATCATCTTTGTATGTTGGTGTTCTCATTTTATATGGGAATTATTATAACCAATTAATAAGAATATTAGTCTTGTGAAATTATCACATAGAGGTATGCATATGTAAAATCCAATAGTTGAACGATTGATAGATTTTTTTAAATAATTAAATGATCTAGAAATTGAATGTATATATATTACATTCTTATAACTAACCAAATCTAATTTAATATTCTATGATTTTCCTATTTCTCATTTTTTTTATATATCTATAAGTACCCCATTGAGTATTAGTGGTTTTGGGTTTAGATGGTGTTGTTTTTGGAGCCCATTATAGAATTCATTATATGGTGAA
The DNA here is from genome assembly GCA_963277665.1 of Viscum album. NCBI lineage: Eukaryota > Viridiplantae > Streptophyta > Magnoliopsida > Santalales > Viscaceae > Viscum > Viscum album. The sequence continues at coordinate 1,203,335,646 of OY728127.1, read as the reverse complement.
ATGTTTCAATGACTAGAAAAATCATCCATGTAAATCACAAGGCTATCAAATAAAGTATTTCTTTGTTCTATACACAATTTCATGGAGTGGGTGTGTTAATCATGTCGTAATGATATGGTTCTATGATATAAAGTTGATGTCATTTTTTTCCACACATAACCCTCATTAACACTATTAAATGTATTCAGATGATCTTAGGGCTTCCCAAATGAAAAATTATGGTTTCCCTAACCATAAAGATTTTAATTAGATAAATGTTTTGTCAAAGAAACATTATATCAAATGCTAGATACTAATGATCCCATGAATTCAGAAATCAATCAGTTTTACTCTATTAAATGTTTCCCTTCATTAATGATATACGATTGTTTGATTAGATATACGATGTTATATTTATAAATTTTTAATTAGGAAAAAAGAATTATTATCTTGTGTTTTTGATTCTAGGGTTATCAGTATTAGACAATTGTTGTTAACATCATTTGTAGTGTTTTGGAATCAGCATTTACTGTAGAACTCTCTTATACACTATTTGTTCGATTAGGATTCATTTGTTTGTGTTTGAAATACTTTTAGTTTTCTGAGACATTTTATCACATTTAATATTTTCCGAAATGTCTTTTTAATTGATTATTTCTATATTTTTATTAATTATTTATTTTTTGGTATTCTTCATGAATACCATTATAATTCGGTTTATAATAGTTGTATGAGGAAAATGGATTTTTTTTCTGAATAAAACTAGTAAAACAAAAGGATATGAGATAAATAGACTAGTTTGGTTAAATTTTAGTGGATAAAAAATAGTTTTTGAAATTAAATTAAATGGGTATGGGGAATTATTTTGGAGTATGAGGTATTGGAATAAGGTTCTGGTTATTGTGATAGTATGGATGTTCGATTATGGATTCAATGAATATTTGGAGTGATTTAAATTTATGTAATACTCATGTAGGTGAAAATATATTGAGGGTTTGTGATATGATAATATATGATGTTATATAAACTGATTGAAAATTAGTTTTTTTAGAAAACACTTTTAAGGAAATGTGTGAAACCACAAAGATCAAATAAAAGGAAAACCCACATAAAGAGTCACTTGATTATTAAAATAGAAGTAAACACTATTAGATGATAGATCCATAAATATATTCCTGGTAATGAAGTTCACCAATTTATTTGGATTGTCTAGGATGAAGTCTTAAAAGAGATCTTCCAACTTGTCCCATGTTTAAGAGTATTCATCTTTATTTATTTTCCCATTATTGAAACACATTTTAAAAATAAAGTCTTTCTTCTAAGAAAATGATGCATTCCCACTATTGAAATCCACATGAAGCACCCTACCCATCATTTTCTCTACCTATTATTTTGTAGCATTGATAGAAATACACTCTGCCACCATTTCATCTTCTGATGGTACATGAAATTCTAAGAGAATCATTCAAATTCAAGTTACCACATCTGATTTTACGACACCAACCTCACCAGAGTTAGCCACAAGACTCCCCTACATTTTAGAAGCATGCTTCCATCCAAACTCTTTTGATTATTCTTTTATCTAACATGTTCTCCCTTGTCTTTGGAAGTAATGTGTACTCCTTGCGGCCTTTTATTCATCTATGTAGAAAAGATGCTATCTCCTGAATCCTTGCTATTGAGAACCTCATCCACATCATTCACTCCAATTAATTGACCCTTTATGACCTTGTCTTTATTCTTGGACAAACCTTGTAGACTTGTAAAACAGATAGAGGGTTGAATATCCTCCTATTCCAAAAACTGCCATGTGACAAAATGACCTACTATCACTATATGGGTACACCGCTCTCCCTCAGATGTCTTCAGAACCATCACCTAGTTATCCGAAATTCTATTTGAGTCCTCTTAAGTCCTTTTGCGGACCTTCAGAAGCTGAGGATCTGTGTTTTATTGTCCCTCAAACTCCACTAGATCAATAACCCTTTTCTCCCTACGACGAGAAGCATTATTAGTGTCAATGTAAAAATCTAAACCCATTGCTTTGTCATAGGGGATAACTACCACTGGAGTGTTCTGTTCCATTAGATCACCTACTAATTTATTGAAGATATTCATAACCATTAGATCATTAGATGGTTTTGTCCTTACCAGAATATCTGCACTTCCATCTCTATTTGAAAATGAATCAATACAGTCATAATTCAACACCAATTAAGAACCATTTGAATATAAAATGAGTTGCTCAAACTCAGCCATCTCACAACCTAGGGTAGGAAAATTCACACACAATGTATTCTCTCGGTCATCAGGCACCCCATTAAGGACGAGCTCAGTCTGAGATGCATGGAATCCAGAATTATTCCCCGATGTGTGCGTGAAAACCAATTCATCATTCCCATGTTTCATTAAATATTTACAAAAACAAACCATGTATCAAAAATGACAGGCTATTTATACCAAAACTCTTTACCAACAATGATATATAAAATCTCAATAACCGGCTCCAAAAATTCAACCTGAATATAGATCCTAGGTGAAATTGGGGGGCATAAAAATCATGTTTTAAGATCAGATAAAAGGTAAGGACCTATCAATTTCCCTTTCCTATAAAGAATACTAAGATTCTAGAAGGGTAGAAGAGGTTCCAGAAGCCATACCCAATCTACCAAGGAAGGTGAATGCCATTTAATATGATAGTCGTATAACCATTTGATGTGGGGAAATAGAAACCCATTACACGAATGAGGAGTGATTGAACCTAAAAATATAAAATCATCTATTGATGAAAACATGATCATAAGTCTTTTAGAGTCGAGAACCCCAACTATAAAATGATACTATAGACCCCATGAATCCAAGATGAAGTAGTCGAACACAACCACAAATGGTCATTAAAGCATGAAATGGCCAATCAATCTTATATGCTGTAAAGATGAAGCATCAGTGAACTTCTGAGTTGAAATTGGTACTTCACCATTGATAACATTCAAAAACATCAGACTAAGATCTATCCAAGGAAAACGGGGAATGAGATATTTAATTGAAAAGGGGTTAATGGCATGGATGACTATCTTTTAATGACAAAGAAGGACCATCCTCCACTGAGGGGGGAGGGACCGAAATAAAGGTTATTGGGGCTTGGGCATGACCAACCATGAAGATCACTTCCCCTTCCTTCCTAGAAGTTATATATACAATATAATTATTATTTCCCATGTCTATAAGAGTTTCTATGATTCAAAAATTATTTAATTATTTGGAGAAAACCATAGAATATGTTCCATCCCATGTTATTTTAGATTTCTATGTTCATGTAATAAATTTTTTTGTTATTAAAATGTTTTTATTTACTTTCATGTGATCTTTAGCATGATTTGGAATATTTCATTCATTATATCCCATGGGATTCCTATCGATATATCATACTAATTATTTTTATTTTCATCCTTAATAACACAACTCAGGGTGAGTGTGTTTAAATTATTTCGTCAATAGTGAAAGGGAAAGGATTAGATATTCGATGGAAATGAATACTATAAACTATTATTATGATGGAAATGGTGGTGTATGTCCATTTATTATTGAGGAATTTTAAATGTCCTTAATGAATAGGTGTTCCAGGTTTTAGTTCATCATATCCTCATAAGATTTAATGACTATAATACTTTCCATTACAATCATTTCATTATACAATTATGGTTAAATAATATCTCTTAATTTATCATTTGGGGTTTTGAATTATAATTCTCTATTAGTGGATAACAAATTCGGAATTCCATAGAAGAAAATATTTCTCCAATGATTATGTATTTCCCTTAACACTAGTTTTCATCCTTTAGAGGCAGTGGAATACATTTCATCATATGGGGTGATCCAAAAAAAGTATTGGGTATCATTCTCTGAGGACATGGTCATTATAATATGAATCACATTAAGGATTACATTAAAAAAATTGTGTAATGGTTTAATGTTATCTAAAACATAACTGCTACTTAATAAATTATTTGTTGAAACAATTATTCAAGCATATATTTATAGGTAAAATGGTAACATCCCCAAACCTATGGCCAAATTCATGGAAAAATTTGTAATTTTTTGTGACCATGGGTGAACAACCCAATAAATCAGCCCAATTGAATAATGATTTTTCGAAAAAACAATAAATTGTGTATTATTCAATGATGATAAACTATGAATGATATTCCTAAACATATCAAGAACAAAGCATAAACTATACATATATATGACATTCAAAAATGTTGAAAATTATAATTGGTATATGAGAGTGGAATTCTATAATCCATTATATTAAATAAATGGTTTAAATGTTACGAATATATTCATAAATTACACATATATAATTATAAGGAAATTATATAATAATATAAAAAAATTATACATAAAAAATATTTATACCATGGTCAATATATATATTCTATGAGAAATAAACGATTACTAGTTCCTCTAGCCCAAAATCAACATGAAATATAGGGATACCATTTCCTATATAACATTTATCTTGTAATATAATAAATCAAGCTCTATCATGTGTCATTATCCTTTATGAAACATAAATTAAAATAAATTTCAAAAAAACCAATTACATTTAAATTCATTAGAGAAAGAATAATGACCATATATAAATTCAAAAATATTAATAAACTCATTAAATGATATGATTCAATTTAATTTAGGTTCTTATATACGGTGAGTTCTACTCACCCATTCAGAAATCGATATCCCAGGATCACAGATTTATTGAAATAAAAATTGTGCACAGGTGTAGCATTAAATAGACATAAAAATAATGTAAAACAAGAAATTCAAATTTCCAAAGACTCAACAATCCACATTCTATATATGAAATTTCATAAGGTCTCAGTATCATCACAACAAATATAATATCAATATCTCCCCAAGAACATCTATAATCAGAGTCACTCAGTTTAGTATATCCCAATATAACCCATCAACCATCACACATCCCATTTATAAATGAAACATAAAAAATAGGAAATAATGATCATTAAATGAAATCGAAAAATGTTAAATCAAATAGGACCCCCTTTACTTATCTATATTAGAATTGATAATTAAAACAATTCTAGTTTTACAAGAGGGAAGTAAACACAAAAAAAAAACTAAAAACCGGATTTTAATAAAAATAGCTAAAATTATAAGTTCCCAAAACAATAAAATATTAAATATCTCATCAGTCACATTATATCCACTCTCACATCATTGATCATATCTGAATAAAATTATGTCATTTAACCCATATATCATGGAATGATATTATCTATATACTTTTACACATCAAGAATCCATAGTCTGCTTCTCTTTGAATAATACAATAGTGTGTGTTGTACGCAACTTCGAGTTCTAACACACCACAACCAATCAAACTAGCCGTTATGAATAGCAATTCCCCCTTTTTAGAATTTTATAAATTTTATCCTACAAAATGGACTTCATTTTTGGATTCAGAATATTGAAATTAGCTTAGGGTGAAATTTTGTTATTTTTTTGAAACATTTCAATTTTTATTCAATAGTGAAAAACACTAAGTTATAGTTTAAAACAGAATTTTTATTCAAAAAATTATTTATTTTATTTAAAATTATTTTAGTTCAAAATAGTTACTTAATACCTATATAAGTTAAATGTAATTAATTGGAATTAGTTTATAATGATTTTAGATATATATAAATTTTATTGAACTTTTACCGTCTTTTACCCACCTCCAAGGAGCGTTTTCTAATTTGCATAAAACATAATTTTACCACTTATGTGAGTTGAATTTATAAAATCTGAGTGACATGGTTGATATCAGTAGGTAAAATGTTTTTTAATAGGATTAAAATAATTTTTTTGAATAGTAACTTTTGTCTTTTATTTACCTCGATTAAATGTAAATAGGGTAATTAAGGGTAAAAATGATTTTACTATTACCATAACACATGTCCTATTTCTATTGGACAAATAAAATTCCACCAAAAACAACCTTTGAGAATAAATTATGACCCTTTAGGTCATATGGGATTAGATTAGGACATTTAATATTATTTAATTCAAAGAATAGTTAAAAGTGTTAAAATCATTGTTTAATAACTAAACCATTTTTAAAATAAGGTTATACATAAGATAAATTCAACTATAAATATTCATTAGAAAGATAAAAATATTTCCTACATGGTGGAATTTTATTTATATTTTTTATTTATAAAAAAATTAATTTATTTAGGACACAATGATGATGTTGTAATTACCTTATTAATGAAATATTAAAATAAATGATATTATAAATACCAACAATAAATTTAATTTGAGTATTTTTATGAATTAAACTAATGTTTTAGGTAAATATAACATGTAAGGGTATTTTAAATGTATTTAGTTCTATTTAATAATTATTTTAAAACTTTAAAAAAATCCATTATTAAATAATGTCAAAATTGACATAAATGAGTTTTTAAAACAAATACAATATTTTTGCTTGATATAATAATCCTAAAAATCTATGTTATGGCTAAAATACATATATAATGATAGGTGTATAATTAATGAACCACTTGAGGTTCTCTAGGAAGTTTATTGTATGTTTATTAACAATATTATATAAAAATACAAAGAGACATGGTAAATGTCAATCTATTTAACTAAGAGTTAAATCTAAAACATAAGGTTAATATAGTGACACAAACCTGTCTAAAACCTATTAGTTGAGAGGTTGTCGACCCATATATACCTTAAACCATAAATTATTCAATTTGGATCCATTTGAAGAAGATCAATATTTTATTATAAAATAATATTGTAATCTTTTCCTATGGTTCCCCATACCCCTCTTATAAAAGGGAACTTCCCCTTCACTCTAATTCACACCTTCAATTTCATTTGGCTCAAGAAAAACCTGACCCAATACCCTCTCAACTATCCTCCCTTCATCCTAGAGGCCTTCCTGTAGTCAAAAATCAATCCTATCGATCCCTTTTGATCAAATCAAATCGAAGAACCCGAAGAAGAGGCAAATATTCCATCACCTCTTTCAAGATCCTTTCATCTTACACTACATCGTTCTTTATTGTATACATTATAAAATAGTAACTACAATATATTTTATATAAATTTATCTTATTATAAAAATAGTACATCCATATTCAATATTTTATCCATCTTATGATTGACATGTCACCATAGTTGAGTATGTACAGCTTACCGTCTCCACGTCGTGGTATAGTTGTTATTTAATACATTATTATTTGGATGGATAATAATGATTAATAATTTATGTAAATAATAAATATTACATGATAATTATTTTGTATATATTCCATACCATCCAATTATATATTATTTTAATATCAAATAATGATATTGTCCCTCGTGCGTACGTTCCAATTACCGTCTCAACAAACGCGATGAGATTCATTCCCCATTGTAACCATTCAAGACAAATTTTCATTTTATAATTAAAAATAATGTTTAAATACTTAATATCATTATAAATATTAATAAGATACATTCTATCTATAACAAAAATTACTTTCGTATCAATGCATATAATGTAAAACGAATCAGTTAACATCTGAAACGATGATACTACTAAAATATCATTAACAATGTAATATTAGAAGATCATATATGATATCATATTAATGTATATAGTTCTTATATATTTTAAAAAAATGATTTCACCATTATACAGGAGGTTGACCTTCCCTCGACCAAGGAAAGGTACAAGGCAAGGGCTAATTCTATAATCTCTTCATTATCCGATGTTGTTTATTCGTAATTATCTTCTGGGACCTCTTTATCATCCACCTCCGTGTATTCCTAAAAATGTATTCCAAATTTTTTTTAATATTTACTAGAATATGGGTTAAAGTAAATTACACCATTATTTGAAATTAGATATTTTTAAAGGAATATTTCTGTCATTTTCCAAACAAGTTACTATATGACCTTTTCGACAAAATTTAGCTTAGAATGTTATTTTAACTCATACGAAGGGTGAGGCTATATTCCACCATTATAACATCGTCTAAGCTTCCCTTACAAGCTTATAAGAATATTTTAAAAATAATGGTTTTCTTTTAAATTTATGTTACTTTAAAAGATTTTAAAAAAAAGAAAGAGATATTTATATCAAACTGTTTTGATTTCATCTATGTCATCATCCTTTAATGGATTTTAATCTTGTTTGAAGTTGATTTTTTATGATACAAATCTTCCATTTTTTATTGATGAATTTATGATATGATTCACCATGGATGTGTTATTTTTCTACCATCCATGGTTTATGGATAACGTATTGAAAATTCATATACTAGTTTTAATTCGAATGATTATGTTATGTTTAAACCTTTTCATATGAGGAATGCATTAGACTTAGTATGTGAGGAGTGGAGCCCTCAATAGCTCGTCGATTCATCGGTTGGTCTCATGAGACAAACTAGTGTCTTGGAACAAGGCCATGACAAAATCTTATTTGTAGTCTTGGCATAATTCCTTGACTATGTGGCTATGATGTATGACATTATGCATTCCATTTTTATTATTGTGGCTATTGATATTGCATTGAATTATTTGACTAGTAGAATATCAATTTGAATAAGTAAATGAAATTATTTAATTTTTCCTTTTCCATTTTATACTGATGATCATGTTTAAAATGCCTTTGTTTTAGTCTTATACATTGCCTTAAATGTTTTTGCTTATTTATAAATGTTTCATCTATATTGTTATTATTATTAAGCATTTGAGCTCACCCCATTCTATGATTTATTTTTCCCAGGATGTGAAAAAATAATTTATGACTGTCCTGCAGGGACAGTCTAAGGGGATACGAGTATGGTCTATGGAAATAATGTTGTTATAGTTTTTCATTTTATAATGCATTGTAAAACTCATGATTTTATCTAGTATTTCCAAGGCTACTCAACTGATCTATATTTCGGGGCATGATATCCTTGTATCATGAAAATGTAATGTAATAATGAACCAACTATGAGTAACTGGGGTCAGGTCGTTACAGTTGGTATCAGAGGGAGATTACTATAATCTTTGGAATCTAGATTTAGATAAACTTTGATTATAGCACGTTAACCTAAGATAAAATTTGAGGATTAGTATAGATGAACTTACTATAATTTTGGAACTCTAGAGATTTTTTTGTGTTTTCCAAGAAATACATCCCTATCTGGATATGAGCATGTAGAGGTTGCTCTGGAAAAAATGTACCTGGGGGTAAAACCCAAAAAGTCCACTTTGAGCTAGACTCAAACGGGAACTGGTGCATCACAGCAAGTCTTGTTACACTCTTAGTTAATACACTCCTGGGGGATATACTTAGGATAATTCTCATTTTCATTAAAACCATTATGAAGGATTTATGAAAATATACCTCCTTAATGAAATATATTTTTTATCATTATGTATTATATCGATAAAAGGTTCAATTTATGATAAGTATATTATAAGCTTGGAATTATGTATTGCAATTCTTAAACTAATCTAGTGTCTGCCATGTTTTATAAATGACACATAGGAGAAAGAATGGTAACCATATCAATGCATGTAATCCATGTAGGTATTTCCCTCCAACTCAAGATAATTATAGAGGAGTTGGTGATGCAATAGGTGTTGATCAACTTATCACCATACAGGGACAACTCACTCAGGTTATAAATAATAACCTTACACATATGGAACACCCTGATCGACAGCGTGGAGGATAAATGTTAGATAGCTTCCTGAGGCAATAAACACCAACATTAAATAGGGGTAAAAATCTATTAGTACTTGAGAAATGCATAAATTCCTAAGAGAAAATATTCCACGCTTTGGGGAGTAGCGAAAGGAAAAATTTGTCATGGAAGTTTACCTCTTCATTGGAGATGCTTATAAATGGTGGTCATTGATTCAAAACACCAAGGGTGATGGTGAATTATCTAATATGTAATGGAGGGAGTTTAAAGAAATTTTCATAGAGAAATACATTCTTCATGGCCATTAAGAAGATATGGAAAGATAATTTCTGAGTCTGAGGAAAAATGATGATGAGAATTTCGCATAGTTTGAAGCTATTATTACATGGTTAGAAAGGTGTGCAATAGATTATATATGTTACCCAAGAAGTAATATTGATTGTTTCATTGATGTGATAAAACCGTTTCTCTATCGAGCATTAGTCTCAAAATTTTCTCGTCATACGAAGACATTGTCTCATGGGAAATCAAGACAGAAAATGATTTCTCTATGTCTTAAAACAATAAAGAAAAAAAAGAGAAGAAGAGATCTATTGAACACTCTGGAAATGGAAATAAGGGGAAGAAGGAAAAAGATGAATATCCAAACTGTAGGAAATGTGGAAAGAAACACTCTGTTACTTGCCTGAAGGGAATGGGAGCCTGTTACAAGTGTGATGAAAATAGCCACCATGCTCGTGATTACAAGGGGAAGAAAGAGGTCGTCAATGTAGAATTCTATAATTGTTGAGAAATGGGGAATTATGCAAATGAATGTCCTAAAAACCCAGAAACATACCTCAGAAAAGGACAATGTATTAAGGCCGAGATTATGTTATCACTACTACTGAGGTTGAAGCTCTGAAATACATGGTGGAAGGTAATTTAATGGTTTCCTCTAGTTTAGCTAATGATTTATTTTATCGTGGATCATTGCATTGTTTCATATTATCCCATTTTTCTATGAAAGTTAGATATTTCTAATTTGATTTAATAAGGGAGTTGTCTATCAAAACTCCTAATAGAAGTATCATTCCAATAATGTTTTGTGAATCAATCCCCATTAGGGCATATAAATGTTTTTTATTAGTTGATATCATCATCATACCCATGATTGAATTTTATATAATTCTTGGTATGGATTGTCTTTCAAACCATGATGAAATGTTTTTTTGAAATAATAAGGAGGTTACTATTTTTGATGATGATGATAAAGAACACCTTATCATTAGAGAAGAATCATCACCACATAATTCTTATCTTGATCCAACCCTAGTAGCTCAACTAAATTCAATAACTGTGTGTAATGAAAAGAATGTTCATATAGAGGATGTACCTATTGGGAAATAGTATTTGGATGTATTTCCAAAGGATTAACCTAGACATTTTATAGATCTAGAAATTGAGTTTTCCATTGATTTAATTCCTGGTTCAAGGCCCATATCGATGAAACCTTATAGAATGACCACTATGGAATTTTTGGAACTAAAGAAACAACAAGAGGAGTTTAGTAACAAGGTATTTAATCACCTTAGTGTTTCTCCATGCATATCCCTTTCATTTTTGTTAAGAAGAATGATTGATCTATGGTGAATAGTAACTTTTTTTTCACTAATCGCGATTAGAGGTAATTAGTGCAATTTAAGGTAAAAATAATGTTATAATAATATGAAATCACTATGAAACTTATCCTACCACTATTGGATGAGTCTTTTCTGACCATTTCAAACTGTGGGTAGGTTTAGGGGACACCATGGATCCACTTGGGTGAGAAAATGAAATTAATGCCTTTTATTTAAAATAAAAGTAAAAATGACACAAACATAAATTGTTTTACTAAAACATTTTTTATATGGGGTTATAAAATTAATATTTTTTACTATAAATACTCTTTAAAAATATAAAAAGATATCCTACATCATGGTACTTTTTTTATAATTTTTAGACATTATATAAATAAATTTAATTTTATAATAATGATGATGAAATGATTACCTCATTAAGGAACGGTTTAAATACAATGAAAAGATAATATAAAATATAAGACCTATACTTGTCCAAAAACTATTGTATTGGTATATTTCAAACCCTTAACATCATATCCACACAATATATATATTTTGGACCTTTTAAATATGAAACTCTTTTGAAAATAACGTAATTGTTTCATGATTTCCAAAAGTGACCCTCCTCTCCTCTTATAAAAGGCCCCCACCTCTACCTCTTTTCCCACACTTCTCAAGCATTTGGATCGGCCAACCTCTGCTCCTTTTATATCTCCACATCCCACTTTTCATCCTAGAGGCCTCACTTTGGGCAGAATCCTTCCCAAGGAAGCCTTTGTCTCAAATCAAAAAGAGTTACCCTTTTGAAAGGTAATGCTTTCTCTTATGTTCATTTGTTTTATTTTTCTTCTCCAACCCCCTAAACTCTTTTTATTCATTTCTTTTGTAAAAACACCAGTATATTCAATATACTATGATTTTTTTTCTAAGAATTATTCGAGCTACACTCACACACACCTACGTCTAATGGTTAAAGAACATACTGTTTCCGTGGATGGCGAATTTCTGCCTCATGAAATGATGATTGTTCAATATTCATCTAACACCTTAAATGGTAGAAATTATGATGCCACTATGTTTATATATGATATATAGTTTGTTTATGATTTCCTTAAGCTTCTGTATTTTTCATTTATGGCATTCCTTTATGGTTTCCATTATGGGTAAACATGATATCTTCATTTTAGAAAGTGCGGACTACTGCCCCCTCAAAGTGATTTGATTCGTTAATACCTTATGTGGGATGTATAAAGGATAAAGATAATTATATTATATATGATATAATACTATAATTAAAATATACCTTTATATCATTATTATTCCATTCCATAAAATTTGAAATAGAAATGAAAGTAGCGTTCATGCGTACGTACGGCTTACCGTCTCCATGAACGGTGCATTTCATTTCTTACCTCTAAATGTTATTTAATATTATAAATACATGTATATGCTTGATATATATGATATATATGATATCCAAATCATGAATTTCAATTTGGATATATTTAACCTTTGACCAAATGAACAACATGTAAGTATAAGAAGCCCATTTTTGACTTACGAACCAAATACCGACAAAATGAACATTATTAACTTAAATGATTACATGGTATTCATAACATGATAATAGGTGATATTAAATAAATAATTTACTTGAGAAATGGTTCTTAAGAAAGTAGAAATTATCCCAAGTTTATTATTCAGGAGAATAAAGAACGATCATTTCAAGTCAGATACAAGGTATGGGACTTCATCTCAATCTCTTTTCATTGAGGCATATTTTGTTTTATACACACCTTTAATTTATACAATGTATAAACCCCTTTGACTTTTACGTTTATTCAAAATGAATCTTTTTTATACGAAGCGTTTAACTAAATGACAAAAGGGGATGTTTTGTTTCATACATATGCGGCAACAACGACTTCTCCGCTGCCGTGACCATTATTAGAGTTTCAGCTTCCTCAACAAGACATAACTTTTTTTAAATGAAAAATAAATACCATGTTTTACTTTTCTTTTATTTTGGTATTGAAAATGGTTTTATTATATATATGTGTCGTATTGATATCTTATGATTGGATGTGGAAATTTTATGTTTCCTTTATGCATGTTTTATGTGATACGATTACGTTATGGTTCTTGGGCATTGTTTATGAAGATGGGTAGTTCCGTGATAAACTAAAGGTGGGTGAGCCCGATATAGCTCTCCAATGCATTGTGTAACGTGAAGGAGTTAAACGTTAAGGTTTCTCCGAAGAGATTTAAGGGAATATACTGTGATGGGTATTCCAAACGTTACTAAGAGTGTTACTCACTACATAAAAATGTTATGAATGCCTCAAGTTACCTTTTTGTCTTATGATTCCTATGAGTTCTTCATAAATCTTATGATTTCAGGAGGTATGTTAAAGTGCTTATGTTTTATGAGTAAAGTATGATTTCATACATGGACTAATGTTTTCATTTCGTACTTTTATATCCCTTACTGAGCTTTTTATGCTCATCCTAAGATTTCGAAATGTTTTTCACAGGTCAAGGGAAAGGTACATGATGTGATGAAAGTGTCAAGGGAGTGTCAAGAAAGAATCAATGTTTTTTTAGAAGTGATTCCTTTGATGGGAAAAAAGGAATACTATCTTTTATGTATCCACCTTGTTTAAAGGTGGGATATAATGCATGATTTATGATCTAATTCTCTAAAACTATAAACCTAAAAAGATTCTCAATGTGCATTCTTGAAATATATCAAGATTAAGTAAGGTTTAAGGCTGAGGCCTTATAGTTGGTATTAGAGGTCGGATTAGGCAACTTTAGGAGTTATAAGAAATGTTAAATATTATGTCCCTAAATTAATATATGGTATGATTGAAATGATATCGAATTTAATTATTGCCATGTTGCTTCTCCTAAGATATTTCTGTGTTCAGAATGGTTTTCGGCAAAGGAAACAGGGCAGCTATGTTGGGACGACATCAGGCAGAAGACAACCTTCCAAATCAGCAACCTGAGATGGTCGGAATTGGAACTGAACAGTTTGTTGTAGTAATGGCACAATTGACTCAAACGTTAAATTGTGGTTGTATCCATGCACGAGATCAGCCAGATCAACTGCAGAGGAACATGTCAGTGGTGGAACATTTCATGAGGCAACATACCCAATAATTCATAGGATCATCTGACCTTGTGCTAGCTGAAGGGTGGATTAAAGTGCTAGAGAATATTTTCGATGTCATCAGAAGTTCAGTCAATCAAAAGGTTAGTCTTGCTATTTACCGTTTGGAGGGTGAAGCAGATCAGTGGTGGTTGATGGTTAAAAATATCTGTGATGCTGATGAGATTTATGCTCTTGACTGGGATGAATTCAAAGGTATGTTTCTTGAGAAATATTTTCCTAAGGCTGTTTGACTTAGGATGGAAAAAAAATTCATGGAATTGAGGCAAGAGGAAGACTCAATGGCTGATTATGAAGAACGGTTCACTCGATTGGAAAGGTATGCTCCAAACATTATCGAAGACCTTGATAGTAAAATCAACCATTTTTACTCAGGATTAATGCCAAAATTTCGAAGGGAATTATCTTCTCGTGAGTTCAAAAGTTATGAAAAGCTTTATCGATGTGCTGAGATGGTGGAAATGGAGTTTGATGATGATCAAGTGTTCTATAACAACCAACAAAAGAAGAGACCGAGGTGGCAGGAGAAAGGGAAGAATTCTTCGAAAAAAGGTCTGATGGTAAGAAATCTATGTTTCCACTTTGTGATAAGTATGGTAAAAGGCATCCTGGGTAATGTCTTTTGAATTATGGAAAGTGATACCGATGTGGTAAGATGGAACATAAGGCTCGTGACTGCACTGAAAAAGATCAAGGTGATGGTAAGACCAAATTTGATTTACTGTTAGTAAAATGTTTTGAGTGCAATGAGATGGGTCACTATGCAAACGAGTGTCCAACAAAGAGCTCGAGTGATGGGATGCAGTTAGACTACAAGAATAAAGCGGTGGTGAAATCCTTTATAACTACATCAGCGGATGTTGGGACATCAAATGAAGTGGTATCAGGAATTGAATAGAAGATTAGGGAATGCTCCAGTTTTGGCACTACCTTCCAGAAATGGTGAGTTTGTTATCTACAGTGATGCTTCGTTGAAGGGACTTGGTTGTGTCCTAAAGCAGAATGATAAGGTACTTGCTTATGCTTCACTTCAGTTGAAACCTCATGAGGTAAATTACCCTACACATGATTTATAATTAGCTGTTGTTGTTTTCATTTTAAAATTTTAGAGGCATCATTTGTATGGAGTAAAGTGTGAAATATATACTGATCACAAATGTTTAAATTATATATTCACTCAGAAATAATTGGACATGATACAGAGGAGATGGCTGAAATTAATCAAGGATTGTGATTTTACAATTCATTACCATCCAGGAAAAGCAAATAAAGAGGCTGATGCTTTGATTCGAAAAAGTAATGCTTCATCAACTATGTTGCATTTGGAATGTGATCCTTTGGTTAAGGATTTGATGAACTTTAGCGTATAAGTTTTTTGTGCAGGAAGTTCTTCTGTTCTGTTTCAGGTGTTAGTGAGATCATCTCTATCAGACAGAATAAAGCTAGCACAGAAAGAAGACAGTGAGTTTTAGAAAAAGGTAGAGCTGGTTCAGAAGGGGAAGTTTCTTGAATTCAACATTGACAATGCTTGTGTTTTGAGATTTGGGAAGAGATTGTGTATTCCTTGTGATTAACAATTGAAGAAAGAGTTGTTATGTGAAGCTCATGGTTCTTTGTTTTCAGTTTATCCTGGCAGTACTAAGATGAATATAGACCTTTGGGAGTATTACTGGTGGGACGGAATGAAAAGAGATATTGCTGATTTTACTATGAAGTGTTTGACTTGTCAGCAGGTTAAAGCTGAGGGGAAGTTACCAAAAGAGATGTTTCAGTCATTATCGGTGCCAGAGTGGAAATGAGAAAATATATCCATGGACTTCGTTATGGCATTAATAAAGACATCTCAAGGTAATAATGAAATCTGAGATATTGTTGATCGATTGACTAAATCTTCTCATTTCCTTCCTATTCGAAAAAACATTCTCCCTAGATCAAGATTCTCGTTTGTATCTTAAAGAGATAGTCATGTTACATGGATTTCCCCTCTCCATTGTATCTGATCGTCTTCCCAGGTTCACTTCTAACTTTTGGAAGGGCCTTCAGAAGTCGTTGGGTACTGAATTAAATTTTATTAAAGCTTTTCATCCACAATCAGATGGGCTGTCAGAATGAACAATTCAGACCATGGAGGATATGTTACGTGCTTGCACGAAGGATTACCAGGGAAGTTGGGACCAACATCTTTCTTTTTTTGAATTTTCTTATAACAACAGTTTTCATTCCAGTATATAGATGGCTCCATTCAAGGATTATATGGAAAATGGTGTCGAACTGCATCTTTTTGGGATGAAGTGGGTGAAAAGAAGTTTATGGGACCAGAATTGGTAAAAGAGATGGAAGAAAAAGTTCAGTTGATTCAGAGACACATGAGAACAGCTCCGAGTAGGAAGAAGAGTTTTGGAGACAACAGGAGGAAGGATATCTCTTTTGAGGTAGGTGATCATGTCTTCCTTAAAGTTTCACCATGGAAAAGTGTTATGCGATTTGGTAAGAAATGGAAGATGAGTCCAAGGTTCAGTATACTGTATGAAATTCTGGAGAGAGTTGGATCATTTGCATCCCGAGTGGGTTTACCTCCGAGTTTATCTCAGGTACACAATGTTTTTCCTGTTTCAATGTTAAGAAAGTACATGCCAGATTCATCTCATGTTTTGAGCCCAGAGGTAGTCCAGTGGAAGCGAATCTCTCTTATGAAGAGAAACCTGTCCAGATTCTTGATCGAAAAGTGGAAGTGCTGTGAAATATTGTAATTTATCAGGTGAAGGTTTTATTGAAAACCCATATGGTTGAAGAGGCAACATGGGAATCTGGAAATGCTATGAAGGATAAATACCCCCAATTATATTGATAAGTGAATAAAATTGCGAGGACGCAATTCCCAAAAGGGGGGAAGGATGTAACATCCTAGGTAATTCAAGAATAAGACATTTTCATATTTTTTAATGTTTGCGAATTCAATATTAATTTTACTTTAAAGGGGTTTCTATGTTTGATAACGTACCAGATACACAACAACTAGTTTCTTTGAAATCTTATGTTGCACACTAATAATATAATAATATTATTTTAAATGGTAGTTAACACTTAGCCATTGTATTGGCGAGGATGAATAGAAATAACTAAAATATGAATATATATATATATATATATATATATATGTTTTTTTAAATGTTTTTACATTTATCCAATAAAAGATAACGGCTTAAAATAAGAAAATAATTCAATTTTAAGCATAAATACTCTAATATTCACTAAAAGGTCAATTTATCGCCTTTTGATGGAGAACCCTCTTTAAATATAGTTTTGGTCACTTTTATACATCCTAGTGGACCAAATAAAATTCTTTCTTTAGAATTGGGACATCAAAGTCTACTTTGTGTATGTTTTTGTCATTTTTCCAATTAAGTTCATTTTTAATGAATAAGTGGAAAATTTTGTAGTTTAATTCAAAACCTCTTGATAATATAATTTATTTATATGGTTAGATTATATTTTTAATTGGTTTTAAAGTTAAATTATAATATATTTTTACCATTTAATCCAATTGTGTACTTTGGAATTAATTTCACTTTGAAATTGGACATAAACAAATGTCAATCTTTTGATATTCTTAAAAACACGCTTTTTGTTTTGAAAAAGGGATTTAATTTTTAAATTAATTAATTCTACTTATATTGTTTGAATTAGGTTAAATAAAAATCATTTTTTAATTTGGAATATCGAAAATATCTTAGAGTGAATTTTTGGTAATTTTCTGAAAAACATTAATTTTTGATGAATAGTGAAACCACTAAGTGGTAGTCAAGCAAACTGGTTTTTCGATTAAATGAAAGTTTACCAGTTATGTGTATTTAATTTTGAAAATCCAACATACATGGTTGTCATTAGTATGTAAAATGTGGTTCAATGGGATGAAAATAATTTTTTGGTGAATAGTAACTTTTTTTCATTACTCACGATTAGAGGTAATTAGTGCAATTTAAGGTAAAAATAATGTTATAATAAAATTAAATCTCTATGACACTTGTCCTACCCCTATTGGGTGAGTCTTTTCCGACCATTAAAAACCATGGGTCGATTTAGGGGACCCCATGGATCCACATGGGTGATATAATGACATTAATGCATTTTATTTAAAATAAAAATAAAAATGACACAAACATAAATTGTTTCACTAAAACATTTTTTAGATGGGGTTATACAAGTATTATTTTTGACTATAAATACTCTTTATAAATCTAAAAATATTCCATACATAATGGTAATTTTTTTATAATTTTTAGACATTAAATAAATATATTTATTTATGACATCATAATGATGGAACAATTACCTCATTAATGAACGGTTTAAATAAAATGAAAAGATGATATAAACTATAAGACCTAAACTTGTCCAAAAACAATTGTATGGGTATATTTCGAAACCTTATCATCTTTTACTCAAAAATATTTCAATGTTGGTCCTTTTAAATACGAAACTCTTTTGAAAATAATGTAATAGTTTCATGATTTCCAAAAGTGCCCCTCCTCTCCTCTTATAAAAGGCCCCCACCTCTACCTCTTTCCCCACACTTCTCAAGCCTTTGGCTCGGCCAACCTCTGCTCCTTTTATCTCTCCACATCCCTCACCTCATCTTAGAGGCCTCACTTTGGGCAGAAGCCTTCCCAAGGAAGCCTTTGGCTCAAATCAAAAAGAGTTACCCTTTTTAAAGGTAATGCTTTCTCTTATGTTCATTTGTTTTATTATGCTTCTCCAACCCCCTAAACTCTTTTTATTCATTTATTTTTAACAAAACCATTATCTTCAATATACTAGGATGCTTTTATAAGATGTATTCGAGCTACAATCACACACACCTATGTCTAATATTTAAAGAACATACTGTTTCCGTGGATGGTGAATTTCTGCCTCACGAAATGATGATTGTTCAATATTAATCTAACACCTTAAAAGGTGGCCATTATGATGTCACTATGATTATATATGATATATAATATGTTTATGCTTTCTTTAAGCTTCTGTATTTTTCATTTATGGCATACCTTTATGGTTTCCATTATGGGTAAACACGATAACTTCATTTTAGGAAGTGCGGACTACCGCCCCCTCAATGTGATTT
Source organism: Viscum album (assembly GCA_963277665.1). Lineage (NCBI taxonomy): Eukaryota > Viridiplantae > Streptophyta > Magnoliopsida > Santalales > Viscaceae > Viscum > Viscum album. The sequence continues at coordinate 1,203,316,053 of OY728127.1, read as the reverse complement.
GATTCGTTAATACCATATGTGGGATTTATAAAGGATAAAGTTAATTATATTATATATTATATAATACTATAATTTTAATATACCTTTATATCATTATGATTCCATTCCATAAAATATGAAATAGAAATGAAAGTAGCATTCATGTGTACGTACGGCTTACCGTCTCTATGAACGGTGCATTTCATTTCTTACCTCTAAATGTAATGGAATATTATAAATACAAGTATATGCTGGATATATATGATATATATGATATCCAAATAATGAATATCATTCTGTATATAATGAAACTTTGACCAAATGAACAACATGTAAGTATAAGATGTCCATTTTAGACTTAAGAACCAAATACCGACAAAACGAACATTATTAATTTAAATGATAACATGGTGTTCATAACATGTTAATATGCGATATAAAAGGAATAATGAACTTGAAAAATCAATCTTAAGCAAGTAGAAATTAACTCAAGTTTATTATTCAGGAGAATAAAGAACGATCGTTTCAAGTCGGATACGAGGTATGGGACTTCGTCTCAATCTCCTTTCACTGAAGCATATTTTGTTTTATACACACCTTTCCTTTATACAGTGTATAAACCCCTTTGAATTTTATGTTTATTGAAAATGAATCTTTTTTATACGAAGCGTTTTACTAAACGACAAAAGGGAATGTTTTTTGTCGTACGTATGTGGCGACAACGACTTCTCCGCCGCCATAACCATTATTTGAGTTTCATCTTCCTCTACAACCCATAACATTTTTTTAAATTAAAAATAAATACCAAGTTTTACTTTTCTTTTATTTTGGTATTGAAAATGGTTTTATTATATCAATTTTTTGTATTGATATCTTATTATTGAATGTGGAAATGTTATCTTTCCTTTATGCATGTTTTATGTGATACGATTACGTTATGGTTCGTGGGCATTTTTTATGAAGATGAGTAGTTCCGTGATAAACTAAGGGCGGGTGAGCCTGATATATCTCTCCAATGCATTGGGTAACACAAAGGAGTTAATCGTTAAGGTTTCTCTGAAGAGATTTAAAGGGAATATACTATGATGTGTATTCCAAACGTAACCAAGAGGGTTACTCCCTACGTAAGAATGTTATGAACGCCTCAAGTTACCTTTATGTCTTATGATTTCCATGAGTTTTTCAAAAATCTTATGATTTCATGAGGTATGTTAAAGTTCTTATGTTTTATGAGTCAAGTATGATTTCATACATGGACTAATGTTTTCATTTCGTACTTTTATATCTCTTATTGAGCATTTTATGCTCATCCCACATTTTCGAAATGTTTTTCATAGGTCAGGGGAATGGTACATGATGTGATGAAAGTGTCAAGGGTGTACCAAGAAATAATACATGTATTTTTTGAAGTGTTTCCATTTATGGGAAAAAATAATACTATCTTTTATTTAACCACCTTGTTTAAAGGTGGGATGTAATGCATGATTTATGTTCTAATTCTCTAAAAATCTAAACCTGAAAAGATTCTCAATGTGTATTCGTGAAATATCTCAAGATTAATTAGTGTATAAGGCTGGGGACTTATATTAGGTAACAGTACATAAATCCATGGGACATCACCATTGTTCTATTGGGATACTGAATACCAAATTTTGAAAACCATAATATCTTTATTTGGTGTAAACAAACTAAATGGATTGTATAAATCTAGTTGCATAACATTAGGTTCCATTTGGGATCCTTATACCATCCATTTTTCTCAGTTCTCCTCCATCATGGTGAATTTAATATAATAATATTTTTACAAAACTTCAAATATATGAATCCCCCATTTAAACTCTTTTTATATAAAATATGATCTTAGTTTCCATCAAAAATCCAAAAATCAAACCATTCCCAGATTCAATTCCCAAAGACTTCATCATCTTCTATCAATAATAACACATGTTTATGTCATCCATTTTAAACATCCTACCATAACATTTCATTTCTTTGAGAATTGTCATTAAACTTCTCTAGTAAACTATATAGATAGTTGAGAGCAGATGTCATCATCATATCACCATATCCCCTAATGTTAACAGTCATTCCACTACCACAATAATGCTGGTAAAAATATATTTTATCATAAATCAATTAGATCATATCCATCGATTCATTAAATTGGTTCCATTAATAAAAGTATTTGATAAAACCTTTATTCACTCAATATCATAATGAATCAAAGAATCCAATTATTACCTCTCTCTCTCTCTCTTGAAATCCACCAAATACTCAATGCCTTAGTCTTATTTGTTTTAAATGAACACACCCCCTTGAAAACACTTTCTAATATAAGAAATGTTATTAAATAAATAGATCACCAATAAGGAAATCCTATAATTGACGTCTTGGGACTATATCTAGACACCATATTTTTAAAGTTACAATTAAGTTTGTTATAAAATTTTCTAACTAAATTATGGAATATCCCTTTTTATACATTACCCGTAATTGGAATCCAAAATTTATGCACCAGTTTATTATGTCCCTCTACAGGAATTAAAACAACCCAATTTTGAGAACTCCACATACCTAACTATTGAATCAATCATTTTTTTCTCCAATAAAAATATAATAATACTAAATAATAACGTATCGATACCCATATTAAAAAGATTACATTTAATTATTTTATCCTTCCTCTTTATTATTAATATCATAATTGTATCCCTATAAAAAGTTAATTATGTCCAAAAATTATGTCCCTCTTGATGATTAATAAGATTCCCCAAATAAAATGGTTACAATATCAATCCATAAATGATGTGATCCCACTATTAAATTTCACAAATCCAAATACAACAATTACAAACATTCCATGATTTCATCCATAACCAATCATTGTAACTCATGATCCATGCTCATTACATTCTAAAAACCTATTACACATTACATTATCTTTGGTAAGAATATTTTGTTTTTCTCTATGAAACAATTTACTAATACAGAAAACAAGCCATTAAACAACCCCATAGTCTATATTTATACACATAAAATACAATGATCCTAATCTCTATAATGTTACATCCTTGTTCTATCCAAGTGTGGACTATACATTATCATATTATTAAAACCTAAATCTCTTATTATGTTCAATTTATATGTTTTTTGAGTTGTTCTACTAATTTAATAACAAAAACATAGATCCTATAAATGAACTTCTTTTTTATAGAAATTACATGTTATTCTATTATATCATGGGTTCACATGGAGGTCTCACATTGTAGTTAAAAGGGATGGTAGATTCAGAATTACTTTTTTTCAAATGACCCCATTATTATCATATATACTATCCAAAGAGATATCGTCCCTTGACCTAAAAATATAACATCCCATCAATACTTATGGATTAATATAGAATCAAATATTTTAATAGAATCTTATTTTTTTACTAAGGATTAAAAAGAATTATCATGATCAATAACAATATCAATCACTTGATCAAGATTGTCTATCTCACTCTTTTCCATGAGAAATATTATACATAATTACTACCTATGTGTAACTATTAAATGAATACACATAATAAATCTCCTGACATATGTCTAAGAATATGTGAACAAATAGATTCCAAAACTCAATTATATTAATGAATTCTATTAGATTACACAAACATCAACCCTTTATGAATTCTAGTAGGAAATACTGGGTTTATTTTTCATATACCAAAAAATAATCACAATAATAATTTAGATCATATGATATATTATCCTACAATCAATGTGAAGGTATTTAATAAATTTTTATATTGTTATATAACTCAACACAATCAATCCTTAGATTTATATTATCGATCCTAGGTTGAACCAAATAATAAGAATACCATGCATTACATATATATTAATCAATTTTCCCAAGAAGAACCATTTTACATTATTCAAAATATATTTGAGGAAGATCACAATCCTAGGATATTCACTCAACTGCACATCTCTCATCAGTTATTCCAATTCTATAATGTATCTACTCATTCAACCATTTTCTCATATTATCCATGTTCCTATTTAAACCCTCTAGTGTTAACATTTTTTATTATGATCACTCATGTGTGGAATCAAAAAATTGAACAAATTAATGTTCTAACATGCATTACTAATTATATCCCAATTCATAAATTGACATCACTATTCTCAATGATTATCCAATAAATCACATACCTCAAATACTTAATAGCATATGAATACTTATTAGTTATTTAGTTTATCATAACCTAATTAATATACTACCAACACACCCTTTTAAGGGTTCATCCAGAATTGGGTCACCAAAATTCTTATTATATACACTCTATGGTGAATCATCTATAACATATGTTAGTTATGTTCTCATAGGGAGATTGAATTAGTGGTTCATGTAAAAAAAATTATTGTAATTAAAATTATAAACTAATTAATTTCTCTTTCCATTCAATCCTGAATTTACAATCCTCACTATAATGTAACATGGAATAGAAACACAAAAAAAAGATTATTTACAAGGTTAATCCATGAAATCCCACTCCATAGGATGGTTATTTATATATAAGAATATCAAATTATCTAGTATATTACCATGTGGTTACATAATGAATCTTTCTAATCCCATTATTATAATGTCCCACTATTCCCTTACATCTAGAGGCCCACTAGTGAATATTAGATCAAACTACACACAATACAAAAATAGTTTGAACCAAATAATAAATATTTATCTTTTTCTCCTGGTTACATACCAAATATGATATTAAACTTTCTTCAAAATCCATATAGATCATCTGATATTCACATTATCATATCATTGAAAAATTCACCAGTCGATGACCTTGATTAGGTGAGATTTTCTGGATTAGTATTCTTTAAAAATTCTAATATAATAATTTTCAATAGTTCCTCTAGTGTTAGAAATGAAATTATTATACCTTATAAAAATATTCAATATTTAGTATCTCATAACTCACATGGATATCATAGTACATATGTTTTTAGTTTTCATCTCTCATGAACACTACCATAAATGTCATTATCATTATAATATAAATTCAAACAATATTTAATGAATATTATGAATAATGTTTTTCATATTTGAAATATTTATTAACTTGTTAATATTTTTATATAGGTAATATTGTTATTTAATGTTAATAAAACAATACTGAATTAATTCTAATTTAAATATCATAAGAATCTTTATTAAATGCCTAAAAATACTCATTCAAATAACTGATAAACATGGAATTATTTAAATATATTAATATCAAAATGTTTTAAACATTATAATCCTTTTAATTTACATATCATGTATTCATTAACTGATTCCCTTAAATGGATCTATGGATCGTGGGGTATACTCTAATTAATTTCTTTCATCATAACAATAAATTTATTCCATAAACTTTTCACGAATATCAATGAATCATAATCTTGAAATGATATTCAATACTTTAATGAACATGTTGTGAATTATCTTATATAGCTTCAATTTTTTATAATATTTATCCTCGTTTACTATGACATTTTAATATCATATTTACCATTTTATTAGATTCCCTATTATTTGTAATATAATACGACTCAAAATGATCCTTCAAATGTTCTTTGGATAGTATAACATATTTACAATGGGTTGTTGAACACTAATGATTTTCATTTGGGTGGATATACCCTATGATCTCATTTTTTTCATAATGGGATAGGTCCTACAAAGGCTATGTTGACCCTATGTATGTAATGGATGATGTATCACGATAGGGTAAATATTCCCCCAAAATTCCAATGAACCTAATGATGGGAAAAATTATAATGTTAATAGTGTTTAGGAAATCATAAAATTCACAAACATATATTTGGTTTTTAACCTCATGACATCAAAAGTTATACATTATTCAGTCATTGAAATATATGAATACTGAGATCTATGAACTATACAAGCTTATAAAAAATTATTTTTCCATACACTAGCATAAAAATATTAATTAATTCTATTAAATAGAGAATATTTTTCAAAAAAATATTTTTTCAATATGAGTCACTCAAGAAAAACTCAAATAATCATCTTAAGACTGTCGATTAAACTATCTAGTTTCATCTTTCAAACATGATTCTCAATGGATAACATATTCATATCTTCATATCTATCTTCAATGAATATGGATTACTCAATCATTCCACTTTTTGGGATCCTTGTAAAACGTTTATAACCATATTTTATAGTGTTTCATCAACGACACATTACATTAACATGATGATAATGGAATTAGTCTTCCTATTTAATGGTTGTAATCAAGAATTGGACTGGCTATGTATTCATGAATAATAGTAACACATTGTTTTAGGTTATGAATCAAAATATTCGATATATCAACATCATATTCATTCTAATTATATTGAAAAATTCATTATATAATAATAGATTCATTTATTGTCCAAAAAATACAATTCATACATGAGAAGTTCAATGTCCCCTTATTCATTCATTCTAATTTTATAAAATAGTTTGTTTGTATATGTGTGTCAGTTTATTCATACCAATATGGTTAATAAATACAAATAAAATTGAATGGGATGTATTCTCAACTCTTCATTATTCTTATTCTACATCTCGCAAAAATAGATTCTTCTCCCCAATTATTTTATAATTCCATTCTTATTCACTTGTTGAGATAAATATCACATCACACAAAACATTTCTAATAGAATTTTGATAAAAATTTCTCAATCATGGATGGATAACCATGGATAAAAATGAGAGAATAATAAATAAGAAGAAACATGTAAAATAAAACACTTTAATGTCATTAAATTATAAATTTCCCCATATTTGGGTTTTTTAAAATATATTTTTCAGGACTACATTATAGTTTACACACATCTCAAAAAGACATTTTAAGGTTAAAGTGATTAATATCAAACTCACACTTCTATTATCAATGAAAACTCCAAATTAATAAACATATTTTATTAAAAAAAGAAAAAAATATAAATATTATTGGAATACCTCATTCTCCACTGTTATATTTGTATCCAAAATTTCAAATTCCTTACATTATGATAATTCGACATTTCTCATTAAATTTACTCCTACTAAAGGGATGAAATAATTCCATATTTATCATAGAAGTTAGTAAAATCTATTTTATGAAATTCTTCTCCCATATAGTGTTATAATAATTTTCATACTCATCAATTATCCATCTCCATAAATTCCATATAAGAATTTAAAAATATTAATGAAATAAGGGAATGAGGTGGGTCCCATTAATTCTTCAGTTGAAAGAATAATATTCTGGGTTTCCTATAAACATATATTTATCATTTACACCAATATTATAAATGGTTGAATTAATTATACTTATTTTTCTCTAATCTACATTTATATTTCACATGAACATTTAATTTTCATGAAAAAATATCTGAATTTTATTTTTCAACATTAAAATAAATAATGAAATAAATTTAATTTGATTATGCTTCGACCATTATCATTCATTTTAATTTTATGGTATAATGGAGATATAATTTTCAATTAAATTTACTTATTTATTGAAACTACTCATTCATTATCTCAAGTATTCTGGTCAACAAAGTCGAATATATTTCATAAAATTCTATCTCTTCATGTGAAACCTAATCATTTAATTTATAAAAAAAATTATTTCCTATTTCAAAATATTATTATCTATTTATAATTGGTTTGGAAAAACTGATATACACTCCTTTTTTACAAGACTAGTTCCATTGTTTATTCCAATGTTTTCTGGAAAACCCTCTCTTAACATTAATACTCTTCTTTTGTATTTGAAATTTAATTCTAATTCATTTCATAAAGAACCTATCCTAGTAGGATTTCGTTTCATTCCACAATCTTATGGATCTTATAAACGAAACACTATAGTTCATGAACCTTGTAATATAACCCCATGGGTGCCCAATAAAACATTGGTTTCCATCACACCACACTACATGCCATTACCCACCAATGTTAGATATTAGACTAATGACAATCCTCATAGGCCAACACATATTATTTCAATGCAATTTCATCCCCAAAGAGACACACTACAGGAAACATACAAGGGGGTCGCCGTTACAGAAACTACCCTATTTCAGGATTAATTAATTTAACATTTAAAATAATACAGGATAAAGAAAAGAATTGAATTCCACGATAAGAGGGGTAGTAAAATATTGTCTTTTAATATCACATATTATAAGGTGTGGAACACTTCCCTAAATATTAAAGTATAAAAATCTCATAGTGGAACCCACACATCAAACATAGGATTTTCTGCCTCATTTATGAATAGTTATTATCTCTAATACCATTTTTCATGACATAACATCCATATTCCATTGAAATAGTATTCTATGAACATGGGTCTCATATAATACCAGTTTTCATTAGATGCGGACCATAGGTTATTACACACCATCTTTAATTTTCAAAAAAATATCAATCCCCATAGGCGAAAAAATATTTTCCTAGTGTGGTTTTTCCTCACACACATATCCCTTACGAAACTACCTAGAATGATAGACAGTACTCCAGTAGAATCTCAAATAATTCGGGAGTTCTAATCAATTTTTCTTAAGAAATTAATGAAGATCCTTTTTGACAAGGGTTTTAACATTTATTATTTCATGTCTTATTTTCAATGTTTTATATAATCAAAAACCTTTTTAGAGGTTCCTAGAAATTTTTCTAGTTATCCTAATCTATTTTAGTTTGGTATATTTCAAAATTTTTTATTCACATTTTATTTTTATCTTTTACCAACATCAATCTGGTCAATATATCCCCCCTAGTTTATGAATCATCCTAAGTTAAATATAATAAATCAACAAGGGAAAAAATTATGTCAACCCCCCCCCCAACATGTATAACCCTTATACATTTACTCTTTCATAATGATAGTATGTTAATATGTTCTTTTATTATATTTTTTTTGAAAAACATAAGCCTAAATTTTCATATAAATTAATGGTATTCTTGTTATATTATTAACTTAAATATATGTGGAAGAGTTCCTCTCACATATCATCTTAGTACAAGGAGTATTATAATTGGATTTCCACCATTCACATTTATAAATATTATATTTTTATTGAGACAATTTATGATAACATTTCATCTATTTATTGGATATCTTCTTCTCAACAATATTAGTGGACTCATCATTAACATAAATAAATTCACTAAATTCATATCTAAAAATTTTAAACATATTTCCCACATAAAATTATATTTATATTATCTTAAAAAATAATTGTTATTTCAAGCCAACTATTTCTTTTAGATTACACTTATATTTTTTAGCTACTTTCATTTTTAATTTCATGATATCATACCTATATTTTTCTTTAGGTATGGAATACAATTTTTACCACATAATCACTATCGATTAACTTCATTAATTCAATATTCTACTTTTTCATCCTTATGTTCTACTAAAAAAACATCTAACTCACCCATCGTCTAATACTCAATCAATGTCCTTTTTCCATAATAATCATATCTTGATATAAAAAAATCAATATTATATATGAAATAATATACATATTAATATTATATACATGAATATTTTTGGTTTTGATCTATGTTACTCATAAAATTACAACTCTTAATGCTAAATTTCATTATTGTTTACATTTAATCCATTTAATGTTTTTAGTATTTATATACTCTTCATAAAATTTATATCCACTAGACTTATAATCTGCTTATTTTATTGAAACATTTCCCTTGATATTAAAATTGTAGTATATTGGTTATCATATTCCATATATGTTCATATTATCCTATCTAAAATTCATTGATATAAATGAAATAATTTTACAGATGTATTCATAATAATCTTAATTATCATAATCACATGATTAATTAACATATTTATTTAATATTTTCTTATTTTTTTATTTTCACAAATTCTATTTGATTTATTTATTTCTTTTTAAATATTGGTGTGATTATTTTTTCATAAAACATGATAATATTATATAAACTATCTAGTGGGTGGTCATATCTATATTTAAAATGATTTATTTTCTGATCAACTCTATCTATAAATTTACTAATAATATTATTGATATTTTTATAATCTTGAATCTTCAAATAAAATCCCCATATATTACCGAAAATAATATAGAATCCAGTAAAGTATGATGTAATATTTTAATCATCACTAATTTTGATATCACTTATTTTTATCTCCTAGAAGATAAATTTGAATTACATAAACACTATTTTTCCCTATTAATAATTATTTTGTTTTTACAATTTAATTTGGCATCTTACACAACATGTATTCATATATAAACCATTTCTTAAAGAGAATATACTATCATTATTTTCCTTATCATCAACTTCCAAAAATCTATTATTGTCAAAATCTTTAAAACAAGATAAAAATGAATGTAAATACAACTATTGATGTATCAATTACATTCATTCCATGCGATAACATATATGGAAACATACTATTCATAAAACTATGGTAGTTCTTATAAGAAGATAGAAGGAAAACCAAATATTTATAAATATAAATTTTATACACCAAAAAACATCTTGGATCTATTATAGGTATCCTAGATAATATTTGATAACACTATTAGAACCTATGACAATTTGGTACCACTAAGAGGGGTAAATTAGTGGTACCCTTTTGGGAACATATTATTTTAAACTAATCCTCTCAGACAAATTATAATCATCACCCATTATTTCCTGAATTACGTGTCATATTTAAATGTAATAGAAAATAAAAATCATAGAGAACATTATATTAATAATGTCATGAGTAAGAATAATAATCATTCTTGTGATTGGTTAGAGCCATAATAACAAAATATTTACAATATTCCAAAATGGATACACTAGGTAAATTCCAATTTCAACCAATATACAGCCACAATATCCTCTTCTTTGAGGATTCACATTGAAAAATATAGCATCCTACTATAAAAACCTTGAAAATTAGCAACCCCAAATAGAATTAACTCATTAAAAACATGGTTGATTAAGAAAAACATGAAATTGATAATTTTTTATTTCCTCGTAGATTAGCTGATCATAAAATTATATAATATTTATGATCATTAAAAACTAACAACCACGCTAAGGTTATTTTGTCTTGTTTAGTCATTTTATAAAGATAAATGACCCAATCCTTCCTCAGTTAATTGTCTTCATAAGTATAAACATTTCTATTATTAGGAAATGTTTCATTTCTAGTCACTAATATTTATCTTTGATATTGATTTGTATTAGGTTCTATGTTCAATTTTACCATGAACAACTCCTTATTTTTATTGTCATATTATTTTAAATAAACATAATATTACCGGAATATTTTGAATATTATATTCTAATTATAAATATATAAACTCATTTAAATCTATATAGGTAGTAGATTACCTCATTGAGAAATAGAAATAAGATTTTTGTTCAAATTTTCAAATTAATCTCACATAAATAATCATTTAAAATGCATGTAAATCATCATTCAAATCTCCAAAATTATCAGGATTATTTTATTCTTTGAATGTCAAAAAATTCAGTTCTATATTGTCTTTTGAATTAAAATTACATATATCTATGGACTCATATATTGAAATAGGATTTTTGGTCAATGTGTAGAAGACACCTCATATTCTTACAACACAACCTTAATTTAGATAAGCAATTATCTACATCAATGATAATAAATCATAATCTCATTCTGAAATTAAATCACATGATGATAAGGTGATACATCTTCTAATTTAATATTAGTTTATGATAATATTTATTTATATTTATTATTCTTTTTAATCATTAATATTTCTCTTATCATAGGGATCCATTTATTTTTAGACAATGATGTCTCAAATGAATCATAAGAGGTTCCTTGGTTGATATATTCTTTTTTAAAAGGATTGGGGAACTCTACGATTTCCCATAGGGCTATACGTAACCATTGATCTCTTAAATTTTCCCAATGGGTTGTACCCTAGGAATACAAACTGTAACCTATGAAGTAACCTTATTTTTGGGTGTATCCTAGCCACTTTATTAAATTATTTTTTTTAATTCCAAAAAATGAGTTCATTATGTGATAAATTAAAAAATTATCATTTTATTACCTCTAATGTGGAAGAGAAAATTATTTTCATCCAACAGAACTTTTAAAATATAATATAAATGATGGTATTTTTTATGTATTTGTTCGTGTCGTTAATTATGTGTCTTCTGAATAGATTTTTGAAGAAAATATAATTCAAAACTTTTTTGGTTATAACTCATATATTGTAGTTTCTATTATTTTTCAATTATACATTCCCTAAAAATTATATAAATAATTTTATAATTATTAATTCAATGATTATCACTTAAATCAATTTTATTTTAATAATTTGAAAATATATTTATATTTAATTTATACATTTTTTATTTATTTTCCGAATTTTTAAACTTATCTATGTATATCGTAATCTTGATAGACTTTTTGTTTTGTTATTATAGTGGACTAAATAATTGTAATATAGAACAGTATATTTATGATTAAACACTAAAAAATTTATGTTTACCCAAAATAAAATATTTCATATGATTTACTTGATGATTAATTTAGAATACTAGATAAAGCATATATAGATAATCTTAATTTTTTGGATGATGTTACATTGTCACTCGAAATTGGAGGTCATAAAGAACCTGTCTTATTAAAATTCACGGTTACACTAAAATCACGTATACATAATAGGTAATAATAATTCATAGGAACATACAAGGTAATAAAAAATGAAAAAAAATATTTTACAATGTTTAGAAATATTTATTCAACGTCTATAAAATATTCTATATTTTTTAGATATTTTTGTAGTTTAATATACAAAAAATTGTTTAATTAATTATTTTATATAATTTAATCAATCCATAAATATGTCTAAATTCTCATGATTTGTTCTAAAATAATTTTAAATGTTTAATGAATTAGTAAAATAATATATCCATGGTTGATGTACGATATATATTTGTTCATATGTTTCAAAAGTTATTTTATTTAGAATACTAACTGATTAATGATGAAGGAGAATAAATGTACTTTTCAAAAGTATTCAATTATTGTTTCAAATGAAGAAATATATTTGAAGTAATAACCAAACAACTTTGATGCATTTCATTAGATTCTCAGGGGTGCCTATTTTTTTGGAACATAAAAAATACAATGACTATGAATGAATAAATAATTTTCAATGTCTACTGTGCATGAACAAATAATTTAGAGTTATAAAAATATAGTTAAAAACAAACAAGGAAGAAGATATTTTAAAATTTTATTGTCAAACAAAAATTTTCAATCACCACTGTAACGCCATTTGTTGGACTACATCATTATGATCCATTCATTGAAAAATAAATCATATTTCCACAAAACACTAAATCTTTTATATCAACTTGTTTATGTTATTTTTAATTATCACTATATTTTTCATGTTCATAATTTTTGTTTTATTTTTTCATAAAAATTTATATCATTAATTTTTTGGTTATACAGCCCCTAAAATAGGTACATCTATATTTGTGCCTCTATGTTGAAAAAATATGCTTCGTTCTTATACCTTTATCAGAAAAAATGTATTGTATTTAGTTGTTTATAGTCCAATTAATGGAAATGATGGATCTACCTTGACATTAATAGGATTGATTTGGGATAGGCCCTCTAGGTGACCAAAATGTAGAATAATGATTTATATTTCTTGTGTGAAATATTTTTTATATATTGTTACGACTCCCTTAAAAATATGGGTAATTTTTTAATTGGTTTCATACTCTCACATTGAATGAGTGAATAATATATGTATAATCACTTAGTTCTGAACTATGATAATGAAAATTATATGATAAAATTATTATTTAGAATCAAAAAATATATTTAAATTCAGAATTAAATAAAATCTAATTTAATTGAAAACTCATAACCTGTTGAATGTTGATTCATCTTTCCCAATGGGTAATGAATTAATATAAATGAATCTCCCAGAATGGAATGTTATATATTATATTTATTTATTCATTATGGGTAATTCAATCAGAAACATTACCTTCAATAGAAAATATATATTGGAGATGCATATAAGAAGTTCTAATATTTCATGTGATCTATAATAATCACCAATATTTAATGGTAATGATAATGGCTATATGAAAATTTTTATTTAAGAGTATCTTAAATAGCTATGTATTATCATTTCCACAACCTCTATAGAACTATATATAATATATGAGTCTAATAATGTTATTGTTGTTGGAGCTTAATAATGATGATATATATTATTAAATCAGGAACATGTATTATTTTGTTAATAATTGAAATATATTATAATGAAAAATCCCATGTCAACTAACATGCCACCCAGCATGGATAACAAAAAGTTGGAGATCAATCCATCTACAATGAGATGTCTCAAGAATAACAAAAAAGTGATAAAATATTATTTTACAGTGATGAAGATAATTTTTACCACCATGAGTTTCAATAAATCCAAAATTATTATATTACAAGTAAAACCCATAAACAAATTCATATATCCATGTGACTATTGAACACCACCAACCAAACTCAATAGAATTAAAACATCAACCAAGATATGTAAGTAAGCAATATGAAACCCCTTTAATTACATGTAAACTTTATGAAAAAAATTTTATACAACCAATGGAATATTTAGTGTGTGTGGTAAACACCCAGCAGGTTACCATATTGAATATATAAAATATTTTTCTCCATGAATCTATTAGTTCTAGCTATAAATAAAAAAAATTCTAATGAACCTTCCAAAAAGAGAATTGCATGAAACAGAGTTTTGTTTTCATTTCAAAGCATACCATATTAAAATTAATAAATAATAAACAATTTATATAAGGGAATAATAATGGAAAATTATCAATGTATAATATTTATATTTAGATAATATAAGGATTAAATAAATAAATTATGAAACATTATCATCATTTATGAAACTAATATCAAGTTGAACTAGATACTATTGATATACATACATGGGAAACCAAAGGAACACTAGGCAACCTAATGTGATTCATTAAAATACCAAGACCTACCATAGTCTATATGAATCAATCCTATAGGAAAACTATTATACCCTAATGGATACCTAATTCCTAATGGTTACATAGATGATATGGTGTTCATATACCCATAACTAGAAACACCCAGGGTTCACCATGATTTGTGCTTTCTAAAAAAATTAAATTAAACCATGATAAAAATTTCATACCAAATTTTCAAAAGAAATGCATTATTGGTCACATGCCTGAAAATCAATTTTTGGGTGAAAATAATTTTTTTTTTCATTTCAGAAAACACATGATGTGAAAAAAATATTTTTATTGAATTCCCATATAATACCCTTGGAATTCAAACAAATTTATATTTTCATAAAACCACTTATTTGATATAAAATAAATCTTTTCTATAGACATAATAAATAGTAATTATAAAGAAATTCAGAATATCTAAATATAGAACCATTGTATTCAGACAACGATATTAAACTATAAAAAAAATTTAAGATGAAAAATATATAGTGGAATTTAAGTGATTTAGTTCTCTTAAGCCATTATCCATTACAGAAATCATCAATTACCCACTACACCATCATGATATTGAAATAAAAACAAAATAGGGTTCCACTAAAATAGGGGTAAATGTTAGGTAGAGGAAATATCTTAATAGGACAATATTTATTATGGAAATTTGAATATATCTCAATGTGATACTCCAAAAATGACGGAGAAACTTCAAAGAGCCAAGGGTAGAACCTCATTACGACTCACTTAATTAATGGGAGAAGACAGTGATCTATTATGAGGTGATTGATGTTAAAAATAACCTGGGGTATCAAGGTAATGTTCAATTTTAAGGGAAACCAAATAGGTCATATGGTTAGGTGTCACATTCAGAAAAATCATGTGGTATATATTACCCCTTGAGAAATTATTTTAAATATTACATATATATAACTATACGATTAGAAAATCTATACTAAAGACCAGTTATATTCTATTGGATATATGCAATAATTCTTATGGTTTTCATAGTGACTTTCAGGGTTAGGGTAATTATTTTCAAACAATAATAAACACCACTGGAACAAATAAAAATTAACGCATGGTTACATTATTATTATTACAATAAATGTACATATTGTGTTATAAGATTATTTCCTCTAAAACACTAAATTATCAACCACTAATTCCAAATATCCATTATAACCTCATGTGATATAAACTAGAACCACAATAATGTATTCATATGAGAAGGAAAGTAAAAAAATCTCCTCAATATTAATCATTCTATCATTATAATGAACTCATGATTATGGACTCATAAAAATCGACAATCACTTATATAACATCCATGATTCCCATTCCCATATCTCATGGACATATCATCCAAACCACCCGAATACATGGAAAAAGGGAAATGTTTTACCATGATACACCATATCCAATTGGATTATAATCTAATGAAGTCACATATCCAATATATTTTTAGGTTCAACATTAAAATAATTCCATTAAATCAGTTGGGAAGGATTTGGGTGACACCAAATCCATTTAGAAACATCATACACATTATGAAATGATATCAACTGAAATACAATGTCTATAAAATAATCCATATTTCTATGTTATTTAATGAAATTGAAATCTATAATAAACATCAGGGCCAAAAAAAAGGCTTACCAAAAAAATAACCCAATTTTGGTGAAATAATGATAAAATCAAGATCACCAAGCATAAAACCATATTGGATTTTATATGATTTATGGACACTCTGAGATACCACCAAACTATTTCATATCCACTAAAATTTCACTATTTCACCTTGAAGAATACTTCTTTCATCAATGGAACGTTATCCATATTCCTCCCAATATAAGGGAGACCTATATGGCCCCCACATAAATCCCTTAATTGGGAACTATTTTAATCTGATATTAATAATTATTGTTATATGTGAATTTAAAAAAAGGATGTTGGTTCCCCCAAAATCAATCACACACGCCCAATGGATAACCTTTTAAGAATAATTGGATTTCTCTTTTTTTCATCCACAGGAGGGTGAAAAATTATAAATAACTACAATAGTATACCCATCACCCCTTTTCAATCCCTTACAAAAATAATATTTGAACAATGAATATCTGTAAAACATAAATACATAAGGAACTCCATTAATATTTATGATATATTGAACATACATGTTTCCAAGATCATCAACAATTATAATCTTCCTAATCAGAAGAAATAAAGTGATTTCACAATTCAATTAATGATAAGAAAAACATCAAATCATCCAAAATGAATCTCTGGGAAACTGAAAATGAATTTTGTAGATATCTCATCCCACTTCCATAAAATAATGTTGAAGGAATTATATAATATAGTACATCACTGATGATCCATCATAATCGTATATAGACAATATAATCATGGTAAAATGATTGAAATATATTATCTCATCCCTAAACAGTAATACCTATAATGAAAATCAGGATACATGTTGGATTTCCTTGGTTGAAAAGTTTGTGGTGATTTATTTCAACTCTCCATCTACTCTTATCTCGATGATAACTGAATGAACAATCTATCTTTGAAATACACAAAACAAATGGTATACCACGACCGATCTCTTGAGATATACCCACTAAATTGGATTTTACAAATTTGATAAAAGTTGTTTGGGACAGGTGAACATGAAAAATGTAATCATCAAATGAAAATAAACTTCTACACATTCTATGATCACCTCCACATCATCTTCTTCCAATTATATGGTCATGTAATCAAAGAGACTCATCAAAAACCTTTTTTCCCTTGATTCCATCTAATAATGTGTAGGTAACACATCATTCCATGCGTTGTTTACCATATACTCTGGAAATGATTCTTATGAAATAAAAAAATAAGAAAATATGATGATATTCATCCCAAAATATCTTCTTGGATTTCATTTCTCTCTTTTAGAAAATATACATTAAAATCATTTGATCTATAAAACTAAACCAATCACCAAAAAATATCATTTTAGAATTTATTGACAAGATTCATCAAACAAACCATTAAATTATATGGGTAATATATTTATTCTACTAAGAATGGTGATAGGGATAACCATATTCCACCACATAATTTTTTTATAGTTTAAATAATCAGGATAATGTAATTGAGGATTCCTATTTACCATCATATCCCAAAACTAGTTAAATATGTATCAAAACATTATCTGAATTCCATATCAAAATCCAGTTCCTAAATGATCATTGAAAATTTTCATTCCATTAGAATTTAACATCATTATTAATCAACTCATTTAATTGACATGAATCTATGAAAAAATATTAAATAATCTTTGTAATTACTAAAAAATGCAAAATATTCCATGACTATATAATATATTTATTGGCTGGTAGTGTGGAATCACCACTCAGATATTTCTGTGATTCATTAATATGCTCGTCTATGATAATAAGATTCCAAAAAACACAAATTCTTTGATTAAAAACTCACATTCATAATTCTAAACCTGCTTAAGAAATTATTTCATTATTTTGATGACTAAATATTGATGTGTTGTGTTTTATAATCCTATAATGGAATTCAGAATATTATCATCAAAAAAATCATGAATGACTCTAAGAACAGATGAATTATTTGATTCATCAATTCATGAAATGCTGATTTTTCCTTAGTATGATTGAATGGAATAACTAAATACTTATCATGTCCAAACCAATTTATAAAAATCATGTAATAAATATCCTCTTAAAATACACTTAGGTAATTTTACTTTAATCGAAGAACCAACATCAAAATTCAATGAGTACCTTGTATTGAAGGAACAAATCACAAATACTCGAAAAATGAATCATTTTCTTAAAAGACACCTAATAATGATTGAATTAGTCAACATAATGTTGAATGCTTCTATCTTACTTATTTTAAAAGGGAACATGTTAATAAAAATGTGACATGCTCATAATAATAAATCATTTTCACTCATGGTCTAAAAGATGATGATTAAGAACTATTATGTCAAAGTGTTCCATAAAATTAGGTGTTTAGTAAATGGGACAAATCGTTGATGGAATGTTAATAGAAATATCAACATCTGAGTATAGAGGTCTCCATGGAAAATAATTATTGAAATGATTTTCGACTCATTAAAAATTGAAAGAATAAGAACACATATACATTGTTTAGTGAAATAAAGAAACACTTCTGATGGTGCACTTAAGATAATTATAGAAAAAAATAGTCCACATTATCCCAAACCATGGAGCATAATCTTCTTGAATGATGTGAGTAACTTCATCAAATGATATAAACTAAACCATACTAGGATTAAAATTTATTTGGTTTTTAATATTATCCATTCAATCCTTAAAAATGGTGACTTAAAATATGTCATGTTTAGTAACATGAAAACCCTCACAAGAATACATGGTAATAAAATTTAATACCCTACACATTCCACTTTCATATTGAAGTATAATGATCTATTATAAATAAAAATATTGTTGATCATAATACCAATATATAATCAACATATATGATAGAATAGAGTGATATTAACTTGTATTAACTCAATATTGGATCATAGGGTATGAAATATATATTGTACCTCTCATATAATGTCACCTAACATCATATTGCTCTTGTATATACACCACCACATATAAATGTTTATCCCTGTTTCCTCCTTGACCATTATTTAGTCTATAAAAAATCCCATATTCATGGGAATGTGATTCTCCAACCATTTTTTCATTTAGACAATACTATGAGACCTTAAAAGTTGTGGAACTTTCTTTATTTAAATTGGAAATTGTCATACATAATATCATTAGAAGTTCATATTGTCAACAATGATGGCAGGACCTAGGTGGAATTATACTATCACTACTTAAACAATATGGGCCTCATAGGCTGATGGTATGTCAAAAATGACACCCTAATATCACATATAATATGCAAGGGCCATAGACCATTGTTGAGTATGAATATATCAAACTTAGAAGGACTTTGGATACGTACCTGTACACACACACACATCTCTAGACACCAATTAAATTGTGAATCATAATGCTTATCTAATACCATAATAAATTCATATTATCTATCCCACTTGAATGTGTGACACATGTACAGAAATTAATAATGGTCCAAATATAATCCCACAAAAACTAACAGACTATTTAACTTGATATATAAGAGGGGACTAATTTCAAACCCAACAAAGATTGCAACTAGTGTCAGTCTAGATCTATTTTATCTATATGATCCTTATACTCTTATATTTCTATCAAAATGACTACAATATTCACGAGACATGACTTTTACTAGATGATCCATTGTATGAGAGTTTATAACAATATCTAGTAGGACACCCAGAAATAACCAAACATAAGCGTCAAGATATTTTTTTTGTCTCTTCATGATAGAGAATTAAAATTAAGAATTAAAATTAAAAAAACCTAAATTAATAATTACATGCCCCAATTCTCAAGTGGACTCAACTATACATCCATCATCCTAATTCTACATGAGAATTCAAGGTAAATCTAATCTGGGATAACTCATTCTATGACACATTCTATGATTTATGATGCTCAACCAAGAGGTCATTTTCATCATGCCTTTGACAAGTAGTACTCATTGGATTTAAAATATAATGATACACTAATAGGGGAACACAACCAAGGATAATGGGGGATATGAATAACTCTTAGAATAAAAACCCACTATGTATGGGATTATATGAGCGTGTATATTGGTTAACACTATTCATCAAACCCCACCTTGAAAAGATGATACAATAACAGATCACACCTAATGTATCATGGAGTTATTCATGAAAGCTCTCCTTTAGGATAACCATATATGGGATCAAAATATTATATTAAGGATGTAATTCCACACTATATCATTATATGGAATGAAAAAGCAATCACACATGACCAGTATTTATCAATGTTGATGAGTTGGGCGGCCACAACCTCCCCAGGAAAAGTACATGGTTTTACTAGGGGGTATGGGTAGATAGTGTTTCATTCCTACCTCGGGTCATATTGTGTCTCTGTATCATTGATGGAATTTAGTTCTTCATACACAAGACATTTCCTCTCTTTGTATATTGTTTTTTTCATTTCAGATGACACTATGAAAGTGTCATCTTCTTGGTACCATGTACAACTGATTGTACCATTGTATATCTGTCCATATTATTGTGTCTAATAGTTTCTATACCCATGTACTACATTGGTACATGCCGATTCACTTTTATAGGGTCTCATGGTGTGTGTTACAAGTCAAACTATATCCAATATTTATCATTTTATGAAAACATAGTTTCCAGTAGGAGGTCAATAAATGGGATGTGTTATTTAGACTACACACCAAGTATTTATTTATTTTCCGGGGAGTTTGTACTACTTCATGCATTTCAATACATGATAATTTCTTCTGGACCACTACCAATTTTACCTAGATATTATTTTTCTATGTTTAATGACACCCACATGTCATCATTGACCAAATTTCACCCATAAATTAAATTGTAAAACTGAAACCATCACATCAATCATCGTCAAACACCCATATATAAATCAAGGAAACACCAATATTATGCTAATATATATAGGATCATTATCCCTCATCATCATACTAATATTTTTCCATCTATCACAAAAAAACGGATATAATTTATTTTTTTCACTGAATTATGTTCATGTAAATATCATATATAGTTTATGGATTAAATAAATATATAATGATATACTGATCATGAACCAGTTGACGAATATGGAAAATCGATCAAACACCAAGGGGAAAAACCCTGGCCATTTTCTAGATTGGCCATAATTTTTTACCATGAAAATGAAGAATGAATAGAAATATAAATAAAAAACATCAACTCCCAAAATCCCAAGAAGATTAACCAGACCCTGCATCACTAAAAAACCCCACAAATAATACTATTAAAATTATTGATTCATTTTCATCATGGGATAATATATGTGGATAAATCAATATAATCCAATTTCCTATATTTATTTTAGATCAAATTTTTATAAATATTGTCTAAAACCAATGTTTTTAGTTTGACCCATAAACATTGATGGTGAAAATTATCCATTATATGTTTACATCGTCATAACTCAACTCCAAATTGACCTCATCGCATTCCGATGTTTATGAATCGAACTAAAGGGTTTGGAAATAACCATATATTTATAATGGGTAATTGTGCTGTGATTTTAAAAAAGAAATAAAAGTAATATTCTAATAAAAGTAATTAATTTTCCCATGGTGGAAATCATGTCAAACACCCAACTCCAACTAGTATTTTTCACAAAAAAGGGCAAAACAACCATCCGGATTCAATAGTAGTCTAGTATTTCATATATGATATGTTTTTTAGTATTTCATTATTTATTTAACAAAAAATATATCTGCATTATTTTAGAATATTTAATATTTATACAATATCAATATTGAACATCTCATTACCTCAGAATATAACATTATCTAATCAAATTTATCATAAAATATTCCACAATATATTATAAAGTACAACATGAAAATTTTAGTAATGTTACATGTTCCCTCTATTAGGCATTTTCATCCCAAAAAAAATGTTGTTCAAAAAAATTGGGGTAATGAGCTGCCATCTAGGTCTCCCACTCTTAGGTGCTACCTAGAAACACTCTCCACCAGAGTACCTTCAATTAGTGATCCTCAATTTCTATTGTATAAATTTCTATGTTATATCCATACTTGATTTCTACACCAACCTAGTATTTAATATAAGGTGTTTTGGTCAAATACCTCCTTAACTACAGAATATAGAAGATGCCATCCAACCAGTCTATCAATAGTGGTTGGGCCCAATAGTATTCAACCTCACCGAACCTACTTATTATCTATAATGGGATAATGAATATTAGAGATAACATTCCATCTTGAAAAAAATATCAATAATCCACATTTAGGTGAGATGTTTTTTAAAACATGGTTACTCCCTCAGACACCAAATTCCACCATTTGAATCCTCATAAGAACTATAACCCATTTGGGATTTTTTTAACCACTACAAGATGATATTAACCATCTCAATTATCACCCACACCAACAATGGTCCCATGTATATTAACCCACCTATATTATTCAGACATAATTCATCATTCATGAGTAAGATATAAAAGGCATCAAATGGAACCATAATGATTGTGTTATGGAAGTTGGTAATTTATAAACAATTTACCAATGGTAGGGGTTACTTTATAACAATGGATAATGTCGAAAAGGTAAACCCTTACATTCCATATAGAATTTGAATATCCCACTTGGTATAGTCCCTATTTCTTTATTGAAACAATTTTAACAAATTAAACTAGGTCGCAAAGGCTCCCTATAATCCTATATATTTTTATGACATGAAGCAAGAGTCACGGTCTAAAAATATCTTCCAGTGAAATATGTTATGGAATACTATCTCCTATAAATAATGGAGTCCCATGATATATACTAAATTTTACTCTCGTATTTACGGGATGTGGGTTGATATTTTGAGTCAGTCAAGGATCTATGAGATGGGATAATGTCCTATTGATTTTTATGGTAACCCCACCACATCTTCCTAAAATATAATATCACACTTCATCTATACAATGTAATGGTGTTGAGCTAACTAATCTATAACTTGATGCTATTCCTTTAATTTACAAATATTTGAGTCATCAATACATAATATTTGACATACCCTTTTTATCCATGGCCACCAGATCTAGTGCTAATAGTCCTGGTCTATCATCTACACTCATGGATATACCTACAAGGGGATTTCTAAATGTGACTCACTAAAAAAATCAACCAATGTCACTGGTTCCATCATCCATTAGTTTAAAAGGATTCCATGATATAGTCAGTCAGAAAATAAATCAGGATCACATCTAAATAAAATATAGGATCATAAGTTCTCAATGATTATATATCCAAGATGATCCTCCCTAACATTCTGTATAAGTTGTTGGATAACAACCATTCAAAAGTGGTATGATAAACCATTCTCATATATCAGTGAATAATTTAATGTGTATTGCTTCTCGGACAATATAGTCAAACTCCATGATAAAGATCTCTTGCTGAGAGAATAATCTTCTATGTAGCTCCTCCTAGGAGAATATACTAACTCAATGTCAAATTACCTAAGGAACTCTAGCAAGAACATCAATCTTGGGTCAAGATGCATCAATGAAAATACATACATGAGACTATTACAGTCAAAATAGATGAAAAACTACTTAATCATAAGATAGTTCCATAATATCATTAGGGATGAGTAAACCACTCTGATCTCAAGATCATGGGTCATGTAGTTTATCACGTAATGTCTATAATGTATGAAACCACAAACAATCAATTCCAACTTCTACATAATAAAAACCTTGTCTGGTCTATAAGGTAATGAAAAACCATATGTTCTCAACGCATTCCTTTGGAAATCTCAAAATGGATGTTCTCATCATCCTCTACCATAGTACCTGAAAATCATACTAGCATAATTCATTCCACATGAAAGGATTCCCCTTTTTGGTCTCAGAAAAAAATAGTACTGATTTCCTAATGAAAATTTTCAAAAAAATTAAGTATTATCCTAACATCGCAGGGAATATCTATACCTTTTTCATGATAATTAGTGGCTCACATGCTTATACTGATTTATCATTGATTGAGACCACAAATATTCCCTCTAATTAGATGAAATGGCCCAAAAATGGGAACAATCAAATCCCAAACTAAAACTTCAAGTGGTTTTCATATATCTACTTCACTATGAGTACGTTCAAAACCATAATCATGTGTCTCATGTGATCGTCTTTCGAAAATGACTAAAATAGAATGTTATCAATGAAGTATTCCAAAATTCAGTATAATGAATTCTGAATTATCTAGTTCATGTGTCCCATGAACATTGGTAAGGTATATATCATTTTAAAAGGATTCCCGAAGTAATCATAGTGACTATTTAAACATTGTAATTTTGAATTTTGTATATAAACATATCATTCCTGAAGCAGGTGAAAACCTGATATAAAGTCTATATTTGCGAGCCATCTCACCCTAGTCAAATTATAAAAGTGTTCCTTTAATAGTGGTATTAGATTCATATTATTGAAGGTAACCTTATTAATGAATCAATAACCATCCCACAACCTCAAGCTCAAATATGGATTCTTGGTGAAAAACATGAGGGCTACTTGGTGTGAAAATTTAGGTCTACGGTGTGCCTTACATTACAACTCCTCCTACTAGACCATCATCTTAGATATTCCAATGTGATCCATCAAATATTTTTTTGGTCATATCAGGGATGTCCATACGTGATAATCAATGTTAAATTTTGACTCTCAGTGGGGAGGTAACCTTGACAGTTCAATGGTAATGACATCCTCATACTCCACCAACTCTATAGTAAGCTGAATTCCCATATTATCCACAAATACATGTGTAATAATATATAAATTACAAGTAATTTATTGTAACATCGTACTTATAAAACCTATCTTTTTTATATATTTTTCCATCTCACCCCTAAAGAAATACATATTTCCATAATAATGGAAACAACAAATCCTCTAGAAAAAATCATGAATATAGGAATGACGAATGGATATATATTCCATACCAATGATGATTTCATAATTCATGATAACAACTAAAAGGATATCACATAAGAATAAATCCCATTTGAGAGTCACTTCACAATGAATCCCCTTTAGTTGAGGTCTCCATGTGAAAGGGGTGATCCAAGGTCTCAACAAGAATCTCGATCTCACAAACAATGGAATTTGAATGAAATGTATCTAACAAACCTGTGTATATCTATACTATTGGAAATTTAGAGAATACACAAATTATACCATTAATTATCCTATGAGACATTGTGTCATTGGCCTACTATTAATGTATATGTCCATATACATGAACATCATCTCCCTGAGCCTTGTGGTGACTACCTAGGGGTGGTGAATGAAATTAATATAAATTACACCAATAGTTACCAACCCAGATAGTCTACCACATCCACCACCCCGCACACATCCATTACCATGTCATTTTCAGTACTTGGGTGGTCTATAGGACAGATCTCTATATGCTATATGACCTATCATACGTGCCTCATGATGTGTCCCTTTTTGAGTCAAAAAGTATTCCATATGACTTTCCCCTTACATTATGTTTTCAAAATCACCAACACTCTATCATTTTTCAAATTTCATTTTCCATAAGTTTCATCTTGATAAGGAAATTTTCCTTCCCCAAGGAATTTTATCCTCACCATGCATTTTCATTGTTCATATTTTAGCCTTTGTAAATCTATCCCTGTTTATTTCTAAGTATAAAATTCTGGTTCGTATCTAAAACCTTGGAATCTTATAAATACATATATTTAAAGAATTCCATTTTCTGGATCCGAGTTCAGAATCCAAATTCTCTGAATTCATACATCGATCTTTCAGATTTCAAACTCCTAATTCTATGAATATAGACTTTGAAATTTTTGAGTTCAGACTCTGAATTCATTGAATTCAGACTCCGAACAATATGAATTCAAAATCTAAATTCTTATGAATTTAGATTCCGAATTACTTGAATTCAGACTCCGATCATTCTGATTTCAGACTCCGAATGCTTATGAATTCAGCCTACAAATTTCCTTGAAATTCATAATCTCGAATTCTATTGAATTTAGGTTCAGAATTTAATTGAAGACCGAATCTGAATATTCATGTATTATTGACAAGGAATGGTTTTTGGTTAGACTCTGATCTTTTATGTTTTCCATAGACTTCAAAAAATAAATATGGTTAAGAAACCATATTTTACTGACTCTTGTTTGAGTTATTAAACAATGTCATGCATTATGTTTCTAACCAAACATTATTTGAGTGACACGTGCACAAGTCCCTCCAAAATTCAAGGAACAATATAACCATTGGAGGAGGGAGCCGACCGTTGAAGATGTGCCTATAAATAGGAGCTCATTGGAATGACCTCAAAGAGGTGGATTAATCTATAGATCACATATAGCTGATGTGATTTCAAAAGAGAGAGAATTTTTTTCTCTGTGTGTACTGAACAACCTGTTCAAAATTTATTTGTGTGACTCTGAATGTTACTGAGTACATTCGAGGGCTTCTAGGAATATGAATATAGAGCTGCCAACAACCTTGAAGTTGAGGGCTTGTGGTGATAGAATAATAGTCTCTGATATTTATATCAAGGGCTTACCCTATAGTGGGTAAGATATGGTTTCTTGAAAGTATAAGTCAAGGGACCTTTATCCAAAGTTGTTGGATACCCTACTCTTTGTGTTAAAATATTTACTACTTGTATCTTGTATTGATTCAAAATTTCCACTGCCTTTTGATTGTTAATGAAAATATAAATATCATACACATTCTTATACTTGTACTCTAATTAGTATGATTATATACGCTTTAAGTTAGAGTCTTATGTTTGTAAGCTTTTCATAAGTTTCATTTCCGGAAAAACATTTTCAGAATTAAGCAGGTCTGTAGATATAAGATGTCATGTGAATTTACTTTGTTTATCATTGTTAAACATTACCATCATTAAAAGTTACAAAGGAATTTTTTTAAAGTATAAAATACACCCCCCTCTTGTATACTGATAATCTACATCATTATTTCGATACTACAATCAATTTAATTTCGATCATATAATCTGTATTAGAGGAGGTCTCTGAAATTATAATATTCACATATAAGTCTTCTTGCTCAAGTTTTTCATTGTTCTATTTTTTCTTTTCTTAGGATATTTTTACCCTTATTTAGAATCATTTATTCCTAACATTTTTGTGTGGAATGATTTTTTCTTTGGGATTACAAGAATGATTCTTGGTTCAATTGAAAATCAAAATCCTACTAGACCACATATTTTTTATGGAAATGATTATAAATACTAGAGAGATCGTATGAATACTTTTATCATTAATACATGAGTGGACAACTTTGTTATGATTTCTGGAGATTTAAATATTCCGGATAAAGAAGTCATAACATTACTAATCAAGAGAAGTTATAATATCTACATAACTATAAGGTACACAATACATTTTTGTGTTCCATTTCCAAGAATATATATAGCCATATTTTTCATGTGAAGCTGCAAATTTTATTTGGAAGAAGCATGAAGTAACTCATTTTAGAACTTCCAAAGTTATTGATACTAGATGAGCTATTCTTTGAGCTGAGTACCATGGTTTATTCTTTCTTTTGAAGAACCTATATGTAAGGTAAAAAGGGTATTTATGACTATTGTCAATAGCTTACAATCAATAATTGAAAAAAAATTAGATAATGATGCACTTATAGATAAGATTATAGACATCAGGTCTAATGATTGGGAATCAAATAGAATAGAAATAGATGAGAATAGGAAAGCCTTATAGATTAGTCGTGAAAAGCTTTTTGGAACTCTTAATAAATATGTGACTAGAATGTATAGAGATTATGACAATGTTAAGAGGAAGAATGGGATTGGATGTGTTGGTTTTACCACTAGTTCTAATCATATGAAATCCAAGACTCCTTAGAGAGTTACACGATCTAAATCGAAGAAGGTCACTATTTTATCTGAATCAAGTGAAATTGAACATTTTGAGAATGAACTAGATAATCTTGATTGAAGGATGAACAAGATAGTTTGGAAGAAAGACTTTTAGTATAGATATAAGAAGAAAGAAAGAAAGGATAAGAAAGACACTGAAGTCTCTTATTATGAATGCAAGAGAGCAGGGCATATAAGGCCAGATTTCCCTATGATTAAGAAAAAATATATAAAGGATAACAATTATGAATGAAATAGAAATATGTAATACAAGGCTAAAGCTATGAATGTTTTGAAATATAATGACATTAGGAGTGCCAGTGGTGCATAATATTTTGATGAACCCTAAGATTACGAATCTTCTAGATAGAAGTATCATAGTTTACATGGCATGTTACCTAAGGAAAATCAATTATTAATGGATATGGTGCACAATGATGAATCCATAACCAGTGTATCCATGAATGCTAATTATAGTGATTGTAAATATTATGAATCCTCGGATGAAGAATCTTATTCTGATGAAGATAATACTATACCTACCTATGAAAAATTTTCTAGGTTTGTTAAGCATTTTGAGAATGAAAATTATAATGTGAAGAAAAATATGACATGAAAATTTCTATGATTTCTATTCTTACTAAGAAAATTTCAGATCTTTCTAATGGTTTTGATAAGAAAATTTATGATTTTGATAGTATTTCAAAAACCCATGGGGAATTTCAATATGAGAAGGATAAAATTTCTAAGGATAATTAAATTGTAATTTCAAAGGAAAAAATTTTCGACCCGAACTCTAGTACTAAATGTAATTTTTGTAAGGATAAGAACTTATTTTTTAGACTAAAGTCAGAAATATTTTCCTTCAGGATGTGTTTGACAAACATTACCTTATGAAAGGAAAATTTTTATATGATTTATTCTAAAATTCATCCTCTAAGTAAAAATTATGTCTTTAGTAATACTAGTTCAAAACAGATTTTTTGTAACAATTATTTTGTTACTCGATGTGATCCATTCTGCAAAAAATGTCAATGTGGTGGGCTTTTGGAAAAAATGTTCCTTAATCAAAACTCAGTCTTTAGGTTTTCATAAAGATTATTTTTCAATGAAAATGTGGATTCCTAAAATTTTGATTTCTAAAGTTTCGGAATCCAAGAATGTTTGGGTTCCAAAAGTCCAACACTCTTATTTTCAAGAAAAAAAAGATAATACCGACATCAATACATAGTACATAGATATTGGATGTTAGTGGTATATGACTGGTAAAAAAACTTCATTGAAAATATTATCAAGATGAAAGGAGGAAAAGTAAATATCTGACACAACGCTAAGGGAGAAATAATTGTTATAGGTAACAATGTTTTTCTAAGAAAATCATTAATTTCAAATGTTTTATTTGTTAAATTTATTATGCACACACTCATTAGCATAAGTAAATTATGTGATGAAGGTTACCTTGTTAATTTTAGGAATAACAAGTGCTTAGTACCCAATTACAAGGAAGATTTTATTCTTTCTTAAAATAGGTAAGAGAATGTTTACACACTAAACTGAGAAGACCTTAGAAGCCAAGATATATCTTGCCTTAGTTCAATGGAAGATCATTCTTGGTTGTGGCATATAATTTTAGGACAATGTAATCATAAGAACCAATAAAAACTCTCTATAAAAATACTAGTTAAGGACTTACCATTGAATAAATTTGATTATTCAAAAGTTTGTGATCCTTGTCAATATGGATGGCAACAGAAATCAAGTTTTAAATCAGTCAGTGAAGTCTCAACCACTGAGGCATTACAGTTGGTGCATATGGATCTTTTTGGTCCAACAAAAACATGAAGCATTGGAGGAAAATATTATGTTTTTGTTTTAGTTGATGATTTCACTAGATTTACATGTGTCTATTTTATAGAAAAGAAATATGACACTTTTTCATATTTCAACTATTTTAGAGCCCTAGATAACAAATTTAAAAACCTTCCTTTGATAATAATTCATATTGATCTTGGAAGAGAATTTCATAATTATGATTTTGAATATTTTTGTATTAGAAAATGCATTACTCAAAACTTCTTAGCACCAAGAACACCTCAAAAAAATGGTGTTGTTGAAAGAAAAAATAGTATTCATCAAGAGATAACAAGAACTAGGTTGAGTGATTATTCAATAGCCAAACATTTTTGTGCTGAATCTATATGTACTTATTTCTACACAATAAATCGTGTATTGATTGGACATTTTCTTAATAAAAGTCCTTATGATTTATGGAAATGGTAGAAAACCATAAGATTCCTACTTCAATGTTTTTGGTTGTAAGGTATTCATTCTGAATACTAATGATAATCTACAAAAATTTGCACCAAAATCTAATGAAGGAATTTTATTAGGTTACACCATAGCTTCTAAGGATTTTTGAGTTTTAAATAAAAATTCATGTACTGTTGAAGAAACAGTAAATGTCAAATTTGATGAACCTGATCCTTTTTTTAAACAACCTCAACCTACATCTTCAGATGTGATTTCAAAAAATGATTTTCAACCCTTTATAGAAGAACTTTTTGATAAGAAAAATGATCTAGAAAATGTTTCTGAAGCATTTACCCCAGAAGAATTCTTACCCTATGTTGATGAACATGTTTTACAAAACGCGAATTAGTTGTTTCATAAGATTCATCCAAGTAATAATATCATTGGTTATTTAAATCAACCCGTACGGACTAGAAGTTTCTTATGGAATGAAGTAGAACATCTAGTATTACATTCCCAATTAAAATGAAAAAGAATTTCTGAAGGTTTAGGTGATGATGATTGGACAGAAGCTAAGAAATATGAGCAAAATGAATTTGAAAGGAATATAGTCTGGACCGTGGTTGAAAGACACAAGGAAACTACTTTTATTTTAGTAAAATGGGTCTTTAGAAATAAATGTGATTAAATGGAATCATAGTAATAATAAAGCTTGATTGGTTGGTAAAGTCTATAATCATCAAGAAGGAATAGATTATGAAAAAACCTATGCTTGAGTATCTAGACATGAATCTATTCATATTCTACTTGCCTTTTCTACATTCATTAATTTCAAACTTTTTCAACTAGATGTTAAATGTGCATTATGTAATGGGTTTGTTCAGGAGGATGTTTTTGTTGATCAAACTCCTGGTTTTGATGATTCAAAACATCTTGAACATGTTTACAAACTTACAAAAGCATTTTATGGACTTATGGAAGACCCTTGAGGATGGTATGACAGGCTTACATGATTTTTGCTTCAAAAACATAATTTTAAGGGAAATGTTGATCCAACCCTTTTTATAAAAAAAGATAAGAAAAATGTTTTGATTGATCAAATTTATGTTGATGAAATTATATTTGGTTCAAATGAGCAATCTTTAACTAAATCCATTGCGGTTATAATGAAATCTGAGTTCGAAATGTATATGATGGGTGAGTTAGCATTTTTACTTGGATTTCAAATTTCTCAAAAACCAGATGGAATCTATATATCCCAACATAAGTAAATTAAATATCATTTTTTAAAAAAATGGATACGACAAAACTCATAGTATTATTACTTACATTGATTCTTCAAATTAATTTGATCTTTATGAAGCTAGGAAACCAGTAGATCAAACATCCTTTAGAGGTATGATATGAAGTCTAATTTACATGAAAGATAGTCATCCATATAATATTGTATTTACTATTCTTATGTTAAATAAATAAATCTAATCCTATGAAATCTCATTTAATGGCAGTAAAATGAATTTTACGTTAATTAAAGGGAACCATGGATCTAGGGCTCTTTTATAATTTTGGAAATTATTTTGTTTTAAAATGTTTTTTTGGATTCTGAATTTGGTGGATGTATAATGGATTGGAAATTTATATCCAAAACATTTCATTTATTATAAAGATTCATTAGTTTCTTGGTGCTTCAAAATGAAACACTCTGTAGCACTTTCCACTACTGAAGCTGAATATGTTGCAACTGGAAGTTGTTGTGCTCAATTGGTGTGGATGCAAAACACAATCACAGATTATGGCATGAGTTTTACCAAAACACAAATTTTTTTGTGATAATACTAGTGCTATTTCCCTATGTAAAGACCCTGAACATATCTTTCGTTAAAAACACATAGATATTAGGCATAACTTTCTTAGAGATCACACACAGAAAAGAGATATCATTCTTCAATTTATTGGAATACAAGACCAACGTGATGATATTTTCTCAAAATCATTACAAACTGATAGAATTGAATACATTAAACATAAGTTAGGAATGATAACCTTAAGGTAATATTTAATGTTAACTTCCGGTTGAATCAAATCTCCTTACATTAAGGAACTCGCTTTCATATGGGAAGTATATTTGTTTGTTAGATTTTCAAAAAAAAATGTAGTCTAAAAGTTTTCATAGTCTAAATTTGTCAAATTAATTTTTAGTTTAAAACTTTTCTTAAGGAAATTTTTGTACTTAATGTTTTTGTAACGAATACTTTTGTACTTAATATTTCCGTAATGATGATTTTTGTACTTAAAATTTTTTTAATGAAATTTGTGTACTTAATATTTTCGTAATGATGATTTTTTTACCTAAAATTTTTGTAATAGTGTTTTCGTATCTAAATGTTTTGTAATACAGTTTCTCGTATCTAAAATTTTCAAAATAAATATTTTCATAGTAAATGATTTTTCAATCAAAATATTTGGAATATAATATTCTTCATGAAGAGTTTTCCTCATTAAGAATAATCAGCCTCGCTTTCTAAAAGGTATGCTTCGTGTTCTTAAATTTTTATTTTCATTTTTTACCACTTGGTAATTTCATTTTGTTTTAAATTTTTTGGATTCACTTTTCCTTAAATCTGAATGTTATTTCCATAATAAAAACCTTCAAAAGTTCGAATACAATCAAAATCCTTCATTGGCTATCATCTCAACGGACATATCTTCTCTGGATTACTTCAAACGTTGGGTCAATCGGGGAAGTTGAACCGTCAATTTTATTGCCTATATAAAGGACCCCTGCTGGTTTTCCCACATTGATCTCAATGCTCTAGCATTCTAAAGCTCTGCCCTTCCTACATAATCCTTTTCTGAACTTCTTAGATTTTCCTTACTTCTGAATGTCTGCCGATGTCTCTTCCCAGAAAAAAATTTTGACTGTCAATCTAATCTTTGAATGGCAGATATATAGATAATGGATAGTTGATCCAATGTTTTATGCCATATATGACTCTATCATTTCAAAGAATATCAAAATCAATGGATGGGAGTGTTTATATATTTAGAAACCAAAAGGTCATGATTTTTTATATCTGGAGTTGTTAGTAGAGTTCTATGAGTCTGTAACATTCTTTAAAGAAGAATGAAAGATTATTTTTTCTTTATACTATTATGGAAATACATGTCCACTTTCTTAAATGAAGGCTGCAATCATGGTTGGTATTTCTTATGATGAGGAAGTTATGTTATGTACTCACATGGTACTTGATTTTGATAAATGTTTTGATAACATGAAGCCCATGGATTGCCTTTGTCTCTTAGAAGTAAAGACTCAGAATATTATTCACCTGTATGCAGACTTTAGGATTCATGAATTGTGGGTTTATAGATTAATTATTCTGAGAATAAGAGACATGGATATTCTAATGAAGAGTGAAATCTATATTTTGGATTTCGTGGTGAATCTATGGAAGGTAAATTTGGTTAAGTACAATCTGATTATGATTGAGAGCATCAAGATTGGGAATTTAAAATCTCAAATTATTATTTATCCATCCATTCTGTTAATTATTATTGTTCTATGTTTAAAATAAATCAAAATTCTTTGCATTACTAAGTTGAGGACTTGAAAATTCAAGTTGTTGAGTGATGATTCTTTGAGAAGGATGAAAATTGGTTTTCCCCAGAATTCGAAGAATTCTATGATTTTCCAGAAGAGGAAGTTGAAACTCTTTCAATGATACAGGATGTAGCTGAAACCTCTAAAAAGAGTGGAAGGAAGAGTAAAGTGAATGATGTGGAATAAAAGGAAATACTCTAGTGGTAATGGAAATTTAGTGAGTACCTGTGAAGTCAAATAAAAAAAGTTTATCATGATGAGGTAGTTACAATGTGGATACAAGACAAGAAAAATCATAAAGAAGGACAACCTATGTTTGGCTTGGACCCTGCTGAGGCAAAATATTTGAAGGAAAAGGTAGCTGAAGAACATGATAATCAAGAGAAAGAGAAGAAGCAGATGAAAATCATGTTTGTGGTAGATATTGACCAATCACTTCTAATGGCTACCAATAAAACATACAAGAATATTCCGTTACCAGAAACATTTTGGATAGAACCTTTACAGGAGGATCATGGAAAGAATTTTGTGACTTCATAAAAAGTCCAAGAAAATCCTATAGAAGAAGAAGAATAATACGGGAGTGGTGATACAGATGATTTGATAACACATGTTGAGGAATTTCATGAGAAGGAAATCCATTCTGAAAAATTAACATTTCGAACCTCTACAGCAAAGTCTTCAAAACTTTTTACCCAATGGAATAATGAGAAGAGTGCAAGAGAAGTGAAAAATGTGTATGAAGAAGAATGCTACCACCAGGATTTTATTTAGCTATAGTTGGTAGAGGGAGGAGCTGAGAAGGAAGAGGTTGATGAAGACAAAATTGTGCAATAATCAGATAGTGAACATGAATCACTAAGTCAAGAAGAAATAAACATGAACACTGATAAGGGAAAACAGGTGGTTTTTGGGACACCTATAAGAGTTGTGGTTAAGAAGAAAGATGTCGGTGCATCATTGAAGTGGAAAGATGCTAATATAGAAAAACAATCATCACCATGAAAAATATCTGATTCGGAATCGTCATCTCTTGGACATGATTTTGTAGTCCATTATTTGTAAAATCAGGTTGGAACTATCCCACTATTTCTACGAATAGTCTCAGATGCTATATTCTTCAGCATTCCTTAATTCAAAAATCTGATTTATCATCCAAGGTGATGGATAAGTTCGTCATGCTTGAAGCTATTTTCAATACTTTTTTCATAAACTACTAATCCCACAGGAGATCATGCAAGAATATGACTAGCTGGTCAATGAAAACTATGGAAGGAAAGATAATTCTTGATGAGTTTCAAGATAATGTCAAGGATGAATTTGAAAGAGATGATAGTAAGTTCAAATATCTCACCATGTATTTTGAAGAAAAGCTATCTCTTGATGAAAATACTCAGATGCCAGTAGTGAAAGATATGAATGGGAAATTATATTTAGTTTCTTAGAGTAAGTAGAGAGAAAAGGATCTCAGGATTGATAAAGAAGAGAAGCTATTCAAGCAATAATAAGTTATAATGGTACATGTAGAATCTCTTAAGGCTTCTAAAGAAAAAATCAATGCCATAGTGAAAAACACAGAAGATCCAGATCATCTTCTCAGAGACACATGGGAGGATCATGATGAGCTCATGAAGCTCAAAACTATAGTGAAGAAGCTGATTCCAAAGTAGGAAATAAGGATAATTTCATTTCAAATCTGATCTATTGTTGTATTTCCTTATTGTACCAAATATTATGATCCTAATTAAATTTGTGTTCAACATTTTGTGTGTTGGATGTTTAATACTAATATTTCGTGTACCATATATTCTTTTCCATTTTCAATATTTCATTTTTTAAATCATATAGAAGGAGAAAGGAATGACGAAAAAATACTTAGTAAAAGAGAAATTTCTCTATGTAATGGGGAGTTCATCTAAGGGGGAGTTTTCATCATGAATATTTTTGTATGAAAGAAAGTGGAAAATCTCATTTAGGAAATTCAGAATACAATCCTCAGGATTTCCAAGGCCTAAGGGGGAGTTATCCATATTCACCTTGATCCATAAGTAAAGGGATATATGTTTTATTTACAAGCCTATAAAATTACTAAGTCCTTATATTCTTTTTCGTAAGGATGTTTGTGCCTTCCAAAAAGGGGGAGATTGTTGAGTCCATAAGGTTTCCTTAGGACGTTTCCATTCCTTTATGTTTTGAAAATCATAAAAACTCTATCATAAGGATAATTTATTTTTCCATAAGTTTCATCTTGATAGGGAAAACTCTCCTTCCCCAAGGAAATTTTTCCTCACAATTCATTTTCATTGTTCATATTTTAGTCCCTATAAATCATACTCATTTTTTTCTATGTATAAAATTCGATTTAATATCTAAAACCTCAGAATCTTATAAATACATAGATATAGAGAATAATGTTTTTGCAGATCCGAATTCAGAATCCGAATTCTTGGAATTCTGACTCCAACCATTCTGAGTTCAGACTCTTAATTCTATGAATTCAAACTACGAATTCTCTTAATTCAGACTATGAACATTCTGAGTTCAGACTCTGAATTAATTAAATTCAGACTTCGATCATTCAAGATTCAGACTCAAAATTCTTATGAATTCAGAATCGGAATTTTTATGAATTTAGACTTTGAAATATTATAAATTCAAACTCTGAATTCTCGGAATTTATACTCAAAATTCTCTGAATTCAGACTCCAAATTCTTAGGAATTCAGACTTTAAATTTCCTTGAAATTCAGAATCCAAAATTCTAAAGAATTCAGGTTCTGAATTCTTTTGATGACAGAATCTGATTATTCATGTATTATAGACACCATATGTTTTTTTGGTTACACTCCAAACTTTAATTTTTTTCCATAGTCTTCGAAAAATGAATTCTGCTAAGCAACCAAATTTTACGTACTCTTGTTTGAGTTATAAAACGATGTCGTGCATTCTATATCTAACTAATAGTTATTTGATTGAAATGTGTAGAGGTCCCTCCGAAATTCAATGAAAAATACAACTGTTGGAGGAGAGAACTGATAGTTGAAGATGCACATATAAATTGGAGCTCATTTGAATGAGCTCAAAGAGGTTGATTAATCTAGATATTACATACTTCCGAAGTGATTTCTAGAGAGAGAAACTTTATTGATTTGTACATACTAAACTTCTTGTTCATAATTGCATTGTGAGACTTCTAATGTTGGTGAGTACATTCAAGGGCTTCCAGGTATAGGAAGACACTGTTGCCGACTACGTTGAAGTTGAGGGTTTTCAAGGATATTAAGATAGACAAAAATATTCAAATCGATGGCTTTCCCGGGTACGGGTAAGACATATTTTCTTGAATGTATAAATCAAGGGACCTTTATCCAAAGTTGTTGGATACCCTACACTTTGGGTTAAAATATTTACTACTTGTTACATGTATCGTTTCATATTTTCTACTGCATTTTGAATGTTAATGAAAGTATATAAATCTAATACATTCTTTTACTTGTACTCTGATAAGTAAGATTCTATATGCATTAAGGTAGAATCATAACTTTGTAAACGTTTCTAGAGTTTCATTTCCAAAATCACATTTCTAGAATCAAGCATGTTTGTAGATCTAAGAGGTATTATTAATTTACCTTGTATAACATTGTGAAACATTACCATCTTTTAATGTTCCAAGAAATTTTTTTAAAGTATACAATTCACCCCCCACCCTCTTGAATATTGAGAACCTACATCATTATTTCGATAATACAATCAGTATCTTTTTGATCCTACATCCCATATCTTGGTAATAGAAACACCAATAATCTATATGAAAAATGTAACCATCATGAGGGCCATGAACTATAAAATCTATGTCTAAGGATCATCTCTAGAAGCATCTCTCATTCCTAGATCTATGTTTCTTTCATATTCTACCTCCATATAAAATCTCAATTCCTATGGTCCCACTACAAATTCTAATTTAGGCATCTATTTTACTAAAATGTTCACCGCCATGAAGGCTCCTTTTATCCATATAGAATATTTGGGAATGAAAATAAATATCACCATAGTCGTAATATCATATACTTCGCCCTAATTGAATGTATATTCTCAAAAAATTGATCTCAAACCATACTAGGAGAGAATCTAAAGTGGTTGACGAACCTTGATGAATATTCATCCACAATCATACAAAACCACTAATGTTGAAGAAACTCCCATGTGTTCCTCACTCACATTGTTTGTAGATAAAAGTCTTCCTAGAAGAGTTCCTAGATCCCTAAATAAGAGAGATCAATATTATCATTCATCTGTGTCTCTAAAATGCATTATCACTATATGGATCCCTATATAATGCACACTTATTGGACCAGAATATGATTTGTAGGGGTCCTCATATAGTAGAAAACTTTGGTAACTCAATTCTTCCAAGCTTCAACAAGCTATGGGACTCAATGGCCTAATAACCTAGGAGGTCATTTACATAAAAACACATGGTGTTTGCTGATCCAATGCAAATCCTTAGCCGGAACAACCGACAAAACATTCAACTAAATATATGGTGCAAAAAAATGGAAAAATTCCCAAAGGATTCACATATAATAAATAATCATACAATAATTCCTCATCACATTCGGTATCACCAATGTGAAAATATTTTGTAATACTTCATTGCTCTCTTTGAGGAGGCACCATGGAAAAATAATGATATTCCTTGACTAATTTCGATATATTGGGTGATTACTCATGAATTAGAGAGAAACCATAACTCATTCCTAAATGATGTATATCCAAATGATTTCATTACCATAAATACAAACATGTATTGGGACAACAAGAAGGTTAATAGATTCCTTGTGAATGAATGCAATAACTACCACATCAACACTGAATAAACCGACACCAAATATGAACGTGAAGCGCATTAAAAATATCTTCAATTTCCAAACAGAAATAATAGATATAAAATATGCAATATCTTTTATTAGGATGTAACTCCATTAATACCACTCTTCAATGGACCAACTCACTAGGGCCCGCCTAACAAGTGGAATGTCAAGTGTGAAACCCTAAGACTACCACTTATTGGATAGTGTTTGTAATTCTGAATTATATAGGGATATCACACAGTTGAGGGACCTAATAATATGTAAATGTA
The DNA here is from genome assembly GCA_963277665.1 of Viscum album. Classification (NCBI taxonomy): domain Eukaryota; kingdom Viridiplantae; phylum Streptophyta; class Magnoliopsida; order Santalales; family Viscaceae; genus Viscum; species Viscum album. The sequence continues at coordinate 1,203,276,365 of OY728127.1, read as the reverse complement.
ACACCCCGATATTCCACGATACGCCTCTCTTTCAATAATGCAATAGCTTGCATTGTACGCAAGTTCGAGTTCTGAAACACCGCGACTAATCAAAGTAGCTGATATGAATAGTAATAACCACTTTTTAAAATTATAGAAATTTTATATTTCAAAATGGACTTTATTTTTGTATTCGTAATATCGAAATTAGCCTATGTTGAATTTTTGGTATTTTTCTCAGAACTTCTAATTTTTTATGAATAGTGAAAATTACTTAAAAACAACTTTTTTAATCAAAATAATTTATATTGATAAATTATACTATTTAGTGGTTTTAAAGTATAATTAGAATATATTTTTACCATTTTATCCAATGGTGGTCATTAGAATTAATTAAACATTGAAATTGGACATAAACAATTGCCAATCTTTTGATATAAATTGTTTCTTAAAAACACGCTATTTGTTGTAACAACGGGAATTAATTATAAAATTAATTAATGCAACTTATATGTTTGGAATTTTTTAAAATAGACATCATTTTTTAATTCGGAATATCAATTATAGCTTAGGGCGAAATTTTGGCATTGTTCTGAAAAACATCAATTTTTGATGAATAGTGAAACCACTAAGTGATAGTTAAATAACTGATTTTTCGTTTAAATGAAATATTACCACTTCTGTGATTTGATTTTCAAAAATCCGACATACATGGTTGTCATTAAGAAGTAAAATGTGGTTCAATGAGATTAAAATAATTTTTGGTGAATAGTAACTTTCAAGTTCTTAATCGCGATTAGAGGTAATTAGTGTAGTTTAAGGTACAAATAATGTTTTAATAATATGAGATGAGCATGACACTTGTCCTACTCCTATTGGATGAGTCATGAAAGACCAAGACAACCCATGGGTCAACTTTGGGACCACATGGAGCCACTTTAGTTGGAAAATGACATTAATATATATTTATTTAATGTTAAAATTAAATTGACACAAACATGAGTTGTTTTACTAAAACAGTTTTTAAGTGGGGTTACAGAAGTCCAAATTTTGGTTATAAATATTCATTTGAAAGATAAAAATATTTCCTACATCATAGTATTTTGATTATAATTTTTAGACATTAAATAAAATAAATTATTTTTGAAATCATTATGATGCAGCGATGACCTCATTATTTGACGATTTAAATAAAATGAGAAGATAATGCAAAATCCAAGGAATAAACTTGTCCAAAGCCTATTTGATGAAGAGATTTCGAACCCTTATCACCTTAGCCACGAATTATATAAGTGTGGGACCTTTAGAATCCGAAAAGCATTGTATAATAATGTAACATTTCAATCATTCCAAAAGAGCCCCTCCTCTCCACTTATAAAAGGCCCCACCTCTCCCACCTCATTTACACTTTCAAGCCATTTGGCTCTGCCAACCTCTGCCCAAATACTCTCCCAACTTTCCCCTATTACTCCTAGAAGCCTCCCTTTGGGCATTACGCTTCTCAAGGAATCCTTTGGCTCAAATCAAAAAGAGTTACCTGATTTTGAGGTAATGTCTTCTCTAATGTTGTTTTGTTTTGTTTTTCTTCTCCAACCCCCTAAACTCTTTTTATTCATTTCTTTTCTAACAACACCAGTATCCTTAATATACTAGGATGTTGTTATAAGATGGATTCGATCTACACTTACACACACCTACATCTAATGGTTAAAGAACATACGGTTTCTGTGGATGGAGAATTTCTGCCTCACGAAATGATGATTGTTCAACACTCATATAACACCTTCAAAGGTGGCCATTAAGATGTCAATATTTTTATATATGATATATAATATGTTTATGTTTTACTTATGCTTCTGTATTTCTCATTTATGGCATACTTTATGATTTCCATTATGGGTAAAACGCGATAATTTCATTTTAGGAAGTGCGGACTACCGCCCCCTCAAAGTGATTTGAATCGTTAATGCCATATGTGGGATGTATAAAGGATGGAGTAAATGGTATTATACACTATATTATACTGGAATTATATTATACATTTATATCATTATTATTTCGTTCCATTAAATATGAAATTGAAATGAAAGTAGCGTTCATGCGTACGTACGGCTTACCGTCTCCATGAACGGTGCATTTCATTTCTTACCTCTAAATGTTACGTAATATTATAAATGAATGTATATACTGGATATATAAGATACATATGACATCTAAATCATGAATATAATTCTGGAGATAATGGATATTCTACCACATAAAAAACTTGTAATTATAAGAAGTTTATTGTTGACTCAAGTACCAAAGATCGACAGAACGACCGTTATTAACATAAATAATTACATAATGTTCATAACATTGTAATAAGTGATATAAAAAGGATAATGAAATTGAAAATGGTTCATAATAAGGTATATATTAACTCTAGTTTATTATTCAGAGGGTTAAAGAACGGTTGAGTCAATTCAGACATGAGGTAAGGGAATTTCTTAACCCAACTTCCATTCTTTGGGTTAATCTCCTACTTTCAAATTATGTCATGATATTATTATGTCCTATTTTGTATTTTTACGTTCTTTATGTGTAACTATAGTGAATACACATAATAGATCTATTTTATTTTAAAAATTATCCTTTTAAGGACATCCTCTCACTCTCCTTTCATTGAGGCATATTTGGTTTTATACACAATTTTCTTTTATACGGTGTATAAACCCCTTTGACTTTTACATTTATTCAAAAGGAATATTTTTTATATGAAGGGTTTTACTAAACGACAAAAAGGGAATGTTTTTCTTTCCATACATATGCGACGATAATGACTTCTCCGCCGCCGTGACCGTTATTTGAGTTTCGGCTTCCTCTACAAGCCATAACTGTTTTTAAATGATTTAAAAAAAAGAGATATATTTCTCTCAAATGTATGAAAATCCAGTGAAAATGTATACGTATTTAACGCAAGCTTAAAAATGTTGTTAGAAAACCTGACTCTCGAGTGTGGTAGATAGGAAGGGATTGGGCGTGGACCCATCATGGCCTGCAATTAGTCGAGCAGTCTCAGAATTAGTTATTTTGTTTTCAGAAGCTTGCATAATGTTTTCAGAAATACACTGGAGTATATTTGAGTAATTTTAAATGTAAGTATCTTCTAAAAATTAAACTGGTATTTTGATACCGCAATTAATTTCAAATGGTATTTTAAAAAATTGGTATTCCTAAATGTTTATATACCATTTTTCATATAAGGAATGCATTGGACTTAGTATGTGACGGGTGGAGCCCGCTACAGCTCCCCAATGCATCGGTAGGTCTCATGAGACAACTAGACGTCGAATTGGCCGAGGCCCTTTCCCAATTTTATTTATGGTTTTGGCCGAGGCCTTAATCATTTTAGACGTCTTGGCCGAGGCCTTAACAAAATGTTTCAGAATGTCCGGCATTATACATTCCCTCATTATGAAAGTGGTTATTGATATTTCATGTGATTATTCGACCAGTAGAATATCCATGTGAAGAAGTGAATGGAATTATCTCATTTTACTTTTGCCATATTATGTCGATGTTCACGTTTAAAAGGATTTTGTTTTAGTTATACATTGCCTTAAATTTTTATGTTTTCTTATAAAATCTTCCGCATTACTGTTATCCTTACTGAGCATCTGAGCTCACCCCTTTCAATGTTTTAATATTTTCCAGGATGTGAAGAAGTATTTTATGAATGACCTGCAGGGATAGTCAGAAGAGGATATGAGTGTGGACTATGGAGACTTTTTTGTTGTAGTTTTTCACTTTATGATGTAATGTAACGTTTACGAATGTATCTAGTGTTTCCAAGGCTACTAAACTAATCGGTCTTTCGAGACTTGATCTTTTGTGACCATGCCAATGTTACGAAGTAATGCACCGACTCTGGGTAGCTGGGGTCGGGGTGTTACAGTTGGTATCATAGACAGTTTAGTACTATCCTTCGATGCTATATTTAGATAAACTCTGATTAGAGCACATATCTCGAAGATAGACTTTGAGGATTAGTATAGAAGAACGTCCTAGAATTTTGGTATTGTAGAGATGTTGTGAGTTTTCCGAGCAATACATACCTGTATGGATACGAGCAGGTAGAGGCGGCTCTGGCACAGATGTACCTAGGGGTAAAACCCGAAAACACCGCTTTGAGCTAGACTCGAACGGGAACTGGTGCACGACAACGGGCCTTGTTGCACTCTTGGTTGCGACACTCCCGGGGGATATGCTTTGGATAATTCTCATTTTCTTTACAAACCACTATGAAGGATTATGAGTATATACTTCCTCAAAGGAAAAATTTCTTTTTATGATTATGGATTATATCCATAAATAGTTCAATTTATGTAAAGTATTTTACAAATATGGAATTATGTATTTTATTTCATAAACTAATCTAGTTTATGACATTGATTAGAAATGGCACCTAGTGAAGGAATGGAAACAGTATCAATGCACGCACTCCGTGTAGGGATTGCCCTCCTGCTCAAGATAATTATGGTGGAGCTAGTGATACAACGGGTGCTGATCAGCTTCTCACCATACTGGGACAACTCATGTAGGTTATGAATAATAACCTTAATCGTATGGAGCACCCTGATCTGCAACGTGGAGGATCAATGCTAGACCGTTTCATGAGGCAACAACCACCAACCTTCAATGGGAGTACAAATCCTATAGTAGCTGAGCAATGGATAAATTCCTTAGAGAAAATATTTCATGCCTTGGGGAGTAGTGAAAGGGAGAAAGTTGTCATGGCAGTTTACCGCCTCACTGGAGATGCCGATCAGTGGTGGTCTCTGATTCAAAACACAAAGGAAGATGATGACGTATCGAATATGGAATGGAGGGAGTTCAAAGAGCTTTTCTTAGAAAAATACTTTCCTCGTGACCATCGAGCAGATATGGAAAGGAAATTTCTGAGTCTGAGGCAGAAGGAGGATGAGAATGTCACAAACTATGAGGCTAACTTTACAAGGTTAGCGAGGCATGCTTCCGATTATATACGTAACCCAAGAAGTAAGATTGATCGTTTCATTGATGGGTTAAAACCATTTCTCCGTCGAGCTTTAGTATCACAAACCTTCTCATCATACGAAGATATTGTCTCGTGTGCTATCAAGATAGAAAAGGAATTCTCTAAGTCTTATGACAACAAAGTAAAGCAAGAGAAGAAGAGAACGGTGGAACAAGAGACAGATAAAGGGAAAAGGGGAAAGAAGGATTTTCCATTATGTGATAATTGTTGGAAGAATCACCCTGGTACTTTCCTAAAAGGAATGGGAGTTTGTTATAAATGTGGAGAAAAGGATCACCAGGCTCGTGATTGCAAGGGAAAGAAAGAGGCTATCAAAGTTGAATGCTATAATTGTAGAGAAATGGGTCATTATGCAAATGAATGTCCTAAGCATCAGGGAAACATACCTCAGAAAAGGCCAAGGGATCAAGGACAATCTTATGTTGTTACTACAGTTGAAGCAGAATAACTAATGTATTGGTGATTTTGGACTGATGGATTATATTTCTGTTATTAGAATAATGTGATATATATATATAAGGATTGTACTACAGTACTTGTTGATTTCAGTAAGGTTTTAATATGATTAAGGTAATCATATTTTTAGTATGTGACAATAAGAGAAACTTTTCTTTGTTTGGGGAATCTGATGTTACAATTTATTTTGGAATTTAGAGACCTTTTAGAGAAAGTCTGGACGGAGGTATTTTGGATAACTATTAAGGTTGGAGTGGATTAAGTTGATCTTTGGATAGTATTGTTTATGGTTAAAAAATTTATGAAGATTGTTTTTGGAATATTATGATACTATAGTTTTAGGAAAAGGACAACCTGTATGGTGGGGCATAACCCGTCGCGTCGGACAAAGCTGCAGGAATCGAACCCACAATCAAAGTGCGACATGCCTTTATTTCCTACCACTAGCCGACAGGAAGTCCCTGGTTATTTCAAAATAATTTTACTAATCTAATTGGTATGTGTTAACATTTGGAACCTTATACAATTAGGAAAAGTATAATATTTTTGGGTTCTATTATCTTTTTGAGTGAAAGGTGAGTTGAAGGTTGAAACTCTAATATTCAGGCATAAATATATATATACCTATCTGTTATTCAATGAATAAATTAATTCTTAAACTTTAGTAAAGGGATATTAAAACAAAAAATGCGTTATCCTAATACCTTATGTCTTGTTGAACTGATGATATTTTAAATCAACATAGATTGAAGGCTTTGAGGCCCTCAATTTGACAGTTGATTGTGATTGATGACTTCAATCACTCCCTACGAATATTTACGTTTTTCCTCCAATTATATGTCTCTAATTGCCACCAATGTTCTCCTAATCGAGATCATAATTGGGTGGTGACTTTTTCATTTCCCTTTCCCTCTTATTAAGGCTAAATTTTATTAACCTTATTTCCGATGTGGGTTTTCCACAAAGGTATTTTCTATTTTCAACCTCTTATTTTCAAAGAAAAAATATCAAATTGCGAGGACGCAATTTATTGAAGGAGGGGAGAATGTAACACCCCGAGATTCCACGATACGCCTCTCTTTCAATAATGCAATAGCTTGCATTGTACGCAAGTTCGAGTTCTGAAACACCGCGACTAATCAAAGTAGCCGTTATGAATAGTAATAACCACTTTTTAAAATTATAGAAATTTTATATTTCAAAATGGACTTCATTTTTGTATTCGTAATATCGAAATTAGCCTATGTTGACTTTTTGGTATTTTTCTGAGAAACTTCTAATTTTTTATGAATAGTGAAAATTACTTAAAAACAACTTTTTTAATCAAAATAATTTATATTGATAAATTATACTATTTAGTGGTTGTAAATTATAATTAGAATATATTTTTACCCATTTATCCAATGTTGGTCATTAGAATTAATTTAACATTGAAATTGGACATAAACAATTGCCAATCGTTTGATATAAATTGTTTCTTAAAAACACGCTATGTGTTGTAACAACGGGAATTAATTATAAAATTAATTAATGCAACTTATATGTTTGGAATTTTGTAAAATAGACATCATTTTTGAATTCCGAATATCAATTATAGCTTAGGGCGAAATTTTGGCATTGTTCTGAAAAACTTCAATTTTTGATGAATACTGAAACCACTAAGTGATAGTTAAATAACTGATTTTTCGTTTAAATGAAATATTACCACTTCTGTGATTTGATTTTCAAAAATCCGACATACATGGTTGTCATTAAGAAGTAAAATGTGGTTCAATGAGATTAAAATAATTTTTGGTGAATAGTAACTTTCAAGTTCTTAATCGCGATTAGAGGTAATTAGTGTAGTTTAAGGTACAAATAATGTTTTAATAATATGAGATGATCATGACACTTGTCCTACTCCTATTGGATGAGTCATGGCCGACCAAGACAACCCATGGGTCAACTTGGGGACCCCATGGAGCCACTTTAGTAGGAAAATGACATTAATAAATATTTATTTAATGTTAAAATGAAATTGACACAAACATGAGTTGTTTTACTAAAACAGTTTTTAAGTGGGGTTACACAAGTCCAAATTTTGATTATAAATATTCATTAGAAAGATAAAAAGATTTCCTACATCATAGTATTTTGTTTATAATTTTTAGCCATTAAATAAATTAAATTATTTATGACATCATTATGATGCAGCGATGACCTCATTATTTGACGATTTAAATAAAATGAGAAGATAATGCAAAATCCAAGGCTTACACTTGTCCAAAGCCTATTGGATGAAGATATTTCGAACCCTTATCACCTTATCCACGAATTATTTAAGTTTGGGACCTTTAGAATCCGAAAAGAATTGTATAATAATGTAACATTTCAATCTTTCCAAAAGAGCCCCTCCTCTCCACTTATAAAAGGCCCCCGCCTCTCCCACCTCATTTACACATTCAAGCCATTTGGCTCTGCCAACCTCTGCCCAAATACTCTCCCAACTTCCCCCTCTTACTCCTAGAAGCCTCACATTGGGCAGAACGCTTCTCAAGGAATCCTTTGGCTCAAATCAAAAAAAGTTACCCGATTTTGAGGTAATGTCTTCTCTAATGTTGTTTTGTTTTGTTTTTCTTCTCCAACCCCCTAAACTCTTTTTATTCATTTCTTTTGTAACAACACCAGTATCCTAAATATACTAGGATGTTGTTATAAGATGGATTCGAGCTACACTTACACACACCTACATCTAATGGTTAAAGAACATACGGTTTCTGTGGATGGAGAATTTCTGCCTCACGAAACGATGATTGTTCAACACTCATATAACACCTTCAAAGGTGAACATTAAGATGTCACTATTTTTATATATGATATATAATATGTTTATGTTTTACTTATGCTTCTGTATTTCTCATTTATGGAATACTTTATGATTTCCATTATGGGTAAAACGCGATAATTTCATTTTAGGAAGTGCGGACTACCGCCCCCTCAAAGTGATTTGAATCGTTAATGCCATATGTGGGATGTATAAAGGATGGAGTAAATGGTATTATACACTATATTATACTGGAATTATATTATACATTTATATCATTATTATTTCGTTCCATTAAATATGAAATTGAAATGAAAGTAGCGTTCATGCGTACGTACGGCTTACCATCTCCATGAACGGTGCATTTCATTTCTTACCTCTAAATGTTACGTAATATTATAAATGAATGTATATACTGGATATATAAGATACATATGACATATAAATCATGAATATAATTCTGGAGATAATGGATATTCTACCACATAAACAACTTGTAATTATAAGAAGTTTATTGTTGACTCAAGTACCAAAGATCGACAAAACGACCGTTATTAACTTAAATAATTACATAATGTTCATAACATTGTAATAAGTGATATAAAAAGGATAATGAAATTGAAAATGGTTCTTAATAAGGTATATATTAACTCTAGTTTATTATTCAGGAGGTTAAAGAACGGTTGAGTCAAGTCAGACACGAGGTAAGGGAATTTCTTAACCCAACTTCCATTCTTTGGGTTAATCTCCTACTTTCAAATTATGTCATGATATTATTATGTCCTATTTTGTATTTTTACGTTCTTTATGTCTACCTATAGTGAATACACATAATCGATCTATTTTATTTTAAAAATGATCCTTTTAAGGACTTCGTCTCAATCTCCTTTCATTGAGGCATATTTGGTTTTATACACAATTTTCTTTTATACGGTGTATAAACCCCTTTGACTTTTACATTTATTCAAAAGGAATATTTTTTATACGAAGTGTTTTACTAAACGACAAAAAGGTAATGTTTTTCTTTCCATACATATGCGGCGATAATGACTTCTCCGCCGCCGTGACCGTTATTTGAGTTCCGGCTTCCTCTACAAGCCATAATTGTTTTTAAATGATTTAAAAAAAAGAGAGATATTTCTCTCAAATGTATGAAAATCCAGTGAAAATGTATACGTATTTAACGCAAGATTAAAAATGTTTTTAGAAAACCTGACTCTCGAGTGTGGTAGATAGGAAGTGATTGTGCGTGGACCCATCATGGCCTGCAATTAGTCGAGCAGTCTCAGAATTAGTTATTTTGTTTTCAGATGCTTGCATGATGTTTTCAGAAATACACTGGAGTATATTTGAGTAATTTTAAATGTAAGTATCTTCTAAAAATTAAACTGGTATTTTGATACCGCAATTAATTTCAAATGGTATTTTAAAAAAATGGTATTCCTAAATGTTTATATACCATTTTTCATATAAGGAATGCATTGGACTTAGTATGTGACGGGTGGAGCCTGTTACAGCTCCTCAATGCATCAGTAGGTCTCATGAGACAACTAGACGTCGAATTGGCCGAGGCCCTTTCCCAATTTGATTTATGGTTTTGGCCGAGGCCTTAATCATTTTAGACGTCTTGGCCGAGGCCTTGACAAAATGTTTCAGAATGTCCGGCATTATACATTCCCTCATTATGAAAGTGGTTATTGATATTTCATGTGATTATTCGACCAGTAGAATATCCATGTGAATAAGTGAATGGAATTATCTCATTTTACTTTTTCCATATTATGTTGATGTTCAAGTTTAAAAGGCTTTTGTTTTAGTTATACATTGCCTTAAATTTTTATGTTTTCTTATAAAAGATTCCGCATTACTGTTATCCTTACTGAGCATCTGAGCTCACCCCTTTCAATGTTTTAATATTTTCTAGGATGTGAAGAAGTATTTTATGAATGACCTGCAGGGATAGTCAGAAGAGGATATGAGTGTGGACTATGGAGACTTTTTTGTTGTAGTTTTTCACTTTATGATGTAATTTAACGTTTACGAATGTATCTAGTTTTTTCAAGGCTACTAAACTAATCGGTCTTTCGAGACATGATCTTTTGTGATCATTCCAATGTTACGAAGTAATGCACCGACTCTGGGTAGCTGGGGTCGGGGCGTTACAGTAAATATATTAACACACACATATCCAAATACCACATTAATGTATAATGGTAAAATACAAATGACAAATGAATTAATTGATAATATCTATATAGATCAGTGTAATAAATAATTAATAGAAACCATAATTGTCAAAATACAATATCACCAAAAATGTAAAGAATTATAACCTTCCAACAATGAGGGGACTACCATCAAATGAAACACCAGGACTAACCATAGTTAGTCTAGATTGTTATTCTCTACCTGGTCTTAGTATTTCTACAAATCAGACTAAAGGATTATCAAATTTATCAGAACTGAAATTTTTTGTAAAATTCCATGCAGTAGTGAGTATTACAATAAAAATTAAGTCACTATGAAATAACCTCACATTATAATCAAGATAGTTGTTATCTCAACATTACAAGGTATGCTTACGAAAAAATAGAACATAACATTAATTAACCCCTTCTATAATAAAAATAGAGTTCATTTCTAATTGGGTATCAACCATAAAATCGATCATAATATTATTGATTAGGATTCAAAGAAATTCTCATATAGGATAACACACAAACCAATCCATGCTATCAATAATTTCACCCAACCAAGAGTTTATGTTCATCAAGTCTCACCTGAAATGTACTAACAGTATCTATAAAATATAAATTCATAGAAGGGGATCACACCAAATGAACATGAGGGATATAGAAAATACTAATCGGAATAATATTCAATTTAAGGGGACACATTCTCATGTACATAGGTCACAAACATTCTTCACAACCTTCAATTAAATGATGATATATTAGAGGATTCCACTAAAAGACTCATGGAAGGATTCATGAAAACTCTATATGAGGATATCCTATTGAAGGAATCAAAATCCTTGGTTAATGATGTATTTCCACACCATGCCCTCATAAAGATGGACCAAGGGAACACACTCAACCGAGAATTGTCTAAATTGGAGAGATAAGGGCCTCAACCATAACTAGAAAAAGTACACACCATGAACTAGGGAAATACACGATGATTCTTTATTAAATCATGATTACTTGAGTCTCATAATCTCATATTTATGTAATTATCCAAATATATTATATTTTTTATCATGGAAAATAACATGTAGAGTTCATCAAACTCTCTTCTCGTACTATATTATTATGCCAATATAAACCTAGCTATGGTTGTATTATGTTGTTCATGCTCATGATCTTGGCTATGTCCTTTACCATTCACCCATAGGTTACATAGAAATCCTCCAACATCATGTTACACAGTCTGTGATATTAAGATTTTTCTAAACCCGATCTGACTATAGGTGGGAACTACTGGATGTTTGTTAATTAAACTACACATTGTGTTGTTGGGAATTACGAATAATTTTGAAACACTTCACATGTTCACATATTCTAGTACAACATCCATATTTTATACTAATATATCCTAGATATTGTAGATCTAGGTTCAAAGGTTTATTTATTCCACTAATAGATAGAATTCATTGATCAATCAAATTGAAAAACAACCATTTTAACATCATGTCAATACCTCATGCCCAAACTTGAATCAGGGAAACACTGATCCAATATTGATATGTCATCAATCATGCACCATCATTTTGAAAACCTAATTTCCTCATTGATCATGAACCCAGACTTATTGTATCAATCTTTTTCACCAGATAATATTCATGTAATGATCAAATATCGGGTTTCTGTTGAACCACTATCCAAGGAAATATAAATGATGAATCTTGAAATGATTTGAGGGAAATGAATGAAAAAAGTTGATTGATACTCAAAAATTCATTGGGTTTGATTTTATTAATCACTCGTAATGATTGATCATTTTCCATCATCGTTGGTGAGATCCATGAACTCTGTTGGTGAAAACAATCAGCAATCTGTTTGCATCCCCCATGCTCTCATATGATGTCACCTGCTCCGAATACTAGGATCATTCAGAACTATATAGGGATTTTCAAATAACTATAAATTTATATTTCATATTATATTTAGGCTTTTTTAAACTATTAAATTAATATTTTTAATTTATTTAATTATTTCTTCTACTGGGGAGGTGAAGCCAAACACCCAATTCCATCTATGATTACTTTCCACCTAGGGTAAAACCAATGTTTCGAAATCTGTGGAGGTCTCAGAATTCTTATTTTGGACACTGTTCATGATTTACATCATTATTTATAAAAACATGAAACATGCATTTGATATTAATATATTTAATATTTATATATAATCATAATCATGTCTCTTCAGACCCCAAAATCTTATGTCGTCTTAGGGCATGGAACTAAAAATAAATATTAATATATTATAATATCATCTATGGAAAAAGTACATTATAATTTATATAGGTGTAATATATCATGGTTCCCCACACTAATAAAAACCCACTTGATTTTAACCGATCAAAATCCCTAATGATACCCGTGATTCAAATCAAGCACCAATACATTGATTTTTTCTTCTATCTAGAAGAAACACTCAAGATACCATATAAAACAACATAAACTCCACCTAATAATATATTTCTTGCTATGTATACCTCTACCATATCTCTATTATCAATTATATCTGAAAAACATGATAGGTGAAAGAAGATCAATATAGAATTATATTATCACTCAATCATGTCGTAATCCTCTAAGATTGATGGTATTAATTAGAAAACCAAATCATGTAATATTTGAAATTAATCATAAAAATAATTATCATAATCTATAACTGAACATTCCCCTTTCACCATGAATACAAATTCCTTTGTCTTCACTACACACGGATTTTCAAAATAAAATTATATTTTCAAGGCGTTATTGAATGTGGTCTATGAGATGTCCTTATAAAACTTGTCTTACACAATAGAGTCTTTCCAATTTATACATTCTCACTATAGAATATATGTGAATGAACCCTTATTATATTCCATATAAACATTACAAAAGTGTAAAATCATATCAATAAATTCATGAAATTCATTGAGTATTTATGGTCTTTTTTTAACAAGAATGATTAGAGGATTCTTCTTTGAAAATTAAGATGAATAGTCGATATGCATTTCATAAATTCCAATAACTATCTCGCATATAGTATAGATTTTATAGAAAAAATTTTCCACTATTGAATGGTTAACTAGATGGTTATCCTATCGAACATCCCTCACACCTTCCTCTCATAGATGTATAAGAGCTCTTCTATGAGGCATAATCAATTAAATCGTAATTTGAAAACCTTATTATCATAGAGATGAATGTAAAAATAAAAAACAAGAACATTAATAATATACATAATATTTATAAAACTGTAAATTATGGTCAATTATTAATTCATCAACTAAAACGATCAATCACTAAAAATGGATGAAGTTCAAAAAATTGTTTTCTTAAATTAAATGACAATATGATTTTTTAAATAATCCCATATATATTACATAATGATTGATGATAAATCACTAACCACCAATGGTATCTTGAAATTATATATGGATGTTAATTGTATAGGAACCCTTTTTCACATACCACCTATGTTATGAAAGTCCTACATATTTTATACTAGAACCCTTGAGCTAAACATAGCTAGTTTAATCCAAAATTTTTAATGGGTTTTGTATTTGAAACATTTTTAATCATCTAACCATGTTAAATATGAAAACAAAATATTACTATGAAGACAACAGAAATTAAATTAATTCAATGAGCTATTTGTAACTAATCCAATTAAAAATATCTGAAAAATAGAATCTACTTATTAAGAAAGGCATATGAAGTATGTGAGGTAAAATCTAAGTAGGATACCAACGTGAATCAATACAATGTCTATCACTAAGAAACAATTTGTTCAATATTCAAAGGAAAACATGTCTTATAAATTCATTTAATTTAGAATCATTTTAAATTAAAATTCCTTTTGTTTTTCCTTTCCAAACATTCCATATTCATGTAAACTATGAATATGAAATCATGATATAATAAAGGAAAATTATAAAAAACATGTCACTATAAAACATAAGAAAAAAATTTGAAAATTAAAACATGAAACAATACTATAATTTATAAATTTAGGGCCAATATGGGCTCCAACCTATTGGAATACATACCAGGACACACGATAGAACACAAAGCTGGTGTAACAAAATTTCTAAAATTATCGAGTCATACCATATTTTATCAAAGTCATGCCTATTCGATAAATTTAATAATTAAATGGATATAAATCTCATACTGGAAACACATGAAATATGTTTTTTATATTTACTTAATTAGATGTAGTTAATGGCCCCATTGTTCATTGTCTTCTCAAAAAACTCATTTTTACAATATTCATAATTTTAAATAATATTTGCATATGGAATTCATCACTATGGCGATTCTTTGAATTCCATTTTTGATTCAATACCACCATTGACACATTTCATCAAACACATGTTGTGCATAAAACTATTTTTTTATGGAATCCCATTTATAAACCTAATTACATGCTAGCCAAGATGAAATTTCATTACAACCAATTGTTTAATATCGGGTAAACAATTTCTATAGTTCAAATGAATGTAGATTAGGTCAAAAATAAAGTTAATATTAATATAGTGACTTTGTATAGAGACACCTACCATTTAAAAAAATAAATCGTAGACTCCATTCAAAATGACGATTGGAATTGAAGAGATCAAGTTATTAAAAGAATAGATCCATAACAAACAATATCAATTCACCATAAATCCATCTCGATTAGGAAATAAAAATAAAAAACAATTCTAATGAATAATGGGGAAGGGATTTTAACATGATACCTATGATAATGAGAGGAGATTTTGTTGAAATTAGAAATTAAAATGACGATATTCACTAATAATGAAAGGGAATACACAAAAGATCCAAGGCGTGAAACTCCTAGAATCTCAATAATAGAAGCTTTGAGATTATAATGTACTACGAGGATATAAGCATTAAATAATCCAGTTGTCATATGTTAAATTTTAGTTTTCAGGAAAATAGATTGGGTCTCATGGTTATGCTTTATAATTATAATAATCATTCTCAAATCATCTAATAGTTATGTCCTCGTCAAAACAAAAGAATATTTTTACCTAGTAATAAATTCATGGTTTTAAACGCTATGTCAACATTATTTGAAAAACACTAGAACAAACTCATTAATATACATGTTTTCATTGGTGACCTGTTGGCCTAGCCAAGCCATGCTAAACCCAGGCAATTCATAACCAATATAGCATCATCATAATGTTATCACATGCTTACTACAAACTAGAAGCCCATATAGATTCCCCTTATTGTCCAAATTCTGACACCATGATTATTAAAATACATTAGAACCTCAATATAAATAATATAAACCCATATAGTGGTGAACCTATGGTCTGGATAGAATGATATGAATTTAGTCACATTTTATCATGTGGATATGCTCATTGAAAGCATATAATATTAATAACAACCAATAATAGATTTCCTAAATTGACCAGAAATAATTTTTATATATTATGGGAAACATATCATAATTTTATGATATGTGAAAATTATTCATTCAATTATATACAACAAATATCTACAAAAATTGAAATTTTTATGAATGATATTGTATAATATTTATAGAAAAATATATTTTTTGAAAGCATTTTAAGAGATACTTCTATGAAATAACTTTTTGTTAATATATAAATTGTTGTGTGTAATAATTTTCATAACTATACACTTATTCATTTAATTTTCTAATTATTTAATTATGTGTTAGAATTTAAAAACATATAAGTGGAATAGTACTTTAAAGGAAAAGTACATTCTATTAATTAAAATATTATTGTTACTTTATATCCATCCAATTAGGTGTAAGAGTGGAATGAATTTGATATGATATCCCATATTGTGGGGTTATTTAATAAAAAAATATGATATGAGAGGATAATAAATTTATTATGTTGGAGAAGATCATAGAAAAAAATTTATGTTAACAATGTCTCTAATGAATATTCAAAAACGTTATGTAATTAATGTAAGAGGAAAAGGAAAATTAATCATGAATTCCTGGTGTATAATAATAAAATGAAGAATAAAATGATGAACAACATGGACAAAAGATCACATATATCAATATAGAGTTATGCTAAATACATAGATTCTACAGATGTTTATTTTATTGAGAATGTAATTATAATTTGTTCTTGATAGAAACCTTAATCGTGTTATGGAATCAAAATATAAATCAACTAATTCTATTAAACATATAATGGATGAATTATATGATGAAATTAAATCATTATAGAATTAGATTTTCTAAATATAAAAAATATATATAACCCATGAATTTCTATAATAAGATACTCTAACAAAGCATGGTCACTCTTAATGAAATGATAAATTAATAAATAAATCTTATAGATACAATTATTAAATGTATATCGATTTCATTTTTATCAAAATGGAAATAAAAATTATTATTATTATTTTTAGATTAATTTTAATGCTCTAAAAAAATTTACATTTATTTTTTTGGATGAAAATGATATTCATAAAATTGAAATTGAAATATAAAAAAGAGATATATCTAAATTTTTTAGTCAAATATATAAGTAATATTTATAATTGAAAAAAATATAAATCATAAATTTGTCTTTTATATTATAATAAATTGCATAAAAAATTATATTAATTTTTTTAAAATGGTTCCAATGTTTGTTTTTTAAGAGTAAAAAATTTCAATATGAAATTAAGTAAAACTACGGTAGTGAATGCTCAGTGATATCATAATAATAAAATAAAAACAAAAAGTCGTATTTCAAAATTAATTTCCAATAATTGACATGTTAATTTATTTTTAAATTCATGTTGGGTTCTAAAGAACTGATTCTCTATTAATATAGGACACATGTTTCTGTGGGTATAAATGTTTCATAAATCTAATTTTGTAGAATATGTGACATAATATAGGTATACTAATATAAGCATAGTTTTTGTTCATAACACAATACTTGTGAAATTAAAAAATACTAATAAATAAAAAATTTTAAATAGGTATTATGACATTTGGTGTTAATTATAATTCTATAACAAAATTGTTTCTTGTGGTCGAAATTTATAATTATATTATAATTTAAATAAAATTATACATTAAATGTTAAAATCAAAATCAAATAATTATATCATAATTATGTAATCATATAATGGACATTCATTTTAAAAATGATATGTTTATTTTTTATAATTATGGATTGGTCTTAATTTATTAAAACTGATAGAGTAATATTTATTCTATAATTTTTTTTAATATGACTAACCAAAAGATAAATGTTTATGTTTATTTGTCTAGAAAAAATATTATGACATAAGACGCCCAAACATTAATACATTATTTAAATATGAGTGAATTTTAAAAATAAAAATGTAATAAATATTTCATATTTTAAGATAGATACAAACTCATTTATTTGCTCATGTATGAAATGTATACACTATAGAATATTATTCATACCACCCAAGGAAGTGATAATACAAATTAATTTATTGGTTTTACATACTAATTATTTTCACAAATATATAATGATACTATGTGTGAAAAAAATTATGTATTATTCATTTTTATTACATTAGAATATTTACGAGGACTTTCATTCTTTTGATATGAACCCTTATCTTAATTTATTTCATTCTATATATTTATTCAAAATAAGTAATTTTTTTTTAAATTTAATTCATTATATGTGATAGGAAAGAGTATTTCTGAATTTATAATTCTAAAAAAACTATGAAAAAACTGTATATATTAAATACATAAAAACATTAAAAACATTTAAAAGTTGTGTTGCGTACAGGAAAAATGAAACATTACAAGAAATGAATTGAACAAAAAAAATTAATTTTTTTATTCCTAGATATTTTTGAAAATAATATAAAGATAAACATTATATGAATCCAATATAATTATAAAAAGAAATATATTTAAGAAAACATCTCATGAAAATTTTAATGGGTTAAAAAATTTGTACATATTAGAGTATTTGATTACTATGATTTTAATTTTACCACTAATATTTCATTAGAAATAATTTATTCAGAATATGATGAAGGTATCCTATTAGGATATTCATACTCAATTAAATCATATTTTTTTCAACAAATGGTTCATTTTATTTGAAGAATCTTTATAAGTGAAATATGTTGAAAATATTTAAGAATATAATATTGATTCTTTTAACTATCAAGCTGTAGAGTTTATAGTCATCAACAATGTAGGGGTTCAACATCAAAATAATATTGAAAATGTTGTGGGGGAGGGTCACCCTCATGAAATCTTAGTGAAATTTAATTAAGGCCATAATTTAGATAAATTAATATGTAATAATATTCTAATAAATTCTAATAATATATTTGTGAAATAATATTTCATCTAATCAAGATTTTATTTATCATTTTTCCAAAAGATATTTATAAGAATTGAACTAATTCAAACTGGATATTAACTATGGAACATGTGAGGAATCATTTTCATTAAATAATTGGGTCTAAATATTGTTTTAAAATCAATATTTCTAAATATAAAAAAATATCAAAGACTAATTCTAGATTATCTAGTGAAAATTAATTTCAAGAATAATGAATATTTTTTTTGGAATAACTCTCCACTATTCCGTGGATAGAATTTATATTTATATTTGTATTTTATAACACTTTTCATAGGATTAAATTATTTCAACATTATTTCATTATTGAATTATAAATTTTTTATATTTATGATGATGTATTTGTTAGATAACATCCCTTTTCTAGAAAATTAAATAGATCATAGTGTTGTTTTAAATATTTTTAACTCTCATTTAGGGCGTAGAGTGTTCCAAGATCATAGTATGAAGTATTTAAAATTTATATTTTATTTAATTATTTTTCTACTCAAAAGGATAATAAGACTGTTTCTTTGACGTATGATTACAGAGAAATTATTATTATTCAGATCTATGTGTATGATATTATTTTTTTTGATATTAAAATGATGTTTTATATAATGAATTTTCAGAATTATGGTGTAGGAATGTTATATTATTAATTGAATATAAATTCTTCTCATGCTTATTTAATTATTTTTGTTTTCATTTTTCATATATTTCAATGTAGCCATACAAAAATCAATTAAAATGGATTGAAATATTAATTATCTTTGTTATTGTTTATATAAACCAATGTTAAATTTCATTGAGTAAACTAGATTATGGTATAAAATGCTATATAGATTCAGATTTTGGTGGATGTTGAATAGATAGGAAATGAAAAATTGGATTATGTTACTTTCTATTAAAAATACTAGTCTATTAGCATTATATGACGAATAATTATATAGATTTTTCTACTATTGTAGAGGAATACAATTTTGTTGTATGTTTTCGTTCATGATATTTTTTTAATTAAGATATCATTAATAGACATTAATATTTATATTGAAAATTTACCTATTTAATGTGATAATTCATTTGATATGGTAGTTTGAATTGATCATTTAAATAATTATAGAACAATGTTCATTGGAGTAATATATCATTTCATTTGAGACCATATTAAAATAGATGAATTCGGTGTGGGGTATTTTCAAACTGGTGAACAATTATATGAAAAATGAACTAAACCTATATATTCATATAAGCACCTGAAACAAAAATAATAACTTTGAATGATATAATTATAAAATTAAAATTTAAAATTAATTTTTATTCAATAATACATTAGTGTCCAATAAATGTTTTTTATTGGAGAAAATCATCCCATCTTCAAAATCTTGTTTCATATAATCTATATGATTTTTAATTTTTTTCAAGGAAATAAAAATAATTTTTATCCAAAGGTAATGAAATATATTATTTGATTTTATGGTTCACTAACATTTTCTTATCACTTTTTTTATTTCTAAATATTGGTCATGAAAAATATGGTATACTCTAGGGTTAACAAGTGTGTTCTATAACAAATATTTACTATTTAATTCATTTTATATCATATGATTCCTTGAATATCTTGATTTTTTTCATAACTACATGATGTTTTATAATACAAACATTTGTTATGATTTTCAAAATTTACACCAAGCACATTTTAAATATAAAGATACATTATTTTTATATTTTTAATATTCAAGAAAGAAGATAATTTTATATTAATTGGATTTTTATATATTATTAATATATATCTAATACCATGATAATTTTTTTAATTATCAATTTATTGTATGAATTGGATGCATGATTTAATGTGGACATTTAAATGTTTAAATCTATATTTTCATGAAATAAACCATAATATCTGTGAAAGCATATTATTATCATAGGATATTCATAGTAATTTTATATTTAAATCATTCATGATAGTTTTTAATGAGTTTTTGAATTCCAAATCCAATCCCCCAGGTGTTAAAACCCATGTTTTCAATAAGGCATGTTGTCAGATACTAGGTAGTGTCGAGTCAAACCCAACACACCTGGTTTGTGTTGATACTCTTAGTTAAATCTGTTCTAGAACTAAATAACCGTGTATCATCTAGATAGGGATATATTTCTGGAATCCAAAAAATCTATCCTTTAAAGAAATTATAGAACATTATCATAAATGTTAACTATTCCGTATACATATCATTATAGGCATCCCTACACATGTCCATAGAAATATGAATAGTGATCTATCTAATATATTCTCAACCGATTTTCCAAGGATTAATTAACCCTTCAATAAAATAACAACTATAGAGACCCCCCGATTTTCATATATATAATTTATATTTTTTTCTAAATACATTACAAATAAAGAAAACCAAATATTTTATTATTTTAGCGCCTATTATAAAAATTGAATCACAAAAATTAGTACATGATTAATCAAAATTATCTCCAACTAGGTTTTCAAGACTATAACCCCTCTTAGACATATCATTCAACAAATATATCTTAATTACATGGGGAATGAATCATAAAAATGGTTTAGATTAGATTCCTCGTAAGGGTAAACAAGGAAGATATATAAACAAAATCATGAACATTTGAGAATCCGAGCATGATTCATAAAATAGAAGACTGTGCCATTAATATCAAAAATCATATATAGGAATCATGCATTGAATATTGGTTGTAAAAAAGTCATAAATAAAAAGTAAATAAATCACATAATCCATGAAAACATAAAATTGGAATAAGACATGGAATTATGAAAGACACTTAAGAATATAAAACCTTATGTCAAGAATTCCTACTAAGACCATAGTATCCTATTAGGATTGGGATAATAAACCATTTACTTTCTTCTAGTTAGGATTCACTCCCATGTATCAAATTTTTTTAGGATTGGGATTCCCTATTGTGTACCCTCATTTTTTAGTCATGGTATTCACTCCCCTATACACTATTGTTTCAATTTTGGGACTCCCTCATGTGCACCTTCTTTTTATTATCATGGGATTTCCTCCCATAAACACTTTTATGTTATAAATCATTTATCATTATCCAATGTATTGGAGTAAGATATTTGTCCCACCTTTCAAATGGTAATATCATACATACAGGTGACACATTATAATAAAAATTTATCATACAATGACCCATTTTAAATATGTGTTTCATAAACATCATATCATACCACATTAAATTAAATGGGTTACATAAACCATTATTCATTTAAAAGCCTATATAAAATATACAAGTTTCATAATTATTTAATCTTATAATAAAATGTTAGTGAATACAGTTTCATAATAATTTATCAAGGTATAATCCAATTAACATAAGTGGGTTTCATAGGAATATAACCAATTAAATTGACAAGAGATCCCCAAAAATGTAACCCATGAATGAGATGTAGGCTTCATAATCAATATTCCATCAAAAAAATTACCATTAAGAGAATGAATAGGAATATAGCCCTTGGATAATTTCCCAGAAGGGAATTATTAACATCAAATTATGTCATCATACATGGAAACTATTTTGAAATATCTATAAAACATTTATCATAAAGAAAATATAACATTATATTTTAGTAAGTCAATTTATCACATAAATTCATTTTAAAATAATTTTCACAAAAATTAGATTTTAAATATAGAAATAGGAATTCATATTTATTGGAAAACTATTTTCAATGAATAAATATAACATAACCATGAAAATATTTTGGAAACTGGTTTCCATGAAAACACATTTAAAATATATAAAGAAATATTCCAATAATTTAAATCTTATTATTTGATAATAATGTTTTGAAACTATATAAGGGACATAATAAAATCACATATAACTCTTTTGGATCATATTTATTTGAAAACCTTTTTCTTTGAAACCCAATTAAAATTTAAAAAAATTTAAAATATAAGTAAAAAATATTCTTTATAAATACCCTTATAAACATGTAAAATATTCATCTTATAAAATATGGTCAAGATGGCGGGTAATCCCATACATTCCAAACATTCCTTTTCAATAATAAAATATTTAAAAACATCCTTGATTGAAATTTAATCAGAAGACTACATTTAAAACCCATATAAATTGTAAAACATTATTTTATATTTACCGTAAACATCATAGAAATATAATACAACAATTTTTATATATTTTTATATGTTTTTATTGAAAGAACAGAGATTTATGATTGAATGAAATAATATTGCAATATTATCATAAAAACATTTTCTTAATTATAATAATTAAAAAACCGTTGGAAATTTAATCTATTAAATGGATATAAAATGAATATAAATTTTTTAATAAAATCAATGGTATTTATTACGATATTTATCAAAAAAATTATAAATGGATGCATAATCATAATCAATCTTGACAAACAATGTGATTGAAGCTATAAGCAATTACCTAATTTGTTAACGTTAAATAATTCTGCAATGAATAACAATAAATAAATTTTGAAAATCATTAAAATAACTATATTCTTGATATAACCTCTCAAAAGATTGTTTATATACACCATAAAATTATATTAGTGCATGACATGGAATATTGCTCAAATAAGGAAAATTTAGATAGTATTACTAAACCAATTTTTTTGTCATTTGATACATAACACCCATGAAACAAAATATCATAAGTTTATATTCAAATAAAAATTCACATTACTATATAAGCCTTATTATACATCCTTGTGAAGTATAAAAACCAAAAAAATAAAATGAGTGGTGAATAATGCATGGATCCCAATGAAATAAAAAAGAGAGATGAAATCTCCCTTACCTTGTATATTGAATCTCTCTGTACTCATTGAAACAACTATAAAATTAATATATGTTTATTATTAATATATAATAGAACAATATTCATAAATATAATACCATATATTGTTTTATTATGACATTATATAACCTTCATTTTATAAATTCCATGTCAAAGTTACACATCGGGTAAAATTCTATCTTGTTTGCTTCTGTCTTAATTTTTTATATATTTGTTTTTATACTTCTATAATTATATCCAGAATACAACACATAAAATAAATAACACTAATATTCGTTATATTTATATTGTAATAATTTATTGAATATATAATTATTAAATGGAATACACTGTTTATGGAGATGGTAGGACATTAGTACGCATGCACATGACATTTCTTTTGTAGACCTTTTGAATGAAAGAATGTAAATGAAATGTTAGTATATTTATAAATTTATATATATATTTATTTATTTATTTATTAAAATAGTAATATTATTTTATATATATCATATAAGTTCTTTGAGACCAACATTTACACCTTCTATTTTTGTTTAAATGAATCAAATTGCACTGCGATGTCGGTAGCCCACACGTCCACAAATGGTGTTATTGTATTTACACAAGATGAAGATTAAAAATGAATGTTTTGTAAAATAATTAAATAATAATATATAAATAATATATTTAATATATATCATATATACACATTGTTTCTATAATAATTCCAACCAATTAATGGTTATAAAAGAAAAACAAACAATCATCATTTGTGATGTGGTAGTTCCAAGTACACATAAATAGCATGTTCATTACCAATTAGATGGGAGTGTTTGTAAGTGTAGGTATAATCATAATCCTAAAAAAGATTATTTATATTTAATATATGTGTGTTTTCTGTGTAATCATGTAATTATTAATGTTTTGGGGGGATAAAAAAAATAAAATAAAGTGTCTTATGAAAAGATGTTACCACTTCTTTGGGTAACCCCTTTTTGTTCTCACAAAATTGTTTCTTTGTATTTCAATCATCCAAATATCAATATTCAAAAAGGATTGGATGGATTTAGGGGACTGTAATGGGTAGGGAATGGAAAAACCTAATACATTTGATATATGTGAAGAATAAGGTTAGGTGTTAGAATTTAATTTGGGAGTGAAAGGACAAAAATGAAATTTATTAAAAATCATGGTTGTACACATGTTTTTACATATTGAAGTCATCAAGAACCATTCCAAATGATTAATACAAGGATATTGGCTGAAATATTTAATACAATGGGGTTTTTACATTTTTATAGGTTATTTGGGATCTTAATATTAATGTTTATTTCTTTGGTACGTTTATTATTACATTATTCACTGTAATTAATCTTATTCACTTTAACTATTCTTTTTGTTAAAAAAATATATTAATCTTATTAGAAATTATATGTATGATTTATTTCTACTATATTAGTCCATTTTTTCAAAATTCAACTAACGGATTTTGGAAAGTAATTTTTAATGCTAATCCAATGAACATTGTGAGAAAGTTGGTTTTAAAAGAAAAAATTATCAAAAGTTAAATAAATTTTTATAAAAATTATAAATATAAAAATGACTCTAGTCACACCAATTGGATTGATGAATATACTATTGATATTTTTTTCTTTAAATGTCAACTTAAAAAATAATATTTCTATGTAAATAAATCAAGATAAAAATAATTTTTTAATTAAAATTACGTATTTTTTATTATTCATCCGAAAATGATGTTTCTCAGTAAAATCACAAAAAACACCATTAGATATTTATAATACTATTAATTTTAAAATATTATTTTCTCTATCAAATTAAATTTATAATAGAGTCCAAAATTAGTTTTTTCACATAGAGGGACATAAAATTTAGTTTTTTAATGAAAATATTATTTTTGAAAATATAAATGCATTACCTATATTTATATATATCATTATAAATATTTTTTATTTATATGAAACATTTATAAATAAATTTTAATGATTAGTTATTACTATTGATATCTCTATTTTTAACATATATATTATATGTAACTCATATAAATATTCTCACAATGTTATGTTCCATAGAAACTCATTATTGGTTTTAATGCAAGCCATGTCATTGTTTCGTGTAACACAACCAAATATATCACTTCCAGGTAATGTACATAAACTAATCATAGTGAATATTTAAAAAACATATTCAGTGTTGTGCCAAAAAGAAAATATCTAAAATAGTAAATTAATTTGGAGAAATTATTTCACAAAATAACGGTGTCTTATCAAAATTAATTTCCATTAACTTGTTCACTAACATCTTCCTCGGTTCAACTTCTTCATTTTTCAACACATATATAAATATTCATTATATAACAACAGAATCACTTATTGAAAATAAATTAAAATTCATACATGGTAACAACCACTCATCATCAAACCCATTTGTATTTGATAAAATATCTATATGTAAATGTATATTAAAAAGAAATCATAGTTGTTATTAGATAATTAATGTTCCTCCAATAAGTTATATAAGAAAATCTATAGTATGTTATTTTTTATTTTTTATTTTTACCATACACCATTTTTATGAAATAGTTCCCTAATAATACCCCATTTTTCATATTCTATATAAACCAGTCTCTGATATATGATTCGGGAATGAATGCTTCTTTCCACTCTCATCTAAAAGTATTAAAATAATTCATAACTCATAAAAATCATAGTTTGTCAGGTTTTATAATCAATAATAATATTGTCATTAATATATGGTCTTAGTTACCTTGTATCACTAATTTTAGCATATAAATATGTTGGAAATAAATAGATATGACTTATATCCCATGTTATGAAGAGTTCTATATATAGATCCTTAATAATTAAAACATAATAAACACTCTAATATTCTATATAATGTCATATCTTGTAACCATTATATAATGCCTCATATGGAGTTCCACATCACCTTATGTGAACCTCCATGTATTCGAAAGAGATTATATTAGTGGTGAAAGATGGATAATATTTTTTAGGTAAATTATCCATATAATTCCATAATATTGTTGTATATATTAACCATTAATTAAATAATATATTTAATGGAATTCTCTACATGAAACACAAAACTGAAATAAACATGTGATACATTTTATTATTTGAGACTTATGAGTATTAATTATTTACCATTATAATATAAATTTTTAATTATTATGTATAATTGGATGTAATCATATTATGAAATCAATATATAATGTATATTAATAGAATCATTTTCTATAATTATTCCTTAAAAATATCATTTAACTATCTTTTTGAAGGAGGAACAAACACATGTGATTTCCCTTTACCATGCCTCAGATGAACATCAACATGTGTATCATGGAAAAATTAGTATATAAAAGAAGTTATATCCCATTTAAATGAGAAAAAATCAATCTAAATCACCTCTATTGATGGCCTCCACTACTTTTTTATAGTGGTAATTTTCACACCTTTTATTTGTATTAAAAAATTTTAAGTCTTATTAATTTTTCAATTTGAGATTATTTATATCAATTTTGGATTTATGGGTTGTTTTGCGACAAAATATGAAAAGTGATTAATGCTGAAAACTTCACAGATTCTAATCACATGGGTATTTTGGGAATAAACTTTAAAATATAAATTCAATTTTCGTGATTATTTTTTCATGATTTCATGATTTATTTTTATAAAATTTTTCATTAGGATAAAGAGAAAATTCTAACAACATGAGGCCCAAAAAATAATTCATGTTGGAAAATTGTTCTGATGGACAGCGTTAACCCCACCTCTATAATGGAAGATTTAATCATCACACACACTTCCAATTGAAGAGATTCCACCAAAAATGGAATATAAACTCATAGAAACGTATCTAAAATGAATGTTATATTGTTTTTAACTAACTAAATTGGACATTGGATGTTATAAATTTAAAATAAAATTATGGAATTCTTCTCCAGAAAATGTATGTCTTTGTATTTATTCAATTACTCTTAAATCTAATTTCCAACGATGCTTATATTATTAGGGTAAAAAAACTCATTTTTGAACAACATATATGAAGGATTAAACGCATCAATAATCCATTTAATGGGTAAAATTTGAAAATAATTCAGAGAAATGATTTTTGACCATAAAAGGAGGAGGCTCCTCCATCCCAAATGATTCTATTCCATCCTATTCCATTTGGGACACCAATGAGGAGATCTCCACCGTAAGAAGGCTATTCTCAAATACACCCATTTTCTTATTATTAATTTATTTTTGAATTTATATTTTTTTCATTTATTATTTATATTTCTAATAATTTCATGCGTTGATAATATTTTTTGTGTCCATTATATTCAACATTATTTTTTATCTATTCAAGTTATTATTTTCTTTTCTTTATTCTCATATTACCATCATGATCTCTAATACTCATTATCATATGTTAATGACCTGGGAAATATCATGGGAGACTAATCATGTTATTAACTAATGAACTTGTTTTATATCTTTATTTATTTAATTCTAAGTATAATTTTTAGTGGGTGTAATCCTCACTGTGGTTGTCTAAACCTTAACATCATAATCTACAACAATTTTCCTCAATTAAGCATGTAGAATATGGATTTTATTAGTGAACTCAAAGTATACTTTTCATTCATTCCCATATTATAATGAGGTTTGAACACATTTTAAGGATTTTGTTTATTAAGGATATATGAAGCTATTCAGTGAAGGTGATCGTAACACACTGACCCAAATTACCCAAAGTCAGTGAATTATTAAATAACATTGGCATGGTCATAAGGGTTCAAATCCTGAAAAACCGATCAGTTTAATAGTCGTGGATGTACCACCTACATATATATGTTTCATATTACACCATAAAATAAAAAAACAACACCATTTACCCATTAAACACACTTACATACCTTATCCAATTACTACAAGTTAATCGTAATATACTTCTTTTAATCATATAAGAAATGAAACATATAAAGGGGTGAGCTCAGGTGCTCATTACACATAACAATATAGAAGAATATTTCACGAATAGGAATAAAAATTTAAGGCCATGTATAATACTAAAACACAACCCTTTTAAACATTAACATTTGAATAATATTGAAAAGATAAATTAAATAATTCGATTTACTTATTCACATGGATATGTTTGTAGTCGTACAATTCCATGTAATATAAATAGCCAATTCTATAATGATGAAATTAATAATGTCGGAAATCATAACCACATATTCAAGTCCTCATTCCAAGAAAACAAATATGATTTTTTCATTGCCTTGTTCCATGACACTATATTGTCTAATGAGACCTACTGATGCATCTAGGAGCCTTAGCAGGCTCCACCCATCACTTGCTATGTCCAATGCATTACTCATATAAAAATGTTGAAACGTAATATAAACATTTGTTTTAAAAATATCATACGAATTGTCAATACATGAACCATACACCATGAATGGTATAAAAATATCACATCCACAGTCAAACATATTAAAAAACCATCAATAAAATATAGAATATTGTATCACAATAAAACAACTTCAAATAAGCGTAAAATCCAACAAATGATGTTCACATAGATGACAAAAAAACTATATGAGAGAAATATTTATTTCTCTTCTGATGTCAATCAAAAGTTATTTAATTTTAAAAGAAAACCTTTATTTTGAAAAGATTCTTATAATCATGTATGGGATGCTTCGAAGGACTTAAAAACTTTGAAAATAGAGACTCCCGTTGTATATGTTAAAAACATTATTTCAATAATTTTGTCGTAAGGGTCATAAAGGACCTTGTGTGGAAAATGATAGAAATATTCCATTATAAAAACCTCATTAAAATTAAACAAGGGTATTAATGAATTTAACCCATTGTCTAGGAAATAGTAAAAAATATTTGATATACATTTTGATGGAACACATATTTGGATGATAAATAGGTCCCAATAAATACTCACATATAAATAACCTCTGATTATGAAAAGATAATAGAATCAAACATACCTTGTACTTTTCCTTGATTGAGGGTATGTTAAACTAATTTATAATAGTTAAATCATGGTTATTAAATTATACAAGAACCACATACATAAATATGACATCATATATGATCTTTAAATATTTATTTACTAATAATATTTCAGTAGTATCATTGTTTCAGGTGTGAACTAATTCATTTTTCATTATATGATTGGTTGCATGACCCAAGTTTTTTATGGATCAGATTTTTTTGATTCATATCCAGAATGATATAAAGTTCTTAAAAATTATTTTCAATAATAAAATGAAAATTTTTCTTGAATTGTTATGATGGGGAATAAATTTCATCGCGTTTGTGGATATGATAATTTGTACGTACGCACGAGCGACAATAGCATACTATTGATTGTCAAATTTTATGTAATTGGATGGTATATCATTTATACAGATTAATTAACATGTTTTAGATATTATTTAAATTAATTATACTCATTAATAAAGCCATATGAATAAAGAAGTGTTTGAATAACAAACTACACAACGACATGGAGACGGTAAGCCGTACGTACGCACGTATGGTGACTTGTCATTCATAGGATGGATAGAATAATGATAATGGGTTTAACATATTTATAATAACATAATAGTTTGTATATAGTACTGTAGTTATTATTTTGTTATGTAAACAACAAAAAATGAGTAAGTTGAAGAAGAAAAGAACTTTAACATTGGTGGTGAAATTATTACCTCTTATTCAGCTGCTTCCTTTTGATTTGATCAAAGGGATCCAAATGTTGGCTATATGATAAATGTAAAGCCTCTAGGTCGAATGGATGTTAGTTGGAAGGATACATGGGTAGGGGTTGTCTGAGCCAAATGGCTTTGGACATGTGATTTTGATAGAAGGGGGAGTGCCCTTTTATAAGAGAGGTGAGGGTCACTTTATGAAATGTTTGAAATATTATTTTATTATAAAATTATATTTAGTTTATAATGTCTCCAAATTGACTTATTTCAAGGCTAAGGTGGATATTGGTAGAAATAATTTCAACCAATAGGTTATAGCCATGTTTAGATCACTATATAAACCTTATCTTTTATATTTTACTCTAAGTTAAATAGTTTAATGTTTACCATGTATTCTTCTATTATTCTACTATATGGTTAATAAACACTCTATAAAAATCCAAGGGAACCACAATTTGATCATTATTAATATATCTAATCTTATCTAATTAAATTAGTGGATACAATTATTTTTATGAATATTATATCAATTAATAATATAGTATTTGTTTTAAAAAATCATTTTTGTCAATTTTGACGCTATTTGGTAATTTTTTTGAAAGTCATAACTACATTATCACTTTGAAAAAAATTAATTTAATAATCCATAACATGACATATTAACCTATAAAATTAGTGTAATTCATCAGAAGTCTCAATTTAAATTTATTTGGGTATTTATAATATCAATTATTTTAATTTTTCATTAATAAGGTAATTACTGTGTCATCATTGTGTCATAAATAAATTTAAATATTTAAGGTCTAAAAATTATAAATTAAATTAACTTATATAAGAAAAATATTTAGATTTATAATGAATATTTTTAGTTGAATTTATCTTATGTATAACACTAAAATGGTTTAGTTATTAAACATTGAATTTAACACTTTTAACTCTTCTTTAAATAAAATAATAATAAATGTCCAAATCTAATACATGTGGACCAAAAGAATCTTATTTTATTCCTATGGTTGATTTTTGTGAAAATATACTTATCCAATAGAATTAGTACTTGTGTTAGAGTAATTAGAATATCATTTTTACCATTAATTACCCTAATTTCTTTTAACCATTCTAAATAAAAATCAAATGTTTCTATTCACCAAAAATTATTTTCATCTCATTGAACCACATTTTACTTAATGATATCAATTTTGTCTCTCGGATATTTGAAATTCAACCCACAAAAGTGGTAAAATTATGTTTTATGCAAACTTGAAAATTCATCTAGATGGTGGGTAAAAGACGGTAAAAAGTTCAATAAAATATTATATTTATAATATTATTATAAAATTACTCTAATGAATTCCATTGAACATATTTAGGTATTATGTATCTATTTTTATGTAATATAAATTTAAATAATATAACTAATAATTTAAATAAAATGATGGTTTTTAACAACAACAAGGTGTTTTCAATATTCATAAAAAATTTACTGTTTTTAGAAAAATACCAAAAATTGACCCCAAGCTAATTTTGATATTTTGAATAAAAAAATGAAGTCCATTTTGAAAAAAAAATTATAAAATTTTAAATATGGTTATTACTATTCATAACTACTAGTCTAATTAGTCGTGGTGTGTTAAAACTCCATGTTGAGTACAACACAAACTATTGCATTAATCCAAGGGAAACATACTATGGAATCCTGGGGTCTTACATTCTCCTATACATCATATAATTTTGTTCTTGAAATTTCTAAAATATTACTACATAAAAATAATTTGGTGGTTCTTCATCATATGTTC
Organism: Viscum album; assembly: GCA_963277665.1. NCBI lineage: Eukaryota > Viridiplantae > Streptophyta > Magnoliopsida > Santalales > Viscaceae > Viscum > Viscum album. The sequence goes on along the minus strand of OY728127.1, from coordinate 1,203,244,137 downwards.
ATCGGGTTCCCATGTTGCCTTTTAAATCATATTGTTTCTCCATATAATTTTTACCAAATGTGTCATCTGTTTTCCCAACACTTGTTCTCTAGTATCAAGAATTCTGATAGGCTCTTTCCAATAAGTCATGTTGGGTTCCAGTTATATTTCATCATAGGTGAGTACATACATTGTGTCAGGCATGTATTTTCTCAACAGTGATACGTGGAACACATCATGAACATTGGAGATACTTGGAGGCATTTCTAAATGGTATGCTACAGCACCAATTCATTCTAGAATTTAGAATGTTCAGATGTACCATAAACATTAATTGCCCTTCTTACTGAATTGTATAACTCCCTGCCATGGAGATACATTGATGAAGACAAGGTCTCTTAATTGAAATTCCAAATACTTCATTCGGTTATCAACATAGCTCTTTTTCCTACTTTGAGCATCATTGATGTGGTTTTGGTTAACCATTACCTTTTCCATTATTTCGTCAAAAGGTTTTGGGCCTCCATTTTTTTCACCAACATCATCCCAAAAAGTGGGTGTGTGACATCTCTTTTAATATAATGCTTAATATAGATCAATATGAATACTTGAATAGAACCTGTTGTTATAAGAAAATTCAAACAAAGGAAAATATAGATTTCACATACCTTAAAAGTCAAGTGAGAAATATCACAATTTTACTTCTTGGGTTTGAATAGTCCATTCTAATTGTGAATTAGTTTGATGGTGGTAGGAAGTGCTTAAAAAATGTTTAGTATCTAAGGCCTTCTAAAATAATTTCCATAATCATGATGTTAAATGGGGATCATGTTCAGAAAAAATCAATAGGGGTACTCCATGAAGTCTAAAAACGTTATTAATATATATTCTTGCTAAATGTTCAAGTGGTAAATCTTCTCTTATATCATGAAAATGTTCTGACATAGTAATATGATCCAAAATATACCATATTGAATCATTTCTTCTTGGATTCATTGGTACCCCCATGAAGAAATCCATCATAATATCATCCCATTTCCACTCTGGAATGGGAAGAGGTTACATGAATACTCTAGGATGTTGTCTTTCAACCTTTACCTGTTGAAAAACCATACATCATGACACATAATTAGAAATATACCTTTTCTTATTGTCCCACCAAATCACTATACATATTAGTGCTACCATGGTTTATATATAAATTGGAGCTATTAGAATCATCCAAAAATTCACTTTTTAGACAAGGTATATCAGGAGCACAATGTCTCTTCCAAAATTTCAAAATTCCATATTACATATGATTTCAATCAATATCCCATCATTCATAGCTGTAATTTTATTTTGAAACTCTTCATCATCATTTTGATATCTTTTTACACTTTCTAGAGAAGTTTTCATGGAAACCATTTGAAAAAGTGTTGATGTTTCAACTTCAATGATTATTCCCATATCCATCTTTCACTAGATCCATGAACATAGGATCCATTTCAACTCTTATTTTGTTCAAAACTCCATGATTGGTTCAGCTCAAATCATCTTCCATCTTATTTTCCTTCCCTATGTGGTAGTTTATAGTACAACCATAATCCTTGTTTATTTTGAGACATCATCTTTATTTTGTTAGAAAATATACTTCATGCTCTTGTGATCGGTATATATCTCACATTTTTACCATAGAGATAATGTCTCCAAATCTTCAAAGTAATGATTACAGTTTCTAACTCAATATTAGTCATGGGATAGTTTTTCTATGAATTTTTAGCTGTCGTGATGCATAGGTGATAACTCTATAATTATACATAAGGACACAACCAATTCCTTTCTTTGAAGCATCATTATTAATAACAAACCCATCATTCCTTGATGGTAGAGTCAATATCGAACCATTGAATAATCGTCTCTTCAGTTCATCAAAACATTCTTCACACTCTTTTTTCCAAACAAATTTATCCCCTTTACGTGTGAGCTTGTTTAATGGGTTAGCTAATCGATAATCATTATGGAAAAAGTGCCGATAATAACCTGTTAATGCAATAAAACAATGTACCTCGGTTATACTTGTCGAAGTTTTCCATTCATTGACTTCCATTATCATTGAAGGATCGATGATGATTCAATACATAGAGAAAATATACCCATGAAAAGGAATCTCTTGAAGCCAGGATTCATAGTTTCTAAACTAAAAATCTAAATAATTTCCTCTCATGGTTTTCCGAATTGTGAAAAAATTATTTTCATGTTCTTTGTAGCTTTTTTATTAAACCTTGATATCAGCAATATGTACAACTAAAATTTCATCAAGATATTCCATGAAAACCCCATTCATTAGATCCATGAATACAAAGGGTGCATTAGTCCATCCGAAAAGAATTATTGTAAACTCTTAATGCCCATACCTGGTTAGAAATGATTTGTTGGGATTGTATTTATTCTTCACACACAACTGATGATATCCAGATCAATGGTAAATAATTGAAAAATATTGAGCTCCATGATGTTAATATAATAAATCATTAACTAGTGGTATGGGATAATTGTTCCTTATTTTTATGTCATTGTTCTCCCTGTAGTAAATTTACAACCACATAGACCCATCTTTCTTCATATAAAAAAGAACATGGGATTCCCATAGAGAAACACTGGGGAGAATAAACCCCTTATTACTCAATTTTTCTACTTGTTTCTTTAGTTCCCCTAATTCCACAATGGCCATTTGATAATTTGTATTTGATATGGACCTTGAAACCTTAATTAAATTAATGGAAAAATCAATTTTTCATTATGGAGGATGTCCAGGTAATTCCTATGGAAACACATAAACATATTCTTGCACAATAGATATGTCCTCTATTTTAACATTATTTTCCTCCCCAATAGTTTTATACATTCTCTTCCTCCCCTATAATTTAATTTAGTAGAGCTACTTGGGGTAGATCAAGATAAGAATTTGGTTGTGATAATTTTTCTCTAAAGATAAGGTACTCCTTATCATCATCTAAAATTGTAACCATATACTTTTAACAACAACTTTTTGCATCATGGTCTGAAAAAAAATCTCTTCTGAGGATTGTATTAAATTCAATCATGGGTATAACGATGAGATCATCATATAATGAATATTTATATTCCATAATGTTAACTGATTCACAAAACGTTTTTGCAAAGATACTTCCCTAATATGTTTTGACTGACAACTCCCATATTAAATCAAATATGAAATATCTAATTTTCATAGCAAACTGGGATGATAGTAAACAATGTAATGATCCAGAATCAAATAAAGCATTGGATAAACTTATGGAAACTATTAAATTTCATCCCAACACACTATTCAGAGCTTCAACCTTAGCATTAGTGATCATATAATCTTGTCCTTATTCACATGGACTTTTCTGAGGTATGATTCCCATCTCTTTAAACATTCTTCTTCCTAATTCCCCATTTCATTATAATTGTATCATTCAACACTAACAGCATATTTCATTCCCTTGTAATTAAAAGCATGGGGTCCTTTTTTACCAGACATGTAACATACTCTCATTCACTTCAGCCATGTACCAGGGAGTTTCTTCCCACATTTACCATTGGATGGATATTCAAATTTTCCCTTATTCGCCTTATTTCCATTTCCACAGTGTTCAACAGATCTCTCCTTCTTTTGATTTTCTTTAATGTCGTGAGAGTTGGAAAATTCTGTTTTGGTCTTGATAGCACATGAGGCAATATCTTAGTAAAATTAGAACGATTGTGAGACTAATTCTCGATGGAGAAATGGTTTTAACCCATAAATGAAATGGTCAATATTACTCCTTGGGTTACATATATAATCTAATGCATGTCGTGCTATCCTTTTCAAGTTAGCCTCATACATTACGACATTCTCATCCTCTGTTTTCCTCAGTTGTCTTTCCATATCTTCTCGATTCTCACAAGGAAATTATTTTTCTAACAAAAGATTTTAAACTCACTCCATTACATATTTGTTAATTCATCATCCTATATTGTGTTTTGAATTAATGATCACCATTGATCGTCTTCTCCTCTGAGGCTATAAAATATCATGAAAACTTTTTACCATTCCCTACTCCTCAATGCATGAAATATTTTCTCTAAAGAAAATATACTTTGCATTGCACCAAATGGATTTGTAGTTCCATTGAATGTTGGTGGTTGTTTCCACATGAAGCCATCAAACATTGATCCTTAGCATTGTAGATCAGGGTGCTCTATATGGGTATGGTTATTATTCATAACATAAGTGTGTTATCCCAGTACGGTGTTAAGATGACTTTCCCCAGTTTCATCACTAGCTCCACTATAATTATCTTCAGTAGGAGGGAAATACATTCATGGATTACATGATTTTATAAGGTTTCTATTCCTTCAACTAGGCACCATTTCTAAACAATTGAATACTCTTGATTATTTTTTGAATTGTTATACATAATTCCAAACTTGTAAAGCACATAATATATATTGAACAATTTATGTATATAATCCATAATTATAAAAAAAATCTCTAAGGAGGTATATACTCATAATTCCTTCATAATGTTTTGTAAATAAAATTTAATTATCCTAAGCATATCCCCCAGGAATTCCGTATCATAGATTCCAGCAAGCCCTGCTGTCATGTAACCGAATACCCAGGGGAAATCCTAAAACTCCTTGGTGGAGTTTTCACTCCTAGGTAAATTTGATCTAGACCGGCCTCTACCTGATCATATCTAGACAAGGATTTATTTCTTATAAAATACACAAAATGTCTACATTATTGAAATTCTAGGATGTTCATCTATACTAATCCTCAATGTCTATCTGAGGGTAATGTTTTATAATATGAGTTTTTTTAATTCTAGCTTCCCTAGTTTTTATTTAACTTCCTCTGACACCAACTCTAATGCCACATATATTGGTATCCAGTGCCGGTGCATTATTTCATAACATTTTCATTATCACAAAGGATCAATTCATGAAATACCATTTAGTTTAGTGGCCTTGGAAGTACTAGATACATATATAATTTTTACATTATATCATGAAATAAAAAAAACAAAATTGTGTCCCCTTTGAAAACTCTTATATCCCTTAGCCTATTTCTGCAGGTTAATCATAATATACTTTGTTGACTTATGGGGAAAATGAAACATAGAAAGTAGTGAGCTCAGGTTCTTAGTAAGGATATCAATATAGTCGAAACATATATAAATAGGCATAAAAATTTAAGACAATATATAAGACTAAAACAGAAGTCTTTTAAACATAAATTTCAACATAATATGTCAAAGATAAATAAAATAATTTCATTTACATATTCACATGGATATTCTACTAGTCAAATAATCACATGTAATATCAATAGCCAATTTCACAATAATTGAATGCATAATGTCGGACATCATAACCATATAGTCGAGGCCACGTTCCATGACTACAAATAAGATTACTTCTAGGCCATGTTCCAAGACCCTAGATTGTCTCATGAGACCTACCGATGCATCGAGGAGCTATAGTGTGCTCCACACGTCACTTACTAAGCCCAATACCTTCCTCATATGAAACAGTTGAATCATAATATTAACATTCTTATTAAAACTCGTATACAAAATGTCAATACATAAACCATAAACCATTAATGGTATAAAAATATCACATCCATGGTAAAATAATATCACAAAACCTTCAATTCAATATGGATGATTGTATCATAATAAATCTACTTCAAACAAGCATTACATCCAACAATTGATGTTGACATATATGAAATCAAAACTATTAGAGAGATATATCACATTCTATTTTGAAATCTTTTAAAAGTCCTATAATTTTTAATAAAACATATATTTTTAAAATATATTTATATGATTTTAAGGGAAGCTTATAAGGTGTTACAATGGGGAAAAATAGCCTCTCCCACCTTATAAGTTAAGAATCATTCTTTCCTTAATTTTATCAAAATTAACATAAAGGACCTCGTTTGGAAAACGACGAATAGGACCCTTTATAAAAATATCATAAAAAGTCAACAAGGAAATGAATGACATTATCCCATAGTCTAAAAAATAATAAAAATGTTTTGAATTACATGTTTACGAAACATAGGTGTTGATTATAAAGAGGTCCCAATAGATACTCAGGTATAAACAATCTCGGATAATGAAGAGATATTAGAATTAAACCTTACCATGTACTTTTCCTTGATAGAGGGTAAATTAACCTCTATTATAATATTTAAATAATGGTCATTAAATTACACAAAAACCACATACATAAATATGATATCATATATGATATTCTAATATTTCATTATTAATAATATTTTAGTAGTATCATTGTTTTGGGTGTTAACAGATTCATTTTAGTTTATATGATTGGTTGTGTAAGAAATGTTTATTATGGGTATGATTTATTTGATTCATATCTAGAATTCTTTGAAGTTCTTAAATATTAATTTTAATAAATAAATGAAAATATTCTTTAATGGTTATGATGGGGAATTTATTTAATCACGTTCATGGATAAAAAAATCCGTACATACGCACGAGTGACAATATCATTCAATTGATGTTGAAATTGTATGTAATTGGATGGTATATCATATAAACCGAATCATTAACATCTTATATTTATTATTTTCATTAGTTATACTCATTATTATACCCATCCAAATAATGAAGTGTTTGAGAAACAAACTACAACATGATGTGGAGATGGTAAGCCGTACATACGCACGTATGGTGACTTGTCATTCATAGGTTGGATAGAAGAATGAATATGGTTGTAACAAATTTATAATAACATCACAGTATGTATAAGGCACTAGAGTTATTATTTTGGTATGGAATCCACTATAATAGTGGAAGTTTAAGAAAAAAATTACTTTGAAAGAGGTGGTGAAATTATTACCTATTTTTTTGGGTGTTTCCTTTTTATTTGATCAAAAGGGCTCCTTAGGATGGAATTATAAAAAAATATAAATCCTTAATGACTAATGGAGGGTAGTTGGGAGGATATTTGGGTAGGGTTGGATGAGCCAAATTTATTTGGAGATGTGATTTTCATTGAAGGGGATGTACCCTTTTTTAAGAGAGGTGAGAGTCACTTTAGGAAAAGCTTGAAATATTATTTCATTATACAATAAATCATTGTTTATAATCGCTCTAAAATGATTTATTTAAAGGATGTGGTTGGTATGGGTATAAAAACACTTAGAAAATAGGTTTTACATATGTTTAGGTCACTATATTAACCTTATATTTTAGATTTATGTCTTAGTTAAATAGTTTAACTTTTACAATGTATTCTGCTATTATTATAATAAATGATTAATAAAAATACTATAACAAAGGAAAGAGAGACCCATGTGGTTCATTATTAATATATCTGACCTTATCTACGTCTTTTGGATAATCCTTATATTTTTATGAATATTATATCAAATTATAATATAGTATTAGCTTTAAAAATCCATTTATGTCAATTTTAACACTATTTGGTATTTTGTTTTTATGAAAAACATAAAAACATTATCACATCAAAAAAAATTTATTAAATCAACCCTAGAATGTCATATTAAAAAAATAAAATTAGTGGATTTCAAAAAAAGTCTCAATTTACATTAATTTGGGTATTTATAATATCAATTATTTTAATCATTCGTTAATAAGGTTATTAATACATCACCAATGTGTCATTAATGAATTTATATATTTAATGTGTAAAAATTATAAATAAAATAACATTATGTAGGAAATATTTTTAGCTTTTTAATGTATAATTATTGTTGAATTTATCTTATATATAACCCTCACATAAAAATGGTTTAGTCATTAATATTTTAATTTAACGATTTGAATTCTTCATTAAATAAAATAATAATAAATGTCCTAATATAATCCAAGTGGACCAAAAGGATAATATATTATTCCAGAGGTTGATTTTGGTCGAAATAAAATTATCCAATATAATTAGGACATGTTTTTGGGTAATTATAATATGATTTTTACCTTTAATTAACCTATTTACTTTTAACCGTGGTAAATAAAATTAAAAAATTAGTATTCACCCAAAATTATTTTCTTCTTATTAAACCAAATTTCAATTACTGATGTCAAACATGCCTCTTGTATTTTTGGAATTCAACTCACAGAAATGGTAAAATTATGTTCTATGCAAATTTGCAAATGCTTCTAGAACATGGGTAAATGATGGTAAAATGTTCAATAAAACCATATATATATATATATAATATTAATATTAAATAACAACAATGAATTACATTTAACATATGTAGGTATTATGTGTCAATTTTTACATAATTTCAATTTGAATAAAATAACTATTTATATAAAAAAATCAATTTTAAACAATAACACATTGTTTTTCAATATTTATAAAAAAATGAAAGCTTTTAGAAAATACCAAAAAATCACCCTAAGCTAATATTGATATTCTGAATCCCAAAATGAAGTTCATTTAATAAAAAATTATATATTTTCCAAAAGTGGGTATTACTATTCATAATGGCTAATTTGATTGGTCGTGCTGTGTTAAAACTCCAAGTTGCATACAATGCAAGCTATTGCATTATTCAATGTAAAATGTACCATGGAAGCATGGGATGTTATAGTGTCCTTGAAAATTCTCTCAGGATAACATCTTTTCTTCTCTAATTCCATTACTTTTAGAAATGCATGGAAATTTAGAATTGAATGATTATTTTATTATAATTTTTTATTTCATTTATTGTCATAAATTTCAATAATATAACAAAACATTATAGAACCTAAATAATTAGTTCATAAGTCAATAAGACTAACAATGTGACGAAACTGTGAAAGGTCAACAAGTGAGATTACCCTGGCCAGTATCTTTTCTACATTTGGAAAACATAAAAATACTCTTTTTTTATTCTCTATGATTAAAATGCATCAAAACTAGTACCGTTTATAGGGAGCTAATTATTATCTTACTTTTTTATATTTTCATATTTTATATAGTTTACATTATTGTACACATTAGAAAAAAAAAATCATTTCACATGATATATCCAAACATCTATTACTCTACATGGATTGACTAATCAAATGTGAAAAAAAAAATTATGATCTCTTAGAATACAATAGATATCCTGTGAAGGAACATAAAGTGGACATATAAGGAAAATGTCACGACCCATCCTCGAGGCCCATGTCGTGACTACCCCAAGGCCGCCATCCATAGGCTAGAGGATGGCGACATGCATAAAGGAGTAAATCACGAAGCTGGGAAGACATTTCCATCATAAAATTAAACAAACAAAATAGAGTACGCCAGTCAAGTAAGAACTAAGTAAAACAGAGTACAAATTTATGTGGTGAAAAGAAAATGGGCTAGTATACAAACAAAATTGTAATGTACAGTACAACTAAAAAGCTAGAACAAGTACAGTTAATTAAAACAACAAGTACTGAGTCGTCCTCCGAGAACCCCACCTGAAGGGTGGGTATAGATGGCCTCCTCTTCACCGCTGGTCCGTCCATCTGCTCTGTGTATGTCTCACCAAGTGGTCCTCCACCATGTACCATCCAGCACTACAGGTATCTACCTCGATGAGTGGTTTCCATCGTCTACATCCAACACAACGTAGTGTGGGTATAGCCCGTACACGGGTGAGTATACGATAATCAGTAGGGACTTAGAGACCCCGAAGGTCTCCCAGAATCCACGAAGGATAAACCACAGAAGAAAGATACAACCATGAACTAACAAAGAACCCTACATAGGTAAAAGGCCATTTATATACCTAAGATATCAACCACAGTTCGGCTCCAACTCTCAAGCCCAGGCACAACCATGTCCATACAGGTAAGAAGTCAATCACATCGATGATATTGATTGAATGTCAAAAATCAACTCAAACAGGTATACATCTTTCGTATAGAGATAAATATGATCAGATGTAATCATTGGTTCATCTAAGCTGTTGAACCCATGTAGGATACTAGACTAGCTACTCTGTCGAACCCACGAAGGATTCCAGTACTGTTGTCGTCGCTGCCGAACCCACGGAGGATTCCAATAATGTTGTCGCCACTGCCGAACCCATGGAGGATTCCAGTACAGTTGTAGTCCCTGCCGAACCCACGGAGGATTCCAGTACAGTTTTCGTCGCTCCCAAACCCACTGAGGATTCTAGTACAGTTTTTGTCACTACCGAACCCACGAAGGATTCCAGTACAGTTGTCGTCGTAGTCGCAGCCAGCTCTAGGGTTCCCGTACACACCATGTTTGATCTCGTGATGGTCTGCTCCTCGAGCAAATCGTTCGATACATCAACTATCACGAAGTCTATAGTTGATATATCCCGAAGTTATGTCTTGTTAAAAGAAACCCAACGTGACAGACAGTGCGTTAATCGGACACTCGGTCTAAGATTTATTGAATTTTTTGTTCTAGGGGCCTAGTTGGAAATATGCTCATTCCATACCATTCCATTTTCCAATGTCATACAAAACTCATTTAGTGTATCTCAAAAGGACTGCATCTTCACAAGGATCCCATTGCCGCATATGACACATCGATTGGTCGCACTATCGCGAAGTAATTCGCGTTTAAGAGAAACATGCCCGGCCCGTTAAGCCCGGTGGGCTTGCGGGTTGGCACATCCTAGCTCGGGGGGTCCGACATGGCTAAGGGGTTAGACAAGTCCGATAATGCGCAGCTATCCCAGTGGGGAATGAGCAGCTGACTGAGCCGGTGCGAGGGGGGGCACCCAGACTTCTCGAACTGGCGGTGCCAAGCGGCGCTGCCCTCCTATCTGTCTGACCGGTCTTCCCGGTGCAAGGGGCCCGTGGTTGCGGGCCGCGATCCCTCCACCATGTCTCCTATGAGTGTCGCGACTACTTCCTCCTGGCTGGCCGATGATCCCGCCGGTTCTTTCGCCGGAGCGGCCCACCCTGTGCGGCCACATTTCTCCGTAGAGCGGCGCCGTGTGGCGCTGCGGTTCCACCAGCATGGCTGGCTACGGTCGACCGGTTCTTCTTCGGCTTAGGGGCCCACGGTCGTGGGCCGCGGTGTCCCTTCTGCGTGGCACCTGGTTCCATAGTCCTCTTCGGGCAGGCGCGCGGCCACCGTCTTCAGTCGTCGCCGCCTCTTCCAACACTACCTCTATCGCCAAATAAAACAAACATGTATGGGGGATGTTCGGCCTTGTTCGTGTGGCCGAAACTCTTCTCGATATTACTTTAATAGTTGGAAAAATTTCACACTGCAATAAGAAAAACAAAGTTCGGAGAAGAAAATATGAACTCTAATCAAACCCTACCTCGTAATTGACATCACATGTCAAGAAGCTGCGGAAGATGAGAGTCATGGCAGTCGGGCATCGCAGAAGTTGGCGTTGCGGAGAACGGTGTCATCCTGTCAATGTTGGAGAGAGATTCATTGACATAGGCGATGCATCTCATGAGTGGTGTCTTCTCCCTTGATGTAGTGGAAGAAGAAGGTAGGAGAAGTCGTGGAGCATTCTTCGTCGAGAGAGGATGATGTTCTTCAAGGAAGAATGAAGCACCTCTAATTCTCCAATGGTTCCCCAGAAAAATATTTGCTAAAAAAATATTATAATAGAATTCTCAAATTTTAATGAAGTTCCTAGAAATCAAATTAATTCAAATGAGAGATTCCAATTAATCAATAAGCTAATTATTTAAATGGGTTTCAATCATCAATGATTGGGAGGTGGAGCGGCTCTACCATAAAGAGTGGAGGAGTTAATTAATTAAGGGGGTGTTAAAGGGGAGATGAAAGGATTAGAGATCATGTGGGCCCCACCACACTAAATCCTCTCATGGGAGGTTATGTGGGCGTGGGCCCCACCTCTAACTCCTCTTGGTATAAAATAACCGTAACTAAATAATAAAATTTAGTATGAACAATTTTATTAATTTAGTATGAATTCCTCAAAATATATCTTTAAACCCGCATAAAACGCAATTGAGGTAATGGCCCCCTTTAGAGAATATCGACGTTACGAGTTCATCAGTGTCCTCGGTTTTTAATTCCGAGCACCAGTTCAAAAGATAAAAAACCCGCATATACGTTTACTGAACGTACCCGAATACCCCTAGACTTTTTATATACCAAAACCTCTCCTCTTAAGAGGTTCTTAGAGGAGATAAACTCAAGTGGTAAATTCCTCTTTCAAATTCTGTTATTTCATTTTTGTTATTTTCTTTTCTAATTTCTTTCCACACCGACATTCACCCAAATGGTATGATAACTCTAGTAAAAGACATGTGATATAATGTTTTTAAGCTAAAGGGATATTTCATTACCATCTCTCCTTTCTCTATATTCTATTTTAAATAAATTAATGCACTATTTGAGATGGGATAATTTACCACATTCAAGGACAATGATTTACAAATTTATATTTTCATATTTAATTGTGGTCATTAAAACATTTGTGTTATGGTTGAACTAGATTATTATATATGAAATATATCCTATTTTTCCGTAATTGTTTTGTACAAATGGTTTTATTTTATAAAGTAAAACAGGTTCTTTTTAATCAAACCCCCTCATTAACCAATACATTTATCAGTAAGGTTTTATATATAATATTTCAACATCACTCTAAGAAACCAAATTCAAATTAAAACCATGTAATATCCTATATGTTCACTAATAACATACAACTTCATTTCTAGATAGTTACTTTCATCAAATGTGTTTATCCAAACATGGTCCTATCATTAAGACTAAGGAAGAGAACGAACCTAAACAATGAAATAGAAACTTATAACAAATTAAAAGGGTATTTAATGATCAAAAAAGGGATACACTAAATAAATTAATTATATAATCGGTTCAAAAATTATTAATTAAAAATCTTTATTTGTTTATTCAGGTCATTTGTAATCAGTAGAGAACACCACCAGATTTATGATAAGGGATCTTATCCATTTCTCTCTTAATCAAGATTGTCCTTTATGTTATGCCTTTTTATGTGTAATCCCAAATGATGGGGTATATTTTCTCACCTCCCTAAAACATCCCTCATGATGTGAAAGTAATTAGAGACCCATTTTCTCTACCATAAATTCCTCTAAGTTACACCTAAAACCATGATTATAAACCAAAATGAATTCTACCCAATCCTTCTGTGTTCTTTTGGAAATCCTTATATTTCTATATATAAAATAGAATTTATATAATATGATTATGGAAATATTATAAATTATTTTTATTTGTAAAAAATTAATTTATGAAGACCCTTTCATCACTATGTTTTGGGTATATGCATGTTTTTAAAATATTCCCTACATAGAACATTCTAATAAGAAAACCCTTTTTAAGGGAACATCCCGATTTTTACCCAATTTTCAAAGCATTCTATCCCCTATTTTAATCCAACATTGTATTTATAAAATCAATATTTTTAGTATGAAATTCATCTTGGTTCAATTATGAATTTATATAAAAGACTATTTTCTTTTCTATTTTAAAGGCTCTATAGTATTTTCATTAAAACAATACAAAAATGTGTTATGGTACACAATTCTTTCCATTGGTACCCCTATATTTATGTATGGTTTATCATGTATTATTATTTATATGGAAATTATAATCATGAAAATTTAGATATGGGAGCACCCAGATAGAGCTCGAATGCATTGAGTAATGTTATGTCCCATGAGATGCGTTGTGAAATGGGATTGGTGGTTATCCTTGATCCGTACTAAAATGGGAATCAAGATTGGCAGTTATACATGAACCATACTACAATGGGAAATAGGATAAGTGGTTAGGATTTAACCATACTAAAGACATGTTTTATGATTCCTCCACATTTATATGATTCTATTTTTATATGATCTCGTTCTTATATGATATGATTTCATATGATCCATTCTTTGGATATCATTATGTCATGACTCCTAAATCTTGTTCTTAAGATGCATCCTTATGTTCTATCTCTTACAAGGATTTTTACGCTGATCCTGTTGTAAATTCATTCCTGAGGGTACCCTATGTAGATGTAAGGTATCAATGGATGTTAGGATATTTTTTTCATTTTAAATAAATAAGTGTTTTTTGCCCCTTATTTTATCTTTTACGTACCTAGTCTTCCAGGAATGTAAATTAAACAATCCCTGGCTTGTGCTATGATGTATAATTATACATAAAAACATGTAATGTTATATTTAAATGACTACTGTCACTACAGTTGGTATCATAGGATGGTCTAGTTATTTTGGAGATAAGAAATAATGTACGTTAGTGAGAACCTGCAGGATGATACTATGTATAATAAAACATTCTTAAATTTTTTTGAGTATTGAGTATGAAGTTTTTCTATCAAATACATCTCTATATGGATATGATCTATTAGAGGTGGCACTGGAATAAATGTATATCGGCATAAAACCCAAAAACACTACTTTGAGCTAGACTCGAACGGGAACTGCTGCACAACAACAGGCCTAGATGTACTACAGATTATGACACTCCTCGGGGATATGCATTGGTTGATTAATGAGATTATTACAATCCAATATTAAGGGACAAAAATCCCCATAAGAATATATGTCATGATATTGATCTTGGATAACCTAGATTTAAAAATATGTAATCACAATGTAGGAAATACATCTCCATTATATGTATAACCTTTTATGTTAAATATTTCCTTTTATTCTCAATGTAAAGGAATTCAAGTTCTATAATTATACATTCTATGTTATAGTTAATGGTGGGAAATAGAATAACACGTTCCAAAAATCAATGTGGTTGGGAATGTGAATATTTCCTTAATGATATGCCTCATATAACAAGAGAGGGTTCTCAAAACACCATGGAAGTAATTTCTTAGCAGGTTCCTGTTATGAATTATAACATGAATTATGTGGAACCCTTTCATCCTCCTTAGAAAGAGAATGTTGTTGTAGAATCATTCATGAAGCAATGGACTCCCATGTTTAGTGGATCATCTAATCCCCTCCTCACTAAACCATGGATTAACTCCATTGAAAAGATATTATCCATTATTTTGTGCTTGGATGAAGAGAAAGATTTACTAGAGGATAATCATTTTTATTAGGAGGCTGATCAGTGGTGGATACTGATCAATAATAAATATTTCCAAGATGAAATTGATTTCATAGTTTGGGAGGATTTCAAGAGGATGTTTTTCAACAAATATTTTCCTCAAAAACTCCATCTCAAGAAGGAAAGATAGTTTCTCAGACTCAAGAGGAATGAAGAATATTCCATTGGGGCATATGAAGAAAACATTACAAGGAATTCAAGGTACGTCTTAGGATTTGTCATTACCACCAAGAGAATGGTGGATTGCTTCTTTATCAAACTAAATACGAGTCTACAAAAAGAGTTTAGGATTCAAGACTTCGACAGTTATGAAAAAATTGTTCATTGTGGCCTCAATGTTGAAATGGGTATTGGAGAATCTCAGTTATCTCATGATCCCAGTGACAAGAAGTGTAAAATGTAGAATGATATGTGTGGTTCGTCAAAATAAATTCCAATATGGAAAGTAGCCTTCTATTTCCCCTTGTAAGAGTTGTGGAAAAAGGCATCCCAGGAAATTTTTGAAGGAAACCATGATTTGCTTCAAATGGTGAATGATTGGTCATCTGGATAAAAACTGCCAATGGGATATGAATAATCTTGCTAACGAAGAAAATTATAGGATGGTTCAGATCAACACTAAGCCTATTGTGCAATTTTACAACCGCAAGGAGCATTGGAATTATGCAATAAATTACTCTAATTTGAAGGTTGTAAGAGGAAATCTGCAACAACCTCCAAGGAATCATTAAAGGTCTTATACTATCACTATTGTTGAGGTGGAACCAGAAAACTATGTGGTGAAAGGTGTGCTAGTTATTCATTCATTAATAGAGAACATAGTATTTGATTTTGGTACTATACATTATTTAATATATTTCATGTTTAGAAGAAATATTCAGACCCCACCTAAAAATTTGGAGGAAAAGTTATCTTTGATGATAGAGAATAGGGAAATCATATCATCCATGTTCTACAACTCTAACCTTGTTACTGTTTGTGGAATGGTCCTCCCATAAAAAATCCTCATACATCCTATAGTGGTGTTCGATACTATCTTGGTTATGGATTGTCTATATTTATACACAGCCAAAATCAACTGTTAGGAAAGGGAGATCACTTTTCACATCCCAATGCATCTTCCGATTGTTTACAGTTGTAAGGAAGAAGATGAATCTCGTTTAGAAGCATCGTCTCATGTGTGGAAATTATTTCCTTATAAGAAGGCGTATCTGTATCAAATGATTGAGACAAAGGAGAGAATCATTCACGGATAGATGCACATCGTGAGGAATCACACTTATGTATATTCTAAAGACTTTCCTAGTCTTCCTCCAGATTGTTAGGTTGAGTTCTCAATTTAACGTATTCTTGGATCTCTGCCTATATCATAGACTAATTATAGGATCGCCACCATAGAGCTAGAAGAGTTTAATAAGTAGTTACCGGAGAATCTAGAGAAGGGTTTCATAGGCCTAAGTTCATTTCCTAGGGGTTAGCCATTCCCCTTTGTCAAGAAAAAGGATGGATCAATGTGCCACTACATTGATTATTGTGAGCGCAATAAAATAATTATAAATAAAAACTATCCCCTACTAGGAATATATAACTTATTCGATCAGCTTCGTGGGGCCATTTATTTCTCTATAGTGGTCCTTTGGTCAGGATATCACCAATTAATGGTGAAGAAGGATGATATTCCCAAGACAGTATTTCGAATGAGGTATAGACATTATGAGTTCATTGTAATGCCTTTAGATATCAGTAATGCTCTTGACATTTTCTTGGATTTTATAAATAGTGTGTTTAGGGATTGCTGTGACAAATATTTGGTAGTCTTTATTGATGATATTCTGATATACTCCAAGAGCAAGGAGGAACATGATGAGCATTTGAATATAGTTTTAAAGTCCTTGAGAAGGGATAAGTTATATGAAATGTATGATAAATGTCAGTTTCTGATGGAGGAAGTATCATTCATGTGGCATTTTATATCTAGAAATTGGAAATCTAAGGACCCTTCCAAAACATAGGCAATTGAAGAGTAGTCGAGTCCAACATATGTAACATATATCTGCATCTTTTTGGACATATCTGGGTATTATCAATGATTTTTGAAGAACTTTTCATGATTTTCAAACCTAATGACCTAGATAACACATATGGGGGTAATGTTTGTCTAGACTCTGGAATGTGAAGACTATTTTAAGGAGTTGAAAATGAGGCTTATCAAGAAACCAGTACTCACACTCCAAATGAGTAGAGAACTCTCTGTGGTATATAGTGATGATTAAAAGAAGTTATTTGGTAGTGTGCTGATGAAAAATGATAAAGTGATATCCTGTTCATCAAAGTACCTAAAAACCATGATAAAAACTATCCTACGAATGATCTGAAGTTGGCGGTTGTGATCTTTGCATTGAAAATCTAGCGACATTATCTCTATGGCGATAAGTGAAAGATATATACTAACCACAAGAGTCTCAAATATATATTCATACAAAAAGAGATCAATATGCACTAGTGAAGATGAAAAGAGATCATCATGGATTATGAATTCTCAATCTAGTACTATCTCGGTAAGCCAAACAAGGGGGCAGATGCTCTATGTAAAAATGATCATGAATAATTATAAATGATGATAATTGAAAAGGATCTGGTCATCAACGATTTTCAAAGGATGGTAATGGGGATCATTGAGGGAGGAACATAATCAATCCTTTCTCAGTTGATTGTTCAATCATCCCTCTTGGATAAAATAAAATATTCTCAAATAAAGGATATGGAAATTCAAAAAAGGGTTGAAGCTGTTAAAAATGATAAATCCTTAGAGATTAAGGTGGATGTGGAAGGAGTTGTATCATTTGGGTCTTTATTATGTATTCCATCTGATCCAGATATAAATAAGGTTATTCTGAATGATCCACATAGTTTGAGCTTCTCTGTCCTCCTAGGGAGCACAAAGATGTATCAAGATCACCTTGAAATTGTTTTTTGGGGAAGTATGAAAAAGGAGATTTCTAAATATACATAAAAGTGACTAGTTTTTCAACAAGTGAATGATGAGAGGAAAACGTCTAAGGGGGTGATGCAACCACAACCCATAACAACATGGTTGTGGGAGAATATTACTATCGACATTTTTTTACTATAATTCCAAGGAGATCCAAGAGAAAAATGTTATATGGGTCTTTATGGATCGTCTTACGAAGACAGTTCACTTTATCACAATTCGAGAGGACTTATCATTGGATAAAATTACCGGGATTTACATCAATGAATTAGTAAGGATGTATGGAGTACCCCTCTAAATTGTATCTGATCATGATCCAAGATTCCCCTAGTAGTTCTAGAAAGGTCTCCAGCTTTCTCTATGAACTGAACAAAACTTCAGTATGGCCTATCATCCTCGAAATGATTACCAATCTTAGCTACCTATTCATACACTACAAGATATGTTGAGAGAATGTTTTATGGACATCAAAGGTGTATGGGACCAACATATTTCACTAATTGAATTCTCCTACAACAATAGTTTCCACTATAGAATCCGAATGTCACCATATAAATCCCTTTATGTGAAATGGTGCCAAACACTGGTGTGTTGGGATGAAGTCGGTGAGTGTAAGTTTCTAGGACCTGAACTGGTTGAAGAAATGGTAGAGAAGGTGAAAATAAATCACTAGTATATCAAGGATTCCAAAATATGATAGAAAACATATGCAGACTGTCATCGATGAGTCCTTGAGTTTAAAGTTGGATACAAAGTATTTCTACACATATCTCCATGGGATAAGGTCCTGAGATTTGGGAAGATAAGGATGTTATGTCCCTAGTACATAGACCCCTTCAAGAACCTTGATATTTTCAGAGTTGTGGCCTATATACTATAACTTCCTCCTATCATGTCCAAAGTACATGATGTCTTTCATGTATCCCTCTTTATGAAGATTATTCCAGACCCTTCAAAAGTACTCTCTTCAGAGGTGGTACAGTTGGAGGATGATCTTTCACATGAGAAGAAGCCAATGAAGATCTTGGATAATGGAGACAAAGTTCTACACAATAAGACTACTAATATAGTCAACGTACTGTGGCCAAATCAGGAGTACGAAAATGAAACGTTGGAACTAGTGGAATAAATAAAGGAAAAGTACCCGCAAATGTTTTTGGCATAGAATATAAAATGAAATTTCATGGGAGAAATTTCATAAGGGGGAAAGAATTGAATGATCCAACGTGTTATAAATAGAAATTAATTTCTTATAAATATATCATGAAATAAAAAAAAGGAAATGCTAAGTGATGTGTGACTTTTAAACTTATGTTTGTCACTTATGTGTTTGGAAATCTGACATACAAAGTTGCGATCAATAAGTTATTTGGAGTCTGATAAGAAAAACACAATTTTTTCGAGAATAGTAACCAACCCTTATGAATAGTAACACACCATTATGAATAGTGTTATTACCTAATGAATATTAACCTTACATACGAAATTATAAAAAATAATGTGAAAATTAATTTATGATTTACCTATATATTAGCATTAGTAATGAAATGTTTTAAAACTATTTTTTATAATAAATTATATGTTTTATTAAATATAAAAATAATCATATTTAGAAAAATATTTTCGAAAAATGGATTTCATTTCGGTATTCTACCCGTCGAAAAATGGTTGGGTGATTATTTGTGATTTTTTCAAAACACATGAATTTTTTATAAATAGTAAAATACGATAATTTCCTACAATTTCTAAATAAGAGATTTATTGTGTCAGTGATGATGATTCACTGATGTAAACCCAATAGGTTCGAAATGACATCCATTTATTACTGTTTTGGGTCATAGAGTCATCACTATTACTGGTCATGATGGAAATTAATAAACTAATGATTATAAAATTTTGAAAAACCTCATCTCCTCCACTTGGATAACCCCCCTCACCCCCTCTTCTCTTCACACATATCATGCCTTGTGCCTTTCCAATATTCAACCCAAATATCTCCGTAATATCCTTACCCATGTCCAGTGGCGCCTTGTCTCTCCAAAATACCAAAACCTCTCCCTTTAAGTGGTTCTCAAAGGGGCTAAACTCAAGAGGTAAATTCCACTTTCAAATTCTGTTATTTCTTTTAGCTTCTTTTCTTTTCTTCTCTCTTTCTTCAACTCGCATCACCCAGATAGAATGATATATCCAGTAAAATACATGTACTAGAATTTTTTTATGCTAATGGGGTATTTCATTACCATCTCTATATTCCACATATTTTATTTGAATGAAGTGAAAGCATTGTTTGAGATGTTCTAATTTTTCACATTCAAGGACAACAATTTATCAATTTCTATCATCATCATTAATTTTGGACATGAAACCATTTGTGTCATGATTGAACTATATTATTATATATTTAATATGTTGAATTTTTTGTTCTGTAATACTTTTGTAAAAATGGTATTATGTTATAAAGAAAAATATATTCCTTGTAATCAAACCCACCGATTAACCAAAACGGTTGTCCCTAAGGTTTTATATATAATATTTCGACATAGTTACTAAGTAAAACAATTTAAATTGTAACAATGTATTCTTCAATATGTTCAATATTAAGAAAAAATTTCAATTTTGGACAATCACTTTCATCATAGGTGTTTATCCGAACATGAACTGATCATTAAAACCAAGGAAACAAACAAACCTATTCAATGAAATTGAACCATAAACCCAATCAAAAGAGTCTTAAATGAACGAAAAGGGGTTAAAATAAATCAATTACAAGTATAATAGTTTAGAGAATTATTAATTAATAAACCCAATTTGTTTATTCAGTTCATTAATAACACATAGAGAACAACACCAATTTTAATGTAATGGATCCCCTACATTTCTCTCTTAATCTAGATTGTCCTATATGTTATGCCTTTTTATGTATAATCCAAAATGATGGTGTATGTGTTAACACCTCTCCAATACTGCTATAATGATTTATATGTGATGAAAATCCCATTTTATCTCCCATCAATCACTCTGAGGTACACCCAATACCATGCCGATAAACTTTAATGAATTCTACCCAAACATTCTTTATTCATTTGGGTTGCCTTATATTTCCTTATATCAAAAAATATTTATCTTATATGTTTATGTACATCATTTAAATATTGTGTAGTTGTACAAAATTAATTTATGAAGACCCTTTCGTCACTATCTTTTTAGGATATATATGTTTTCAAAATATTCCCCTATTGAATTATCCATTAAGAAACCCTGTTTTAAGGGAATTTCTGAATTTTTACACAATTTATGATGTACTATATCCTTTGTTTTAAGACAAAATTGTTTTAAAAACCATTCTTATGATTAAAAAAATCATATTCATGCAATTCTGGTGTTATATAAAATATTTATCTCTATTCTATTTTAAAGGATCTATAGTATTTTCCATAAAACAATAAAAAAATGTTTTAATACTACTGTTTTTCAAATAAATTTCTTATATGTTATCACATCTATTTGGAATCACGTAAAATGTTACATACCTATTTTACATTATGAATATCCTTTTTTTTCTAATTCCTTTCTTTCATGGACACTTTCAAGATACATCCATTGCTTATGCTTTCTGTAATGATTGCGGTACCCAATTATTATCATGGGTAACCGTATGTTTATTTATAGTTGATTATGTATGATTATTAATGTGGAAATAATATTCATGAAAATTTTTAGATGGGTGTGCCAAAATAGATCTACATTTCATTGGGAAACTTTGTATCTCATGAAATGCGATGTGAAATGGGAATGGCGCTTTGGTTTGACCTGTACTAAAATGGGAATCAGGATCGACGATTTTCCTTGACCCATACTAAAATGGGAAACGGGATTGGCAATTATCCTTGACCCTCACTAATGTCCGGTTTTATTATTCTTCCACATTTATATGATTCCATGGTTATATGTTCCTGTGGTTATATTATATGATGGTTAAATGATATTATTTTATATGTTCTATGCATTGGATATCATTATGTCATGCTTCCTAACTCATGTTCTTAATATGTATCCTTATTATCTTTCCCTTACTAGGATTTTTTAGCTCATCCCTTTGTTCATGTGTTCCCCAGGGTATCCAATTCAGTTGTAAGGGAACAAAAGAAGTTAGGATCTTTTTATGGAGTTTAAATAAATAATTGTTTTTTGCCCCATTTTTTATGATTTATGTACGTAGTCTTCCAATGCAATAGAAATTACAATCCTTGGTTTGTTCTTAGAAGTATAATTATTCTTAAAAACATGTAATGTTATATGTAAAAGGATATGGTCACTACAAATATGATTTTTTTTCTTCAACACAATTTTTATTTTAATCTTATCTTCATTTTTTTAACTATTCCATTGAAACCCTAACCTTATAAAATTAATTTATTAATATTTTAACATTTAAAAAATAAAAAAATTTAATGATTATATTTGTATCTTATTTATATTTCACAATCATATTTCCTTTTTTTTATAGTTCATGGGTCAATAGTCAGTTAACCACCCATAAAGACATTGTAAACTCTCAAATTATCACATATATTATAAATGATTGTTATTTTTTATTTATAATACATAATTGTATTAATAAAATTAATTCAATTTTTCAATATTTAATCATAAAAATTTATACAAATAAATAAATTTTTTTGATACATTTAAAGCATGAAGTGATATTTTAGAGAAAATGTATATAGAAACGATTCACGTTTACGAATTGGAATTATATAATAGAATAAAATGAATAAAATTTGTAAATCATTACAAAATTAATAGTTTATTTATTTTTCAATGTTTTAATAAATCTACATTCATGATACATTTTGTCAAAAAGTGATAAAATAAATCAGGATATAATATAACGGGATTCCCAAACCCAACTCCCTCTCTTTTGATTTATCACTATTTTATATTATTTTAACAATCTATATGGGCCTAATATTGTTAAGGTGTCATTTTTATAACTTTTTCCTTAACTCTCTTGGTATATTTTTTTTACTTTTTTAAAATTATTTCTATCCATGATACCATGATTTTTCAAGGAGGCTTTATTTTCTGAAACACACCATCAACACCTCGTAATATTTCTCTTTTCCACAAATGTATGATGATGTTTTATGAAAAAATATTATTTACACTATTCATTTGGGATCCCTATTGTTTATTAGTCATATTATTTTCAGTAAAAACAATATTAAATTCATTCCTTTTCACCTATATATGGTATGACTATGATTGATATGTTTTCCCTTTCAATGTGGATTAGATTATTATAATCATTTCAATATGTAACGAGGGGCTTCCAAATTATAAAAACCACCAATTCAATGTATGATGTTATATTTCACATTATTTATGTTTCTTAATCATTTACATATGGATATATTTTTTCATAATAATAACATTATGACTTATACACATATGTTATGTGGCATCGTGACACAATAGTTCTACAAAACATGGTGTTTTATTTTACAAATATGCAATGATATTTCATTATTATATATATTAAAAATTAAATAATTTAAATAATTTTTCATCAAAGATAGTAATGATTTTTATATCCTTATGAAATGAAGAGGATGATTTTTGTCACACATATATTTCTAATTTATATCTCTTAATCATCCCATGTCGTTCCACCACTTACTGGTCTTTTTTGTGACCCTATTCATTGATGTATATCCCCAGGTGATTACATGTACTACGTAGAATTAGAGTAATTTAATGGGTTTAAACTCGAATGATTTAAATAATATGTAAAATTTATTATATTGAAAGGTTTTATTACCCAAAATTTTAAAACATAATAAATAATTCGATTATGAAATGTATTAGTATTATATTATTTATCATAAATATGATATATTAGTCATGATATAAAAGGATCAATTAATATAAATAACCCTCTAAATGATCATATGTAACACTCCATTTTTTTGTGATGGATCATTTCATATCAACTAATTATATTATTTTATCCATTTAATATGTTTTCATACAGAAATGTTATGAAACCCATTTTATTTCATTGGGAACATTAGGATATGATTTATGAAAAACTAAATGTTGAACACATGTTTATATATTATTGTTAGGTGATGGGTAGTTACATTATATCCAACCATTACATTGTCTATTTTATATATCCCAGGAGATAAATAATTTGTTTTTTTATGCATGATGTTAAATATATTTCATCAGAAAATTATTGTATCGAAATGATTGTTTATTCATTTTTTCGATAGATTGTTCTGTGGACAAGAATCTTGAAACTAGCGTTCATATGTTTTTACATGATTTCAGATAGCTTGTTCCCATGTTTTTTGGTGGAAATCATAATAGATTTTTTTAATTAATAGTTTGTTATGATGAAATGATTGTGTATAGCTTTGTTCACAAAATATTTCTATCTACATGATTGTGTATAAATTTAAAAAATGTTTTATATGTGTATTTAGTGATCCTTCTGACCTAAACCCACTATATTTAGTGGTCAAAGTCACCTTAATAATGCCTCCTTTCATGCTAGAGGCTTCCTACTAGTAGTGATGTCCTATTCCATATTGTTTAAAAAATATTCTATAGAATTTAGATGTTTTAAATATAGGAAAAAAATCAATTTTCAACAAAATTTGAAATCATTATAGTTTGTAGAACAATAATAAGAACAAAAAAATATCACAAATGATGGTGTCATAAAAAATAATCCTTGATTACACATTGGGGAAATCATAACAATAAAACAATAAAAAATTGATACCCATGAACACTAGAACTGTTAAAATCCTCATGCCCCACACAATATATCTTCATACCCATAGTGTTTATCCTTCCAGATACGATCCACATCCCATGTACTACCCTGAATTGCAAACATAATGTTTTAATACACAATGAGATACACATGTATGGTGAGAGAATATATCCTAGTATGGTCTCTTCAGGATATAGTAATATATGATTTCATATGTGAGTGTATAATTGAGTAAAAGAAACCTAATTAGTAACCTTTCACATAGATTCGTTATTAGATAACTAGTTTTCTACAAAAAATTACAATATACACACACCCATAAAGTCCGCTGGTGAAATCTAGGCCACCCTAATACTGAAACACATTCTCTAGGGGAATGTTTGGAAACCACATATCATATTGTTCTACAATATAGAATCTAATTCTTATATATGAAAATATATGACATAGGGAGGTTTTCATATCCTCAACAAAATTATCATAGTCATTAGGAATGGTCATATGTAAGTAATTATCAACATGTTCATTCTTTTTAAGGATTTTTTTATCAATATCATCCCACATAATACCATTAACCAACCATAATTGTGGTCCTTGACCAAATCCAACAAATTTTTAGGTCAATATCATGCACAATTACCACTTTTGTGTATGAAAGTGTCCTTTATTGGATACATAAAAATAATATATTACTATCAAAATGACTTACCAATCATCACATAATCTAGGAAGGCCATTAGAACACAAAATTTAGAACAATATTTGATGGTCTTGTACCAAATATCCCTATATGGGAATAGTAAGATAACTAACCCACACCATAATAGGTTTGGGTGGTCAAACACATAGATTAATCCCAACGTACTCAATAGAGGACTTCAATAAAATAAATACTTGTTGAGATTTTTCAAGTCACATAGTCAATTGACTATTAATTGGGAATATTTCACTAAAGAAATATACCAAAATTCCAATATAACATGGCATTCATATCATGTTACCCAATGGGTCCTCTATAACCATCTATATCTCTTCCCATAGATACAACATAAATCCAGTCACTCATTTATGATATTTAATCCCAAAGGCTCACATTATATGTTTCTCAATGTCCAATAAATCATTCCAAAACACCCCATCATATAATCTAAAAATAAAAAATAACCTTCCCAATCCATAATATTCTACATGATGCACTCAATAAACATATGTGTTCTTTTCAAACCCAAACCCCATATTGAATCTTATTTCCATGTCTAGAATGAATCCCCTAACTCCAAGAAGACTTCAAGAATTAGCTCTAACATAAGGAAAGAGTGTCTCATCACACACAATATGTACCAATATGTTAACAATTTAAACATTTCCCATTAAAACCAATGCCTACCCTTCCAACCCTAGATGCCAATCCAATCCCATTCCATAACTTATCCAATAATTCGTGACCCCCAATAGGTCTATCATCATATCACATTGTTCAATTTCCCCAGACCGACATATTTATTGGGTGATCTAGATAAACTATACATTTAATGAAAAAGTAATAAAAGAATAAAATACCAAGAGACACCATAATCTATCTAACCATGGAACCACGTGTTCCTAACACACATACTCAAACTCTTTGAACAATGAAAGTCTGATTGCTCATAAATAAACATTTATATTCTTTTTTATCTAAGGGTGAACATACATCAATCAAGGATTTAACCCCTTATTGACATTTACTAAAAAAATTACATGATATCCTCTCCCCATCCATATTCCTAGTATATTTTTTAATTTTAATAATCACCCCTAATTAATTACATATATTTATAATTAATTATATAAATTAAATTAAATGGTAATCATATCTAATGTACAAACTCCTTTTATTCCTATCACCAAAATATAGAACAATGGGTTGAAGTCCTATTGTGAACTATACATTTTATACATAAATATTACATAATTTTATATGAAAATTGAAGAAGTTTAACAAAATTAAAGTCCTGAGGAAAATACTAGTTTATTAATATTGGAAACATGAATATAAAATGAATTGGTACATTAAATATATAAATTATTCCATATTAAATTCATCATAACATGCATAATTTTAAGGAATAACATACGTAAACCCATTATTTATAACCAATGGGAGGGAATCCTAAACAACTATGCACTAATATACTCAATATGTGTAGAAAAAATTCACTCTGACGAAGAGTGATAAATATTATAAAAAATCAGTCAAATATCATCAATCATGAAACACATCACACGGTTTTTTCAGACAAATGATATAATACATAAGAGTATTAAATCAATAATAATAAATCATGAGCTGTGAAAACATATAATAATCATATGAAATAATATTTTTTAATGATCATAATCATATTAATTAATTTC
Source organism: Viscum album (assembly GCA_963277665.1). Classification (NCBI taxonomy): domain Eukaryota; kingdom Viridiplantae; phylum Streptophyta; class Magnoliopsida; order Santalales; family Viscaceae; genus Viscum; species Viscum album. Next base: position 1,203,216,892 of record OY728127.1, on the reverse strand, counting down.
CTTAGTAAGTACTTACACATAATACTATCATAGTGGATTGGGATGACTCTAGTTTCCAACATTTCTGTAGTCAATGTTCACTCACAAGACAATCTTATTGAATAATACCCCTTACTACACTGGTTTCACTCCACATTTCAGTCTTCATTATATCAACAGATATTCCCATTTACCATATTAATTAGAGGGATATATAATTTTAGGACCAATAATCATATAATGAAAACCATGCATTTATTTCCCATGAGCTCTTGAAACATAAATAATATCATCAAATCCTAACTAGTTCAATGAATATGGGATTCATTAATAAATATTTGTTGTATTCCCAATCCATCCATAGTATGGATTAATATTTTAAATCTATATTATATCCCACTTATATCATAATTAAAATCAAATGTTGTTTTTATAGATACAAATTCAATCAAAAATCAATATTACATTTCTTGAGGACAATACGATTTTTATTTGAAAACTCCTTCTTAGAATCTAGAAATTTCCACAATAGTAATGGATAAAATTTAATTGAAAATAAAAAATGTATCTTATTAATTAATATTAAATTAAAATAGTATAAATTATTCTATTGAAATTCATTAATGTAGTCTAGATTAAAACCAAAAATTAAAGTTTCATTTTCAATGAAAATTTAGAATCACCCTCGTCCGAAAACTCATAGATAATTCCTATAAAAATAATCTATAGAAAGTTAAAAATGAAAAAATAAAATTTATAAATAATTGGATAGTATTAAAAAAATTATTTAACACAATTTGAATAAAATTTAGACATGGATGAAATGATTATCTACAAAAGAGAAAAAATATTTTTGATCCATAAAATCATTATTCAAATATCCTGATTTCCAAAAGATTATAAATTGGAAAAACCATTAAATATATAGAAATATGTAATGGTTAATAAATAAATGTAGCATTAGAGAAATATTTCACTCAATTTAATCATTATTATATTTATGAAAAATCAATACCTATAAAATTGATATTGCAACAATAAACATTGACCTCAATTATGTCTTACTCAAAATGATCTCTAAACTATAACATAAAAAATATAAACAAATTTATTTCCATTAAAACTATAATCATTCTAATAATAATGTACATGATTTACCGAAAATCTATTATCACCAATTAAATAATAATATTTCATTATAACCATCAATTATTTTGTTAGCAACATCATTTTTTAAGAATTATTTTGTTTGGCAGGAATGATCAGGGAAAATTAATGGTGGTCCCTTCATTAAAATAATTTTAATCATGATATAAGTATCAAATATATTTCTTACATACATATTTATATCAATTCATTTCAAATGGTAAGGAAATATGAATTACATCGCTACATGGATGTGGTAGTCCGTACATACGCTCAATTGATGTTTCAATTTTTTATGTATGGAAAAAATAAAGGCAAATATCAATTAAATTTTAAAACAATATTTATTATCATATAAATATAATAAATAAATAATAAATCAATCATAATAACCATCATTAAATTATTGTAGTGGAAAATGAGTTGTATTGCTCTGTGGAGGTGGTTATCCAAATATAAACATGACTTATATGTTTATATCTTGTTTTATAGGGAATATGTGGTAGATGGTGATAAATTAATCACAATAACATCTTCTTATATTGATTGTATATAATTAATTGATTTTTTAAGGATACTAAAAAAATTATTTTTTAGGATATGAATTAAAATTGAAGGAGATGGATTATGATATATACCTTTTCTTTGAGAGACCTTATTTGCAATAATAAATAAGACTATGATGGTGTGTACTAATAGAGGAAAATAGAATCTAGTTTTATGGAAATTATATTCGGATGGTTTTTAGTAGGTATTCTTGGAGATATAACGATCAATTTTAGTTAATAATTTAGGAGATTAGGCACTCATTTATATGTGTAGAGATGGACACCAATGGAATTTCATTTATTATTTCAATGATTTCTAGACAATTTCATGGGAATGTGCCCCAAAATGATTTGATATTAGAAGGTAGGTTAATATAATTTTAAACTATATTAATTCAATTTTAATTTTACATCATTAGGAGGTTATTTTAACTTTATGTCTAGGTTTAACACAACCAGTCAAACTATTTTTACCTTAACTGTAGTAACTAACTATTGGATTCTTTACAATTCTCTATAACACCAAATTATGTTAACTTATGAAAAGTTATATAAATTAATACTATTTAAAATAGGTATTCTATTTTATAATATTTTGTTTCCGTAAGTGGTAGAATTTAATTTTTATTATTACCATAAACAACATATAAAACACATTTTTTTGAAAAATAAATTGTTCTTCATAAAAAACAATTTACATCAATTCAATTCCATGTAAAAACTAAGAAAATAATTTTAAAATATTATATTTAATATATAATATTTATTTTTTAAACACCAATAATAAATAGAGAATAAATTGTTTAATTATAATAAAAATATTATAAGAAGATGAATAGTTTTAAGAAAATGTTTTTTATGCAAAAAAATTTACATATTCTAAAATCATCTATAATTAAAAATAAAATTTTGAAAAAAAATTATTTTATATAACTAATTGAAAATTATCTATATTTTAAATCAAAATTGAAAAATAGATTTATATTTAACATAAAATAAATAATAAATTTTCATTAATAGAATTTATAATGATTCACTAAGAATAAATTTTTTTATTAATAACATATAAATTCTTCCAAAGATATTGTTGACAGTATAATATAAAAAATGATATTCATTCCCTAAAAAATAATTTCTATTTTTTATCTATTTATAATCGTAATGTGAAAAAAATATGATAACATCCATTCATGAAGAAAAAATATTTTTAAATAATAAATTGATATTATAAAAAATTGAGTACATATTTATTTTTAAAATAATGAATAAATTTTCTTTCATAAAAACAATTTTATTTTTTTCCACCAAAGACGTTATTAATATTTGTTCCAATTAATTTAACTAATAGTTTATAAAGGTTTTTTATCATATGGTTTATATATATTTGGGGTTCCATGTATAAATAAACTATCAAATACATTATGTTAAATTTAATAAGAAATAAATATTAAATCATTTTGTGTTAGATTCTACCCCCACCCCAATTAATGTGATTTTTTATTAAAATTATTTCAATTTAGTACAACGAATATGGATATATATTAATCATTAAATCCTCTAGTTCCCTTGTAGCTTCATCAAATTTATGTTTCTTTAATATAACATTAACCATGATAGTAGTGTTGTTTCCTGAAAATTTAACTCTACATTCCAATAAATTTAACTACTTTTCTTCACCTAAAATATCATGATCGAGTCATATAAGCGTATAGTTATGTATATGTGAAGGATATTGGATGTACATCCCAAGGAGAGACACATAGAACATGTCATGAGATTATGAGAGGTTCTGTGGGATTACTATATGATATCCTATAATCCCGGCATGATAATTATTATCAAAAGTACCAACATAACTTGGTATTAAATCACCATTATTCATTAATGAACTAAAATTATTTAATTTATAAATTCATATTATAAAATTCTCACCATCAATGAATTTGAGATATTTATAATGGTTATCAACATAATTTTTTTCCTACTATGAGCTATCATGTCACGCTGATAAGTACCTCTAAAATCATTACCATTTCTTCATTTCTCCCAATCCTGGATATATTTTATTTCATTGATATCATATTATTATTTAACTGTTCTATAGTTCATTCATAACAGGTTATAAAAATATTCCATATTACTTCTTGATTGAATCATTTTGTTCTATGCAGACAAGAATAGAAGAATGTTGTGTGTCCCCAGCATTGAAATCATAAGAACTATATCTCCAAAGATCCTCCAAGTATTGAATGGTCCTCATAAACTGATGAGAAATTTGAGGAAAATAATAAGTAATAAAATAGAACAATGTTTCTAGAGAATTTTTAAGTCTTTTATAAAATGAAAAGGTAGTCATTTGATCTAGAACAGATACAATAGAATGTGGTACCCTATGTAACCATACATCTATAATATTATATATCTAGTAAATTTGATCAAGATAAAAATAATCCACAACACTAATTAAGTGTGTTGGATTCATATGGGAATTGACTATTACAAAAATTACATTATAGACATTAATTGATTTGGAGTGTTTGAAAACTATATCACTGGAGATGTTTTCAATTTTACATTTTCGTATAATAAATAATGTATCATCCCATTATACTTTTAACAAGTAGTCGTAAACTGATAACATACTAAGAATAGAGATATATACTCTTCAAAATTTCTAATAATATTTTTCCACCATATATAATAATTATAATCTATATATAACTTAATACTTATATAATGAATATAAAATGATGAGCGACACGATTCTTCTACTACTTCCTTCTCTAGTTCTGCTATTTATGAGACATATATATGGTTTCTAAAAATTATTATTCCATAAGAATAAATTTTGATCTCTAGATAATTTCCTACATTTATCTTTAGGTACATATTATTCCATTATGACACTTTTTTAAAGGATATATTCTTAAACAATCACTTGATGTGGATTGGGTTTGTACCCTTCCATCATGATTTGAATTAATATCCTTTGGAAAATATTAATTATTTGATATTTTGTGATCCTCATAATTTATAAGAGATTATGATTCCTTAAAATCATAATATCTTCCACTATATTCAGTTTCTTATGGTGATGTTTTATTGAGTAGTCATAAAACTTAATCAACTTCAACCATTATATTAGAATTTTATTCGACTATTTCTTGGTGAATATATAATTTAACACTATATAAACTGTATAGATGCCACACCTTTACAAATAAATAACACTACCCTATATATTTAATCCATATTTTTCAACTACTAATTCAAAATTATTTTCATATTATTATTTATCATGAAATATTAATTAAAATGATGAATATGATATAAATGTATAATTATTTATGATAACACATCCAAAACATTTCTTCTATGTGATAATATAAATAACAATACATTCATTGATATAAGGTAGTGTGAGAATAGGTTCATGCACAAACCATCACATTAAAATGTTCAATTTTATTCACACACATTATTCCAAAGAATCATGAAACCCTTAATAACAAACATTGTGAATAGATTATATAATAATGAAAACTCCATTACAATTTGTTGATAATATCAATAGAAAATAAAAAAATTATGGATTTCAATCAATGTGGTTAGTCTGGGCTATAATTCAAAAAGATATATCATTTATTGATCCACCAATAAACACTCTAATGTTATTTTATAAACCATTTATTAAACATAATATATATAAAATTAACACATAGATGATTTTTTATACAACTTCTCTTTCCATAGATTATTTATTGTAATCCTCATGTTATCATCATCATCCTTCTTTATCCTAGAATATATAAGAATACATTCTATAAATAATACCCCAAAATGGTCTATGAAATGTAAAACGAATCTATATATTAAATTAATCAATATAATAAGGGAATTAGTATGACCAAATGGCATCAATAAATAATAACAGTGTCCATAATTCGAATTTAATGCTATATTTGGAATGTCATCACATTTGAGGACCATTTTTTAATGTCTAGATCTGAGATAAATCATGAAAAAATATTTAGATCTTCATTATTGATCAAAAAAATCATAAATATTGGGAATATGATACTTGTTCTTTTTTATAATCCTGTTATGTTCATGAAAATCAATGAAGAGTCCCATTAATCAATCTTTCTTCTTAAAAAAATATATATGTACTAAAATGTGACAAAAGTTGTTGAATCAATATATAATCATGATTATCTTGGATTTTATTATACAATTATTTTAACTCAATTAGGTATATTCTCTATGGAGTCTCTAAAATAGGAGTATAACTACGTATAAGATCAATTGAAAACTGAACATAATAAATTTGAGAAAACTAAGAAATATTCATTAAAGGTATTCCAATATCACATAAAATAGTCATGTAAATGATTTTTAGTTTCTACCTAACATTCCTCGATAAATACCACCTTTTAAATGGAATTAAGACCCATGTAATGGATTTAATTTCCATTTTGAATTATAATTATCCTTACATAGAAAAAAATCATAGGTTGGTATGGAATATGAAATAAAAGTTCACCTCTTCTAATATTGTTATGAGATCTATATTAACAATTTAATTTTACTTCCAAAAAACCTAAATTTCATAAATACTAGGAATAAAAATATTTTTGAGGAGAACATTTTACAGAATATTAATTAGAGAAAATTTCCTGATTCGATATGGGATCATATTATAATAGAGTTTCAATTAATATATGAGAATCTATTCATTATGATGGTAATCTTGATCCATTAAAAAATTATTCGTATATAAAATATATAGTATATACTAAATTAAATAATTATTTAGCAGTTATATAGAGGGTGGTAAGATTACCTTTCAATGCTACTTTATCAGACCCCTCATCAAAAATAGTAATCCTAATATATTATTAATTTCATATTTAAATAATAGGATACTAAAATCGATCATCTTAATTGGCCCACAAATTAAATAATTAGTTAACTTAATTACCTTACACAATTAAATTATAGAATTTGATTTTTGGTGGTTTATTCTATCCAGATTTATCTCAATTTTAATCAGCAACTAAAAAATTTTAATTACTTCAAAATTCTATTTCCTGATGGATATATTTTATAAAAATATAAAATTTTTGAGTACCCTAAATAATATTATTACCATGATTCATTACACATTTTTTTAATTAATAAAGTCTCATCTTTAACAATATATGGAAAATTTTATAAGAATTTTCAATCAATCCCAACATTATTTTTAAATGAATATTATGATCATTATGTGCGACTTTAATCACCATTCAAAGATTTATTGGCCATCAAATGATTTCCCTACAGAAATTCTTATCTCATATAGTTAAATCCCTTTGATGACATGAATTTAATACAATAAATATTTATTCAGTCCCACATTCCAATTTAATAATAATTGTAGAATAATAACTCAGAGGTTGTGTTAAATCTTTTTCAAATGTATCCACTAGTTTGTTTTCATTTATTATAAACTCATGGGATTATTTCTCTATCATTTAATGAATAAAATACTAAATTTTCTTATTAAAAAATATGAACCATAACTCATCCCACTCGATGGAGTGAATTTCACCTGAGTTCATCATATACATGATATGTGTTCACCATTGTTCTGCATCATCGTCCAAATAATAAAAACCAAAGAAAATAATTTCATGAAAATTGAATGGATTAATGAATAAAAATATAGTCATAATTATCCATTTAATATAAATTAGTGTTCAGTAGAACCTAAAAATGAATTATATGTTTACTAATGATGGAATCAACAAATCATTTTCACATAATTTTATAATCTCACATCTCAACATGATTCTTGTCAAGATAGTGTTGTATAAACATAATAATATAATATTTCATTTTTAACTCCCTTAAAAATTGGTTTCTCAAGGATTAAGGCATTCCTTTGTATATAATCTTCAATTTAAGAAATTATCCTTCTAGATCCATCCATTAACTGGATTTAAAAAAAAAATAATATTATAAGAAACAATAATCAAAGTTGGAAATCATACAATCCTGAAAATAATGTATAGGATCTATAAATTTTTACACCACTTTTTTAATCTAGGACACCTTATTTATAATGTAGGTCATACATGGCCAATATCTATTAATATCCATTATAATTGTTCATAAGAATAAATTTAAATAAACTGAGTAATATCCATCTGGAGAGTAAAACATTATGTGTAGTAATAGACTCTTTACCATGCATAAGAATGATGGATGAGATATTCCCACCATACACTTTTTATATTGATTACCCAAGATACATATATGAAAAAACCATTACAATTAATAATATAATAAAATTATGTATTTTGATAGGGAAACCAAACACTTTTATTTATCATAACAGATGATGTCCTCCTATTCTCAGCCATATTCGAATGGTTTTCACTAATGATTCCTTTCCATAGTTTCCAAAAGGCAGTAATGAATTTATCTGATACTAACAAAATATACCCATGACTATCACAAATTAATACTGTATTATTTTAATACAATTTTCAATATTTTTTACCGTAATAAATACATGTGACCATAGAGGATTAGTTTTATTATGAACATGGATTCATAAAATACTAGTACCTAAATGGTCTATATAATTTATGATAATTATATTCAAAACTAGATACTGTATTAGTTATATCTCACTAAAAATACTTATATATTTATTATGGAAGAAAGATTATAATGGGTGACATCAGTTCCTCAGTAAATATAAACATATGAAATAACCATCAATGATCATAATTGGAAAAAAAATTAAATAATAGTTTTATTATAATATCAGGACATAAAATAATCCTATAAATATATCTAAAATAACATCATTCATGAAATATTGAATATTATTGAATCAAAAAAGGAAAAAAATTATTATAGTGTGAATCATGAATAATAAATACTATTTATTTAAATGATATTAAAAGAATAAGATATAATTTTTTATACGTAAATAAGAAAATAAAATAATATACATAATCATGGTTCACTTCAACTACAATCATAGTTGATTACTTTCACTATCAATTTCATCATTTACATCATGTTTCACTCCCAAGAATATCTTTTTGGAAAATTCCCCTTACTAATCTGGGTTTACATCCCATTCAACCACTTATTATTTCAGGATATATCCTTTATTTCACAATTTGATGGTGTTCTCTAAAATTCTGGTTCCCAACTATCATATAATAAAAATTATATATAGGTGTTCCATAAGATTTTAAATCATTAATCATATCATTAAATCAAACCCCATGGAAGGGATAATATATTCATATACATTTCATAATCATACTAATACTATATTAGTGGGAATAATAAAAATTTAAACATTGGATAATATCATAGTAAATGATTTGGATCGTCAAAGGATATCCTAATAGATAAAAACACCTTTAATGTAATAATAGATTGTTTAATGAGGAAAATGCCATTTTTATTTGAAAATAATTATTTTGAATCTAAATGTATCGAAAATATTTAGAAAAATATTATTCTTTGAAATGTTCCTCGGAAAAATATAAAAGAGTATTCAAAGTAGTGTACACCCAGTATTGATGAGAAATTCGTTCATTTAGTGTATATTAATACAAAATTCCTATTCACCTGTAATGTAAAAATTTAGATGTTCGTTGTTAAAAAAAGGAAAAAAATCATTAAAAACAATATAGAATGTAAAAAAATTGAAAAAATACTTTAATAAATGTTTGAGGAATATTAAATAAATTTTTGAAATAATTTTAAATAAATTGTGGACACAAAATAATAGATTCCAACTGAAGAGTAAAATTTTGTGAATTTTCCATTAAAAACATTCTTTTGGTAAATTGTGTTAATAAATAGAGGAATATGAAATAAAAAAACTAAATCAAAATAATTAAATAATTTATAAAAAACAACATAGAAATTGGAAGAGACATATCAAATAATTTTATTATCAAAAAATTTAAGCACAAAAAATCTTGGTAAAAATGTGATTGTATCATAAAACCAATACATCAATTCTATCTTACATTGTGATCTATATAAAATAAAATATAAAAATTTCAAAAGTTATCAAACATATTCTAATATCACTGGTAAATAAAGAATATGAAATTTTCATATTCCATAATATTTGTGTATTAAATATTAATTTTAATTTAAATGGGATTCTATATTCGATGGAGTACATGACACACAATAATGGGTTTCTCCAAAAATATAATGTTGCATATAAGGGTGAGTCATACTGAAAAATAATAATATAATATTATTTTAAATGATAGTTAATGCCTAGAAGTTGTATTGGTGAGAAAGTGTAGACCTAACTATAATATTATTATACATGTTTTTTAAATGTCTTCCCATTTTTCTAGTAAATTTTAGTGGCTTAAAAAGTGAATGAATACCATTTTAAGCATAAATACATTAATATTATTTAAAAGATCATTTTTTCACCTTTTGATGGAGAACCCCTTTTAAATCTAGTTTTTTTCACAAAAATATGTTCTATTTGAGAAAATTATTCTTCTTTAGGATTTGGACATCAAATATTACTTTGGGTAAATTTTTTGAAATTTTCTCAAAAAGATAATATTTTAATGAATAGTGAACAACACCACATTTAAATTCAAAACTGCCATTTCATCTAATATATTTATATAGAGTAATTATTATTTTAATTGTTTTTAAAGTGTAAGAATTTTTTGTTTTTTCTATTTAATCAAATGTTGGACATTGGAAGTAATTTCTCTTTTAAATTGAACATAAACAAGTGTCAAACTTTTGATAGATATTATTTCTTAAAAAACACATTTTGTTTTGTCAATGAGAATTAATTTAAAATTAATTTCAGAAACATCTATGTTTGAATTTGAAAAAAAAGATTCCATATTTGGAATTTAGAGGCCCAAATTGTGTAAATAAGTAGCATTTTTTAGACATTTTTAATATTTACTTTAGTAAATATTTTATTTAAAATGGTTAAAGGTTTAATTTGGTATGAAGGATAAAAAATAATGTTATAATAATAATAAATTACCCCTAAACTTGTCCTAACCCTATTTTCTGATAGGTTTCTGACCATTTTCATCCTAGGATAAATTTTGGGTCCCCATGGAGCCACATGGGAATTATAATGACACTTTATATTTTTTAATTTAAAGTAAGGTGATAAATAACATAAACATCAATCATTTTACTAAAATAATTTTTATTTGGGGTTATACATGTTATCTCTTAAACAATAAAAATTATTATGAAATATGATACAATTTACTACCTCATGGTATTTTATTTAATTTTTTTGGACATTAAATAAAAAAATTTAATTATAACAGAATGGTGAAGCAGTAATTACTTTATTAATAATGGATTAAAATAAATGCAATTTAAAATAATAAAATAAATTTATTTTAACCATTTAATTTCATAAGAAAATTTTATGCACAAGTATGGATTTTTATATTTTTATTAAATAAGGTTTTTCAAATGAATCAAGTTGGTTTGGATTTTTTTAAAGTCATGGTATGAATAGTATTAAAATGGACATAAAAGAGTTTATGAATCAATCAATATTTTATTAAATGATAAAATTTTCATAAAAATATAAGATTCGGCCAAATGAAATATATGATTCTAAAAACAACATTAATTATCCATTTTGTATTGATTGGAATTTTATTAGATATATATTAACCATATATTATGAATATATAAGAGGACATGGTATAAGTTAAATAAGATAACAAAGGGTTAAATAAAAAACACAAGGATTAAAAAATATCCAAAACCATCCAACTCTTATTGAATGATTTTATTATGAACTATATGTACCTTATATTTGAATTAGAAAAGTTTTGGACCATTGGAAATGGAAAATAATTATATATAAAAATAGTATTCTCAAACATTCCTAAAGAGCCCCCCCCCCTCATAAGATCCATCACCTATAACCCTTACCCACACCTCTCATTCCACCTTTTCTCAACCAAACACTACCAAAATAACTTATAAAGATCACTTTATTCCTCCTAGATTCCATACCTTAGGCATAATTCACTTCAATAAATCCTTTTGGTTGAAACCAAAAAGAGTTACCTGAATTAAAGATAACATTTTCCCCCATGTTCTCATCTTTTATTTTACATCATCACCCACTATGCTCATCATATTGATTTTTTACATAGAAACATCAGTTTTATCTATATACTAGGTTGCTTTTATGATATTTATCCATATACATTTACATACACATCAATCAAATAGAAATGAAAATACTATTTCTGTGTACGACGAACTGCATCCTCACGAAACGATGATTGTTCAATTATCTCCTATCACATTTAATGGTGGCCAATATGATGAAACTATATTTATATGTGATATATATTATATTTATATTGTCTCTATGATTATGTATTTTTGTTCTATATCCTGCATTTATCTTCTCCATAATGGGTAAATACAATAATTTCATTGACGAAGTGCGAACTACCGCCCCCTCAAAGTGATATGACTCATTCATGCCAAACGTGGAAAGTGTAACAGGTGGATATTATTTAATTAAATATTATATTTTATTGTAAATTTAAAATACTTATTTATCATTTTCTCTTTCATTCTGATAAATATGAAATAGAAATAGAAGAAGTGTAAATGTGTAAGTACAGCTTACCATCTCCATGAATGGTTCATCTCATTTCTTATCTCCAAATGTTATTTACTATTATAAATACATATATATATATATACTAGATATATATTATATATATGATATCTAATTAATCAATATAAATCTATAGATATTTTACTTTTGACCACACGGATAGCTTTTAATTATAGGATGTTCATTTTTGACTCCAGAACAAAATATCGACTGTGTGACCCTTATTAACATAAATGATTATGAAATTTTTATAACATGATAATAAGTAATATAAAATGAATAATAAACATGAAAAGGATATTAAAAAATTATAAATTAACATTAGTTTATTATTCAGTAGATTATAGAATGAACAAGTCAAATCAAACATGAGGTTAGGGAACTTCTTAACTCAATTTCCATTTATTGGTTTGATCTTCTACTTCATGAATATATCGTTCTATGATTATGTGAGAAATATTTTTTGATGTACTATATTTTATTTATACTTTATTTATGTTTACAAATGTTGAATACACATAATTGATCTCTTTTATTTACAAAATTATCTTTGTAAGTGAACATTCCACATTTCTTTTTAGTAAAATACTTCTTTTATGTTATGTCTTTCAATTTCCTATATGTTATGTTGGGATATGTTATTATATATAATTATTTATGTAAATTTTAGGTCTATGTGATGATAGAATCCTTTCTCTCTCATAAATTCATTTTCTTAATTTTTATTTGACGCCAAGAGGCTGTCGAATTTTTTAATGGAAACTCGAATCTAAATTTACACTCTTTGAGTTTTACGCCTACTTCGTTGATTTTATTATGTCATGATTATGTGTGTAATCAATTTTTATTTATTTATGTTTAAATATCCACTTACATTTGTGGGAATATTCTTTTGCAACTCATTATCAACCCATTGATAAATTCATACATCATTTATATGATATTTGAATGGGATTTTGTATCAATTTACATTCCATTGAGACTTATTTGTTATTTTACACCAATTCACATTTATATGGTGTATATACTGCCATTTGACCAATTATATCATGAATATACTTATATATCATGATATTATAAGCTTTAGATAATGTTATTATGTAATTATTTTAATTCAATTATTTGCTCAAGTGGTTAGGGACTCTATAACTAAAACATTGTTTTAATTTTTTTAAACAATTTACTCTTATAAATCATTATCATTAATGTCCATGTTTTTAAAAGGGTTTCACAGAATTATATAAATAAAAATTAATTTTATTATAAGATTATCATCAATATTCGTGGTGATAACAACCTTTCCGTCGCCGTGATCATTTTGATTTTTGGATCCATTAACAAGTAGTAATGTTTTTAGAAGGGAAATAAATACAATATACAATTTTTATGTATTTTAGTATTGAAAATGGTTTTGTTAATAGATTTTTATTTAAATATATTAGAATTTTATATTGTGATGTCAATGTAGAAATATTATCTTTAATTTATTCTTTTTCATGTTTTATGATTAATTTATTGTTTTTGGGCATTGTTTACTCATACTGGTTGTTCCATGATAAACCTTGAGTGGGTGAGCCCGAGATATCTCTCCAATGAATTAGGAAACATAACAGTTGTAAAAGATAATGTTTCACCAAATAGATTTAGGGAATATACTGTGATAGGTATTCCAAATGTAACTCCATATATCTGCGAAAGCTAAAAAGTATGTATGATATGGATGCCACAAGTTACCTTTATGATTTTTGATTTCTATGTGTTATTAATGAATACTATGATCTTGTGTTGTATGTTGAAGATTAAAAAGTATGATTTCATTTAATTTTATGTATTGATGTACTTATGTTTTTATTCTTAGTTTTATAATCCTTAATGATCTTTTTATACTCATCCCATGTTTTAGAATGTTTTTCACAGGACATAAAGAACAATAAGAACGTGGATGGGATAAAGGAAAATTCATGTTGACCAAACAAGAAACTATAAATGTATTTTTAAGATTTTTTATATTATAAAAACAAGTAATCTATGTAGAAGTGTCTACATTGTTATTTTTTAAATATAATTTAATTGTTATGGCCTAGTTCTCTAAAACTGTAAACCTGAAAACATATTGATTGTGAATTCTTAACATAACTCAATATTATGTGATGTTTAAGGATGGGGACTTAAAGTTGGTATCAGAGGTTTGTTTTGACAACTTTAGGGATTATGATTTTTCGTTAAACACGTGGTAAGACTATATGTCTACACATTATGTTAAATCATTATTTTGTAACTTTTTCATATTAAGGTATGTCTGTTACGAATGGAAGGAGGAGTATTCAAACAAAATTCGTATCCCTTTTAGATGACATTCATGGTATAATTATTCCAATGTCTTATCCGAAGACTCTGAAACATTTTATAACAAGAAACTAACTTGAAAGCAACTATTTGAGATATTAAACACCTCCTCTATACCTCAATACCATCATATATCATGGGTTTTATTTAATATAATATTTTTTCTCAATAATTTTATATTTTCAAGAAATTTAAATATCATCAAGGCATTTTCAAATATTTTACCTAATCACAAGATTTGGAAGCAATTTAAAATTTTGAAAAAGTTTCTAAAGATGGAGACCCTTTCCCAACCTATTTATATTTCATTAAAATTTATGTCTTTCAGCACAAACTTATGGTATTTAAAAGGACCATTGATTAAATGTTTCATCTCAAAAAAGATCTGACTATTTTATAAAAATCATGTTTTATCAGATGATTTGAAATTAATTATCATACAAGATTATCCATCCAAAATATTTTACTACGAACACCCATATGACCCATGTTGTTCACGGTGTACATTAATGAAGGATGAAAATTATTTTACGGACCCCTAATTCATTTTTTCAATGCATGGACTATCAATCTATGTGTACAAGATTATGATGAAACTAGGTGGAAATCATGATCATGGTACGATGTTCTTTCTTAGGTAATAATTTTATTTTATGGAAGTAAAAAAAATTCAATAAGACTTCATGAATTAAAATATTAAGATAATAATGAGTTGTGATGAAAATGAGAGGTACAATAAAAACATTGAGGTTAATTAATGATATGGTTATTTTTTTAGTTTTATAAAAAGGAAAACACATAAATTGGGTGAAAACCCATTGCATCCAGCAAATCCTCTGGAATCAAACCCAAAACTGAAGGGAGACAAGGTCAAATCACGTACCACTGGCCTACATGAAGTCCATATTTAGTATGACTTATTCTGTTTTTTTAAATGATTTTATGGAACAAGAATAAGTTGATTTTGGGAACTTATGTTTTTTCAAATAAATATACATACTGTAGGAAAATGATTTTGTGATTATGTGATAAAAGTTAATTTTAAATATGTTCTCTATTTTGGATTCACTATATTCTTATGGATAATAGAACACTATTGGATTTCATTTGTGGAGTAACAGTTGAAATTTTATTTTGGAGGAAACATTGTTTTTATTGTGGATATATGGTGATTTGGGTTACAAGTGGAAATGATTAACATATTATAGAGAATATGTGATCAATATTATTAATTTTCAGTATGAGACACTAAGAGAAAGCTATTTTATTTTGAGATAAATGTTACAATTTTTATGGAAGACTATGTGATTAAATTTTTCTGAGTGTTGGGTTTCAATTTTAGTTTGGATTATATTGGATGATTTTATGGAAAATGGTTTATTGAATTGTATTTGTTAAACATTGTGTATTTTTTGTTGTATTATGGAGATTAAGAGTTGTATATATTTTTATAAAGGATTATCATCTTTGGGGATTATCAGATATCGTACTAATGATTTGGGATTTGGTTGATGTATAATGAAAATGGAAATATATAGTTAATATTTATTTGATTATGTCATACAATTGAATTTGATTGTATCACATTTAATGTCACCATGTCATTTTGAATACTCAACATTTTGAAAAAATATGAGGTTGTGGTAGGAATTTAGTAAAGGAAGAAAGTCTATAAGAAATTTAAGTACGTTTCCTTCTGTTTTTAGTTAAGATCATAAATAAATTTTTCAAATTTATAAAAGGTAACTTAAAACAAAAACATTTTCCATTAAAATTTCCTACTAGGGAATCAAATATCATTTAACCCATCACATGTTTTTGATTTTATGGTGGTTAGCATTTTCTTAATCATGTTTTCTATCACTCTCAGTCAAAAAATTACAATTAGTTTCTCTTATATTTACATGTTTTTAGAGAAACCTATTATGGTTAATCTTGGGAGACCATTTCACTTCTCTTTAATTCTTTTAATGTGATGTTTTTTGACTCTTCCGATGTGGGATGTTTAATGACATTTCTAAGCCCAATTTTTAAATTGTGACGATGAAATTTCCAAAAGGGGGAAGGATGTAACATCCTAGGTAAATAATGAATATTACATATTAATATTTATTAATATTTTTGAATTAAATATTAATTTTAATTTAAGGAGGATGCTTTGTTAGATGGCATACATGAAATGAAATAATTGGTTTCCCTGAAAACCTCATGTTGCGCATAAGGCTGAGTCATACTAAAATATAATAATATAATATTATTTTAAATGATAGTTAAAACATAGTCGTTGTATTGAATGGAATGAATAAAATAATCTACAGTATGGTTAAACATGTTTGTTAAATTTCTTTACATTTATCCAATAAATCTTAAGGCATAAAATGAGACTGAATCCAATTTTATGCATTAATACTCTAATATTCTTTTAAAAGTTGATTTACTGCCTTTTGATGGCGAACCAATTTTTAATATAGTTTTTTTCCTCTACTATAGGTTATATTAGACAAAATATAATTTTTCATTACAATTGGGACATCAATATTTACTTTGGGTAATTTTTTGTTATTTTTTTATGAAAAAGTTATTTTTAATGAATAGTTAAATTTACCTCATTTTAATTCGAAACCAAATTTTCATATAATTTAATAATATGGTTATATTATTATTTTATTAGGTTTTAAAGTGTAATCATATTATATTTTTACCATTTAATACAATTTTGTTCATTTAAATAATTTTTAATTTGATATTGATCACAAAGAAGTGACATTCTTTTGATATTTATTATTTCACAAAAACAAGTTTTTTGTTTTGACAACAAGAATTAATTTTAAATTATTTTCATAAACTTTTGTGTTTTGAATTTGGAAAAATGGAATCCCTATTGAGAATCATGTGGTTAAAATTGTGTAAATTGGTATCTTTTTTTATACATCTTGAATATTTACGTCATTAAATATTTTATTTACTATGGTTAAAGGGTACGTCTGGTAAATAAGGTTGAGAAATTATATTAGAATTATATTAATTACCCTTACAGATTTCATAAACCTATTTTATAATACATGTCAGACCATGGTCATCCTCTGGTCAATTTTGGGACCCCATGGAGCCACATGGGAGTGATAATGACACGTTATATTAATTAATTTAAAGTGAGGACAAAAATAACAAAAACATTAATATTTTTAATAAAAATATTTTTATATTGGGTTATATAAGATATATCTTCAACAATAAATATTATATGGAAATCTAAAACTATCTTCTACCTCATGGTATTTTATTTATAATTTTTATATATTAAATAAAAAATGTTATTTATGACACAATGGTGATGGAGTAATTTCTTCATTAATAAAGGATTCAAATAAATGATATTAAAAATACTTAAATAAATTTATTTTGAACATTTTTATACCATTCAATAATTTTATGGATTGTTATGACTTGTTAAATTTTAATTAATGATATTTTTTCAAGATAATCATGATGGATTAATTTTTTAAAAAAAATTCATGATATGAATAGTATTAAAATAGACCTAAAAGAGTTTTTAAATAAATCAATATTTTATTAAATGATAAAACAGTCTTAACAATCTATGATTTTTCCAAATGAAATATATGATGTTTAAAATTTCATTAATGATCCATTTTTTGGCCTCTTTCTATTTTATAGTAAATATATTAGACATGTAGTATGAATATATAAGTGGACATGGTAAAAGATAAATAAGTTAACAAAGGTATATCTAAAAAATATTAGGATTAAAAAAATATCCAATACATGTCCAATTATTATTAGGTGATTTTATTTCTACTTATATACACCTTATATTCGAATTAAATGTGTTTTGGATCTTTAGAAACAAAAAATAATATTATAATAAAATAATATTTTCAAGCTTTCCAAAAGAGCCCATCCTCCCCTTTATAGAGGACATCACCTCTAACCCTTACTCACACCTCTCAAGACTCATTTTCTCGACCAAATTCTGGGAAAATAAGCTCTCGATATCCCTATCTTCTTCCTAGAATCCTTACCTTAGGCATAAATCACTTCAAGAAAACCTTTTGGTTCAAACCAAATGTAGTTACCTAAATTAATGGAAACATCATCCCTTAAGATCCCTTCTTTAATTTTACATATTCACCCCCTAGGCTATAATTTTTCATTGTTTAAATAACAGAAATAGTATCCTAAATATACAAGGATTTTGTTATTGAATTTTTCAAACTACACTTACCCACCTCTATCAAATGGATTCAAACATACTGATTCTATGTATGGAGAACTATTGCCTCATGAAATGATGATTTTTAGATAGATTCATATCTCTTCTCATGGTGTTCATTATGATGGAACTATATTTATATGTGATATATATTATGTTTATATTTTCTCTAAGCTTCAATATTTTAAATTTATCAAATACCTTAATGGTTTCCATAATAGGTAAATACAAAAATTTCATTTGAGGAAGTGCGGACTACCGCCCCTCAATGTAATATGACTCATTCATGCCATATGCGAAATGTGTAAAGGATGGAGTTACCGAAATTATATATGATATCATAATGAAATTATAATATACCTATGTATCATTTATGTTTTTAATCAATTAAATATGAAATAGAAATTAAAGTAGTGTTCATGTGTACGTACTGCTTACCGACTCCATGAACGGTGTATTTCTATTCATATCTCCAAATGTTATGTACGATTATAAATAAATATATATATATATAATAGATATAAATGATTTATATGATATCAAAATCATGAATATAATTATGGAGATAAATTACTTTTGACCACATGGACAACCTTTAGTAATAGGATGTTTATTGTTTACTCAAGTACCAAATATCTACAATATGTCCGTTATTAACATAAATGATTATGTAATATTTATAATGTGGTAATAAATAATATAATATGAATAATAAACTTCAAAAATGGTTCTCAATAGAGTGTAAATTAACATTAGTTTATTATTCAGGAGATTAAAGAACAAACGAGTTAAGACTGACACGAGGTAAGGGAACTTCTGAAACCAATTTCCATTCGTTGGGTTGATCTTAAACTTCATGAATATGTCATGATACGATTAAGTGACTAATAAATTTTGATTTCCTATCTTGTATTTATACTTTAGATTTATTTACTTATAGTGAATACACAAAATCAAACTATTCTAGTTAGAAAATGATTTTTGAAAGGGAACCATCTGTCATTCTCTTTTCTTCAAAGACATCTTTTATATTATGTTTTTCAATTTCTATTATCTTCTATTGGGATATGTTCTTATATATCCATATTTATATACATTTTCTTCCATGTGAATATAGACATGTTTCACCCTCATTACTTTCTTCTCTGAATTTTTATGTGACACCATTACGCTGTTGAATTTTTTTAAAGGAATTTCTAAACTCAATTTCAACTTTTTGAGTTTTACGCCTACTTCGTCGATTTTATTATTTCATGATAATGTGTGTAATCCATGTTTATTCTTCATGATTAAATATCCACTTCCCTTTGTGGTGATATTCCTTTGCAACATATAATCACCCCATTGATAAATTCTTATTTCATTAATATTATCTTTAAATGGGATTTTGTCTAAAATTACATTCCATTGAGACATATTTGTTATTATACAGCAATTAACTTTTTTATAGTGTTTATAAATCCATTTGGAATATTATATCATGAATCTCATTATTTCTCATGATATTATATTATTTGTTTAATGTTATTTTGTAATTATTTTAATTCAGGTATTTTCTCATGGGGTAAGGGACTCTTTAACTTAAACATTGTTTTTAATTTTTTTAAATATTTAATATTATAAATATTTCTCACTAATGTACATGTTTTAAAATTGATTTTAAAGATTTAATTAAAAGGATATAAATGTTTTGTATCTTTATTTTTAATGTATGTTCTGAAAATAACATTTATGTCACCTCGATCATTTTCATGTTTTACTTTCCTAACCAGAAGTAATGTATTTAAAAGGAAAATAAATACCATATAATATTTTCTGTATTTTAGTATTGAAAATGGTTTTGATAATGGATTCTTTATGTCAATATATTAAAATTTTATATTGTTATTGCAGTGTGGAAATGTTATCTTTACTTTATGATTATTCATGTGTTGCGATTATGTTAGGTTCTTGTGAATAATTTATGCATATGGGTGGTTCCGTGAAAAACCGTGGGATGGTGAGCCAAAGATAGCTCTCCAATGATTATGGAAATGTGACAGAGGTAAATGTTAATGATTCTCCTAAGATATTTAGGGATTATATTAGGATGGGTATTCCAAATGTTACTCTCTATGTTGCTATGAATTCTACAACGTATGTATGATATATATGCCACAAGTTACATTTATGATTTATGATTTATATGTATTATTCATGAATCATATGATCTTGTGTGGAATGTTAATGATTAAAAAGTATGATTTCATTGAATTGTACATATTGATGGACTAATGTTTTTTTCCTTATTTTATAACCCGTACTGATATTTTTTTCTCCTCATAAGTTTTGAAATGTTTTTCGTAGGACTTAAAGATGAATAGGGTCAAGGATAGGATCAAAATAAAGTCATGCTGTCTAAAACATGGAAAAAGAAATTTTTTAAGTGTTTATATTTTATGGAAAAATGAAATCGGAGTAGAAGTGTCTACTCAGTAATTTTTGAAATGTGATGTAATAGTTATGGCCTAATTTTCTAAAATATTATACCTAAAAAGATCCTCAATGTGAATTTTTGGATTAACTCAAGATTATGTGATGTTTAATGATGGGGCCTTATACACAAATAAAAAAATTCATGTAGATATAAAAAAATTCATTTTGAATAAAAGAATCTTGCCAAAATTTCATCAATAATATCTCATTATCATCATTGTTTCTATTGTTAACTAATTAATTTTTCAAGAGTGTTTTCATTCGGAGATTATATTCCTTGAAAAATTATCATGGTTCTATCATCTTAATTATTTAATGAATGATACAAATATTATATATAATAATTATATACTTTTTTATAACAAATAATATGATGTCTTTCTGTAAAATTAATTACAACAAAATGTGGAGATAATAGTTAGTGTGTGCTCACGAGTTGCATTTCCATTATTTGATGGTTGGAAAAGAAATGAAAATATTAATTTATAATTTTAAAGAAATTATTAAGAGATAAATATAATATTAAAAAATTTAATATATCATAATATAAACCATAAATGATTGTGGTGGAATATTAGTTGAATTGCTACGTGGAGGTGGTGTTCCACATGTACGCAAAAGCGATACATTCATCTCCCAATAGTTTGATAAGAAGAGGTAAATTTTTGATACATCAATATAATAATTTTTTTGTATTTATGATAAATTATTTACCATGTTTTAATGGATACAAAATTTTTAGTCATTATATATGATGAAATAGAATTTAATGAGATTTCTTATGATCTATACCTCTTCTTTGACATACCCCTTTTCAAATACTCTATATGTCATGATTGAATATTGATAAGAGAATAAATATATCTTAAAAATGACGGAATTGATTTTATAATGGTTATAGTTTAGGTATTTTATTATACATAACTCTCAAAAAGTGTGAATAATTAAGAAGGGGTCCCTTTTATATGTGAGGTAAGATACACACATGAAATTTATTAAATGATTTCATTGATTTAATGAAACATTCATTGAAAATTTTATCCAAATATATAAGGATTCTAAGTTAAGACATAATATTATTTTAATAACAAAAACCAATAATAATTTGACATTTTTGGGATGAAATAATATAGTTATCTCATGGCCTAAAAAATCAGTATACCTATTAAAACCTCACTACTGTGGTAACATTTTATTTCAATTTTGATGACTCAATTTGACATATAATTAAGTTACACATGATAAATAAAATTAATAAAGATTATTAAATATATATAAGAATTTTTAAAAATCTTAATTTATATAATTTTCATAATTAAATTTCTATTACGCATTTGAATATCAATAAAACACAAATTTTTTAAAAATGATTTTTAACTGTAAAACATAATTTACTTCCATTCCTTATATTGTAAAATCTAGAGAATAAATATTAAAACATTTTCTTTTAAAATATAATCTATAAATGTATTTAATTACATTAATAATTATTTATTAAATTAATTTATAATGAATATAATAAATTTCATGCATAAAAACATTTTTTTAACAAAATGTATTTTTATGTTTGAAAATTAAAGAATAGATAAATCATTAATAATATTGATTACTATGTAATTGATTTAAATATAAATGTATTAAATGGATACATAGTTATATTACTAGTTTAATAAAATATATAATGGTACATTTACTTGAAAATTAATTATAATATTTACAAAATATGCATTCTTCCCTATTTAGTTAAAAATTAATATTTTATGAAAAAAATAGTTCACAATAAGATAATAATAAAATTTCTATTTCAAAAATTATATTTATTTCATTAAATAAAATTTATAGAAATTTTATAAATTATTTATAATTTCACATGAAAAAATTTAATAAATACCATATTATATGAAAATGTATTCAAGAAGCATAAAACTAGATTATTGAAAATTAACTACATATTTATTAGGAATAAATAAATAAATATAGATTATTGAAATCAGTATTATATTTTTTCACAATTTTTTTTAGAATTCATTCAATTAATATTAATGTGTATGTTATAATGGATTATTATTTTGTTGTTCATATATAGATGGGTTTTTCAGTAAAAGAATATATAAAATAAATAATGATTTATTTACAAGGAAATGATATAAAACAATTGTGTTATAGGTCCACTCCACACATGATCCAAAACCAAAACAAACAAAATCAACAAATTATATTCATATTATATTGGGGTATTTTAGAAAAAATCAATGATAACACTATGAAAATGCATTATCTGATGTTACATTTCTAAAATAAATTCATGTGGAATGAATATGGTGTCTTGGGATATAATTCACCCAATCTGAGAAAAACAAAAATTCATTTTACATGATTATACAATTATAAGATGGAATTGACATCAAACCCTAACCATCAATCGATATAAGTCGGCAACAAAGTTGAAATGAGAGAGTTAGTGGTAGATTTATACCTATGAAACTATGAAATCAACCCCAGAATGAAGACAAAGCAAGGGATAATATGTGGGTCCACTTAAAAAATGACCCTCCCCATGTCATGCTCATCCTAACAAAAAATTAGTTTGTATTCTATTTTTAAAAACCATTAATTCCATTTCACGGTGTCAATAGAATGTTCAAACTGTAAACTATCCATCAATAAATATTCTCCCTAAATCATAACTACTCACACTGTGAAGACCTACTTCACATTATGAATGACCTTCAATTGGCCACTACAACACGAAGAAAAGTTCATTCACCATCAAACATTCTCTCAAACCACCATAGACTACACTAAATCATTAATAAAAAAATTACACTATTAATGGATTTTAAAATGTTTTGATTCTTCATGTAAACCCCAGTTCATAAATAAAACCATCCACCATGTCCAAATTAGTATTCTTTCATAAATAAATGATCTGATATCCACAAGGAATTATAATCTCACCAATATATTGATTATTATCCTCAAGAAGTTTGGGTAGTCCTAGAACAACATCACCCGACCAATTATTTTTACCATGTAAACAAGAACTCAATATGTTACTTATTAAAAGTCCAAACACACTTCCTCCTCATAACCCCATCACTAAGATTATTCTCATGACACCACCCTTATTTAAATGTCATCATTGAGATGACAGTCTCAAAAAATATCCCTCACAAGACACATTATTTTTTTTGATTTCAATTATTATTGAATGTTTTTGTGATTTCAAACATAATTATAAACTCATCATGAATTATTATAGAGAATCTTTCTCCCATCCATATGAATATTTTATAAATAGCATGCTTCTAATGGTCCACTAACCTACTAATGGAATACCAAACAATGGTCCCTTATAATGTTTCATCCTAACAACATCTAGAAAATCTCTAAAGTATCTGTAATACTTCATCTATAAAAATTTCCCGAAAATAATCATTTATAACTAATGATGAATCATCTAATGACCTTTCTTCCCATACTCATCATTTCTACTAAAAACCCCAACCCAGAGGGTATATAACATGCATGTTCCTAGAAAAAACATTTCAATTAATTCCTCAGAGTTTTCATCAAAATACAACCATAATATCATTTCATCATATGATTCACCCCAATATGATGTAATGAAATGATGTTTGATGCATTGTATAACATGAAAAAATTGGTTAACTCCCTAAATCACTAGATGAAATGTGGTTTGACCACCCAAATTATGATTCGAAACTTTTTAAATCTCTTATCTATGTCATGAATCATGTGTCCAACTACGGAATCATGGGATGAATGAGGATTCACAACATTAATCACCATTTGACACCACTAGAACTACACCAATGATGTTATAAATATAATGAATCCAAATAACTTTGAATGTTGATTTAAAATATAGTAATAACTTATGAACTAGAACATGATGGATCATTCCATACACTAGTACTATGGTGTTACCTCGATTTCCCATTGACTGGTCTCACCAAGGCCAAGAACCCTTCGAAATAAGGCTCATTTCTCTAACGATGATATAATGATGCCACTAATATGAGTTTTATTTTCATTGATATAATGAACCGAAACACAAAATATGATTTAACCATATTTTAAATACCATAGAACATAATTAATTAATGTGCTTTCCCACTATTATCTAAGATAAAAAACAATACACTAACCACAGCTAGTTTCCAAATCTCCAAGAGTTAAACAAATCAATGGAATATAGTGTTCTTACCACAATAATTGTTCCCTTATTCTTCTCCATGATAACCAAACAAAAAAATTACACCATTAATTACATATCACTCCCCTTTGAACGGATCTACTTATTTCAATCTCTAAAACCACACCTACTTAATAACACTTATCAATGCTTCCAGTGAGGTTGATTGTACCATTGTACATTTATTGCATTCCAATGATACCTCAAACAAATAAGGGATATCACTTGGAAAATTGAAACATGTGCCTCCCTGAAAGAGAGTATCACAATAATGATACCCTACTATGTTTCATCCATAATCAAAACAATTACCCATGATCCCACACACAGTTAAATAATTAATTTTCCACCAAAATGATCACTACTCATACCAAAAACGAACCATCCCTACATATTTATAAATATCCAAACAATTTCCACCAAAAATATATATTCTTATCTAATGGAATTGTTTTTGACCAGGAACACACTCTTATTTCTCACCCATAATTTTATTTGATAAAAAATTAACCTACTGTATACACTCTCTTATATAACCAGATTGTAATAACAAACTCATACACACATAAAACGCATCATATATAACATAATATGAAAATCCTATCCAACTAATAATTTGACAATATATTTAATTATCAACCAACATCCCAAGTATTCTCACTCATTCCATGTCTATACACACATCATCCATCCACAAGATTCTTATTCCATAACCAAAATCATTGTCCCATACTCTCACTGGGGTCTACGAAAGCACATACAAAACCTATTAGGAATGTCACAAAAACTATCCTACCAATGAAACTATACATGATTAAAAAATAATATATATGAGATATGAATCATTAAATCTAAATTCATTTAATATGGATTTTATGAATATACTTGTTTAGTTATGTATAGTTCCATCTTATTACAATTTTATAGTAAATTAAATAACCAAACCACCATCCAAAAATACACAAAAGGTTCTGTTACTCATAAAAAAATCATATCCATCCTCATATCACCTTTTATGCGTCTCGTGCCCCCACAATGTCATCACAAGGAAATCAATTACTATTCTAACCCACTCTGTGTCTGCATACATCCCTTAAACTTTTACGGTATTTCCATTACTAGAGAAGCTCTCATCATATGATCCACATGTACTCCCATAAAATGAATATACAATGCAGTCCAACAGAGTATAATCCTGCCTAAATGTTATATAGGAAAATATCATAAATTTCTGTATTGAAACATTTAATAAATATAACCACCTCATAGAAAACAATAATAAAATGTAAAACTTATTTCAAATGAATCCCATATTCCTATAATTATTCATGTACATTGACTCGTTCAATAGGGAGAAGATCCAAATATGGTTCTTTTTCCAATTGTATATGATCCTTGAACCAAAATAAATCACAAATCCACAAACTCCATATTCCTTATCCAATATGAGATCTTACTATAATGACATCATATACCATGAAAAGTAATCCCATACAGCTATTAACAGATATGTCCAACCAAAAAAGATTATATTCATACACATCCTTGATATCCATCTCAAGATATGGAACATTACTAATCCACATGTCTAACATCTCTCAAAATTATAATATATAACATGGATTTGAAACAACTTTTGGATATACCATCCTAAATACTGCAGGATTGAGAGATCCACATGACATCAGGAGAACCTCAAAAAATGATCTATGCTACCAACTTCTCATGTGGGAATACTCAACACATTGGAGAGATTATTCAATTTAATTATATAGAATTTACTAACAAAAATCATATCATCATAGACATACATAATCATTACATTATATTGAAAAAAAATAAACACATCCAATATCATATAGGATTCTATAGTACAAAACATACACCGATCATCAACATAGACTACCTCAAATAAAATAAACCCAAAATAAACACACACACAAACATGAAGTATATCATCACTTCTCTCCTTGGGAATCAAGCATATTTTCTCTATAACCATTGAGCTTATCTGTCCCAATACGATGAACGTAGTGTTCTTTTACCCAAAATATTTTCATATTTTCTATACATGCATTGAGATTACCATGTAGAGTGTGATCATGTAATTCAGTATGGTTTTCAAAAGAACCCATAAAATATTTTTTTTAAAAGCATTTATATGAGTGAGGAAAATAAATTTGCTAACTAAGAATTATTGTTGTGTTTTAAAGAAATTTCCAGCCTACCATGACACTTCATGATATACACATACAAGTTTGGACATAAACTGCAATCCATGAAACTATGATTTTGACCACACCTATTTTGGTTCAATTGATGAATCAAATGATTTCTTCATTCCCTCACACCATAAATTATTCATAGACTATACATTTATATTCATGGTAGATTGGTTTCCAAAACCATAACTCAACAATTGTAAAAACATGGCTTTCTAATGAATTTATAGGTATCAATACATACATTTGTAGTTTATGGAGGTCTATATAAATTTTCAAGAATTTTACAATGGATAATCCACAACAGTTGTCCATCTCCATAGCCTACAAAAAGCATGGTCCAATTTATTGACATCAACAAGGGACACTCTTATAAAATCTATGTTATTATTCTTAGCGGTATAGGGAACTATCATCAAACTATCCCATCCCAGTGGAATCTTGGCAGGTGACAAGAAAACTAAACCGAGACACATTTATAATGATCTGGTATGAAATACCATCTTCAAGGTATGTTTTTTCCAATGATCTATCCTCACACACACTTGGATGATACTTCAATATGAACCATCAACACCGAATCTCGGGTGGTCCAACCATAAAATGTAAACAATAAGAGTTGTATGTATCGATAATGTCACTAGATGTACTAAGGGTGCTATTAACATGAGTCATATTGCCTAATAGTATGACATCCCAAAACACTTATCAAGGAACTCACTGGATCCTCTATAAAAATATTTATATTTACTCATTAACACAAGTTCATGATTGTATCCCTATAGTGACCACATTTTCCCATGACTCAACCCATCATAGACTCCATTTCTTGTAAAACCATTCCAATATCCATAATCAATCTTATTTTAATGACAAAGGGACTATCAAAATTCTTAAAATTCAAACAAACAATGCACTCAATAGGTAGTGTCCAACTATAAAAAATCCATTTAAACTCAATTACATGTTTTGATGGACACCCCTATCTTTAATCATGCATTATGACTCACCACCAACTTTAAGAGGGAGTATCTCATTATACATGAGACATACATATATCTATTCTATCATCATTAATCCCAAAACATCCCACACATAGCCACCACATTAAAAACACAACATAGTATATTAGTATACTTATCCCAAAATTTAGGATCTTCTAGTTGGCTCTCATCAACAAACATGGTTCTCTCTACACAAGGAGACGTTGTTTTATAC
This sequence comes from Viscum album, assembly GCA_963277665.1. Lineage (NCBI taxonomy): Eukaryota > Viridiplantae > Streptophyta > Magnoliopsida > Santalales > Viscaceae > Viscum > Viscum album. The sequence goes on along the minus strand of OY728127.1, from coordinate 1,203,187,821 downwards.
AAAAATATGATTTAAAAACTACTAAATACAAATAAAAGAAGGATAGTATGTTTGGTTCCACCCTATTCTATCCACCTGGGGTACCACCAGTCCCTAAAACAATTTTATGAACCACATATTATATACAGTTATAAAAACTAATAAATAATTTAGAATAAACATTTATATCATAGATTCCACCCAACTAGAACCATGAGTAAATACCCCTCTAAGATTCAACATTACTCTTTTGTTCCATAGAAGCCCCATTACATCCCTAAAAACATATATTATTCCCATAATCAACCAAAATTAATTTTATTCATTAATAATTAATAATTAATAATTAATTAAATATGTATAATATCTTAAATAGAAACTAGATATCTTCTTCTTGCTGAAACCTCAAGAAATTTGATATGATAAACTCCTGAAATTTTCTAAAACAAATGTTATTAAAAACAATAAAATTTAATTCTTGATAAATTATTATATATTAAACAAAAATATTGAATACTATTGGGATATTAATTTAGAGATGTACATTAAACTAAATAGATTCCAATAGAATTATAATAGTTTATCTAGACAATTTGTAAGAATGATGAGGGAAATTTTCTTTAATCTCACATGATTCCACCATTCAATGATAGAATCGACAATGGATCCTCACTAAAAATTGAACAAAATTATTGGTGAAATATAACATATATTACTGGATGAAAAATAATACCACTAATTGTTTTTAACTCACATGGGGCCAAAAGAATAAAGAGGGGCGAAGAAGGTGATAGCCATCAACTGAATGAACCTCCATATGCACTAAATATTTTAACAAAAAATGACATGCAATCTCCTCCCAATTATAAGGTTATTGAATTCAATTTAATAGCATGATCTGATGGTTTACCCTATGAACCATCATGATTATAAAATTAACACCATTTATTGAAAACTCATTCCATAAAGACCATCTCCATGGTAGGGACGACCAACAATAGGCCTCCGATACACCAAAATCACTATGTTCCTCCCCCAATATTCTCAATAACTCTTTTGGTGTTAACTGAACCGTAAACCACATCATATAAAACCCCTTTATTATGGTCAAATGATAACATTACCAATATGATCCTTGATTCCAAAATATAACAATACACCATATCAAAATTCAAATTCCCTTTCAATACATAGTGACTTCAAATCCACAGGGCTCTATATACATGATTATATATAGATTCATTCAAAATTATGTTTTTAGACCAGATTATTATTGATTTTTTCAAAATATTATCCATAAAAATTAAATTTTTTATCCTCTATGCTTATTTTAAGCTTTTTTATTCTTATTCTTATGTAAAATATCTTCAAAATAATATTTTGTTAATATCAAATGTTTGTGTTTATTATATTATTGTTTCACTCTTTATTCATATTATATGTTTGATCACTTGAGATTTCATTCCAATTAGATTTTCTTATAGACCACTCATATTCATCAATTATATTATTAATCATATTTTCTCTCATAATAGAGTTTTTTTATTTTCTTATTCCCTAATCCATTATGACTTATAGATATGTTTTTACCTAACTGGGTTTTAGAGCATACCCCTTCTTATGTTTTCCATTCTCTATGTCTTGAAGATGAGCATATCCTATGATATATCTATTTGGGGATTTATTATTGTGTAAATAATGATAAATGATCATTATAAGATGTATATGTATCCAATATTCAATGGAATTAACCCTTTTTTTCTAAAGATTGTGATATTATTTTTGAAATGTAAGTTTATTATTATGAAAAGAATATGAAATATATAATAGTTTTATCTAATTTTTATTTATATACATCATAAATATATTATAATGTTTATTTTTTAAAATTGGGATTGGGAGTGTGGTTTTGAGGTTTTTAAATTAATTCATTTTTATAGTATAAAATAATAGTTAAATAATGAAATCACATAATAAAAAATAAAAAAAAATTAACTAAAATATTTATTTGTAGTTGATATAATACCATAAAATATAATTAAAACCATTTTATATTAAATCAATCTATTTCATGGAATAATGGAAAACATTATTAAAGGATTATGTTAAGGGATGATAATAAACATGAAAAAATGAATAAATAAACTAGAATCTTGAGTTACTATGGAAGACCTTAGAATTTATTCACTATTGTCTACTCATCTTTAGTGATGTCTTTCTCTATACCTATCCGTGGGAGGATTATATTACCAATATTAAAAATTCTGGGTTCATAAATTCACTAAGGTGTATATTCATGGTATGTGTATATTTCTCAATAAGAAACTACTAATTCAATCACTATCTCAATATTAATATATATTGATATATGTGTATTAAAATTTTCAAAATATTAAAATATGATAGACATTACACAAGTACATTATTTTTCACTTACCTATATTATATTAATCACGACTCTCAATAAATTGGACTCTATTTGAATTTGAATCACATATTTAATGATACATGTATGGGATGTGGTTCATAGATCTTTTCAAAAGAAACTAGTAGTGATTATCGACAACCATTGCTACATGTATATCTATATGATATTGATTTATATTTACAACATCCAACTACTACAAATATGATAGATAATGGTTCTATCATGATATTATTGGTGCATATTATCTACCAAATATGGTGTCAATATATACGTATTTGACTATGAAAAATTTAAAGACCCGGAAATTTTGTTGAAATTTTTTTCTTAAATACATGGGAATTTTACGAGTCCGCGGTTTCTAACGACACGTGATTCCTAGGCCCGGTGCACCCGGAATCAATTTTTTATGTTTTGATTGGGTACGTTCATTAAACGTGCGAGCGGGAAAATCTATCATTTGAACTGGTGCTCGTAATTGAAATCTGATGACTCCGTTGAACTCATAGCGCCAGTATTCGCTTATGGAGTCCTTCGCCTCAATCGCAGTCAAGTAGGGGTGTGAAAGTTGGTTTTCTGATGTTTCGTGTGATAAAAATAAAATAATCTTTTTATTTTACATTTATTTGAATTTGGAATTTTAAAACTCTTTTGGTGTGGGGACCACCCGACAATTGAAAATCCTAATTTAATGAGTAGATTTAAGAGTATAGTTACACTAGAGGTGTAACCTCCCAATTAATGAACTAATTAATTATGTTAAATGCACAACTCAACATAATGTGATAATTATGTTTTCAGTTGTGCTGGGGGAAGACCAATCATTGGAAAAGAAAGAGTTATGTGAAAGGGTTATTGACGAAGAATGGTTCTCCAACGATAGATCTCCCATGATCTTCGATGAAGAATAATCCTTCAACGAAGATTGGATCAAGACGAGTCTCTGAATCTTGGGCTCGGATCTGAAGTGTGAGGCAGACACGATGATTGACGTCCACTCTATCTTCTTCCCATGACGTCGTCAAAGAACAACGAACCTAGTTAGGGGGATTTACCTTTCCTGGTATTGATGTTCTATATTGTTATTCCTAAATGATGAACGCAGACCAGCCAACGAACAGGCTGATCTGCGGTTTGATCTTTCCTGTGGGTAAGTGAAGAATTTCTTCCAGGGTTTAGATCTAGGATGGATCGGTCTTTTCGATGATCTTTATTGAACCCTGTTATGATCTACTAACGTGGAGGGTGCGTGCCAATCCGAACACTGCCAGATTCCCTTATTTGATCTTGTGATGTTCTTCAGCTTGTTGCGTTCTTCGTGGGCGATGGCCCAAAGTGACAACGACGAAACCCAGAGGGTCCAGCGCTGAGGGTGGCATCCCGAGAGGACCCCTGGAGTAGACGGATCCAATTTCTGACCACTGGAGTGAACCCGGTGGTCCGCAGAAGGTCGGTCGCCGGGCGGCATCGCCGGTGACCAGTGGCGGTGGTGGTGGCGGTGGTCACGCGTCGGCCGCGTGGAGGGACTGATGCCAGCTCGGGCAGCCTGGTCCGCGGGATGATCAGCCGTCTGATACAGTCGGCCTGCTGGAGAACCAGGGCCCCCACAGGCGCCGCGTGGAGTAGGACGCGGCCCGTGTCCACGACCCGCACAGCTGGGCGAACCAGCCGGCTGTGTGCCTGCTGAGCAGGAGAACTGGGGTGCCTGCAAGCGCCGCATGGGTTGAACCGCGGCCCGTAGCGTGAGCTGTGTACTTTGGGCCGAACCGGCTGGCTACAGCCGGCCGTGGCAGAGGATGAGGAGGCGATGCATGGCACCGCCTGGCAAACCAAACTGGCCCGTAGCGCAGGCCGGGTTCATGGGTTGTCTGCGGCCCATCGGGCTAGGCTGACCCCTAGCCGGGTTGGACCCGCCGAGCCGGGGCGGGCCGACCCGCCAGCCAACTGGGCTTGAAGGGTCAGGCCCATCTTCGTTTAATTGCGAATAACTCCTAGACCGCGCGTCTGATTGATGCACCGTCTAGGGAACATGGATCTGTGCGATGAGGCGGTCCATTTGGGATAATCTATTTGAGTTTTGGGAAAATTTGAAAAATGGCCGTGTTTGGATCGAACATAAATCCAACTGGGGCCCTGGAACAAAAATGCCAATAACTCTCAGATCGGGCATCTGATTGACAGACTGTCTGTCACAATGGGTTTCATTTGATGAGGCAGAACTACAGGATACATTATCATTGCACTTTTTGATAGTTGATTTATCGAGAATTGGATCGAGGAGAGGACCCTCCAGGAATCATGCGTGGTGTGTGCGGGAAACCTAGGGCTGGCTGCGACGATAATGTACCGGAATCCTCCATGGGTTCGACAGTGATGACTACTGTACTGGAATCCTCTGTGGGTTCGATAGTAATGACTACTATTACATGATCCTACATGGGTCCAACAGTTCGGACTTATGTTCCCGGATCTAGTGTGGGTCTGAATGAATAGCTGGTCCTATATCCTATGTGGGTCCGACAGCTTAGCTGGTCATGTATGATGTGTCGGTCCGAAAGCTTAGCTGGTCCTGTATCATGTGTGGGTCTAATAGCTTCAATAAATTAGTGAATACATCCAATCATCTCTATCTCTTTACAAAAGATTTATATCATTGTGAGATGAGTCACGACATTCAGTCGATATCATGAAGATGATTTACATTACATCCTTTGTGGAACGGGTTGTTCTTGGGCTCGAGAGTTGGAGTCGAACTGTGATTGGTAACTTAGGTATATATATGGGTATATACCTAAGTAAGGATGGTTTATAATTTTTTATTGTACCTTTATTCTATGGTTTATCCTTAGTGGATTTTGGGAGACCTTCAGGGGTCTCGAGGTCCCCTACTGAGTATCGTTATACACACCCCTGCACGGGCTTCACCCACAACTTGTTTTGTTCTGTACAGATGACGGACAACAGTGATTGAGGCTTAGGGTGATTCACAAGAGGCTTCTCAGAGCTGGACTAGATGGTACATACCACAGGGATTAGTTGTTCGAGTTCTATACCTACACATAAGGTAGGAATCCCCTATGGAAAATACATGACCAATTTTATCTTTTTTTTACTTGTATATGTTCTTATTGTTCAGTTGGGTTTGTATACTGGCCCATTTACGTTCAGCACAACCTTTGTATTAAATTTTACTTTGTGTTTACTTCCAGTTTCATACTCTGTTGTGTGTGTTTACTTTTATAAAGGCAATTCCTTTCCAGTTTAGGGAATTACAACTTTGGTGATGGTTGCCAGCCCCTGGTCTATGGAAGGCAGGCTTGGGGTTACTCATGGCACGGGCCCCGAGGACAGGTCATGAAAAATTGGTATCAGAGGAGTCAGTTCTACCGTAGAACATGGACTCTAATACTATTAACGAAAATAGTGTTATGTTTTTTGGGTGTTGTTATCAGTTTAGGTAAACTGGTGTTGGTGCGGTAGCCGACGTATCCTTACACTAGGACTCTGAATTCTAATCTTCGACAAAGTGCATGAAAACACTGATTGCATGTGTGTTTCTTTTAAAAAAAGTTTTCTTCATGATTACTTCGTGTTAGCTCACCAGGTATACTGTTTTTAATAGTGGTTCACCTGTTTCTTTTCAGGTTGGCCCCACGAAGGCGGCCTGTTAGGTTTCTGAGTTATGTATGAGATGGTAGCCCACAGAGCTATGAGGCCATGGTGTAGGGCCCCATCACAGTTTAGGTACCCGCGGTACCACTACCCGCTGGGCCACCAATACCACCAGCTCCAGTAGTAGAGAGTGCATGGTACCTGAGTGCATTGCACGAGTTCCAGTTCTAGAGGCCGCCCAAGTTTCGGGGAGAGACAGACCCACATGTAGCTGAGGATTGGCTGGAGGCTGTTGTGAGAGTTTTCAATTTGGTAGGGACACCAGCTGACCTCATGGTGATCCTTGTTGCGATTCTTCTACATGTAGCAGTAGGAAGACAGTGGAGCCTGATGCTCTAGGTGCATGATGAGGCATCATTACTCTGGAAAGACTTCGAGAGTCTATTCCGCTCAGAGTTTGTTCGAGCCACCCCTCATGCGGTGCGAATTTAGGAGTTACTTTATCTATAGTAGTGCAGAATGAGAGTAGCTCAGTACTTAGCGAGGTTCACTGACCTCTCGTGATGCTCCACAGATAGGGTATCAAAACCCATTCTTCAGGGCTAGGGCCTTCGAGCAGGGACTCAGGCATGAGATCAGTGCTTCGATGATTCCCCTCATCATACCAATGCAGGTGGGGGAGCTATAGTGAGCCCTTCTTAGTGGAGAGTTTCATCACTGAACAATCACCAGTAGAAAGACCCACTCCAGGGAGACACTTACGAAGTATTCTGCATCAGGCAGTAGACAGATGTCATAGAGGTCTATGAAGACCAGGCCGTCAGGAGGGAGACCCCTAGATACAGGTTCGGTTGTTCGGGGTACACGAGACATAGCCAGTTTTACGAGGAACAGGTAGTGCTATGCATGCAGCGGGCAGGGTCACATGGCTTGAGACTGCCCAACCCCCCATGCAGACGAGCATAAGACAGTGGAGGGACCTCCTAGGTAGAGGCATAGGTTCGACCATGTTGGTCCGCCGAGAGCAGGTGCATGTTTCAGAGGAGCTAGCCGAGCTACGGGTGGTGGATGTTGTTCCGAGGCTCTACCACCACCACCACCAGGAGGTCCACCCCGACAATAGGGAGCCAACGAAAAAAGGCGGGATCAACTCCAGGAAGTCAAGGCCTACGACCACAGCGCACTTGATATTATTCGATTTATTATCTGTGTATACTCCACCCTTGTTACAATACTTATAGACACAGGTGTGAGTCATTCTTTTATTTCCACTACCCTCTTTCAGATCTCAGAGATTCCGACAGAGCCGTTGGCTCGATCCTTATGAATAGAAACTCCAACGGGAGAAGACTCGATGATTACACACTAGTTCCGGCAGTGTGAGCTTACTCTAGAAGATGAGAGCTTCAGCTAGGATCTACTCATAGAGGCGTCAAGGCCTTACAACGTCATCATGTGTATGACTGGTTATCCATAGTCTGTGCTTAGATTGACTATATTAGGTGAAAAGTGTGATGTATCCACACGTATGGGACCAGGTTCACCTTCACAAGCGAGAAGGGATCCTCTGAAGTGCTGGATGGACTTACACAGAGGAGGGGGAAGCCGATCTCACATCAGTTGGCTAGTATCATCCTCGGAGAGGTTGATGTGCGGAGTCCAAGTTTTATTTTTGTGGTTGATCAGTATGCAGATGTTTTCCCTGATGACGTTCCAGGACTACCTCATCGTAGAGAGGTAGACTTATACATTGACTTGTACCCTGGGACGACACCGATATATAATCCAGCATATCGAATGTCTCTTTCCGAGCTTTGAGAGCTGTGGGTACAGCTGGAGGACTGTTGGGGAAGTGATTTATCCGACCTAGTGTTTCACCATGGGAATCCCTGATTTTGTTCGCCAAGAAGGTGGATGGGAGCTTGTGACTGTGTGTCGACATCCGTCTCCTAAATCAGGTGACTGTGAATAACAAGTAACCACTCCCGAGGATAGACGACCTCATTGATTAGCTCAAGGGAGCACGATGGTTCTCGAAGATAGACCTCAGGTTGGGATATCACCAGCTCAGAGTTATAGATGAGGATGTGCATAAGAGGACCTTCAGGTGTCGGTATGGACATTATGAGTTCTTGGTAATGCCCTTCGGCATATCCAACGCTCCTGAAATGTTCATGAGTCTCATAAACAAATCTTCCATCCTTACCTCGATCAATTTTTCGTAGTCTTCATTGATGACATACTGATTCACTCGACTTCTGAGGATGAGCACGCCTACCATTTGCGGGTAGTACTGGACACACTCCGAGAGCACCAGCATTATGTTAAGCTCTTGAAGTGCCAGTTCTGTATTTGAGAGGTTCACTTCTTAGGAAACGTCATCTTGGAGGCTTGATTTGCAGTGGATCCAGTGAAGATCGTGGCAGTACATTGTTGGGAGGCACCTAGGAGTGTGACAGAGGTACGAAGTTTTTTGGGACTAGATGGGTACTATCAGAAGTTTGTGCCAGACTTCTCCAGATTTGCAGCATTACTTTCAGCATTGATTAAGAAGGGGAAACCCTTCATGTGGTTATAGAGATGCCAGCAGAGCTTTCAAGAGCTGAGGCAGAGGTTTACTAATGCACCCATTTTGAGGCTTCTAGAAGAGGGTGTGGGGTACGTAGTATACTATGATGCATCAGGGACCGGACAAGGGTGTGTCCTGATGCAGGAGCAACAAGTGATCACATAAGGTTGTCAGCAGTTGAGACAAAATGAGCAGAACTACGCTACCCATGAAATGGTGTTAGAATTAGTGGTCTTCGCCTTGAAGATGTGGTGACACTATCTGATGGGCTAGCGTTTTACAGTCTACTCTGACCACCAGAGTCTTAGGTACATCTTCTCACAGAAGGACCTAAACCCAAGATAGCGGTGATGGCTCGTGTTCCTCCAAGACTGTGACTTCGAGATAGTCTATACATATTGGATGGGGAACGTTGATGTAGATGCTCTCAGCAGGAGATCGGGCATTCAGCTATTAGGATAGGCATCAGAGCAGCTGGCCACGATGCAGATATCCTTTTGGGATAGAGATGGAGCATCGTTTCTGCAGTCTCTCATAGTCACTCATCTACTTCATCAGCGTGTCAGGGAGGCACAACATGAGAAGGTTCATGGTGATACGCGATGTGCTCAGATATCCTCAGGGTAGGCACCTGATGGATTTTATGAAGGTGGGGAGAAATCCATTTTATTAAGAGGACGGACCATGGTATCAGTTTCACTTTAGGAGGATGTGTTGAGGGAGTTCCACACATCTCCACTAGTGGTACATCTAGGAGTAGCATAGATGTCTCTGAACCACCAATGACAACACTGGTGGCTAGGTATGAGGAAACCAGTAGAAGAGTTTGTCTCACAATTCCTCACTTGTCAGCAAGTGAAGGAGGAGCACCAGGTTCTAGTAGGCTTGGTTCAGCCCATAGAGGTCCCAGAGTGGATTTGGGATGGAATATTCATTGATTTCGTGATTTGACTTCCACGTACATCCTGAGGACATGACTCTATCTAGGTGATCATAGAACGACTCACCATGTTGGCCCACATCCTACTGATCAGATAGCAGGGCTCAGTAGAGATCATGGGGTGCCTCTACATTAAAGAGATCATACGACTTCATGGTGTGTCATCGGAGATTGTCTCTGATCAAGATGATCATTTCACTTTTTATATTTGGAGGGGGTAGAAGGTCTCTTTTGGGATGCAGCTTCATTTGAGCACCGCCTTCCATCCTAAGATGGATGGTCAGACTGAGATAACCATTCAGACTCTCAAGGAAAAGCTCTGTTCATGTGTATTTGAAATTGGTTTCAGCTGGGAGGATTAGTTACCATTGGTAGAGATTTCATATAACAACATATTTCACTCCACCATCGGGATGACACCTTACGAGGAACTCTACGGCCGACCATTCAGATCGCCTCTGTGCTGGACTGACCCAATTGATTCAGAACTTATGGGATCAGAGATGGTACGGGCTACAATGGAGAAGGTGCAGATCATCCATGAACACATTAACACTATACAGAGAAAACATAAGTCATGTGTTGATAGAATCAGAGACCACTAGAGTTTGAGGATGGAGACCACGTCTTTCTACAGGTCTCACCTCGGTGAGGTCTACGAGGATTTGGCTGAGGTGACAAGTTATCTTCGTGATCAATCAGATCTTTTCAGGTCCTCATCAGGGTATTCATGGTTGCTTAACTCTTGGCTCTTCCACCTTAGTTTCACCAGGTTCACAACGTCTTCCACATATCTCAACTGAGGAGATACGTGCATGACTCATCCCACATCATCGGTCATGGGGAGATGGACATCAATTACTGAGCGACATTCAGAGAGGTTCCAGTATAGATTGAGGATCAACAGGAGAAGGTCGTACGTGCATGGTCGATTCTAATGGTGCATGTTCTCTGGAAGCACAGGAATATCCAGGAGAGGACATGGGAGCGGGAGGCTAAGATGCATGCTCAGTAGCCCCATTTGTTCCCCTAGTGTGTGTTTTAGCTTTTGGGGACGTAAATCCCTGAGCCGGGGAGAATGTAAAGACCTGGAAATTCTGTGGAATTTTTTTCTTAAATACATTGAAATTTTACGAGTCTACAGCTTCTTACGGTGCTTGATTCTGAGGCCCGGTGTGCCCAGAATCAATTTGTGACGTTTTGTTCGGGTACGTTCAGTAATCGTGCGAGCAGGAAAATCTATCATTTGAACCGGTGCTCGAAATTGAAATCTAAGGACACCGTTGAACTCGTTGCGCTGGTATTCGCTTATGGAGACCTTATCCTCGATCGCAGTTGAGTCGGGGTGAATGTTGATTTTACGATGTTTCATGGGATAAGAATAAAATAAAATTTTTATTTTATTTTTATTTGAATTTTGAATTTTGAAACTCCTTTGTTGTGGGGACCACCCTGTAATTGAAACTCCTCATTTAATGAGGAGCATTAGGAGTGTGGTTACAATATAGGTGTAACCACCCAATTAATGAACTAATTAATAATGTTAAATGCAAAACTCAACTTAACGTGATAAATAAGTATTGAGTTGTGTAGTGGGAAGAACATTCGTTGGAATGGAGAGTGTTTGGAAAAAGGATTGTTGATGACGAATGGATATCCAATGACGGATCACCCAAGATCTTTGACGATGAGAAATCCATCAATGGAGATCAGATCCTGACAAGTCTTCGATGCTTGGGCTCGGATCTGATGTCTGAGGTGGACGCGATGATCGATGTCAACTGCATCTTCTTCCCGCGACGTCATCAATGAACAATGAACCGATGTAGGGGGATTTACCTTTCATGGGATTGAACTTCTCTGTTCTTATTTCAAAACGATGAACACAGACCAGCCAACGAACATGATGATCCATGGCTCGATCATTCCTATGGGTAAGGGAAGAATTTCATGCGGGGTTTAGATCTGGGATGGATCGGCCTTGTTGATTATCTTTATTGAACCCTATTATGATCTGCTAAGGCGGAGGGTGTGGGCTAATCTGAACAAGGCCAAATTCCCTCCACTAATATTGTGATTTTCTTCGTCTTGTTGCATTCTTCGTGGGCGATGGGACAATGTGGCAGCGAAGAAACCCAGAGGGTCTAGTGTAGAGGGAAGCATCCTTGGAGGAACCCTGACGTAGAAGGATCCAATTTCCGAACACCGAAGTGAACCTGGTGGTCCGCAGAAGGTTGGTTATCGGGCGGAAGTGCCAGCGACCGAAGGTGGTGGCATCAGCAGCGACCGCACGCCAGCCTTGTGGAGGTACAGGTAGCTGCTCAGGCCACCTGGTCTATGGGACGACCGGCTGGCCGATCCGGCCAGATCGCTGGAGAACTGCGGGCCCCGTAGGTGCCACGTGGAGGAGGATGCTGCCAGCATCGGTGGGCTGCTCGGCTAAGCAAACTGGCCGGCCACGTTCCAGCCGGGCTGGAGAACTGCGGCGCCTGCAGGCACTGCACTGGGAGAACCATGATGCGCACTGCGGGCCGCGTGCACTGGGCCGAACGGGCCGGCTACGGACGGTCGGGGTAGAGGAGGAGGTGTTGCCGCGTGGCGTAAACGGGCAAACCAGACCGGCCTGCTGTGAAGGCTGGGTCCTCTGGTGGGCCGTGCCCCACTGGGTCGTGATGACCCTTAGTGGTGTCGGACCCGCCGAGCCTGGTATGGCCGACACGCCAGCCTACTGGGCTTGACAGGTCGGGCCCGTCTTCTCTAAAATGAGAATGACTCCCAGGCCACATGTTTGATTGAGGCGCCATCTGCGGCACTAAGACACTCATGACGAGGAAGTCCTTTTGGGATACTCTATGTGAGTTTTGTACAAATTTTTAAAACAACTGGGTTTGGATCGAGCGTAAATCAAACCGGGGCCCTGGAACGGAAATGCAGATAACTCTCATACCGGGCCTCTGATTGACGTGTCGTCTATCGCATTGGGATACTTATGATGAGATGGAACTATGGGATACATAAAAATAGGAATTTTTGTTATATGATGTATCAGCACATGTCTCATGAAGAAGAATCTCCCGGAATCAAGCATGCTGTGTTCGGGAACCCTAGGGTTTGCTGTGAGGAAACTATACTTGAATCCTCCGTGGGTTTGACAGCAATGACTACTTTACCGGAATCCTCCATCGGTTTGATAGTGATGAATACTATACTAAGATCATCCAAGGGTCCGACAATTCTGACTTTTGTTCCTGGATCATGTGTGGCTCCGATAGAATAGATGGTCTTATATCCTTTGTGGGTCCGACAGCTTAACAGGTCATGTATCCTTTGTGGGTCCGACAACTCAGATGAATCATAGCTAGTCCTGTATCCTGTGGGGGTCCAACAGCTTAGATGAATTAGTGACCACATCTAATCATCTATATCACTATACAAAATATGTATACATGTGTGTGTTGAGTCATTACATTTAGTCAATATCATCGAGATGATTGACTTTACATCCTTTGTGGAACGGGTTGTTCTTGGTCTCGAGAGTTGGAGTAGGACTGTGATTGGTAACTTAGGTATATTTATGGTCATATACCTAAGTAAGGTTTTTTGATACTTCGTGAATTTACCTTTCATATTTGGTTTATCCTTAGTCGACTCTGGGAGACCATCAGGGGTCTCAGCGTCCCCTACAAAATAATGTTATACTCACCCCTACACGGGCTTCGCCCACATCATGTTGTGTTCTGTGAAAACGAAGGACAATTGTGATTGAGGTTGAGGGTGACGGATAGAAGCCCGCTCAGAGCTGGACTAGATGGTACATACTATAGGGACGAGTTGTTCGAGTTCTGCACCTACCCTTTAGGTAGGAATCCTCGGTCGATGATCCAAGAGTTGTATTCCCCTTTTTTACTTTTACTTGTTCTGGTTGTTTAGTTGGGTTTATATACTAGAGAATTTACTTTCAGCACTACCATTGTATTTTTTTTTACTTATTTTTTACTTCCAGTCGCATACTGTTGGGAAAAAATCCCTCAAAGTATCATTAGAACATTTTTGAGGTGATTGTGTTTGTTTGACAAAGTGGACATATATGTTGTGATTGTGGAAAAAGAAAATCATTACAAACAAATTGGTAGACAAAGAAGATTTCATGGTGTCATGTTGAGTTCAAGAGCTATGGTTTACAATCCATGGTTGATTCAAAAATGTTGACAAAGGAATGGATGATATAGAGGCGGTACAAAAAGAGAAGATAGAAGGTGGCGTCTTTTTCCAATGGTTGCCAAATATTTTAGGCCTAAAAATCGACATATAGAGAAATGTGGTTTTGGAAAAGTGATTTGTGTTCCATTTACATGATGGAGAGGAAACATGTACGCCATATGTTTTTCAAGATCAAAACATGGAAAAATGGAAAATGGATAAGGGTCGTGCTAGTTTAAGGTTGGTTGCGTGACCTGTGCGCCAAGAAAGTACTTGTGTGCTAGTGCTTAGGAGAATTGGAAACTTGCATGCCTGTTGTTTTTCAAGATCAAAGCTTCAAAATATGGAAAATGAAAGAGGGTTGTGCAAGTATTGGTGTGGTTGCGCATGTAAGTAGCGCGATAGTGGCTTGGGCGGTGAACCTGCGTGCCGAGACTTGCGCACCGGGGGAGAGTTGTGCGCCATCGCACAGGGTGTCAAAATGAATATAAATACAGGTTGACCCCTCCTCATTCCATATAAGTTCAACACATGGAAAAAAAATTAGAGCACCCGTCTCACAGGTGTGGTGGTCGCACAAGTGGTGTTGCATCACCCAAGTATAAGTTGTGTGATAAATGTTATTTGCGCGCAAATATTGGATTGACTGTGAAAGGAGTTGTGTTGCGCATGATTGGAGTAGTAGAGGCATGTGTCACTCATTTAGTTGATGTGGACTTGCACGCCAGTTTTGATATGCGCGCCGAGACTTGGGCGACGACATAGAGAAGGGTAACATGTATGGTTGATTTCCGGTAGTGATTCAGGGCTGCGTGGAAGCTGGAAGATTGCCTGATACCTTTGGTGAAAAGTGAGATTCATCTATGGGTGAAAGCTGGTATTCAATAGAGAATCCACATTCAAAAGAGGATTTATTCATTAGTGATAAAGAAGAGACCTACATGTCTATAAATTGCGATTGGATCCTTTCCAGAGCAGTGAGCAAAGGAAGAGGGAAAAGGTGATCCTCTCCACTGGCAGTGAGCCAAAGAGAGAGAAACAGGGAGTGAACCTTGTGAATGTAGTGAGCTTACCCTACCCTTTTAAAGGAAGTGATCCTGGTAAAATATGTGATCTCTTCCGAAAAGTGTATGCAGCAGTGCGCTTTTAGTAGATTGGGTACATCGGCACATTGTCGGTGTATGCTCCTTGAACGTAGCCTAGTGAATGTGAACCAAGTAAAAATAGTTGTTTCATGTGCATGCTTTACTTTTTGTTGATATTGTGGAACAGGAATGAGAGAGAATAGTGTTTTTCTTAACAGTGAAACAAGATCAGAATGGGGGTTAATTTTAAATTAGTCATACCCTGATTCACTCCCCCTATCAGGGTATTCAGCCTTGTGGACCTAACAATTGGTATTAGAGGGAAAGTATGATATTTTTTCTTCTCTCAATGGAGGTTACTAATCATAAAAAATTCTGATCTTCGATTGAAGTAATTATCTGATATGGAAGAATCGAATGCAACACTGTTTCAGATCTTGTGGAATAGATGTGTTTTCAGTAGCTATGCATGATATCTCAGCTGACATCAACAGTGGAGAATTATCAGAAGCTCAAAGAAGATAGTTATATGCTGACGCGAAGGGTATTAATTCTTTAGGTGGAGACCTTTCAAATGCTATCTATACAAAGGTGATGTCATGAAAAACGTCACATGCTATATGGGAAAATCTATTGAATATATATGATGGTGATACAAAAGTCAGAGAGGCAAAGCTCCATGTTATGTAGAAAAAGCATGATGATCTAAGAATGAGCCCGAATTAATCTGTTGATGAATTTTTCGATAGCGTAATTGCTATTGTGGAAGACATGTAGAGTCTTGGAGAATTCATCGAAGATATAAAGATTGTGAAGTATATCTTGAGAAAACATCCATCTCTGTTTAATCTAAAAGTCTCAGTTTTGGAAGATAAAGACACAAAAAAGAAATCATTAGATAAACTACACAGTACCCTTATTGCATATGAAATGAGGATTGGTGAAAATTATGATATGGAAAAGGGGAGATCCAAGGAGGGGGCCTTTAAGGCCATGAAAAATCTGACCATCGAAGAATATCAGGAGAAATAAGAGACAGATGAAGTGATGTAATTCCTTTCCTCGAATCTTCAAAGAGGAAAAGGAATGTTTAAAGGGAAACATCCATTTGCTTGTTTTAGATGTGGGAAGGTTGGACATCTTGTGGAAAGGTGCCCAAAATAATCACAATATGATGAAGCGTATGAAGTCGAAATTTCAAAGAAGATGTTTTCAGCCTATGTGAAAGGAAAGAAGCATTTCAAGAGAAATTTCTTCAAGAAAATGAATCTTCTTTCACAAGACTATGAATGTTCAGATGAGACAGAGGTTGAAGAGGTTGAAGAGATTGAAAACTACAAAGATCATAGGGAAAATGCCATGGTGGATATTGTTGGATGTTCTTAGAAAAAAAAGAAACTGACACTAGAGAAGAAGAAGAAGATGTTGAAGGAAGAGTTGATATGGATGCCGAATTGGAAGCTACTCTTGAGGAGATAGATGTTTGGTGAGATAAAATGAAAGAATACAATAAAGGGGTTCATGATGCCAAACTCTATATGATGAAGTAGGAAGAAGAGAAGTCTGAGTTGATGGAAGAAATTGAGAAACTAAAGTTATCAACATCAGAGAACTCATAATCAGTTAGTGAAAATAAACTCATGATTGAAGAACAGAAGAGGGAGATCGGTGGGTTGAATAGAAAAGTGAAAGATCAAGTCATGTGTATCGAAGAACTTGAAGAAGAAGTTGTCATTATATGACAAAAAATGAAGGATCATGAAAAACTCTTGACTCCGAATGTGATATCAGAAAAGAAGTCCATTCATAAGACAAAGAAAATGAAAGAGGTGGCTATTAGTTCAGTAGGAGTGAAACAACAATTGAGCTTCAATGCCAAGGTCGAATTGGGGCTAGATTGAAAACAAAAAGCTGTAAATATAGATGTTAGACCACAAGCATCCACTCCAAAATTGACGGTTGATTTGGGCAAGAAACAAAATCAGAATATTCAAAGATCCCAAAGGGAAACTCACAGTGCATAAGTAACACGAATGATTGAACATTATATTAGGTGTTATTGTTGTGGAAAGATGGGGCATTCATAGTGTGGGTGTTCCATAGCCAAGAGATATCGAAGGGAATAAGAACATAGGTGGCATCCAAACAAAGAATAGTTTTCCAGAACATATTTTGAAGGATAATATTTTGGGTGTAGAGGATTTCGGCACATGGCTAGGTACTGCACATAGAACATACAGAAAAATGTGCCAAAGCGGAATCATAACATCTTCAAGAATAAGACCAATGAACCAACAGGTGAGTTAAAAATGAAGAATAGATTTTCAGCTTTTCATGATGAAGTTGGTCTATCACACTCTAAGGAAGATCATGTTCTTCAAACCACACTGAGTGTGAAGTTGAAGACATAGATCAAAAATAAAAAGGATGAGAAGGCAGTAGTTCTAGAAATTTTCCTTAATGCATCAAATCGTTTAGGAGTATGGATCCTTGATAGTGGTTGCACAAAACATATGACAGGGAACAAGGATCTCAATATAGATATAAAATACGACAAAGAATGAGTTTTCAAGTATGGGAATGATGAAGGGTTGAAGATTGTTGGTTTTGGAAAGGCAAAATTTGGGGTAAAAGAAATGAGACATGCTGATTTCATGGTAGTAGAGGGACTCATGCATAACTTACTCAGTGTCAATAAACTATATGACTCTGGGAACTCTATATGATTTACCAAGAAGATGTGTGTTATGAAAGTAAATGATGGAGTAGTCATTCTATAGGGAAAAATGAAAAGGGTAAATATTTAACTTGTAAGTGGGGAAGAAGATATCTGTCTTTTATCCAGAGAGGAAGAAAAAAAGTTGTGGCATAAGCGACTTGGTCATCTATTCTAACCATCTCTAGAAGATCATGTAATGTGTGATGCAGCTAGAGACCTTCCCAAATTATCATGTGATCACACTCATACATGTGATGCCTAACAACGAGGCAAGATCATCAGAAGAACATACAAGACAAAGGAACAGAAATCAACTATTGTGCTTGAATTGGTGCATGATGATGTTTGTGGACCGATCTCAACAAAAGACTTAAATGGGAAAATGTACTACGTCCTTTTCATTTGTGATTATAGTAGAATGGCTTGGTTATTTTTCATTACCTATAAGACAGAAGTGTTCAGTTGTTTTAAACAGTATTGAAGGGAATCAAAAAGGATGCTTGGGCAGAAAATTCTGACGTTTTGTACTGATAACGGTATAGAATTCACAAGCAGTCAAGTAGAAGACTATCTGGAGAAACATGGGAGAAGGCATCATGTTTCGTAACTAAGAACTCTCCAATAGAATGTAGTAGTTGATAGGAGAAATAGGATCATCGACAACATGGATAGAAAAATGCTTATTGAAAAGGACCTACTAGAGAAATTTTGGAAGGAGTATGTTTTGACATCGGTCTATATTTCGAATAGGGATATGTTGTGTCCGAAAGAAGAGAAGACTTTGTATGAAATGTGGTACGGCATGAAACCAACATTGAAATACTTTAGAATCTTTGGAAATAAGTGTTTCATCCTCAATAATGTAAACCATTGAATGTTTGAGTCCCGAGGCGATGAGGAGATATTCATTGGCTACTCAGGTAAATGTAAAGCATATAAATGCTTCAAAAAATGCTAGGAAAAATTGTGGAGAGCAATGAAGTCACTATTGTTGAAAATTTATAGAATATTTAACAGCACAGTGAACAGTTTCTGGGTAGAAGATACGAGGATGTATGCAACGCAGGAGGAGCAGAAGTGGCTGATGATGACTCAGAAGAAGACACTCATGATGAACAAGAAAGTGTCAAGTCAGTGTCTACAAGGAAGCCAAAGAGTCGAGATGAAATTGATAGACATAATATCATTAGGGATCAGACATCTCCAGTTCTATCAAGAAGAATGAAGTCACTACATTATACATCTTTCTTATCTCAGGTAGTGGAAAAAGATTTTGCTTATGCAGCTGAAGATGAAAATTGGGTTCAAGCTATGAATGAATATCTTGATCAAAATTAAAAGAACCAGACATGGGAGATTATTTCGAGGCCAGAAAATAAGAACTTCATCGGGGCTAAATGGGTCTTTTGTAACAAGTGTAATGATGAAGTCACAATGATTCGAAAGAAAGCATGAATTGTGTACAAAGGATACTCCCAAATAGAGGGAATTATTGTTGATGAGGCATTTGCACCAGTTACAAGGCTAGAGACAGTCAGATTTTTTTTAGAAATAGTAGTGGAATGAAAGGTCAAAGTGTTCTTAATGGACGTCAAATATACATTTTTCAATGGGGTTTTGGAATAAGAGGTGTACATTGAGAAGCCATATTGTTTTATCATTCACGAGGATGAGAAAAAGGCTTTCAGGCTGAAGAAGGCATTGTATGGGCTGAAACAAGCAACAAGAGCATGGTACTCTAGGCTTGATCAGTAATTGAAGAAGATTGGTTTCCAGCTTGGGGGAGTTTATTACAATCTCTATTTCCGAAACTACAGTAATCAAAGGATGATGGTGTTGGTGTATGTCGATGACATAATATTTGGAAAATCTGATAAAGCTCTGTGCAGACATTTTTCCATGTTCATGAAAAATGAGTTTGAGATGTCAATGATTGAAGAGGAAACATTTTTCCTTGGTATACAGGTGACACAAGGATGGAATGGAACATTCATTTCACAATCCAAACACGACATGGTGGTTTTATGATGGTTTGGCATGGAGAATTCGAAGGAGATGAAAACTCTGGTTGCTACCCGGATAAAATTATCAAAAGATGAGGATGGCAAGGCAGTTAATATCACAGAATACATGCAAATTATTGGACGTTTGTTGTACATGACCGAAAAAAGGCCTAATATTGTCTTCGTCACATGTTAATCAGTGATATATTAGAGTAATCCCAAGTAATGCCACATGCTTGCAGTAAAAATGAAAACTTCGGTATATCAATGGCACCATAGATTTCTGTATGATGTATAATAAAAAATTGCAATCAGTATTATTGGGTTACACAGATGCATATTGGTCCGGATCAGCAGATGACAGATAAACCACGTCAGGAGGTGCATTATATCTTTGTGGACTGTGTATTTCTTAGCTAAGCCAGAAGCAAGATTGCACTTCATTGGGAACCATGAAAGCTGAGTGTATTGCGGCCACTCAAGCGTGTACACAATTATTGGGGAAAAGGAAGCAACATAAAGATATGGGAGTTGATGTGAAGTATCCGTTCAGAATCCAATGTGTAAATCAAGTGTTATAAATCTTAACAAAAATCATGTGCATCATTCAAGGGAAAAGAACATTGATATAAATTATCATTTTTTAAGGAGAATGTTGAGAAGGGAATCTTGAAGTTGGAGTATGTGTCTACAGAGCTACAGGTTGCAGAAATTCTGACCAAGGCCTTACCCAAAGAATCTTTTGAGAGGCATCGACTGGATCTGGTAATTCAGTCAACTCTCCTCACTTGAAAGAGTGAGGATGTGGAACCCCCTCTCCCCGAGGTATGATGTGTTTTCCTCTAATGTGCTGATATGTGTCTTATACTCTGTTACATACTAGAAAGGAGTGACCTTTGGGTTTGTTGACAAAGGGAGAGAAAATAGATATTGCTATAGGGGAAGACAGTGTGGAAATTTGATAAATCATGATTGATATGGGGAGAAGCTGAAAGGTGGAGCAGCGAGATAGTGTGATAGCAATGTTACAGGGAGAGTCTTAAATCTGACGATGCTAGAAGTGATCGATCAAAGAATAGATATCATGACAGCTGAGGTTCGTGATAAAAACAAAAAAGTGGTTTCGGAATAAGGTAAGAATATTTCAAAAAATTGGTATCAGTTTGGTGTCAATAGTGGGTGTCAGAGTCGAAGTGAATCATTGATGAACTTGTCATTTACTATTGTTTCTCATGCCGATCATTGCTCTTGTGAGCTTAGAGTATTTATTGAGTAAATCCATGATCGCTATCAGAATTATAATAAGTGAATGGTGGATGAATAATTAACGGTGTATCTTTTTATGGATGTCTTTTCAACAAACCCAAAGGGGAAGATTGTTGGGGAAAATCCCTCAAAGTATCATTGAATCATTTTTGATGTGATTGTGTTTGTTGACAATGTGGATATCTGTGTTTTGATTGTTTACAATGAAAACCATGACATACACATTTGTTGAAAAAGAGGATTTTATAGAGGAATGTCAAGTTCAATAGCTGTGGTTAAAGATCCATGATTTATTCAGGAACATCGACAAAGGAATGAATGATATTGAGGCGGTACAAAAAAGAAGATACAAGGTGGCACTATTTTTCAGTGTTTGCCAAATTTTTTGTGCTTGAAAATTGACAAATGAAGATATGTGGTTTTAGAAAAGAGAATTGTGTGCCTTGTACATGAAAGAGAGGAAACATGTGCACCATATGTATTTTAATATCAGAACATTGAAAAATTGAAAAGGGATAAGGGTCGCATAAGTTTAGGGTTGGTCGCGCAAGTGACCTGCGCGCCAAGAAAGAACATTCACGCTGGTGCCTAGGGGAATTGGAAACTTGTGCACCTATTGTTTTCCATCATTAGAACTTCAAAATATGGAAAAGAAAAGCGGGTTGCGCATGTATTTGTGTGGTTACCAAAGTGAGTAGCGCGACAAAGGCCTGGGCGGTTGGACCTGCGCACTGAGACTTGCGCGCCGAGGGAAGACTTGCACGCCATTGCGTAGGGTGTCAAAATTCCTATAAATACAGGTCGACCCCTCCACATTCGACATGAGTTCAACCCTTGGAAAAAAATCAAAGATCCCATTGCGCAGGTGTGGTGGTTGAGCAAGTGGTGGTGCGTCGTGCAAGTATCAGTTGTGTGATACGTGTTAGTTGCGTGCCAAAATTGGTTTGGCCGTAAAAAGAGTTGTGCCACACATGTTTCGTGTAGCAAAGTCTTGTGTCACACAAGTAGTTGAGGTGGACTTGCGCGCCAGTTTTGACTTTCGTTCCAAGACTTGTGCGTCGGCTTAGAGAAGGGCACCATGTATAATTGATTTCTGTTAGTGATTCAGGGCAGCGTGGAAGATGGAAGATTGCCTGATACATTCAGTGCAATATGAGATTCATCTACAGGTGAAAGTTGGACTTCAACAAAGAATCCACATACAAAAGATGGTGTATTTATTAGTGATAATGAAGAGACCTACAGTTCAATAAACTGTGAGTGGATCCTTTCCATAGTAGTGAGTAAAGGAAGAGGAAGAAGGTGATCCTATCCACCGACAGTGATCCAGAGAGAGAGAAATAGAGAGTGACCCTTGAAAAAGAAGTGAACTGACCCTAAACTTTGTAAAGGCAGTGAGCCTGGGAATAGAAGTGATATATCATAATCCTTGTAAATAGGAGTGCACTTTTAGCGGATTTGGAACATCGACCCATTATCGGTGTATGCTCCTTGGACGTAGCCCAATGAGGGTGAACCAAGTAAAAATTGTTGTGTCTTGTGCATGATTTCCATTCTGCTTATATTGTGCAATAGGAAAGAGGGAGAAGAGTTTTTTTCATAACAACGAAACAAGATCTGACCAGGTGTTAACATTAAATAATTCCTACCCTGATTCACACCCCTCTCAGGGTATTCAGCCTTGTGGACCAAACACATACTCTAAAGAGTGTGTTTACTTTTATAAAGGCAATTCATTCTCAACATAGGGAATTACGCCATTGGTTCTAGTCACCTACCCCTGGCCTATGGATGGCGGGCTTGGGGTTAGTTTCTGCACGGGCACCAAGGACGGGTCATGACAAAAAATTCCATAAATTATGGATTTTTCATGCATTGAATGGTACTTATAGTCACCTAGATATTGTGTAATAATACTCATATATGTCGCTTGGGTGTATTATGTGAGTTGTAATTACTGTAAAATGATTGGTCACAATGGTGTACATGATATTAGGTTGTAATAGTCATATCTTATTCTTGGTCAAATGGAAAGAATGCGCTGTTAACAACAATTCTTCAAATGACAACATATGTAAAATTTCATTGATTGAGAAGGAATATTTTTATATATCATTGTGATATATAATATTGTATATCACACTAGTATTAATGTATGTATGAAAATCTATGTCACAGGGAAAATTATTTCTCAACTAAATCTATTGTCTAATATCTGATTTATTCACATTGATAATCTATCACATTGAATTGATCTAATACATAATAAATAATATTTGTGATTACATCATGATTGTCATTTATTATATTGAATTTAAAATGGATTTTAACCATCTGGGGATCAAATATCTGCTCCAAAAAAACAATCTCAATGTTGACATGGGATCTTATAATATATCTCTTTATTACATATGTCTATTGTCCAAATATAGAATTATCATCGACTAGACAACACATGAATTGTAATTTGGTTGTTCATCGATATAATTAATTCTAGAAAATTGTATTTATAGAATATTTAGTTAATTTAGACACCCTTACCCACCTCTCTCCTTTTAAATTATCTGATAATGGTTATAACTGATGCATTTTATACACAGACCCCTAGGGTGAAATGATATCTAGGAAGTTAAAAATGTTTTCCACACAATGTAAAAGTTTTTTAATTATCATATTAACACTTTTAAGAAAACTAATTATGAAATTATTACCATTAGTATGAAAAATATTTGGTTGAACCCATTTCCTATCTACGATATAGACCAAACCGATCCGTCACCCACAATGAGAAAACTTCCATCCACATTGCATCATGAGAAATAATATAGGATCTAACAAGGATAATCGGGTCATCACTCATCTGGAAAACATTATAAGGTACCATTAAAATTATATCAAATCTCGTTCTCTAAATGTGTCTCAGAAACAATATAAAACTATGCATTCTACTCAAGGATCTCCCATTGTAACCTTGAATAGACATGTCTATTTCCCAAATCTCTATAATAATTATTTTTTCTCACCTGAGTAAGTCGCACTAACATACCATAACATTCTAATTACACATCAATATCCATGTCATATATAATAAGAAAATTAATCATAAAACATGACTAATTTTTAGAGGTAACCCCTTCTAACAATTCTTAACTATTTTATCCTATGTTATCCAATTAACTACATTTTCAATAACTGCTATGTAATCCGTTGGAAAAATAACCCAAAAAAACATTTATAATATTTTTCATTGAATTAAAAATAATCAACACAAAAGGATAAAATCTCATCGATCAATATGGAAATATTGATACCATTTATAATTTCACAAGGATGGTCTTCAGTGTGCTCCCCACACAGCCATGGGAGTGAACCCTTTGTTTTAATACTTAATGGATGGACAATTTTATTCCATTTTGTTTAATCCTTGAATATGATATATTGAATATTAAATATATAAAATTAATGAGATAAAATTTTCATTGTAAATTATTTCCCTCTCATAGAAACCACACAAAATATCCCCATTGATAAAAACATATTTCACAATTCACCCATTAGATCCATCATAATTCTAATGATAAAAGAATTAAAAACAAGTGTGAAAATATTGTATAAATAAAACATGATAAATAATAAAATGAACCCATATTCATTAGTAGTTACATTCACACCATAAAAAACCATGTACCATATAAGGATAATGTAGGATCAGGAAAAAATTAGGAGAACCCTTCCATTCGATTTTGTAATCACGAGAAGATGATTTCTAAAGGGAATCATTATAAAAGCATTGTATATAAGATATTGTATCTGTGATTAAGTGGAGATTTAGGATAGGAAAAATCACTTACTTGAATAAAATCATTTAATTTAGGTTCATAGGGTCCCTAGTACTTCTTTTAAATATTATTTGATTTCATAATGCACATACTATATGGAAAATTATTTACTATGTGCTGCATTCCAATGTTAAATATTTATATATAGTTGATAAAATATAGTAGAACAAATTTCTAGTGAATTCCCAAATGTATAATTTTAAATAATCATGTATATAATTAAAATTAATATTTTTAATTCAATGATAAGTAATAAAATATTCATTTTATTTCAATTTCAAAATTGAAAATATTAATTGATTCAATTCCATGAGAATTTAGATTTTTTTCAATCATTACTAGATGACATGGGTTATTACCATTGTGTCCCATCCAAATTTTATGCATCTTAATATTTAAAAAACCATGATGATTATTATTATGACTAAATTAAAAAAATTAAATCTAAAAGACAATCTAACACATTTAGAAAAATAAAAAAACATAGATGAGTAAAGGCCAAAAACCTCTAACTAGTTTCATTTTTTTCTCATTGATTATACAAATCATACTAGACAAAAAAAACTCATCATATTAAAATCTTAACAATGTATTTAAAGGAAAACAATCACTCACAATTCCAATAAAATAATAAAACGCCAGTAAAGAATAAAAAAAATCTAATACCACAACCATAGAGGTTCTTTCTATATTCCTGATACTACTTTGAGAAATACAATTACTTTCTCACATCTTCCATAGATATAAAAATTGAGAAATTTTTATTAAAACATAATAATTGGTCACTAATTCAAATAACTACATTGATATTGTGATAAAAGGAATGTGTTACTCACTAAATTTATTATCGATATCTAATATGAAATCCCCATAACTATACATGTATTTTACCATTATTCGATAAAATCTATAATTAAATTAATAGATTGCTAACACAAAAACTAGTGTGTATGGTGAAAATGAGTAATGGGAAGTGTCTGAATATATGTAGTTAATCAAAAACATCTCAAATAACCAAGATCCCAGGGGGTGACTCAAGAGGGATAATAGAAAGATAAGGGAAACAAAAAAAAAGGCCTTCAAAAACTTAAAATGAATTAATATTCTTAATAGTGAATTCAACATCATTAAATAACAAGAAACATTCATCTAAAGAGATATTGATACTCTACCAAATCCCGCAAGATTTTGGGATGCGCCAAAGATCCTCTAGTTCACCTCACAATGATTATAGTGAAAAAGAGAAATAATTTTATTCTAGGTTTCACCATGAACATAGCCATACATTAATCCTACATTGAACCACACAGAAACTCCATGAACATCTTCCATCTTAATCAAATCCCTAAAACTATTATTAAAATATAATATTATCCATAAAAAATTATTATTTATAATTTATAATCACACAAAAACACATGGGGGTTACCAACTCCAATACAATAAATAATTTTCTCTCTCTAATTTGAATAGAATAAACACTTGAAAAAATAATCAAATTACAAATGATAAATCATAAATGATATACTAAAATACATCAAAAAATGTTTTCCAATCAACAACAATATAATTTTAATAATATAAGAACATTGATTACTATTAAAAAAACTATATTGGAAATGTGTGAAAAGATAAACCTCTTTCCAAAACCATTGGTAACAAATCATATCATTTCCTTTTAGTTATAAACTCTAATAGGTATTAGTAGAAAACATCCACTTCAATGTGATACCTATTATATTATTCTAGAAGAATAATATGATAAATTGTTCAAGTCAAAACATTAAATCTAAAATTCATATTTTTATCATAAAAAATAAATTAAAATATAATATCCTCATTCATCGGTCATAAAGATTTATCATGTTATTGATAACAAAAATATTAAACATATATTTTTATGATTCATTGAAAATAAAAAACATTAATTAATAGACATCATTCCCCACCCAATCCATAAAAGTGAGAAACTACACTATTCATCCCTTAGATTATCTGTCATGACCCCCTCCCCACAAATTGTACCACTTCTAGTTAGGTAATGTGAGAATAGGGATAATGACCCTCCGAGTCCCTCCTCTAGTAGGTCCCGCGTTGGTGACTAGCACCGAGGGTATAGTAAACACACAAATGGGAGGCACTTACCTCTAAGAGAACACATGCAGAAGAGAGAGATAAGATATAAATCAATAAACTCCAACATAAAAGTAAAATATAAATGAAACCCCAAGTGAAGATATGTAATGTCATGAAAAAGTACTACAACTGTAAGGAGAAAACTGTACGTACCCAAAAGAAAGTAAAAACAGCAGCAACCACAAGCCCGAACAACTCCTTCAACCCCTTGTTGTAGAAACTAGCTTGATCTACAACGTTCTCCTAGTGACTTGAAAAGTAGTTTATATATACATAGGGTGAGTATAATAGTATACTCCGTAGGATAATCTCCGAAGCCTCTCTTGTAAAAGTAAAGGAAACATTCTAAATCATAGTGAACAAGGGAAACTAACTCGTCACCCATACAGTAATTCTATGTTCCCAACCTCACCATGGATACTCTCACCATGTAACACATAAAATAGTATATAATATATTAAAGAATATCAAGGGTACCCTACTACTACTTCCCCACTGGTTTTCCACTTTTACCCAATGTCGCACATCCTAAGAATTTCTCTCAAAAAAGGCTTGCCCGCAAACACCAAGAAGAAGCACCACAACATGAACCTTGTGCAAATAAACCACCAAGTTCACATAAGAAATGTGTCCATGTAGTTTTTGGGAGCCACAACAGCCCGCATAACGTGTATGATACATTAGGTATCATAAATCTAGCCATTACATCCCATACACCGAGTAAGGTTCCTCAATCCATCACCGCCTATACACGTTACACCTATAGTGGTCCACAAAAAAATATATCCAAAATATATGTGTGTGAATAAATAAAATCCATTGCATCCCTCTATACACCTATATGGGGAAAACTAACCATTGGTCCTATCAACGGATGTATCTACCAAGATAAGAGAGCAGGGACAAAGGGGGTAGTAACCATTCATCATCCCACGTGAATGTTGGGGAAAACACGTCCTCAGGGCTCAGAATCCCCAAGGTGTCATTTTCTCTTACTGACATGGCATAGTAGTGTATCGAAACACAAAAAGTAAAAAATATAATATAGATCACAACCACACTATGGGAATAACCTAGTCTTAGACTAACCTGCAGCTAACATCTCTTGGGCTCCAGGCTGCCACGTCTAATACTGTGTATCCTATAAGAACAAAACCATTTAAAAAGATTTATCACAATATTTAATTCAATTTTTACCAATTTCCCTTTACATTAATTAATTCATTACAAATTAATTAACCAATAACAATTTCAGATTAATGTTCATTAGCATCACACCCAAAGTACACTGTCCCATTAAAATTACAACCTCATCATTATGTTCCAGAAACTACTACCCCAAGGGTTTACATCATTTATTCAATTGTTCATTACATAATTACTTTCACATATTCAAAGGAATTCTTGAAAAACATATTATTCTACTTAAATCAAGGGGGCTCAACACGAGGAGTAGATGTTCTACCTGATGAGTCTTTGCCTCCTATATCTAGAGTGTAGACACATCGTCCCTTGAGTAGATAAACATGGAAAGCACATGGAATACCCTGTGCGTCTTCACCTCTTTTGAAAGAAGGGTAAGAAAGACCAGATGCCTTGAGCTGTGGAGAATAGTAAATCCAATAATCAACCAATAAGAAATAGAAAATATCCAACAATCGCATTAATCCTGTTCCATCATCAATGGTGTCCTCCCTGAAACCCACATTAAAAAACCGATGCATCTCACCACTCTAGGCGTCATCTGCTACCACAACCAAAAGACCACCATGCTCCCCACGTATCACAATAGCCATCCAGGTACACATCACAACACAAGAAGCCTGAAAACACACATTTTAACCATTGGGATCCTGTCACTTTAACAAAAAATTGGGTAACTCAGAACCCTACATGGAGTTATCTTTTATCGATCAACCACTTTTTTAATCGATATTTTATTAACCTATTATTATTCTTAGGTTAAAAATTGGGAAAACCTAATCAGTAAGCTATCATATATAATTAAACATGTGTACTACACCATTTTTATTAACATCAAATTACAACAGGAAGAACCATATTCATTTACCTGTCACTTTATCTTTCGCCAAACCATTATCAATTAATTTTGGCTTTACGTTTGTTACCAATTTCCATCAAGAAAAAATGCTAAACACAGCAAGAATTGATATCACACTATTTAGAAAAAAAGAGGCCATATGATACGATCTATATCAATTTATTTATCCGGTTAAAATATTTATTATTTCAATACCATTGTAATCTAGTGGTATAAAATATGTTAAATATATAGTTCCACATATAAGAAAAGAGAAACAATGAATCCTCTACCTCAAACAGTTCTCGATGTTCTTTATATGAGCACAATCCACACAACTGGTCATGATCCTCCTCTCGTGACAACTGCATCCACCCGAGGATGCCACGACACGACCACACCAACCTAAACCCCAAAAAAACTCCATTAGAATCATGGAGAATACATGATATAATATGGAATGAATAAAGAGGATAAGATAAACCCAAAAATAATGATGATACAACATACCTTATATCAAAGATTGATGGATACAGTTTGGTTGCATCAAAATAGATAAGAACCAATCTGAGGAGGAACGTTTGATTGTGCAACTCCAATGAGAAGGAATTGGATGTTCGATCATCTCACACCTGAGAACAAAGAGAATGAATTAATGAGGAAGATATCATGTCCCATTAGAAGATTTAATGGAGGTACTGTTTAAGATACATTTAATTTCCCATTAAAGGAGGATCACATTAAACCACATGGTTTTACTAAGTATAAACATCATGAGTCATACGGATAATCAACATAGGATTTATGGCCTTTGAATAGGCCATAGATTCCTCAAAATGAGGTTCTAAATTCATTTTACATCAAAGGAAACGTTAAAGGGGGAAAATATAGGAAGCTGGAAATAGTGTTCACAAACTCAAAATTTTGCAATGGAAAAACAATGTTCATGAACCTCACCGTTGAATCATCACAATTAAAACCTCACTGTTCGGGAAACAATATTCATTAACATCACCATTGAAACATCACCATTGGAACCACACTATTCTGGAAACATTGTTATTCAACCTCACCGTTGAAACCTCATAGTTCTGGAAACACTATTCATGAACATCACCATTCTGGAAACACTATTCTTGAACCTCACCTTTGAAACCTCACCATTTCAAACTCACTATTCTAGAGACAATGTTAATGAACTACAACGATGAATCCTTAATGTTAGAACATAACCGTTCTGGAGACACTGTTCCTTGAATTTGAAATTTGGAAAAGGAGAGGTTATTATTGGACCTCACCGTTAGCAATTTTTATAGAAGGTTACTGATGCATTGTTCACAATTTTCCACCATTGGAACTATTCATCGAGGGTCACCAATTCAACTATTCGTAGAAGGTTACCTATGCACTGTTCACAAGTATATATTGTTGGAACTATTCACTGATTGAACTTTCCACCGATGGAACTGTTCATAGAATTAGAAACTTGGCAATGGAAGGGGAGGTTATAGTAGGACCTCATCATTGGAACTATTCACTAAAAGGTTACCGATGCACTATTCACAAATTTCTACTGTTACAACTATATACTGAGGGTCCCCAATGATTTTGTTTGTAGAAAATGGGAAAATTGGATAAGTGTTTGGGATAAGTGACCTTGACCTCCCAGAACACCTCAAACACCATATTTTCACAAAGGAATGGGCTGGAGAGGCTTGGGATATTACATTAGATACCTCTCAAAACATTCTCATCCTTGAGAATTCAAAACCCACCAAAAGTGAAAACAAATGGTTTCTTAACAACCACTCATTGAGATACCTCTCAAAAGGGAGCAAGCCACAAAAGCAACAAAGAGAATCCATCTCATAAACATGAATGGTTTATAACCACAAAGTCTTCATCGATATGTTGAAAGGGTAAAACATCAAACAACACTATGTACAGACCACGTATCAGTGACTCATGTTCCCAAGTACTCTCCTACATGCCACTGTGTTGCCACAAGGCACGAACCAATAGGATAGAACGCCCGCACCACACCTTCTCCTTGTGGTCTTGGATCTCCATAGGTCACTCCTCAAAGGTTTCAACATCATAAATATCTATGTCTCCACAATTGATGATGCGAGAGTCATCATGAAGATAATGATGGAGCTGTTATACATGGAAAACATCATGTATCTGACTCATATGCGGGGGAAGTGCAACTTGATACGCCCCAGCTCCAACATGAGCTAAAACCTCGAAAGGCTTAAAAAAGTTTGGAGAGAGCTTACTCCCATGAACAAACCTTCGCTACCCATGACGAGGAGTCACCTTCAGAAACACATGATCCCCAACATTAAACTCTAAGGGTCTCCTCCTTTGATCAACATATGATTTTTGATGATCTTGCACTGTCTTCATCCTCTCATGAATCATCTAAACCATATCGATTGTATTCTGCACTAGTTCTAGTATATGAATTGATGACTCTCCAACCCCATTCTAGCACAATGGAGAACGACAAGGTCATCAATACAAGGATTCAAATGGCACCATACCAATGGTGGAGTGAAAACTATTATTGTAAGCAAACTCCACCAAGGGTAAGTTCATCATCCACGTACCTCCAAAATAATGAAGACCATAGCATAACATATCTTCAAGAGTCTAGATGATTCGCTCTATCTGACAATCTATTTGAGGATGAAAAGCAGTGCTAATGCATAACTAAGAACCGAAAGCATGCTGGAGACCTCTCAACACCATAGAAGTGAAGTGAGGATCTTGATCAGAAATGGTCGTCCATGGGACTCCCTGATGTCTCACTACCTCCTCCAGATACTGTACTGACAAAACATTTACGGAGCTCCACTCGATGATTGCTATAATGTGGGAAAATTTTGTTAAGCAATCCGCTACCACCCAAAATTTTTTATGTCCTCCCGGAGCTTGAGATAATCCGTAACAATTTCCATTGAGATTTCCTCTCGCATCCACTGATAATACACTAATGGTAGGAGCAGATCACCAAGAACACGGTGTTCGACCATTACCTTCTGGCAGACCAAACATCGAGAAACAGACTTTGAAACTGAATGCCTCATCACAGGCCACCAAAACTTTCTCCTCAAGGATTTTTACATCTTTTCACGCCAGGATTCCCAGCTAAAGGCAATATATGAAACCCTCTGAGAATCGTCTCATGAATTGTAAAAGGAACAAAAATACTTTTGTGATACCACACTCAGTATTGTTCATTCACCGACCAACCTACAGGGGCCTCACCACAAACAACTTAGTCTCTCCAGTCCTCCACCTTTAGATCCCCCAACTAGGACTCTTACATCTTCTTCACTAGGGATGATAGTACTATCAGCTGAAAAAGAAAACCTATACCCCATCATCTCCCATTTCAAGATGTAATGCTAAAAGATTTTCCATTACTCTTTCTGAATCACTGGATTCATGAACAGCATCACTACGTGACATTCAACTCAACACATCAGCTACAACATTCCCCTTTCTAGGTATATATGATATCTAAAAGTCATATTCGTATAAGAACTCCATCCACTAACACTATCGCAAGTTCTTGTCACGTTGGGAGAAAATATAACTCAAACTCTTAGGATTAGTGAAATCCACAAAGTGCTCGCCAATGAGGTAATTTGTCCATGACATCCATGAAAACACCATGGTTTCTAACTCAAGATCGTCAGTGGCATAGTTATGTTCATGGGGACATAACTGCCGAGACACATAAGAAACAACTGATCTTTTCTGCATCAGTACACAACCCAACCTGTGATGTGAAGCATTATAGGAAACATCAAATTGAACTCGCTCAGCTAGAAGACAATGAACTGGATCACTTACTAACTTCTCTTTAGATACTCAAAAGCTTCTTGACACTGATCAGTCCATTTTAATGCATGATCCTTCCAGGTAAAAGCTGTCAGAGGAGTCAAAACTCATGAGAAATCTGCTACAAACCTCATGTAGTAGCCTACAAGGCCAAGGAGGCTTTGTACCTCGGACAGTGTCTTGGGTGCTTCCCAAGATACAACTACTTCTATCATAGATGGATCCACAGCTACTCCTTGTTGGGACACAAAATGACCAAATAAGAAAACTACTCAAACCCAAAACTCACACTTTAGCAAAACCAAAATAGTTTATGTTTATGAATAACTCCCAAAACCGAGTGTAGATTCTCAGCATACTCCTCTTCAGACATGGATTACACATTGATGTCATTGATGAAAAATACCACGAACATTTCCAGGAAATCACGTAACAACTCTTTCATCAATCCCATGAACACAGCTGGTGCATTCAATATGCTTAATTGCATTACAACATACTCATAATTCCCATGACGACAATAAAAAGAAGTCTTCGAGATATACTCATCCTTAACACACATATGATGGTATCCTAACCAAAAGTCAATCATTGAGATCCAACTTGCACCCATCAGTTGATCAAATAAATCATCAATCCATGGAAGAGGATATATATTCGTTATTTTCACTTTGTTTAAGTGATGATAATCAATACATAACCGCAAAATTCCATCAGCCTTTTTCACGAACAAAACTGGTGCACCCCACAGTGACACACTTGGCCAAACAAAACCACACTATAAAAGACCATCAATCTATATACGTCACTCTCGTAACTTATAAGGGGATTCCTTTATGGAGAAATAGAGAAAGGAGATGCTCTTTGTTGTAGCTCGATCCCAAACTTGATCTCTCATTGAGGGGGTAATTCCCCCAACCTCTTCCATAAAAACATCAGGGTATTATTCTACAACCGTAGAAAATGCCACCTGCTAATCCTTTGAAGAACTCAACATCATCTCACCCTTCATGGATGATAAGGACAGAATGCGTCTATTATCCATCTGAGGATCTCGCTCTCCAACAAACACCACCAACACTCCAACCACATCGATGAAAATGACCTTCTTCCTGATACAATCCATGATATCCTACTCCAAATACAACCAATCCATGCTGAGGATGAAATCATATGGTTGTATTCGTAAACAAAGGAAATATCCCCATGAGCGGTGTTGCCCCAACATTAGCTAAATGATTCTACATACTTCAAACAAGTCAGTTTGACCTCCAAATGGCGTAGTCAATATCAAGGGCATTGGATACCAATCTACCTCAAGTCCCAATGAATGGACAATAGTAGGTGATATGAATGACTCTTTCACTCCTGAATCAAACAAATCATACACCATGGTAGAAAACAAGAAAAGGGTACCTTGAAAAACATCTGGCTCACCTGGTGCTAGAAACGCTAGAGCATGAAGTTGAGCACAACCTCCTCCACAGAAACTCTGAACCTGATGAAGACCACCACCATGATCGCACTCTGTTCTCTAACTACGAGGAGCATCACGGGGCTATCCTCTGCCTACCCCATCTACACTCTATGGATCTATAGCTGGTGTAACCTGCTACTGCTGCATGGGCTGGAACTACTTCAATAGAGGAACATGAAGTCGATCACCTGGTGTACGATGACTGCTCTGAAAGGTATGTCACTCCCACTACAGATGAATTTGACCCCCACAAGAAAAACAAGCACCAAATCCCTTGGCATAGTCCTAAGAGCTATTTCCCCTAGTGAAACGAGATGTGTAGCACTAGGACCTACCCCTGGCTAAATGGAAACACTTCTGCCCTGAAAACCAGGATCCCCATAGCACAACTCTTCTTCATGAGGAATCATGATGATTCCCCTCCCATGATGATCCGGTACAGGCCAATGTCCTCTCGACAACCTATTCCCTCATCAGCACCTAAAGATATGTCTTAAACTTAAATGGGGTGTCACGACACTGGATCTCTATGTGCAAAGCCTCCTCGAAATACCTCGCCCTGTCATCCTCATCTAGAAAAAGGTCTAAAACATATCATAAAAGGTTTCTGAAACTTATTAGAAACTCTCGTGCATTAGAGATACCTTGTTGAAGGGTAAAAATATCTTTTTGAATGAATTCCTTCACAGTCAATGAATGAAACATTACTCTAAATTTTTCTCCAAACTCCTCTCATTAGATAACTGACTCCACATGATCCCCATGAAACAAGAACCACAGCTTCCTTGCTGCTCTACATAACATCAGCACATCCAAGGTCATCCAGTTCTCCTTCCATGCATGGATCAAATTTAATTCTATCTCTACCACCTCCAACCAGTCTTTCAGGACTGCATCTGAAATGGGGACCTCGTACTTCTGTAGACACTGGCACTGAAACTCTTGATGTTTCTTCCTCTAAGTGACATCATCATCAACCTCTACCCTGTGACGATATTCTAGAACAGCCTACTGAACATCTTCTATGTGATCCTGATGAGTATATCCACTTGAGCCGTACCTATAAAATAATAATAATTTATGGATCCTAAACCATGAATATGGAAGACTCAAAATTAATTAATCAATTTTTTTCTTTCATTGATTTTTGGATAACCATTCCCAAGGTATTCCCATTCAAACATAGGAACAAAGAAGAATGATTCATGATCCTTTCCTAGGTCTCTACCCTGCAACAAGTATCACCTCATTTAGTAGCAATTGTAAACTTAATGGTTTGTACCTCAGATTATAGGGGGCCCTAAACTCTTATGTCTCAGCTGGTCTCCAATGATTACATCACATGCTAAACATGAATGACATTGTTTCCCTACCAACCCATGCAAATTCACCTATTCCAAACCCCAAACTCCATCTATCCCTCAACCAGACCTCTGATTCCACTCTATCATGAACCCCTCCCCCCAATGAGTACCCCTCCTAGGATGAAAATGTGAGAAGGGAGATAATGACCCCCCGACTTCCACATCTTGTAGGCCCCAGGTTAGTGACTAGCAACGAGGGTATAATAAACACAGAAATGGGAGGCATTTCCCTATAAGAGAACACATGCAGAATAGAGAGATATGATAGACACCAACCAACTCTTTGTAAGAACTGAAATATAAAAGAAAACTCAAGTTCACATTTGTTATTTAATGGAAAATTACTACAACTAGAAGGGGAAAACTTGATGTACCCAAAAGGAAGTAAAAATAGTAGCAACCACAAGACCAAACAGCTCCAGCAACTCCATGCCAGTAGAAACAAGCATGATCTCCAACCTGATCCAAGTGAGCTAAAAAAGAGTTTATATATACATGGGGTTAGTATAACAATATACTCAGTAGGATTATCCTAGAAGCCTCTCTTGAAAAATTAAAGGAAGCATGCTAAAGCACAGTGAACAACAACTGAAACTAACTCGTCACCTAAACGGGTATGCTAGTTCTCAACCTCACCTTGGCTACTCTCACCAAGTAACACATTCAAAAGTATTTAATATAATAATGAATATCATGGGTACCCTGCTACTACTTCCCCATGGGTTTTCCACTTTGCCCCAACGTCGCACGTCCTAGGTAACTCTCTCCAAAAGCCTGGCCCGTAGACACCCGGGCGAAGCACCACCACATGTACCTTGTGCCACAAAACCCCCCCATCCATGTATTCAAAGTAACGAGGTAGTTTTTGGGATCCACCACAACATTCATAACACAAATCATACTTCGGGTATCATACATGAATCCATTATAACCCATACACCGAGTTAGGATCCTCAAGCCATCACATCCTATACACGTTACACCTATAGTTGTCCATAGGATACTATATCCAATATATATGTGTGTGAATAACTAAAAGCCATTAATGTCCTCTACACACATATATGGGGAAAACTAACCATTGTGAATATCATCACATGTATCATCCAAGAGAAGATAATAGGACCAAAGGGGGTAGTCAGCCATTCATCCTCCCACTGGAATGTTTAGGAAAACACCTCCCAGGGCTATGAATCCTCGGGGTGATAGTTTCCCTTACTGACAGGGTGGAGTAGAATATAGAAACAAAAAAAAGTACAGAATATACTATAGCTCAACAGCACACTTTGGGCATAACCAATTCTTCGACTCAACTATAGATAAAGTCTATTGGACTTGAGGATGCCACTTCTAAGACTAGTTCTCTTATAAGCACACAACCATTTAAAAAGATTTGAAACATTATTTCATTCCCTTTTTATCAGTTTCACTTTATTTTAATAAATTCGTTAAACATTAATTAACCGATAACAATTCCCCATTAATGTTCATTAGCATCACACCCAAAGTACACATGCCCATTAAAATTAAACCTTGTCATTATGTTCGAGCAACTCCCACACCTAGGGTTAACATCATTTATTCAACTATTCATTACAGAATTACTTTTCTATTTTACTAGTAATTCTAGAAAAACATTCTATTCTACGAAACACAAGGGGCTCGACATGGTGTGTACAAGTACTACCCATAGAAACTTTGATGCCTATAAAAACAGCATAGACCCATCCTCCCATGAGAATCTAAACACTGAAAGCATGTGTCATTCCCTGCCTATCTTCGCCTATTTCAGAAGAAGGGTAAGCAAGATCGGCTTCCTTGAGCAGTGGGTAAAAGTAATGAAGATAATCAAATAATAAGAAACAACGAGCATCCAATAATCACATCCACCCTATTCCATCATCCATGTTGTCCTCACCGACCCCCACATGCATAAACTGATGCTTCTAGACACTCTTGGTGTGATGTTCTACCACAACCAAAAGACCTCCATGCCCCCAACAATTACAACAGTCATCCATGCTCACATCACAACACAAGCAGTAGGAAAACAATCTTTTTAACTATTGGGCTCTTGGCCCTTTAACAAGAAATAGGGTAACTAAGAACCCTAAAAGGATTTAACTTTTTTCGGTCAACTGGTTCTTTAATCCATCTTATATTAATCAATTGTTATTCTTAGGTTTCAAATTTGGGGAACCTAATATGTAAGCTATCACAAATAATTAAACATTCTTAATGAAACATTTTTATTAGCATCAGATTACAACATGAATGACTAGATTCATTTACAAGCCTCATTATCTTTTTCCAAACCATTATCAATTAATTCTATCTATACGTTATTTACAAATTTCTATCAAGAACGAAATGCTAGACACAGTAATCATTGATATGAAACTATCTAGAAAATCAAGAGGCAATAACATATGATCAATTTAAATTTATTTATCCGGTTCAAATATTTAGTATGTCAATTCCATTGTCATCCAGTGGGATAAAACATACTAACTATATAGTTTCACATATAAGAAAGAGAAGCAACGAATCCCATACATCAAACTATTCTTGACATTCATTATATGAGAAAAATCCACCCAACAGGTCACGATCCTCATTTCGCGACAACTGCATCTTCTCGAGGATTCCACAGTATGACCACAGAAACCAAAACAAAAGAAAACTCCATTAGAATAATGAATATTACATGCTATAATATTTAAAGGAGAAATATGAGAAGATATACCCAAAAAAGAATGACTATAATACATACCTTATATCGATGATTGATGTATACATTATGGTTGCATCAAAAAAGATCTGAACCAATCCATGGGGGAAGTTTGATTTTGAAAATCCTATGAGATGGAATCGAATGTTCAATCATCTCACACCCTAGAACAGGGAGAATGAATTAGGGAGGAAGATATCCCGTCCCTTTAGAAGAGTAAATGGAGCGACGGTTTAAGAGACGCTTAATTTCTCTTTAATGACGGATCACATTAAACCATGTGGTTTGACCGAGTAAAAACATCCCAATCCATATGATTAATTAATAAAGGATTTATGGCTTTGAATTAGGCTTAGAATCTTTAAAAGAAGGCTTTAAATGCATTTTACGTCAAAGGTAATGCCATTGAGGTGAAACTGTAGGAAGCTGGAAACACTGTTCAAGAACTCAAAATTTAGAAAAGGAAAAAAATTGTTCATTAAACTCACCATTAAAACATCACTATTCTGGAAACACTGTTCATTTACCTCACGATTGAATAGTTAGCTTTGAATCCTCATTGTTCTGGAAACACTATTCATGAACCTCACCGTTGAAACCACACCATTGGAACCTCACCTTTCTGGAAACACTGTTCATGAACGTCACCGTTGAATCCTCACCGTTGGGACCTCATCTATCTGGAAACAATATTCATGAACCTCACCGTTGAAACCTTACTGTTGGAACCTCACCATTCTAGAAAACTGTTCATGAACCTCACCATTTCTACCTCACTGTTGGAACCTCACAGTTATGGATACACCGTTCATGAACCTCACCATTGAAGCCTCACCATTGGAACCTCACTATTCTGGAAACATTGTTCTTAGAATTGGAAATTTGGAAATGGAGTGGTTACAGTTGGACCTCACTATTTGTATTTCTCAGATAAGGTT
This sequence comes from Viscum album, assembly GCA_963277665.1. Taxonomy (NCBI): domain Eukaryota; kingdom Viridiplantae; phylum Streptophyta; class Magnoliopsida; order Santalales; family Viscaceae; genus Viscum; species Viscum album. The sequence continues at coordinate 1,203,148,645 of OY728127.1, read as the reverse complement.
AAAGATCGCCTTTTCACAACTGACTACTATTGGAACTATTCACCGAGGGTAACCAATTCTACTAATTAGAGAAGGTTAACGATACAATTTTCACAAATATCTATTATTGGATCTTTTCACCGATTGAACTGTTAATAGAATTAGAAATTTTGAAAAAGATGGAGGGGTTACCGTAGGACTTCACCATTGGAACTATTAATATAAGGATACGGATGCACTATTCACATTTGTCTATCGTTGGAATAGTTCAATGAGGGTCACTGATGTGACTGTTCACAGAAAAGGGAAAATTGGAAAAGTGTTGGGTATAAGTCACCATGACCTCCCAAAACACCTCAATTACTATATTTTCACCAAGGAATGTGCCGGGGAGGTCTGGACCATTACATTTCCATTTTAAAACTATAAAAGCAACTATATATTACAAAAAATAATCAAAAAAGGGTATTATATAAAATAAAACAGCATTTGGGAATCCAATATATTTATAATAAAAAAAATGAAATTATCAAAAATTTAATAGTGGTTCTTTTACCAAAAACCCAATTTCTATTTAAAAAATAACATTAAAACCATTTTTCATTCCAATTATAGAACCATATTATCTATTTCTTATTAAATCCTCAAAATAATAAAATCATCTATCCTCTTTAAAATAAATAGAATTAAATGTTATTGGGTATGATAAAAATTTTATTTCAAATATCCATTAAATTTCAAAACAACATGCATCCTAACTACTTCATTTGAAAACAAAAAACAAAAATAATTTTAAATACATTATTCATCATATTTTTTTAAATAATAGATTGGAAAAATTATAAATATTTGCAACAATATCTCTATAAAATATTATCACTAATCTTAAATAATAAAATTACATGATTTAATAAAATCCCATAACCCTACTTAATTTTTGTTTTCATTAACAATTTAACAAATAAAACAATAAAAAATAATTCTTGGACCTTAACATTTAACAAATAATGTTATGGAAAACATGTTTTTAAATACAACAATATTTTTATATATCATCAGAATACATAAAATTTCCATTATGTATAAAGAAATAAAGAATGTGAATCCTTGTTAATCCCTATAAATAATCTCGACTTCTAATTTTGTTAAAATATTTCTAAAATTAAAACCCTCACTTGTACCTAAAAGAACTATGATTAACACTAATCAACCCATAAAAACATTGATTTCTTCAATTCTTCTACTAGAAAGGCATAAAATAATCCATCCAACCCATTCTAGAAATAGTATCTTAGTCCTTAATGAAAATAATTTCTTAATCCAAATACAATGATTGAATTTGTAACATAAATATTTTTTTGTGCAAACAAAATGGGATATTCAAGGAATGTAATATGACCTCTATTACACCTCCCCTTATTATAGAGGTTGAAAAATATTAATGATGGGGAATCCCAAATATAATGAGACTCTTACCTCTAAAAACATATATTGTTCATGGAGGAACCTATAGAATATTTAGTATGACCATTCATCATAAAATACATACAGACCTATGGGAAAATTAATTTGGGAGAAGAAAATGGTTTCCCACAGTCTAGTATATAAAATAAATAATCTATATGATATGAATCCATTTATGAATCGTTGTAATAAAATAATATAAACAAAATAAAGAAATAAATATGTAATTCCAATTGATGTTATATATTTAGTGAAGAGATTAAATTATTAGAAATTCCATCAGCCTAAATCATAATTATCACGTTCTATCTTTTCAACCTATATACTATTTTTCATCATCGGAATTAACACCAGCTCTATGATAACACAGGAACATTCATAAATCATGATTTTCAACAATAATGATTAAAAATCATGAAATATATATTGTTAGTTGTGGGACCAATAACATAATAGATTTTTTTTATAGTCTCAAACAACTTATGTGTTAAAAAATTAGTTGATATATGCATATTTCTATGGTGTGTTCAACTCAACCCATCCAAAATGAATATCTTATTCGTTTTCAATACATGTTCTTAGATATATAGTCAATTATATCATTAATAACATGACCATGTCTATAATACCCCACTATAGATGGGGTCTAAATGTCCCGTTATTAATGACACATCAATCAATAATCTTTATAGTGGATACCATATATCTAAAATCATATCATAACAAACACAATACTAAGACCTCCACTCACATCCATAATATGATAAATCAAATTTAACATATGGTACATATATATATCCCCCCATAAGTCCCACTCTCTATGGAAAAACAAGAAAATAAATTATAAATGGAAATAATTGGCATAAAAAGAAAATATAAATAAGGGATATTAATAAAAGGAAAATTATCATAATCTAAATAGTAAAAGGAAAAAATATGATTTTAGTAAAAGTGGAAAATAACAATAAAATTACTATTGAATATAAAACCAATTATAAAATATAAAATGGAAAATTTTAATTAGTCCCATCCATAATGAAATAACAGAATAATCATCTCTAATAAAATTACCTATCATCTTTGAGATTCCTATTGAGAAAAATGTATGATATAATAACATTATAGAGCGTCTTGATATATAATTGTTATTATATTCCATCACATGCCTAGGATTTCACTATATGATATTTTAAAATTAAAATTATATATTTATCACTTTGATGAAATGTAGACATATAAATATCATCATCATCTTCCTCATGTATATAGAATTATATTTGATATTCATTAATAGAAAATCTTGTATAATTCATTAGTATAACATTTTGGATACTCCCACAAATATCCACAATTAGTTCCTTGATACTACCTAATCATTAATATAAATTTGTATTTTATATGGATATAGTATAAATAGATTTAGTAGACTCATTTTCAATTTTGAATAAAATTATCCTTGAACATTACCACATATGAATATTTGTAAATATTCGAGAGAATTTGATTATTATCCCTAAGGATTAATCTAATTTTTCTTAAATATCATGGTTAATTAATGAATTATTAGCTTTTTATATTCATTAACTCAATATATGGGGTTTTACACTAATTCATCCATAATACTTAATAAATGTTTCGAATTGTAATATTATACAGAAGGGAAAATCAAATCATACTAAGGAGTGACCCTACTTTGTTATTGTCACATGATCTAACCATTATCACATCCCCAAATAACATAGAGACTATCACCACATTCCAAAAATCAACTAGAAATTGAACTATACTAATCTCAAAATATATTATTGTAATGTTTCTTAATAATTCAATGATGAAAATCACTACCCATATATCAATTAAACCAGTTATTTATCACACCCTCAAAAGTTCCATCATATCACTTTATAAAAACCCATGTGTGAGCACACATATTTTTATCACTGAACTCACATGACCAATCTCAAATATATCATTGAATTTATGCATCGTTAACCCTATAAAATTATAAATAGGTTTTATCTATAGTTCATAATAAATATATGTTTAATATGAGGCTCAATACATATCCCATATCAATATGACCTAGGAAACATGGAAACCATAACATGAATTTATCAAAATTCATTATGAATCATCAATCATGATTGAAAAATAATTTTAGGAAAATGTAAAATCTAGATATCAAAAATGAAAATCATGCTTTAATTACAATCCTCAAACAAATATTGGATAATAAATTGAATCATTAATCTTATATAGCTATGATTCATTTTAAATAAAAAATTTCGAATAAAATTAAGAAAATGACTTATTGATAACCTAATATATGTAGTAAACATCCTAGGAACTTGTACAATATTTTAAAATTCCCCTTATACTATTTTCATTCCCATTTTATTTCACATTAGAAGACCATTAATTTTTATTAATTATTTCATTTTTTATTGATTTAAAAACCATTAAATTAAAATAATTTATTTTAAATAAAATTACAAATCGAAGGTTGTGATATTTAATTAATATGAATTGATATATAATTTAATGGGTAAATAATTTAATTTCAAAAAACCCATTATGATCCTCTAATAACATGTTTTATTCAAGATATAAAGTTGACTGATTTAAAATGAATATCAGTGGGTGCCACTAAAATATTATTTATAATAACTATGAAATCATGTTTGTTCATTTAAGAAAAAATTAGTCTTATCCTATTATATAGGGTCTATATATGCCACAAAATCATTATTATTATAATAATAACTATACATAAACATCATATAAATATTTGGGATGGCAACGCATCATATAACATCAAAATACACAAATGATGAATGTTCAATCACCTTAAATTGATTCTATTTAATTACCAAATATTTTAACATCCATTTATAATGTAAATTATATTATAATATAGAAAATATACCACAATACTATATTTATTTAAATACAAAAAAACATCATAATCAAAATCAAATAAAAAAACAATGACTGGGGTAATGATGTTAATTTCAAATCCAATGCAGGTGAGATGGTTAGGAAAATATAAATTATCCCCATATAAAAAACACAATTTGAAAAGATATTAATCATTATTGATATGTATCAATTTTGATAAAAATATGTTACTGACATAATAATCAACGAAAATAAACTAATATGGTGATCAATAAAATGTTTTCCTCCCTTACATTGCTTTTTTATTCATAATATATATATATATATATATTATTGAAAATCTTATTCAACATGTTTTTTTAAAATCCATCATCATAATAAAATATACATCGTAATTAAATAAAATAGTAGGTTAAGGAGTATTTGGAGAAGATATGAATTTTTTTAATCTACATGATAGACCAAACATTTATTAAGAATCCACGATTCCATGTTGAAAGAATGGGTTATAGAGGAGTATAATATATGGAAATTCTAAAAAAAATAACAATCCTCAATGTATTTATTCCCATAATAATAATGCAGCTCAATAAGGAAATTAAAATTATAATACTAACTAATAAAATACATCGGTCCACTAATACAATAATAACCCCCACTAGTTTTTTAATAGACTGACTGAGCACTCATTGTTCCTAATTAGGATTCAAATAGATTCTTATGCATCCCATGACCACTACACTTGATTTATGGTTGTGTAGCACTATATTATAATTTTTTATTATTGTATCCCATAAAAACCATTTAATAATGCCTAATTACAATTCAACTATCATAGATTTTCCTAGGAATATAATAATAACAGAAATATATATCAATCTTCATGTAAAAATATAACCTATAAGACTCTTGATCTCAGTCACTTAATTCAAATTTAGTTTGATTAATCCACCAGAATATAACTTATTTAAAATTATAATGACTCCCAAACACATCACGATTAAAAGAATAATGTCCCATATCCATAATATGTTCAACAAAATGTGTTAAATTCTAATGATAAAAGGTTAGAAGTGATTTATCATTTCATCATGGTATTAGAAAAAATATTTCGGAATAATTTTATTAAATTATTTTATATAAATTTTAATAATGATTCCTCGTGATTTATGTGAAAATTTCAGAGTTTTTTATTATTAAAATAGTAACACCATAATGAAACCATTATATTGATGTTTCTAACATAATCTACAAGTTATTTTATTTAAGAAGGAAAAACTATAGGGAAAACCATGTCTTGGTTATTAATGGACTGATATGTAGAGGAATATCAAATGGAATCTTATCATAAGGGTATGTCATGATAGATTGATATTGATTATTAAATGAAAATTATTTTAAAATACATCATGGTTTTATTTAAAAACTATGTGTTTTTATGGAAATTTTTAGACATTAAAATCAATCAAAAATATGTATATATTATTGCATATTTTGATATTTGGATATTTAAAATATAAAAAAATGAACAAGAAAATATTATTATGGATATCTTAATTATGCATTATTATTTTGTTAAAATTTTCAATAGACATAGAAGGTTATTTCTTGGAAAAATCAAATAAAAGTGATGAGAAATTTTATTGGGACTCATTTTGATCGTGATTATTTTTCATTGGCCAACATGATACAAGACTGGGTTGGTTAGCGAACCCATACCCCTTAATTATATTAAAATAACATGAAACTACAAGGTGTACACATGTGGTTTAATATATTTACAATAACTGATAATTCAGATACTTCCAAATGAGTTAAAAAATAAAACCCATCCATTCCATCATTAATGAAAATTATAATATATTGTATATGGTCATTCCATTCAATTTAGTTGTGTTCATCGTTTTCTAACATTATTTACATGGGAAAACATACTCCGAATTACCATTTATAGATCTAGGTATGAAATCCATTATTTGAATTCATGAAAATAGATTCATTCCACAACAATTCATTCACTATTTTTCTACTTTATCTACTACTAATGGAGAAATTCATTCCTTATTTTTTCCACTAAAAAATATTATTGCAGCTGATGGTACTCATTTTGATAATATGCACTAGGATTTCCTTGTTTGTATACTATATTTATTACATATACAATGTTCTCTAATTCTTTCATACATCCATCATCCTTTTCTTCATCTGAGATTTTCCTTGATAAAATAGAATCATCCATTTGTTGATAATATATACAAAGTTATCCTAAATTTATAAAACACAATTTCATGTGACTGATGAATGTTTTCATCAAAAAGAAGTAAGAAATGGTGGTCTATAAATATGTTATAAAATGTAGTATCCAGTTGTACAAACAATGTCTCACCAAATGTTAGTCCACACCATTCCACTCCTGTGAAAAACTCATTGCATATTGAATGAACATAAATATTATAAAAATCATTATGATCCAAAAAACACTTCAGAATAGTCACAATATCATTTTTAACTTTAAAATCATTTTGGATAACCATTTTTATGTATTTCATTCCATTAAGAACAATTTTATTATCCTATTATTTTGGTCAACAATAAAATATTTCAGCATGTAGAACAGAGATTGAAAGAGAATTAAATCCACCTATCAAGCAAGAAATTCAAAACCATATATAAGGATCCACTCTCATACAATGATCGATGATGGAAGAAAAATATCATGGACTAGCATGGAAGCTGAATAATCATTATATCCAAGTACATCTTATTCTAATGTTGTTCTCAAAAATAAAAATCAATGTCTCTATCATGTTCAAATTCTAATCTATCGAACATTCTCTCTCTGATACATAGACACAGATCTATTGTAATTTCATTATTAATATACAATATAAAATGACACTGATATTTTTTCTCAATCTAACGATATAAATCCTACTTATATAATTATTTAATAACTAGAGATTAATTATGAATATTAATTGTATCTGTAGACTCTTCATCATAGGACAATGTGGAATCCTCATTATCCAATGATAAGAAAGGATACTCACCAAACATTGGTTGAGGATAGATAATTGATTTTTCCAACTGATTCTAAGTGGATCTGGTGATAATAGTTCACTCAATCATAGAGTAAACTTTATTTTTCTTTCTCTTCATGGGGTTGATTAATAAATAGATCTGGGTCGACAATTTTATTCTTACACTATTAATAAATCAAAGTTAGGTATGAATCCTAAATTTTAAAGACATGATGAAGTTCATATTGGTTCAATTCACTCGTATCAAATTGATTCTCATATCCTTAATACTTAATATAAATTTTATTATCAATGGTATAAAATGTTGGTTGAGAATTATTAATGGCATCCACCTAGAAAGAGAAGACATCAAAAAAATGACTCATTGGCTAGTACATATTTGAATGATCAGCAAAATACCTATTGGGTGTGATCCATATTGGATTCCCCATAACCATCTCTTGATTTCCTAGTTGTGAGTTATCCTTCAAAACAGTCTTTTGAGGAGTTTAAGTATATTTAGGGCTTCTATGTGCAATATGTTTCCTTCAGTTCATATCATCATGATCCTTAACTTCTTCAGAAAATATTTTCATTTTACCACTTCCCACTAATAATAAATTTTTACATATGATATATAATACAATTATTTTTTCATGATAACAATAATTAGATGAATTTCCAATTTTTTATTGTTTTTATAGTAGACATGTTGCTTTTTTATAAGATACCTCTTTGAAAAATCTACGATCACCAATTTTAATCCAAACATACAAAGGAAGAAGTAGAATGATAACAATTTTAGTGAAATACATCAGACCATAGAGTCTTAAAAGGTTCTTAGAAGAATATTAATGTTTCAGTGGTTGTCCAATTAAACAATAAATTGGAAAAGGGCCACTCATTTGAATTGTTTATATGGAAGTTCAATGAACCCTAACCAAATTGGAGTGATGGGGGTTCAATGTTAAGATTGAAATATGGGGTACAACAGATGATATTTAAGGATCAGCCCCAAAAAATCCATCAAATACTCATCCAAAAAGGATAGTAACTATATTTAGTTGCAGAATGGATGAAAAAAATTAAAAGCATTTATTAAGACAATTTGAAAACAATAATACCCAATATCCACATGTATTTTTCATAAGTAGTTCTACGAAGGGATATGATTGAAAAATTTCCCTATAAGAACAATATATACATTTATATTGATGGGGTGTACTTCATTAGTAGAAAATGATATTTCCAAGTAACATAGATATTGAAATATTTTGGATTCAATACATGGATCAGTATTTAAGTCACTGGGAGGCTCATTTAGGTTGTCATTATAGCCTAAAACAACATACACCTAGGATCAAACATCAACATTAGAGTTATACGAGTGATCATCTTGAGGAACCCCCTCCAATTCTCAGGATATCCCCCACCAATAGTTATAAATTAATGAGAAAATAATAACTATAATGAATATATATATATATATATATTCTATGTTGACTAAAATTCATTAAATAATATTTTATAAATATCTAGAGTGGAATCACATTTATATGAATAATTGTAATAATGGATGAATAAATTAAAATACTCTATTATTGATATTATAATTTGTAAGGTTCATAAAATAATTAAACACCTTTATAAAATATTACTATTATAATATTCTTGAATATTAATAATTTATTTTTTCAAAACATCATATTGTATAGGATAGATTAGTTGAGTTTTTTCTAGAACAAGAATATTTCTTCGGTCACATGTGTTTGAATATATTTTAATGTTACTAAATTTTTAAAACTAGTCATTATAATTTTTATTGTAATGGAAGAACATTAATTGTCTATTGATTTTTATATATTAGACATTAATGATAACTAGTTATACAATAAAATTAATGAATTTTAATTAGTTCATTTTCCTAAATTTAGGATACTGATGACACAATTTTTTAAATATTATATTCTATTGTATTTAGTCCACTACAAATTTTCCCCTTTTTAATTAGTCATTTTATTTTTTTCTTTCAAATTACATATGAATTGATCACATACATAAAAACCTTTATTTTGTAAATAATACTGAATATTGTAATGAATTGAGTTGACTTTTAGTTTTTTAGTTGGTCTTAACAGATGATGTATGGCCATTTTGATGAATGTAAAAATATTTTTGATGATTTTTAATGATTTTTAATTATTTAGATATGTTAAAGAAACCAAACCATGATCAATAGTTTGATAGAAGTCAGGGTTTTTGGGGAATTTTTAATGAAGAGAGTGGTAGTCAATGGTTATAATGAGTTGAAAAAAATAAAAATGGTTTCAAATATTATATCATTGATTTGGAATTATTATCGTATTTATAGAATTTAAACAAAAAAATATTTACATTTATTTTTTACACTATAAGATGAAGTACATAACTATTTCTTGGTTTTAATCATGCTGTATGTTGGGTTTTATTGATTCTAAAGATCAAAAAAGATATGATGTAAATCAAGTTATTTTTCAAGGATAATTTTTTAGATGAAGATAGTAAAATAATCCTATAGAAAAACATTCATGGACTGTAAGTAAAAATTCCTAGGTTTTAAATAGATATTAATTTATAATTATTAAAACATGTGGAAAATAATGACCATTATGATATTTTTCCATTTTTTTTGAGTCAACAAAATCACCATGAAACAATATCATGTTTAAGTCAACTATTTCATTTAACAACGATTCATTTTAGTTTATAAATATTATGTTCAATTTGATTTGATATGAAAAACATAAAACTAATATATACCCTAATACATTTTATTGAGAAATAAAACTAAAATGATTGATAAACAAATACAAAATATTTGGTTTTCAATTTGAAATAAAATGATGAAATGTACATGTTGAGTAATTGAACAGACATATATATACAAAAAATAAACAAATATTCATCCTTAATGTACTGTATGGAGATTATGACCATATATATAGTAATGAATAGAAAGGAAAACAACATAAATATAAAATTAATTATTATACAAATAAATGTTATCAAGGTGAATAAATTTTCTAGACTCATATAATGATATATATATTTATATATAGTAATGTAATATGATCATTTTATATATGGTACTTGGGAACATCACCATTATATGTATACTACATAGACATAAATTCCCAAGGTATTTTTAAATACAGTTGATATATAATAAGTATATCAATTTAATATTTATAAAAATCACAATTCATATATTATAATTTACTATTTTAGAATAGATAAGTGAAAAAAATATTTTAAAATGTAAATTTTCTTTAATATAAATTTACTTTATATTTTAAATGAAAAATTGAAAAATTATATATATATATTTTTATGGAAAATATTTAAATTTTTAAATTTTATTTTTCAATATTATCATATGAGTAATGCTTTATAATTTTCTAATGTGGTCAATTATTTAATTTATATTGGGAATATTGATTTTACAATTAATGTCAAATTGATGACATTATCCTAATATAAAAATGAGTTCAATGATTTAAAATTAATTTTCAAATCAATCTAACATTTAATAATTAATATTATTAATTTTAAAATTTATTATTGAACTTATTATTCAATGTTGTACCTTTTATAAGGTTAATTAATGTTTTTTAAAATTAAAATCCAATTTTTTGTTCTTATATTTTATTCATGTATTCATGAGGTTCCTTTCAGATATAGTATTGTTTGAAATAAATATAATCCTCATTTTATCTTAAATAACACATCAAATTCCATGATAAGAAAATATAGTTTTTCATTTAAAAAATGTTATTATTCTTAAACAACTATTCTCATTTCAATTTATAAACATGGATTGAATTTCATTTATGAATAATTATAGAATTAAATCTATCAAAACTGTATAAAAACGTTATATATACCTGAAAATATTGGAAAAAATTTCAATTTCTTAATTTAGTAATGAATTATAACAATGGAAAGATTTCATTTCTGTGGTAAAGGATAAAATATCTTTAGAGTGGTTATAATTGAATGATATGTGTTATAATGATGTAAATAATGAATATAATAAATTTTCTGAACATATTTATAACTTATCCAACATTAAATTTTAAAAACCAAAATTTGGTTCCACATATCTTGAGTAATAAAAATAACAGGTAATAATATTTTAAACCATTACTAGATTTCAGCCTGCATCACTTATTAAAGCCCATCCCCCACCTCTACTTATATTTTCTAAAATTGTTTCTATAGATCTCAAAAATTTAACTACAATAATAACATCCTTGCTTCCTAACCCTCCACTTAGAGCTCATGGTCATCCCCTAATTTCATCCTAATAAGGATTATGGTTTAAGACAATGGTTTTATCTCAAATAAAAGGATTCCATATTAACATAATATTTCCAATTTAATTTCTTCTAATACCACCGTAAAATATATTATAGAAAAAAAAAATTAATTCTATTTAATAAATATATTGAAATGTTATTATTCATATTGAATATGTTTTATTATTCTACTTTCTATGAAATTGGAATTGAATACATTATTTATGTATTTGTGCCTACTACTACCTCCATGAAGATATTTATTTAATTTTTTATCACCCCGCATCATATTATGTTATTATTATAGATATAATGTTTACTAATAATGTTTATGAAATAATTATTCATCTGAATATAGAATATATAATATAACATAAAAAACATCAAACCAACTGAAAATGAAAATTCCACTTGTGTGTAGATATAGACAATTATATCTAAGTAGTGATACGGTTCATCTTCCATCACTAATTATCCTAGATAGACATAATAATGGATTTAATTACTATATATGATATTATGTTATATATATAATTATATAATGAGAAAATATTTCTTTTAATTCTTTTATTTTGTAATTATAAAATTTTTATAGTGTTCATGAGTACATACAGACTACCATCATAAAGAACAACACATTTTTTCTTCTATCTCCATTCAATAATGGGTAAAAACAATATAAATTGAAAAAATTATAATATTAATATCATAATTTTGATTTTATAAGTAATTAAACAATGAAAATTTGTTAAGAAGAGAGAATAAAAAACCAAAAACTCAAGGAAAAATATAATAGTTGACAACTACAGTGATGATGTTAATAAAGAACTATTATGTTACATGTGTTGAGATTTAAAAATATAATAACAGGAAAATTAATTATATTCATAATAGAATAAATATTTATCTATACGGAATATTATATTATATTCCAATAATGTATTACATGTTAAAACTATTACATTAATAATATTAAATTTCTTGTAGTGATTCTAATTACTTAAACAAAGATTATTACAGGGATTAAAATCCTAATTATAAAAATCATAAAAAATTCTACTCCATAGGATGAAAATATGCTTAGAATATTTTACCAACAAGGAACAATACAAAAAAATAACCCAACATTATGAATATAAATAAGTATTATTGAATTAATTGTATAAACCTTCTGGAAATTAATATTAAATGATGATATTTTTTTGGTAAATATGTAGTGTGTAATCAAAAATGTGATTGTAATTATATGACCATTAAATTATTTTAATTGAATATTAGTTAATAGTACTATTGGTGTTAGGGCCCAACACACAGGGGGCACATGTTCATAATAAATTCAAGTGTGACACCTCAATTTTACCTCGAGTTAGCCAAGTGATGACGATAAGCACCGAGAAGGAATAATACAAAAAATGGGAGGCCTTAGCATATTGTACCTTTTTTCACACACACAACCACATCCATAAAACAATGCATAGGTATAATAAAACACTAAACATGTATATTCTAACAATTCATGAAATATATTCAAGGAAATACATATTATAGTAAAAAAATGTAAAGCCTATTGATATAAGGTGTAAAATACATTCCCAACTAGAAATAAAGGGTGAAACCCCAAATAGAAATAATTATTAAAGAGTATAGCGGGGAGAGAGCCTTTCCCGTAATCAATGATTCCAACTACAAAAAAATGGTAATGACCAACATGTACAACTATGATATAAAAATTCTAGACCCACTAAAGTAACATGTAATTTTTCTATCATTTTCAAAGGACCCCAAAAACGAAGGAAAATTCCATGTCGGTTGAGTATAAACGTACACTGTAGGGCACCATGAAATCATCAAACATAGTGGGGAAAATAGATATATACTACAGTAGTCAGGTCCACCTAAATAATGCATTTCAATTAGAAGATAAGTCAAAAGCGTAATCAATAATCTAGATATCTTCTACATGAATTCTAGATATATACAGAATGTTAATCATTGCCTCCACAACTAGATATAAATAATGGGTCATAATGTAGATCCATGGTTCCATTACTGATGTCCAACATCATTCAAAACATCACCTAACTATTAGTGGAAGGTCCCACACATCTCTATTGTCTCCATAGTTGAGGTACCCACAATACTAATGGAAGAAATAGTCCCCACTAGTTTTCATAGAATAGAGAGTACTACTATGTAGATAGAGGACCTACTCCCTGTTATATTATGTGGGAGTCCCGACTGACCCTATGTTAATAGCATGACTGACCTGATACTTGTTTCAATAGTGGAGTATATAACATCAAATCTATTGGATCACACAATATATCATCCATATTTAATGCATCACTGATTGTAGCATCAACATCATAACAATGGACATTATACCTTTAATTCCAAATGGAAATTCACTATTATATTACCAAATTAAATCTACTTAGGATAGTCTAAAAAATGGCCCAAATATGTTTTTGGAAAATGAATAATGATTGAAAGTAGATCATTATTTATTCGATGATCTAAAACAAATATTCAATTATACATGATTGTAAATGTCCATGTCTATAAAAAACACACTATAATGATTATCATGAAAATATACATAGCATATGATATTTACTATCCCATGATGAACACCCTATTAAAAAGTAATTTCGACATATCATGTATGAATTTAACTCCATGAACTCAAGCCATGAGATGGAATAATATACACAAAATTGACCCTGATTCATCCTCCTCGATATCAGGGTCATGATGCCACATTCAGATCTTCAATACAACATTTTATCGGGATGTAATGATTAAAATCAGGTAATATTAATAATAAAAACAATAATGTAAATAATTATAATAATATTATAATTAATATACTATATATATTCTAATTTTAATATTGTGGGACCACATGCTTATCCTCCTCACCCATTATGTTTTCAAATTGCCTCTGCCCACTGGGTTCCTCATATAATTTATTAATTATTTTTTCAATAAAAATTATAATAATAATTTAACTGATTAACACAATTACCCCTCCATATACCACATCCAATCACGTGTACATGGGGTGTCCATGACATAGTTGGTTAGGGTACTACCTCATATTATTTCCATATGTAGGTGTCTCCATGCCATCTGGCAGTAGTTTATTTGGTGAAACAACAACCATTAAATCCACCCATGTCTGGCCATGACCCCAATCCATGGTCTGTAAGAACACATGTTTCATTCCTTCCTAAAAAATATCCCTAATTTCCATCTATAGAAATAAAAAAAACCTATGTCAAGGGAACCATACAAATTGAATCAATAACAGACCTCAACCTCATTGATGCCATGGTTATAGCCTCAAATTTCACATTAATATCAATTACTTCTCCTCTAAAGATATTTTCTCAAATTTGATCAAAATACACCAGTAGTCGATCCAATTTTTTATTCATACATTCAATGCCAAAACCTCTATCACATCCCAAAAAATGAAAAATATGTACATGATTGTGTTCCTTTATTACAAATAATTAACTCACAATGACTGGCGTTACATGGTATAATTTAATCACCATCCAACATATTACCAATGATGAGCACCAAAATCAGTGGTATATATTCTTATAACACAAAGTGTTCCAAGATCTATGAATATGTTATTTATATATTATTTAAATATTAAAATTAAAAAATGTTATCAATTTACATGAATGAGTGAGGATACAAAAATTTAAAAATTCATGGTCTAGAATGAAAAAGTCAATCATTCGCAATGAAAAGAAGAGAGATCCATGAATTTATTGTTGAGGAAATTATTTTTATTTCCTGATAATTATTAATGGGGATTAAAAAACAAAAAACAGCCATAATAAATACAAAAGTGATTGATTTTTATCACATAAAATGATTTCCAGTGATGTCATTAATGATCCCACAACATTCATGATCTATCCTGTGATCTTCCCAGATCATCGTCATCGATACATGTTCCTGGTTTGAATCCACCAAAAAGAACCCCACCTCAATATTTCTATTTTACATGTGTTTTCATCAACCTATAGATATTTAAAATAAAATGTTATTTAAAAAAATTATGGATAAGTGTTATTGAAAAAAATGTGTTTATTTTATTTAATTTACCTGCTAATAGTAAACTCCAATGGAACATCTAATACCGACTAACTTTATGTATGACCTATGATAAACTATGAGTTCCTAATTTAATAGTGCTCTTTGAATCACCATATGAGACACCATTATATATATATTTCATTATTTTCTAAAAACTACTTACACGTGATATAATTGATTTATTACTATTATTTTATCAGCATCAAAGCTCTCTAGGACTCAAAATCTCATGCAAACTCAGTAGGTAGATCCAAAATAATTCATATCAATATTCCAATGAATTTCAGGTCCATAAAAACTCATTAAAAACTTCAAATGTTTTGGGATATGGATTATGTAAAACACAAACTACACATATGGGTGAGTTTATTAAGCTAAAAATGGGTGTTCTCACGCATATAATATCTCCTGATGGTTTTCATGTTTCAAGTAAACATGCACCCAAAGGAAAAAATATTCCTATTACTGGTCATCTCATGTCAGTTCTCTAGCACCAATGGGCACCATAAAAGCTGACTCCGCTTTTAATGTCTAGGTCAAAATGGGTGACATTATACAATGATTCATGTAGAACTAAACTCATCTTGGATAAATGGAATAAATTTCATGCTATGTCTAACAATAGTTGTTGGGATGCGATGTAATCAGGATCAGTTACCAAATTTCACTATTTAAAATGTTTCTATAACCCTGATAGGTATCCTACCACCCCTAAAAATCATCATTAGTCTATTTATAGGAGAGGTCATTTGGAAGTCAAGATATCCTATGAGTATATAACTAGCTAATGAAATCATTACACAATGGAAAACTAATATATCTAGTAGTCTTAATCTACTACTCGATGAAATAATCATGTCACATCGATCATTATAGCTACATATAGACCCAAAAACAACATATACCACTAGCTCCAATCAAAATAGAGGTGACCTGCATGGTCTCTAAAAAAATGAATCAAATGTTACAACATTGATGGTGGACTAAGATTTTTTTTTGATAATATAACTCCATAGATGGTAGATGATCCCTCTAGTTATGAAAAAAACCATCATAAATCTATAAAAATGATCACTAGTACTCAAATGTTCTACTTCACCAAGCAATCTTTCTGGCCTAAAAACAGTGTGATCAACTAACTATGATTCCCAATGGACTCCTACAAACTCTATATAATCATGAAGTGAAGTGAGAAACACCATAATAAATGACTATCAGTGGAATTACATAAGTCCGTAGTAATTCATATTGTCACATGTTTCCCGAAATCTATATTAAGATATCACCTATGATGTATAATTGTTGATCTTACATTGTTATTCAATCAATGACCACAAAGATAGGATTGTGGAGTCTCACAAATTGTAGATGATCCCTCACTAAATGAAAATGTCACTTTACCATCACATATGTATTCCATGAACAATGTCCTTCACATATAGATACGTAATAAAACAATATTTGTTCTTCAAAATATCGTACACAATCCTAGGAAACAAATCATAAATCCAAATGATCAGGATACTACCTCACCACTCTAGTTTATACTACTAATGGAAGAAGCATCCCCAACATCTCCTCTCAATGCATGACTCATATAATCATCCATCCTCCAGAATTGTTGATATTTTCCACAACTTTATAAAATCATTTTTGACAATATTTAAAGAATATATAGTAGTGAAAAATTTAACAGTCTGTATATCCATGATGTTCCACTATTATAAGCTATGAAAGTGGTGTAGTAATAATTGTCGACTATTGTTGTGCTTCATCGTCCTCAATCTTAGTGAAAAACAATGAAGAGTATAATGGTTCTATTATCTAAATCAATATTAGTAGAAAATAATCCATACCATGTTAATCACCTTCAATGACCACACCCTTAGGTGGACCACATGTTAGGACATCCTACATCTTTTCTAGGACCATTTTTACTCCAATGTATGATAGTTTATATCATATGAAATTGACATCTTAAATATACAAAAATATCCATGAAATCTCTCCATAATGTTAAACTATCAATGAATGTCTCAAAATATCGTCATGTGGGTATCATTATGCCCCTATGATGCCATGTGAAAAAGTATGTCATCTCATATGTCTACCACAAACTGATCTAGGATGAGTTTAGGATCTAGTTCATAAGTACCAGGAATACTATTGTGATGTCCCTCATGCTCGAGGGTAACAACAAGAACTCAATGACACCATGTAGCTTCAAAATTATTTCCTTAGTATATCCACCCTTAGAACATGGAGATGTTGATTTCCCATCGTGAGTACCAACTTCAAGAAAAGTATCTTCACAAACTAGTTGTTCAATAATTTATCGATCCATATTGGTGAATACTCCTCCCTGATAATCATAGAGCTCTGGTGTGGTTAATCCACACACAGATGTATGCTTTCAACAACTACTATGGATAAAAAAACTGGGTCATAATGGAAATAACACTCTAACTTAAGAATCTCAACCTCGATCGATCCCTCAAACACACATTTATCTCTTGTAACGATATGGGGCCTTTCAAATTTCTATTGAAAATATAGGGTTTTCACTAGATTCATTTCAATAAAAGAAAAAATATATATCATATCATTCCATAATAAAGACACAAACTCCAATAAGGTGTCAATGTACATTTCAAACCCCATAGTGAACTAAAAACTCATGGCACCAGCTTCTCTAATAGACATACAAGAAAATTGTTAAAGATTTTATATCCCCCTATAAATTAGATCATACTACTCTACCTTGGTCTCCTCGTCAGCAATGAAAAAAAAAGCACCACACTAACAATGAAACACATCATCCCACTAGTAACATTCAACTAGGAATGGATTATAGGACCCTGTTCCATAATAAGGAAAACATCATAGTGCTTCTCTGCTGCTATGAAAAGATTCCATGTGAGGCACTCTCAACCCATAGTATGGAAACGTAGTTGTTAAATGTGTTATATAGAATATCATCTCTTTTGGATCCTCCAAATAGATGGTTCATGAAAAAATGCACCAATGGTATCATCATACAATAGATAATAACTACCTTTAAAATTGGTGTGAAAATGTGTACAAAAACCGCAACTGTAGTAGAGAACACACATGTCATACCTCAAAAACCCATACTATCTCTAGGTCAGACAATTTTTTCCTTTAATAAATCAATATATATACTAAATTATCACCACTTCCATGACCCACTCAAACACCATCACATAAAAAACAATGCCTAAATTTTTTTTTGAAGAAACTCATCCACTAAACCTCAAAACTAGCATCTTTCAGCAACACCCCTAACCCATACGGTTCTAAACCACACCAACATGGATTATATATATGTGGTATAAGGCATTGTTATTTTCATGTATGAATTTATGTCAAAACCAATATCATAAGGAAATAAAGATGATCTACATCACCCTAAAGATTTCTCTATGCGAAAAATATAATATACCAACCTAGTTCATCCGGACCATTCAAACAAGTTAGCGCATCAAGGGATGTGTAAAAAGGATTAAAATTTGTCTCTTATAAATGAAAAATGACACATAAAACCATATAACATATAATAATAAATTGGAAACCCAATTGATCCAATCATGATAAACCAGAACGAATGAAAAATATTGACAATGAGTCTCCACGTGACCAAACATCACCAACAAACTATCCCAAACTGAAAATGAAATATAAAGAGAATCCAACATGTTACAGAATGCTCATCCCTTCATGTTATTCCTAAAAAATAATGTATACATCATCTTGTATGATGATGTAAAAGGTGAGTAATGGATCCGAGTATGACACCACATAAAAACATATAAATTTTTTAATAACAGGAATTCACATGTATAGGTTTTAAAGAAAATATTTTCAAAATATTTTTTTTTAATATTGAAATACTTTTTCAAAAAATCATTTTTTTTCAAAAATTACATTCCATTTCCCTAATGGTATAAACATGAAAGGAAAATTCCATGAAAATACATGTGATCTAACATCCAAAAATACAATTTACCATTTCTAAACAACCTGAAACAAAAATTATACTACCATATCGACTCTATCACATAGGACAATACATACTATATATTCACAAGATTTGCATGGATTATTTTTTGTTCCAACTAACATCGAGGACTTATGTAGACAATCTCCATACAATAGGTCACCTCTATGTGTTTCCATTGAAACGATGGAAACATGTTCCTCCATATTAACATACCCAAGGATCCCACTATGGAATGTATGTCAATGTATATTTTAAAACCCATGGTCACAAATTTATAGAGATATTCCAAAGGCAAGAAAACCAACACGAGTGTTTAAAAATCTATTTCCCCATTTCAAATGATGATAATAAATGTTTAAATTGACTATTCTTTTCAAACATTAACTTATTTCGATTTCAATTTCAATTAATTAAATAATACTAAAAATCGCATGAATTTTGATTTAAAAGTAAAAATTCAAAAAATAGTATAATTGAACATGTAGAACTACATCAAAAGCATATAAAACATAAACGCACTTGAAAATGGGGATTGGAAGCTACAATATCTACCATCGAAAGTCAAAGAATTGCTTGGGACTAATAATTATTTTTAGAATAAACATCCTTATTGTCAACTCTAACAAAAATGTTGTTGTAACCAAAAACGACTGAGAAGCCAATATAAAGGCTAACCCAGTTACAAATTATTCCTTAAATCCTAATCAATCACTTAATTTATTGATCTGCATGGAATGAAGACACCAAAAATCACATCGGGTTATATATTTGGAAGAGTGGAGAACACAAAAAATAAAATGAAGCCCCAAACACATGCATGGAACACTAAAAAGTGAAACTATGGGAATTACACATCATGAAATATTTTAAAAATCATGAATGCAGTTTATTTTGTGGTACAGGGAGAATAACTAATCATTTTAATTAAAAAATTAGATTTTCCCTATATAAAATGTGTAGACCTTAAATGACATGTAAAATATCCCACTATGAATTCTACTCTCTGGATGAGCCTTACTGGAATTTCTCATCATGAAAACCAATTTCATGTCATGTAACTAACCTATGAATTGATAAAAAATCCCTGATAAAATATAAAATTTTATTAAATCCATGATATCACTATTACTAGTATTTTATCAATTCAGGCTAAAATATACTAAGCCAACAAAAAGTAAAATAAATAAAATATAGAACATCAAATAAATGAAAGAATGGAAATCTGGATTTACAATCCACACCCAATAAAATCTGTCAATCCCTAGAAAGATGTCAATATAATATTTCAAAAAAAATAGAAGGACAATGATGCCTCATCAATGAATTTTGGTACCACATCAAATAAAGATCATGTCTGCACTTCAAAAGATCATGGATCTAGGGGATCAATTTATTATGCAAGCCTTGTCATAGATATTCATAATAAGAAATTTTTTCTCAAAAAAGTGATATATGCCTCAAGAACAACATCCTACCATCGAATCACATTCGAAGGATATAGTATATACATTCTCAATGTTGAATCCTAAATCATGTTATGTGCATAATTCATTCCATATGAAAAAAGAACTGATAGTCCACCCTCCCTTATCGCTCAATTATCTAAAAGGGGAACACAAACCTAGGAGCCAAATTAACCTGCTAACCCAACCGATGACATCCCATAAAAGGTGAAATTATTAGAAAGTCCCATTCGCCAACCTAAAACTCTAACATCCAACAACAATCATTCAAAAAAATATATGATGTTTCTTTTCCAAGATCAAATATATCAAGATTAATTCACAACATCTATCTTCTCATGGGAAACACATATCCAATCCAAGAACCTGTCTTGTAATTCTTCCCTTCATAAGAGAGAATGACATGGCCACCCATGAAATTCCCCAAAGGGTACTGTCCTAATAAAATCCTATTAAAAATTCTTATAGGAAAACTCTACCAATGGAAAATATCTATAATAATATCCACCAAAATAAATCAAACATTCTTATATCATATCATCATGAACCTAGGGAGATATCTCTTTCAATCCATTCATCTGTGGATGAAAATTCATTCTCAATTTCAACGAGGAACTCATTTCCTTCAAAGAAACATTCCAAATCCAAGATGTGAAACTCGATGCCCTATTAGAATCACCTATATATGGTACCCCATGAAACATTACATCAACATAGACATACAATTCGATAATCTATTAATCTTTTTTCATCTCATTTCATTGTATGAAATTAAATGTTTTAGTGAGTCTACCAACAATCACAAAATAACATCATTATAAATAGTAATCAATCATAATCCAATGATGAAATCCATTTAAATATCATTACACACCCATAAAAAAATTGGTAAAGTCTTCAAAAAATTTAGGTATCTGGTTGTCATCCATAACACATTGAAAATTGAGTCACTATGATAAAAAATCCACAACTGACTACCTCTTTCAAAACCACCAATACCAATGTATCATACCATAGTACATATTTGAATCCCTAGGGTGAAAGGTTCAAAATGAAAAATTTTCACTCTCTATCATCAAATTTCTTAAGGAAGAAGGAACAACAATCCAACTACAGAAGAAAAAAGTTCCAATTGGTGACTAAGGTAAGTTTCTCTAAGTATCCCCAAATTTTATGATTTCTCCTAAGTGCTAGATCGTAGTGTCTGTCATCCGGTCAAGTTGATTGATTTATGTAAAATATGAACATACCATTAATGATACTAAAAACATGTTTCCATAATCAAATTCTACTCCCTATCTTATCTTAGAAAACAAACTCATTACCTACCATTGTAACACTGATTTATTCACTTATTGGGTAGGTAATTTTATACTCAACACATCAACCCCCACAATTGATTTCATGGGGGTATATTCTGACTAAAAATAAATACTCTGATTATTCTCAACAATATATATATTTCTTATTTTTATATTTCTCTAAGTGAAGATATAATTTAGGGTTTTGTTATTTGAAAATATCACAAACTATTCACTATATAGATAGTGATTCCATTTTGGAACAGATGCATAATTGATTCCAGATCATTATCAACGGTAGTGTAGTTTTTCACTTGAGCGAATAAATAGAATAGGATATAAGACAAAAATTGTTACCCATACATCAAGAAACATTCTTACACAATATTAGAAGAATCAAATAAAACATCATAATAAGAACTTGGTTCTAGAAGATTCCATTTTGGTGTTGAAGTCAACACCATCTTCAACACCTCCAAATATCAATGACACTTGTCATTCCATTAAAACATGATACCCATATAGGTTACTGCTATCGTCAAACATGTTATCATGGAGAATCCCTAAAGAACTATCATAGTAACCTTCCATCTGAAATAGAATCAGATCTCAAAAAATTTTCTTGGATTCCAACAAGATGTAACTATCAACACTTTTTTATGATAAATTGAGTCTTGTAGATATCAAATTCTATAGAAACATCATTTCGTAGATCCACAACACTAAAATGGAAATATGACCATGCATACTATGTTCCTTTTATGTTTGATGAATGATATCCAAATGGTCTAAATGTTAGTACTCTAACTTTGAGTACATGAAGATATCCTTTATAAACACATCAAAAAAATTGAATAGGAATCAATGAATGTGTTGGTTCATCAATTCCATGAATTTTGAAAGAGTGTTAGTGAGGCTAAATGGACCAAATAGAAACTCAAAATTCCCAAATCAAGTCTAAAACATGTTTTTGGGTGTATACTATTATTAGACTCGAAACTGGTGGTAACCGTACTACATGAAAATAATTGAAAACCAATGATCCTATCTATGCTAATCAAAGTGGACATCAATTCTAGTAAAAGGATACTTCTTCTTAAAGGTCACGTGATAAATCAATCGATAGTCAACAGAAATTCCATGGATCTCGTCTAAATTCATAAAAATGAGAATAGAAAAATCCCATGTTTACCCACAAGGATGAATAAATCCTTTCACCTCCAATTCCCCAAGATCTAAATTATGTTCCCACAACTCAATATGTTCTATTATAAAGGATATCATAGAAATGGGCATCATTTCAAGTAATCGGTCAATAGTAAACTCGATATCTCTTTATTGAAGAATTCCAGAAAAATCATCAAGAAAGACCAAAAGGTATTAAAATATAATATCAGGTAGATTACCATTAATAATGGGTAAAAACATAAATAAACATTTGTAACAAATGAAATTTTATTAAATAGACATAAGGATAAACTAGACATACCCTTTTTGATATGGTGTCCCACTCACCCAGAAAAACATTAGTGACAGCATCAGTAGATATGAAATATACATAATGGAGAAAATAGTCTATTGAATCCTTTAGGCTAGTCATCTAATAAATTCCAATGATCATGTCAATGATTTGATGATAAATAAGTATGAAGACCCAAACCACCTCAATATCATCTAACACCACCCAATACACCGAAATTTTGAAACTGTTTTTGGACCTCATACTTGGAGGTGTAGAAATATCCAATAGGAACATCATAGGATCTAAATGAAAACCAAACATTTCAACAAACAATAATGCTATAATAATTTGTAGACTCTGTATCAAACAAAGTGGGAACCGCAAAATATTGATTAAACATCATTCCTTTAAAATATTTTTTACATAAAATTCTTTTAGAACATACTCTAATGAATAAACATATATATACATAGTAGCTTACATATCCCCTTTTTCATGATAATGTGACACAACACCCTTTGAATCATCAACATGAACTTTCTACACCTAGGTGAATGTGGATCCTTCCATACTACCTTGGAAAATCATATCCCAGAAATTCTTCAGATGGCTAGATCATTCACTAATATGGAATGATATTGATCCTATTTACACTGAGGTCTGGTATGACCATTCCTCCCTTTATAGTTTAAAATAACTCATTACATCCCTCTATTTCCCCCTGAAATTGTTTCTATAAAAAACTAACCACTCAGGAACATTCTATTCTGACCAGATGAATCACCATGGCTAGGTGATGAACTAAATGACTCTCTACCAATGCCTATTTATATAGATATGTCTACGTAAGCCAAATTTTCTTTATCCACAACATCCAAAAAATGAAGACAAAAAGGACATGTCCTGAAAATATGTTTTCCCTTAACCCCATCTCGATCGTCAAAGCCATCTAGTAATCATTTGTGACATTTTCTGACTCTAGATGCACCAACTCTGCAAAGAAGGTGTATTATTACATACTAGTATTCTCTTATTTATCCATTGTTAGAAAAACATGTGAATTTTCCACACATAAAATCATTTGATAAACTACTGAATAAATATATTCTTCAAAGAATACTAGGTAGTACATTTCTTTTACATAACTTACACTATCAAGTACCACCATTTTATTCCACATCCATCTATCATTAACATAAAAACAAACTAGGGAAACATTAAGTGTCTTTAGAATGTTAAAGATCCTATAAATCTGTTCATTGCACTCTTTTGACTCTTTTGGTCCATTATCATAATGTAATATAGGTGGGTGCTACTTATTATACTCCAATCCATAATCCATAACCTATCACCATTTCACTACTCTAACAAACCCTATAGTTTGAATGGTATGGATCTCTTCATTAACCAATGAATGTTTCATTAAAATATATACCTCTAGAAAATTCCTTGATTCTTCTACACATATTTTTGGGAGAGCTCTTCTATGGGTCATTTTCAATTAAAGCTAATATAATAACCAACAAATAGGGAGAACAAAATCTATCGAACTAAAAATATGAATAAAAATGTATTTAAAACAATAAGAATTTATATCAATTAGGAATTTTCTAATAAAGAGGTAAAAACATTTTTAATAAACATTTACATTTAAATAAACTCCCAAATATTATATTCTAACTACCTTACACATACCATGTCCATAGAAAACATAGAGGGGACAATTTAAACAATCATCCAATAGTTTTTTTAAAATGAACCTAAATTCTTATATTGGACTTAGTAATAATTTTACCACCACCCATGGAATCTATAATTATTTAACATGAGTTAGTTGTTCAGGTCATTTTTCCACACATAATATCCCAATTCCAATGATCATACTCATGTCTACCAAAGACACCAAATGAACTGATGATGTTCTAATACACATTAAGCTGAGTAACCCCTTTCAAACCAAATTATAAATCACATACCTGATTCAACCAGTCTATTCCCCAATGTTTTCACATTAAGGTTTGTGGTACAAAAATAAAAAACTAGTCTCATATATAAGAAAAATTAGGCATTTAACTAGAGTAAACAAATGTAATACTGATTGATACATCTGATCAAAATAGGATAATCTATGAATAATAACATGTTTAGAAACCAAGTCTCTATGTGACCAAACATCACCTCCAAACTATCCAAAAATGGAATTGTAGAATATTGTGGGTCATATATTCTACAAAATACTATTCCCGTTATCGAAATCCTAAAAAACAAGGTCTACAACATCCCATAGGTAGAAGTAGCTCATGATACACATATCTGAGTTGGATACCACCAAGAGATCTATAAAATTAAAAAAATAGAAATCACCTAGTCTGAGCATTAAAAAATGGTTTTATTTTCATTTATATAAATAAAATATTTGAAATCCTCTTTCAAAAAATCCATGAGTTTTTTAAAAATTCATTCCAATTTATCATAATCCATGAAAATGGATTTATGATTTCAAAATTTAAAGATAGATGTGATCCAAAATCATTGAAATAATCTATCATGTAATAAACATCCAGAAACAAAAACGCACCGAGTGGTTGGGTTATAAACTATGTGCCAATAATTTCTAGGCACTCATAACTTAACAACACATACAATTGGATCCATATATAATTCATCCCTACCATTGACTATGAAAAATAATAGTATACATCCAAGTGGAGTCAAGTAGCTTATGATTCTCATGTACCTATCTCGACATTCCCAAGACTCATATTGTGAAATGTTTGTCAATATATATTTTAAAAACCCTATTCATAAATTTATATAATAATGTAAATATAAATAAAAAAATTTCATGTTAGGAAAATCTATTTTTCTATTTCAAATCATTAAATTTTCATTTTAAATAAAATTCTTTTTAAAATGAGAAACCTTTCCCTTTTCAGTTTCAACACATGAAATTCCACATCAAATATCATGAAGTCAATATGAAAACAAGAAATGTCAAAACTAGAATAATTGAAAATATCCAAAAACATCAAGATAATTGAAATCCTAACTGCATTTGACTATGTGGATAGAGAATAAAGGGGGTTTCATTTAGAAGACATGATATGGCTTTAGACTATAACACATCAATAAAAACACAATCTGATTAAGAAATCCCACAACAAATGGAGCCACAATCACAAATGAGTGAGATTTCAAGAATAAAGCTTACTTGAGGAGATATTGTGGTGAGACCAATTTATTAATCTCTAAAAGTATCAATTCTAATTGAAAGAATACAACACAAATTTCATAGTATAAGAGCATCGGTTTATAAAAAGAAGTCAAAAAAATATAATGAACCCATAAAACCCTTCATGAAACCAAAAAAAATAATCTTGAGTAATTACATGGTGTGAAATATTTTACCATTGATCAATCCAATTTGTATTCTATTACACCAAAAAATTCATATCCTTTTTAATTGAAATCAATATTTTGAAATTGTATGATGTGTAACCATGGCAGGACGTGTAAATTCTCATTCTGTGAATTCCACATAGAAGATGATTTGTGATGTAATTACACATCCTAAAACACAATTACACATCATATAACTACCTAGATTGTAGAAAAAATGTTGAGGGAAATTATATAACCACAAAAATATTCCATACATCAAAATTACAAGTATCCACCCAATTCTGGGATATGAATACTATCTCTGTTAAAAGGTGAATCCAAAAATATATATATTAGAAGAAACCTGATAGAAAGGTAAGAAGGAGTTATATAAAACCATCAAGAGGGGTCTAATCCAAAAAAGTTTTGCTCACCGTAGTCATGTTCCAGTCATCTACCACCATGATGGGATCTTTGTTATCTTAATTCCTTATAAATATCAAAATCTATAACCCACTATGTATACTCAGCATAGGTGCATCATCTATAAGTTATAATGTACCAAATTTATACTCCCTTGAGAAATATGGTACCATGAAAACCCATCTAATCATTTGGGCTCTGCACGAGCTGGGAAACCATGACTACAAACTCAAGCCAATCCTATTATTCTTGAGGGATTATATCATAGAAAATCCTAAAAGGTAAATATCACTGAAAATAATTTATGATACCAAGAATGATTTCACCATCCAGCTTTGATGTATCTTCCATATAATACACATTATGTAGAATACTATCTTCCAAGACCATTAAGGGATGGTCCATGTGGTACTCTATAGTTTGCAGCAATACTCTATGCCTTCCAAGAGGACATTCCTCAAGAAGTGTGCCCAGAACTATGTAACAATTATTCAAAAGGTCATAATCAAGAAACAATCCCAAAATTATATGTATATTTTCTCCCAAATGAATCTTGAATATTATCAATATGTATCACAGTTAAAGAGAATATATTTTGATATGAATTGATAGGGAATTGAAAACCACAATCCAATCATATTTAATGAATATTGAAATGTTTAATGAGTAACATGTTTCAATTTGTTTCAACACATTAAGAATATTATCATAGTCCTAGTAATTTTTTACATCACCTAGTATAGAAACATTTGGCTCCATTTCTGGAAAGATAAAATGGAGACACATAACATTTTTTATCATGTTCCCATAAAAATATCAATACAAGTCCATCTCAAAACTCTAGTTTTTGGATAAACTAGTCTAATACCACTATGTAATTAGCCAAAAAGTTAGGGCCTTCGTGGAATACAACATGAAAATTTGGCACCCCAGTCTAGGATATAAAATTTCACAGTCTGGTGACAAGTGTTGAGTGAGGATTATACATAAATGAGAGGCCTTATCATTTGGAACCAATATGCACACAACAAATGAACTCCATGAAATAGAACCAAACTATAAAAAAACAATGATCATTTAGTGATTAATTATGCACACAATAACCTATAGTAAATTCATATCAGAGTTCAAAAATATAAATCCTAAAAATATATAAAAAAATTATATGACCAACCCTTATTTCAGGTAGAATTCACAATCTGATATGAATAGTTATAAGTAGACCGTGGGAGAGTCGGACTCGAAATCTCTATGGTAGAATATTTAACATGTTTACTAACACTGTGTTCTATTAAGATCAAATGATACCCAGTACACCGTATTCACTAAATATATGCCTATCGTCTCTATAATACATGACACATGCTGGAAAATAAAATGTAAGGGTTAATATATTCTTACCTAGTTAGATACCCCAAAATCACCAATCAAATAGTCATAGATATAAATATAGAAAAAATATTTACATCAAACCAGAAAAGGAATGTCAATTAAAATTAAGAAAATTTCCATAATCAATAACCCAAAAAAATGGACAATAAGAATCCCAAATAAGGAGAGAAAAAGATATATCCATCTCCATAACCAGTTATGAATGATGAGTAATCCTAAAGCTCCATAGGTCCACTATCAATGAAAAACATCATAGATACCCTCACTAGAATCTATATGTATGGGCTCAAACTTTGTCACTAGGAACAATATTTGATGTTTCCACATATACTATGGAAGATCAACTCCCCAATAAAGATTGAATATGTTATCGTACCACTCCACTGATAGTGGACCTATACTCATTTATATTAAGTGGGAGTATAATCTCTACCTATACAAAGTGAATGGGTAAACCACTCCTTAATGCAATAAAGAAGTAACAACACATACATCTGTCTAATCACACCAATTCACTACCAACATTCATGTATCACTAAAAGAATAATAATTTAAATAACACATTTTGTTGTACCTCTATTTCCAATAATGTTGTTCACCGCCATGTTTTGTATAGAAAAAGTCATTGTATAGGCCACTGGATGAAAAAATATTGATTATAGAAAAATCTTGAATAACACATGAGGATCATCCTCGATGTATTTAGATAAAAAAATCCACTGATTATTCACCCCAAATGGCTATGAATGGTCATGTGGATCATTCTATTGTGATCCTATTAGAATGAATATGTTATTTATTTTCCCAAAATAGTCATCCTATGACAAAATAAATTTTTTCATCAGACACATAAATATTTCATTTTGGAACTAATACATGAGTCGATATTAATTACCCTAAATTGATCTTCAATTGGCTACCTGGTTATCAAGGTTCTGATTCTATATATTGATAATCAATATGAACATACATGGAGGAAATTAATCAAAATTTTCCATTTGGAAATATGATGAGATGCTACAATATTTTACTCAGGGAAAACCCCTCCCATCAATGATCTATTTTTTTGGATTACATTAAATATTATCGAATCCTAACTTGAATGACCATCTGGAAGGATTCATTTTTGAAATTACATCACTAAATCATATGAAATTTTGGTAGGAATGAAAAAATGTAAACCCTTCATCACAACTCGATAGATTTTTTAGATGGGTGAGGATCAATGGAATCTCACAAACTATCTTAAGATAACATTTATATTATGTGTTTCCCTTGATTATAGGATGATCACATAGCTGTGTATATATTTTTGTTTCATCATCACCTCAGTTGATTTTAAAAGGATATTCTGGGATTCATGGAACCAAACCATAAAACCTATAATCCTAAATGTCAGGGACTAGGTTATTAATTTCTACCACACTAATGATTCAAACACTCATTCATTACTTTGGATCTATGTATATGATATTATCTACTTTTTTTGTTACTGATTAAACTATAGATAATTTCAACATTTTTTGGAACTATGATCATCTTAGATCATGAGGCAAGTAGGGATATGTATTCCCATTATTATCATATGTTAGTAGAGGTGGACATATATACCACTATGATTGACGAGGACATTCTAAAAAATCAACATTATGATTACTTATGATATGAGTTTCCCATTCTAATTTCTGTGTAAACTCATCATGAATTTGGATAGTGAATGTAGAGGGAATAAGTTAACCTATTGTTTCTGCAATATCAAATAAAAATAAGAGACTAATATGAGATGGATAAAATATAGGAAATGAAGGGACCAAACGTATTACAAATATTAAGCTTTTTTTTATTTTGGACCCTCTATGTTAAATCCTACTTTTAATGGAGGCCCTACAAAGACTACATAACTTTTGGAATTTCCTAATTGTGTGATGAATGATGGGATTGTGTAGAAACCATTCCATTCAACTAATGATGTTTCTTATACGGATGATTGTATCCCTTTTACTGTGATGAATGACCCTTCACAGAGGACTCCTCAATTTCAAATTAAATAAAATTAGTGTATTTATCACATAATAAAATCATCTAAAATGAAATTCAACTCGGAGGCTCCCACACCTTCATAGATTCTAGTTTCAATAGCATTACCATATCATATACTTGATTCATTTTCAAATTCTTCTATTTGGGTATATCCTTAGTCCACCTTCGGGTCTTCTATTTGGAATCCAGTTGATGATATAGATCACTATGATATGATTGGTGAGCATACTTTTACTTTGGTGTCTTTAGACAAGGATAAATGTAGAATATCCATTATAGACACCTCTTTGGGTAAGGTAATTTAAAAAATTAATATCAACATTCAATGCCCCCTATGAGCGGAAAAGATTGAAAATAAGAACCTGAACCATATGAATGAGTATAATGATGCTATATCACATAGGAATAATAATAGCTCCATAGATTCATGACCTAGTCCTCAAAAACGACAGAATGTAAAAGGAAAAAAATTAAAAAGTCACCCAATGGCTTAATGTAAAAAAAGGGGACCCACACTTGGAAAAAATCATATTATTAATGAATTTTAATTTCTAGAATATTAAAGGGATCTTGAATTCTCCCATTAACAAATACATTTGTTGCATTGTTGACACCAATAAGCCACATATTATAATAATATCTATTCTAATGATTATATTTAGGAACTTTATGGCCTTTAATTGGTATATAAATGGATACTCTGTTTCCTCTAACAATATTCACAAGATTGATGTGGAAACATTGTGCGTTGTAAACTAGTCTATTGTAAAGGTCATCTAGTTTATTATAGGTTATTATCACATATCCATTAATAAAAGCATGGATGGTGTTTCCACTACTATATATTTTTTCAATGCCTAAATATTATATTTTAATACACAATCTCTCTTGAGGGATCAAACTCATTGGTATAATCAGTTAAATCAGAAATTGATTTTGATTTTTGAAATCCATTTTATCTTTTGACCCAAGGAAATTATTGAGTCTATTTTTATAAATATTGTAACAGTTGGATTTTAGTTCCTAGATTAAATATTTCAACCTCACTAAAATAAATATTTCTAGTCACTACATCACATGAGGAAGAAATACAATTTATGAGATGAAATCATTAACGATGCATAATACAAATGTATGATACATACACACATGTGGAAATTACATGTTTCACTCTCTCTAGATACACATATGATCATAATCCTATTATGATGGAAACTTCATTGAACTATATGATGTCATATCCCAATCCATTTAAATTAATTAATTCATGTCTAATAGTTTTTTGATGCGGGGAAAATATAGTTTCAATCTGGAGCGATGAAAGTGTTGACATTCCCCTTCAATTTTTTGTCAAGAAACATAAGAATGATAAGTGTATAATAATATAATATAGAAATGGAAATTTTTTACTGTTTCATTGTCCAAATAAATCTATTTTGTATGTAATAATAAGTTTTAAAATTTCAAAAAAATTACATTAATCTCCCCATTTTGAAGAAATTCAGATACACACTGAAATTGATAAACTACTCATCATCAAGGTGAAGCATGAAAACATGTATTACAAAGTAAAATTGATCCAATATGGTAAAATAAAATCAATATTATT